>CAKLNU010000176.1:0-2938992 GCA_922788865.1 Poeciliopsis turneri
AACAAATCTGTGCTGATAAAAAATAAATAAATAAAAAAAAACCCACAAATTATCTAGCATAGGTAAACAATTATAGGAGAACGTTCCAAGAGATTTCTACAAATTCTGCAGACCTCAAGGTGGACTTTAGCTACAAGGTGTCCAATATTACAGTTTGGATTCTGTCACCTCCAAGCCATGAAAACCTTGCAGTGCTTGTGTCCATCTTGATAACAAAAAAACAGAATTGTTATTCGAAGACATTAATCGCGATAAATGATAAACAATATGAATTTACACAGACCAATTAAGCCAGAGTACCCGCTGAGAAACCATTCATTCAAGGAGAGATTATGTAGGGCACAGGTGTTAAAATCCTGCAGTGTGTAGATGTTCCACAGGTACAAAACACTGGAATGAAATGGATTAATTACCTCCTCATTGTTTAGATCAGATCTCCAGAGCCTTAATGACCTAATTATTCTGTTCAGATGGTGCAGCAGAGGCGCAACTAAAAGTTGCAGGACGGTGGCCCTCGAGGACTGGAGTTTGAGACCCCTGATTCAGGGTGAACCTGATGGGGATTTGAACTCACGACCTCTTAACGCTTGTTTTTGCCGGTCAGATTAGATCTTAACTGGCGTTTTACTCTGAATGAAAAAGAACCGGTCCAACAGAACAGCCACAGCTGAAGCACATGCATGACCCAAACAAGGAGTAATGATCCCACACAACTGAAGTTATGAACAGAAGAAGCAGAGCCAGTGGCTGTTCAAAATGGATAAACTCGATGGTTAATCCTCTGGTCTGTCAGCACACGTCAGATTAGCTACAATGACCGGGTAACAGTGGCTCATTCCAACCAAACTATCCCAAAACAAAGACGTCAATGTCTCTGCTGCTCGGAGTCTGGGCTTAAATCGGTCTCCCCCAAAAAAGCACAAACCTCCCCCCCACAGAAACAGAAAGTTGTTTGTACCTGCATGTGAACCGAACCGCCAGTACGAGCAGGACGCTGAGCGCGATGGCCCCGCAGAGAACGTCTGGTCTCCGGGCCATCAGTAACAGCACCTGCCGGAGAGACTGCCGCACCCGGCGCAGCATTACCGCCTCAGGTCAGCTCTCCACAGCATTTATAGGCCCCGGATGCCGCTCAACGCCTTCATTTGCCTCCCAGGGCAGGAGGGTGACTGGTTCGACCAGGGACGGAGTGGAGCTGGATTGGACATGGGTGCTGTTCGTGTTTAAGGTATTCAAACACGGCCAGTCCAACCTTTCTTCCCCACGTAGACTTTTTACTTCCGCGACAACGGCGTCAGGGAGAGTCCACAAAGCTCACCGCGCTGGA
Source organism: Poeciliopsis turneri (assembly GCA_922788865.1). Classification (NCBI taxonomy): domain Eukaryota; kingdom Metazoa; phylum Chordata; class Actinopteri; order Cyprinodontiformes; family Poeciliidae; genus Poeciliopsis; species Poeciliopsis turneri. Next base: position 1,328 of record CAKLNU010000176.1, read on the forward strand.
TGAAACGTGAAATACGCCGAAGGTTTTTATAACATTGCGGATTAAAAGAGTCATCACAGCTCACGACAAAAAACGTCGTAGACTTGTCGACCATTTTATAAACAAAATGAATTTTTACCCCTTCTGCGGTGGCACGTTTGTTTATTTTCGCGCACAAGCTCGAATCTGCGTCTTTAAGAAATCGCTTCAGTGGTTTTGACGTCACTGACGTCGCTGCTGCGCTTAAAAACACTGCCACTAGGGGGCAGTGTTTTTAAAACCAGCCATTTATGATACGGCTTCAAAAGTTGTTCATAATTATATTTGACATAGACAGTGGCAGTTTGGATTTTTTAAATCCACTCTTAATTTCTTTAAAAGCGTCATGACTGAATGCTTCAGATTCAGTCAGAATTATCTGGCTTACCCAAATAAAAACACAAATTAATAAAAGGAGAGTGACATTAAAAATATTTCATTTTTAAACAGGAATAGATTGAAAGAAATTGGACATGGCTCAGCATAATTTACTGTTCTACAGCAAATTCCTGTTTGGCAGAATATACGGTGGCATGAAGACATGAAATCCTGCTTTCAGACTAAAACTGTGCAGAATCAGGTAGAGCAAAAATATAAATGAAAAAGACAACTATATGAAAAGCATCAAAGTTTACCATCTTAAAGAAAAAAAACCCATGCATCTAAAAATGGGGGGCAAAGACAGATGCCTTTAAAACAGGTTAGGAGATAACTGGCCTAAATGCAGTAAATTATAAATATAATACATATTATATCAGGTCATCAGCATTATATATTTTTAACCAACCCTCTATTTTCTTCACCTAACCCATTTCTGTGGGAGTGAAAATATCAAATGGGGTATTTTCCATAAGAGCAGAAGAAAACTGAAGACAATTGATGGCTTAAAAAAAAAACAACTATTTTATTCATTCGAGAACATAAAAGAGCTCAGTCACAGTGTCAAATGTTAAGTGCAAATAAACAGAGTAAAAAAACCCAAAACAACCTAATTCTTCAATTGGCTTGGTCCAATAAAAAAAATGGAAAAAGACACTGCAACATTTTTTCTTTGAACAATAAAAGATGTGCAACTGTATTTATCAGCAGTATAGGCAACTAAAAAAAAAAAAAAAAAAAAAAAGCATATTAAACATTTTAAAATATCAATTTTCGTCAGCATCTCAACAAATTTCAAGATTTTATCTTTAAATTCAGCGTTGCACATCTTGCAGCAAAGCAATCTGCTAAAGAAGCCTTCAACACATTGTTGAAAACTCTGAACAGAGCGAATGCTAAACTTTAAACTGCAATAGTCAACACCACGTAATTTCACCAAATCTCATCACACAGAGTTTTGGGATAGATTTGTAGCAAGTGGACTAGAGTAACTCAAAATTCAAATAAAATATTTCCATCTTGATGAAGTAGCTGTGCATTTCCTCAATGATTAGAAGCTCGCTAACAAAAGTCTTTCGACTACAGAAGTCAAAGAATCATAATGGAAAAAAATAAAATCTTGTTTTGAGTCCTCAAAAGTGACCGTAGGGCCGTTCATGGTCAACTCTTTAATACCATCAGTGTTCAGTCCTGACTTCCTCGTGGTATTGTCACTGGGATCCAATAGGCATTGTGGTTTTTAACACACAGAAGACGTCCACAGATTGCAGCAGTGATCAGCTGTTTCTCCAAAGACGGCTTGGAGTCCTTCTTGTTCCGAACTGCAAAGACTAAAGACAGGAAGACAGGAAACCTTTCAAACATTAGATGAGAAACACTCATCTGAAATTATGGATTAAAAACCCCCCAAAAAGAACCCTCCAGTCCTGCAACTTGGACTTCAGACGGGGCTTTATTTAGGTTGCTGTCAACTCTACAGCATAGCGTAGGCACTGACATATGCAGTCTGTTATTGGGCCCGTGTTTCAGGGTGCATCAGCTGCTGCACCACCAGGTCTATGTTAATGATGGGACTGAAGTAGAGGGCCCAGTAAAAAAAGCAGTTGCACACAAACTGTGGGATAAAAGGCCACAGGAGGGCAAAGGCGAATCCCTGAGAGAGCATCTTCCACAGGTGGCTCCATGTCTTCTGTGGCAGAGTCCTGCAAAAAAAACAAAATGGTACAAATTAGCTAGAATACTAGTGTCATTTTTATAAGTAACTTTCTTTTCCGAGACAGATGGTTAAACCCCCTTTGGAACCTGAACCTGAAAGATAAAGTGACAAAGCAAAAACCAAAGTCCAGGTGTGTGTGTAAGCTAAAAGAATGAAGAGACACACATCTGTGGGGAACTGCTACTACAGCACTGTAGGTAGACCTAACCAGCACTTTCCCCTTTTGTGCCAAGAGAAGAGAATCCATACAGATTCTCTTGTGCATCTTGACTTTCACTTTGGTTTTACACTACAAGCGTCTCTGCTCTGCTGTGCAGCACATTTCACTGGCAGAGCGAAGCCGTTCCTGATCACCCAGATTTACGCTTCGTTCAGCTCTGTGCAAATCCAAAAGTGATCCAAGAAGCATGTCGGAAATGAATGCCAGCAATAAAATGTACCAACTGCAGTTTTCTGGCTGATCACCAATTACCAATCTTTTAAAAAAAACAATTCCGATTTTGGCCGATACCATTTTTTTTGTCTTTAATGCTGCTTAATATAACAAGAAAGTTGTTGAGTTAATTATAAAACATGCAGACATAACTTGGTGGGCCGGTCTGTCAGTACATAAGATCTGTGGATAAGATCGGCTTCATATGTAAAATTGGCCAATCACCGATCTCCCAAAATGAAAGAAATCGTCACCGATAAATAAAAAGGATAAGTGGTGTCATATAAAACTGAAACTTTTCATGCCATGGTGAGAACAAAGCGTCAAGGAGCAGACAGACAGAACAGTACCTGACTGGGGCTGTGTTCCAAAGCCTCCACAGAGAGAAAGCCTCCAGCATAGTGAGCAGCATGGCGTTGACGATGATGAAGCGGGACGTCCAGTAGTGGACCGCCAACCAGTCCCAGGCGAACTCCGCGATCAGCTGGTATGGAAGCATGAAGTACTTCACGAGAAACTCCCCCCACTGCTGCCAGCTGGGCTCCACCTAACACACACAGGGACACGGCAGAAGCTGTCTGTGCAGGCAGTTTGACGTCAATAAAACCCACAGAACTGAAACAGTAGAAGTGATTTGGCGTCACGATGTGGGCGAAGCAAAAAGGAAAACCGTTCAGCCTCCATGTCTTCATCCACAATTCACCATTTCATTATGAAGCATTCATTTGGGTGTTAAATAGTCTGAACTATTTTTTTAATAGTAAAATTATTTTACAACAATGCAACTTATATGCTTCTTTTATCAATACTGTTTATCTTGGCCTTGAGGAATGTGTGTTGACTTCTTACTGACATTGTGAGACGTTCAGACAACTTAAAACAGTGGAACAGTTCATTTCATCCAAAACTACTCAGTAAACTAATGTTTTTATCTCAATATTACATCAGTTTTCTCTGTTCGTCTTAAACGTTGGCTCCAAAATTCCTATTTTCAAATTATAATCACATTTGTTTATGGTTTTCAGTTCAATCTCCTGTCAACAGAAAACAATAACGCATTATTTTAGATTGATTTATAAACGACATAGTATATCAATAGTCACAGTGCCATCGTTGAACAGTAGGGGTAAACAGACGACAAGCATCCATTTACCAACTTGAAGCTTCTGAATGACTTCTGACTGGATAAAGTGTGTTACCTGTGTGTGGAGGAATCGGCTCTCCACTGTGTTATTGACGTGTGTGACGGCCGGGCAGCAGGTGTGCAGGAAGGGCAGAAACGTCTCAGAATAATCAAATAAATACAAATAAAAAATGGTGAGACGAGGGGAGCGTTTCAATGCGTACAGCAAGAACAGAGATTTTCCTGCATTGGCCGCCTGGAAGATACCAAGAAAAGCAGTCAGAGGACGAGTCGGTCATGTTGATATCTGAAAACAAAATCTTCTCTTGCAAGAAGCAATCTGCAATGTCATCAAATCTTTGGGATGTAGCTGCCTAGTTTCAGCTGTTCAAACGTGGAGCTTACTTTGTATTCCCAGAGGTTCTGCGGAGGTTTGACCCCCAGCGCTTTAATTCGCTCCAATTCTGCTAAAACAACACGTCTGTGTGTCTGCTTCTCTATGTTGAACGGCGGTTTTACCAGATCTTCATCTCCCAGCATCAAAAGTAACCTGAAACACAGGAATTAGCATCGCAACGATCAAAAAAACCCACAGGGAAGAGAACAAGCTGAAATCTTCTGATGCGTATTTGTATCGAGTATTAACTGCTGGGAGCAAACCGCGCCGTCTGGGCTTAAACTATTACGACACCGACATAAACAAAACTAATCAGTCCAATGTTTCTACCTTCCATTGACACTCTCCACCTGGAAAAGTTTTCTGTAGTTCTCGGTCCACGGACCCAGCTGCTCCAGCCATGAAACGACCTCTTCTGGTGTCCAATGAGACACCGGCTTACTAATCAACAAGTCGTCCTGCTCCAATACTCCGCTGCCCACGTGGTGCACCAGCACTATCACCTGGACACAATAGGACATTACAAAAACACTAAAATGCAGTCGCTAATTTTAGAATCACAACAGAAATATTTATTGTTCCCCACAAGGGATTAAAAGGAATATATAAGAAGCAAAGTGAAAGCAGAAAACAAGAGAGCAAGACTGTACACTGAGGGCAAATTTAAAACACAAGGCAATAATGTCAGTTATTAAACATAGCATGTTGAGATTGTCATTTTATTTTTCTTCCTATCATGTAAAGTACTTTGAATTATCTTGTTGCTAAAAATGTGCAATACAAACAATCCCCATTATGAAAAAATGAAAGCGTGTTTGTTAATGCATCTTTAGTGTACATATATTACATTATATGGCAGTGTGCTAAAGACTCTTTTTTTGATTCTACACAAATTCAAAATAGATTGTCCTGCATTAACTAAAGATGATTTCAAGCACACTTTGTGTTTTCTGATTTCATTAATATGCTTGCAGAAACAAACAAAACAAAAAATCAGGTTCATACACAGGACAGAAAAATATATCTTTCGTGGTATTTTTATGCAATCTCATATTAGACACCTTTCATGACTAATCAGAGAAGCATAACATTTACAATGGCAAGCCAGCATGTTTAGAAATGTCAAGACATACAACTGTGTTCAGTGCATCTGTGCCTGGAATGTCATTACAGTTCAGAGCATTTGGCTGCTTCTTTAAAACCAACATAAGTCTTGGTCAAGTGCTGTTGATGCTTATTGATAGAGATGCATCACCGTTTGCAGGGAAAGTTCCCTCATTTAAAAAACGAGAGAGAAAAGAGTGCTGAAAATTGAAAAACAAGAAACCCAAACTACCTAAAATTCTGCACACACATCAACCCTGAACTGTCTATAAATAACTTGACTGAAGTCTATCCTTGTGATGTCATCTATTTACCAGGACCTTTATTTACATGATACTAGTGAATACTCAAATATACAAACTATTTTACTGCCGCGTGGCAAGGCACACAGTGACATTGCTCCCAGGTGCCACATGGACAAAACAAACATGTTCTTTTGTCAGCAAAATAAAACAACCAAAAAAAAAAAAAAAGCTAACAGCTGACCCTTAGAGCGTCTGCTGTGATAATATTCAACTATTAGATGGAGCAGGATTGCTTACGCATGTCTAATGTAGTTAGCAAACGGTATAATATGCATTTAAGAACTTAACGTTGTAAGTCAGTAGGGAGTAAGACCATATTTCTGCACAACCTATCAAAATGTGAGAATTACTAAACCCTCATGCTTTGCTTGTTGCCACCTTAAACACACAAACAGGATTCTTTCTTCCATGTTGAACTTACCGCCACACATGTCAGTGCAGTTAAGACTCCAGAGCAGAAGAAACCTGCTCCTTTATGCTGTCTTGTCCTGGGTTTACCCAACTTGTCGCCATACCTAAGGAAGATACGCAAGGACGAAAGGTTTTTATTATTATTATTATTATTATTTAAAACACAAGGCAATAATAATTATCAAGCTGAGCCCCTAAATATTGTGAGGATGTAAAATTCCCAACAATAGAAAATTCTTAAAGGGGACAGATCATACTAAATCCAAGTTTTTAGGCTAGCACAAAACACTAAAATCCACCAAAACACGTAAGTTGTACGTAATGCAACAAGAAGCAACAGTACAAAAGTATAAATTATGTTACAGCTTGAGAGTAAATTAACTTCCCGACAAATCCTTTGGATAAAGGAAAAAATTAAAAATAAATTGTTTTGTATGGGAAAAAACAAAAATGACCTCTGAAAAGCCAACAAGCTCCGGGAAACTTGAGGGTTTTCCTGGATCTCTGCTCTCCTCCTGTTTACAACCTCTCGGAAAATCTTCTCAATTGCATCCCTAAGAAGAGAAAGAGATAGTGAAACTGAGCGCAACCAGGAAGATGCTTTTTTTTTTTTTTTTTTAAACTACAGTATTTCTTTTTAGTAATAAAAAATTATACTTATAATAAGTTGCTGGTCTCCCTGACAAGGAAAAACTATTCAAATAAACACATTTTAATTAGCTGTGTTTTCATCACCAATGTGGCAAAATTTAACATTTTTAGTAAAAAAAAAAAAAAAAAAGTAATTGCAATTGCAGTGTTTCCATTAAATAAGAAACAGTTAAAAATCACAAATAAGTGATCTTAAGTCATTAAAACACAAGCTGCACCATCTTCCTCCTACCACTTTCTGTCTTCTTCTTCTTTTCCACCACTAGCATCACTGGGTTACTACGTGATGCAAAAGTATACAGACGCTCAGGTATCCCCCAAAACATCACAAATACAAAGTTTAAAGTACTCCCACCTCAAACAGAGCAAGCCTTGAGCTATTAAGAGCATACCTTAGCATTATGTTGATCTTAGGAAAGCCTTTCCACATCTGCCGGCACTCTGGGCATTCATTCTTGCGCGAAGACTCCCACCATAGAGCCAGGCAGTGGCGGCAGAAGTTGTGGCCGCAGGTCAAGGTGGTTGGGTTGACCAAGATGTCGTAGCAACAGTGGCACGAGAACTCATTCTCTGAGATGTTGCTCGTTCTGGGCTTTGACCGAAGAGATTCCAATGTGAGAGGAGGCCCCTCCGCCAGCAGCTCCAGGCCTTCATCCGCTGGGTCCCACTCCATGTGGGGCAACATATCCAAACTGAAGAGGAGCGAGCACCTGATTATGAAGGAAAGAATTTGCTGTAGAATGGAAATCTTATCACTGGAACTGTTATCTTTGTTACAAAGTTGTTTTTTTTCCCAAAAGCTGTTTTTTGTTTTGTTTGTTTTTGTCTTTTAAGATACAACTACACATACAGACTATTGAGACAGTCGGCATTATGGAGAAGCATGTTTCTGATGACGTCCTGAAGGCGGCGTGTCGGAATGGGTAGGATGTTCTTCAAGAAACACAGGCAAATTTCACGGCACCAGCTACCGTTGCGTGGTGAGTATGAAGTCAAATTTATTTTTTTATATGTACAACAATTTCAGTTTACGACCAAAGCAGTTGCAAAATCGTTACCTGATTCTGCTATAATCTAGGACTATGTGTCTAGGAAATATGTAATGCAACCCTTTAGATATTTCTACCTCTGTTATTTTTGTTCACGCAAGTAAAAACGGTATGGATTCCCAAAAACATATTGAAACCACTCAAAACGTTTGCTGCATATTTTCATCCTATACTCTGTGACCTTCAGCATTTCGTCATTTGTGTCCAGTGTAAGCATCCGTAGCCATTAGACTATGTCCAAGTAGCTAAACGTTGCATTAGCATTTAATTTGCAACTTCATAACACTTGGAATATATTAACCAACAGTTAAAGCACAGCAAATGGTACTTTGCAATACAAAGTACCATTTGTGTGCCATTATATATATATATATATATATATATATATATATATATATATACAAATATGTATATGTATACATATACATATGTATGTATGCAAGTCTTTAAGATAGACTAACCAGTTCGGAAATATAATAAACTTTGACCTTTGTAAAAAAAAAACAAAAAAAAACTGACTTGTGACTTTGTCACAGCAATTTGCATGTACAGAAATTCGAGCTAATTGGTTCAATTCTAGTTTAAATGGAAAACCTTCACAGAGAAGTTAAGCACACATGTGAGGCAGAATAAGCACTATATCTGCTAGTTTAAAAAAGGAAACAGTTTAAACAAAAATATTTACACTTTGTGACGTTAACTGTCACATCCACAACAACTGCACGTTAGCTAAATTCTTTGGCTAGTTGTACTGCTAGTTGTAGCTAGCTACAACAATTGATTGGCTAACAGGTAAACTAGCAATAATATTTTGTTGTGTCCCGCAAAACAGCTCTCATCTGATTGTACACGTAAAAATGTGTCGATATCAGCAGTCGTTTGGGTACGTTAGTTAGCCTGTTTGTCAAAACTTTAAAGAAGCTAACGGCGAAGCTAATGTGGCAACCTAACCCCTGACTGCAGTGGTTAAGAAGACTAACCCTCTTCTTTCTCGGCTTGGGGTCGGTGATCAGCTGAAGGGTGACATGACTGCCCGGCTAACCGTCCTGTGAGCTCCTGTCGTCAATGAAACTCAGCGTCCAGCCGGAACAGAGATATTTCTGCGAGAACAGCCGTCGCCATAGCTCCTGTTGCCGTGGAACGCCTCCCCCTGCGTTCTCAGCGTGAACAGCGGAGCACCTGAAGAAGAAAAGTTCAGTTATGTGCGTATCCTTCCAAAGATAAAAGCTTGCGTCACAACTGATCTGATAGCTGGCGCTTTTGAAAAGATCAGCTCAAAGTGCAGGTGTTAGTGTAAGTGAAGCTCCTGGCCTGCAGTAACCTGCGAGTACTTCCCTCGGTGATGATAATGAAAGTAACCTATTACCTTACACGTAGACCCGCAAGAGGCAGGGGAGTGCTTACGGAACTGTGTGACGTCACAGTGTTTGCTGCTCCATGCCAGGTCCACACACACACACACACACACACGCACACACACACACACACACGCACACACACACACACACACACACACACACACATATATCTGACAATTTGTGCCGATATTGATCTTTATCAATTAAATGTCAATGTCAATAGTTTATTTTCATTGTACGATATTGTAGGAACAAACATCAGTTAACATAATTTTTTATCTCAGAAAAATTATACATATATTTGTGCGTGCGTGTGTGTGTAACAGGGTTTCTTTGATGGTGGAATAAATAGCCACGAGTAGTGGTGACGTACTTCCGTTTAAATGTTCTCTAAAAGAGCCTTAAAACGTAAAATGATAAAAATTTTATACTGTTATTTAAATGTATATATGCATTGTGTAATCATATTTGTAAAAAAAAAAAAAAATAAAATTATATATATATAAATTTCCCTTCTCACCCACGTGGGTGGTTCTTATCCTCTGAGCTCGGGTCCTCTACCAGAGGCCTGGGAGCTTGAGGGTCCTGCAGTATCTTGGCTGTGCCAAGGACTGCACATTTCTGGACTGAGATGTCTGATGTTGTTCCTGGGATCTGTTGTAGCCACTGCTCCAGTTTGGGGGTGACTGCCCCGAGGGCCCCGATGACCACAGGCACCACTGTGGTCTTCACCTTCCAGGCCCTCTCCAGTTCCTCCCTGAGGCCCTGGTATTTCTCCAGTTTCTCGTGCTCCTTTTTCCTGATGTTGCAATCGCTTGGTATTGCTACATCTACCACAACGGCTTTCCTCTGTTGTTTATCCACTATGACAATGTCTGGTTGGTTCGCCATTACCATATATATATATGTGTGTGTGTGTGTGTGTGTGTGTGTGTGTGTGTGTGTGTGTGTGTGTGTGTTTGTATGTAAATGCTGGGCGATAAGTTTTGGCTTCAGCCTTTTCTTTTTTTGGTCAATTATCATTTTTTTGTTTCCTGTGTTTAATGTGAACTGAACTGAACTTTTACCGACATTTTGTCACGCTGCTCTTGAAGGTCGGTGATTACCATGGCAACCAGTAACTGACAGCCCGTCCCCCTTTTTCTGTTGCCGGCTGTAACTGTATTGGGATCAGCTCTGTGTTGTTTTTCTTTTGTTTTGTTTTTTGTTTTACAAATGTTATATTTTAAGGTATATTTTAGACAAATTTAGTCCTCTACAATCTTTCATGAGTAATTTTTACTGTGCGGCCAATAGATAAAAAAAAAAAACATGTCAAAGGCAGTAGTGGCTGTTGGTGAGTAAGATCATTTTCTGAGAGATTATGTAACCCCGCTATATTTGGGTAGTTAGCCATATATTTGTGGTAGTAGCCACAATTACAAAAGATGTTTTGTTGATTTTTTTTAGCGCCAACATGTTAAAATGGCTTTTTGTATGCAGAGACTGTCAGCCCTTTAGAAGACTATCTAGCTCAGATTATGTGCCCAAAGTGCAATCAGACTGTCCTCTCTGAGGTGGAATATTCCTCTGGATTACTCCCCTACCTTTTCTGTGGAGCACTCTTCCTCTTTGGGTAAGGGGAACGTTGCTGTTGTTTTGGTAGTGCATATTTTTTGGAGGTGGGGCTTAAAGTATAAAATTGGGCATAACATCCCCGCCGTCCAACCGTGTCATTTGCTGCGCTCCTCCTGAGCGTCAGGCTGAAATGATCCATTTTTCAGTGCTTTTTACAGGGAAAAAAAATTAAAAAGCACATTTTCCCTTTGTAGTTTTCAAATTGACAACCTCAATGCATATAAAAAGCCAAATTTCTAAATTTAATTCATGTATATCAACAATGCTTGTAAAATGAAAAGACTTATCTCATGGAAATGCTAAATTCATGAGTACCGGACTATGAATAGGTTTTGGCTTTTCAAAGGCATTCAACAAATTCCTTTAATATCTGCTTCCTTTTGTGGGAATTTTTGACTTTGCATCCTCATTTGATTAGTAAATATGGCTAAAAAGTATTTCCATGATGAAGTTTTACAGCGCAACAATGCATTGCACTTTCTCAGCTGGCTTTTTTTTCTGATTTCCTGACTTTCTTCTCGTGATATCTCTGATCTGTTATGAATGTAATAACTCCATCGCTCTGGCTGTGCAATGGAAAGCAAAATGTTTGCTGGTCGATCGCATCAGACCCCAGGAACGTTTCTCAATGGTTTTCAGAAATCAATAGTTGTATTCTCCTTGAAAAAAAAAAACACATATAAGCAAAGGAAAAAAATACAAAAACTTTTTAAAAAATTTCAGAACCTTACTTTCATGATCTAGATGCATTTTTTACCCCAAATATTTAACATAAGGTTTCCTTTTCAGTCCATATTTGTCATGATGTGCACTGACCCCTGACCCCTTTTCATTTTTTTTCTTTTTGCGGGAAGGGTTTGGGTTTGGGCCTTTCTTTGTTCTGTATGTCGTTTTAGACAACATTATAAATAAAATAATCTAAAAAAAGAACAATGTTTCCAGATTTTCATACTTGCACCTTCAGTCCATGGGGAACTATTAAAATTTCTAAAATTATTTTTCTATACAAGCAACTCATTGAAAAATCAACAGGAGCACATCCAAGGCCATATTTTCCTTTAGAGATTCATATGTTGGTATCTGGTTGTTATTTTACATTTTACACATGTTATTTAATTTTTCGTATTTGTTTTTAGAAATTAATTATCAATGCTAATTTGAATGTCATGTTTGCAGCTCCAGAGGATTTACAGGTTTACAAATTGTCACAAATAAAATGATTAGATTCTGGTCCTGCATATAAAGTCAGTGAGTTTAAGTAACGCCGTCAGGTGGTGATTGTGAATTTTATGCGCCGATGTGAGGGGGAGGTTCTGAATGCGTCCACTTTCTCCTCCAGGTTTGTGTTCAGATGCTGCCTCGTCCCGTTCTGCATGAACAGCCTGAAAGACTCCTGGGAGTTTATAGACGCTTATAACCGCCGCCGCAGCTCTACACCGGCAGCTCATTGATTCGTCATCTAATCCTAAATGAAACTAAACTGCTAAACTTTTTTTTCTGCTTCTGATCAACAGAGAGGTTTAGATAGTTTTAAATGCTTGTCCCTTTTTTTTTTTTTATTTTTTATTATTATTTGAGCCGATGTCATCTAAACCCTCAACGTCAAGACTGTCCTGTTCATGGAGAGTTTTTAATAAACTTTTTTTGATTATCTTGCAAGATAATAACATGCAATGTATGTCAAGTATGACTTAGAAGAAATTTGACCTTGTAATTTGACACCATGAAATTGGGCCTTTATCTCTTAAGGAGACCCGTTCTTTTTCTGAAACTCCGCCTTCAAGAGGTCATCACCAGATGGCTCCTCTATTGACCCTTTAACGCTTCTAGCAGAGTTTCAATGAGAAGTAGCTCGTGGAATGAGCTCAGCAAATGTGCAGTTCCACCAGGTGTTTGCTAATTGCTGCAGGCTAGTCTGAAGGAGCTGAGTGGGGGAGGCCAAAGGGAGCGCTGCTCTGTGAGCCAGAAACCGCAGCTCAGAGGACTTACAGGTTTACAGAGGGAAATGCAAAGACAAAGCATCATGATGAGTAAAGTGCAGAGGTTACTCAAGAAAAGTATTTTATTTCAGTAAGTGTTAACAGAAGCATTCTTCATATGAGGCATCAGAAGTTAAATATGGAGAATAAAAATACAGAACATCTCCCCCTTCACAAATACCCCTACTACAAATTGCAGTATAAGTACATTTTGTATTATAGATGAAACATAAAAGGTTTTAAGTAAATAATTAAGTAATCACAATCATAATATTTGCACCCATTTCTGTGCAAATATTTTTCAGGAAATATTTTTCTTCATTATAAACAACATAATCAGCACAGTATTTGCAGTATATAGCTAAAAATGATTTCACCCTTTAATCCAAGCACCGATTTGATCATCAGACCCACGTTTCTTCAGATCAAAACCTGATTGGACGAGACGAGGAGCGCAAGGAAAACGAAGAAAGTGAAGCCAGCGACGTCTCCATGGATCCGGGCCCCGGCGCCTAAAACAGAAAGGGGTTTTAGACACTCAGAGCAGTTCAACTTTCCCTCCAACAGTTTCACATAAAAATACTAATAATCTCATTTTAACCAGAAAATATCCTGTATATGCATTTCCTAGGAATCGCTTGCTAAACCCTACCCCCCAAAAAATGCAACTATCTGCTATGTCATCTGGTGAAATGCTGAGTCAGTTTTGAGGCTCTAAAGGTAAAACTTGAACAACTGGAAACTGCTTTATGCTTCTCAATAAAACATCTTGAGAGCATGTCAAATCTTTGAATTGTCACTGAAAAAGGTTCAAAGCATAATTTTGCAAAAAAAAAAAAAAAAAAATTAAAGGAAGGAAAGCTTATTAGAGATTAGAGATTTGCAACTAAAGTCTGTTTCTGCTTTTTATTAGAAATATATTTTCAATAAAACTTTTAAACTTTGTGTCTAATGACATGAAATATTAAATATGTTCCACTATTTAATATGAATAAAAATATACAGCTACTGTTGGTTTCCATCCCACTGAAATGGAAACGTGATTTTAACTGCGTTTCTCATTTGCAATGTTCTAGCAATATCCCACTGTTTTGTTCTTTTAGACCTTAGTGGAATATTGGCAAAGCTTTGCGCTCATCTGTAATGGAAACTCAGCTACTGTTAAGGTTGTTGCAACATCCTTCCATCAATGTCAACAACACAGTTTTCTGTCAGTGAAATCATTCGTTCTGGTTATTGCTTCCACTGAGAACTTCCTTGAATAAGACTCACCTTTGGTGGTTTTGACAGTGGTGGCTGTTGTAGCTGTGGTAGCAGAAGGGGTGGTTGCGACAGAATTCACGTTGGGAGAGACGGAGCTGGCAGCTCGGCCTCCTGTAAGCCCAATGTTTAGCGTGTCGAGTTCTGATTGTAGCTGCCTTGAGATCCAGCTCCTCACTATCGGTGTATTTTCAAAGCTTTTTAAGTCAGGCAGGTTGTCACCAAGAAGAGTTCCAACTTCATTCACAAGGAGACTCTATGGAGAGCAAAGCAGGTCAAATTTTATACTCGGCATTATAGATAAGGCATAAAAGGTTTGAAAGAATTAAGTAATCACAAGGACAATATCTGCACCCATTTTTGTTCATTATAACATTACACCATTACCAGAACAAATAAAAAAACCCAGATGACACTGACCAGAACCACACTCTCATTCAGGTTAACAAATGTCTGCAGGTCCATATTGATGTTGGAAGCTGCCAAACTTTTAACAAACTCAGAAGGTGCGCCCCCTACAGGACAAAAAAAATTGTGTTTACATTTTGCTCAACCTTTTAAGAGACATTTTCCATTTACTGCTGCAGGTTTGTATGTGTGTGTGTGTGTGTGTGTGTGTGTGTGTGTGTGTGTGTGTGTGTGTGTGCGTGTGTGTGTGTGTGTGTGTCTTCTCACCCAGGTACGACTGTATGAGCTGGTACAACGGAATGTTTGATCTAGTGGTGGTTTGAAATGCCTGCAGGGCGATGTTGAAGAGCGCTTTGAGTTTGTCACTGGTGCAGTTGGACACATCCAAAGCATTGGCGTCTCTGAGGCAGCAAAAAGTGCAAAAACTATGTTTGAAATGTCTCAATGAAACACTATATTTCCAATAAATCAGACTTTAATAAGACTTTGTAAATGTTCTGGCTTTCAAAAATGATAAATTTTTCACTTTTCAAACTCAAAAACATTTTCACATTTTTTCTGGATAATTTCTAAGACTAATCACAAAATTTCAGGGTTTTTTTTTTTTAGTGGAATTTTACTGATTTCTTTCTATCAACAATGGCAAAAAAAACAACAACTAATACTTAAAAACAATTCAAAATAAAATAAAATAGTTTCCATGTTAACCAGCTGCAACATTAAAAAACCTGCTTTTACACCATCTGATTATTAACCATGCCAAAATACATTTATGCTACATTTAAATTATATTTATATCACTGCGCAAACTTTGTGATGAACTTTATTTTATAAAATGTGGTTATGGCTCTGCAACCTGAGAAAAGGCAATTCTCAATTTGACCTCACCCTGACCCAGACAATACAGTGAGATTAAGAGTCGAGCAAAACCAAAACAATGAGTACTTACTTCAAGCTCTGCTGAGAGATGTTTTGAAGAACCTCAGCGTCCACAGAGCACAGGTTTGGTCCTCCGATAGCATTAAGCGCCACGCTGTCCAGTTTGTTGCCTTCCACGCTCAAATACTTAGAGATGATAGCTTTAGCCTGAAGCAGCAGAAAGCACTGATGTGAACAAACGGGCGTATCGACGGCAAATACGAGCACAGCACATTTAACCGTTTGCCCACCAGGCTTGGATCCAGCGCTCCGTTTGCTGTGTCCATCAGAGATGCGAGCGTGTCCACCTGACTGATGTTCCATGTATTGATCTGATCTACCGAGGCAACGCGCGACGCCGGGCCCAAGACCTGGACCTGGTCTCCAGGGATGATGGTGCTGTATGCCTAGATACAGAAAGTTATGCAAATAATTAATGGAGAAACATCCAAATTAAGGTACAGACTGAGGATGGGTTTATCTTTGAATAATCAATATGATGTAATGGCTTTTAATTGTGCTCTTATTAAAAGTTAAAATGAAAATCCTGAGGTTTTGTTTCCATGGTGAATCAGTTTCCATCATAGTGAACAAAATAAAAATGGTAAACATTTATTTTTGAACAGCACAAATCAGAAAGTACACAAAAATGTAACCTGAACGACCACAAACTGAGTCTCTCTTCCCCGACCAAGAAAACAAAAAGACTAAAAGAGAATCTAGTAAAATGAAAGAATGCTGTGAAACCTTTACAGTGTGATCCATGTGAGTCGGAAATGGACTGGAAAATTCACCTCAGATGGGATTGTCAATGGGTTTCAAATTGACCCAGTGTACAAAAAATGGATTTTTATTTTCTTAATACTCATTTGGAACCCAAATGAGTATTCCATATCCATAATATGGAAAACATGCAAAACAGAAAAATAGCAGAACTTTTTTTTTTTTGCCAAAGTTTAACCTGAGCTGCACTGAAATCCGCTGCAAGTCAAATTATCAACAAGTCGTATAAAAATGAAGAGCAAGTATGCTAACGTTAGCCTAACGTTAGACCGGTTGATACGTCATCACGCTGAATGTGCTCACCTCCTGCAGCTTGCTGAGAACAATCTTAAGGTAATCCTCTTGATCCACCTTCTGGGTGATGACCTCCAGGTTGTCCCTGACGACCACAGCACTGAGACAGCTGTTGAACTGATTGATGTCGTCGTAGTCGAAGGGGAAGGTGTCATCAAAGATAATGATCTTGTTGATTTCTCCTGCTGTGCATTCAGTGACTGAAACAAGAAGACATTTGAAAATCAGTCATTACTGGATGAACAAGCATTAAAAAAAAAAAAAAAAACAGATGAAAAGATTATCAACTGACCTGTCTGTAGCTTAAGTCTGCTTCTAATTGATTGTGTTATTTCTGCTTTCATTGCCCTCATCTTCGCTCTGCTGACTCCATTAGATCTGAGGACTTTCAGGTAGTACTTTAAGAAAGAGCGTTTCGTGGCCTGCAAGCGGGAAAAACAGGAAAATAAAGAGAAAAAAATTTAATAATTCATGTTCTTTCATCTGCATACACAAGATCTTTTTTTGAAGCAGGTGACTGACTTTGTCAAAGTTGTCAAAGAAACCAGAAGACATGTACAGAGGTAATGTATCGAGGTTCCACAGAGTTGTTTCAGTCCATGTCGCAGCAGCTCTGTATATGAAAAAAAAAAAGTTTTCTTTTTTTAAATGTTTTTTTTTTTTAAAGACCAACAAAGGTATCAGATTTCTGCCAAAGACACAGATCCTTACTTATATTTATCGGTCCCACGAATCAGACGGGTCTCCACTGCAGCCGCCTGAGCGGCAGACAGATCCGGGCAGGTCTTCAGTTTCTCCAAGATGGATTCATCAGAGTTCAGGATGTAGGAGGCGTTCAGGTAGCAGCACATGTTTCCCAGAACTGTTATTTGAGCTATAGTCAGGTTTGTGGTTGTTATGCCCTGAGATAAAGAGTCGGACACGAGCAAAATAACATTAGAACATGGTGGTAAGGTCGGCCTCAGAAAACTGAGGGAAGATGAGGGAAAAAAAATTTAATCTAATATATTTTCTAATTTGGATTTTTTTAAATCACCAAATCCGATCTATTTTTTAATCATCATTATAAAATATAAATTAAAACAATATATACAAATGTTCTTTGGCATACTTATCGTTCTGACTGGCTGCTGTAAATTTGATCATTTAGCATAGCTTATTAACAAATTGTATGAAGCTGCATTTATGTTAATTATTGAAAATCCAAAATAAAAGTGAGAAAAGTTATTCAAAAGTAAATATTTATACATTTGTAAGAATATTGTCTATAGGTTTGCAAAGGTAAACATCACATACATAAACCAGCCAGTTGGACTAGAGATGTAAATTAGCTCCTTGCTTTTGATGTCATGTATTCAGATTTAAATATCAATTGATACACAATATTTTTTTTTGAAAAAAATAAACTTGAAACAATGAACAAAAAATATGTTATTAATGGCAACTGTAAAACAATAAAAGGCGCATTTCTATCATCTACTGATATGCCGTGTGGACATAATGCTAATCAATGTGTGACAAACGATGGCCAAAGTCTTTTTATTTTTTAAACAAAAAAATAAAAATGTTTTTGGCAAAAATGACTTTTGACTTTTGGTTGTTGGGGGGGAACAAGACCACATTTTCCAACCCCAACTGTCTGTGTGTGAAACATGTCAGTTGTGTACGTCATTCCACATGTCTTTGTTCAACACCTTATTTGCCTCTGTGAAGGTTTATTCTGTTGGGCTTACTGTTACTGCTTAATGTAAATAATCTAATCTGAACTTGAGACTCAACAACGATTTCAAACGTCTTTTGCTTTTAAAATCAATGTTGATGTGATTTGTAATACTTTTTAACATCATCTCTT
This sequence comes from Poeciliopsis turneri, assembly GCA_922788865.1. Taxonomy (NCBI): domain Eukaryota; kingdom Metazoa; phylum Chordata; class Actinopteri; order Cyprinodontiformes; family Poeciliidae; genus Poeciliopsis; species Poeciliopsis turneri. The sequence continues at coordinate 19,383 of CAKLNU010000176.1, forward strand.
CCTTTTTATTTTATTTTATTTTTTTTTTCAGAATTACACAGCGTTAAATTATGAAGACATTCATTCTTGTGATCAATGATAGTTTTTTGGGTGGCCTTACCAGGCAGTTCCTGGCGTTGTCGAACAGAGCGGCCCGCTTGTAGCTGAGTTCGGAGGAGAACACTGAGAAGTCGGCGTCGCTGAGCTGTTCAAAGTAGAGCTTGCAGTTGCTCTGCGACACCAGAGAGTAGCTGGGCAGGGAGAAGGACATGAACGAGTCAGCATTTTAACCAGGAGTCCAACACTAGTTAGACATTGCAAGAGAACTTACTCATAGTACAGCAGCACATCTGGAGGGAAAAGATCAAAGCTGGTGATGTCTGATTCTCCTTTGATGCGGTTGAACATGCAGGTCAACTGATGAGACAAAATGCATTTGCTTGATACCAATTTGTGTTGCATATTTCCTTCATCGCTTAATCAGAAATAGAAATGACTAAGTTAATTTGGAGGTATTACAGCGTCAAACACCTGGGTACAATGTCTGCAAAGATATGTCGAGTTCTGCATGCTGTGTTCCTATAGTTCTAGAAAAAATATGTACAAGGTTAAAATGCCTGATTTTTCAGATCACCAACAAAAACGATTGATAATAAATCTCCTGATTTTCAACTAAGTTGGCAAATAGTCATTAACATTCAGAGAGTGTTTAGATTTTTCTCTTAACACCATCAATGCAGTCATACTCCCAGACTCTCACCTGAGACTCCACCAGTTTGACTTTGTCTTTGCCTTTGCGCCGACAGGCTTTGACCAGGTTTTTGACCTGCACCTTATCAATCGTTCTCACGCTTGTGCATGTGAATCCCTGCAGCACCGAGGAAGACAGGCTACACAAACACACACATACATGTTGTGATCACTGCACACACACAAAGAAAAGACCACGTTTTCACACCAGACTGTTAAAAATATTGTTTAAACCTACTTGTTCGCGCTGCCCAGGACAGCCGTGGCGCTTTCCACTGCGATTACGCCAAAGAACAGTTCAGCCTGACGAAACAAAGTTGTGAACTCAAGTAGCTGTTCTTCTGATAACATACAAATGAGAGAAGAAAAAAAATCTGCAAGGTTTTAGTGAAGAAAAGTCTCCTCTACCTGCTGGCGTTTCCATTTCTTCTTGTTGAGTTTTGTGACGCTGCTGGTTGTAAAGCTCTGCAGGAAAACCCGAGGGATCTCAGTGGCCATGTCGTCTGGAACGTTCTGGATGATCGCCTCACCGGTGCTGTTCACTGATAAAATCTGACAGAAGGATGGTGAGCATCCAGTGGTAAGTTATCCAAACTTAACTGAATCCAAAATTAAGATTCAAATCAAACTTTGTTTAAATCCATTTTAGTTTCATTTAAAGGGAGAGGATTATGTGTTTTCCAGCCACGTTGCGCCATTTTATAGCACAATCAATGACCTCTGTTAACTTCAGTTGTTATAAAAAATGCTGCATAATTTCAAATATGACTGAAAAGAAATTAGACTTTGTATCTGAAATTGGGCTTATGTCTCTTAAAGAAGCTCCTGCTTTTTATGAAACTCAGCTTTCACAACATGGCTCCTCTATTAACCCTTTAACAACGTTTTTACCAGTGTTTCACTGAGAAGTATCTCCTGTAATGAGGTCAGATGATGTTCAGTTCCACCAGGTGTTTGCTAATTACTCCTGGCTAGTCTGAAGTAGCTGAGTGGGGGAGTAGTGGGAGAGAGTTGGACTGCAAGATGGAAACTTGGAAGCTTGGAAAGTGAAGCTCAGATTAGCTTCATCCTCAAAGGCAGAGCTACGTACCCCCAGGCGTTTTGGACGTCTGAATTGTTGCCATGGAGATTCAAGGATTTTGTCAAACATTCATGAAAGAAGTAAGGCCACGCTCCAGGTATGTTATTGATGAGGGAATAACAATGTAACACGATGCAAAGTTCAAAAAAGTTAATTTTACATAATTCTGCCCCTTTAATTTTTTTCCTGATAATGAAAACCTGTACCGTAAATCACGCAGACATACCTGGGTGACAAAAATCTGCTGGACGATCTTTGGAGCGGACATCATGTGTGCCACAAGCGAGGGGTTTCTGGAGGCGACCAAAATCTCAGAGCCGTTGATTTCCCTGAAAACTCTGGAGGGGACACCAATGACGAGACTACCCAGCGTGAAAAGTGATGAAGAGCCGTTGATCTGGCGGGATAAAGGAAGCAATCGGAGAGTGGTGAGCATAAAATTGGTCATGGGCAAGATGAAAAGGCCGATGGGAGACTATACCTTCATCACTGTCATCAGAGACTCGATGATGCTCTTAGCCTGTCCTTCTTTCCAGCCTATCACGTTGCTGAGTGTGAACAGGGAGTTTATCAGCTCCTGTGGTGATATGGCCTTGATCTGACCCGTGGACATGCTGGCACTCTCATTGCCAAGAGCAGCAATGGCGTTGGAGTTTATGTTATCACCGAAGTTGTTCGTCAGAGCAGCAGAAATCTACAGATGCAAAGGAAAATACCTTTTTAAGTCTTATTTTTTCATTTCTTCGACAGGAAGTTGTATTATGCAGGCGATTTTCCTGTTTTAACTCCTATTTTGGTACATAATAATATTATTCATAACTGACTCAACGCAATCTGCTGGGTTTTCTTAGAGAGAAACTAACTAATTAAGCTAGCAGGATAATGTGGCTCCACATTTAAAGGAAACGTTTATTTCTCCAAAATAAACATTTCGGAGACACTATTGCAATAGCAAATGCTGGAAAGTAGCTATATTTCTATTGATCATATAATTGCGCCTTTTGGAATTACTAAAATAAATTTGCTTAATAAAATTAATTTTGAAAAACAATCTTGATAGAAAAATTTTGTGCTAGGTGGTTTAGTAGCTTCAGCTTATTCCGCAAAACAGCAACAGAGACACTTTTTTCAAATCACGAGTCGTGAACAACAACCGGATGTTTCCACTGCAGGAAAAGACGAAGCAGACGATAGGATATGGTAGGAAGATTATGGCGCAGATTGCGTGACTTGTTTTCTTTTTTAATGGAAACACCTCAATTGCAATGCAAGCAAAAGATCCACAAAGTTTTGTATACCGTTGTAACGGAAATGCAGCTACTGACTGTTCACATTTTTGAGTCCTTTGCATCGTCTCTGGTGTTTTTGTCAAAAGATGACCGTATGCCTATAAAAGGCATCCAGAGAAACAAAGTTTTTTTCCTCTGTGTTCTTGTTACCTGTGGATTAAGATCTTGGCAGACAATGGTGAGGTTCTGCAACACTATCAAACTTTCTCCTGCAGTCAGCTGGGTGAATGCCATGCCAGGAGCGACGCACCGGCACAATAGAGGAAGGCTGCAGAGAATTGATCAAAATAACACAATGAAGACAAAAAAAAACAAACAAACACCTTTGCAACATTTTGATAATTGGTGATAAACGTACAGAAGGGGGTTGAAGTTACTGTCTTGTCGGTAGATCAGCCCAGTGTAGTAGTCGGTGAGGTTCTGAGGCAAAGCCGAGTGGTTGAGGAGTGCAATGTTCAGGGGGTTCACCGTGAACACCTGGAGGGTCTACAAGGAGCAGGAACAATAAAAGCAGGGTCAATATAATATCTGTGTCTCTCATTATTTCTCATTTTAGAGATCAACTCCAGATTCAGTACCGCATCTGATCCGAACGTCTGAAGAATCTCAAGAGTGAGGAACGGCATGAAAGGGCCGATGTACTCAGCAAACCAAGCCGTGGAGTTCAGCTCTGGGTTGTTGGGGTTGTAACATCTTGGTGTTGCTACGGTGACAGGTTAAAAATATTTAGGTTCCAGGGTTTTATATTTATGACAAATGAAGAGTAATTCACCAACTTATGAGGTACTTTTGAGATACTGGTGTGTACTTACAAGGTTCTTAAAGGTTACCTGTTAATAGAAACATTTTTACTTTTTGGGGTATAAATGTTTACCCTTAATGTTTATGATACACATTAAGGGTACTTACAGGAGGTACCTATAGAATATATTTTTGCAGGGTAATTGAGTTTGTTTATAGGGTATTTACAAGAGTTGCAGGTAGGGTTTGACTAAAAGGCATTTCTGAGGACTTGCTTGTATTCAGAGGGAACTTTCTTCATTTAACAAGTATCCATGGTGATATAGCATAGCTATAGATATAAAAACTTAATATTGATAGGAACCTGGATGTACTATCAAAAGACTTGTTACCTTGTAAACAGTAAACCTCATATCTATCCTACATGCACCCTTTGTAGGTATCAGAATTACAAATTGACAACTTAAAAGTGAAATGATTGAAAAACAAAGCAAAATAAGAACAAATTTAACGTTACTTTGTTGCTGCGTTCGAACTCACCTGATTGGAGGTAATCCCTGATGGTGTTGAACACGTCTTCGCGCTCAAAATCCACCGCCGTGTAGTTGTATTCACCCAGAACCGAGACACTGAAACGGCACAAGGTTCAATCAGAAACAAAAACATAAACTGCAAAAAGAGAGAGAATAAAAAAAGCTGCGTGGAAACATACAGTTTCTGGAAGGCCAGACACGAGCTGTTGTGTGTAACATCTGGACTGATCAGACTCTTTGAGAGGAAGACCAAGTAGTTCTGGAGGCTTCGGTCAAACCAAGCATTGACCTCTGACCTGTTGGTGCTGCGGAGGGCCGTGGGCCAAACGCAGGGCAGGGTGGGACGCCTGACGTCGACCGGCAGGGACTCCTGCAGTGAATTAACAGGTTGTTGTGTTTGCATACATCATCCCAATGATGTGTTTGAGATTCCAACAGCTGTGTTACATACAGTTTCCAGGAACACTGGTGTCTGGACATAGCTGCTGTAAAGACTACAGAGCTGCGCTTCGTTGTCGACGACGCCTGGCAGACGCAGCAGGTTCCCCAGATGTGACGGAGGCATGGAGTTAATCAGCTGGAAGACCAGAAGTTACATAATTAAAGTTGATTTGGTCGTCCTTTGCTCTGCTGATTTCCAAAAGCTTTTATCTCAACACACCAGATGCTTTTGGTCAGGAGGCATGAGGGACAGGAAGGTGGTCAGGTTGGGGAACTGGAATCCCAAGAACGAGTCTTTGACAAAGATGTAGAAGCTGCTTTGGCCGTAGCAGTGGAGAGCTGGAGGGGCTATTAACAAAACAGGTGATTTGTAGGTTTTGTTTTTGGAGACATATCACTAACATTATATAAATTGATTTTCAATGATTCGCTGTAGTTTGTTCACCCTGACTATTTACGTCTGTTCGCCACCAGCCTCACTGTAGCGCTCAGCTAAATAGTTTGCGGTCTGAGTTGGATCTCAAAATACTTCTGACTTTATAGATATGAAACAAACTTACTGTAAAGATTTAACAAAGACGTTTACATTCTAGAGTTTTGATGCTCAGCTGACTTTCAACAAGCAGTTTTTTTTACCTTTCAGTGCCAGAACAATGTGGTTGTAGATTTCTTTCTGGGAAGCCGCAGTGAGTGTTGGGATTGTTGAATTAAGAAGCCTTACACTGAAATAGACAAGTAAAACAAAATTATAAGGATTTTCAGAGAGGATTTGAATCAAAATAAAACATTTTACTGAAACACAGAACCAATGTGAAAGTATCCTTGGTTCAACATTTTTTTCGACACATTCTCCCATTGCACCCATCATGGATTTCCGGCTGATAAATTTCAGGAATCTGCTATTTTTATTAATAGTAGTAATATCTTAATTCAAGTTCAAGGATGCAGAAGCTACAAGTCAAAATGTGCGGGTGTTGGATACATTAAATCACTCGTAAAGCAAGTTAAGGACAAACGCTTCAGCAACCTACACCATATATACAAGTAGTATATATACTACTTGTAAAGCAGTATATATGTGCATATCTTGAGTCAAGTGCTTGTTGGCTTTCTTCTTACCCCTGCTGCTCAATGCTGCAGTTTCTTCCCACCAGTATCTGGAAATATGAGTTGACTTGGGAGGGGATCAGGCTCATGACCAGGGGAGGCAGTCGATTACTGAGCCACTCAGATACCACCGAGTCCTCCACCGAGGGACGGGACAGGTTTGCACGGACAAACACAACCTCCAGCATGGCAGACCTCACTGCGGAGGGCAGAGTGTGTTCATTCCCCTGCAGGAAAAAAAACAACAACAAAAAACCACGCTGAAAATCAGACTATCTACAAAGGAACATTTTTAATACGGATTAAATTACGCCAGCCAACACTTTGCTGTTAAGGTAAGATGCTTTACGTACCCGAATGGCAACTGAGAACTCATCAAAGAAGACGGCCAATGTTTGGTCTGGGACGTATTTCATCACCATGGCAACCTGGTCAGGAGTCGTGAGCAGCCCAGGTGTGGTGGATAAGGCCACCAGCTGTCCGATAGACAGAGAGGCCAGGGCTTCCATCTGCACACATTCAAATTCATCCATGTTTACAGTAACGCCCGAGATTTGACGTAAACACAGACATTAAAAAGCCCTGAAATAACATGAAAAGAAGCCATGCGACAGAACTTACTGGTGAAAAGTTGGGGTAGAGCTTCTGAAGCTCCTGGATGGAGAGGAAAACAGAAAAGCCTCCCAGGTTCTTCTGGAGCCAGTCGCTGCTGCTGACTGTGTTGGAGCTGCAGGCCGGTTCTGAGCCAACAAACACACATGCTGAGTTACTCGTTACCCTTCTGAGGAGACGCCGACTACTTCTATATACTTTTGTATTTCATCACATAAGACAAGAAAGATGTAATTTTGTCCCTCAAAATATTAAAAAGGTAGATACGGTTCATGTTTTGTCCCAAGACAATACTAAATAGGACTATCTTTCAGAAATAATTCAAACCATTTCTCTAAGTCCAAAATTTCTCAGTTGGATGTTTTGGTCACTTTAATGTAATTATATTCAGATGTTTCCCGGTTTCCTTTTGCAAGAACTCCTTCGTTTTGCAAGAACATGCATGGTAAGCATCACTGTGTTTGCAGTTCCTACCTGCAGTGTTGTTTGTTGTCAGGAAAGCTGTGATGAAGAGTGTCGAGACAGAGAGCTGCCTTTCACGTGACATGAGTGACTGAACGTCACTAAATATCTTCACACTGAAAATGGAAAACATATTTTATCATCACAGATTGTAAAAGAGATGCAAATACATTTCTAAAGTGATTATAAAGGATGATTGAGTTCATTTCCAGTGGTGGAGAAGGTACTCAAAAAGTGTACTGAAGTAAAAGTACAAATACAAAGACAAAAATGTACTCTAGTCAAAGTACCACATTAACATTTTTACTTGAGGAAAAGTTAAAAAGGGTAAAATGTAGTGGAGTAAAAGTTGAAAGTATCCATTATTAAATCTACGCTGAGAGTTTGTGGTCTACTTAAGTACACAAAAATTGTACTTAAGTAGAGTAACAAAGTATTAGTACTTCATTACCTCCCACCACTGTATATATCTAAAGTGATTATAATGGATAAATGAGTTCATTCTTACATGGATTGGAAGGTGCTGCAGTTCAGTGAGTTGGAGGAGAGACATGAGAGGAATTCGTCGGAAGCAGCTGGCAGGAACCGACGAAGGCGGCGGCCGAACCACATCTGGACGAAGGCGGGATCGTTGAGGACGGCCATGTTGACGCCATGCAGCCGGAGTTCTCGTATGGAGTCCAGGATCATGGAGGCAGAATGATGGTCGGGGCGAAGCATCTGCAACAACAAATGATCCACGATAAATGTTTAGATGAATGAAACAAGCAGCATAAACTAAAATTAAACAAAGATTCCTCGTCACCTGTTTTTCTTAATCACCTCATACAATAATGACCACAAACTGTCAGCGTGTACCAACTACTGTTAAAATTCAATATCTCTTCCTTTTAAAAACAATAATACATTTTCAAACCTAAAAGATGTTTGGATTTTCTGGTAAATTATATAGGATACATGGCATGCAACAGGTCAGAAATGTTTAGAAATTTTATGTCATGATATTCAGTTTTAAGTTTTAAACAGTTAGAATTTCAACACCTTAGACTTTGACTCTATAATTATCAACTTTAAGGTAAAAAAAAAAAAAAAAAAAAAAAAAATCAGTTTTAGGCCAAAATCGAAATCAGCAACTTAGATATTTTAAATATCAGTGATGAGCCTGAAAACTGAAACCGGAGCACCGCTGGTTGGAACCAAAAGCCAGTCTTACGGTGTTGCTCAGCAGATCCAGAGCTTGATCCAGGACCTTGGAGGCTTTGGAGAGCAGCAGCTTCCAGGCAGGTTTGGAGCCGCTTGAGTCGGAGACCCTATCACAACCCAACATGGCTGCCAGATCCCCAGCTGTTAAACTTGACAGCTGGAGAGGAGAATGACAACAGACCAGATGTTGAACCAAACATGGAACCATTTTCTCTCAGCTGCAGTTTGAGGACAGATGATGATGCAACGTCTTACAGAGGCACAGGCAAATTCCCCCACAGAGAAGTTGCAGTGACGTCCAGCCATCATTGATCTGTCCAGGTGGATCTGAAGCTCTGTGCTGTAACACAAAATGATTCATGTTTCCTTTATTTAACATGAAATGTTGAGGGAGAAATATCAAAACCTCTTTCTCAACCCTACCTGTTGACTCCCATGCATATATCTGTCTCTGTGAAATGATGCAAGACAAGTTAATGTGTTAAAGCAAAAATAATACATCATTTTAAATAAGAGTAAAAAGAGGATCATTATGCAGAGAAAGAAAACTTACCATTTGCCATCGTTACATTGCACTATGTAGAGAAAATGATTGAAATGGTTATAAATCTTCAAAAAAATGTTTGTTTGAAAAATAAAAAAAATTTATAACATGTTTTTACCTGCCCACTGTATATGATGCAGTCTGTGATAAAAGCACAAAAAGTGGATTATTTAAAAACTGTCCATTTTTAAAGAAATAGGAAATCAATTGACACACATTTAAATCACAAAATAATTTCTTGATTACTTTTTCAAAAACCAACAATCAGAAAAGTTGCATATTGAATATTATCTCTTCGTATTTAACTTTATATTGAAATACAAGAAAATTATCTCAGCGCAACGGCCTTTACATGCAACTAAAATCATCATTGTTGTTACAGTTTGTTGTGAAAATGTTATATGAAGAAAACAAAATTAAAGAAGAAAATATTGGGAGGAGATTTAACATAACAGTTTTTGTATTAATAAAATGCTTCTTCTTTTTTGTAAAACTCACCAAGTGGTAGTTGCTTGGACAAAGCCACTTTAGTGTTTGTGACGACTAAAACTATGTCAGGATTAGTGGTTGCCATGGCGATGTCCAGTCTGGTGAACCTGCACAGCAAAAATGTTTTAAATTTAGTCAAATTAGACTCCTTCTGTGGTCTGCAAGGATCACCAAAATCATCTATATTTGTAGAAAAAAATAACAATAATCAGAATAATCAGAGAGAAGATGAATTTAAAAAAACATGCTACATGTCCTCAGTATTTTGGTGGAATTGTCTTATTCCTGCTATTTGATGTTCTTAGATGTTGTTTGTACATCATTATTTTCTGATAATGCCATTTATTTTGATGCTGCTTGAGCATTAAACATTGCATTCTTAGACATGAAAGCTTTTCTTCATTTGTCCAAATAAAACAAGTATCGTTACACCCAAACATTTCAGGCTTGGTTTCATCCACATGATGCTTCAAAACACGTGGCTCATTGTCATCCAAGCCTCTCTCTTCACCTGTTCATATTTCTATATTGCAGGTTTGATCTGAACTCACAGTGTTTTGTAGGATGAACAAGAAAGGTTTTCCTGTTGGACAAAAGGAAGAAAAGGAAAAATGAGTTACTACATTAAACACAAAATCCTCAAAAATCATAACAGACTTTTCTAACCGTCTTAGCGAATATGACGAGAGATGACAGGAACTCTGTGAATCTCCTTTCCTGAGGTGCTTCGGTCATGTAATTAAAGAGAGCTTTGATGACAGCGTCTGTGTTTTCAGGAAGCGTCAGTCCCAGCAGCTCCACTCTCTGATCTGGTGTGAGGAGCTGTATGGCGTCCAACTATGAAACAAAACAAATAAAGGTTATTTTAGCCTTACTTTTAAAAAGTGCTGATTGTTTTTGACAGTCTGATCCTCACTGGTTTGAAGAGAGGGTTGAGACGGATCAACTCGCTGACGGGCACAAACTCAGAGAATGGACCGAAGTTGTCGGTCAGCCACTGTGCGCTGTTGTTGAAGGAGGACAAACATCCTGGACCTGGAAAAGGTCAAGAAATTGGAGATTTGTTTGTTTTGCACCAAAAACAAGAAAAGTGTTAATTGCTTTGAGCATTTACTATTTTAAAAGAAATAATATCCTAAAGTTTGTGTGTTTTAATGTCTAAAAGGAAAGTAATGAAAAAATTAACGAACACAAAATAATGAGCGACAAGACAAAATGTTTGGTAAAAATAAATTAAGAAAAAACAACAGAAATTCAGAAAACTCCTTTACTTGTTTGGTGGAAACACTAGACAATCATTATAGAAGTTACGGGTTAATCCTTTACTTGTTTATCATTCAGATCTACATAACATGTTTATTAATATGTCAACATGCATGGTATAGATCAGTGTGTTTGCAGGTTCCTACCTGCAGTGTTGTTTGTTGTCAGGAAAGCTGTGATGAAGCGTGACAAGACAGAGAGCTGCCTTTCACGTGACATGTGTGGCAGAACGTCGCTAAATGTCTTCACACTGAAAATGGAAAAGATATTTTATCATCACAGATTGTAAAAGAGATAAAAAATAAATTTCTAAAGTGATTATAAAGGATAAATGAGTTCATTCTTACATGAATCGGAAGGTGCTGCAGTCCAGTGACTCGGCGGCGAGACATGAGAGGAATTTGTCGGAAACAGCTGTCAGGAACCAACGAAGGCGGCGGAACCACATCTGGACGAAGGCGGGATCGTTGAGGACGGCCATGTTGACGCCATGCAGCCGGAGTTCTCGTATGGAGTCCAGGATCATGGAGGCAGAATGATGGTCGGGGCGAAGCGTCTGCAACAACAAATGATCCACAATAAATTTTAGCTAAATGAAAGATCTATATTGAAGATAAAAATAGACTGAATGATGACTTTAGGTGGTTCGATAAAGAATTGGTCTAAGGTGTGTTAAAAATATCCGTCCGGGTTATTGCACTTTTTATTAAAATAAATGATCATCCCACATAAATATTTATTTTTTTGCCATATTACTGGTGGGAAAGGTTTGTAAATGACAATAGTAAATCCACCATTAATAACTTCACTACATTATCACTACATTTAGCATCTTTCAGAAAAAAAACAAGAATTGGGCAAAAAATAAGTATCAGGAGATCAGGTCTTTAAATATCAGTGATGAGCCTGAAAACTGAAACCGGAGCACCGCTGGTTGGAACCAAAAGCCAGTCTTACGGTGTTGCTCAGCAGATCCAGAGCTTGATCCAGGACCTTGGAGGCTTTGGAGAGCAGCAGCTTCCAGGCAGGTTTGGAGCCGCTTGAGTCGGAGACCCTATCACAACCCAACATGGCTGCCAGATCCCCCAGCTGTTAAACCTGACAGCTGGAGAGGAGAATGACAACAGACCAGATGTTGAACCAAACATGGAACCATTTTCTCTCAGCTGCAGTTTGAGGACAGATGATGATGCAACGTCTTACAGAGGCACAGGCAAATTCCCCCACAGAGAAGTTGCAGTGACATCCCAGCCATCATTGATCTGTCCAGGTGGATCTGAAGCTCTGTGCTGTAACACAAAATGATTCATGTTTCCTTTATTTAACATGAAATGTTGAGGGAGAAATATCAAAACCTCTTTCTCAACCCTACCTGTTGACTCCCATGCATATATCTGTCTCTGTGAAATGATGCAAGACAAGTTAATGTGTTAAAGCAAAAATAATACATCATTTTAAATAAGAGTAAAAAGAGGATCATTATGCAGAGAAAGAAAACTTACCATTTGCCATCGTTACATTGCACTATGTAGAGAAAATGATTGAAATGGTTATAAATCTTCAAAAAAATATTTGTTTGAAAAATAAAAAAAAAACCATAACATATCTTTACCTGCCCACTATATATGACGCAGTCTGTGATAAAAGCAGACAAAAAAATCAAATGAGTTAATTATTAAACAAATGAGAAATGATTTATCATTTGACACAAATTCACAGTCATAAAATCAATTCTTCAATCTATAATCACTAAGCTGCACTTTGGATATTGAACGTCTTTTTGTGTTTAACATGGTAAAGATGTTAATGTGTTAACCACAGTCTTTGCCACAAATGTATTGCCACAGTCTTTACACCTGATCAAAATTAAAACTTGGGAAAATATTAAATCAAATAAAAGTAGAAATTACTGGGGAGAGAATTAACACAATTTGTATCCTAAAAAATATTTCTCTTTTATACATATATGTATATATAAAGGTCTCACCAGATGGTAGTTGTTTGAATAAAACCACTTTAGTGTGTGTGATGGCTGAAGCTACGTCAGAAGTAGCTGTTGCCATGGCGTCATCCAGTCTGGTGAACCTGTGAGGCAACAATATTTTCAATTGAATCAAACTAAACTCGTTCTGTGGTTGGTCATCGATGTGAGGCAAACAACAATATACATCAGAGAGATGATTTTAAAGATTCATTACTTTATTTAATTGAGAAGTTTATATATATACGATAGTTTCCCTCCGGCGCATGTATGACATTGGATCCAAACCTTTTACTCTCCATTTGATGTCTTTAAATGTTGTTTCAATATCTCCAAATGTCTCATTATGCTATTTAATTTGCTGCCGTCGCCATACTCCACATTTAGAATGACCTACTTAGAGTTGCAAGGTTCTCTTCCTTTATCCAAATATTTCAATCTCGCGACATCCAATGTTTCATCCAAAAGAAATGTCTGAAAAAAATATTTGCCATTGTCCCTGACTGAATTTACAAAAGGAATACACCTTTTTTTTTTTTGCTTTGTGTTGGCTTCTTCCTCACAGGGTGGTCAGTAGCTGCGTTTCCATTGACCATGTAATTGGTTAATTACATGGTTCCATTGACCATGTAATTGGTCAATGGAAACGACCAATGGAAATTGATCATTTCCACTGGTCAAGTTAAAAAATGTCAAGCTCAAAACTTGACATTTTGATAATGGATTTGCTTTATAAAAACATGACAATTACAAAAAAAACCTCTTGTTTTAGATCAAAATTAGGCTCTAGTTTGCGATGGTTCTATGACCGTATTGAAATGGATGTATTTCACAAAACTGCAGTGGAAAATGAAAACGCAGCTTATGACACTCATTGAAAAGAAAACAAATGCTGCTGACGACGGCCCTCCAGTCCTTTTTTACTCTATGCTGCGACATAATCATGCTTAACTTTCCTAAGATAAGCATGTTTACTAGAAACTATCAAAACTTCACTCTCATTTTGTATTTCTGGTTACAACTTTAATCATATATATTGCAGGTTTGATCTGAACTCACAGTGTTTTGTAGGTCGAGCAGGAAAGATTCAACTGTTGGATAAAAACAAGAAGAGGACAAATGAGCTACTACCTTAAATACAAAAGTCCTGAATGACACCAGACTTTTCTTACCGTCTTGGAAAACATGACCAAAGATGACAGGAACTGTGTGAATCTCCTTTCCTGTGGTGCTTCGGTCATGTAATTAAAGAGAGCTTTGATGACAGTATCTGTGTTTTCAGGAAGCGTCAGTCCCAGCAGCTCCACTCTCTGATCTGATGTGAGGAGCTGTAAGACCTCGAGCTAGAACAAAAAAAAACCAAAACGTTATTTGGCCTTATTTTTTTAAAGCACTGATTTGCTTTTGACAGTCTGATCCTCACTGGTTTGAAGAGAGGGTTGAGACGGATCAACTCGCTGACGGGCACAAACTCAGAGAATGGACCGAAGTTGTCGGTCAGCCACTGTGCGCTGTTGTTGAAGGAGGACAAACATCCTGGACCTGGAAAAGGTCAAGAAATTGGAGATTTGTTTGTTTTGCACCAAAAACAAGAAAAGTGTTAATTGCTTTGAGCATTTACTATTTTAAAAGAAATAATATCCTAAAGTTTGTGTGTTTTAATGTCTAAAAGGAAAGTAATGAAAAAATTAACGAACACAAAATAATGAGCGACAAGACAAAATGTTTGGTAAAATAAATGAAGAAAAACAACAGATTACATTGATTCGAAGGATGTTGTCGTGGAAACACTAGACAATCATTATAGAAGTGACGGGTTAACAGTGATTCAGAAAACTCCTTTACTTGTTTATCATTCAGATCTACATAACATGTTTATTAATATGTCAACATGCATGGTATAGATCAGTGTGTTTGCAGGTTCCTACCTGCAGTGTTGTTTGTTGTCAGGAAAGCTGTGATGAAGCGTGACAAGACAGAGAGCTGCCTTTCACGTGACATGTGTGGCAGAACGTCGCTAAATGTCTTCACACTGAAAATGGAAAAGATATTTTATCATCACAGATTGTAAAAGAGATAAAAAATAAATTTCTAAAGTGATTATAAAGGATAAATGAGTTCATTCTTACATGAATCGGAAGGTGCTGCAGTCCAGTGACTCGGGCGGCGAGACATGAGAGGAATTTGTCGGAAACAGCTGTCAGGAACCAACGAAGGCGGCGGAACCACATCTGGACGAAGGCGGGATCGTTGAGGACGGCCATGTTGACGCCATGCAGCCGGAGTTCTCGTATGGAGTCCAGGATCATGGAGGCAGAATGATGGTCGGGCGAAGCGTCTGCAACAACAACATGATCCACAAAAAATCTTAGCTAAATGAAAGATCTATATGGAAGATAAAAAATAGACTGAATGATGACTTTAGGTGGTTCGATAAAGAATTGGTCTAAGGTGTGTTAAAAAATATCCGTCCGGGTTATTGCACTTTTTATTAAAATAAATGATCATCCCACATAAATATTTATTTTTTTGCCATATTACTGGTGGGAAAGGTTTGTAAATGACAATAGTAAATCCACCATTAATAACTTCACTACATTATCACTACATTTAGCATCTTTCAGAAAAAAAACAAGAATTGGGCAAAAAATAAGTATCAGGAGATCAGGTCTTTAAATATCAGTGATGAGCCTGAAAACTGAAACCGGAGCACCGCTGGTTGGAACCAAAAGCCAGTCTTACGGTGTTGCTCAGCAGATCCAGAGCTTGATCCAGGACCTTGGAGGCTTTGGAGAGCAGCAGCTTCCAGGCAGGTTTGGAGCCGCTTGAGTCGGAGACCCTATCACAACCCAACATGGCTGCCAGATCCCCAGCTGTTAAACCTGACAGCTGGAGAGGAGAATGACAACAGACCAGATGTTGAACCAAACATGGAACCATTTTCTCTCAGCTGCAGTTTGAGGACAGATGATGATGCAACGTCTTACAGAGGCACAGGCAAATTCCCCCACAGAGAAGTTGCAGTGACGTCCAGCCATCATTGATCTGTCCAGGTGGATCTGAAGCTCTGTGCTGTAACACAAAATGATTCATGTTTCCTTTATTTAACATGAAATGTTGAGGGAGAAATATCAAAACCTCTTTCTCAACCCTACCTGTTGACTCCCATGCATATATCTGTCTCTGTGAAATGATGCAAGACAAGTTAATGTGTTAAAGCAAAAATAATACATCATTTTAAATAAGAGTAAAAAGAGGATCATTATGCAGAGAAAGAAAACTTACCATTTGCCATCGTTACATTGCACTATGTAGAGAAAATGATTGAAATGGTTATAAATCTTCAAAAAAATATTTGTTTGAAAAATAAAAAAAAAACCATAACATATCTTTACCTGCCCACTATATATGACGCAGTCTGTAATAAAAGCAGACAAAAAAAATCTAATGAGTTAATTATTAAACAAATGAGAAATGATTTATCATTTGACACAAATTCACAGTCATAAAATCAATTCTTCAATCTATAATCACTAAGCTGCACTTTGGATATTGAACGTCTTTTTTGTGTTTAACATGGTAAAGATGTTAATGTGTTAACCACAGTCTTTGCCACAAATGTATTGCCACAGTCTTTACACCTGATCAAAATTAAAACTTGGGAAAATATTAAATCAAATGAAAGTAGAAATTACTGGGGAGAGAATTAACACAATTTGTATCCTAAAAAATATTTCTCTATTATACATATATGTATATATAAAGGTCTCACCAGATGGTAGTTGTTTGAATAAAACCACTTTAGTGTGTGTGATGGCTGAAGCTACGTCAGAAGTAGCTGTTGCCATGGCGTCATCCAGTCTGGTGAACCTGTGAGGCAACAATATTTTCAATTGAATCAAACTAAACTCGTTCTGTGGTTGGTCATCGATGTGAGGCAAACAACAATATACATCAGAGAGATGATTTTAAAGATTCATTACTTTATTTAAATTGAGAAGTTTATATATATACGATAGTTTCCCTCCGGCGCATGTATGACATTGGATCCAAACCTTTTACTCTCCATTTGATGTCTTTAAATGTTGTTTCAATATCTCCAAATGTCTCATTATGCTATTTAATTTGCTGCCGTCGCCATACTCCACATTTAGAATGACCTACTTAGAGTTGCAAGGTTCTCTTCCTTTATCCAAATATTTCAATCTCGCGACATCCAATGTTTCATCCAAAATAAATGTCTGAAAAAAATATTTGCCATTGTCCCTGACTGAATTTACAAAGGAATACACCCTTTTTTTTTGCTTTGTGTTGGCTTCTTCCTCACAGGGTGGTCAGTAGCTGCGTTTCCATTGACCATGTAATTGGTTAATTACATGGTTCCATTGACCATGTAATTGGTCAATGGAAACGACCAATGGAAATTGATCATTTCCAGTGGTCAAGTTAAAAAATGTCAAGCTCAAAACTTGACATTTTGATAATGGATTTGCTTTATAAAAACATGACAATTACAAAAAAAACCCCTCTTGTTTTAGATCAAAATTAGGCTCTAGTTTGCGATGGTTCTATGACCGTATTGAAATGGATGTATTTCACAAAACTGCAGTGGAAAATGAAAACGCAGCTTATGACACTCATTGAAAAGAAAACAAATGCTGCTGACGACGGCCCTCCAGTCCTTTTTTACTCTATGCTGCGACATAATCATGCTTAACTTTCCTAAGATAAGCATGTTTACTAGAAACTACCAAAACTTCACTTTCATTTGGCATTTCTGGTTACAACTTTCATCATATATATTGCAGGTTTGATCTGAACTCACAGTGTTTTGTAGGACGAGCAGGAAAGATTCAACTGTTGGATAAAAACAAGAAGAGGACAAATGAGCTACTACCTTAAATACAAAAGTCCTGAATGACACCAGACTTTTCTTACCGTCTTGGAAAACATGACCAAAGATGACAGGAACTGTGTGAATCTCCTTTCCTGTGGTGCTTCGGTCATGTAATTAAAGAGAGCTTTGATGACAGTATCTGTGTTTTCAGGAAGCGTCAGTCCCAGCAGCTCCACTCTCTGATCTGATGTGAGGAGCTGTAAGACCTCGAGCTAGAACAAAAAAAAACCAAAACGTTATTTGGCCTTATTTTTTTAAAGCACTGATTTGCTTTTGACAGTCTGATCCTCACTGGTTTGAAGAGAGGGTTGAGACGGATCAACTCGCTGACGGGCACAAACTCAGAGAATGGACCGAAGTTGTCGGTCAGCCACTGTGCGCTGTTGTTGAAGGAGGACAAACATCCTCGACCTGGAAAAAGGTAAAGAAATTGGAGATTTGTTTGTTTTGCACCAAAAACAAGAAAAGTGTTAATTGCTTTGAGCATTTACTATTTTAAAAGAAATAATATCCTAAAGTTTGTGTGTTTTAATGTCTAAAAGGAAAGTAATGAAAAAATTAACGAACACAAAATAATGAGCGACAAGACAAAATGTTTGGTAAAAATAAATTAAGAAAAACAACAGATTACATTGATTCGAAGGATGTTGTCGTGGAAACACTAGACAATCATTATAGAAGTGACGGGTTAACAGTGATTCAGAAAACTCCTTTACTTGTTTATCTTCAGATCTACATAACATGTTTATTAATATGTCAACATGCATGGTATAGATCAGTGTGTTTGCAGGTTCCTACCTGCAGTGTTGTTTGTTGTCAGGAAAGCTGTGATGAAGCGTGACAAGACAGAGAGCTGCCTTTCACGTGACATGTGTGGCAGAACGTCAGCTAAATGTCTTCACACTGAAAATGGAAAAGATATTTTATCATCACAGATTGTAAAAGAGATAAAAAAATAAATTTCTAAAGTGATTATAAAGGATAAATGAGTTCATTCTTACATGAATCGGAAGGTGCTGCAGTCCAGTGACTCGGGCGGCGAGACATGAGAGGAATTTGTCGGAAACAGCTGTCAGGAACCAACGAAGGCGGCGGAACCACATCTGGACGAAGGCGGGATCGTTGAGGACGGCCATGTTGACGCCATGCAGCCGGAGTTCTCGTATGGAGTCCAGGATCATGGAGGCAGAATGATGGTCGGGCGAAGCGTCTGCAACAACAAATGATCCACAATAAATTTTAGCTAAATGAAAGATCTATATTGAAGATAAAAATAGACTGAATGATGACTTTAGGTGGTTCGATAAAGAATTGGTCTAAGGTGTGTTAAAAATATCCGTCCGGGTTATTGCACTTTTTATTAAAATAAATGATCATCCCACATAAATATTTATTTTTTTGCCATATTACTGGTGGGAAAGGTTTGTAAATGACAATAGTAAATCCACCATTAATAACTTCACTACATTATCACTACATTTAGCATCTTTCAGAAAAAAAACAAGAATTGGGCAAAAAATAAGTATCAGGAGATCAGGTCTTTAAATATCAGTGATGAGCCTGAAAACTGAAACCGGAGCACCGCTGGTTGGAACCAAAAGCCAGTCTTACGGTGTTGCTCAGCAGATCCAGAGCTTGATCCAGGACCTTGGAGGCTTTGGAGAGCAGCAGCTTCCAGGCAGGTTTGGAGCCGCTTGAGTCGGAGACCCTATCACAACCCAACATGGCTGCCAGATCCCCAGCTGTTAAACCTGACAGCTGGAGAGGAGAATGACAACAGACCAGATGTTGAACCAAACATGGAACCATTTTCTCTCAGCTGCAGTTTGAGGACAGATGATGATGCAACGTCTTACAGAGGCACAGGCAAATTCCCCCACAGAGAAGTTGCAGTGACGTCCAGCCATCATTGATCTGTCCAGGTGGATCTGAAGCTCTGTGCTGTAACACAAAATGATTCATGTTTCCTTTATTTAACATGAAATGTTGAGGGAGAAATATCAAAACCTCTTTCTCAACCCTACCTGTTGACTCCCATGCATATATCTGTCTCTGTGAAATGATGCAAGACAAGTTAATGTGTTAAAGCAAAAATAATACATCATTTTAAATAAGAGTAAAAAGAGGATCATTATGCAGAGAAAGAAAACTTACCATTTGCCATGGTTACATTGCACTATGTAGAGAAAATGATTGAAATGGTTATAAATCTTCAAAAAAATATTTGTTTGAAAAATAAAAAAAAAACCATAACATATCTTTACCTGCCCACTATATATGACGCAGTCTGTGATAAAAGCAGACAAAAAAATCAAATGAGTTAATTATTAAACAAATGAGAAATGATTTATCATTTGACACAAATTCACAGTCATAAAATCAATTCTTCAATCTATAATCACTAAGCTGCACTTTGGATATTGAACGTCTTTTTGTGTTTAACATGGTAAAGATGTTAATGTGTTAACCACAGTCTTTGCCACAAATGTATTGCCACAGTCTTTACACCTGATCAAAATTAAAACTTGGGAAAATATTAAATCAAATAAAAGTAGAAATTACTGGGGAGAGAATTAACACAATTTGTATCCTAAAAATATTTCTCTTTTATACATATATGTATATATAAAGGTCTCACCAGATGGTAGTTGTTTGAATAAAACCACTTTAGTGTGTGTGATGGCTGAAGCTACGTCAGAAGTAGCTGTTGCCATGGCGTCATCCAGTCTGGTGAACCTGTGAGGCAACAATATTTTCAATTGAATCAAACTAAACTCGTTCTGTGGTTGGTCATCGATGTGAGGCAAACAACAATATACATCAGAGAGATGATTTTAAAGATTCATTACTTTATTTAAATTGAGAAGTTTATATATATACGATAGTTTCCCTCCGGCGCATGTATGACATTGGATCCAAACCTTTTACTCTCCATTTGATGTCTTTAAATGTTGTTTCAATATCTCCAAATGTCTCATTATGCTATTTAATTTGCTGCTTTGTGTTGGCTTCTTCCTCACAGGGTGGTCAGTCCATGTTAGTAGCTGCGTTTCCATTGACCATATAACTGGTCAATGGAAACGACCGATGGCAATTGATCATTGCCACTGGTCAAGTTAAAAAATGTCAAGCTCAAAACTTGACATTTTGATAATGGATTTGCTTTATAAAAACATGACAATTACAAAAAAAACTTCTTGTTTTAGATCAAAGTTAGGCTCTAGTTTGCGATGGTTCTATGACCGTATTGAAATGGATGTATTTCATAAAACTGCAGGAGAAGCATTTACTTTGCATCAATCACTGGTTGTTCCTTCTGGCAGAAACCACAAACAAGAGGACAGCAGGAAGTAGATGGAGGACCATGACTTATTGTGTGAACAAACTTATTCATGTGTGATTTTAATTGCATATCTTATTTAATGGAAACAAAACAATTGTGAAATTGTGTTTTTGACATTATCCGATATCAACAAAGTTTTACGCACTTTCGTAATAAAAATTCAGCTTATGACACTCATTGAAAAGAAAACAAATGCTGCTGACGACGGCCCTCCAGTCCTTTTTTACTCTATGCTGCGACATAATCATGCTTAACTTCCCTAAGATAAGCATGTTTACTAGAAACTACCAAAACTTCACTCTCATTTTGTATTTCTGGTTACAACTTTAATCATATATATTGCAGGTTTGATCAGAACTCACAGTGTTTTGTAGGACGAGCAGGAAAGATTCAACTGTTGGATAAAAACAAGAAGAGGACAAATGAGCTACTACCTTAAATACAAAAGTCCTGAATGACACCAGACTTTTCTTACCATCTTGGAAAACATGACCAAAGATGACAGGAACTGTGTGAATCTCCTTTCCTGTGGTGCTTCGGTCATGTAATTAAAGAGAGCTTTGATGACAGTATCTGTGTTTTCAGGAAGCGTCAGTCCCAGCAGCTCCACTCTCTGATCTGATGTGAGGAGCTGTAAGACCTCGAGCTAGAACAAAAAAAAAAAAAACGTTATTTGGCCTTATTTTTTTAAAGCACTGATTTGCTTTTGACAGTCTGATCCTCACTGGTTTGAAGAGAGGGTTGAGACGGATCAACTCGCTGACGGGCACAAACTCAGAGAATGGACCGAAGTTGTCGGTCAGCCACTGTGCGCTGTTGTTGAAGGAGGACAAACATCCTGGACCTGGAAAAGGTCAAGTATTTATTTCTTTGAATACTATTCACAATATTTCAAATTTAATTAAATCCTAGTGTTTGTGTGTTTATCGTTGAAAGACAGTTTTAAAAATGGCTGACCACAAAATAATGAGCTAAACGACGCAAAGCTTGGGTAAGTAAAATAGCTGACATGCTGTTAACAGGTGAAATTGATTTGAAGGATGAGGAAAATATGTTGTCTTGGAAACAAGACAATCATTATTCAAGTGAAGAGACTTAATGTTTCCCAAAACTCCTTTACTTGTTTATCATTCAGATCTACATAACATGTTTATTAATATGTCAACATGCATGGTATAGATCAGTGTGTTTGCAGGTTCCTACCTGCAGTGTTGTTTGTTGTCAGGAAAGCTGTGATGAAGCGTGACAAGACAGAGAGCTGCCTTTCACGTGACATGTGTGGCAGAACGTCGCTAAATGTCTTCACACTGAAAAATGGAAAAGATATTTTATGATTACAGATTGTAAAAGAGATAAAAATAAATTTCTAAAGTGATTATAAAGGATAAATGAGTTCATTCTTACATGGATTGGAAGGTGCTGCAGTTCAGTGAGTTGGAGGAGAGACATGAGAGGAATTCGTCGGAAGCAGCTGGCAGGAACCGACGAAGGCGGCGGAACCACATCTGGACGAAGGCGGGATCGTTGAGGACGGCCATGTTGACGCCATGCAGCCGGAGTTCTCGTATGGAGTCCAGGATCATGGAGGCAGAATGATGGTCGGGGCGAAGCGTCTGCAACAACAAATGATCCACGATAAATGTTTAGATGAATGAAACAAGCAGCATAAACTAAAATTAAACAAAGATTCCTCGTCACCTGTTTTTCTTAATCACCTCATACAATAATGACCACAAACTGTCAGCGTGTACCAACTACTGTTAAAATTCAATATCTCTTCCTTTTAAAAACAATAATACATTTTCAAACCTAAAAGATGTTTGGATTTTCTGGTAAATTATATAGGATACATGGCATGCAACAGGTCAGAAATGTTTAGAAATTTTATGTCATGATATTCAGTTTTAAGTTTTAAACAGTTAGAATTTCAACACCTTAGACTTTGACTCTATAATTATCAACTTTAAGGTAAAATCAGTTTTAGGCCAAAATCGAAATCAGCAACTTAGATATTTTAAATATCAGTGATGAGCCTGAAAACTGAAACCGGAGCACCGCTGGTTGGAACCAAAAGCCAGTCTTACGGTGTTGCTCAGCAGATCCAGAGCTTGATCCAGGACCTTGGAGGCTTTGGAGAGCAGCAGCTTCCAGGCAGGTTTGGAGCCGCTTGAGTCGGAGACCCTATCACAACCCAACATGGCTGCCAGATCCCCAGCTGTTAAACTTGACAGCTGGAGAGGAGAATGACAACAGACCAGATGTTGAACCAAACATGGAACCATTTTCTCTCAGCTGCAGTTTGAGGACAGATGATGATGCAACGTCTTACAGAGGCACAGGCAAATTCCCCACAGAGAAGTTGCAGTGACGTCCCAGCCATCATTGATCTGTCCAGGTGGATCTGAAGCTCTGTGCTGTAACACAAAATGATTCATGTTTCCTTTATTTAACATGAAATGTTGAGGGAGAAATATCAAAACCTCTTTCTCAACCCTACCTGTTGACTCCCATGCATATATCTGTCTCTGTGAAATGATGCAAGACAAGTTAATGTGTTAAAGCAAAAATAATACATCATTTTAAATAAGAGTAAAAAAGAGGATCATTATGCAGAGAAAGAAAACTTACCATTTGCCATCGTTACATTGCACTATGTAGAGAAAATGATTGAAATGGTTATAAATCTTCAAAAAAATATTTGTTTGAAAAATAAAAAAAAAACCATAACATATCTTTACCTGCCCACTATATATGACGCAGTCTGTAATAAAAGCAGACAAAAAAAATCTAATGAGTTAATTATTAAACAAATGAGAAATGATTTATCATTTGACACAAATTCACAGTCATAAAATCAATTCTTCAATCTATAATCACTAAGCTGCACTTTGGATATTGAACGTCTTTTTGTGTTTAACATGGTAAAGATGTTAATGTGTTAACCACAGTCTTTGCCACAAATGTATTGCCACAGTCTTTACACCTGATCAAAATTAAAACTTGGGAAAATATTAAATCAAATAAAAGTAGAAATTACTGGGGAGAGAATTAACACAATTTGTATCCTAAAAATATTTCTCTTTTATACATATATGTATATATAAAGGTCTCACCAGATGGTAGTTGTTTGAATAAAACCACTTTAGTGTGTGTGATGGCTGAAGCTACGTCAGAAGTAGCTGTTGCCATGGCATCATCCAGTCTGGTGAACCTGTGAGGCAACAATATTTTCAATTGAATCAAACTAAACTCGTTCTGTGGTTGGTCATCGATGTGAGGCAAACAACAATATACATCAGAGAGATGATTTTAAAGATTCATTACTTTATTTAATTGAGAAGTTTATATATATACGATAGTTTCCCTCCGGCGCATGTATGACATTGGATCCAAACCTTTTACTCTCCATTTGATGTCTTTAAATGTTGTTTCAATATCTCCAAATGTCTCATTATGCTATTTAATTTGCTGCCGTCGCCATACTCCACATTTAGAATGACCTACTTAGAGTTGCAAGGTTCTCTTCCTTTATCCAAATATTTCAATCTCGCGACATCCAATGTTTCATCCAAAATAAATGTCTGAAAAAAATATTTGCCATTGTCCCTGACTGAATTTACAAAAGGAATACACCTTTTTTTTTTTTGCTTTGTGTTGGCTTCTTCCTCACAGGGTGGTCAGTAGCTGCGTTTCCATTGACCATGTAATTGGTTAATTACATGGTTCCATTGACCATGTAATTGGTCAATGGAAACGACCAATGGAAATTGATCATTTCCAGTGGTCAAGTTAAAAAATGTCAAGCTCAAAACTTGACATTTTGATAATGGATTTGCTTTATAAAAACATGACAATTACAAAAAAAACCCCTCTTGTTTTAGATCAAAATTAGGCTCTAGTTTGCGATGGTTCTATGACCGTATTGAAATGGATGTATTTCACAAAACTGCAGTGGAAAATGAAAACGCAGCTTATGACACTCATTGAAAAGAAAACAAATGCTGCTGACGACGGCCCTCCAGTCCTTTTTTACTCTATGCTGCGACATAATCATGCTTAACTTTCCTAAGATAAGCATGTTTACTAGAAACTATCAAAACTTCACTCTCATTTTGTATTTCTGGTTACAACTTTAATCATATATATTGCAGGTTTGATCTGAACTCACAGTGTTTTGTAGGTCGAGCAGGAAAGATTCAACTGTTGGATAAAAACAAGAAGAGGACAAATGAGCTACTACCTTAAATACAAAAGTCCTGAATGACACCAGACTTTTCTTACCGTCTTGGAAAACATGACCAAAGATGACAGGAACTGTGTGAATCTCCTTTCCTGTGGTGCTTCGGTCATGTAATTAAAGAGAGCTTTGATGACAGTATCTGTGTTTTCAGGAAGCGTCAGTCCCAGCAGCTCCACTCTCTGATCTGATGTGAGGAGCTGTAAGACCTCGAGCTAGAACACAAAAAAATTATTTGGCCTTATTTTTTTAAAGCACTGATTTGCTTTTGACAGTCTGATCCTCACTGGTTTGAAGAGAGGGTTGAGACGGATCAACTCGCTGACGGGCACAAACCCAGAGAATGGACCGAAGTTGTCGGTCAGCCACTGTGCGCTGTTGTTGAAGGAGGACAAACATCCTCGACCTGGAGCCGATCAGGATGAAGCAGAAAAGTCCGTAAAAACTCAAAGATGTGCATCTTAATGTAAATATAACTCAAACTTATCAATGCAGATTTATTAAAGAGCGCGTGCCTGAGTGAGCGTTCAGAAGGAAACGGAGGATGAAATTCTTCAGGACCAGAAGCTGCTGTTGGGAGGGCATCTTCTCAAAGTGGCCAACAAATATCTGCAGTCTGAGGACAAATATCAGTTCCCACAATGTATTCAGAATAAAACGGATGCAAAAGGATGTAGTTAAAACTAAATACTTTGGGTTTAGAACATAAATATGTCAAAAAAGGAACAAGGATGAAATCTATTTACAGACATGTTGCATCACAAAGCAAGAACTCTAATAAGTTCAACTTAGAAGCAACTGTAGTAAGTTTGTATATTTGGTATAATTCTTATTAAACTTTAAGTTCTTATATTTCCATAAAAAGCAGGAGCCAAATCCAACATGCTATTAGGGGTGGGCATTTATCATCTCGTTTAGCCTTATCTTGACAAATTTCTTATTGTGATAAGAAATCTCATTTGTTGTTGTCTCAATAAAGTAAGTTAGTGATGTTAGAACAAAAAACAAAACTGACACATTCGCTTACCTAAAAAAAGAAGTAACAATTTTTTTTTACTGAATTTTTATCGTTGCCACAATTGTATCCCAAAATATCGCGATAAAATTTTAAGCCCATATCGCTCACCCCTACATGCTATGCTGCTCAAACACAAAACACGTGACTCAGCTGGTTTTTTCAAAGTGTCCAGACTCACATTTGCTGATATGATGGACAGCTCAAGTTCCTGCTGGTCAGACACATCAGGAAGCGCCCCGACGCAAATGGCAGGAAGCCGCTTAGACGCTCTGCGAACCACAAGCGGATCACGCTGCTGTTCGTCAGCTGCCTATCGGTCAGCGCCGACAGCCTGATTTCCTCAATCACATCCAAAACGGCCTCCGCTGACGGGATCATTCCCACCGACTGTAAGAAGAGCAAACCAGTTTCATGTAACGCAAGAATAAAGACTCTTGAAAATGAGACTGTGATCCCAAAAGCTGCTCACCCTGTTGGCCAGCATGTCCAGCGCTGGGTTCAAAACGCTGGAGAGTTTTGTCAGCAGCAACTTCCACAGGACCCTGGAATGGCTGCTGTTGCCGGGCAGATTGCACCTCATCAGGGAAGCCAGCTGTTCGGCCGTGAAGTCCTCCAGCTGTGAGTGGAAGACAGTGAGACGAACCTGCAGCGCATCAGAAAACCTTCACCCCGACTTTGACCCACTGGGTCGCAGTTACCTGAGCACAAGCATATTCCTCCAAGGTGAAGCTACATGGAACATGTGTGTGGTTGTTGAAGTATGACTGAAGAACGGAGCTGAAAAAGTACATGTGATGTTAGTTATTAAAGTCTAAAAACGAGCCTGGTAGATTTTATTTCATTTTGTAATCATCAGGCAGAATTACCTGTTGATGCTTCGGCAGATGAAAGTACCTGTCAAACAACAGGGGAAAAATAGGATTTCATACATTTTGGAAATACACAAACTCGATGAGAAATAAAATAAAACTGAGCACATATTTCTTACTGTTGATCTGCGTGTCTTGGCACTGTGAACGATATGTTATAATTTTTAATTTCTTACCGACATGCAAAACAAATAGAAAAGTTACTGGAAAACGACTTCAGGATAAAATACTCACCATGACTTCTGCCAGTACACACTCTGTCATAAACAAAAACAAACAAACAAAAACAATATATTCAGTTAACGACGCCACAATAATTGAACTTTTAGCCCGTTTTGCGGGTGCCAGTTCATTTTCGGTGTTTCAAGTTGAGGAGAGACTCACCCGCCGGCGCTACTCCCATCAGATCATCTATCCGGGCCCGAATAACCGGTTCCAAGTGTGGAGGCATCATCACTACAGCTCTGTACATTCGTTCAAAACTGACGCAATGACAAACAGAACAAATTAAGCCACAAGCCAAAAAATAAAAAAATAAAGAAAAGAAAACTGGATTTTATTAGGTTCAGTGAAAGATGAAAAATGTTTTGAAAAAAAAAAAGAAAAGAATAAAATTTGATCAAAACTCAATGTTCTACTGCTTATGTTTTGGGTTTTTTGACCATAGAAAAGCAGAATTTGATGTTTTGAAAATAAATTCACTAAAAGCAAATATTCCAATTGAGAAAAGTTTTATTGATAGGAAGTTTTGCTGCTATGATGAGGTGTGTTTTAGGACCATTATTTAAAAATTGGTTTCATTTAACATGAAGAAGAGGACGATGGGAAGTGGTTGGATGATGATGGCGTGTTTATTTTTTAATGACTTAAGGCGTGAACAAACTTATTCACGCCTGATTTTAACGTCTTTCTGCGTTAGAACCACAGTTGCGAAATTGTTTTTTTTTTTTTTTGACATATTGATACAGTTTTCTGGACATTTGTAATGGAAACACAGCTAGTGTTTGAATAAGTTAGTTACCTAGAGATGTGTAACCTAAAACCATGAGAAGGAACTCACATGAGTTGGTAGACACTGCAGGGAGGATTAACCTCTTTGGCAAGCTGGACCATGAAGAGGAGAACGTTGGTAAATTTTCTATCTTCTGGCGACTCCAACAAGAAGTCAAACACTGCGTGGATAATGGCGTCTTTCTCCGTTGGACCAGGAAGAGGCAGCAGCAGCACCTCTGCAAGCTGCTTCGGGGTCAGGACCTGCAGAGCTTCCAGCTGAGAAAGAAAAAGAGGAAAAATAAGTGTTTTCAATCACAAGCACAAGGGTTTGTTTTTTTAATCCAGCACGTTGACGGCCCCAGACTTACCACAGAGAAATCAGGGTTGAGCTGGTAGAAGTCGATGACGGAGGCAAAGCTTGAGAAGAACCCAAAGTTCAGCTTCACCCATTCTGCACTTTTATTGGCTGAAGAGAGGCACTGGGGTCCTGACCCCCAATGTTGTACAATAAAACATGTTAAGTTACATTTATCTTTTGATGCTTAAATTGGAAATAAATACATTACCATATAATACACAAATAAATACACATAGTTTCTGAAACCTTAATTAATTAATAACGATTGCCTAACAGATTATGAGTCTACGAAATAAGTTGCTGGTTAAAATTCACATGTCTGGCAAGAATTCCATAAAAAAAAACAAAAAAAACAACAAAAAAAACAATTTTGTCGAAAGATTTTTCATTATCTTAATAAATCAAACTAAAGCTTGTAATTATGATTTCCAGGAAGTAAGTTTGGAACAAATAAATCTAAGCACAACATTAGTAAAATCACCAGTGAAATTAAAATTCCAAAATACTCAATTTATCCCAAAGGGAAATTAAATGTTGTAACTCATATTAATTCAAAATCATCCAAACAGTTATTGTAGATGAGGATGGCTGTGGGCAAACACCTACTTCCTGGAAATGATCAAAAACCAAGCACCTCTTCTGGGGAAAACAGATCACAGTCTTTTATTTTCTCTGCTCTGAATGTAAACCCTTTGTTCAAAGACTACTTGTTCAAAAAGTGACAAAGAAAGTTATCACAGGAGGCCAAATAAGGTTGTTTTCAAGTTACTGATTGGATTTCTCTTTGCCAGCTATATTTTCTTTGTGTACAAGTTATTTTTCCAATTGTACAGCTGATGTTTTGGCTTACCGGTGGTGTTGTGATTCAGGAAAGAGTAGATGAAATATCTGTAGATGTTGTGACCGTACATCATGTCAGCATCCATTTGCCTCATGCTCTCACCCAGTGCTGCCACCCTGCATGTCGAAAACAGAAAGAGGACGGTGACTAAACCAGGAACGTTTTTTTTTTTTTTTTGAAATCACAAAATGTGTGAACTCACAGGGTTTGGTAAACGGGGCAGGAGAAGTTTTTGGTGCTCAGGCAGGAGAGGAGGTCTGGGTTCACGTCTGGCAGCAGGGGGAGCAGTTTGATCTGGTACCAGAGTTTGATGAATGCGGGATCGTCCAGGTGATGTTGGGTCAGAGTTGGAGGTTCGCTCTCGTTGAATATCTCCTTAATGTCAGATGCCAGCTCCGCAAAGTTCTACAGGACACAAAAGAGCACTGACTCGAGTTTTTGTTGCAGCAGTGACAGCAGAGAGGAATTATCAGAGTGAGTGATTCACACTGAAGTCTCTTATGTTTCGAAGGTCAGAGAGGTTAATATACTCACTGTTGTGGTGAACTCTTTGATCAGGGAGTTCAGACGTTCAGCCAGCTCAGTAATCAGCCTCATGACGGTTGCTTCAGTCATTGTCAGCTCACTCTTAGCAGCGCAGTGCATAATATGGGCTATGTTCTCCACTGCATCGGTCAGCTGAGGGCGTCATAAACAACAAGATGGGACAGAAGGTAAAGCAGGTTTCTTTTATCGAGCTAAAATACAGAGTAAATAAAAATACAAGTCAGAACCTCACCCCACAAGGGTTCTTATCAAGAGTGACGCTGCAGACATCCTGAAGTTCATCATATTCATTTTCCCCACCATGTTCCAGAAAACTGCATAAAAACAGAAGACACAGCTTCAGACAAAGATGACCAATGAAATGACATTTTTTCATCTCTGGCCATCTTCAAATGGCCAGAGACTGTGGATGAGCAATTAACACTAGGCCACTGAGAAGGCCTCAGTTATACACACAAACAGAATGGCTGAAGGTTTTTCCATTTAAAGTTATACAGTCAATTCTTTTTGCTTTCTTAAGTTAAAGTTTTAGTTTTTTTTATTAAATAAAATGTATGCTTCTTACATCACTTTTGAAAGGCATATTTAGAAAATCTGACTGAAACTTAGTACTGTTTGTTTGACTGCATTTTATTTTATTTGCAGGCTTTCAGAATTACACCCTTCAGTCACAGTAGTTGAGGCTGATTAGATGAATTTCAAAGTAAGTGTGTTCACAAAAAAATACAATAAAAAATATCACAAAATTAGCAATAATACCAGGCTTCTATGCAATTCACATTTTGACAAAACAATCTGAGATCAGGTGATTCTCAGGAGGTAAAAAGTAAATGTTAATAACAAATAATTTTAAAAATGAGTAAAATCAAATAACACATTCAAATAGATGAAACTTGAGTTTCAAATCTCACCACATAAAACTTTTGAACCCAGGTATGTAAGCAGTTGTAAACACATTTTTACCTACCAAATAGGTCTATATTACCAACTTAATATTGAATACATGTTAAAACTTTCTGTGACAATATCTATTGTTTCCTGCATGAGCCAGAGTCCAGAGTCACCTCAGCAAATAAAATATAATTAAAACAATAAAGGCTGTTGATAAGCAAAACGTTTCAAAATACATTTATGGCTTAAACATGTTTGTACTTCATTAAGTGACATAACTGAATGAAAGTTGGTGTGTTATCCAGAAATTATACTTAAATAAAAGTTACTTTTTGTTAAAATAACATGAATCAAGCAGAAATATATGGTTGTTGATTTTTTTTTATTTTTTTTATTTGTTTAAAGTAATGTAACTACTTACTATCCATGCCTGGACTACATTATTGTCAATTAAAAGATCAAATCCTAAACACAAACCAAATCAATTTTGATGAAAGCTAAATGGACCAACAGACTAAAAGAGAAAAATCTTTGTAAATCAAAGAGTTGTGTGAGAGGGAAGCATGTAAACATTAAATCAAATAAGCGAGTAATTAGTTTAGACTTAGTCTGACTTACAACAGCTCGTGAAAAGCGAGCGTGACGTTTTGGTGCATCAAGTTTCCGTCGTTCGGCAGTAACCTGCGCAACAGCGGCAGGACCACCTGCTGGTACCAGTCCTCCACGTTGGTCACGTCAAACTGGGGGACGTCTGGGTCCATGGGCGGCTCATACATGTCTGCCAGCTCAGCCAGAGTCCAGTTGAGCAGGAACTGAGTCAAAGTGGTGCTTTTTATTTCTGAAACATCTCTCTGTAAGACACACACGAGGCCAGGGGGAAGATTTAACTTCCTATTGTCACAATGAGCTTCAACGTCTCAGGATGTGTTTGCATGACTTTATTTACCTGACGTGTAAACGAAACAAATTCATGAGCAAAACTTCCAATCGGTCTGAAAGCCGTCATGAATCCATTTGCGATCTGTAATGTTAAAAACAAATAATTGGAATTGATGAAGTTTCTTGTTTCCTCCAGCATATCAGAAACCGATGCTGCTTCAAACTGACAGACTGTGAGAAAAAAATACGAACAAATAAAAAACCCTCTCCATTTTGAACAGATGCCAATCAAACTATCCATCCATCTATCCATTTTCCGTCACCCTTCTCCCTAACGGGGTCGGGAGTTGCTGGTGCCTATCTCCAGCTGCGTTCCGGGCGAGAGGCGGGGTTCACCCTGGACAGGTCGCCAGTCTGTCCAATCAAACTAACAAACAGGAATTTAAACTGGTTGAATCTAACATATGATAATTAATATTTATACCACAGGGAAACAAAAAACCATTAACTGAATATGTAAAAGTACCATGACACTCAGATCATCTTAAGTAAAAAAAAAAAAAGCTGAGGATGCAATGATTACATGTGTCATTGTACGTTGATTAATTTTTTAAAAAAAGATACATTTATTACAGGGTTTTTTTTTTTCATCTGCGTGCCTTTGAGTGTGGAAGCTATATGTCTCACAGACTGTTTGGCCTTGACACAGTTAGCATGTGATTTGTTGCAGGAATCACATGATGATGTATTTTAGAGAAAACAAACTTGTTTCATTATTCATAGAAACAATTTGCCCCTGTGTTCCCGGGCTTTCTACTCTGTCTGCAAACGAAACGTAAACAGAATCACGGCTTCCCTACAACACAAGTGTCAAAGTCAAGGCCCGTGGGCCAAATCCGTCCCTCTATTCCTGTGAAACAGAACTTCAATTACGTACAACAAGGTGCGTTTACCTCTTTGAGAGTGCTGTGTGGAGATGAATAACCAAATGGCACCACAGACGAGTTTCCAGGGCTGGGAGTCGTTTGCTGACCGTGCAACAGACTGTTGAAGACCAGGGTCAGGGTGCCGTTGTCCAAACCAGCCACCTCAGGCTTTAAGAGCAGCTCGGCCTTTTGTGCAGGAGAGAGCAGGTGGAGAACCTCCAGCTGTGGCCAAAAACAGAGAGAGTGGTGTGACGGGACAAACAAAAACTCATATATCGCATGAGTGCTCAAACTCATGTATGATAACATTAAATGTTATGTAAAGTGAGACGGACATTCGAGTCATTCATAGGAAGTGAGTCTGACTCACCCCACTGAAGACCATGTTGAGGCTGGTGAAGTCCTTCATTCGGGCCATCGCTCTGAAGGCGCCAAAATTCTTCATCAGCCATTCTTCGCTGCTTTCATTGCCATTCATACAACCTACACATAAAGTACATATAAGTATGCATCAAGACATAGGAGCAGATGTACGGTTTATAGGCATCAGGACAGGAGGTTTGAATAAGGACAGAAAAACGACATTTATGGCATCTTGGATTCCTTGGACTCCTGTTTACTTTTAATTTTTGAAATGTAAATGTAAATTTTGAATAACTTGGCAACAAAAAGCAGTGCATTAATGTGAAGAGGCAGTTAGGTTTTTTCTTTGTAAATAAACAATCTAGTGTGCCATGCATTTCTATTAAACTCCTTGCAACCCTTCATCCATCCATCCATTTTCCGTCACCCTTCTCCCTAACGGGGTTGGGTGCAACCCTTCAAATAAAGAAAATTTAAAAAAGAAACAGTATCATTGATTAGCTTAAGATGTAATTACAAAGGCATATTAGGGACACTGCGGATAGAAGAAAAGGAGTTCATATTTGCCAATTGTGCTTGAGATTGTGAGAAATAACCTAGAAAAGATTGAGAAAAATTTCAGCTTTTGAAACTCAATAGTCTTCTGTAGAATATTTCTGACATTAATCGCAAAATATTTGAGTTTTTTTTTCTCAAAATTTTGGACTTTTTGAAACTCAGAAACTTCTAATATTTTTTCTAGAAACTTCCTGAACTTAATTCCAAAATTGTTCAGTTTCTTTGGCAGTAACTGAATCTCTTCTTCTTCTGTCAACAATGATCCTAAAGTGCCTCTTACATAACCTAATCTGGATTCAATCTATGTCTAATCTAGTCTAAGGATGACACAGCTATTCTGCGAAGGCTTCAGAGGTTAGCTAGAATATATCAGGGGTCAAACAACATGATGAAGACCAAGAAACAGCAAACAGAACTGAACTTTAGCTAGCAAAAGACAAAGGTCTCGAGAAGTGTAAAGTTGGTTGAGTCATAACGTAAAATATTTTCTTTTCATTGTTATTTGTGTCGTGTGTTTTGCTTGTTCTGCAATGCAGTGTCCTCTGTTTTTCTGGTAACTTTAGACGTTGCTTCAACTTCAATTGGTCTTTCCCACAAGTCATTTTGACAACTTTTTTTCTTTTTATGTACATTTTTTTTCCTTTTGTTGCTTTTATTTCCTTTAGCAACATGTACCTGCAACTCTTTCTCCAGACAGGAAGGGGTACATGAAGAAAGTGTAAATCCACTTTTGTCTGACTGGATTCATCTCTGAAAAATATTGGCTGAGTTCTCTCACTCTGAAAGGCAAGACAAAAATATCAAAAGACATTTTCAAACAGCTACCATCAAAACTAAAAATAAAGTTGAGAATTAAAAAAATAAAGACGTACACAGTCTGATAAGAGGAGCAGCTGAAGTTCTTTGTGCTGAGGCAGGACAGGAAGTGTTTGGTGATGGAACCCAGCAGAGGTTTGATTTTGACCTCGAGCCACATCTGAACCAGGGCTTCATTCTGGAGAGGATCTGCTCCGGGGTTGAAATTCAAAGCTCCTTCCAGGCTCAGGACCGGCACACCAGTCATGCTGGATTTCTGTAATAACGGTTAAAATGGTTTAAAGTTCTGAAAAGGTTCCTGGGAAGATGTCGTAAGTCTTTCTCTAAGTAGTGCGTCACGGTGTGAAAGCACAAGTTCACAAGTGTGGAGGACTTGTGAAAAAAAATAGCAGAAACAATAACAATGACAACTGGTCTGGTCAATCTGGAATGTGCCCAGCGTCTTTTGGCGCTGCGTGCCAGTGGAAGTCATACCATGAATGTGTACACGTCCATTGTGGCCTCAAGCATCACTTTCAGCCTCTGCATGTGATCTTTTCCTGTGTCTGTGGACGGCAAGTCGACACACTGCAGGAAGCGGGAGGTCGCGTCGGGCTCCTTGGGATATTTAACAGAAAGGACATTTTAGTTACAACATTTAACAGCTTTATACCATCTCCTGCAAAATCTATTGAATTTTGACTTTTGTTTTGTCACATTACAACAAATGACCCATGCCATTTGCTTTTTGGTATCAGAAAACAAAGTACATGAAAATGAGTTTTTCTAAAGGATTTCTCAAACATGTATGAAAGAATCAAAGCAACACTCCAGGTATGTTTTTGATTACGTAAATCTCAAAATCATTGAATTTGCATAATGCTGCCCTTTTAAATATCATTAGTGACAAAACACTAACGACACAGTTATCTGATGTTTTGACAAAGCGGTTCTGCAGGATTGGGTTTGAAAGAAAAATCTCAAGCTTGGAATTTCTCAAGAAATATGCTGTGCAATTCACCATAGCACAACCACAATCCTATCCACACTCATCCATCAACAGAACACCAGGAAGAATGAGGCCTCAAAAAAACCGAATGGCAGGAAAACAAACCCTAAACACACAAAAACAGCTACAGTGGAATCCATGACTAGCTTAAAGTGCATCCCTGTGCTACAATGGCTACCACAGCTAATCCAAATGTAAATCTATGGAAAGACTTCAAAATTAATCATCACTTAGAAAAGAAGCTCAAAGAAAGGTAAGCTCCGTCATTCACTGTGCTGAGTTATTGTGCGCAGGTGTTGGCTAACGTGTCACAGAAATGGGACAACACTGCGTCCAAAAGTCTGCAATACAGTGACGTGACATTCAAGAACGATCTGATTCTTCTGAACTCTTTACAAAGAAGACAGGGCTGGAGCCTCACTGACAGCGCTGATATGGGCAAATGCCCAGGGCGTTATCTTTTTAGATAAGCAAAACAAAGAGTTTGTTCTGCTTTTAATATTGGTTCAATTTATTTCAGCTCTAAGTATTTCATAAATAGGTGTTTTTATAGGAATGTGAATCTTTCAGATCAATTTGATTAGCAATTTTGATGATATTTCACATTTGATTGTGTCGTGTAGCGCAGGGCGCTGTTCTTGTCTTGACTTGGTCTCGACTTCCCTCAGTATTGATCTTGACTTGATCTCGGGTTAAGTGGTCTTGACTACAACACTGCCTGACAGAATGAACTAGATTCTTTATTGCAGTTATGTGACATTTTGTTGTGGTGAAGAAGGAGGTCAGCCTAAAGGCAAAGCTGTTGGTTTATTGGTACATGTACATTCTGATCTCCATCTGATAAGGTCATGACCTATAAACAGAAATGCAAGCAGCCATGAGGTAATCAGTAATAATAAGTGGAGTAGCTTAATCAAACAATTCGATTTAAATAACTTTATACTTTATTTTCTCCTATTCTTAAATAAATAAACCTTTCTGAAAGTTACTTTTTATGCATTTGTTTTATTACTGATTTTTCTTCATTATTGACATGGTGTATATTCCTTTTTATTTTCTTTGCACTTTTTGAAAATTACCTTTGCTGTTATCTCGTTATCTACACCAGACTCAGCTTTGCCTCGTATTTTGCTTTCAGGCAGATGACTTATAGTTCGAACAGACTCACAGTTTCTATTCATTTTTCTGATGTGGGTAAACAATGTTCTATTAGCCAATTGGAAAATATTTCTCAGAATATATAAGAACTACAAGAACCATAAATGTCAGAAAAAACACCTAAAATATTAAACATATGAAATATGAGTAATAGGAAAAAATGCATTTTGCTCTTAATCATGTTCAAGTGACGTTCACTGAGATTCTTGCTTTTTTGGGGGCGGGGGGTACAGTCTTAGAGGAGACTCTCCTGCAGTCCATTTACATATTTTCCCAGCAGAACTTATTCTAGAAGATTAAGTTTGCGTTCTTGATTTCTCAACTCATCCACAAGTTTTTTCCAGAACAGGTTTGTCTAGCTCACGCAACAAGGAAGCGAACATACATTTTGACAGTGGAAACTCAGAGTTCACCTTGTCACTAAGCCAGTAATCCTGGTTTTAAAAAAAAGGTTTATAAAGACCAACGAGTGATGATCCTGTCACTTAAAAGAAATCTCATGGTATGTGACTGGGGCAGTTTGGCAACTGCTTATGACATCCTCACATGAGTTTGAACTTCAAAAATGGACTCCTTACCAAACACATATTCATTTTTATTAGAGTTTGGGTGCACTTTATATCTCTTCCTCACTTTATCATTAATTACAGTGCTGTAAAGAAGTCTGTGGCCCATTTCTTCTGGCTTTGCTCTCATCACAATTAAATGTTTCAGGCAATCAAACTGGTTTCAACTGGTTTAAATGACCAATTAAATAATAATTAAATAATAATTGGAAAAGGCTGTTTTAGAAATGGTTTTGTAACCATTTCTAGTCTGATATAAAGAGATTACATTATTTTTCATCTTCTCTTGAATTTATTTGGAGTATGATGAGTTTCTTTTTAAATGTTTTAACTTACTATATGTGGTAAGACAGGTGCAAGTTCAGCTTTATTTTTAATGTGGATGATGACGGTTAACTCATTAGTTACCAAGACGATGGGGTCTTTTTTGTGGAGCAAGTGAAATGATCATTGGAAGATAGCTTTTTGTGTACCTTAGGTTATCTTTGTCTGATCTTAAACTTTTATCCCCCAGAAGAAACCGGGGGTAAAATTAGTTTTAGGTTCACAAATATTTATGAGATGCAAGAAAACAAACAACTCTGACTCATAAATCATGAGAACAATGAGGGAACATCGAACTGAACTGAAGTAACTTTAAGTTCTGATTAGATACCTAAATAACATTTAATTATTAGTAAACACTAAAAGACATTTCCCTCCTGAAATAACTAATTAAAAGCTTATATTAAAAATGAAGAGATTTGGTGGTTGTCATGAAAACAGATTTCACTTTTTATTCTGAAAAACCACACAGGTGAAGAACTCATTGGTTTCTGACTCACCTGACCGCAGCTTTCTGTTCCACATGTTGTATTCCTGCAAGTTAAATAGATGGATGAAAAAAATAGAGTTGAAATATGTCACAGGTCATCCCACTTAGAACAGACTAAAATAGTTACAAATCTAAAAGAACATTTAATGCTCCTTCGCTAGAGGAGCATTAAATGCATTAAACGAGACAAAAAATTAGTCTTACCTTTGTGCCCTTGAATTTCCTGATAGAATGAAATAGAGTTTTCTGTTAGATTATATATGTATAAGATAAAGTTTACAGATTCAATTGTGGCAAAGAACCATTTAATTAAAATAAAACATCTTATAATAAAACATTTTTGGTTAATTGTGTTACTAGATTATTCAGACAAACCTGACAGACACATGGTTTAGTCCAACAAAACTCAAACTGAAAACTCAAACTTAATGTATTATATTGTTATTGATATGAATCAGCTACTTTGTGATCATCCAGTGAGAAAACACGTCAAACTATTAAAAATATACACAGATGGACAAAGTTGTCGGTACTGGTTTTTAATGACCAGAAAACACACAAGGGTCACTGAAGCAACTTGAAACTGACAAGTGATAATAAAAAAAATTACTGGAAATTGGTCAATGAAAATAAGACACTGCTTTTCTAAAGTGGTACAGTTAAACTAATGAAGACCTGGGCAAAAATGATGATTAGCACTGCAGGTGTCTCCAAGCTTCTAATTAGTCAATCTGTGTATCCAAAGGGTGATATGTGATATGTAATCACTGTGCTGTTTGGTGACATGGTGTGTACCACACTGAAGCAAAGGAGAGAGTTCTCCTAGGACCTAGGAGATTAGAAACGGATAGACAATCATGTTGAAGGTAAAGGCTATAAGAGCGTCTCTAAGCAACTTCATGCTCCTTTGACTACAGTCGTACATATTATCCAGAAGTTTAAACGTGCTCCCTAAAGCTTGGTCTGAGTCGCAGTTCCTGGGTCTTCCAACAGGACAATGACCCAAAACACACCGCTAGAAAAAACCAAGAAAGACTAATAGCAAAACTTTGGACTATTCCAAAGCTGCTTCTGTGAACCCCCATCTAAACCATCGGGTTGTTTTTGCCACCGACCACACCGGTGTGATGCTCCTCGCTCAGCTTGTCACTCACGTTTGCAACTCTGCATTGTTGACCGCAGTACAAGACTGTGTAACGCACCTATGTAGCGCAATTAAGCGCTTTGGACTTTTTAGTTTAATTGTATGCTTTAGCGTTTTTTGTAGGTTTTTATTTTATTCTTTTTACATTGTATCGTTACAATCGTTAGGCAACCTGTCTCAAATATCTGGTTTGGTCCTATTTATTTATCTAAAGATACGGACCATTTTAGAAATCAAATTTCATCTTAGCACCAATAGATTCCCAAAGAGCTGTGAGCTAAAAAAAAAAATAAAAACACATACAGGAAATAAACTTTGAAGGATTATGTTTCCCCCTCTCCTCGGGCTGCCACCTTATCGTGGTGGAGGGGTTTGAGTGCCCCAATGATCCTAAGAGCTATGCTGTCGGGGGCTTTATGCCCCTGGTAGGGTCACCCAAGGCAGACAGGTCTTAGGGGAGGGACCAGACAAAGTGCAGCCCGAAGACCCCTATGATGCATATAAACTTTGGTTCTCGTGTTCCCTCGCCCGGACGCGGGTCACCGGGGCCCCACTCTGGAGCCAGGCCTGGAGGTGGGGCACGTTGGCGAGCGCCTGGTGGCCGGGCTTTAACCTATGGAGCCCGGCCGGGCTCAGCCCGAAGAAGAAACATGGGACCCTCTTCCAATAGGCTCACCACCTATGGGAAGGGCCGCAGGGGTCGGGTGCATTGTGTGATGGGTGGTGGCCGAGGGAGGGGGTCCTGGCGGTCCGATCCTCGGTTACGAAAGTGGAATGTCACCTCTCTGGTGGGGAAGGAGCCGGAGCTGGTGTGTGAGGCTGAGAGGTTCCGGCTAGAAATAGTCGGTTTCACCTCGACACATGGCTCTGGTTCTGGAACCAGTCTCCTTGAGAGGGGCTGGCCTCCCCCGGGGGGTGGGCATTCTTGTTGCCCCCCATCTCGGCGACTGTACGTTGGGGTTCACCCCGGTGAACGAGAGGGTAGCCTCCCTCCGCCTACGGGTGGGGGGACGGGTTCTGACTGTTGTTTGTGCTTACGGGCCAAATGACAGTTCAGCTTACCCACCCTTTTTGGAGTCCTTAGAGGGGGTACTGGAGAGTGCCCCTCCTGGGGACTCCCTCGTTCTGCTGGGAGACTTCAACGCTCACGTGGGCAATGACAGTGAGACGTGGAGGGGCGTGGTTGGGAGGAACGCTCCCTCCGATCTGAACTCGAGTGGTGTTCTGTTGCTGGACTTCTGTGCTCGTCACGGATTGTCCATAACAAACACCATGTTCAGGCATAAGGGTGTCCACATGTGCACTTGGCACCAGGACACTCTAGGCCGCTGCAGTTCGATGATCGATCTGCGGCCGTATGTCTTGGACACTCGGGTGAAGAGAGGTGCGGAGTTGTCCACTGACCACTACCTGGTGGTGAGTTGGCTCCAGTGGTGGGGGGAGGATGCCGGTCAGACCTGGCAGGCCCAAACGTGTTGTGAGGGTCTGCTGGGAACGTCTGGCGGAGTCCCCCGTGAGACGGAGCTTTAACTCCCATCTCCGGCAGAACTTCGAACACGTCCCGGGGGAGACGGGGGACATTGAGTCTGAGTGGACCATGTTCCGTGCCTCCATTGTCGAGGCGGCTTATCGGAGCTGTGGTCGCAAGGTTGTCGGTGCCTGTCGTGGTGGCAACCCTCGAACCCGTTGGTGGACACCTTCGGTGAGGGATGCTGTCAGGCTGAAGAAAGAGTCCTATCGGGCCTTTTTGGCCTGTGGGACTCCGGAAGCGGCTGATGGGTACCGGCGGGCGAAGCGGCTTGCAGCTCTGGCGGTTGCTGAGGCAAAAACTCGGGCGTGGGAGGAGTTCGGAGAGACCATGGAGAAAGACTTCCGTATGGCTTCGAGGCGATTCTGGTCCACCATCCGGCGTCTCAGGAGGGGGAAGCAGTGTAGCACCAACACTGTTTACAGTGGGGGTGGTGTGCTGCTGACCTCGACTTCGGGGACGTTGTGGGTCGGTGGGCGGAGTACTTCGAAGACCTCCTCAATCCCACCAACATGCCTTCCATTGAGGAAGCTGAGCCTGAGGACTCTGGGTTGGGCTCTCCAATTTCTGGGGACGAAGTCGCCGAGGTAGTTAAAAAGCTCCTCGGTGGCCGGGCCCCGGGGGTGGATGAGATTCGCCCGGAGTATCTCAAGGCTCTGGATGTTGTAGGGTTGTGTTGGCTAACGCGACTCTGCAGTATCGCATGGACATCGGGGGCAGTTCCCCTGGATTGGCAGACTGGGGTTCTGGTCCCCCTGTTTAAAAAGGGGGATCGGAGAGTGTTCTCCAATTATAGAGGGATCACACTCTTAAGCCTCCATGGCAAGGTCTATTCGGGGGTACTGGAGAGGAGGGTCCGTCGGATAGTCGAACCTCGGATTTTGGAAGAGCAGTGTGGTTTTCGTCCTGGTCGTGGAACACTGGACCAGCTCTACACCCTCGGCAGGGTCCTGGAGGGTGCATGGGAGTTCGCCCAACCAATCTACATGTGTTTTGTGGACTTGGAGAAGGCGTTCGACCGTGTCCCTCAGGGTGCCCTGTGGGGGGTTCTCCGGGAGTATGGGGTACCGGGCCCTTTGATACAGGCTGTCAGGTCCCTGTATGACCGGTGTCAGAGTCTGGTCCGCATTGCCAGCAATAAGTCGGGCTCGTTCCCGGTGAGGGTTGGACTCCGCCAGGGCTGCCCTTTGTCACCGATTCTGTTCATTACTTTTATGGACAGAATTTCTAGGCGCAGCCAGGGTGTTGAGGGGATCCGTTTTGGTGGCCTTAGGATTGCATCTCTGCTTTTGCGGATGATGTGGTCGTATTGGCTTCATCGGGGACGTGATCTGCAGCTCTCGCTGGAGCGGTTCGCAGCCGAGTGTGAAGCGGCCGGGGATGAGGATCAGTGCCTTCAAGTCTGAGACCATGGTCTTGAGTCGGAAAAAGGGTAGAGTGCCTTCTCCGGGTCAAGGGAGATGTCCTGCCCCCAAGTGGAGGAGTTCAAGTATCTCGGGATCTCGTTCACGAATGAGGGAAGAAGGGAGCGTGAGGTCGACAGGCGGATTGGTGCAGCGTCCGCCGTGAAACGGGTGCTCTACCGGTCCGTCGTGGTGAAGAGAGAGCTGAGTCAAAGGCGAAGCTCTCGATTTACCAGTCGATCTACATTCCTACCCTCATCTATGGTCATGAGCATTTGGGTAATGACCGAAAGAACGAGATCGCGGATACAAGCGGCTGAAATGGGTTTTCTCCGTAGGGTGGCTGGGCTCTCCCTTAGAGATAGGGTGAGAAGCTCGGTCATCCGGGAGGGACTCGGAGTAGAGCCGCTGCTCCTCCACATCGAGAGGAGCCAGTTGAGGTGGCTCGGGCATCTGGTCAGGATGCCCCCTGGACGCCTCCCTGGTGAGGTGTTTCGGGCACGTCCCACCGGGAGGAGGCCCCGGGGAAGACCCAGGACACGCTGGAGAGACTACGTCTCTCGGCTGGCTTGGGAACGCCTCGGGATTCCCCCGGAGGAGTTGGAGGAAGTGGCTGGGGAAAGGGAAGTCTGGGCCTCCCTTCTTAAGCTGCTACCCCCGCGACCCGACCCCGGATAAGCGGCAGAAGATGGATGGATGGATGGGTTATGTTTCCCTATTGTTCTGCCACAGGTCTTTGCCAGGCATTTCTCAAAGGTATGACTTTCAGTTACGGTTTACCTTCATTCATTCACTTTCATCTAGTTTTGATGTCCTTTCTTTTTTTAGCAGATTCAATAAAATCCTCTAGTTGTTGGTCAGAGGCAACCAGACGACGGCTGCACCAAGAAGCAGCCAAATTCTAAAGAACAGTCTGAAGAGATGGGGCCAAATGAGCTTTTTACCCTGTGTGCGGTCCAGTGAGATGGTACTGACCCCGCGTGTGTTTTTACAAGATTTGTTTTTTGTGTGGTTTCAGGAACTGCGGTTACGACCTTAGCAATGACTGACAAGCTAATTCATCAGAGACATTTGCGCAACATGGTATCTTTTACTAACGGGGGAACTTGTTTTTACAAAAACAACATACCATGTTAGAATGAGTCATTCGTTTGTTTTGAATTTTAAATAGAATGTGAAGAACAAATCATGACAGATGTTTTTTTTAATGTTTGTAAAGTTTGATTGTGCTTTGCTTGCAGACAAACAACCTGCTCTTACCAGTGGAGGCTCCAATGAGGTAAACCAGCAGGAATAGGTAGCGTGATTTCATAATGTGACCAATGCCATGGGATCAGGGGGCTTTTGTTGAAAATCACTAGAGAGAACAAGAGAGAAGATGACAATGAGTCACTATTCTCTGAAAAGCAATTGTTAATTTACAAGGTTAGAAACCAGTCTTTGGCTATTAAAACATGCACTATTTACTTTTTTTTACTAAACTCGGCACATCGCAGCACAGTGACATTTTCTCTGAGAGGCGCAACACCTTTTAAAGTCATGTATTTCAAAGCATGATAAATAACTGCAGTCCTGAAGGTTTTGTCCATCCATTGTCGCCTGTTCTTTCACCCTGATACCTGTGTTTTTCTTTTGAGCAGCAGTCAGGGAGTGGCAATCAGATATTTTACAGTCAATGTAGCATAAAGAGTCCTTTAACACCAGAACAAACACATTCAGAGACAATAATAGATCTGTGGAAAGAATGCTGAAACTATACACCATTCAGCTCTCTGACAATGGGCTTTGCGACATCTAGTAGATCTTTGTAAAAATGTTTTGTGTTTATTATCTCTCTTGATTCTCCATCTGTCAGAAAAAGATGAAAACTATCTGAGTTATTTTTAAGGCAAGCAGTGGAGGCGTGGGGCGAACAGGAAATACATACATACATATATATATATATATATATATATATATATATATATGTATAGCAGTCCAGCACATAACAGCAGGATGCAAGATACTGGCAGGGAAAGCGTACATGGAACGACATAACCAAGTGGCAGGCATAGTGTACAGAAACATCTGTGCAGAATATGGACTGGAAACCCCGAGATCAAAGTGGGAAACACCCCCAAAGGTGGTGGAGAATGCCAGAGCTAAGATCCTGTGGGACTTCCAGATCCAGACAGACAGAATGGTAATGGCGAACCAACCAGACATTGTCATAGTGGATAAACAACAGAGGAAAGCCGTTGTGGTAGATGTAGCAATACCAAGCGATTGCAACATCAGGAAAAAGGAGCACGAGAAACTGGAGAAATACCAGGGCCTCAGGGAGGAACTGGAGAGGGCCTGGAAGGTGAAGACCACAGTGGTGCCTGTGGTCATCGGGGCCCTCGGGGCAGTCACCCCCAAACTGGAGCAGTGGCTACAACAGATCCCAGGAACATCATCAGACATCTCAGT
Organism: Poeciliopsis turneri; assembly: GCA_922788865.1. Classification (NCBI taxonomy): domain Eukaryota; kingdom Metazoa; phylum Chordata; class Actinopteri; order Cyprinodontiformes; family Poeciliidae; genus Poeciliopsis; species Poeciliopsis turneri. Next base: position 63,445 of record CAKLNU010000176.1, read on the forward strand.
CCAGAAATGTGCAGTCCTTGGCACAGCCAAGATACTGCAGGACCCTCAAGCTCCCAGGCCTCTGGTAGAGGACCCGAGCTCAGAGGATCAGAACCACCCGCGGTGGGTGAGAAGGGAATTTTTTTTTTAATATATATATATACATATGTATATATATACACTGCTCAAAAAAATAAAGGGAACACTCAAATAACACATCCTAGATCTGAATGAATGAAATATTCTCATTGAATACTTTGTCCTGTACAAAGTTGAATAAGTTGAATATCCTGACAACAAAATCATTGTTGATTGTCAATCAGTGTTGCTTCCTAAGTGGACAGTTTGATTTCACAGACGTTTTATGTACTTGGAGTTATATTGTGTTGTTTGAGTGTTCCCTTTATTTTTTGAGACCTATACTATATATATATATATATATATATATATATATATATATATATATATATATATATATAAAACTAACCCTTGATTTTCAGCAGTAAAACAAACGCTGATGTTTCTGTCAAAGCGATTACACTTTTTAGTTTCGCTAACACGGGGCTCTGTGTTTCTCTTGACTTTGGAGAAAAGAGAGAAAGAAAGCTGAGGTTTTAATTACTGCCGGGTGTTTAGGCTATAACTTGTGGACATGAAACCCAAAATTATTACTTTGATAAAAGCATTTACAGCTTCTTTTGCAGAGATTTTACTCAACTACAGTAAAATTTAAGGTATAAGCTGTAGGCTATTTTCAACTCAAAAGACAAGCTTAAAAAAAAAATCCACTTAGAAATATCTCCTTCATACAAAACCACATCAAAAATTAAGTACTGCTTCCACACCAAGGCCTTTTTCTGGAGTAAATTTCTTCCCTCGTGATTTATTTTTACCCGCAGTAAATACATGACGTTGGTGAATTATAACTGTTTAAAAAAACTGCAGCAAAAAGTGCCAAAAAAGAAAATCTAAATTAATGCTCAGATCTCTTTCCAGGATTTCCAAACATCACCCTTTCAGATCGTTCTCCTGTTTCAACCCTTTCCGAGGGCTTTAAACATAAAATGCCTACATTAAAAGACATGAAAAAGATTGAGGTGGTAGATAACAATTATGCTAACGTGATCGATAATTTATTAAATATTTTCTTTTTTTTACTGATGCCTTCAAATAGGCATCAGTTTGAACAACTCACTAACTCGTGATTTACAATTAACATCAATCTGACATAAATGGAAGATTGTGTCCACAGTTTACCAGCATCCATTAACAAGCTTACACAATAACACCAATTAAAATAGTTTGTGGGTGCAGTCGGACAAATATGTCTCGGTCTCTCTCTAGAGAAATCACTGGGTGGAGATACCACAAATTTTGAATGATAAGGCTAATTTTTTTAACGTATTGGTTTGTTTGTGAACTTTCTCTAATTGAGAAACAATTAATGTAACAGTTTTGAAAACGAAAAGGCTCGTCTTGTGTTGAACCTGTGAGGATAAACGACAGGCAGGTTTAAATCTGAGTGTTTGCTCAGGATCGCTCCGTGAGACATTGCAAATACAGAAGAGAAAGGGCAAACATCACTCGGGTCATTTAAAAGAGAAATTCCCCCAAGTTCAAAGGTCAAGTTTGAAAGATGTAAAGAAATCTGCTACTTTAAACAATAATACAATTTTTTTTTTCTTTTTACAAAAAAAAACAAATTCTCTGGAAAGACAAACATATTAATAAAAAGTTATGAGAAACTTTCAAATGTGTAGAAAGGAAATAAAATGAATGATGAAGTTAATTATGATGTTAAAAAGAACAACATGAGAGTTTGGATTGACAACTAATGAGTCATATAGCAATAAATAATACTGATGTAATTATCCTTACCAAATTTATATTGCAAATAGATATGTATGTAAATATAACTTTTGGAAAAACTGCCATTGATGTTGAAAGGCACTAACAGAGCCGGTTAATTCACAGCGTTGTATGCATTTATAAATGAGAAGCGAACGATGCTGCTTCTGTACTTCCATTCTTTTCCCCTCGTCATGGGATTTTAATCGTTGACTGCATAACCAGTCGCATGAGTCAGCATTTCCCCTGTTACTTTTTTGGAAAGATGGATCGCATTTAAAAGGAGCTCAATTGCATGTTGTGGATTACAGGTTTACAATTCATTGATCTCTCCTTTAAGAAAATACCTAGCACAGAAATAAAGTATAAGAAGAAGTCCATGAAATCAGAGAAATCTTTTACCTTGTTTGTATGTAGAGTCCTCCGGGTGCTGTGGAGCGTCTCTCTCTCTCTCCTCCCTCCTGACACCTGAGACTGCTGTGTTAATTGTGCAGGGCGTGTTGCTCTGAGAGGAGGTCACAGGTGAGGAAGGTGGACAAACTAGGATTCCAGGTAGTGTGACGATGCAGTCACAGCTGGCTTTTCGCAATCAGTGCTACTGAGAAAGTGAGCAAAAATAAATAAATAAATAAAAAGAGAGGAGGTTCATGCTTCATGTTTTCTTCAGCAGAATTTTATACTGTTTTATTTACTTGAGCTGTGTTCAGCATTTATTCTGAATGCTGGACAGTAATCTGTCGCCACACCCACTCCAGTCCCAAGAAACACCAAAATAAGGGTAAACTGGTCTGACGATGATCACAATCACGTGATGTACGATGCCTTTATTGAGCTATGTGCCTTTCTTTATTCAAACAAGTCTGTATCGTTCTTTCACCTAAAGGTAAATATATCACGAAAAAATGCAGACATGATCTGTTAGGGCTGCGAGGAAATGTGTTTAACCCCAACACTTGTGAGAACTTTAAATTTATTAACATATACAAACACAAACATACACACACACCCATAAATAGCACATTGTGAGCATACCCAAATCAAGTTTAACAGGTTTTCTTCTCTCACTTCTTGATACGTTAAGGTCTGCATTACAATAGACATTTAACTTACAGTTCCTGACATGGCTAATAGTGGCTCACTGTGTTATATTCTGGGTTTTTTGGGGGGGTTTTTTTAGGTTTTTTGAAGTTTGACTATTTCTTTCATTTGATCATTCTGGTTTCTGTTTTACTTTTCCTTCGGTCCTTCTTGGTGTTCATAGTTGTGTTTATGTCTTGTGTCTAGTTATTCTTTGTTAGTTGTGGCTTGCCAATAGCAATGCAGGCCACAACTGCGTTGCTATTGCAGTTGTGATAATGCATGGTGCATTGCAGGAACCAATGCAGGCACCAATGCAGGAACCTATTGTTCTTCACCTAATAGAATGTCTCTGTAATTGGGGCCTGCCCATAGCAACGCATAGGGAGAACAGTATGCCTCCATAAGTGCCTGCATTGCATGGCAGGCACTTATTGTTCTTCACCTCAAAACAACTGCTGTTAATGCGACCCATACCGCTCACAAAATATATATATATATATATATGAAAATGTGCGGCTCGATCCCGTGAGGGGAGCTATTACTTTTGTTGGCATTTCAAGTAACTGTGGCAACATAATTAACCAAAAACGAGCCAAATTCAAGTCAAAACAAAAGACTAACTGACACAAGACAGTGTCAATTAAACTCTAATGAATTTTGTCTGAGCTGCTCTTTAGAACTACAGCGATGGCAGAATGTCAGAACTACAAACATGGTGGAACATCTGCTATAAACTCATTGCATCTCTGAATAGTGCTGTTTATTATATCTTATATGCATATCATCTTACACATGGGATTGGTGTTGCCATTAAAGATGAAGCTTAGTGAAAATTTCAAAATAAAAACTTCCATATACTTCCATAAACTTCCATATACTTCCATGGCGGTGCAATATTAGCTCGCATTATTTTTTTATCTCAGGTTAGGGTACTGTCTTGTGCAGCAAGATACCACATGGAGTCATATTTTGAGCCAATTACTTTCAAACTAATAAACAAAAAAGGAAACTGCAATGTGTGACATGAATGCAACATAGAAGACATAGAAATGTACTGGACTAGAAAGTACAGATAATCAATGAACAAAGTCAAATGACATGATAAAATACAGTAAAAGATTTTAAAAATATATAATATAATATAATATAATATAATATAATATAATATAATATAATATAATATAATATAATATAATATAATATAATATAATATAAAGCAGTTTCTAAGAACACAATTATGGGCTTTTAAAGTGAACATGCCACTCAGAACGTGGCAGGAACGCAACGCATAGATAAATCTAATCCAATATGGTGGCTTGCCTTTTGGCGCCCTCTAGAGGGAGAAGCTGAAAAACATGAACTTGGCCAAAAAGAAGAGCTGCCCTCTCGCTAGATGGCAGTGTGAGTAACATTAATGGTTTCTCCAGTCGTATTGTGCACAAGAAGAAGAATATGAGTCACATTTGATCCAAACATTGACAGAAAATAGAAGCCGAATAGGAGCTTCTGGTAAAATGTGATCGAGTTCTCTCTCACAATGTGTGTTTTTTGGTTGTTAGTTAGTAATTAAGCCGTTTTGCCGCCATGTTGGTGTGGTTGAAGATCTGCAGACAGTGTTTTCTGCGGAGTCGTGTTCTTCAGGGGAGGTTTCAGTCTGTTACAGCAGTCAGACCCAGACGGGCTGAGCCCCAGGTGAACTCAGCCCCTGTGTACCGATGGTGCTCCACTGTTCAGGGCGAGGTGAGGGTCCGCTTTGCCCCCAGCCCCACAGGTGAGGTCCTCAGGTAACGTGGAGTTATTCTAAGTTTGGTAGATAACAGCAGTGACTTAATCATCCTCTTTGTGTGTCGTACACTTATTAAACGACATGCTTATAATGTTCAGTGTAAAACTTCATGCACATGGGCTATATTTACGTGTGTGCGGATTAGTGGGTTTATATGTGTTTATATGTATTTCTGCAATAAGTAGCACATTAGATATTTTTTTGTCTAAATCTTTAAAATGAATTTGTGACTAAAGGCAATAACTTTAATTTAGTTAAGTCACTGTCATTAGTCAATAAATACACTGCTCAAAAAAATAAAGGGAACACTCAGATAATCAGATAACACATCCTAGATCTGAATGAATGAAATATTCTCATTGAATACTTTGTCCTGTACAAAGTTGAATGTGCTGACAACAAAATTATTGTTGATTGTCAATCAGTGTTGCTTCCTAAGTGGACAGTTTGATTTCACAGAACTTTGATGTACTTGGAGTTATATTGTGTTGTTTGAGTGTTCCCTTTATTTTTTTGAGCAGTATAATTAGTTAAGTACTTCTGAAATTCTTAGCCAGATGAATATTTACTTAGGAAAATGTAACCATTTAATAGGTTTGTAGACTATTTTAATAAAAGCATGGTGCATTGTATGTTTTATGGTCATGTGGGAATTTAGACTTCAAGTCTGTTTGGAAAATTAGGGATTTTATTTATTTTTTCCTTTTATGAAAACCTCTTTTTGTCTGATTTAAGAACTAAACTTTTTAATTTGATTGCTGTGCTTTACAGGCTTCTTGCACCTTGGAGGTCTCAGAACTGCTCTCTACAATTATATTTTTGCTAAGAAATATGGAGGCGAGTTCATCCTGCGACTGGAGGACACGGATCAGAGCAGGCTGGTTCCAGGAGCAGCAGAGTCTATAGAGGATATGTTGGAGTGGGCTGGTAAGAGGTTTTTCAAAGAATTTGGGTTGTTTGACACAGTGCGATGTGAACGCGAACGGCAGCAGATGAAAATAAAGCGAATGAAAAACCTAAGCCCTTATTTTATCACTATATAAAGGACAGTCTAGTCTCTAGTGCCTACCTCCACCTGCAGGTATTCCACCAGATGAGAGTCCTCGTCGTGGAGGGCCCCGGGGTCCATACCTGCAGTCACAAAGATTAGACCTCTACAATCAGACTGCCAGGAAGCTTGTAGAGAGTGGTCACGGCTACTACTGCTTCTGCAGCCCCCAGAGGCTGGAGCTGCTGAAAAAAGAGGCTCTACGGGCTGGCCAGACACCACGGTACCTAAACGGTCACGAAAATTTGTTCCTGAACAACCAAAATGGATCAAAGACATCTGCAGGATTTTTGCACAGAGCTGAGTGTTCGCCTGTTTCTACAGCTACGACAACAGATGTCGTCACCTGCGAGCAGACCAAGTCCAGGAGAAGCTGGTTCAGGGTGCTCCGCATGTGGTCAGGTTTCGACTGGAAGCTGGTGTCGAGCCGTTCCTGGACCTGATCTTTGGATGGAACCGCCATGAGGTGGCCCAGGTTGGTCTGGAGGGGAATTCACCATGAAAGGTGTAGTTTGGGAACGTCGGCACGCCGTTACTCTGGACCGGGGGGGGGGACACCAAAATATATTTCTTCAACCTGTTTATTCTTGTCCTCAGGTGGAGGGCGATCCAGTTGTGATTAAAGCAGATGGCTTCCCCACCTACCACCTGGCCAACATCGTAGATGATCATTACATGAAGATCAGCCACGTTCTGCGAGGATCCGAGTGGCTCATCTCAACCTCCAAGCATCTCCTCATGTACCGCGCGCTGGGATGGACGCCGCCCACCTTCGGACATCTGCCGCTTCTGATGAATAGTGACGGCAGCAAGCTGTCCAAGAGGCAGGGGGACATATTCATTGAAAAATTCAGTAGGGAAGGGTTTCTCCCGGAGGCTCTGCTGGATATCACAACCAACTGTGGATCTGGATTTACCTGTAAGTGGCGACGGGCGACATATAACACTTAGGGGTGTCTCGATGCTACGTTTTCACTTCTGATATGATACCGATATCGCAGCTTTAAGTATTGGCCGATAATGATATTGAAAAGACATGATCAAGTGGTGTTATTCAGAAAACAATAGTCATAAACAATAGGTAAGAAAATAACTGACTCATTTATTATTCATCAATTTGTCTGCGTGCGGGATACAAGTGTTGATGGTAGAAATGCTAGGGCGGATTAAATGCTGGGGTGGAGATTTTAGATGCAGGCTGATATTATGCGATACTTGTTTCTTGGCTGATATCTGATCAGTTTTTGATATCAATATCAGATGGGGCTCACACTAGCAGCAATAAGCTTAAGATGAGTGCTGTCAATATTAACTTAATTTAAGTAATAATAATTATGTGTTTATCCATGTATGCAGCCAATCGAATGGGACGGAGGTTAGACGAACTGATTTCTGAGTTTAATCCTTCAAAGATCACAACTCACTCTGCTTTGTTAGACCTGGAGAAGCTACCAGAGTTCAACAGGTGGGGGGAGAAATCAACTTCGTATGAACTTGTCTTTAAAAATGTGTCTTAAATCAATCCAACCATATTACAAAGGGTGTTTTTAAATTTTAACTTATTCTGGAAATTGCTCAACCATAAATTTTTGTTTTTCTGAAGAATCATAGATTGATTGCTCTCCATTTCTCTTTGGGACTTTGGACAGAATTCATCTGCAGCAGCGAATTGAAGATGAACAGAAGTGTTGTTTGCTTATTAAAGATCTAAAGCAGCAAATTCAGCATGTTTATGCTGCAGAGATCCAGGATAAAGAAGTGCTTGAAGGAGATTATATTAGACGTGTGCTACATCTCCGTAAGGTAATCTCAGCTACATTTGCTTTATTTCCACCTAGGGGTACGCAACGGCCTTGTGCAATTCTGTATGCTATTTTATCTGTTTCCATTGTAGCGTAAGCTAATTCTTTATGTTTATATGCATGTTGTCTGTTAATGTTTGTATTGTTTTCTATTAAAAAAGCTGTATGTTTTGAGAAACTGAAAGCTTTTTGCAAATGTGTAAAAATTCAGTTTAGTTTTCAGCTTTATTGTGCAAAATTTATGAAGGCTAATGTTTCAACACTATGTCTTCATCACATTAGCTAAAGTCACTTTTTCAATAAATTTGGATTGTTTGACTGTGCAGTGTGACAGCAAATTCCAGCAGATAAAAATGTAGCAAATGTTGCAATTTGCAACAATTCCAAATTTCAAATCTTGGCTTGCAGAGTATCAAGTGGGAAAACAATCTTAGTGTGACTGTATAAGATAGATCAACATGAAGTTGCACATAGTATATTTTGCGATTAAAATTATTTTTCAAGACATTGCATGTCTAAAGTAATATCTTCAGTAATATTCAATGTATTGCTTTCTCTTCAACAGGGTCACATAACTTCCCTAAAGGAGCTTGTGAGCCCAACCTACTCCTATCTTTGGGTGCGCCCTTCCCTCTCCACCCAGCAGGTGGCAGCACTGACCAAGGAGGCTTCTCATATTGCATCATTAGTTCTTAGGTTTGAAAGCAGGTCTTTACTGCATATTAGCAGTGTTTTGTCAAGTTTATGAATATTTGTGTGTGTGTTTGTGTAGGTTAATAGAAGAGCAGGGAGAGGAGCTGTCAGTGGACCAACTAAGCAAAGATCTAAAGAGTTTGCCTAAGCACACCAAAGCTACCAAGTACAGAGAGGTGATGAAGCTGCTGCGCCTGGTTCTCAGTGGCCTGCAGGTACCAGTCTACGTTGCATTGAGCTCTAAAATGTGTGTGTATTTAACAGATGTTGGATGATTCACACTGAGGCTGATAAGAGCCACACCACAGAGAGCTGCTCACTCTCATGATGCATAGGTCTCACACTTTTTGCCAATGAGTCATTTGTCTTGAGATTTTTGTCAGCCTTATGAGTAAAATCTAAAAAGCTAAACAACGAGCTGAAATACTGTGTTCATTCTTCTGAATACAAAGAATATATAGTATATTTTTTTTTATCTTTAAAAAAAGAATAGATAATTTTTGAAAGCTTGTTTTTATGGTTTGTTTGCCTTTTAGCCATAGTGGTACATTAAAAAAATTTGAATATTGCATAAAAGTGCATTATTAAAAGTGCACATTTCTTCCCCGTCATCTCAGAAAGTGAAGCTCGTACATTTTATCTAGAATCGACACACATATGTTTCAAGCCTTTGCTTCTTGTAATTTAATGATTATGGCTCAGAAAATCTGTGAAGACTGTCATTCTTGGAAAGTGGTGGTGTTGCATCCTCATCAACTGATGAACACAAAACACCTGCAAATGTTTCCTCAGGCTTTCAGCGGTCTCTCAGTCTGGGTCAGTAGGCCACACAGTCATGGGGAACTCTGCTGAGTGGACTCTGCATGTTTCTGAAACAAGAACAAATTTCACTCAAAGACATACCTGGAGTCGTCCTTTGATTCTTTTATGCATGTTTGAGAAATCCTTCAGTCTCCCGAAGCAACCATTCAGCTGTGCAAAAGGCTTGGTTGGACCTAGCTCTGCCTTTGAGGACTACACACTGAAATACTCTGATGGCAATACTTTACTCCACTCTATGTCAGTAATAAGTGGTGAGGGTCTGACAATGAGTCTGGTGGAGTAGAATAAAACTGTGTCAGGTCTGAAGCTTGTGTTTTTATTTTGGAAAATATATTTTCTGAAAAGCGCAGCTTTAGTAGTGTGATTTTTAGAACGTTATTGGGTATATCTTTGACACCATCAGGGCTTTGCTTCATCTCAGTTCTTGCTGGCGGCAGGAAGTTTCATCACACAGCCATATTTAAAACCACTGCAACAAAAGGGAGATTTTAATCTGACTTCAGAAGTCTGTATTTTACAAAGGAATCTGGCTTCTGTATGTTTCTGAAAAAAGAACAAATTTCAAATGAAATAAAAATATATGGATGTGCGTATAAAAAATTGATCTAAAATTAGATTGTTGCAAATTTAAACAATATTCTTTCTCTTTGTGAGCCTTGGATTTAAATTTGAAAATACCCGTGACCCTGTGAGACTTCGGATGTCATTTAGACCTTTTACAGACCAAGGGTTTCATTTCTGCTATTCTTCTAAAATTGCATATTTCAAACTTTTTCAGCACTTTTAGGAGCTGACACATAAAAACTAAAAAAAAATAAAACGTACATTATGCAACTTCTTTTATTTCCATCTATTTCATGACTAAGCAGAATTGTCACGTCTTGCTTTATAAAGACGACAAAGCGCTGCCGTAAACCCTGTGGCGACTCAGTAAATTGGCACATTTTCAGGCGGGTTACCAAATGAGGAAGTTGCTTTTGATTCAGTTTCACACACTCACTGTCTGGTATTCTGAGGAAACCTAACTTACCTCCATTTGTTGCCCTCTGCATTGCAGCAAGGACCCAGTGTTGCTGAGATGATGGTATCTCTGGGCCCCGCAGAGATCAGACATCGATTCCAGAAGCTTCTGCTGCCTCCAGATTCCTGTTAAAAGATGGTTCACAGATAACCTCTTACTCAGCTGGTTAGCTGTTCTGTATGTTGAGAAATACAAAACTTCCATCAAACTTGATTACGCTGTCAAACTTGAAAGAAACTCAGCCGACTAAACATTATATATATATGATGTTGTTAGGTGTCTTATAAATTTTTTTCTAGGCAGAGACTATGCACACCTGGGTGGGAAGTACCTTGGTGGGTTTTTTTTATGTAAATGTTTTACTTCAGAAAAATAATGTGTGTATGCTCCACTGATTCGAAATGGATGGAAAAATTTTGCTTTAATTTGACAATATTAACAAGAATAATGACAAACGGTTTTATTGTGACTGTTTTCTGGCTTTTGAAGGCTATTCAATGCAACTAACAAACCTCTTGTCTTTTTTTATGTTGCATCATAATTATTACCCTAGAGGAACAGGAAGTTAAAGAAAAAGGTCACAAACTATCAAAAAATATATATATATATAAAATATAATATAAAAATAATAAATAAAATGCTTCAGTTGGACTCTTTCTATGGGAATACTCTCAGGCATCAATTTGCATCACATTTTCCACTCTGACTCAGTGTGCTCCAAAAATGATTGCCTTTTATATATATATATATATATATATATATATATATATATATATATATATATATATATATAAGTTTCTGATCAGGTTATAACAGCAACAAACAAAAAATAAACTAGCATCAGTAGTTGCATTTCAAGCTCTTATCTCAAAATATGCAAGACATTGCAGATGCATGCCAAGTATTCACATCTGCTGTAAAAGTAAAGAAAAAAAAACTATTTTCTCACATTTTGGCTTTAAGTCAGATTGAAGTTTTCTTGTTTTATGCCATTAACAGTAACACAAACAATCCTTCCTGTCCTAAAGGCCAAAATAATGAGATAATTTTGTTGCTGTCCACAAATTCAGAAATCTACATGAATTAGGATTGCTAAACCTATTTGTACAAATGACGGCATGCTTTGAAAACTTTAAATATGTTGATGTATTATTTTAAAGCAATTCCAACCTCATCTTGGAGACTATGTGAGATTATGTGAAACTAAAATTTTAGTGTTTTAATATTAACATTTTACTACACAACTTTCTCCCTGACCCGCCCGCGGCCTTTCTTGGTCTTGATGTTGTTTGTTGACTAATATTCTGTTAAAAGTCCTCCACATAGCTCTGTTTGTACTAATATTATCTTGCACACTGGAGGATTCTGTTTACTTTTATGACTTTTAAAAATCATATCTTAAGAAAGTGTGGATGTCATTTATTGCTATCATTAAATAGGACTGAACTGTCACAATATTCTATTATATTGAAAAATCTGTTATTGCTGCTGTGACTACTGTATAATGATATTTCTATTATATTGTCAGCTTCCTAAAAAGATTGGCCTGTCATTTTGGCAAATACATGAATAAATAAACCACTTCTTTCTTTCCAAAAGGTGTTTTGAGCGAAATAAATAAATACATTTAAAAAAATAATTTTTGGCAAAAATAAATAAATAAATAAATGACCTGGGCCATTACTTTATAAAGGTGACAATATATATATATATTTTTTTTACTTTCTGCTGTATTCTATAAATTATATAGATTAAAAATGCTTTAATTTGCCAACTGTGTGTTTGTTGTTCCGTATCGTCAGAGTTTAGGTGCTCTACATTTTTCACGTCAAATGCGCTTCTTTCTGTTCAGACTTAAAGAAAATACACACAGGCACTTTTGAGGTTTAAACCTCCTTACCTTCTCAAACAACAGGAACGCTTTACGGTATTTTGTAGTTTTAGACGAGCGTTTTCCTCTAAATCGAGAGTGGGGTGGCGCGTGTTGGAGGGTGTAACATTTAACTTGGTCGGAGCGGCAGAAGTGTGACCGACGGTGCGTGAGAGTCACATGTCACCATAAACAAGCGACTGTTTGACACCTCCGACCCTCAGAGACGCTCCCGGGTCAGCGGCTGTCTCCGGACCGGTGGAGGAACCTGGGCGGCCATGGCGAGTGATGACAGCCGAGACACCTTTGAGTCGTGGCTCAGTAAGTTTAAAAAAAAAAAAAAAAAAAAAGGGAGCGAGAAAGAGTTAAGTTGTGGTTTTCAGCTGCTCGTTTGCAGGAGAGACGGAGCTCCTAGCTTGGATCTCGTCACCAACCGTCGCTGAACGTCATCCCAACCGTCAGCGTTTGAGCTCTGGGATCGCACGAGCTCATTTAATGTGCGGGCTAAAGCTCGGCCGTGTGTGTCTGTCTTTACAGCAGTTTAATTTGTTAAAACATTAGTCTTAGTAGAAACTTTTAACTTCAACAGGAAGCTGTTGAGGTCCCGCGCGTGCCCGAGAAGCGCTGCAGCGGTTTTTTTACGTCTGAAGCTGACACCCCACGCACGCGACTGTGCGCGAGCTCTTAACCAATTAAATAATTAATTTAATATCTGGTGGCAAGAAATCCACTCAAAGTGCCTTCAGTAGTTTCCTGCACTTGTGCATAAGTAAGCTTAGCTTACAGTGTAAACAAACCATATTTGTTTACACTTAGTGCACTTAGTGGAGAAATTCATGAATGCCTGCATTCAGTCCTCAGATTAAAATATCTAAATAGAAACTGAACTTAGTTTGAGAAACAATGGCATTTTTAAGTTCAATTAATTCCGTTCTGTTCAGTTAAATCGAACCAACAAAACACTTTACAAAAATGAGCGAATCTTAATTCATATACAAAAATGTCAAATCAGACAGTTTCTAATAACATGGACAGAATCACATACTTGGCAGTTAAGTTTAGTTTATCACACCATAGCAGTGAAAAGTTGTCTAATTGGTTCAGCCGTTAACTTTGCAACAATCCCTCATAATGAGCAAGCCTGTGGTAATGTCAAAAAGGAACAACTGCTTCTCAACAGGAAGAAATCTCCAGTGGACAGGCCCAGTATAAACTGCCATCCTTTGCCTAAATTTTGCCATGTAAGCAGTTCTGGGTTAAAAGTTCTCCCAAAACAAAAGGCTATTAGTGAATAAGCTCACTTAAATTCTTATTTAATGACTGATTTGATGGGTGGTTTTGGGTCATGGTGCTCTTTGTTTCTGTTAAATGGGAGGACAAGACTGCAAACCTCTGAAAGCTGGAGTCTGGTAGAAAGCATTACTTTGACAGTAATGCTCCTGTTCAATAGACTAAATAAACAATCAACTAATTCCACTAATACCTAAAAAAAAAAAGGATTCGGAGTATATTGCCAGAATATTTCAAACACACTTGTGAACATACTTAGAAATATTTACCAACGATCAATTTTTTTCCGATACCGATAAAGATATCTGAGGTTTAGTATCGAACAGCGCTGAATTGACTTAAAATGTTTCTTTTTAGACAACCTTTTTGTTTAGTTTTCTTTCTCCAAAAATACAACTTCCTGATTATTTGTGCACACTTTTACTTCCTCAAACGCTGCTTTTCTGAGTTTTTGATTAAAGAAAATTGAATAAGCTCTGTTTGCTTAAGGAATTTCTCGTTAGCTTTATTAAGTACATAATGTTTAGCACCGAGATTTAATCCGTCTCTGTTTATAAAATAATCTGACAGGGATGTTGGAAAAAGTTTAGGAGAATCAAGAGAATCGGCTGCAGTAAGTCAGAGTATTAAACAAGAAAACTAGCACAAACCTTCCCTGGTTCAAATCAGGATGATTATCCGTTTTCCACCCGGTGAAACGCTGCTTGAAGAATTTGTCATAAAACGCATCTGTATTTGTATTTTATGCTCAGTAAGTGGATGACTTTTTGTACTTAACTCACTTATTTTGATTTGATCAGACAAGGCTACAGATCCACATAATCAGGAAGACAGATGGGACTGCATCGAAGGTTTCTACAAGCTGGTCATCCAAGAGACCGATGGGTAAGCAGTTTCCTTTACCTCACATTTTTGAACCTTTAGCTAGCCTCAGAGGGTCTCCTTTCTTCTGGTTTTAGGCACCAGTTTGAGTTTTGAGTGCAGACCAGTTGCTTTTGGTGGTTATTTCCTCGCCACCAAGGCATTGGGAAAACAGTTGCTTCATAGGTTTTGACCATAGTTTCTGTTGCTCCACTTAGAGGCGGTGCAACTGTCAAAAGAGAGGAAACTCTTCTCACAATGCAAATTCAGAGACCTGTCTTGTCTTTTAGGAATTTAGATCCCACTTCTCTTTTGCATAGATCGCAATTTCTAAGCATAGAGTTGCTACGTGACCCACTCACTTGTTGCGATGTCATGTTTTATTTTAATTCTTTTTTTCAGGCCTCAGATAGCTCTGCGTCTTCTTGCCCATAAAGTCCAGTCCCCGCAGGAGAAGGAGGCTCTGCAGGCGCTCACTGTTAGTACTTAAACTCTTTACTCGGATCAGTAGGCTTACAATTATTCATCCCACAGGCAGATTTATGCTAATTTTTTATTATTATTTCAGCAAATGTTTAAAAGCATTTGATTTCGCTAATGCCAATAAATGAGTCTAAAAAGGTTATCTGACATTCAGATTTTTGTTAAAATGAAAATAAAAACTGAAAGAAATGCAGTGTGTTTTATGTCTTTAGGGGAACTGCCTCTGTCAGTAACTTTTAGAATTTGTTTTTTAATCCCACCAAAATCTGCCAAATTTGTCTTTCTTTTGATACTTTGCAGCATGTTTAAATACCAAGAAAAGGTATTTATCTTTGCCAAATTCCTATTTTAAAAATTCCTTTGTTTATTTCATTTAACTGTAAATTCTTCCCGTTTTAATTTCTAAACAAACTGGTCCTGTTTGGTTTGTATAGTGTTCATCTGTTTAAATAGTGGACCGTCTCAGACGTCACATTTTTAAAGTTACTTTTAAAGACATGCTCATTTCACTTAAAGGACAGTTGTCTTTGTGTTAACTGTAAGGGAGGGAGGGTGGTCTTGTGAGTAAAACGTGTCATTTCACAATTTAATGTGGGACATCGGCAATTAAATCTGCATTCAGACCCACCGTGAAGTCTACGCCGGGCTTCTGTCAGTAAGTTGCCATGAAAGGCAACATTTCAAGGGTCATGCGCTTCATATCATCTGACATGTAAGGGATGGTTAACCGCAAGTTAGCAATGGAAAAAAATCGGATTCTTCTTTTCTTTCTTTTCTTTCATTTTCACTTTTTTTATGTCTTTTTTTGGTGTTTTCCAGGTTCTGGAGGCATGCATGAACAACTGTGGGAGGAGGTTCCACAGTGAGGCTGCCAAGTTTCGCTTTCTAAATGAGCTTATTAAAGTCTTAACACCAAAGGTACCACTTGCCACAGACTTAACTTTCAGTATTGAAATCAGCTATGATTCACATTATGAATCCTAATTTCTGTGATGTGACATCTGCTATATATGTGTATTTTTTTTAGAATTCTCTTACTAAGAATTTATCAGATGCAAGCTCTGCAGTAGCACACATTTCTTTTATGTGAGTTTCTTTATTGGTACTATGAGCTTTGAAGATTTAGATGGGTAGTTCTTAACATCATATTTGGCCATTTAAATAGCTTTAGGTTATTTTGTTTACCGTTAAAGCACCTGGAAAAAAAGATGTAATCCCTGTTTTAAATATGGTGTGCTCTGCTAACAGCCATGCTAACTAGTTTTACTATTGACTACAGGCTCTTCTCTCGTGGGAGAAGCTGTATCATAGCACAGGGGCTCGATTGACAGCAGTTTACTTGTGTTTAAATTGGTTGATATTCTGAAACAGTAGGTTAAAATTGGCAGTCAAAAGATCCGTGGCAACTCGGGAGGAGCTGCACTCCACAAATCTGGCTTTTCTGTAGGAGTTGCAAATAGATGCCAGGTTGGATCTGTATTTTACTTTGTTTCCTTCTACAGTATTTTGGTGGCTGGACTCCACAGAAAGTTAAAGACAGAGTGACAGAGGTCCTCTATGGCTGGACCCTGTGGCTCAAAGAAGAACCAAAGATTCAGGAAGCGTACAACATGCTGAAGAAACAAGGTGACCTAGAACACAAACACACAGGAAATCATTACACTAGGGTTGCTGGCTTTAAAAAATAAAAAAATCACTTCATTTAAATATGTTTCTATCTCTGAAATGATCTAAGCTTTCTTTTTCTCCGATTTTAGGTATCGTAAAGACAGATCCGAAACTACCAGACACACTAATCATGGCTCCTCCCCCTCAAAGAACTACAGAATCCGTTTTTGATCAGGAGGAGAAAGCCAAGGTGAGTGTCTGACACTGTATAGTTATAAGCCTTTTGAATGTTCATGTAGATAATATGTCTGCTCTTTATCAGCTCCTAGCAAGATTATTAAAAAGTGGCCGTCCAGAAGACCTGGAAACGGCCAACAGGCTCATTAAAAGCACAATGAAAGAGGTGAGGAATGAGGTGGTGCTGCTGGCTGGCTTGATGATTGGCTGAACTGATTGTTATCGGTGTGTGTTTATAGGAGCAGGAAAGGGCTGAGAAAGTGGCAAAGCGCGAGTCAACTCTAGCAGAGGTGGAAAGCAGCACTAAGCAGCTCAGAGAGATACTGGAGCAGCAAATAGTGACTGGAATATCATTACAGCCCAGCGACGACGTGAAGGTACGCTGAAGGAACTGGTTCAGATTTCAGTCTGGATCCAGATGAAACGGCAATTCAGGGAAGGCGAAGGCACTCGCTTTTTGTTTTTTTTAATTCAGTTTATCTGTCAAACATGAAAAGAACAAAAAAAAAACCCACAATGTTTACAAAAGTTACACACTGCAGTTTTAAGGTTTTTTTTTTTTTTTTTCATACAAACATGTAGCCAGAACACTTCAGTCTCATGATATAACTATGTGATCTGTCAGTGTTCCAGCATCTTGTGATTTCAAGAATGTTTTGGATTTTATTATTTTTCTGATGACCATAAATATTTGGAGGGTTTGGGGTCGGGCATCTGCCGAGGAAGTTCATTTTGCTTCCTCTAGCATGGGATTTTGATTTGATTTTCTGTTGGTTACAGCAATAAATTTTGCTGTAATTTGTCCCAGTAGTTTTCACGATAAATGATGGTATTGTTGTAGGACCATTTTTAAGTAATAAATGGCACAATAATGCATTCTCAAAGATCAATAAACTTTTAAAGTCCAATGAACATTTAAACTGGAAGATATCCAAAATAAATAAACAAAACAACAGAAACGACAAATAGAATGAATTATGACATTTCTGTAAACAAAATTGTTTACAAAATTTGGTCTCAACTAACAGAAAACATTAGTTGAGATCAAAGCACCAAACTGAAGACTTTTATCATGCAGTTTTTAGTAGAAAGAGAAAAAAGAGAAAATCAATAAATCATGCAAATGGAAATTACTCAGCTCATTTTAATTTATCATGCAATTAATTAATATATTGGTGAATCATATTTTGACTGTGACAGGCATAATATTCCTTGATTTTTCCTTCCTTGTTTCATTCCTTCTTTGTTTCGTTATGCCCTTCCTTCCTTTCACCCTTTCCTTGTGTTTTCTTTCTTTCCTTTTTTCTTTCTTTTACTTGTCCTTTCCTTATTTCCTTTCTTTTGTCCTATCTCCCTTGCTTCCTTCCTCTTGTTTTTCCTTCCTTCCCGGTATCGGATGTTATTTCTTTAGTATATATCAGGACTTTCAGTTTCTGTCCTGCATTAGTCTCTCTTTCTCTGTGTATAACTCTCCTGCCTGTAACATTAAATCTCTGTGATAAACTAGGAGCTCTATGAGCGATGCGACCGACTGCGGCCCAGCTTGTTCAGGCTGGCCAGCGACACGACGGATGACGATGTGGCACTAGCGCAGATCCTGGCGGCGAATGACGATCTGACCCTGGCGGTGAATGCCTATAAAGATGTGATGGCAAGAGGAACGTGTAACTTAGGAAGATCAAGAAGTAAAAGTGAAGAAGTGACAAGCAAAAGCATCAGTAAGACCTGATTTGGTGTGTGTTGTCTCTGGTTCTTTTGGGTCTGTCTTTGCTGTATATTTACAGACTTGATTTTCATGTTTGTTCAGGTTCGACAAACCGTAGAGAGATTAAGAGCTACCATCTCATCGACCTGTCAGCTCTGGACTCTCCACAGAGCCAAAGGAAAGCTGATTCGACGCCTCAGTTTGAATCTTCATCCGTTTTCCACTCTCATTTGGAGGACAACTTTTTTCCAGCACCAGAGCAGGACTTTAGTAAGATATCACTTGAAGCATTGATTGCAAAATATCAATGATTAGGAAGATAATTCCTTATTTATAGTCATGTTGTGTAAATTACAGAGTTTGATGATTTAGACACGAAGCAAATCCAGCAGAATCCAAAGTCATATTATGAGGAACTAATGCAGGTAAAATCTCAATATAAGTCTAAAGATAAAGATTTAAACATATTTTTCTATTATTATAAGATGGCATAACAAACATGTTTGGTCTTATTTTTTAGATTGACAAAGGGTTTCAGATGACCAATGGTAATCAGAATGGAGGGAGAGAAGTTTTTCTGAGCGCCCGTGGAGGCGACGGAAACAATGATTCATCAGACGGGACGCACACCTGGTAAGAAAAGATTGTCGTTATTGTTGACAGAACCCCTAAGAAGCCCTGTTTTATTTTAGAGAAACAGAGTCAACCGAAAACAGAGGGTCCTCAGTCAGAGACTTCTTCAAATGTGCTGTAATACAGACCACTAAAGGAGCTCCTTCCTGCCCACAGTCATCATCCTCTATAACAGCTACTAGAAGAACCTTGGATAATATGAGTTACAACATTTAATTTCCCTTTGGGATCAATAACAATTTTTTTAATTGAATTGAATTTGCATTTCCTATAAGCCATGTAGGAAACCCAGCAGATATCTGGACAAAGTTGCTCTGGAACCAAAAGTGAACTTTTAGGCTTACATGTAGAATGTAAATGTGCAAAATTAACACTGCACTAATTTTATATTACGCAAAATATACTTTTTGGAGTGTTACATCATGCTATAATTTTATTCCCTAATCATAAACATACCTGGAGTATTGATTTAATACTTTTATGTACATTTGAGAAATCCTTTAATCTCTGAATCTCCCATTCAGCTCTGCCAATTGCCTGGTTGGACTTAGCCCCGCCTTCAAGGCGCAGTGCCTGTAAAATACATAATGGTGCCCCTTTAAAAGCTTATGTAATCTTACAACACAAGTGAGAACCTATAAATTTGAGACAGTTCAGTGGTGCCTCAACAAATTAATCACCTGATTAAGTTGAGTAATTGTGATCTCAACATTCAGTAATAATGCTGCAACCAGTTCTTTTCTGATACTGTTTAGCTCGACTTACTGCTTTGTGATGGTGTATTTTCCTCTCTTCCTCTCTCTGTTTCTCAATTTCTCCTTACCAGACGTTTATTCCACTTCATAAACCAATGAGTTGTCAGTTTCTAAATAAAGGTTGCTGTGATCAGCTTAAAACAGCCAAGTGTAAATAGAAATAAAATGCTTTTGTTGCAGTCCCATGGGCAGTTATTCACACATCTTGAACCTTTAACATTCTGTTGTGATAGATGAAGACAGAATATTGAATAAATGTGAGGTGGAAGGAATGGTTCCATGGCTGTAATGATGTAGATAAGTTGGTAGATGATTTTCCGTCTAAAGTTTCAGATATCATTGATTAAATTGCCCCCATTAAAGTGAAGGTTGTGTCTGGTAAGAAGAAATCTCCATGGAAAAATGCACAAACAGTTCAATCTGCAAGACAACTCTGCCATAAGTCCGAACAAAAATGGCGTAAAACCTGTTTATTATGATATTTATCAAGAAAGACTATGCAACAATCACTCAACACTAAAACAAAGAAAGCAAGGGAGTCTTTCTTTGCAGATGTCATAAACAAAAACATTAACAATGCTCAAGCTTCATTTGCAATAGTTGACAGGCTCACAAACCCTCCTATGATGTTGCCACCCGAATTTCAATCTAATACCGTCTGCAACAAGTTTTCCAGCTTTTTTTTCAGAAAAAATTTAAAAAAATCAGAGGATTAATCTGCACATCCACTTTAAAGCCAGTACCAATGCTGTACTCAAACAAAACAATTGCAGGAAAATCGACCCGCTTTCAACTGCTTAATTATAAAACCCTAGAAGAAATTATAAGTAAATTAAGCTCAATTCCTACTGTCTGGATGTTCTACCCACACATTTCTTTAAGAAAGTCCTGCCTGTCATTGCTACTGATCTGATCCAAATAGTAAACTCATCACTCACATCAGGCATTTTCCCCCAGGCTTTGAAAACAGCAGTTATCAAACCACTGATAAAAAAGAACAATCTGGACAAATCACTATTGCAGAACTACAGGCCGACCTCTGATCTCCCATTTATCAGCAAAGTTACTGAAAAAACAGTGTGTAAACAATTCAATAGCTTCCTAACGAGAACCAACTGCTTTGACTCCTTCCAGTCTGGTTTTCATGCTCACCACAGTACGGAGACTGCCCTCGTAAAAGTGTTCAATGACATCCATATAAATGTGGACTGTGGGAGAACCATACTACTGGTTCTGTTGGACCTCTGATATGGAGGTTATAACAGGAAATAATATTAGCTACCATAACTATGCCTATAATGCACACCTTTACATTGCGATGTAAAGGTGTGCATTTACATCCTGGTGACATTGCGATGTCACCAGGAGACTCAGAACCCATCCAATCACTGAACAGATACTTAGAACAGATAAATGTGTGGATGTGCCAAAACTTTCTCCAGCTGAACAGAAACAAAACTGAAGTTATTATTTTTGGACCTAAAGAGGAACGATCTAGAGTCAATGCTCAGCTTCAGTTATTACAACTAAAACCCAGCGATCAGGCCCGAAATCTGGGAGTAGATGGACTCTGACCTGAACCTTCAGAGCCACATTAAGATAGTCACTGGCTCCTCATCGCTCAGAGAATAGACTTTAAAATACTGCTGTTAGTTTATAAATTACTGAACAGCTTTGCACCACAATACATTAAAGATCTGCTGTTGGCTCAGCCTTCCAGACCCCTCGGGTCTTCTGGTTCTGCTCTACATTGCCAGAACCAGAACCAAACGAGGAGAACCAGCAGTCAGCTTCTATGCACCACAAATCTGGAACAAACTTCCAGAAAACTATAAAACAGCTGAAACACTGAATGCCTTTAAATCCCGACTAAAAACCCACCTGTTTAGAATTATATTCGAAACGTAATCCATCCATCCATCCATTTTCCGTCACCCTTCTCCCTAATGGGGTCAGGAGTTGCTGGTGCCTATCTCCAGCTGCGTTCCGGGCGAGAGGCGGGGTACACCCTGGACAGGTCGCCAGTCTGTCGCAGTCGAAACGTAATCAATTATGAATTATGATTGATCTTGACTTAATGTCATGTTTTGATTGTTTAGTTTATGTTGCCTGTCTTTGTGTTTTTGTTATGATGTAAAGCACTTTGAAATGCCTTGCTGCTGAAATGTTCTATACAAATAAAATTTGATTGATTGATAGTTTTAAAAAATAAATAAGTAAATAAAATGTGTTTTATGGATTTGTATTTAGTCCCACTGAGTTGACCCTCTGTGGAGCATCGTTCCACTGCTGTTACAGTTCGCAAAATAACTCAAACTCACTAAGACTGGTTGCAGAACATTTTCAAACCTCTCATGTTCAGTTTTATAACATTCATGTTTAAAAATGTTCATAGAATCAGTTAACAAAAGGCATGTATAAACAAAATGAGATCACGCGCAATATCACATGCTCTGCTTTGATTTTTACTGTTACCTTTTGTGCTATCAGGTCAAACTCCCCAACTAAGCAGCTCCCTGGATTGGAATTGCATAAACAACCAAATAAAGACTTTGGATCACCGCTCATACTGCAGGAGAGCCGCCATCCATCTCCATCGCTGAAGGACATCTTTGTTCCTTTAGAAAGTATCAAATCCAGTACGTCTCCTCCGGTTTGCACAGTTTGCAGCTAAGAACTAAAACTCTCTGAAGAGTTTAGGGTTTAAACGTGTAAATGATCTTAACTTCCTCCTGACTACAAAGCGAAGCGGCGCAGATTGCTCTATTGTTATTTACAAAATGTAAAAAGATTGTGAAAAACATCTGAATTAATTTCTTTTCCCATTACAATGTATGCCTAGGGACTTCAGTAATTTACAAGCTCAGTTTATGTATTTCAGTATTTTTTTCATCTGTTTTTTTTTTATTTTTTTTTTTAATGTGTTGTAGGTCAACTGGAGCCAATCACGTTGTACAATACGGCTGGGATCCACGTGTCCCTCCATTTTGCCAAAGGCTGTCCGTCAGGTCATCCAGGCGTGGCGGTGGCCGTCATGTCTGCGGTGAACACTTCTGCACTTGACGTGAAGGATTTCATGTTTCAAGTCGCCGTCCCTAAGGTAAAAAAATTAAACGGGTTGCACTGTTAAATCCAAAATGGTGATGGGGTTCTGTCAGCTTAAAGTCTTGTAGTTCTGAATGAGTTAATACTTAGTCATTACTTCATTGTTGAGTCTTTAAAGCTGCTCTGACATACTTCCTTATATTCCCATGTGTGTTTGGTTAGTTTAGGTGAGTATAAATTAGGGTTGTCAATTAATCTGATTGATATGAAAAATGTATTAATTAATCAAAGTACCTGTTTTGATCTTAAAGTCTCTCTCTGTCTCACGGAGGGTTAGCTAATTCACCGCAGTGCTTTATAGGTTTGACAAAACAGCGGAATGTGAAAGTTTTCAGTGACGGCAACAAATGTTGAAAATGTTTCAACTTTCTTCTTATGGTGTGCTTTGTCTTACAATCGTCCTGATTCAGTTTTTTTAAGCAAACACTGCACAAGGATCAGATAGATAAATGCAGCAAAAGTCCTAAAATTGCCTGGAGTATTTTTGTTTTGACCTACTTCTTTTTGGTTATCCATATGATCTTTATTCCTGAACTGAGAACGTTGCTGATTGTGACGTTAACTCTTCCTTCAGAGCATGCAGGTGAAGCTTCAGCCGGCCTCCCAGACTCGGCTTCCTCCTTACAACCCTCTGCTGCCTCCACCTGCAGTCTCGCAAGTCCTGCTGTTAGCCAATCCTGAAAGTGTGAGTAGAAAAGAGTCTGCTTGTTTCTTTTTGTGCTCATCCAAAGTATACGAACACTTGGTATGCAAATTAGAATTTAATGCTTATTTTTACTGCCCTATCAGACTTCTGGATTTTTATTTTATTTTTTTTGGCAAGAGATTCAGAGAATACGACAGATTGTCATAATATTCCTGTGGCATCTCTTCTGTGTTCCTTTCAGGCCCTTGGCAGCTTTTATAACCAGTCAGTTTTTGAGAAATGTCCGCTCTCTGTAATGTTATTATAGCACCAATTTTCTAAAGTTACGGTTTAGACTTTTTAATGTTCCATGTTTTTGTCACTTTGCAACCAATGTTTTTCTTGTGTGTGAATTTATATAATCATAACACGTCAGGTTTTATTTTTATTCTTCTTTCTGTTCTTCCAGCGTAAAGTTCGGCTACGCTACAAGCTGACTCTGACGCACGGTGACCGGGGGCTCGTCGAAGCAGGAGAGATCGAGACTTTTCCCGACTGGACAATTTTGACTGGACAAAGATAGAAATAAAAAAAACTACACAAACTCAAGAATGTCATTCTGCTGGAGCTAAAATGCAAACAATGTAGGCAAAGGGAGCAAACTGAAATAACTGGGAAAAGAACAAGGCCACTAAAGTGAGGGCGAGGTTTATGTGGAACAAAGCAATGCATCAGTGATGAATTTTCAACTGTTCAATGCTTCAGTTCTCAGGTGATAAAGGTACAGTCACTGCTTTTTGTTATGTTGGAAACATAAACATGCTCTGTTGAAGTCAATTTGTGGCTTCCTATTTGTAAGGATTTTATATTTTTATTAGATTGATATAAATTAAATCAAATTATCTGTAGCTCATCTGGAATGCAGACCACAGACCACAAGAGGGCGCATTTCAGTTCACAGGCTGTGGCAAAACCTCACCCACATGGTGTTTTATTAGTCTTATGAATGTCTGTCTTGTTTCAATTCCTGCTTGATGAACCTCTTTGTAAACAAGTCTGGAATAAAATTCAACCATCAATATTTGTTACGCAATAATAGAAACTGCTGAAGCTGTTTTAAATTTTAAAAATGCTTTAATTGTTGTCATTATGAGCTCTATGGGCTTTTTATCCAGCTGGGAATTCTTCTGCTACTGCTGTGACTGTTGCTACATGTTTTGACCTATTCTTTTAATATGGTGTACATACAAGTTACTGGTTATAGATGTGCACATTAAAACTTTAAATCCCTACTTTACAAAAAAAAAACCCATTAAAGTGCATTTACTGAGAAAATCTGGTGTTTCATACCACCAGATTTGGTGATAACCGTTGGAAAGTATGTTACTTTATTGTCATTCAGTCCGTAAAACCTTACAAAATTAGTATTTAGGAAATTAAGAGTTACGAAAAATGAGGTAAAACTGAAATTGTGTAAGTGTGTCAGAACTAGTAATTATTGCAACTCTTATCCATGTGTAAACTCATTTCATTTAATTATTTTGTTATTTTTATTTCTTTCACTGCTTAATGTTTTTGCAGCCAATCCTCAACACTGTTGCTGTCATCACTGGAGTATTATCTTATTGCCGATCACATATATGGCTGAAATTTGCCAATGGAAAGGCAGTGATTTTATAAATATAAAGATCAGTGCATTGTTTTTCTTCTATAAACTTTATATTATAAAGCATAACATGCCATCAGTTGTTTTATTATTGAATGTTTTTAGGGGGTTTTTTTGTCCGATGTAGTCTGATATTGTAACAAAATTAGCAAATTGATTCTTTACTGATATAAAGTTTCACTTTTAATTTTTTTCATCCAAAATCTCTTTTAGTCAAATTTTTTTTCAGTCATTTGACTATTTCAAAGTGTATATTGCATAAAGGAATATTGCACAGTATTTCAAAAATACTGTGCAGCACTTTTGCTGTATAAATAGTGCTTTATAAATAAATTGACATCAACAATGAAAAGAAAACCTTCAAGAGATATGAAAATATGTAATAAATTTAGATTTGTACATGACAAAGTCAAGTAAAGTCAACCCTCATGTGCAAGTAAACCCATTTAAACCCACCGGTCATAATAGCAAACAAGAAATTTTTTTCACTTTCAAGGACTCCAAAAAGGTTACTGATTAAATTTTCAGTCAATGTCCAGCAAATATTGAAAGTGTAGAGTGTTTAGATAATACTTACGCAGTATCACATGTTTACAATACATAATCACATGACCAGAGCTCTTTATATCTTGGTTGCACCTTGGCGAGAGGGAGACTGCCACCAACCTCCCAGAGAAGAGGCCAGCAATGTATGTTTAAATAAATGTATGACAAAAGATTTTTGGTGCACATCATCTTTAAAGTGTCTACTTATGATATACACCTTTAAATTTGCAAAAAATTGGTTTGGTGCGTGAGCAGGATGTGTAAACATGTTGACAGTCAAAATAGTGACCGGTGGGACAATACATTTTACCTTCATAGGTACGCTTATTTAAATACATATATTCTTCCAATTCTAAATTTCTTCCTTTTTAAGATGAATTTTGAGTGTGGTTCTTGATCTGTCAGACTTAGTGAAGGCCAGACAAAGTATATGACAATGTAGTTGTGAGAAAGATGAAATCTTTACTGATTTTTGTAGTGTTGGCTTATACAGGGATAATCCATGCCCGATTTTGAATGCATATTATCAATTCATGGGAAAAGAGGATGATATGACCCATCACCAGTCATGTGATGCTCTGTTACCACCTGCAACGTTTATGATGACGGGACAATTGTCTCTTTGATGTACCCTTTAAAACGAAAGAGGATCCAAATGAGGGTCCGAGTGAGACTGACAGATGTTCATGATTTTCAATAATATAAATGAAGGCCTCTACTATAGATGTTATCTTTATGACCTAAATTCATGTGATAACATAACACTACAACTGACCGAAGTTCAATATAATTATATTCAATTATTTAAATACCACTCTGAATTTCACATTTTTGTTTTCAGATCGCTACTCCTTTAAGGTTAAAATTAACAACCATAATATCTGGTGTGATGTAAGATGATTACAAATATATATATAGAGCAGCTTAGGAATGAAACAGCGTCTGGCGTGACGTTGGTATTGGGGGGCTCAAATAAAAATCTGCTCAGGGCCTCAAAAAGTCTTGGGTTGGCCCTGCTTATTTATAAATGCAAATTTAAGAGTAGAAGAAAAGTTTAATTTATTTCCGAATAATCTGTGGTCCCTTATATAATGCAACTTTTGACCGACACTGTGAATAAAGTATTACTCTGCTTATTTATTTATTTTCAAACTAAAGCTTATTAAAAGAAAATGATATAGGAATAGGA
The DNA here is from genome assembly GCA_922788865.1 of Poeciliopsis turneri. Lineage (NCBI taxonomy): Eukaryota > Metazoa > Chordata > Actinopteri > Cyprinodontiformes > Poeciliidae > Poeciliopsis > Poeciliopsis turneri. The sequence continues at coordinate 90,097 of CAKLNU010000176.1, forward strand.
CCCACAGAGCCTCACGAGGCTCCGCGTCTCACGTTGTGAGGAACTTGGTGACAAACCGGAAGTGTTTGTTGAACAGTTAAAAGCCACTTGACAAAGCCTAGCTGAGGTTAGCCGTCAGCCCCGGTTCCGTCGTTCTGCAGGGATGGAGGTTACACGACAAAGTAAGCGGACAGCCCGCCTTTGGTTTCAGTTCTACCCCGTTGTTGCTTGCCATGAAACCCATAGCACATACACGTACCATGCTAAGTAGCACGGTACGTGTACGCTATAGATAAAAACCAGAAACGCAGTGTATGCGTCTCAGCTTGTAGCTAGCATGCTAGGTAGCATCACTGCCTCAATGTGCTCAGCTGCCAGAAACCCCCCCAGACCGCTGCCTTTAAAACGTTAACCCACTTTTTCGTCCCGTAGATTTTAAAGACTGCTTAAGCGCGGTGTACAGCGCCATAGAGGAGGCGGACTTCCTTGCTATCGATGGAGAATTTTCAGGTTACTGTCTCCGCATTTTGTGGCTGAAACGTAATTACAAGAAGCCCCACGACATGTGTGAAATTACGGTTTTTCTTTCAGGTATAAGCGACGGTCCTAATGTCAGTGCTTTGACCAACGGGCTGGATACACCTGAAGAGAGATACACGAAGCTGAAAAAGGTTATTAAAACCCCATTTCTGAGGAGAACTGTGCTGTAAACACGTCTGGTTGACACCGAGGTTTTTTTTTTTCTTTAATTAATAATAACATCTTTATGCAACGTCTTGTTTTTTACCCACCAGCATTCCATGGACTTTCTCATGTTCCAGTTTGGCTTGTGTACATTCAGATACGACTCTGGGAAGTCAAAGTGAGTGTCCTCTTGTGCATAATCACACACACACACAACATCTGGAAAAGATTATGTTGGTAGTGTGCTAAACAAATGCAGTTTTTTTCCTTTTGTTTCAGTATATAAGTACAATATATATACATGCTTGACTGTATCAAACATAGACCAGCAGAAAAAAAGATGTGAATATAAAAGTTTATTCATCTAATTGCTGCCACTCTGCATATCCATTCATGAGCCTTTATATCCATCTACTGACCCATTTGTCCATCGGTATGATATTTAATGTCCATCTTACCGATCCATCATACCGATGGACATTAAAAATATCCATCGGTATGATGGATATTTAATATCCTGGATATTTGAGTCTGCCAAAGTATGGAATTGTGACTTTTTGTTGTTTTTATCTACCGTTTGCTGTTGTTTTTATTGAGGCTGCCAATTTTTGTTTGTGTAGCCATGCCCCCACACCTCCTTATTCTATATAAACTTATTTTTTATTATTCTGTTTCTCTCCGCAGGTACATTACGAAGCCTTTTAACTTTTATGTTTTCCCGAAACCATTCAGTCGGACGTCTCCTGATATAAAGTTCATCTGTCAAGTAAGCGTGGTTTTTCTGCTGTTTTGGCTTTCGTAGCTTTGACGTCTGACGCAGATGGCTTTTCTGCTTGTCACTGATACTTTCTGTCTTTATTTATTTATCTATTTATTGTATTTTAAATGAAAAATTCATACTGGGTGCTTTCTTTTGCCATTCCAGAGTTCCAGCATTGACTTCCTGGCGAGCCAGGGGTTTGACTTCAACAAGGTGTTTGGTCATGGTAAAAAGAGCGCTTTTGTTTTCATGAACAAATATATATTTTCTATTGACTATAGACATTAGGCCTTTTAAAACTTAAAAAAAAAAACCCTCAACAACTCACTAATCAGAAAAGTTCAAAGGTTGTTCCAAAGTCAAGCTACTGCTGGTTAGTTTTTGGTTTTTAAAGAATTTGAATTCTATTTTTGAGATGGGGGACGAATCAAAGTCTCAGTTCAGTAAGAAGCAGATGTCTATCCTTAAAAAGCCATGGCATAGTTTACTTGCAGCAAAAATTGGGTTTTGAACTCTGACCTTGTGTCCTTGGTTTCCCATTTCTCCTGTGCATGCAAGTCCTCTCACGGTTCAAAGATGACAGTTTCTTACTGAACAAACATAATTTGACTAAAGGGTCTTGTTTAGATTAAAGTGAACGATTAGCCAACAAGTTCCCTCAATACAGAATCCACAATGATGCCACAACAACATCGTTAGTGTTCACGGCAGCCGTAGATCAGAGGTTTCCTGTGCGGTATGTGTTAATCGGTTTTCTCTGCGTTCTCAGGAATCCCGTACCTAAATCAAGACGAGGAAGCTCAGCTGAGAGAGCAGACGGAGGAACGGAGAAACCAGCATGCTAACGGTCTCGGGACGCCTTCCTTTATCTCCCCGTCATCCTCCAAAGTCCCTGCACACGTACCCGACGAACAGAAAGACTTCATCAACAAAGTGGTGTAAGTGCAGCTGCTCTGGAGATTGCCTTGTTGATGTATTTCAGTGTCTGATACTGTTATCTGTTGGCAAAATACTAATAAAAAAAAACAAAACGGAGTTTGGTGAAAACTAGATGAAACATGAAAAGTCTCGCCACCAGTTTGGAGTGGGTTTGATTTTGAAATATTTCAGCTGTATCATCCAACCCTACTTTTGACATTTACACACAAAACGCAGTATAAATTGGGGATCCTTCTATGACCTTTTGAACCTTGTGGGAAGAGTTTATCTAAAGTCTTTCCCGTCTCTCTTTTTGTCCATTTCTGTGCATTTTAAATCAGAGAGAAAGTCGAGAGGCTTTTCAATGGAAATGGGAAAACTCTGAACTTGGACCCATGTACAGGGTAATTTTTCCTCTTTTCTCTAAGAGCCATTTCTATCCATTTATTTATTTTTATTTTTTTCCCCCATCTTAATGTCTATATGTTCCTCCTCAGATTCCAGAGAAAGCTGATATACCAGACACTGAGCTGGAAGTGAGTGCTACTGAACATGCTTTAACACTTCTTCATTTCACCTTCATGGGAATTGACATTTATCTTGTCTCAACATCACAGGTTTCCCAAAGGTCTTCATGTGGAAACATTGGAAACAGAAAAGGTATGCATACAGTAGATATTTAAAAAAATTTTTTTTTTCCATTTTCATGCCTTGTGGGTGTAAGTTGCTGATTCAGCTGCTCGTGTCGGCAGAAGGAGCGCTACATTCAGATCAGTAAAGTTGACGAGGAGGAGAGGAAGAGGAGGGAGCAACAGAAACTGGAGAAGGAGCAGGTGAGTTTATTATTGTTTATTGTATTATTTATTGCGCATCATTTCTTATCATTGTCGCAATAAATTCCAGTTAATAGTGTTAAAAAAAAAGTTACATTTCTCTCCGTAGTAGTTTTAATGTGTTTTTTTTCCCCCTACTGTTCAATGAGGGCTTTAATAAATGTGTAAATATGATAAAAAGATGATTAAATAGGAACATTTCTTAGGAGTATTTGTGTTTGTGGGGCTATGAAGCAGTCACAGCTCTACAGTGACTTAGAAAAACAAGCAATAAAATATATCGCAATATATTGTGATGAGTCTTTAAGTCGTCCATATTGCCCACCCCAAACATGAGATGCTTAGTTTTCTGTATTGGTGTGAAAACTTTGATGTGGTCTCATTAATATAAATGCTATGAGGAACACGTTTCTTTTCTAACAGGTCTCTGTCCTGCATTTCTCCTCTTTCCCCACCAGGAGGAGCTCAATAACGCTGTCGGCTTCTCCAGGGTCATCCACGCCATTTCTAAATCTGTGAGTCACTCCTTTCATTTCATCCCACACAAACCTGATGCTTAATGGCAGTTTTGAGTTCATCATATCGTCTATCATTAATCGTCATAAGTTTCTTCGCGTGATAAATTTCATTTATTGTTGCTATGATAAATTTCAGTTAAAGTTTTGAACCCCTGTTCTCCAAAAACTCCACATTGTTAGTTTTTCTATTTTCATCACTATTTTAGTGTCCGTAAATAAATGTGAAAATATGATTAAATGAGGTTAGTGTGTGTGGTTTAGTGAGACAAACAAAGTTTTATGTGACTGATGGTGTAAAGAAGTGTATTATAACTTGTCATACAGTCACAGCCATATGTAAAGTTACCTAAAAGAATAAATAATTAATACTTTTGTCATCACAATAGTATTACAAAATGTTGTAAAGATTTAAGTCCATATCGCCTACCCTTAGTTTTAAAAGAAAGAATGCAGTTTTTTTTTGTAATGTTTGGGTTAATGTTAAGGTTTGCGGTTCTGACTCGCAGGGTAAACTGGTGGTTGGCCACAATATGCTTCTGGATGTGATGCACACCATCCACCAGTTCTACTGTCCGCTGCCAGAGGTAAAAATCAATCCTTTTTCCATTCCTGTCATGTTGCATGACTCTTTTCAACTTCAAACCTGTCTGATTATTTCCCTACTCTTTTCTTAAGGACCTTCAAGACTTTAAAGAAGTTGCAATGTGTGTTTTCCCAAGGTAATGTTTCTTTTAGGAAAAGATGCATTTCTGTCTTAAACTACTTGCTTTTTGCTAGGGCTGGGTGATAAATCGGTCACAATAAATATTACAATAGAAACGTGATCAGTATCGATAGATTCACTGAACTCCAGAACTGCTCAGCATTCTAGCTGATATAGACAACCTACACCTTTCATGGCGAACTAAACAAGGCATCAGCTAACTCATTCACTCTCTGGTTACCTGGTAACAACTTTAGTAACTTGTGGTTACCTAGCAACAACCTGTTGTGTAACTTGTGCAGCAGCAGTTTCAGTTGACCGTATTAAAAAAAAACAAAAAAAAAAACTGTTTTGGAGAGAAAACTGAGAAAAACGCCTCCGACTTGGCAGGATGTCAGATGTTTTTAAACTAGACGTGCGCAATAACTTTATTTATTTCTTTATGAAAATTGACAGTTTTCTGACATGAGGGAAGTTAAAAATAAATAATAAAGTTGTTTTCTCCAACTATACTGCTGTAACTTGAACTTGAACTAAACCCACCAAACATGTTATGGTGCTATTCTTTATATCATACTGATAAAGATGTCATAATTTATGGGGCTGACGATTATCTTCCACCTCCATTTAAAACAAAAAACTAATTGATAATTATCTATCAACCAATATGAAACACTTATTTTGTGGTACATTTCTCAGCCATATCATCCAGCCCTAGTGTTTTTTTTTTCTTTGTGTGTTTCGGATGATTTATTGATTTGCTTTTTATCCACTTGTAGACTTCTAGACACAAAGCTGATGGCCTCCACTCAGCCATTTAAGGTACAAACCAGCCTCACTATTCTGATTCTGTCAGCAATGATGAGTCTGTTTCTGAGCAAAGATCTTCCATCTGTCCAACAGGAGCTGATCAACAACACGTCTCTGGGAGAGCTGGAAAAACAAGTGAAAGAAACTCCGTTCAAGCCACCGCAAGTTGGTGAGTCAGTCCACTGGGAAAGGGAAGGGTCTGAAATGCCTGGTGATGACCCCAAAAGTCGAGCGCTGGATGTTTTTTCTGCCTTCGTTGCCGATAGAAACCGCAGAGGGGTTCCCCAGCTACGACACGGCTCAGGAGCAGCTCCACGAGGCCGGATACGACGCTTACATCACCGGCCTGTGTTTCGTCTCCATGGCCAACCACCTGGGTAAAACAACCAGTTTCAGTTCTACTTTGGGTCGTGTGTGTGGGCTTCATTTCCATTTCATTTGTTGTTCTTGGTTGGTTTTATTATAGATATTTCAAATGTCTTCTAGTTCCAGTGTGAAGTGTTGTGCACAAAATTATTGTTTATTGCAATAATTACAGGAACAATTCACCGTCAAATGGTGACGAGTCTATTGACACTAGATTGTAAACTCTCAACTATTTGATTTGGATTTTAAACACACATTTGAATTTTCTCGACTTTCTTTTGCAGGTTCTTTCCTGATGCCGCCGATATCTTACATCTCCCCCAGATCGAAACTAGTTGAACCTTTTTTCAACAAGTAAGCGATTTATTTTTTTATTTTTCATTAAATGCTCAAGATTATGTTTCTTGTTTTACAACTTTAAAATCTGTTTTTTGTTTACTTAGGCTCTTCCTGATGCGAATTATCGACATACCCTACCTCAATATCACCGGACCAGATTGTAAGAAAACTATCGAAACGCAACTTTCTCCAATTTCTTTTTAGTTGTTCTTTTTCTATTGTGGGTTCAGCTGTAATTATTTGTTTTTGAGGAGGTGGGTGTAAGAGGGAAAAACTAGACTGGAGTCTAGTTTTAGGGATTTTAGAGTTTGGCCTTTGAATAGCATTGGCGTCAGTCTGAAAATTGTTTTAGCAATGTAATATATTTTTGAAAAGTACATTTTCTAAATGAACCGTTCTCAAATCCTTAACTCTTTTATTTTCCTTCAACAGTGCAGCCGAAGAGAGACCATGTCCTATACGTGACCTTCCCCAAGGAGTGGAAGACAAGTGACCTCTACCAGCTCTTCAGTGCCTTTGGTAAGGTATCAGAATATGCATGTATTCTGCTTTTAATCCGATTCTACTCTGTTGATGCTGCTTTTTGTTTGTTGTACGCACCCAGGTAACATCCAGGTGTCATGGATAGATGACACCTCAGCCTTCGTCTCTCTAAGTCAGACAGACCAGGTGCAGATCGGTAAGTCTCACGCAGCCGGGCTGGAGGGCTGAACTGCCGTTGGCGTTAATAGGAGCTCTGTTCCACCAGCTATGAACACCAGCCGCTACGCAGAGAGCTACAAGATCCAGACGTACGCAGACTACATCCAGGGGAAGCAGCAGGAGAAGGAGAAGCTCGGCCAGCCAGCTAAAACCTGGCGGGACGACGGCTGGGTGAAGCCCCACTACCCCTCTTCCACTACGTCTGCTGGGTTTGGGTTCCCCAGGTGGGGCCGCAAGCGGCTTTCTCCACACATCATTCAGCACTTATTATTTATTTATTTATTTTGCTTCTGTGTTCTAGCTTGAGCATACGTGTTTTTAGTTTGAGGTTTTCTGATTTTATTTTAGGAGGAAACGCAGCATCAGTCCCACTCAGGGGGAGCAGGGAGGCGACGATGGCATCAGCGGAGACGGCTGGAACCACTACTCATTCCCAGACAGCACTGGCAGCAAAAAGATCAAATACGATGGTGTGTGAGAGAATATGGATGTATTTGTGGGGCTGTCCGGGGGACAGGATGGTTGAATAATCTGTTATTCAACCATGTAGCTACTTTGAAAGAAAATTCTTCCTTAGAAATGTGGACTGGATGCTGACTTTAGCATTGGAGACGTCTTGTGCTAACTGCAAAATGTTTAGCGTTGAGATGCTATTTTAGGCTTGAATAGCTTTGCTAATAGGCTGTGTCCTTCAACACAGCTTGAACACAATCTTTTTTTCAGTATTCAAGCTGATTGTTTTCTGATGGTTTTTTGTTAGATGTCACTTTGTAGGTCAGATTTATGGGCGCAAGAATTTAATTAGCTAATTAAAATGAATTTGCTTCACCCTAACAAACAAATAGGCTAATTTTGTCAGAGCATATTATTGATTTTTTTTATTTTATATTTATATATACTTTTGGATTAAGTAGTTAGGACAGTTTATTCAAGGAGAAAACTTTTTTTGCTGCAAGAACAAAATCTCACCAAGTATTTTTGTCTAGTTGTGCAAATATCTTAGTACACTTAAAATAAAACAACTAATTTACAATTAACTTTTCAACAAAAATTCGATTATTTTAAGTCAACAATTCCTTCATATTGATGAAAAAGTGCTTGTTTTACTGACATTATTTCACTTACAACATGGGAAAAATGTGTTTTAGGTGAAATAATCTGCGGGTGGAATTAGCACTTTCAAAGTTACCTAAAAACTGAGAAGGTATTTGTGAAGTAGTTTTGTCTTAATTCATGTGTACTAAGATATTTGGACAATAATACTTGGTGAGATTTTGTGGGGGGTTTTCAATGTTCCGACTAGGAAAATGTAGTGTGTCAAGCGTAGCTTAAAGGCTTTCTTGGCCCACTTTCTGCTGGGTTTCCACCAGTAATAAGTGCAGCGTTTGGTTCCTGATCTAAACTCGTCTGCACCGTTTCTCCCTCCAGATGTCGGCGGTCAGGCGAGCGTTGAAGCCGTGGAGAGCAAGACGTCAGAAGGCTGGCTGAAGATGACGTAGGTGGAAGGACGACTCCTGTGCTGTCCAGGTTCTCTCTGCTGTTGCTTTATGTTTCGTTTTCTCCTGCAGAAATTCTTCGTATTCGGCCGAACCAAGCCCAGTCGCAGATGCTAAAAGTCCAGAAGGCGCCGACTCGGGCAGCTATGCCGACGGGACGGCCACCTGGCACCAAACCCCAACGGTCCCAGGAAGGAAAGGTCAAAAAAGCAAGAAGAAGAAGTCTGACGGTGAGTTATTCACTGCTGTAGTTACCTGACGGGCGGGTTGGTAGTTCTGTTCATGATGGATGCTGACATGAAGCGCATTGGATTTGATAACTAAGGCTCCACCTGTGCAGATTCATCAAAGACTGGCTGCAATTAGCCTTTCTTTTAAAACAACCTATAGGCTAATTGTTCAATAATTTGTCCTCCATTAAAATATTTGTTGCATACTTCAAACTAAAATGCAAACATTTTAGAATAATGTATACATTTTATTTAAAATACTACTTGCTGCTTTGCCACAGCAAATAAAATGAAGCTCTTATTTAAAAGTAAAAAAAAAAGAGAAGCCTGAATATTCAGAATGTTGAATAAGATGAGACTAAACTAAAATGTTCAGCCTGCAACTCCCAAGGAAACGATCATTTCTGCCCCAGAGTCCCAGTCTGGAAGCATCATTTACTTCTAAGGCTCTTGAATTGACTTTGGTTTAGATGCAAAACAAAACACTGATATTGATATCTTGGAATTCTGTGAAATTAAGGCATCAATCACAAAACTGATTTTAAAGACGCAGTATTAATTAAAGTCGACCAGTTTTTTTTTTTGTTTTTTTTTTTCTTTAGCTTTGCAGCATTTTGTTCCCTCATTAAAAACAAACCTGCAGTGTGGCTTTGATTCTCTCATGCATGTTTGAGAAATCACTTGATTTTTCTGTGGCAACTATTCAGCTGTGCAAAACGCCTGGGTGGATCGAGCTTCGCCTATGAGGACGGAGCTCCTGCCTCACAGAGCAGCCCATTGGCTCATTCACTCGGCTCCTTCAGACTAGCAAGCAGCAATTAGCAAACACGTGGTGGAGCTGCCAATCCACTGAGCTCATCATAGGAGCTACTTCTCAGTGCAACTCTGGTAAAAACATCAAAGGGTTAATAGAGGAGCCATGTTGTGATGACTTCCTGAAGGTGAAGTTTCAGAAAGAGCAGGAGTTTCTTAAAGAGACAGAGGCCCAATTTTAAGACATTAAATTACAAAGTCAAATTTCTGTAAAGTTGTATATGATGTATAGCATTTTTATTACTCGATTGTGCTATATAATTATAGTATGTGGCTGGACAACACATGATGCAAAAATTTGACACTGACATTGTGGGAATTAAAAAAGTTCCGATTTTTCAATGAATTTTGTATTTTTTCCTAACTTGAGACTGTCTCCATCTTTGGTTCCACCATCAGATTCTGCAACCTCCCTGTTTGAAGTCCCAGAAGTCTGGTAGAGCAGGGAGGCAGCCACCCCGTGCGGGCCGCCGCTCTGGGCCGCCGCCCCTGGTCGACCTCTCCTCCTCAACACTTGGTGCACGCTCCTCCAGGGTCATAAAGCACAGAGTGCTGCATGCCCCACCTTCATGCTCTCATTCAGCACTTACGGATAAAGTGTCCAAAGCTACCAGCCGAGACATTTAACTCAAGTTTTGAAAGCAAAAAAAAAAATAAATAATAAAAACAACAAAAAAAATTGAAACAAGCCATAACAGCAGCTGCCATATTCTGATCTTATACTAGAGGAGCAGGCACCTCCTCAGAAATGACTATGTATATCTCAAACATGTATAAAGTGCAGAGAGTTTCACTTATTCACTGATGTGTTCAGACTGGAATCTGCCTCCACAGCCATTTGGCATTTTGAATGCATTCATAAATTTTATTGAGAGATGTCTCTAATCAGTCTTATATATATATATTTTTTTTGTGAGTGAATTTATTTGTGCTTGTGTGAGAGAGTGCCCATTTTCCCAGTGTTTGTATTCCTGTAAATCTGTTTTCCTAAGAGATAGAAATGCCATTTAATAAATCCCATCAGGATTATTTAGTTTTAACAGTCAACCTTTTTTTTTTTTTTTTTTGGATTTTTTTCTCATTTTAAGAAAATGATCTTCTTCCTCAGTTTTATCAGACAAATGTGAGCTTCTAATTGAAATTGTGATATTTATTGTTGATGGCATTTTCACCCTTCATGAAAGGTGCTTTTTTTGTTTTGTTTTGTTTTTTTTCCATTTGTGTTCAATGTTTTGTAACGATGTCAAAGTATGCTGTCAGCACAAAAAGATGTACAATTTAAAACATTTTTGTATGAGTTTAAAAATCCTTAAATTTCCTTTAAAAAAAAAAAAGAGGAAAAAATTAAAGAATGTTTCTTAGTAATTGTTTCTGTTGGAATTTTTTCTACCTTGGAACAAAAATGTATTTAAAAGGTTTAAAACGATGTTCTTTTTTTACAAATACAATCGTTTCAGTTTTTTATTTTATTTTAAAATAAGCATTGCCTAAACCTTTTTTAAAGTTCATTAAATAAAAAATAATGAAAAATTAAGCTATTTAAAACATAGCTGATGTATTAAATACTATTGCTTTAAAACAGCCTTTTATAGGACTAATTATATTAACATTGATTTAAAAATGTGATGCCATTAAGACTTTTTACAGCCTCTTCAACTCAGTCTTTTTAAAAAAAAAAAAAAAAACCCGATGCGTTCTGTCCCCGTGATGTTTAATGGTCTGTCAAAGATCTGCTTGTTTTGCTGAGGTCCTTCCGAAGGCTGCTGATTTCGCTCCAAAGCTGGTCAGGAGTTTTCAGGGTGTTTCCCAGACGCGCTCTTTGTTCCCTTTAAAATCCGTTTTTGACTTCCAAAAAACATAAACCGGGATGATCAAAACCTCTGCAGCAAGAAGAACAAAAGAGATGCTCAGAAATATGAAACTTGAGGGCAAAATTTGTGCAATCTGTGCAATATACATTTTACTTTTTTTTTTATTTACCTGTTGTGTCCAAGCAGCAGCACCACAGACAAGGTCCCATCTGGGAGCGAGTTGAAGACTCTGCTCAGTCGGCGGTCCAGTTTATTCAGGAGACTCACTTCCTGATTCTACATGAGACAAAGTGGAGCTTTTATGATGTGCTCAACATGATAAATACACCAATAAAAAAATGCTACTTTTGACGTGCATTTCAAATTAAATTAGACTGAATCCCAAATCATTTTCAAACTGGTTACCCAGTTTTCACCATTAACTAAACTGTCACACCCACTTCCTGTTAATGATCAATGCTCCATTTGTGTTCAATGTTTTGTAACGATGTCAAAGTATGCTGTCAGCACAAAAAGATGTACAATTTAAAACATTTTTGTATGAGTTTAAAAATCAGCAGCATGTTGATTGAAGAGTGTGGTTTGATTAAGGTTTGCATTTTTATTTGGTTCAAACTTATACATTTATAAATAAAGGTTGATGAAAGTTGGAAGTGGAGGCTTCACACCAACACAAAACTCAAACTCTTAGAACCATATTTTGGGGGGTTTCACTGTATTTTTGTTTGGTGCAATACCTGAAAGTCACAGTAGGTGGCATCATGTGGTTAAACGCGGCCGGAAACGCTCAGTTTTTGACCGTCTTCGCTGCTGTTTGCTCTCCACGTGTTGCGGTAATTCCGTGAGCCTTTTGGCTGTACTGAGTTAATGCATGCTGGGTTGATGACGTGGTTGGGTAAACACAGAGGCTCTCTTTACCTATCCTTTATTATATAGTCATATTGCACTTGACTGGTGTGAATTTAGTTTTTTTTTTTATTATAATTTTTTTTTTTTTTACATCTAAAATAAATATTTCTCTAATAAAACTTATTGCGACAACTAATAATGGATATGGATACATTTAAGGGAGTTATTAACGGATGAATGATGGGTTTAATAGCAGAACATAATTGAAGCAGGATGTTATGAACAGGTCCAATCAGGACTATGACACAATCTCTCTTCGTTAAGGTGGTGTTATGTAACTTTTCTAATAAAAAAATATATATTGTTTTACATTTGTTACGTATGTCATTAAATCATGAAAGTAGTAGATGAGATCATCTGTGAAAAAATTCAGGCTAACTACAGAAATACACGGCTTAATCAGGAACAACCAATCAGAGCCAGGAGGAGGGACTTAGCGCTGTCAATCAATGTAGCTAGTTAGCATGGCCACCAATGATGTCAGATAAATGGTTTTTCTGAAAAGATAAGTTGTTTCTCCGAAATTAGCACTCTGAGCAGCGCACACATGAGCATGATGATCGACAGGACCCGCCTCTTTGCTCTGATTGGTGGAGTATCTGTCTCATACTGTCAGGACATAGAGACGACTTTAAAAATGTCTTTTCTAAAACTCGCACACCAGCTTTAGAAATACTGATTCAACATTAGAAAAGAAACAGTAATGATAGAACAGCATTTAGCCTGGAATTAAAACAGAAAAGTCTTAATCCTCAGTTTCCAGTTCTGACGTCTGAGGTAAACAAAGCGTATTTACCCTCTGAGTCCCATCGTAGTTAAAAGAGTCAGATCTCTGCTCGTCCATGGCTTCCTCCTCTTCGTCTTGGGTCTTCCTCGATTTTGCCATGCCAGCCCAGGAATGTAAGTGTGGTGGGGTGATAGACGGCCATGTTGGATACCCGTTTTTCAGCAGGTCCTGCGAGGAGCCGAGTGCCGCTTGTTTGCCATCGGAACTCTCAAACTCTGTCAAACACACACGGTCAGGCTGTACATTTCTGCAAAACGTCTCGTGAACATGGAAAAAAAAACAACAACAACAAAAAACACGAACTACACGTCGTTCACCCACCAATGCATGCATGCCTTGCATGTATACCGGGCAGGGTGACGCTTTTGATTGACCCAAAGGGACTGAATGTCTCTCTGAGACTTTCCTCACTCAGGTCCGGTGCGGTGGTCCAGGGATGCAGCTGTTTGCCGTTTACTTTAGCCGTCTGTAGCAGCCCATTCGTTTGCCTGCCAGGATGGTAACCATCAGGCTTCCATCCTGGCAGACGGCCGTTAACTGTAGCAGAAACGTTAAGACCCTCAGCCACTTCCAGAGTCAGTCTACTGACGTAAAGCTGATTGCTGTTAACTCTGTCGCACATGAGAGCGTCCAGATTCAGATCCAAGTCCAGCATTGACTCTTTCACAGGCCTCTGCACCTGGAAAATACATACAACATATAAATAACATTTTTAGAAAACTCTACAAAGGTTTGAGTGGAACAGCGATGTCTAAAGGGATACGAGGAATCAGAATCAGCTTTACTGGTCAAGACTGTGTCCAGAAACAAGGACTTGTAGTTAAAAATTTGTACATTTCTGCTGAAAAATATCAGACATTTTTTTAGAAAACAAGAAAATTTCTGAGCTTAAAACATTAATTTTTTTTCAGGATTTTTTTAAGTGCACATTTCTGAGTTTAAGTTGAAAATTTGCTAGAAAAAAAAGAGCAATTTTGACATTAATCTTGCAAATTTCATAGAAAAAGCCAAGAGATTTCTCAGTCTAACAGTAAAAAATTCTGCAGACAAAAACCCTCAGAATTTAAGAGTTTAAGCTGAAAATTTGCATAAAAAAAACTAGAAAAACAAAAAAATTCACATTAAACAAAAAACTTTTGAAAAGTGGAGATCTGAAACTTTTAAAATTTCCACATTTTTATTGAAAATGTCTCATATCTCTTTTTTTGTTTTTCAACAAATTTTTAACTTTTCAAAATCAGAAATTGGGATTTTTTTTTCTGGAAGATTTGAGTTATTTGGCAGGAATTGATTGCATTTTTTTTCTTTTTCAAATCTACAATGACAGACACAAAAGTTTAATTACATAAATAGTGGAGGAATAAGAAAGAGCAAATGGAGAAGCTCTACCTTGATGGTATGACCCGACACGCTGAACCCATTCAGAACTTCTAAAGCGAGCGTCGCTCCTTCTAGAATCTGAAACTTCACCTTGGCGTGAATCTGGAAATTAAATATAATTTAACAAGAAGAAGAAGTGACCAACCTCATCCGGAGACGGTGAAAGTCGTTCTTTTTTCTTTTTTTTTTCTTTGTATGATGAACAAACATAAACATGAAACCCACCCTGACTCCTGTGTTCCACATCTGGACTTTGTGGACCGGCCCGCAGCAACCAAACAGCCGCTTCACTTCTCTCTTGGAAAAGTTGGCTGGAAACGGCCCGGAAAACACGGTGCACATGTCCCGGAGGACTGCGGAAACCTGCAGATTGAAAACACGCGCGCTTTTTACACCACCTGAACAAGCGCAACGTCTACCGAGCGTAGCGACGAGCTCACATCGTGATGCAGCTGCTGCTGGTGGAGACGGTGAACGTAGTTTTCTTTCAGATGGTCTGAGAAGGACGAAAAGCGAAGGACAGACAGGAACAAGCGACTCGTCTGGTTCTTGAAGGAGAAGAGCATCTGCAGAAGGAACGGGATTACTGCAGCGCCAGAGGAGGCCGTCAACGCAACTAAATATATCTGGGGTTTTTTTTTTTCTTGATAACAGATAAACTAAAGAGGCTGTTGGTTATTTAGAGTGGAGAAAACTGCAACTGTTTCAAATGTTCACCTCTTTGTCAGATCTGTACCAGCGCTGACGGGACAGGTCCAGATCAACGTAGGAGCGCTTTCCCAGAAACGCGACGGGGCGGCTGAGGCTCTGCAAAATGTCTGCAAACCTGCATGAGAGGGAGAGAGAGAGGGAGGGAGAGGGGGAAGCAAAAACACAACAGTTTCACTGATTTTCTCATTTATTGAGGCAGAGAGAGGAACAGCAGCTGTTTGGATCAGGATGAAAAAGCTTAACGTGCATCATGTGAAAGTTTTTTTTTATTTTTATCCTCCATCAGTGAAGCTCAGGGGGAATAAGAGGAGGCAAGACATGACAGGAAAAAAAAAAAAAAAAGCACTTTTTTGTGCCGAAGTTCATTTTCAGAATAAAACAGAATGAAATAGACCCAATCTGCTGGGTTTCCATAGATACGGGGTTCGTATGTTTTACCTGCCGTAAAATTTAATCATTTTTCAAGGTAAGTTTTCAAACGTCTCCAAAGCTACACTTTAGAGATGAAAATAATTTGAACTGTCCATCCATCCATCCATCCATTTCCCGTCACCCTTCTCCCTAACGGGGTTGGGAGTTGCTGGTGCCTATCTCCAGCTGCGTTCCGGGCGAGAGGCGGGGTTCACCCTGGACAGGTCGCCAGTCTGTCGCAGGGCAACACAGAGAGACAAACAGGACAAACAATCACGCACACACACACTCACACCTAGGGAGAATTTGGGAAGGCCAATTAACCTGATAGTCATGTTTTTGGACTGTGGGAGGAAGCCGGAGAACCCGGAGAGAACCCACGCACGCACAGGGAGAACATGCAAACTCCGTGCAGAAAGACCCCGGGCCGGGAATCGAACCCAGGACCTTCTTGCTGCAAGGCAACAGCGCTACCCACTGCGCCACTGTGCAGCCTGAACTGATTTATATATATATTAAAAAAAAGTCAGTTTCAATTCACTATTATGTGACATTTATTACTGTCATTAATAATGTATTGCGATAGTATTCTCCATTCGACAGCAGGGAAAATTAAACTAAAATATAACAAAATTTAAAGTTTTGAAAACTCATTAAATTTGACTGACTGAAAAAAACACCAGCAAAAACTTTCAACATATAAAATATCAGACCAGCTGACCGTAACCCTCAACAAGTCTTTGATGTATTAGGAACAAAAAATGCATTACATTAAACAAATTGATTTGTGTTGAGGTAAATTATCTTCCTGCTCAAATTAAATGCTATAACCCAATATTAAAAAAAAAAAAAATCACTTTGCTTTCTGTAACCAATCTTTTCTCTGAGAAATAATAAAAAAGGGATTTCTCAAAAGGATCTTCCCTTTACCCCGTAAACAAAAATCTTTTTGGACCAATTTCAGTAATAAACTGAACTTGACGACGTGTTTTATATCTAGGATCTATTGGAATGTTTGTTTGACTGAAATTACTTTGTCAAATTCAAGTTCAAATACTTCATTGACCCCACAAGAGAAATGAAAAGTCATTGTACTTCATATTAATTCAAATTCTTCAGAGTCATTATAGATGTTCTTTACTTTTTGTAAAATCCCATGAGATGACGTGTTGTGAAAAAGAACTAGACACATAAAACCCAACAGAACAGAACAGAACAGAACATAAAGAGCTGTGAAGATTTGTGCCCACCTGTAACTTGGTGTGGGGCCAGGTGTGTAGTTGGGGGACTCCTCTAAGCTCCACCCCCACAGCTCCTCCAGGTGAAGCTCCACAACCTGCCAGAGGGAACAGCAGGTTTTAACGTCTGTAAAGAACCTGGAGCATCTGCGCTGTTTGCAAAAGCGGCCCGTCACCTGGAGCGGCCCCATTCTGATGAAGTACCGGGCCAGATCCAGCGCTGCCAAGGCGTCCTCGGTGGGATCGTGACCCCTCTGGTCCTCGGTTTGGATCCGCCTCCTGAGACGCGAGCGGAACAATGACCAACTGTGTGACAGTCACGCAGAGACGCTTGAACGGGAACTCACTTCAGCACCACCTCAGCCAGAACCTTCAGCTTAAACTTCTGTCCGTGTTCTTTCCTGTACAGCAGGGCGGTGTCGATCACGTGAGGGTGGATGAGCTGTTGTTGGGGACGGGAAGTCACAACGGTTTTAAAACCACGACTTTTTGGAAATTTCATTGTTTTTTTGTAGGAATGCACTGATTAAACTTTTCTGGCTGATTACCGATCTTTAAAAAAACCTGACCTGCTGATATTGATTTTATTTATTTATTTTTTAAATGTTGCAGAGTATAGCAAGAAAGCGATTCGCAGACAAAGCGAAACAGTTGAGTGAAAATGTTTGCGCTCTTCAACTCCCTCCTGAATAGTAGCAAATGTACAAATTCTGCTAATAAAGTATAGAAATCTTTAAACTTACAATAAGCCAGCCTTAAGAAAAGATGGAAACTGTAAGGAAACTATAGATTCCGAAAAAAAGAATTAAAAAAATATGGTTGATAATTACAATCAAACAGACTTTGGTGCTGAAACGTTTACATGCTGAGATTGAACATCATGTAAGAATCTCAGTGACTTACTTTGAGTGCTTTGAGGTCATTGTTGAGGGAGTGGCCCACTAGAACGGCATTATCCGGTAACAGTGTCCTGATCTTTGCCTGAACGTCCCGCAGCGTGGTGCTGATCGGTCTTAACATGGCTGCAGTGATGCCTGAGAACCTGATTAAACAAACCAAATAACCTTCAGATTCCATTCAGAAAGACTATTAATTCAAAAGAGAAATTAAAATATCAGCCTTGTATGCATTTTAGCATTTCTCACCACCTAAGGCCATTTTTTCCAACACATACTACATTGTGATGATCTATAATGAAGATATAGCTAGTGTATATATTTATGGGTGTGTGAAGCAGGTTTTGATGTCCTTGTGGGGACCTATTTCTATCTACAATGTCGGTTGTGGGAACCACTGTTATTATGGTGACATTTTTTGGTCCCCATGAGGGAAACACTGTTTTTGGGTTAGCTATGTTATGGCTAGAGTTAGGCAGTAGAAAATGAATGGAAGTCAATAGTAAGTCCTCACAAGACACAAAAACACGACTGAGTGTGTGTGTGTGTGTGTGTGCGTGTGTGTGTGCGTGTGTGTGTGTGTGTGTGTGTGTGCGTGTGTGTGTGTGTGCGTGCTAGCATACTTCGTTAGGTAATTGATGACAAGATTTTGAGGTTTCACCAGCTCATCTAGTAAGCAGTTCCCATTGCCGTCCACCAGTGAAACACGAGCCAACTCGTTTCCTTTCATTGTCTGACACTGAAACACAACGAGGAACAGAGTGGACAATATGAAGACTGACGCACTGCAGCAGTCCAGTGTTTCACTCTGCTCTTAGCGTGATGCTAACGGTCAGACAGTGGGGAACCGGGAGAGGGTGTTCCGTCAGACCGTCACTTCCCAAAATCACACACACACAAAAAAAACTCCTAAAATTACTGTCCAAGCTCACAGACTGCAAGGAAAGAAGGAAGGAAGCAAGGAAGGAAGGAAGGAACAAAGGAAAGAAGGAAGGACTCCCTCACCATTTCACAGTCCAGTCCATACAGCGGGCTGTCATCACTTGCACTGACATTGCTGCCTGTGCACATAAAGTCCTCGAAACCTGGAAGTCCTTGATCAAATAAAGGTGCAGAACAAATCTATGTTCAAAAGCAAAACTTTAAAAACATATTGTTTCATTGGGGTGGATGAATTTAAAACTAGCTTAGCATTTTACTCACCATAATTAATACAATTTAAAATCACGGGTTTGTTTGTAATACTGAAAAACTCCAAACAAGTGGAAGGTAATGTGGAGGTTGCTTATTTATAAAAGATTCAGCTGGAATAAAACTGATTCACCATCTACGCCTTTAACTTGTCTTCTTATTATGGAAGATAAAATGAGAATAAATAACATTTTAAAAATTTAGAAATCAAACTAAAGTTTTTACCCTTGACTGGATAGTGATTTTTAATCATCTGCTGTTGGCTAAGCAGATATGCAGTCAGTCCCCTCCTCTGAGTGCCAAACGTAGTGATAACTGGGTGATTCCTGAGAGCTGAAGAAGCAAAAACACACAAAGTTCATCTGATCAGTTTTTTGGTTTTGTTTTTACTGAAACACAGCATCACAGCAGAAATAAATAGATGTGAATAAATACTACAAAGAGTTTTCACAAAACCTGAACGTAATCAGGTTTTGTTCCTGGTTACATTCAGGAACAAAAGCTTGAAATAGTGATCAATAAGAAAAAGTCTGAATAGTACGGAAGTAGATTAGGGTCACTGAAAAAAAAAGAAAATCTGAATTCTGATTTCTTTTCTCAGAATTTGAACATTTTCGTCAGGATTCTAACTTTAATCTAAAAATTCTGACTTTATTCTCAAAATTGTGTCTTTAACTTTAAAATTTAGAATTTTTTTCCACAGAATTCTCACTTTAATTTGAAAGTTTTGACTTTAACTCAACATTTTGACTGTTTTCTTAGAATTCTGACTGTAATCTTGAGACGTTTTTTTCCCATTATCCCTAATCCTCTTCCGTAGAACAGTAATTGATGCTTTACAGATTGTTACAGCACATCTTGTTGTTTGCTAGTTGTATCCATAGCAACAACATTCGAGCTGCGCCCCTCACCTTCATGAAGTGCCTCCTCTGATGCAGAGAGAGATAAAAAATCCACCTCAGGAACTTCAAGGCTGAAGATGTCAGATGCCACATCGTCAGATGGAGTGAATGTAATTCTCTGTCAGCAGCAAATAAAATGAAGTAAGTAAGGCGTCTACAGCATAATCAGAACCTCTGTCACCCCGCCCCCAGTTCCTCACGGTGGAGTAGACGCTCCGGAGGTGCTCCATCGAAAGGTAGTGGTTATAGAAGAGACTCTGCGTCACACCATCTACGATCGCAACATTTATACGGCTGATCTTCTTCTGATGGTGGAGACGACACCAACTGGTGTGGACAGGAATGCAGAAATGACGTGAGTCTATCGTGAATGAATCAGAGACTAAGCCGACGGGAGAAACGCTACCTCGGTTGTTTGATACCCCTGGATTTCCCCAGAGCAGCAAAATGAAGCAGCTCCATCAGCTGAGCCATGGTGATCGGCTGCTGCAAGCGATCGAGACGCACCGACACCTTCGCTGAACTGCTAGCCCGACGCTGGAGGTCTTCGTAGCCTTCCTCTTCAGTCTTCCTTCTTTTGACATCCTCCTGAGCAGACGGAGCTTCATTTTGTCTTTTCTTTTTGCCAATCGAGACATTTGGAGATGAGGAGCACTCCATGCTCAGGCCGATGTGCCTACAGTGAAGAAAACGCGTGAAAGAGCATTTGAAATCCACACGGTTTGAATGTGATGATGGAAGAGGTTCTAGTGTGGGTTAACAGAACTGTGAACAGTTGTTGTGACTTTTCACACTTTAGTGTTTAGAATTATTAACTGCACTTTCTGAACCATTTGAAAGGTTTGTTGCATTTTATTTTTACATATTTGACCATTTTTACATGTTTGACCAATTTGTAGGTTAATCACAACCACAAAAAGATTTTAATATTTAGCATTGAAATTGCACTTTTTCCTAATAGTATGAAAATTCACCCCACAGTCAGAGAGTCCAACTGGACATTTATTGAACAAATATATTTTATCTGGAAGATTTACCAGTCATTGTTTGGCTCCTACAGGTGATCAAGAACTCTTAGATGCCCAACAGATGACACTGGGTCCAAACTGGGTCATTAGCAGGACAGTGATTCGAAAATACAGCAGCAGATCTACAAGACAATGACTGGAAAGAAAAGAATCCATTCAGGATGCTGCGAAATTCAGACCTTCAACTGACTGAAACCTTTACAAACTGAAGGAATGCGGCAAGTCTGAGCCATATTTCCTTCATAAAGACATGAGAGACTGACAGTCATTCAAAACACGCTACTTTTGAAAATTCGCGTTGTTATTGTTTGCCTAATTTTGATAACTCATGAGTGTTTTAATCTGACATTGCAGAGCTAAAAGTAAAGAGGGGAATAACGGAGATCTGAGCCAAACATCACACTGTTAAATAATAACAATCGTAATAGAACTTTTTCCACGTGATACGAGCCTTTATCTGTATAAAATAATGTTAAAATCCAAAGAATCGTTGGCTTAACAATTTCGTTTTTAGCTTGAATACGACACCCTAAAAGTACTGAAAGATGTTAAACCTAAAGAGAAACTTAGAATTGAAAAATTACCAGATGTTAGGGGTCCGGATGAGTCCATAGGGACAGAAACACACTTCAGAGCACGTTATTGAATGTTGTTCCAAGGGTAGGGCGGATGTTGACAACTTCTTAAAACTGCCTTTCAGAATAAACTACCATTGGCTTTTCAGTTTGTATTTACTGGATAATTTTAAGATTTTCGGACGGTTAATCAAGTTTTTATTTCTTTTATCGCATTCAAATTAATAAATATTCCCCATGTTGTCACTCTTGTTTGTATAAATCTTATAATTGCGATAACAGTTGTGCTTTTATTTTGATGTAAAACGCTGTACCGGAACTGCATGTTTTCAGACTGTCGGCTGTTTCCCTGCAGCTCTGCGTTCGACTTCGCTGCCTTACAGAACAAACTAATCGAGCTCCGAATTACTAATTAATGTTTGAAAAAAACAGCGGCAATTTTTGAGTTTTCAGGTTATGCAGCAAGAAATCTCTATTTACGTTGCGATAATAATATTTGGGACGGATTTGCATCAAACGACGAATATGGCTACAAGAAAACTAGCAAAGTAAGTGAATTAGCTCATTAGGCCCCCACAGCTAACACATTTTGACAAGGAAACGTGACCGCACAGTTCCAATATTTAGGTTTCCTACTTTTAAGGGCCTTAAAGATTAATGTTATTTCTCAAAAAAGTGCACTGTTAATTTTATATTATGTTTTCAATTGGGTTTTTGTTATTGTTGACAGCAATGTAATTGCTCAGTGAATGAAACTGCTTCCAGATCACACCAGAAACCTCAGCGAGAGCTGAATTTAAAGGCAAATGAAGTGTAATACCGCCATGTTTTACAGTACAAAGTGACTGAAGATACCATAAGAGGAACTGGTGTGGGGTTTTGTTTTCAGCGGATTAGATTTTGAATTGTATGATCAATTATTATTAAGCAAATTGTCATCTAAATTGATTCATTGAACTATTTTTTTTTACTAGTTAGTGCCTTAAAATAAAATTTGTTTTATTTGTTCAGATAATTAAAAAAACGACAACATAAAATTCACTTCAGTACAAAGTAATATGTGCAAGAATAGAACTAAAGAGTAGGACTTAAATAAATGCGTGCAGTTTGTGGTTCATACATTCTTATGATATTTTAGTTCTAATTTATGTTGGGTAAATCATGCATATCTAATCAGTTGTCAGCTTTTTGTTTTGTTGTTTTCATTTTGTATTTTACATCAACTTTCTTTTCACGTATATTTTTGTAACGTATGTCTTGTTCTGTTTTGGTTTAAGAAACTTTTTAACTTTATAAATATATATATACAATTTATTTATTTATTTATTTTCAATAAACCTGCCTCGTGATACTTATCCGTACATTAATCTCTGTTAAATTTCCGGATTTACTTTTTTTTTTTTTTTTTTCCTGCAAAAGGAGATTAGGATTACTAAGGCAGCGAAGTCAGTCCGGCTCTGGTTTGAAGAAATCAGTGATATCAAGTGAGTATTGACATCACAATACTGTATGCTTACTGTAGACAAGTGAGCATATTATTTTTCTAGACCGTTTTTATGTATTTATTTTATATAAATGCTCGTTTCTTCCAGATCAGATATTTTCATACTTGATTGTGATCGACTTTGAGTCTACTTGTTGGAGAGAGAAAAATAACTACGGTCAGGAAATCAGTAAGTATTGGTTGCATTTTTATCACTTTGATTTGATACAATTTGTTTTCCTATGCGTTTGCTGATGTGAACTTGAGTCCATCTCCTTTTCTTCTCCCTGCAGTTGAATTCCCTGCTGTCCTGCTGAACACATCCTCAGGGGAGGTCGAGTCTGAGTTTCATACGTACGTTCAGCCTCAGGAGCACCCTGTTCTCTCTGAATTCTGCACAGAGCTTACTGGAATCACACAGGTAATGACGCAGGACGCTTTTACTTTCAGAAACATCCTCGCACACACGCCTGACTGCTTGAGTTTTGCTCGCTAAATAGGTGCAAGTAGAAGCTGGTTTCCCCCTTCAGATTTGCCTCTCTCGGTTCAACCGCTGGGTGCAGAACCTGCAGCTGGAGAAAGGGGTGATGTTTCCCAAAAAGCAGCAGACATGTTCTGCCTCTGACGCGTCCCAGAAACTGTGCACTTTCCTCACCTGGTCAGGTAACAGTCGGTTCGTCATGGCACCTGGGCCGGCTGGAATGATCTGAAATAATATGAAATTTGATTTCAGTTTTTTTTTTCTATTTTTCATTCTTGTTTGCAAGAATGGAAAAAATGTTGTAAAAGAAAATGTTTTAGTTCAAAACTTTGTATCTTCTACCCAGTTGTCTAAAGTTCTGCCTTTATTTTTGTATTTCCTTCTCTGTTCTGTTCTTAAAATTTGGAAAAAAAGTGATTTGCTTTGACTGTTTTGCATAAAGCATTACATAAAAGGAGGAAATTTCACAACATATTTATTCCCAAGGTAGTTTGTAAATGCCAGCTTTAGCAGCTCTTTGAAAATCACAAAACCAAGCAGTGAAATGTATCATGCCTTTTAAAACCACAATAATTACGATTAAACTGTTAGCAATTAAATTTTTGTGTTTTGAAAATGTCTCCGATTTTTCATAAAGCAAAAAGTATTTAAAGTGAAATTATCTGCGTTGTTTTCAGACTGGGATCTTGCCGTTTGTTTGCAGTATGAGTGCAAACGCAAACAGCTTCATAAACCAGATGTTCTCTGCAGCTGGATAGACCTGAGAAGCACATACAGGGTAACTATCAGCTAATCCATCCCAAAACTTCCCCACTGTTTGTGGATGTTTTCTTATAATATTCCAGTTAATGTGGCAGATATGAAGTGTATTATATTAACTTGAACTATACAATAAAACATTATTATTTTATTAGAGATGCACTGATCAGATGTACATTTCTGTATCTGTCCTGATATTGAAAGAAAATTCTGGATCAGGCCTCAGTGACAGTGTGCCTGATCCATCAGGACAGATCTATTCAATCTAATTCTATGCTTCATGCTCTGAGCAACATCATGTTTTATTATTTATTTTACATTAGATTGGAAACACCTAATGAGACTTTCTGAATCATTTAAAGGAAGGTTTGTTGCAGTTTATTTTGACATGTTTCACCAAGTTAATCAATCTATTGTTTTGTCAGTTTCAGTTTCCTTATTATCTATTTTACATTGGCTGTTAGAATCCAACAATAATGACTGAACAAATTAAAGTTGTTTGACTAAGCTTGTGAAACTATTGGTGTATTTAAGTTATCAAATAAATTTGTATTTCAGTACATTTATGGATGTGTTTAAAGGGGGGTAAAACCCCCCCCAAAACATTTCAAGTCAATTCAGCACCGTTTGTATTGGTTTGGTATCAGCAGAAACAAAATTTCAGATATCTGTATCAGTGTTGGAAATGAAAAGTGGATCACTGCATCCCTATTTTTATGCATTGTAACAGAATAGATGAATTTGAATCTCATCTATTTTTGTCACTGCGCTTCACTTCTTTCTTCATCTCCAGCTCTTTTACAGCCGGAAACCCAAAGGCCTGAATGGAGCACTTCAAGATTTGGGGATTCAGTTTTCTGGGAGAGAACATTCCGGTACCGAAAGTGACATTTCTTTAGTTCAGCCTTTTCAAACTTTGGAGTCCTTTTGACAGTCTTTTTTTTTTTTTTTTTGCTTTTCAGGGTTAGATGATGCTCGAAATACAGCTCAGCTGGCCGTCAGAATGATGAGAGATGGATGTGTGCTAAAGATCACCCGGAGCCTGGAGAGGGTGAGTGGGCACCTGACGACGTCCTGAGGGAACCCAGGCTCCTCAGATTCCTTAGCATCAACCTTGTATTTTAGGCTTTTCTATGTGGAAAATATTGACATCTTGTGATCTCATGTTTTTAATTTCAAATAATCAATAAACTGACTTCAGAAAATGATGAAGAATAATCTTCCCCTTTCTAAAGTTTTGTGCTTGAAAACAGAAAGAAAACACTGGATGATAATAATAGTACAGTGTATTCAAAAGGTTTCTTTTGAAAAACTTCTGTGAGCATCAATATTCAAATTTTTCACAGAAAAAAAATATGCAATGACCGCAGCTCTGCATCACCTCCTCCAGTTCATCCCACACCTCACCATGTATCTTAGTGTTTCTTGACTCCACCCTCTTAAATGGATTTTTAATTTTTTTTTCAAAAACTGTCTACAGGTGGGTTATTCTTCCTCAGGGGGTTTTGTTACACTTTAAAGTACACACACCAACTATTTCCTGAGAAGAGAATTTCTAAAGACAGACTGTCCCAATAACCGGAGTTTGGCCAAGACATTCTTGTGAAAAAGATTTAAAATGTAAATATTTCTATCTTTAGGACAATAAATTGATTGCAGTGGATTTTTATGGGGGGGTATCAGTAAGCTAACCATTATAAAACGTACAACATCTTTCCTTATTACTCATAATTCTCCACAACTAGGCCTGTCACGATAACAAATCTTTCTGGATGATAAATTGTCCCATAAGTTATTGTGATAAATAATAATCTTGTTGGTTTGAGACCGTTTTCAAATGATATGTTAACGGCATAATAATGCAGGTTTGCCTGTTCAAAAACCAATAAACTTTTATTTTGTAGAGAACACTTACCACCTGAGTTGTGTATGTTTGAAATATCTAAAATAAGAACACAACCAAAGTAATAAATAAAACAGAAATAAAAAAAACCCAACCCAAACTATAAACACAATGGATTATAACATTTCTGTAAACAAAATTACTGAAAAAGTATTAATCATAAGAATTTAAGCTATTGAGCTCATTTTAATGCACCTTTTGTTTAATTGCTTATTGCAACAGGATATGTGTTGGTCTGTCATCGATCACATCAAGTCACAATAACATACTTTAAAGTTTGAGGCTAAATGTGACAACTTGCACCATTATAAGTGTTGAGCTGTAGGAGATGAAATTTTAAGAGGATATTTTGAATTTCTTTTTTTAACTAACCGATTATCTGGTTTATTTTCCCACAGACTTCATCAATGGTCAAATCCCTTTTCAATAAAAACGTCCCTCCTTCAGGAAGAATGCAAGAAAAACAGGATGATGCCAGGAAAAAGGCAAATTTCCTTCACAGCAGCAAGAGCTCATCATCGTCCAATATTTCACTGAAAGCTCGTCAAAAACATCCTCCTCATGGGGAGCCTCCAAGTTCAAGCTCGGGTCAAACGTGTCACAGCCTAATATCACCAAAAACATTGTTGAACATAACAACAGCACCTTTAAAGGGACAAACTGACAAGTTGGTGACAGCACATGCTGTTCCTCGTCTTCTTTTGTCCACAGTTCCGTCAAACTGTAGCTCACCACACGGTAACGGAAGCAGCAGCCATGTTCTGTTCTCCACCACGGTTGGCTGCATTTCCTCTCTACGTCATCAAAACGTCGTCAAAACATCTCCTGCGGATGAAGAGGAGCGAGACCTTCTGGTGGAAACGGATGAGCGGTGCGGTTCTTACGATGACGTGGTGTTGGTATCTGATCAGACTGAAACGGATGCAGTCTCCGGTGGAACAGTTGACTACGTTTCAGATTACGACGGCAGATGTCAGGAGTGGAACGGAATGGATCATTCACCCGAAGAACCCCTCGCTTCACAACACGAGAGAACAGAACACTCAGAAGTACTGAATAATGCACGAGATTCATCGATGGTGTGGAAATCTGTAAATTCAAATGCTGAAGTGTTTAATCATGCAAGTGAAGAACCTCACCAATCAACAAGCAGACAGTCGGAGAAATGTTTCGCTGTGCCAGAAGTTGTTAATTGGAACAAACTAAATGGACATTTAAGGTTAGATGCATGTCATAAAAATAATCAACACAACAGCGTCTCTCCAGTTCTACCCAACCCCTTTCTGCCTGAAAACACTTCCACTCCAAATCCATCCACCATGAGACCCAAACCAACCACAGCGAAACACAGAGAACCTCTGAAATCCTCATTTACTATTCATACTGATCCAAAAACTCCTCATCCCTCTACGTCTAGCTCTTTGCATCTAACCAGAAACATCCTGTCCTCTTTGCCAACAAACATACTCTCCTCCTGTGCCATACAGCTCAGTGGGGCTCTCACAGCAAATGGGTCAAAGGTCACCTCTCCTCTGTGCACCTGTGGTCGCCGTGCGAGGCGGCAGGTTGTGTCAAACGGGGGTCCGAATCACGGCCGGGGATTCTACTGCTGCCCGGTTCGCCGCTCGGGGGGCAAAGAGAGAGGTTGTGGGTTCTTTAAATGGGAGTCTGCGCTCATGAAGAGCAGCTCAGTGGCTCCCCCTGCTGCTGGGTCTTCTGTATCACTCTGTCAGGTCAACTCTGAACTTCCATACAGGCGGCCGCAGAGAAAAAGTTGCTAAACGACTGGAGGAGCAGCTGTGTATGCTTTTTGTCACTGTGCCACTAGTATTTACCAGCCAAAAGATGAGGACTTCTGAGTTATAAAAAAAAAAAAAAAACTTGCCAACAGAAGCAATGGGGGTGCACAATATTTGAGAAACATATAACTAATAATTTTGGTTAAAAGATGTTAATTGTTGGATTTTACCCTCACTTTGTTTTTTGTTTTTTTGTTTTTGATGACCAGTGAGTTGTAGCAGTTCTGTAGTTAACATTCACAATGCTTTGTCATAAGTGTCTTAGATCACCAAACACATTTCAATAACAGATAAACATAACTTGAACCCAGAAAAAATAAATATATATATATATATATATATATATCACATAATCATTTTAATAAAGGCAAACATGTTGGTCAAACCAACCTGGCCAAATGTGAAAAAGTATTAACCCTCTTGCGGTCATTTCTTTAGAGCTCGACGCTTAGGAAGAGCAGATATCACAGCCGTACAGTAGAGAAGCGGGTGGGTTGTCCCGTCAGACTATCAGTTCCCAAAACCACACACACAACAAAACAAACAAAAAAAAAACCTAGTAAAAGCACACATGGACAGCATAGGGGTCAAACTCTCATGCAATCCAGCTGAACCCCATCTCTTAAGATCAGGATTGAGTTATGAAACAGCAATGATTTATTCCCTTTTTATGTAAAAAGATCTGAAAAACAATCTGGAGAAACAGCTCAACAGATAAGAAAGTCACTGACGAAGCCATATGTAGCTGCATTATCCTTCCAAAAATGGCTTTTGATTGCAATATTGTCCAAGTTGAAAGTTAAATGATTGATATTCCATATATTGTCCAGTTCTAGAAAAGGAGTGTAAACTATATGCAACCATGAACATTTTGGGTATTATAAGAAATATCCAAAATGACCAAAGACAGTTTTGCAGCTCTGACTCATGCTAACTTTATTTTAAGTTTTTTCAGTCCCCCATCTCAGTCGGTGTCCCGCTTCCTATTCGCTTTTTGTTTTTTTTTTTGCTTCGGTCGACGAGTCTTTTTGTCCTTCCTGACACGCCGTAGAGGACAACCGACAAACGTGCAATGTTGTGACTCGATCCAGCTAGTTTACGGTTTTCACCTGAACACGTGCGAGAACGGAAACCCGCTCGTGTCCGATCGATTTTTCTCATTGAACCCTAAAGTCTCGCGGAAAGCTGCGGTCCCTTTGGCCTGCGCAGCTTCAAAACCCGAGGAGAAGAAGAACCGGAACCTGGACGGTAGCCTCGTCAGTGGAGATCCGAGAGGAGGCTAAAAATATTTCCACCTCGCGTCTGTGGGGGAAAAGCCCGTCGATAACATGTCAGCCGTGCAGAACGAGTCTAGGAAGCGGAGCAAGAAGCGCTATGTGTCCGGTCAGCAGAGCAAGAGGTGGAAGGGCTCCCGGGAGCTGGAGGTGGGAATGCAGGGGATCCTCATCACCTGCAACATGAACGAGAGAAAGTGCACCGCGGAGGCCTTCAACCTGCTCAACGAGTACGCGGACAAGCTCTACGGTCCGGAGAAGGTCAGATTGGCTGTGGTGAATCGTGTTAATCCCTTTGGCTACTAAAGAAAGCGAAACTGCGCGTTCAAATGCTCTGTCCCTGTTGCATGTTCTCCCTCTGCTGGTGATCCAACCTCACGGCTGGCTGTGTTCCCCCCAACTGAACCAGATCAGACTTGATTAGAAAATCCTTTAAACGGGGATCCAGTTCAGCCCCCTTTTCTATCCCCTGATGCTGCTATTATTTCTTTAGCTGGTTAGTCGCGGGGAAGCTCGTCCTCTTTTGAGGGTTTTCTACACCCTGCACGAACAAATTATAAGGTCAAGTGAAATGTAATTTTAGTGAATTGGTACAAAATGAATCTCGAGATAGATTTAAATTTTTTTTGTCAGTTTTGATTATTGTGGTTCCATTAAAAAAAAAAAAAAAAAAAAAGACGGAAAGTTGAGTGGAAGGAAAAGGTGTTCACTCATAGATAGATAGATAGATGGATAGATAGCATTTATTGTCATTGAACAGGATTCAACAAAATTTCTATTCCAACTCCTGTGCAAAAAGTCAAATATATACAATAAATAAAATAAACACACAATAATGATGATAACAATATATACAACTAAAATTAACTAAAGGCACTCAACCACACCAAAGAAGAAGCAGCAGGTCCAATTATGGCAAAGTGCAGATGATGTGTCAAAGTGCAGAACAATATGGCTGTTTGGGGGTGGGGGATGTGTATGTGAGGTTATGATATGTGTGGGAGGGGGCGGCAGGGAGTAATGGCTCTGACGGCTGTGGGGAAGAAACTGTTTCTCAGTCTGTTTGTTGTAGTCCGTATATTCCTGTAATTTTCCAGCAAGGCTGTTGCCCTACTCCAACTGCCCAACGTGTCAAAAGCAGGTTCAGTGATCATGTTATCTGTTGCTGCGTTTTCATCGCAAATGTGCACAAATCTTTGCCAATGTTGAAACAAAAAAAACACAATTTTGCTATTGAGGTGTTTCCATTAAATTATAAATAAATTAAAATCACGTTCATGAGCGTGTTCGTGCGATAAGTCACTATAAATCATGGCAGCAATGGATGTAAACAGTAATACGAGATATATTCATAATTTAACCATCAGAGGAGACGTCTGTGTCTTATTCAGCCGTTGGAATGACAAACTCCTTATACTTGGGAGTGGCTGCATATATGGCG
The DNA here is from genome assembly GCA_922788865.1 of Poeciliopsis turneri. Lineage (NCBI taxonomy): Eukaryota > Metazoa > Chordata > Actinopteri > Cyprinodontiformes > Poeciliidae > Poeciliopsis > Poeciliopsis turneri. The sequence goes on from CAKLNU010000176.1 coordinate 120,227, forward strand.
TTTTGGGGAAATTGTAGTTAGTAATTTTACAGAAGAACTATGGATTCAACACGTTGGAATGAGAGTTTATATGAACTGTGTGATGAGGTGGTGGAATCAGATGCACATTGTCTGAAAAACAAAAACAAAAAATGAAGAACTTCCTGTCCTCTTCTTTGTGGTTTCTGCCAGTAGTTACAGCCGGGTGTAACTACAGGCAGTGTGATGAACACTTTGCGAAAAAACTGTTTCCATTGCAGAGAAGGATATTTTGCCAAAGTTTGAAAGGCTGTTTTTTGGGGGGGTTTTTTAAAGTAAAGAATAAATAAAGTAGCCAAAACAAAGTTTCACTTTAACTTGCAGCTTCAGAACAGCAAAGGAAGCAGCAGCAGCGAGGAAGAAGAAGCCGAAGAAGAAGATGTAGACGTGGCGTTGAAGAAGGAAGTCGCACAGCTTCAGTCGTCTCCAGGCAAACAGGAGAGGCGCTTCCAGGCCCTAGAGAGCGGTGCTAACAATGTCATCTTCATCAGAACTCACAATCTGGGTATGCTTTTTAGAAACGGTGGACGTTTGTTTCATTTTAGATTTTATTAGGGTTTTTAATTGACTTTTTTAAAATTTCTTTTATAGAACCTGACAAATTGGTTCATCACATTCTCTCTGACCTCCACTCTACCAAGAAAAAGAAGTCGCGAGTCATCCTGCGGATGCTTCCTGTGAGAAGACACAGTCAACCCTAGACTGAATACATTGATTGTGGTAGACGTTATATGAAAGATGAAGAACTATTTCTGCATAGTTTTATGTTGGATATAAAGTCTACCATCATTTGTTGTTCTCTTTGTCATTTGTTGTGTCTGATCTTTCTTTTTGTGGGCTACAGGTAACTGGAACGTGCAAGGCGTTCCAGGAAGACATGCTGAAATACCTGACTACCTTCTTAGAGCCCTGGTTCAAAACTCCTCACAGTGCAACTTACCAGATTGCCTTCAAGGCCCGAAACAGCAGCCATAACAAGAGAGAGGAAATCATCAAATCCATCGCAGGTGCGTTCAGATCCGCCGCGGCGTATTAGAATCGGCTGTTTTCTGACTTAAGAACGAAAGTTTTCTTTGGGGTTTTCCACCACCACCCAGGTCTCGTTGGGAAGCTGAACCCGAAAAACAAGGTGGATCTGACAAACCCCGAACTGACGATAATCGTGGAGGTCATCAAGGCCGTGTGTTGCATCAGCGTGGCCAGAGACTATACCCTGTACAGGAAGTACAATGTTCAGGAAGTGGTAAAAGAGGACGCGGCCAAGACGAAAACCGACGTGATCGCGGGCGAACGGAGAGACGAGCACAGCGGAGGGGAGGCGGAGAAGGGCAAGGAGGAGAAAGTTGCACAAGACGAGGAGAAAACTGGAGCACAGAATGAAGAGCAGGAGGAAGTTGATCAGGACGAAGGCGGTGGAGAATAAGAGTTCAGACTCAAAAAAATCAGCCAGTTTCTTTATGCTTAAGTGTGATTTTTATTATTTTTTTTTAACTGCTAACAGTTGTCTAATACGACGGAGTATTAGGGCCATTCTAAAAAAAATTAATTATTGTGGTATGATGAGAATATAGTCATAGTATTACAACTTATGACTTCAATTCTGTAATGTTTCAACTTAATTCTCATATGATTTTATTCTCATATGTCTTTATTCTCTTAATTTAATTTTTTTTAAATGTCTTAGCGTGGCCCAAATATTCTGTCATAATCAAAATGCCCTGGTTGTTAATAATCTAAAAGATAATAATGTAACTTAATGTTTTGGGGCATTTTTTTTAAATTAATATATGAAGACAAATGTCAGACTTGTAAGGTAAGAGGGTAAGTGTCCAGTTTCTTGCAATGAAATGTTACACCTTTGACCTTTTTGTATTTTGAATTTCAGTTTCTAATTTAGATCATTTTACTCGAATAATTGCAAGTTGGGCCACATGGTCAACAGGAAGATTACATAATTAATTACCCGTCTACTCTTTGTAGTTCTTTCTTAATTCTCAAATTAAAGTTCTGTGTTTGACTGATTTATTTAATGTTTTTATTTTAAAGTCAAAAGAACATGAAGACACACGCTTGGGCGTGAGTGTCTGAACACTCGAGTTGTGTTTAAAGGCGGCTCGGAAAAGCATGTTGCTACATGACGACTGATTGAACCGTTGCAACGGCTGGAAAGAAGCACTTTCCGCCCATGCTGCTAGGGTCACGAACTCTTTGAAATACTACGACGTGTGGAATAAAACTCTTAACTCTAATAGTGAGACTAAAAATAGTTCGTCAGCAAGTCTTTCAGCTGGATAATGACCCAAACCCTAAGGCCAAATCAACACATTGTTTACTGGCAGCATATCAACCTGCTCTCATGGCGACCTCAGTCCCCTGAAGACAAAATGCTCTCCCAGAGGCAAACAAGCCACCTGGACGAAGTGTTGACAGCAGGGGTAAAGAAAATTGGGATTTTGGTTTAAAAAACAATTCTCTTCCTTCCTTGGGTTTTTCTCCACATCCTCACCAGGTTTTCAATATGCACAGTATCTAAATTCCAGTTTGATCAGTAATTCAGATTTATCCCACAAGATGGCTTTAGCATCTCATTTTCTTTTAAAAACAGTACTCTGTGAATACTTGGCTCTAAGCCTATATTTTGTGCTGACAGTCGAGGTGGGCACAGTAGTTCTGAACTACTGAATTTAGTAAGGCTAAAAACTAACCAACTAAGCAAGCAAATTAGCAAAAATAAAGTGTATTTTATTCAGTATGATTTTCAATTCTTCTGAACATCAGAAATCAGTACTAGAACAATAAAAAACAACCTCTAAGGTCTAATTTGAAGAGTTTGGATTAAGAGATTATATGTGAGTGACAATTGATAGATGACGATGATTATGATATATTTTTTGACCAATTTCTTCTTTTAAAAGCGGTCATTGGATACAGACCTTACACATAAGTCCATCATGAGCAACAGACGCACACTGCTGCTCATATGGACACATTTTCAACTGAGTATTTCTAGCGCTGAGAGAAGGCAGAGGAGCTCGATTATTTCAGATTATCTGTCTCATACTATAACTGGGATGTCCCTTATGTCTTGTGCCTTTAATATTATATGCAAATAAAAATAATTCATCCAAGCATTTCTAGTTGCAATATTGCAAACATTTATATTCCATGTGACATATTGTGCAACTGTTACTATAGATATAATTCTGATTTTTTTGTGTGTTGAAACTGATGACTTATATAACATAACAATGTTTTTCATTGATATATTTTAGCAAAACAATTATGTCAGGAGTCTTGGAGGTGTTGGGAATTGGTGCAAAAGCATGTTTCCTTTTTTAAATTTTGTTTACAAGAGTTTGCAAAGGTCGTGCATCTCTTTCCTGTGTCTTATCTCCGGATCCACTCAGGTCAGAAATATGCACATTTTTTCTTCTTCTGTAGAATTATCCCAGTTTTCTCGTCTCAGTCTGCAGAGCCTTGCTCCAAAGGTCATCAGAAGTGATTTAGCTTTTCCTCCCTGTGGATACAGTAAAACTCCCATAATGTGTTTTTTGTGTATATATTCGTACTAAAATCCACAAAATGAAATATGCAAATGGAACAGAAACGGCCTAATTTATTAGCGGTGTGGCATAACTGCGGTCTCGGACAAACACAAATGATGATAATTATTCATAACGAGAACCTTCGGTCAGTGTGCTCTTGCTTGCATTCACATTTACTAATTTGCGGTATGTTTTCTGCTCATTACACTCGGGATGAACTGTTGCGGTGACCCACCCGTCGTTATCTCCGCCGTTTTCCTGCTAAAACTCACAAATGACATTGCTGCTGGCTCTCAGGTGGCTCAGTCAGAGGGGCCCGCTGACAGGCGTGCAGGAAAAGGGAAAGGATTTCAACCCGTCAGGGTGCATTATTAGTAAATTAGCAATTAGGCGGTGTATCTGGCGGATATAATGGCCAACGTACAGCGATGTCTCGTAATGACAAGACCGCTCTGAGAAAAACAAATAAATACAAAAAAAAAATCTGAAAAGCAACTTTAAAAACTCTCTAAGAGGAAAGTGTTTATTTTTGTAGGGGAATACAAATATCTTTTAATCAGCAGGTTTATATGTTGAGTAATGTGGAAAAATTAGGAAATCAGAATATTAATAGCAGCGAGAAAATGCGGTTGTCCACACGAGAAACTCTGATGTTAAAGTTACCCTGAGGGTTGTTTCTAATTAAACCTCCATGGGCAGTAAAGCCCGCTGTTCTCCAAGTCAAAGGTGCACTTCACATACACGGCGCTCTGCTACACGCGATCGAACGCTCATTTAGGTTTAAATGTCACAATCCTGTGAAACAATCACAACCACAGGTACACGAGCACATATCCAGTCCCAGGGGTCAGGATTAGCATCCACTGGTGTGTGACTCCATATCTGACCTTTATGAGTAGCTAAGTAGAGCTCTCTGGGGTCTCATTTGTTTCACCTCGACCAAACAATGGCTTCGGCCCCCTCACAACTCTAGCGCTATCTCTCTGTCTCAGTGCTGCACAAAGTGTTGTCATAAGTTAATACATCTGTTTCACAAAATCAATTTAAGAAAATAAATAAACTGCTAGGATAGGGTGTGTGTTTTTCTTTTGGCCGTATCAAAATTGGTTTATTTCGCGAAACTGCAATGGAAACGCTTTTTCCGTGTCACACGAGTCACATGATCAACAACCGGATGTTGCCACTGGCGCAAAGAAGATACCAGGAAGTAGTTGTGCCTCATCTTTTTAAAAAAAAAAACTTACTTACAGTGAGAACAAACTTATTCAAGTGTGATTTTAATTGTGTTTTCTTATTTAATGGAAACATCGCAATTGCGAAACTCTGTTCGACAATAGTAGAATATTTTTAGTGTAGTTTTTCACACTTTGTTATTGGAAACACAGGTACCGAGATACATATTGATGAGCTTCAGAAATCTTACAGGACTGATTGCAAAGTACATGGCACACTCACTATTGCAGCTACAGTTTGCTGATACATCCTATATATTTTATTTTAGCCATTCATAGATATGACACACTTATTGTAAAGAGATGTAACAAGCTTGAACCTACAAAAAAAAAAACCTAACGTTAAAATTAGTGCTGTCAGTTGATTTAAAAATATCACAATGTGGCGCTGTGATTAATCATGATTAATCACCAGGCCTAACTTTGTGAGCTTGGAAAATAAATATGCACACAGGTGTGGTTCTTCCAGGAATGGTGCCATGGGCAAAACCCTACTTCTGCTGCACTCCAATCAATTAAAATTAAGTTAATTATCAGATTGACTTAATTAAAAAAAACAAAAAACAGGCAACTACCTGTACAGCCCATATGAAAAATCGTCCCGATGCACGTTTTCATAAACTGCTTAACAAAATGTTTTATTGTCTCAAACCAAACATGTATGAATGTTCTCCAGGTTTTTATAGTTAGGAAGGTTTAAAGCACATTTTGTTTTACACGCTCATTTAGAAATGTCCCTCTCCATTCACTGGAATTTGTGCGATGTGCTGATAACAGTCTCATCGTCCTCTTGCTGAGCGACTGGCCTAATTTGTGATGTGAAATTTCAACCTCATACGCACAGGTCCGCACACGAAGGCCAGCAATGCAACACAAGAAAGTTTAAAAATGTCCAACTTTGTTGCTCTGTGCAGTCGCAGTTTTGGGCCGGCTTCCTCTCAATCTGTGAAAATCCAGAATATTTTTGTAAGAAGCTCAGAATACCTGCAATTAATTTATGTATTAGATTTGTGTTTTCTAGCTACATTGTCGTGCACAATTTGTGTCCATGGACTTGTGACTCAGTTTAGATTAGTTTAACCTTTTTCTTATTATTTTTTAATGCATTTTCTTATACCTCCCCATGAATATATCTTCCATTGTATGTTGCAACAGAAGATTGAGTTAGTATTTCATTCCCGAATTTATTCACCACATCTGTTTTTTATTTCCTGCATCACTAGGTGTCATTTTTTAATGATTACTATTGTATGCTATGGCTGCAAAAATCACAAGAAGCTACGTTGTGCATTGCAGCAAACATTCATTAGTAAAACTCGGCAGTGGCGACATGTTGACCGTTGCATTACTTGGAAACTTGCTAAGACGTTCCGAGCAGATCCATGCCAACCGAAAGCCACTGAGCGGGTTATTTGCCAGATAATAAATTACATCCTCCTAAGTGACCACATAGTTCGACCCATGTCTCTGTCTGTAGTGATAAAAAGCATTGTCATCCTGCCAAAAATGCTGTCTTACTCCACTGTTATTGTACCATCAGGACTTTTTATATTATTGTGTTTACCGCAATGCAAGACGTCTTAAATTTTCAACATGCCTGTCTTTCGGGGTGGAAAAAAAGGATGCACACATCAGTAATTTATATATTATTTGTTGTTATGGAAAATATTTTTGGAGGACTAAGTGGATTCAGACAATGGAAGGATGGATGGATTTTGGAGTACTTCTGTCGCTATGAGAGATTGTATAAGAGCCTGTTTGTCAGGCAGCCATGTGAAATGAGCTCAACAATGAAAAATGCTTATCAACCCTCAGCAGCCTGTCAGCTTGCTGTTATTAGCTTTTACCCCCACAGCAATCCCACAGGTAGGGAAGGCGCGCTCCCACACACTCGTAACACTTCTATTTCTCTTCCCAGAAGGCTGAAAAAAAAAGAGGCAATCAGTTGACGGATTTGGTTGATTGGGATTACAGAAAGTAATTTGCGTGAAAACTAAGTGGAGTTTTTTTCTTTTACCGAGGAACCAATAATGTAGAGAAATTGGTTTCCTTCCTACCTCAGGTGGAACTGATGTTTGAATGTAAATGACTGCTAATGAGATTAGCATGCAGAAAAAAAAATTAAGAAAGCTGGATTCGATTGGAACAGCCAAACAAAACCATTTGTCCTGCTAATGAGAGTAAATAACCACTTGGGTATGTTTAGTTGTTCCAGTTCAGAGTGATATTCTTCGGTGAGGTTGGGTTTTTTTTTTCGGTATAACTGGGAGGTTTTTTGCTGTTGGGAGACACATTTAAGTATAATAGTAACAAGAACCTTGACAATTAGTTAGACAGGGGAGGCCACATGGGGGCAGAGTGTCAGCAGGGCAGCACACAAAGTGACACCATGAATAGACAGCAGAGGAAAACAGGAGGAGAGCAGGCTTGAAGCAGGAGGCACAGCCTGGACATCAACTCCAGGACTCCACATTTCTACTTTCATTTACACTCTTCTTTAAGCGGTGATTCTACGACAGTGTTTTAGGGCCACTGTAGATGGAAGGAACAAAAAGGAAGAGCAAATCTCTGCTAAGAAGCGTCAAAAATTTTAGATTAATCTCAGAAATTTTCTAGGAAAAACATGGAAATTTTGTGTTTAAGAAGTCAAACATTTTCAATTTTTGAAATGTTCAGAGTTTCAAAAGTCAAGCATTTTCAACTTTTGAAACACAGAAATGTTCATGATTTTTCTAGAATATTTCTGAAATGAATCTCAAATTTCTGATGTTTTTCCAGCTGAGAAAGCTCTGAAATTTACTCCTCTTTTTTTCTAACTACAGTGTCTCTAATGCTACATTGAACGATTCACAATAAGCAAATCAAGACTGTATTTTACTGATGACATTCAGGACATTCCCATCAAAAACAGCAACGCGACAGTGTTACTTCATAACAGGGGCGCCGCCAGGAATCTTGGGCCCCAAAACAAAAAATTTAATTGCCTCCCCCCCCTTCGTTACAATTTCTTGAGTCTATCTGACCCATCAAAAGTGTCACAATTTTAAAGGCTTGCAACTGCCTTGTTTTCTTTGGTCCAATACTGATACTAGCACAATATTTACATGCAGAATGCAAGTAGGGTGCTTACATTTTTTATATTAGTTTTAGATTTCTGAAATGTCTCTCCCCAGCAGCAACAGTCATAGGCAACATGCAAAATACACATAAAATACACATAAAGCAATCCAAACTTCTCAAAATATGCTATGCAGTTACATTTTATTCAAGCTGCAGTACATATCTGTAATAAAAAATATGTTTTCTCTATATTTTTTCAAGTTGTCACCATGTCATTTTGATTTTGACAACTGGTTCAAAATGTCTGTATGAAATCTTGTCTCAGGCAACAGGGACTTTTATTTTTATTTCATTGACTATTCAGCATTCATAGGTATAGTTCATTTTGATTGGTATGACATATACAAATGATAATGTGATAAAGCAGCAGAGAATAGTATGGCAGCAACTGATGCATGTCCATAAAGGATTAGCCTTTTGTCAGAAGGAAGGAGAAACTCCAATGTGCACAAATGACCAAATGTTGTGCAGGTTGAACTAATAAGTTATGAAAATGTTCATTTTGATCAGAGAAATGCACCAAATCAATTGTGAAAACTAGGAAACCTCTTAAGACTTTCTTTCCCTCAGTTCACTTTGGAGTCGTGTCCAGCTTTTTAAATCAGTACAGTAGTCGTTATGTAAATCCAGTTCTCTGCTTGTAACAGACTTGCAGAAGTTGCTGGTATATTCAAAGTTGGACAAAAGCTTCTCCTTCTTTAGGTAATTGTGTGTTTTTGGAAGAAGATCTTATTGGATTGGATAGCAGCTGCCTCCCAGGTCTGACAGTGTGACAGTGAAACATGTATATGGGCTTTTCAGGCAGATGTCAGACAGACAGAGGGGTTCCTTCAGAGGACACACAGCTCTAACAGGATTGGAAATGGTGCTGACCGGCTGCACGAGAAAGCAGGGGACGAGAGTCAAAAGTGTCACTGAGGAGGGGTTTTCGAGGCAGGGCCATATTGTCTTTCAGCGACAAAGTTGTCCTGGAATACAATTTTCTATGCCGCAACAGCTTGAGGAGATGGATAAGGAGGATGAATTAAATTTGGAAGAAAAGCACGGAGCTTAGCGAATGAATAAAGCTGTTTGAACACGTCATCAAACGCTGCTGGCACAGCAGGGGGGCCTCGGGGATACACCCGTCTCTGAGATGGCTGCTGGTGTGGGTGTGTGTGGAGGTTTTTGCATTGGCCAAATAAACCATCCATCTTCGTGCAGAGGCAAGCGGCGGATGCGAGTTGTGGGGTGGGGACTTACGGCGCTCTTTCCGCTCCATATTTGCACCTCTTTCAAATGTGCAGGGCCGACAAGCTTGGCGGTGCTGGGCAGAAGTTCTTTGATGTTCGTCGATACCGCTGCGTGATGATGTCACGCGGCAGAGAGCAAAGGAGGGAGGTGAGATCAAAGGAGGAAGGGAGGGATGAGGACACAACAGAGGATAACCAAGACAACAACAGGACAAAGATGGCGACTACTTGTTCTGCAGCGGGGCGTCCACTGGTGTCCACTCTTCCCAGCCATCGAGAAGAAGCGAAGGAACGTGGTGCGCTTGTTCCCCTTTTTTGTCCAAACCGGATGACCGCTGGCGTTAGATGCTGGGAACCGCCATGCCAACATCAGCCGTCACCACCGCCAGGCTAGCTAGGTAAGCTCTCCGTGTACCATAGCCTTTTCCTCCGCTTCGACCTGCTACGCCCTAATGGCTGATGGTCTTCACTCTGGGCCCATGCATTTATCATGAGTTGCCATTCTTTTTGATATCACATTTTCTACCCATTATCCCTTCTTTTTTTTTCCAGGCCTTTCATCATGGTGTTTTTTTTTGCTGTTAATATAGGCCTCTCCTTCCCATCAAAGGCAGCACATCAATTGCCTTGACTCCCAAGTGTATGTGCGAGGGTGAAAGGAAGAAAGGGAGAGAGAGTGGGAAGAAAAAACAGGAATAACACTATGTATCAAAGATCAAGGCACGCTTTCAAGCCTGTTTTTTGGCCTCGGTTTGGGTTTGCCTTCCATCGCTTTCTCCTCGTCTTTTTTTTTTTTTTTTCCCCTGCGCCAACTGAGGCGAGAGATACCGTCTCCGAAACTCTCCTACGATTCCAGCAATAGTGCCGCAGCCCGTGAGCGAGGTTTGCCAAAAGATGAAACCAGACGCTTTTGTGACGAAATGGAAAGCATGGAAGATTTTTCTTTGAGAATATTGGGTAGCTAGTGGACTCTGAGGCCAAAGCTTTGCCCCGATGATGACAATACGTGAAACAATATTTGAATAAGCAGCAGGAGGGCACCCAGCTAATCCACTGTGGCTAATCCAGTATTGGTGCGGGCCATATTGGTTAGCTGGAGTATTCAGCCCAATCACAATACACATCAGCAGGACGCCATGGCAGATATGCTGACACTCTAACTACAGGCATGGAGAGGAAAGACGAGCAGATGGGAAGATGGACAGGAGAATAAATGGATGGATGAAAAGTTTAATTCCAGTCCACTTGTACAACTTAATTAGAGTATTTAGGGAAAATAAATTAAGACAAGATCATTTTTTAGGAATGATAAACTACAAGAAACAGAAGTAAGGTTATGTCTTTATATTAAAAGATTGAGACGAAGCAAGGGAAAATATCAAAACAATCCTACACTAACCTGCATCACACATAAGGTCCACTGCACACCTATTTTAGGTGTCCAGTGGTCTCCTAACTAAATAATAACCACGTGTCTAATTAACGTCTATAAAATAGCAGGAATCGGCTTCCATTTCAGTAGGCATATAATGAAGATTTCATTCTCCCTGAGCATCTAAATGGGTCTTTGTGTCGAGAGGCCCCAAAAGAGATAAGCCTGTTTCTGACAGGCCTCTGTACAGACGCCCAAATTTGCTGTGGCAGCTGGAACAAAGAGACCCCTGAGCTAAACCAGCAGACTGACAAAAAGAAGAAGAAGAAGAAGAAAAAACAGTATATTACTCTGTATTTTAAGGTGGATGCCTCGGTTTAAAATTAAATGATCTAATTGGTTCATATATATCTAATTGGTGTATATATATATATATATATATATATATATATATATATATATATATAGATAGATATATATATCTATATATATATATATATATAGATATATATAAAGTTATTTCTACGGCTCCTTTAGCAGCAGCTCAAGAGTGACTGGAAGCTGACTCATCTATCAGTCATTCAGTGCTCCGGTTGCACCGTCACCACTCAGCAAAGCACCATCACCTCTTGTTTATTAGTTCTGCGATATGCCTCAAGACCTGTCGCAATAAGCATTTAATGCCACTCTCTTTCTGCCAAAAACTGGGTGACAAAAGTCTTCAGTCTGGTGCTTTGGTTTAAACTAGTTCACTTTTTTGTGAAGGAGAGTTTTATTTATAGAGACCTCATAATTCATTTTATTTGTTGTTTCTGTTTATTTTGCATATTTAAATCTCCTTCCAGTTGCAGTGTTCAATGTTCATTAGAATTCAAAGTTTGATTTCTGAGAATTTGCTCTTACATTATGGTCCCATCGCCGTAATATTACTTGAAAATGGGCTCAAAGCAACAACATTATTTATCACAATAACTTCTGGGACAATTTATCATCAGGCAAAATTAGTTGCTGTGACAGCAGGTTTATGTGCTGCATGGTATAAATCACATTAAAATAAGATACACTTATACGGATTAATTCCTACATTCGCATTCAAATGACCAAATGTCTGAATTAAGCCACATAGGAGTTAGCTGCAATTTATTTTTCCCGTATAATTTGGCCGAAAGAGGCAAAACCCCAATAAATAACATGTTTATTAAAAATAGTTTTCATATTGCTTTTTATCCTCTATTTTCAAGACTTCAACGATGACACCTGTAGCATATGACCAATACCAGATATCATGAGTAATGGGAGTAACGCTAATTATCGGTTCTCTTCAGACATCTATGAATATTTTCTCAACAAAACAAATATCCTAAAAGCAGAAAAAGGGCAAGAATAAATATGTGCGTTTGATAAAGGGCCACATCTTTGGACAGCGGGGTCAAATAATCTTTTAAGTGCAACTCTTTGCCAAGGGCTCTAGTTCCACAGTGATCAATATCTATTAAAAGTGATAGAAAAGAGGGGATTAGTGGCACTCTTTTAGTTTCCATACCATTTCAAAAAGCTGAATTTGCATTTCTTGTGAGCAAGGTAAATGGATGGCACTCCTTTTTTCAGACAACTGAGCGACAGTAAACTCAAGTGAAGCCACTATAAAAACTGAAGGATATTTCAGTAACTCTGGAACTGTCTCTGGCACCTTATTAAATCACAGAAGCTATATGCCAGAAGATTTCTGCATTATATCTTGGTCTACCAAGGTAAGCAGCTCTTGCATACTTGCAGACCATGTACACCTTTTCAATGACAGCAGCTCATACAGATCGCTGTCATTATCCTGCTTGCAGGATAATGATGTTTCAGGTTTTGTCTGTGCTTTGTTTATTGTTTCTTGTCAAGTGATTCTGTGCCAGGTGCCTGTTAGTTTGCTTCATTTGATCCACCTGTGTCTTGTTTGATTATCGTCTAGTCTCGCATGTTCCCATTATTTAAGCCCGGCAGTGTCAATCACGCCTGGTTGGATTCTGTTTTTGTTTCAAGTCCAGTATCACATCTTGTTTTCATGTCCTGTATCCACACTCAGTTCAACAGGTTTCTATTTTTGCAAGTTTATTTATTTTTATAAAATTTCTCCATGCATCCTGACACATTTGAACAATTTACACAATAACAATTTGTAATAGGTTCAGTGAAAAATTGCAAGTCAGGAAAGCTGCTAACAGTACACCTAAAAGTCCAAAATGTTACCCAGAATTCACTTTTTGTGTATTCTGGGTACAAACACCAATAAACCTTTTATAAAACCTTAGTTACAGCTAAATAATGTGGTTTTTAGCATCTGTTTTGCAAAGCTGATTGGTTAAAACTGTCACAGTTACATTGAGGTAACTGACTAGCGACGAAGGTTTTCACACAGATTTGTTAACGGGGTATCATAAAATGGAAATATTTGAGCATAATCCAAGAAACTCAAAGTCTGCTTAAAGCTGCAGTATGTAGCTGTTGTAAAAATAAAATATTTACCATAACTGTTAAAACAATCACTTTACTGTGGCAGTACAAGATGAGACAGATAATCTGTGAAAAGAACAAGTTCCTCCACCTCCTCCCATTGCTGCTATTGTGGTCTGCATAAATGCACTGCTCCTGGTCAAACATCACCAATCAGAGCCACAGAGCCAGGAGGAGGGTCTTAGTGCTGTCAGTAAAACTCCTGTACACTGCTCAGTGTGGTGATGGTGGAAAAACAACTTACCATTTCAGAAAAACCATTTATCTACTGTCATTGCTAAATATGACAGCATTCTTGGCAGCATTCCAGCTAAAGCTGGTTCATCACAGCTTACTAGCTTTAGCATAGCACAGAGTAAATGGGAGGAGGTGACCATGAGTTTGATTAACAGCGCTAAGACCCTCCTCCTAGCTCTGATTGATTGTTTCCAACTGACTGGTGTATTTCTGCTCTTCTTACCAGGAGCATCTATTGGGAGAAGGGAGAGGAGCTAAAACGTTTCACAGATTATCCATCTTATATTATACTGTCACGACATAATAATAATTTTAGCAAATATGTAAAAAAAACAACAACATGCATTAAAAAAAAATACAAGTTACATACTGCAGCTTTAAACATGGAACAAACAGACTTCAATCAGACAGACAGACAGACAGACAGACAGACAGACAGACAGACAGACAGACAGACAGACAGACAGACAGATAGATAGATAGATAGATAGATAGATAGATAGATAGATAGATAGATAGATAGATAGATAGATAGATAGATAGATAGATAGATTATTGTAATTATTGTACTGTGTACACTTGTGTGATGACCTTTCTTTAAGTCCGACTTCTACAATGCTCTCTCTTACACACCCACACACATATGCAGCTCAGGTTCATTATAGATTCATAGGTAGCAACATGGCCCCAACCCCTCCTCACCAAGACATCGTAAAGGTCAAGTTCATCTTCGTCAGTATTCTCTCTTTGTCTCCCTTCCTCTCTCCTCAAAGTCTCTGGGGGAGCAGTAGCAAAACAACACCAGCCTGTTGGTACAGGCTGGTGTCGATGCATATTGTTTATAGCTATATGTACATACTGACACCTCAGAACGCAGCCACAATAATATGAATGTTTCCATATTATGGCATGTTTTCTTTGGGTTTAGCATCTGCCAATTAAATATCTAATTCTGGTTGAAAACAAGCTGACTTGCTTACTGCCTTCTGAAAGCATTGGCTACGTAAATGTTTCAGGTGAAAGTGAAGTGGATTTTAATGTTCCACAGAAAGACATGATCTATTTAATATTTATGTACTCCAAAGAAATATTTTTAGATAATAAATTCTGCACTCCCTTACTTAATTCAGAGGTTTTTGCACCTGAAAGCCACAGTTTAATTCAAAGGATATTTGCACATAAATTTTCAAAAAGCATACAATATCAGTGTTGTATACGCCCATCCATCTATTGACTGTACACTGAAGAAAATTATTTAATTGAACCAACTTTTAAAAAGTTACTCTAATTTGTTACAGCCTATTTTGATTCATTTTGATCAAGCTTTTATTGTGATTTCAGAATTATTCAAGTAAGAATTACAACTTGACCAATAAAATGAGCTGTAACAAATTACTTATTTTTACAAGCTTTGTTCAAAGAGAAATAGTTTTTGTTGTGGACACTGAAAAAAAAAGAGAAAGGAGCTTCAACTTGAAAAATAAACAACAAGTTGATTTGTTACATATAATTGAGACTTAATTTATTTACATGGCAACTTAATAAACTTAATACATTTACATGGATAAGCTTAATTTGATTACTTGTAACAACTCTTATTTTTTTAAAGTTGGATCTCCTGTTTTCTTTTTTCAGTGTACTCCCATACCCACACAGGGTTCAGGAGGCAAGAGGCAGGGTACACTCTATTCAGTCCATCTAATCAATAATTGTTATTATCTTTTTATTATATTTCCCAGAAACCGATAGTCATGGGTAAACACTCGGACAGTGATTGGTCAGACATGAGGACCAGTGCTGGAACCTCACATGAGCCACCAAGCCCAGACGTCCTCTCCATGGGAACGCCGGCCTCCAACAGGACACATGGTAAGAAACTATTTAATATCTGCAGCCAATGCTTTGACTGTATTTTATTTTGAAATACTCTAAGAAAAAAGAAAATCAATTTTCTGAAGCTACATTTTGTTGAACTATTTTGCAAGGAATGCACGACTACAGAATTTCAAAACGTATTCACAGCCAATTGAAGTTTGCCAAGTTTTGTCACATTACATCCACAAACTCCCATGTGTGTTGGTGGTATTTTCTGTAATAGACACACCCCAGCTTTAAAGAACAATTGGGAAGTGAAATAAAAGTGACATATGGTTTTCCCAATGATTTTTGAAAAGTGCAACATGCATCTGTATACCCCATTTACACTGAAGCCCCTTAATGATACTCCACTACAGCCACTCTGGAGTGGCCTGATTACCATTCAGTTCACCTATGTATAGCTTGATTACAGTTGTCCAGTTATAGACTGTTAATTTGGAAAGCAGTCAAAGGCCCATGGACATCTGGAGAGATACCAGGTGAGAGAATCCATTCGCAGGGAACAACTACAATGTGAAACATAATGTGTTCTTTTACCTCACTAAATACATTCATGTGTAACTTAACTGTAAATGGCCAGGTATCATCACCGAGATATGTATAACTTTCTTGCTTTTGAAAACCCTTTCAGTGAATTTGAAATGTTATAAAAACCTGACAAAGACATTATTAGATTGTCTTATTCATAAAAATGGTATCAGGACTTTTCATTTTAATTACAGCCACTGACATGACTACTTGTTTGCAAGGAATTACCTATCCACTCTGAGCGAATGACGTTTTTGCAGGTTATCAATTAGCAATTTGAATCAGTGGTTTCGAGAAATGCTAATGGTTGACCAAATGTTAAGATTCGTGTGAGAAATGTACCGAAGTAAAATAGAAACCAACACTGTAAGGATTTATCTCTTTCTGTCCCCCACCCCCCATACCCACCCACTCTCATTCCCTCCTAACACCGCACCACACACACACACACACACACACACACCCACACACACACACACACACACACACACACACACCCTCTCTCTCTCTAACACACACTCACCAGCTCCCGGATGACTGACGGCGGAGGAGAGTGACAGGGAGGATGTTGGAGCGGCGGCAGCGGCTCTTTCGGTCCTGCCAGCGTCTCTGCCTGTGTGGACATTGGCTCCTAAATGACTTCACACCTGTTCAAAGGAACAACAAGGCTGAGAGGTGAGGTCACCATTGGCATGTGTTTTGCTTCAGGTACGTCGCGTATTTACAGCCAGAGTGACGTCTAGCTTACCTGCGTACTCGCTCGTGCGCCTCTTCTGCTTCTTTAATTTTTATCTTTCATTTCATACAAACAGCGACTTGGATTTATTTTTTATTTTATTTTATTATTATTTTTTTTTAATCTAGCGGCGTTTGCTTCTGTCGTATCCGGGTAATTCGTGTAATAACTTATCAGCCCCTTTCGTCGCAAATCTTCCACTTTCTCTAATTGATGTAATTGTAAGTTCAAATCGATAGGGGCGCTGTTGGGCACATCTCTATCCCTGCGATAGAAAATTTAAAAAAATTTTGATAAAACTGATTTTATCAATAAAATCAGCTTAAGTACTCCTTTTTATGATGGGCACTCATATTTTTTTCATTTGTATATACTTCTATGTACTTTTTTTTTACTTGGGTGAGGTAATTCTCTTTCCGCTTTCTCCTGCAGAGCAAGAAAAATCAGTAATTTTATCTGACAGATATCATATTTTCCCTTTCAAAAAGAATCATATTTCATCCCATACATTCAAAACATGTCAATACATACACATTGACATGTTTCTCACACATTAGTGTATATGCCAAGTTGATGTGACTGTCAAAGCCGATTTGCCTGGCGCCCCATTTTCCTTATGTGGGATGATAAAAATTCTGCACTTTTATTTTACATTAATACAATGTTTATTGAGGCATTGTTGCCCAAGTCAAATTGTATAATTCTTGCATTATTTATTTCTTTTATATTTATAAAACATCTGTGATGGAATGTCAACCAGCCTGGGGTGTACCTCACCTCTGACCCAATCAATACTGGAGAAATGCACCACAGAGGATATATAAAACATTTATTTTTTTTAACATTAATACTGACGTTATGTTTAAACCATCAATATAATGATGGTTTAAATAAATACATGGTTTAATTTTAATAATCTTGAAAATATTAGATTTTTCACACTGGGTAATTTGTTTAATGCTGCTTATTATGATACAATATTACAAAGTCTGACTGAGTTTTATTTTCTGATTACATTTTTATTCTTTTATTGATCCACATTCAAATGAGGATAAATATTTGTAATTATTTAAACACTGTATCATTGTTTTTATGCTCTATTAAAAGAGCAGAGATGTTTGGTTAAAAAAAACAAAACACAAAAAAAACAATTACTGTGTTGTGCATTTAGTCATCCAATTTGACCAGTGCTAAATCTGCTTTTAATTTACTCAAAGAACATAACAGGGGACGTATTTAAATATGAGAAATTATTTTAGTTATGTATTTATTTCATTTTATTTTTTTAATATTCACTTTATTTATAGAGTGGGCAATAAAAAAACAAACGTAATCTCCAGGTATTTTTAAAATACTAATGTTCAGTAGAATTGCATCAGGTCAGTAAAAAGAGATTCATATTCAAAAGCAAACAGTGCAGCTGAATCCATCCATCCATTTTCTAACTCCCTTGTCCCTAGTGGGGCCAGGAGGTGCTGGTGTCTATCTCCAGCTAAGACCCCGGGCGAGAGGCGGGGTCACCCTGGACATGTCGCCAGTCTGTCCCAGGGCAGCACAGAGACAGAAAGGACAAAACAACCATGCACACACACTCACATCTAGAAAATACAAAATTTTTATTTTATTGTCTGACGTTCGTCAGACAATTCCAGTTGGTAAAATGTCATCTATTGAGAAAAAACAACAGATTTATCATCCTAAGGAAGCATGGGGAGACAGTGGAGAGGAATAGCTTCATTTAAAGTTGCAGCATGTAACTTTTATCAGGAAAATTATATTTTTTACGTATTTGTTCAGTGTCACTATGCTGCAGCAGTTTGGCACAAGACAGATAATCTGTGACTAAATGAAGCTCCTCCATCTCCTCCCAGTGCTATTATTGCAATCTTTGCAATAATTGCAAGCTTTTTTTTATTTTTATTTTTTTTATTAATGGCTTCTTAGGGCTCACCTGTGGAGAAAGTGAACAACTGCCAGCTGAAACATTATCCACTGAGTAGTTTTTTTTTATTTTTTTTTATTTTTTATTTTTACGATATTATGTAAGCCGATGGTTGCTATAGCATAATATTTCTGTAAGAAAAAGTGCAATTACAATAAAATATATTTATATATATATTTTTTTAATTTTGTCCAGATATTTTTATGCACATTTTACGGGTGGGATGCTGTAACGGAATGTAACTCAATCTGTGCAATTGAGTTAAATTAGCACCATAAAGAAGGGATATAATTTCTTACTCTTTATGTATATTTTACAGTTATAAAACTCAGTTTTAAGTAATTGCTTTCGCTTCAGTAATCAGTATAAAAGAGCTGCTAGTTCTTGCAGGTTCAGTTCTGGACATCTCTCGGCTTCCTGCAGTCCCTGTGAACGTTCTTCACAGTTGGCGTGCTCGCACGTACTCCGTCCCTCTCTGTATTATTGCTCTGAAACTAACCACCATGGGGAGTTGAGGGCAAGGCGACGGGATATTTTTGTTAATGTTTTATTCACTGAAATCGATCCATATGCCGCGTTTCGGAGCACCGTGTTCACGCCAGTATCCCCAATGCAGCGGACCACGGGGAACGGGGTTTCAGAGACGGTAGGACGGACACTTTTGGGGGGAAAACACGGGACGTTAACGCACCTAGCTTCGGAAGCTAACAAACTAGCTAAGAAGCGAAGCTAGCTGCTTCTGCCGCCGCTGCTGCAGCTGCTGGAGTGGAAAGTGTGCCGTCGCTTTCTTGTTTCTTTTGATGTTACATCAGCCGGTTTATGTTGGGCGTATTCATTGGGAAAGTTGGTGTTGCTTTCGCAGGAGTTTTCTCTAAGTGTATAAATCACGCTTGTATTGAAAGTGTTGTTGCATGCAGGCCCGTCTTGTGTGGCTGTGGAGTTTGTTGCTGTACCCATCCCCCAACCGTCTTTTGCAGGCCAACATGAATGAGATTCTCACTTCAAAGCTCTGGCATCGCTGGTGGCATTGCTACGAGGCTAACTAGCTGTCTTAGCTTCTTAACACTAGTTGATTGTTTGAGAAATGTCGTTTAACTTTCCGAAGAATGAGCTACACCGGCTCTTAGCGCTGCTCGGCGAGTTTAATGGTAAACAGACAGCAAGAACTTAGCAGTAAACCTCTGCTTTGAAATTTGCATACACTGTTCTCAGTTGTATTTGGTCCCTCGGGAGCTTTGCTTTCAAGTCGCAAAACTTACAGTTGCTAGCTAGCTTGTGGGACGAATTAGCAGAGCAGAATTTTAGTATTCAGTCTCAATTTTGAGTTTTTTTTCCTACTCTAACTGGGTCTGATAAGATTTAGAAAAGAATTGTCCGCCACTAGAAATGGTTGTATTTAATAGAGAACTACAAGCAGCTGTTAGCGTTTTTTTTTAAATTAAAGTTGTATGGCAAATTGTAGCCTCTCCTTTGAAGAGCAATAAAATAACATACATTCTGTCAAAGTTCATGTGTGTAGATGAAATGGGACAACTGAAATGATCAATTCAGTTTTTGGCAAATGACTTGCAATAATCATTTTATGTAGTCAAGGTAGAATGTGATGTGAAACAAAAAGACATTTGACTTCATCATGAACAGGTTGGTTATGTTCTGAATATGCTCAACCTGCATTATGGCATTGAAAATTCTCAACTGCTAACCACTATGGCACATTAAAAAGGTTGCTTTTAAGGGATGATGTGGTGTCGGTTTCGAAATCACAAATCTAGTGGATGACAAACAGCAGCTGAAGCACTTTGATACTGACGAGCAAGACTTGAGGGCTTTTAAATTCAAAATTGTGTTTTATGTTCTGCAGTTTACTTTAAAATAAAAGCAAAGTGGTGACCTTTATTAAATGGTAGAAGAAAACTGGCATCATTTCATAATTTGTTTTCGTTAGTGCTTGGAAATATTTAGCATTTGGCTGTCTCTTGTCATGCAGTGTAACCAGAGATGCCATCATATATTTTATAAATGACATTATGTATGTTATATTTGGAGATTGCTTACTATGTACCAGGTTTTAGAAATTTAAGATAAAACCAGAAATGGGTCTTGGCCAGTAAAAGCCTGATTGGTGCAGCTGTATTTAAAACCTAAGAGTTTTGTGTATTAAAGGCAATCAGTTTACAGTTTAGACTCAAATCAGACTATTTGTCACCATTTGCTGCTTGGATACTGGCACGATGCTGCTTTTGGATAAAATTTATTGAGTGTGCTACATGTTTTTAAAAGCAATATAAACCTGGCAGAGTAGCCATGTCCTCTTTTTACGTGACAATCAAATTTTACGGGGGTCAAAAGGAGCTTGAGTCGGTGTACTTTAAGTTAGATTATTTTGTCGCATGTCAGATTAATCCTTCACACTCTCAGGATAACTAAGTATGTTTCCAATAGATTTGAAAGTTTTTATTTTGTAGATGGAAGGAAGAAAAAGCAGACTACGAATGAAAATCTGTGTCTTTCGTCTCGTCTTGGGGATTGAAAACGAATCCAACCTGCTTTAGCTAATAAAAAGCATTTTCTACGATGGCCCTGCCAGGTTGTAAAATAATAAATCCAGCAGCTGTGTGATCTGTTAGTAACCTCTCTAACACAGGCGGTCTGACTCATGTGGGTTGTGATAGATCAGTTAGTCATTCCTATATTTTTACAAGTTTACGTTTGTTGTGCCGAGTCATACTGCTAAAGCTGTCTTCGTTTTCCTTCCCAGGGTGAATTGTTTTCCAGCAAACTCACTGCTACAGAGGAAGGTCTGACCTTCTTCTGCAACCAGAGACATGAGCGTTGTCAGAGATTTACATGGGGTCGGGTACAGGGGCGGCGGAGGCGTCATGGCCTCTCTGAACGGCCCCACGCACTTCACTGAAGATGCCCCCAGGCCTCCCGTTCCCGGCGAGGAGGGCACTGATCTGGACCCGCCGGTCCAGTCGGGCAACAGCCGTCCGGGTGGCCTGTCCCAAACCCAGGGATATCCTTCTTCTAAAATGGGAGACCTGTCGAGTCACGCGCCCTCCTCTTCGTCGTCCGCAACCCCACGCCGGCCCGACCTGGACCTGGGCTACGAGCCAGAGGGCTCGGCGTCTCCGACTCCGCCGTACCTGAAGTGGGCCGAGTCGCTTCACTCGCTCCTGGACGACCAGGATGGCACCAACCTGTTCCGGAGCTTCTTGTGTCAGGAAGGGTGCGAAGATCTGGTCGACTTCTGGTTCGCGTGCTCGGGCTTCAGGCAGACCAGCCAGGACAAGAGGGCCAAGTTGGCCAAGGTCATCTACAAGAAGTACATAGTGGACGGGAGCGGGATCGTTTCCAGGACGATCAAAGCGGCCACGAAGAGCTTCATCAGAGACTGCGTGGGAAAGCCACATCTAGATCCCGCCATGTTTGAACAGGTGATTAAAACACTGCATGCATTGTGGGTATTATTATAGAAAATTAAAGGGAAGGTGTAATGTGAAATCAACTTGTTTGATCTTTACATCATCTTACAATGTTATTCCCCAAACAAAAACATACCTGGAGTATGTATCGCAAGCAACAACTGTAATTTGTTCAGTCTTTGCAATTAGGAGCAAATCAGCCAATGAAAAATGAATTATAAAGAAACTGAGAAAAGCAGTAGATAAAAGAAATAAACTGCAACAAACTTTTTCAAATTGTTCAGAAAGTGCAAATAGAAATTCTAAATATAATGTTAAATAAATAATAAAGCATGACTTTGCTCAGAGCACAAAACATAGTTAAACTGAATAGATCTGCCCTTCTGGATTTGGCACATTGTCACTGATACTTGATCTGTATTGTTTTCCAATATCTGGATCGACAAAGATAATATTGAATCGATGTGTCTCTAGTGGAGGATCCCCCTCGCTTCCGGGGTCCTCTCTGTGTGTGTGTGTGTGCCAGTACAGTTTTCCTCCTCTCATTGATGAGCTTTGTTCTGCACTTTCTAAACGGACTCGAGGATGAAGTGTCTGGTTCAGTGACTAATTAGGCGGGGTGTGCAACTGTTTAGAAGTTTTGGAAGACCACGCTCTGCAAATTTTATCACTATGACAAAAGTGCAGTGCATGAGGAAGGACAAAAAATTACAATTTGTTTGAAATTACTACTGAATTTACTTTATGAAGCCGGTCAGATTTCTGTGCTACATTTCATTCTGAACAAGTGAGAATTTGGACTCATGTATGATTGGTGAATTTGTCTTTGCCTCAACTTCATTCTGTCCATAATTTTTATCTACAACATGCTGAACACTTTAACTTTATGATTTTGAATAAAGAAATTCTAAGAGCTTCCTCATTCGATTTTATATGTGCTGATTATAAATTTTAATTTTTAGAAAATACTGTCATATTTGACAGCATTTATAACAACTGAAGGTAACAGTTACTTGACTGTGTGATAAAATGACACTGTGGCTGGAAAATATACAGCATCGACCCTTTAAGACACTAAAATGAGCAAAAATCAAATGTACATCAGCTTTCTTTCTTTTACTACAGATGTCTGTAAAATGACATCTTTCTTGTCACCAATGATGCAACCTTTTATAAGGAGATTGCTTTCAGATGAAAGCAGAGCAGGGCTCTGAAGCTTTCGTTATGGCTCACTTGTCAACATTCTATTCTTGTCATGACAATTTTGTACACACCATTACAGCCAAGGGATTAGTTTGAATGAAGCTTTTGGAAATCATGTTTGTAAAAACAACGAACCACTGAACAAACAGTGGGAGAACTGATTTCAGACTGAAATATTTCGACTACTTTTCCTCTGTATTGATTAAACATTATACAATATTTGTTATTGACTAAAATGTCATCCAGCCTCACTTCTAAAACTATGCGACTTCAGTCACTGCTTCTTTTCACTAATCAAGTAATAAAAACAATTGGCGCATCCTGCAGATATTTTTTTTTAGTACTAAAGGTTATTTTATACAATATTAAAAATTCATACAAATTGCAAGTAAACAAATAATTGAATTCCTTTTTATGAAATACAAACGTAATACTTTTTTTTTTTTTTTAGTCTGTGTGCCCCAGTTATCAATTAATCATTACTAGATTAGTGGACAGTAATCAAGTAATCACAATTAATGCAAATTAACTGTGTAAAATGATTACTAAAAACAAGCAAAGACCAAACAAAAGTACAGAGAGATGAATCGTTCTGTTGCTATTTATTATATGACGAGTTTTGTTTTTAATTTTAGCTCAATTGGGAGACGACCAAGTTATTTGTAAAACAATTAGAAGAAAGTTGTCGTGGCACTCTGCTCGAAACAGACTGCATAACAATTTAATTACATTTTCCGTTCGATGTGAACACACTGACTTAACCTTTCTCAGGGATCTCAGTAATTGGGTACGGACCTGAAAATGAATAAAAATAAGCCAATATGCAAGAAAGACAAGATGATGATCAAAACCCTTAGTCACTTGGAGAAAACTCATATTTCTAAAGTAAAATATACCAAAATGTGAGATGAGTCATCACTTTTGATTTGTGTTACAACTCTTTTTATTACATCCTGAAACATTGTCTTGTTTTCCCTAATCTCAGACACAATTGTGAACAAATTCAAGTTTTGTTTGTTAGAAAGCTCGATCGTGATTCATATGAGCAACTTTGAAAGACTGGACCGATTTTTAAACAGTACAATATCGGTCATGAACTTGGATAAAAAACAACCTTCTGTTCCAGGCTCAGACAGAGATCCAGGCCATGATGGAGGAGAACACCTACCCTCTGTTCCTTAAATCTGACCTTTACCTGGAGTTCACCCGGACAGGAGGAGAGAGCCCCAAGCCCAATCCCAGCGATCAGAGTCCCTCATCGGGCCCGGCCAAGCCGCCGCCCGGCTATCTGCCGACTCTAGCTGAGGATGTGGAGTGGAAGTGAGACAAAACTTTTCATCAGCATTCAGATCTTCAGCGTTTGGCTTTTGTCGTCAGGTTCTTTGAAAGCGCATATTCCAAAATGATGCACGATTTGTAAAATCTTCTGCCGTTGCTGAGAAGTGTCGTTCACATTTATGTATCTCGCCCACCGTGCCAAGGTACTACTTTAGAAATTTGACCTGTCCAGTAATGGTCGTTGATGCAGATGGAAACTTTTTTTTTTAGTTTGTAATCAGGGTAAAATTATTACAGACATAAAGTTCTCACAATGGAAAATATTAAGAACAATACAAAGTATACTTTTTTTTTTTTTTATAATCAAGCTTTTGTAATTAGTAGAAGAACATCATCCATCCAGAGACGGTCACTGATAAGCCAACAATACTGCTCCCAAACTAGCTCTTGTCTAATTTATTTAACTTTGCTAAATAAAGCAAGTGTTTGATACAAGCATTTCAAATCAGTCGATATCCGTAATTATTGATCAGTTTTTTGTTTTAAATATCTGAAATACTGCCAAACTGGTGACATTTCATTTCTCTCCAAGACATTGTTTATTTTCAGGCAAAATCTGAAACTATTGGTGCACAAGGTGCTCAACAGGTTGTTGCTAGGTAACCAAAGAGAGAAGGAGTTAGTTGATGCCACCAACCCAGCTTAGCTCATCCTTTTTTCTGCCTATGTCTCCCAGAATACTGTTAGGTTCTGGATTGGAGTTCAGTGAAATGATTTAGCATCGTTTCAGATGCATTACTTGTTGATATTGATCACATGTCTTTTGCAATATTTTTTTTTTATTTTTTTTTTTAATTTATTGTCCAGCCCTAGGCTCCATCCAGAAAAACAAACAGTCCATTTCAGTTTCAACTCTGCAGTAGTTCAGAGGGATTATATCTCACTAACTACTATGAATACTTTAAAACTCAAAAAAATTACTACAAGTATCTCTTTTAAGTAGAGACGGAAACCTATATAACAGGTAAATACATTTTAACTCGTGCCTTCAATCTGTTGCTGTGCTTTTATCTTCATTTGACACACCTGTTGTAAGTGTGTCAAATGACACACTTAAACACACTGCAATTTGTTTTCCCCACAACTTACTGACTGTTACTTAATGCCTTGCAATGTAGCCACTATGACAAGTTAGCACATGTAACATTAGCCAAAATAAATCTCCCTCTGCATCTGTAACTTGACAGATTATCACACATTTATGTAAACATTTTGGCGACATTTTGAAAATGGACATAAACAAAGCCTGTTGGCAACTATGGATGAGTTTCCATTTTTAGCTAAAAATAGTGCGTAGCACAGCACACATGCATCCATAGCGTAGCAGTTAGCGGAAGCGTTATGTTTCCATGCAACACAAATAACCTTAAAAAAATCCCAATATTGAACTTTGTGGATAGAATGTTTCAAGAAACACTGTAGTTGAAACTGAAATTTACACACACACTTTACTATTTGGGGAAAGTTTGCCTGTTTTGAATGCGTTTCCTTTATGTTTTAGAGGCGGAGCTCGAGAGGAAGCGGAAGAGAAAGATGAAGACGATTGTGGCGACACACCAGTGAGTAGGCTGACTCAAAGCCTGCTGATGCAGACGGCACCGCAGAGGGCCTCACCCAACAGGAGGAGGCAGGACACCAGGGAGTACAGGTGTGTGCTGCCATGACCTAATTAGCAGGAGTATAATAGCAGTAGCTTAAAGTTTGATGCCATAATCCGTTTTGTTATTCAGGCAAAGCTGAGGGCCGTATGGAAAGGTTTCAGTTGTGTTGTTTTGCTTTAGCTTAAAGAAAATCCTTGTTACACCTCTGGTTTCTGTTATGCAACTTCATATAATCCATTTAATAAGTCAAACTGAACCCTTAAAGAAGTGTGAACAAATGAAAAAAATGTCAGACTACTATGTGTATTTTAAAGTTGCAGTATGCAACATTTGTTGAAACATGGTATGAGACAAATGTGTGTGTGGGGGGGAAGAAATCGAGCTCATCTGCCTTATCCCAGTGCAAACTCGAAACAACCAATCAGAGCCTGGAGGCGGGTCTTATTGCTGTCAATCACTCCATGTGGTTCTGCTCATGTCTAGCATATTTTTTTTCCACACTTAACGATTCTGAATCTATATAAAAGTGCAGCATTAATGTCAATATCCTGATTTTTGTTCTCAGACCTTGGAAAGAGCCGGTAAACCCTTACTACGCAAACATGGGCTACGCCCGGGCCCCAGTAACCAGCGCCAACGACAGTGAGCAGCAGAGCATGTCAAGCGACGCAGATACAATGTCCTTGACCGACAGCAGTGTGTAAGCATTTAATCTTCACTTCATTCACACCTTTTATCCATTTAAAGGCATTAAGACCCATTTGCTCAGGAGAATAAAGTTTGCGTTTTTAATATTTTCCTGTTTTTTTTGTTCCCAGAGATGGTATTCCTCCATACAGATATCGGAAGCAGCATCGGAAAGAGATGCATGAAAGTGCCAAAGCCAATGGCCGTGTGCCCCTACCTCATATACCTGTGAGTGTGTTGGCTAGAAATATAAATGTATGTGGCAAATTGGACGCCTAAATCCTCCTCAGGAGTAAATTCTTTGGATTTTATTTATCCTGAGAAGATGCAGGTCAAATATATGTATCTAGGTGCATACACTTATTATTTCAAAGCTGGTAAAAATGTTTTTTCTATCATTCCTATTTATTGTCACTTAAATGTGATTTTGTTTGGCTGTATCGATCAGAAAGTAGAAAGTAATGCAGTGCTGCCCCTCCCCTACATGTTCCTGAACACTAGTTATGGAAGGCAGTAACACATTTTCCTTGTTTACAAGAAAGACAGATTTTCTAATTAACAATCCTTCTAATACCAAAAGTTTTGAATTCAAGGAAGTTGGTGTTTCAAATGGCAGCATGTAGATATTAAATGGGAAGGACCCCAAGATGGAACTTTGAGGTACTCCATATGTGATTCTTCTTTTTTTTTTTTTTGTCAGTCCTGTTAAGTTTTTGGACACAAATAAAAGTCCATTTTTATTTGTCCAAGACTCAGAAAGTGAGTATATCACTATATATACCCCAAAACCACTCTTAAATTTACCAGGTGAAATTTTCATAAACTTTCTAGATGTCCTCCAGATCATCTAGAGGACATCTAGATGATCTGGGGGAAAAAAAACCCATCTCGTATGGCTTTTTTTATTTTTATTTTTCTTCCCATGTTAATATTCTTACTCAGGTAGCAGAATGTGATCTGTTTGTATGTTTTCCTCAAAGCGCACGTATCGCATACCAAAGGACATCCACGTAAAGCCGGAGATGTTTGCAGCAGAGCTCATCAACAGGCTGGAGGCTGTTCTCAAAGAACGAGATGCCCAGGAAAGGCTTGAAGAAAGACTGAAGAGAGTACGACTGGTGAGTGTTCAGATTGTAAAGGCTGAGGAGCTCTACGGCCTGACACCAGCAAAATGCAACAAAGGAAACGAGCGTGATGACAAAGACATAAAAAAAATCTGGACTTTTAGCAAGCAAGCATCATGGATTTCAGCTTGTTGCCTTCAAATTGCCCGATTTGTAAAAGCTATATTGTGGTTCATCTGACAAAAAGTATAAGTACAAAAGTCACTGGCACAAAGCAGAAGTCTTTGATATTTCATATTTTGCTATCGGTCTGATGAAAAAGTAAATGGAATTGCTGATGCCAACTAGGGATGCACCCATCCATTCTTTTCGCTTTTGATATTGATATCTAACATGTATCAGCTGATATCTTTTTTTTTTTTTTTAAACACAGATATAAATGTACAGTATTATATTTCTGATAACTGCACCAATACAGCACACTTAAATACACCAATAGCTTCACAAGTTTGAACAACATGTAAAAACGGCTTTCATTTATTCAGTCTGTGCAATTAGGAGTAGGACAACCTATGTTGAAAAATGGATAAAAACAAAAACAGGTCGACTACGTTGGTTAAGCATGTATGTAAAAAAAAAAAAAAAAACTGCAACAATCCTTCTTTCAAATTGTTCAGAAAGTGTAATTAGAAATTCTAAATATAATCTCAAATGAGTGACAAAGCATGACTTCGCTCACAGCACAAAACAGAATTAGACTAAATAATTTTTGCTATTATGCATCGGTCACGTTGTCACAATTTCTAGATGTTGAAAATCTAGATTCCCCCCGCCCCCATTATCTGGACTGAAATTGATATTAATTTGGGATCGGTGCAGCTCTTATGCCAGTACTGAAATTTTTTTACCATCCAAGCTTGACAAATCATCAAACTTTTTGACTTATGTGTTTTTGTGGTTTTTCTTTTGAATGATTTTGTTCAAATCCAGGATAGAATTTGGTTGAAGTTAATTTGTTAGATTAATATAATTTGTCTGCATTTTGCTTGAGTAAATAAAGTATAAATTATTATTTGAAAGTAAAGCGAACCAAACTCTGTTTTGAGGTATAGTTGAGAAACTACAATAAAAATATTTTTTAAAAAATTTTGACAGGGAATCTGAAACTTTAAGTTTCGATCTTGAAACGCTACTATTAATGCAGTACTGATACCGATGCGGTATCGATATGTTGGATCGATCCGCCCACCTGCATCGTGGAGGGGACTCATGGAGATGTCAGGATTTGTCAAGTTGTGCATTTCTATTCATTCATATACACATTGCCAGATCTTGAGTTCTGTTCTCCGTTCCCAACAGGAAGAAGAGGGCGACGATGCCGACGTCTCCATGATGACCTCCATGTCTTCTCACAGCATACCACTTCCCATCCCCTCGTCGTTTCCACCTCTGTACGGGGCCCGTTATTCAGAGACCACTGCGAACACGGGAACAGCCACCACGTATGGCGGCCTGGTGGCCATGGAGGACCCTCACGAAGACGACCCCGAATCCATTTTGGATGAACATGTGCAGCGGGTGATGAAGACGCCGGGCTGCCAGTCGCCGGGGGCAACCAACAGCAGCTTAGGCGGCGGAGGGCGGCACACTCCGCCCAAATCGTCACGCTCCCCAGACGGAGGGATTGGGCCGCCTCACTACCCCTCACACAGAGGAGGGGGACAGAGTCTACCAACCGTGGGGGCCAAAGGTAAACCACTCAGGGTCCCAACACTGTATTTATTTTGTTCTGTAGGAAATCTTGCTCCTCTGTGTATGCTTTGATTATGCATTTATAGTTTAAAATGAACATTTATATCCAATTCATTGAATACCCCAGTGCATTGCAACATGCTAGTGATACCCCACTTGCTACTGACAGCATTTAAGCTAACCTTAGCATTTTGGCTAATTTTAGCGCACACACTATTTCCATACTGAGTGGAGTAAGTCACTGTTAGTCAACATGCTAATGATAACTCACATACTGCCAAGTAGTGTTTACATGCTTGTTCCCCTGTATGCTAGCAATAGCCCTCAGGCTAACAATAGCCTTAGAGCTAAAAT
Source organism: Poeciliopsis turneri (assembly GCA_922788865.1). NCBI lineage: Eukaryota > Metazoa > Chordata > Actinopteri > Cyprinodontiformes > Poeciliidae > Poeciliopsis > Poeciliopsis turneri. The sequence goes on from CAKLNU010000176.1 coordinate 149,993, forward strand.
AAGCATCTTGACTAATTTTTCATGTATAAGCTATATTTAGCAGTAACATTTAGCATACTGAATGGTGTCAGTCAATGTAAATCCATACCCAAATGCTACTGACATTTAAACTAACATTAGCATTTTAGTATATACACTGTTTGCATGGAGAGTATAGTAAGTTCATGTTAGCCAACATGTCACTGATACAGCACCCGCTGTGGACTATATTTTAGTTCAGAATCAGAACGCTGGGTTCTGACTGACATGCACCTTGGCTATCCCCCATTAAATATCTTCATAATTTTTCTGGTTTTAAATTATTTAATTTAGTTTCTTTTTTCCTAGTTATCAAATCCATTTGAGGAAGAGCCTTGTGTTGTGGCTAAAAGCACATCATTGAACCTGTTTCCTGATTTATTTCCAGGCATTTACCACCATAAGCAGGTTTACCACCACAGAGGAAGAGATGGACAAGAGGAGACGGGAGGTCGGCCCCTGCCCAACCTGCTGTGGAATGGAGACCAAGCCAACCAGTACGCAGGCCGGAGAAACTATGCAGACGGAGCTGGAGCCAGCACCCTCGAGGGCATGGGCTACGGGTATGCATGCGCATCTGCTGGCTAGTAAAATACTGTCTTTTATTTTTTTATTCAGTTGACCTAGTAACTGCACCAATACAGCACACTTAAATACACCAATAGCTTGAACAACATGTGGCTTATTATGTTTTTGCAGTAGCAAAGGCAGCACAATGTCACGGCGGGGCTTTAAGAAGACGGAGACATCGAGCAAAGGTGACGAGAACGGGCGTGGCCTGGAAACCCAGGGCTATCCGGGTACTCAGGTGGAGGATCTGGAGAGGAACCAGAAGATTCTGCAATGGATGATGGATGGAGACAGACAAAGGAAGAGTTCTCATGGGTAAGGACAACCTTGCATTTAGTATAGATGGTATTTCATGTCAGTTTTAATGTTCTATTGCTATGTGGTAACATCTTGCATTCATTCTTCTGTGGTGCTTGAGTTATTAGAAGGTTCGTTTGAAATTGAATTGAGTTTTGGAAAGTGCTTTTTTTTTTTTTTTTCTGTCAGGTCCTTGAAAGTGTTGATGTTGAAACTACAGTTTTGTAATAAAGTGCAATATATTGTTTGATTAAAAGCCTTGAAACCAGATATTTTTTACACACCTAATAAAGACCGTTTTCCTCACTGTCTGAAGTTGAATCAGACCAGACTTGTAATATTTTTAGGTCAGTTAGAATGTCCAAAATTCTTTCTATTTACTAAATGTTAGAAAACTTAACAAAAAACATTTTTAGATATTTTTGGGTGTTTCTCTGTAAATTTTGTCTAAACATTTAATTTGGGGAGGAAGATAATTTACAACAAAACTATTTGTTTGGATTGTTTCAATGTAATATTTATTATTTCTAATGACTCATTGACTTACTAATTTTGTAATTAGGGTTAGTCTTATATGATAGATGTTAAACAACATTATTGAAATTGGAGGATTTTCTGTTAAACTGGTGTTTTGTCACTTTATTTTTTTTACATTAAGTTGTCCCTGCTGTAGATACAATCACAAGACATTATTAACAATACTAAATGATGTCATAAGGTAGTAAATTAAGATGTTTTTTCTTAAGTTAATTTTTCTTTTTATCTCATTTGTGGTGCTGGAAAAGATTAAAAACCTTGAATATTCTTGAGAGATAAACCGTACACACCCAGTTACCATCTCCCTCAGCTCTCTTCACCTCCCTGCAAGCTCTGAACCCGTTTCTCCATCCTCTCCCTCATGCTCAGCGGCAGCACCAGCAGCTCCAGGAGAACGGGAGCCAGCACCGAGTCGCCACGCCCGACCTCCGTGGAACGACCTGGAGCTGTGCACCCATGGGTCTCCGCCCAGCTGCGCAACAACTCCTCCTCAGTGTCCACGGCGATCCCCAGCTCGTCGTCCACTCAGGTCCAGCCTTCGCACCCGTTCATCCAGGATCCAGCCATGCCGCCCAACCCCGCCCCCAACCCGCTCACGCAGCTGGAGGAGGCGAGGCGGAGGCTGGAGGAGGAGCGGAGGAAGGCTGCTCTACTGCAGTCGAAACAGAAGTACGGCTCGTCTTTTTGCTTTAACTTCAGGTTTTCTGTCATTTCAAGCGTTTGACAGGGATTGTCCCCCACTCTTTCTGTTAGACACAAGTCTGGGAAGCGGCAGGTTTGTGAGAACATGACCGTGGCATACTACTTCTGTGGAGAGCCTATCCCATACCGGACATCAGTGAAGGGCCGCGTGGTGACTCTGGGCCAGTTTAAAGAGCTGCTTACCAAAAAGGGCCACTACAGGTGAGAACACACAGCATACACACTCCATTTTAGAAGTATTCATACTTCTGAAGCTTTATTACTTTAATTTATCAAAAGACTTTTTTTTTTTCTTTCACCATGCTAACAATGCTTAGCCTGGTGGCCCGCCAGGCATAATACCCTGGGGGAAACCCTGGAAATGGTGGTTTTCAAATTGCACTTCAAATATCTGAAATGTGTGGGGTGTGTCTTTATTCAGCACTTTTTATGCTGATATTCCTAAATAAAACCCAGTTTTGCACATTTCTCTCAGAAATTGTTTTGTTTCTATATGGAATATAATGTTGGCAGGTGAACATATAAGATTGTAAAGACTAAAAAAAACACACAATACAGGTAAGGGATATAGCATATTTACTGTACTAAATTGCTCTGGAGAGTAATAATTTGATCTGTGCTACCTCGTATTTTCCTATTGTAGCCAGCGAAGTGCACCGTGGAGATGCCTACAGTAATTTTGAGTGATGGACTGAATGGAGGAAATGAGGCACTACAGACCAAAACTGAACTTTTTGGCTTGCATTAAAAAAAGAAAAATATGATAAACTGACACTGGTCAAAATTTTGTGGTATCTTGTGTTGGTTTTTCCAATAAACTTTAACGACGTTTGCAATTGAAGAAGTTTCAGCCTTACAATAGGCTGGCATTTTGCTATCGTATGTTGAGAACAACAGATTCTCCTCTGATCTTCAGGTTCTACTTCAAGAAGGTGAGTGACGAGTTTGACTGTGGAGTTGTGTTCGAGGAGGTCCGCGACGACGACGCCATTCTGCCCATCTTCGAGGAGAAGATTGTTGGGAAGGTGGAAAAGGTCGACTGAAATTCTGGCAGCGGGAAACGGAACAGATGACTTTCGAAACGAGGAGACGCGACACCTGTGAGAAATCGGAACGTTGGCAAGTAGAAAGATGGACAAGTGATGTCTCAGAAGGGTAGAAAAACACAGCATAGAACGGCTGACGGAAGATGGAAATTCACGGATAAACAAATACCTGCCTGGATTAAATAAAAACAAAAAAAAAATTGGGTCAGATAATGCTGGAATGGAGAAAAGAACAAAATATTTTCCCTATGTTCTTTACAGATCAACAAGGAGAGGTATATATTAAAAAATGTTGATGGAAGGGGGTGAGGGAACTTCTGGAAGAAAAAAAAAAAGAGAATGAAAGTTGTCTTCCACTTCTGCTCTAAAGGAGGAGCGTGTGTCCTCTGCAGACCATTACAATGCTGCTACATTACCACGGAAACGCTTCAGTTGGTGCTCAGGACGGCAACTCGCCGTCTTCGTTCCTCGTCAGCTGGGGACCGGTGGGGGAGAGGACAGAAACAAAAAATCTGAACGTTTTCATCTAGCTTTTTGCCTTGGTAGCCTCAGAACAGAGAGACGTACTCACCGCCGGGCGGCCCAACGCGTTCCACACTGATCGCTCACATCCTACCGTTCAGACGACAGTTCTCCACCTAACTTGTTTACCAAAGCTACATGTGTTTTTTTTGGATAGGGCAAGTATTCTAGCTACTTATCATTTCATTTGATTTGTATATGAACAAAGGCAGGTACTATTGCTTATTTACTGCATTTTTGTTTTGTCATATCACACTTTATATAGTATTATTATGTATGTTTTGAAAATCACGTGGAAGCAGCGATGGAGTTTCTCGTCACTAAATCATAAAAGTGCCCCTTATTTCCGTCATTTCAATGGGATTCGTCTGCTCTTAAGTTTTTTTGTTGTTTTTTTCCTCTAAATCTAGCTTTTTTTTTTTTTTTTTCCTCCACTATGTTTCTCAAAATTCCCACTTTTCTAAAACGCCTCTGCATGTTTTTCACATCTGCCCCAGTTGATGGTGTCGTGTGTGTCGCAGCGGAAGCTGAGGGAACATGCAGGGTGGGTACACATTGCTGTGTTTACAGGACTTTAGAGTAAGCTAATATAGATATAGCCTTTTTTTTTTTTTATGTTCTCTGCTTTATTGGAATTCTCAGCAGTAGGTTTATCCCAGGTGTTTGCCTTGTCGGTGCCATTACGCTCTTCAAAAAGAAAAAAAAAAAAAAGCAAATTCTCAATCACATTTGCGCCTTTCTCCATCTTTTATGTGATCTCTGCCAAAGAACATGTGTCCTACAAGCTGACATGAGTGTCTAAGAATCATTTTTATCGTAACAAGCCGAAGGGAACGTTGCTCCAGTAGATTAGCCAATCTAAAAAAGACAGTTTATTTTAAATAGAGATGCACTGATCAGTTTTGTGATCCATTTTGACCTCTGTTTAGTTTTTTAAAAATTTTATTATCACCAGTTCTTTGGGGTGCCAGTGGAACCAGTAAACTTGTTGATTTCAAAGAATAATTGACTTAAAACGAGCTCTTATGTCTTGCTGAAACTTTGTTCGTTTTATCAACTCTTTGCCAAAGTTGATTTCATATCAATTCTGATTTCTCTTTACAAAGTTTGTCAGCATGCAATATATATATATACACATTAATTTCCTTCTAGCCATGAGCAGCCACTAATCAGTTCTGTTAGAAGTGGGGGGGTGATGTCACATAAAATGAGGGAGCGTGCGTGGGTGGGTGAGCAAATATTCACGAAAAAGAGTCTTTACAATTTAAAGCAAAACAATCTCATGAGAGATTTCAAGATATTTTTTCTTTATTAAAGATCACGTGGTTACAACAAGTGTATTTATCGTTTACACTAGAGGTCTGGAGTGCCGCAGCCACTTGTGGCTTAAATCATCCATAATTTTGTCCAAAATATAAGTGAGTGAGGAATTTTTTTTTAAAGGAAATAAACAAATGCTAGCTTCAGCAGTTTTTCCCTAGGTGATGGGCTTCTTTCTTTTGTCAATGAATTCTGTTTAGCTAGGCTAAGGGCAGAAATGGCTGACCCAGGTGAAAGTTGCTGACCACTGGCCCCTTCACCTGAACCAGAGGAGAGGTTCCTACCAAACTGGTTTAAGTAATAAACGGTGCCAATACCTGCTTGTTCTTTGTGCTGCAGCAAAGATCAAACAATTTTAACTTTATCTTTTTAGCACCAAGAAGCTAAAACTAGCTAAAAAAAAAAAAAGCAACACAAAACTAACCCAGCCACCAGTTTAATTAAACTACCAACTAGTCAAAACCTTCTGAGTGCCAATTTAGTTCATCTAATTTAAGACAAGAAAAAACTAGAAACGTCAAGTTTCAACACTAACTAGTTGGATTTGCATTGGAATAGCACAAAACTTTTGCTTTTCTCCCCTTCTTGCTTCAACAGTCAATCTTTTAATGTCACCAGTTTTTGTAAATTCTGGTCTAAAACTCTCCCAGTTTGGCTGCCGGTGCAGGTCAGAGGTCAGCATATTGAGATTTAGAAATCTGAACAATTACACAGATTTGTTTAATTCTGTGTCAGCATCTTAAGATGGTGATGATATGACATCTGTTTGAGATGATGTGATTTCTGTACTTAAATTGTGTCCATGAACAAAACTCTGAGGGAGTATCTAACTTCTACTGGGCAAGATGTTTAAAGGCGGTTTTGAGAACTGAAACTGGTTATTTCATAAAACAAGCACACAAAACCCCCAGCCAATCGGATTTCTAAAAGGCTCCTGATGTGTCCAGCTAATTTTATTGAGGGAGGTTGGAAGCTCAAAAAGAAAAAACATTCTGATATATTTAGCTACTGAAATATCACTCCCCATATACAGTATAAATAAAGCACAGACATTGTACCCATTTATGAGCCATGATACTTTCCTTTCCAAATAGCCACCTTTTGTGCTTCCTTCAATTTAAAGACCTCATTAATAATAAAAATGGTTAACTGTGAGCCTTCCTCGATTTGTAGCAACTTCCTCCTTAAAAAGCACTGCAAAAAAATAAAATCATTTTACCAAGTATTTTTGGTCTAGTGTTTAGTACAAATATCTTTGTACAATATTGATGAACCAGAACTGTCAGATTATTTCACTTATGTCTTGTTATAAGTGAAATATTCTGCCAGTAGAACCAGTAAACTTATTAATTTCAAAGAATTTACTTAAAACAAGCTCTTATGTCTTGCTGAAAAGTTTTGTCTTTATTCAAGTGTAATAAAAAAAACTTGTGCTATAAACTAGACCAAAAATACGGCGTAAGAGTTGGTGTTTTTTGCAGTGAGTGTTGCTGAGACATTGGTAGCACTTTGAAATGGTGTGTTCTTTGAAAATAATAGAAAAGATCTGGCTGAATTTCAGGAGCCCTTGAGCTGAAATCTGGTTAATTTCTTTTTACATGTGTGTGTTTCAGTGCAGCTCTTATTTGCAATCTGCAGTTTCTATAATTTACAAGTCTACCATTTTGTCTTTGTGAGAGTTAGATGACAGGATGTATAACTCCAATCTGAAAAAGCACACCCGAAGCCAAAGCAGCTGTTAGTTTACAGGACAGAATAAAAACACAGGAGTGCTGTTAGCTGGATATTTATTCAGGATTAATTGAGCTGGGTTTGCACCTTTTTTATTATTTTTTTTGTAATTATTTTACTCATTTTTGATCTCATTGGATCTATAACTAAAATAGTCAATGACACGCTCAACTAAAAATGAATAGACTTTGAGAAATGGCAGAAAAATAAAAGGAGTTCAACTTTAATCTGGGTCTGGAACAATTTTGAGTTTCTTAGATGCAAGTTAAAAGGGAAAATGTTATATATATATATATATATTTTTTTTTTTTTAAACCAGACCTGCTGTTTACTGATATTCTAATCTCAGTTAGCCTGCTGTAGGTTTTGGTTCATGTTTATTTTACAGACACGATTGGCATAAAATCTCGTCGTCCAGTTGTTTCTGAGGAAATGGAACAAACACATTTTAAAGTCCCCTGTCCTTCCAGCAGTTTCCATCAGTGCCACAACATATTTTTTTACAGCTGGTTCACTGAAACACCAGGTATCTGAGCTGAATGTATATTTTTTATTTTTTTTGTCTTTAGCCTATTTCCTGTAAGGAATCCTCCCAAGTGATCATATTATGTCTGTCTCCAGTATTGATCTCATGCTGTTGCGGACGTGTCGCGCTTTTCCCCATGCCGGTAGATAATTGAATGTTCCCGGGTTGTGGAGAACGTTGTCATACCCGGGTTGAAAATCTGAAAACTTGCCCTTAAAACCCCTTATGCCTTCAGATGAAAAATTTTAAATATGTATTTGTCTATAAGAAAAAAAAACTTGATCACTGAGCATGTTGTTTATAAGGAATGTTTTTGATTGAATTTAAATCTATTTTTATTGTTTTTGTGCAGACTGCTTTGGCCCGCTGACATCTTCTTTTAACATTAGCGATGAACAGTCATGACTTTTTTTTTTTTAAATAAAATGATAAAAACAAAAAAAAAACTCCATCTGCAGCGTTGGGGATTGTGAAGCTCAGTGCCTTTTATTATGTATTCTTAACCAGTCTATAATTTTAATATAAAATTTTGTCATGAGTCACTCCTGGTGTTTTTTTTGTTTGTTTTTTTTTTTTCTCCCCTAAAGCCACAGTGTTGCTCTTTCTCCCTTCTGTTCAGATCAACCCTGTGCTGTAAATATGTACATTTTCATTTCATACGTGTTGTCAGACCTGCACCACATTGTCCATGGTGTTTTTCTTTTTTTTGGTTTGTTTGTTTTGTTTTTTTTTGTTTTTTTTTCCAATGCCAAGATGTCCCTGTGCTGGTTTCACTTGTACATTTCTTAAAAAGGTACTTCATAATAAAGATGTTGAATAAACCTTTTCTGTCTCCTTTCAAATTGGTGGGCTAAAGTTTTCATTTATGTTAAATGGATTAGAACTACTAGAAATCATAACTTTTCCATGTTGAAAATGGAAAAAGGAGCAAAGTATTTGTTTCTGCTGAAGGTGAATTCTTCAACTAAACAATCGGTCATTAAGATCAGCACTACAGGTTTGGTACTCCATGTACATCACGTCAAATATATACATGCTTTTGGTAAGTTTATCTTAATTGAAAAGTTAATTTCATAGTAAGCTAGAATAATGTTCAGGGAGTCATTTTTAGGGCTGAAATGGAGAGAGAGAAAGCTGGGCCCTTCAGAGTCCCAGAAGGTGTGAAAATGACCTCAGCAACTGACTGACCACTTTTTCATGGTTCAAAAAGAAGAGCTGTACCTTCAGTAGCAAAATCATCTTCATGGATGACAATGCACCATCTCATGCTGCAAGGAATACCATTGTGTCATTGGCTGCTATGGGCATAAAAGGGGAGAAACTCTTCGTGTGGTCACCATCCTTCTCTGACCTCTGACCCTACTGAGAACCTTTAGTTTCCTCAAGCAGAAGATCTGAGGGTGGGATGCAGTTCATATCAAAACAGCAACACTGGGAAGGTTTTCTGACATCCTGCTAAGACATTCAAGCAGAAACTCCACAAACTCAAGTTCAATGGATACAAGTGATGGATGATATCAAAGAAGGTTCTAGGTTAACATGTAACTCTGTTATGATGTTTTTGATTGGAATAGCTTTTGATTTTAGTACATGTGACCACTTAATGCTGCAGATTCAAAGAATGACTGTTTGCAGTTCTTTATAATCCATAAAATGTTTAGAAAATCTACTGTGCATAATAATTTGGGACAGTGCATTTTGAGTTTTATTATTTTTGAAAACAATACTGTCCTCCTGGGGGGCTTTATTCAGTAAAATTTGATTTATACTGTAATTCATTACTTGAAAACTATGTTGACCATCATTTGCATTGACAATTTAAGAAAATTGGAGAAAATATCACTTGCATAATAATTTGGAACATGGTGTATGTGGCTAATGAACATACTGTTCTTTTAGCCCACATTTCTGTGGTCTTTGGATCTGATATTCAAATTTTAAATGCTTTTCTTAGCTGTAAGCATGAATTTCATTTCATGAATGACTTATGATCCTTTGTGTCATGATTTGTTTTTCTGACAGAGTGAATTGGAGGTTTATCCATTTAAAAAAAAAATTTTTTCTTAAGGCATAAAAAAGGCAGGAAGAAAAATTTTGTAAGAAAAAAAATACACTTTTTATTTTTTTAGGTGATCAATTGTAAATTTCTCCAAATACAAATTATTTGAAAAATACAATAGTAGAAGGAGGAACAGGGTCGGTAGGCATGCTTTTGTTTTGTCTGTCAGCCATAGTGGATTTAACAAAAATAATTTCTTGCATTTGCGGCTGATGGCCAGTAGTTGATGGTGTATTTTAGCTGTCCTGTTAAACCTTTCACTGTGCATGAAAGGTTTAACAGGAATGAATGCCTGGAAGCATCAGTCTGTACATTATCAATTTATTTTGCTTATTGAGTCACTGAAACAAATGATTTGGGCCTGTTAAATGTAATTCTAAAGAATTGGATGAGGATGTATAGAATTGGAACACAAATTACACAAGTTACACAAATTAATAACTAAATAAATAGTCACGATATGAAAGGGAAAAAATGTGTGTATGACGAGCAGAATCCCCGCGTTGGCCTCCAGACCACTGGGCTTCGTGAAACAGCTGCTTTTTAAAGTGTCCTCGAGCGCCGCCTTGAGACGAGGTTCATTCATACATACGCACGACGTAAGGTCAAAGTTGAATCATGACGTACACAAACATTAACTAGCTGGAGTCTGCACTGGTTGCTACAGATGCGGTAGCGTATTGTCAGGCATACTTTAATGAAAAAAAGTTACTGTTTTCTTGATTAGCAGCAAGAAATAAGAAGAACAGTCAAACGGAAGGGAACCGAACGGGTTCAAAGGTTCGGTTCGATTCGGTTTGCTCGCGTGGCGGCTTGTAGCATGCAGGGCTAGCTCAGCTATGGATGCGCTCAGCGTCGTTGTGGATGAAGTGGCTTTGGAGGGACTGGACGGAATAACCCTCCCCTCTCTATGGATACGACTGGAGGACAGAGAGCCAAAGTTTCCCTTGAAGCTGGACGGCTGCACCAAGGGTTTCATCTGGAGGTCTCTGGTTAGCAACGCCGACCTGAGCTTCCACGAGCTGCCCGAGGAGAGAGAGGACGTCGAGCTGTTTGATAGGTGCTCGTTTATCCAACATGTTCTCTGTTTAACTCGTACAAATCAGTCTATGCAGTAAAATGCATCCCTAAAAATGACGTCATCACCATCACGTTCAAATACATGGAAACACATGGTGTTTTGTGCTTTTCTTTATACATTTTATTATTAAAGGTTTAAGCCTAACATAAACCTTAAAGTGGTTTTCCCTTTGATATCTTGTATTTTTTTTGTTCTAGGTTTAAGGACATCGACCCAGAGACTGGCTTTGAAACACAAAAACAGAAATTCTCTCATGAGAGAAGAGACGTTTATCCTCTTCATGTCATTCCCGAGAATAAGGATGGCATCCAAGGTTCGTGTGTCTTCTTTAAAGAGAGGAAGAACGTCACAAAGCAAATCCGCTCCAAGTCCTTCGCTCCTCTGGTTAATCTAGAAGAGGCTCAGGAAAGGTCTGTGCGTTTTAATAGCTATTCATGATGATGATGATGATGAACATGCCCTAAGGCAGAGACAATTGCCAGTAAATGTGGCTGCTCATACTGAGCCTGGTTCAGCTGGATCTAGAAGATCCAGCTGAAAGCGGATCTTCTAGATCCGCTGAAAGCGGAGTGGTTCCCTTTCACTGTCACCACATGCTTGCTCTGAGGGGGTTCCTGCACAGTCAATGATTCAATAAACTTGCCTAGGCTTCCTTACATTGATAACTGTTTACCAATGAGCTTTCAACCTGCTTGGTCACTTAAAGCTGAATACATGTCTCTTACTTTACCCTCTAGATATGGACGAAAGCTCGTGGTCGTGGCTTCCCAGGGTCTGCGCTTCCGAACCCTGATCGGAAGCGACAGCGATCCCGAGTCAAAAATCAGCAACGACTCGTACTGCGTGCTTGAGAGAGTTGGCCGTGGCCGTTGGCAAGGAGAGCTGCAGAGCGATCTGCATGGGAGTCTGTTCAAGTAGGAGACTCTCGAGATGTCCTTTGCTTCAGTCTGCTGTTACAGTAGCTGCGTTTCCACATTGTTTTCTGCTAATGCCGAAAAAAGATAATTTCACAATTGCGGTGTTTTCATTAAGAAATAAAATGAATACGTTTGTTCACACGCAGAGTTATTGAACATTAACATTCAATGTTTTCGTCATTAGCAACATCAGGCTAATAAAAAATAAAGTGCTTCCATTCCAGTTTTGCGAAAAGGTTATATTTCAAAAATACTGACAAAACCCCACCTGATCCTAGAGGGGGAAAACCTTTAATCAAAACAGTTTTTGCAAAATTGGCGTGCTTGCTTTAAGCAATTTCATGGTTGATGGAAACGCAGCTAATTGTTATTTAATGTTCACACTGACACAAGCTGTTGATTCTGTGCAGGATAGATGCTCGAAAAATGCACTACTTGAGGAAGTGTCTTGTCAAGCATGAACTGATCACCATGCAGTCTTACGTCAGACGGCTGAAGACCGGACAGCAGCAGCACTCCATTCTGCTCCTGCTTAAGCGTTTCCATGTTAACAGGTCTGTTTGGTCCTGTTTTGTTTTTCAGCACATTTAGTCAACTCTTATAAATAAAAATAAAGCGTGTGAATCTTAAGATGCCGATTAAAGAATCCCTGTCAATATAATTGCATTTATATATTTGATACAGTCAATATTAGTATAGACCAGGAACGGTCAATACTTTAAGCTTCTGGAAGCTTAAAACAACAGGAGCAACTGTGACTATGTATATTTAAAGTATGTAATCTGGATTAATAAACCAGCTAAACAAAGACAGAATAACAGAAAAGGGTTTGTCGGTATGTGTGTTGTTTTTATCCATTTTTACAATTATTGTCATGCTTTCCAAAGGCAAAAAAAATATCAAAATAAATTTAGAAATTCCACTTAAAAAAAGAAAAAGTCTCAAAGAAAATATTTTTTTTGTAAATAACCTGTGTTGTGATCCTGTCTCATTTCATTTTCTTGTGGTTCACCTCCTTCTTTCTGCTCTCTCAGGCGAAACAAATACGACATCCTGATGGAGCACGTGTCCGACTACCTGCTGCAGCTGCCTGATCACTTCACCACTGTGGACAATCTCAAAGAGCATCTTGTGAGCATCTGAGTGTGTGACTGCTCACGTTTCTTCTTGTTTGCTGTGCCGTTATGTTCCTCCGTTTTCTTCTTTCAGAATTTGAACGAGAAGACCTTGAAGCGTCTGTTCAAAAACCTCCGATATAGCAAGCTGGTGGAGTTTTGTCAGTACGCTTTAGAGGACTTGGATCCCAGTGCTGAACATTGCACAAATAAAAATGGTAAACGGGGTTTATTTCATACGTGAGAACCACCAGAATGAGGGATTATTTCAGTAATTGTTTTAATCTGAGTTTTTGGTTTAGCGCCTGATGAGTGATCATGCTTTTCTGCTTCTGCTCCAGGCAGTAAAGTCCTTATCCGCTGCATAAAACTCTTGAAGCCGTACGGAAAAAAAACTCCTGCAGATTTTGACGACGACGATGAGGATGATGACGACTACACTGAAGGAGGAGGAAGAGTTCTCCCGTCTGAGGGACGAATCATGGAGAGGGATGTCATGTCGCAGGCCTACCACATCAGTAAGTTAGATTAATATAATAAAGTGAAATCGCAAAGTAAACCAGTCATTTTTAAGCCATTTATAAACTATAAGAAGTGAAATATTACAAGAAATACAAAGGCAAAGAGTAAAAGCAGATCATAAAATAGTGTTTTAAAAAGACGAGCTGCTTATTCCTCACTTTCTGTCATTAAATTTTCCTTATTTTGGCCTACATTTGACAAAATTATTAACTTTTACATTATACTAGAACAATGACAGAAGGATTGTTATTTTTTATTTATTTCATAAAATTTGAAAACGTATATACACTATTTCTTTTTTATTTAAAAAGCGAGATGGTCTGAGTTAGTTACACCCGTTCTGTTTGGAGAAATGGGCCAAAATTCCAGCATTTGACCCAAATGATATAATTTAAAGTTTAATTCTACCAAATGCTAAAGTTATGAGTTCAACATTCTAATTTTGAAGGACTTGATTGAAAATCTCTTCTCTTATTGTGGCATTTGGCAAGTAAAAATAATCGTTTCTCATGTTTCTCCTTAATCCTAAATGGTGAAGCTAAATAATTTCTTTCTGTTTTTTTTTCTTTTTCCACTCAGTACTGTCTTCTGGTACAAAGGGAGTCCCTCACAGAGACATTGGACTAAGAATGAACGTTGGTCAGCTGGAATCTCGCATGATCTGTCGAAAGATGGACAGAGATGGTGTTATTAAGGTAAATTTAGTTGGTTATTTCACCCTGAAGTGTTGAGAGCAAAATGTGTTCTCTGTCGGTCAAACCTAACCTCCAGTTAACAGAAAGTTTGACATAATCCCACAGTGGATTTTTCTGCAGCTTTTGCTTGGAACCCTTAGTGGGTTTGTTTTGGCTCCCACCGGGTCAAAACAAGCAGCTTTTTCGTCCATCGCTTGTTGTTGCTAGTGCGTCAGATTTGTACAGGAAACGTGAATATGAAGGTTCCAGTTTGGGACTTTTGTCTGTTTAAAAAAAAAAAAAAAAGGAAAAAAAGTGTGATTATTTGCACATTTTTAACATGTTAAAATCTCTGTAATTCATTTAGCAAAGTGAACATGTTAAAGCCCCAGGCCTATTTTTATAAAAGTTACATCTGTTCCTTGGTCATTTTATTATATTCAATTCTTTTCCATCCTACAGAGTTTTATGGAGGACGAGGGTCGGCAGAGGACCACAAAATTTATCAGCCACAAGTCTGTATAAACAATTGACTGTTTTCCGTTTTTTTGGATTCCTTCGTCTGCAGCTCGTCACTTCAGTTGTACTCATTTCTCTCCACAGATGCGCGAGCGCCAGCGATCAACTCCAGCTGTTTGCTAAAGAGCAGGAAAGGAACAAGCTGTTGTCCTCTTCAGCATCGCACAAGTCGGACACCAAGACATCGTCCACCTCGAGCAAAAACCGCAAAACTCCCAAAGCCCAGAAGGGTAAGAAAGCGGGCGGAAGTCGAAACAAAGACCAAGAGGAGGACCAGCAGGTTCTTGTTGATCACACTGAGGATGAAGAGCTGAACGGAAAGATTGATGAAGCAGATGAAAAATGTGGAGCAAAGAGGAGAGAGGAGGAAGACTGTGTGACAGGAAAGCAGACGGAACCTGGTGCTCCCGACATACAGTCTGCTCAAGCTGAGAGTGAGAATCTAAATGATCATAACTTTTGACATCTCATGAATTATCAGCACGCAGCTGGAGATAGGCACCAGCAACTCCCGACCCCGTTAGGGAGAAGGGTGACGGAAAATGGATGGATGGATGAATTATCAGCATGGTGGTGTGTTTAAAATTAAAAAATTAAAACTCTGTGTTTTTAACATTCCTGTCATTTCTCAGGGGAGAGCCCGTCCTGCAGCGGATCCAACAGCGCTACAACACCCGACTCTGAATCCATTCCTGCTCCAGGTAGTTTGACAGGGATAGACCTTAGTAACTAAACTTTGTCCAAAGTGCGGCTCAGCAGTCATCTGTGGCCCGCTCTGAAGGATTTTGTAAAAATTTTTTTTTATCTTTTAGGGCAACGTTTGCAGATAAATTACATCTTTAAAAAAATGTTAGGAACAAAAACCTAACCTATGTCAACCCACATTTTCTGAAATGAAAACTGAACAGCTCAGATGAGAAATCAGTCAATCAGTTAGAGTTTTTTTTTTGCTAACATTTGTTTTCTTGCATCAAAAGAATCTCCAGTGGAAGGAGAGGAACAACCCAACTCAACTCCTGCCAGCTCTATGTCTCACAGCGAGGCTGTGCATCCATCCGACAACCCGGCGAACGCCGAGATCGTTGAGATTGACAGTGCCTTCCAGCCGCAGGTGATGACGCCTTATTGTCATCCGTTTGTTTTTTCCTCATGAAAAGGTTAAAGTTGACCACTTTTTCTTCCCCTCTTCTTCCTTCAGAGATCTCATGAGACGTACCGCCTGCTGAAGAGGAAGAACATGATTGTCGAAGCAATTCAGAGCTTTAAGATCATAGAGGGCTTCTTCCCGTCAGTTTTGTTTTCTTTGCTTTGTGAAGTGAATTGAACTCTTAAGAGGAAACCTCAACATGGTTAATTGTTTTCAGGCTGCAGAAAATCATCAATGATGCAGAAAAGAAGGATGGCGTCAGTTCAAAGTGTTGCAAGAAGACTGTTTTGCGGCTTGTCCACAATCTGTCCAGGGAAGGCCTGCTGAAGCTTTATAGCACCACAGTCATACAGGACGGGGTCACTAAGAAGGTAGGCAGACGCCACTCCATGGATGGGAAATGGCCTGCATTTGTGTGGAGCCATACTTGAATTTATGCTAGGAGAACCACATGCTGTCAGCTATTATGAAGTAGTCACCAAAGTTATTACAGCTAATATTAATTAAAAACATTTTGCTAACTGAAATAAATGAAAATGGTAATTAATGAGTGAAAACTATAGTTATCTGAAACTGTACTGTGTTTATCAAACATACAAAAATTATAGATAGGATATGCTTTGTTTTTGTGTTTATGAATCTTTTTAATCAGCCTTTCAGACTGAAACACAAGCAGTTTGTCAACTGTCATCAAATTACGTCACTCAATATTCCTGGCTGTTCCAAAATGGTGACAACAAAATTTGGGAGAAAACATCAGAATCAGTTGTTCAGCAATAATTGATTGCTTTTGCTTTTGAAAATGGTTTCCTTTGTTGAGTATTTATAACATTTAAAAACTAAACTAAAACTAAACAATACTTAACTAATATAAAATAGCAAGCTCTCTAATAACTAATTAAAACTAACTTAATTAGAGAAACAAAAGTCACATTGAAATAAAACTAAACTAGAATGAAAAAACCCAAACTGTTAACTCTGGTTATAATGTTTTTGTGATTTCTCTCTCTGTTTTCTCTCACGCATGTAGGTGGACATAATTGCTCATCCATCCATTCAGCCGAGTGATGGGAGGGTCAGTCAGCTCATTGAACAGGTCCGGTTCAGGATCTCCAGCTCCTATGCAGCTGGACGGTGAGCACCAACAAGATATGCCATTTCTACTGCGGTCCAGTAAAAAGTTCTGCATCGTTGTAGGATAGGAAGGAGATTTTTTAGTTTTGCAATTTTTCTCATCTTCCCTCCAACCTTCTGTGCCCCCTGCAGCGACTACAACTTTGAAAAATTGCAGCTTTTGCCATGTTTGGGTTCTGATTGCTTTTTTTTTTTTTTGACTTTTTGACTTACCTTCATTTAGTCTTTTATTGTCTGTCCCTCAGTCTTCAGGGTGCTGAAGAAAAAGGAGAGCAGCTCAAATCAGAAAAGGCAACCACGTCAAAAGCACAGAAGAGTGTCTCAAGAAACAAGATGTTAGGATCTGATGAAGACGCAAACTTTAAGCCCACGCCAGGTTTTCCGTGATTACTTTTTCTGAAGTATCCAGACATCACTGTGGTTTAAAGATCTTTTATTGATATACATTATTAATAATCACTCCTAATGACACGTTGGGTTTTCAGTGTTTGTCAAGCCAGCTTTTGTTTTGTTTTGCTTTAGGTTTTATTAATTTTCTAGTTAATAGTTTGAACATCCGTGTTAGGGCGCTAAACATGTGCAGGTGGGAGATTGTCATACTATGACATGAAGTAGAAACAACACAGTTTATAAACAATAATGTTGTTGTTTTTGGGACCATTTTCCAGTAATTTGTTGATAATGAAATAATAATGTAAGTTTGCTCTCTCACAGACTTTTATTTTGTAAAGAACACTTTTTAGTGGAACTGGAAGACATTTGGAATATCTAAAATAAAATAACCAAAAGCAAAAAATAAAACGGAATAAAAAAAAACCCCCACACAAAACAGAAATCATAAACAAAAACAGTGTTGTATAAAGTACTGAAATCTCAGAGTCAAGTAAAAGTATAGTTACCGCTCCAAAATATGACTTTGGTAAAAGTAAAAGTCACTGATTGAAATGTTACTTGAGTTAAAGTATTAAAGTATCTGAAACGTCTTGTACTTAAGTATGGAAAGTACTGTAAAAATAGATGTACTCAAGTAATGTAATGAAAAGTATAAGTAAAACAAGGCAAATGCAGTTTGAATGACATTTTTTATATTTTGGTAAACTTGTCAAATACACTTAAAATAATGTACACAAGCAAGTGCAGGCAAAATGAAACCTGCTAATAGATAAACCTGCAGGCATCATTTAGTTAAGAAAATTAGGAGCTTTACCTAAACCACAAGGTTAACTTAACCTGCTTTACAACTGAACCAGCTTCCTAGTAAACCCTCCAGGACAGAAAATACAAAGTTTTTGTAAGCCTTAAGTTTTCCCTTTCAGTAAGATCAGTGCTGAAAATGAGAAAAATAAATAGTCAGTACAGAAAATGTGGCCAACATGAAGAAAAAAAGCCGTTACGATTACTCTACTTCACAAACTATAGGTGCACACAACTGTTCATTATGCAAAAGAAAAAAAGAATTGGGAGGGAAATGCAGCTTATTTGGCATCTGAAGAGGGAGAGCTTTTTTGTCAACTTGGTGTTTAATGGGAGAAGCGAAACAAACCCGTGATGCTGACACCCACCTACTCAAAAAATCCAGCAAATAGTCTGATTGGTTAGAGCTCCCTTTGTGCAGGTTTGGTTTCCGAGATATTAAAAATTATTTTTTAGGCCATCCATTACTTACTTAAAGAGTAAGTAAAATGAATTTTGTGTCAGTTGGTCACAAGGCAAGAAATCTATTTCCATTAGTTTCTCAGGAGAGTTTGGATGTAAAATTTGTTGACTCCCTGAGTGAACCTCCGACACCTTGAGGAAGGGGAGACCGAGAGAACGGCTGGCCGAAATTAGCGTTCATGAATCGGATCAACCTTGAGCTAGGCGCCGCTCACACCGGATATCGGAATAGCCAAAATCCAAATTGAAAACAACTTTGCTGCGTTTGTTTTAACAGCACAAACCTGCACAAACGGAGCACTAACGAACCAGCCCACTTTGGTTTGTTTTGGAGCAAAATGCGGGGATGGTAAACTCTGGATGGGCTAAAAAATAATTTTAATATCTTGGAAACCAAAGCTGCACAAACGAACATTTTAATGGCACAAGCCAACCAATCAGACTGTTTGCTGTATTTTCTGGCGTAGTGGGGAGGTGCGAAACCTGTGCATCCTATTGGTGGTGATGAACAAGCCCAGGCAAGTCGGCTACCGACTTTGTTGCAGTCAATCAGTAGGTGGGGTCAAAACATTTGCGTTTCTCTCTCGCTTTTTTGTAACGAGTAACTAAACCACACATTAAAAATGTAAAAGTATGCAATTAAGTATGGAAATGTAGTGAAGTAAAAGTTATCAAAAATTTTCTTACTCGAGGAAAGTATGAAGTACTCCAAAATATACTTAAGTAAAGTAGTGAAGTATTTTTACTTTGTTACTATACAACACTGAACAAAAGGGACTGTGATGTCTGGAAACAAAATTCTCTTTCAAAAAATAAAACCCATCAGAATGGAAACTATCAAGCTCATTTTAATTTACTGTGCGATTGATTTTTTTAATTGCTTATTGTGACAGGCATATGCAAAAAACACATGCACTAAAAGAATTGTAATAAAAAAATAAATTAAAAAAATTGTGGGGACCCCCAAAAATTGCCGCCCTGACTAACTGCCCCTGTAGCCGTCTGGCCCAACGTATCCTAAATCTAGCATGTTGATTATTATTAGAGTTCTAATTAAGAATTTTAGTTTTGATGCATCAACTCAAGCAAAAATATGGAATAAATCTACAAAATTTGGTTTTGAAGTGCTACAGACAGTTTGTTCTTTGTAGTTTCAAAACAGCTGCAATACAAAAGTATTTCTTTCCTCTTAGAAAATCTGCCGCTTATAGTGGAGAACGTTGTTGAGCTCGATAATTACATTCCATCTGTTAATGATGTTAATTAATTCAATTTCCAGAATTCCCAGGAGTATAGTGCCTATTTTAATTAATTAATACAATTTCCAGAATTCCCAGGAGTATAGTGCCTATTTTGTTATGGAAAACAAATCATTTTGCCATAAGACAGCATTACAAATGCATCCAATTTCAGGACTCTTTGTGACGTTAACTAATTTTCCAACTCTATTTCTTCTCTTTTGACTTTTATAGTTCCTGGATTGGGCAAAACGTTGGGCTTCCAGCCCAAGATGATTCGTCTGCGTGCCATTCACAGTTTCCTCTGGTACCTCATCTATGGTCACCCGCTGCGGGACAACCAGACCGCGGCTCTCTCTGCCAGTCAGAGTCTGGCGGAACCATCCAGCTCCGATCCTGGCAGCTCCGATCTTGGCGCCGGGCTCCCAGAATCGCAAGCAAAGCAGGACGAAACCTCTAACCCGCCTCCAATAGACGAGGGATTAGGTGATGAAGAAGGGCTGCAGGGTGATCAGTCTAAACCGGATCAGTCTGACGCCGACATGAAAGGTAAGAGAATGTCATTGGGGTAAAGTGATAAAAAGAACTACAGGCATTATCACTTTAGGCCATTAAAGAAACATGTCTATTTCTTGCATCTTTCTGACAGTATATGCTGATGAAGATTCATGGAGGAGATTTATCCCTCCTGTTCCTCTACACAAAGGCTTTACCAGAGGCTGGGCGATGGTTCGCAGTCTCCTCCTGTGCTTGCCTCTCTCTATTTTTGTGCAGATCGTCCAAATCAATTACAAGGTAAGAGCAAAGTTTTATGCAGATGTTAAAGCAACACATGATGCTCCAGTAAATCCCCTGTGGTGAGCTGAATTCTTTTTGGTTGAAATTGAATCAAAAACTGTTGTTCTCAGTCAGATTTAGAAATTTCTTTGGCATTACATCAGTCACACCCTTCTTATAATCTAACAATGCCTGATAAATAGGGGCAGATGTATTCAGTCTAATTCAATGCTTTGTGCTCTGAGCGATGATATTATTTTACATTTTGGGAGTCTTTCATGGAACAGTGAAATTTAATTTCCAGTTGATCCTTAAAATATTGTTAAATGTTTAAAAAAGCAAACAAACAAAACTAGCACAATAATGTGAATTCCACACATTTGATCCTAATATACATGCATTATTCAGCATCAAATGTGAAAGACATACTTCAAAGACATGACAGGACATTATGGTTCACAAAATCCACTTTATTTCCTCATGGTTAGACATGGGAAACATCCTTCTTTTTTCTTTTACGTTAACAAGCAACAATTTTCTGCTTATGCTTGTGCGTCCGCAGGTGGATGAGCTAGAGGATTACCTCAGTGACTCTGTGAAGCAGCACTATCTTGTCAGAGCGCTGCCCGCTAGAATGAAAAGACAGCTTCTTTACAAAAGGTGATTTTCATTTCTTCCTCTTTTTCTTTACCTTTGAATTTAATTTCCTGTCAGAAACCGTGGCCTTGCCTGTCGAGCAGCAATTACTGCCTTTTTTTTTTTTCTCCAGGAAATACATTTTCCTATTTCATGAGAACCTGCAGAAGTTGGCCTACATGGGTTTGGTGCAGTTCGGCGTAGTTGAGAGATTCAAAGACAAAGACCAGGTACTGAGGGATCTCATAGATGTAATTAAAATAAAAACAATAGCTTCATTTATGTACTGACCCATTCAATTAATTAAAATACTATTAAAAATAATATTATTAATATTCTAACAGTGTTTTTGGTAATTTAAGGAACTTTATCATTAAGTGAAACACATTATACAGATTAATTACACACAGATTGAAGCTTCAGAGCCTCTGTTCCTGCTAATTAGGATGATTTTCTGCGTACAGCTAATGAAAACGTGACTTTTAACATTAGAATTCTACTTATCAGTCTGGTATTCAAAAATTTCAAAGACAGAATTTGATTATTTCTGTTTTTCGCTGTCATTCGTTTTACTCTCATCCAGGTGTTTCTCTATCTGAAGCGCAACGCCTCCATTGTCGACACAACAACTTCGGAGCCTCATTACTGGCTGGTGCAGGAGCCGCCTGATTCACCTTTCGAGAGGCGCCAGTACACGTTCAACACCGCCGAGGACGTGGAGAGCTTCTGGTTTGACCTGATGTGCGTCTGCCTCAATACGCCACTGGGTACATGGACACACCAACACAAAATGCTAAGTCATTCCCTAAAACAATGTTAAGTAAAACAGTTATTTGAAGATCTGACTTTTTCTTTTGAAGGGGTGGTTCGCAGCAAGAGAAACAACCCGGACGATGATTCGGCGCCTTCTTTTGTGCATGATCACAAAATGATTGCTGGAATGAGTTACCTGCTAAAGTAAGCAGAATAAATTCTTCATGTATTAGAAGAAAAGAAAATGTTAGAAAAAAAATTATTAATTTTTGTAGGAGTCTTTCTGTAAACACTTCTAAATCAAAAGTGTCTTAATTAGGTAAAAAGGAAAGAAAAAACATCTCATTTGCCAATATACATCATTATTTGAGTTTGAATTGATATGAGTTACAACAACAATCCATTTCCCTTTGGGATGAAGAAAGTATTTTTGAATGTTGAAGTTTATAATTATATATGCGTACAATTTCAGGACCTTCTGAAATTTTATGCAGTTTCCAAGCTTTCGAGCTTTCGTCTCACAGAGCAGTGCAGGGGAAACTGTTAAGGTTAACTGAATCAATAGTACTTTGTATTATGATTCCTGTGTGATGCATGAGCTCATCAAAAGGCTCCTGATGCAGTTTCTCTGGCCTTGGCATCACAATAAAGTCATTGAATTGTTTCTTTATTTCTCATGGCTCCCCTAGTGAAAGAAGATGCGTGTGCTTTCTGTCTGTTCTGTAACCCAGTGGATTGTCAAACGATGTGAATGGAGTGAAACCCTCCCTATTAAACTGTGTTCTGCTCCAGGCTCTTTCTCCTGACTGCTATACCTTTTCAGTTAGTTTCGAAATTATGGCCCTTCACCTCTGTGGTTTATTACAATAGTTTGGACAGTTCGTTGCTTGGTGAAGAACTTTGTATGTGCTTGCATTCAGTGTGCGTACGTGTTTGGAAACGAGTCGTCTCTCAGCCTGTTTGTCCTTGTTTTTGTGGAGTTATGGGAGCGGATTAGTAAGGTCCAGAGTGGGAGGTGTTGTTTTCAGTGGTGTGTATCTTGTTGCTGCACAGCGAGGCTGCACAGCGCCTTCAGGAATAATCATAATCATCTCAGCTGTTCTATGGAATCTCCAGAGGCTCTTCCTGTTGGCCTCAGTGCGGCGGCTGTATCGCACTCTCAATAACAGATAAAATGACGTAACATTACATAGAAGCCTGCATCTGTTTGTAATTCACTTTTTTAGATAGTGAATTAAATCAGCTGTAATAATTAATATCTTTCATTTCTCCCATGTTTGCTCCCTCAGAGGTAGCTATGAAGTTTGTGACGACGGCTCCGTACCGGGAGACGGCAGAGGAGCAGCAGGTCTGGACTCTGAACTCTTCAGTCATCTGAAACGCAACTGGCTGTGGACATGTCACCTTCTCAACACTAAGCCGGTACCATAAACATCGGAATAGCAGTCCAAAATTGCAACAGTATGTAGAAGTAAGACTTTTATTAACTGATATTATTATCATTTCTAGAAGCCAGATATTTCAGAGGGACCAGATTCCAAACTGAGACTGAAGAGCTTGCTGAGTAGAAATTCCCTCAGGATGAGTCTTCAAGCTGGTGAGTTTGTTGAAAGGCTTTTCTACGTCACTTGTATCAAAACCCGGTGAGTTCTCGTGAAGCTGCCGCAGTGTCATGTTGTTCCTGAATTTAACATGACGTTTGTAATTACAGGAAAAGGCCTCACGCCTTGTTATTTGACCAACAAGCGAACTCTGATCGCAGAAAACATCGAGGTATGACTGCGTGTCAGCTTCCGGTTTTTCTAATATCCACTTGCTGTAACTACAAAATCAAACTAATTTAAGTTTTTTATATCCACTTGCTGATGAAAAACATTATCGATTTCTCTGTAAACAGATGGGGATAGAGTCAGGTTTAAGAAACAAGCTGGTGGTTGGAGGAAAGGGACAGACGAGGAAAAGGAAGAAAACAGAAGTGGTTAAGGCCCCACGAAAGAAGAAAAAAGGTATTGTTTGTTTACCATGAAACATGGTTCGGAGGTGCTTGAAGTATTTTCAGATTTGAAAGGTGTAATTTTTTGACAGTAAAATTTCAAGGATGTTTTCTGGAGAGTTCGTAAAAATTCACAAAATCTGTTGAATGAAATCGTCTAATATCCAGACCTTAAAAGTTTAAAATGTTTTTCATTTTATTTAGTAATATTATTCGTTTTTGTATTTGTTTGTTCAGTGGAACTCCACATCTGCTGAGCTCATTATAGGAGTTATAATGAGCTAGTGAAAGAAGATGCGTGTGCTTTCTGTCTGTTCTGTAACCCAGTGGATTACAGAACAGCATTACCAGCATTCTCAGTGAAATGCTGGTAAAAACGTTAAAAGGTTAACCGGGGGCCATGTTTTGGTGACTTCCTGTGGGCGGAGTTTGAGAAAGAACAGAAGTTTTTAAAGAGACAGGGGTCCAATTTACATTACAAAGTCAAATTCTTCTACATCATATTTGAAATGTAGCTTTTTTATAATAACTGAAGGTAACAGTTACTTGATCGCACTATAAAATGGCACCGTGTGCCTGGAAATGCGTAACATCGCCCCTTTAAAAACAAAAACGTTGGCTTAATTAAAAGTATGTTTAATAGCTGCTCGAAAGTTGTTGTTTGCTAAAGATACTTTTAATTTGACAAGCGAGACTATGTGTTACATATGTTCTAATTTAATGTATCATATTTCGTATTCAATGCACTGAACTTCGGTTACTATGCAGGAAAATTCAAATTTTTTTTTAAGCCTTTAACCGTCTTAAATTTGAAATTGAGCATACTGAAGCCCTAAACAAATGAACAAAAAAATAAATACCTGAAATTCCACTATTGTGTGTGCATTTTTTGTACAGAACCTAAAAAACGCAGTCGAGCTCATGACGCGACTGACCACCAGGCTCTGAAGAGAATGACCAGACACAGAGTCTACTGGTCCGTTCAGGAGGATTCAGTCATGATGCTCTGCTCCGTGGCATCACACCTGCTCAACAGCAAGGTACAAATACACATCTGTTTTTTTTTTTTTTTTTTACTGTTTTCCTGTTATCAACCTCCTAGAGGCTGCTTTTCTTTTTTTCTTGTTTTACAGATAAAAAGACCGTTTGTGCCTCACTGTGTCGTAAGAGATCTTCTCCATGCAGAGTTTGACATATCAAAAGATAAAACGTCTGTCGCTGTTGGACGTCGCACAAGATACATCCTGAAAAATCCTCAAACACTTCTGAACTACAGGTGGGACTAGAGAGCGCATGTTAGACTGAACTTTTCCAATTAAATCCCTCAAGGCGTTTTAATGAGCTATACGTCTCAGGATCTGTTTGGCTGAGGTGCATCAGGACAAAGCTCTGATGAGGCTGCTGGAGAAGAACAAACCTGCTGACCCCGATCAAGCAGACGTGCGTTAATCCGTTTCTATTTTCTTCTCGTTTCATGTTGACGGTAGGGGATGTGGATTCACACTTGCCCATTGTGTTTCAGGACTGCGCCAAAGTCTTCTCGGAGTACGTGCGGCTGCTGAGACAGAAGTTCAGCACCGTCATGTTTGATCGCAACCTTGTCATACCAGACTCTCAAGAGCAGATCTTCACACGGTAAGAACACATCACTAAGTGTCCAACATGTGGTTCAGGGGCCATTTGTAGTCCTTCAAAATGAGTTTTGTTCGGGCCCTGACGACAAGTCAAGAATGGAGAAAATTTGCCCAACAAAATAGAAAACAATGGATGACCCACAATATTTCTAAATTGCCTTTTTCTTTTAATAAGGCTGCAGTCCAAAGCCCATTTTTATGGTTTGGAACTTTATTGATATACATATTAATTTTTTAAAGTTTATTGTTGAGCAGGTAAAACTAAAAATAAAAAATATGCAAGAAACAAATGTGTGCACTTTTAAGTAAATTTTTTTGACCTCCAAGGCAAAATGTTTGGCCACACCTAGAATAGATAATTTTTGTGTGTTTATCTTTAAAGCAGACCAAGGTTATTATATGTATAATGTTTCGTCTGCAGATTTAAAGTTTCTGCGATAGACAATGGAAAATATGTCCCATCCAAAGACATCATCAACTGGTAAGGATTTTTATGGATTTCACAACGTTTGACTCTATGAGATGTCTTTGATATTTTTTATGTTTTCAAGATGTAGAGCACTTTGAGCTACCATGTTGCTGAATTGCGTTATACAATTAAACTTGAATTTTTTTTTTTTTTTTTGGTTTTGGTGCCTATCATAGTTTGTTTGTGTTTATTCTTCACAGCAAAGAAGACATCCATGCTATTGTCTTACACAATCTGATCCAGAGCTCTCTGTCTATGACCAATGGTCAGATGAAGTCTTTCAGATCATTTCAGGTGACAAAACATAAATGTAAAATGCAATAGGACATTATTTAAGCTCTTATTGTTGCGAGGTGTTCATTTTTTGTGAATTTTATCTTCAGACTTACTTCTGCTGGTCTTCTGTCGAAATTTTACAAGAAAAAAGGAGCATTATTATGTTATATTGACCATTTGAGCTTTACATTACATTATTTTCTAGTGTTATTCCTTCATCAAAAACATACCTGTGGTGTTGCTCTGATTAAATCCTTTAATCTCCCATGGCAACCACTCAGCTGTGCAAGACATTTGTGGAAACTGAGTTACTTCTCAGTGCAACCCTGGTAATAATGTTGTTAAGGAGTTAATAGAGATGACTTCCTGAAAGTGGAGTTTCAGAAAGAGCTGGAGTTCTTAAAGAGACAGAGGCCCAATTTCAAGGTGTTAAATTATTTTTAAGTCATATTTGATTCAACATCTCATCACTGCTGATGTTAACATTTACTTCATTGTGCTGCAAAATGGCACTGTATGGCTGGAAAATACGTCATATTGCCCCTTTAAAATATTTGGATTGAGTCTCGTGACCAGATTCATACCATAAAATTTTGAATTCTTAAATGAAGTTTTATTTTTCATGTTTTAGACTTTCCACACATACAGTAAGTATAACCAGGAGCTGCTGTGTCGAGTGTTCGTCCAGTGCAAGAAGAAACGCATGTTCAATCGCCGTCGCATCAGTAAGACACTCGAGCCCAAGAAGAACCGAGGCCTGCCCATGCTGCCCATGTCCTTCCAGATGTCCCAGACCTACTACAGGTCAGCGTTCTTATTTCCTGTATAAGTGATTTACATTTTTTAAAATCCAAGTTTGAACATGAAAACACAATTTAAACATTCATGTTTTCCACTGTTAGACATATGTAAATAAATAATAGAATATAGCAGTTTGCAAAAACTGCGCCGGTACAAACCTCCAACTCTTCATAAACAGTTTTTGAGAACACAAAGCTCTGTATTATTTCTGCCAACTTATAAGTCTCAGACAAAATTTGAACCATTTTTGTAATGAGTTATCCACACAGCTGCTTCATTAGCAGGAGTCGTGCTCAACTTTGATGCTGCTTTTCTGTTTTGTGTTGTAAGTTTGGATGAACAGAGCCAAGTTTGCCTAAAGTGCCATTTATGTTTCAGTTAGGGATGAATTATATATTGACATTAACAATAACGGCTAATGTTGCTGGGGTTTTTTTTTGTCACATATTGGAATTGATCTGATAAGTAAAAATTCTCAATATTAATGTTAAACATACATTTTAGGGTGACCTGAAATTAATGAAAAAATGATATCCAGTAATTGATGGAAATTAACAGCTTAAATAAATAATTTGAGTGTATTTTATTGTCTGGCAGGCATTTCGTGTGGCGCTTTCCGTTTTCCCTGTGCACTGACTCCTTCTGCTTCCTGAGGAATTTAATAACCAGAGGGCCAGGGGTCCACAGGCCGACCACCACTTTCTATCACGAACCTGAAAACAGGTCACAAACCGACGAGGAAGTGTGCGACAGGAAAACGTCAAAAAAGGCCAAGCATGGCTCTGAAACGGAACCTCAGATACAAACAGCTGGAGCCGAATCCACAGACAAAGTAGACAACAACCAAAGTGGAACGCGGGGAGAGGAGAAATCCTGGGAATCAGAAGAGAAATTAGAGAACACAGAGGAGAAGAGCCAATCAGATGAGCAGAAAGATCCATCTGGAGATGATGATGCTTCATCGAGCAGAGAGCAGACGGATGAGTCGCCGGATCCTCCAGACCTATCAGATATGCTGCAGTTCCCTCTGAACTCTCCAGGGGGCGCCTGCTTGGTCTCCCTCAGCCTGATGACTCTGGGATGGCTGAACATCCACGTCTCTATCCCCAAGCAAATCGTAGTGGTGGACAGCAGCCTGGTGGACAATGAAGTGGTCAAGAGGTGAGTTCCTGTTTGAATGAAACCAGCGTCTGATCAACTTTCCATTCTTCTTTCTTTTCAAAGGTTTGAAAGAAGTTTATTTTGAGATAGACGAATCAAAAATAGGTCGTCTTAAATAAACCCATTTTGTGCATTAATATCGCAAAAAATGCGATATTAAAAAATACGACTTATTAATTTCCAGCATGGCTTCTTTGGAAGAAGATGACGACGATGACGATGACAATGGGGATGAGTGTGATGGAAGGAAAAAGCTTCAAGTCAACGCTCACCAAGCGTCACACACCAACTACTTGTTGATGAGGGGCTACTGCTCTCCAGGGATTGGTAAAACTTTTTATTATTTTTACTGTTCACTTTCATTTCCGCTGTGTTCATTGAAAATTGTCATTTTATTGATGATGTTTTTTGTTTTTTTTTGAAAAAACATGCTTTTTTCTTATACAACAGTTGAACATAAAGTGTCTGTTTTGTTCTTTGAAAACACTGAGAAAAAAACTTTGATTTAATAAATGCATTTTTTATTTTTATTTTAGTTAAGTTGCGCAATCTTAACATGAACGACAACATTGTGGTGGAGTCTTGCATCCTGAATCTCAGTCTGCGAGACGCTCCGGCTCACCACATCTTTTGTGAACAGAGTAGGTATCAGAGGATTCAAAACTTGCACAAGTAGGTTTTCCGAGCTGTAAAATCAAAGTTTTTGTTGTCGTTTCTAGTTGCTCTGCCTTTGGAGTTGACTAAATCCGGCCCCTCGCTGCTGCCCTCTGTCCTCACCCGCATCATCCTGTCGCCGTCCTACTCTCCGCCCACTGCAGAGGAGTGTGACGAGCGCTTGGTTCAGGACAGACAGTACAGCACTCAGGACATTGAGGCGTGCGCTCGGCTCAGGAGGAGTTTAGACGAAGCCGGTGAAAAGGGGTTGGATGAACGGGATCTCCACGACTCTCATCTCCACCTGCAGGAGGCGCAGTCTGGACGCATGAGGAGCCTGCAGCAGTACCTGACGGTAAACTTGCAGAGCTAACGTTGTCTACTCACTGCTAACCTTTCACTTTTGCTTCACAAGTTAATGAAAGTTAATATCAAACTGAAGAAATGTTGGAACAGCTAAATGAACTTTCCCAAATAGTTGTTGAGTTACCAATAGACCATCTATTTTTTCAAAGTTACTGCATGAATAACGGTGATCTGTTTTGGTGTATGCAGCAAATTATGTTGCCCATATTTGGCTTATAGGCTGCAGTGGCTGGAAATTTTTTTCACCAGCTGCGTTTCCATTAACCATAAAATTGCGCAAATTGCAAGTATAAAATAAAATAAATAAATAAATGAATAACAACACGGCAATTTTGAAAAACGTTTTTCGCTAAAAGTTTTTGCACTACAATAAAGTATTTTTTTTTTTTTTGGGCCATATCCAAATAGATATATTTCGCAAAACTGCAATTTTTTTTTTTGCATCACACAAGTCATATAATCAGCAGCCGGATGTTACTACGGGTGGAGAACAAAAAAAAAAGAACAGGAAGTAGTAGAAGGATGATGATTTTTTGTATTTTTTAGACAATGTGCAGCTGAATTTTCACATCATCACACAGTCCATCAAAAGTTGTCATTCCAAACTATTGAATACATAGGTCTTTCGTAAAATGGTCAACTACAATTTCCCCAAAACGCCGCATACGGAGCCGCTCCCCAGTACAAAGAGCTTGTCCTTATACTTGGGCCAACGCTTCCCCAAAATTGTTTTTTCAGTTTGCTTTTTCTTTACATTAATAGTATATCAACAAAGATTTGTGCACATTTGTATTGGAAATGCAGCTGGTGTAATTCTTGTGGATGGAAAGTCGTAAAAATCTGTGTTCCGTCTTTGGCAAAGTAGATGTTTCTGATAGACCCTTTTCTGCTTCAGGACCTGCAGGAAAAAGGCCAGGTGGTCCGAGTCGGGAGCCTGAGCGTCCGCTGGGTTCTAATGGAGCACGCCGAGCCGTGGCTCCTGACCGTAAACTGCAAGCAAATGTCTCAGCCTCACGAGAACGCCAAGCGGCGTCCCCACCTGACGAGTCAGTACAACTTCCCCTTCGCACGTAAGAGGTGCATTAAAGCGATGCAGCTGGAGGCCGAGGGACCGCCTGCGAAAAAACCCGCATCAGACAAAGAGAAGCAAACAGACAGAGAAACCTGGGCTGATGGAACTGGGAATCCCAACGCAGACGATGGAACTGGGAAACCCAACGCAGACGATGGAACTGGGAATCCCAACGCAAACGATGGAACTGGCAATCCCAACGCAGACAATGGAACTGGGAAACCCAGTGAAGCTGAACAGCAGAAAGAGCGGACAGATAATGGGAGAGGAGATAAAACGCTGATTTTAGAAACGGGGAAAGAAGTGTCGACACAGCCTGAACAAGAAGGAGAGGAGAAGATGGAAACCGAGCAAGAACAAGTCAGACCAAGGAGGTTCAGAAAATGCAGGTTAAGTGGTGAAAAAGTTGAAGAGGTTGTAGAATCACCATCAGTCGATACCGAGTGAGTTTCCCCTGCAGCGAGCTTTAGCCACTCTTCCCAGATCCCGTTATTCACTTTGTTTTACCGCCGATCTCGTCTCACGCAGGGAGAATTTGAGCTTCATCAGTCGGCCGTGGCGCTTCATCGACGGAAAGGTGAACCGGCCGGTATGTAAGGCAATCCTGGAGGCGGTTCTGTACCACATCATGTCTCAGCCGGGCCTCACTCAGCAGACGTTGCTGGAACATTACAAAGACGCCCTGCAGCCTGTGACGGTGCTGGACATCGTGCAGGTAAACGGAAATCCACTTATGACAGGCAGCAGGTTTTACGCTCTCTGCTGGAAATGATGTTAGTGGCAGTTTGGTTTTCCTGGTTCCTGCAGGAGAACGAGCTTTGCACTGCGTTCGCTGAGGAGAAGATGCATGCCGATGCTGCATTTCTGAGAAAATAGCTTTGTTTTTTGTCATTTACATTTTGATTTCTAGTTCTTGTACATCACAAATAAACTTAATAAAGTAAATGAAAGTGAAATTAGATAATTACAAAATGTCAGGTGTGACATTTTGGACAAATTCAACCTTTTTGACTAATGACATTCAAAAAACTGTCCATTGTGACTGAAAAGATAGTTTTAAAATGTATATATTAAGGACTTCATAAAGCCTTTAATTTTACAGTTTAAATATAAACTGCTGTTGGTAAAAATAAGAGATTGACACTGTGCTTTTGCAACAATGGATGGTTTCCTGAAAGGTTTGAAGAATAGAATAGTTCTTTATTAATCCCAGGGGGGAAAATCACTTGTTACAGGAGCGCAGTGTGGGATTATAGTTAGTCTTTTATTACAATATGTTGGTGTTAAGGAAATAAATAAGACTCACCGAAGATGAAACACTGAGTCAATCAAGAACGAATCAAAATGCATTTTTATTATTTTATTAAGAAATGAAGCAACGAATATGAGCAACGACTCCCCCTGGCTGGTCCAGGGAATTGAGGAAAAGATGAAAACACATCTCTTTTGATATTCGCCAGTCCTCTTCCAGAGACAGGAGCAAAAGGGAGTATCCCACCAGCTTCAGTTTATTTCACAACTCTGGTATTTGTACTTGCAGATTGTGAGGGTTCGAAAAAAGTTCAGTGCTTTATAGACAAAATTGATTGATTCATTGAAATAAAGCTACTTTTGTCATAACAGTTGGTCAGCAGGTATTGAAGCTTATGTTCACTAAGTGAGTATGCTCTGTATAATTATGTCATGGCACGGATCTGCTGTTTGTCTGGAATATGATGTGTGGACATTTCTGCGCTGGTCAGGACAACCCAGTCAGAGATGGTGTGGTTCCAGGTTTTGCATCTGGAGCTGCAGAATAACAACTCCTTATTAGGAAGTATCACTCTAAAACTGGAGCTGTTAAAAGTAACACAAATCATTAGTTATGCAAGAGGACAGAAAACGGTTTGTTTACAGCTTATGGTGTGGCTTACATCTGTAAAGTTGAGAGTAATCAGTATGATTAATTTAAACAGATGTTTTCCATCTAATCTGATTTTTAAGATAATTAAAGCAAAACTGGAGCCTTCCCAGACTGACTAATTGCTGCACCTGAAGCAAATGTTGAGAGGCTGGATGCACCTTTCACCATTTTTCTTTTTTTTTTTTGTAAAACATACCATGTTACAGTTTCCTTCTGCTTTATAAGTCTGCAGTTTGTATTAGTTTATCACATGAAGAAAGAAAAGAAAATGCATCAAAGTCTGAAGTTGAACATGACAAAAGAGGAGAAGAATGATCCTGTAATTAAAACTGAAGATATTTTATTTGGCAAGAATCGTATGAAACTCGCACCACTTAGGCTCTAATTTTTGACAGCTAAGATCTGGTTCTTTGTTTTCTCACCAGGCACTTATAGAATTGGGATGTGTAACGAAGAGAACTTTAGTTAAAGACCCTAAACCTTCGCTGTTCGGACGTTCTGCGCCGGCCAGCAGGGGGAGCACTGTGGCGACAGAGGAACCGGACACAGTGTTTTATGAGCCCACCATCAGCTGCTGCCTGCGGCTCTGCAGGGTGCTGCCCAACGAGCGACACTGGAACAACAATCTACCGTGAAGCTGCTGGGCCTCCGCAGCTCACACATCCTAGGAGGACTGTCACGTTTTTTTTTTTTTTAACGTTCGCTCTTTTGTGTTGAGTAAAAAGTTGTGAAACAAATTTTTGAAAATATTTTTTCTCTGTAAAGATATGGTTAAAAGCCAGCATTTTGTTCAGTTGTATAAATTCAGTTGTATCAATATTGTCTCTTAGTGCTTAATCTATATGTTTAAAGTCTAAATAAAACAGTTTTTTCTAAAGATATGTTCTTGCTTTCTCTTTTGGCTCCTTCCTTTTTTGCAGCGTACATGTCCTACCTCCTTTTCTATAACAATAGGTCAGTCTCCTCCCTCCTCTATTCTTGCCACTCGGACAGGAACTGCACATTATGTGCAACTTTCTCTTGTTGTCTATGTGTAAATCTTGAAGGGTTAGAATGTGCTTAAGGAAATGGTTTATGGCTTTAGGCACAGCACAAAATCATGAGCGTTACCAGTATCTACGGGAGGATTCTCAGGAAACGGATAAAAATCCCCGGGAAGTAAATTGATGAACTGCTCCAGATTCTGCTTCAGCTTCAGAATACTTTTTTTTTTTTTTTAGAGCACAGATTGACTTAATATGGCCCAATGTTACTCTTGAGGTGTGTACTCGAGTCCAATAGATGGGCTGTCGCGTGCATTTAAACTCTTTAACGGGTTAAAAATGTTTTACACTCTTGAAGAGACTCTTCCTGTTACTCCACACCTTGATGACAGCTGTTCTAAAAATAAATGATCCCTTGAAAAAGGCTTTTTGTATTCACTCAGATCATTGTTGTGTACTACTATGTCTTAGGAAACGGAAAATCTGTGGGGGATTTTTTTTGTTTCTTTTTTTTTTTTTAGCCACAACCTGTCAAGTTTTTGGCAAATTCCTACAAAAAATGGGGAAAATCTATATTTTTTTCAGTGGACTTTTCAAATAGACTTAGCGTAATTTGCTTCACTTTTGCAGATGGTTGATATATTTAGAACAGAGGTAGGATGTCCGCTGAGGAAACGCGCCGAAGTGCTAACATTGCTTCACTCAGTCCAACAAGCATCAAAAAAAAAAAAAAGGGAGAAGGAAACGGGAGTATCTAGCTTGTGTCCTGCAGAGAATTTTTTTTTCCCAGATGAAGCTCGCTCAGATGAAGTTCACTGGCTGTTTGGGAATAATGGTTTCCAGTTTGATTCTGTTACTGGTTTGCTCCTTGACCTGTGTGAGCAGCTGTGGTAAGTAAGGTTTTCCAACTGTTCCTATTCTCCTTGGTCTGTTTTTTGCAAGAGAGAGAGATATCATGCATAAACACTGATTTGTTGCCGCTTAAACAGAAATTGCATAAGATCAGCAGTTCAACTTTGTCCTTCTCATTTCCATTTAAAATGATCAGCTTTTTAATAGACAAATTATTCTTGCTATTTTAGAACTTAATTTCTGGATTCATTTCTCTTTTTGTTAATTGGTCAAAAAAGAAAAAAAAAGTATATGCTGTTTTTTTGGCTTGTTTTATAAATTTAGTTAGAACTGATCAATAAATGGACTTTATTATCATTGCTCAAAGAAATAGTAAAATTGGCAATTAAATACCATCGCTTGGCTACCGGAGCACACACAAAAACACACAAGTGTGCCTTTAATTACATAAAATAAATAATTTAAAATGAAAAGAAGATTATATAAAAAGGTTGTAGTGATTGAGCTGCTTTGATGGTGGAACTGCTGGTTGATTTTGACTCGGATATTTGTAATACTAAAAGCAACATTAAGTTCTATATTCAGCACCTTTAAAGATAAAAACCACAAGGTTCTTCAAAACAAATGATAGATTACAGACTGAGAACGAACGAAATGCATGCATGAAAACAAACATGTGAAACGGTCCAGTGGGACCAGAATAATAAAATCTAAAGAGATTACATCAACTGTTTTTTTGGGGGGGTTTTTTGTGTATGTGTGTGTTTTTTATTTTATTTTTTATTTTATTTTTTTTAAAAGATCTATTGAATCCATTTCTGTTTTTAAGTCTTGCGACAAAGTCTTAGTGGTGACATGCAAATGCAAAGCATCTGGGATGCATGCTCAAACCTGCAAAGTATCTCGCTGAGACTCAAAGCAAAAACTGAGATGTACTGCGAATGATTATATCTGGAATTGTTTCATGTTGGCATATGGCTGATTTTATATTCAATATTTACTGTGTTTCTTCCAGATTACAGCTGTCCAGACAAACCTGTGATAAGTCCATCCAGCCTGGTGGTGAAGTTCGGTGATGCAGCCTCTGCTACATGTGTAGCCTGTCAGCAGGCCTGTCTTCCCGCAGATGATAATGTTATTAATATGGAAGCTTCTCTTGGAACTTCAGACACAAATGGAAGCACAGTGACCTGGACAGTGGAACAAATGACTGTGTGGGATTTGACTCCAAAATGCTACTATACTCTCGAGAATGCTCAGTGTTGCACCAACCTGAATGTTATCGTCTACAGTAAGTTAATTAATGTCACCAAACCATTTAGAGTTTTTCACCATAATATGTATTTTTATGTTTAAATGTTTTAAACATGAATGTTATTGTTTGCTGTTATTAATCATTACTGTTCTTTTTATTTTTGTTCTTGTCTTCTCCCCAGAACCTCCAGAAAGTGTGACCTTCAGCATTAACCCCTCCCGACCTCTGACCGAGGGTTCAGAGGTCACCCTGCAGTGTGACGTTCTGAAAGTCGCTCCGGCTAAAAACCTCATTGTGACCTTTTACAGAGGTCAGACGTCTGTAGATGAAATGAGAAGCAGCTATATCGTGAAGAGACCAGTTGATGAGATATTTTCTTTGAGCTACAACATCAGCAAAGAAGACAATGGAGTCCAGTTCTGGTGTGAAGCCAAGCTGGACCTGGGAGCTGAAGGACCACAGCCCCCTCTAGTGGTGAAATCAAACGAAAAACAAGGTAAGAAATGAATCACCTCAGTTCAACTTTTTATGACATTTTAAGACAGAAGGTATCATCTAGTCACCCTCAGTCACTTCACTGTGTGATTCTACAAGAATCGAGTGATTTCATAATAAGACAACTAGAAGTTTTCTTTATTAAAATCTTTATCTAAATGAAAAATGCATTTTAATAAACGCTGCAGACATATTAAACATGTTTTTGAGTTTTAATTATGCAAAATTAAATCAGTCAGAAAATGACAGAGTGACACAAAGATTTTCGAAATAATTCAAAGTTGTATGTAAAATAAACAACATCAACCAAATAAAAAGATTAATGTGACCAAATATTAACTTAAAAATGTATGAGCTGCATTGTTTTGGGAGATTCTGTCCTAACTCGGATATTTTAGATAAATATGAGAACATGGAAAATCAAATGCAATAATAAAATACATCCGGCTTTTATTTCTGGTTTTATGGCTACTATCAACATGAATTCCAGACAAAATCCAAGATTAAGACTAAGATGTTGCTTTGGAATGTCACCCCTCTTCCTATTTCCTTTCCGCAGTTTTTAGGTCTCTCTCTCTCTCTCTCTCCCTCTCTCTCTCTCTCTCTCTCTCTCTCTCTCTCTCTCTCTCTCTCTCTCTCTCTCTCTCTCTCTCTCTCTCTCTCTCTCTCTCGCTCTCTGTCTTCAGCTCCATCTTTTGGTTCATCCATGCAATTGTGAGAATGCTAATGAGCAGATTAGCATTCTCTCCAAACTGTCACAAAATGTGGGAAAAGTAAAGAAGTGTCTCAAAGCAGTGTAGCGAATGCAGACTTATTATTATTATTATTATTATTATTATTATTATTATTATTATTATTTAGATCCTCATTGTCTAAACTGAGAAATGCAAATAATAGTTTAATATAACTTTTCTATGACAGTGACAATGAATAGCTAATCAGCTCTTCATTTTTGCTTCCCAGCGGATTTGGGGACGACCGGTGATGCTCCCAGTTGGAACCTCTGCAGGCTCATCCTCTGCTTGACGCTTGTAGTTTCTGCCTCTGTTTGAGTCCGAGGTCATTAAGATGCACCGATGAACTGAAGTCGGTAAAATCGGCAGTTCTGACTTTCAGGGTGTGACGTGTCTGAAGAGATTTCCATGTATAGTCACATTTTGTTTGGCTCGGCTCTTTTTTGAACATTTCTCCTAATTGTGTCTATATGTCCTGTATTCCTATCCTGCTGCATGGTTTCTATTATTTAAACTATTGATGTGTAAAATAACACTTTTCTACCACTTCTAATACATTTTTGAGTGATATTTATGTTCTGATAACCCTCGCTAGTTTTTATAACATCACCTAAAGGAGTCTCTCTCTCTCTTTCTCTGTCTCTCTTTCTCTCTCTCTTTCTCTCTCTCTCTCTCTAATTTTCTTAATCTGAATTTTGAGTCTTCATGATCAATGAGACATAATCATCAAAATAACAACAAACAAAGGCTTGAAATGTATGTGTAATGATTCTAAATGAAATATTATATCTCCACTTTTTGAGATGACTGACAAGAAATATTACACTTTTGTACAAGTTTCTTATATTTGTAAATGCACCAGTGGATCAGGAGGCCAGTTTCAGTTCTATTGAAAACAAAACCCCAAAAAAAAAAAAAAAACCCACTAAGATTTAAATTAAGACTCTAAATATCTCCTTTCTACTTAGCTCATTCCTTGACACTTGTACTAAACTACAAGATGTTTCTGAGGTTTCTTTCTGTCGATGCAAAGGGCTGCACGTTCCTTCTGTTCACCTCGTTTCTCCCTTCATGTCTGCTTCAGGAAGCAGGCCTTGATCAGGCTACAACAGTTTGGTTTCATATTGAAAATGACAGTTTCCTGATAAGTGGAAGTGGTTGCGAACATCTGTCTCTGGGGTCTGCTGCTATCTATCACTGCAATCGCTTTTACTTGCAGAATGAGAGACCGTTAAGCAAAAACAGGAAATGTACCTTTTTTTTTAAAACATTTTTTTCCTGGATAACACCAAATTTTGAAATAACGTTTATGAATTAACAACTTTGCATTAGGAGATTATCTCAACGAGCAAGACTTTCACTTTCACATCCTGGCCACATTCACATCTTGGTAGAAGGTCAGAGGTCGGATGTGTGCTAAGGAAACAAGCCGAGTTGCTGACGTTGTGTCACCCAGGACGATCGAAGTTTAAAAACGGACTGAAACATCGACGTTTGGTTTCTGACTCTTAGAGAAGATTTCCTTTCCAGACCTGAATATTTGTTTTTCACAAATTGCCCGGAAAAAAATAAAAATGCTTTCCAGTTTTGTTCTGCTGGCGGCTTCCTTCACCACTTTCCTCTGCTGCGTGAGCAGCTGCGGTAAGTAAAGAGTTTTTATCTTTTTGTGCTTTTCTGATGTAAAGCAGTTTGAGTTGCCTGGTTGTCCAAAAATAAACTCTCAAGTCTGCCAGTTGCAGCAATCTTTCCTTCAGAGAGCAAAAACGGTGAACCAGGAGCCATTTTAACGTTGAAGAGCTCATGGCAGCAGTAGTTCATTTAGAGGACATGATGACAGCATCATGTCCTCCATGATGCCACAGCTAGAATGGAGCTTCATTGTAATCATTTCTGTTGCTTTCAGAGCAGATTTCACTGAACAGCTTTTCAGTCCATGTTAGATCACGACTTGCTGTGGATAACAACAGTTTCAGCCGAGGCCTTTAAAAGTGTTTTACTTTTGTTTTGGGGTTGACGTGTTGTCACGCCATGTATGACACAGAAGCTGAGGATGAGTTTGGTGTTGACCTCCATGCTGTTTTTAGAAATTGGTGCACTTGAATCCAGAAAACTTCACAACTTTCTTCATGATATCTTGACTCATTTCTTATTCTTTTTTTTCCCTCTCTTTAATGTCTTGAGTGTATCTCAAAGGGTTGTCCTAAAATCCATCTGCATGTTCCTTCATGTTCCTCAAATGTTATAACTTCACAGAGCCATGACATCATCAACCGGGCCGTTTCCACATGATCCCAACGGACCGGCTTAAAATTCACAGTGATCAATAAACCACGCTAAATCCACTTTTGTGTCGAAATCATTTGTTTTCTTGGTTTAAAACCTAAGAAAATGTTTTCCTCTTGATTATTTTTGACAATTTCTTTGCTGAAGCCTCTGTGTAGCTTCCATGTGTTGGGCTCTGGTGAGTGTTTTTTTTCTTACTTCTTTATTTTTAGGACAAAACCGAATGGTGTCATTTCATTTCACGGGTTGCTAACTGATCAGCACAGACTGAAGCGATGGAATTTCCTGTCTGTAACGTGGAACGGTTTCATAAAAAAATAGAAAACATTTCTTATCCCCAAGAGGAACTTGGCATAAAAACATGCCCAGCTGCTTTGAGCATGTTTTCTGTTGTGATGCAGCACAGTGAACACAGAGAAGAGTCATGAAGACTTTAAAGAAATAAAAACAAGATACTACAGAATTTTATCTGATAAACTTTTTACAATCAATTGAGAGCGATACCTATGAGACGGGGGTTGAGATGCTTCTTATGAGACGTGTCTCGTTTCAAAAGCTGAAAACTGTGCAGAATTATTTCACACTATTCACAGGTTACAGTTTGTGAAATGCAAACCGTTTTTTGGATTTATAACAACTACAAAAACACATAAATCAATCCATCAAGGTAGTCAAAACATTATTTATTTCAGAGTAGAACCTTAACTGTAAAATATGCTTTTTCATGTCTGTCCTTTAATCTAAGCAGTTTTTAAAGCAACTTGCAGTATTTATTAGCTTATCTCTGTCATCTTTCTCTTTGGCATCAGGTAAAATGGCCTTGCAGTTTAATTAGAGCTGTGATTATGTATTTCTATTTGTCTACACAAATGCTTGCAGTTTATAAGAATAGATATTTTCAGCCAGTAATGAAAAGCATGCTCTAACCTGCAAAGTATCTCGCTGAGACTCAAAGCAAAAACTGAGATGTACTGCGAATGATTATATCTGGAATTGTTTCATGTTGGCATATGGCTGATTTTATATTCAATATTTACTGTGTTTCTTCCAGATTACAGCTGTTCAGATAAACCTGTGATAAGTCCATCCAGCCTGGTGGTGAAGTTTGGTGATGCAGCCTCTGCAACATGTGTAGCCTGTCAGCAGGCCTGTCTTCCCGCAGATGATAATGTTATTAATATGGAAGCTGCTCTTGGAACTTCAGACATAAATGGAAGCACAGTGACCTGGACAGTGGAACAAATGACTGTGTGGGATTTGACTCCAAAATGCTACTATACTCTCGAGAATGCTCAGTGTTGCACCAACCTGAATGTTATCGTCTACAGTAAGTTAATTAATGTCACCAAAGCATTTAGAGTTTTTCACCATAATATGTATTCTTATGTTTAAATGTTTTAAACATGAATGTTATTGTTTGCTGTTATTAATCATTACTGTTCTTTTTATTTTTGTTCTTGTCTTCTCCCCAGAACCTCCAGAAAGTGTGACCTTCAGCTTTAACCGCTCTGGACCTCTGACCGAGGGTTCAGAGGTCACCCTGCAGTGTGACGTTCTGAAAGTCGCTCCGGCTAAAAACCTCATTGTGACCTTTTACAGAGGTCAGACGTCTGTAGATGAAATGAGAAGCAACAATATCGTGAAGAGACCAGTTGATGAGATATTTTCTTTGAGCTACAACATCAGCAAAGAAGACAATGGAGTCCAGTTCTGGTGTGAAGCCAAGCTGGACCTGGGAGCTGAAGGACCACAGCCCCCTCTAGTGGTGAAATCAGACAATCTCACTGCTACAGTTTATTGTAAGTTCAGAGACAGACACACATACTATATACATATACACAATTCCAAAAAATGTTTTTCCCCCCAACATTAGTAAGATATCGTCAACATTTTGTGCACATTTATAATGGAAACTCAGCCTACGCTGTGTTCAAAAATACATTCCAGCTACAGTGGATATTGAGTAAACATTCCATAAGTTTCTAAGGAAGATTTTGTTTAGATGTCCCTTGAAATGTGTAGCATCAAATGGAAGCGTTTATCCAACAGTAAATCTTGGTGTTTTTTCCACATATTGGATGATTGAATGATTCCATTTTGTTCCCGTCTTTGTTGTAAAAACGCAGATGGACCTGGAGCTGAAGGTTCCGGCTGATCCAGCTCCAATCAGCATCATCAGAGGAGAAACTCTACATTTGACCTGCTTGGGTGAAGGAAACCCCAAACCTCAGTCCAACTGGACGCTGCCGTCCAACAAAGGCCACAGAGGTGTGACCGATCTGACAATCAACTCAATTGATTTTCAGGATGGAGGGCAATATGTCTGCACCGTCAGCAACACCGTGAACTCTGTCAGTGTTACATTTGACGTAACAGTCCAAGGTGAGCTTCCTCATGGTTAGATTCTAAAGTTTTTAACATTCACAGAAATGAGTCGTAGTACTTCTTCCAGTATTATTATTTAGCTTGAACTCACGTCACCCCAAGAAGGAAGTTCAACTGTTTGGGGATTTTGAATCATCTCTGTTCCCCTTTTTCTCTACTTTTTGGCAGAAAACTTCATTCCGTACATAATAGGTGCCGTAATTGCTGCTGCTGTGATATTGATCAGCTCAGGAGTCATCTACAGTTTTTATTACAAACGGCACAAGATGGGAGAATACCAACCAAAAGACG
Organism: Poeciliopsis turneri; assembly: GCA_922788865.1. Taxonomy (NCBI): domain Eukaryota; kingdom Metazoa; phylum Chordata; class Actinopteri; order Cyprinodontiformes; family Poeciliidae; genus Poeciliopsis; species Poeciliopsis turneri. The sequence goes on from CAKLNU010000176.1 coordinate 191,097, forward strand.
CTCTCTGTTTGGACGCAGTGCAACACAACAATCTTTGTTAGTAGATGGTTTCAGTGTTGTGAGAAAGTTACAGGAACCCTTTGTATCTGGAATCTGGAGATTACATATTTTACACTCAGGCTGCTACGGATTACAATTATTTCCTCTTGACTATTTTTACATTGATGGTATTTTTGAATCATCTTTGTTCCTTTTTTTCTCTTCTTTTCTGCAGGAAACACCAACGCGCACACAATAGTTGGCACAGTAGCTGCTGTGGTTCTGCTTGGGATCGTTGTTGCCGCTGCAGTCTACATCTGTCGCAAAACACAGTAGAAGTAGGAGAGAACCAACAGCAGGACACTCACCGTTAGAACACAGTGTGTCACGGAGGGAAGCGCTGAGGCTGCAGGATGAGCAGGTCCACTGACACTGAGTCAGCCTGCTGTCTTCTGCTGCGTTTGGTTCAGATTTATGTTCCAATTTAGCTCATTTCCTTGTTGCTAATGTTTTCCATGTTAAGTAAGAACATTGCAATGAATATCTTACAATCTCTGTACAATTTAGTTTGGACTGTATATTTGTATTATGTGTTAGGGGTGGGATGATCTAAAGTAAATACTGTATGTAAAGTTCTGGGTGGTCTCTTATGCTCTGTTCTGTGTAGCCCTCCCCTCAGGGTTTTTTTTTTTTAATAGCTGTGTTTCCATTATGAACGAATGCAAAATTTTGCAACTGCAGTGATGCCATGAAATGAAAATCAAAGTTTTGCAAAATATGTTAATTGTGAAACGGGCAAAAAAAAACCAAAAAAAAAAAAAACACCCTCATCTTAACGCAAAATCTTTTTTATCAAGTATAGTGAGTTTTTTTTTTTTCTAAACTCGTTTAATGAGTGGGATTGTTTTTTTTTCTAACTGTTTTCACAAATACAATTCGAAAATAATTTTTACGATTATACGGTCAGTGGCGCAGTGGGTAGCGCTGTTGCCTTGCAGCAAGAAGGTCCTGGGTTCGATTCCCGGCCTGGGGTCTTTCTGCACGGAGTTTGCATGTTCTCCCTGTGCATGCGTGGGTTCTCTCCGGGTTCTCCGGCTTCCTCCCACAGTCCAAAAACATGACTGTCAGGTTAATTGGCCTTCCCAAATTCTCCTTAGGTGTGAGTGTGTGTGTGCTTGGTTGTTTGTCCTGTTTGTCTCTCTGTTGCCCTGCGACAGACTGGCGACCTGTCCAGGGTGACCCCGCCTCTCGCCCGGAACGCAGCTGGAGATAGGCACCAGCAACTCCCGACCCCGTTAGGGAGAAGGGTCAGAAAATGGATGGATGGACGGTCAGTGGTCAGTTGTAATAAACAAGTGTGATGCCCATGATGGAAGAGCATAGATCAGACATTTTCTTGCAAATCACTTTGATACGTTTTGATATATTTTCTGCTCGTTTCTAAGTTCGGACTTAGAAACGGGCGATGACTAATGACCAGCAGTCGTTGCTCACTGTGGTTTATTTTTTAACTTTTGCCCTTTATGTGAAAAGTCCCTACCTTTCCTCCCTCTGTTCGCTTCGGTTTCCTCTTACAGAGAAAACAACAAACCAGCCGTCCATATTTCAATGCCGGTATCAGTTAATCTGTGTTATATCATCTTGTGCTGTGCTTAATGTAAAACTAGTTGTAGAGAAAAATGTGACAGTGATCTGCATTGTTTCCTGTCGGCAGCTGCAAAAACTCTCCGACTCGTTGAGTCTGTCGTTGTTGTGAACAGAAGCGATTCAAGCCGGCAGCCTGTTGATCGTTTGATTTGATTGCAGGCTTTGTAAAAAAAAAAGGATTTCTGTTATTTGAAGGTTCTGAATGGTTTTCTATTATTATTGACATCTTTGTGTGAAGTTACACAGCATTTGCACCTCTTGTGCTGTGTGAATATTATCAGAGGAGCTGATGCAACTTCAGTTTTATGATCACAAAGTGAAAAGTCTTTGAGAAATTAGAAAAGAAAAAAATGTGTATTTTTACTTTCTGTGCCATTACTAACGACAGAAAGATGATGAGATTCAGTGTTTGTAGTTTGGGCCGACCCAGACAAAGGCAGGAAAGAATAGATAGAAATATGCAACATTTATATGTACATATAAAATAAACCAAGAAATTAAACAGAACTCGCAGGAACTGAGACAAAGGAACAATTCAGAAGGAACCATGGCGACAGAAAACTATTGTTTCGACAGCCTGGTGAAAACGAAGGTTGTTTGGCTTTTCCTGTGAGCTTCCGCCATTTGTGTCTTTCCATCAATTTTACGATGACACCAGATTGATGACAGCAGTTACACACTAGTGTTCAATAATTGCCCAACACATCACCGAACGTCCAGTGGTGACATTTAATAAACTCCTTAACCTACGATGACTTATAGTTTCACTGAGAAAGCTGAGTTTCAGATATTTCTGATGTGTCACAAGACTGTACAATGAAATTGCGTTTTAAATAAATCAGGAGTCCCAAAGGCACAGTCTAAAAACAAAATCATGAGTTGAAAGCTTATGTAACTTGTTTTTAATATGTTAAGCAATGGTGGTTGGGACATGCAGCATTTTTTTTATTGCCTTTAATATTAGTGAACTTTTGACATATTTGACATTATTAAAGGGACAGAGTTATTTATTTTCCAGCAACCTAGTTCCATTTTATAACGCCATCAAGTAACTATGTTACCTTGAGTTGTTATAAAAATGATTTATATGTCAAATTTGACAGTGTAATTTAATGCCTTGAAATTGGGCTGCTGTCTCTTTAAGAAACTCCTACTCCTGAGAATATAATGAGGATTTGCATTTTGTTGGAAGGAGTGAGAAACTGCAGCTACAACGTTCACAAATGACTAGATGATGTAGATGCTGAACTATCAGTTATGAAAATGTTATGTTTGGTCAGAGAAATGTTGTAAAGGAACAAAAACAAACAAACAAATGAACAAGAAAACTTGTAATTTGTATGAACAGCGACCTCCGCTGGTTTAGGTAAGATTCTGGCCGCTTTTCTCTGAAATCTTCATGACGTTACAATCATCCTGGATAAATTCACTTGAGCTTTCACTTCAGATTTTGTTTTACAGAAATGGAAACTATTTCTAAACAACCCCACGTCAAAGTGCTTGCACAGAGCGGAAGGGGGATTTTGTGGGGAAATCCTGAGTGGAACTGGATGCTGTCCAAAATATTCATTAGTTCAGTTCCTAAAATGTCTTTCTTTACAATCCAGTGTATTGGATTGTGTCAATAACACAATTTACGTTTGGTTCGAGAGTCAAATGTGAGACTGTTTCTCAGAGAGATTTAAAGTAGATCATGGTTGTAAAAAGGAGGAACAAACAGTCACTGTCTAAAAAAATGGATATGATTAAGCAGTTTTGACCTTTGACCTATGCAAAAGGAGAAAGTTGTCAGTTTCATTTATGTGAAGGGATTTTTGGACTTCTGTATAACATTTCTTCATTAAAGTTTGTAAACACGTTTTCCCCTTAAAGCCGCAGTGTGTAAGAATATAAGACAGATGATCTGAAAAAAGAAGCTCCTCTGCCTTCTCCCAATGCTCCCAGTACAAAGTGCAGAAACCCACCACTCAATCAGAAATAACATCAGGGTCTAAGCGCTGCCAATCACTCTCATGCTCAGCCCCTCCCACTCGCTCTGTGCTAAGCTACAGCTGGTCCCCCTCAGCATAGCCTGCTGTGAATGCTAAGGCTAGTTAGCATGGCCACCAATGATGGCAGATAAATGTATTTTCTGTAACAATAAGTTGCTTTTCCACCATCAGCGCATTGAGGCGCGTACTGGACGTTGATTGACAGCGCTCAGAACCTCCCTCTGGCTCTGATTGGTTGTTTTTGAATGGCAGTGCAACAGTTTTGCACTTGGAGGAGTTGAACGAGGTTGTGACTTTTCTGATGGCACTTAGCATGCTGCTGAGGTCAACAGAGTGTGAGACAAAGCTTTGGGGATCCTTTTGTTCTGTGAAGGCGTTTCTGTCGGACTATTAGGTGAATTTTCTGGAAAGTCAATTCTTTCAACTGACAAAACCAATTAGAGCCCCAAGACTGACGACCAGCACCAGCTGGTTTCTCTGAGGCGTTGTGGTCGTTTTCACATCTTAGCATTTTGTTAAGACATTTTGCAGACTGCCAGGACTCTTGCTTTAGTAAAGGAGCTCATATTAATCCAAAGCTTTTAGCTTTCTCTATCACTTCCCATAAGAAAACCACGAGGATGTGTCTGGTTTATTGTATCACTGAATGTTGTTGTTCACTGATGCTTGAGATCACCGCTTCACTATTGTTTTCAACGCATTTACACATATGCTCACAAGTCGAGTCGGACATTTTCCACATTTATTTTTTCCGAATGATTTTCTCAAGATATCATCATTTCCCGATGGTTTTCCCATGAACTCATGAACTCGTTGTCAAGAAAAATTAAAGGAAATTAATCCGTTATCTCAAGAAAACTATCAAGAAAATGGGAAATGAACTTATTTCAAGAAAACAACTGTGAAATTACCTCGTCTCAATAAAACAGTCGGGAGATTAACTCATTATCCAGAAAAGAGGAAGTTGCTCTTCCACAGAAAACTTCTGGTTAACTTATTTGCCTTCCAGCATTTCTCATATTAAACAGACAGGAGCTGAAAAGCAGAGATAAAGCAGCTCAGAGGTAACGTCACTATTTCTTAGCTGGAAATTACCTATTTCTTAGGCAAGTTCTGCAACTTGTAAAGGAGCTTTTAAATATGCAGGCTGAAACCTACACGTCTTAGCAAAAAAAATTAATGCTTCAGTTTTGTTTTGTCTTGATGTTTTATAAAACGATGTCAAAAAAGTATAAAAAAAATAGTTATGGTTGCAATTAAAATTACGGGAATAAATTTGTTCACTCGATTATTCATTAAAAACCAGCGGCGCCGTCGTCCTCCGGCCACTTCCTGTCGTCTTCTTCGTCTTCATCAGTAGCATCTTCTTGTTGACGACACCATTAAAAACGCGAAAGCAAAGTCTTTCCATTGTAGTTTAAATAAATACACTAATTTCGATAAAAGCCAAAAAAACCACTTCAGTCTGGCGGAAAAACTTTTAATCGAAAAACGTGTTGCTTTTTTTTCCCTCCCGAAATTCTGTGTTTTATGGTTTTTATGGTAAGGTAAGGTCATCTGCTTGATCTTCCCTCCCTGCAAGACTCTTATTGGAAATAAGAATCTGTTGTCAATAACTCAAACAGTAGTTAATACCAAGAAGCTTTTTGGCCTCATGTTGTCCTGAGAAGATGAAAAGAGGATAGAACAACTAAGTGGTTGTGAACGAGGTCATTCGCTCAGCCAGTTTTTTTTCCAGTGGCAGACATGACCAAATTTGGACATGAGGGGAAGTGACAGAGAAGCTTCTCCTGTGAAGTTGTTTACGTCCGAGCCTCTGTGCTTCACAAGGAGCATTCCTGCTGCTGGGAGGCAGGCCAAACTCAGACCACTAAGCCACAACAGCTCCAGCATTCTGCAACAACACCTTGCAAAAGCAGGCATACGTCTCAGAATGATCAGGAAATGGGATTTCATGATCTAGAGCAGTGGTTCCCAAAGAAACTACACACCATCTTCACAGTGAAACACTTTTGTGTGACTGTTGTTTTGTTTGTTGTTTGTCTCATTCATCCATAACGCTTCGCGCGCGACAAACCAACACAAAGTATTACGTAACTGCAAAGCAAGAAAAATATATACACACACATTGTTTTCCAACTTAAAAAAAGGTTGAAATGCTGAATTAAATCAGTCTGCAACCTCTAATGTAAGGTTTTATTTACCTAATACAACTATTATTATCGATAAGAAAAGTGATAATGTGTAACATTCAATAGAAAATATGTAGAAGACTGAAACTAACATCCTGGAGAGAGTTCAGAACCAACATGGCTTCGGGTCAGAATGCAGCTACTTTTATGTGTTGCTATATTGACTTTCTTTACTGTACAGCATCTTCACACAATGTCTAAATCTGTCTTTAAAAAAGTCTTGTTTTGGGATGTGCTGTGGTGGCGCAGAGGTTAATCAAAACCCACATATGGAGGCCTGAAGCTTCAATGTGGCTGTTGCAGGTTCGATTCCTGGCCTGCTGGCCTTTGCCTCATGTCTTCCCCCTCCTCTAATTACCTATTTTGCTATCAAATAAAGGCCAATATAAATAAATAAACTTGCTTTAAATTCAGCTTTTTTTTTCTTCCAAAAAGAAAAAAATCTAAATAAAGTCAAAAATCTAAATAAAACAAAATCTAAATAAAGTCACAGATTAAGATTTTAATGGCTGTGCAGGCAGCACTGATTAAATAGTATCACAACTTTAGCCGACCACACTCTGTGGTTTGTGTTGAGAAGCGTTCTTACTCAGACTGCTTAAATAATGAAAATTATTACATATTAGGTGGAATCAACAAACTGCTTGAACCTATTGTTCTGGTGTTTGACTGCAGCATCACATGCACAGCCACAGCTGCTCAGAGTCGAGTCTCTGCTTATGGACAGGATGTGCTTGGGCGTGAAAAGTGACAAAACACCACGTCTTAAATCATCTGCTGGCTGACATTTATGTGGTATACCTCCTCCTGGGATCATCCTTTATAATTCAGTATAAATATGTCATAGATTAGGCCCACTGGAAGAAAAAAGAAAGCTCAGGCTTATTTTTCTCCAAATTCAGAGTTTAATCTTCTGGGATCAAAAGTCGTAATTTATTTATTTATTTATTTTCCAGTTTCCCTAATCATTTATTTATTTATTTATTTTCCAGTTTCCCTAATCTTCTTCCGTAAATAAAATATTCTTCCTAGATTGTTATTTCTTTTAAAGCATTCGGCATAAAAAGTCAGTGTATGTGAGCGCTTCATGCTGTGGTTAAAATTTCCCATAACATAATGCAGAAGTGATAAAAGGAAGTTCAGTTTTTATGTATGTAACCAAATGTCCCCTCCCCCCACGTAAAGCGTAAGTTTGACTTTTATTCAATAATTGCCATTCATCAACATGAACCTGAATATATATAATAATGCACACTTCTCCCTTGTAGTCATATAACTATTAGCTGTAAAGTATCGTAACAAAAGCTGATCAGATTTCTGTTGAATATAGTTAAAGCTTTCTTTTCTCAGCATTTAGCTTCAGTAACATGGAGCTCATTTTCAAATGACTCAGAATGCGCTTCAGTTATTTATATTCACGTTGCATCACAGCAATGTTTGTGTGCTTTCTATTCACACCTTCCGCTGGTGAGAATTAGGAAGTCAAATCAAAAGTAACTCTTTATATTTAATCACTTACTAACCTTGACTTAAGAAGGGTATTTCAGCTCTTCGGCTGAAATAACCCTGACCTTTTTGTAGAAACAAACGTCAGTAAATCTGACCTCGCGATAAAGTGGAGCGTTTACAGGAAGCATAATTTGGAGTGGCTTCAAAGACAAATAGGCACACAGGTATAGGTTGTGTTTAGCAGACAAAAAAAATAAATAAATAAAAAAATTAGGACAGGATTTTGTTTTGATAAACAGAGGAGGAACTTTTAGGAAACACACAGAGGGAAGTTTAGTTATATTCCAATTCAGAAATGACTTCCTTTAAAGTTTCTCGAACATAAAAACCTGGAGAACTTTTAGACATGTTCGGTTTGAGATTCAACATCTTCTTAAAGAGGCGGTGCTCTGTATTTTCCAGGCATATATAGTGACATTTTTAGTATGAAATAGCTGATACCTTCAGTTGTTGTAAAAATGCTGAAAATGTCAAATATTTTACTAAAAGAAATGTAAGTTTGTAATTAATGCGTTGAAATTGGGCACACGTCTTTTTAAAAACTCCGCCTTCAGGGCGTCATCACAACATGGCTCCTCTTTTAACCCTTTAACAAAGTTTTCAACCAGCATTGCGCTGAGAAATAGTTCCTGTGACAAACTCTGCAGATGTGGAGATCAACCAGGTGTTTGCTAATTTCTGCTGTCTAGTCCGAAGGAGCTGAGTGAGGCAGAAACATGGAAACTGTGACTTAGAGGAGGAGCTGTGCCTCAAAGGCGGAGCTATGTCTACCTAGGCATTTTGCACAGCTGAATGGTTGCCACGGGAGATTAAAGGACTCTTCAAACATTTATAAAAGAATCAAAGAAATACTCTAATTATGTTGTTGATGAGGGAATCACACTATAACATTGTGTTGAGTTCACATAATCCTGCACGTCTTCTGAAAACGTGAACACAGTGGTGGTTTTTGATATGTGCCACATGGGCAGTTGCCCAGAGCGGCAGCAGATAGGAGTGGGGAACTCTAGAACTAGAAAAAAAAATCTTATAAGTCACTTGAACAAGTTTTCTACTGCTTGTATAGTGAAGTACGTTTCCTTTAGACGCTGTTGAGTTCTGGAAATCTCCATCACTTTCTTTCTGCTTCATCATAATTGCATTTTAATTGGTTGGAGAGCAGGAGAAGGCGGGGCTTGCCCAGGTCACCAGTCCTGCAAGAATATGTGAGCATATTTATTTTTCAAGCTTATGAAGTTAGGCATGGTAATTAATCGTGATCAAACTGATTTTTTATTTATTTTTTATTCGATTGCCAGCACTGTTACGTAAACACATGATGTGGTTTATGGTTTGAATTTGAACCCACTGCTGATGAAGTGGATTCATTTTATGTTTTATGTTTGAAGCTGCTGAACTTCCGCTGCTTTCATGCTCGGCCATATCTTCTTACAGCGCCAGCAGGGTGGAGATGAGTTTTCTGCAAAGAAGCAAAAGAAAACTTGTAGGAATGGAATGGATTTTGTTTTTAGACCCACCAGGCAATGCTGACCTAATCTGTAAATATACCATCCACTTCAAGCCACTGCTGATTGCGTCATTAGAAAATGTCATCAATGTTTTACTTACACTGTATTAGTATGAGCACCCATTCATCAGTGGCAGGACTCCATGCAAATATTTCTTTCACATGACAAAAACGTTTTCCACCATATGGGAAGATAGAAAACAAACGGACTAACGTGATTGAATCTACTTTCTTATCCTTTCAGGGGGACGGACAACTTGTTGTGATTGGATTAGACCAGCTAGATAAGGGCAGACTCATGGAGCACATTCCCCTCTGCTGACAGTACCGGGATTTCCCAAAACGCGTAATCCGTGTGCCTCTGAAACACGACCTCCAATTCCACTTTCAATTTAGCTTCTTAAAGCGAAACGCCGCGGTGGGAAACTACAGAAGTTTCTTTGCGCCTCCCCTCCACGCGCTGCGTCTCGTGAGTGCGCAGCTTTTTGCGTTTTTCACTTCAACGCCGCCGTCGGACTTTTCTCCACCTTTTTCTGCGACCGGAGAGTCGATCTGAAACACGAGGGTCAACATGTTCCCCTGCCTGGTTCTGCTGATTTCTTTCCTGAATGTGTTGCGGTGCCTCCATGTGTCCGCGTGCGGTGAGTTTCCCGTCACGCGTCGGGATTTGATCCCGCGTCCGTTCGGGATGGTGGAGGTTCGGGATGGCCAGAGCTTTCCTCCAGATCGCTTTCAACTTTCCGTGGATCGAGTCGTTCATCTTAACGGGGATCAGGGCCCCGTTATTCCTGCTGTTAGATCTGAACGTGTTTTTGTTGTTGTTGTTGTTGTTGTGTTGTTAGTGCGATCCGTAGGTTTGAATCCAAACAGTTATTTGATCACCTAAGATAATATCACTGAATTTTGCTTTGCGTAAAAGAGCAAAAAAAAAAAAAAAAGTCAAACAACTGAGAAAAACATTATTGGCAGCAGTTTAAGTAAAACCTGAACCTCTGAGTTTACTTTCTATTATTGAAGTTTTAGATCACAGGCCTAGTTAGTGGGTCCGAATAAGGAATTTGACTTCCCCTCTTCCCCTATTCTTACTGATACGTAATTAGGTAGCCTAAGTCTTTTTTTTTTTTTTGGCAAAAGTGATTTTGGAACAAAAAAAAAAAAAAAAGATGTCTCCGGAGCCACTCTTTAACATGTTAAACCTGATGAATCCTGTAAATGTCTTGTTTTCTTGGAATGCCATCAGAAAAAACTCATTTCATTGATGGAGTAACTTGCTTATCCAGTATATGTCTCATGACACAGTTTGGGCTCATAATGTTTCTGAACCTGGATTTGATCAACTCCAGCAGCCCTAGATCACAGCACTGATCCCACATGCCTGTACAGTAAGCAGTAGGGAAGATGGGCACATCACTTTATCCCTGATGCTCTCCATAACGCTGGAGAGTATTTAGTATTTCATTGCTTATCTCAGCTCAAAGATTGCATCAGTCCAATCTTTTTATTTTTTAAAGACTTTGTTGGCTCTTGTGGCCTTCATTCCAGAGTGGTCAGATGGGAAAGTGGGGAAACAGAGAAGAGGAAGATATGTGGCAAAGGTCATAAGACCGAGATCTGAACCTGTGATGGCCGTGTTGAGGACCAAGGCCTCCTTATGTGGGTTGTGTTTAACTTCTGGGTCACCACAGTCTTTGTGCTCGCTTGCAAATGCAATTTTACTTTCTCCAGTTAGCCTCCGATTAGTGGTTTTCTTAATGGCTACGAAGCTTTTCTGTGGGAACCTTCAGAGTTCCCTTCACATGGTGCCTGTGGAAATACTTTTGCTTTTACTTTGAAACACAACCCTGGACATTAATACTTCTGTTGTTTCGCTTAGATTTGATTTCACTAAATGTTTAAGAGATTGTTGATCATTATTAATTTATTTTCTCCAAAGGTGACGGTTCTTCACTTTCCTCCCAGTTGGACCGTTCTTCACTCGGTTTTATTGTCCTTTAGACGATCTCTCTGTTTACTACTTGCCAATGATCTGATGACTCTCAAACTAACATATTTGTCATAATCAGCTGACTGTTGTGAAACATGATCTCTGAATAACTTCCTATTATTAACAGACGATGTATTGGAGTTGCATAATCAGACATCCTCAAGAGAAAACCAGGAATATTAAAATGTGCTCAACTTTTCATGCGTCAGATTAGAGGCAGAACTAAGGATTTTATTTGATCTTACAGTCGTGTTTTGTGCTGTGGCAGGAAGCTGGAGTACCCAACATGTGACTTGACATTTTTAGGTGCAAAACTCCCAATTTACAAAATTTTGAAATGAGGAAGGGGTGAAATGAAATGACCTGCACCTCCAACTGATCCTTTGTCATCTTTCTTTACGTAATTGTGTTTTTTTCAAAAAAGCTTGCATGTCCTTACGTTTTACAATATATTTAGATATATAATGTGAATTTGAACTATAATGCTTAAGAACAGTTGTCCTTTTTCCACAAACAGTAATTTTATCTTTGATTTTGCTCTTTTGATGTTAGATAATTGGGCTGCATGATATTAGGATTGTGATGTTGTTGCTTCCAACACTCACGAGGAGCCTTTCGTCTTTGTCTGATAAGATCGTCTGCCGCAGCGAGATGCTATCTTTATATCATTGATAAATAATATTCAATCTTTTTATTTTCTGGAGTGAAAAAAATGATCTTGGGCTAGAGTAATGAAATGATTCAGTTCATTGGTACCAAATAGAAGAGTAGCAACTCACAGAAAAGGCAACTTGTTGCAAATAGCAACACCAACATCAGACAACATGAAAACATCAACAACCTGGAAGCAAAGCATAGACTTAGAAAACAATGATGACAAAATAAATGGTGAACAAGAGCGTAACTCGCATTACCTTGTGTCAATGAGGTCGCTTAGTCAAAACCTAAATGATGTTAGGCAGAAGAAAAGAGCTTCTAGAATCTAGATCATATTTATACATAGAGAAAAATTTCAGGTGAGACGTTTCATCCAGCATTTCTAAGACCAGATCGACGGCACTGATTGTGTCTGGGTTGAATAAAGTTAAATATAAAAATAACATACCAGTTAGTAGCACTATCTAAACACTAAAATGGTGATTAAAAAGCTCTAAGTTCCTAAGAACTTTATCCTATGAAAATTATATATTTACAAAGGCTAATTTTATTGTGTTTTGACTTCTGAGGACTAAAATGTAATAATATTATTTTCCATGTTTTTCTCAGATTACAGCTGTTCAGACAAACCTGTGATAAGTCCATCCAGCCTGGTGGTGAAGTTCGGTGATGCAACCTCTGCTACATGTGTAGCCTGTCAGCAGGCCTGTCTTCCCGCAGATGATAATGTTATTAATATGGAAGCTTCTCTTGGAACTTCAGACACAAATGGAAGCACAGTGACCTGGACAGTGGAACAAATGACTGTGTGGGATTTGACTCCAAAATGCTACTATACTCTCGAGAATGCTCAGTGTTGCACCAACCTGAATGTTATCGTCTACAGTAAGTTAATTAATGTGGCCAGAACATTTTAGAGTGATTTTTATCCATTGTTGTTACCACTGAAATTTTTTCATGTCCAGCGTTTTCAACATGAATGTTATTGTTTGCTGTTATTAATAATTATTGTTCTTTTTATTTTTGTTCTTGTCTTCTCCCCAGAACCTCCAGAAAGTGTGACCTTCAGCTTTAACCGCTCTGGACCTCTGACCGAGGGTTCAGAGGTCATCCTGCAGTGTGACGTTCTGAAAGTCGCTCCGGCTAAAAACCTCATTGTGACCTTTTACAGAGGTCAGACGTCTGTAGGTGAAATGAGAAGCAACAATATCGTGAAGAGACCAGTTGATGAGATATTTTCTTTGAGCTACAACATCAGCAAAGAAGACAATGGAGTCCAGTTCTGGTGTGAAGCCAAGCTGGACCTGGGAGCTGAAGGACCACAGCCCCCTCTAGTGGTGAAATCAGACAATCTCACTGCTACAGTTTATTGTAAGTTCAGAGACAGACACACATACTATATACATATACACAATTCCAAAAAATGTTTTTCCCCCCAACATTAGTAAGATATTGTCAACATTTTGTGCACATTTATAATGGAAACTCAGCCTACGCTGTGTTCAAAAATACATTCCAGCTACAGTGGATATTGAGTAAACATTCCATAAGTTTCTAAGGAAGATTTTGTTTAGATGTCCCTTGAAATGTGTAGCATCAAATGGAAGCGTTTATCCAACAGTAAATCTTGGTGTTTTTTCCACATATTGGATGATTGAATGATTCCATTTTGTTCCCGTCTTTGTTGTAAAAACGCAGATGGACCTGAGCTGAAGGTTCCGGCTGATCCAGCTCCAATCAGCATCATCAGAGGAGAAACTCTACATTTGACCTGCTTGGGTGAAGGAAACCCCAAACCTCAGTCCAACTGGACGCTGCCGTCCAACAAAGGCCACAGAGGTGTGACCGATCTGACAATCAACTCAATTGATTTTCAGGATGGAGGGCAATATGTCTGCACCGTCAGCAACACCGTGAACTCTGTCAGTGTTACATTTGACGTAACAGTCCAAGGTGAGCTTCCTCAGGGTTAGATTCTAAAGTTTTTAACATTCACAGAAATGAGTCGTAGTACTTCTTCCAGTATTATTATTTAGCTTGAACTCACGTCACCCCAAGAAGGAAGTTCAACTGTTTGGGGATTTTGAATCATCTCTGTTCCCCTTTTTTTCTTCTTTTCTGCAGAAAACTTCATTCCGTACATAATAGTCGCCGTAGTAATTGCTGCAGCTGTGATATTGATCAGCGCAGGAGTCATCTACAGTTTTTATTACAAACAAAACAAGATGGGAAAGTACCAACTAAAGGATGTTTTCCGTTTGGGCACTATGCATCCCACCACAGTTCCTCTTTGTTAGTGAAATCAAATCCCCTGGAAGGGGTGAAGATTCGCTGCAGAGCCTCCGATCTGAGTCAGCTTGGTGCTACTGCAGGTTCTCCCTTTTCCCGTCACGGACATGAAATACTTTCCACTTTTTGAATGGAAATATTCGCTTCCTCCTAGATGGTTTCAGTGTTGTGAGAAAGTAACAGGAAGTCTTTTTATCTGGAGGTTGCATGTTTTACTCAAACTACAATGGATTACAGTTATTTCCTCCTAACTATTTGTACTTTGTTGTAGTCTTAATGATGAAGGTAAACACACAGTCATTACCAAAACTGTCAATCCAATGTGAAAGCTCATAGGAAATGGTTTGTACTTTGAACTAAGCTCTCATGCCTGACTTGTTCCAGTTAGATTTTTTTATAAATACATAGCTCATGATGTCTTGTACCACTTAGCATATTTATTTTTGTGTTGCACTGCTTACCATTTGCAAGCTTGCCTATTACATTTGTTTCTTTATGCTCTGCTAAAATGTATTTTAATGTGACTGAACTCTTTAAAGGGCTGCACAGTGGCGCAGTGGGTAGCGCTGTTGCCTTGCAGCAAGAAGGTCCTGGGTTCGATTCCCGGCCCGGGGTCTTTCTGCACGAAGTTTGCATGTTCTCCCTGTGCATGCGTGGGTTCTCTCCGGGTTCTCTGGTTTCCTCCCACAGTCCAAAAACATGACTGTCAGGTTTATTGGTCTTCCCAAATTCTCCCTAGGTGTGAGTGTGTGTGTGCGTGGTTGTTTGTCCTGTTTGTCTCTGTGTTGCCCTGCGACAGACTGGCGACCTGTCCAGGGTGAACCCCGTCTCTCGCCCGGAACGCAGCTGGAGATAGGCACCAGCAACTCCCGACCCCGTTAGGGAGAAGGGTGACGGAAAATGGATGGATGGATGGATGAACTCTTTAAAAAGTTGCTCTCATTCGAATGCTTTAGTGAGTTGGACGTCAGGAAGAATAAGTTCTTTTGTTGTTGTTGTTTGTACTGTGACCACTGTAATGCACTACAAGACTGTTGCTATGCTTTGATTAAATCAGCTGGCAAAATGCCACAGACAAAGTCTGTGCTTTTATTTGTTGCCGTATTTAACTCTGATGGTGCAACAGCAATGCTGGAAGTGACTAAATACATCCGGTGGGAATTTATCTCCCAGTCTCTGGTGAATTTCCACATTCTCAATTCTTGTCTGCTTCTCATTCAGAGGTCCTCGTATCGGGAACAGTTTGGGAACAATAAAAATGGTAACATCTTAATAGTTTCTGATTCCTTGGTGAAACATCGGCTGAAACAAAACCAAAATCTGAACACTGAGGTGTCCCAACCGACTTCGTTGTGGAGAATTAGTTTTCTCTGCTATGCAAATTCATGTTTTTCTTGTTTATAGTCAGAGAAATTCTGCATAGATGTCTGTGTGTGACAGGAATCATTCATTTTAATTTTGCTGTCTTTTAAAAATCATGAGCAATTTGTTCATGGAGACAGGTTGCTATTTACAATGAGGTGGGAGCTAAGGGTCAAAGTGCATAAGTGTTTCTATTTCATGCTAAACTCACAGCGCCCTACAGTGGCCCGGCGTGACAACTACAGCTGACTTGGTATCTCCGCGGCGTGAAACATTTTCCCAATCAATAACCAAAGATATCGGTAGTGTCCAGGCTGCGGTCTCGCATAAACATACTCTATGTTTAGTTCAAATGGTTACAATACGAGTCTCGGCTCAGTTTCAGTCATATGATACAAAAATGATCAAATTCAGATTTCATCCCTCATAAAATGTTTTTTTTTCTATGAAAAGTGAAACTTTAGCGTCCTGCTGGGCATTTGGAAGAATTTATTATGCTAAAGCGCTTGTGAGCATTTCGATTATTATTCAGAAAAAAAAAAAGGTGTATTTATATCTGAATTGTTATTTGACTTGTAAGTAAGTTGAAAGGGAGTGAAAAGGAGAGGATTCATTTGATGAAGACCAATTCCTGATGGTGACCTTTAACCCTATGTTCACTTATGCGATTTTCTGGCTCTTTCAGAAGTTGCTGTGAATTTAAACATTTATATGGATTTTCTTTTTGTGAGAATAATGAATAACAAAACAGTGCCGTATCAAGCAGATATGGTGACACAGGGTTTTAAGTTAAAGTGAAAGGAAAAATAAATCTGGAGCTTTTAAGAGCTTCACACTGCTTCATAGTGGATGTGTCTGTGCATGAATCTTTATAGCTTTATTTAGAGTTAGTTAAAGTGTTCTCTGAACGTCAGCACCACTTGTGAAATCACTGACTGTGTTATTTTCACCGCTTGTGAAAATAATACAAGACATACAACTGAACATACTGAAAAGACCATTTTGTGCAGGAAATATAAGCTTTTGTTCAACTTTTGAAACTGTAAATAAAGTTCCATTTTCTTTAAAAAAAAAAAACATGCTTCCTTTTTCTTTTTAGTTATTCTTGGTATTTTGTTTAAAATGGTTTGGTTTATCAGGAAGTAAATGACTAATAGATGTGCTCATGCTTTACAGTGAAAACATGACGTACTTACTGTATTAGCAGAAATTATTACCAAAGTTCCAACAAATACCAGAAAGAGAATTTCAGAAATTTTTGGGAGGATTTAACTGAAAGCAGAAGGTGGAGTGAGGACATTCATTCCCAGAAACAGTTTCCTCCTCCCCTTCCTGTACTTTTACATTCTGCTAAGAAAGAATGCTGTGCTGGAATTGGGGTGAATGGGATGTGTGTGTGTGAGTGTGTGTGCGTGTGTGTGTGCGCGTATGTGTTCTGAATGACCGTGCTTCTTAAGCCCTCATCTTGTGAACCACAGCTTAAATGAGGCTTGAGCAGAAACTAATTCACATATCAGGCTTTGAATCAACACATTATCTCAGGTCCTTTTAAACCGATCTATCATGCTTCTGTCCAAACAACGTTTTGCTGCTGCGGCACACTCAACACTTGAGAATCAAAGTGGAGGGGAGTCCCATTCTGCTAAATGGTGTGTGTCGCTATCAGTGGACGATTGCCTCTCTGGTGGGTGGGTTGTGGCTGGGTATCATGTTGTGGGGGGGCCGTTATCATTGACATCAGTCCTTGACTTCTCTGAAGTCAGGAAGATTTGGGTCATGGTTTAATGCTCGTAAAAATTGGCGTAAAAGTTAATTTAGGGAAACTTGGGTGTTCTCTTTCCACTATTTGTTTACTTTCAAGCTACACTTCATGTTTGAGTCACTTGTAGGCAGTGTTGGGCAGTTACGATTTCTCAGTTAAATTTACTTGAGTGACTTTTAATAAAACTAAAAATTTGTTTTTAGGATTATTTTTACCCAGCTGCATTTTTTTATGTTCACTTGAGTAACTTTATTATATCGCTACTTCGGCAGGTTCAAAAGATGTCTCGAAACATCTTAAAACTAGTTTTTGTTAGGAATAAATAATTGCTGTTTTCCTCTGTCTTTTAACTGCTTGCATGTATGTATATAAACAGCTAAGGTTAAAAGAAATGACACACTAGGAATCGCCCTCTTTAGGGCATAGCTTGGATACATGCCTAGAGGAAATTGTTAGGTCTCGTTTTGTTGTCTTATTATGACAATGGACCAGCGTTGCATTTTAGTCTTAATAAATGGAATTTATGATTTCAACTCACTGACTCTTCCTGAACCTCATGAACCTCACCAACCCAGCTTCACAAAGTATAATCTCCAACAATTGGAGGCGTTGCTGGGATGTATGCTGGGAGGTTAGTGATTTGAAAAACGGAGCAGAACACAGTAAACACCAAATTCTGGGTTGACCCAAAGAAACAAAAGATTAATAGCCATTTTAAATGGGTAATTGAAAGTAAACAAGTCAAGAAAGCTTGTGTCTGAGGTGTTGCACTCCCAAACTGAAGAGTGCAGTTTAATTATATGGTGAAATAATTATAATTTAATAAAAGGAAAAAAGGTGCATCTTTGCACCTTGCAGTCTTAAACCAACAAAACCTGACTAGGTGCAGAGTTGGGTGCTCAGAATGTAGGTGTTAGGATTCAGTTTTGTGTCCAGTGTGAGTGCTCTGTCTGTAGAGGATCTTTGTGGGATTGTCCCAGAAGGCTGTCACACCTGCAGCTCATTCCAGAAATTGGCTGCTGGATTCTTAAGGGACGGTGGAGCAGTTTGTCGCTCGATGGTCCAACCTGTTGATCCGGAGGAGATTTGAGAATCAAACCTGGAATCCCATCCAGACAAAGATCGCATCTTCACTGTCCAATGATTGCAACTGGGCTCCGGATTCCACAGTCTGGCCGCTCTCCCCCCATTTCCACCTCAGAGCCTCCGTTGCACATTCCTGGATTCAGACCTCTCTGTCAGCGCCCAATCCGCCTACAAGACTGTAAGCTAGCTTCTCCCTGCACTGATCCGGCAGATCCCTTAACCCCAAATTCCTCTGCCTGTACCGGACTGCCAGGATTTCAGCCTTGTAAAAGTTCCTAGCTTAGGATCATTTTCAACCTTGAAAATTTTAAAAAACAAATTTTTTTTTGTTTTTTTTTTCCCTTTGGGAATAAAAATGTTTAAAACTCAAATGGTCTCTGTTCTGACTTACTACCTTCCACTTGTCTATGAACTAGTTGGTGCCACCAGGCCATATTAGCATGGTGTTACACATACACACATTAGGGCAAAGGAAATGACACTTTGGGCAATGTCCTCTTTAAGGGGTAGCTTAGATAAAAACCTGTTACCAAACTGTTGTTTGACAGTATTTTGCTGTATTGTCCCATAAAGAAACATGGTGATGGACCAGAGCTGCATTTTGGTCTGAAGAGTTAATTATTTAAACTCGCTGACTCTTCTAGAACCTCATACATCATGAACAAAGCTGGAGAGGGGATCATCTTGAACAATATAATTTAACTCTTCCTCCACTGTTAGAAGATTCTATTGTATTAAAACAAACATGGATTAGATTTGCTTTTCAATATCCACTTTTGAAAGTCTTTCTGAAAACATCTTTAAAAAATTGTATTGTCTCAACATCTCAGTCACAAAATGCACAGGAATATTTATTTTGAATTTCTTTTCAAGAAATTACTTGTAATTGTGAAATCTTTCTAAAAACATGAATGAAGGTCCAAATGTAAAAACGTGTATTGTCTCAAAATCGCAGTCACAAAAGATTTATTTTTGAATTTCTGTTTCAGGAAAAACTTCATACATAACTATAAAAATAACATCTTAAATATTTTGTGGGAGTGAGATATCTTTAGAGATATCATAATTTTAAACAGTTGTAGTTTCACCCATTTATCAATTCCTAGACCCAACTGAAACCCCAGGTTCATTACTTTGAGAAATTATGAGATTGGGTCAAATATGAAACACTTTAATGCAGGAAATGAGCAATCAATCAATCAAGCAATCAAGCAATCAATCAATCAATCAAGCAATCAAGCAATCAATCAATTTTATTCACCCATCATACTAAAAGCAGCTCAAAGTGCTGTACAGATCAATAAACAGAAACCAAAGCAAATAATTACCCACTCCATATGGAAAAAACACACAACTGCATGAAAAATGCGCAAACTAAACCGAAATTATTCAATTCAGCAAATGCAGTAAAAATGATGGGCCTGTCTCATAGACAGCAACATTTTCAGGATCCCTCAAGTTCTCTTGCACACCGTTACACACAATACTGGGAAGAAGCCTCACAAGTACGTGTTCTGACTCTTGGACCTGTTAATAGTCCGGTGCCAGATGACCTCTGTGCCTGCAGGGGTTCATAAGGTAAAAGCAGCTCTGCAAGGTATGATGGTTCAAGACAATTAAGACATTTAAAAACCAGTAAAAGAATCTTAAAATCAATCCTGAGATGGACTGGGATGTTATAAGTCAGAAATAGAACAGATAGAGTGTAACAGATAGAGCGCTCAGCTCCACTCAGCTCACCTTAGGGCTGACTCCAAACGAAGCAAATATTGTAGCACAAGTTCAGCTTTATTTTCTCCTCATACTGCTTCCTCTCTAAGGTGTTGGTCTGCTTTTAGCCACTTTAAAGATGTTTTTTTTTCAGTAGGAGATGAATATAATCACGTCTCTAAATAGTCAAATCCCGGACTGTTGCTAGCCGGTTCGTCTCGTTACTCCACCACACTGCTCCTCATCCCTTCTCCCTGATTTCCTCATGTTCTCTTCCTATCTCTCGTTTGGATTTATTTTTGTTCATTGGACTTTGTTTTTTTTATAAGTTTGATTTTTTAAAATTAAATCTACAACAGAACTTTAATGTTTCCTGCCTGCTGCATTTGGGTCCACAATTCTACCACACACATCATGACAAACGGTGGTAAGGCATTGGATTTTAAAGTTACTCTGTCCATTGTGGTCAGTTTGGACTGTATATATGTAACGTAAGTGTTTAAATATAAATAAAAATAGTTTTTTAAAGAACCACAATAATTTATTTTGTAATTTGTTACAAAATAAAATAGTAACAATCACTTATTTCTTTAACTCTTCAAGGCAAGAACTGAAATATAAGAATGTTTTGCAGCCAAAATATTTGCTGGAAATGTGGCATTTTGTAGATCTGTAGTTAGAGTGATGAGATCAACAAATACCTGTCAAAATATTGCCATTGATGCATATTGTCCACTTTAGTGTACAGGTGATCAGCTGTAATTTCTACAAATACAAAGTTGTTATTTGAAACTACACCAGTAGTATTAGTCTTTAGGAGTTGCTTTATGTCACAATGTATTTTTCACCTGCAAGAGTTTTCTAAAGTAGAAGTAGGGTCTGGATATTCCTGAGCCGGTTGACATGCTTTTTCATCTGTCTACAATATTGAATTTAACTAAATTTTCTGTGTGGCGGTAACTCCAGCCACACACAATATTCAGTCAGTCTCACCTGACTTATATTGTTTCTTTAAATCTAGGATTTAATAGTGATGGACCACACAACACAGAAACCTCGGCACATGCGCCAAGCAAACAAGTTGAAACCACGTATTGGTGTGCATATCATTAGGATTTAATTTACAGAATAACTGTTTTTTGTTCAGAATGCAAACACACATCACCGTATTCTAGAAAAGTGTGCACATTTTAGCTTGCACTGTTATGTTTTGCTTGATTAAACCTTTGTTTTTTGAGTTACCTCAGTGATGGCTGCTCTAGTCCTTCAGGGGAACAAGGAGCTGGAGAAGGTGTGGAAGACGTCTATTGAGACTGCAAATTGGTTCATACCACTACTCATCTTCAAGAGGGGGAAATAGAATTTTCTTATGTTAGCTTCAGTTAGGTTTTTGTGTGTTCTCCCCTTTGTCTTCTATGTAGTCTGATCAGCCACTACTTAAGTTTCTCCTTTGTCTCATTTAGATAGGTCTGTTTGTCTGTCTGAGTTGAATTCTGTGACTCTGACCTCTTTTATGGGCCCAATTTTCTTTTTTTTACCCAATTTTCTGTTTTGTGTTAAATAAAAAAGAATTATTTTTTAAATTAAACTTGTGCCTGATTCTGCTTTGACTGCTCCGTCAATCACAATTTGCAATTGATGGCCAGTAGTTGGCAGTGTACTGTATGAGGCACAAATGTCCACCTTGGTGGTCTCTGTGCATTTACAAAATAAAAACCCACATAAACACAAGAAAATTGCTTTCAGACAGCTGTCCACTTTCCTCTATACATGAAATTGATCATTTATATAATGCATGGTCCGAAGGCTGTGTTTCTCAGACATGAAATGTATTTGAAGCCTCAGTTGTACAGAAGTTTGTGAAGTCCATATTGGACCTGTGATTGATTCTGTCAGACAAAGTGTGTAAGTTCAGGAAGCACAAAGTGTGCATGTTCCATGTTTACTGACAGTTCAGATTAAAGTTGCTTTTGATTGCTTTTACGTGCTGAAACCTGGACTTTTTCTCTCACACTTTCGGAAAACAGTTAACACAAACGTCATTCAACTAGTCAAAACTTTATGATTTAAGGCAACCAAACGGAAATCATTGGAAATTCTTGTGGATTGGAAGCCAAACTGTTTTTCTTAAAAAAAAAACCCATCAACATGAAAACAAAGAGTGTCTCCTTCCTTCAGAAAGTCAGTTTTATTTCATCAGGTTTACAGTCAAGTTTTCCATTGTGCAAAACTCACTGCAAGCATGTGCAAAAACAGAAAATTTACCAATTATTTTTAGTCTAGTTTCTAGTGCAAACCTCTCAGTTCACTTGAGAAAAGGTAAAACTCACTTATAAGTAACTTTGCAGCAAAATATAGGAGCTACTTGGTTTAAGTAAATTCCTTAATATTAACGAATAAGTTCTTGTATCATTGGCTGATTATTTAAATTACAAGAGGGGTAAATGTTTTGTTATTAATTGAAATAATCTGTCAATGGAATAAGAAATTTTTCAAGTTTCTTTAGAAAGATCATTTGTTAAAGTTCCTATGTATTCAAAAATTACTGTCCATCCTGTGATTGGTGGCTTCCTGTACAACAGGAAGTTGTGAACAGAGTTTAAAAACTGCTGCAGGACTGCAGACATTCACAGGAAGCTGGACCAGCAATGGCTCTGCTGAAGGTTCTGTTGCTGCTGCTGGGGCTGGGTGAGTCGGACACACTGGGAACACCGGAGACACTGGACAAGGGAAACTGCTGCTCTCTGTGACTCTCAAACTTCCCTCTGATTCTGTGTCAGACATAAACTTCATCTTTAAATGTGTTTAAAGATGTTTAAAGATCTTTAAACATTTTTAATGTTTAAAGATTAAACTGTTTATCCTTTTCTGTTCCAGCAGCCACATTTGCACCTGAGTAAAGTCCTCCTTTTTCTTATTCAGGTTTTTCAGTGAACTCACATGTTTCTCTGAAGAAGAGAATCATTGGAGGTCATGATTGTGATGACAAGGAGCATCTTTATCATGTTCGACTGATGAGCTACAATGATACTTATATAAGCTACTGTGGAGGATCTCTGATCCATCCTGAGTGGATCCTGACTGCAGCTCACTGCTGGAAGCCGGACCAAGGGTGGTAGGAAAGAGCCATTGAGACAGTTTTATCTGCAGATGATCAGGTTTTCTGTGTGTTCATTATAATATATCCTTTTCTGTAGGACTAACGTAGCACAGTTAGGAGTTCATCCAGGAACTGCTGAACAGGATGATCAGATAATCCAACACAATCCTGTGTTTTATGTTGACCAATGGCATCAGCCGCATGACATCATGTTGCTGAAGCTTCAGAGACCAGTAAGAAATATCCATCCTGCTCGGTTACCAAGATGCAACAATCGTCTTAGAATGTAAGTCTTTCTTTGGTTGAAAACATGACTTCAAGTTTTCTGTCTCCACTTCTCTGGTCCTGCTGTCTCTGCTTCAGCACATCTGAGTCAGGTAATCAGGCCACCAGCAGAACCAGAACCCGTTTAGCTCAGGTATGTTGGACCAGAGACACATGTAAAGGATGCAGGACACCATCACTGAGGACTGGAGGTGGACACTCCTGTGTCAGTGGATGAGGTCCTTCATGGATTTATTCTCTGTCCTTTCACTGTTCCTCCTATTGATTCATTTTCTACATTGTCATCATTTTTGACATTTATCCTAATTGTGTTTCAGTGGTGCTACAGTTCAGCTGGCAGGAGAGGGAGGAATGATAACCGGCCCCAATAATCAGCGATGTGAGAAATATTGAAGTTATGAGAATAAAATCTTTGTTTCTATCTGTACAGAGAAGGTCGAGTGAAGAACACTTATGATTCTCATGTTTTTCTACAGTACACAATCATCCTCTTCCACTACATCTTCAGTGTGTCAACATGAAAGTTGTTGCTGTTTCCCATTACCTACAGACACGTGGGCATCTATTCTCTGTAGCAGCACCAAACAAGGATTCATGTTTTGTAAGTTTGTTTCTTCAATATCTTTGTACAGTGATTAGAAGACTTTTCTGTTTTACAACATAATAAATATATTGATATAAATTTTTCCACAGGGTGACTCTGGTGGAGCAGTGGTGTTCAACAAGAAGATTTATGGTGTGATTTCTGGAGTGGGAAATGTTGCACATAATTTACCTGTTTTCAACATTGATGTGTGTCAATACATGGGGTGGATAGGCACAACCATTAGGCTTAAGTAAAAACCAGGAACTATAATGAAATAAAATTCTCAACAAATTTCCTTTCAGATACAATTTTGTGTGGTAAAAGTGTGGACCCAAAGGCAGCAGAAGTAAAATTGAAGTTGTAGATTAAAAAAACATAAAACTTACAAAAAAACAAACAAAAATAATAAATCTCTTCAACCAGAGATATGAAGAGAACATGAAGAAATCAGGGAGAAGGGACGAGGAACAGTGTGGTGGAGTAAAAAGACAAACTGGCCGGCAACAGTCTGTGATTTGACTATTTAGAGACGTGATTATATTCATCTGCTACTGAAAAAAACCCACTTGTTTTATGTTCCTAAAAGTTAGTTTGGTGTAAAAGTGGAGCTAAGGTACTAAGAAAGATCAAGTTGAGGACAAACATAAAAACAAAAAGAATAGAAAAAGATCCTGCTTCTACATTTTGAAAAATAAAATAACTAATGGAACTAAAATGTCCTTCGTAAAAGAAACTATCAATCTTGTAACTTTATAGACCAAAAATGTTACAAGAAATTCATAAGGAACATTCTGTTATGGACAAAAGAATTCTTTGTCTTCTCTGTTTTATCTGCTCACATGCACACAACTGCATGCTGACATAACCATAACATTTAAGACTAGTGACAGTCACACATCAACAAAAACTGATTAAGGCAGACCAATGCAGGGCTAAAAAACAAACTTAGGCTCACGTTAGAATATTGTGGGAACATTTGTTTATTTGAGTAACTCACTTTGAAAGGTGAAAAGTAAAATGAAGCATTTGATCTGTGTGCACGTGTTACAGATAAACTCTCAGGGCATTCTGCCAAAATCAAAATCACCTGAATTATTTACGGCTCAGAGGGTTACAGAGGTAATTTACTCAGATTCCGCAGCTGGTTAAAGGTTTAGCAATTATGATTCCCATAAGCTACAACTCAAACAATTGTCAATAAAGAATAAAAAGAGTAAAAGTTTTGGCTGAAATTTTCATGTCAAAGTATGAAAAAAACAACAACAAATATAAAAATAACAAAAATCATTGCTCACATTGTGCAGCAGGTAGCCGTAAATAAGGTATTTTATGCACTGCAGGGCTAATTTATCCTCAGGTGGTACTGTCCTCCGCCTACATGACTGGAACATTTACACACAAAAAAAGTCAACTATCCTTTGAGTCAGAGGGGAATGGCGCCCTCCAGAGTTGAGCAAAGTGTTTATCTATTAGGATTTTTGCAGTTGGTAAAGTAACAGTGTGCAAAGCTGATTGTTAGGTATTCATCAGCTTCAGGGTTTTAGTCCATTTACTGTTGTCATTCATACAAAAAAGATTGATAGAGCATAATTAACAGTAATAATTGACATTTTCAGCCCGTTACAGCTTTAGTGTAAAACAAGTAACTACCAGACTTTAGATACAAGTTGTATAAGTGGATAAATCTGTAATGGTGCATGGGCATATCAGTATGCATTTATCAAATGAGTATCATTTAATAAAATGATCAGTCTCAAATACTTAGAATTCTAAAAAAATGTAATTATTTTTACAGGGAGCATATATTGTCTTAATACATCATGAAGATGCATTAAGAATCAAAATCGAAACTCTTAAATTTGTTCATTGAATAATTATATAGCATCAAGTCATTAAAAATCATTAATAACTACCATCTAACTAATAAATCCAAATGAAAATAAGTAGTGACATAAAACAAACTTAAAGTCTAATTATTCAAAGGGAATTCTCAAAATGCTGGAGAAAAGAGCATTAAGTTTAAAGAGCATTTAAGTTGAATAAAATCATTTAAACATGTTACTATAACAGCTGTGTAAGGATAGGATTTTTTGTCCATATCCAGGGTGAAGTCTACTTAATCAAAAGATTATTTGGTTCACATGATGACACGTGAAGTCTATTTCATTAGTCAAAATGGTAAAGTGCTTATGTCTGAGCATGAATGAAATTTGTTCAAGATCAATTTTGTGATTTCTTTGGCTCCACAAAAGAGTTCTTACAACTTTTGTCCCCAAACCGATTTTTTTTTTTAAGACGAAGTGAATCCTCACACTTTGTGTGATAGACAGTATGTTCACAGTCATCAGAACATACTTTCTATCCTTTGATGGAAAATAACACTATAACCTGACTCAGAGTCCTGTCTTTTATGACTGTGCTGAAAGTAATACACAAATGAGCAGGATGGAATGAAGATCCACCTCATTCCGAAATAATTTAAAACAGAAAATTATATTTATTTAAAAATATATTATTGATGGTTCTGAATCTTAAGTTGGAACATAATTGCGATATTGGATTTATTTGTATTTCATTTAGCTTCAAGTGGGTAAGGATTAGATTTTGCCATACATCTAACCTAGATGGCGTTATGCACCTTGAACTGATATCGTTGTGCTCCACTTTAAATATGAAGAAGAAGAAGAAACAGAAAAAGAAGATCCTCGCGGTCGCTACTTTAAATGGGTTTCCGTTGAACCGCTTTGATGTGTTCGCTCGACTTAACCGACTCTGTGCGCGAGCGTATAAGCGGATTAAGCTAACTGTTTCTGCTCTATCCGTTCAGACCCACGTGCCCGTTTTACTGCGGTAGTGGTTTTGTGTTTCCATCCCCCAGAGTTTATAGTCTGAAACAGAAAGGTGGGACCACATCTATGTCTCCGACGACGAGGACGTCACTCGTCCGTTCGTGGACACGCCGAGCTTGTTCAGAATGAGACACCGGGTCAGCAGAGACAGTTGTTCTCGCGGTGAAGGTGGGGAGTCCCAGTATTGGTTAGTTTTTACTAGACGTTACATGTAGCAAGGAAGAGTCGCGAATGTTTGGTGAACAGGTGTTGTGCGGAGATCTGTAAGCCGTTTAGATGAGGCTAAATGCCTTTCGTCAGGAGCACTGCTTAATATCATGTAAAAGGGTTTAAATGTTGGGGGGGAGAAAACAATAAAAACAACTCAAAAAACAACTATCAATTGTATTCTTTAATTTTCTTTTATAGTGATATATAAATGTTGACAAATTAAACTAGTGTTTAAACAGAATACAGATGCATTATTAGTACTTAGAAATAGAGCTTTTCCAGCATAATCCTCCACAATAAGATAGAAATTGATCTATTAGTTGATCAAATATCAAATTTGAATTATTCTGAGCCAAACAGAGCTGAACTAGGCTTGAAATGTTTTCTAGTGGCCATAGCTTTCTCTTTTTCTTATTTTTTTATTTTGTTTGCTGTAGTTGGTGTTCTGTTTACAAATACTTACTATTTGTAAACACTATATAAATTGTGTATATTATTGTGTGGTTTATTTATTTATTGTATATATTTGACTTTTTGCATGGGAGTTGCAATGGAAATTTTGTTGAATCCTGTTCAATGACAATAAATGCAATCAATCAATCAATCAATCAATTCATCAATCATTCAATAAAATGCATTATTATTTCCATGAGTGCTTTCTTAGCAACTTACAAGAAGATGCAGTTGAGAAAATGTGTGTTCTAGGTCATGCATAAAGCTTAACATTTTAACCTAAGATTAACAGATCACAAGGTTTTGTAATCTGTACAAATTTATGATCAGAATTTTCTTAAATTTAGATTAGCTGTGCATTTCAGTCCTCTATTACAATAATTAAGCAAATAATGTTCCAGTGCCATGTAAAATCTGACATGCATGGCAAATGGACTAATTTTTCCTTTCTTTCTTTCTAGGAGAGATTTTGCACAAATATTTAGAATTTTAGATTTTAAATTGACTGCACAAAATTAGGAGCTCATGAAAGTGAGTGGAAAAATTTTGATTGAAACCTAAAAATTGCAAATAAACTGTGAAACACATTTATGACTGTAAGGTTGAGAATAGCAACAGTAGTGATCATGGTTCTTTTATCAGCTCTGGATCTACATAGTCAGCTTAAGTTGTTGATGTAATCTTGTTGTCACATGACTTGGTAAGTGAAAGAGAAAGCACACCTCTAGTATTCCCCTGGCGTTCCACGTCTTTGTTGCTCCTCCGGTTTTGGAACGTTTGATGTTTGTAGAATCTTAAAAACTTTCCTACATGTGGGAAAGTCCAGACAACACTAGTGAAAGATTTGTCTGTTCATAGAACTATGGAGAATTTAAATTTGTGAATTTAAGTTTTCTTCATAAATATAGTCTGTTAAATACCTTACATTTTCTGATTATTTTCTCATAGTTTTAGCTGAAATCTTGTATTTTTCATGGTTTTACTTTGAATAAAATCCACCATTTGTAAAATGCTTCTTTTACTCTTCGCAAGGTCTTCTAGTTTTATGTTTATATGTTCCATTTTTGCTTTATCTAACTATGTTGTATTACCTCTATATCACCACTTTTCCATATGTCTCACTTTCACCTGTGTGTGCCAAAGGCCAGGCTGGATAAGATGACCAAATATCAGCAGAGGGGTGAAGATCTGGAAAGCAGCTTTGCGGAATGACGGAGGCTGCTTCAGGAAGCCCGGCGACGACTCGGATCCTTGGAAGAGCAGGTGAAGCGGGAAGAGGAAGATGAGGAACAAGAGGCTGAGCTGAAGAAAATCCAGGTTGAGTTAAAGAAACTTGAGAAGGATGAAAAGTTCTTTCTGGGACTCCTGGAGGAACATCGGCGTGATGAGAAGAATCTACCCTGGAACGTAGACACCATCTGCAGAGAAGGTTTTAGCAAGGTAAGGAAGGGGAAGGGATCACATCGTCTGCAGTTTATTTATTCCACACAAATTTTGAAGGAGTTACACAAATTCATTTATTGCTGTTCTGAAGCTGAAATGTCAGAAAGTGGTGAAAACCATTTTGGAGCTTTAAAACTACTTTGTGTTTTTTGATTGGATTATTGTTAATTTTATTATAGCTGTATTTTGTTCTTCTAGTAGACATCCTTTATTCAGGCTAGATATATTTAAGTTGGCAAAATTGAAAACCTGAAAAAGTTTGGGGACCACAGAGATTGTTTTCATGGTTTTCCTTCCTTAGTTTCTGGTAGACAGAGATATAAATCTTTCAGTGTTTAGGGATTCGGTTCCAATTTTTAGGGTCACGATTCAATTGAGAAACCATTTTTAATTCAGAAACCAATTTTTCTATTCAAACGGTCTAGAGAGTCTGTTTAAATTATGTGACTGAGAAGAGGAATAGGCAGCGTAAACACACAGAGCATTTATGTAAAGGTGCATTGTTATGTAAAGTTGACTTTTTTGAGCTTGATGAATAACATCATGCTACAATGTTATTCCCTCGTCAAAAACAAGCTTCCATATTACAGAGCAGCATTCCCTGCAATACCTCTTCTCAGCTCCTTTAGACTAGCCAGCAGCAGTTCGAACTCAATGAAACGCTGGTAAAAACATTGTTAGAGGGTTAATAGAGGAGCCATATTCAGGAAGTCTGAAACTCTGACTTCCTGAAGGCAGAGTTTCAGAAAGAGCAGTTCTTAAATAGACAAAGGCCCAATTCTAAAGCATTAAATTAGGAAGTAAAATTTCTTTTAAGTCATATTTGATATTTTGTTTATATTTTCTATATTGTGTTTGCCTCTCTTCAGATAGTAACAGTGGATAACCTGTTCTGTTTTAATATAATATTTTTGTCTGAAAATTCTGTTACTGATTTTATTATGACTTTAATAAAATGACACTCGAAGATGCTGAATTAGTGGCAAAGAGCAACTTTGGTGGAGTACAAAATAAAATTGTAATTCGGGGAACTTGTGGAAGAAAGTTCTTCCACTTCAAACCTATTAAGGTTTGCAAAAGGGTTTGGACTAATGCTTTCAGCATGACATTGACCGTAAAGCTACAGCCAGAGCGACGATTTAAAGGTTTAGAGCAAAGTACGTTGATCTGTTAGAATAGCCCAATAAAATTTTGGACCTAAAGTCAGCAAAGAATCAATGGCATGACTTGAAAACTGATATTGACGGATGTTCTTCTCTCCATACAGCTGAGCTTGAGCTGTTTTGCAAAAGGACGTTAAACTTGCTTTGTTGATGCTCGGTTTATGTGGTGTACCAGGTATGCTGCGGCGTTGGGACGACAGTCAGGCAACCCACATCTGGTATGTGAAGAGAGTGCTAATTACCTCGTCATCCTCTGCATTGACTTTGAGATAGATGAGGTGAGTGCTGTTGAAAGAGTTGAGCATTTCAACGGCAGTCGAGCCTCAATGAGTGATGCACGTCCTTGTAGAAACAAGCTCGTCTATAATTATGAGAAAAACTGGACCGATATGGATATCTGATAGTAACGCTTCTGTTACGTTAGATTTACCAATATTTAATACTCGATTAATCATAAGAATAATTGATAGATTACTCGACTACTAAAATATTTGCTTAGAACAGCCCTGAAATAATTGTTAGTTGCAAGGCCATTATTTGTAATGATTTCAAGGTCCTGAATGATGCGTTTCAGGAGAACGTTTATACATCACGCTCTTGCGCGCCGAAGTGCGGCCTCCTCCAAAACGAAGAAAGCTGAAGAGCTTATTTCTTTGATCGCATTCTGAGATTTTAAATGTAGCATTGTAAGAATTTCAGCGGTCCGTATACATGGGTAAAGTTTTCTCTCAGTGTGAGGCCTCTTGCTTCCTCAGTGGCGTCTCATGTCTTGCAGGAAATACAGAGGAGTTTTGATGAGAAAAACACAGAGATGCTGCAGTATGTGATGAACAAGCTGAACCCCGAGGTGAGCTGGTATCTCTTTAAGAAATAATTATTTTCATTAACTAAACTGTTTCCCCCTGTAATTTTGACCTTGTTTAACAGGAGGGATGGTACCACCTGCAGAGATGCATTGACTCAGGCCTGTGGGTGCCTGACTTAAAGGAGGAAGAAGATTAGAAAATGAAAACTGAACTCGGTCATCGTTAAGTCTATGTTTTTAGTGTGTCTTAAAGATGAGGACATTACACTATGTACCATACAACAAAACTGTAACTTTGATTAAAGTGTTATATCGCAATGTTTTTAATCAAAAATCTAATTTAAAACAAATTTCAATATTACAAAGGTTAATGTAGATCTGGAAATTTGGACAAGTGTGGATTGGTGTTTTTATTTCTATTCACTCTATCAGATTATTGAATTAAAAACATTATGTGCATTCTAAGGTAGGTTGTCTTGTTCTTTTCATTAATACGTGGCAATACATGTTTGGGACTTGAGACCCAGGAAAGAGCCGGCACTCGCTGGAGGGACCATATATGTTCAAGTTTCCCATCTGCTTCCCTTCAGGCTTTCATCATAGAAATATATCCAGACTGATATTTCCACTTTGGAACCTCAACTATTTGAATCTGGTTTAAAAAATCCTGAAAAATTAATTTGTATTTGATTGCATGAAATAAGGACTTATCTAAATGACCATGTTTGATTTTAAATTAGGAACAGGTTCACAGTAAACACAAGAAAACAAGAATGGTGAACAATAAACTTAACAGTCAAAAACAACAGCTTTCCCATAGCTACTAACACACAAATTTGTGAAGTAAAACACATTCCCCTCCTTAACCCACTTCACAATGATGTCTCATTATGTTTCTGTCTAATCCCTGTACAATGCCATAAAGTGCGAACTGACAAAACATGAATAAAGTCAAGCAGTATGAAATAGAACTAAAGCAACGTGCAAGTATAGATATGTCCAATAAAAGGTATAAAATATGTTTCTAAATAATTATGTGGAAGGTGAAGGGTATATAGATAATAATATGGGGTATTGTGAGAAGATTCAGTTGAATATAAGGGTAAGGGAATAAAAAAAGCGTAAAGTTATCGCCCTTTTCCGACAAATGGCTAAAATGACTGAGACTTCTGTTGCAAAACGTTGTTTTTATTGTGTGTATTTGTTTAGGGGTATTCTTTTTTGTGTGTGGTTTTTTTTTTTGTATTGATCGAAATAAATAATGAATTGTTCGAAATAAATAAATATTTTTGTTAAGGTCCAGCTTTCTGATCCTTGAATTTAATGCATGCTTACTTTACCATTAAAATATAGAAGTGTTTGTGATCACAATGTCCTGTTATGTAACAGGAATAAAAGATGGGTGGCTGAAATTCACAATAGCTTTATCACGATAAAAGTGTCCATAAGAACTACTTGTTACTGTTTTTTTTTTTTTTTAGGTTGGACTGTGACAGTGTGTCACAACAATGACTGTCCCACAAGTACAAATACTCCCCTTGAAAAACGTTCCCGTTAGAAATGTGCTTCTTTAGAACGCAGTGAGTTTCGTCAAGGATTGTGACTTGTATTGCAATTTTTAAATGTATTGGTGTTTATTGATGCTTTTATCAAACTGCAGAAAATAGTCAAACTAACAATCCCGACAGTATGGATCAGCTTTTTAGCTAAACATCATTAATTGGTATTTATCGTGAAAAAGAAGCCAACAATTCTTATCGCGATAAGTAATTTGTCACGACAAAACAATACAATAAACGCCCGCTCCTAATTTTACACGCAGAAATAAAGGGCTTGTCATTGGGGAGCTGCGAGCATTTATGCTTTAAATCCTCCTGTTCTGTATTTCATTTCACACCTTAAATTCCATATCCGTATTTCCTCCAAAATGGTCAAACAAAAGGAAGACTGGGATTCTTGTAAGTTGGGGCTTTAGAGCGACCCACCGCATGTCCTTGAAAGGACACAGAAACAGGACAGAATGGGCTGCTAGGAGACATGGATGCTTATTGTTTTTCTTCTACTTCTTCTATATATGGGTAGTGTGTCAATAAAAACCTGCTCTTTGTGTGAGTGTGACAGAAGATGACTGGTTATCCAGATAGGACGGCTGCTGATGGAAAAAAAAAAAAAAAACATGTTCTGCGTTTTAAAAGAAAAAGAGGGGGGGGCAAGGGAAACAGCGGGGTATAACGATGGAGAGAGGAGGAGCGGAGACTGTTGTGTGGGATTAATGGACAACACTGTGCGGGAGGGTGGAGGGTGGATGTGGATGGGCTTCTCCATGGAGCCGGTGGTGGTGGGAGGGGGGACGGCTGGGGGAGACCACTGTGGCAGGGGAGAGCGGAGGGAGATCGGGAGGGAGGAGGAGGGAAGCTGGTGAAGCCGCGGATATTCATGAAAACGGAGAGTGGTTTCTCTCTCTCTTTCCCTCTCTCTTCCTCTCTCTCTCTCTTTCTCTCCCTCTCTTTCTCCGTGGTGATACACTGCAATGTCTGCAGACAGACAGGCGGACGAACAGGAGACAGAGACTGAAGGAGACAAGTAAAACCAAGACAAGGCCCAGCCCTTCTTCCCATTGATCTTCAGGCGATCAAGGTGAGTGTCTCCCCCCACCCATTATTATTATTCCTGCATCCTGCAGCCTGCGCGCGTGTGGGGTTGTATGTGTGTGTGTGTGTCAGAAAGCCACACGTGCACACACACACACACACACACACACACACACACACACACACACACACACACACACACACACACACACACACATCTCTTGTTGTTGCTGTATGTGTGCAGACATGAAAGCAGGACAGCCCCCCCTCACCACCCTCCCCCTCATGTATGCACGGTTGATTTTTATTTATTTATTTGCTCCTCATTCACGTTTTGAGTGTTTGGTAACAGAACAGCAGGTTGGTGGTCGAGATGCATGTTGATGCAGCGCCGCTTGGTTTTGTAAGCCGCTGGAGATGGAAGTGTGTGCATGCCAGTATGTGCTCGTTTTCCTTGTTGTCTGTCCATATATATGTCACTGTGTCACTATGCATTTGTTGATTTCTCCTCAGACCTGTTATCGCTCTGTGCATCTCCACTGACTGCTGTGAAGATCCCCCCCCTTCTTTCCCCCCTCTACTTCCCCCAAATCCACCCCTTTTTCACTGGGAGGGTGTGTTCTCTGTGACCCTGGTAAAAGTCGCTTCTACCACTATGTGTCTTTTATCAGAAGCACCATGATATGCTGAATCTGTCCCATCCAATGGAATTAGGTCAACGCGGATTGCTCGGAGTAATTATATAACATCAGAGAACTCTGGTGTTGCAGTATCTCCTCAGAATTAGCTCTGAAAATCCCACCACAGTCTAGAACATTTCCCCAAGTTCAGAGTGAGCGCGGTTTCCATTGCGCCATTTGACATTTCGAAAGTAAATTTGCTTAAAGGAAACAATTAAAAAAGGAAGAAAGAGAAAATGAACTCGTTTTTATTGGTTGTATAGAAATTGATAACTGCATTGGAAACACTTTTTTCCCCCCCAACATTGTCAATAACCGGATGTTGCTACCGGAGTAATCCACGAAGAAGAAGTGGTAGGAGGGGGATGGCGCAGCATGTTTTAAGACATTTCTTGAACAAAGTTATTTACATGTCATTTTAATAGCATTGTTTAATTTAATGGAAACACCGCAATTGCAAAATTGTGCGTTTTTTTTCGACATTAGCGAATATCGACAAAGTTTTGAACACATTTATAATGGAAACACAGCGGTATCATTGCCCAATTTGGCATTAAAAAAACAAAAACAAAACATTTGCTCAATGGAAACATGCATTCTTTGAAAAAACCTCCAAACATTTAAGCTCTAAGGTGTGGTTTTATTGGCCGTATCAAAGTATGTCTGTTTTATATAACTGCAATGGAAACACTTTTTATTTTTTTTTTCTTTGCACTTAATCAACAACCAGATGTTACCACTGGCACAAACCACAAAGAAGAAAACAGGAAGTGGGAGGAGGATAATGGCGCACTATACTTTTAAATAACTTATGGCATGAAGACATTTATTCATGTGTGATTTAAATTGTGTTTCTTATTTAATGGAAATTACTAAATTGTGTTTTTTTTGGACATTAACAAATATTGACTTTGTTTTTCACACATTTATAATGGAAATGCATCCACTTTCACGGAGCAAATAAGGGACTTGCTGCTGCATTTCTGTAAAATTTAGTGCAGAAATGAAAATGTCCACAGATTATTCTTAATATGACCAACAGCCTGGAGGAAAATTCCTAATCCCAAGAACAATTAACAATCCCAAGAATTTCTTTTTCGATGAAGATAAGACCAGGGCAAAAGGTTGAAGAAATAATAAAGTCCAAATTTTCACATATAATGAAACAACCAATTTACAAGAACTGACATGGATGTTTCAAAACGTAGCATTTGATGAAGTTAAGATTATGTAGCTTATTTCAGCACCAAAGTTGTTAAAACATAGTTCAGCAACAAATTAGGGAACAAGCAATAACCATTACATTTTGTCAAAAGCCCTAGTTAAAACATCGGCAGACCTTTAATGTAGTTTAAATTGGTACTGAGCCGTACAGTAATTTATAACCTAACAGATGTATTTTAAAGTCTAGTCTCAGAGTGACAGTGTAAGGACGTTAGAACTGGGGGAGATGTGCTCTATCTTCCTGGTTTTAGTGAGAACACCAGCAGCAGCGTTCTGGATTTCTGGATCATGAAATTGATCCATATGAGAAACCGAAACTGATCTTGTAAAGAGAGATTGAAGGGAAACAAATGACTTCCTACTTCCTTTCCTTCAAGCACTTTAATTGAACAAAAACACTCCACCAGTAGTTTAAATCTATGAGTTGAATGGAGAGAAGCTTTATCTTGTTGTATGTTACAGGAAATATTTTACTGTATGAAAGCAGAAGAGTAGCTACACAATTGATTAATAAAAACACAAAGATAAAACCGGTTTATTAGCTCTATTTGTATGCTAACTCCTATTTTTTGTTTTGTTTTGCTATGCCTAAGGAGAAGACTCAAGGATGTCTTTCGCCAAATCAAATCAGGAGTTTGGAATTTGATGTCCCAGATGAGGCAGCAATATCCAGAGAGACTTGCCCAGCCAAGATTGGATCCAAGTGACCGGTCCTGTTACGGAAAGCCAACCTGAGCGACGTTACAGACCTGCTGCAGAGTTTTTAAGATTCTCCTGGATTCTGGATGGTTTGGAAAATGACTGGCTGGCAGGATTCATTTACCGTAGCCATCATGTGATCCACTCTTTGAGCCGGATACGTGCCGAGAAGAATCTGAGGAGATGATGGTACCTTTAGTGACGTCGTCTGGTATTCTTATCTGGATGTTCCACAGGCTCATCTAACGGGATGACAATTGTTTTTAATTCCTTTGCCTCTGATTTGGGCTTTGGGGTAAAAAGCCCACATTTTTTGCACCTTGGAGCCTCTGAGGGGTAGATAGATGCCCCTTTACTGTTTTACAGCAGAAATACGCCTGATTTGGTCCATCTAAAGAGTTGGACTGTGGAGACGGTGCAGGCACTGCTGTTAGCTGGGCTGACTCAGCTCCAATGGGGGCCGGTTTTGACCCGGTCTGACCCCGGTTCGAGCTTTGCGGTGACCTCTGATCTCTCCGGTCCTGGCTCTCCACCTGCTCTGCTGCCTGGGTTCCGGAACACTCCGCCCTGGGGCCCAGAACGAGCCAATCAGAATGAAGAAGAGCCGCAGCGTGCTGTCGGTGACTGGAGAAGAGGTGAGACAGGTAACATAAACAATAAGTTTAAAAAATGTATTGTTTGGAGATTCTGGCTGCCAGAACAGCTGGGTTGTGAACATTTAGCGCTCAAATTGTGTAACTTTTATTTATATTTTGTAAAAAGTTATGTGGCAAGAAAAACTACCTTCCTGTATAAGCAAGCTGCACAACAGTGAAGATTCTGTTGTGTATGTAATCAGGAGTCACATCTATAATTGACATTGTCAACCTTCAAATGTTCTGAACTAATGGATAAAAGCAGACCGAGGTTCTTTACAGTGGGAGAATTTATTCATGTACACCGTTACCATCTGTCCTGGATATTCATCGGGCCAACAATAGAGCAACAATAGAACACACTAGTTGTTGTGTCCTTGGGCGAGACATTTCACCCATGTTTCCCGCTTGTGTTGGTCAGAAGGTTCTGTGTTGCTGATTTTGTGAGAGCCTGGCTTCTATCAGTCTAGTTGTGGCTATAAAATACTGTGTCAATGACTGAATGTTGTGTAAAGTCCAAGTCAGCATTTTATCTAACTTGATAAAATGGCCTGTAAAAATACAGGTTGTTTTCTTGGCAACCATTCAGCTGTGCGAAACACCTGGTTGGACTTAGCACCGCCTTCGAGGCGCACCTCCTCCCTGGAGGAGGGGTGATAAAGGAGTGATGTTGTGATGGCTTCCTGGAGGTGCACAATGAGAAAGAGTTGGAGTTGTTAAAGAGGCAGAGGCCCAATTTCAAGGCATCATATTATGAAGTCAAATTTCCTATCAGTCATATTCGATATATAACATTTTATATGTAACATTTCTGTAACAACTCAACATATTTACTTGATTGTGCTATAAAATGTCACAGTATGCCTAAACAAAATAATAATACTGCCTCTTTAAGTCACTCGTTGCCTACGCTATTTGATTCAGTTGCAATTGAGAAAGGTAAATTTAATTTTTTATCAACTACAGTATAAAAAGCCTTTTAGTTTAACAAAAAAAAAAAAACACCCAGAAATCTTATACAAAGATAATTAAATAAAAAGATAACATAATATCATATATACGTTCCAGAATAGCACTGCAAGCTCTGTTCCTTAAATTTTCTCTTTTTTTAAAGACTGATTCCTCTTTTTCTGCTAGAGAAATTACTTTTTTGGACAATTGACCTGTTGCACTGACATCCTGCATCATTAAGGCTCTGGAGAGACTCCCTTTGGCCCCCTGTAGTCATGTCAGAACCTCCTGCAATTTGGTTACTGCTGTAGAGTTGAGGTTGAAGATGCCATAATACAGTTGCTTCAACAAACCCACTGTCATCCGGACAAAGAAGGCAACACTGTGAGAATCATGTTCTCTAACTTACCTAGTGCATTTAACGCAATTCAGACTTATCTGTTTGATCGAAAACGCAAGAAGACGCAGGTGGAGGCCTCAATGATCGCCCTGATCCATCACTACCTGACAAACGGATCAGCGTTTGTGAGATTGCTGGGTCATATGTGTTGCCAGGTGTTTAGCAACGCAGGTGTACCACAGGGATCTGTACTCTCACCAGTCCTTTTGACTCTGTCTACTCCAGCACAAGTCAGAGCCCTGCCACCCACAGAAATACTCAGATGACTCTGTAGTCGTTAGGTGTCGTCACACCGGTGTGACGACACTTCAGAGAGTGTCTCTCTGCACTCTGTCTGAGTGCAGAGAGACATAGTGCAGGAACAGTCATCTCATCT
The DNA here is from genome assembly GCA_922788865.1 of Poeciliopsis turneri. Lineage (NCBI taxonomy): Eukaryota > Metazoa > Chordata > Actinopteri > Cyprinodontiformes > Poeciliidae > Poeciliopsis > Poeciliopsis turneri. The sequence continues at coordinate 229,222 of CAKLNU010000176.1, forward strand.
TGAATGTGAAGAAAATGGAGATGACAGTAGATTTCGAGAGGAACGATTAGGTCTAACGTTACTTCCGTCATGTGAGAAGAAGTAAAGGTGGTGGAGGAGTTCAAATACTTTCGTGTTCACCTTGCCACAGTAAAGCTGCCCACATCTGTAGGGGCAACAGCGTCAGAGCCTGGAACTTAGAAAGGCTCAACAACCTGAGGAAGAAGGCTGGTTCTGTTCTAGTTCTGTCCTGGTTGCTACAGTGGAACCTCTGGAGATGACGATGCAAAGAAGGATTTACATAAAACCAAGAAAGTTACAGACAACCATGAGCATCCTATTCATGATTTAGTACGGGGGATTGTATTTCACAGAGCAATGATAAACTTTCATGGCAGGCCTTCCGAGACAAGGTATGTCGATTTCAAAAAGCATTCATTTTCAATGTGTATTTTGTCTGATATGTTTATTTGGCAGAAACTTAAAGTAACGTGAATACTAATCAATTTACAATGAGAAATGTTGTAAAATTATTAGTTGCACACCAGGGATTCAAGTTATCGATTAATGACTTAATCTAAAGTTGACAGATCTTGTCGGTCAACTAACAATTAATTGATGAATGTCCGTTTTCTAATTTTCTTGTATAAAGAGGGTTGACTATCTTTCTGTAAAATAAAGAGCTAAATTTTTCATAATATGTTGAATTAGAAAAACCCCCACCATACAATAAACATTAATTTTACGTTACTGACTAGGGCCACTGGAAAAAAAAATTATTCTGACTTTTGATCTCAGAAGATTAAAATCAGAAAGTTGCTACTAAGGTGAAATTGAAGGAGCTGGTTCAGAGAGAAGCACATAAAGTGTATTTTGCATCCCACACAGAATTCATTAATAATTTTAAAAATGTTATGCTTTGTACTTTTTTTTTCAGTCTTCATTTCTGGAGCCCCATAGAGGTTCAATTAAATATGACTACAATTTACATATCTACATATCATTTCTCAAATAACCATTTGTATCATATTCTTGCTTTAGAGCTTGTGAAGAAATACAAATTCTCTCTTTGAAGAAACAGTTCTTGTGAAGCCTATTCTAGACTCCGTTAGCAGCTAGCTGTGCTGCAGTAATAACTCTGCCTTACACATAAACAAAACAAGAAGTGCAAATTTAGTATCTAGTTATAAGAGCAATTTTTGAAGATGCCGCCGCTTGGATGACGTTACTGTTGAATTTAGGTTGTTCTGTCAATCCCTCACCACAAGGGGGAGTACTTATACAAAATTATTTTGTATAATTTATACCCGTGTATAAATGAGCTTTTGCTAAATGAGTGTAAATCAGCCTTCTTCTATTCAAAGGTGACTTTAAATCATGCATTATTCAAATGCCCAGTCATTGATTATGCTAATCAGGTGACCGTATGTTTCTGAGTCTGCGTGTGTGTGTGTGTGTGTGTGTGTGTGTGTGTGTGTGTGCGTGTGTGTGTGTGTGTGTGTGTGTGTGTGTGTGTGTGTGTGTGTTTGCACGCGGGTGGCTGAGAGCATCTATCCACATCTGGGTCTGGACGACATCAAACGCAACACGGCACTGTTGCCTAGCAACTGCTACCATTCCCCTAGTGTTTTGTTGCTACGGTGCTGCAGTGCAGATCAGCCTCTTAGAGCTGAGTCTGTTGAGGGGCTTTCTCTCTCTCACACACACACACACACACACGCACACATACATGGCCTCACACATGCACAGTCACTCTCTCACTCACACATGCATTCATTGCTAATTTATGCATTACCATTGAAGTTTTACCCACTTTTAGGCAAATCAGCTCATATTTGCAACAAATGAATTTCTCATCGCTTTCAGTTTGTGCTGCACAACGATCTGCCTCGCTTCCCTCCTCACCTCACGTCCCTCTCGTCTCACAGGGGAATGAATTAGATGTAACAGATGCTGTGGAGAAGGCGGAGTCGTCTCGCTACAGCCGATCCTATACGTCCGGGGCCACGCTGGGGTCTGAGCTGCGCAGAGGACGGACTAGAAGACTGTCTCCCAGTCTCCAGGTACAGGGAGACCGGAGCGGTCACATTAACGTGCCTAGAGGGCATGGAGCTTAAAGGAACCGTGAAGCACTACCGACAGCCAACCCAGCCCATCCTGTTCACCCTCTGACAGCTATCATCTTAAATTTATTTAGACGCCATGTCTTAATAGTGTGATGAAGTGAAGTGACGGGGGGAGCACACAAACGCACATTTTGACCGTTTAAATACCAACATGTAGAATCTGCATCTCAGTCGATGAAATGAGTCAGGAACACTGAATTGAAGCCACGGTTAAAGTTTCTGCGACTTGGGCTCTAAAGCAATACGTATTTTATATCTAGGCTGAAATAGCTTAGCTTATTTTAGTTGAAGCTTCAGGTAAAATAGAGCCAAACCTCAGCTAACAACTTATGTTTAGCTCTCTTTTAGCTTGGGCTGGATAATATTGTAATTAATTACAATATCTATTATGATAGATATTTAAGAAAATAAATAGATCCAGAACCACACAGCACTGTGGAATATGTAGGCAGAGCAACGACTTTACCTGCTCAACCTAAGCAAGGTTGGTGGCATCAACTAACTCACTCTTCAGTCACCTAGCAACAACCTGTCGCGCAGCATCAGTTTCAAGTTTTGCCACCGTGCCTAATATCTATTCAAAGATTTAAAAACAATAACACGGAGAGAAAACTGGATAAAACAATGGTCATGACACCAGTTTGGCAATATTTCAGACACCTAAAACAAAAACTAATCAATAATTATCATTATTGGCAGCATTTGATATTGACTGATATGAAACTCTTATATTGTGATTCTTTTTTCAGCCAATATTGTCCGGACCTAACTTTCAATAGATAATGCAGCTTAGCATTTTAGCATCTTAAGTTTCTAAAACAGAGCGAAAACGTAAAAATTTCATAAAGATTATTTTCTGATCATCTCTACAAAGCAACAAAAGTTAAAAATTTGGGAGCTAAATGGTGAACTGTGTAATTGTTGATTTCAACACCGGTGTAGTTTCGAGCAAGAATAAAACAGCATAATGGCTTCACTCCACACCCTCAGAATCTCAACTTTCTCGCCATCTTTTAGTCACAATGCTTCCATCAATGTCTCGTCAGGTACCCTGCTGGCTCCGCCCTCGAGATCGCACCCGTTCCCCCGACATCCTGAGCAATATGTCGCGTCCCACAACGCTTCCTCTCCGCATTCCTCCTCGCATCTCCATCACACAAGCGGATACGGACAGGTGCCGCATACTTTAACCGCCAGGCCCCCAAAAAACAGCTTCTCAATACTTTTTTTTCCAAGCTTGACTTCATATTTTCTTTTTACTTCAGTAACGAAGCAGAGAATGGAGTGTCTCACACTCCTCTGGGCTCCCAGAGTCCGAGCCGCACATTGAACACCTCACTGCCTCAGGGCCAGAGAAGAGAGTCCTTCCTCTACAGATCTGACTCGGACTACGACATGTCCCCTAAAGCCGTCTCCCGTAATTCTTCCCTCGCCAGCGAAGGGTGAGCTTAAAAAAACACAAACACAGCAGAGATTGTACTGTGTTCCCATCAGGTCTGTTGTCTTTGTCATTTTTTTTCAACTATCCCTCCTCCTTTCAGGCATACAGCAGAAGACTTCATTGTCACACCTTTTGCTCAAGTGAGTTTGACAAAATATGACCGGTTGTGAAAATCCAATGCTGAAAGACATTTTATTTTACTTTTCAGAATACATGATACTGTGATGTTGTCTGATGATTTTAGGTACTGGCCAGTCTGCGATCAGTACGGAGCAACTTTACCATCCTCGCCAATGTCTCCACACCAATAGTCAAGTAGGAACCAAACTTCTCTTAACTTATAAGCTCACACAATAAAAAATTGTGAAATATAAATGCTCTGGGAAATGTCTTATGATATTTTCCTTTTGTGTGAATTTGGATTGTTCTGAGTTCTTATCACTAAAACATACCTTTAAATGGACGGTATTATGTAAAAGTGACTTTTATGAGCTTTACATCGTATTATGTTATTGCCTCATCAAAAACATACTTGGGGTTTTCCTTGATTCTTTCATGCATGTTTGACAAATCCTTTGATCTCTCTTGGCAACCATTCATCTGTGCAAAATGCCTGGGTGGACCTAGCTCCGCCTTCGAGGCGCAGCTCCTCCTCTGAGCTGAACTTTCCAAGGTTCCATTCAAAGAGCAGTTCACCCACTCAGCTCCTTCAGACTAGCCAGCAGCAATTAGCAAACAGCTGGTGGAACTGAACATCTGCTGAGCTCATTATGTTAGCTGTACTTCTCACTCCAGCGCTGGTAAAAATGTTGTTAAAGGGTAAATAGAGGAGCCATGTTGTGTCAAACTGGCACTATGTCACTGGAAAACACATAATACTGGTCCATTTGATTTGGGTGAAAAGTCAGGGTTTACATCGGTGAATATTACTACTTCCAAATTGTAGCGGGACTTTCTGAAAGCTATGTATTTGTATTTAGGAGTGACCTACTCTGAGTGAGTCATGACACCAAAGGGCCTATTGAGCAAAAGCTTAGAATTATCCTTATGATTCATAGAGATTTTACAAATAGGGTTCCTTTGGGTTTGACGTTGATGTATGACATAAAGAGACAGAGTATCTTTCCAAGCCTGTAGAAATTACTTCTAGTGTAGAACTCTGCCAGCACAAAGTGTTGTTTTTGTTTGAGTAAAAGAAAGGAATTTTACTACAATTTCTTACATATATATTTTTAATTATTTTTTCAACATAATTTAAAACTGCAGTATATAATTTTAAAGTATTTTCTTTTTACATATTTGTTCAAAATGTCTCAATGTCTTGGCAGTATAATGTCAAACAGATAATCTATGAAAAGATCGTCCTTCTCCTAGAGCTACTATTGCTGTCTGAAGGAAGGTATCTCTACCGGTCAAAAACAACCAATCAGAGCCAGGAGGAGGATCTTAGTGCTGTCAATCAATCTTGTGTATGTGCTAAATATGTTAATGGAGAAAAAACTATTTACCGTTTCAGGAAAACTATTTATTCATAGTTATTGGTCGCCACGCTGCCTAGCTTTAGCAGTCATGGTGGGCTCTGTTTGTGTCAATCTGCTGCACAGTATCAGAGAGAAAAGGAGAGATTGTGAGGGGTGCGTACATGAGGGAGAAGGCAGAGGAGCTTGATTTTTTCAAAGCTTATCTGCCTAATGTATTAAAGTATTTGACTAAAACTGATTTTTAATGCTATTCTATCTGGCCATTGCATGTATTTTAATACAGAACTGAAGTAGGTTGTTGAAAATCTCCCAGTAATTAGTCCAGTCTGCAGTCTTCTCTCTGATCTGATCATCTCTCTGATCTGATCATCTCTCTGTGCTTCCAGGAGGTCTCCTTTAGGGGGAGTGTGTGTCAGCCCCAGGGGGACACTCTCAGACCAGCAGTACCAACAGCTGGCCCTGGACACACTGGAGGAGCTGGACTGGTGTTTGGACCAGCTGGAGACCATTCAGACGCACCGCTCTGTCAGCGAAATGGCTTCCAACAAGGTAGGGAAACGTCTTTGACCCTGTAGAGCACACATCCACAGGATGACTTCTACTGTCAATGTAGGGTCTATGTTTGGAATCAAAAGTATTTAGAGCTTAATGAAATGGTGCGTGCAAGCAAGGTTTCCTACTAGCCTCTAGTTTCCTACTCTTGCGTCACGGCAGGGGGCGCTCATGATCCCAGACATTGTGATTCCACAACTGCAGAGTGAGTCTATTGCTAGTGGGAGAAATGGCTCATGGTCCTTTACCAGCGACAACCACTAAAATGTGATGCTACTCCATTTTAGTTAACATTGTCTAAAGAAGGAAGTAGCGTTCATGTCTTCTTCTGAGGTTTTTATGTCTTCCTTCAGTAGTTCTTGGTGCAGCGCCACCATAGGCAAGGCGGTGAAAAGGTTTTTCACTGCACTCTTAAAAATCGCAGCAGCAGCTGAAAATGTAGCTAAAGTTGCAACTTAATTCCCTAATTAAACGGCTGGATTATCATATTTGACAACACATGTAGTCAAAGTGTTCTGTCAGAAGGAAAGGGCCACAATTAGAGCAAATTACTGTGAGGAGCATCTGGAAGGAAAAAGAGATTTTGACCCAAATCGTACAGGAAACGGAAAGAAAAAGAAAATAAATTTGTGCTTCTGGTGTAGGTTTGATCAAGCTGACAAAAAACAGTTAAGGTTTTGTCTGTATAGGGTATGTAAATATTTGGTTTTACTGTCATAAATACTTTGTATTTTTTAAATGTAGCTGATACAACAAACATTATTGCACAACCCATATCTGCTACTATCAAAATCCTTGATAGCTTGTATTTCATATTGCCCAATTCTCAATTTGCCCCATAAAAATAAAAAAGAAACAAGCGTTTTATAAGATATAAAAGTACCATTTTGACCAAGACTGCCCTTTGTTCTGCTCTTATTCTGCTGCAGTTTAAGAGGATGCTGAACAGGGAACTGTCTCACTTGTCAGAGATGAGTCGCTCTGGGAACCAGGTGTCAGAATACATCTCCAGCACTTTTCTGGGTGAGCCGGATCACGACTCCAAATGTCTGTCGCCATATTTACGACCGTTTGAAACTAAAGGAACTCCATAGTTGCCGTGGTTTCTTTACCTACGAATCTGTTTCTTTTTGTCCCCCTGCAGACAAGCAGAACGAGGTGGAAATCCCATCTCCGACGCTCAAAGACAAATCCATGAGTCACATCAGTGGAGTGAGGAAACTGTCCCACAGCTCCAGCCTCTCCAGTGCCTCCATGCCTCGTTTTGGGGTCAACACGGACCACGAGGACGAGCTCGCCAAGGTGCCTTTCGTCGTAATATGTAAAGAAAAGTCAACCTTTAGTGTTTTTTTAAAAATTCCTTATTCAGCAATTATTACATTTATTTGACGTAAATGCTGCCTCATAGTGTTGGATTTTAGATAGCCATGAGTTCTGCGGTGGGAATTTTTTTATCCTATAAAATAATAACATTTTTCATCACAATCCCCTTTTGATTATGAGAATATATGTAATGTTTTCTATTAATCAAGTGATTTATTTTATTCCCACAGTTCTTATGATTGCAGCAGTGTCCTCCACTTTTCCATTTCTTGGCAGCTTGTCGAATTTGACTGGCAACCAGTCAGAAAATAACATTTAAACCAATTATTTTCACTGTAATTAAAACATATATATTAGATGAAAAGTTTAAGATAAAAAAAATGTATGTGATTCATTTTTTTTTTAAGAGACACTGGTCTGAGCCACTTTATTGCACAAACGTCATAGGATTCAAGTTTCAGGCCACATATATCTGGCCTGAAAAACCATAACTTTTAAGATGCTACACTTTCTATTTATTTATATTTTTTTAGTTTTAAGTCCAGATGATGAAATCATTTTTTGTGACTTCGTCATGTTTCGAACAGGAACTGGAGGATCTAAACAAGTGGAGTTTCAACATATTCAAAGTAGCAGAGTTCTCCAACAACAGGCCGCTCAGCTGCATCATGTACGCCATTTTTCAGGTAAAAAGCAACAGAGTCTCTGAAATTTCTCTGTCTTTGTGATTTTTAAAACTCAGTCAGTTTTATTTTGTTTCATTTTCGAGGCTCTGTCTCCTTCTTTGCTTACCTCGCCAGGAACGTGAGCTCCTGAAAACATTTCGAATCCCTGTTGACACTTTTGTCACATACGTGATGACCCTGGAGGACCATTACCATGGAAACGTAGCTTACCACAACAGCCTCCATGCTGCAGATGTCGCCCAGTCCACACATGTGCTCCTTTCCACGCCGGCTCTGGATGTAGGTTCATCGGCCCAAACCGATTTGAAATTTACTCAGTTTATTAACCTATTTACTAGTCTTTCGAACTGATGTAAAATCGATTTTCTTTCCCATGCACACAAGCAGTTTACATCAGCTGTCGGCAAATTATGTCACTCCATCCTCCACTTGGCGGTTCTTATGCCAGTTTGCAAAATGGCAACAGCAGAATCAGTTGTTCAGCAATAATTGCATAGATTTTTTGATAAGGAAATCTTCTGTCGAAGATACATAATTACGATACAAGACTTTGACCTTTTTGAATCCTGCAACTAAATTTAACCAAAGAAAAAAACTAGTACTATAGTTATAAAAACTAAACTAAATCTAAGCAACATTTTACCACTAATAACTTATGAAAACTATCAAAAATGTACTAAAACTAACTGAAGTAAACAAAAACAGCAATAAAATAAAACTAAATTATATATATATAAATTGCCGTATTTCCATTAAGTGAATTGAAAACGCAGCTGGTGAAGCTCATTCTGTATCCTTCTCTTTCTTTATCCCACCAGGCCGTCTTCACCGACCTGGAGATCCTCGCCGCTCTGTTCGCCGCAGCCATCCACGATGTCGATCACCCCGGAGTTTCCAACCAGTTCCTCATCAACACCAGTGAGTGCACCGCAGCATGTGCATCAATAAGTGCCTCATATTTTGTCCCGTTGGTGTTCACACCCCGCTCCTCCTCCTCCTGCTCTTCCCAATCAGACTCAGAGTTGGCGCTGATGTACAATGACGAGTCGGTCCTGGAGAACCACCACCTGGCTGTGGGCTTCAAGCTCCTGCATCAGGAGAACTGCGACATTTTCCAGAACCTCACCAAGAGGCAGCGGCAGAGCCTGCGCAAACTCGTCATCGATATGGTCAGGGCCTCGATAAAAAACCAGCACACACCCAACACACACACGGCAACACAGATACTCTCTGTCTTTCCTTACAATGCTGCAGGAATCCAACTTGTCTTTGGACGCTTTCAGGTCACATATGTTGGTTTTCTGTGTTTAAGTTTCACACTGATCTATGTCATCTACGTGGGAAACAAACTCTTTAGCGATGCCACTTTAACTTAGATTTTGTGAAGTATTATACATAAACAAGCCTGTCCCAGTAAGAAATTAACCACCTAATAGCATGGTAAATTAAAATGAACTCGATCTTTACCATTTTGATGATCAATATTTTTTGAGGCTGTCTCTGTCGGTGTGCAGGTGTTGGCCACAGACATGTCTAAACACATGACACTGCTGGCTGATCTGAAGACCATGGTGGAAACCAAGAAGGTGACGAGTTCAGGTGTTTTGCTGCTAGATCACTATACAGAGAGGATACAGGTAGGGTAGCATGAAAATGTTCTTCATGCCCATTTTGATGCCTGAAATGCCTTTAACCTTCGGCTGTATCAGTGAATTTATCTAAAGGAAATGTGATGAAAACAGATACATCCTAAAAGAACTTTCAATGTTTTTTTGTTTTTTTTGTCTCGCAGGTGCTGAAGAACATGGTCCACTGTGCCGACCTGAGCAACCCAACAAAACCGCTACCGTTGTACAGGCAGTGGACGGAGAGGATTATGGAGGAGTTCTTCCGACAGGGCGACAAAGAACGAGAGAGGGGGATGGAGATCAGCGCCATGTGCGACAAACACACTGCCTCTGTGGAGAAGAGTCAGGTAAAACTTCTCCTGGGCTAACGCTAGCATTAAAGACATAAGATCAGCTCACTCAAAAAATTCTCTTCCACTCTCTTCTGGGCTTACTAGAAGAGAAAATCTGAAATCCTTTGGTTGATGGTGAGATTGTTCATGTGAGCATCTTAGAATATTCTGTCAGATGATATTGATATTGACAGTTGCAGACACAATCTTCCACCGCATGTGACCTATCATCAAATAAGCAATTTCCCCCTGAGGAGCAATAAAGTGCATTCATATTCTTGACTCTAAAGTACAGAAACGGGGTAATACTTGGTTTAACTCTTAACACTTACTACGAGGTTTAGCACGCAGTCGTCAACACTGGGAACTCGGTTTGATTGTTTGCAGGCGTGTGGAAAAAGCACCTGCCCATCTCCACCCTCTCGTCAAGCCAGCCTTAGTCCTATTGCGCCCTCTGGTGGAAATCTGAAAGTTAGGATGAAACCTCCACATGAGTCAAAGCTGTTCAAGCCTATGAGGTCTCTGGAAAGAGACTCCAATTCTACCAACTGGCTAAATTTAGCTTGACCTCCTGCTGGCTTTGATATCAAAACTTTATCTGGACTTTCAGAGACAAACATGAACACTTAACCTGTCTTTTATAATTATATTGCAAGAATGTTGTGCTTGTGTGTCTATCAAAATGGACTAGACAAACAGGATGCAGCGTTCTTCATTCATTTCCTGTGAAACTTCCACAATGAGGTGACAATCCTTTCCCTCCTCTAGCCAAGCGACTGAGGAAATTCATAGTCGTAGACGGAGAAACGTGGAATATTGACGCAACACCAGGAAGTTGAAAAGTGTTCAACTTCTGTTGCTAAAGCATACGTTGCTAAAGCATACGTTGCTAAAGCATACGTTGCTAAAGCATATGTTGCTAAAGTGTTGTGTTCACCTCAAGTTGCTACCTGTGTGTTGAGGTCATTAAGGGTTCCTACCTGTGTGTTGAGGTCATTAAGGGTTCAGCTTTCTGCCTGTAGTAGTGACCCCTGTGTTGGGTCGCATGAGGAATACCCTAGAGCCCCGGGCCCCTGGTCTCATGTCTCATATGTGTGTGAACATTTCACTACTTTGACGGGCATACAACGCGAAATGGTTACACAACCAATAGGCTTATGCATGTCAGGCATTATTAATACGTAAACAATGTGCAAAACACGTGTTAACAGCTCGTATTTCACGCTTTGTTTATGAGCAGTCGACATAAACAAAGTCGACTGCTCATAACATGTACTTCACACGTTTACCATTTGATAACGGTTGACATTTTGATTCCTACCAGATGGGTCTACAGCATGTATTTTACGTGTTGTTTGCATGTTGCACACACATCAGAGTAACGTGAAATGTTCACACCAATATGACGCTGGCGGCATTCCGTATTCATTCGTCTTACCGGCTGAAAATTTCACACACATGAATTTCATTGGTCTCTTGGCTGGAGGAAGGCAAGCGACTGTCTCCCCATCGCTCAAGATCCACAGGTCATGACCGGAGAGGGAGCAACATCAAATGCATTGTGTCTTGTCAGCAAAATGGGAACAATTTTCTGAATCAATGTAAATCCTACACACAGAAATCAAGATGTACTTTTTCCCTAATTAGCACTACTTTCTTCAAGTGGGTAAACATTTTTCTCCCTTGCTGTTCTCTCCTTTCCAGGTCGGCTTCATTGACTACATTGTTCACCCTTTGTGGGAGACTTGGGCCGACCTGGTGCACCCAGACGCCCAGGAGATCCTGGACACCTTAGAGGAGAACAGGGACTGGTACCTCAACACCATGCCCCAGTCGCCTTCGCCTCCCCCTGACAGACACCTCCAGCACGACCGCTTCCAGTTTGAACTCACACTCGAGGAGCTGGAGCACAACAATCACAACAACATGTTCCGAAGGAGCGGCAGGAACAGCCGGAAAGCCACGACTGATGACAGCAACAGGGAGAGGACGCAGGACGACACTGAAGAGGAGGATCAGAAGCAGGCTGATGCTGAAGAAGAGGATGAGGAGAACCACAATGGCGAACAGAACGGAATACAGGAGGAAGAAGAGGAACGCACTGACAGAAATGAAGGGGAGGAAGCCGAAGAGGAGCTAGAAGAAGTTCAAGAGGAGCAAGGAGGGGAAGAAGTCAACGGTGAGCAAGATGAAGAAAAAAAAGAAGAGGATGATGAAGAAGAGGTGACCAAGGATGAGGTTGAAATTGAGGAAGCTGAAGTCGAGGAAAACCAAGAGGAGGAAGAGAATGCAGAGGTTGAGGAGGAGACAGAGGAGAATGAAGCTGAAGGCAGCACAGAAGACGGTAAAGAGGAGGGCAGAAATGGACAGTAAGGACGAGGAGGCAGAGGACAATGCAGAAGAGGAAGAAGAAGCACCTCAGGAGGTTGAAGAAGATGATGAACAAAAGGAAGAGGAGAGTTAGCTGAAGAAACTGCCAAAGGGGGGATAATCAGGATCCCAGAGCGACCGCGAACGAGTGTGAAAAAGAGCCGTCTTTCCAGAGAACGCGCTCTAACTGCTTTACTATCTGAAAGTCAGAGTGGACTTTTCTTTAGAGCAATATTTTTGCACCAACGGTGAGGCATCAGAGGCGAGGAAACTTTGGATTTTTCTAAGCAGCCTAGTCATTGCAGGAAGCGGCTCATCAGGTAGTGACAGAAACTGGGGTCTTCCAATCCTGTCGGTGCATCTATCACTGCCGTTTGGGATAAATGGGGACATATTAGTAACAAGACTGAGAGTTAGGGGGTCGGGGGAGGTTTAATCAACCGTTTTGTAGCTCTTGGGAATAAATTAAAGGAAAAAAATATATGCTGAAATAATGTACATGCAAATAAGTGTGTGCCTGTTTTTCGGTTGTTATAGACTGTCACGCGTTGTTTCTTGGTCACCGTCTAATGTCTTATTGATGAGGACCATAACACACATACACACACACGCGCATACACACATAGATCATAATAACTCTAAAGCAGATCTTAAAAGTACGACGCCATATTAGGGCCATTGTAGATAGAAAAAAAGGAGTACCTACAATAACCCTAATACGCCGTTGTGTAAAATAAATTCAGAAAAGAGATTAAAAAAAAAAACACCAACAGGAAGTTATAACTTGCCATCTTTTATTGAATACGAACCCGTTTTCCAACCTGTGAGCAGATCGTTCCACACACAGAATCAGCCAGAGCTCCTCACTTCCAGCAATCAAACTGGTTTTCTGACCCCAGACTGTCCTCGTCACAGTGGAAAACCTACCAGGCTGGTGTATTGTATGTCGTCGATGTTCAGTCGTGTGGAGATTACAAATAAATAATCGCACCGAGTGTTTATGCCATTGTGACATTGTCACCTGAGTTGTGCCAAAACGTCCCACAACCAGCACTGAGCAACGCAGCCTCCGGAGAGGACGGCTACTGATCACGAAGCAATGAATCTGTGGGACCAGGCCAACGGGTGTGATGGTCTTCCACAAATGTATGTTTTTGTTTTTTGTAAAAAAATAAAATAAAAATAATATAAAAAAAAAAGAGAAAGAAAAAGACAAAAAATGTATTTGGCACTTTATCAAACACCCTTGTTGCATATATGTACATAATAAACATGTATTTTAATCTGCTGATATCATATATTAAATATGATTAACTCATTTGCTGGTTTAGTGTCTTGTTCATTGAGAGTATTTCTAACGCTTCGACTTTTACACATTTTTGTCGCATTGAAACCAGAAACTTCAATGTATTTTATTGCAATTTTATGATAGACCTAGAAGCACATAAAAGAGGAAAGGGAGGGGAATAAAATGATTGAGCTGTTTAGTTATATATATATATATATATATATATATATATATATATATATATATATATATATATATATATATATATATATTTTTTTTTTTTTTAACCAAAACTCATTACAACACAACCAACTGATCACCTCATTAATAAATGGAGTCCTCATTTGTCCATAAAAACTATAGAACCATAAAACCCAGCTTTTGTGTGAAAGGCTCCGACTGACTGTTTGTCAAACAAACAGGAGAGAGATTGTTAAAGGAGAATTAAGTTATAAAATTATAGCAAAGTTTTAAAACTTTAGATAAATCTGTTCCTTTACTTGAGGTGATGAGAACAAGAAGGAGAACGTGGGAACTAAAGCTATAATTTCAGAATAATGCATTTTTGTTCTTGCAGAGTGGATGTAAACATAAATACATAAATACATATATTTTTAATTAGCCACTTCCAGGCTTTGATGCATGGTCTTACTTAAAGACTTTTTCTTGCAGATCAACTCTCAAACTAATATTTCATCTCTCCGATATTGTAAATGTTTTCATGAACTAAGTGCCATTTAATTTAAACTGCAATTTAAAAACCAGAAGGGTTTTCAGTCCTGAATCATATTTCTAAGTTTTGGCACATAATTGGCCAAAATGTGTTGCAACATGAAAGACTACCACATGGAGGTGCTGTTGGTTTACAAATAGAAGTAATATCTGTTTATGATATGTTGCCTTACTGCTGGGCAGTTTCTGACACACAGAGCACAGATCTACAGATCACCACAACCTTTATGCATTATGTGGTATTATTGCAGCAAAGCAAAACGAACACTACAACAAAGACAGTGGACAGAGACAGCTGGAGGGACGAGAAGACGAGATGTTATGGAGAAACCCAGAGGGGTTGAATATTAAAAGTATTAAGTAAAGTCAAGTTTTTTAGCTTTACATGATGCCATAATGTAATTCCCTCCTCAAAGTATCTGGTGTGTTGTGTTGATTCTTTCAAGCATGTTTGAGAAATCCTTTAAAGGGGTTTAAATGATGTTTTCCAGTCACATAATGCTATTTGTAGCACTATCTAACTATCACCATGTTGCCTTCAGTTGCTATGTAAAAAAAAAAGCTATATATGCCAACTATGACATGAAAGAAATTTGACTTCATAATTTTTCATCCCCTTAAAATTGGGCCTCTGTCTTTTTAAAAACGTCATCGCTTTCTGAAACTCCGCCTTCAGGAAGTCATCACAACATGGCTCCTCTTTTAACCTTTTAACAACATTTTTACCAGAAGCAGTATTTAGTAAAGTGCTGCTCTGAGAAGTCGCAGCAAATGTGCAATTCCATCAGGTGTTCGGTAAATTGCTGCTGCCGCTAGTCTGGAGGAGTTGAGTTGCGGAGTCATGGATGGGGATTTGTGTTTCAATGCAAGAGACATTGTTAACTAAACAGTTAATAAAAATAATAATTAATAGTTTTTCATTTCAGCCTTTAAACAGCATTTAGTTGTGTAACATCGGTCTGTGCAGGGGTCGGCTGACGGCAGAGGAGACTTCAGACTTCAAAAATCCAGAATTACCCTTTTAAGAAGAAAGCATGCAATTAGTAACTGTCAGGTGAGCGTGTGCAGTGTTTACCAGTGGGCACCGCAGCAATCAACCTTTCCTGAGAGAACAAACTGAAGTGGAGCCTTGAGGAGATGTAAAACACAGAAACTGTCTGATCAAAATGCAACAGTTCAAGGGTTCAGTAAACATTTTTCTGGTTGTCATTCACATGAAAGTATAGACACACGTTCAGTCGCAGCGTAACGCGGAAGCCCACGGTTCCCTAACATGCCCAGACAGCTGTGTTATTGCTCTGTTAATCAGGCGTGAGATTAACACACAAGCAAAAAGCTGATGGTGACATGTCCAGCATGGTGAAGGTGCAGAGAATCGTCCTGTTGAGAATCGCAATTCCTCGTCCTGGGGGTTCAGAACCGATTCGAAATGCTCAAAAGTTGATTAAAAACACATTTTAATTTGTATTTCTTTGCCTCGCCAATTCACGAGTTTACGGCACATCGCGTTAGAAACCCATCTCACCTAATGTATATATTTTGAGTAACTCTTTGGATATATATATATTTTTTAATTTCCGACAAGGCAGTCAGCTAAGCTAACCTAATGCTGGTAATTTAAGTCACAGAATTTTATGGACAAACCTATATTTGTTTAAATATAAACAGATGAAATTTGATACCTTACAGAATTGTTTCAAAGAAATGTTCTAAAATTTGCCAAGACTGTGTTTTACTCTTGCCAGTCATATAATCTAAACAGAATCTCTAGACTGAATAGAGAAATCGGTCTCTGTATCAAAAATCATTTCTGAATTAAAAATCGTGTCTGAATTGAATCGTGAGCCCAAAAAGTCGGAATTGCACATGAACATGCGATAGCTGTGTTTCGATTAGCCATAGAAATACATAAATTGAGGTTGCAAAAATAAATTCGATTGATGAAAAAACAAAACAAAAAAAAAACATGATTTGACAAAAAGTTTTTGGGCTTGTATGAAAATGTGTGTTTTTGCAGAACTGCAATGGAATCACAATTTTCGCTTCACACAAGTCAAGTGATCCAGAGGTCTCACAGCATCACACAGGTCATAAAGACGTGTCTTTTCAATGCGTTGAATCCATAACTCTTCTGGAAAATGGCCGACTACAATTTTCCCAAAACGCACAAGTAGGCGGGGCTTGTTGCTGACATCTCCTCTGATTGGCTGATAGATGATGATCCATCCATCCATCCATCCATCTTCTGCCGCTTATCCGGGGTCGGGTCGCGGGGGTAGCAGCTTAAGAAGGGGGGCCCAGACTTCCCTATCCCCAGCCACTTCCTCCAACTCACGTAGTCCTCCTCTCCCCAGCCACTTCCTCCAACTCCTCCGGGGGAATCCCGAGGCGTTCCCAAGCCAGCCGAGAGACGTAGTCCCTCCAGCGTGTCCTGGGTCTTCCCCGGGGCCTCCTCCCGGTGGGACGTGCCCTAAACACCTCACCAGGGAGGCGTCCAGGAGGCATCCTGACCAGATGCCCGAGCCACCTCAACTGGCTCCTCTCGATGTGGAGGAGCAGCGGCTCTACTCTGAGTCCCTCCCGGATGACCGAGCTTCTCACCCTATCTCTAAGGGAGAGCCCTGCCACTCTACGGAGAAAACCCATTTCAGCCGCTTGTATCCGCGATCTCGTTCTTTCGGTCATTACCCAAAGCTCATGACCATAAATGAGGGTAGGAATGTAGATCGACCGGTAAATCGAGAGCTTCGCCTTTTGACTCAGCTCTCTCTTCACCACGACGGACCGGTAGAGTGCCCGTTTCACGGCGGACGCTGCACCAATCCGCCTGTCGATCTCACGCTCCTTTCTTCCCTCATTCGTGAACAAGATCCCGAGATACTTGAACTCCTCCACTTGGGGCAGGACATCTCCCTTGACCCGGAGAAGGCACTCTACCCTTTTCCGGCTCAGGACCATGGTCTCAGACTTGGAGGGACTGATCCTCATCCCGGCCGCTTCACACTCGGCTGCGAACCGCTCCAGCGAGAGCTGAAGATCACGTCCCGATGAAGCCAATAGGACCACATCATCCGCAAAAAGCAGAGATGCAATCCTAAGGCCACCAAAACGGATCCCCTCAACACCCTGGCTGCGCCTAGAAATTCTGTCCATAAAAGTAATGAACAGAATCGGTGACAAAGGGCAGCCCTGGCGGAGTCCAACCCTCACTGGGAACGAGCCCAACTTATTGCCGGCAATGTGGACCAGACTCTGACACCGGTCATACAGGGACCTGACAGCCCGTATCAAAGGGCCCGGTACCCCATACTCCCGGAAGTCTTTCTCCATGGTCTGTCCGAACTCCTCCCACGCCTGAGTTTTTGCCTCAGCAACCGCCAGAGC
The DNA here is from genome assembly GCA_922788865.1 of Poeciliopsis turneri. NCBI lineage: Eukaryota > Metazoa > Chordata > Actinopteri > Cyprinodontiformes > Poeciliidae > Poeciliopsis > Poeciliopsis turneri. Next base: position 246,544 of record CAKLNU010000176.1, read on the forward strand.
TGCAAGCCGCTTCGCCCGCCGATACCCATCAGCCGCTTCCGGAGTCCCACAGGCCAAAAAGGCCCGATAGGACTCTTTCTTCAGCCTGACAGCATCCCTCACCGAAGGTGTCCACCAACGGGTTCGAGGGTTGCCACCACGACAGGCACCGACAACCTTACGACCACAGCTCCGATAAGCCGCCTCGACAATGGAGGCACGGAACATGGTCCACTCAGACTCAATGTCCCCCGTCTCCCCCGGGACGTGTTCGAAGTTCTGCCGGAGATGGGAGTTAAAGCTCCGTCTCACGGGGGGACTCCGCCAGACGTTCCCAGCAGACCCTCACAACACGTTTGGGCCTGCCAGGTCTGACCGGCATCCTCCCCCACCACCGGAGCCAACTCACCACCAGGTAGTGGTCAGTGGACAACTCCGCACCTCTCTTCACCCGAGTGTCCAAGACATACGGCCGCAGATCCGACGAAACGATAACAAAATCGATCATCGAACTGCGGCCTAGGGTGTCCTGGTGCCAAGTGCACATGTGGACACCCTTATGCCTGAACATGGTGTTCGTTATGGACAATCCGTGACGAGCACAGAAGTCCAGCAACAGAACACCACTCGAGTTCAGATCGGAGGGAGCGTTCCTCCCAACCACGCCCCTCCACGTCTCACTGTCATTGCCCACGTGAGCGTTGAAGTCTCCCAGCAGAACGAGGGAGTCCCCAGGAGGGGCACTCTCCAGTACCCCCTCTAAGGACTCCAAAAAGGGTGGGTAAGCTGAACTGTCATTTGGCCCGTAAGCACAAACAACAGTCAGAACCCGTCCCCCCACCCGTAGGCGGAGGGAGGCTACCCTCTCGTTCACCGGGGTGAACCCCAACGTACAGTCGCCGAGATGGGGGGCAACAAGAATGCCCACCCCTGCTCGATACCTCTCACCGTGGGCAACTCCAGAGTGGAAGTACGTCCAGCCCCTCTCAAGGAGACTGGTTCCAGAACCAGAGCCATGTGTCGAGGTGAAACCGACTATTTCTAGCCGGAACCTCTCAGCCTCACACACCAGCTCCGGCTCCTTCCCCACCAGAGAGGTGACATTCCACGTCCCAAGAGCCAGTTTCTGTAACCGAGGATCGGACCGCCAGGACCCCCTCCCTCTGCCACCACCCATCACACAATGCACCCGACCCCTGCGGCCCTTCCCATAGGTGGTGAGCCTATTGGAAGAGGGTCCCATGTTTCTTCTTCGGGCTGAGCCCGGCCGGGCTCCATAGGTTAAAGCCCGGCCACCAGGCGCTCGCCAACGTGCCCGACCTCCAGGCCTGGCTCCAGAGTGGGGCCCGGGTGACCCACGTCCGGGCGAGGGAACACGAGAACCAAAGTTTATATGCATCATAGGGGTCTTCGGGCTGCACTTTGTCTGGTCCCTCCCCTAAGACCTGTCTGCCTTGGGTGACCCTACCAGGGGCATAAAGCCCCCGACAGCATAGCTCTTAGGATCATTGGGGCACTCAAACCCCTCCACCACGATAAGGTGGCAGCCCGAGGAGAGGTGATAGATGATGAGCATGAGATATATTCATAACTCCATGGCAGAGTTATGAATATATCTCATGTAACTGTTGACATCCGTCGATGCCGTGATTTTTAATCACTTATCACACGAATAAGTTCATTCGCCTGGTTTTTAGCAAAATAGCAATAGCAAAATTGTGTGTTTTTCTTTTTTAAATATTAGCAGAATATCGACAAAGATACATTTGATAATGGAAACGCAGCGACTGTTTCAACTGGTCTCCCTGTGAAAACAAGCTGATTTGCTTTCAGGCCAAACAGACGGATGGAGAGCTCAGTCTAGTCTAATTGTCAGGGGAGAAGCGAGGAGCCAGAGCTGCGGAGGCGATAAACGTCCTCCTCAGTTGTGGAAGCAACATAAATAAATGTGAACAAAGAGCGAATTTGTGGCAATTTGGAGGAATGAGCTTTTCTAACTGGTTGTCTCTTCACCTCAAAAGAACTTGTTAAAAAAAAATGTTAGGTGCTCGATTCGGATGAAAGGAAGAAGTTTGCCAGGCCTCAGCTGTGAATCTGCGCCCTCTTAGGGGAGCCTGGACGTGATCTCATTTGCAATGCTGCTGCACATTAATGCTATCATTTATTTATTCTCTTGGCTGCAATTGTTAATGTAACACAGATTAGTCATTTCCCTGTTGTTGGTGGCGTGCTCCTCTGTCGTGTCAGCAATCTTCATGTCCTCGCTCCCTCAGCTCCCACTAATCTCCTCTTTCTCCACAAACACACACACACGCACACACACACACAAACCAATGTGCATGTTACAAAGGAAACAAAAAAAAAACTAAACAAACAACACAATAGACTTGAAACTACACTTGTAATATTTTTACACCACCATTACTTCTCTGTAGCTGCTCTTATGAAAAAAAACAAACAAAAAAAAAGTCCAACCAAACAACAAGCACATTATCTGGTCATTTAAATGTAAATGTCAACTTGATTAGATAATAAGCTTTGTTTTGTTATTATTTTTAAAATATATTTATCCCGTCAACTGTCACCCTCAAAATTCTGACATCTATGTCTTTATGATAGTTAAAGCTGCTGATTTTAAGTTACTCAGAATAAATGTTTTCTACATTTGTTAAAACTGTTACCATGTCCTGGCAGGACAACATGAGACAGATAATCTGTGAAAAGACTGAGCTGCTCCTCCTCCCTGAGCTATTATTGATGAAGAAAACAACCAATCAGAGTCAAGAGGAGGGTCTTGCTGCTGTCAACCAAGCTCATGTACTCACTCCTAAATTTGCTAATGGCAAAGAAACAAGTCATTGTTACAGGATCCCTGTTTATCCTCCATCATTGGTGTTCATGATAACTAATCTTAGCATTCATGACAGGCTCTGCTTTTAAGACCCCTCCTCCTAATTGGTTGTTTCTGACCCATCAGTGTATTTCTGTAGTTAGAGCTTGGAAATGGCAGAGGAGCTTGTTGACATGTGATAATTTTAACAAATAAGAAATATATATATTTATAACAGTTACAGAACCTACCTTTAAGGGGTTCAATTTTCCCTCCTAAAACATTTTTGCTGCCAGAAAAGTGCAATCAAAATGGGCCAGTGATAAACTTTGTTACATTCATTAAAATGCATAAACTCTGTCAAAATAACTCATGTCTATTGTCCAAATGGGATTTGCCTGGGCTCCTTCAGAGTGAACTCTGTCCGTTCTCTCAGTCTGTCCTTTCTGGGGTTTCTGGTGGGTTCAGTAAATTATCCAGAAGTCAATGGGTGAGAAAATCCCCAAGTGCACTATGAATATGTATATGTGCCACATAGTCAAGATCACTCTGCAAACAATGACCACCGCCAAACCCAAAGCAAATGATGCAAATGATATAAATCAGATTTTTCATGTACAGACATGTTGCAGCTTTGTGCAGCAATGCAGTCAAGTGTCCAAAGAGAGCCAGCAGGGTTGCCTTAGGCACATATGCAGGGATATCTATGGTACTTACCTAGTATGATGATGGTAATTATAGGGTAACTACAGGCTTCTTATCAGCCTGTCATTACAGATGAGTCCTCACACTGAGCTACTATCACTGCATGCATGCACACCAAGTATCTGTAATTACGGAGCAGCTAAAGGCTCTGATGGTATCTATGGATACCCCAATTTTCCATATTCACAGGGTAACTACAGATTTTTTACTTGTTACTTTATGAATACATACATAATACTGAGAGAGTTGTTGTACTTGTACTGGTATCGCTGGTACTCCCTGATTTTTACAGGGAACTTGCAGTACTGACTGTAAGTCCATCACAAACGTCTGCAAAACTTTGTCAATATTCCACTGATCTCGAAAAAGCAAAATGTCACAATCATGGTGTTTTCACCAAATAAGAAACCAGCTCCAGGTTGTGAGGCAGCCAAACATAAAAAACACCAACATTGTGTTTTGTGGTTATAGGAACCAAAGGCCCTTCAGTCCCAGAACTCAGCCAGTGTCTTAAAGAATGTCTCTGAGGAGGAACAATGAGGTGTTTCACTGGATCATCATCCAGAATGAGACGTCAGTAGGAGCAAAATTCAAAGTGACATAACATGGCCAGAGGAAAATGTAACTGCAATGTCAAGACAAAGTTTAAACCAGCAAGCTATCTTTAGAAGCTAACCATGCAGTAATACTTATCAAGACCTACAGCTAATGGCTCTCTGCAACAACACACTCTTTGTTCTTCTTGACGACTGAATCGTAGAGCTCTGCAGTACGTAAATACTGAAGTAAAATGGACGTTTCATGCACTGATTACATACTTGTTGAACGTTGCTGAGTCTGACTGATTCCTACAGAAGGTGAGTGCGATCAAGTCCTGTGGGAAAGTCTGGAATCGTTGCCAGATTTTTTTTGTACTCTTTCAAAAAGAGCTGCTGTCAAGATGCTGTTCAGCTAAAGCTCGTCTGCTTTTTGTCTCTCCTTTACAGGAATGACAAGAAAGAGACCTAACAAAGCATGTAATTCCTATGGAGGATGTCTTAGAATTGCCTTTACAGTTTTTATGAAATTTTCTGATACCACTACAAAGTGGTCGCAGTGAACATTCATTTGTCCCCAGCGATACCAGCAACTGGCAACAAGGTTGCTTTATTATTACTTCAGGAGTTGCTGGAGTTCTCTTTGTAATTTGAAAGAAGGTGATGCTGGGTCACAAACGTCTAGACTGATGTGATTTATGCGCCTCCAGTCCTTAAAACCCAAAGGACTGGGTTTTAAGTCCTTTGGGACTTAAAACCCAGTCCCACCTCAAAAGAACTTGTTAAAAAAAAATGTTCTTCCTTTCATCCTGAGATTCGGATGAAAGGAAGAAGTTTGCCAGGCCTCAGCTGTGAGTTGCTGAGGCCTGGCAACTCACCTGGCAACTCACTCAAGGTTTTTTTTAAAAGACAGTACATGGCTTCAACCACAATGCTTGATTGAAAACCGAAGTTAAACACCAACTTATGAACTAAAAGCTACAGTATTTAACTTTTGCAAAAATATGCGTTTTACATATTTGTTACGGAATAATATCACACAGATAATCTCTGCAGTGCTACTATTGCACTCAGAAGAAATGCATCGCTCCAGGTCAAAATCAACCAATCAGAGCCAAGAGGAGGGTCTTACCGCTGTCAATCAACCTCGTTCACAACGAACAGTCAGAACTCTTTTAAATCATCTTTGACATATATTTTTATAATAACTGAAAGTGACAGTTATTCGATTGTGCTATAAGATGGCACTATGTGCCTAGAAAATACGTAATGCTGTGCATTTAAAGTCAAGGAAATTCTCATCCACACTTCATCAGCCTCAGGAAACAGTGAAGTGAGTCTGGATTGCTTCTTACATGACAAAACAAGTAGAGTGCAGTGGCAGAGAGCTGAACACGACTTCCAAAGGAATCTAACTGTGACCTCAACATTTCTGCCTTCTGGAGAGAAATGTTGAGGTCAGATTTCATCACAACACTGGTGAAGAAAACTTCATCAGTTTTGTTCGAGCAAAACTGACGAGGGCTTTAGGACGTGATCATTACCTTCACAAATTACAACTAATCATTGATCCCTTTAAGGCAGTTTCAGCTAACCAGTTAATCCCACAGCCAGTATGGTGAGAAATACAACCTGAGAGCTCTGCACAGCTGAGATTCAACCCTGGTTCATTTCTCCTGTCAGCAGACAGTGCTAAGCAGCTGCAGTTGACCCATTATTAAATTAATAATTCATATCTTCATAGGGTTCAGAGCGTCTCCGGCTGTGCAGGTTTCAGACGCGTCGTACCTGCAGCTGGAACTCAACTGAAAGGTTTTTTTAAAAGACAGTACATGGCTTCAACCACAATGCTTGATTAAAACTACAACTGTTTTCTAGTGATCAGTTTTCTTTATATTTCCACAGGAATGTAGAAAGAAAGAGCATGGCATCAGTGCATTTGATGAAAAAAATAGGCTTTGGGTGGAACTGAATCTTCTACTGACGGGTGAATTTAAATTGATGCTATTTTCATTGACGCTAAACTTATAAAACACCTGCAGAAATTAAAATAGGCAAATCTGACTTTTTGTGTCAGTCAGCCATGGATCTCTGAACAGAGTTGAAATGCCAACCTTTGATTAAGTTTTAATGAGTCAATTAAGAAAGAGACTTGAAAGAAAAACATTATCATTTAAATGAGCTGGATTGTTTTAACATCTGTTGGTTGCATTTCATTTTCAATCAGTTTCCTCTGACTCGAGAGATAACATCCTCACTTATGAGCCACCGTTGGTTTCGAAATCAGAGGACAAGAAGAATCATTTGAATCACAGAGTAATAAAGTACAAACAGACTGCACTTCAATCCCGGGAGTAGTGCCTCTGATAATTTAATATGATCATCTTTGTGAAATATATTATTCTCATGTCTGTTAAGCGGCAGAACTAGTTGCTAAATCTGTCCTCCTTGATTACTGCATCAAATTAAAAAGTCAAATTTTCATACTGTTTCTAGTACTTGGTAAAAGCTAAAAAAAAAAAAAAAAAATAGATTTCTGTTTTTATGAGAAGTGATTTTTTTTTTCTTTTCCTGGAATGCAAGTGTGCAATTTTGTGGTTTTTAATAGTTGAGTCCTGAGCATTATACTAACCTGACAGAATGAATCAGTTATACAAAACAGAAATAAATACAATCAAGAGTTGATGTTTTCAGAAGAGACACTTTTCTGTAAAGAAAATAAACATTTCTATGTTTCAAAAGTTGAAAAGTTTTGACTTCAAACTGAAAATTTGGTAGAAAAAAAATCTGAAACTTTGGGAGGAAGCTCAGCAGTTCAGATATTGGTCAGATTGAAAGAAATTGTGAGGATTTGCTTGAGATGGTGCTAAAACTGTTTTTGCAGCAGCAAGAAAATAAAGATGCATGAAATAAAACACTGAAATATAGTGATGAGAACTGACAAAAGGTGTTAGTTGCAAGATTATTATGTTATATCTGCGTGTCTGTGTTACCTTCAGACTCTTCTAATGTCTCGTATGACATCATCAGCTCAGTTGTTGCCAGGCTACACAAAGCCCAAAAGCATTCCTTACAATCTCAGGGGTTTTCAGCTATCGCTTTGTAAATACACACCTGATAATATTCTATATTCATCAACATACACAAATCCTCTTCTTTTTGCAGAAGCTGACCATAACTCTTCTTCTCAGGCAGTTCAGTAGAAACTCATGAAGCAAGAAGCTGAGGAACTGGAAAAGGAGAGCACTGAGGTCACAAACTGATGCAGTGAAAGAATGATGATACTTTTCACCCACCAGGAAAATAAGGTGCTTTCCCATTAAGACTCTATTGATCATGATTCACTCAGAAAGCTTTGGCGCAAGAAGTAGATGTCTGATAACAGAGTGAATAGCGGAGTGGTGAGCACAGCCTGAAGTCAAAAGTAGAGAGAATGAGGAAAATGAGCCACTGGCTGCATTAACTTTTTTTTTTGCAAAACTCCAGCGCAGTCATGTGATCAACAGCCAGAGGTTACTACTGGCAGAAATGGTGAAGATGACAGGAAGTAGTAGCAGGATGATGGTTTGTTTTTATTTTGATTTTTCAGACAATGTGCAGCTGGCTCCGCCGGAGCTAACGCAGCATCACACACTTCATAAACAACTGGGTCTGAATTCAACCTGTTGAATCCATGGCTCTTCTGTAAAATGGCCGACCAAAAGTTCTCCAAACGCTGCATGTTGAGCTGCTCCCTCTGAATAAAGAATGTCTCATTTGACAGTTTACACCTGTTGCTGCTATGATTTTTAATAACTTATAGCATGACCAAGTTTATTCACGTGTAACTTTCTTATTTAATGATGACACTGCAATTATGAAAATGTGTATTTTTTATGTCAGCTGAGTATACACAAAGATTTGCACACATTTGTAATGGAAACGCAGCTACTGTCTCTGTATTGGAACGCAGGTCTGAGTTGATGACTGTAGCATTTGAATACTCTCTGGTTTTTAGCCTCAATAGCTGCATTCCCATTGAATATATAATTACACAATTTGATATTTCACAAATAACCATGACGATTTAGACAAAGCTCTCATCTGTTTACAAAAAGTTTTGACACATTGTTCTTGGCCTTACTGAAATTGGTTTATTTCCCAAAACTGAAGTGGGAACACTTTCATTGAGTCAAGTTGAGCTCTACCCTTACGGTACTTTCTACATGAAATAAGACAAAAATAAACACGGTGACTCATGCATTCGTTAATTTATACTGTTATCAGAAATGTGAGGTTATCTGTGGTCTGTGTTTGCACGGTTAGACATGTTGTATGTTGTGTCTATGGGAGAGTGATTACAGAAATGACAAATAACTATGCTCCAAGACAAGAGCCCCACATGTGCTTTTGTTTGTTCAGATTTATATGGCACAAATAACACAAAGTAGCCCATTCTGCCCAGATGCCACGAGGTTTATATTGTTAATGTGAGGAGAAATGGAAGCGTAGCATGCCTCGGGGAACACTGGAAATCGAACCGTTGGCAGCAGAAATGTAAAGTCGGGTTTAGCAAATAGTTTAGAAAATGCAAGCAATTGTCTAGAAAGTGAGAGTACGCGTTGCAGGAAACTGTTTAGAAAGAGCCGAACACAGTTATTTAAATGATATCCCAGCCTTGGAGAGGATTTCTCCAGTCTCAAAAGGTTTGCAGCTTAGAAAGGATTTTTCTTGTCTCCAGAGGTGTTGCTGAGTAATTCTTGGTCGATAAAGATTATCTGCAGTTCATGGACCAAATGAACACAACAGATGCTATTTTACTGTAAAAAAAAAAAAAAAAAAAAGAGGGAATCTATACAAACAAAAGCAAATTCACAATAAAAAAAGAGACAGCCACCTGCAATGGCACATGGGACACAAATATTGAAGGATCTCAAATGAATGTGAAGAATTCAGCTTTGATTGTAAGTTGGATGTTTGTTTCCACCTGAATGTGCCAGTAGCTTCCTTTTATGTTTCATCGTTGCTGTTTACTCTAATTATAAGTGATGAAATGCTGAAAAAAAAAAAATTTCTAGAATGTTTTTAATTTTGAGGACAAACATTCCATGAATGTAATCGTTTCCTTCTTCGCTTAAATCAACAGATAATTCTTTGGCACTCGCTCCTTTTCTGCTCTTTGTAAATATTGTTCAATATTCACTACATTATTGAAGCTACCATGGCGCGTTCAGGCCTTTGGAGGAGTAGATTTCCACCAAAAAACTCCGAAATTTATAGGAAAATCAAGTAAATCTCTGTGTTTGAAAAGTTACAAATTTGCTAGAAACCATGTTTTAGCAACATGTCAACAGTTAACTCAAAATATGATAGTTTATGTAGACAGTTACAGTTTTGAGATCAATCTCAAACTTTCTAGAAAAAATTGAGTTTCAAAAGTCAAACATTTGCCATAAAAAAAAACATTGAGATTATTCTCAAAAATTAAAGGGAAATTTCCGAGTCACTTTTGACTTCACAAACTCAGAAATGTTCATGTTTTTGTGTCAAAAAACGTCTGAAATTAATCTGAATTTTTTTGACTTTAAATAAAAGTTTCTAGAAAAAACTTGGAAATTTCTACTTTTCAAACCTTCTGAAATTAATCTTGAAATTTTTGGCATATATTTCTTCTGTTTCTCTATCTACAATGCCCGTACTTCTCCGTCGTATGGAGCCTGGGAGAATTCATTTCCACTTTTTGAAGGAGCAGAACTGAATACTTAATTGAAGCTGCACAAGAAATTTGTCAAATAAAAACGTTGGTGCTTAACTTCCAATGTTTGAGACGGACCAATTTGTCAAAATTACATTTAATTAAATATGAGTGAGTAAAACTTTATTAACATTTAATGCCGTTGAAATGATATTGGTGGGAGTGAAATTGTGAGGATTAATCCAGAAACCATTACTTCAGATCACTAAGGAAGATGGAACAAAGGCCTTTGCTGCCTAAAGTTTTTTTGATGGAAATAAAAATAAAAAATAAAAACAGATATCATGTTATGATGAGAAAGAGAGTCAATATTTTAAAAGTTTGCATCAACCAAGATTAACCTTCATTTTACCCCTGTTGGACAAAGAAGGTTATTTAAACTGTTCGTGATCCTGGAAATGAAATGCCTGATTTGTTTTTGTCATGCTTTTACTCAGAAATCATATAAATACTCATTATGACCAACTTATTAAATTACAAAATGCAGGCATTAGTCTCCAAAAGACCTTCTAAAATCTAATCCTGGAAATTATCTGTGAGAATGAATGATTTGAGGGAAAGCTGAATGACCAGTTGTGCCCCAGTTGATTAAATCACTGCTAATTCTAATAGTCCATTGGCATTGACATAACTATCAGCTTGAAGCAGTAACAGACATGCTGACCGCAGCTCAAGGGCCAGACCTCTGTTTATTATTACAGCCCTCATGCCTGTGAAGAGCGGCTGAGCCGAACACACACAGACACACTCAGGGTGAAGCACTGATTCCACTCACGCAGTTACCAGCGCAGGGTGAGCTACGTGGTTGTTTCACAAGTTTAATAGAGGTCTGTTTGTTGTGCTCCTCCCATTGACCTTCAAAAAACATTATTGGATTGCACATCCTTTCCCTCAGGATTCAGTTGAACCGTAACCACTACCGCTGATAAAGCTTTGTAGGACACCTGGAGTTGTGTTTTGAAAAGTTTTTATAGCTGTAGCAAACTCTCACACTAGAAAGTGTGGAAGAATCCAGGCTTTAAGGCTGCAGTGTGTGTATATATATATATATGTCTGTGTTTTCCTGCGACAGACTGGTGACCTGTCCAGGTGACCCCGCCTCTCGCCTGGAACATCAGCTGCAGATCGACACCAGAACCTCCAGACGCCACTAGAGACAAGGGTGTTAGAAAATGGATGGATGCTGAAACTGTCATCATGTCATGACAATAAGGTATGATAATCCAGATAAACGGTGGAAAAGAAAAAAAAAAAAATCAAGCTTCTCCGTCTTGTCCCAGTGCTAACTGAAAACAACCAATCAGAGCCAGGGGTGGGTCTTAACGCTGTTAATCAGGCTTGTGTGGGCTCATATCAGAGCTACCAATGATATGAAGAGCAGACAAATCTATCAACACCTTTAGTTTCTGAAAATATTTTAAAAAATAGATGAGAGTTACTGTAGCTCTCAAGCACATGAAAAGGATTATTTTGCCTGTCAATGTCTCCACTCACACAGTCTGGATACAATAAGGGTCTGACAGGCAACTGGTTGAGTTCAACAAACTGTTACAGACCAACCGAGAAAAGAAAAGAATTTTGATTTAGCGTATTACGAGAAACTGAGCAGATAGTTGAAAATCAAATGATTTTCTAACCAAAATATACAAAAGATTCTCACTCGTATGTACGAAATGACAAATGATCCACATCAAAGAAGAAAAAGTATTGTATCTAGGTATTTTTCATACACAGATAAAGTTGGGCTCAAAATGACCAAAATGGCACAACATATGAAATAATAGGTCAAAATAACCAGTTGCACCTGTAACCTGTTGATTTGGCCTTTCCATGGTCCATAAGAAACAGGCAGAAACAAAAACCTTCTGTTCAATCATTGCTGCTGATACTCATTAATAATTTAATACTTGCTATTTTATGCATTTTGTTTTAATATTTATTACTTTTATGTGTATTGTTGCTTGTTTGTTTTTAAAAAAGCAAGTCAATTTCAGTTTCACAGAACACAGTTTGCATTGACCGAGTATTTTCACAGACTCTTTTTAATGCTATTTTATCCAATTAAACACATTTCCTCCTGCGTTAAATGATCTTTTCACAAAACAACCAATCTGCAATCAAGTTTTTCCTAACTCTTAACTTAAAATTGGTATTGATTTTTCTTGTTGTTGAGGTATTATGCATTATCTGATTATTATGCCCTGTCAAGCAAGACAAAACGAAAAAAAGGTGAAGTTGGTCTTTAGGACGTAGATACTTTCTGACCAGAAAGGAAAGCACCACTTCACTTTTTCATCCAGACGAAGAGCCACCACAACAAAAATGACTGAACAGTGTTTTTCAGTTTCTCCCATGCTCTGAACATACGCTCTCAAATATCGAAAATGTCATATAATTTTCTTTCTTTATTGCTGTAATTTCAGGGATTTATAGTGCAACTGAATAATTAATAACAGCCATGAATCTGGCCTCCCCATGGGGCTCAAATATCTCCAGTGAGCAGAGACCAGTGGAGTTGTGTTTTATATTCTGCATACACACATTGCCAAGGCGGACAGGTTAAATAGGAAATCATTTGTAACCTGAGGCACACACAGGGAATGGAAAGCAGAAGGGAAGCGGGGAGTTGCTGAAAGATGATAAAGCAACGTTTAAGGAACTGAGTTTGACGTATAAAACACCCGGAGATCAATGCGGCCAAATGTCGACACATGAAGAATTCAGGCACACGTTTTGTGAGCCGACTGTTCAGTCTGAATAAAAAGTTGACTTGTGATTCTGGAAGAGCCGACGACGGAACGCAAAAGGAAGAACAGGCGAAAATCCTCGCATACCTTAAAAAAACAACAACAAACAAGTGCGAACTACTAAATGGAGCCGACTGTTTGAGTAAGAGTGACGACAGGCTGACAAAGGCGATGGGAAAGTGGAGAGGCTGGATTCAGAAAAGCGTTTCGATAAAAAGATTTCCCTCCGTAAATAACTCACTGTTGCTCTTCAAGTTTCATGAACTCCAGAGTCCTTCCTCATGCTTAAATCACAGGTTTTTTTTCTTTCTCCACAAGAAAAAAAAAAGTTTGTGTAACTTAACTCTAATTTATAAAACTGTTTGATGCAGAGTGTAAATATATTTAAACTCCCAGGAAACCGGCGTGTTCAAAACATAAATATTTTTCCTTATTATTCTTTATGGATTTTATTAAAGGAAGAAAACATTTTTATACCACTGCAGTCTCAGTTGCGTTCTGTTTCCATTGGGTACAAAGGTAGTTTGAGGTAAATGAAAAGCAGTTTTGCTTTTATGTATATCTGATGTAGCAGAACATATATATATATATATATATATATATATATATTGTGCAGGTAAATTTGTGCATGATTTGTAATATTATCACCTTTTCCTTTAATAAACAAACAAATAAACAAACAAATAAATGAATCTTTTTCCTCTTTTTCCTGGCGCCTCCTGGTCAGTTCCATTTGCCCTCAGGCTGGCCTGCATATTTGATTTGATTTATTTCAGATTTTCAAAAACAAGAAAACAGGAAATCAGTGGAACAGGGGGAAAACATGCGCGTACACAACCAAGAACAAAAATAATATGATTACCGCTACCACTTATTGAATCCAACCTCTTATCTCAATTTAATGAAATTACTTACTGACTCAATAATAATGGAAAAAATTGTAATCAGAGCCACGTTTTAATATCCACGTGTCTGTTCAATAGATTGGACTGAAGAGCCAACAAATAAATTATGTTACATAAACAAAATTGTCAGAAACAAACTCTCATAGCCAGACACCAAAATCTACAGATAATAATAATAATAATAATAATAGTAACAACGACAATTTAAGTAACAATGGGACCCAAAGCGTCAGAACAATTACCAACTCCTTGCCAATGTACACCTATAAATTCTTCTTAATGTTATGTGACAATAAATAAAACAGTCGGTGCAGTGAAGCTGCTAAGCTTCACTAAGGTTAAATGCAGAGGTCACATATGTGGCAAACACACTTCTTTCTTCTCAGTGAAGGTTTTTTATCAGAGTTTACTTTCAAGCATGAAAGCAGCCAAGCAACAGTAAGTTAAAAACCTCACTAATGCAATGTAACTAAGCTGATTATTTTAATTGCATTTTGGGGTTTAAATGTGACTTTGGCCTTTCAATATTTCTTGAGTTATCTGTTCAAGTCACCTGAACCTCAGAGTCTCCATTTAAAAATACATTACAAACTGGTAGAGTTGTAGCGTAAATGTAACTTTAAGGTCAGTGGTAACAAAGCTACTGTGGCCTTTAGAGCTCATTGTTCTGCTGAACTGAAGAACATTTTAGAGAAAGGAAAGGATGAAACTTCTCCAATCAAGCCGGTAAGTCCTGCAGAGGTCGTTTCTCTGTGCATGGCTAAACGTCGGCGTTGCTTCAAGTGTGGTGCCAATCAAATGCAACCGTGTGCCCAGAAAGTTCCTGACAGCTTCATCATTTCAGTTCGGTGGTTTTTTTTTTCCTCTCTCTTTTTTTTTGCCTGGATGCCCTGCAAATCAGAAGAGCAAACACTGAAAGAGAAAACAAAATAAGTTTGCTCACGCGGAAAGTCATTTGAAAACACGCCGAGCCGCCATCCTCCAGCCGCTTCCTGTTGCTTTCTTCTTCATGGTTTGTCTGTGCCGTTCGGTTGTTAGTCACGTGACTCGTGTGACGCAACAAATGTTTCCATTGCAGTTTTTCGAAATGAACTGATTTTGAGATGGATGAAAAAAACCACCTCATTCTGGCATCAAAACTTTTGATCAGAAAACAGGAGATTTCTGAGCAATTTCTAAGCAAATTTATTTTTGAGATGTCAAATTATTCAATTACATGGTCATTGGAAACGCAGTTTATTTACACCATGCAGGATCAAGGCACACGATGCTTATCTTATCTCCACTCTGCTTGAGAGCTTCTGTACCAGGACACTGGGGTAATTTGTATTTGTAAAGCGAATCTAATTTTGCCTTTATTTTTCCCCTGCACTTATAAAAACCTGCTTTCACACCTCATCTGTTTTACCTGGCTGAGCGACATGAAACAGGGATCCAATGAGAGAGCCGTCGTTTGAAACTATGAAAAGGGTTATGGAAACTCCTTCAAGGGTCAAAGGACAGATTTTTGTGTTTTCATTGGGTGTCGGCCAAAATGAACAACGTCAGGAATAAACATGTCAAATGGAGAGTCCAGGTTGTCAGGCTGCGATGATTTATTGAACAAAGGATTTTAAATATGGAAGGAAAGAGGACTGCCACAGAGATGCTGAGATAGAAGCAGATGAACTGCTGTGGCGACCCCTAAAGGGAGCTTCTGAGAAAAAAAAAAAAAAAGATTTTCACTTCAGAGAGTGATGCAAGGCAGAGACTAAATTAGATTTATCAGTTCTGAGGCTACGGGCGCTGAAGTGATCCAAACAGAAATTTTGAGCAGTGGAGAATTCCAAATTGCGTCGCGGGCCTTCGGGAAGGCTGCGCTGAGGACGAGGAGCGGCCGCTCCCTGGCTGTCCCCTCCGGGTGCGAGCGAGCGCTTGGACAGGTTGCACGGGGGATTCGCCCAAAGCCCTGTTAAGAAAAAGAAGGAACTGCTGTCCTTGAGACATGCACATGTCTGTGAAGGCATGCGGACGAAGACGGAGACGCAGACGCACAAACTCAAAATTAAGCAGCCTGTTTCCTCACAGCACAATTCTGACAAAGGTCATCAAAAAGAGGTCAGAGAAGACGGCACTTTTTCAAAAACCTTGCATTTTGTGAAAATGTTTCATAGTGAGATTAATTTAAAAAAATTAAATGTTCATTTTTTTTCTAATGTGAAATTATTTACTTCTACAATTTTCAGCTAAAATTCCTTACAGATGCATCAAAGCAAATGAGAATGTCATCAAAACGTTTCTTTCTTTATTTCAGCCATTCAGCTCAAGAAAATTGAAGCTCACATTTACAGATCAATTACAGAGTGACATAGCTCAAATGTTTATTTCTCCTATTTTTCCTGGCTTACAAAGTAAAATTCAGTTTTTCTGATAACTATGACAGGGATGCAAAGTTTTTTTGTTTGTTTTTTTTTAAACTAATATTAATGACATATTAGTCCATAAATGTTTTATTGTAACATCACTTTCCTAAAATATTATCCTTTTTTTTTTTTCATTGCTCTACTGTAGTACAAAAAATTTCAGATAAACTGAATTTTGTTTTTCTTTCACCAACAACAAATAAACCCTTTGAAACATGTCAGTCCATGCAATGAATCTCTGTCTTTAGTTCTAAATTTGACTTTTAAGTTCAATCAGTGGAAACAATAAAGTACTTTTTTAACGACATCCTTCTCTCTTCAGGACTACACTAAACCTGCTAATGCGGCGCAGCGTTAGATCCACTCATTTGCAGCTGCTGTCTGACAGACAGCAGGTAAATCAATGAGACACAGGCTCACATGCACAAACATGGAAATCCAGAGTCTCAAACCAAAGTGTCGATGTGCAGCAGAGTTATAGCAGCCATTAGGTTTTCACATGAAGTGTTCCTTGCTTGTTGGTTTCTGTTGCGGCCACAGATACGCTCCATTTGTCACCATAATCAGTGTTTACGGTTAGCAGTGGAAAGCTGTGAAATCCCGCCGCAGATCCTCTGCCTTCGCCAGACGAGTTGTTTGCAACTAAATGCTAGGACGAGTAAAACATAAAATAACAGCATCATGAGCTGAGTGCCTTTGATAACGAGGAGGGCAGTTTCTCACCTCGGAACATCATGTGCTCAATAAAACATGCGATCGTCGACAGATGTTACGCTGAGGAGCTAAGAACCTCGAATCTGTAAAAAGCTGTCTTGAAGTTTGTTTACTCACTTGGAATTCAGAGATAAGAAAAAAAAAAACGTTATCAAGTATTGCTGTGTTTGCCGGCGTGAACGTGCAAGATAAGAAGTTTCTTAAGAGAATCCCAGTCAAGCTGTCCCAATGAAATGCAGCTTTTCCGTCATGAAGGCTCTGCAAGAAAGAGGCTGAACTGTGAGCAACACTTTGTGTTGCTCTTTTGGAACAACACCAAATCCAAGATTTGCAGTTCCACTACACACAGAGCCAGCCCAAGCCATGTGCAAGTTAACTGGCTGCCTGGAGGCCCCAAGAGCATCAAGCTAGCATGACAAAAAAACCACAAAACATATATATATATATATTGGGAAATGTAAGATTTCAAACTGGCTTACTTGTTTACTGTAAGTTTAATGTATATAAGCTAATTACAAACGACGCTAATGATACTAAGCATGTTACAGATGCAGGAATGATGTGTTGACATGTTGGTATCAGGGGGCCCCAAATGAAAATCTGCTCAGAGTCCTGGAGTCAGGACCGGCCCTGACTGCAGACCACGTATTCGCTGCTTTCACAACACGGATGTCAGTCTAAACTCTGTAAACAAACAGGCTTAATAAGAGCCTCAAAACATACAGCTAATGATCTCGTAACAAATGGCTCTCTAACATAACGAAATAACCTACTGACTTTTCCAGAACCATTTTGCCAAAGAGAATCAGCAAATCTTCCTTTTTCTACATGTGCAAAGCTGAAAGACTGATAGTGTAATAATTTCAATAAAATACGATTCTGCAAGGCGTTGTCTCAGGGGGTGTTGGAGATAAATGGATCTTACACTTTTTAGTTTTCAATTTTAAAAGTTGGAAAACATTTTCTTTTAGTTCCTTCCACATCACACTCATGCGCTATTCTGTGTTGGTCTAGCAAAATCTCAGTCAAACCGTTCAAATTTGTGGTTGTGGTGCGCAAAAATGTGGAAAAATGTAAAGGTCGTAAGTTGTAAGTTAAACAACTGTACTGTTTTAACTTTAATAACTTTAAAGTTTAAAGTTATCTTTAAAATCTTTGAAAAGGGTTGGCTTCACATCCCCCCCATAAAATTGACTGGTGATAATACCACAGCCAACAGGCATATGATGGAAAGAGCTAAGCCAGGATATGAGCGTCCAGGCCGGCGTCTCGCCCACGGCCAAAATCAAATGGAGTAAAAATGAACCTGAAAAGAGCAAATCGGGAAATTCTCATGCAGACAAATACGACTTAAATGTGATTTATTGAGGACAAGATCTCTGCCTTAAAAGACTTTACTAGTTTGTGATTTGATTAGTGATAATCAGATTGTTTTGTCTCATGAAATGCAGCAAAAGGATTACTTTGGTACAAAGGAGTAGCCGCGATTTTTAATTCAAATTTAATAATTAATCCCACAGCTATTAATAGCTCCACTTCTTCTGAACATCTATAGTTTTTCTTGATCTTGTTGAAAAGCACAAAGAAAAACCCACTCTTGTTTGTTGTCCTGCATTATCCAAAAGAGCCTTACTGTCAGATCTCAGATTTTTAAAATTTTTCTTTATCAGATTTGATAGTGTAGGACTTTAAACAATATGAAGAAATCCAAAAATACAATTAAGGAGAAGGTCTAACAGGAAGAAAGTGAGTTCCAACTTTGTATGCAGCACCAGCTGGATTTTCTACTCCGGCGACCATGTGCGGCTCAACCCAGGGCTGATCCCCAGAGAGGCCATGATTGATTTTTTTTTTAATCTTCACCTTTTTCTGCTCGAATTTCACCCTCAACTTTTCCTCCCCGCTTTACTGGATATTTTATCTGCCCAGAGGAACACAAACGATATGAAAATAGCCGAGGCTTTACTGTTTTCTCTTCCAGACGGTCATTAAGTATTGACACCGTCTCTGTGTGCGAGCTTTAATTTGCTTTTATGTTTCTCCCCCAAGATTTTCCAAGATTCTGTCACAAGTTCGAACATTGACGATATCTACTGTCTTCTGCTTGTTAGAGGTTGCAGTGATTATGGAAATATAATCTCTAAATGACAGATTTGAGATACTAACAACTGCTGTTGCAAAACACGACAAAAATCCTTCAACGTTTTGTTCCATTTCTTTACAATCCTTCATTGTATTCTGGGGGGATTTTTATGTAATAAACCAACACAAAGTGTTGGAACATAGCATTTGGTTTTCAATGTTTTTATAGTTACACCATTTGAAATGTGGCATGCTTATGTATGCACTTTTCACACCAAAATAAAATTCACTGCAACGACACTTTCTTTCAGAAGTAGTAGAACTAAAAAATAAATAAAAAGTTGAATCTCATCATAAATTAGCAGTCGTATGATGATTTATGAAGTCTTGGATTTTGAGCAGTTTTGTGTGTCGGTGCTGCACGTTTTCAGACTTTGAGCGTTTGTACGCAAGAGCTCAAAAACCGCCAGCATAATTGGCCGTACTAACTAGGAGGATTGAGCTGCACCACATTCAGGGTGATTGACAGCGCTAAGACCCTCCTCCTGGCTCTGATTGGTCGCTTCTCGTTAGCACTGGGAGAATGTAGAGGAGATTGATTTTCTCACAGATTGTCTTTTTCAAACCAAACTGTCGTGACATATAGTGACGTTTTCAACAAATATAAAAATGTATGTTTTATAAAAGTTAGATACTGCAGTTTAGGGTGTAAACAGAGCTTTATTCAGACCTACAGGTTGGTTTTGTTAGCTTTTATTGGCTAGCTGAATATTCCATACGTCGTGTTCAGACGCATGAACATGGTAACGCACAAATACTACAGATATTATGTATGGGGTTTGATCCTTCCTGGGGGATGACAGACTGTTCTCAACCATCTTTGATCTGAATTGCTGCTCCCTCAAACTCCCATCATCATACACACACACGCACGCACACACACCCACGCATTATCCCTTTGAACCATGGCCAAGTCTGTGGCTTCAGAGCGTCCAAACTGGAAATAAGATGGAGCAAGTCCACTCAGAAAACTGGTTCAACTTCCTCCTGGTGAGATTTTGTACAAGCACAGAGAAGACAGAGACAGAAGTTAAAACAATAAGAAGCGAGTTTCTCCCACTGGGAGCCTTTGTTGAAGGGTGATGGTAAATGGAGCCAAGTACACATTTTACTCAAACTTGCATGCGTGGAGGAGTTGCGTCCGTGAGCAGAGCACTACAAGCGTCGGGCGCACTTTTCAATTCGTGAATCTGCATGCGACTGTTGAATAGGCTTCTTGTCATTGACCTAAAAAACAGTGTGAAAGATGCCAGTGTCGCTTAAATCCTCTTTTCTTCTCCGTCCGTCCGTCTTCCAGTCAGAGCACACACACTGACACACACACTTATCTTTGAGTCTGTGCGCGAGCCTTCCCAAGCACATGTTGTTGGCGTCTATTTAAACATCATACAGACTCGCAAATGGCATTCCTGCCAACAGAGATGAGACCAGGCAGGCTACAAAGAGGCTAACTATCCCACTCTTTCGTTTTCCCACTGTCCTTCTTCAGACCCACTTTGTACTTTGAGGCACCCATGGGATATCATTAGCGTTGTTACTACACTGAGATTAATGAGTTCACATACATGACTGTATGTGTGTGTGTGTTACGGAGGTGGCGAGATGCTGGATGTCCAATCCCACCCTAAAAGATTGGACTTAATTACAGAGTTATTATAAATACTGCCTTTAGAACATTTCAAGCAAAACATTTATTTTTCTGAAAAACTACTTTCTTCTGTCTTCTATCAGACTGCACATGTGCATTTGATGTATTTGTTCAGTTTTTTTTTTTTTCTCTACGTAAAGATGCCAAGGTAAACTGAAATTCTTATTCTCTTTTGTAGCAGCAGAGAGATGGTGCATCAACAGATCTCTCCTCAGGCCTGAGTATTAACAATAATTAAAGCTGCTGCTTTCATGTTTTCTTTCTCGTCTAAGCTAGTTAGTCCACCAGTGGGCTTTCATTAGGTATCAGGAAAGTTATTTTAAAATCACATCTTCTCTCTATGTTCACACAGACATTTGTAATTAAAGGGATAGTATTATGTAAACAATTTTTCATAGCTCTACATCATGTTACAATGTTATCTTCTCATCAAAAACACACGTCGGCAACCATGCAGCTGTACACAACACCTGGAGAGATTGAAGTTTCTGAGCTTCAGCCTCACAGAACACCCCTCTGCCTGCGACTCCCCCTCTCAGCTCCTTCAGACTAGCCAGCAGCAATTAGCAAGCACCTGGTGGGTCTGCTGAGCTCATTATGTGAGATGCTTCTCAGTACAACGCTGGTAAAAACTTTGCTAAAGGGTTAATAGAGGAGCCATGTTGTGATGAAGGTAGAGTTTCAGAAAGAGCAGGAGTTTCTTAAAGAGACGGAGACCCAATTTCAAGGCATTAGATTACAAAGTCAAATTTTTTTCAGTCAAATTGTTTGATATATACAGAATTTTTATAATAACTTGACTGTGCTATGAAATGACACTTATGTGGCTAGAAAAACCATAATACTGACCCTTTAAAATAAAACTATTTTCTGTTGGCAAATTTATTATCTTGTTTTAATATTTTATTAGGGAGAGAGTCAGGATCCTTGTATACACAAAAAGAGTGCATCTACTTTTTAGTTTAGATTTTTGATACAGAAGAAAATCATATTTGCAGGGCTGACAGTGGAAACAAAATGCAGAGCCAAAGGGGACATGATGTTCCAGTAAGAGCAAGACATGTCATCTGATAATAGATGTAAATATTCCCTGTGAACAGCAGAATCTGGCGCAGCTGTTCGTGTTTCAGAGTATGTCGCTCTGTCGCTACATTCCTACTGACGTCTACAATGGGACACCTGTTGTCAAACCTATGAAAAATGGATTTCTGGAGTTGAAATCTGTTGAACTCTCAGTTTAAGTGTTTATGTTAGCAGTTATTTCTTTGAGACCCTAATTACTTTCGCGATCAAAAACAGTTTGCCAGATTTCCTGCAGACATGGGTTTGACAGCTGCGCAGTGACATGGGTGAAAAGGAAAAACCAACAATTCGTGATTGACTTCCGTTTCCGCTCCATCCTCCTCTGCTCTCCCGGTGTCATTCATCTGCAACTCTCCATCTGTCGCCGTTCCCCTCTGCCTGGCTGTCTGTGTGTCTGTCTGCCAGCTTTGTCAACGCGTCAGTCTGTTTCTGCTGGTCTCCTCTGGCATGACAGTTCTGACTGCAGGATTGTGAATGTTGGCAAATGTTTGCCCGCATGTTGCACTCAGAAAGGCAGAAATAGGGAAAGAGCATATAATCACCAGCCTGTTATCGCCTCACTCAGCCGTAACTGCATATCATTGTCTCACTCAGTCGGTAGAAAACATGGGATAACAAACGTTGACTCTTCTGAAGGTTTTCGTTCTTTTCAGTGTTTTTAACTGAATTCTGATCCAGCTACCAAAGACACTTGGCTCTACTTTAGGTTTGATTCTCGTCTGTCTTGTACCTTATCTTCACTCTCATGGAGACTATGTTCTTGTACTCGTTTCCCCCCATATTTCAAAATGCCAAAACATGCTTAACATACTTTGGGTCTCAATATATAACAAACAAACAAACTGTAAACTTTAAATTAGTGGGGATTTTTTATATTATTTTATTTTTTTTATGTTTGATTCTGTTTCTCAAAGATGAGGTGCACTTAGCATGGAAATTAAAGACATCTCCATTCTTAGTAAGTGGAAAAAATTGGCATTTTAAGGGAAAAATTATGTCAAAGTGGCAATAAATAAAGTAAAAAAAAATAAAATAAACAGAAGAATTGGATGTAAGATTTTTCCACAACTGTTTGTTCTTTCACCTTGCAGGGCATAGTTTTACAATCAAAATTTATAATGAGACTTTACACGAAACAGGAATTATATTGGATTACATTAATCAGTTTTTTGATTACTGTTGAAAAAGAAGAATGTTGACTGGTGGTTGTTTTACCAAAACTCTGTATTAGGTTCAGATGGCGTATCACAGACTCACAAAATTAACAACATTCCTCATTTCACTGTAATTAACTTAGCTGGCAAATATCACATGGGGCTTTTGGGCTTTTACATCAGGCCTGATTTTTCAAAGTGAAACAAAAATATGTTTCTGACTTGTTCAACCGCATTCTCGTGGGAAAATGTTTGCATCTGAAATTTTTGTAATGTGATTTTGTAAGATGGTGATAAATTCTCAGACATCCAATTGAGCTTCTCAGAATCGTGTGGTTTATATTTCGAAATGGATGGATATTTTAAAGCTGGCAGCAATAATAGTTCCTCACTAACCTCTGTCGTGTAGCTTTGCTAATCTGACTAGCGTGCCTGTGATAGATGGGGATGCAGGTGCTTCATCCATTCTCACTAAGTATGTGTCCAGCTGTTTCTTCTGGAAGCCTTCCCAGGCAGTTTGTGTAAAAAATCATCTGGTGTGTCAGTTTAAAGACTTCCTGCTTTAATTTTTTTTTTATTTACCTTAGTTGCACTATTTACCCTCATTCTGTTGGTGAAAAGAGCAAAAACCTTCAACATTATCTGATAAAATTGAGCCTATATGGCAGAAATTTTCACTATGTTACCTCCTGAGTACCGTTGAAGCGTATTATATTCACAGAGCAAAACCTCTCTAAGTGATCTAGTGTTTAAACTCCTGAAATGCCTGCAACATAAAGACCCTGTTGAAGACGAGCATCAGCCCCTGCTGCCAAACATTCAATCGACAATCAATCTCTCAACTTCAGTTCTTGCAGCTCATTATGCGAGAACCGCATGTCTCCAAAGAGTTTACCAAACGTGCCACTTAAACCCCTGTTGTGGGTTGCTTCAGTCGGCTTGCTCTGAGAAAAAGCTCATATGAACTCAGCAGATGCGCAGTTTTACTAGGTGTTTGCTAATTGCTGCTGGCTAGTTTGAAGGAGCTGAGTGGAGGAGTCACAGTGGAACAGTGTTCTGTGAGGTGGAAGCTTGGAAGTTGCAGCTCTGAGGAGGAGTTTTACATCGAAGGAGAAGCTACGTCCACCCAGGTGTTTTTGTCCAACCGAATGGTTGCCACGGGAGATTAAAGGATTTCTCAAAGATAAAATTCTCAACATACTTGAGAACATAACATACTTGGAGAGAGACAACTCTCCAAGTATGTTATTGATGAGGGAATAACATTATAACATGAAGTAAAGCTTACAAAATTCTATTTTCCATAATACTGCCTCTTTATTGTTTATTTCTCTTCCTCTAATGCAAATGTGTTGACTTAATTTCAGTACTACAGGTTTATTAAAAAATACTTTCTTCAAGATATAAGACATGTCCTGCACTCATCAGCTGTGAGGAACTTGAACAGTTGAACAGACTGGATGTTCAAGTTAGGTGACCAGATGGTAGCTTTTATGGCCTGAGATTTCGATTAGAGATGCTGCGTCACATGAATAACCAGCACGACATACTTCAACAGCTGTGATTGGTCCAGATGATTTCTGTTTACAGACCGCACCGCTCAGCTCAGCTCAATGTAATTCTCCAGGGGGAACACAAACATCGCTAACAGGCTGTAATAGTCACATTGGCTCATAGTTATGACACATTTTCTCCTCTTTTTTTTTGTTCAATTTTTTGTGCTGTGGAAGCTACAGTTATGGATGTTGCTGTCAACATCTACTGAACAAACCAGAATCAGAACTGAAACAGTTTAAGAAATCAACCTCATGTCTATGTGAGACAATTAAATCAAAGACGAGAATAAGATAATGTTTGAAATTATTACTATTATTATTGTGTTTGTCATTTAAAAGTGGCTTATTATGTTTCATTGTGCAGGTTAGGATAAGTTTATGGGCCACACAAAATATGTTCATTCAGTTTTTACATCTTTCTTAAATCATTTTGAAGTCTACTCATTTCTGCCTATTTTCAGTTTCGTTTATGGGCCTCTTGTCACTTTAAATCCAAATAAGCAGCTCCTGGCCATGCCCCCCAGCTCACTGCTTACACGCTTGCAAATTCACTTTTTGAAAGATTTTATACTTCAGTTTAAGTCTTTATTGCTTCTAAATGTCTTTTGGTGTCTGAGCCATTTCAAAAACCTCACTATTGTTGAGTCACACTGTGCCTGTGACCCAGCAAATGGAGCTCCAGAACGCATTTGGTTTTACCACTGTATGCTCTGTGCAATGGCTGCTGGAAAAGTGTTCCGATGTCGACTTACCACACAGAAATCGCTTGCTGTATTCTTTTAATTGTGCAGGAGGCCCCACTTCTGCTTTTCAAAGATGCATAAGTTTAGTTATGAGCTTAGACATTACTTAGAGCTTCCACATAGCTCATTAAGTGAAAGCTATAATGAGCTATGTGAAACCCATTGTAACCCTGTTCAACATACATGAAATACCTATTCACCTAATTTATTTCTTTAGCTACACAGTACTGTCCTGTGTGTTTTAGATGTTTGTATGCGTCTCCACATCTGTTCATCAACTTATGTTCTTTCTAAGCACTGTCAAACCATAATTACAAGTGTGGTGGAACTGGGATATCGCCACATAGTCCCATTTTATAACACAATCAAGAAGTATTTTGCTTTCAGTTGCTATAAAAATGCTGGATATATCAAATACAGCTTAAAAGAAATTAAATACCTTGAAATTGGGCCTTTGTCTTTTTGACAAACTCCTGTTTTTTCTGAAAAGACAGAGTTTCCTCTGTTCCTCTGTTAACCCAACAACAACTAGAAACAACCAATCAGAGGCAGGAGGAGGATGTGTGCAATGCTCCCTCCTTCTCTCTCACCCTGTTGCTCTGTGCTAAGCAGCAGCTCTTCCCCATCAGTAGAGCCTGACATGAATGCTAACATTAGTTAGCATGGCCACCATTTACCATTACGGCTTCCCTGAAATGGTAAATTGTTTATCTACCATTAGCACATGTAGTAGCAAATACATGATGTTGATTGACAGCGCTAAGACATTCCTCCTGGCTCTGATTGGTTGTTTTGACCGGGAGCTGTTTGTTTCCAGTAGAAGCACAGGGAGGAAGTTGAGGAGAGTGGTATTTTCACATTTTTTCTAATAATTCCAATCAATTCTTTCAACTAAATTTAAATTCCAGATTTAACAGCAGGGATTCTAACGACAAAGTTATTTTATTTCTAATCATTTTCAGAGTTATATTATGAAACAGTAATAAACAATTTATTTTACGGGTTTTTGCCTCTCCCTACCAGGGAGAGCCAACAGTGTCTGTATCTGATGTGCGTGTTTGCCTGCAAAAGTTAATCTGACCACATTAATGCTGGCAGGACATTACATCGCCCTATAGTGCATTTAGGCAAGCAGCCAGCTTCAAATAGCACCGAATGCTCAATCTGGAAGGGTTTCTCACTTAATACAGGAGGAGGGAGAAAAAAAACAATAATAATAATAATAATAATAAAAACACCAATCGCTCTTGGAAAATTACAGCAAGACTATTTCCCATCTGCGTGCCTATTTCATTCTCCCAAGGAACTCCCACTCGCCTGGATTTCGTACGATTTCATCAAAAAGTTTCCCCGGATTGACTTTGAAGGGGGGGAGGAGGGGGGGGGGCTCTGTCTTGCTCTCCACGCGGAGAACAAGCACCATCTCACTGCTTCAAGTGCGGCGCAAAGACTCCTCTCCTCCGCCGAAAACAGCTGGCTGTTGTTCGCTTCAGTTCAGAGGAAAAAGCGGCGGGATGGAGGTGATTGAAGCGCGAGCGCTATAGGAAGAAAAGAGGCGGAGAAAAAAGAGAGAGAGAGAGAGAGAGAGAAACTGAATTCCAGCGAATTAATCACCGTCTGTTCCTGTGCGAGAGGGAGATAGAGTCAAAGCGATAAAACAGAGGAGAGAAGAGAGAGAGAGATGGAAAGGAAAGGAGGAGGAAGAGGAGGAGGAGGAGGAGGGGAAGTGGTGCCTGACGCAGTGTGAGAAGCAGAAACTGAGAGGAGAGAGACGAAGAAGCGCTGGGGTGGGGAGAGAAAGAGAGAGAGATAGCCAGAGAGAGAGAGAGGGAGGCAGAGCGGTATTATATCAGACGCTGCTTTGCATCCGAAAAAATCTCAATCACCCCGTCAGGAGCCGGCGGAGCCCTCTTCCCGGTCACAGCTGCTCTCGGAGACCGCGCGAAGTCACACAGGACGCGAGCCGGAGGGTGAAACAGCCCAATAACACAAAACAACAACACGGCACGTACACAACACCGCCAGAGGCAGCCAGCGCGCGCGGACCCCGCGTGCTGCCACATCTGGATCCAGATCAGGTTAGACTCGCGTCTTCTTCTTCTTCTTCTTCCTTTTTATTTTTATTTATTTTTTTTTTTAAGCAGACCCCATTAACCGTCTCTATACAGCATCCTCTGTATAGAGTGTTTCGGTTCCTGGATGCTGTCTGCTTTCTGAGGAGGACCGGAACCGAACGGCTCATGAGCAACTTTGAAATATGTCAACATCTATATGGCGTTCCTGCGGTTCTGAAATCAGCCCATTGCTCTCTGTTGGAGTGTGCGTGAGCGAGAGCGCGAGCGCGTGTGTACGTGCGTGCGTGCGCGCATGTTGGTGACGAATGGAAGGAATTCAATGATTGGCCCGATCATCTTATCTCCAAGCCCTTGTGCGCGCTGATAATGGGGGATTGGTGAGGGGAGCGGGAGAGAAGGTGGGTGAGGCGGGCGCTGATCCAGATTTAAATGACCATCGCTCTGTCTGAACGTGTACAATGGATTCAGTCTGAATTGTGCAAATTCGGCCAGAGTCTTATCTTGGGTATTTATTGATGAGCCTGGCACGTGCCAGGTTTGTGCACTAATGAGCCGGTCGCTTGGCATTAATCACGTCCCAGGACGGGCTGCAGTGCCGGAGTCCTGGAATCCGTGCTGCAGTCCGGGACGGGAGTCGAGGCAGTCCCTGTCCAACATGAGGCATGCTGAACTGTGGCTCTCAGTTGACAGATTTTGAAGCATTTTGGGATTCTAAACTTCAGTGTTTTCATTGCACCTCGGTCAGTGCTCACAGGATGCAAAATGTCATGAAGCAGCAACCTATCAGGTCCCAATGGACTCCTGCCTCCTGGTTTCACTAAAACCTGGTTCTAAACAAGTGCTGTTGTAACTCATTTGTTTGGTTAAGCTGCCCCATAGAGGGAAAGTTATTTTATGGACATATCAGTTAGAGTGACAGATGTTTATTTTTCAGCTTAAGGAAGCATAAAATAATGTTGACTGTATCGTCCCCCACCTGTTGCTGTGCACTGCCGGTAGGGGTTGGTGATGTGGATTTAGAATTTTATTGCAATATTTTGTGGTACTATTGTGTTGATACAGATAATGATTTAATAAAACTACTACTTATTATTTTTAGGCAATAAATAGCATTTCAGGACCTCATGGCAGACGATCTGCCATGAGGTCCTCTCTCTGTAGGAGAGTGCAGTAGTTCAGGTTAAATTGTGAATTTTGCTAACGAGCAGACATTTATCTTGTGTGAAAACAACAGATCTTCATCTCTGATGTCAAACGAAACTCTTATTGTCAGTGCATTGTCTCTGCAGATGAAAGTTCAACAACAATTTAGCTTAAAAGCAGAAACATGTCAGTTTTACCACTGATCGCTTACTTTTAACATTTTTATCTCCCAAAGAAAGCAAATATTTCTTGGTTGTTGTTTTATTACATTTTATTACACATTATTATTACAGTAACCTTTCATATGAAGAAAGGATTAAATGAGTTATTGGGTTATTGCATACATATTCAGATGTTTTAGAGTTTCTATGAAAGTTTCAATATAGTGAAGCTTTTCTAATCTTAGATTATTTTGTAGTCTTTACATATTTTATTTACATTTTCCACACAAATGCCAATGCGTAACATTTTTTTCAACCAGTCTTACTTGATCTAATGTGAAACATCTGTGTCTAAACCGTTGTCATGAAAACCTTATGTCCGCCAATTTTGCTGTTTTTTAAATTGTCACAGCAAACTGTAATTCTGTGAAGTGTGAGTTCAATTAAAACAAGTAAAGTCATGGTGAACTCACAACAGAAAAAAAACATTACAACAAACAGATCTTTAGATTTTAGAGTTGTGTGAATAAAGGGTAACACTTTATTTGACGGGTTGTGAATAGGACTGTCATGACACCGTCATAAACATGAGTAAGTCTTCATGAATATTTATTACTGTTGTCATAACGTGTCATTCGGTAAATCATGACACTTTTAATGACACTTGATTCAAAATGTCTTTGTTATGACAATTTGACATTAACCAAGAAAACATGATCTCACATAAATTAGTTATAAAACTATTACTGGTTAAACTTTAAAAATTATGTATCTTTATGTTATTAAATCTAAAGTTTTATAGCTCTATCAGGTAACTATGTTATAAGAATGCTATATATAATCAAATATGGCTTACACGAAAGTTTATTGCCTTGAAATTGGGTCTCTGTCTCTTTAAAAAACTCCTACTCTTTTTGAAAGTCTGCCTTTGGGAAGTTGTCAGAACATGGCTCCGTCAGAACATTAACCCTTTCTCAACGTTATTCCAGCTTTGCGCTGAAAAGTAGCTCGTAAAATGAGCTCAGCAGATGTCCAGTTCCACCAGGTATTTGCTAATTTCTGCTGGCTAGTCCGAAGGAGCTGAGTGGAGGAGGGGAGAGGTTTGGAAACTGCAGTTCCAAGGAGGAGCTGCGTCTCAAAGGGGGGGCTAGATTCACCCAGGCATTTTAGATTGCTGAATGGTTGCCATGGGGATTAAAGGATTTCTCAAACATCCATGAAAGAATCAAAGCCACAGTCGTGGTATGAGCTTTACATTGTCGGACAATGTAAAGCTTGAAAGGTCAATTTTATATAATACTGCCCCTTTTGCGGTGACTCTTATTGTTCAGTCATATTACCTGAATTCTGCAGTATTGCTAAAAGTCATATCAATTATCAACATGTTCCAACAACAATGCAGCGTGTTGCTAATTTATTCGCATGCAACGTGGGTGCTTAAGAACAGAACATTCAGTGTTTTGAGTGCGGCACCAAAGCATGTGGGCATTACTCACTGCTATGACGAAAGCGTCAAGAAAGCAAACATTTAACGAAAGAGTGGCATTTATCCATCCAATAGGAATTCACACTGAACATGACAAAGAGCAGCAAAGCTCTCATAAGAGCTTCAGAAGTTCAGAAGCTCCAACCGAGCATGCACGCCCCGACTCAGTTAGAGATGTGCAAGCACCTACCTCCACGCCTGTGTTTGAGCAGTTCAAAACACAGGAGCTCACTGGATGATCCGTGAGGAGCAAAGTCACTCAACCAGTTAAACGTTGGCTGCCCCACTATCTTTTGTAACGGATGTTGTTGCCACTTCGTCCCACAGGGCATGGACTACTAACAGAGTTTTCCCACTGACTGACTCCAATTGTTGGCTGAGTGCCACAGACAGAGAGAGAGAGAAGGGAAGAGAAGAAGAGAAAAAAGAAAAAATGAAGGCAAAAAGATTAAATGAAAAAGGGCAAGGGGACTTTGATTATTATAAATAGACATGATGTGGCTCCAGTATAACGGCTTCATTCACTCGTTTTTCGCATATTATCGTTTTGGGGATTGAGAAATGATTGACTGGCTCGTTTTGGGGCCAGACATTCCCTGTCACTGGGAAGCAGTCACTATTTCTGGGAATTCATTGATAACCATCTTTGAGGTTTGCTCATCTTGCTTTCATCCTGCATTAGTACTGCAGTGCTTGCTGCAGCAGACACACGAGTTGTAAAGGGGCACTTCAGATAGTGCAGGGAGGGGAAAAAAAAAAAAAACCCAACAACTTCTTAAACCTTAACAAATCCTGCTCAATAAAGCACTCCGACACACGGACGGTATGCAGCTACACAACGAAATCCGTTTTATTCCTGCTTTGGCAGCAGAAGTGTCAACGGCGGTGGAACTCTGATGGTTACGTCGGTAATAAGGCAGGAGGAAACATTAAAAATCAGCTGTAATGAAAAGTGACATCTTTAGTGGAGAGCAATTGCCGGCATGTCTGGAAGTACAAAATGGATGAACAGTGATGGGTTTAACGTCGGTGCTGTCACATCAATGTGAATCTCCAGTTCTGCTCTAACCTTCACCTGAAGTTTTGAAGGACTTTTTTTTTTTCTCCTTTATCTTATCTTTTACCCGAGGCGCAGTCTTTGTGCCTGGGGTTGTGCTAGAAGTAGAAGTGCATCGGTTCCTATCTCAGGGTGTCCATATAAAGTCTTAAATTTAATTATCTAAAGTCAAAGCCTTAAAATGTCTTAATTTAGTTGTAAATTGGCTTTTGATATATGAATCACAGGTCTTAAATGTTGTGGTGGGATTACTATTTAATCTAGTATACTCTACATAGTCTCTTTTTCTCATTAGGCTTTTCTGTCATGCTAACATTTGAGTCGTTTCTTCATTGCGTTCTGTGACTCCAGGCAGTTGAGGCTGCTGGTATCTGTTAACCTTGCTAACCAGCAAATGTACATTAGCAGTCATGTTAGCAGGAACCATTGGCTTTGGTCCCTGGAATGGAAATGTGAGGACGGAGAAAACATTCACTTTTTTGCCTCAAAATGGTTTGAAAAGTCTTACATTTGAATTGGTGGAAACCCTGCATCTACTTAGAACAGTTTCCATAAATATGAAGCTCGGAGCTGGCTAAATTTCACCATCAGATCACATTAGTTGTTATGTGCAGTAGACGTCCCTAATTCAACTGAAAACTGCTCTTCGTAGGCATGTTGGAGCGCAGAATATTCACAGCGTCTTATGTCATAATGTTGATGTCTGTTGAGAGCGAATGCCCCAAACTGTGGAAGCAAACCTGCATGCAAAGTAAACGTGACACCTCTCCGCTGGCTGGATCTGGAGACATATTTTAAGCATTCAGTGCATCTGCTGAGAAACTGTCCAAGATATTTAACTCAGGTTTGGGTTATTTTAAAAAAGCAACTTGGTAGAATATAAATGCTATATTCTGAAAAAAATAAAGTGTCAGATTTGGTACTTGTTACACTGAAAAAAAAAGAGAAGAAAACAGGGGATCCAACCTTTAAAAAAATTAGTTAATTTGTCACAAGTAATCAAATTATGTTTATCCAACTAAATAAATTAAGTTGGTGAATTTTTATTTTTGACAAATACTTTCTAATAAATTAGTGTTCGATTTTGGTATTTAATTTCAGGTATTTAATTGAACAAAACCCATTTAATGATTTGATCCTTTTTATCTTTAATAAACTGGATAATTGTACAAATGTTTATTTCGAAAATAAATTTCCTTAATAAAAACACGCCAATTTCAAAACAACTGTTGTTTTTTTTTTTTTTTGATGAGGGTTTTTTGTTTCATAAAACTTAGAGGGAAACAGTTTTTTTGCATCACACGGGTCACATAATCAGCAACTGGGTGCTGACACTGAAGAAGAAGATGACAGACGGGAAGTAGTCAGAGGATGCTGGTCTCACATGTTTTTAAATAACTTATCTCATGAACAAACTTATATATGATTTTATTTGCGTTTCATCTTAAATGGAAACACCACAACTGCAAAATTGTGTTTTTTTTTCTAACTTAGTGGAATATAGACAAAGTCTTGCGCACATTTGGAAAAAATGTGATTCAAATCAATCTGCTGGATTTTCCTTGATAGAAACTTTCTCAACTTCTTTGACTAATTAATCGATCATACGTTTGATAACTGGGATCAGATGGAGTATATGTATCTGTAAACACCTTGAGACGACAATCTTTGTGAATTGGTGCTGTGGAAATAAATTGAACTGAGTGTTTTTAGAGCCATGTGCGAACTTTGAAAATAAAATCTCGTGTGTCTTGAAGACGTGGGAAAGTTTTACCACATGACTCAACTGAGAAGCTTAAAACCAGAAATCTCTTCGACTTAAATACTAAAACACATCAGCGACATTTATGTAAATGACGCACTTCCAAGAGTAGAGAGACGCGCCCTAAACGTGCACGCGCTGCCGATGCACACCTTCCAGAGTGCACGTGCTCAGGCGAGCACACGGATTAATGATGTGCCACCGTCCCTGCAGGGGGCTAGTTAGCATTTCAGGAAGATTGCACAAACACTGGGGAACTGTAATTAGGAAGTTATTGTTACAAGTTGCAACTCACCCACACAAACACAGTTGAAGGCACATACACACATGCCCATGCAGAGAATGCAAATGGAGAAAAGAGGGCGCTAGTTATTATCGGTACTTACCTATCAGTCATTTGCCACAGTTTTCATGCTAATGTTTGTCAGGCCTGAGAAAGGCAGCAATAACATGTCAGCGGCTGACATGTAATTTCCTTGCATAAGTCAGAGAAATAGATAAATCCTGAATCACAGGACCACCAAAAAGCGTGCTGAAGTGAAGCGGTTCCATTAAAGGAGGGATATGATATGCTGGGTCCAGTAAAGCTTGTATAAAAGTTTCATATGACATTCAACTTCGTCATTGTTTTTCAAGGCAGAAAATTCATTCCAAAATGCATTGTTCTTTCGCAGAAAGGGCTTTTGTAAGTCGTCTGGTACAGCGTTATGTAAACAAAAAACAGAATTTTTTTTTTGGTTTACAAAAAAGACCTTGGATGTGTAAATGGCAACACAGACTAAATGGAGTGGACATTCTTACTTTCCCTGTTGTTCTAGAAAACGTGAGTAAGATTCTTAAATAATTTCATCATTGGAAACACTTTTGTGCCTCAGGATTGTAAAATAATGTGAATCTTGCCTTCAAAGAGGATGCTGCAACTCAACCAGTGTGGCCGTTAGCTCTAGTAGATTAAGCCGCAGACGATTAAGGCGTTAATTACACTAAGAACCCAATTAATACAAAAAACTTTGAGCATTTTAAAATGGATATGTTCAGAGTCGGTCAATGCCATCCTCACCAACTTTCATACTCTGATCCAACTCTCTGGGCCTAACCTGCAGGCCAACAATCCCTGATGCCTACAGAAAGCACTTTTAGGTCTTCAAATTGTGAAGGAGAGCTTTGATCAAAAGGCAAAAATGATGACACATCATTGCTGTTAAGGTGTGTCGTCATTTTTGACACATCATTCATGTGACTGCGGTAGTAGCCCACCAGGTCTAAGAAGAGCGCTCTCTGTCGGTGCGTAATCTCGCCAGGAAATTCCTTTGGTCTGAACAAACAGTGGACTTTATATCTTTTGCAGGTTAGGCCCTAATTGTGCAAAGCCAGGTGATCGGTTGACAATTGATGCTCCCGTTCGGCAAAAATGTCGGAGACGGCACAGATCACAGACTGAGAAAAAAAACCTTAGAAGTCCTGCTTGCTGCATTTTTGATCTGCACATTTTATGTTGTTATTACATCTGCAACACCATTTTGAATGTCAAGAGCAGCTCATACAATGCATGTTTTGCGATGTCACAATTTCAGCACATACATTAACAATATTAGCAAGACTGAAGGGTTAATTTTTACCGTAAGAGCCAGCAACGGTGGCTTGTGAAGAGGTACATTTTCTGTCATTGCTTCAGATCAAGGCTGGTCTGTGTTCACAACAGAAGCAAACCGTACCAGAATTCATTTGGAAGTTGCCTCAAAAAGTAGGTCTGGGTCTGGTTGTTTGGTCCACGCCAGGATTCACATGAGTGTATTCACATGTGTGAACACACTCCTGTGCGAACAAACAAGAACCTCTTCTAAAAGACCGAAATGATAGCTTTCAACCTTATGGTCATACAGCCTCTTCCTTTTTTTTTTCTTGAGAGGAAGCAAAATTTTCTTGAGGCCTCTCACCATGAATAGCTTGTGTCAAAATCCATTTTCAAAGTCAGTAAGGTTCTGCAGGCAGTGCTCCCCATATGAGAGCCATTTTCTCACCAACTCATTTTTCAACAAATATCCCTTTGCCACACTTTTGCCATCATGATCTGACAATGCGCAGGTATCCAGCTTTCTCAGTGACAGAGCAGTTCGCTGCTCGGCTGCTAGATCTCTTGTGGAAATGGAAAGCAGCAAATCTGGAACTGATATACAGAAAGCTTCACTCTTCACATCTGCAAGGGGAGAAAGTACACGGAGAGAATAGACGGGCTTAGCAGAAATAGATCTGGCAACAGGTTTAACATGAATGTTCGTGAAGTTACTCTTCGACTAGAGACTCAGTTTTCATCACACGAGTCACATAATCAACAACCAGATGTTTCAAGAGAAGCAAACCATGAAGAAGGCGACAGGAATCAGATGGCGTGACATGTTTTTTATTGACTTGAGCAAACTTATTTATGCGTGGTTTTAATTGTGTTTCTTATACAAAGGAAACACCGCAATTATGAAATTGTGCTTCGGCGACTTTAGCGGAATATTGACAAGGTTTTGCATACATTGTAATGGAAACGCATCTAGTGACAAATCGGGTTAGCAATGGTTGACTGACTAACTGCATCTAGTAGCTGTAATAAAAAAAATAAAATAATTATCATCATAGACAATGAAAAATACATTGTCTATGATGTTGTATTTAGGTATGGTTTGATTTCACTAAAGTTCACGGCTCAAAGACGACTCCATGACAGAGGCTCCCAAAGCAGAAGCTTCAATTCGTTTCCTGACCAACACATATTCATCTCCTGGAGGAGCGGCCTCAGCAGCTGTTCTTACATTATAATGAGTCACATAAGTGGCAATGGGACTGGGAGTTTCAGACTGCTCCAAAACAATCAGGTCACGCAGAGATTCAAATGTTTTAACCTCTAATGAAAAATACCCGGTCCCTGACAAAATATGCATCCACCTACCAGACCTCTCCCAGGTTCTAAATCTGTCAGTATACTTTAAGTACCTGCTCAAATGCTTGAAGCAGAGCATTATTTAACAGGCTTGTAAATGTTGACTGAGACTGAGACATACTAAAGAGAAGATATGCTTCCTGAGCTTTACCTGTAAAAGGTACAAGGGACATTCTTCTCACTTTTCTTCTCAAAAAGTCTTCTCAAAATCCCACTTTTCTTCTTGGGATCAAATTTATTAAGCTGAGGAACCAAACAAAGGTTAGTGGACACATCACAAACTCTCAAAGGC
This sequence comes from Poeciliopsis turneri, assembly GCA_922788865.1. NCBI lineage: Eukaryota > Metazoa > Chordata > Actinopteri > Cyprinodontiformes > Poeciliidae > Poeciliopsis > Poeciliopsis turneri. The sequence goes on from CAKLNU010000176.1 coordinate 282,327, forward strand.
ACTGATCAAGAATGCAAAGCATGTACTGCACTACTTACACTTAATCTGTGCTCCTTAAGTTCAAGATTCCTCAGTTCCATTTCCAGAATCAATAATCTTTCACATGGTTCAAACATCAACTCTGGGTTTCATTGATCATCTTTTTGCTGAAGTTCACTCAGTTTTAAGAACCCCTGATTCAGACAAATTCTCCTTGAATTTGCCTCACATCCTCCTTCAGCCTCTTATCGCCAACATCCAGGTGAAAATGAACAATTTTCACCGACTGCTCATTGAACAGTGACCGAATAAAACACAGTTGGTGCTTTCAAAAACTCAACAGTTGCCATTATTCCCAAAAGTATCCTTCCTAACCTGGCATTAACGGAAGAAACAAGCAAACAAAACAAAAAAAAAAAAACAACAGTAGACGCATTACATTCAGAAAGCTAACAGAGGCGCATATTCTTAATTTTATTACCAAACCAGACAGAACACTAGTGGAGGAGTCTCTGCCTGTTACATCCAGCTGAAAGGCCACAATAAACAGAGGGAGCCAATAAAAGGTGTTTTGTGTTATAAGAAAATAATGTATTTAACAAAACCCAAACAATAACGTGTTTGATCAGCTATCACTGCGTTTCCATTCCAGATGTATGCAAAACTTTTCTTGATATTCCGCTAAACACAATTTCACAATTGCTGTGAAATTGTTTTGTGGTGACACATTTACTCAGGCAAGATGATGAGGGCATCAAAGTAGCAACGCTGGTCGGAACTTGAAATTATATTCACCTGAGTTCAAAAATTTAGGACAAAAACATCCAATCTCCTCCCAAATGAAACAGATCCCTCAGAATAAAAGTGCTGTATTTTTTAACTTTTACACATATAATCCTTTTTCCTCCCCTTTCACTTCCAATTGAACTACACCTAGTATGCATACTTATACATGTTGATTCTGGTTGTTAGGCTTTCCAGCTACTACTCTCAAACAACATTTATCCCAAATTCCACATCCTCAATGGATAAATCAATATATACAACTTAACTTTAGAAGGTTATTTAGGTTTCTAAAGCAGATTGAATAAGGTATTAAACTTGTAACCGTAAACACTCTTGAGGGACATGACAGAATATTCCTCTGTTCTTTGGTCATTTGTGTGAACATGCCTTAAGACTGCGCTGTAAGCCGCATCTTATCCCAAATACGGGAATCGTTTTGGGGTCTTAGCATCGAGAATCTGGAGAGGCAGCTCTATTAGCCGGAACGTTGCATTGCCAAATGATGAGACGGCTCCCAAATATGACCTCATACCTTGCGCTCATCGCGTGAAAGATGAATGAGCTGCTTAATGTTTGATGACGCATAACTTGCACGTTGCCACCGTGGCAGTTTAGAGGGCTAATCCCGACCTAAACTCTGTGGAAGAGGCCTTGCAGCCTCTCCATTTCCCCTCCCCTGAACACTTATTCTTCCCCTCCTTCTTGTTATTCTTGTTCCTCGCTATCTCCTGGCTGCGCACACACCCACTTCCTGCAGGCTGGGGGTGAATGAGCAAGAGGGCGTGTTTTGAGTCAGCTAGTTTGTATTCCAGCTACTGGTACACTACCCCTCTCTGGAAATCAAGGAAAAATTCAGTGCGGTGCTGAAAGTAGGAGTAGACGAACTCGCAAAAAAGGGATGGGAGGTGAGAAGGCAGACGGATGCTGGGAGAGAAACTTGAGTGCTGGATTGAGATGCTACGCTGATATGAGAGGGAAAATATAAGAGGGCATTATAGGTGGATAAATCCTTCATTACATACGCTTTTCTCCCCTCTAACCTGTTTTGCTACCTCTACCCTCTGCTCCGCAGACAGCACAGCCTTTGTGGCGAAAAACACGGCCTTGCACACACCTAACAATCTCTCCTGTTCTCTGCTCTGAGATGCTCTTCAGGGCTGAGAGGAGAAATTTCTCTGGCTGTCCCATTACCTATCAGAGACTGGAACTATTGAAATCGTATTAGCTCTCCAGAGCAAGTGGCTCATTCTCTGTTTTTCCATTTCCAGACAAAGATCTGCGGTTCGAGTCCTGGCAGCATGAGATGGAGTTGGCAGACTGTATTTTTCTTTTTTTTGTAGTAGTAGTCTTTCATCATCCAGGCACCTTCGTTGTTTTCCTCCATTCTCTGGTGACAGATTTCTGGGAGATGTGTGTATCATATATATACCACTCCTGGTGCCTGAGAAGCTTGGAGAGCAGCTTCAACAGAATGGAAGGCAAGAAGGAAGAACATAGACGAATCTCTCTGCGTTTGCCCGACCAACCAGCTGGGATAAAGAAAATATATTTGTTTAATGGAAATATGCCAATTTGGAAGTTTTTTTTTTGCTCTAGGATGAGCTGTTTCTTTTTTGGCCATATTGAAATTTGTGTATTTCGCGAAACTGCAATGGAGCCACTTTTTTTGTAGTCATATGATCAACACCGGATGTTTCTACTGGGTTAAAAGACAAAGAACATGACAGGAAGTTGGAGATGTTCACATGCGGTTTTTATTGTTTTTTACTGAATGTAACCATGGCAACTTTGAAAAAACAAACAAAAACAAAACAACAACATGTTTTTTGATCAAAAAAAGTTTTTTTTTCGTTAGGATGAGGTGGTTTTCCAGCTGAATCAAAGCTGGTTTATTTAGCAAAACTGCAGTGGAAACACTTTTTCCAATTTATCAAAATTGGTTTATTTGCCAAAATTAGGCGATCCAGATGTTACTACCAGCGGAAAAGATGACAGGAAGCGGTAGGAGGATTATGGCACAGCATGTTTTTAAAGAAGACATATTACCTGAACAAACTTCTTCAAGTCTGATTTTAATTCCATCTCTTATTGAATGGAAATGGTGTCTTTTCCAACATTAGTGGAATATCGACAAAGTTTTGCTCACATTTGGAATGGAAACGCATCTACTGATGCCTAAAAGAGAAGGCTGATAGTTAAAGGCCAAAAAGAATTGCATCCAATCATCTCTGACAACTATTAATAAAATAATTTATTACACAGCAGCCATGCATTATGACCCAGATAAGTGCGAAGTTATGCTATGAAGCCACTATGTGTATCTTGCTTTAATGGGTGATGCTTTCTGTGCAGACACACACACACATACACAAACACGCACAAAGATGAGACACACTGGGATGCACTGTGTCTGGGAGCTTCTTTAAATCTTAAGGCATCCAGAGAGCAATCATAAACGCCTGCCCTCCTCTCTGCACCGTTATTAAAAAGAGAGCAGTGACATTTTATTTTCCAGAAACTCATCATCTTTATGTGGATTGTTCTCTTGCCCCAGGAACTGTGGCTTAATATGAAGTTACTCACACCTACAGGGGCAGAGGGTTTTGGAGCCAGCACAGATTGTTGTTGCAATATGCTGAGTTTTTAATTGTGTAAAAATAGAACATGGTTCAAACTTGAGGGAATAAATTAATGTGGCATTGCAAAGTGAACATTGCAAAGTGATAAATACCCATTTAACCTTTCCACATGCTATCACGTTAAAATAATAAATTACATGTGTTTTCATGGGAGTTGGTGTGGCATTTTTTTCTGAGGTAAAAAAAATTATTTGAGAAACATCTCAATTCCTATGAATCTATGGGGAAATTTGATTTAATTTATTCCTACTTAATTTATTTTTATTTTTAATTTATTTTACCCCTACTTTAACGTTTTTAAAAAAATTAATTTGATTCTATGGCTTGTCAATATTTATGAAATATGCCATCAAATGGGTTTATAATAAAAATGAAAACAGACCTTAAAAGATACAGAGCAATTTATTGCACAAATGAGGTGATAGCAGTTCAACTCAAATGATTGACAGGTGAAGAAGAAAGTCAAGGTCAGGCACTGGTTTCCTCAGTTTTATGGTCCTGCAATAAAGTAGGAAAGTATGTCTGTTTCTGCAGCTCCGTCAATACAAATGAAACCTCCTTTTCTAGTATGTAAGCCTTTCATTTCCCAGAGTTTGTGTAGGCGACCTCCAGACATTGAAGTGAACGGCGTGAAGAATCTGAAACTGTGTGAAGAATCGAGTGCGTTCGTTCGCATCCGAATGCATGACTACAGCGTTCACATGTGACAGCTGCTGAACGCCTGCGGTGTTGGAAGTGCGTACGCTGGGTGTTAAATGTGTGGGCGGAAGCGATGTAAGGTGTGTGTGATTTTATAATGGTTGTTTTGATTCAGGCTACCATTTTTCTTATTTTGCTGCTGTCACTTCGGTTTCTCCAGCATCACTTTGTGATGTGACATGTTGTCTAAAAGACTTTCCACATTTCAGTCAGTCTGAGTCTAATGCTCAAACTAATTAGTAATTTCATCAGGGAATTTAAAGCGTTGTGCTTGATAGATGGAGAGGTTTGTTGTTTGTAAAAAAAATAAAATAAATCATGAACAAATTTTCCTTGGGGCATTTGAGTTTTTCTTACAGTTTCTGAAAAAGTGGATTTGGAGCTTTCTAATAATATCAAACGTATAGAAAAAAAAAATAGAATTGGCAATTTGAATTTTGGCACAAGATTAGTGAGAAAACATGTTTATATGACCTTGCAATGAGTCTCAACAGTATGCAGACTGACGTTTCTAGTAAGAAATGTTTATTTTTAATTTTTTGATTTATTAGTAAAAATGTTATTTTATTTTTTTTAATGAAACAAAAGCAGGTTTGAATTCCAGCTCTGGGTCCTTCTGTGTAAAGTTTCCATTTTCTTCCTGTGCATGTGTGGGTTTTCTTCAGGTATGTCTCAGTGTTCAAAAAACATGGCTGACTGGTCTCTCTAAGTTGCCTTTAGGGGGGAGTGTGTGTGTGAGCATGGTTACGTGTCCCTGTGTTGCGTCGTGGTGAACTCGTGACCTTTCCAGGGTACAGGGCGGATGCTGCTTCTCATCTAATGGCTGCTGGAAATAGGCACCAGCCCTCAAACCCCCACAGCACCTCTGCACTGAAAAGCGAGTATGGCCACTGCATGGATGGATGATTGCTAAGTAATGGCAGCATCAACAGCGCCGAACTTGAAGGAAGAATGGGACGCAGTCAAAAGTATCCTTTCCGTTTCTTCCTGCATCTTTATTTAGATGAACAACAAATGTGATGACGCACCATCTGTCCCTGAACAGCAGACTTCTGCTCCCTAGTGGTGATAACCAAAGTACTGCTTCTCAGTCAACATCAATAATGCAATCAATGCATTTTTACAACTTGAGTACACAAGTTAAAACACCAAACATAATGTCTGAAAACTTTCTAAGTTTTAGTTTACACACAGGCCTGGTCTTCATTTCTGCAACCATATATTCTCAGTAGTCAAGATTCACAATATAAAATGATATTTAATTTCCACATGTTTGCGCTTCTGTCATCTCGCAGGGTAGCTAAAGCTTGTTGTCTTTGTACACTGCTTGTGTGTATCTGTAGCCATCAATACCCTTTCAAAAGCTGATGTAAATACGCACACTCATGCATTGTAGAAACCAGTCATATATTCTGCTTTCAGAGTTTTACACTAGGCAGCGTCTTAATTTTAAAGAGCTGTTCTCACTTCAGTTGATACTAACCTGTAGTGCTGTCTCTGTTTGTAGAGCCACCAGCCCTGTCAGCATCACTGGATGTATTTCCATTGACCGTATAATTTCACATTTTGAAATTTCTGAAATAAATTTGTTTAATGGAAACGCTGCAATTTTGAAAAAAACACAAGTTTTTTGACAAAAGGTTTTGGCACTAGGATGAGGTGTTTTTTGTAAAGCATCTTGAAGTTGGTTTATTTGAAAGACGAAGAAGAAGACGAAAAGAAGTAGTCGGAGGATCGTGGTGCATGTTTTTAAAGCCTTGCTGCGTGAACAAACTTATTCAAGTGATTTTAATTTCATTTCTTATTTAATAGCAACACAGCTATTGTGAGAATGTGTTTTTTCAAAATTAAAGGAATGTTCACAAAATTTTGATCCCATTTGGAATAGAAACACAGCTACTGTAGGCTAATATACTTACATTTTTAATTGTTCTTTCTCATAAAATACAGCTTTTTGTTCTTGGCCCCGCTGTGGTATGCTAATAAAATAAGTGCAAATATTCTATCACTATAGTTTCCCAAAGTTCATTTTTGGTCTCATCTCCACTGAACACCCTGCTTCCTCCTTGTAGATAGATATTGCTATTTAGCCATCATGAAAAAGCAGAGAGGTTGCATATTAGGATAAAAAATGTTTTGGGCTTTTTTTGTCTGCAGTATTAATGTATTGTTCCAGATTGCTTGGTTGGTTTAAGAATATCTACTAGTTTTCAGGACAATCAATCACGACTTTTCAAACCAAAAAACAAAAGTAGAAAAAAATCCACCCTGCACCTTGCTCTCTGTTGTGCTACCTCTCCTTCCCAATCGCGGAGCTTGCTGTGAACACGCAGGCCGGTTAGCATTTTCTGTTACCAAACCACAACAGTACCTCTGTTTACGCAGAAATACTTCAATGGCTGTCAAAATTGTGGACATTCCCAGCAATATAATTTACAATGCTACTCAGACGTGGTAAGCCAGTGGTACTGCTCATAATTTAAACACTTCTCCAGACACAACGGCTGAGACCGGCCTTGCTTTATGATGTCTAGCTCTTTGGAAAAAGTCTGTCTTGAAACGGACTTTTAGTCATTCTTGAGACCAAGAATGGTTTCAAATTTCTCCTTCTCTGTCAGCCAATGTGGGCCTGGAAACTCATAAAGTCTCATGCAAGCAGCACAGGATGCTGGGGACGCGCTCCGCTAACTTAAAGTAGATTAATATCTTCCAACAATTCCATCTAACCCGAGACTGAAAGACCGTTCTGCCATTGCGTCCTAGTTAAAGTCCTCCTTATTATCTTCCTCTCCAGAAAAGCCATTTCGAAATGTAATTTTGGTAGCATTTTCCCGTTTTCCCCGCTTCACAGGGTGCAACTCTGCCTGTTCAAGCTCTGCAACGACAGAAACAGTTCAGAGCAGTTGACAGCGCCGCTTGTTTGTCGTTACCCATGATTCTGCAGGTTGTCATGGTAATGTAAGTCTGTGGGAGACCTACGGGGGATAGAGAAATAAGGATAGGAGCTCATCTAACACGGTGCAAGTGTGATACGTTTAGAGACTGTTGGTCTCATCTTTGCCTTTCTTTGAAGCTTTTTATCTGCCCTTGCTGTCAGAGGATCCAGATTGATACGTGGAAAAACAGCTTGGAGTGATTGTTTTTTTTTTTTTTTCTTTCTAAATGAGACAAATCCAATCTGATGTTGGTATCCCGGCGCTGCAGCGGCGGGCCATCAGGCCCTGCGAGGATTTCCCTGCAGATCTAAACAATATCAGAAATCCACCAAATTTATAATGTTTGTTCAATTAAATGTCATTACAATAATCTTGTCTCGTTTTTGATGATGTTTTTCTTGGATGTTTCTCATGCATGCCTGTGTGGATGTTTGGTGTTTTGTTCAGTCAGGTTTCAGTCTGCATGTGTTGCCAGGGGCAGCCTAATCTGCCCAGGGCCTTCAGAATCCACAGAGCAGGCCTTCATTAACAAATCGATAGAGCAAGGGAACGGTTTTCAAATTCTACTCGCAGATCATGCTAGAAGGCCCACGATGTTTTGTTAGAAGTTTCTCGCCCACTGACTGGACAGTTAAAACAGCCGTTTCGGCCCTAACTTTAGTTATTTTTCTGCTCAAAGTCCAAATCAGTATAATAGGATTACGCTGTAAAAGAGGTGACGAGCTAAAAATGTCAAGCCACGAGTCATTAAATCAATCTGACATTATATTAGGCGTGAACGATCTTGCTTGACCTTAAACAAAAGCGGACGAAACAATCTCAGCTGCAGGTACCGGGCTTTCATTCATGCCACAAAATCTCACCAGTGGACCTCCTTTCTCACTCAGCCAGTTTCCATCGTTGCTTGGACCTGTGGGCAGGTGGGTGGATGGGAGATGTAGGCTGTCCTGGCAGTCATTGAGTAGGAAGTGCTGTAAATCTGGGCAAGATGGCAATCATCATCAAGGGGCCAACAAAGGGAGCAGCACACTTCATTTCAGCTTATTTATAGAGATCGGGATGGTCACTTTACAAGGCAAACTGGTCCGAAATCAATCAGGTTGATTCCGTAAAGATCAATTAAATACATCTCATTTTACTCCTATTAGCACGACATTAAAACCAATGTGAGCTAGGAAGGCCCTGCTGCCTCGTTGAGCTTTTAATGGTTCATCCTGAGTATGAACCATTAAAAATACTGACAGCCAGAGAACATTTAGAGTGACCCTTACAACAATACGTTTGGGCTGAAAATAAAGAAAAGCACTACTTAGACTGAGGAAAGATTAAAAAAACAGCACAGAAAGTTTAAATAGACAAAAGAAAAGTTTTAACTTGCCAGACATGCAGGATCCTGCCCAAACATAAGTGACTGTCTGAACACAGCTGTGGTTGATTAACTAATATGTACCCGTGCTGTATTGATGATCTGTCTGTTGGTGTGTGGGTCACCTTTTTATTTTAATTGAACCGAGAAAGACGCACTGAATTTTTCAGCTTGTTAAGGTTGTCAAAGTCAAGTCAGCAACCTACTTCCCTCCCCCATCTTATTTTGAGAAAACTTTTTCCTGACCTTGTTTTCTAGTTGTAGAGTTGTGGCGCTGCCAATCAGCAGCAAAGCACTGCGCCCCTTTTTCTTTTGAACAACACATTTAATATTTAGTGCGTTATGTTGAAAACCTGACAGCTAAAGCCAATGGAAGTCACTGCAGTTTTTTGCCCTCCAGCTCCTCCTGAAGGTTAGTGGATTATCCCTTAAGAAATGAAGTAAACTTTTGGAAAACTGCTTATTATATTGAATCAGTATATTTGCACCATGCAACGTCTCTTTTTCTCATGTTCATCTGCACTTGCTCAAATAACTTCCCAGTAAAAGGCTTTATGATGAGACTGAATCAAATACTACTGCATATTATGCTTTTACTTAAAATCTTTTAACATTTCTCTTTTAAACAGCATGTTGTAGGTCTGTTGCAGTGAGCAATAAATCAGTTAATCGCATGTTGAATTAAAATGAGCTCAATGTTTCCATTTCTTTCTCTTTTCCCTTTTTCTTTCTACCAAAAACTGGATGTTAAAAGTCTTTGGTCTGATGTTTTTGTTTTGAAGAACAAATTTGTTTACAGAGACTTATTGATTCATTGCATTTGTTGTCTCTGTTGTTTTGTTTTCTTTTGGATATTTAAAACGTCTTCCAGTTCCAGTGTTGCATGTTCATTAGAATTTAATGTTTATTGAGAATGTGTTCTTGCATTGTCATCCACGTTTCCATTATATTACTTAAAAATGGTCTCAGAAACAACAATATTATCATTTATCGTTTAGTTTTAACCTACTGACTATTCCGAGAGTCAGAACTAAGATCTGCTTGATTTTTAATTCCCATCTTCTTGTTGCATGTTGTTTTTAACTTTCTTTCACAAGCACTTTGAATTGTCTTTGGCTGAAAGGTGCTATGTAAATAAAAGTTGCCAAAGTTAAATCATAACAATTTAAACTCAGAATTAATTTCTGTTGTACGAGACACTAACACACAAACAGGGAAGCAGTAGGCAATGTGGTGGCACAGCTATTAGCAACATCACCTCACAGCAAGAGTCTGCTGCTGACTGGGGCGGTTTTATGTCCTGATGGGTGGTAATTGGTTTTTCTGAAGTGGCTGTATGTGTGAGTGGGAGTGGGTATGGTGTATCCATCTCCATGTTAGTCCTGGGATGGACTCGGGACATACCCTGGGTGTGCCTTAAGCCACCATCATGTGGCATTATCCCCAACTCTTTTCCACATTGGATCAAATTAAGTAAAGATAAGAGTCAAGTATCAATCAATACAGCATAAAGGATTCGGAGAGGACAGGGGAAAAAAAAATAAAAAATCTAAACTAAACCAGAAACATAATTCACACAACTTTGTCAAACACACATCTAAAAATACCAGTTATGCACACAATTACTAGTTGCTTGGAGACGTGACTGGTTATATAGACTGCTGTTTTCACAGGCTTGGTGAAAAAGGATGCTTGAATGTAAAGCTGACAGAGCAGAGCAAAAATAAAAGCAAGACTAAATCCATTTAGCTTCAGTGCATGTTGCATGGCAGGAGAAAAGGAGAAGGAGACATGATGTAAATGTGCTTTTACAGCGTGGATAAATATTTGTGTTTAGTATTACAAACTTTTCGGACAATTCCTACATGCTTCACATTTTTGACCTTCGTTCTGTGATTATACGTTTGAAACAAGATTTTTCCATACACATCTCTTTGTCCTCTCTTTGACATCAAATCAAGGAGATTTGATGTCAGAGATTTAGCTCAGTTTTTACTAAATTTATATCTATGTACTAAATACCAGGATAATGAGAATACATTTTTCTTTTTCTGTATTTCAGTGGAAATGCTTACATATACTGAAGGCCAAGCCATTCAGATTTGAAGGCACTGGCAGCATAAGATGAATTTGAAAATAATAATAAGAAGAAAATAATGTAATTTCAAGTAATTTATGTTTCCTTTGCAAGACTATTCAACTTACTTTAAAGCTTTGTTGCAAATGGGCTTTCCATATGAAAATGATGCTTCCATATCGGTCAGAAAGGACCTTAAGGACAACAGGCTGAATGTTTTTTAGGGGGCATCACAAACTCAGTGCTGTTGGAAAGGTGTGTTTTGAACTGAATGGTTGTGTGTGGCCAAACTGACCTTTAGACCCGACTCATTTCCACCAGTTCTGTCAGGAATAATTAGATAAAATTCCAGCAAATTATGGCAGAAAGACACAATCCAGGTCATTCAGACTTGTCAGTTCTGTCAAATGCTGAGAAAATGGAAAACGGCTGTTTTCAACGTAGGGCTGAACGACATGTCTGACAAATTTATCAACATAAGCGTCTCATATCAATTGATACCGATAAGTATTGATTAGTTTTTGGGTTTAAATATCTGAATTACTCCCAATGTGGTGGCGTGACATTTCCTGTTTAATTAACGGTTTTCACTTTACAGCGTTGTTTTTTTTTTTTTTTTTAAGCAGTTATGAGTCTTCTGAAATTGCTTCTGCGCAACTTTCTCTACAGGTTGTTGCTAGGTAACCAAAGAGTGACTGAGTTAGCAGATGACGCTAACAGTGTTTAGCTCACTCTGAGAAAATGAGCAGTTTGTCTTCCATATGCCTACATTTCCCAGATCAGTGAATTGTCTATTGAATATTAAACATAGTATCAAATGCTGTATTTATTGATATTGATTTTGTTTCTGATATATATATCGTGTTATATATATTGTTGTTAATTTGTTGTTTCAGCTGTCATTGCCATGTAGAGAGTCACAAGAATTTTGGTAATACTGACTATTTTTATCAGCCCAATAATCCAATAATGCATCAAACAATACAGTTGAGTTCAGTTAATTTTTCAAACTGGTTAAACGAAAGTTTTCTAATGAGACCCAGCAGACAGCTTCAAGTCATTGACTTTCATTAGTCACTTCTCCTCTACAATCATATATATTTGTACTGCATTCAGCTGTTACTGAGATTGACTACATTCATGAACACATCTTGGTTATTCCAAACACAGTCTATGCCTTAGTCCAAAAATAAGCAGCAGTAATCTGCAGATTGTTTCTAGTGGAGCTTCAGAGAGTAAAGAGTTACTTCAGATAACAGCAGATTTTATCTACATACATAAAAATAGAGAGATGCTGTTTTTAGCTGAGATTCCAGATGAAATCAAAGTACTTTATCATAAAGCAGGCAGCGTGCACGACACACAAAATTGTATTTCCACCCATTTTATGATTCTGTTTTGTCTTTCATTCATTTTAGTGACTGCATTCACCTCTAAACCAAACCTTAGTCTTAAAACGGGGTCCACCATATTAGGACCGGGCTTTGGCCCCGTAAGGCCCAGGGATCTTAAGATATTTATACCAGAGAAGGTCCTTAGTATGCTACAAAAATTAGTACACACACACACACACACACGCACACACACGCACACGCACGCACACACACACACACACACACCAGAAGCTGCAGCAGCAGCAGCGTCATGATGTTGTCAAGACCAAAGTCACATCATCTCCGAGGGAAAACAGGCTAGAATCTCATCACAGCATCCCGAAATGAGATTACCACCCCAGCCTTGCTCTTATAAGGAAGTCAATATATAATTCATCCCTCTCTGACTTCTTCCCCTACAAATTGCATTAAATTCCTGACACGTCCGTTAGAACCAGGCCTGATTCACCGGGCAGTTGGAATCAGAAAAGACAAAAGAGAGCAGCGAGTGTTGGGGTGCGTTACAGAGCGCTAAGCATCTTGGTGCATCACCAAGAGCACTCTCAAGTCAGGGACACATTCGAAAGTGCGAAATTCAAAATGTACACACACGCACACACACACGCGCAGACATGAGCTTCAAGTTGTGGATGTTCAGTATCTACGTCTGTAAACTTGCTACATCGAAAAAAGAGCTGTGTGTTAAAAATGAAATGTGCCTCTCTGTCACAGCAATTCAGACTGAAAGTTGAGGGATTTTTTATTTTTTTTTGTAAGATCTGAGCTGCTCTGAGTCCCCAGCATCAAAAACCATATAAAAACAATGCCTTGCAAAATCTTGGTTAAAAATCTGTTTGGCAGCACAATCTTTGCCCTCTTTCAAATAGATCAGAAATTGTTTCCCCAAATCAGCCACTTCATTTGTGCAGGTGTGAATGCCATTTCAAACCGTGGAGTGGACCCAACAACCAAACTGAGCTTGTAACAGCAGCCAGTATCAAAAGGCCTCATGCCCGTCCTCCCGGAGGAACGCACACAGGATTTTCTGAGGGAGGCAATCGAACGCCTTCTCCAAATCTACAGAACCCCTGAATAGACCTCACCAGGGAGGCTTGGGAGTGTGATCTCTTTGTAGTTGGAACACATTCTTGCGTTTAGAGGTGGTGAGGCATACATAGAGGACCCAGATTGGTGTGAAAGAAATGATGATTTTAATGAGAAATGAGCACAATAATCCAAAGTCCAGGCACCACAAAATGAGAGAAAGGCTAAGGCTCAAAACTAGTAGAAACCGGTAAACAAATGACATCTGACCAGACGAACTCTAGACAGCTTGACACACTAGACAGATAGACAAGGACCCAACAAGGAACAAGGAACACAGTTGGGATTAAATACAGGTTAATCAATCCAAGGGTAGACAGGACAACACAGAAATTGAATAGACACAGAAACCTAAATGAATACACAGAAATTAAAACAAATCCTTACAATGTGAAATAAAAATTTGATGTCTCTTTAAAAACTCATGTTCTTTCTAAAACTCTGCCAGTACAACTTTGAAAAGTATAAGTGGAGTTTCCTGCACAACCAACAAAATGGAAGCAACTGGTTCCTGGATGATAAGTCAATAACATAACACTTGTATTTCCCAGCAGCCATTGACAGCTCAAGCAAACCAGCTGACCAAACATCCACTTGGGTTGCGACAGGCTAGTGCCCATCAATTGTGATTCAACATTTGGGAGGTTTTTGAAACTTGACCTTTTCAAACACCAAAAAAGAGCTAGGTGTTTTTTTTATTTTTTATTTTTTTAAGTGCCTGGGTTGTTTTTAGAAGCAAATAAACATGCAAACAGTCTATTTTGCATAACAAGCTCACTTTAGAGCACATAGAAGTAAAAATGTTTCTGTTTGAAAGCTGAAGCAGGATAACACTCTCATCTGAGAAATGTTGTCATATGTCTTGACATCATGAACATATTTCCAGTGTCCGGTGTCATGTGTTGTTGCAATTGTCTTCAGAAGGATTAAGATGTGATCTTGGAGTTTCAGGTGAAGGCCACCTGGTTTTGTGAAAACCCAGCAAAATAAATCTGGCGCAGTTTGTGAAAAAAATTACTATGCAAGACATCAAGACCGCTTCAAGCTGACCTGGAGCAAGCAGAAGCTGTGTCCCAGTCCCAAAACTGTTCACTGCAGCTCGATCAGAAGCTATGCAAGAGGCAATACATGCAAAATCATTTTGGAATGAATTTCAGAGGACAGTTGAAATCAAAGGAGAGTATTTATTTCTATGTGACTTAATGAAATGTACATGGAAAACAGGATTGTGGTTCCCCCGTGCTGTGAGGTTGCTTTATTGATTTTGCAACTGGAGGCTTCGAGTGCATCAAAGAAAAGACAAAAAAGGGAAGATGTTCAGCGTTGTTTAAGAGTGAAAGTGCGAAATAAAACATCAGAAAACAGGAGTCAGGGTAAAAGATCTCGGGTCTTACACCAAGACAAAAATTGAAGGTGCACACCAAACACTAGAAAACACGGGGAAATAAAAGGCATTATTATCCTTCGGAGAAAAAAGAGAATTATGACCTAAGTTGCCCTGGGTACACTGAGGGTTTCCGATGAGTGACAGGAGCAACTTGCAGACAGGTACAAGGAACTTCTAGGTGTCAACAAAAGACGTTTTCAGACACATCCATTGTTGCCAAAGCTTTTGAAAAGAAACATTTCCCAAAGGATTCTGGATGAGCGGGTTGTGCAAAACAGTTGCTCAAAAACCGAATGGATCTTAAGGAAGTTGTTTGTTCAGCTGAAGATTTGAATGTAGGCGTCTTTCAGCTTTTAGATGAAACTTCGGTCTTTATTTCTTCTTGTTCGGGGGAGGAAAGAGACGAGCAAACAGAAGAATGAAAATGTGAATATTAGGTACACTTAGCTTGTACAGGGTAAGACCTTTTTGTCTTCAGAAAATACCGTAATTCTTCAAGGCAGAGATTTTCACAAAGTGTCGGACATTCTTCAGAATGTTGGTCCACTCATCTTATCCAGACAGCTGCTGGCCATTCGTTCATGATTTGAGTCTCCTGTTCAACCACATTTCAAAATCGGCTTTTTCAATTTGAGATCTGCTGACTGTGGAGGTCAGCTGCTGGAAAGCTTTCAACTCATTGTTCCATTCCATGAACAAAAGATTGCTGTGATATGAGGTTTGAGAGATGGCGCTTCATTCTGCTGGAAGTGGCCATCACAAGATCAATACTCTATGATCATGAAGGGACGACCTCGGCCTGCAATGATACTACAGGTAGACTGTGCTGTTTCAACAGCTGCTTTTCCACTGACCATAGAATTGTGCAGATTGAAATTACAATTCATTCATTGCTTATAGAGGGCGACTGTGGCTCAGTTGGTAGAGTTGTTATCTGTCAAGTGGAAGGTTGTGGGTTCCAATCCAATTTCCACCTGGAATCGTTGTGTGTACTTTGTAAATGCGAATGGTCTCTGTAAATCCATTTATTTATCAATCCATCCAAATAATACCTGTCTTAATTGTCAGATGGTTGAGCAATAAGACTTATGAAAGAAAAACTAACTGTGTGAACCAAATTTGTTAGTCATTTTGACACGTTTATTAGTCAAAATATGTTACGACTAACAAATAAAAAGCCATTTTAAAGTGTTTAAAATTCATGAAACTTCCTGTTGTTTGATAACTGAACATTTCACGTGGCCAAATTGTACAAAAATAGCACAGATGTAAGTCCTTCAGAAGATTAAACATTATGTGAAAACGGACTTTCGCAACCCTTAATGGGAGCAGATCCCTTCAGAACGAAGCGCGATTTCATGGAGAACTCAGTGGGTTCTCGGCTGCTCAGCCCATGTAATAAGATTACTGTTATGCATTTGGCTAAAAACTGTGCCACTGAGTGGATTGCTCAGTCTTAAAAGGAAATGCAGTTAAAACGCTGGACAGGCTAAATCGTACAGCTCAGTCGACGTCCATCCACAGAGAAAACACGTCCCTCCCCGGCCCCTCAGGACGAAACAGGAAAAATCCACTGTCCTTACACTGTACCTCATCACACAGCAGTGTGACTCACCCTTCCTTCGCCTCCCTCTCTCTGACTTACA
Organism: Poeciliopsis turneri; assembly: GCA_922788865.1. NCBI lineage: Eukaryota > Metazoa > Chordata > Actinopteri > Cyprinodontiformes > Poeciliidae > Poeciliopsis > Poeciliopsis turneri. The sequence continues at coordinate 298,319 of CAKLNU010000176.1, forward strand.
GTTGCCGAGTCAGCTATTTAGCTCACGTATGCCCTCTCTGACCATGTGTGCCCCGCTCCTCCTTTCTTCTCCCTTCTCTCCTCACTGTTCTCATCTCTTCTCCCTCCATTAGCTCCCGCCGCTTGGCGAAGCTGAACAGGACGTCCGGGGCCCGACAAACACGGGGCGTCCGCCGCATTTGTGGGACTCTATTTACTTAAGATGCAAATTTATACGAGGAGGAGTGTCTGGATCAGCAGAAGGTCCTGAAGCCAGTCATAGTAATGAGGTCCTTTGGGAGGCGCGCACGAGCTCAAAATGGGGCCTGGCACGTGAATTTGGATGTATGCACATGCTTTTATATATATATATATATATATTTCTTTTTCCAAGGTTTTTGTGGGCTCTAGTGGCCCTTATTTGAAAGTAGGCTGACAGGAAAGAGGGGAAGACATACGGCTGGGTCTGGGAATTGAACCCACGACGGCCTTGTCGAGGACTAAGGCCTCCAAACATGGGTCGCGCTAAACACCTACGCCACCACAGCGCGCCCGTATGCACATGCTTAAGAGTTATGCACAGTTTCCTAAACCTGCAGTATGTAGCTTTTGCAAAGAAAAAAAAAAAGTTTTGCATATTTGTTGAAACTGTCGCTATGTTGGGACAATATGGCATGAGACTGAGAATCTGTGAAAAAAAATACAAGAAGCTAGCCTGTGGCTCTTTAACCGAACTGTCCAGAACATAAAATGAGTTTTATGTGGACGACATGATCAATTAACATAAAGATGCTGAAAACAACGGCACGGAAAGTTAGATCTACAGAGAATTCACAATTAGGCTGGAACAAGAGGTCGAAAATGAAACATTCCTCAAAGATAACGGCAAAGCACATTTAGGAAAGGAAAAGTCTAAAAGCAGGGAGGAGAAAAAGAGACGTGTGTTTTTCAAACCTCCTCAGCAGTCAGGAGCCTGTAAGATAGCAAAACGAGCTCAGGCAGGACTTCAGAGCAACACACTTTGATTAAAAATATAAAACAATGAACAAAGTACTGCTCAGAAAATATATCAATATATAAATGCAAATTCAGTATTGAACTGACTTTGAAAACTACACAGTACAAAATGACATGAGTTTCTATTTGATCATTTGGTCTCTGCAGCACAAAGCAAAAATAAACACAGGACCACATATGATAAAAATACCAACTCAAAATGTTGAGTTTGAAACCGTTGAGTTTAGGTAAGATGTAACGCTTCTCACATCCTGCCTAATTTGTTTTTAAAAAGCAGATGGTGGTTCACGTTTTCACATTTTGTAGTAATTTGTGAAAGCCGCATGAAGCATTGAATATTTCCAGGTAGCTCTGTAGAATCAGACATATTATTGCTTCAAAATCCCTTAAAACTGTTGACATCATGTTCAGTATGTTTTCTCTGTTGATCTGGTGGCTGAATTTCAGTCTAATTGTCAGCGGAACAGCAGAAGCTGCTCCGCTTGCTTGAATTTAGACTTTTTCCATTGAACGTTTGGTGTTTGTGTTTCGCGTTCGCCCTTTTATTCTCACCAAGAACTCTCTAAGCTGGAATTGTTGCAGAGTGAAATATTAGCTTTTTTTAAAAACACAAATAAAATGCATCTCCCCATGCTCAAGCGCCATCGGCGTAACAGCCCATTATCTCATGCTGGATTAAAAGTCGACCAGAAGCAGCTGCTGTTTGTTTGGACATGTTTTCTGCTCAGATCAAATGCTCTATGCCTGGAGAATCTTGGAAATGAAATTTGCATTAATATCCGAGCGTATGGCTGAACCATGGGTGCTCTGGTGAATAATGATGTTAACTGGATCCAATAAATCACTCAGCCATTCTGATTACTTAAGGGACTTGAGACTCGAACTATAAATAAACTCAGACTCAGGCTTCTTTTTGGAGAAAACTGTTTAACTACAACAACAACCTTTCATTCAGATAAAATGTTTCTGCTAATCAGTGAATTTGTGAGTTTTTTCCTCCTCATTCAGGCTGAAGCTGTTTAGCTTTTAATTCATTTAGTTTGGTCTGCAAGCAGCTTTCGTGGTTTATGTTTTTCACAGACAGTGCTGTTCAAAGGCCACAACACCTTAATGTCTCTGCATGTCGAAATTAGTTCTCATTGTCACGGTCGCGTGACAAAAATCGCCTCGTTTTGTTCTCACGCTCACGCCGTCCGCCCCTTCTTGTCACAATGCGTCCTTGAAATACAAATAACTGTATCCTTTGCTTAGAGAAAAACTGGGATATGAAGTTTGTACTCCATGAGCTCCTTTCAATACCATTTGAAAAGTCGCATAAATTAAGAATAATAAAATAATATTTGTCACATCCATTAAAAACAACACAAAAAAGCTTGAATCATGCTGACATTTGAAAAGCCTGGTAGTCTGGGGGCAAAAACAGTTTTTCAGTCTGATAGTCCTCACTTTTACACTTCTGTAACATCTTCCAGGAGGGAGAAGCAAAACACAGAGTGCTGTGGCTGAGTTTGGTCTTTGTTTTTAACTCTCCTTTTTTCTCTCTTTCTACTCGTAACTTCAGTTGAAGAAATGTTCCCTGACTTCAAAACTTTAGCTGAACCAGCGCTTCTGATTCCAGTGTCCAGTGTGCAAAAATTCATCCTCCAGCTCAACATCTAAGCCAAGACATTTCAATAAATGCATGTAGCCGTGCAATTCAGGTCCAGGCAGACTGGATGGTCCGGGTCACAGCAGATGAAGAGCTCGTGATTTAAATGCAGCGCTTTAAGTTCATTGATAAGAAGTCGTCATCGTGGCTTCGGTCTGTGGGAAAAAAAAAATTGCGCGTGTTTATCTGTTTCATGTGTGATGGCACAATGTGGATTCTCTGTTCAGCTTGGTGAATATTAAATTGACCAAATGAAAATCAGATGCACTTGAATGTGTCACGGTTATTGTTCAATCACTTTTTTCTTTAAGCAATCTGTAACAAGTTGTTCCCATTTTTGCAGGAGAATCTACAAAAAAAAAAAAAAGTTATTACAAAAAAGACTACACATAATACTGATATCTCACCTTAAACAAGGCCATGTCAAGGCTGGAAAGCTGGCATACGTCAGAGGATTAACTGAAGGATGGTTTGCATCACACTAGCATGGGAAGATGTTATTTAGGACAGGTCTGGCAGTAATATTAGTCAATATTACAGCAGCAATTGGAAAACGAGTGTGTATTCTGTTATTTTTAGATTGTGTTTCCAAAAAGATGGAGAGGAAGTGAAGAAAATGGGAAACTGGAGGAAGGGCTCACAACTGGCAATATTAGAAAAAACTAAAGGAGCCCCAGAATGACACAGTGCAGCCTGAGAAAGAACCAGACCAGCTGAAAATCTGACAAATGTTGCAACTTTGACACTCGCTTGTGTGAGCCTGATCTTCTAAGGGTTTACATGTGTAAAAATAAGAGCATAACTGATCTACAAACGACACGCAAACAGGATTGCATCGGCAAAATGAGGAAGGAGAACGACAGGCGCAACTAAGTTGGCACCACTATATAAAACATGCACAGCTCTGGAAAAACTGAAGAGACCACCGCAAAATGATCAGTTTCTCTGAGTTTACTCTTTGTAGGTAAATGTTTGAGTCAAATGAACTTTGCTCTTTCATTCTATGAATTTCTGACAACACGTGTCAGAAATTCCAAGCAAGAATTGAGTATTTATTTGCACAAAATGACAAATGGTCAAAAAGGACGCAGTGCTTTCAGACCTCAAGTAATTCAAAGAAACCAAGTTTGCATTCATTTAGAAACAACAAGGCTGATGTTTTAACTCGGGAAGAGTTCAGTCCAGTGGTCTGCCTCAACACGATGCAATGCAATCCACTAAACCTCTTTATTGGTATTGAATCCTGATGCGGAGCTGTTGTCTGTCGGTTGCTATGGCAACAGAGAAAGGAGGGGAGGGGGACAGAAAACAGAGTGGTTTTGTGTTGTTCTTTAGCAATTTGTCTGCGATATTTTCCCCGCACTAAACCAATAATACCTTCGGCTTTCATGTTGCTAGCAGAATTGTTCTGCCGCGGTTAAAGAATCGTCTTTTTACTCTCCAGAGTTGTGCATGGTGCGAAAATTCTTATGTTAACAATAGCAAGCAATGTGTCTATTTATCAAACTTTAATAAAAAGGGTCAGGATCAGTACTGGTGATATCAGCCCAGTGCTCACTTGGTATCGGATCACAAGCAGAATATGCATAATCACACAACTAGTCCACTTACTGTGCATGCATTTTGATGTTTTTTGTTTTGTTTTAATACATTTTAGCGCTCTTTACTCGGAGTCTTGGCAGACCGGGGCCCCCAGTTTTGTCTCTTGCTTGGTTGTGGAATCAAAGCGATCAACAGCCAAGCGAAACGTCTGACGAAACGAAATGAGGCCACTGCTCTGTCACTACAGGGCAGAGAGAAGAGACCCCCAGAGGGATAAACAGTTTGCCACATCATGGCTAATTATCTGCAACCCTGATGTGCAGATCATAAATACCTGCTTTAATTATCATCTAAGAATATTTCTCTTATCAGCCTCGCCGCAGTGCCAAGAAGTCGGAGCGCGGGAGAGCTCTCCAAACGTAGTCACAGGCCTGGATGGGTAATCTGGAATCGCATATCTTTAAAATAAATCAATCAATCAAAGCACGTTCTCATACCGAATGTGTGCGGAGCAAATTGCAGAACGTTCTGTCGTCTTGTGTCTTAATGTCTGTCCATATGTGGTCATCGTTAATGAAGTGCAGATATTGTGAGAGAGGTGACATCAGGGTCGAGCGAAGACAGACTGGCATTGCCATAGGAACCAGCTACACCCACGCATTCGTAGAGGGGGAAGGCAGCGAGAGTCGCAGCGAGCCGGGGAGAACAAGAGAGTGGAAAAGAGAAAGAGAAGATGTAAGAGTGATCAGCCTTTGATGTGACTATCAGCCTGCAGGTCTCTTAATCTCTGGCTTCGAACTATTTTTCTGCCTATGTCATCGGATGAAATGAGATTAAGGCTCTTATTAAAACCTCCCCAAATTTACATGCTCCTTGCATCTGTGACACAGGTCCTTCGGCAATGTGAAAATGGCTGCTTAGCTGGAGATATAGAGCAGAGAGGGAGAGTTTAAAGCAACAACTGATGGCAGTCAAACCACCTCTTCAGCGGAAGAGGAAGTAATAAGACCTACAGGGGGCCTTGAGCCTTTAAAAAGAAAAAAAAAAAGATTCCTAAAGGAGAGCACCTGGATTTCTGAACATTTTGGGGCCCGTATGTCGCATCTTATCGGGTCGGTCCGAGTATCTCGACAGCGATCTGTGGGCTGCTTCCTGACGCCGACGAAAAACGCTGGCGTCATTTCATTAAGGCTTCAGCATTGATCTTCAGCTCTCTCTCTTTCTCTCTCTCTCGTTCCTCGCTCACTGCAAGGCCATGAAAAATTCCTTTTATCAAATTCAAGCTTTAATCAATTACTAAAGCAGGCTCCAGTGGGTTTTTTTTTTGTTGGTTTTTTCAGTTTATTTTTATCAGCTTGCTTCCACACAGCTGACACCACAGTGGCATTGTGGCTGCAGCGCGCCGTTCCAAGGCAACGTTTCAAGTTGCTTGAAGGACAAAATGAGACTGAAAATACAATGATTTTTTTTATTTATTTATTTTTATTTATTCTGACGCAGACCATATGGTGAATATTGTTGCTTATTAGCATAGACTTTTATGTTACTTTATCTTACTAACTTTTTTTGTTTAACCTGATAAAAATCCGTTGAGAGAAAGGCCAAAAGGTCTGAAAACTCAAACAAAGCGACCATTTTACATTAAACTAAAAAGACCGGCGCAAGAGAAGAAGAGCAGTGAACGACAGCGTAATCGGCGGTGGCACCTCACCAGAAAGCTCCTCACACCGAGATCTATTCGAACATTAATCAGCAAACCATATTCCTATATGAAACAATCAGGGTGAGCGGCTGTGTCAAACGGCTTAGAGGGTTCAGTAAACAGAGCGACACAACATGGTCTGCAGTCAAGAGCATGAATAAAATCATTCACAGCTTTCAAAGTGGCAATGACACTGCGAGACCTTTTTCTAAAACCAGACTAGAAATAAGTCAATATATAATAAAAAATAAATAAATACCTTCATTTGATTACCAACCAATTTTTTTTTTTTTTTTTTTTGTCAACATGCATAGTTTATAAATCATAAATTCGTATTTGTAGTCAAACTTAGAAATCTAAGATAACGTCTTAGCAATTCTATCTGCAGTTAGCTTTACAAAACGAGGGAGTCATGCTCATCTGCATCACTCGTTTTCCCAATGTCTAGACCTTTGAGTGCTTTCATATATTCCAGACACAGAAAACACATTAGAAAACAGAACTGAACAGTTATATAGAGTATAAAGCTTTTCTGAAGCTGAAACGTGACCTTTCAGGTTCAGGAGTCAGAAATGGAGCCTGCAGCCTAGAGATACAGCTCCATATATCAAAAAGTTCAGGAAAGGACATCGATTATCAGATGGTCTTTCCTCTGAATAATTATATTTCATTGCTTTATTATTTTAAATGAGTGCAGCTGATGAATATGTCATCTTTCATGTTCCACTGCCTCTCCTTTTTGTGTTTTCTATTTTGCCTGTCGTCACTATTGAAATTGAATCCATCTGGGTCGACCAAATCCTCTCATTCCTCTGCTTTGTGTGCCAATTAGGGATGAGAAGTTTCAGTAATAAGATGGTAATCAGTGCCAACACGTCTCTGTTTTTTATTGACACATAGATTCAGTGCAACAGTCTGGATTTATTTTAGATCATCAATCTCCGTACGAGTTACTACGGAATTTAAATTTTGGCAAGTAAAACCAAATACTCCAAATAGATGGAGATGTAATCCTCTTCAGGTGACGTGGTGACGGTCGCCGGCATTGTGGGAAAGAAAGTGAAGTGTGATAAAACGGATATGGGAGGTCGGTGGATAAAGAAAAAAATTGATAAAGAGGACGTTTGATATCATTCTGTCGCCCATTCTGACAGCAGCATCTGTCACCCCCACCTATCGCCCGGCCGGCTCGCAGCCACCTCACTCATTGTCTGCCTGATGGATGTCCTTGTGTTGTGTATATGTGTCAAGTGTGAGTCAACACCAGTGTGACTGTGTGATAAGCTGGGTGAGACGAGGGGCAGAGTGCTTCCAGTAAGGTTTGTCATGAGGTCTGATGTTGGTGAAATGCAGTACTTACATATTTTGGGGCAGCATTGACCAGAATGAATCTGGTTTGTACTTTTAATTCACTTCTTTCCCTTTCCTCAAAGCTGCAGCATGTGAGCTTTTTTTGTTGTCGTTTTTGTCTTACATATAAATGATCATCATTTTGTTGGAGTATCATATAAGACAGATTGGTGAAAAAATAAAAATAAAAAAAATCTCTGCTTTCTCCCAGTACTACCTGCAGAAATACACTGCTCAGTCAGAAGCAACCAATCAGAGCCAGGAGGAGGGGTGTAGCGCTGTCAATCACTCTCGTTCTCACCCCTGCTTGCTTATTCCTAAGCTACAGCTGGTTCACCACACAGTCTGCCACAAATGCTAAGGCTGGTTAGCATGAACACCGATGACAGCGCATAAATGGTTTTCCTTTCAATTGATTGACAGCACTAAGACCCTCCTCCTGGCTCCGATTGGTTGTTTTTGACAGGGAGCGGTGCACTTTAACGCTGGCCGAAGGTGCAGGAGCTCAGTTTCTTTTTTTCACATTTTATCGGTTCCACGTTATACTTTCAGGAAATCGTGACAGTTTTAATAAATATGGACAAAACATATTTTTGTAAGAGTTACCTACTGCAGCTTCAAATCAGATCTTTTTCTTCCCCTGATTGGATCATTTTCCCTCCTTTTCGTCTCCAACCTGCTTGAACTGAGTCAAAAATGGATGTCACACTTTTTCCACAAACCTTTCAGCTACAGCTGAGTCTGACAGTGGCTTTTTGAAATCTCCTTTAAGGCTCAGAAAAAAAAATAGTAGGGAAAAGATTTAGGTCACTCAGCTGCTACTGAAGATTTTCATATTATGTTTGTTTAATAAAAAAATCCCTCGTGTTGTGCCCAGGTGACCCAACTCATTTCCTCAGATGTCGTTGATAACAGCAGATTCACCCCTGTGTGTATTTAAATTATACATATTCATGTTTGTTTTGACAAATTACTTGAGACTAAACACTGTGGACTGAGGATCATATTTATGAAAGTGGCTGAAACCGTTAGAAGATCAGGCCCAGAAATATTCAACCTGCGGCATCGTGACCTTTCCATATGCTTGGCTCTCAATTCTACATATACTATTCGATCTGCACCAAATTTTAAAAGGATTGATCTCAAACCATCCCCAAGAAGGAATCCAATCAAATGATTTTTGGTGGGTGTGGCCAAATTTCTCCACAGTGTTCCCTAGAAACGTTTTCTTAAAAAAAAAAAAAAAAAAAGACATGCCTTGACCTACATTTGGAACACATATATAATTTCCCAGGTTCTACAAAGATGTTGTTGCCTCACAGGAAGTCCACCATGTTGGATCAAAGCTGCCATTTTGTCTCCATTAAACACATACGTGTGCAAAGTCCTCCTACAGTTTTTGACCTACAGACTTCAAAAATCACTCAGTCTGGTCTCACGGCAGTGGAGACCAAAAGTTATCAAAAGCATTTTGCTTTTTATAACTTTGATTTTGGTTTTGTTGTTGCCAGGGGAGATTGAAGGGCTTCTCAGATTATGCATGATGGAATAAAGGAAACACTCCAGGTACGTTTTTGATGAGAGAATAACATTATAACATGGATCCAAAGCCCAAAAAGTTGAATTTACATAATACTGCCATTTAAAATTTGCCCCTGGACTCATACGATACGATTTATACATTCGCCAAATGCGGCACCTATCGGTTAACTGCTGGCGTCCTGCGCGGACCGGTGGATGCTGCTTTCAGCTTTAATAGTATCCTTATTTCTTACTCGCTTCAGTGTAGTATGGGCAAGCACAGTAAGATCTAAATCATCTTGCAGTCGGCTTTACTACTGTGGAAGGGAAGAATTATTACAGCCGTCTCTCTGCTTGTTCCAGTATTGGCACCCTAGAGTGATGTTGGGCCAAATGACTTTACATATTTAATGTATTGCCACAGGCTGAAAGGCAACAGGCATCCACTCCTCATGTTGTGCACCACTTGTCCCTTATGCCTTGCATCAGCAGACCTAAATGATGCTGCTGGGGGAGTTCTCAGCGAGGCTGTGAGCTCGTCCATATGCCGCTCTTAAAAGTACTGTGTGGCTGAAGGTTTGAGCAGCAGATGTGCATGCTGTCTGACTGAGTGAAAGCAAAGTCATGTGTCACAGCTGAGCTGGAAGGCATGCACTGCTCATCCTGCTTTGTGAGCATCCGCAGAAATAAAATGTGCCAAAGAGAATTTGTCTCCACGACTCGATCCAATCAGATGGTGTTTTGGTTCCCTTTGTTTCTAAGCACATGTCAGATTTGGGAGCGCTGCGCCCAACCTAAATATGAAATGCATTATGAAGAGCATCATAGCAAAGATGCTATTGAAAGTTTTCCAGATAATACTGGAACACACAAAAACAATCACAAAACCTAAAGTTTTTTTTTGTACTGCCATTGAACAATCTCCCCTTCTTATAAGTGGAGACACATTGTTGATGTTACCATTATAAAATAACTTTAGTTTTGGCAAATATGGATGTAATTTTCGCAGGAGCGTTGTTGTTAGCAGCTGCTAAAAGTAACTAAAAAAGTTACTTTTAATGTAATTTAGTTACTTTCCAAGTCAAGTAATCAGTCATCTAACTAAGTTACTTTTCCAAGGAGTAATCAGTAATCCGATTAAAGTTACTTTTTCAAAGTAACTATGCCGTTACTGGACACACAATATCAAATTATAAAACAAATCATAAAAAAGGGGATACTATTACTTCAACAAATGCAAAACTCTGTTTTGAAATAATCTGTGATCAGGTCTAGAATATTCCACTCCAAGTCTGTCTGGATATTACTTTGTTTTCATGCTGTTGAATTTGTAGTTGATCCAAATGCTTATATGCATTAAAAAATAGTCAATATTGGTTTTCAAAAAAAGGAATAAAAAGGTTTCCTGAATCTGACATTGTGCTTTAAATTGTGATTAATTTCAGTAAAGAACAATCCATTTCACATTTGATCATTCTATTTTTTTTATTTTTTTTTTTTGCAGTCTGAAACAAAAATGTCTAAAATCATTACCTACCATGTTGAAAGTTCAGGGTAAAATAGTCAAATGTTAAAAGTCACCACAATACCCTTAACTAAAAATAAATGAATTACCCGCCGGGTCAGATTTTTTTAATGAAGATAGACTAATATCTAAAAAGTGATCTAACTTTAAGAGGACGTGTTTTTGGACACAGTCAGACATCAACCAGCCTTCATCTGTTGTGTTGCAACTGCAAAAAAGACAGGCTGAACACAAATCAACCAGCAATGACATTTCCTCTGCAATACAACTCGGAAAGCAATTTTCCGTGGGACAAAACTCCTTTGAAACACATTTTGCGCTAAAACCTCCCAAGTATATCACCTCTTCACTAATGTACTATCCTCCCTGACTTTATTGTTTTGCCTAGAGTCTGATTGAATTTCCAGCCTTTGTCTGGAATTTGAGGAGCAGCTGAGCATCACTAACAGCCTAGAGCAAACCATTATCGCTGCAGTTCAGCAAGAATAAAAACAAAACTCAGCCACAGCCACACGCACATGGGAACCTACAGCAAACACGGAAATAAAGCCCCGGTAGAGGTGCTTTTGTTTGGTTTGCCGTCATGATTTAACAGTAATGTTCAACCTAACGGGAGCAGTAAATTGCTGTGTTACCCACAAACAAGCTATTTTGTTAGAAAAAAAAAAAAAGAACACATCAGAAAGTTTCAATTTGCATAATAGCACCGCGTTTTGACTTTAAAATAACATGCTGTTAAAAGCTCGTTATCAAATGAGTCCAACCCTGAGGCGACCTCTTTACTTCTGTATAAAACAAAACATGCCATTTTACATAAAAAAAAAATCCTTTTAAGATTTAGCATGTTGGCCTTGATATGTAAATTATTTTTCTGATGGCAGCGAGAGAAATAGAATAAGACACTAAGCCGCTCTCTACATCCAAGGTGTGCGCTTAGTAGGATCCCTGAAGAACAAATCAATATGGACGACAGCAGCGGAAGAAGATCACACTGGGTGCAACTCGTGACACCCAGCAGCAGAAAACTGAGGATCCACTTTTAAGAGGGTTGAAAAACAAATGGGAAAATTATAGGTTTGTCTGATAATTGATGATTTGAGTAACAACAGTTAACGGTAGAGTCAGACTTTAAAGGGGCAATGTTGTGTGTTTTCCAGGCACATAGTGCCGTTTTGCAACACAATCAAGTAACTATGTAACAGTCAGTTGTTATAAAAATTGCCAAATATATAGACATGTAAAACACCAGGTGTTGCTAGTTGCGGCTGGCTAGTCTGAAGGAGCTCAGTGAGGGCGTCACAGGTTTGGGGCTGTGATACTTGTGCAGCTTTGGCCATCGGACAATTCTCTATTATTTAGCTATACGTACAGGAGTCAAGAGCACAAAAGCATTTTCATCTGTCTAAATATTCTGGAGGAATGTCCAAAAACTACGGAAAATGTAAGATAGTTTTAAACTCTTGTCTTATATTTTTATTCTTTCTCGGGCAGCATCTGTTGTGAACAACTGTGATCTCAGAGTTTGGCTCGTAGCACAGAGCTGTCATACCGAAATGTGATCAGCCACCCCTAAAAATATACAGCTCACCTTTTGCTGTTCGAGTTCAGACTGTATTTGGAAATGTACGGTTCAGTGACTTGAGGTTCTTTCTATATCTCCATGGCTCTTGTTTGTCCCACCAGTTTTCAAATAGTTTCAGCTATTTGCCATAAACCATAAGTAAAAATTGTGGCTGTAAACTTTATTCTACAATAAAAATAAAAAAAAGGTTTCAAATTCAACTAGAGGCGTAAAAGTTGAATAGATCTTGCTGGAACGTTAGGTGACAGAAGGCCGACTTTGTAACTGTCTTTATGTGGCTCTAAATGTTCACATCACTACACATATATTTAAGGCCTGATCTCTGTAATAACTGAATCTGTGTTTATTCTAGATTGCTAGAAATTTCAATTTTGTTTCTGTTTGTTGGTCTGGAGCACAAGTGCAGATATGACTGAGTAATACTCACCTGAATGTCACCGAAAACAAACCACACAGAAGTCCAGAATGTCTGTTATCGTGTCATTAATGTTTTCTGAGGTTTCTTTCTTTTTTTATGTCCAACATTTTTGCTTGAAGATTTTTTTAAGAACTCTTAGCACAAGTATACTTATAAATGCAACATTTGGAGAAGAAATCTGCTCCAAAAACTAAGAAAAAAACCCAAAGAGCTCTCTTATTCCTTACCTAATTTATCTTGAAACAATATGAAAAAAAGTGAACCATCTCACTTATCTCATTTTGTTGGGTGCTTTATTTGGCTTATGCACATTTTTAATCTGAATAGTAGGAACCTTGGAACACGACTGCACTAGATCTGTCCAAAGTCCTGGCTGTGCTCATCTACATCCCAAAATATTCAGGTCCCATGGAAACGAGGTATGCTGCAGATTCACCATGCTCAGCAAGCGTGCCCAAGCGTGCGCCTCTATTTTAGCATTTGCATATTTTGCAGGGTCTCCATTGTCATGTGTTGCATTTTAGAAAGACTTTATGTAAGAAAATGAGATTATCTTATGAAACGTAGTTTCACCTGCTCATTCAAAATGCAAAAGTTTTAATTCCCTTCAAGTTTTTCTCGTTGTATTTGGTCACCAGGAGAAAAAGGCGCTGAATTCATATACACACTCACGAGACACTTCAAATTTATATTCATGACTAGAACATTTTTAATCATGTCTCATTTGCTGTGCTGCTACAGTGGAGTCAGAGACGATTTAACCGCTGAATGTGGTTAAAAGATGCAGTCATGAAATTTTATTTAAAAAAAAATAAAAAAGATTTTAAATAGCTTTTGAAATGGTCATCAAGTAATGACAGTATGTTATCATACAGATAATCTGTGGTCTTAACCCCTCCTCCTGGCTGTGATTGGTTGTTTTTGGTTTGGTGCATTTACAGAAGCATTCTGAGGAAGTGGAGAAACTATCATGTTATACTGTCGCGACATGATGTCAGGTTTAACAAGTACAAATGTATAAAAAAACTTTTTTATAAAAAAAAAAAAAAAAAAGAAAAATTACATACTGCAGCTTTAAACAGTGTGAACACTTTTGTAAGGCGCTGCAGGTCCTCACTTTCACACTGAAGATAATTTGTTGCCCCAGTTTTACCTCTTATGTGATGCCGATAATCTCTGATCTCCAGCTTGTGATCTGAGTGTGTCACCACACACACACGCACACACGCACACGCACACACGCACACACACACCGCAGCGTGACAAGGAGCAACAAAACTGCAATCAAATCCTTATTTTAGGTTGAAACAGATCTCGCTTCTTCCTTCTCCTCTCACCTCTCCTTTCTCCCCTGCTCTACCTCAGGCCCCTTTTTTCGCCGTCTTTGCCAACACAACTCATCCATTTTGAGCGAAAGGCCGACCAAAAGCCCTTACGGTTTATTTCTGCGGCTAAAAGAAAGAGAAAGAACAGAATGGTTTCTGGTGAAAGGACGGTTCTGTGCGAATCCTCATGGTTTGATTGAAGTGAGCCCTCATTCTTTTGAGCTTATGGTCTCTATAGTGATGAGGAGGCAGCTGGGGCTGAATAGGAGAAGTTGAACAGACCGTCCAGATGACAAAAGGTGCAATAATTGTGGCCCGAAGTCGAAGCAGGTTGGTCTTTCTCAGCTCAGCAGAGGTAAATAAGTTCTCACAGAACAGAAACCTGCTTGTAGTCAAAAGAAGAAAGAAAACGCGACAATATTTTCTTCTTACTTTTACAGATCAGAGAATATTTGACACCTTTAATAACATCATGTTTTTGGTTTTTAATAATGTTTTTTGTTTTTTTTTCTGAAAATTGCACTGAGAAAAGAACTTAGATATATTGTGTTACCTGATCACAAGTAATCAATTAATCTTGTCCAAGTAAATTTATTCTGTTATGTTTAACAAATGTAAATAAAGTAAATATGAATTTGATTACATGTAACAAATTAACTTTTTGTTTTTTAAAGTTGGAGCTCAATTCTTCTCCATGTCCCCCCCAGCATATTTAAAACCAAAATATTTGCCTTTAAATTATGAATTTTATTAATTTTACATGCATGTGAAACGCCAACATACAAGCCATTGTTTGATACAAGATTTAGACCTGATAACAGGGATCCACCCATTATTTTTATCATTAATTATAATCCAGTTTAAATTAAGTGAATATTTTGTGTTATTTTTCTTCCAGACACATTCCACAGTGGACCAATCCTCAGTCCTGCTGTAAACTCAACTTCCTCATCAACGCCAATATTCCAGCGGAACAAAGCAAGAGGCAAAGTAAGTTGATGGATTTTTTAAATTTATTTATAAAAAAAAAAAACAGTATTTCAAACCAGTATATTAATGAAATATATTTTTATGTTACATAATGTACACATGCCACACGTTTTTGATGAATGGTTCTCTATTTTCTAAAAAAACATTTTAGAAAATGGGGCACTCTGTAAAGACACTTCCTGTATTCAGCCATGTTTAATGAATGAGCATACCCAAGTCTGCTGTTGAGTAAAATGTACTTTTTTTTATTGTGATCATGTGTTAAGGTACGTTTTCAAAATGAAATCAAAACATTTTGGTATTAAGACATGAACACTTTGGATTGAGCCGAGCTTTTCCATTTTCTGAATTTTCCTTTTGAAAGGGACAGTGATCTCCTTTTACAGGATTTTATGATAGCTTTAATTGGACAGAGACGTTATTTCTGGGCAAATAATCCTCAAGTGGACAATCTCCAGAGAGAAACAAAATCTGTTGTTCAGGAGGCAGAGGACTGAACCAAACTGTCCTTGTAAAGAAAGACGGTAGAATGCCAAACATCTCGTTGAGAGTGTCTCACCAAGAAAGACTTGAATACAGTTAAAGGTGAAAAGACATCGAATCATGAAGATCCTGTAGTTCCTATGAGGAAAAGAGAGTTGTGAAGAACCAAAATATAAAGCTGTGAGAAGAATCACAAAAAAATACTTCATTAAACTCTTTTTCTGTTTTATACACACAGACACACCGGGGCTCTAGACAGCAACAAGTCTGGTTGGAAAAGCTACTTGATTTCTCAGTAGTGCATCCAAACACTGGATATCTCCCTGTTGTTCATCGACAGACACACATCAGGGCCGTATTGTGGTCTAAACCAATCAGAAATAGTGATTGGCTGTGGTCCAGTGGTTAATGTCCATGTCTACATTGTGTGCTGTAGTCAGACAGAGAGAGGTGAGCAGCAGTAACTGTTTCCATCGACCACGCAATCGCACAAATCGGACGAAAACAAATTTGCTGAATGGAGACCCGTCAATTTAGAAAAAAACTCACTTTTGATAAATTTTGGTGCTTGAATAAGGTGATCTTTAGGCTGTCTCGTAACCGCAAAGGAAACATTGTTTTCGCATCTCGCAAGTCTCGAATCGACATGACGAGTGATGCTGTTACTGCTGACGAAAAAGACAACAGGAAGTCGTTGGAGGATGTCCGATTTAACGACTCATTACGTGAACAAACTTATTCACGTGCGATTTTAATTGCGTTTCTTATTTAAATACTGCAATTGCAAAATTGTGTTTTCCCAGCATTAGCAGAATATGAACAAAGTTTTGCCCAGATTTGTAGTGGAAGCACAGTTAATGATGGGAATAACGTCACTAAAATAAACGGCATTGCTACTGGCGTCACTTCTTTCAGCAACAATTAATCTAACAAATTCCTTTCTCTGTTGCAACAATGACTTTTGTGCTGGTGCATCAAAGGAGAGCAGCTAGGCACAGTGTAAGAAGTTACTCTCACATCCTGCATGACTCTTTTGTATTTTTTGTACACACACTCCATCATTCAGCACAGTACAAACTGCATAAGCAGCACCAAGACTGATTCAGATAAATTAAATCCAAAGTAAAGAGGTGTTTCCCATTCTCAGTTTCTGTTGCCAGGTTTAAGTGCAGTGGTGACCTTATGACCTCCACTCCACCATGCAAGGACTTAAACACAATTTAAACAAAGCGGCACATTTCAAGGACTTGCATAATTAAGTCATAAGCAGTCACTGAACCATAAGATGGGTGCAAATACAAGAAGGTCCTGGATGTATGTGCTCTGTCACAGACATGAATGGAAAGTGACTGACTGTGTGGTGTGTTGAGAAAAGCCTGAGGATTAAAGGCCAATACATGTTGGCTGTTGTTAGCTTATGATCGTTTTACCTTAAAGAAGAACTTTCTGGAAGTGAAGTCATGCTTTACTCTGTCAATGCTTTTACAATACTTGTGAATCTGTTGGTACAACCTGGTTATTTCCTAAGTCAGGTTATAGGCTGATCCTTTTGCTAACAAAATGGAATGTTGCTGGTGATTTCACCCTTTTGAATTTTTTACTTATTTATGGTATTTCAGAACTCTACGCCGGGACATTACTGAAATGTCCTTGTGTGTACTGAAATGTCCTTGTGTGTACTGAAATGTCCTTGTTACTGTGCAGCTTTGGGTTTTTTGGTCTTACTTAATTCGCTTGCTCTCTTCCTGTCTCTACACCTTCTACCGCTGCACTCCACATATTTTATTTGCTCAGAGCAAACAGTTATTTTCTTTGTTTGAGACACGCCACAATAAAATAAATTTGAACTAATGTATGCAATGTAACGTGTGCGGATGCGGAACAGAGGAAGTGAAATGTCCTTGTTAGCCATTAGGATTGCTGGATCTTTTTCTGCTCAGCACAATAAATAATTCTGTTATGTTCTTTCAAGTGAATCTCAGTCCTGGTTCCTTCATTTGTGACCTTGATTATGGTTATTCAGTTATTTTTCACTTGGTAAAAGGACATCTTTAGAAAAAAAGTTACATTTACAATCCATATAAGACTAAAGATATTTCAGGAGGTTTATGTCATTTTAGCTCATTTATGTCACATTATGCTACTTTTTATTTTAGAGTGGATGTAAGCGAATGAAACAAAAAGAACTGGTGTGATCATTTTTGTGTGGGTCGGTTATAGGGGGTGGAATGTTCGGTGGTCATATTTACACTTCAATTGCCAAACCAATAAAAGTTTAATGTAAAATGAACTCTTTTGAGCTTTCCATCATGTTATAATGTTACTCCCTCATCAAAAACATACCCGAAGTGTTGCTTTGATTCTTCCATGCGTGTTTGAGAAACCATTGAATCAGCTGTACCAAAACCGCCTGGGCGGACCTAGCTCCGCCTTCAAGAACGAAGCTCCTCCTCAGGGCTGCAGCTGCCGGGCAGAGCATTCTTCCAGGTGAAGCTGCGCATCTGAAAACGTGGCTAAAGGGTTAACAAAGGAGCGATGCTGTGACTCTTTCCTAAAGGTGGAGCTTCAAAAAGAGGAAGAATTTTTAAAGAGACAGAGGCCCAATTTCCAGGCGTTAAATTATGAAATCAACTTTCTTTTTTTTTAATGGCAGCTGACAGTAACAGTTACTTGATCGTGCCACAAAATGGTACTACATCCGTGGAACATATGGGATACTGCCCCTTTTAAAGTTGGCTTTAGGTGTTGTACCCTTCAGCCACCACAGGGGAGCAGTAAGGAGACAGGTGCTGCTAAAAGCAAATAGATTTGCTAGAAAACAATGAAACTTTGTCGTGTGTTATTTGAAACATCTAACACTGAATTCTTAAGTAACTTTAATGTTAAATCCCCACAAAAACTACAGGATAACGGCCTCAGTCCTGCATATCCGGCGCATATGTGCATCCTAGTGTACGTGTGCAATTTCGCTGTCGATAATAGAATCTTAATTGGCTGATTAGGGAGGATTAAGGTCATTGATTGGATAGAGCTCAGGGCTCACCTGCTGTTCTCCACATCTAATTGGCCGGCTACATAACATTTCAATGAGCGGCTGGGAGCTGCGGCAGACGAGTGTTCACACATTCGCACGCCGACCGCTGAAAGGAAAGCACTGATACGGATAAAAAGACTAGCAGGAGATGCAGGAGATGAGGGATGGGGGTTAGGAACAGAGAAGGCGGGATCACGGGTTTTCATCCATGTGTCTGCGTCTCTCTGGATGACAAAATAAAACAGTCTGTCAATCACGAGGCTGGGTGAAAATATGTCTGAGTGCCCAGGGTGTGTGTTTGGTAATAACAGTGACTGCTGCTTGTCAGCATGCACACACTCGCACTCGTGCTATGTGTGTGTGTGTGTGTGTGTGTGTGTGAAATATGATAACTGCAGTGACAGGATGTGTAAGATGACACTAATGATTGACATTAATGTATCCTTCCGTTTACATGAGCGGCTATGGATTTTGTGAAAGTCAAATCGACTGCATGATTTTAATTCGAAGAGTCGTCTGTGAATTTTTTTGGATAACTATAGATTTAATGTGCAAAGGCATATTAAATATGTGTGTCAAATGGTGCAGTATGTTTTCAAATGAACATTTTTGAGCTCCACATCATGTTATATTGTTATTCCCTCATCAGTAACATGCCTGGAGTTTTTGCTAAGATTCTTTTATGAATATTTGAGAAATCCTTGAATCTCCCTTGGCAACCATTCAAGCTGTGGCAAATGCCTGGAGGGACTTAGCCCCGCCTTCAAAGACAAAGCTGCTGTGTTTCTACCCTGCAACTGCCCCACTCAGCTCCTTCGAGCTAGCCAGCACCAATTAGCAAACACCTGGTGGAACTGCATATATACAAGCTACTATTGAGAAGAAAAACATTGTGATGACTTCCTGGAGGCGGGGTTTCAGAAAAAGCAGGAGATTCTTAAAAAGACAAAGGCTCAATTTCAAAAGATTATTTTAAATGTTGTATATATTTAAGATATACAGCATTTTTATAACAACTGAAGGTGACACAGTTAGTCAATTGTGCCATTAGCCAAGTGCTGTGGTTGCCTTGAGTGTGTTTTCCTCAAATGAATCACTGAAATCTACTTGATTTATGAAACGGGCCACAATGGGAGGGGTTTGGAATTGCCTCCTTGGCAGCTACAGTCTGTGTGACTGCTAAGGGAAACCCGGATGATGAAGAATTATCATTAGTGCAGAAAATGCTCTCCATTGCTGTGGGAGGCTGGCACATACACATCACTTTTACGGCCATGCGCACAATGCGTTTTCAGAAGTCGAATTAAAACAACTGATGCATTGCAGTGGAGGTATTAAGACCTCTTGAGGTTTCTCACATACTGCCTCCTTGCAACCACAGACCTCAGTGCTTTTTATTGCAATTTGTGATAAATAGAGCAGTGCATATTTTGAACATAAAGAAAATGGTACATAGTTTTCTATTTTTTTTTTATTAATTTATTTTTTTACAAATGCAACTCTGAAAAATAATATATTGCAAAAAATGCAAAATCTTACCAAATATATTTTTGCCTGGTTTCTAGGACAAATGTCTTAGTGCACTTGAAATAAGACAAAGTTAACTTAAAGGTAACTTTTCAGTAATATATAGGAGATTAAATCGATTCCTTAACATTGATGAAAAAGTACTTGTTCCACCGGACAATTATTTCACTCATAACAATGTTTTATTATAAAATAAATATTATGCTGCTTTTGCACTTAAATCTAGACCAAAATGTTGACACTTCTGTATTTGTACCGTTTTGGCTTTATTACTCTGAGTATGTTTTTCTTTCAATAATCAATTGATCGTGATTCATCCTATTAGGTCTTATGAAAACAATTTCAACACCAGTATCAATTACTGTTACTCTTAAAATGGAAGAGCGACTCCTCCTCTGCTCTGCCGGCAAAAAGAAAAGAAAAAAAAAATGTGTTTCCAATTTTCTGCTCTACAGAAAATTGTTCTGTGGTTTAAGGAATCCGAGCGTGAAACTCTTTCTGATGATCACGGACGCTGTGACCTTGTCGCCGAGCATGAGAAGGACAATCAAGCATCGGCGCGCTGCTAAACAGCCAGAATCCGCGCCATCTTAAAAGCACAATAAACTATGAGCAATAAATGGAAATTCTGAAGCCAGATACATCCTCATCCACATGACAACTGTTCCAGGGAAGTCATTTTTTTTCTTATTATTCTTCTCTCTGCATGAAAATGTTCAAACCACTTCTTTTGTACACATATGGAAATCAAAGCGCGCGGCTCAGAAGGATGCTTCAAGCCAGAGGTTGCATTAACGGAATATTTTCAGTATTTGACCGGTCATTTTTTTTAAACGACGGGAAAATTTTAAGTCTTTTGACAGATTATAATTTACACCCTTAATTGGTGCACATGGGCAGACATTATAGACTTTACGCAAAGAGTTCATGGCAGAAGCAACTAAAATAAAATTAAAAAATCCTCTCTGAATATCATCTCATGGACTCTGAACTAAATGTGTCTTTCTGACATGGAGCTGACAGTGTGTCAGTAATGGACCAGACGCTTCAAAGCGTCTGGTCGGGAAGCACATTCTGACCTTTGGTAGAAATGGCTCGTGACAGACGTAACTTCTGTCCGTTTCGGAGAAGTGAAACCACGCAAAAAAAATAATAAAATCCTTGTAAAAGTGCACAAATGGGCCGCGCAAGGTAAAAAAAAAAAAAAAAAGTTCAATTGATCGGCTTGGATCAGACAGATCCACCAGACCGATAAACCAACGCAGATTTCTCTGTAGATTGGAACCGGGAGGAAACAGTGAGGCTGCGCGCTCAGACCACAGCAAGTGAAGTGCTGCGTTTGATTTGATAAGTTCTTGGGGCCGCAGTCAGTGGTTTTTGTCACTAAGGAGAGAAAGTTAGATGCATTTCTTTGCTTTATGTGTGATGGGATCTGGATTCACGGTTCAACTCGGTCAGGGGCCTCAAACTCCAGTCTTCCAGGGCCGTTGTCCTGCCACAGGTACAAACCGCTGGAATGAAATGGCTTAATTACCTCCACCTTGTCTAGATAAGATCTCCAGAACCTTAATGACCTAATTATTCTATTCAGGTGGTTCAGCAGAGGCACATCTAAAAGTTGCAGGACAGCGGCCCTCGAGGACTGGAGTTTGAGACCCCAGAACTAGGTGAATATTAACTAAACCGCATAAAAGTGCAGCTAAATAGCCTAATGTGAATATGATTATTATTTGACGGGTAAAAATAGAACATGATTGATGGTTTGTGTTTTATTTTAATGCTGTTGGTCAAAATGACAGAGAAGAAAAATGTCTAGCATGTCAGACTTTTGATGAACAGAAATATTACCACTCTGATCTCTACCCTATTTGAACAGAAAGATGAAACAGTCTGCCGGCTGATAAATATGTTCTGGAGATGATTAGAACCATCACCAAGGAACATGTTCAAGCTCTTACACACACACACACACACACACACACACACACATGCACACCCACGCAGCCACACACAAACACACACACACACGCACACGCACGCACACACACGCACACACACACACACACACACATTTACTTGGGTGTTTTGCTCAGCGGTTATGTCATACTTACAGGGTGAGAGGACAAGTCTTACTCAGCACTTTAGCCACAGCTCATTAATGCGCACGCACACACACGAGTGCGCGCCCACGCACACACTCACACACATTTCAAAGAGCCGCTGTCACGCCCTGCTCTGCCGGCTGGTCCAGCAGAAGGAGGTTTACAGGCAGATGAAGGTCCGGTTCAAATAGAAGTTCTGTGTTCAGATTCACTGTAACAAGAAAAGTCCCTAAATTATTAAAGAGCTGGAAGTGGAATACATGTGTGTAAGAATAATAACACTGGTTATGAAAGAAAGTGTGTTTAAAAAATGGTGAAATACTTCTCCTCACACTCTGAAGGCTCCCATGATCTTACACAGTGGATGTGAATGAACTCATGTTGTCTGCATTTCCATTACAAATGCACACAAATCTCACCTGAGGGGAATGAAACTTCAGCATCACGCCTGTGGTCGTTTGTGTTCAGCTTTAAAGGGGAATAATTATGTAAAGTCAACTTGTTTTGGACTTTACATACATGCATGAGTATGAAATAAAAAATGATGTTCATGGAGGATCTCAAAACCAGTTTAAGTCTCTTTGTTTTTAATTTTACTTTAAAATTGCTAAAAAGCGGCATTGTGAGTAAAAATTAAAAGAGGGCTGGATTTAATTTAACAATCCTAGACATGCTGAAATTGAGGTGAAGTTGTCAGATCTAAAGCAAAGTGCAATTTAGTCAGACAATGACAATGAACTCCTACTGTGGAGAGAAAATTATACCAAAGTTTTCTCTTGTTGTAACTCGATTGTTGCCTTGATTCTTTCATGCATGTTTGAGAAATCCTTTAATCTCCCATGGCAACCATTCAGTTGTGCAAAACACCTGGGCGGACCTAGCTCCACCTCTGAGAGCGAAGCTCCTGAGATCCAGTTTCTGAGCTTCTGCCTCACAGAGCAGCCCTCCAAGCAGTTCCTTCAGACTAGCCAGCAGCAATTAGTGAACATCTGGTGGAACTGCAGCATCAGCTGAGCTCATTACAGGAGCTCCCTCTCAGCTCCTGTAATGAGAGCTGAGTAACATTAAAATGTTATTAAAGGGTTAATAGAAGGCAGAGTTTCAGAAAGTAGGAGCTTCTTAAAGAGACCCAATTTGGAAGCTTGAAATTACAAAGTCAGACGTCTTTCATGTCGCATTTTGATACATATATAACATTTTTATAACAACTGAAATTACAGTGCGTGTGCTACAAAATGGCTCTGCGTGCCTGGAAAATACATAATACTGGCCTTTTAATCATCTTATCTTCTAATGTGGTTAATTGCTTTTCTCAATTTGCAAGTGCATCGTTTATGAACCACAACATACTCCTGAAAAACAACTTATTTCATCCTGAGCTAAGCTGGAATTACAGTGTCCTGTTTTCGGAATTGGAAAATAAAGCAGCTGTTTCTCAAAGCCTCCCAGGACAGACTCAACAAAAAGAGAGAAAGAGAAACGGCACGATTCAGATTCAAATTTCTAAGCGCTGGGACTTTTTTGTCATTAATGTGATACTAATTAACAACCTAATTTCTAATTTTGTCTGGCTCATTGTGAATGTGATGAGCCTACAAAAGTCACTGATAATTGCACAGGGCATATTTGTGTACATGTTTGCATGTGTTATGTGCATTCAGACTGAAAATAGCACAGCAATTAAAAAGCAACACGGGGGGGTTGCTGGTGCTGTTGCCGCTTCACATTCTTTGAAGATTAGCTGGGATTCGCTGATTCTGATGTGGCTCTGTGTAAAAGTTACTTGAAAGCATTGACTTAGAAATAATGCTTCTTTACTTCAAAGAAAAACTGATGCCAACAAACCTATTTCTGATGAACCAACAAATGCATCAAAGGGAAAATTAATTCATTGTTGAAGTGGATCCAACCATGTACTTCATTAAACATCCGTAGAACTAGATTGTATTTCTTTAATATATATATATCTTTGGTCTTTTTCTAGTGCAGCTAAAACTTTACTTTGATTTGATCCAATTGTTTTATAAAGTTAAACCCATATGTTTACATGCACTAAACTCAAAGACGTTTTTTTCTCACTGACACAAAGTTGGACAGTTTGAGGTTACCAAAATAATTTACATTTATTTACTAAAGACGTTCTTTGACAAGCTTCACCTGTTTCTCCTTAAAGGACGAGGATGAATCAAAGATGTATTTATCAATTAATTAGTTCATTTCAAGTTAATTGATCTTATGACCAAGTCGACCGTGAAAAGGGTCGACTTTCTTTCAATGACATAATAGGCAAAATTGTTCATAATATGCTGAATTAAAAAGAAAAATTTTGACATTATTTTGTGTCAGTATTTAATACAGACTTATTCAGAACATTTTAGGTTTTCTCACATTACTAAAATTGGACATATTTGCAAAATGTCTAAGATTGCGAATGGAAAAATGAAAGATGAGTGTTTGCATTTCAAAATGGAATCACATGAAATGCACTTTGTAGCAAATGGCTGATTCTATTTGGACCTATTCTCTGGTCTGACATCGCCATCTTTGTTTCTGTATAAACTGGCCCTCGTCTGGATGGTGGACAAACTGCAACACTGAAGGAAGGTCTAAGCGGATGTTATTACTTAATCGATTGGTATAATTTTGGTCTATTGTGTAGAACCCCAATTACAAAGAGCAGTTTTGAATTTACAGCAACTAAACAAAAAGAAATTCATATGTTCTAATACAGTTGCCAGGCTAAATTATTGTCCTTTTTTCCCGTGTGCGCACTTATCTAGAATTAACAAAAAAGTTGAAGGCATGAACATCAGAAGTTCATGTCACTGTATTTTATTTTTAGTTTAGCAAACACCCCTTCCTAAATATTAATGAAAACAACCTATTTATATCCATAACCAAATGCTCTGTCTCCAAACACTATAAAGTGGGAAAACACACACTCCCCCCCCCCCCGGTTATAAACCCATGACTATAAACCACAACAAGCCACTTTACATATCCAGTTGACAGACGTTTGCAAATGTGAGCCTCTGAAGACTGCGAGCTGCAGAATTAGGAGAAAACATCACTTGTACATTATGTAAAAAGTCTATTTACACTCACTGTTAGGGTGTCTGAGGTTCTTCAAAAACCCATGTTCATCATACGACAGCTTGGGGGTATAGTCAAAGCCCTCTTTATACTGTTAATCAAGTTACCTGTACAGAACAAGACGGCATTTCATCCACATCGCTTCCATCTTCTCCAAAGGAAAATGACTTCTAGTTCTGAGTAAATGGGAGCAGTGACACGTATAAAACAATGTTTGTTTGGTCATCAGGGATTATTTCAACGTTTATACTCCTAATTTAACTCATCCTCCCCCCCACCCCCCCGTTGTCTAAAAGAGTCAACGCACTGTGGGATTCGAGCCTCACATTGTATAAATGTCACTGACCATTAATCAGAATGCAAATGTAATTGTTTTCTTAATTATGTCGACATGCTTTATTAACTCTGCCGGACCTTTTCTCAGAGCCAGTCGTTTACGCGCAAACATTCAATGTGTTTTCACGACCGTTCAGACTCAGACTAACTTTAGCACCAGCCATGTTTTGTTTTTTTTCCCGTTTGTCTCTCTCTCCGTTTCCCTCTCGTCTCTGAGCTCCGGCTAATAGTTGAGTCATACCCCATGCTGTCTGCTTAGGTTTAAAGGTCCTACATGTACGAATGTGCGTATTACTTTCTCTTATATGCACTCGCTAGCAGAAATTCTTGCCCAAAGGATTATTTCTGTGAACTATAGAATGAAATTGAGACTGTAAAAATTGCTCGGCATTCAATCTAATTGAAAGCTGAACCTTGGCTGCTGTGGTTACGTTTTGCTGATATTATGTTTGATATCAGACGCTGTATTGTTGCAGAGACGTAGGAAGCAGGAGGAGCTGTCAACAGCAGAAAATGTCAGTAGTGGGTTTCTACAGTTGTCAAAGATTTTGGTGCCCACTTGCAAAAATAGATAAAGGAAATTAAGCAATAAAATCCAGACATTTTAGTGTTTGTGTGAAGAATTGTTTTAATCTTTTCAGCAGTTGAAAGGCACAGAAATACAAATAAACATCTAAACTGTATTATAGACTGGCTATTATGTGGGTTTGTATTAAATTAAGCATCATTATTAAATCATCTAGTGGTTATGAGGTGGACTCTGAAGAGTATTTGGATTCCCCTTTGAAGGTTATATAACTACTATATTTAACAGAAAACAAATAGATGGAATGGATCTTCTAATGAACATATTTAACCCCAAAGTGTTTCATGTCAGTTGCTATATGGCATGTTTAGAAGTGCGTGCAATAGTTGGTTAAAAAAAATAAATAAATAAATATATATCCCCTCTGTTTAGATTCAACAATATACTTCATTCTTTCAAGTTCTGCCCCTCTGTGCACCGGCACTGAAAGTTTGATAGGACATGCAGAGCATGAAGGAGAAACGTTATATCAAAGAGAGGTGGTTTGTCAGTCAGTTCAAGTCCTGGCACTTGCAGGTTTGCACAGTTCGTATCTCTTGTTAACCAAAACAAACTGACTGGCACAGTGCCTTTGATCACCTGAAGTCCACTTCAGGTGATCAAAGTGGAAGAAAACAAAGAAAACAAAACTTTCTCTGAAAAAATAGATTTTTTTAAAAAGCTCTGCTGGCAAAAAAAAAACACAAACAAAACAACACAGTTTGCCCTGAGCGCAGCTGGCTGCGGGGAAGACAGAAGCTGCAGAAAAGCTGCTCAGTCAGCAGGTAGGAGAACTGGGGCCGTCCACCAGGCTTTTTACATTTTTTGACTTTGAAACCACTAATTGATCCTAAAACGGACAATCATGAGTATTTGTACGCTTCAATATTTACTGGGTACAAAATTGAACTATTTTTTGCGTTCGGTTTTCTGAAGCTGCCTGACCCACATGCATGAACGCTCTCAGGAGACTGGGAGAAGGTTTTTAAAGATTTCTTGAGTACAGTGCAGTGAATAATGACGTCAGAGTGGTTCTGACCCCGAGGGATTCTGAAACTCAGGGCGGCACCAGCTGTAGGAGGAGGATCGAGTTAGAGAGAGGACGAAATTCAACGGGAAGGTGATGAGGAAGGTGAAGAGGTGGGAAGGCCAGGGGTGGGGGGCAGTAAATGCGGGGAAGGCCTCGGTTTTAGACGTGCATGATGGTGAGCTAGAGAGCTTGGCAGGAGACAGAAAGTTTGGAGGGCAGACAGGTCGCACTGAGGAAGTGGAGGTATGAAGTTGCCAGATATAGTAAAATGATGCAGAGAAGGAATAGTTGTAGGTGGCCCTGGCAGGAGACCCAGGACTACAGAAAGATTCAATCTCAGTTCAAGGAAAACCTCGGAGAGGCAGAGGAGAACGGAGAATACTCACAAGGAACTCAGAGGACTTGGTTGGTTGGTAGGTTAACAATCAAGCAACCAATAACTGGCAGCCAACTTATCACATTCCCCAGTAAATGGACTGACGAACCATAGGCCTGCAGCAGCATACCTGTTCAGCACCACCTTCTAAGAGACCATCATTTTCCTAGTGACCTCTAATGGAGAACCGGGAAATAAAAACAGAAAACCTCCCAACAGCAAATCCAGCATTTGCAAGAATCACTCAGGATGAGGAAAACCTGTCTAATTGAATGGCGGTGTGGTTCATTTTCATAAACTTTATCAAGTTGCAAGCGCAGACACAGAGTGTGTGCCTGATGAAAATGAACATACCACACGATATTCTTTGTTCACAAAGACATACGTTCTTACATCAGTCTCACTGCGCACTCAACACAAAACTCCACATCACATCACTGACAGGTTGAAAACTTGTGAATATTAAATACGGGTAATCATTTTGATTCTTAAGTTAAAACTTCTGTCACAACATGATTTATCTGTGTTTTTTCCACTTCAAATAATAGCTTTATTGAGCACAAATTTTATTCTCTAAACAATTTATCAAATGAAGGTGTTTTATTTTAGGATTAAATCACTGCTGCCCTTCGATTAATCAGATTAAAAATTGCTTCATTTGACAGTCCAAGTTAAAACCCCTGCTGCAGATCTTTACCCTGGCAGAGAAGCTCAAGGGATCATGGGAGTTTGCTGCGTCAGATCTTCACAGGGCTTCTCAAACGGATCCCACAAGGCAGTGAGATCCTAAAGCAGAAGAGAAATCTCCTGTGATCTGTAAATTCTCCTTGACCAGTGGCGCCTCAGGCTTTTTACATTTTTTGACTTTGAGAGCTTTTTTTTTTTTTTTACATTTGTGTGAACGTTCATGTCCGTCTTTCACTTTCCACTTGTTTTCCCGGTGGTCCTCCATGTTTCTGGTGGGCTGGCGATCTGTGCTGCCTGCGGCCTACACCTGCAGCGCTGTGTGAGACTGTGTTTCTAAATACATTTTTTTCTATAATTTACAGATGGTGGGATAGATGCTCCACTTTTAGAATCTGTTAAAAAGCTGACTGAAATTCTGTTCGCTTCACAGTTTTATGAAAACATGTATATTCTAAGAGTAGAGGGAGAACTGTCCATATTTGACTAATGTCAAAAACATATGCATTTCGCACATGTCGTGTTTCCATTAAATAAGAAATATAATTAAAATCAGATGTGAATTAGTTTGTTCACACGATAAGTTGTCAGAAAACATGCAGTGTCATCTTCTTCAAACTGCTTCCTGTCAACTTCTTTGTGGTTTCTGCCAGTGGCAGCATTTGGTTATTGATCATGTAACATGGACATAATTCCTGATTTTTTTTTTGTTGTAAGAAGAACCAAATATAACATAGTTATTTTTATCATTATTATTATTATGGTGGAAATAACTGGTATTCTGCAGTATATGAGAGATCGAGTATATTAAAACATTACCAAGTTCTCACGGAAAATCCAAAGAACCAGTAATTACAGCACAGATTACCAAGGAGGATTGAATTAGGCTGTTCTTTTGCCAGTGAAGTTTCTCTACAATGTGTCTAATTGAGTAATTTGTTGATTTTGTGTGGTGCTGTGTGTGGCGCAGCCATGAGCCAGAATGTCTTCCCATGCTCTGAAATTGGAGCCAACCTCCCTTATTTAGTTCCTTGAATCCTTTTGTTCACTAATTTCGCTCTGGGTGCATCGGCGCGCTGTGCTTCAGGTGGCGGTTCGGCGTCTGGCTTTTACAAAATGAGGATTTACAAAAAGCTTGACTGACGGGGGGCGGGGAGCCCAGCTGGGTTTCTGCTGAGAAAACAGGAATGTTTTTCACCATGTAGACTTGTTCCAAGTGTGACTCTGTAAGTAAAGCAATCCCACTGTAATAATGCCAGGTAGACATGTTTGAAGCTAACGACACAAGCTAACGACCAGGGGGCCACATTGAGATCATCAATGTTCTTAAAAGGGCCAATTGTGGAGGAATGTATTGATAAAACCCATTAAGAAACTGTTAAAATATTAAACAGCTGTGTATTTTATAAGTACTTCTTTAGAACATCCAGGTTTTCATGGTTATTTTTGTAATTTTTTGCGATCAAAATCACTTATTTTGTGGTGCCAATTTAGAAATATTTGCTAGGAATTTTGTAATATTTGTGCTTATTTATGAAAACGTGACCTTTTTTTTCCTGTCACATTTACCACAGGCTTGGAAATCCAGTGAGGCTGCGGCAGCAGTGTAGGAAAAGGTAGAAATCCTGCCAGCTGCTGGTGGGAGTTAGTATCAGTAAAACCTAATGTTTTTAATCACTTTTGCGAAAGAAAAAAAAATTGTAATAAACTCATAAGTAGATTTTGTATAAATTTACACGATTAAGGAATCATGGAAACTAGAGGGACTGATTGATGTTATTCATGGCCACATAAAAAGCTACAGCAGACCACATTTGGTCCCCGGTGCCTCCAGTTTGACACCTGTGTTTTAGGCTATGAAGATGTCTCGTCAAATTGTCTTGGGAAAAAAAAGAAGCCTTCTTGCTTTGAAATTTCAGAATTGTCAGGAGCCACAGTGGAAAACGTAGCTCACACCTGTTGATTCTCACAGAGGATTTTTGGGTCTGCTATTTTCAAGGGTTCCTGCAGTTGTGAAAAAAGGATGTGATGAACAGGTGGCAGGTCTTGGGTTTCTGGATCAGGTCGACTATTCCAGAAATGGGAGGAAGCTGAAAGTGAGGAAGTGACTGAATAGAGGGAGGAGAAAATAGCTGATGATGAATATTTTTCATTTTATCATTGAAAAAGAGCATAAAGTAGGAGGAGCTTTGTCCTGGAAGGCGGGGCTAGGTCCACCCAGCTGTTTTGTACAGCTCAATGGTTGCCAAGGGAGATTAAAGGATTTTTCAAACATGCATGAAAGGTGAGTTTTTGATATATTGTGATATGTGAAGGTAAAAGAATCAGCTTTACAGACTAATTCTGCCTCTTTAAGAACATTGAAGGTGAGAAAATGTGATAAAGCTTAAGGTACAGAACCGCTGACAGGAGAATATGAGCCTTTTTTGTTCCTGGTGTAAGAGAACGCCTGCAGGTTGCAGGCCTCAGGGGTGAACGTGTCTGTGGTGTTGTTAAGGTTTAGGCCACACTTCTCGTCGAAGCTGTTCCACCGACATTCACAGAAGCTCATTTACAGCTACTCAGAGCAGCGAAAAGACAAGACAAACACGGCCTGGAACAGGGAAGACGTTCTACGGTACAGCTGCTTGGCGCGCGCATACACACACACACACGCACACACACACACACAAACATCCTTTGTGTTTGTGTGAATCCTCTGTGTTCTGGCCTTATTTAGGCTCATTTACAATAAACAGATGAGTTAGAAATTCTGTTTATGTGGTGTCTGGAGGGGAGGAGGGGTGCGGGTGGAGATGTGGGAAAGATGAAGAGAAGAAGCAGAGAGGCTCCATGCATACAATAATCTATTTATCAATTCCCAATCCTGTTTCTTTTCCCCTCAACCTATTTTCTCCTCCTCCTGTTTCTCCTCCTCTCTCTACTGGCCTACTTGCTTATCCTCTTGCACTTTACATTCATCTTAAAACACTTTGCCTTCTCTTTTTCCTGCCGTACGGTTTTTCTTCCCTTCTTCTCTCCCTTCTTTTAATTTCTGTTTGATTGCCCATCTTTTCTGGTACAAATAAGACACAGTAGAGCCGACTGGCTTCCTCTATCTCATTCCTTTTATTACAACATCAGAACACGTGCCTGCGTGAATGTGTTTGTGTGCGCGAGAAGCAACGAGGACAATACAAAGGCTTTAATAACTACAGAGTTGTTGTTCTCTGCAGAGCTCTGCTGCAAAGCTTTAATTAATGTCTAAATATAGACCTTCAAATAAATGCTTACAGGCTGATTTGGAGAAATATGTGGCAATTTCCTGTAGGCATATTGCGTAATTAAAAATGTATTTTGGGGAATTCACATCATGTCAGTAAATTGGAACCAAAGAAAAAGAGAGAGAGAGAGCGAATGATATCTGAGATCTGAAACGGGAAAACTAAACCAGATCAAGCGAGTCAGCTGTGGAAAGTCTTCAGAACTGTTCACACCAGCAGTATCAGTTCTGGTGTTTGGAAATGATACTGAAATCCATGTTTTGTGATTTATTTTCCTCCCCAAATGAACTTGATCTGGTTTCAAATGTGTCTTGAGAGGACACATCCTGGAGAGAGCATCAGTAGCTGCGTTTCCGTTGGCCATAAAATTGGCATTTTGACCCTTAGGTTTCTATGTTCTTGTGCCCCCAAAACATTAACAGAAGAAAAAAGGAGGCAAAACTTTGTATTTCATCAGGACTTTGATGTTAGACTCAATTCTCTAAGCTGAAGTTGTAGACAATATTTATAGCCCTTTGATCATGAAAATGTTCTTGTTTTAAAAGTATTTTCCAATGCTGTTAAAAAAATTAACAAGGCTGCTTTAAAATAAAAAACAAAACATTCTAGGTTTACCGTGGATGTTTACATTATTTCACTTTGCACACACAAATGAAATTATCTAACAAACTCCAAAAGTTATCATGGCTAATAATACCGTGGTTTTCTGGAGTAGCCATTCTGCTCCCCCAGACTTGCAGCAGCAATTAGCAAAAACCTGGTTGAACTGCACACCTGCTTTTCTTATCATACAAACTACTCACTGTTAAAGGCTCAATGGAGAAACATTGTGATGACGTGCTCAATCAGGAGCTTCTTAAAGAGACAGAGGCCCAATTTCAAGGCATTAAATCTTGTAAGTCATTTTCATACTCAGTATTTTCATGATAAGTGAAGGTGACACTAACTTGATTGTACTGTGAAATGGTCCAGTGTGCTTGGAAAACACATAATACTGCCTCTAATGTTCCAAACAGCGTTAAAAAGCTGCACATACAAAGAAACCTTAAAGTGAAAGACTCTGCACACACACACTTGGCATTTTCAAGCAGTGGTTTAGATATTCAGTCTAAATCTAATTTTCCCTGCAGATGCGCCAAACATCGAACTTGCATGAATAAAATTCAAATAGAAAGGCTATTTTCCACAATTTCCTGAAATCCCACAAAGCACATGAAAGTATAAAAAATATATATTCTGAGTCTCACCACTAATGTAGCTCTCACACTATAAGGTCTTGTAAGACTTTCGAACACTTTTGAAAAAGTGTAATTTGTGATTTCTGTGTCGAAGTTAAAGGGCTTTTAACCTGGGACGCCTCAGGACGTCCACTCAGGCGTCACTAACTTACAACAACTCCTCTGTGCTTCACCACCAGCCACATCATGGCAGGCGAAAGCAGACAAATCATCCCCACCGACGCAACCCCACTTATTTCCTCAAACCAGAAATGGAATCATGGAGGAATGAGCTGCAGACATTGGCGACCTGTTGTTCAGCCTAACCTTAAAATTTTGAAATGAGGTTTTAATAAGTGCAGAATTATAAAAAAGAAAAATGAAACCAGTTTACCTTAACCATGTTTATATGCTGATGTTAGCACTGCAACACAGTTAGCTGTGACAGGAAGTGGAACGTCTTTACATGTCAAAGACTAAAGCTCATATCTTACGTTGTGTGTATTCATAGGTGTATAGGCATGCGTGTGCGTGTGTGTGTGTGTGTGCGTGTGTGTGACCAGGTCCACAGCATGTTTCTGTCCTGTGTTTATTGATGGCGTCATCAATTTTCATTGATATATTTAACAACCTTTCATCGCCATTGTGGGCAAACATTTTCTGTTAATTCATTATAATAATATGATAATAAAAAATGAATCGACATCAATTAGAAATTCTTAGCAAAAACTCTTCAT
Organism: Poeciliopsis turneri; assembly: GCA_922788865.1. Lineage (NCBI taxonomy): Eukaryota > Metazoa > Chordata > Actinopteri > Cyprinodontiformes > Poeciliidae > Poeciliopsis > Poeciliopsis turneri. The sequence continues at coordinate 331,364 of CAKLNU010000176.1, forward strand.
CGATTACTAATGTGTGTTTGATCAGCAGCACCTGGCTGCTACTCGCAGGCGGTTTTTACTACACGTGTTCACTAATTCAACTTTGTTTGTCTGGAGTGCTAAATATAGTGTGTGTTATGTAAGATGGTGTTCCTCCAAGGCTCTGATTACCTCGTTTTGTGACCCATTAGAACTTACAATGCTTTCTGTCACGGTAAAACCGATCCGAACGTTAACCCAAAAGTGTAATTTTTGGGTGCTGCTGCTGCCACAACAACCCACTATGCCACACTGGCATCCCTGAGTCTTCAAAATGTCTGACACCACAGTCTGTCTATGTTTCAAAGTGCACAAATGTATATATATATATATATATATATATATATATATATATATATATATATATATATATATATATATTCAAATAGTAATGTTTAAAAAACCCTTGAGTATTATAGAATCTGCTTGTTGCTACTTGCTTCTGATTATTGTGAACAAAGGTCACTAATTCCAAAACACACATATGCAGATATATACCGTAATTCACGATTAGTATGGTTTGATTAATGACTAAAATATTTTCTGTTATTTATGTTTAGGTTTCAAACATGACATTTTGCTAAAGTAATATAAGGTTTGCTAATATTGTTTTGTACCATAGAGTATCAAGGCCTTACTAAGAAAAACTACAAAAAACAGCAGACCTCCTCTGTGACCCCCTGTCCCCACTCAGCTCCTCCAGACTAGCCAGCAGCAAATACTAAACATCTGATGGAACTGCATCGAGCTACTTCTCCGTGTAACGTTGGTAAAAACATCATTAAAGGGTTAACAGAGGAGTTGTTGTGATGATTTCATGAAGGCGTTGTTTCAGAAAGAGCAGGAGCTTCTTAAAGAGACAGAGACACCGTTTCAAAGCGTTGAATTATGTAGTCAATTTCTTTTAAGTGGCTATAAAACGGCACATTGTACCTGGAAAATTAAATAATACTGCCCCTTTAAATTAAAATAAATTATTGCTTATTAAAGTTTGTATTGAAACTTTGTCAGATTATAAATAATATCTTCCAATACATTTATACTGCGTATTGTATACACAATATGCTGTATAAGAGTCTAAGGAAAAAGCTAACTGAAGCTCAGATTATTATTTCCGTGCTGTTTTACTTGTTTTTTGCCACATTTGGGAAGGTTCTCCATTTGAGCCTCTGCAGCTGCTCAGCCGATGTGGGTTCTCTCTTTCGGGGCAGTTGGAGGGGTTAGAGTGGGAGAAAAATGAAGAGAGGCACAGCAACAGAGGGACAGGTCTGTGTGTTTCAGCTGATCCACTTCCTCCCTGATGTTGGCTCGCATTTGTCTTGGCTAGAAACCGAGCACGGCGCTGGAATACTGATGACTGTACCGCATCTCGCCCCTTCATCCCGCTTTCTCTCTACCTCTCTCTCATCTTCACCTCCGCCATTAATCCTTCCTCCACACATACTCTACATTCTGTCTGCTCAACTGATTTCCTGCCTCATGTCCCCCCCAACCCGCTCTCTCTTTCGCTCGTTCTCCAAAAGCAGCTGCACTTTGTCGACCCAAATTTCCTCTCCACTCCTTCTCTCCTCTCCTTCCGCATCCATCCTTCCCAATCTGACCTCACTCTCTCCGCTGCCACTCAGTCTATCAGTTACCAGCTGAATCGTCCAGCTCAATTTCGGACCCTGTCGCCTTTTTTTTGACCCATGTCCTACAAATTCCTCTCTCTTGCTTATAGCTATCAGCTTTCCCGATGCCTCCCAGTCCTGCGGTTTCTTTGGTCTCCCAGTTATTACCTTGTAATTTTGTTTCCTCCTCCCGATTTCTTTCTGCAGAGAATGATTTGCTTTCTGTTCTGTGTCGGTTCTGGCTTCATTTTCGCATCCCACAAGTCACATGATCAACAACCAGATGTTACTACTGGCAGAAACAACAAAGACGATGACAGGAAATGGTAGTAGGACGATGGTTTGTTTTAGTTTTTTCAGACAATATTTAGCTGGCTCCACCAGAGCTCCCATAGCATCATTCAGCTCATGAAGAGTCGTGTGTCGTTCAAAAATGTTGAATCCATAACTGCAATGAAAAATTACCAACCACAATTTCCCCAAAACACTGCATGAGTGGCCACACCCATGTAGGCGGGGCTTGTTGCTCCAACGCCTGAATAAGACACTGACGTCTCCTCTGATTGGCTGATAGATGATGAGCGCCATGGCTGAGTTATGAATATCATACAACTGCTTCTGCGGTCATGATTTATAACTTATCACCTCAACCAACTTACTCAGGTGATTTTCATTTAATTTCTTACTTAATGGAAACATAGCAATAATAAAATTGTGGGTTTTTTGACATGAGCAGAATATCAACAAATATTTGCGCACATTTGTAATTTAAACGCAGCTACTGACTTGATGTAGTCACCTGAAGGGATAACTTCTTTGTCAATATGAAGAATAATACAGATTCGACTGGACTGCTTGATAGCTAACATCCAATTGAATTGTATCTAATTGACTTTAAATCTATCTGTATGACTCAATTGAATCGTCTTTTCTTGTAAAGCGCCTTCGGTTGAAATTGGTTGTAATTGTGTCCTCTCTGTAAATTAACTTAACTGAATGAAGGTGCAATCCAAAGGTAAAATAATGGTTTATTTGTGCTACGAACACTGAATTGTCCTGTCAGGGTGATTGGAATTGAAATACACATCACTCTCGCTGCCCTCAAATTCGCCTCCTCTCCTCAGCGGGGACTTCTCTGTGCCCAGCTTCCCTTACTACCTGATTGAAAAAAAAAAAAAAAAAAGATGTGATTTATGAAAGATGTCATTGGTATTAGCGCAGAGGCACCGAGGAGCAGAACATCTCACCACACTCTGAGGTGACATCAATTTATCATCCGATGACCAGCACTCTGCTGTAATGGAGCGGGCGGCGGACAGAGCATGGCTTGTTATTTGTCTCCATTCATTTGAGCATCTCTGTCTCTTAAACTGATTCAACGACTGAGAGCTTGATGGACCGATTTATTGACGTGGCTTGTACCTTTTTGAAGCCAACCGAAAAAAATAAATAAATAAATAAATAAAGGAAAGCAAAGTAAAGTCAGTATTCAACATGAAGTCAATTATCTGAAGAGAGCCGTTTGCTTCGGATGAGGTTTGTCAGCTGACCGTCTTTCAGCTGGTCTCCCCTTCTCACTTCGCCACAGAGGAGCCATAAGGTTTTCTCACTCAAGTTAATTCCTGCCTCCTCTGTGCTTAACGAGCATTTGTGGCGCGGCAGTCGATGGCTCCTCTGATGAGCGAGAACTCATTCGTTTTCCCACCGTTTGCTTTCGGGAGGACTTCAAAGTCGGGAGTCATGATAGATTTTCAATAGGACGGAGTGGCAGCAGTAGATCTTCACAGCAAGCAGGCGTGATGAAGGAGGACACTGTTCCCAAATGTCAAAGCCAAACCCAGCTCACAGAGGAAGGCAGAAGTTCGAAAGGCCAAGAGCTCATTGTGAATGGTGAACAGGAAGTTAAAACTCTGGGGGACAAAACGGCTCTTAATGGGTTCAGACTTTTGAAACAAGTTTTAGGTCTATAGAAAGTATGAATCAAGTTATGGGAACTGAGTTTGAGGAGTTATCCTGCTAGTCACCTTGAGTAAACGTCTGTGAAATTAAGTACTAAGGCTGCCTCCCTTATATATATATATATATATATATATATATAAATATATATATATACATATATATATATATATATATATATATAAAGCACATAAGTATAAAGCACTTTTTTGCTAAAAGTTTTAGCACTAAGACTGGAACTGGAACACTTTTTTTGCATCACAAGTCACATGATCAACAACCTGATGTTACTACCGGTGAGAACGACAAAGAAGACAACAGGAAGTGTGAGGAGGAGGATGTTTTTTAACAACTTACCGCGGGAGCAAATTCATTCACGTACAATATTAATTACATTTCTCATTTATTGGAAACACCACAATTGCAAAATTGTGCTTTTTTTTTTTTTTTTCACGCCAGAACATTAAAGTTTGGCTCACATTTGTAATGGAAACACAGCTACTGTCTCGGCTGTTGTACAGGTTGCCGGATCAGGTCAAAGAATACGGAGTGAAGCATTTTGTTGCCTAATCAAGACAACATCTCTGAGGTCGGGTGCGAGTGATTAAATATTTACTGTTTCCTACTTGTGCAGTTTGGGCCATTTCATTCTCAGCATTTTTCAGGTACAAAGAGGAGCCAGTGCAAAAACTGAAGTTTGTTTCTGACAAGAAATGAGATGTGGATTTCCGAAAAGGCATTAAGACTATATAAAATTGGAGTTTCACTTAAATATATATAATTACGTTTTCTTTAAAATGGCTCATCAACATACCCTTCTTAATCAATAGTAAAATAATTATAATTTATTTTTTGCTTTGAGTTCCAAACTATTAACATTTTTAGCTCTTGCTAAAACAATATTACTTACAGTGCATGTGTGCATAATGTGTAATTGTAAATAAATTTAGGTAACAAAGTGTGAGTGAAAATATAGCATAAGAAAATACGTCTCTGTAGCCAAACTCCACTCAAACAGCATAATTTATGATTTGCTCAGTAAAACTGTTTTGATTTGACACTCTGCAGCCCTGAAATTTGCTGGTGGAGCCGCATGAGAAACGGAAAATAAATGACCAGCTGAGTGTGATCATTATCCAGTCAGCTATGGAGAGAGAGAGGGCTGGAAAGAAAGCAAATGAGATCATGTGTGAATTCAACAGATACGTTAGAGAATTTAGAGAAAATGAGTTCTGCATGCTAATAACAGCGGCCGCTTTTTGTACGACTGTCTACTGATTATTTGCTTCTTGTGTTTAAATTATAATCAGTCATTGTGTTTTTGTGAAATACCTCCACTCCTGTTCATTCTCCTCCAGAATGCAACGTTATCTACCAGAAATGATGTAAATGGTGATATTTTTCAGAAAAGGTTAAGGGGAAAAAAAAAACATTTTTTGTTTTATTTCCTTTTTTATTTAGTAAAATGACTTTTCCACTGAACAAAACACTGATTTTCAAGGGATTGAATGACTTCTACTGTGGCTTTTGGTGCATTTAAATCTGTAATTTCACATTTTGTGTGACTTCAGGAGTGACAAACAGTGAGCAGCATAATGTAATAGTCGAGCCTTGCACTTTTCTTAGAAGTTTCTCTGCAGAGTCGTTCGTCTAACTCCACTTATTCATTCTGTTTGAGCTGTTTAGCTCCTTTCTTCCCCCCCCTCATCCACCACCTCTCAAATATTTTTAATTTATATTTCATCCTTTGCCACTTTATTCCAACGTGGTAAATTATTCACGTCCTGTTTTAAAAATGTAACAGTGCAAAGGTCACTGATCCACGCTCGGTTCTCTCTGGTCTATAAAAGACAGCCTGCGCTCACGCTGACACAAATAAACAACGAGGAGACACACCAGGAAACTCTGAAAACAGCCAGGATGTCATGCATAAAACACGAGGCTGAGAATTGTCTGTGCAGCTTCATGCAAGAAGCGCAAAATACAAATTGCGGAGCACAGATTGAAGCGAATGAAACGGCTCGATGAAAACAATGCCCAGTCGACGTCGTGACATCATGAAAGCGACTGCAGAACTAGAATGTTTCAATACGTATTTGCTTGTTATATTTAGTAATCAAATCGCAAACACTTTTTCTAACAACTTAATCAAAGGAGATGGTTCTGCTTTTCAGAAGAGACTAACAAGCTGACACCATGCTTTACTTTCCACCAGACTAGCAAAGCACTCATGTCTAAATTATTTATTATAGTAATTAGAAGAAGGAAGCAAATTCTTATGGCACGGCAAACAGAAACACATCTGAGTTAGCACAAACATGAAGGATATCACAAGTCGTAAAGAGAAAGTACTCCCCCTGTCAGTTGGAGGTTCATATAAGTGAGTGGATTTTTAGCGCGGGCTGCACAGTGGCGCAGTGGGTAGCGCTGTTGCCTTGCAGCAAGAAGGTCCTGGGTTCGTTTCCCGGCCCGGGGTCTTTCTGCACGGAATTTGCATGTTCTCCCTGTGCATGCGTGGGTTCTCTCCGGGTTCTCCGGCTTCCTCCCACAGTCCAAAAACATGACTGTCAGGTTAATTGGCCTAGGTGTGAGTGTGTGTGTGTGGTTGTTTGTCCTGTTTGTCTCTCTGTGTTGCCCTGCGACAGACTGGCGACCTGTCCAGGGTGAACCCCGCCTCTCGCCCGGAACGCAGCTGGAGATAGGCACCAGCAACTCCCGACCCGTTAGGGAGAAGGGTGACAGAAGATGGATGGATGGATCTTTAGCGCCGCCTTCAGGATCGTTTAAAGTTGACTGGTAAAGCAGGTTTCACCCTGCTGAGCTCTTGGGCCAAACTTTCTGGGCATGCTAGCAGAAGCTTTTAGCCTTTAGCTGAAAGTCTGCTACACACCTGGTTTACGTTGAGTCAGGGTTTTAGATTCATTTTCATCTCTGTCCCCCAATTGGTCTTAGTCTTAAGATCAGGACTTTGTAAAGACAGATCTGAAATATTAAAGCTAGCAGTGTTCTCAAAGAGGCAGAGCATGCTTGTTTGAGCTTTGCATTATGCTATAGTGTTATTACCCCAACTTTGATTCTTTCATGCATGTTTGAGAAATACTTTAATCTCCGGTAGCAACCATTCAGTTGTCCAAAACGCCTGAGAGGACCTAGCTCCACCTCCTCAGCTCCTTCAGACTAACCAGCAGCATTATAGAGGAGCCATGTTGTAGAGGAGCCATGTTGTAGAGGAGCCATGTTGTAGAGGAGCCTGAAGGTGGAGTTTCAGAAAGAGCAGGAGCTTCTTAAGGAGACAGAGGCCCAAATTCAAGGCGTTAAATTACAAATGCCTTATGTCATATTTGACACATTTAGCATTTTTACAAAAATCGAAAGTAATAGTTACTTTATTATGCAATAAATTGCCAGAATTTATTGCACATAATACTGCCCCTTTGAAACCTTAAAAGAGGTGGTGTTTTCTGGGGCGAATAAGCAGATGGATGCAGTATTCTGAGATAGAATTGTGCAATTTGAAAGAAAAAAAGGTATATAAAAATAGATTAATGACATGGATATTTGATTGAGAAAAAAAAACCTGAGAATGCGAGGAAGTTGACAATGAGAACATGCCAAACACAGGACATGCAAAGTAACCCCACCTCACACCACCTGTCTGCTTTGTGATCTTCACACTGAAGATCCTGCAGCAGTGACATTTCTCTGCTCTCACGGTGTGTGTTTCTCAAAGCCTGAGTTCTCTAATGTACAGAAACCTTCACCCAGCCTCTCTGATGTGCACCTGTGCACCGAATTCCAATAACTCCTTTACCAGCCAATTAAATGGCAGGATCTGTCACCATGACAGCTCATTAGCAAATCAGGGTCCAGTTAACAAGCGGTATGTTAACTGGATATGCAGCTGTATATGCACATGTTTGGATGTGTGTCTGCATCACCCTGTAGGAAACAGCTGATCGCTGACCTGACTGTGTGTGACTGAAAGTGTTGCCATTAGTGCAAAACAGTTTGTTTTTGGTTTTTTTGTCGGGTTTTTTTTTTTTTTTTTTTTTGTTGCATGCAGACAGACCGGGGGAACCATTTATATGTGTGCTGGCTTTTCAAATCTGTCTTCATTTGTTTGGAGGAGAGATTAGCAGGTCGCCTGGCAAAGCATCGCCAGGCTGCACACGGAGAAGAGGGGTTTGACACCCAGCCAGAACAGAAAAGGACTCTGCAGAGCATGCTGGGAGTAATGACTAAAAACAATGGTGTTCGGCTCCATAACCGAGGGAGTTCAATTATGAACTCTGCTGCTGTGACTCTGGCTGCACTTTGTGTGAAAGTCAACATAAACTGCAGGGTTTTTTTTTATCCAGTGGTTTTCCAGAGTCTCTTGTGCTTCATGTGACAGTAGTCAGACGAGAAAGGAGAAAAGTGTTGCAAATCTGTACTTCAACTCAACTCAGCTGTTTTAGCACACAACACCGCCATTCTCTGAATGTCATTTATTTACTTGTTTTTACCCAAATACTGGTGATTGGTACACTAGATGTTTATAACACATAAGAAAAAAAAAACTGTATTTTTTCACTATAACTATTTTCATTGGCACAGAAAGTTTATAACAACCAATATATTTCTTGCATATTTGAGATGCCAAACAATCATTATCAGGATGTGTAAACAGGAACAACTGGCAATATTTAAGATGGGGAAAACATGGTTTTATAAAAAAAAATAAAAATAAAAAAAAAAGAGTAAAATTTTTTTTTTTTCTCATTGCTGCATTATATTTTATATAAAGAGGCATTTTTATGTGTTTGTGCTATAAAACGCTACCATCAAGTAACTGTTTCATCTTCGGTTGTTGTAAAATGCTATATATATTAAATATGACTTAAATTTCGAAGTCAAATTTCCTTTAACACCTTGAAATTGGACCGCTATCATTTTAAAAGCTCCCGTTCTTTCGGAAACTCCACCTTCAGGAAGTCATCACAACATGGCTTTTTGACATGTTTACAAGCGATTCACTGAGAAGCAGCTTGTACAATGAGCTCAGCAGGTGTTTACTAATTTCTGCTGGCTAGTCTGAAGGAGCTGGGGCAGGGCGTTGTAGGGGAGGGCTGCTCTGTGAGGTGAAGCTCAGAAACTTCAGCTCGGATGAGGAGCTTGGTTCTCGAGTGTTTTGTGCAGCTGAGTGGTTGCCATGGAAGATTGAAGGATTTCTCAAGCATGCATGAAAGAATCAAAGCAAAACTCCTGGTATGTTTTTGATGAGAGAATAAAATGATGACATGATGTAAAGCTCAATAAAGTTGATTTTACATAATATTTGATTACGTTCATTCGGCACTGGAAAAAAAAAAGTTGTCAGGCTTACAACTCCTTTATGACAAGTCTACATGTCTTTTATGTCATATAGGTAAAATGACGTAATTTACACTTTTTGATTCATCAGTGTGTGGAAATTTCTAATGAATAATCCATGACTGTTTTCCTGGGGAATATTTATGATGCAGATCTGGAGGACCAGCGTTGGTGATACCTGTTTCTTAATTTAGATACGTTTGCAAACAAACTTTTGAAAGCAAACAGCAGAACTTCAGTAATGACAAAATCTATAATTACACTCAACGTTGTCATTTTCTGTAGCGGAAAAATAAATAGAATTGCTACTGAAATGATTTTCACAAACGAGCCCAACTGTTCAAATTTCGACATCTTTGTTATAATTTGGGTAGAAAATCAGGTGTAAACAGAACTAAATTTCTTTAGCTTTGCTTCAGTGGCTGTCAAACAGATTCAGGACGGAGATTGCTGTGAAAATGTAGAGCATCTCGTTGTAGTTTTTTCTTTTGTGTCGTTGTGCTGATTGCACGACTAATCCGTCTGATTGCATCAGAAACAGTAACTGAAATAGAGTTTGGGCTGAATGTAAAGAGGCTCAATGGTTTTGGAGCAAATTCCTGTTAACATTTTTTTTTTAAAGTAAAGAACGACAGCATAAGCAACAGATGAAACTTTGTTCAATACAACTTATCCTCTCATCTTGATTCAAGCTAAAGGGATTCTTTGCAAAACTATTTGTATCACTTGAGATTTTTCAGATTTTGTTTGGGTAAAACTAGAAACGATCTAATGTTACTGCTTAAAGTAGGGAAAGAAAATGATAAAATGGAATCCCGAGCTTCGATCGTACAGAGCGACGCTCATGTTGTTGAGTTATAAGTTATGCAATCCCCAAGTCTCTGTGAGGCACAGAGGACAGCTGCAGAAAGAAAGGGAATTTTAGTCCTATTTGCCATTTCTTCAGTCATGCAGGGGTCAAAACATATCAATGACATTCCTGAGTTTCAAAATTGAAGTTTCAGAAATTTCCTGAAGTGAAGATTTTTTTACTTTTGACACTCACCTTCTTTATACAGCATTGCATTTCTGAGATTAAATCACAAAATTAGTTGTTTTGTTTGTTTTTTTTTTCTTGCAAATTTTAAAGTTTTCTTTAAAATGGCTCCTAGCACATCTAAGAAATTGCTGCTTTCCCTCTACCTGTAAGCTGCAATTATCAAGCCCATGTCTGTTCCTGTTTCCTGGTCATGTTCCTCCTGACATGTCGGTTCCCAGAGATCAGTACCGGTCTCAAACATTATTCTTTTTGTCCACTTAAGGTAAAAACTCTTAACAGTTCATTTAAGCAACAATTTTAAAGGAGAAATTAACATTTAAAATCAGGAGAGTATTATGTATTTTCCAGGCACATGGTGCCATTTTATAGCACAATTAAGTGATTATGTTATATCCAGTTGTTATAAAAAATAAAATAAAAAATCTACATGTATAAAATGTGACTTAAGAAATTTGATTATGTTATTTAATGCCTTGAGAAAGAGTTGCAGTTTTCTACCCAGGTGTTTGACACAGGTGGTTTAATCTCCATGGTGGTTACCATGGAGATTAAAGGATTTCTCAAACATGCGAATCAAAGCAACACTCCAGGTTTGTATTTGATGTGGGAATAACATTAAAACAAGATGGTAACGCTCAAAAAAGTTGTTTTTCATCTCTCATCATCATCACTGATCATCATCATCATCATCAGTAATTTATTGACGACCACATCGATGCTCATGTGTTCTGTTTGTGGTGGTGAGTCAGAAAGTGGGGGGTTGTTCAGCCCAGATTCTTTTCTTAGTCCATTAAAAACATTTTTCTTCCTTCTCATCGCTCCATGATCCAGCTGCGTTCTTCATCACTCTTCAGGCCACCTTAAGAGTGTTTTTGCTCCGTGTTGTTCTCACCAGGTGTTCTTCCAATCCTCCATTCCCCTCTCCAACTCCCACAGGACAAGCTAAATGCCTCCTCGTTATAAAGCCGCAAGAGCCCCCTTCTTGCTATTTAGACGGGCTTTTGTTGTCCACAGCTTGTCCTGAGAGACGCTGGATATCCCACAGAGCAAGTTGAAGTCTGTGCATTCATTAGCAGGCCTGGAAACCGTCAAAGGCTCTCAGAAGTGTGTCCTAAGCCGCATCATTCTGGTTGTGTACTGTTGTCACTGAACCCCATTTGGGGTTTATCCTCCTGTTCACTTTTTACACAGACTCGTGGTTTAAGCTCAGGTTCAAACAAACACCTAAAAATTAGCATGAACCACGGTGTCTAACATAAGCAGCACAGATTGTGCACTGTACATTTCTGACTCACTTGATTTTGGCTATTAAAAAGAAATGTTTTTTTACATATTGTTAAAACGGTCACCAAGCTGTGACAGGGTAAACAAGACACATAATCTGTGACGCGATCAATTTTAGTGCTTTCAACCATTCTCATGTACGCACTGCTGAATGTGCTAATGGCGGAGAAACAACTCACCATTACAGTAAAATTGTTTATCGGTGGCCATGCTAACACGCCTTAGCATTCACTAGAGGCTGTGCTAGCAGAGAGCAAGGAGGCAGAGGCTTTATTGACAGCGCTAAGACCCGCCTCCTGGCTCTGATTTGTTGTTTCTAGTCAGAACTGATCAGTTTGTCTTATAACATACTGTCACCACATAGTTACAGTTTAAACAAATATCCAGAATCATAAAACTTTCATACTGCAGCTTTAAGGTATTTGACCTCACACTAAATCAGGCTCATTGCCCTGAGCTCCTTAGCATCTTTGCAACATATATGAAGTCATTTTGCAAATTAAATATAAAGACTTCACAGGTGATTTTAACCACAGGATTTTCTCCACATTACTGGTTGATGTCAAGCTGCTGTTCATTCCCAGATCTCCGTCTTTTCCATCACTAAAGTACGGTAAATGTATCACAGAAATGTTTATTCTTGTGTTTGGACGACCAGATGTTTGATGCAGCAGGACAGCACCTTAAGGCCAATTTAATGAGCACAAGGTCAGTCACAATGCTTAGCTTCCACCACGCGGGTCAGACGGCGGCTGCCATGGCCGCCGCTGGCCTTAGCAGAGTTAGCAGCCCTCCTTCTGATGCAGACCTGCTGATTCTGAGTCACCGGCCGTGATCCTGCGCTCGCTGGTCACTGTGGTTTTAGCCTTTACAAATGCGAGCAACTCTGTAAGGATAACAATGAACACCCAGCACATCTCTCTCTCTGCTGTCCTCCTCATTTTAAGTCAGCGCGGGCGGCGGGGAAGCAAACAAGCAGCTGATGCATTAGGAATGGCTAAAGAGAGCTGTGTTTGTGTGAGCACTCGTGTTGATTTACAGGTTTTCAGCATTAGAGGTGGATACAGGACTCATACATTTTTACTCAAGTGAGAGTAAAACCACTTCACTATATCTTTAGTGAAATAGTAAAAATGTAACCGTCCACAGAATGACTCAAGAGTAAGATGTATTTGAGGAAATAGGCTAATTGTTTGATCATAATGTCTGACTTGATCATTAAGAACATCAGACAAAAATGCAAAATTTTGTCAACTCTGGTATCTTACATCATTGTGCTTTAACTATGTTACTTTCAGTTATGAAAATGCTATAAATGCCAAAAATAACAGAAATTTGACTTCGTATCAAAGACAGTTGACATCCAGACATTGGCCTTTGTTCATCTGTTTTCACTTCAATGACCTTCAAAATAAAAGAAAGAAAAGAATTGACTGATTCTTGGTCATTGAGTTGAAGTCCAGTTCAAGCCGATGGAAAACCTGCAGTCTAAACCCCCAAAAAGTGGGAACCGCTTGACATTCACATTACCCAAGTAGATGTGGAAATAATTTTTATTGTAAAGAGTTATTCAAGTAAAGGTGTCTAGTTTCTACCCGGCGTCAGCGTTCTGCATCGGAGCTCGTTTATTAGCCGTTTGTCTTCCTGCAGACTCGTTTCGTCTCTCGTTTCTCTTTTTTCCCGCCACCGCTCCTCCTCCGTTCCCTGCTGCACGTCGAGTTGCTTCACCTGACTGATTTTCATTGGCATCGGCCTTAATGTCAAATGACACAAACATCTGGACTGACTCCAGAATTGATTTCAATGAAAACAGAACTGCACTCATGTCCAGTTTGTCTTCGTCGCATTTCGGGGATCGTAGGAACGTCTCTGACGCCGGTGTTGCAAAGCCGTTCCCGTCGGTGGACATGCTCAGTAAAACTAAAGGTTTTCTGAACATCATCACGTGGTTTTTCTGGAATCATTTGGCCGTCAGTGACGCCGAGCAGCAATCCATCAGTTTTTCTGCTCCTCGTCATCACGTCCCTCTCTGCCTCATTCAGTCTGCTCCGTTCTCTCTTCCTTCATTGCTCCGTCCAGTTCTGCATCCTCAGGCCCAAACAGCTTCTTCACTAATGGAAAGACACACAGCTGCGAAGTGTTTGTTGTCTGTAATGCTGCACGTCACCGTTGACCACAGTTTCACGTTTTCCCCTGTATAAGAAGCAGTAGCTGTTGTTGAAAGTCGAATGCAGAGTTTACAGCTAAAGCATCTGATATCTTGTCTGTCACCGTACTCCTGAACACTCGCTGCCGCGGCGCAGACAGCCGCTGACGTGTGACATTAGACTGATTTATTTTCTCAAAAACACAAAGCACAAACTTGAACAGGCTTGCCGTGAGCGAGCGGCAGCCCTGAACTGAGCCAAACAGAACGGAGGACAAAGGAAAGCAGGAACAGAAACAGACGCTGAAACAGGTGAGCGGCTTCACCAACACAGGCGGGTTCAATGGGCTTGATTACCGGGACAATTAGCTGAGCTGGAGAACTGGAGCCAAAAGGAGAAACGAGCCTGACAACAATCTAAGAAAACAAATGAAAATTAGCAGGAAGCGAAACAATAAGAAAAACAGAAACACTGCGAGAATCACGAGACAAAGAAATGAAGAAACCCAAAGAGCACAAATGGAACTGATGAGGATGAAAAAGAAAACCAAATCACTGGTACAACAACACGGCAGGAATAATACAAAGAGAAAAAAATATCTAATAATTAGGGCTAAAGAATAAACTAGACATGAACTGGCATCACAAAACCTGGTGAACAAAGAGAAGCAGAAACTGACTGAAACTTCTTTTGCAAGAGGTACCAAGGAGCCCAAGAAGTGAGAATAAAAGGTGTAAAATTGATACAAATGTGCAACAATGTTCGCACCTGATATACTAAATTTGGCGCCAATCTATTTTGTTATTATTATTATCCTTGTGAATTTATCATCAAAGAAAACACAAGAGATTCGTCGCATGAAAACGATTAAATTTTGCTTTGCTTTAGCATCAATGTGCTATGTCTGTTGTTGTAAGAAGACAGATCCATTCACACCGCTATACGTTGATAATTGGGTTATTTAGCGCAACATGTTGAAGATGGTAACATAAGTGTGAAGTAAAAGATATGTGTGAATGCCTGAGGTGTTTTGTCAATGTGATGCATTTCTGAGCATCTGATCTGCCGCCGCTGTCCATGAAAGACCTCAAATGGTTTGGACAAAATCAGAAGTCTCTGTCTTCATCACTGTTCTCACACACGCGCCCAGACACACACACACACACACACACCCTCCCCCCCCCACACACACACACACATAAACAGGTCTGATACGAAGAAAACCTTGGCGGTAAACGCTTGAGATTCTGATTTCTCTGTGAGGCTGAAACGATGTCAGAGTCGGAAATAGCATCTTCGTCTCCCCTCTCTGTCCATCAGCGACGTGCCGACTGTCAGATGTTGCTGTCATCCTCAGCAGTCCCTTCATCTGTCTCTCTAATGGGAATCCCCCTCTGCTTTCTCTTTAGACAGCTCTTACTTCAACAATCCCCCCACGCGTTTCCGCTTCTGCGTCCCATTTCCCGGTCAATCTCTCTTCTTCTACAGAACATTTTCTTTTTTTTTTTTTTTTTTTTTGTTATACATGTTTCACTATGTTGTTTAATGAGCTTTAGTTATTATCCACTACCTTGTAGAATAAACTCAGTGTATTTTTATTTTCTCCAGATCTTGCTAGATTTATTTTGTTGATCTTTGGTGTGTGATTCTGCCAAAGGATTTTCGGTTGTTCTGACAAGACTTTGTTTTTCCCCTCATACACTTCTCTGTTCCTCCTTTCGTTCCTGGTTCTGTTCCTGGTTCTGTAGTGATGTGAAAGGGTCCCCAAAACCAAACCTAATTAAACCAAACCAAACCAAACTCAACCAAACCAAACTAAACCAAACCAAATTAAACCCAATTAAACCAAACCAAACTAAACCAAATCAGACCAAATTAAAAAACCAAATTAAATCAAACCAAATGCTTGGATGATTCACAGAAGACTTCCATGAGCAAAGATAAAAAAGAAATTGTTTTTCTGCGTCCTTCTCCCTCTATTTCTGCTATGAAACCCCAGCCGTCATTAAAGGATAAAAAAAAAGGAAAAAAAAAGCAAAGTATAGACTTCAAAAGTGCAAATGGAAGATATGAGATCATTTTCTGGCTGTGAAATTTATATACATGCACAGATACATACAGTGGCACCGCAGTGGACATGTTAATAATCCTCTTGATTTGATTTTTTATTTCTATTGAGGAAACGTCTACAGCACAGACACAGAAGTGTATTTTTCAGACTGTGTGTTTCTGTGTGTGACGAAAAAAAAAATCCTATTTTCTTTTTCTTTATGAGAAAACCCTGGGCTGTCAAAGGTTTATGGGTTATAGCCAAAGGACGAGATTTTTTTTACAAGGAGAAAAATGGAGGAAGGTGGTTTTGAACGTTCATCCAGGAGCCTGTTTCTGTCAGGGTCACGTATATGAAACTCATCATGTTTACCTGAATTATTTGTTGTTTTTCATGCCTTACAGCCAGACTTCTAATTTTCATTGCAGTAGTATGAAAAATGCTTTGAGCTTTACATCATGTTATGGTATCGTCTCATCAAAAACATAACCAGAGTGTTGCTTCGATTCCTCTATGCATGTTTGGAAAAATCCTTTTATCTCCCATGGCAACCATCCAACTGTGCAAAACGCTCAAGTGGACCTACCTCCGCCTTTGAGGAAAAAGCTCCTCTTCGGACCTGCAGCTTCCAGTGACTCCCTCACTCAGTTCCTTCAGACTAGCCAGCAGCTATTAGCAAACATCTGGTGGAACAGCATATTATCTGAGCTAGTTCTGAGTGAAACGCTGTTAAAAATAAAATAAAATAAAATAAAATAAAATAAACATTGTTAACGAGTTAATGGAGGAGTCATGCTGTGACGACTTCCTGAAGGCGGAGTTTTTAAAGAATCAGGCCCAATTTCAAGGCGTCAAATGATGAAGTCAAATTTCTTTTAAGTCATATTTGATATATACAGCATTTTTACAACAACTGAAGGTAACATAGTTACTTGATTATGCTAAAAGATGGCACCATGTGCCTTGAAAATACATGATACTGCCTGTTTATTTATACTTTAATTGGTAATTAATGTTCTATTAGTCGTAGAAGACCATGTGAAGAGCCCCTCTTAAGGTTGTTGATCATGTGACTATTGTGATGTGAAATGTTTCCATCACAGTTTTGCAAAATAAACCAATTTCTGTATGACCACAAACAAACCACCTCGTTCTAGCACAAAAAAATCAGTTTTTTTTTTTAAACTGACATGTTTCCATTAAGCTCATTCCTTTTCAAAATGTCAAATTGCGCAATATTATGTGGTCAATGGCAATGCAGCTAAAGTGTTCATGTTTTCTTGATAACGTCTGAAACGCTCAGTGCTACTATAAGGCCAGAGGAGTGTCAGTGATTCAGGTTCATTGGAACGACTGAAGGGGCTCAGCTGAGTGTTTTACATAAAGTCTGCAAGACGTTGAGACGGCACCGAAAGCCCTGATCTCAGCGATTCCTGCCTTTGAACAAGCTGAGCTGTTAGAAACTGGTCGACCTGCACATACACAGCATGCCTCTGCATCAACGGGGTTTTATGGCTGGCAGTGATAATTTACAGTTAGCCGTCTTCCCGGCCCGTTGGTGTTATGTGTGGCATCTGCCCTGCTCCATTTCCGGCCTCCTTAGCAGGAGGAGCTGTCGTCTGCTTTCTATCAAACAACATAGATAATATACATAACCAGGAGGATCGACCCGTAAAATGTAATAATTGAGTGGCTTGTGTTTTTAAATAACAACATAGTGCAATTTGTTTTTGAATGAATCAAGTCTTATCGATTTAAGAACATGAAAACCGATACTTCTAGATTTAATCCCCACGGCTGCATCTTTTCACAGCTGCTCTGCTGATGCGCTCAGTTTCTGCACAGGCATTTCCGTGTTTTGTTGCAAATAGATTTGTCTTAAAATCCCCAGTAAGCAAATAATGTCAAAATGGGAAACAGACCGTTTTTGTGTCTTTCTTAAGGTACTTTTTACTGGATGTGCAGGTTATGCAGCGTTTCAAGCTTCCCAAACGTTATGGCTTCCTTTCACAATAAATAAAAAAGTTTTTTTTTTCTTTTTTTTTAAAATGTGAACTATGTGAACAATTTCCAGATGCTGTATTTAAAGATGACCTGTGATGCTTCCTGAACAGGTCAGAATAGGTCTATGGACGATACAAAATATATTCATCATTTCCTTTTTTCTTGTTTTGCAGAAAATCATTCTTTGATTCTGAGATTTTAGTCTATGTTGACCTCCTTTCAGAATGAACAGAACGACGTGCAAAATATGAATTTTGTGCAATAAATCTCCTTTAAAGTAATGAACTTTACAAGGATTTGAGTGAACCGTGTCTTTTACCACATAAAAAAATTGATTTGAGAAAATCTGGACTGATTTTCTCATGCAATTTTGACCCTCCTGAAAGCAAAACAAACAAAAATAAAACAATGAATGTGGACCTATCATTATTCATGAACATATTCATCAAGAAGTGGTTGGATCGTTTCTGCTGCTTCATGTTCTCAACAAGCGATTTAATATCATCTAATCAGCCTCAGTCTGTCTGTCACAGCTGGGTTCAGACTGAAAGATTTCCAACACAAAAGTCAACAGTGGGACATTCCGGGGATCTTTGTGTGATTATATCCGCCCCTGTCTGCTGTGATCAATGATCAAAGTCGGATAAAAGCTGACAAAACACTGTCATTATCATCAGCCTCATTGTTGATATTGTCTCTGTGACCTTCATCACTTCTCCGCTTAATCACCGTCGTTATTATTTCGTCCCGCGCCAAACGTACACACAGCACTGCGTCTCCGCCCGTGGCGCCGTCATTCCGATCGTCTCCCTGACAAAAGCGCCGTCCCCGTCGCCCGTAGGCGCGCGCGGCGTCCTGCCCTTGTCTATCAGCACTTAAACACCAAATGGTGTTTGACCGGGATTCAAGGCTTTTCTATTACCGTCCCCGCTGCTTGTGTACGAGCAGCTTCCTCTGCAGTGTGTGTAATGAGGTGATTTTTATTCGTCCTTCTTGTCCTCCTGCCCTGTCAGGACCGCGGATTCAATTTGTGTGTCGAGATAGAAAAGACAGCCATGTGTGTGTGTGTGTGCGTGTGTGTGTGTGTTGTGTGCGTGTGCGTGTGTGTGTGTGAATGTAAGAGAGGAGATTCCTCGTCTCTAAACACGGACTCCGAGACGAGCAGACAGATAAAATGCTGTTTCAGAGCCGGTGTGTTGAATTGAAAGCTGTTTCCACCGAGCATTTAAAGTGTGAAAAAGAGAAGAAAGTTGTTGCAAAACAGTGGAAAGAGCAGCGCAGGGGTGTGAACACATGGGCATGTGTGGTAACGAGTTAGTTTTGGGAGGCGCAGTGGGATTTCATTGACTGTGAGACAGAAGACAGTTTTTCTCAAGAGAAAAAAAAAAACAAAATACCCTTTGAACCATTTAATCCATAATGCACATTAATAGCTGCAGATTTCCACTGGACACTTAATTCATCCTCACATCAGCATGTCTCTGGATCAGCTCGCTCACCGGCGCCAACGCCACAGCAGCCAGTTTCACACGTCAGTAACCAACGCGCGTCAGACTGTGACTCAGATGATTCGTGGAACCATTTCAAAAAGGAAACAAACAAACAAACAAACAAACAAAAAAGCATACTCACAATTTCTCCTGAGACTCGAATTAGCAGCCGACATGCAACCAATATGGTAATATAGTAAAATATTAGTCATGTAATGGAGAAATCTGGCTCTCATGAAGGAGATGCGCGTGTATTACAAACAACAGAGGAGAAACCGCAGGAAGTCCTGAAGTTAGCAGAGCAGCAAGGGCCACTGGGAAAAAAAACAAAAAACCCCTGATTTGTTCTGCAGGATTAGAGCCATTAGAAAAAAGAGAGGATTAAAATTTCAGCAAAAACTCTAAAACTTTGAGAACAATCTCTGGAAAAGACTTGGAAACTTGCGAGTTTCAAAGCTCCATTTTTTTTTTTTTTTTTTTTGCAAACTCAGAAACTTCCAAGTTTTTTTCCAGAAAAATTTCAGAGTTCAAGCAAATTGCTTTAAATCTTTGGAGACAAACCTCAACATTTCTCTAATTTTTCTTGCCAATTTTGAACTTTTCAAACTCAGGAGTTGTTTTTTCTAAATAACCTACTTTTTTCTTTTCTTTTCTTTTCTTTTCTTTTCTTTTCTTTTCTTTTCTTTTCTTTTCTTTTCTTTTCTTTTCTTTTCTTTCTACAGTTGCCATGATTCGTAGAATTCTGACTTTAATCTCAGAATTCACAGATTCACAGATTTTTTCACAGATTTCTGACTCTTTTCTAAGATTCAGCATTGGTTTAATGATATATGCGTACATGAGACAAATCGAGTACCAACACATTAAGAACAGGCTTTCACTAATAAAGTGCAGGTTCACAAATCCTAATAACAAGGGAGGCAGTTATGTGATTCTTACTATATTCTAACAACATAATAATCATACACCTAAGAACGTTTGACTATTTTGACATGGATTAACCCAGAATTAGTCAGAATTCTGGGTTTGAAGTCAGAGCTGACACTGTTAGATTAACAAATCTGGAAAGGAAGCAAAATTATAATATTAATAATAATAACCCAGACCAAGAAAATGAATCCCTAATTAGAAAATGCATTAAGATTTGTGATTTGATTGCGTCATGGCAGAACATTAATTTATCTCACCGTCAGAGAAACAACTTCACACAGAGTGAGACCTACATGGTAGATATTCACTCCTCCTGGAGTAAATTGCTGTGCACAGTGTCAGCCCAAATGTGCAGTATCACACCATAAATCACAGCAACTCCTGAGTGATCAATCACTACGCTATTATAGCTCACAGTATATAATGGTGTGTAATGACACAATGGCTGGTGGCGGATGCTGACTATGCACACTGAGATAATATAAGTTGTGCTGAAAGCAGGTGGAGCAGAGCTGCAGGGATACGCGCTCAGGGTGGAGCCTGTAAAGCGGAGGCAAGGTCTCCTAATGTGATCTAATTCAAACTCAATTCAGAAAAACTTTATAGATTCCAGAGCAAGGTCGTTATAGTCAACAAATCGACTAAACTACCATTTTATTAACTGTACAACGAAACAATGGTAGTTAATGGGGAGAAACTATAATTAACTGGAGCTAAAACTGAAACATATTGATATTCTAGATGATTCATATCATTTTTGTTTGGCTCCAGTACGTTTTTCAGTCGACACAACTGTCTAAAGGATTGTGGAGATGCCGTAAGGCGATTTACAAAGCCGCCTTTAAACTCATCATGAGCGCGCACACTTCCAGGTTGCACCTGTAAATGGGCGGAGCCTCACTGTCTGCATTACGTTCAACAACTTGCCCAGAACCAAAAGGCGCAAAATTTAATTTTACAGTTTTCTTCCAAGCTAAACTCTAAACACGATCAAAAGTTGTTTA
This sequence comes from Poeciliopsis turneri, assembly GCA_922788865.1. Taxonomy (NCBI): domain Eukaryota; kingdom Metazoa; phylum Chordata; class Actinopteri; order Cyprinodontiformes; family Poeciliidae; genus Poeciliopsis; species Poeciliopsis turneri. The sequence goes on from CAKLNU010000176.1 coordinate 352,248, forward strand.
TTTGCAAACCTTGAAACTGGTTTGTCAGAAAAAAACAAAGACGACGTTTTCTGCTTCCAACATATTTATTTACAGCAGTTGGGATCCTAAAATTGTGTTACAACATGCATGTTGAACTGATGGCAACACACACTCACTCACACACACACACTCACTCACACAACCACAAAAAACAGAAAAAGGCTTTTGAAACAATCCTCAAACATTCCTGACAGATTCTGCGAGGCCCATTTATCTCATCAGCGACGCCCTGACAGGAGAGGAGAGAGAAGCCGACGCAGAGCGAACTGACAACGAGAAGATGTTCAAAATCAGCTGAAAACCCGACCCCTGTTTGATTTAACCCTGGCATGCATCCGCACCGACACATACAGATGTGACGTACACGTGTTTCTGGTAACACGACACGCAAGAACAAAACACATCCACCCACCAGGCAGGGAAACGTCTGTGCAGAAGAACCATTTAGAACAAAGAGAGGAAGCTTAATTTGGAGACTCTTCCAAACAAGGAAACAAGATGAGCAAATAATATCGACGAGATGATAAACAGATGAACGACGGCTGAGGCTCAAACGGTCATTTTTTAAGAGCAAACCTGCTTCACATCCAATAAGTCTGAATCTTTTTTTGTTTTTTTTCAGACATCTGAACTCCAAATGTGAAATTGACAGGAAACGGCGTCTCTGACAGACGTCGCCTGGAATTATGCAAAATGGTGAAAAGCTTGATATAAGAGCTGCCGCCTCTTTGCGTCGTTTTCATCCCGCGACTAACATCTCACTGCATGGAGAGCCCACAAATCCACAACAATATGGCCTCCACAGAAAGAGCAAAAAAAAAAAAAAAAAAAAAAGCTGTGAAGACACTGCTCTGGTAGTCAGCGAGGGCAAATATTTTTTTAAGGTAGTTTTGTTTTTCTTTTCAGAACCACAGAGTCACATGACAGCTGGAAAAATGGGCATCAGTTTGCTATTTGGTGAAATACCATGTTATGAATGGTAGGGTCAGTTAGCATTCTCCGACAGTAGCACATTAAACAGCATACATGAGGATGATTGGCAGCGCTACACTTCCCCTCCTGGCTCTGATTGGTTGTTTTCGGTCAGAGTGCTGCGTTTCAGGGAGAAGATGGAGGAGATCCGTCTTTTCACTGATTATCTGTCTCATATCAAACTGTCGCGACACGGTAACAGTTTTATCAAACATGTCAAATTGAAAAGTATTTTTTAAAACTTATGTACTGCAGGGTTGAGGCAGCTCTGTGCAAACTTCACACAGAACCTCTTCACTCCACCTCCACCATTTTAGAAATGCCTGCCAAAACAATACTGTTTATACTAATTTGTTAAAATGTGTTGTTATTCGACGATGAATATGACATTTCAGATAAACAGAAATGCCCCAGTCCTGCTGCTCTGGCCGCTTCACTCAGAAGCCTCTGATTTTATGGATCCATCTCATGTTGCATGGAGACATTAAAGGACCAGCAGGCCTTTCTAATGCATCCAAATGGTGCTGAATGGGCCCCTCTAATATGACCGCATTAGGAATGCGTTCAACAGCTCAGAGATTATGCAGAGGATGAACAGCAACAGTCCAAAAATGACTATTGATGGTCAAACAGAATTGTGCTGCTTGTTTTGTCTGAATAAAACTAGAATCATGACACTCGCCAATGTCGCTCGTACCGTTTTTCTTTGTGTGTGTTTTTTTTTTGGTATAGTAAAATGGTTTTTCTGCTCTTTTATACTTTTATTTGTGTTTTACTTTTTAGCACCTATTGTTTTTGACTATGTGGTGTCTAATCACACAAAAAAGAGCCCATCTAATTAATAGTAGTTATCTTATAACTATTATTTGACTCAAGAGGACAGTTAAGACTAAAACATTAAACATTATGTTTCAATGTTTAAACATAAACTTGTTTAAACGTTAAACTGATTATCAAGAAAGGCGAATTTTTGATGCGTGTGCTGTATTAAAAAAAGCAGCTAAGTTATATTTTAAAACTTGATTCTCATTTTGTTTATTACCTTATGAGAATCTAGTCTCATTTCCAGTCAGAAACAAACTCCTTGGTTGAATGGAAACAATTTGAAATCTAAAATATATATATATCTGGTGAATATGTAGGAGTGTTTTTCGTTCAGAGGCGGGAAGGCCTGGATTACTTTATGCTCCAGATGAGCTGAAGAAACCTCGAGTCACATCAATTCGTTTGCAGTTTTACGGCCGTCGTTTCAAAACCTCAGCATACCCTGGTAACTGGTCCCTGCCAAGAAATTACAGCATGGATGTAGCTAGATGTAAAAGCAGCTAGGATTGTGATGGAAAAAAAAAAATGGACCCAAGTAAATCTGTGATTCAGCACCGTGCGACATCCTACTGGTTCATGGTGCAGCGTGACCTACAAATAAACTGACAAAAAAATGATGCCGAGGCTTGTTCCACCGGAATCTGAGACGCTCAGAAAAAGATTCAGCGTTGAGAAAAAAAAAAAAAGTGCCCCATATACAAATTCAGCACGTATTGTGCCTGTGATGATAAAAATCTTTTATTTTTCTTATCTCGCTCACATCCTCCTCTTATCCTCTCTCTCCTGCCTGTTACTTTATGCTCCGGTTTCTTGGATTTTCTTAACAGGATATCATAATGCATAAAACACAAGATGCTAACTCTGACCTGCTGCTTTTTTTTTGTAAGGTTTTAACTGCAAAGAAAGTAACACAAGCCAAGAAGATGTGAATTAAAACATTCTGTTTCTTGATTAAAATTTCTGTTTTAAGGTGAATAAATTTTGTGAAGCTTAAAGAAAGCTTGGTTTGAAAAAAAAAAAAAAAAAAAAGCTGGGTCACCCAGACGGAGACACATCAAGACCAAACCAGGCGGCGCAAAGCTCCCTGTGGAGGTTTTCAATTATTACAGATTCTGAAAGTGTGGAATCGGAAATTTTCTAATGACGCGAAAGGCGTAGAAATATAAAACAGTGCAGAAGATATGGCTATTTGAAAGGTGACACTCGACAAGATCGGGGTAGAAAACAGCCCTCAAAGTTCCTACAGAACATTTAGGTTATAGATGCAGTTAGTCAGCTCGGTGCGCACCATTGCTAATCCACCTGGTGACCGTCATGGCACTTTACAGCTGCGCCAGGCAGGCGCAGATCTGTGTGCTGGCAGCAGGCTGCGTATCATAATGGTGTATTAAAAGCATTAGAAGTTCTGAAATGTTCCCCATCAGAAACTAAAAAGTTTTCCATGCAGACCTTGACGCCTCCTATCATATAAGTATTTCTGATACAGATTAGCTCACTTATAATGCTGCAAAAATGTCTTTTCATAACTGAAATAATCTGCCAGTGGATAATATTTAAAGTAAATATTAAAGAATTATTTACTTTAAACAAGCTCCTGTCTCTTGTTGAAAAGGTGCTTAAAAACTTCACAATTTTCTGCCTCACGGCTTCACTGAAGTAACCTGAGTTTGACTAGAGGAGATTTGAACAGGGCTGGTTGTTGGCATGATGAGCTTCCTTCAGGTTTAGAGTCACACAGCAACCAGCTAACATTACACAGCCGCAGAGGCGACCTAAACCAACTACTCACTGGTCACCAGAGTCCCTGATTGGACGTCCTGCCTGCCCTCATGGTAAATCAAGTAGCAAACACCCAATCATCGCAGCTTAAGCAGACATGCCCAGCGTGATGCATCCACTCACAGAGTCTGACTTCACCTAGTGCTGATTTAGCAGCACATACCATCTGTCTGGAATGATTAACCCTTCTATCAATCATGGCTCTCGCCGCTCTCCAGACTCACATCTCCAGAGCAGACCCACTCCTCTCGTCTCACATGCACCAAGGGGGAACCTCCGCACGGTCATTCAGACATAAAATTAGAAAGGAAGGCTTTATCCTAAAAAGGGTTTGTGAACGAAGATCAGGATATTTTCCAAGAACCTGCGGATGAACCTTTTATGAAATGCATCCTGCAGCATTAATGCAGAGTAATTGGATTTTACTCCAAGGTTCCGATTCGCCAAAGTATTGCACGTCTCGAAGTCAAACCAGTGATGGCCCGATCACGTCAGACATTTGTTTTGTTCATCACAGGAAGGGATACTGCAGATTTGTTTTGGTCAGATTTATTCATTTGAATATCCAGCCACTGTCATCCACCAGGCTCCTGCTTTCAGCTTCACATCAGCCTTCAGATTTATTACCTGATTCAGCTTTCAGTAGCGATGAGGTCATCGTAGTGGAAGATTTTAACATTCATGACGACAATGAAGGCGACAGCTTAACTTTAACTATTAATGCTATCTTAGACTAACCTGGACTGTTTGCACAAAACATCTGCAGACCTACACACATCCATCTTCATATTCTGGACCTTGTGCTGACATATGGCTCTGTGTGTGTGTGTGTGTGTGTTTGCGTGTGTGTGTGTGTGCGTGTGTGGGGGTGTGTATGTGTGTGTGTGTGGGGGGGGTGTTTTCTTTATTGAAATTCCTCTTGTGTTTAAAAACCAAATGTGACATTTTTTCTGCAGTCAGATTGCAGGTGTTTGCTCAGCAGAAGTTCGATGTGAACACAGAGGCCGCCTGGTGTTGGAAGCTTTCACCTGCAACAAGCAAGTGAGCAATGATAACATTGGATTTTTCTTTTAAATATGATTTTTTTTCTGAGTTAGTGGGAGGCAGCTGCACTCTGATCACTGCTTTCAATTCACTTTGAGTTTGCCGCGCATCTGCAGGCGAGGAAAGAAGGAAGTTAAGTTGAACTACTGAGTCTCAAACCGGTCTTAACCTGATTTGTTGAACGAGATGAAGAACGAGACAAACCAGCTCAAGCCCAGTCCGAGTCCGGGTCCGGGTCCAGGTCCCTGATTTTGACGCAGATGTTTCACGGCTGAACTCTGATGCTCTGGTCCACAGGAGTCTTTATCACATTCATTTATGCTGCAAGTCACAGTTTGTTTTGCTTTTTTGTCCATGACCACCGTTACTGTTCCCTGCTATTTTTTGCTGCGGTGGCTCCGCTGTGGGAATAACCAGACTGTAAAACATTACTGAGCCTTGGGCGAGCTTCACCCTTCAGCAGGTTCTGTGGTGGTTCTCTCACTGGGAAGCCTTCCTCACTGGAGGTTCTGCTAAGTAAATTCACGTCTCGCCGGATTTCATACTGTGGGATTGCGCTTTCAAAATCCATCAACCTGATAATACTTCTTTTCTTTTTTTTTTTCTTTTTTTTAATGATTAAAGTAGATGTGGAAATATGTAATGTTTATTTCAGGTTATGTAACAATTCAAAGAAATCCACCCACTCATTCAGTCTCCTTTGGTGAGCGCCACAGCTTTCCTCTTTGATTCAGGCTCAGATTAATAAAAGCTCCTGAAGGTCTTTCTGTGCATACCATATGTTTACTGTTTGTGCACTTTCTGCTGACACACCACAACCACAGAGGAATACTAATGTTTTAATGTGTGTGTGTGTGTGTGTGTGTGTGTGTGTGTGTGTGTGTGTGTGCGTGTGTGTGCGTGTGCATGTGTGTGTGTGTCAGAGAGAGAGAGAGCGAGAGAGAGTGGTTGTCATTGAAACTTGGGGCCCTGCAGGGGATTTTCAGCTGTGATTTCACAAAACAAAATAAAGCCACACTAGTGGAAATATGAGCCGATATCTGAGCCAATCAAAGCGCGACTGTGAAGAACGCTGCCAGAATGTATTTCATCTTAGAGTTTAGGGATGTTTGATCGCACCATTAGAAGAAATCCTCAGCAGGATTGTGAATAAAATCCACAAACATTTTTTCCAGCTCGATGACAAAACAAACAAAAATAAGAGTTAGAGCGTTAGAGAAGAATTGGAGCCAAACGGGACCGGATCCGTTTTAACGTTTCATGTCTTGTTTGGGTGTTTGCTAAAATCATTTTATTTTTTATCTGTGCTTTACATTTGTATCCGGTTCAACATAGAGCTAGAGACAGTTTTCACCAGTTGCTGTGGCTGAGATCTAAAGGCTCAGATCCTTATATTCAGATGGTTCAGATCTCGAACAGCAGATCTGAATTGTTGCATGTAAACGTAATGATGTACAAAGACTCAATGTCGGGACACTGATGATGACTCTTGATGCTTTCTTTGTAACTGAAGGTGCATTGATAGACTGGGAGAATCAGACATACTGATGCTGCTCAGTTCAGTCAAATATCGTCAGAAAATGCAGAATTTCAATGCAAAAAGTGAGACGTGTAAATTACAGAGCTTCACTGGATACAAAGTGATACATTCCATGTTTTCTGTGTTACTGTTTATTATTAGGCCTAATGTGAACCCAAAAGGTGAACAATTTGAATGTTAAGTCACAAGGAAAAAATATTGTGATGCCTAAATGGTATGAAACTTGGAAATATAGATATTCTAAATTTTGAACTCTGTTGCACAGCAGGTGAGGCTCTTCAAAGGCCCCTGCTGACCTGCGCGGTCAGCAGGGGCCTTTGGGGAAAAAAATGCAAAAATACAAAAATGTATCACAAGAGCATGAGGCACCAATTATGCTACATAAATATAATTATTAAGAACAGTGAATAAAAGTAAAAAAAAAAAAATCATTCTAAAGGTTAATATTTTTTCACTTTTTTTTTTTTTGTTTCAATGCCTGCATTTGTTTCAATGCAGGGCCAGTAGTTAAGGCTGTTTGGGGGCCGTGATGTGGAAAAGTTTATAGGTTGCTACAACCTGTAATGCTGAGTGGAACAGTTCTCCAGCAAAGAGCCGCTGACAGCCTGACAAGAAGGGTGAGTCACATAAAGCTGCTGCAAAAACAAACTGGCTGCTCGGAATGCTCTATGCATGAATGATGAAAAATTTAGTGGAAGGAGTAAATGTGGGAGAAAAACATGTAAAAGCATCAGGGACAACCACTGCCTTGATGGGACTGAGGAAAAAAGGTTCACTCAAAAAACAATCTCTGGGGAAAGTTCAAGTTGAAGAAGGTCAAGAAACCTGATCATCTCCATGCTACGCTGCACTGATCCAGTAATTCAAGCACAAAGGTTCTGTACCAAGTACTGAGGGTTCTTCTGCATAGTACCTGGATGTACCCAACGTCATCTTAATCTCCCAACCCATTAACTTGACTTACAACTAATACTGATACATGCTTCCTAGAACTTCTTCATACTCCTGTTTTGATCTATGTTGAGTTTCACTCACTTCAGAGTAACGGCACACTAAGAATAATGCATTCTGTAGAGCAAAACACAGGTAATATTATAACCAAGCTTTATTACTTACTCAATATATTATTCTATCAGCACGAATTACACTTTACAGAGGATCAAAGATCAAAACTCCTGGGACATTTATTAAAACACATGATAAAATTCACAGAAATGCAACAACATTTCAGTCTTTTGTTTTCTGAAAACTAGGTACAGGCGATACTGGCAAAAACAAAATTAAAGAAAAATGAACAAATATTCAACAGACAAGTTGCATGGGTTGAAATGGTGTGCATACGGGTGCAAAGCGGAAATAGGAAGAGACCTAGTGCTTCATCTTCAATGATGAAGCTCCTACTTGGAGCTGCACTTTCCAAGCTTTCGCTCCACTCAGCTCCTTCAGACTAGCTAGCAGCAATTAGCAAACACCTGGTGGAACTGAGCATCTGCTGAGTTAATTATAGGAGCTGCTTCTCAGAGGAACTCTGGTAAAAGAAAAAAAACATTGATAAAAGGGTTAACAGAGGATCCACGATGTGATGACTTCATAACGGCAGAATTTCAGGAAGAGCAAGACTTTCTTAAAGAAACAGAGGTCCAATGTCAAGGTGTTAATTTACAAAGTCAAAGTTCTTTTAAGTCATATTTGGCATGTACAACATTTTTATAACTGCTGAAGTTAACATGGTTACTTGATATTGTGCTATAAAATGACACTGCGTTCCTGAAAAATACACACCGCCCCTTTAAATCGGCGGGGATCAGTGTGGATCGACTGTAATCCCTGTGGGGTTATTGTAAAACTCACTGTGTAAATTACAGGATAAAAACAAAGTTTGCACCTTGTTGCCATCATTCATCTCATTAAACTCAAGGTAACCATCACAGAAGCAAGGCGGGGAAGATGGATTTCCTGACACATATCACAGACAAAGACCTAATAAAGCAGACAACAATCAACAAACACTGCAGACTTTCAAGCCTAATGAGATGTATGTCTCTGGATTGTGAGGTCCTGCTTTTCATCTGTTGCTTCTCATCCTGATGGTGCTGCGGTCATATTTTACAGTTGGCTGCAAGCCTCCAGACAGGAAGGAAACAAACAGCTTGCGGTGTCTGAGTGATGCTTCCTCAGCTGCTGCGAGCCGCTCGCTTTGTGTGTGAGAGCCTGAGCGTTTGTCTCTGAGAGCTGGAGAGAGACACAGATGAGAGAGGCATTCTCCTCTGAGTTATGGTACTTAGCTCCTGTAATTTGTCGGGCAAAGTTCTGCCGTCAAACTCTTGCGAAAAGTTTTTAGGCAGACCCAAGACACGGCCTGGCTAGCAGAGTGCATAAGCTCCACTTTCTATTACTAAGAAATACCTCTATTTATTTCGGGTTTTTTTTTTTTTTGCTCTCATGTCCTTGGTTGGTGGAGAAGTTGTGATTTTCACTGAGTGTTTCAAGAACGGATTCCTGCTGCTTTGATATGATCTTTTCTTGATTTGGTAGAATTTTAAACGTATCGTTTCATGTAAGATGTTTCAGAAATGATGCGGAAAGAAACACAATTAGTTAATGTTAGTCACATAAAAGCTGGAGTATGTAATTTATCTAAGAAAAAAAAATGTTTTACATACTTGTTGAAATTGTTACTATGTCGTGACACTTTGACACAGACAACCTGCTAAAAATTCAGAACACTCAAACAATTAAATAACATTAATGAAATAAATTAATGGCGTTTACAAAATGATCAGGCAACACTGTATTTAAAAAAAAAAACTATTTCTAAATAAAATACACAGAAACCGAAAAGTATATATAAATAAATAAATATATATATTAAAAAGAAACATTTTTGCTTCCCAATATTTGTTTAGAACATTTGCTTTTAAATCGACATTTCTATTATGTTGCATACACTGGAAAAACACAAAATCTTACCACGTATTTTGATCTAGTTTCTAGTACAAATATCTTAATACACATAATATAACAATACTGACCTTCAAGTAACTTTTTCTGCAAAAAATAGGAGCTTATTATTAGTAAATAAATGGGTTTGGTATTCAAGAGAAAGTACAAGTTCCATTGGTAGATTATTTGACTTTTAACAACGCAAAAATGTCTTGTTATAGGACAAATGATCTGCCAAACAAATACTTCTTCCCCAGTTTTAAGGAATTATTAACTTAAATAAAGCTACCTGTTCTTGTTGAAAACTTACGTCTAAATTAGTTTCATCTTATTTCAAGAGCACTAAGATACGTGCTCTAGATTCTAGACTCTAGACCAAAACTCCTTCGTAAGATTTGGTGTTTTTGCTGTGCCATCCTACTGCATGTTAAATAAATTATTGCTCAAACTCAACATCCTAAACAATCACCCAAACCACAATGTTCAACTAAAGGTTTCCTCATCCAGAGGGAACTGAATGAATGAGAACATGATGTTCCACCATGTCAGGAGGTGACTGGGGGTCTTCTGCGTTCTTATGTGTTTGCAGAGTTTCTCCACCAATCCATTCTGTCTGATATCATTCCACCGAGAGCCTCAGAAAAAAACTTGCCCGCACATTTCAAAAAATGTCCCCCTGTATTCACCCTCACCGACTCTGTTCAGACAGGGATGCGTCTTCTGGATTGCTTCAGTCTTCCTCTCCTCTGGAAGGTTTCCCCCTTCTTATTGGCTGTTTGTTATTCTGGTGGCGTTGCCAGGAGCAATGTGTGCAGAGGCCTGCGTGGGAGTCGCTTGGCTCCACACAGCCTTGAAGCTTGATTTACAAATTTCACGCTCGCCTGGAAAGCAATATTGTGCGTTATTCCATTTTAATTGCTAACAGTTTAACATCACTGGTCACTAGAAGCACTCCCCTAGTCTATGAGAAATAAATCTTTACAATACCAAGCTCCTCTGCAGACTCCATGTAGAGACAGCACATTGAGGCCACGGGGAAATCGTTAGTCGTAAAGATCTTCTTTTGATTTCTGGACTAAAACTAACGACAACGACAGAAACTGAAATTGAAAACACATTTTTGTTCACTGAAATAAATAAAAACAGTAATTAATGATGATAACTATCTGGAACTGTATTGTGCGTTTGTATCCATAGCTAAAACATCCTGAAATTATAGATATGATAGCCTTGAAATAATTTTTGCCACAAAAGTAGCTTACGTCAACTGTCAGCAAATTTCTTTGACTTTGCGCCTCATGGCTCCAATGCCGGTCCGCAAAATGGCGACAGCAAAAGTTGGGAGGAAACAAAGTCAGTTTCTGTTTTTGTTCGACGTTTTTAAATCAATTTAAATCATGCTAAAGACCATGGGTCAAAAACTGCATGGAAGTAGATATGAACTCTCTGGTTTGGAAGCAGCAGCTTTAAAACAAAATGAGTATTTGAGGCTGAAGTGTGTGCTCAAACAGAAACTGTCCTTAAAGAGGAACCTACTCCTTTTGTGAATGGCAGTTTTCTACCTCAACAGGTGTGTGTGTTTCTGTGTCTCCTCTCGGTCAGCGGGTGGTGCTACACCTTTTTATTTTTCAACACAAATGGATGGTGTTTCTCGGTGGAGAACCATTAGCTTTGCATGTGTATAATGTGGGAGCCGACAAATCCTTTTACATCAGGGACAGTATGTGTGTGTGTGTGTGTGTGTGTGTGTGTGTGTGAGTGTGTGTGTGTATTTTAGCATTTCTCACCTTATAAGGCCCATTTTTCCAACAAATGCTACATTGTGAGACCTCAAGCTCAGCACCCCATAAGAAGACGTGCTGTTTTTGGTCAGGTGTAACATGAGTTTAGGTCAGGTTCAGGGTCAGATTCAGGGTCAGGTTCAGAGTTGGGGAGGGTTGGGGTTAAGGTAACTGTCAGGGTTAGGCAGTAGAAATGAAAGAAAAATAAATGGAAGGCTAAGCAAAGTCCCTGTGAAGATAGAAAAACATATCTTCGTGTGTGTGTGTGTGTGTGTGTGTGTTTATGTGCGTGTACATTTGGATCACACATAGCTTTCAGACATGTTTATCTTCAACATTAGTGTGTGTCGGTGTGTGTATTTCACAGTGTGAAATCCCATTATGTGTGCTAAAACCCTGTTTGGCCTAATGTTTGCTCACACACACACACACACACACACACACACGCACACGCACACAGTTATCATATCCGTGTGTGTGAGTATCTGTATGCATGTTTGAATGTGGAGCAGCTTTTGGAGGAATGTTGTGTCAGGTGATGGTGTAATTATTATTTTAATATTTTCAAGCCGTAACTGAAATTCAACACTTTTCACAAACTTTTATTAAATTCCTAAAGACGATACAAACAACATATCTGCAAATGTTTCTGATATATAATTAAATAAAGTTTAGAAAAAGAATAACAAAAATAATGAATAATTAAATAACCGTGTGTTTGATTCCTGTGACAATATGGTTTTCAGGCTCTTGCAGCTACAACTAAACGACTCAAATGAAACAAACTAAATCGCGTTTTAGATTCTGCAGGAAGCTGCAGACGTTTAGCCTGAAATGTAAGGTTGCATTTTGTGAAACGGCTTCAAGGTTCAACGTTTGTTTTGGTGAAGTTGTTACATCCAGACTCATGGGACTCAGTTCAAATTGTTTCTCTTGCAGACGCAGACGTCTGAGGATATTTTGGGAAGTTTTCCATGGAATGTAGATTCCATGTGAATATTTATCATTTAGGTATACACTGCCAACATTGTTGGAAATGACAGATACATATTTCTTGTTAGAATCTAGGTACGTGGGCATGTGTCTGTGTTATTTTAAACACAGACACATCACATCATCACAGAATATTTTGGGATTCTTATGATAAAATATGGGCTTTGTGAGAATTGCTGGATTTCAGTCTGTATGGCAAAACATTCTGAAGTCACAGCTTACAGTTTTCTTATTGTTTAAGAAGCTACAGGTGCAAATGTAAAGATGTGAAATTTAATTGTCGACTGTTGTAACATCGGTCACAATGAAAAGAGTCACAGAAATGTTTCGGTGTAAAGATGCTACTTAAACTTTACAACTCTGCAAGTAGTTTGTAAAGCTGTTACAAACAGTATTTGGTCACTTTTACATTTTGGGGTGAAGCATGATAATTCTGGACCATTTCTGTTTCTTTATGATCAACGCTGGTGACAGTCAACTGTTTAAAAAGCAAGTGTGTTGGAGGAAAAACAAAATCAATCAAAAATTGGAACAGACAGGTCACACCTCAAAGAAATACAGAAATTAGTACTGAAGGGGGGACAGTTATAAAGTAGAGATAAATAATTAACTGTTTCCTATCTGTGTGATTAAACTGAACCATAGTGGGTATGAAATGGCTCAAATTTAAAGAAAATTTAAATTTGAACACCTGGAACACCTGGAACAGACAGGTGTGACCTGTCTGTTCCAGAATTATCATGCTGATATCAGCATGAAAATAACTCACAAATATAAAATGTTTTTTTTTATTTGACAAATCAGTACAATGTCAAATCTGCACTGTTTGTGCTGTCACTGTCTTACAGAGAACAAATGCATAAATTTGACATTAAACATAATGCATGCTCAAAATGTTCCATCATTTTCAGCCTTCTTAGCTTTTGCATTTGGTAGCAGGCTAGATTGACAAACATAATGCAGTATTTTAATTCCACAGTAGAAAAAGCCATTCAGCTTCAATAAGTAAAATATCGTTATTGGCACCGGTCATCGGCCAAATGAATTTTACTATATTGGCACAATGGATATTGACCAAAGATCCAACATTGTGCATCCCTGAAGTGTACGAAGCCCAAAGCGGTGGGTTATCTTACATGTTCACTGAAGTTTGATGGATAGCACTGCAGGGTGGACTGAGGAGATCCTATCAGATCTGCCTTTTGTTCTGGCCAAACTTCTACACAAAGCCAGGGGGGTAAAAAAAACCCCACAGAGACAGAAGATTTTCCAAGATGAGGAAAAGCAGAGGAGCTTGAAGAATGGCATTTCCTGCCCTGCTGTGGCCGTTTACAACACAGAGCAGAGAGGAGCGCGCTCTCTATTTTTACTGTAGAAATGTCAGCCATGCTCTCTGTGTTCATATCTCTTATAGGGCATGTCATCTTAAACCTCACACTGCACCGCCTTTTTTTTATTACTCCCTCTCACCGTCCCCCGTTTCCCCTCAGGTGTTAAACAGCCGCCGGCGTTGGAGGGAAAGGAAAGATGTGTGCTGTTGTTTCCCTTCAGGATTTGTGATGCAGAGTGATGTTGAAGGCTTATTTCTGCAGGAGTCAATCAGTCTTGATGAATGAGAGATGGGTCGCATGGCGACGACGTTCCCATGGAGGCCCAGGGATTGTCTGCTCCAATGCAAAAGTATTCATTCTCTCTGAATGAATACTTTTCTGGAGAGCAGAACCAGAACCAGAAGACCTGAGGGGGGAAAAGTAATAACAAAAAAATAAAAATAGGAAAAGTGGAATATTTGGAAAAATTAAACAAATTCTGAGAGTAGAATGAATTTCACAGGACTGCATTTTATGCTATTGCTTTGGTTGCCAAAACCAATCAAAACTGATGTCATCGCTGGTTCAACTGATCTCAGTTCATCCATGAGGTGCCCACCCGGCTCAGGTGGAATTGCTGTTTCATGAGGGGAAACAAGGCAGGACTTTGTTTGAGATGTGTCAGACCTCGGCACTAAGTACATTATGCAAATGCATTTCATGGTGACGGAGTAAAAGCCTGGCTTTCAAACATGGTGTTTCAAGCAGCTTAGAAAAGTGACGGAAAAGTTGTGTGATGGAAATTAACTCCTAACTGTGGACTTGGGGTATGTGACTTTTTTTTTTTTTTTTACTTCTCTACCACAACAAAAAAAAAACTACTGAAGGAGAAACTGTTTCATTTTCCTTTTAAAATTGTACGAATGGCTCGTTTTACATTTAAACTAGGGAGACTCAAAAAGCCTGAGCATTAAGAACAACCCATTGCTTCCCCGCCTGACCGCTTCCTGAATAAAATATGACCTGGCTGAAAGGTTAAGCTTGTACAGTCAGATGCACGGCTTTGTTGACTCTTTGCTTACAGCTTGAGACAGCGAAGCAACACTTGAAGCCGCGGATGAATCGATCCGAAAAGATGAACATTAAGACGGTTTTCTTCTGTTGCGGCAGGAGAAACCGTCTCTTTGTTCCTGTCGCTTCCTTTAGTGTTTGTAGGGATTTTTATGGCGTCTCTGCTCGTCACAAACACTCTGTCACCGATCACTTAAAGATGCCGGGTGATTTTTGATTTCTAGCACATCAACATCGAGGATTTTTTTTCCATTGCTGAGAAGAAGAAAATGACTGTAGTGAAGTTTTAGGTGAACAATCTGATAACAGAAAGAAGGCGTGAAAATGCTGAATCCTACAGAGAACTTGGTTTATTATGCCTCTTCAGTAATGCTGTATTTTAATATATTCTAGTGATTCACATTTTAAAAACAGAAGTGTATTCCCAAGAACTGGTATATTGTTGGCATGGTTCAGTATGTGATGCTCAGAATGCACAATGCACTATTCACAAAAAGTTAGATTGTTTATAATGTTTCCACACCAGATACTCTGGTAGATTCAGTTCAGGGACTAGACACTGAACATACAGTGCCTGTATGTTCAGAGCTGGTGTGAATGCACCCTTAAAGGACCGGTGTAATATAGATTCCATAGCACATTGTGGCACAATCAACTATGTTGATCAAATGCATATGTTGATCAAATGTGTATGTCAAACGTAAAAGAAATTTGACTTCCTGGTTTGATGCTTTGAAATTAGGATTCTGTCTCTTTAAGAAGCTCCTTCTGTTCCTGATCGTTCACCTCAGGAACAGAGTTCGCTCTCACATTGTGAGAGGTCGCACAATGTGAGACCTCATCACAATGTTCATCCGTTCTCCAGTTTGAAGAATGGGCAGCGCGTTCACGAGGTTGACTGACAGCCTCCTGGCTCTGATTGGTTGTTTTTGGCTTCTTCAAAGTGTTAATTAGTTAATTACAGTATGCGTAGAGTCTTGCTGTTCTGCAAGTGCATTTGCCTTCCCTCCTCGAATACATCATCGTTTTTTTTTTCTTGATGACTTTTAGCCAATCTGCTGCTGCTGCTGCTGCTGCTGCTTCACACACTGGTTCTGAATAGTAATGAGAGAACCTGTTTAAGTGTGTGACGTGCCACTACACTCTGAAATGAAGAGCTGCAGGATGTTTCTCTTTTGCCTGTGTTTGCATGGTTGTCTGTGTATACATATACGAGTGTGTCTGTTATTAATGTGCTCATATTTCTGCCTCACTCACAACCTGCCCTGGAGGAAGCGCGTCTACAAATGCTCCTCATCAGTCATACGCAAGAAAGAGAAGGTGCAATGTGCTGTAGGAATATGTTGTGTGTGTGTGTGTGTGTGTGTGTTGTTAGGATTTATCACAGTACATGGAACATGAAAACATCATTATTTTTGTTCGTTCTTGGTTTTTTTGGCTTTCTCTATGGCCTTTGTTGCTTTTACAGATCAATTATAACAAGCAATTTTTTTTTTGACAAATAATTGTTAGCCCAGACATCAAAGTCCCAGACTAAGCGAGCTCAACTCCTGATATTTGTTCACTATCATAGATATGATATCTATGATAAAAAAAAATGCATTTGATCCGGGGTGTGAATTTCAAAGGATTCCTCTGCATTAGCATGAGGTTGGTCACTTTAATCGTAGCAATACTTCTTTCAGCAGAGCGACGGTAAGGTCACATCAAGTTTCTCATCCTCAGACATCTTGTACCTCATAAATTTTAAGTGTGAAGCAAGCTGGTCACGATTTCAAACGCTGGCATGTGCCACAGGGCCGAGGCGGCGAACCCAGCGAACGATGCGAAATGGAAAATAGGCTGACGGCCTCCTAACATTTCTTTCTGTGTGCATCATGTTCGCTGATATGTGTATATGTTACAAAAGGAGGGCAGGTGCACATTTCCCCCAGCTGGCCTGCACTCCAGCTCCCTCGTCTGCTCCTGCAGGCAGGAATCAGCCGTCTCTGCGTCCCTCGTGTCCCTTCCAGCTCTGCAGCGTTCCTGCACCCTGGTGATTTGTGTTCTCCACGCTTCATTTGCCGAAGCTTCAGCCCTCGGTCTGCAGGAAGGCCGTTTCTTGCGCCACTGTGAGTTCCCCCCCTGTGTGCACGAAGCTGGCAGCCGTTCCTGCACTAAGCCTGGGAAGTAAAACTGAAAATGCCACAAAAAGCAAGAGGAACTTCAAAACTTCAAATAAGCTGTCAGCATATTGGTATAAAGATTGGGCTTTTGTCAAGGACTTCCTTAATCTATTTGATGTCACTTCCTGTTTGGCCTCTGCCTCTCCCCCCCAAACAGATTTCTCAAACACTGAAAGAATACTTTATCCTGGTTTCTTTCCAGAATTAGCTTTTGTCAAACAGGAATGCTGCTTCTTTTCTTTCTGGCCAGCTTCCTTCTCTCATGCCTGCTGCTGCATTCATCTCTTTCCCTCTCATCACCAACAGAGGCCTACTGGGAGCCTCTCCGTCCTTCATACATCAGCTTTTCCTTTTCTTTTTCGTTTCTCTCGCGGAGAGTGTTTTATTTGGCCCACATAAATTCATTAGAAAGAGTATCTATAGCTGGACTGTTAGCAGCAGCCCCGAGGCTCATGGAAGAACAGAATCTGCTAAAAGGAAGAAAAAAAACCACGCAGGTGTGATTTGTACTCGCGTTGTCTTCTGAGTGGAAGAACTCAACGCTGCGCGTCTGCGGCTGCATATATCGGTTCAGTTCCCTCCTCGTCTCATTGTGTCGGTAACAGGGTTGAGATGGCCGCGTCTCACGGACAAACCCGTCCGCTTGATGAAAGGCCCTCGACTAACACCCTCGTCTCCGTTTGTTCTTCTCACCAGAGACGGGTTCCGGTGCCGAGGGAAGACCGACGAGCGCCGAGGAAGAATGAGAAGAGGAACCGGTCGATTAAGAGATGGCCTCAGGAGACGTGAAAACCCGTCCAGCAGCAGGACAAACTCAGCTTGCCGGTTTCCACCGGAAATAGTACATGTGGACTTTATCTAGGCGATAGATGCTGTTTACTTACTGCCAGTAAAGTGCCATCTCTGAGTGATTCGCTCATTTTTACTCGAATCAGTAATTTAATAATCCGAGGTCATTAAATGATCATTAGTCATTTAATGATCTAGAGGAAAACAACATTTGGCCAAAGCTTTCTAATGACTGGAGGCCACGTGGATAAATGTTAAATGGCTGGGATCTGTGGTCAGATTCCTCTGTTGGACATTGTAATGATGCCCCAAATGGCCCAAAGAACAGGACAGTTGAGATGTGGCAAGGCAGGAATCGTATCCACAACCGGTTCCTTCGTCTGCTGGCTCGCTCTGCTGTCGCTGCTCCGACTGCCGGCTGTAACGGCGGACTGCTGGCTTATCGAAGGGGAGAAAGGCTTTGTGTGGCTGGCCATCTGCAGTATGAACCAGCCGCCTTACGAGGCCATCCCCCCCCACATAAACAGGTATAAAATAAAAAGAAACACCCACAAAGGCTTAACAGCTTCTTTCTAGTTGATTTTTAAAGTTTCTGTTCTGGTTAAATGTCTACTACATCCACAGCACGATCGTGGATCTGAGGCTGAATGAGAACAAGATAAGGTCAGTGCATTACTCCTCGCTCAGTCGCTTCGGAAACCTCACCTACCTGAACCTCACCAAGAACGACATCAGCTATGTGGAAGACGGAGCGTTCTCGGCACAGTTTAACCTGCAGGTGAGCCGCGATAGTGAACAGGTGGACATGTGTCTGTAGACCCAATCAGAGCCAGGGGGAGGGTCAGCAATGGGCTCTGCCAATCATGTTTGTGTATGTGCTGCTCACATCTTCCTCCTTTGCCCACAACGAAATTTGTGGGGAAGTTAAGACTAGTTAGCATGGCTACCAATGACGATGGATAAACAGTGTTTCTGAAACCGTAAATTGTTTCTCTGCTATTAACACATTGAGCAGCATGAACATGAGGCTGATTCACACTGCTAAGACCCTCCTCCTGGCTCTGATTGGCTGTTCCTGACCAACAGCGGAACTTTTCTTTAGACGACACAGGGAAGAGACAGAGGAGCTCAATTTTTTTCACAGATTATTTCTCATTCGATACTGACGATATAGTGACAGTTTTAATACGTATGTGAATAACATTTTTTATAAAAGTTACATACTGCAGCTTTAATGGCTGTTCCTAAATAATAAGGTGACAATGAAACACTGTTGTAAAAATTCTAACTTTTCATTTTTTAGGAGTTCAATCACAAACCTAGAAAAATACAAAAAGTGTTTAATCACCTCTAATTCTAGAACATAAATGATCTAGAAATAAAAAGACTTGCTGAATATTTTCAGCATTTATATTGAAATGCTGAATATAAATGCATTTATATTTTGACATTTATGGCTTTCAGATTGAGTTCTCACAATAATCAATGACTTTTTCCGTGTGATGCTTTGCCTTCATTCAAATGAAGGATGACAACTCCTCTCCCGCTTCACATATGCAAATGGAAACCGATACGATGTTGAAAACATCCACTCATTTATGCTTTTCAATAATGAGTCTCCATGCAATACACCCGAGCTGCTGGAGCGGCGCCAGGAGAGAAAACACGAACGAGACAGATCTGGGCAAAAACTCATTCGCAGCACAGAGGCTTAGATCACCATGTGAAAAAGTAGCTGTTCTGAACCGTCAGCTGTTAGTTCTGTATGTTTGCAGCTTGTAGTGAGCAACGCCTGGCACTGTCGGGCTCTTCAGAGATTAGGATAATCCCACTTGTCTTTGTCTCCCCAGGTTCTCCAGATGGGCTTTAACAAATTGAGAAACCTGACAGAGGGGATGCTGCGGGGCCTGGGCAAGCTGCAGTATCTCTACTTGCAAGCTAATCTCATCGAGACTGTTACAACCAACACCTTCTGGGAGTGTCCCAATTTGGAGAATATAGATCTCTCCATGAACAGGTACTGTGTACAGCTTTGTGTGTGTGTTACAAACGGCTGAAAGAAAGAACGGTGCGGCTGCACAACAAAGTACATAGCAGAGCGGAGAGGCAGCGGGAAGAGAAGCTTTATGGCTACTATTATTTTTATTTTAAGCATTCATATAGTTTCATGAGTTTGGATTGAAACTATATCTTTCACCTGATAGCTACGTAAATATCAAGTTCTATTTTACCACACAGGACCATAAACACAATGCTTAGTAATCTCTGTTCTCACCTGAACAGTAATAGCGGCATAACGATTGATAAAGGTCAAAAGATGAGATCGTAGACAGAATTTGATTTATTAAATAGTAAATGATCATCAGAACAAGATGAGAGGAGACTTTGGGGAGAGATGTGCAGAACCAAGTTCAACTGCATGAGTGTGTCTAAAAGTCTCTATCTTTCTCTGTGTCCAACTCCAGGATCCAGGTTCTGGACGGCAGTTTGTTCTCCGGACTCTCCAAGCTGACGACCTGCGAACTCTACACCAACCCCTTCAACTGCTCGTGTGAGCTTCTGGGCTTCCTGCGCTGGCTCGCCGTCTTCCCCAACAGAACCAGCGAGCGGATGGTGTGCGACTCCCCTCAAGGATTCTCCGGCTACAACCTCCTGAGCCAGAACCCTCGCATGCCAGCCCAGCGCAATGCCCTGCACGTGCTTAATCTGGTGTGCACAGACGACGGCAGCAGCGTGACACCCTTCTACATCTTTGACTCCACCACCCAGCTGCCAGACCTCGCCTCGCCCTGCGGACTGGATGATTGTGCCTCGGGGACGGCTCCCGACGAAGTGATAAGCAACAGCCCTAACTTGATAGACTCCAAGCCTATCATGACAATAAAAAAAGTGGAACATTCAAGTGCAGTGATAACAGTTCAGATTCCCTATCTGTTCAAGAAATTGTACATACTGATTCTGTACAATAACAGCTTCTTTACTGAAATCAAAACTCTGAATAAAAACAGCGAGGATATCGAGCTGAAGAACTTGACACCTAACACGGACTACACTTACTGTGTGGCTTCTACAAGATACTCCCTGAGGTTCAACCACACATGTTTGACCTTCTCTACGGGTCGAAGAGCCGGTGCAGAGCGGATTCGCAATCAGTCGTCCGCCACGCATTACATCATGACTATATTGGGCTGTCTGTTTGGCATGCTGCTCTTCCTCGGCCTCGTCGTGCACTGCCTGAGGAAAAAGAGGATCATGGAGGAGAAGGAGAGAAAGATGAGCAGAATCCAGAGGACGTTGATTGAGCTGAAGTACGGCGGGGAAGGGGACATAGAGGGAGGGAGTGGAGGAACTGTCTCACAAAAGCTTGCTGTGGGCGAAAGCCTGTCCAGAATGCCCTACCTTCCCCAGGGAGGCGAGATTGATCCGTACAAGCTTCAGGAGGTGATAGAGACTCCAGGACACAAGTCTGCCAAGCTGAACTACATGGAGGTCAGAGGCTCTGGCATCGAAAAGGAACGAGAGCGAGAGAGAGAAAGGGAGATGTCACCACAAGCCAACTCCCAGGGCTCAGTAGCTGAGATCTCCACCATTGCTAAAGAAGTTGACAAAGTTAACCAGATCATTAACAACTGCATAGATGCTCTCAAATCCGAGTCCACATCCTTTCAGCAGGGAATAAAGTCCCCCACAGCGGGTGGAGGAGCTGTTTCGACGGAGGAGCCACAACTGGTACTTCTGTCCGAGCAAGGAGAGAGAGGAGGCGAGTTCCTCTCTCCCGTCTACAAGGGTGGAAGAGGAGGAAGAGAAGAACGGTCGAGGAGTTATCATCCATCTTTGCAACGACATCACAGCATGGAAGCTCCTCCGACAACCAAACGGCCAAGCACCTCCTCCTCTCCTGGCTCCGCCCGGAGCCCTCGCTCCTTCCGCTCCGAGGGAGGGTACCACTCGTCAGAGTCCCGCTACATCGAAAGAGCCTCACCCGGGGAAAGGGGAGGAGACGCCATCCGCACCGTCAACCCAGCTGCGGCCATCCTACGGGCCGAGGCCCAGAGGATCCGTCAGTACAACGAACACCGCCACTCCTACCCAGGATCGCAGCAGCACCTCCAGGAGCTTCAGCACCATCCGCAAGTCTTTCAGGAGCTTCACCACCACCCAGGAGGTCGCAAGCCTTCTATGTTGGATCCCATCACGCTCAGCAGACAAGCAAAGCAGCGGGAGTTAGCCTACTCCCAGCTGTCACAAAATTACCCGCTCTCACCCCAATACCACAACCTCAGCTACTGCTCCAGTCCTGAGGAAGACGAAGAGGAGGAAGGGCTCCTATGCACCCCGACCCTAGGGCTTTGGGAGAGGTTCAAAATGCACCGTAAAAGGCATCGGCAGGCATCCTTAGAGGACGAAGGATATGTGGCAGCTGGGCATGCACTGAGACGGAAGGTTCAGTTTGCCAAGGATGAAGATCTCCATGACATACTTGACTACTGGAAGGGTGTATCTGCCCAGCAGAAAGCTTGATCCCATATGTGAAGTTGCCAAACACCTTGAACTCAGTACGACACCCTGCATCCATAACACACTGATACAAATATGTGGATATTTTCATCAAAGACTTGTAAATATACACAAACAGCTTATGGGATTTACAAAAAAATCACTTTGCACATACATGTTTACACACGTACACACACGCCGAGACACAAAACACACACGCACACATTTTACACAAACTAAGCCTTTTCCTCCTGAAACGGATGAGGACCAAGCTAATATACTTATTATTGTGAACAAAAACATGAATAAATGAGACTGAGACACTTGTTTTGTAATGTAATGAAAATTATAGCTCAAACGTATGTAGCTATTTGTAAGTTTTGAAAGAAGAAATGTAGAATCAACATTAAGAATAGAAAAACCCTAAATGTGGTAGGAAAACCCATTTCGAACAACCCAGTGATGCTTTGGATCCTCCCAACAATTATTACTCTCCTAAAGCGAAACAACCCTTCAAAATGAATGTACGGTGTTATTCAGAGGTTTTCATACGCTCATAAAAAATAACCCCAGGCTTCTAATTATTCATTTGGTCTTTTCTTTTTCAGGGTGGAATGATTATACAAGTAATCAGACATTTATAGTCAAATTTAAACGGCAGCCGGTCATTTTGTTTTTACTCTGTTTTTCAACTATTTTAGTGTCAATCTGGGGAAAAGCTAAAACATTTTGAGGATGTCTTTCTCATTTATTATACCACCCGCCTTGTGTGATCTAGCAGTTATTGCTACTGAACAGCAAAACAAAAAAAGAACTCAATGGCACAGTGCTGCCTTTCCCATGGTTGACAGATGCTACGGTATTTTTATGTTTGAAATGCCCCACTTAACTTTTCAAAACATCCCTACTGTCAGTGTGACATCATAGCTTCAGCTTTTTGTAATCTGCACAAGCAATTTGTCTTCGAAAGGCTGCTGAGAAACTAATTTCAAGAGAGGCCGGCTCATCCGCATTGTAAAACTGAGAATGGCTATAACAATATAAGAAACACAAAATCGATACGACTGAAACGGCAGCATAACAGAGTGAAAAGCCAAAGAAAAGTTAAAAATTTCAAAATCTTTTCACCATTAAAGAAAACATGCAACGTTCGGCACATTCTCCATTTTGCTCTTGATTTCCAATGTCAAAAGTTTGAGATTTCAATTTTTGTTTTTTGTCAGAAATAACTTCATATTTTTATAAGAAAAGGTAAAACATACGAACATCAGTGTACATCAAAAATCATCCTTCTGACCTTTGAGGAGCTGAAAACAGTAAACAGAGGCAAAAGTGAGAAACAAGAGTCATTTATAAGAAGAAGAATGTAGAAGAAAGTATTTTAAAATATGATGCCTTACATACAAATAGGGCTCTATTTTTTTTCTGCTATTCTAGAAAGTATTACTAAGCCTATTTTAGACAACCACTGTTTTCTGCACTGAAAACAGATACAAGTCCTTCTAAACTGAATGGACTTATTTGTCAGGCTTGTTTTTCGGTGGTTTTGCGTTTGTTCCTGAACATGGAAGCTGTTTTCCTCTCGTCTAAGACAGTTTGGGTCTCAACCTGACCTTGGCAGACTGGTGGCCGCTTGAAGTAACAAAATCCACAGCAGTTGAGAAACTAGAACTGCTTATCAAAAGATCGAAATCAATGGACAGTCGTCCACTAAAATATGACTGAAAAGTCTATTTTCACACCTGAACTAAATTGTTGGTAAGTCCCTGCTAAAGAAAAAAAAAACAAATGGTCACTGGAATAACCTGAAGCTGACAAAAGAAATTCATTTGAAAAATTACTCAAATCTGACCAATGAAAATAAGACATTGCTTTTAAAATCTGGTTCAACAGAGTCATTTAAAAACAACAACAACAACAACAAACAATGAAACAGGCCTGGACAAAACGACAAAACAAAAAATTGAAAATAATGTTCAAAAATTAGATTTTCAATACAGATGTGTGGGACTGACCTCCTCACAGGTCACACCATCCCAGTGAAACCACTGCAGCTGTAAGTTGTGTCATCATTCCACCCTTGAAAAGTAAATCTCATAAATTGTTACGACAACGACGACAAGCGCATGCAAACACGTGACCACAGCTGCAGTCCAGCCAGAGTTTGGGAGATTCAAAACATCAGATGACATGGTTCAGGATGGGTGGCCAGTCAGCAGTAATATTTAAATGTGCTGAAGCTGAGTAGGTAGCTCTTATGAGAGAGTGAGTATAATGTGCCAAATCAGCCGATGGGGTAGTAGAGCCCTACTGTGTATTAACTTCTTCTCACCACTGTTTTTATATAGAGGAATTTAAAAAAAAAAATAGGGTAAAAGAATATATTATAATATGTTGTTATTATTCATTATTCTTATTCTCATTACTAGTCTTCATATTATCCCTACGATCCTCAGCATCAATATTTTATCATTTGAATACGGCATGGCGATGTTGTGTAACCGTGTTTTTGGACTGTTTTGAAACTCGGAGCCGAGGAGTGCTTAAAAACAGAAACCAACACGACAGAAGAGACGTTTGTGTCCTCCTTTTCTACCTTAGAGGAATATGCTCTGTCCTCTGAGCCAAAAAATACAAAACAAAAACAAAACAAAACAAAAAAAAAAAACACAAGCCAGCCTTTTCTGTTGGTGAACTTCTACTACATGTGCTCTTTGTCATCCTGAAAAGAGAACGCTGTACAGAAGAGAGAAAAGTTCTATATTTGCAACAAAAGTGACTGTTTTGTTTCTACAACATGGCTTTGAAATCCCTTCAGACTTTTTAGAAACTTCAGAGTCCCAAACTTAGCTGACCCGCCTGCTCACCCGCACCGGTGCGTTTCTGATTTTGAACCCGAACTCGGAAAATTAGAATCCTCTAATGAATGTCTTCAGATTCCCAAATGGAGCTGAAAGCCAAACTGCACTGTTCAAAATCAGAAAACGACCGAACGATTGAAAGACCCAAAACTCTCCGCTTCTTTCCCGACACACTGTAGCTCCACTGTGCTTTATAAACCTTTCATTTGAATCCCGAGTTTTTATCCTTTTTTTAAATTATTATTTTTTTTTTATTTTGGACTCTTCTGGTTCCACTGTGGTGCCATAGTGCCAAACTTGAGAAATCACAGGTATTTAAAACTTATCTCGAATACTGCTAAATACAGACCTCTCCTGCTTCACCTGGCTAAAGTGAACGACGATTTGCACAAAATGATCCACCGTCATTGGCTCGCTGAATCCCCGCCACCCTCAAAATCATTTTTATGACCAAAGTACTGTGGTAGATAATTGACTCTTACGTTCTTCTAACCAGGACTCAGTCCAACATCACACGTAACAGTTACTGCATCATCAGCACACACCCTCATGCTCATAGAAACAAGCGGAAGAATGTATTCTCTGAGATGCTATTTCTCTTCTGTAGCTGGATTAAAGCGTACAAGCAAAAATCTAACCGGCTCCGTTTACGAACGACCTTCCGATCGCAAACAGAGGTTCAGAACGGGATACTACTGAGAAATTATTGCCATTGTTCAAATTAAGTTACAGATGGAGGAGTTTTTATTAGAGCAAGGTTTTCTTTATATATATATATATATTTTTGTTGTTGTAAAACGTTAAACTTTGATTAAATGTGGTAAGAAGAGGGGATGTTCACTGTATCAAAATTATCTGCACGATTAAGCGATATAGTTCAGAGTGTTTGGAAGTGGGCTTCTGTGGAGCTGAGGTCAGTAGCCACAATCTTACCTTGCGACAGAAAGCGCTCATAGCCTTCAAAAGGTTATTGTTCTCTATCTTGTCATTGTCAACACACAAGTTCATGTTGGCAGAGCCGATCTTCACAGCCAATCAGAGACAGGAGGAGGGTCTTAGTGCTGTCAGACACCTTTGTGTGCGCGCTGCTAAATGTGTTAACAACTGTAAGTTGTTTCTCCGCAACTGTAAGTGCGGAGCAACTGTATAGTAGAGAGCGAGGAGGGGAGGGAGGAATTGAGCACCATCACAAGAGATTGTGATTGACAGCACTAATACCCGTCTCCTGGCTCTGATTGGTTGTTATGAGAAGGCAGAGAAGCTCATGACATAGTGGCAAATGCGTAAAAAAAGATATTCTTTATACTGCAGCTTATTGGGTTTATCTGACCTTGCTCTGGTTGGAATTGGAAGAGGTGTCCTTACATGGTTGAAAGAGTCAACGTCACCCAAATGTCTTTGCTTCTTGGAGAATTGAGAGATTTTTACATTTTAAGGACCCAAACCAAATCCTGATGCCCCTTAAACTAATCTACAATGCAATCAGAAAAGCCAGACTCACCAGGCTCCCTGACAGGGATTTGTCATTCTAGAGTGCAATTGTGCTGTTTTATACATTCCATTACAACTGGTAATGTAAGGTGTGGATGCACCAACTCATTTACCATTCAGTTCTCGCAGCACATTAACTGCAGATAAGATACTGACTACTGAGGAAAACTCCACAGAATCCACTCGGAAACAAAATTCCTCAACTATATCCCTTCAATATAAAAGGTTTTAAAAGACATTAAACCAGGGTTGGAGTCAAAAATGAAATCACATTGAACAGATTTCACATTAAACAAACCTGAATTCACATGACTGATTGTAATATATGGTAAAAACTCAAATTAAAACACATTCACAGTGGGCCATCTTTGTAATGCTTTCTGGTTTGAGGTACAAAATGACTCCAACCCTGAAAAACAGGGGAACAATCATGTTTTTGTTGTTTTAGAAACAGTGCAAAAATATTCTCTGCTGTAATGTGGCCAGAATGCTAAAGTAATTATTCCTGGTTGAAACCAGTGGTGGGCACCAGCGGCTGAAAACCATGCGGCTAAAGCTGAAACGTTAACTTAAACCATATTGAGTTACACTTCTACAGCAGCAATGCATTGTGGGTACAGAATCAACATACAGAGCATAGATGGCATCGTTATGCATGAATGTTCTGGAAGGATGTGGAAAACTTTTCTTCATCAGAGATGTTTGAAAATGACGTAAACAAACAGGGCTGCTCTAGTTGAAAAGGAAAATATTTCACTTAGCGACACAGAACGTTTATGTATGTTCATTTATGATATTTGCTGTAAATATATCTACACCTCCAAACAGCTGAAACAAAAATCCAGAGTTCTAGATTTTCTCATCTGAAGAAATGTGAAGGATTCTACGTAGAGTTGTTGAAAGCAAGTTTAAACGCTAAAGATATTCACATATGTGCCCTGAAAAGGTCGATCAATTTTGGAACGGTAATTCACATGTTCCACAATGCCTTACATATTGTTTTGTTCTGTCCTAAATGCACTGAACATTTTTAAAGTTAGCAAAAGCGTTAAACCAAAAATTAGCTCTGCCCACCACTGGTTCCATTCATTGGTTAATGAAATTCCCCGTTTAAAGGACTGTACAAAAACGCAATGTGATTCAAAAGTTGTTGTTTTTTTTCATTGTTTGTTTTTATACAGGAGCAGCGATGAAATGGTTTCTCAGTCTGAGTCTTAAAACTGTTGAGCTGCAGTTGCTTCTGTGCCAAACGCCCCAAATTCTGGTTTTAACCGAATGACAACAAACAGCCTTAAAACATTTGACTTTCTGTTCGTGTTTCTAACTTTGACATTGCTTGTAAAATAAAATAATAATAATATATATTGAAAAAAAAACAACTACATACGGTCCAGGCTGTACTTTTTTAGTCGCTTGAATCTTTAGCCTTACTTGAGCATTCTTTACGTATCGGTTGTATAAATGTAGCAATATACTAAACTGCTGTTTTTGTTTGAAGAGGGTTTTTTTTGTTGTTTGTTTTTTTTACCATCGTGTTTATGAACGGCTTGGATTTGTCGCGCGTCGGACAGAGAGCAGCCGAGCTCAGATCAAGACGCCGATGAGGAGGAGGAGGTGGTTCAGGCAACCGGGCAACGGCGACCCCGATCAGTGCTGCTGACCTTTGGACATCGATGTGCAACTGCAAACTGTTTGAAACAACGATTCCTCGGCTGTGGATATGAACTGACGCGTTATCGACGAGCGACGCGCATGGCAGTGGGGGGAACCTCAGTGGAAGCTTGCGTTTTATTCTTCTTGGGAACGACTCAGGAGAGAGAAGGCAAGAGAAATCCTGAAGAGGGAGAACATGCTCTGCCGCAGGATCTCTCGGAGGCTTTATTTTCTTGTTGAAAAATGAAAAAGAGCACAAATAAAATCGCCTTCCTTAATCTGTCTCCTTTTCTAAAGAGCTTCTTTCTGTGTCCCACATCCAGGTCTTTCTTTGCTCACTACTTTACTCACTCGTGAGTAAATCTTTACATAGCTGCCTCTTCCAGACCACAGGGCTTACTTTTCCATAGATAGCTTTAATTTAATTTGATTGTATATGTACAACATATTTATTTACACACACAACCAGGTACTCCAAATGTCGCACAAAGAAGCAGAAATGACAGAAAGTTAGGTGTTAAGATAAAAGTTTATAGATAAACACTTAAATGTTGCAGTCAGCTGCAATATTCACTTAAGCATACAAATATGCCTCCTACATGTGCATTGCAGATTACGTTTCAATCATTTATTTAAGCGACTTTGTGATGTGAAAACTGTTTTCGCCATATTTTTCCAGAGGTAGATCCAGTCAAGATGGCTCATAATTCAGCCACGTCAAAAACCACCATCCGCTCACCTGCTACGCCTCTGACTTCAGCAAATACATACGTTTACTTGGAGGTTCAGTTGTGACATTTACAGTAGAGATGATAACGGTGACAGTGTGTTGCAGAGTGTCGATGCACGTTTGTGAGCTCTACCCCATCTTCACCGTTATCGTTTGCATGCCTGGACCAACCGAATGAATCGTGGTCACAAAGATAACGACTCACCGTGTCCTGTCTCCGTGCCGACTTAGAGAGCCGAATGTGTGGAGAGAACAGGTCCTGATGGGGCCTTTCTGCTCACCTCCCATCTTCCCTCTCATGTTAACCTAAGACAGCCGAGTCTGTGTCTTCATTGTTACATCATCTGTCTCACCCATCGTCATTTTGCTTCCTTTGAGGCATCTTAGATCTCTCGCTCGAACTCAAACCGACACAGACAGAGAAGTACTCGGCTTGCAGTTCTTTTGAGCAGACCTGAATATCCTGCCGAGAGGGGGAAAAAGATTTTCAAAATATTTCCATTTGAACATTTTGATGTTTTGTGACCCTTTAAACTTATATTTACAGAGAGACACAAAACGCTGTCATGGACGTTGTGTCAGCTTTGTAAAGAGAACCTCAAAAATAAAATGTTTTGGTCCTGCAGGGCAGGCAGAGGATACTTCACACATCATAGCTGCTGTCCAGTTCTTTGATCGGTGATCCCAGTCGCTGTGTTTCCATTACAAATGTGCACAGAACTTTAATATTCCACCAATTTTGAAAAAAAAAACAACAACTCAATTTTGCAATTGCGGTGTTTAACTTAAATAAAGAATTTGATCAAAAATCACACCTGTATAAATCTGTTAACACGATACGTCATTAAAAACATGCTGCACTGCAATCTTCCATGATTATCTTTGACTTTGTGCCAGAGGCAACATCCAGTTGTGACTTGTGAGAAAAAGGGTTTTATTGCAGTTTTGTGTAATAAGCCAATATTGACATGGCTATGAAATTATTTTTCTTTCCAAAAAAACTAAAACCACTTCAAAAAAC
Organism: Poeciliopsis turneri; assembly: GCA_922788865.1. Taxonomy (NCBI): domain Eukaryota; kingdom Metazoa; phylum Chordata; class Actinopteri; order Cyprinodontiformes; family Poeciliidae; genus Poeciliopsis; species Poeciliopsis turneri. The sequence goes on from CAKLNU010000176.1 coordinate 381,734, forward strand.
TATTTTTTTTTTTTTCAAAATTGTCATATTTACTTTCAAAATGCAATTTTGCTCAGTGTTCAGTGGAAATGCAGCTGATATTCAGTGTTCAGATGGATCATTTTCTTTAGTTTTTGCAAACATTCATTCATTTGGAATTTGATGTTTAGTACTGATCTCCACGCTGTGGCGGCACGTGGAGATCGTGTCTTGGCATCGTCTTGCTGGAATCAGGAGGGACGACTCTGAAAAACATGGCGAGTCAGGAGTTGGAATCACAGATGCTGGAACTTTGCGCTGATAACAATCCAGACAGATCTGTCCGTCTTTGGCCTGGAGGACACAACAGCCATGATTCCCAAAATCAATTTGAAATGTGGACTCGTCAGACTACAGGACACTCTTCCTCTTTGGCCAAGCCATGTGGAACGATCTCTGGCCCGGAGAGGCCGCCAGCGTTCCTGGGAGTTGTTGATGTATGGTTTTGTGTGGCAGAGGTTCAACTTGTAGATGTAGAGACAGACAGTGTTCACCGACAATGGTTTTCTGATCCCTTTTTGCCCAATCATGAGACTCACCTGTGTCCAGTTAACCTGTTCGCCTGTTGACTGTTCCAAACAAGCGTTTTCAGAGCATTCCTCTTCTTTTGAAGTGTCTCTTTTTGCCAGCATCAAATTCAAAAACAGTGAATATTTGCAAAAGATTGAAATTAAACTGCAAATCATCATATTCTGCTTTCATTTGTGCTTTACACAAACTTCATTTGAAATGGAGTTGTATATTTAAAAAACTGTGTGTGTGTGTGTGTGTGTGTGTGTGTGTTGACTTGTCTGTTCTATCACTATAAATATATTAGGCTTCTCAAGTACCAAATAGTTCTTCCCAGGCGCAAACAATAACCCATCCTTCGTTCGCCAGATGGCATTTACAGTGCAGTCCTCCGGCAGGGAAGGACGGTGGCAGATATATGAAGGTAGAAAGAGAAGAAGAACAAAATGACAAAGGAGAAGAAATGGCATATTAAGAAAACAGTCTGGGGAAGATAAAAGAGGACGGCGGGACCGGCCTCTGCTCATTTTCAGAGTTTTGATTTCTCTCAGAGCCCCAAGGAGAAATAACCTCAGTTACTCGCTTTTCCTGTCTCTTTCTCTGAGATCACAAATTAATGTGGGCTGGGCTGCAGAGGGAAGCAACTTGATAGAGCATGATGATAAGGATAATAAGCTCTCAACCATCGTGATAATGTATATTAAAAGCAACTGGCTTAAATCAGGGCCTCTGCTGTTTTTTTCCTGTTGTGTGTTTTCTTGCTGTAAAACAGAAGCACACAGCTTCACACACAGCCACAGTGATATTAATAACGTACAGACTAGTGAGAGAACACTGTGGAAAGGTCGAGCCTGGCTGAGAGGCAAACAACATGAATTATGAGTTACTAGGTCAGCTGTTACGCTGGTTACCTCCGCCTCGTTACTGTGGGAATGAATACAGCTTCTCTCTAAAGAGTAGAGAGAACCAAAAGTCACATTTCTTTGCAGATGAACTGCATAAGTTGGGCCTTAAAGCTGCATTATGTAACTTTTATGAAAAGTCAGTTTTTTTATATACTTATTAAAACTGTCACCACGTTTCAATATGGTGACAGTAGATTATTACAGATAATGTGCGTAAAAAATGGAGCGCCTTCATTTCCTCCCTGAGCTGCTATTGAGATCTGCAGAAATGCACCACTCACGGTCAAAAACAGCCAATCAGAGCCAGGAGGAGGGTGTTTTACGCTGTCAATCAACATCTTGTACATGCTGCTCAATGAGCTGATAGCGGAGAAACAGCTTATGCTAACCAGCTTGGACATTCAAGCTAATTAGCAACTAGCTTCACTGTCAGGAACATTCTGCAGCAGGAAGAAAAAGACTGAGCAGCATGATGGACAGCGCTAACACCCTCCTCTTGACTCTGATTGGTTGTTTCAGAGTGGTGGATTTCTGCATTTCACAGATTAGCTGTCTCATGCTATACTGTAAAAACAAAATGGCAGTTTCACAGAAAACATGTAAACATAAAAATATTTTTCATTCAAGTTTTACTGCTGTTTTAAGAACGCCGTCTTTATGTTACTGTGCAAAATGTGACATTTTGTAAACTTGTTTAATTCTGTGATATTTGGTCTAAAACTGTTTCAGTACTGACCTCACCAGGCTGGTAAGTGGCTTCTGTCTTTGAATGTTCCTGTTGGTTATAAACAGCATAAACAGTTTGGGCCCCAGATTCAGGCACAAAACCATCCAATTCAGACACAGGAATCAACAGCCGGAACAGCGAGTATTGATCGATAGTGTTTTTCAGTTTTCTAATAAAACCAAGTTGGTAATTGAAAGTCTGATCTTTTATAGCTTTATGATTTCAGTTTTTATTATATATTAGGTACTTACCCCTCAAATTGAGACTATCTTCACACCCGATTAACTCGGTTGGGCAAAAATTGCAACATTTGTCAGATTTTCAGCTGTGGTTCAATAGTTGTTTGAGTTGTATCTTTGGTTTTAGGCTCCAATAGGTCGTCTTCAACGTGTCTCACGGGTCTCGATCGCTTTGCTTTGTTTCATCACCATCATTTTCACTCCCTTTGGATTCATCTGAAAATTCTTAATAGTGAGTTTCATGAGTCACTTCCTTTCGTAGCCGCACGTCCCTTACAAATGTGTGCAAAACTTTGTAACTATTCCGCTGATGTCAAAAAAGCACAATTTCCTGGTGTTTCCATGAAGTGAGAAACGTAATTAAAATCACAAGAGAAGAGGTTTGTTCATGCAGTGAGTTATTAAAAATAAATAAATCATGCCGGGCCCTTAACCTCCAACGACTTTTTCTCATCTTAAAAGAGGGCAGTAATGCCTTCTTCTGCTATAGCCAATCACAAACTGCTAGAGATTCTAAGAAATCTTTTGTCCAAAGATGTTTGGAGTCTCCTGAACCGATCATTCAGGAAACGGACCGAAGGCTTCGGTTTCTAAACGGTAGAATTAAAGTGTAACTTATCATTCTTCTCGCCATGATTAGTAAGAAACATTACGCTTTCTAACAGCATCGCTTTATTTGAACTCGAGAGAAGCGTGATGTGTGAATCTTCTCTTCCACATTTTAATTAAACACAGTTCAATATTTAACTTGCACTCTTTGTTTCCTTTGTTTCGATTCTTCCCACACAGCTTGATGCAAGGAACTTTGTGTTTAATATAAACTGCTTCAAGGCCTGTGATTAAGAATTAAAACTTGACTACCAACCTGTTAAGTGTGGATGAAAACTAAAAATAAAAAAAATAAAAAACAAAATGCGGAAGATGTAGATGAATAAATGAAAATCTGTAATTAGGCGCTACAACACATGCTTTCAAATCCACCGACCTTTATGTTCTGTTTTTTTAAATTATACATACATGTATATATTTCTGTGCTCCGTACATACAGCTCTGTTGATCTAAAATGAAACACGTGAGTAAAGAGACGTATGTTCTTCTACCTTTGACATCCTACGGAGACAGAGATTAAAGATGACCTCTCTCCTACTGACACAGCTGCAGCAGAGCTGACTGTTTCTCATTTTACTGCCATTTCAGTTTAGCTGCACCGACGGTTTGTTAAAATGATCTGACAGCTTTTTTTTTTTTTTGCTTTTTTTTTTTTTTACACCCTCAGGTCTGGATGTGTTTCTACACTCGGTTTAAATAGTTATTACAGCTGAAAACTGAAAATGTAAAATCTCCATTGCTCCTCTGTGAAACTCAAGTCAACACCGGTTTGCAAACGTGAGCCAATGCTGAAGTTCCAAAATGTTCTGCAAATACATAAGCGTCACCATTCAAATTTGTGGCAGGTTACATTATTTTTGGCTTATTTTAACATCCACCAGAAGGAAAATGGGATGGCTGGCAAGTCAGTTCAGTTCAGTTTATTTATATAGCGCTAATTCACAACAGTTTACAGACGGAGTTAGATTTGATTCAGCATAATCATATTAACAGATGTGACAACAAATGCCTACATTTAAAGTAAATCCTCATAACAACACATTGTAGTCGGTTTTAGCTTATTGTGCCAAGTGGGAAAAAAGTTTTCTATGTAAGAAAGAGATGGTAATTATTCATGGGAAGCTGGTTCCCCAGTTTAAATCAGACCTGCAAACTTTATAGCACAAGGTTTGGAAACTGGAGAGAAAGTGGTGCTTCACACATCTTCAGGAGAAACACTTAAAAATAAAATCGTTGACATCCTGCTGATGGTGATTGTTTCTTCCTTAATATGCAATGCTACACCTGATTTCAGATATGATCAATCTATCCTTAGTAAACGAAAACGGGCCACAGGCTTTTAAAGCAGCTGTAATTAAAGCTTTACTTACTCAATCAGAATGACTTAAAAATTACAGACCAACATCTAATATTCCTTTTCTACGCTGTAGGTCCTTTTCAAGGTGCTACACATGATAGAAATATATTAGATATAAACACTTTGTCAAATGCCGTCATCAAAATCGTCAAGAATGACCATAATCAAATGTACACCAGATATATTGATCAGTGCTCCAATATATCGAAGGTGACTCAAATCCTTTGGTATCGTTATTTACCTGACAGGCTAACAACCTTGATTTAAAGGAACTCAGTGTTTTGGCCGTTTTGCCATTTTCTGAACGTTTGCTCCAGATCAAACTCTAAATTTTAAAGTCTTTTAAAGTCTGGCAAGGCTTTAGTTTTGGTCATTGAAAAATAAACTGCTTTGTCAGTGTCTTTGTCTCCATGGCATTGTGTTGGCCTTGTGGTCATAAATTTACTGGCTGTTCACCAGAATCATCATCATTAGGGGGAAATTCTGAAACGTGCGGCACACAAAAATGTAAATGTAAAAAAACTGTGTAAACATGTCACAGCACTTGTTGTCTTGATACATCTGGACAAGTTATGGCTTCACATCTTCCTTTTTGATCAAATCTGTAGTCAGAGAGCCTCAGGTTACTCTGATGCGTTTACTGCTATAGTGTTTGCTTGAACTGCTGGAGGACAAACTGAGCATTTCTCTTGGCTTTGCTATGTTCCCCTCTTCAATTTTTGCATTATACGCTCTTATTTGAAAATTTTACTTTATTATTCTCTGTGATTCTTTTTTGTCGTTTGCAGAGCCGACCCCACTGTGACGGATCATTTCTGGAAACTGAGATGACTTTTGAGTGTTTCCACCACTGGTATGACGCTGGAACAGAAAAATATCTGACCCTACTGAATGGAGACAAGGAAAAAAAGTCAAACAATGTAATCATCAGAGTCTTAAAAGGTGAGGGAATGAACAGATGTTGATGACAAAGCTGTAAAAAAAAAAAATGCTATAAAACATTTGTACTGCTGTAGCATTGTATCTTTAGGAACTTGGAGAAAACTGTATTCTACCGTGTTTTTCTGCTAGGAAACCCAGATCTGAACCAACATGTGACAGCTGCATCTTCTCTGTTGGGCCTTTAGAGGACAGACGACTGGCGGCAGCAGGAGAAGAAAAACTCACTTGAGAGAGAAATAAAACGGTATTTCCTCGGTGAGCGTGAGCTGGCAGGTGGAAAGTACAGCGAGAAAGTTAAAATGAGGAAGAAAAGAGGGATAGGAGATAAAAGAAGGCGGTGACAGGTTGTGCCTCTGATTTCTTACCGTCCTTTAAGCTGTTCTGAATTCCTGCTGAGACTCGTGGGGACATCTCCTCTCAGCAGGCGCCATTTATCACGATGTGTCTTTTTTCTTTTCCTTAAACAGAGGGGTGAATGACAGTGGAAGTGATTGCCCTTTACAACAAGAACTGGCATGAAAGATTCCATTCTGCCTTGAAATGACTTTGCATACTTTAGGTTCAAAACGCCTCTCAGGGTGGATTGTTTACAGCTTTATGAGGACTGCAGGGTTTGCAGAAAATCCGGCGTACAGCGAGGAGCTCTGAAGCCGAGGCACGAGACTCTGCCAGCTCACTCTGACGCCTCATTTATAGTTAATGAGATATCGGGGGCGCACTAATTGTTTTCGCCTCGGAGATGATGGAGTGATGAAATAAAGATAAAGGGAGTAAAGCAGGGCTAGAAAAGGGGAAGGAAAGAAAGGATCGCAGTTTAAGAACCTAAGAAGCAAAAAAATAGAAATGACCCGTTTTAAAAAACAAAAAAAATCAAGATGTGGATTTTGTTTAATTTTTAATTAATGTGTAAAAATTAAACCAACATCTGCATCAAAATCACAAAGTCAAAGAATTGACATACTATCAACATAAAACTGCATTACCTCGGTTACAACTCATACACACTAAAAAAAAAAAGTTTTTTAAAAATATTTTTGATATGTAACAGTCATTGTACTGCTTGGTTCCTAGAGATGAGTAGGTATCACCACAAGGGGGCGCCTATTCCCTTTTTCCTTTGTTGTACTATGGTACAGAGTGAGAACTCTTCCATGTTGTTGTAGAGATCATCGGTGATGATGAGGTGCAACAGAGCGTCCTGCAGTTTTGGGTTAGCCTGGCTAACCACCATCGCTAACTCCTTCTCCAACCTCTCACCGCATCGTCACAAGTTCAAGATTAAAGACTTCTATAAGCTTTTAAAGGGACAGTATTATGTAAAATCAACATTTTTGAGCTTTACACATCATGTTATGTTATTTCTGTTGCTTCGATTCTTTCATGTATGTCTGAGGAATCCTTTAATCTCCATAGCAACCCTTCAGCGCTCCAAAACGCTTGGGTGGACCTAACCCCACCTTCAAGGACAAAGCTCCTCCTCTGAGCTGCAGTTTTCTACTTGCTTCATAGAGCAGCCCTAGTTTATAATCTAGTTTATAATATATATATGCCTGTCGTGATAAACAATCAATCAATCAATCGCTCAATAAATTAAGACTATCAACCTCATTTCAATTATCGGCTTTATCGTTTCTTCCGGCCTTTTTCTCTTACTGTTGATGACACTGAATGAAAAAAGGTTAAACTCCGGTGCACACTGCACCATCTTAATCTGTCGGCTGATTGTTGGCCCATTTTCAAAACTATTTGACTTTCCAAAGTGAAAATCAAGTCACACATGGAGGATCTAACGTCACAAAAGGTCAATATCACATGATATAAAACGATTTGGATAGTTCATCTCTTTCAAAGTGTGACCCATAGTTCACAGCTGCACAAAGTTCACAAAGATGGTAAAAATGAATTTGAGTGGTAAACAAATAAAAGACTTACTGAGTGTGGACTGAACCACATAAAACATGTTTTCTCCTGATACACATGGCTGTACCAGCTGGGGGGTTTTATATTATTGGTTTTACTTCCTGTGTTAGATGTTTTTTTCTTTGTTATTGTTCATTTTGTTTAAACTCCCGTGTTCATTTCTACCATTTCAGTCCATTATTACCTAAAGATTTAACATCTCATGTTTGTACTGGATCTCCATCGTTAACAGAATCCAGATTAGCTATTATCCACAGTTCATTTAAACCCAATTACAATCCTAATTCTTCTTTGTTTTACAACGGGAAGCAATTTCAGTTTCAACAAATGACAAAATGTCAAACACAAAAGCTCCCAACCCGCTCTTCCTGTGTGCCTTCGACTTGTAATAATAATCCTTCCGACCTAAATGGTGACATTTTCTGTGAAGCAGGTGGTGCTGGAACAAAATAAAGTTCTCGTTTGAGAAGGTAATAAACAAACGGCTCCACTAGCCCTGCAGAACGTTTGTGTGTTTGAAACCTTCCCGCTGTTTCAGCTCAAAGCATCGGAGGAACATGGCTGACGTCGAGGTCGGATGGTGGGGAAGCTGGGGGTCGTTTCGTCATACTGTCGGTTCCCACACATACACACAAAAATCTTTGGGAAAAAGCTCCAAAGGACTCTGTCTTTTAAGACCAAGAGAAGGTTAAGCTGTCGAAGGAAAATCGGATGGAGGAATCTGAAGGTGTCCGAATACAACAACGCCGCGTTTGGAGGGAAGATGAAGCCAGGCAACCTGCTCAGACAACATGGCGCTCGAGTGACAGCAAGATAAGTGTCTCGACTCTATACTCTATCTTAAGCTTTTGCATTTTATTTGGGAAAAAAAAAAAAAAAGAAGTTAATTTAACGCTATTCCATGTATTTCACACACACACACCCCGTTGTGACTTCACATATCCTGTGATGATTTGGCATCATAATTATGTTTTCATATATTTTTAACAGTCGAGAACAGTAATGAAAGAGATGAGGCAAAAAAAAAAAAAAAAAAAAGAAATAAGCAGCTTACCGAAACCAACGGGCATACTGCTGCTTTGGTGACAATAGAACCACACAAATATTCCCAGCCTGAACAAATGGAGCTGCCTGCTCTAATTAAATACAGTGAAATTAGATTTTGGCAGATTTGACAGACACAAACACACACACATATATATATATATATATATATATATATATATATATATATATATCCCCCCATTTTGCACTATGTTCAAAGAGCAGCTTGAATTTGAAATATGAACAAATGTGCGGTTATTGGCATACTGAAACATCAATAGTCAAAGTTTGCTAATCTGAAGCTCCTAATCAATAAAGTCAAGTAGGAACAAAATAATCATTTTTTTTGTTTTATTCATCACAAAGAAATCTTTATGGTAATTATGCTCACTACTGGATTTTCATTGCAAGACTGTGTTACTTAAAAGAAAATTCATTTTATTGACCAAATTTGTTTTTTATGAGGGGCAACAATTTTAAAGGCCGACGGAAAAGAAAACTTTAACATGAAATTTTGTTTATTGAGTTTTGGGAGAAAATAGAAGAAAAAAAAACATATTACAAGAAACAAAAGCTTTCAAATTCACATCACATCAATTTGCACACAATACATATTTCAAAGCTATGATAGCCACATGGCCATTTTATGAAAGAAAAGAAAATCTAATTTTCCATGTAAGAGGTGACTCTTCAGAAAGTGGTCTGTCGGCTGAACAGGTCCAACGTCACGGCAGAGAGGAAGGCCGGGATGCTCTTCTGGTGGTGGAGGTGAAGGGTCACCATTTCTCCCAGAGTTTTGGAGAACTCCGTCTCCATTAGGTGCATGCTTCCATTGGAGCCCTGCAGAAAACCCCCCAAAAAAACATCCAACTATCAGGCATCTGTTTCAAGCAGAACCTTTAAGACGAAGCAAGATCACTCGAAGCTGTGCTCGTCTAAAGGGAGCCGTCAAGTGTGTGTCTGTACGGAGTTGGTTGTGCGTGTGTGTGTGTGTATACACAACCAGAGCAGGGGAAGGGTGTCTAAATCTGTGTGGATTAATTAAAAGGAATGAGGAGCAGCTTGGGGTGATGGAGTGAAGGAGAAAGGGATGAGGGAAAATAAAGTAATTAAAGCAATGCAGCGAGGAGAAAAGTCCCATGACACACCGAGAACATATTGAGACATCTGAGAAACGTCCTGCGTCAGAGTGTATCAGAGATCTTATATCAGACAGAACATGCAAGTTCTGTGGGAAAACACAGGAAAGTAAAAGATGAGAAATAATAATAATTTTTAAAAAATTATCAGGAAGTAGTAGGAGTATGATGTTTTGTTTTTGTTTTTTCACACAATGTACAGCTGACTCCGCCAGAGATCTCACAGCATCACACAGTTCATAAAACGTTGCGTCTTATTCAAACATGTTGAAGCTAATTAATGGCGAACTATAATTTCCCCAAAACGCTGAATACATAGCCGCTCCCAATGAGGCGGGCCTTGTCATGACAACGCCTATTGGGTGACAGATGATGAGAGCTAGCATCATGGATGAATTATGAACATATACCATCACTTCCAAGATTTTCAATGACTTATTGCTTATTCACAAGCTTATTCACAAGCTTATTCACATCATTTCATTTCTTATTTAATGGAAACAAGGCAACTGCTAATCTTCTTTCAACATCAGCAGAATATTGGCCCTTTACGCATGATGTCACGCTCTCCAGAACTCTGCCCACATCAAAACAACCAATGCGCTCCTTTAAAACAAGACATCTGTAGTCTAATATCTCTTCCATTTAGTTAATTTCACTATAAAAATGGTCACAGGGTGCTGCACTGTTAGCTCCACAGAGAAGCACGCAAACCAAGCTAATCATTTTATTGTTTAACTTTTAATGATGCAGTAATGGACAGCAGCCGTCAATAATAATGACTCGTAGTCCTTGGTGAAATCGCGGATTAGCAGAGATCACCTTTTACAAGGTAAGAAGATTAACATTCATATACTTTATTGTTAATAAAGTATATGACCATAAAGATATCAAATATCGCATAATGGAGATGGTATTCTTCTAACCATTGATAAACATGGAGACAGTGCCAGACCATCATGTAGCCTGTAGGGAAAAAACTGGTTAGCATCTCGTCTTTTGTACGTTTTTAAGGTTTCTCCTGTTTAAGGGGAAACGATTTTTATGACATAGTGACATAAATTATGTGCTGTGAATTCAGGCAAAGTCAAGAATTTGATCAACACTTCAGGAGGAAGAAGGTATGGGTCGGTTTCTAAGCTAGCTGTTTCCAACTTTTGTAAATATTGTCATGAATGAGCCCCAACCAGGTGTGTTACGTTCACAGACAAACTTAGCTCGACTCGAACAAGCAGAAGCCAAGAATAAACTGGCAAAAACGACATGGGGAAACAGTCACTTTGTTCAATACTCTCCTCCCTCACTTCCGACGCTCAACATGGCGCCTGGAATGATTAAGTGATGTGGTTGTAAAGGGTCGATGGACAAAGATTTGCCCACATTTAATAGGTGTGTGCGGTTTGGAGTGGTCTCTCTGCCTAGTCTGATCTTTTCATTTTCTTGTTTAATTTCTTATTTTGTTTTTACATTTGACTTAACATCTCACTCAGCATTAGCACAGGAAATCTGTTTCGACTTGCACTGCAGGAAGTTGAAACAGGGAACTGAGCTGAGGCCCATCAGAAACCTCTAATGGGTAAGAGAACATGGTTGCTGAACTAATGGCATTTGCTAGCTGAGTGCACAATGGTTAAGTGGGTATGGAAATGCGGGGTGTAAAAATCTTAAAAGGCACCCAACAGAACAACTTTCCGTTTCTCCGGCCCGCAAAATGAAGCACAATTAGTTTCCACACAAACGAGAGAAAACTGAACTTCCGAGGACTTCTGGTGCAATTTTAATTACTGTCACGCTAAGGTGATTAATTTTACATGAGACTTATTGACTCATTACAGAGAATTTTAGCAAATCCCTTCTTTGAGTTTCAAATAAAATGTGCAATTAATTTATTACACTGTGTCGAAGAATAAAGTGCCAGACAACCCGCATGGGTTGAATTATGATGTTGTTAGCAGTAGCAGCAGCAACAGCACAATTGTGAGAGGAACGGACCAGTGTACCTGCGAGAGAAAACCAAGAAAATGTTGCTGTTTCTAAGGTTGGTTTAGCATAACTGTAAAGCTTTGCATGATACTTTATTTTAAGTCCAATAACTCTTGACAACGTCCTGTTTCTGTAAAAGTTTTTCCTCCAGCCATCCCTCCTGGAACTCCAGTACAAAATTGAAAAGTTATGGAAATTAAATTAGGGAAAGAGTGCATAACATGCAAACAAAAGTCCAGAGGATTTGTTGTAATCACGTGGGAAGTCTTTTAAAATGAAACCTATTTGTAGATGCCTTCCAAAAAGTGTTCTGCAGGCTTGTGAACCAATTTGCAAACCTTCATCCTGCTTTTTTGGACATAACTGTGTATAACAATGAGCAGGTGGCTTGAAAGCTGACAGAATGTCCTAGGACTCAAAGCAGCTCCAAAAGTTCAACCCGCTTCACAGCAGCATAAATATTAATTTGAAATTAAAGCAGGGGTAGGCTTTCTTTTAAATCATCGCTTTCCGAAAACATCCCAATAATCTTCTTGCATAATTCAGATGTTGGAAATGTTATTCTCCCAACAACTACAAAAAGCAGTGGCTCATGTCTCATAATGAAATAAACTTTCTCAACACTTCCTTTAGAGTGTCCTTTAGAAACTCAGCCACATCTGGTGAATGATTGTGTGTAGCTGGGTATGATTGGGTGGGGAGAACAAAAAGAAGGAAAAGAAAGGGGAGACAGGGATAAGAAGGAGGAAAGAGGGGAGAAGAAAAAAGAAAAACAATGCAATGTTTGCTTTGTCCATGTGTTCAATGTCCTGATGTTGATGGCTGACTAAATATCTTAAAAAAAATAATATTTAAGCAGTGATTTTACTTTTTATTAATCCCACATTTCTGCATTGAAACATGTATTTTATTTTCTATCTGATGTAATATCCTAATCTTAAAACTTGTGTTTTTATTTACTGTGAACTGAAAATCATCATTAACAGAAACAGCAACTTGAAAACATCAGTCTGTGTGTAATTAATCCACCTAATGTGTTCCACAAAGTGAATTCAATTACCAAAATAAATGAACTTTTCAGTAATATTTTAATTTATTGATATTGACTGTATCATTTTGGGGATGTGGTCAGTATAACCATGAAATAGGATTACATTAATATTTGGATGGATCACCTATGTATTTATTAACCTTTTCACATGTCCATTCAAAACTGATTCTCACTACTCTAGTCACAACACCGCCTGTAAGCGGTTTATTAAAGGAATAAATTTCTCAGAACAATTTCTCCTCTGACAACTTCCTCTTTCTTCATCTTGCTACTCACTCCATGGCTCTCCCAGGACTCTCCCTGTTGTGCTGCAGTTCCCTGTGTGGATGCCTCAGAGACCCTCAGACTCACTATCGTCATCGCAGGTGAACAACAAACGCGTGCGCACCAGGCTCCAGAGACTCCCGAAGCCTCTGAGACATCGATCACGAACAAAGACAAACACTGCAACCAGTTACCATGGAGATCTCAGCTTCTGAAACACCTTGATGTATTATGGTACATGGAAACAGACGGCATACGAGTGGGTGTGTGCAAGACACAGAGGACTGTTTCGTGCGGGCCCACGAGAGTTGAGCAAACTGTGAGGACCCCCACAGTCAGTTGGAATGGAAAACTAAGATAACAGCCTGGAAGTCTGCTCAAGTCCTGAAGCGCCCACTCGTTGTTTGATTTCAACTTGCCAAATGTGTGAGCCAACAAATACAGATGGCCCAACAAAGGCTACTCAGTTTTACATATGGTAATAGAAACCAACTTGAGGCAATGACACTCAACGTTTCTGAGACACGCACACTTAGCAGATATGAGATGCTAAATATTAACTTTATAAAGCCACAGCCATTTCATCAAATATTTTACTCTGGGTGTTCATACTATGAACAGTCTTTGGAGTGAAGATTATTACACAGAGAAAAGGACACGGCTATTTTAAGTATCTGTGAGACATTTAATTATTAAGGCAAATGAGGCACACTAGCTGTTAAAAGCTCCTGCAACGAAAACTGTATTTTCCACACAGGCATGTCTTCTGCGACAGTGACTGAGCTCAAGACATGACAGGAGGGCTTAATGGACTAATGCAAATCCCATTTATCATAAAAAATATATATATTTGGTGTTTGTCAGATACACTTTCAGTTGGGCTGCGGTTCCCACTAAATACATTGTTCCAGTGTTGTTATAACTGTTATTATTAAATATGCATGTTTGTTGTTGTGGTTTCTTGATTTTTTTCCCTCTTTCTGCAGGTGGAGAGACAGACTTCCAGGGTATCAACTTGTGTTCTTTCTATGATTCTCTCTAACGTCTCCTTCTTTCTCTTTAAATCTTTTCCCCATCTTTCTCCCTTTCTTGCCTATGCCCATTACATTTGAAATAAATCCAAAGCAGCTGCTAATAAAGTTTCATACATATATGAAGTGGGGTGTCATGGCAAAAACTTTAATGCTCCTCTTGAGAGAAGCAGGCTATTGTATTATATGTATTTTTAGCCAGTGGCAACATGGAGTTCAGCGTTACTAAAGAACAGGTCTCATGATCACTGTAGAAAGGGAAAACTATGAAGTGAAAATGCTTCTATTACGTTTATTTTAAAGGGAGATTGTTGGCAAAGCTACTAATTGTGATGCCAGAGACTTGGTGAAAACAAGAAATCATAAAAATGCAGCACGATAATGAAGTTAAATAATAATCATTCTAAAACAACCAGAACTCAAAGATGAGGCAACAAAATCCACAACTGAGGGGAAAGTTTAAAACTTAACAATTTCAACTAGTAAATACATCACTACATCAGAAACTGATTATTTTAATTTATTCTGTAATAGATATGGAAAGTAACTAAAAACATTTACTGTCATGCATAAATGTGTAAATGTACAATTTCTTGCAAATATTTCTAAAGTAGAATCACAAAATCATTGATTTTGCTTACAAAAAGAATCACAAAACAAATGTGAAATCCTATTATTCTCAAATAAGTTTGAGTAAATCAGACACCAGATTTGTGTTATTCTTTTTCTTCATCAAATAAAATATTCCAAAATTAATGAAAGGTCTAATGAAACCACAGTACTGTATACAAATACTGACCTTATCAATGCTCACTTGCATATTCACACTTCCTTAAGAATGTTTTAAACATTATCTGACCTTTATAAAAAATCAGCAAGGTCCTGTTTACTGCATATTCTTAAGCATCAACAGAACTGCACAGCTGACTTAATGTCGCCTAGCAAAACCATGGAAGGTGACGTTAAACTAAAAAACAAAAAATCACAGTTTGTGATATTTGGGTATGTGACCCCCACATGCTGGTTTTGTGTGCCACACACATTATGTGTGGCACACAAATCCAGCACAAGCCTAACCCACACAAATATGCCACACAGATGCGATGCACAGGAACTCGCTGATTACAACATAACATTTTCAGAACACAGCTGCTGACTGAAAGCTGCAAAAAATACATTTAAAAATGTGTCCTAAAATTAAAATACGAGAATTACTAGTGGCACCAGGCAATTGTTGTTAAAAACAGCTATTTCTTATGTTTTTCTCCCTTTTTTTGATCACTTTAATATTTTATTTACTCAAATTAAAGTTAAAATTCTTCTAACAATTTCAGTTTAAGAGATTAAGATGCTATGGTGAAAAGTCTGTCTGCTAACTACAACTGCTCCCATGTTTTATGTATTTATGCCACTAAAAATCAGGTTAATCAGTTGCTCATTTTAATAGTCTATTATACCACTGACAAAATAATTTGTCCTCATCAGTTACTTGTTGCTCATACATAAGAGAGGCACTTTAAATTTAATGAACAAACGGCTGATTGGAATATAAATATGGATGTTTTGTCTGTGATGCGTATGCAGTTTTCGTCTTCAGTACTCTTGACATCCTGCTTTTAAACACAAAAAGAAAAAAAAAAAAAAAAAAAAAAAAAGCCAGAACCTGCAATGAATTGGAAAAATATTAATATGCATGTCAGATTTTTTTTTTATTTGTTCTTCCTCCACCACCAATCAGCGTGGCATGTTGTGCGGTTGAACTGAACATGGGTACAGAGGATGCTCTTTGTGAGACAGATGTGGAGGTGAGTACTGTAAATGGACTGATGGGACTAAAGAGAGTTGAAGGTTGGAGTGCAATCATTACCACTGAACTGCAGTAAAATTATGTGGCTAGAAATCTGCGCAGTAAACGACGCTGATCGTAAGAGGCAAAGAGAAAAAAAAAATCTCATCTTTAATTAGCATCAGAGGTCAGATGATCTCTGACTTTCATCATCTCAATAAACTATCTGTCACATCCATGGTGTGACGTCTTAACATTATCGTCTGATGAAACAATGGTGAAAGGCTTCAGGCATAAAGAAAATTGAGGATCTTGTGCTTTTCTGGAGTGATGCAGTTAGTTATTATCTAACTTATTTAGCATAATGCAATCGAAACTTCATAAAGAGGGGAAGAAATTAAAAAGGTATCCACAGTTTGCTAATAAGATAGAAACATCTTAAGCAGATGAGTTTAATTTTTGAAGGCGAGTTAAAATGTGCTTGTGTAAATTTCCACTTGAAATAAATAGAAAAACTGCAATCAGGAGTACTACAGCAAATGTTTTAATGAAATTGGTAATTAAAATTAATTGTTATTTGATGGGAATCCTTGGACTCAGCATAATTGGAAATGAAACTTCAAGGAGTTAAACAAAATAACAGACAAACAAGAAGGCCTGCCCAAATGAAGTTTTGTTTGTTCAACTTAGAATAATTTAACATCGCCGCTGATTGTGAAATCTGCTGACAAAACTCCTCCAAATGCAACTCCTTGGCTTGTGAAACTGTCATAGCAATAAAAACCTGAGTGCTCCTACTCACATGCAGTTGTTTAAAACTTATTTTCCATCAAGACAATAAGCCGAAGTATACAGCTAAGGCTACACAGAAATAGTTTGAAGACAACAAATTGGATGTCTTTGAGTGGCCAAGTCAAATCATGGAGAGAGAAAGAGCTGGTCGGGCCCTTCAGAGTCCCAGAAGTTGAGAAAATGACCTCAGCAAAGTATATGGACTTTCTAATTGACAACTTTTTCATGGTTCAAAAAGAAGAGCTGTACCTTCAGTAGCAAAATCATCTTCATGGATGACAATGCACCATCTCATGCTGCAAGGAATAACAATGTGTCATTGGCTGCTATGGGCATAAAAGGGGAGAAACTCTTCGTGTGGTCACCATCCTCCTCTGACCTCTGACCCTATTGAAAGCCTTTGGAGTTTCCTCAAGCAGAAGATCTGAGGGTAGAATGCAGTTCATATCAAAACAGCAGCTCTGGGAAGGTTTTCTGATATCCTGCTAAGAAATTCAAGCAGAAACTCCACAAACTCACAACTTCAATGGATGCAAGTGATGGATGATATCAAAGAAGGTCCTATGTTAACATGTAATTCTGTCTGTTATGATGTTTTTGATTGGAATAGGTTTTTATTTTAGTACATGTGACCACTAAATGCTGCAGATTCAAAGAATGACCGTTTGCAGTTCTTTATAATCCATAAAATGTTTAGAAAATCTGCTGTGCATAATAATTTGAAACAGTGCATTTTGAGGTTGTTTTTTTTTTTTTTTTAAATACTGTTCTCAGCTTTGTTCAGTAAAATTTGATTTATACTGTAATAGTTCATGACTTGAAAATTATACTTATCATCATTTGTATTGACCGTTTAAGACAGGGGTGGGCAACTCCAGGCCTCGAGGGCCGGTCTCCTGCAACTTTTAGATGTGTCTCTAATGCAACACACCTGAGTCAAATAATGAGGTCATTAGCAGAACTCTGGAGAACTTGACTGCACTTCGTAGGTGATTCAGCTATTTAATTCAGCTGTGTTGGACCAGGGAGACATCCAAGAGTTGCAGGACACTGGCCCTCGAGGACCAGGATTGCCCACCCCTGGTTTAAGAGAATCAGAGAAAATATCACTTGCATAATAATTTGGAACATGGTCTAATAGTAATCAGTTTTCACTTTGACTTTTAAGGGGGGACTTTTGTTTAAAAAAAAAAAAAAAGTAGCCAAATTTTGTAGATCATAATTGGTTTTTAAAGAAGCATTATTATGTAGAATCAACTTTGTTGAGCTTTACATCATGTTATAATGTTATTCCGTCATCAAAAACATACCTGGTGAGTTGCTTTTTTAAATGTAATGTTGAGAAATTCTTTTATCTCCATGGCAACCACTCAACTGTGCAAAATTCCTGAATGCATTTAGCTCCGCCTTCAAGGACAAAGCTCTGCAGTTTCCAAGCTACTGAGCTTCCGCCTCACAGAGCAGGCCCCCACTGTGATTTTCCACACTCCGCTCCTTCAGACTGGCCAGCAGAAATTAGCAAACACCTGATCGAACTGTACATGTTTCAGCAGATGTGGAACTGCACATCTACTTCTCAGTGAAATGCTGGTAAAATGTTGTTAAAGGGTGAATAGAGGAGTCATGTGATGACTTCGTGAGAGCGGAGTTTCAAAAAGAGCAGGAATTTTTAAAGAGACAGATGCCAACTTCAAGGTGTTTAATTAGAAAGAAAAATTTCTCTTAAGTCATGTTTGATATATACAGAATTTTTTCAATAACTCAAGTTAAATTAGTTAATTGATAGTGCTATTAAATTGCATTATGTAACTGAAAAACACATCATACTGCCAATTTAAATTATGTTGTCTTATTTTGAAGCCAGCTCTTAACAGACTTCAAGAACTAGACTGTGGTTTGTTTTTCCACAGTCTAAGAGCTTATTTAAAGCCATGACATTATGTCACAATAATCTCATCCAGTTTATGTTTGATTCTCCACCTACTTTATTCCATATTAGTATGACTGATCACGGTGCCTGTAAAACACATGATACAGCCCCTTTAAAAGCAGTAAAAACGGCAAAACATTCAAGGAGGTGAATACTACTTAGTATCACTGTATCCAAAAGCATAAATTTAGTCGTACCGTTGCTGTTTTATGGTCATAATCCATGTTGGAATAGATATTTCCAATGTGTTCCCGTAATCGATTGTCACCGAATTGATTCCTGACGGTTTTGTTAGGTTCCTGGATACCGCGTTGAATATCCCAACGCCACATTCCCTCGTTTAACAGCAATTGAATTTATTCATTAATTTATAAAATTAATGAATGATGTTGGCTATGAGATTTTTTTGTAATTGCCCATAAATTAAGTTGACTCTGATTATTTGATGGATGTGTCAATCATCCAGATCAGCCAATGGACTCCTGAGAAACTGTCATTTACAGAGTCGGACTGGAGAACTGAGAGCTTTGACGCAATGAGGTCAGAACATGTGTTTTTCCATGTAATTTGACTTTTATCACAAAAACAATTGTCATTCGTTACAATGACCATCTATGGTCAGATCTTAGTGGGAGGGAATAGAATCTTAAGAAAAAAAAAACCCAAAATTTAAATACTAACAATGCACTATTGTGCCAAAATAGCTAACTTGGTAAAAACATTGATCCTTTTTTAGGGAGAATGTCTTTTCTCTCCTTTTTTTCCACTGTGTGTCATTTTAATTTACTGTCACTTAATAAGAGAAGTGTGGATTTTTAAATCTTTGGAGTATTTTCTGGAGTCTTGCATTCATTTTGATACCACCTCAATTCAAGTAAATAGTGTCATTTTTGAGCAGAAAAACGCATAGGGCTAAAGAGTCTCCTGTTAAAATCCAACCATTTAAAGGTATTCTTACTTAGAGAGCTATTTAGAGGAAACAATGAAAGCCACATTTCTTTAGACAGAGCTTTCAGTGTATGCAAATTTTAAAACTTAATAGTAGGACGTCTTGTTTTGCTTTTAGCATACTCTGGCCTTGCAGGCATTCTGACATTATCTTTCAGTAAAGGACTTTTGTCTTTCCGAAGGTGTTTGTGTGCTCTTTTTCCAACAACCCTGTCGATATCAAGAGGGGTGTTATTGTCATTCAGGTATCTTTCAGCTGCTTGGCTGGAAACAGTCACTATAAAGCACCACTCTGCATATCAAGTCAAAGTATTGATCTCCTTTAATTGGATAGACAAATGAAAAGATAAATGGGATAATACATCATTGCGTTGTTGAGACTTTACTTTAAGTTTTCTTTACAAATGTTCTCACTACTATTACTAAGATCGAGGGAACAGATTTTCCCTTTTTCTTTGTTTACGCATGAAAAAACCTGATGTCCGTAGCGCCTGCAGCTGTACGGCTCTATGCGCTGTGAGTACCCTGAGATTTTCCTTTGAATAAAAATAAATATATGTAGTTACTGGACTTTTTATGATATCCACCTTTTCCAGAATTAACACAATTGTGAAAAAAATAAATATGGTCTTTTGTGTCAATCCATCCAACAGGTAGCCCATGTCTTTTTGGCATCTCTGGGCGTGGACACTTACTAGTCATAAGCCTAAACGTTATTGGTCGGTTTACTTTTGTTTATTTGTAAATTGGCACTCTGTAAGATAAGATAGCTGAAAATGAATAAGTGAACAAATAGGAGTTGAGTAGATCCCGACTAAACTTTTAACTCGGTGTTCAGATCTAATGGGGTTGCCCTGACCCTGCATTCGCTTTTGAGGGGGTTTTTTGTTTTGGTTTCAGCCTGACATTAAGGCCGATGTGATCCCGTGACATCTGCTGCGCTCTTCCTGAGCATCGAGCTAAGAGGGTTAAGCTAGGTTTGATACATCGAACTGTTTTTGTGGCCCATGTGCACCACATCTGTGTGGCATATTCGTGTGGGTTAGGTTTGTGCTGGTTTTGTGCGCCACGTCTAATGTGCATGGCACACAAAGCCAGCACGTGGAGGCCAGGTACAATCATAGTTTTCTGCGTACATTCCGATAACATCCAGCAGGTGCACATGGAAATTCTGATACTTTGCTTAATTTAACATCACCGTCCATGGTTTTGCGAGGTCTTGTTATTTAAATTTTGAATGCAGCATTTGCCACATTAATTAATCTAGTTATTATTTGTATTTTTGTTGCCAATCAAGGAGCTTCTGAAAAAAAGCCAATTTACTGCAAAATCAGATATTCTGGAAAGAGATGAAAAATAGAAAGATGAAGAAAGAAAGAGTAGAGGGAACAGAGAAGGGGGCACCCAGAAAGTTTAATGTTACCCAAACTGCAACCCGCAAAGATGAGGAAAGAGTCAACAAATTATAGCACTGGAAAAAGTTTAGATGCCACCTCAGGAAAGACAGATATCATGTGAGCAATTTAACTCATCAGAAATTTTCTTTCACCAAAGTTTAAACTACTAATGCAGCTGAGGAAGAGGAGTAGAGCATGGATCTGTAAAGAAGAGAGTCGCTATGACAAGTATTAGGGAAGATCAAAGTGAACAGTGGTAAATGTCTTCGGCTCAAGTATGAATGTGACAGGATTTCGAGTTGATCTCAAAAGTATCACCATTTTTATCCTGGTTTTTTATTCTTGCAAATATCTTCATGAGACAACATACTGAATTTGTTTTGCCTATTTTCTCGAGAGTGGTGCCCCGATTTGGTAATTTTCATCTCATATTACATTTGTACAGCTGCTACAGACCCAACACAGCAAATATTCATCACTAACATTCATTCCATATCAATTATTGAACAAACTACAAATGTACGTGGGGGCTGTCATTCTGTGGCTGGGGACATCAGCTGGATTTCTGCTGCTATGCATCATGTTACCAACCAGACAAAGGACATATGCTCCAGACATTGACCCACAGAGTCAGTGGGACCCAACCAGAATCGGCACGCAAACCAGGATACACAGTGACAAACATGCGTGCACACAGACACACACACGCAAACACACACACAGAGCTACAAGCGCACCACCTCCCCAGGGGGCAAACAGGACAGAAGACTGTCAGGAGAAATCAGAGTTAACATTCCCTTCTGTCACTGGGATTTTAAACTCCCGGGTTTCTCTCTGAAGGTTCCATTTCCACAAAAAAATAAATAAATAAAAAAAAAAGGAGTTCATGTATTCAGTCTTGTATTCTCATTAGCCTTTGTGTTTATTGCTTATGTTTACTGTCATGGCAATAAGCAATACAGAAATGAGTGCTTTGTTTCAATGAGCAAAGTGAAGCCCAGTCCCTGAAAGACTAAAGTTTATTCATAAATATTCTGTGCAATATATGGTGCAGACTCCGGCTGTCTCTCACAGCTCTAATTTGTTCTCTTTCTGCCTTCCTACTTGTCATTTCAGCTGTTCTGTCCCTTAGGAATAAAAGCAAGAAGAGACCTCTGTCATTCCCTTTAGATGAGTCTGTCACGTTACTTCACAGTCAAATCATAAGCCGTTAAGAAGTAACATGTTAATGGTCTAGTTAAATCTTAAGATCCAGAAAGAACTTCTCATCAGTAAGACGCTACATCTGCGCAACACATCTGTTTTTGGTGGCTGGCTTGTTTCCTTCCAACAAAGACTTGTATAAAAATTAAGGTAATGAAGTCTTATGATGCATCTTATAGGAATTCACACTCTTAATCACCCCACAGCAGCAACTGAATTCAAGACAAGTCATTAAAGGAAGCCCTTGTTCATAAACTGCCCCTTATTAATTCTCCTCTCCCTTCAAAGTTTTTCACAAACTACTCGACGCCTTATAAACAGCGTATGCTTAATCGGCTACACGGACATATCTGCTCGAACTCACTACCTGTTTTTCCATTTCCTCAACCTTCCCTCAGGTGATAGACTTTACAGTTAATTGGAAGTAGGTTTTAATGAGTTGGCCTTGAGATTATATCTTTTCCTTTCATTTCAGGGGAACGCTGGAGAGGAAGGGTCGATGAAGTGAACGAAGAGTGAGGAAAAGTAAAGGGAGGTATGGAAAAAAAAATCTCTCTGTGAAGAATGTTCGAAAAGTTTCCAGTAACTGCTATAGTTTGCACATGTCTTTATATATCTGCTTTTTTCATTTGATCGTCAAACGCAGAAGTGTGTGAGCCAAGTCTGATTTGGCAGCTCATAGGAAGTAAAACTTAAGGATTGTTCATCTAAAAACGTGTCTTAACTAAAGTACAATTTTCTGTACCATACAAGTTTTCTTTATTTTGGTTGATCCTTTGGTTTGTCTTTAAACACTAAGCCCCCCGTAATCAGTAGACGTCTGTCTGATACGCCACCTGTCTTCCTGCTGTTCCAAAAAAAAAACAGACAGAGTGAACCACTGGGGATTGGATAAGGTGCATTCTGACACCTTCTGTTGTCACCGTTTGGTGTTTGACTCTTGATCTGATCCGATTTATCATTAATATAACCTCTGATACATTCTATCACATAACCAAGTTAAAACACATTTTCTGTTGCTGCACTTTACATTTTGGGAACTCCTCGTGTTTTACTTCCCCTCCCACGCCCTCCGATGTGGTAAGGGGCAACTAGCTTTGGATCAGCTTAGCTTCAGCGCTACTGTTGCTACTACTGTGTCGGATATGTGGTTGCTCCTCTGCTTTGGAGGTGTGAAAGTTTGCCAAAGTTATGACGTCATTTCACATTATGTGGCAACACACATAGCTAATGCAGGTAAACCCCACAAATCAATGACAAGCATGAACTGAACATAAAAAAAGATCACACACCTACAGATTTTTAAAAAAGGGCCTAAGGTAAAGTGTTTTTCTTTAGGCAACATCATCCTAAACTCTATGTAACTAAGTAAATTATACAACTAGTCTCTCAAAGCTTTAATGGATTTTCAATCATGTCTTCATTGGAACCTTTAATTAACAAATAGTAACATAAAGGCCATGATTCTCCCTCAGTTGAGTAAGAAAAAATCTTAAAATAATTCGCACATTTTTTCCCCCCTCACACATCTAAGGCATTTATTCCGCAGATTATTAGAACCTCATAAATACCTAATCAGTGGTGCTAATCAGCCCCATCATCAAGTGCAGGAGGCTAAAAATACACATAAAGGCACAAACAAGTTAGGCTCATACACAAACACTTTGAGCAAACTTTTTAAAGGGGCACTACTATGTATTTTTCAGGTACGTAGTGCCATTTTATAGTGCAATCGAGTGACTCTAGACTCTTGATCTGATCTGGGTCTAACACTGCATGGGATTAGAGATTAATGTCATTTTTAGAAACTTCCACCATGCTGCCACCATGAAAAGCTGATATTAACTCTTTTAGACGAGACATGTCATTTTATGTTTGAGCTAATGAATGGTAGATCCAAAATCTTTCTATTATTGCACAGCGTCTATTCTATATCTAGTCAGGATTCATCTTGCGGGGTATGTCTTAACTATTTTACAATGTATTGTAACCTGTCAGCCCAGAAGTGGAAATGAAAGTTAAGCAGATCTTGTAGCTAACATGCAGGATTTATCTTTCCACAGAAATTTAGAGAGAGACTAAACCAGTCTAAAACATTTTGCTTGGGATCAAAGCAAACTGTCACCTCGCAGATGACAGTTTGCCAGATGCCTTTCTACCATTACTGACTGCCTTTCCATTCACTGTAAAATTGTGGAATTTGACATTTTGAAAACAAACTTGCTTAATGGAAACAAGTAAATTTAGAAAAAGCTTGTTTTTTTTTTTTGTTTTTTTTTTGTTGTTTTTAAGTTTTGGCACTCGGATGACGAGCGGTCTTTTTTTGGATGCATCAAAATTAGTGCTTTTCGCAAAACTGTAAAGAAAACCCTTCTTTCGCATCACGAGCCACATGATAAACAACAGGATTGTTACCGCTGGCAGAGAAGTGGGATATTATATTTTGCTTAGTGTATCACCAATCTGTCATTAACAAGTAGAGGTTGTGATAAACTATGTGCAGCTACTCAGCTTTTAAATCAAACCGATTCAAATTTATACCAGTACTGCAAAGACAGTCAACTCTGACACTCACATTTCATCTTCAGATCAGAACTCTACAAAGATTAGCTGCTCAAAGAATCACAGTCAGACTTAAGACTATGTTTGTAAAACTGATCAAAAGAAAGAACGCTCGGGTATCAACATTATCTGATTCTTTGTGAGTCCAAAGCATAGAGTTGAAATAAGTCTAAATATCTGAAATATCTAAAGTACAAGGGAATTTTCTTGTCACTGTGTCCTTGCCTCTTGCTCAAATGAAGTCAGAGTCTGAGATTTGTAAAAACCTAATTTATTCATCCATTTATTTTTTTCCATCTTCTCATACCAGTGCTTCATTTCATCTAATGTTGAAGTTAACTTGTGTTGTTGAGTATTTAGCATTCAGTCTCTGAGGACTGCAACTGTCAGTCAAATTTCAAGGCATTTCATGTTTTTGGCTCCTAAGTGTTGGGCTGATTGACAGCTGATTGAGAGTACAAACCACAAAGGTTTCTCCCCTGGGATGGTAAGAAGGATGTCTTATAGCACAGCAGTGCCCATATAATTCATGATGTAACATTAATAGAAATGATCTCAAGGACCTTCCACTGTGCATAGCCAATCAGCATTAGAGCAGCGCTAACTGTATCTTCAGTTTTATAACGAGTATGAAACCCACAAACTCCCATAAACTCCACATTCCATTTTGGTCAGCTGTGAACAGAGCACTGCTGACATTATAGCTAAGATCTAGTTGTCAGGTAAATATGTACCACCTAGTCAGGCAGTTGCAAGTCTATAGAAATCTAACATGCTTGTTCATTCACTTTAAACTTGATAACGTACCACACATGAGCAAAAGTTAGTAAAAGTATCAGACAGTGACTTCCACTCAACAGGAAGGGTTGGAAAGAAGCTTAAAGTCTTTTAACCTCTGAACTGTCAACCTCAGAAACGTTTGGTTCTATGAGAACACCAGTGTCCTGATGACAGTTCAGAGGCTTCAAACAATCTCCAGTTTCAAACTCCCCCCATTTTATTCAGAAATATAAACAAAATAACTATTTAGGCATTTTATTTTATTTATGACAGCAGATGTTTATCAACAGTCTGTAGTAAAGCAAAACTCCACTTTCATTAAAGGGGAAGAAGTATGTATTTTACAAGTACATTTTATAGCACAATTAAATAACTTTTACCTTCAGTTGTTACAAAAATGCGATATATCAAATATTAGTTAAAAGAATTTGATCTAAATTGTCTCTTTCTGAAACTCCACCAGGAAGTCATCACAACATGGCTCCTCTATTAACCCTTTAGCAATGTTTTTACCAGCGTTGCATTGAGAAGAGGTACCTACAATGAGCTCAGTAGTTGCACAGTTAAATTTGGTGTTTACTAATTGCTGCTGGCTAGTCTGAAGGAGCTGAAGCATGTCTGAGGAGGATTGGTTGCATGGGAGGTTAAAGGATTTTTTTTTTTTTTCAAACATGCATAAAAAAAAAAAAAAAAATCGAGGCAACAGTTACAACTGAAAACAACTGATGCCAGTTGAGACAACGAAAGCCTCAAAGTTTCGTCAGTAATATTCAGAGTAAGTCTTTAAGCCAACAGTCAATTGGAATTTATAAAAGAATGACATTTATGAATGCTGTGGATTTTGTTTGACCAGAACTCTTGATTTGGTCCTTTATGAAACAAACAGAAAAAAAAAAAAAACACAATCATATCTGATTAAATTCAATGGAAAGTAAGATCAGGTATAAGATCAAGAGATGTGCGGATAAGACAAGCCAAATCAATAACACTTTAGTTTAGCTCCAGTACTTCTTTCTGTCAGCTTCAAGTGCTCAAAAGAGACATTTGAGTTTTTTGGAAAAGAAGTGAGTGGTGCACCCTGTTCATGATCATTTTTACAAGCAGTAAGTCCATACAAAGTTATGCTTTGTTATTTAAGTTGCAGAAGATATAATCACATTATTTCGTCAAACTTTCATACAGAGTCAGCTGCTGGATTTGTAGAGATTTAATGATGAAAAACAGGATAAGTGTTGCAACATCACCTAAAGCCATGACAAAGACTGAAACAGAAATTCTTCTAGCCATCGTGTAATGAGGCAGTCCTCAGTCGTGCTGAGAGAAGGCAGGATATGACCAGACAAGAATCTTCTCTAACAATTTCAGTTATTCCCAAACCGTAGCAATGTTTTGAGGGCTGAAAAATAATTTGACTGAAGGTTGGTGAAACATGTCAATCAACACAGCGATGAATTCATTATCAAACGAGAAGAGGAGCTCGACTGTGGCCGGTTAAACAGCTTATATATCATAGAAGGGAGATTTGGTTGCCTCTGCTGAAAGGGGAATATTAGCAGGATTATCTGGCAACCCTGTTGGTGTGGTGATTAACGTTAGAATCCCATTTGTAAGGGCTTCTATGCTTCCTGTTCAAAATGCCATTTTGTTTGCATTTAACGCTGCTGGATTGTAACCAGGTAGTCGGTAGATCATAGAATAATGTCTACATACTGAAGGAGGAGCGCAGACTGATCTAACACTTATTACAATACTGAAAAAGGTATTTTCCAACAGAGTGAAGGTAAATTGTTCCAGTGCACAGAGGGATAACATTTTGAAGTTCTGTTACTACGTACCAGTGCATCGTGACCCACTTAAAGCAGTAAGAGTACAGCTTGGGTCTAAGTAGACCTGTACCTAATACAAATGGAAAAATAACATATGGCCAAGTGGTTATTCGAAAAATGAATACCTCGTGAGATGACATTTATTGCTTTAAGTCTTAATCAGGATAGTGTGGGGTTTTTCATTATGGTTTAGTTTCACTTTGTTGTGACTTTTTGTCCAATTCAGTTAGTTTCACTTAGTTTGTAGAGGGTTTGCTGGTTTTTATAAGCTATTATTTGTTAAACATTGTTTAGTTTCAGTTTACTTTTTAGTAGTTATGGTAGTAACTACATACTTTTGTTAACTTTTGGTGCAGAATTTAAAAGTCAAGAGTTGTAGTGTGGGCTGCCTAGCGTTAGGAGGAGTATGGAGTACAGTAAATTGCTGGCAGCTGACATAAACTGCTTGTGTAATCAATTTTAGATCAGTTCAAAAAGCTAATAAATAGATCCGTAAATACAAAAGCTTAAGGATAATACATCTATAATTTCAGTATGTTTTAGTTAATTTTATTTTAACTTTAAGCACACAATATAGTCCAGTTGTGTGTAGGTTCTCACCCATTAATTGCCATTTTTATTTATTTCAGTTTTTGTTATTTTACTCAGCTATAATAGCCTTGGTCTTCATTTTTGCTCATTTCATCTATCACCTATTAATACATTTCTACAACCCTGTGAACATCCTGTTCTGTGCGTGTGAAGGATGAACAGTGCGATACAATGAGGTTGGTTTCAAAAAGATGGAGACTGAGGAAACATGTGATCACTTCAGCATGAAAATGTACACCAAGAGGGTGTTCACAATGTATGTGAGTGTGTGTGTGTGTGTGTTTTTAGTTTTTAGATGAATACATGAGGTCCACAAATATTGGCAGTAAATTGTCTCCTCCAGCAGGGTCTCAGGTGGGCAAGCTGGGCACACCAGCAGTTGCAATAACACACCTATTCTCACACATTCTCATCCCCCCCTCCGTTTATAATTTTATGTCACATTTTACCCTGTCGGAATTCAAATTTGTCCTTGAGCAAGGCATTAATTAGCTACAAAGATATTAAACCTGCTCCCTAACTTGCCGGAAATGATTTCCCCAGTTTGGATTTATTTTAGCTGCAGGACACCCATCATCACACCAGCAAGCAACAACACAGTGATTACCCAGTGCTACAAGCTCAGATCAGAGCAGAGCAGCAGAGAAAGAGGGAGATGAACAAAAACAGAGAGATAAATGGGATGAATGTGCCCAGCACTGAATGGACAGATGGAAAGAAGAAAAGAGAAAAAGATGCAAGAGTGGAGGAAGGACAACATTTTTCCACTCTCACTGGAGGTGCTTAAATAAAGAATTTGCTCAACAGATAAGGGACGATCACATACAGTTAGAATTGAACCTACTCAAGCATACAGGGAGCAAGAGAGAGATTAAAGCCCCGTATTCCTGACCCAACACTCTGCCAGCCTCTGTATCACCCACACATAATTCTTCCTCATGTTTTCAGCTCAATAAGACAAGAATCAACTGTATATTTATAAAATATAGAAATCAATCAGTATTGAACTCAACATTTAGAGTTCAATTTAGAACTTTACAAGATAACCGGAACAGAACTCTGTGTTACCTTATTACCCAAAGTTCAAGTCGTTTAAGTCATTTATTACTTTAAAACTAATAAGCCTGTTAAAAAAGATGTAAGAAAAACAAATGTCAGAAGTAACAAGACATTATAGAAAGCACAACTTAATGTCTAAATGTAGAAGAGTTGAAGTCAAAAGTATCCATGATTAAATCTACTTAAGTACAGTAGAGATACATGAAAAGGTACAATTACATCCCACCACAGCCTGTCATCACAAAGGAAAAACATAAAACATTTCATTTCCGTCTGTCGATAATTGTCAATATTGATAATTATTGATTTGTTTTTTATTTAAAGTATCTGAAATTCTGCCAAACTGTTGGATTTACTGTTCCTTATTTATCCACAGTTTTCACTCCACGACTTTGCTGTTGCTAGGTAACCAAAGAGCGTGTGAGTTAGTTGATGCCACCAACCTTGCTTAGCTCACTGTGAGAGCTGGAGAAGATAAAGCCTTTCATCTGACTACAACTCCCAGAAAGCTGTGCACTTCTGGATCAATATATAATTAATACCATCAGTTGTATTACCTATTGATATTGATCACATGTCTATTGTGATAGATGTTAACTATCACAATAGATTTTAGGATTTTGGTCACTTTGGTTACCGTTATGAATCATGGCTGAGAAAAGTTTAGCTAAATAAAGTGAGCATGCAGATGATGAGAACATGAATCTTAAAATACAGTAGACTATGAATGTTGCACCAGTGAAATCCTTTTGGTCTAATAATGTCGATGGTAGTCGACATTACTAATGTTTTCTCCGGTATAAATTGAGTCTTCCATGATATTTTGCATACCTTTTTGAAGAGCAGAGAGTCCTGCATGTGCTCTGCGTAGACGGAGGTGAGCCTGTACTGGTTCTCAGTGGTTATGTCTATCTGGTAACCAGTCAGGACGTAGCAGACGGTGCGAAACTCCTGGATCTTCTTTTGAAACACCTCCTTCAGCCTCTGGTTCCTCAGCTCGGAGCTCTCCATCTGCTTACGTAAATCTAGAGCAAAATATAATAATTACTATACGCCTGCACTGAATACGTTTTACATATGAACTTTAGTCATCTGTGAAAGCCATCATCTTTGTAAACAGTTAGCATTCTCACTACACTGACGCAGCACTGGCGGGCAGATCCAAAACAAAACAAATCCAATGAAAGTGAACCGTACAGCTGCTCACTTTCACTTCTACATAAAGTAAATGATCATCACAGCAGAAACAGGACCAGGTATCATTTCAACTTGTCCAGCAAAAATTCTAATAAATTCAATTTGTTTCTATAGTAAATATCTATGCTGCTGAAGGCTGAGTGAATTCTGCTAGTTTATTGTCTGGTTACGACAATAAACTAGTTGCAACCAGGCTTGTAACTGTAGCAAATTTGTGATAAACAACACTATTGTTGTTTGAGACCATTTTCAAGCACAAATAATAAATTGCATAATAAAGCAAGTTTGCCGTCTCAAAGATAAATAATCTTTCATTTTGTTAAGAAAATACTTAAAACTCAAAGATATTTTGAGTGTCTGAAATAAAACAAACCAAAAACAACAAATAAATGGAAAAATAACTCCACACAAACACACACACGGCAGACACAACTGATGAAGTATCTGTAAACAAAATTGTCTTTCAAAAAATATTAATCATCAGAATGAAAAACATTGAGTTCATTTTAATTTGCTATGGGATTAATTAATTTCTTTCTTATTACAACATCTTATAAAAACATGTTTTTACATATTTGTTAAACTAAGGCAGACAGACAACATGTGAAGAAATCAAGTTCCTCCCAGTGGTTTTACTGCCATCTGCAAAAATGTACCTCTGCTGATCAGAAACAACCAATCAGAGTCAGAAGGAATGTCTCAGAGCCTCTAATCAAGCCAGTGTATGTGCTGCTCACACCCTCCCCTTTACTCTCTGCTCCAACACAGCTCCTCCTAACACGAATGCTAAGACTACTTAGCCAGGCTAAAATCAGATAAACAGTTTTTATCTAACCTTGGGTTATTTCTCCACTGTTTGCCCAGAAAAATGTTTTTCTGCAGCTGCAAATCTCAACAGTTATTCTTTTCATTAACTTCAATCTTATTTATAAATATGTATTAAACTAGCAAAAAATAAAACTGTTTGAGTTCCACAAACAATTATTCTTGCCCTGCTTTCATTAAGAGCCAACTCAGTACTGACGTGTTTCCATATTGGGAATCTTACCCAGCACTTCTTTGGGTGGGGGTAAGGTGATGCTGAAGCCAGGCGTATGAATGCTGGAGTCGTCTTGTGAGGCCACGCCTCCTTCCTGCAAGGAACGTACGAGTTCCCTGAGACGCGTCAATTCCTCTTGGACCGCGTCCGCTTCCTGCTGACGCTGCTGCTTGGCCTCGGCGGTTGGGTTCAGCTTCAGGTGGATGACGCGGGTTTTGACGGGATCATAGTCTCCCTGAACCAAGCAGAAGAACAGATAATATCCCAGTCCTTCAATAATCAGGAGTGTTAACTGGACTCGTCCTGATTAGAGTGAAGAACCTTAACAACATTTGATTAAAAGCTTGCAGATGATTTTCAAAAACTAAAATCACAAAACCATTAGTTTCTGATAAATGTTTTATTTTATTTTTTTGCATAATATACAAGATAAAGTTATAGAGATGCCATCCAATGCTTTAAATAGCAGCTTCAAAGGTTTTAAAAAGGTAAAGTCTGTGTTGACATTTGAAGCTTCAAGTCAAGAATAGAAAATTCTACACTTGTTGCAATGTCAAACTTTGACACCCAGTTTTCTTGGTAGAAAGAGAACGAACACGATAAAATTATCAACCTCATTTTAATTCATCATTTATTTGTTGTGACAGACCTATTTTGACCAAGTGGATTCATTAGAATCTCATTAGAATGTCAGCCAGGATCTGCCATGGAGACTTGAGCTTTAGGGGAGTTAACGGATAAGCAAGAGAAGACTGCAGTTGTGTCTGAATAGTTTAAAGGAAGAGCTCTCCACAGCAGCAACTTGCACGGCTCAGCTTTAAGGTCTCCATTTCTGTGTTGCAGTGTTAAAAGCTACATGCAAGACAAAAAACATCCCAGGGGAATAACTGAAATGTGCATTGCAAGATATTTTTAGTCAGAATGGGCGGTAATTAATAAAAAACCAAATGTTGGGGTGACCTTTGTATCTTGTGACAAGTATTTAGGAGAGCATTTATCACGTCAACAAGAGTAATGGGGTTTTTGTCATTTACTGCTGAAACTTTGTGCGGTCAAAAAGTCAGACTAACTCAAAAAGGTTCTCACAGGGTATTTTTAAAAATAATATACACCAGGGGTTTTCAAAGTATGGCAGAGCCAGCTCACCTTTTCCCCCCTCAAGCACCCTTCCTACTACATTATTAGGGTCCCAAGCCAACAGAGGGGGCAGAACAGGCAATGGAAAGCAGGTCTGTTTGCCTGCTCCAGGAAACTGCTTGAGCTTGAAGAAGTGAAGACTGAAATGTACAATTCTTGGTCAAATTGGAGGCTTGGGGACGGGCAGAGCCTGGACTTAGGTTAAATTGTAACGGCAACACCAAGTGGTGGAAGACAGACGTTGTTGCCTTTAACGACTGAGTACAATCCACTGAGTGCAATATGACTGCTCCATCAAAGCATGGAATGCTTTGTAATTGTACAGGTTTTTCCTTATTGGTATTATTACTTTCTACTAAGACACATTGGGCTGAAGAACCAGAAAATGATAGAAAACATCTACTATGGTAGTCTGGTAGAGAGAAAGCTAATCACTACTCAGACAAAGGACAAGCAAAAGTCAATGCGTTTTAGCGAATAACTTTTAAACTATAAATCCTACAATCAAAAACCTTGAATTGTGTGAATCCTTGGATGATTCTGCATCACTCTTGCATTTGTGCGTCACTAACACAAAAGTTAATTGTCAATCAATCAAGTCTATTTGTATAGTAAATTGCATCTACAAGGCAATTCAAAGTGCTGTACATGATAAAAACATATACAAATAAAAAGTCATAAAAACATACAGTCACCACTTGAAAAGCCAGTAACAAACATTACATTTTGAGTCAGGGTCATTATCAGAATCCTTAATACACATCAAATATATCGTTTAAATATTCAGCACATTTTATGAATACATAGATTCTAATGCACAGTGAGACATCTCTGCATAATGGTTTTTCTTGGACATTTGGTGATAGGGATGCTGTGGGATTAAAAAGTTTATCCCTGCACAATCATTGGATTAAATTACACCAAACTTGGTACAGATGTTCCAGACAACACCCTCAGGCCAAAGCCTGAATATGATTATGAAGCGTGTTGTATCTTGCCTCATATTTGATCAAATCTCAAAGTTGAGTGAGAAAAAAAAAAAAAAAAAAAAATCACATTATAAAGACATAGTGGACAATTTTCTAAATATGATCACTGGGTGGCACTGTTACAAGAAATGTTTTTTTTTTTTTTAAACAAACCCTACCAGACCCCACCAGGGACAAGGGTGTTAGAAAATGGATGGATAGATGGATGAAAAGTCTAGATCTGTATTCTGAGTTAAAATGTAAGTATTTAAGCACCAAAGACCTTTTAGGGGCATTCTATAGCACAGTCAAGTAACTATGTGAACTTCAGTTATAAAAATGCTACGTAATCAAATTTGACTTAAAAATTTTTGACTTTGCCTTGGGCTGGCTCTAAATGTGACCAACTTTACAGAGCTTGTTTTAAGGACCCTGGGGAGAATGGACAAAGTGGAATGGAAAGGCAATCTATTACCACTTGATCTTTTCTTTTTCTTTTTTTTTTTCCTTTTTCTCTGTCTCTCATTCTTTCTTTTTCTTTTTTTTAATCAGTCTGCTTTTATAAACTGGGTCACCTGATTTCCTAAATAGCCAGTACAAAATGTGTCAGGATGCATTTAAATGGAGAAACATGGATTTATGTCATGTTCAAGAACCATAAGACAAAACTAGCACAAAAACATTTTCTGATTGTCTGCTGAGCTGATGCAGACTAATTTTCTCTCCACATATTCTTAAGGGAAGATAACTTTTTGTGTGTTTTACACAAACATCTACGACAATCAATGTTGGTCCTTTGAAAAAGATTTTTCAAACCTTTTCAGGATGTTTGTCAATGAGAGAGTGCAGGGCTTGGAGGCTTCCTCCTATCACCTAGAAGATTTATCGGAGAATATGCTGGCCAGTCGACAAAAACTAATCCTAATCAAAGATTTCCTGCACTGCCTTATCTTTCATGTGGCATGAAAGCTCAAAATCTCCCACAGTGAAAAAGCTGTGCAATATTTTGGCAGAGTTTGCAGGTGGCTACTTAAGAACTTTGACCGTGATTGGCATTTGTCGTTTCCAAGCCATAGTTATCACCTCCAATAATCCATTTAAGGGTTCCTCCAGAGGCCAAGCATGGGAAAGTGGCAGATCATATTACATTCAGAGTGGCAAGTGAGGCTCCAGCAAAGTCTTTTTTGATTTATTTCAAAAGCAATAGCAAGCAGTTTTCCACTGACTCATTCTCTTTTTGTATTTGTAAAAGTAAACTCAAACATTTGATGGTGTTATTAAGTCATTATGAAAGTAATGTCGTGCAGCTCTGAGAACCGGATCCACAGCAGAGGCACATTTAAAAACTTAACAAAACAAAAAAAGCACACCACAATCTCAATTAAGCCTCTTCAAATAGTTCCAGTACTTATGTTTGTGCCTCATTATATGATGACTTTATAGGGACATTTTACAGTCAAGTAACTATGTTAACTTCAGTTGTTATAAAAATGCTACATAATCAAATTTGACTTGAAAAATTTTGAACTTTGTAATTTAATGCGTTGAAATATGGCCTCTGTCTCTTTAAGAAACTCCTTCTTTTTTCTGAAACTCTGCCTCCAGAAAGTCATAATAACATGGCTCCTCTATTAACCCTTTAACAAAGTGTTTACCAGCATTTCACTGAGAAGTAGCTCCTATGATGAGCTCAGCAGTTCCACCAGGTGTTTGCTAATTGATGCTGGTTAGTCTGAAGGAGCTGTCCATCCAAAGTCAGCAAGCCCAACCTGTCCGTCCATGAAACAAGACATGTCCATGCTGTCCAAAGAGCTGCACCGAGTCGACCGTCAAGCCTTTCCTCACACACCATTATTTCCAAATTATGATGGGCGTTTGTGCACCTCTGAATTTAGCATTTAGCACTTTTTATACACAAAAAAGCACTTCCCCTGCGCTCCTACCACCAGGATTAGCAGATTTTCTGGAGGAAATCCTGCTTATCAATAAATTCTGATACAGAATCACAAGAATGTTTAACTAAATAGTTTCAGAATTTGAACATTGATGCAACCGGTTTAATGCCTGTTTATGTATATGTCAAATAGAATTGCAGTTTGAATCTCTTGACATCTCTTGGTTTAATGTCTGCATTATGTATTGTTTAGAGTTCTTCAAGGTGCATCTGGGAAAAGAGTCCCCTTTCTTGTTTTATGGTCATGTTGAGAGAGATTTTAAGATTGCCAAGATAAAATATGACTAAACTTTGTTCCAATTGCCATCAGGTATCCTTGTATGACCAATAATATAAAACCTCTCAGCTACAGTGCTTGACAATTACAATACTAAGCTATTTACTAGGCATTGTGCTGCATTAAATATTCATTCTTTGCCGAACATTTAATGGCTTAAGTGGGTTTTTGCTAATGCTGAAATGTTTGATGTCTTTGTACCTTGACAAATTACTGAACTCCCTGAGCAATTTTAATGAATAAAAGCAATTTTATGACATATTTTATGAGAGAGATGGAGAGATTGATAATGATATAAAGACGGAGTCAATTTAGGAGTTAGGCTAGAGCAATCTGTGACAGTCGGTGTAACGAAAGTTCTCATTGTGAGGTTTATGAGGTATTCACTTCTGAATGTCACTCACTCATGCCCATTCAGGCAATGATTTCCACCCTCCAATGCCTCACCAGCCAGTCACTCATCTCTCGACGCAGACTGATGAGCAGCTCTCTATCTCACTGGGGGAGTCAAAAAAATTAACTCCTATGAATTGACCCGATCCATTGACTGAGTAACCTTGAAACGTGTAGAAACTCACCCCTTTGGTCAGTCGCCCGCTGCCTTAAAGGTAGTGGTCATGCTTGAAGAGATGTGGATTTCATTTACTCCATGGCTAAATGGAGCAAGACGCTCAGCCACACAGATTTCATCAAAGTGCCTTGGCAGGCTTAGTTTGGTGCAGTTTAAGTCAGAAGGAGTTACAGAACCTGAGATTAAAGATTAACTCTCATACATAAGCAGTATGTGGAGGCTGGGAGGCGAGGGGGGAACCCCCAAAATAAAAATAGCCACAGGTGAAGACAAAAGGTTATTAAATAATTTTGTTAGACTGAAATAGTTAAATTAAATGTCTGCATTTGCGTCAGCAGTGTTGATCCCATTACTCGTCAGCAATAGTATAACTTTATCACATTTTAGGGCAGTATTATGGAAAATCGACTTGTACCTCATGTTCTAAAGTTATTCCCTCATCAAAAACATACATGTGTTGCCTTGATTTTCTCATACAATTTTGAGAAATCCTTCAATTTCCTCTGGCAACCATTCTCATCTGTGTAAAACACTTATATCAGGTATCCCCAAAGTCGGTCCTTGATGGCCAGCATCCTGCATGTTTCAGTTCTCTCCTTGGTGGTAGTGAATGACAGTGTTCTTCTTAGGCCTCTAACTAGCCATCATTTGATCCAGGTGCATTAAATCCGGGAGAACTAAAACATGCAGGATGCCGGCCCTCGAGGACCGACTTAGACCTAGATGAACCTAGTGCCATCTTTAAGGCACAGTTCTTCCTCAGAGTTGCAGCTGCCAAGATTCCGCTTCATTGAACACCCTACCCCTCAACTTCCCCACTCAGCTCCTTCAGACTAGCCAGCAGCAATTAGCAAACACCAGGTGTAACTCCAGATCCTTGGAGTTCAAAATAAGAGCTACTTCTCAGTGCAACGCTGGTAAAAACGTTGTTAAAGGGTTAGTAGAGGATCGCCGTTAATAACCTTCTGAAGACGAAGTTACAGAAAAAGGAGGCGCTTTTAAAGGGACAGAGGCTATATTTCAAGGTGTTAAAGTAGGAAGTGAATTTTTTTTTTAAGTCAGGGTTTCCCCCAGTATTTTATAAGCCTGTCAAGTGTTTTTAAGCCTTTATTGTTGGTGTTCAGGTGTCAATCTTCCAATAACACATAATTATCAAGTGATATTTTCAAATTTCCTGTCAACTTTAAATATTTGATATATGAAAAATACAACGGGCCGCTGAATGAATGACTGCCCAAGCACCCAACCATCGGGATTAGCAAGTTTTCTGTGGGAAACCTTGTAGGTCATATTTGTATGCTATAAATATAGTATTTTTAACTGAAGCTAACATAGTTGCTTGACTGTGCTATAAATTGGCACTATGTCCCTGGAAAACACATAATACTGCCCCTTTCATAACTAAACAGCTAAATGTATTCACCCCTGTCCAAATCTGTGTCCACTGTAATCCTTTCATCCAATAAAAGAATGGGTTTTAATCCACCTTTGGCTCTGCAGCTACTTAACTGGACGCTGTTGGAATGACACCTGGGTCCAATTGTGCTTGAAAAAACTGTAAGATATGAAATATATTTTCATGCATCAATCCACGGCGGCTTACAGAACAGTCCGCTACCCTTGGGGTTATTAAATTTGTTCCTTTGTGCCAGACGAGTAAATCCATTACAAAAGCCAGTTGGAGGGACGTTTGCTGCCTACCTGCAGGTTGTGTCTCTCCAGTCTCATCTCCAGAATGTTATTCTGTTCTTCCAAACGCTGTCGATCCTTCTCTAACTCTTCGATTTTTTGCCTGGAAATTGCAATTACAACCAAAATAATTATCATTACAGAAAATGTGTGTGAGGACAGGGTCTGTTAATAAACCATCATCAGAGCAACCATGGTTTTAATATGACTTAGAATTTCAGATTTTATATTAATCGGGACTTTTGATGATTTCAGGGAAAGATAGAAAAAGAAACAATATATATTTAAAAGGCAAAGTATTATGTAAAAACCAACATTTTTGTGCTTTATATCATCTTATTTTATTCCCTCATCAAAAACATACCTGAAGTTTCTGGAGACAGAAAGATGTCTTTCAAACACATACTTCTCCTAATGTTGATGATTACTCTTTATAGAAACTCAAAACTCAAATAAATCATAGCTTATTGCTGAAGAAGTGGCTATTTAGACAGCTATGGCCAGCAATGTTAACAGAAAGTTGATTGGAATGAAAAATGTGTTGTGAAAAATGGTGCGAATCAAGGATAACCATGGTGTTGGCTCATTGTGTTTGATTAAGCCATGTCTAATATTTAGATAATTATAGTAAACACCCTTTTTGAAATCCTGCAGATACCTGGAGTAATTACAACTAGTCGGAAAAATGTAATACCTTAGTATGTTGACCTCTTCTTTGTTCACTGAAGAACTGCAGTCACCAGAAGAACCAACTTGCGTCTTTACAGTCTTCAACTCATGCTCCAGCTACGACAGACAAGAGAAAGAATAAAATAATCTTAGTGCACCAACAGTACACCAATGGGCTGTATGCCCAGCAGAAACCTTCAGCCTGCAGACAAATCCCTGTGAAGCAACGTTGCAC
Organism: Poeciliopsis turneri; assembly: GCA_922788865.1. Classification (NCBI taxonomy): domain Eukaryota; kingdom Metazoa; phylum Chordata; class Actinopteri; order Cyprinodontiformes; family Poeciliidae; genus Poeciliopsis; species Poeciliopsis turneri. The sequence goes on from CAKLNU010000176.1 coordinate 420,083, forward strand.
AGTGATGTCACGAGCGCCGTCCAGCTCTCCGCTGGGGGGAAAAAAGCTGCTCACAGATGACGACTATCATAGCTGTGACTATCTTAGCTGTGAAATAATTATCAACATAATGCACTAAATCTTAAATGTACAGCTGATAAGTAAAAGAAAAAGGGACAAGACGCTTTGCTATCAATTGTGAACACACAACTAGATAAGGTACAAAGGTATCACAATTCACAGGTCAGGAAAAGCTTTATTTGCAAAAAAATAAAAGGATCAGGGAAGTACGTCATTTGTGCTAGTTTGACTTTGACAATATTAGATGGAGATGTGCTGCAGAATTTGGTTTGTTTTGGTTCAGTTAAAAAAAAAAAAGAAAAGGATGACCCACAAATACTGGCTGACAGATCATCAGTAGAACAGGAGTTTAAATTACCTAATCAATCATTGCTGTGTTCGGACGATTACTTATTAATAATCGCAATGTAAACATCAAGAAACAGGATTTTTTTAACAGACTGGTTGTTCTGTTCTTTAATTAAATTAAGAATACCTAGATCTCTAGGTTTCATTTTGTTAGCAGAATTGTTCTATCACGGCAGTGCAACTATGGTTAGGCATGTAAAAGGGCTAAACTGTGAAGTCTAGTGCATACTTACCGTTAGCAGCTGCTGTTTGAGCGTCCCTATCTTTTCTTGTGCCTTACTGAGCAGGGCCTGAATAGGAAAAAAAAGAGTTTCTAACACAAAAAGTGAAACTTTACCTATTTTAACGCAGGTTTTCCCTCAGGGTATTATAAGCACTCCACTTACCCAATCCCAGTATAGGCATCATTTATTTACTTTAAAAAGGTTACTTAACCCTGAACAGTTTAGCAAAGACAGATTTATAGATGTCTTATTGAACTGGATGTGAAGCCTGAGCCTGGTGCGCCATCATAAATTATTATAACGCGGTTCTGAAAAGCCACTAAAAATGACTTTTCAGAAGCCTGTATCAGCATTTATATGATTTCTCTGTGAAGAAATCACATAAATCACATAAATGCAGTAGACACTAAAAATAAAAGCCTGAGTGCTTGGTTGGGTCACTCAATGCAAACCTTAAAATCTTAAAACTGTCAAAGAATATCAAGCATAAAAAATATGCAAAGAGAAAAAAGAAGAAGAAATACGTTAAATACTGTCGCCACACACCTCCATCTCTGCATTGTGGCTTTGTGTCCTCTGCAGAACGTCTTCTGCTTCTTTGACTCGTTTACTGAGTTGAGGAGAATACTCGTTTGACGTCAGCTCACTGTCGTAAGACTCCAGTATAGCACGCATGCCATCACGTTCCTGGAACAGAAACATTCAAGCAGTAATGCAGCAGCAAGTTCAAAACCCGAGGTTTCCCTCAGTGTACGATAAGCCTGGCGGGCCATCAGGCTTTACTTGTGCCCCCATCAGGCTAAACATTATTTATTATAGGGGTTTCTTACACACCAGTGACAGTGATAGCAAAGGCAGGCTAAAGAGTTTCTCTGGTGAAACGGTTGGAACCACCATGGCAACGTGTGGTCAGGATTGGACCCTGAGGTCATTTATTTACTGGAGCTAAGTAACCACTTCATGTCTTTACCGGTCTACATGTTAACAACTTCGGTGAATTTTTAACACTTTATTGTTGGTGTTTAAATGTTGTCAAAGTGTCTTCCAATGTTTGATGAATGTGCTTTCTGTAAATTATTCTTTTGCTGTTCTTGCTGTATTACTTACTCGACACTGACGCCTATCAGAGCAACTGCAGTTGGTTTAGTTCTCAACTTTGAAGAATTTGTCTAACACGATGATTGGCTTGCTTCAATGTGGCACTAATGACTCAGCTGAAAAGACTTCCACTTTAACAAGTTAATGCATGTGATAAATCAGAAAACTAACACATTAATATTACATAATGTAGATTAACGAATCTACCTATCTTGACCTGAAAGAACCTGTCCCACTGAGGCTCAGAGAGTTCACAGCAGCGCATCAGACATATGAAGAGCATCGAATGACTGCGAAACACAAGTTTTTTCCCAGCAAAATATGTCTGAATGCTGAAAGTAGCCAATATTACTCATTAATCCTTCTGTCAGACATAATGGACAAAGTGGAAACGCCACACAGAGAAAAACATATAGATGAGCATGGAAATGACCAGGGCAGCTGCCGCGCAAATAGAGACACCCTCTATGCAGAGCTATAGAGGGTAAAATCCCTGTGGTGGAGTGAGAGACTCTGAGACTCCCCTGGAGGATCCCGACCAGCGGATATATGAGAATATGAAATCGTCTCACACAACCAGAGTGAGAGATGCTGAACAGACAGAGGACTTCCAGCTGAGTTATCTCTGCAACGCACAAACAGACACGGGCAGCAGCGAAGCGCAGCTGTGAGCACGACGAGAGTGCATGGATGGGACAGAGGAGATGAGAGAGCTGTGAGGATGAAGAGAGAAGCCAGGAAGAGTCATCGCTCTCTGAGTGAGATCGTCTTTAAGGAGTGCGCATACAATGCGACTAGCAGCAGCAGCGATGAGAAAACAACTGGTGGAAATATGCGACTGCTGACCTTTTCACACGAACCACTTCTCAGTCCAGTGCTCCTAAGGACGCTTGTAAATGGCATCGCGGAGGAGCATTGTTGTGATGAAGTACTGAATTGGGATTGTCGCAAAGGGTGGGAGGTTCTCAAATGAGTTAATGTCATGGTGTCAGACGCCGCTGCGATGCCAAGTAAATTTCTTTTAAATCGTTTTTGATATTGACAGCATTTTCATTATAAGTGAAGGTAAAATGCAGTTTGTAAAATGGTTTCACGTTAATTTTTTCTTTTTTTTACTTTCTGGATGCAGAGGTCGCACAATAACAGCATATAAACTCCGATTAAATAGAGCACAAAAACTTACTGAATAATTGTATTTTAGATCTCTAATAAACAGACAAATCCCCCACGGATTGCTAAAGAAAACAAATTATAACAATGTAAATGAATGTTATGCATTTGGAACGTGCTAACACAATTCAAGCGCTCAAGCTAATGTGCAAGAGGGAATAGAAAACTAAACATCAGTAGGAACACAAGTAAAAACCAGACAGAACAAATAGGTTTAGAGGTCAACGTTTGCTCCAACCACCAGGGCTTCCAGATGTTTGTCTATTAACCTGCAGGGAAATTCAATTTATCACTTTTCTGTGATAAAATGAAAAATTTAATTTAAAAACAAACATGGCACAGGAGAACAGAGTGATAAAACCTATTGCTGTTTTCATCATCTATTGTTGAAAATTGCTTTTCTGTCAACCTCATCTGGTGGCTAAAGATTTCTGTGCCCCTAATAGGTCAGTCAGTCGCCCCACAGAGTTACATACTGTAGGTGATGGTAAGTGCAGGTATTTAGTGGGTGAAGCCTTAAGGTAAAGATAAAAAAATAAAGATAAAAATCAGTTATTTGAAACTGAAAAGAAATGCTGGACTAGTGGGCGAACCATTGAAAAGCTCTTTGCTCGTGACTCGGAGGACGAGCGATGAACCTTCCAGCAAACAGACGAACGATTACGTTCATGTCGCCACGTTCCGTCATGAAGATCAACACATTTCCTTTAATTAAAAGTAAAATAGACGTTTTTGAACAGAAATAATTTTGATTATTTTAATTAACCTAAAACAAGAAATGTTTGGTCTGACTTAACTTCAGATGCTGAGAAAAAAAAATGCGTATGTGTCATCTTATCCAAAGTATGTAAATATCTGCTTTCAACTGTGTGTGATTAGTGTGATAAGAGATTGCAGATGACCTGGGGAATAACACAATGCTGAGAAATCGATATCACACGGTGGTCTAGTCAAATACTGCAGTGGGAAGAAGCACGGGATACAAGCCAGAGGAGTCACATGATAGCCAGCGGCCAGTTTGGAAAAGCAAGGAGCGATGGGAGAATGGAGAGTTATGTTCAAGTCCCTCCTGCGGCCAGTTTTTGAAGCAACTTGCTTTATAGATGCATACTTGGAGTGTGAGTGTGAGTGTGTGTGTGCGTGTGCATGTGTGTGTGTGTGTGTGTGTGTGTGCGCTTTTTAAATTTTTTTTATTGACTGCCAGGTACCTTGGTTAACAAAAGCAGTCGTTTCTGTAGTCGTCGAATGAGCGCATCCTGAGCCTCTCTCTTCTTCTGCTCTTCCACGGTTCTGCCGCATTGCTGGGTCAGCTCTGCTCTGACCTCAGACTGGGAATGCTCCAAGCTCCTGACTCTGACGGGCCGACACAAATGAATTGCGTTGGGACAGATTTTTGTGTGCAAAAAAGGTGGAGGGAAGGGAAAAAGGAGAAAGCAGATTGATTAGGGCTGAACGTTCAGACAATTTGGGAAGAGCAATTTAAAGCCAATTTCTAGTAATAGTTCCTCAAAGTCAACCTACCTACCTACCTACTTGTCTGCCTGTGTGGCTGAATGATGAGCGTCTAGAAATCATTTGAGGCAGAGATTTGTGTCAAGTCTGATCAATAGGACAATAATTACAATGAAGGCTAATAATTATGCTGCAGAAGTCCCTTTGCAGACTCTCGCTCATTCATCATCCTGCAGTTTTGCTGTGTCGTAATGAGCCCAAAACGATCAACACAGGAGAAATGCTTGTTAACCAGCTAAATCTGGGCACGAGCGCAGCATTAATAACAGACAGCACGCATGCAGTCCCTGCAGACATCACCTCAGTCTAAACAGGACGAGTTTAATTAGCAAATTCCCATTCTCAAACACTCATAACCTCACACACACACCAACGGCTGCCGTCAGGAGTGCTATCAGAGTCAGGACCACTTTAATTAACTTTGTGACAATTAAAGACTTCACAGAGATAGACTCTTAATAGATACATGGAGACAGAGAGAGAGAGAGCGCGAGAGAGAGAGAGGGACAGAAAGAGAGAGGGATGCAACGCAAACAAAATGAGAGAAATAAGTCTGAATCAAGGGAGATAGGGGGGGATTTTGTGTGCAAGTCAGACAGTGTGTGTTACCGGCTGCTAAGTGTGTAGTTCTGCTCTTTCAGAGCAATTTCTCTGTGCTGGATCTGAATCACCTCCCTGGACAGATCCTCCGGTTTCCTGCATACAACAAAGCACTGGGTAGTGAGCGCACGCATATGTAGAGAGATCACAAAAAAGAAAAGAAAAAAAAAAACTATATGAGAGCCAGAGCAGAGAGAATGTTAGAGACATCACTCCATTCTGTTAGCCACTGGGTGGCTCAGTAATAAACCGAGTTAAATTCAAATTATTATCTGGTAATGATAACATTTTCCGCCACAGAACTGGGGGTTGCAATAGAAAATCCAATGCTATGAGACAGTATTCATCTGAAATGAATGGAAAAAAAATTAAACATTGAACAAAACACATTTTATAAATTTTGATTTATTTCCATATACCGCATATGGAAAAGTTTGGAAAGGGCTCTGGTCTAAACATGACAAAGCAAACTTGGTGTGCAGTCTCATCATATCAAACCTCCCTCATGTCAGGCCCAGCGCTGAGGCTGGCCTGGCCGGGGCCAGCTGCTGAAAACACATGGGAGAGCAGATGCCGTCTGCAAGAGCAAATCAAACACGAGGTTTCCAATTCGACCGGTGCTCCGGGTAGAAAGCTCTCACTTTGTTTTGTGCTTCATCATGTGCGGAAACCTTCCAGCTTTTTTTTTTTTTTTATTTTGACCAAAAATAATGTGCAGCACCTGGTTCTCCATCGACAAACGGTGTAAAACAAACTATATTGTGTGGTGTGGATATGTTCCACCTGGTCCAGAGATGATTCTACAGTAAATGGGTTTATGTGTATCAACATGTGCATGCATGCATGCATGTGATGCGCAGGTCTTCAGTGCAAGCACCATGTCAGAACTGCTACGCTGCTCACGTGGAAGCCTCCATCTGTTCTAACAAGTTGGCCAGGCGTTTCAGTCAGCTGAGGTACAGTCGTTTAGAAAGACTAAAGCGCCACCTACTGGTCTTATTTTTGTATTTCACTAGAAACCCACTGATGATAAATATATATATTTGAAAGAGGGCTCTTCTGCTCATTGACACAATCATACTGACCTTATGTTGAGTCCTGTAGACTGTCCGATGTTTTCCCAGGCCTGCAGCTTCTCAGCCAGCCTCTAAAAGTGACCGAACATCATTTACAGTCAGAGCAAAGGCAACAATATTCATTTATGTATTTATTATGGATGCAAAAATGTGAAAAGTCTACAGTAGGAGATTTTTGATTGGTAAGTGCTTAAAATTAAGAAGAAAGCAAATCATTTACATTCTAATGAGCAGTATATTTTTTTTTTTAGTTTGGAAAAAATAAAAAATAAGTTTGATATTTTAGCAGTTGTTAGGAGTTTGAAACTCCTGGTTTAGACTCTCAGTTGTGCTAGTTTGAATCTAGTATCCACAACATTTTTTGTAGGCAACTGTGACAGCAGACAGACAGTTTACCTCTTTCTCCAGCTCTATGTTGACCAGCTCTTCTTTTTTCTTCTCCATTCTCTCCAGTTTCCTCCTCAGACCCTCCACCTCCTCCTTCAACAGGCTGCAGTTCTCCCTGCTGTCCCTGTTCAGAAAACAAACCCAAACTCCTCATCAATCACAAGAATGAAATGTTTGATCTGCCATCAAAATGTCTTCACTTACTGTTCATAGAGACAGTTTTCACCTAACATACTTTAGATGACAGCAAATACATATAATTAATAAAAGGAGATAGCACTTCAGGTTTGACATTACATTTCTGCAGAATGTGGGGGTCCAACCATAATCTATAATCAAAGTTCAGAAAACTGCAAGAAACTTCAACTGTATGGGTCTCCTTCCAAATAAAGCAGTGGAATAAACACAAATAAAAGGGTGCAGACGTACCTCAGGAAAGCGTTGTCTTCCCTGAGACGCTTCAGCTCTTTTTCCAAATCTGGAACTCTTGCCACCTCGAACTTCACGCTCTTCACGATGGCAATATCTTGTTCCTGGAGGGCTAGACGTCTCTCCAGCTCCTGCAAATTCAGACACAAAATCAGTCAAAGCAGAGCTAAACTATTGTGAACTGAAAATGTAGGCACGTTAATACAAACACTGATTTTATCGAGTCTTAAAATTGAAGGAAAAAGTAAAACTAGGGTTTCCTTTTCTCTTTTTGTCTTTGTGCAGCTACTCACGAGCTGCACCGTCTACATCTTTTATGCGATATGAAAATCACCATGTCATCGTTATTTTACTGACTTAATTTAACCTGCAAAAGTATTAATCAAGCAAAATACTTTCTTTTTCTTTTTTTTTTTTTGCAGAAATATTTGTAACTTGTGTAATGTAAAAGTTAAAAGTTAGCTAAACTGTGAATGTAAGTGCAATATACCTTGATTTTGATGACATGCTCTGAACATGAAGACTGTTCTGCTTGGAGGCTTTGGCAAAGCTGAGAAGTTTCTAAATACTTTCTGGGGGAAAAAAAAGAAGAATTTTGTGTGATTAACATTTTTCTCGGTGTAGAGGAGCAGGATGTCCATGATGAAAGTGGAAGGATCTCTGGACCTGCGCTGTAAGTCCAGCTGTTCTTGCAGCTCTTGGTTCTCCAGAGTTTGGGCAGAAATTGTTGCATCTTGGGTTTGAATCTTCTGCCAAAGGTCTCTGATTTCATCTCTCAGAGACGTGATGGTCTGGATACAGCGAGCAGTTCAAAGATGGAGATCAAGAGAGACCAAAAATCACAAATTTATTCTGTGTGTGTGTGTAACCTGGTCGGCTGTTGTCAGTTTGGCGTCTCGTTCGTCCAGCTTCTTGTTGAGGCCGTCCAGGTTCTTACGAAGAGAACCGTTTGCCTCCTCCTCCGTTTGCAGGCTCTTCTGTGCTTCTTTCTCTCTCTCCTCTAATATTTTTATTCGTTCCAAAAGTTCCTGGTTGCGGTCAACTTCATGCTGCAATATTGAACAAATAAATAAGTAAAAATTAGGTACTTCTTATGATGACAGAGTTGGCAGGCAAACGGAACAATTTGCAGCAAATACTATTAGAGCAGAAGCAAATATCCCTGTGCTTCAGAGCGATATGGGCTTAAAGTTTTATTTTCTTTTGAGCTGCAACTAAAGTTTATTTTGGTTATCGATTAATTTACCAATTATTCCAACAAATAATCTGATAAAAAATATTGCCTATTCAGATTTTAATTTAACCTTAAACCATTTTTATGTAATATTATAAATACATTAAAAAGATGAAAATACAAACATCATAAAAATAAAAAAAGAAAGAAAATAAACGATTAATTGCCTAAAAGGAACAGCATTCATTTAGTAAATCTGAAGCAGTAGAAGCTAAAGTTAGGACACTTCAAGAGTTTTGGCTAAAACATATTTACATACAAAGGATCTGGCACACTGTCAGATACCCAATCTATCGGGACCGACACTAATATTGTTATCAAATCATCAGTGCATCTCTATTAGTCACTGAACTTGTCTTGTACCTCCAGGTTTCGAGCACTTTCAGAAGCTGCCTTCTCAAGTTCGAACCGAGCTCGTTTGTGACTCAGCTCCATCTGTTTCTTCTCCTGGTCCAGCTGAAGGTAGCGGTGCTGAGAGTGAACCCTCTCTGCTGCTTCTAAAAACTAGAAAAAAATAAATCAATAAAATAAAAATGAAATCCAACTAGCCAATGTCAAGGCCAATTAGTGTTTCTGATAAGTTCAGCTCTATGTAAATGATTTCTTCGTACCTCCATGCTGCGCTTAAAGTGAGGCTGCAGGCTCCCGCTCCCTGACTGCTCTGACGGACGCTGTGGATGCTCATGGCGACTAATGAAGGTATTAAAGGACTTCAGGGTCGTTAAAATAGTGGTGTCATCTTCCAGATCCATTTTAAATGGTCTAGGTGTAATATAATGCTAACAAGAGGCAAAAAATATTTGTGAAAATCATCATAACAGTGAGAGAAAAAAACACATGAAAATTCAATCACAAGCAATCCTTAAGCGATTTTAAAAAATGACTAACCATAATTATTAAGATCAAATAATTATTTTTCATTAAATTTTTCATAACGGATTGATTACAAAATAATCTTATGGATGACTCAACCAACAAAAAATGGTCTCTGGCGTCAAAATATTCTGACAGTTTTGGTTTGTGCCAAACATTTCTTCTGTTCTGTCCTAATAATTTATTGGACTTGGTTTCTTTCTCACATGACTACCAACAAAAAAACATTCTGGTTTCCTTGCTTGCTTGGTGTACTGCACGTTTTTAAATTATAACTAATTAATAATCCATATTGAAGCAGAAGGTTACTGTTATATTGTCAATAGTTAAACAACTTTATACACAGAAGCAGTAGGTTGTTGTGGGGTGAACAACAAACAAAACAAAAAACATAAATATTAAGCTTTACCTAATCTGATTTAGCAACTTTAGGATAATTATGGAAAATAATATTTTTAAGAACTCAGTGAAAGTTAACCTGTTAACTTTAACCTCAACAGCACTTAACTCCAAAGTCAAAATGACAACACAGAAAAACTGCAATCTACATGTTTAATCTTCATATTTATCCAATGAGACAACCAAATATTCTAAAAAGGAATTACCAAACCAGTGTATAAAAACTCAAGTGTCATAAGCTAACTTCTTTGACAAGCTAGAAGAACGACGTAAAAATGACACATTTAAGAGCTAAAACGTAGCTAAGTTCTCAGATGTGTCAACTTTTTTGTTTTTGCTGCGTTGCTCTACTGCAGTAGAGCAACTCATAAAAATGAGTTACAGTTTAAACTGACAAGTTAACGGCCACCCACAACATGCGAGGGGATTCTTATGAAACAAAGCCTGGAAGAAATAAGGCATTACCGCAGTAGTGCTCTTTGTAAACACAGACCAGTTCGCTGTGGATTGACTTGCTCCTGCTAACTGTGTTAGCAGCAATGCGCCGCTATGAAAATCCCTCCAGTTCGACGAAGCTTCTTCTTCTTGTCGGTGTGCGAGCAACGTTTTGGTTCATTACCGCCACCTATTGGACTGGAGTGTGGCTCGGGACGCTAAATGCTATACAGATTCATAAACAAAAAGATAAAACAAAAAAATAAATAAATGGAGCAAAAAAATAAAATACAGAAGATAAAACTATACTTTCTCCATTAAGTTTTCTTCTTAAAGCACATTAACAAAAAATAATAAGAATCTGAACTGGAACCATTTTACTCATAAATGGTCAGTAAAAGCATCAATGTTTGATAAAATAATCTCCAACTAAAATAAATGCATCTTCATGGATCAAAGTTGACCAAGGAAATCCACGCCACTTCTATTCATTTAAATAATATATTGACCACAGGGATGGAATTAAATTGATTAAATTTTTTTTGCTAATCAATTTTACCATTTTTAACCAGTTTAGTTTTTCTACTTTTTTTTTTTTATTTAAAACAATAATGAGAACTTTGCTCTCCTTCAAACCATTTGTTCTTTGATCATAAATCTGCTCCTATTGATTTAAAGTTAGTTTATGATTCTTTTAGTTGAACTTGTTGAGTTTTTGATGCATGTTCAGGTGAGGTGTTGTTCAGGTATGTGCAGTATCTTTCATAGTTTTTATTGGACCTTGGTTAGGTCAGATCCAGCTTTCACTCAAAACATATTTAAATTATTTCCATCTTTTTTTTTTTCATTTCAGTTAGCTCTCCTTGTCTGTCTGTTTGTATTTCTACTCTTGATCAAAATTGAGTGAGTTGTTAATCTTCCAGTACCAATGCTGTTTTGTGCACATTGGTTTGTTTATTTATTTATTTGATTTTAACGCGTCTATGAAAACATGTTAATGATCGAATACATTTGTACAACCCCAACAACAAAACTCTGAGTTTTTTGGGGGTCTTTTCAGACTAAATGTATTGCTTGGGGAAAAATGGATGGATATGTTTAGTTTTTAGATCACTTTTCTTAATTCACCAATTTTTTTGCTTTTGGTTGCACATTGTTACTGTTTTTATTTTGGATTTAAAAAAGTATTTATGAAAAAAATAAAGAATTTAGAATTTTGCATCCCTAGTATTTAAACACTAGAGGGCGAGAGAGATTTATCTTCTTCTATGAAAACCTTTCAAACTGGCAAGTGATGCCACTCCTAATATCTGTGGTTTAGATATTTCTTATATATCTTATTTTTTATTAACATTGGAACTTATTTCAGTTCAGAAATTCCCAGCACTAGTTTCAAAAGGTATAATATTAGTACTGTTAGCATCATATTGAATATGGGGATGTTTTATGCATAAAATATTCCCATATTGTAAATCTGCTTCTCAATCTGTATCTTTGCCACTAATGCTCATTTATGTCATTTACTTTGAATTGGACACAGATTGGAATAATTTAGATTTTTCAAAAAGAAGAAAAAAGCCCCATTTGCATTCCAGCTGGACAATAGTAGACAGCAGTAGAACAAAACCCCCTAAAAGGCTTATGTTGTGCAGTTAACATAACATTTATTTAGATTTTATAAGACGTTTATCATGAGGTTCATTTGTTGTTCTGCACAGGATTTCCCTCTGTTGGAGGAAGACAATTCATATTAGGTTCCTCCAGGGCTTCCTGCCGGAAACGCAGCTGAAACAATGCATCCACCACCACTGGCGTTTCCATTTGGAGCCTAAGGATATCTTTAGGAAACACACGGGTATTCTGCTTTCCCATGTCTGTATGAAATAAATGTTTTAGTATTTTTTAAACTGCTAGCTGTTCCTTTGAATAACCTTTTAAATAATTTCTTTTTAGCTGTTTTCAAGTCATTTATCCCTCTTGAAGCTTGTTGATATATTTTTATCTTCACAGATGTGGTGCTCTTTCTCTATTAACGTATTTAAAGTAAAAAAAAAATCATGGATCAACTTTAAAAAAAAATGCATATTTGACATTTTGATTATTCAGAAAAAGGATGAAAGAATAACAAAAACACAACTCATACTACACAAATACAGAAAAAATCACTTGGCATGTATGTAATTTACAGACCGATATTTCAAAGCTGCAGTAAGTCACTTTTAAGAATTGGTTTTCTTTTTTACATATTTGTTGAAACTGTCACTGTGTGACAGTAAAACACACATGACCTGTTCAATTGTATCGCAAATTTCAGCAACACGGCAATTCAATGTTTTCATGTTTTCATTGTGAAAACATAAAAAGGCATCATAAACACATCGGACAGTCAACAGCTGTGAAATCCAGTAACAGACATAACATTTTTCCAAGTGCCATTGTCAAAATCATCAACACACATCAAATATTTTTTTAATCTTGGACCTGAGTCCAAATTTTGCACCACAAACAAGCAAAAGTGGTAAGAAAATAAAATTAAAAAAAATTGATTATGTTGGTCAATTTTCCATGTTTTATAGTTCACAAGCAACTCTAAGCTTTACAGGAACTCAGTGTTTCAGCTATTTTGCAGTTTTCTGGAAGTTTGGTTGTTTGACAGCAATAGGACCCTCATCCTGGCTCTGATTGGTTGTTTTTGGTTAGGCCTGGTGCATTTCTTCAGACATCAATAGTAGGAAGGAAGTGGAGAAGAATGATCTTTTCATTGATCATCTCTCTTACAATATATTGCAACGATATCATTACGCTCTTAACATATAAATAAATACGAATTTGTAAACGTTACAAAAGTACATAATTTCTTTTTTTGTCCTGAAATAAATGTTTATCAGATTATTGCTACAACTAACGATGGATCTCATTTAAACTGATTTATGTCTTTATTTTGCACAGATGCACATATTAAGAAGACTCCATAATTTCATCCCCAGAAATGGAGCCAGTACTCTTACATCTCTTACTGGCAATTTCTTAATTTCATGTTAAATATTTTATCACTTTAAATATCACTGATGATGGTTTAAAATAAATCAGATCCTAAAATAACGTTTTGCTCATAAAGTGTGAACTAAAACAAACAATAAAAAGGAATAGGCTAGTGATCTTTTTGACTGTCACAAATACAGAAATGTGTTATATCTTGCATCACCAATTTGTATCTACAAGTAAATCTTGTATTTTTTTTAAACATTGCGAATAATAATAATTATTATTTTAGACCCCAGATTTGTCTTGTGGTGCATTAAGGGGCATTAGGACCCCGAGGCTGAAACAATTCCTCCTCCTCCTCTGTGCCATTATTGATCTGACAGTTTGTTCAGATTGTAATCCGGACAGGATGAGAGGAGGAGATAACCTGAATGTTTCACTTCTGCTGTTCACCTGTCCCTCTTGTGAAGTTCTGCTTATTTCACAGAAAGCTGTCTGATGACTGCGGACCCGCACCGCTTTGACGCATCATTTATTCGCTAAGCGAAACGGGCTCTCTCTCTCCACTTTCTGGGTGAAAGTTTTCTCATTTCTGCTGGACGGGGCAGACAGCGGCGGACGCGGCATGTCTCTGAGCAGAGGCGTCGAACTCGAGCACTTCGAGGAGCGAGGCAGGACCCACCGGGCTCCGAAGACCAACCCGGGCTCTGGGTCTCACTGCAGGTCCAAAGGCGGCGGTCTCGCGCCCAGCCCGGCGCACAGCACGCACTGCAGCTTCTACCGCACGCGCACCCTGCAGTCCCTCACCTCCGAGAAAAAAGCCCGGAAAGTGCGCTTCTACCGCAACGGGGACAAATACTTCAAGGGTTTGGTGTACGCCGTGTCCAGCGACCGGTTCCGGTCCCTGGCTGCGCTGCTCATGGAGCTGACGCGGTCCCTGTCGGACAACGTCAACCTTCCCCAGGGAGTCCGGATGCTGTACACGGTGGACGGCGGCAGGAAGATCACCAGCCTGGACGAGCTGCTGGAGGGTAAGGCGGTGAAGAAGAGCCACATTATAGCAACTCCAAATATATTTACGTTAAATATCCAACATAAATAAATCAACCAACAAGTGAAATGAATCATAAAGTCTAAAATTGTCCTCCAAAAAGGTTCAGACCAAACTGAAGACTTTTGTCATCCAATTCACCCACTAAATGCAACTATCCACCTCTGCCAGCAAACCTGGTGCCTTCACATAGCATCTGGATTTATGAGTTTAAGTTACACAGTTTGACTGTTTTTACTAGTTAGGTGACTAATAGATGAAGCTGTTGCACTGAATTGTGTTACGGGATAGTAAATTAAACACAAACATTCTTAAAATTTGTCATTTTTACACAACTTAAACGTTATGCACTTGTTTCTTTGTTTTCCATTTGAAAGAAGTTCAAGGTGTAGTAATAGTTTTTGCACCATACGTGTCCACAATTTGTCATTTTTCTTTGATCAGATTATCTTTACTGAGATTTTTCCCCACATGTCTTGAGCAATTCACTGTATATGTTGAATCCAAAGAACCACATCATTGTTGACATATCTGCCCTGACATGTGACCTAGAGCCACACATGCAGATATCCTCCTCCTTAATGGTCTGTCAATGTGCACAACTGTCAACTCACATCACAAGTCATTTAATTACCAGTTAGCTTGTGTGAATATACTGTGTGAACCTCTTAGTGTATGCCTTTAAAGGTGTGTGTATGTGTGTGTGTTTTCGTACTTGGACTTTTCCAGGAGCTTCTTTGCTCCAAATTTCTTCCATTCAGAATTGATGGTTTACAATTTACCTGTAAATAAACATACTGAGAACAAAGCTGAATTTAGTTTGATTTGTTGTCAGAAGGAGGCCAAATGTCAATTCCTAAAGTCGGACACAAAAAGAACCTGAGCTTTTGCTTTTTTTTCTTGTGCAATTGACACAACTCTGTGATTGGCTATTAGTCCTGTCAAACCCTTAAACTATCTCATCTGCACTAAAGTCAGGCTATGGTCCATTGGAACAGAAGAAAAAGGGTTACTGCTTGATGATACCTCAGGATTCACTGACCTCTTACTGGAGTTATTATTGTATACTGGTTTATTTTTATTTCACCTCCTCCTAACTTCTGAGTCTCTGGGCTGCACTCATTTCCTGTACTAGTTCCCCAGAGACACTGTGAAGGATTTAGGGCAGCTCATGATCTACATACGAAAATGACAGTAGTTTGGCATAAGTAAACCTAAAGTTATTTAGGATGCCAGCGGCTGTTTCTTAAGCTGAATCTTGATTTTTTTTTGGGGGGGGGGGGTTTGTTTCAGTTTGAGTAATAAAAACTATACCTTTCCTTTGTTTGCTCAGCCTTGGGACACATTAGTGTGCAGCCCAACACTCTGGCCTCACTGAATAGAGCCAGCTTGGACTTTAGTGTGCAAACCCAATCAAGCATCATTCCCCTGTGTGCCCCTTATGACTGGGCAAGATTGCTAAATGAAACACTTAACATTTAACGGCTTTGCTTGTAAAATATGCAGGAAGTAAAACAGTTACTGAACTGGTTTTAGAGAGAGCATTTGTAGTTTTCATCTGGTGTGGCCCACTTGTTGGTGTTGGTCTTTAGAACTGGGATGACATGCTCTATTTTGCTACTTTTAAAGAGAACATGCAAGCAGCAGTGTTCTGGCTCAGCTGGTGCAGAGATTTCAGGCAGGTGAACTACTAGTAACTAATGTGACTGAAGTTAAACGCATGGATGAGTTTCTCTGCAGCTTGCTGGGACTTTAGTCCTTTAATTCCACAAATGTTTTTTGAGGACAGAAGGCTGGCTTTGTAACTGTCTTCATGCGTTTCTAGATGTTCAGGTCACTTTTCAGATTTCAGTCCTGATCAGTAGCATCCAGCTGTAATTGCTGAATCTGTGCTGATTCTTTGTCATTCTGCTTTTGCTACAAAAATAAAAAGTTTTGTTTTGTTTTGAATTAGTTGAAGAAAGTTAACATAACATAAACATGCCACACATCTTGTACTATTGTATGGTAATAAGTACACATATCTGCAAAATCCATGTATTGATTGTGTTAAATCACTGTTTTTTTCCCCAGGTGAGAGCTACGTGTGCGCCTCCAATGAGCCATTTCGATGCGTAGATTACACCAAGAATGTCAATCCCAACTGGACAGTAGGCAGTAAGACGGGTACATCACGTTCCCTCTCATCCCTCAACCAGTTAAAGAGCGAACTACAGCGAGAATCCAAGGAGTTCATCAGACCCAAACTTGTCACGGTGATTCGCAGTGGCGTCAGGCCTCGCAAAGCGGTTCGGATTCTCCTCAATAAGAAAACGGCGCACTCTTTTGAACAGGTGCTCACGGATATTACTGACGCCGTCAAGTTAGACTCCGGAGCTGTGAGAAGGCTTTACACTTTGGAAGGCAAGCAGGTAATGTCGCTAAATGAATCCATTCCTCCTCTGGTTAATATGTGCTTCCCTAGCAGCTGCTGAAGAAATCCTCCAAAGTCTAAATACAGGTTCCACTCAGTAGCATGACTTATCGTCTGATGATAATGATTCAGTTTGAAAAGTTAGCTCAAACTCATTTAACTGGGATTATATACTTGAAGCTTTTTTCCTTGGTAATGTGGCTCATTATGGCTTTTAGCCAGTGAATAAAAGGATTTTGATCAAGAAATATCAGCCTTCTGAAAAGTATGTCAGTGCACTGTAGCATGTAGGTTTTTTTCTGCGTTCCATTATTGCATGGATGCAATGAGGCTGCGGTTCTACAGAGCTGCTGGGGAAGCCAGTTTGGATCTAGTAAGGGGTTTTAAAATCATCTCCACTGGCATCTCTGCTGCCTCCCATATTTGTGTTGACAGCAAATACATTTGCATTGTAGTTTGGGTCAGGAAATGTTTCTGGCCTATAAAGCACAGTGAAACAAAGGTCAGTAAAGAAGCTATATGTGTAAAGCTTGTGTAAATATGACAATTATTTGTAGATGACACAAATATATTTTTATGTGACTGGCAAGAGAAAAAGACAGCGTGTAAAGAAATTGAGAATTTAAAATTATTCCATAAGGCTCTATACTGAATCAAATTTAATCAAATGTTTAAACAAATATAGGTTTGTGCATAAAATTATGTAGCTTAAATTACCAGTATTTGGTTAGTTGAACTCCCTGTTTTTTTTTTGTTTAACAAAAAAAAAAAGAAAACAAAACAAAGAATTATTCAAAGTATAATTTAACAAAAACAACAGACAAACAGATTTTCAGCATTTGGAATCGAATCAGAATGTCCAGCACTGGGAATTGCGATTTTCTATAGAATGGATTTTTTTCTGTACCTCTAATGATTGAATCACCCAGGTCTCTTCTTACCTTCATGCCTAAACACGGTAAGAATTTCAGGCTTTTTAGGCCTCATTAGCTATTTGAACTAATAGGAAATGACGTGACTGATGTAATTGGTTCAAGAGTAACAGTTCACCATCCTTCTGATTCAGCACTTAGTATTAATCTGTCCAAGAATCTCCATGGACAGGTTTTTTTTTGACATGTGTGTGACAAACTCTTTGGGCTCTTGGTATGGTGTTCCCAACACCCAGCAAAACAGTGCAGCATTCAGCTGTCAAATTCCACCATAAGAGCTCATGTAAAGAATGTGACACACTTGCGCTTTGTAAAACCAAACCGTCTGCAGCAGCTAATTACAGACTTCGGCTGTCCCTTGCTTACACTGTAACTTTGCATGTGTTGCCATGCAAAAGCTTTGCATTTAGAGAGACTGGATATAAACATGAACCCACTAAAAGTTAACATTTTAGCTCTTTTGATTAAATTACAAAGCACCTTATTCGTTTGCAGTATTTTGTCTTCATCCTGCCTCCTTATGCTTTACTGGAGTCATTAAGTGTTCCTGAGCCATCATGTAGTAGTGATCCTGAATAGTCAAACCCACACTCCCCTCCTACGCCATGTCCCCCTTTAAGAATCCATCTGCCCACAGATATGTGTTCACACACACAGGATAAGACTGCCAGCATGGGGGTGTTCAAATGCAAGGTGGGAAGTGGGATAATCAAGGGATCTTCTCGTTTGTCTTCCTCCTTGTCCACCTACAGCTAGAGAGGGATAATTTCTGTTTGTGTATGGGTGTACCAGAGCGCAGTTTAATTATGTAAGTTCAGCTTCTAAATAGAGGGGGTGTATGTGGTTGGTGTAAAAAAACAAAACAAAAAAAAAACAACTGTTTGGAGGAGCAGAGAAACTGATGACCACAGCTTGAAACAGTGTAAAGACAAACTGAGATAGGTTGGAGCTCAGACTTCGAAGTTTGCTTGGTTTTTTTACACTTGTGGTTTGGAGAATTGCACACTTGAAGCTGCAGTCTGTACCTTTTTTTAATTAGAGTTTTGTAAAAACTGTCATTGTCATAATAGCATGGTATGGGACAGATCATTTGAAAAAATTGAGCTCCCCTACTTTCAAACAATGAAATGAAACAACCAATCAGAGCTAGGAGGAGGGTCTTAACATTGTCAATCACTCTCATGTATGCCATGGTAAAGGTAGTTAGAATAGCCACAGATGACTGCAGATTATCAGTTTTTCTATAAAGGTAAGTTGATTTTCCACCAGTGGCACATTGAGCATCATGTAAACAAAGTTTATTGACAGCACTGAGTCCCTGTAGAAGCACATCTAAAAGTTTAATATTTTTGACAAGTGTTTTCTCTACTAGATTTCCACTAACAAATTTCAGATTCACTGAAATTATTCTACATTATATGATAAAACCCAACATTTTTCAAACAGTTTTAATTAATCATTACTCATATTAATCTTAAACATTGCTTCCTTTCTACCAGATTACCTGCCTGAAAGACTTTTTCGGGGATGATGATGTGTTCATAGCATGTGGTCCAGAGAAGTACCGCTATGCCCAGGATGACTTTGTGTTGGAGCATAGCAGTAAGGCCTCCACGGCCCTGATGACCGGTACGTTCTATTAACATGCACTACTTACAAAAAGGCATTTTTGGCTTTCATGCAAAACTTGAGTGAACTTTAAAAGCGCTACAATTTACAAGTGAACTTAAAGTTACCTCCTCTACATTTTTGAATGCACTTCTTGTGCAGTTCTGTCTCTTAATGCAGGCTCTTGCTTCTGCAGCCTTCTTTTTGTTTACGCAACATGTAGTTTGTGTATTTTCTAATTCGATTGCCTTTTTTTAAATATGCATCCATTTCTGATTTCTAATCCATGTTATTTTGTATGCTTGCTAGTACCAGTGTGTTTAATTTGACATCAGTGCCAGAGAGCTGACTCAAAGTCTCAGAACACAGGCAGGATGTGACCTGGTTCAGCAATAGTGTTCTTCAGTCGAGATGAAATCAGCTCCAGGGAAGGAAAAGGGAGTTATTGCTATTCCTGCTGTCTGCAGCAGTGACATCCTGTCTAATCGTTATATTTGGTCAGGTTAGCATACAGTCAGGAGGCATATCATGATATGAAACTGCTACTCAGGTCAACTAACAAAACTCAGAGACACTATGCAGCTTTTGCCCCACTTACACTCCTTTGCTCCACTTATAAGATTTATGTTTAAAGAAACAAAAAAGACACAGCGCTCCCTTCTTAAGCAAAAGAGACTGCTGTTTGGTTTCTAAATATTTCTAGCAATTTGTGTAATATTCTGTCTTTCACCTGCACCAGTAACACTTGTGTATGTGTGTATATGGTCACACATTTTGGTTTTTTGGGGGGCTTTTTTCTGTGTGCAACATTTTGTTGTTAATATCAGTAGCTGCATTTCCATGGACCATATAACTGCACAATTTGACATCTATAAAATAAAATCACATGATAGAAACATGCCAATAAAAAAAAAAAAAAGTTTTTCAATTAAATGTTTTGACACTAGGATGAGGTGGATATTTGGCCGTATTGAGCTCATTTTATAAAACTGTGATGGAAGCACTTTTTTTCATCAAATGAGTCACATGATCAACAACCAAATTTTACTACTGGCGAACCCCACAAAGAAGATGATGACAGGAAGTAGTTGGGGAATCGTTGCATGGCATGTTTTTCAATGACTTATCGCATAAACAAACTTGTGATTTCTGATTGTGTTTTTTCAACATTAGCGGAATATTGACAGTTTTGTGCATGATTGTAATAGAAATACAGCCGCTGTGATATCTTTGTGTGATGACAAGGTAAGTCTACATTTACACTGGCCAAGCTCTATTACTGAACGAAAGTGCTGAAATATTTTATATAGCTGAGAAGTATAATTTGTCAATTCACATGTACATTGGAAGGGGTTGGGTGTGTTTTTATACATAAATAATTAGAAGAGCTTTGCAGGCTAAAAAATGCAGCAAGAAAAATAAAACTTAGAAGTAGGGAGTTTGTAACCGGTGAGTTACTTTTTCAAACCCCTGCTTTGTCTGTCTCAGTCACTTTGCCGTTGTGTCCTTGGGAAGACACGTCACGCTTGCCTGCTTTTAGTGGCCACAAATGGTGGTCCTGATGGCCCCAAATGGTGGCCCCAATTCACACTGCTGCCCTCGGGCAGTCTCAGACTGCCATGCATCAGCTGCCATGAAGTGTCTTGCCCAAAGACAGCGGATGGAGTGGGCAGTGAGCCGGCAACCCGCCGATTGCAGGTCAAACTCCTACTAACTTTGACACCATCATCCCCGAAGTTAAAGGTTTTATTTAAAATGCTTTAAATTCTTGTGTGTAGTATCTATGTGTTTTCAGGAGTAAACATTGTTCAACACAGATTCTTAAAGTTTCTTCAGCAATGATAGAGTGTGGCATCCAGCATTCATAATGTTGGATTTCTCACATTTCGCACACATAAAATATATTTCCACCCTCAGATTAATGCCACATTGAATATTTTATCTGCAACTTTTGCTTCCTTAGAATGCAAAGTCCTAAAAACATCCTACAGTCGATCTACTACTCCAAACTGGGCCGGTAAGAGCCCCAGACCTTCACGACGCAGCAAGTCCCCAGGGTCTGGTGAGAAACACTTTGGTCCTTTGTTTTAGAACATATTTCCAAAATTGATTGTGATAGTTTGACTAAAAAAATTTAAGAAAATAAGAGACCTTCTTGAGTGATACTCTTTTGCAAAGCAAGATATTCTATTTTTAAAATAGATTTACACATTTAGCCACATAGAGTCTGTAAAGGCAGTTTTAGGCTCGATCAGCAAAAACTCAAAACTATATTATCATGTGCTTTCTGACATATTTGACCCCTGTTACCTATTTAATAAGACGGTGTGTCCAATGACAAAAGACATGTTGCTGTGTCTTGGCCTCCAGCACTGACAGTTTTTGGTAGAGGGAGTGGGGATGGTAATGGTAAGATCACTATCGTCAATCCAGCCCCCAATAGGAAAGCACCCCAATATATGGTGGGCGAGGCCTAAAGCCTTGACAGCACACCCTAGAAATCTAAAAAAATAAAAAATAAATAATTTCCAAGCCATGCTTGGACTGTATTTATGTATTGGTTTATATTCTACTCTCAGGTTAACACATTTCACTGTTTATGTTTTTGTTAAACTGACTGTAGCAAGGAAACCCATTCATCACTCCAGTTTGTCTTCAATCAAGTCCCAGGGTAATGCTTCAAACATTTCAATTTATTGTTCAAGTGGGTGTGCAGTTGAAACCAGATATTTACATACACAGAATAAAAAGATGCCGTTTTTATTTTTCCTCAGCGTATGTAAAAGTCTGGTATCAACTGTAGCAAATCAAGCCCTGATTTAGACATATTATCAAAGGAGAAGATGTCTAAACATTTCTCAGCAGTTTTCAGATACATTACTTTAACAATGTTTTTATATTTGTACCTACTTAAGTAAAGTTTCAAAAGTATGCTCATTGCCTTGGAAAGTGAATTTTCTATTTTGACCTTTTCCCTCCTTTGTATGACCTTTCTACAGTAAACGGTGTCTCAGCTCACAGGTCCACTAAATCCTCCACTCCATCTCCTACTAGTCCGTCTCCACGAACCATCCCCCGTTTAAAGGTACGATAGACAGCAACTATTACAGAGCGAGCTTCATCGACGACATTTTCAGAATGATGAAGCCACCAGGCGAACATGCTCTGCAGTTTCTCTGTCAAAGATGCAGCATTCCAAATGAATGTGTTGGCTAATGAGTTTTTGTGATGCACTGATAACTATGAAGATTTCTGATAAGAGCATAAAGTGAATGAGGAAGCATATACCGCAGAGCAGTAGCTTTCACTGATTCATCTTTACTGGTTGACATGGATGAAAATATTGATATGAGAAAAACTGCTTTTTTTATGGGATTCACAATTAAAGCATGCTTTGAATTTGCCCTGAATTCCTGTAGTTCTGACCAAAAATTAAAAAAAATTCATTGCAGTAACATGCTTTATTGTGTTATTTACTATTAATTGCAGATGTAATACAAACATTGGTTGCCTGGTTTTAGAAGTTGAACAGTAAGCATGTTAATACTACTGTGCATTACAGCATTGACACAGTTAATGGGATTAATAACTGTGATGCTTTCATGTGAAAGATTGAATTGGAGAAGATTTGCTCCAGCATTTCAGATTTGGCAAAATTTTAATGGCTTACATTAAAAATTACATGAATTTATCTTTATATGACGACTCTAACCTCACCTTGTCGAAGAACAAGCCTTTTGTCTCCATTTATTTAGAAGGGATCATACATTTTATTAAGCACATATATATTTTTTCCAAAATTAATAAAACAAATCTCCTGATTTGCCTCTTACATTAAGGCAACAGTTAGTAGAGGATTTTCATCTGCTACAATAGTTCTAATTTTATTCAACTATATACTTTTGAAATATTTTCCTTCTGTAAATACTGATCAGTCTCAGTTCTCTGTTTGTTTGCCCTACAGCTACCGCAGTCATTTCAAACATCCTCCCCTAATGTGAATGGGAATGACTCCATAAATAATCACCTAGAGAAAACAGTGAGTCCAGAAGGTAAATTATTAAGTTTATTAATCTGGAATAGTTTTGTTTTTGTTTCTTTTTTGGCAGAGCTAAATGCATATTGATGCTAAACTAATATTTGCCTCCACTTTTCAGTTAATGGAAACCAGTACCCAGCAGCCTCCAGCATCTTGGAAAAATACATTGTTGGCAAGGTGATTGGGGATGGGAACTTCGCTGTGGTTAAAGAGTGTGTGGAGAGGTAAGAGGATAACACTGGAAGTGTTAAATGCACATTTGTCAGCAGGGAATCAACTCCAGTATCACATGGTGGACAAAAACACAAGCTACTATTGGTCATTATGATGTCCAATTGTCTTTCTACAAGCCATAGAATGACATCTTGTTCATTCAGAATTAGCATGCAGACCTAGAGGTTAAAACATTTATTTAAAATAGTTTTCATTACATCCGGTTTGTTTTTGCTGAACCAGTGGTTCAATACATTTTTTTGTACCAAGTTCCTCCTCACTACTCACTCCATGGACTGTGATGTCATATTTTAGAGCTAGAATCAGTTGAGTTTTTTATTTTCTAATCTGGAACAAACTTCCAGAACATGCAAAACTGCTGAAACGCTGCAGTTTTGTTAAAACAGACATTGCTGAAACTTCTTTCATGTTGGTTGGGGTGTTTGGGATCCGTCTTGGATCATTACTGAAGTATTTGATTCCTGCTGAGTCTGTCCATTTCTGCACCACACATTTTAATGACACTATCTTTTGAATTACACATTTTATGGTTGCTTTAGTGCCGTTTTTAATGTTCCCTCTTATTGCTCTCTTTCTGTTCAGGTCCACGGGGAAAGAGTTTGCTCTCAAGATCATCAACAAAGCCAAATGCAGTGGAAAGGTTTTTCTTCTGAACCGTTTTTATTATCTTCCTTTAATTTAGTTTTTATACGTCCCAGAATGACACACACACACTTAAAGAGTTGTTGTATGTTCACTCATGAGCAAACACTGACTGTCACGCATATGATTTGGTCTGCTTAATGCAATAACGATTTAGTTTGTGAAGTATACCATGCTGGCAGAAAGTATTTGTCCCATACAGATATTTTGGTTTCAGATTGTCTTTTTTTTTTTTTTTTTTTTTTTAAATAAAGAAATACAAGTTGCCGATTTTAGGAGGATTTAATTTATAAAATGGAAAAATGCTAAAAGTTAAAATCATACCAAAAGTCAATTATGATGGTGTTTATATTTTGGTATGATTTGTATAGTCATAAGATTGATTTATTTAAAGCGATGTGACCCTTAACTGCTGAAAAACTCTCCAATGTGACTGAATTAAAATAAGTCTACAGTTACATAAAAGGCTAATTCCCAGGTATCATCAGCTGTGTTTCCATTACAAATGTGTGCAAAACTTAGTTGATATTTCACTGTTGAGAAAACACAATTTTGCAATGCGCTTTTTCTACTAAGTAAGAAATGCAATTAAATTCACATGTGAATAAGTTTGTTCATGTAATAAGTCGTCAAAAAACATGCAGCACCGTCATCCTCCTATTACTTCCTGATTTCTTTTCCTTTCCGCCAGTCGTAACATCCGGTCGTTGATCACGTGACTTGTGATGTGAAAAAAGTGTTTCCATTGCATTTTTACAAAATATACTAATACAGCCAAAAAAAACCCCGTCTCAAACTAGCAAAAAAAAATTCTTTTTGTTAGGATTCTTTTGCTTTGTAACGTTTCTCTTTAAATTTGTTTGTGTAATTCAAGTTTGTGCAACTGTATGGTCAAGGGAAACTTATTAACTAATCCCAAAACTGGCACAACCAGTTATATGATTTAGGACTTTTTATTTCCTTAAACACAGACCCAGGTTTGTTATTCTTCTCAAAAAAAAAAAAAAAAAACCATAACCACAAAAAAAAAAAAAAAAAAATTCTGTAAGAAATGCTTTTCTGCATTCACATGTGCAACCTGTGCTCCAGGAACACCTCATAGAGAATGAAGTTGCTGTGCTGCGCAGAGTGAAACACCCAAACATCATCATGCTGATCGAGGAGGTGGACACGCCCTCTGAGTTGTGTCTCGTTATGGAGTTGGTTAAGGTCTGTCAGAGGTATAAATTAGGCCAACATCTGGTTTTGCGCATGTTTGGATTTGTAACGTTTCCCTTTAAATTCCTCCCAGGGAGGGGATCTGTTTGATGCCATCATGTCCTCAGCCAAGTACACAGAGAAAGATGCCAGCACCATGGTCTACAACCTGGCTGCAGCCCTGCTGTATCTGCACAGCATCAACATCGTCCACAGAGACATTAAACCTGAGAACCTGCTGGTATTATTCAATCCCTAAAAAAAATACAACAAATATATCTTTCTTTCCTTACATCTGGGTGTTATCTTTTAGGTGTTTGAGCATCCAGATGGCTTCAAGTCGCTGAAACTCGGGGACTTTGGCTTGGCCACAGTCGTGGAGGGGCTGCTGTTCACTGTATGTGGAACCCCAACTTACGTGGCTCCAGAGATCATCGCCGAGTCGGGGTAAGCTGGATGTTTCACTCGCAGGAGCTGCGTTTCCGTTACAAATGTAATGTAGTTGTGTTCATACTATTAAGAAGCAGTTAAAATCCCACGTGAATAAGTTTCACTAAAAAACATGGTGTGCCATCATCCTCCTACCACTTCCTGTCATCTTCTTCTTCGTGGTTTGCACCAGTGGCAACATCCGGTTGTTGATCATGTGACTCGTGTGATGCAAAAAAAAAAAAATGTTTCCATTGAAGTTTTGTGAAATGAACTAATTTGGATACAGCCAAAAAAAATACCTCATCTTAGCCCCAAAACTTTATATCGACAAAGTTTTTTTTCAATTGACATTTGTGCAATTTGCAGTTACACAAATGTCAAATTGTGCAATTGCAATGGTCAATAGAAACACAGCTAGAGTGGAACATGTGTTGAGATGTCATGTGAAAAACATTAGCATGAAAATGTAAATGTAAAATAAATTATGGTCCTATCAGTAAAAAATGATAACACACATTAGCATTTCTCCATATATTTGTTCTATGTTGCTTTAATTTGGTATACTAGAATACTTGATGTTAAAAATATGGTTTTTTTTAAATGCATCTTACTGTAACCTTTGCTATTTTCTTCCAGTTATGGCCTTAAAGTGGACGTTTGGGCTGCAGGTGTGATCACATATATCCTATTGTGTGGCTTCCCTCCATTTAGAAGGTTAGTTCAGATCTAATTATTTCCCTTGAACTTTGTAATTATAAAAAGGGACCTGTTGGTTACTATGGTTTGATTTATCATCAAAATTTGAAAGTAAAGAATGGCTTGGGTTAACATTCTTCTAATGCATGTTTTTGTCTTCATTTGGGAAGTTATTTTTTCTTCTTTTTTTTCTAAAGAACATGTACGTAGATTTTTGTGAAAGGTTTGTGTTGGATCACCTTTATCTGCTGTTTTGGACTGTTTAATCAATTTCTAGTCTTAAAATTCAGCTTGTGCATTTAAAAAAGTGTCTTATTGTGTAATTTCCTTTGGTTGCATTTGTGTGGTATAAAAAGAAATGTTCAAAATTAACAGTCATACACAATTGGATATCTTCTAATTAAAGATGATTAAAAAAACCCCCACATATTTAAAAATATATACATGTTTAAAATAAATATGATTGTACATGAATTGTTGAAATAACAACAAATGAACACAATAAAGTTAATTGTTTTTAATAAATTAATAATATCTCAAAGTCAAATAACCTATAAAGCCTGATGTGTTATGTTGGCATCACTGACGGCAGCATTTAGACGTTTATTAATAAATCTTCTGTCTTTTAATAAAGTGAGAATAATCGGCAAGAGGAGCTCTTTGAACAGATTCTTCTCGGGAAATTGGACTTTCCTTCTCCGTACTGGGACAACGTCACTGACTCAGCTAAGGTTGGTACACAACACTTTACTAAAGCTCAAAAAACCTTCACTATTTGGGGTTAGTTTTCTTTTAGGTTCTGTGTGGCTCAAGAATAAAAAATAGAATCTGTGACAAAAGGCAACCTCTCACCAGAAACGAGCCTGAATTATTCCAACAGGCCTACCTCATACTCCCAGAGTATCCCCCCCCAGGAACCCCAGAGGAACACGGTGCAACGCCTTCTCCAATTCTGCAAAACACATGCAGACTGGTTGGGCGAACGCCGGTTCACCCTCCAGGACCCTGCTGAGGCCATAGAGCTGGTCCAGAGGTCCAAGGAAGAAAAGCAGGAACAGAAGTCTGTTTTTCACTGGGTTTTCCAATTTTGTTGTACATTATGATACAACAAACCAAGCTGTAGAGAACTAAAATGTTAAGCACAGCTAATCTATGAACCACTGGGTTTTTGTTCAGTTGGTTTTCTTGTGAACCTCTACTTCTGATGTCTGTGAAACTTTTCCTTCCAAAGGAAAACAAGCAGGAGATAAACCTAAGTATGTAGATTTAATGCAGCTTGAAACACATCCCCAGTAGCAACTATTTGCAGTAGCTACCGTTCATTAGGCTAAGTTTGCGAACAACTGGTTTAACAACACTTAGATATAGACTGGAGCTAAACTACTGCTCTGGTTTCTGTCCAGGATTTGATCAGCAGGATGCTGCAGGTGAATGCAGAAGCTCGAAGTACGGCAAAGGACATCCTCTCACACCCCTGGGTCACGGTACTCCCAGAGAAAACATCCCAGTGTCTCTGCATGCATACTCAATGTCATACTTTATGACCTTGAACCTGAAGGCCGTCTCTGCTGCACACAGCATGACGCAGTGATGAAGACCAATATGAAGACGGAGGTTTCAGGTAAGCTGAAGACGCACTTCAACACGGCACTGAAGCAGAACAGCACCACAGCCGGAGTGTCCGTTATCATGGTAAGCCGATGAATGCGTCGTCGACCCGAACATGTGGAAAATATCTCTAAAGCTCTTTCTAGATGTTCTGAAAAATCTTCTTACCGTACTTAAGCCTTGACATGATTTCATCAGAGCTGACATGCAGCTGAGGAGGACGGTGAATGTTTGACCCCAATTCCAAAGACTTACTAGGACAATTTTCTTTTTCCTCTCTCATCATCCAAACTGCCTATAATGCCACATGGTAGATGACTTCAGCCGCTGTGAATGTATATGGCAGAGTTTCAGGGATGAAAAGAGAAAACATTGTAGAAAAAGCACTCAGTCATTCCTCACCTTTTCCCCTCACTGTCCTGAATGTTCTCCTCCTTCCTCTCAGGTCATTTTGTAAGTCTGACACACTGAAACATAACTCAACATGTTGTTGTGAATCTCATTTGACAGTTTGAGGTTGAAATCCAGGTTGAAGCTGTGGCTCCTCCTCATCCTCCTCCTCTTCCTCCCTCACACCTGATCCAGCACTACAGAAATTCAAAGCCTGCCACACATTTCACCTCTTCCTGCACTTCCGATCTTTTTCACCTCCATCATCCTAACTCCCATCTTCCTCTCAAGCCAACACTGTTTTAATTGATCGCCCACTTCTCACTCTCCCTTCCTTTGACATCATTTGTCCTCGTCTTTGGCATTCTCTGTAACTTCTGCCTCTGTCCCACTGATGTCTTAAGCTTCCTAATTGTAACTCTGCTCCTACACTCACATTTTTCACCATTTCTTACCTTACACAAACTGCATTCTTATTTTATGAGTTCACATAAACAGTGTGATTTGCTTTCCTCACTATGATGGCTTAGTGAGTTTAGCTGGGCCTTAGGATTTCTGCCATGTGGAAAATCCAGGAGGAGTTGCGGAATTTACTAAACAAATGGCATCCACGTGAATTTCACATGGAATTTCATGGAATAAGCTGATACACTCTTTGGATTAATAAATATGGTTAACATATGGAATTCAGACAAAAATCATTGGTACGTTGTTGCCATCTTGAGGAGAAAACAGGAAGTGTTTTGAAGTGGCCAAAGATCTTAACGTCACTTTGCAAAGTGACAGAGTAAACTGGGGCTTGGAGAATTAAAGAATGAGGACATCAATGTAGAGACTAGAAGAGAACAAGAAGTCACTAAAGTCAGTCTGGCTTTTACCATTTCACTTTTCTTTCCTCATAATTCCTACAGTTCTGCCTTCCTGCTGTTTTTCTTCAAACTTACAACTAAAATCTAATGTGGGGGTTTGAAGAACTTAAATGTATGACCTTAAATGAAAATATTATTGTTTGAGGGCCTTAAATTTTGATTTTCAACTTTAAGATCTCATGATACCACTTTTGAAAAATGCACTGAAGAACCATCAGTCTGACTAGTAAACAACTGGATGGATTCTTTTTTTTCCAGTGTAGGCTGATGAGACAAACTTTGCAAGCACAGAAACTCGGTTCTGGTTTGTTGATTATGACCGAGTCCATGTTGAAAAACCACAGAAGGTTAGGCTCTTGAAATTTTGAGTCAATTTAAAAAAAAAAGTTTTAAGTGTGAGGTACAAAACACAAACCCAATAAAATATAAATGTTTGCATTCATAAGAAGTTATCTTAACACTTCAAACAAAAAATATAACCAAACTATAACTATGCATTAATTATAATAACACAAATTGTGGATTGATGCATAAACTTTTAGTACTGCTTCAACAAACAATCAATAGAGCATTATTACATGTATCAAGGTGAGGATTCACTTTAAACTTTGAGATTTTATTTTTTGTTCCTCTTCCTTGAGAAAAACACCAACAGAATTATATTTTTTTTCATTATGCATTTCAATATTTTCTGTTTAAATTAAAATAAATATAATTTTATAGCATTACAAATTGAAAGCGGGCCGTACGTACTCACCTTTGAAGAAACTCCAGAGCTGAAGGCTCAGATGAATAATGGATTTTGTACAAAGCAGAAAATGTACTGCATTGTACACCGCAAGACCTTTGTATGGATAACAGTCTGACAGACTCACTTGTTGAGGAACAGCATATGAAACAGATTTACCACAGACAATGAGATCAGAGCCACTTTCTCTGCCAGACATGTTTCATCTTCCCATCGAAGATGCTGAGCAGAAACAGGAACATTCACTCCACTGTCACACATCCTCTGAAGTCTTGCCTCGGTCTGAAGGAACTTCTTCTTCCTGTTGACACAAACGATGGTCAAGTAGTTGAGAAACCTTTTTCCCTGCTGATCCAGATTACACGTGAGTTTCTCGTTGATGTTAACCACATCCAGTTTCTTGGAGTGGACCAACATGCCGATTTTATAAACCGAAATAGCTACTCCTCTCTGAAGCATTTGAGCTTGTACCCTAGTTGACGTGTTGGTGGTGTGAGTAAAAAGTGGACTTAGACATTTGATATAAGATGTTTCACCTCCTGTGGTTTGGCAATAAACTGTTGAAACATCTGAGTTTCTTCAACCTTCTGATTTTCTGCAAGGCAGCAATTTTCTAATCTAATGCATGCATATGTGTTACTGCTCTTGCTTGTAATTGGATCTCATCCGAGTCAGTGTAATGTTCTCTCTTTTTAATTTTGGGTTTTGAAGTGCGCCTCACATTTTCAGTTCTCTTCCACAAATGTTCAACAGAGAGTTTTTGCCTGTGGGCACAATATCTCCCTCTCTGTTACAGCTGGGATATTTTGCCACCATTTTGTTTGTGTTACTGGTTGAATGCTTTTTACCTACATGAGGGCAATTTTCCATCAGCTCAGTCACAACAATCCAGACCATCTGTCTTCTCAGCTTTGGGCCTGGAGTTTCCCCTCCTCCCCAAAGAATGAATCGCATCCTCAAGAAGTTTAGTCACTGGAATGTCAAAGTTTTCCTCTCTGTGTGGTAAGTCCTGGGCTGCTGGTGAACTTTGGGGTGAAACGGAAAGCAGAGACACCGGCTGAACAGGTGAGGCTTCCATAGACGGAAGTGAGCTGATCTCTGCAGTCTGGTCTTTAATGGACAAAAAAATCCAGCTGCACGCTGCCCGATATTACATAATGTCTGTCTATGTTTAGAACATTGCACGGCAATTTGACTTCCATCTTTGTCAATTTTCTGACTTGCACGAGCCTTAAATGAAGTTACCACGAATTGATCCAGTTGTTTTAAACACCGACTGGAAGCTTTGAGCTTTATGAAATGTGTGTTTTCTGTTGGTCTGAGAAGAAAATTAAATGTGAAGTTTACCATGTAAATGTTTAATTTTCGGATCAAACAGCCAAGGATTCCAACGCCAATGGATTTTGTCCTCAAACCAGATTGAATATTTGTTCTCAGCTCCTCATTTTTCCAAAGATGGCGCCAGCTGTGGCTTTTTGTTGACGTCAGATACTCACTGTAAAGTGTTTTGGAGTAAAAGTCGAAAGTATTTCATTATTAAATCTACTTCAGTACAGATGCATGAAAATTGCACTCAAATACGCCATTGATTTTGAAACTATATTTCTAACCATAATTTGGATTTTTTTTCATTGAACATGTAAAAGGTGCAGCATAAAACACTGACAAAAAATAGTTTTGGTCAGATTTTTTTTTTTTTTTTTTTTTTCCAAAAACAAACCACTACTAAAACTTTTTTTTTTTAAATTTCACGTATTTTTCTGTTTTTACCACCATTTGTAGTTTTAACATTTAAATTTGATTATACTGACAGGTTGTTATAAAAACAAACATTTTGACAGTTTACAAAAGTTACTATGAATTAAAACATATTTCCAGTTTACAGTATTTTTTCTGTTGTGACACTGTTGTAAGTAAATTTCACCATATTTTTTGTCCAGTATATGTTACACAGGATTTTATTAAGAGAATTCAACATAAAGGGGGTTCAACACATTTGAGATCTACACTTAAATATGTTTTCCTCTGCTTCACAATTATACACTACATGTCAGTCTAACATAATATCTCATAAGATGGAATGATTTTTTGCTAGCAACATACAAATATGTCAAAAAAAAAGTAAATAAATAAAATGTTCAAGGTGTTTTAATTCTGTAAATACCAATCTGCCACTTCATTTTTTAATTGCATTAAATTGAAAGCTAAACTAATAGTTATATATTTGGTGGTTTAAAAAAAGAAATGTAATTGATAATAGACAGTTTGTTTGGTGATTTCAAGGTAAGCTGTTTTCTGTTGATCTGTTGACAGGAACCCTCCGTGTGTCTGTCTGTCTTTTGCAGAACACGGCTCTAGATAAGGAGACCCTTCAGCTCTACGCTCTGAGCTCTTCAGAACCTTCAGAACCGTACTTTGAGCCAAGCTCAGACGTAGAGGACGTCTCGTCTGCTCTCCCAAACGAACCAGCTTCTCTCACTGAACAAGTATCACGCGACAAAGATCCAAATTCCACAAAGTGTGTTTTCCCGACCGTGACTGCTCATCCTGGGGACCGTCAGCGGACAGAGCCTCTTCCTGTTCCTGCACGTTTGCTTCCCCCCTCTGGCGAAGCTTTCCTTCTTTCCTCCCCTCCAGAAAAAGAGATGCCTCCTTCATCACTCTTTTTGACTCCATGCACATCCTTGGCTCCCTCCTCACCCTCTGCTCTTCATCTTTTCTCCTGCGTGACTCCCTCTTCAACCCTGTTATCTGCCAACCATCCTGCCCCGGACCGCTCCTCTCCCACCCACCAGACGTCCCCTTGCCCCACCTCCCCCATCCCACCCTTTCGTTTTCTTCCCACTCTCTTCTCCGTCAAAACAAGCTCCCACCTCGCCGTCTTCTGTCCAGCCGACTCTGTTCCCTTCTCCCCCTTCCACGCCGCCAGCCGCTCCCCTTCCCTCCTACCCTCTACGAGCTGAAGAACTTCTAGAGCAGATCTAAAATGCTGACGCGTTCCAGTCCAGATGGATCCACGGCATTACTCTGTGGATCAAGAGGACAAACTGTCACAGTGTGAATTTCTCAGCAGATGTGAACTGAGCCAGAGACTCTGATGGCAGCAGGATTCGTCCGGATGCTTCGTGAAAGACCGAAGCATCCGGTCTTCTGAATGTACATCATGTTTATTTATTAAAATGCAGACTGTCGTAAGTTTGTTAGCCCTCTGAAGTAATGTATTACTGTATCTCATCAAGCTTTTCTTTTTGGACCTCTCTTTGCTTTCCTGTAGTCCACTAGTTTAGTTTAAGGGAAAAAAGTTGGATTATGAGCTGTTGTTGCTTTAGCAGATAAAATTGAGTTTGTTTCTGATGCAGACGTTCCAGCACATTTAACCTTTACTCCATTGTTGTTATTCTTGACCTCAGTAGTTCAGTCTTCCTGATTAATAACAGTTACAATTTAGTTTAACTTGGATGAAGTAGTGCAGAGTTTAACACCAAGTAGTCAATAAAGAAATCTGTCCTTCAATTGGCTCTTACTTCTGTGCATTTCTTTAAAAGTAAGACGAGCAACAAGCAGGTTGACGCTGATGTCTGGTTTTGTTTCAGGTCAGCGCCTGATGCGTTGGGCGAGCTACTCTACGATTAACTTCTAACAACTTAACAGTTTCCACTGCTTTTTCAATGATGTGTGCTTTTATTTCAAAACCATAAAATGACAACATGGCTCTAAATCTAGTGTCTTCCACTGAATTCCTCCTGCTAAATGAGCAATCAGATCAAACGTGATCAAAATAATATCACAGTGCTCTCTGCTGTTAGTGGATGGAAGGACAGTGGATCTAAAAAGTCCACATGTCTGTAGGTTAGGTTTGACCACCTGGTCAAATTACGACTCCAGTCTCTTTCTGGCTCCAACAACCCACCAATCTATTTTCTCAGCTATCAACATGTTTCTAAAGCCACATAACAAATTTTCTCATCCTTTAACACCACCAAGTGCAATAATTTTCAGTCTTTCAGGCCAAAACTGATAGTATTTATGATTCCCTTGTTCTCCCCTCTGTTCCAGTCTGCAGAGCTCATACATACAATCTCCTCTCTTCAGTCTCCTAAACTTTTGTTCGGTATTAATACTCCCACCTGCTCCTTGGATCCGGTTCCTTCCCCTCAATCTATCCCCTGATCTTACTTCGGGATCTGTTCCACAGTCACAATCTGGCAGCCATTGGCCCAATACTTAAAAACTTAAATCTGGTCCCGACACTGATAACGTCATAAGCTTCCATCCAATCTTCTCTTTCTTTAACGTGTCACAACTAATCAATTTCAGACACACGTCAACATCCTGTTTGAACCATTCCAGTCACACATCACAGAAACGGCTCTTCTCACAGTTACCATCAAGCTCCTTTTCTCACTCCGGCCATCCCTCTGGATCTCACTGCAGCTTTAGACACCATCAGTCTCCACACCCTCCTGTTCCATCTCAAGTCCAATCTGAACCTCACTGGCTCTGATCTGACCTGGTTTCAATCTCACCTCTTAAACCAGAAACTGTTTATTTACTCACATCAACCGTTGCATTTCATCCATAGCTTCTCTATCCCAGGGTTCAGTGCTCGGTCCTCTTCATCCTCCATCTTGGTGACATCGCCAGTCAACATGGCCTTCGTTTGCTCCACAGTTGAGATACAGATTTAGGTTCCAACCACATCCAAAAACCTCCACATCCAAAAGCCTCCACATCCAAAAGCCTCCACATCCAAAAGCCATCCATCCATCCATCTTCTGCCGCTTATCCGGAGTCGGGTCGCGGGGGTAGCAGCTTAAGAAGGGGGGCCCAGACTTCCCTCTCCCCAGCCACTTCCTCCAGCTCCTCCGGGGGAATCCCGAGGCGTTCCCAAGCCAGCCGAGAGACGTAGTCCCTCCAGCGTGTCCTGGGTCTTCCCCGGGGCCTCCTCCCGGTGGGACGTGCCCAAAACACCTCACCAGGGAGGCGTCCAGGAGGCATCCTGACCAGATGCCCGAGCCACCTCAACTGGCTCCTCTCGATGTGGAGGAGCAGCGGCTCTACTCCGAGTCCCTCCCGGATGACCGAGCTTCTCACCCTATCTCTAAGGGAGAGCCCAGCCACCCTACGGCGAAAACTCATTTCGGCCGCTTGTATTCGCGATCTCGTTCTTTCGGTCATTAACCAAAGCTCATGACCATAGATGAGGGTAGGAACGTAGATCGACCGGTAAATTGGGAGCTTCGCTTTTTGACTCAGCTCTCTCTTCACCACGACGGACCGGTACAGCGCCCGTTTCACGGTGGACGCTGCACCAATCCGCCTGTCGATCTCACGCTCCCTTCTTCCCTCATTCGTGAACAAGATCCCGAGATACTTGAACTCCTCCACTGGGGGCAGGACATCTCCCTCGACCCGGAGAAGGCACTCTACCCTTTTCCGACTCAAGACCATGGTCTCAGACTTGGAGGCACTGATCCTCATCCCGGCCGCTTCACACTCGGCTGCGAACCGCTCCAGTGAGAGCTGCAGATCACGTCCCGATGAAGCCAATAGGACCATATCATCCGCAAAAAGCAGAGATGCAATCCTAAGGCCACCAAAACGGATCCCCTCAACACCCTGGCTGCGCCTAGAAATTCTGTCCATAAAAGTAATGAACAGAATCGGTGACAAAGGGCAGCCCTGGCGGAGTCCAACCCTCACTGGGAACGAGCCCGACTTATTGCCGGCAATGCGGACATCCAAAAGCCTCCACATCCAAAAACCTCCACATCCAAAAACCTCCACATCCTCTCCACTGAGACCAAAACCTGGATGAAGCACAAACTAAACACTGATAAAACTAACAAGATCCTCACTGGCTCAAAAGTGTCACCAAGTCCACTCAAAACGTCTGCCTGAACTTTGACACCATCACTCATCTGAAATCTTTTCAACTCCACACTTTCATTCAGGGGCTGCACAGTGGCGCAGTGGGTAGCGCTGTTGCAAGAAGGTCCTGGGTTCGATTCTCGGCCCGGGGTCTTTCTGCACGGAGTTTGCATGTTCTCCCTGTGCATGCTGGGTTCTCTCCGGGTTCTCCGGCTTCCTCCCACAGTCCAAAAACATGACTGTCAGGTTAATTGGCCTTCCCAAATTCTCCCTAGGTGTGAGTGTGTGTGTGTGGTTGTTTGTCCTGTTTGTCTCTCTGTGTTGCCCTGCGACAGACTGGCGACCTGTCCAGGGTGACCCCCGCCTCTCGCCCGGAACGCAGCTGGAGATAGGTAAGGTGATTTTATTTCTGCAGCTCGTCTTCAGCAAAAAGGCAATTTGAAGGAATAAATCCTGTAACAGGACAAAAACGGATCACTTCAGAACTTTCTTTCATAAAACCTGGTTAGAAAATATCTGCCAAAGTGAAATCGATTCAGTTGCTCTTCATTGTACTGTGTTGCCATCAGTAAAATAATGAGCTGTAAGAAAATCGAGAAGCTGAAACTAAATCAAGCTTCAGTTTTATTATTAAATCAGTGATTTGGTCTATTAATTCTGATCAGCCGTTTTTATTGTGGAGCTGTCATGGTTACCACACGAGCCAAAAGACTGCTGGAGATGCACCGGCGCCCTCTGGTGGCGATGCAGGGATAATGAATGATTTTGTTGTGTGTGAGTCCAAACATTGACCACTAGAGGGTGTTGTGCATTTCTAATAAAACCAAATAAATGAAGAAAACGTTCAAACACTCAAGTAATAAAATTCATTTTTATTGTCAGAACTCAGCAAGCAAAAACACTCCAAATGATTGCAAAAATAATGAGTTATACTTCATCTTCATATAATCAGAGACAAAATGACAAAGCACAGACTTTATAGAAAGGAATGTCTTCTTACTAATCAGGTATGCTGGAGGCGGATGGTTGTTCCAGAGACAATTTGTCGCAACAATTTGTTGCTGGACAACGTGTCAAAAACAATTCGTTCTGTAAATGAATGAATATGATTTAAATAAATAAAACAAGCAGAAACAGGGGAAAAGTTCCTCCTTTTGCTGCAGTTTTGCTGACGACCTTTGCTGCTTTGGAGACTGAAGTCAGAGTGAAGGTTTTAGAGAAACCAGCTCAGCTCTAGAGGAAATGGAAAAGAAATGATTCTTTGAACGGAAGCAGACTTATTGAAACGGCTGATAACGGGGGACATTTTGGATCCTAGACTTTAAATAAACTGAATGTGAGCCTCGCACATAAACAATCAGAGCAAGCACAGCGGAGCAGATATCTTAAATAAGGATGGCGTGTTTATAGATAGTATCGCTAAGGTTTCCCTCTTTGCTCATCTTTCTGTCAAGTACATTGTTTTTGTTTTTTTTTATTCATACATTTCCTACCTACTTGTTGTGTTTCAAGAATAAGAAAAAAAAAGCATGTTTAAGTGAAGTATAGCTCAATAATTATTCCCCTCACACACACACACCAACACAAATCACTCAATCCAAAGTACATAAATATTTGGATTTTTCAGCCTGACATGTTCCCGCCCCCCCTGCTCTAATCCTGGAGGAGATGAAAATAGACTCTTACAGCTAAAAATAGATTATTTCCACTCAAACCATTACAGAAACCCCCCACCTTAAAGAGTTATAGGAAACGTTTTCTATCTAATCTACAAAATATATAGCAATGCCCTTTTTTTTTTAAAAATAGTTTGTTGCTCTTACAGAACAGGTCCCCCTCCCCCCTCCCTCTCTCTTCCCACCGAGTTACATTCAGAAGGTGGAGCTGCTGGCAGAGCAGCGCCGTTTGATAAGAGTTCACTTCGGGTCAGCTGCAGGCGCCGCAGTCTGGACCTCAGTACCGGGTCTGGTACTCGTGATGCCACCTGTTGAAGTCGTTGTAGAAGAGGACGATGCTGCCGGACGCCATGCCGGTGATGATGCACCTGAGGAGGAGGCGGGACAGAAGCAGCATGAACACAAATGTGGAAATAACTGCTGTGCGGGATTATGATGAATTATGATGGATTATGATGCTTGTTTTTTGTGTTACATCTTTGATGACCGATCATTGCTGATTTTACTTCGCACCATGAAGCAAAAGACATTAACATGTCTAAGTTAACAACTGCATCAAGCTCCTTTCAGACAAGCGGTTCAGAAAGTTTCTGAAAAAGTTTCTTTCCGTTTATATAGTAGAGGTGTGAAGAAATCACCAATGTTTTCTGATATAAAGCAGAAGTAAAGTCTGTTAGTAGCTGCTTTGAATAATTGTATGCACTGTCTACAGTGTGGCTACAGCAGCTTGTATGAGTGCAGTGAATGAGAGTTTCCTTCAGGCTGTGGTTTTTTGGGGTCTTACCGTTGATCATGTGACATGGCCATGGAGCGGATCCCTGCGTCACAGCCAGGAAAGGTGAAGAGCTGTTTGAGGTCAGAGACCTGCCAGACGGACACGACTCCACCATCTCCACCTGTCAGCAAGTACTGACCGTCCCGACTCAGCAGCATGGCCTGTCACAGAGACAGACAGGCTGTTAGTCTAACATGTTACCGATGACAACGATCTCTCTGCACAACATGGTGCTGCAGAAACAACAAGGAAAAACAAACGCAGTAAAAAAAACAGGGATTTGTTTACACCGCATTAAAATTAAACTGTTTTCTAATTGACAGTAATTCAGACTGAGGGACCGCTGTGACAAAATAGAACACAAAAGAAATATTGAAGCAACATATCAAGACACTTTGGCACAAATGTCTCTTCCAAACGGACCCGAATCGCACAGTTAGTTAGAAAGTGAGAATAAAGTGAATCACATGGAGTCAAAGCTCCATCTGAATCTCTCTCTGCAGATCTGACAAAGTGTGTGTCTGCAACGCCGCCTAAAACTCCTCAGTCACTTCAGTCAGCAGGAGTTACAGAAAACTGTTGAGAAGCTCAAACATTCACACAATTTCAAAGGAAATTCTATAAAATAATGTGAAAATGTGTAAAAGAGCAAAAGAGGCAGTTTTATAAAACATCATGCTATAATGTTATTCCCTCATCATAAAAATATCTGGAATGTTCCCTTAATTCTTTAATGCATGTTTGAGAAATTTCTAAATCTCCATGGCAACTATTTACAGGAGCCTAAGCAAGCAGCTTCAGCCTCACAGGATTTCCACTCAGCTCCTCCAGACTAGCGGCAGCAGCTATTACCAAACACCTGCGCGTGTCAGTGCAACGCTGCTAATAACGGTGGCTAAAGGTTCAATGGAGGAGCGTTGACAAGCTAAATGCCAGAAAGAGCAGGAGCTTCTTAAAGAGACAGAACTTCAATATCAAAGCATCAAACTCTGAAGTCAAACATCTTGAGTCGTGTTTGATGAATACAGTATTTTATTTATTTATTTTTTACAATATTTGAAGGTAATTACTAGACTGTGCTGTAAAATGACACTTTATGCCTGAAAATGCACAATACCGCCCCTTTAAATGTTCACCATGACATTGTGTGGTATTTATGATGATGATAAAAGTTTAGAAAAATTATCTGAGAACCAAATGCAGTTTTTTCCCCCAACTTTAAATTACATTATTACCGTCAACGCTCCACAAACAAATAGAAAAAAGGCCAAAACAAAAACTGAATTATTTCGTAGGCTTTTGCAAAATATCAGTTACATTAAGTCCAACATTTGCTTTTAGTACGCAGCATAGAATTACTACTTATTTACATTTGTGAAACGTCAGTATATATTGGTGCTTTCATTAAGCTCGTAATGGGAAAAAAAACTAAAGTGACTGACATGGAAAAAATAAACGTCGTCTGATTGAATGTTTAATAAACGCCTCGTTTCGACCATAAATCCTGCCGACAACGGGCCATCAGATCATCTGTGACGACAAAGCAACCATCACACCTCCGAGTGTTTTGGTCCAACAAATAACTCCACATTGTGCGTACACGCCCACACACACACACACACACACACACACACACACACCCACACACGCTCTCCTCCACTCCACTAAAGATGTCTCCCAAGAGCAGAACTCGGAGATTTACTCGTTTCATCTGCTTTTCTTGCAAACTGCAGCGGCCCAAACGGCTCCCTCAGGAATCGGATGAACACAAATCAAGTCGTGTGCTGGAGACCATTAAGGGCACGGTGTGCGCTGGAAGCCCAAACTCAGAGAGTCAGAGGCATCAATCAGTGCGTAACCGTGGCTGATGAAACGACGAGGCCGAGTGTTTGTTCTGAAAGCGGCGGCCAAGAGCTTTTTGTCGTCCGCCGCATTTACGACGCAGAGGGACGGACGTCTTTCAGCCGCCGGAGCTTTTTTGTGTCGCGGCTCGGTGCTTCAGTCGTCAGCGGCATGTGTGTTTAATTAGGCTCGAGTTTTTTTTGTTACAAAAAAAAAAAAAACCCAAACAAAACAAAACTTAAAGCTGAAATGAGTCGATTTCAGGAAGTCGATTCGGTGTGAAAACAAGAACAATTCCTCAAACGAGGAAAAAGAAACTGGAATCGAGGAAATGATTAGTGTTTGTACTCCAAACGTTTCTACATCTTGTTTGGAAAGTTTCTAAAGTTTCAAACGGCAAATAATTAAGAGCAGAGGTTTGAAAACATAGACGGCTTCATTTCACCCAGCCGCAGCAAACAAACCCAGAATTCATTTCAGATAAATAAAAGATTCCTGATTTTTACTGGATAAAAAAAAGAAAAAAAAAAGGTAATAAAAAGCATCAACTGAGTAGCAGCACAGAACCGGGCAGCAGCTTTTTACGCCGATCAAATAAGCAAACAGGATTTGGTTTTCCTTCAACATGTGAAAAACGTCTCGCCGTTTTATCGGCCGGTTCTTTGATTGTTTTTGGAAACGATGTTTGAAAAAAAAAGGTAAATCCATCCAGTCTGAAATTGAATCCGATCTGAACACAGACAGTTTGTCGTTGGATTCCTGTGGAGCGAAATGTTCGCAGCCTGTTTATCAGTTTTATGACAATATTGGATTCTGAAATCTGAACTGTTTCCGTTGTTCCGCCTTAAATGTCAGGAGCTTCAGCTCCATATTTGCAACAGGAAGATCAGTGACAGATCTGAATACGATTATTTTAACTTTTTTTCTTTTTTTAAAGAGTGGAATGATTCAAATAAAAACAGAAAAAAAACTTAGGTGAACATTATAGAAATGTTTGTGGATTTACATACATTCCCGGTGAAATCTAGTCAAATGTTACTTTGCAAATTACAGTTCGACTTTTTTTCTGATTGTTTTTTTATTTTTTGTTCGGTTGTTTTTTAGTAGAGTTGAATGTTGGCTTCATATTTGATTTATTTTTATTTTTTTCCAGACTCGACACTGAAAAACACAAAATCTTACCAAGAATTTCTGGTTTAGTTTCTTGTCCAAATATCTCAGGACACTTGAAATAAGAAATAATTCAATACAATTGAAGTCAGACAAAAAGCAGCCAGTAACTTCTTCAGCGAGATTCCAGACAATAACTCCTTAATATTGATTTAAAGAAATACTGCAGATTAGCTGAATTACAAGACATTTTCCCCAATTTTTAAATAAAAATCTGTAAATGGAACTTTTTCAACATTAAGAAATTATTGACTTAAAATAAGCTGAAAAGTTAGTTGCAAATGAGTTTAGTCTTATTTCAAGTTCCTTAAGATGTTTGCAGCAGAAACTGGAACAAAACTGTTTGGATAGATTTTGTGTTTTTCTCGAGTTCAAGTTTCTAGTTTTGTCCTATTTCAAGTTTCTTATCTTACGATATATAGACACTTGTTTTAAGTCAGTAATTTCATAACATTTATGAAAAATGACTAGCAGAATATTTCTCTTATAACTCGACGTTTTTCCTTGATAAAAGTGAAACTGCCAGTGGAATTCTAACTTGTTTTTTAAATCATCAACATTAATAAACTTTAAACATAAACATTTATTTCTTGCTGAAATGTTACTTGTCAGTTAGTTTTGTTTTATTTCAAGTGTTCTAAGACATTTGCACGAGAAACTAAACCAAGATTATTTTTGTGATTTTTCAGTGAAAACAATCGTTGTGACTTTTGCAGACTAGCAGCAGCAGAGTTAGCGAACAAACCCTGAACCCGGCCAGCGGCGGCCTAATGCGCTGTGATGCATTCTGCTGGGGGAGTTTATGACCCGAGTGCAGCGCAGCAGGAAGCAGCAGCGCTGGCAGACATGTCAGCCCAGCCAGGTAGGAGGCTGCAGACAGACACTGTAAATCAGCCGCTTTGCCACTGGGCAGCCAAACAAGATGGCCGACGTCTCTGTAGGGGCCAACATGGCCGACTCGGCTCGGATGACTGAAAAAGAGTGGTGCAGAAACATGTGCGGCCTTCGTCCCCATATTTCAGAGACGGATGGGTGGATTCAAGGCTGAAGAAGGTAAAACTTTTAATTTATGGAGCTCTTACCCCCCCAGGCCCCCCAACACCCCGTTACACTGACAGAGGCCGTTAAAAAAAGTGCAGAGATGGTTACACTGCCTGAGTCGCACTATAACTTAAAAGAATGTAATCTATTCAGCATGGCTCCCCGTCACCCAAATCCGCTACTAGAGCAGGATGCCGACTGTTAGGCTGTCATTCCGACTCCGACTCCAGACCTCTATAAAGCGGCGGCCTGAACGTTCTTACTCTGCACTTCCAAGTGCCTGCAGCAGGCCAGGACAAACACTTATTTATCCTGGAGTCACACTGCGCCGAGCCTCAGAGGGCAGAGAAGATTGATTCTGGTATGTACACGGGTGTACTAAATAGCGGCTGGAATCAGGGGGAGGGGGCTAAACCCGAGTTCAACATGTTGGGTTTTCCTAATGCCGCGTGACACGCAGGGAATTTACTGCAGGTCCAGGAGAGACCAAGTCCGTCTGCCCGGCTTCGTCAGTGCAGGAGAAATGTGGGGGAAAAAAACAACCCGGCAACGTTAATCTGAAAAACATTATTAGTAACTTTTTAAACACAACTGGGAAAAATTAGGACAGATTGAAAATGAAACACTCGCTTCTCCCCCCCTGAGAATCGATAAAAGGCTCAGTCCATGTTTCTGCGTATTTGTGGTTCGGAGCCTGGAAATGAGAAGTTTCTGTTTGTGTTGCGTAAAATACATTTTTTCAAGCTTTACTTCATTTATAAAGTTATTTCCTCATCAAAAACGTACCTGGAGTTCTGCTCTGATTCTTTCATTCATATTTGAGAAATCACGTAATCTCCCATGGCAACCGCTCAGCTGGTCAGATTGCCTGGGTGGACCCAGCTCTGTCCCAATAAATCTATCAAAGGCATGATCAGCTAAAACGAGCTCAAACATTTCCATCTGCATGATTTACTGGTTTCCTCTTTGTAACAAAAACTAGATGATAAAAGTTCAGTTCTAGTGTTAAATGTGCATTAGAATTTAAAGTTTATTGATCTTTCACGTCGTGTTCTTGTATTATTATGACATCACCGTTATATTACTAGAAAATAATCTGAACAAACAATATTATCGTTTATCGGAACAACTTCTGGGACATTTTATCGTCCAGTAAAATTTGCTATTGTAGCAGGTTTACCTATCCAACTTTCCACTTTACAAAGCAGCCCCTCCCTATGAATCCCCCATTCAGCTCCTTCAAACTAGCTAGCAACAATTAGCAAAAATCTGCTGAGCTCATTATAGGAGCTACTTCTCAGTAAACGCTGGTAAAAACAAACCCTGCTAAAAGGTGAACAGAGGAGCCATGTTGTGACGACTTGGAGTTTCAGAAAGAACAAGAGCTTCTTAAAGACTCAGAGGCCCAATTTCAAGGCCTTAAATTACAAAGTCAAATTTATTTAAAGTCATGTTTGATAAATAAAGCATTTTTATAACAACTGAAGTTAACATAGTTGCTTGATTGTGCAATAAAATGGCACAATGTGGCTGGGAAAAAACATGATATTGGCCCTTTAATAGGAAACAGGCGTGCAGCCGTCTGTCAGAGCTAGCTTACATTTCCCAGGCCAAAGCGGAAACAAAAGGGCCTGGAAACCAAAGGCGGTAGCTGCTATCTTGTGTCACTCCGGCCACAAGGGAGGAAATGTGGGCAGCGGGGGGAATGTGTCCTCCTGCGCTCTGGGGTAGTTAATGGTGTCGGGGTCCAGGACTGACCGCTGCTCTGGAGCGTTTCCCGCCACCGTCGCAATCCGACCCGACACCGGATCCGTGGATCAAACGGGAGCGCTTCCTCTGCTGGATGCATGCGGTGGAACGGGGAGAGCGAGACGTGGAGCCCTCCCGTTTTGTCCCGAGGCGTCCTGACCTTCGCCTCCGATCCGAACCGAGCCCAGCCTTTAATCAGCGCCACGTCTGGACTGCTCACCCCCCAGGAACCCCCCCCTCCTCCCCACCCGATCGGCCCAGATGTGGTGCAGACGTCCAGACGGAAGCGGCGTCTGGTGAGAGCCTGAGGAGAAACGGCCGTTTCCTCACCTTGATGTTGTCCTGCACCTCCATGTGCCGCAGCAGCTTGCCGTTCACGCTGAAGAGACAGAAGTGTCCCTTGTCATAGTAGATCATGCAGTGGCCCTCGGTGGAGGACTGGATGAGCCGGGGCCGCAGGCAGCTCTCCGGGGCCTCCAGGGTCCGGAGCAGGTCTCCGTTCATGGAATGGACCAGGCAAGGACCCTCTACACACAGGGAGACACAGAGACATGCTAAACATATAACACAGATTTATCTTTTGTGTGTGTGAAACAACGACGATCTGTAACTGTTTAAAAAAAAAAAAGAAAATTATTTTCAGACTAATGCCTGAAAATGTTTTTTCCTTCTACAACAAACAGAAAGGAGGAACTCGCCAAACTCAACTCAAACT
The DNA here is from genome assembly GCA_922788865.1 of Poeciliopsis turneri. Classification (NCBI taxonomy): domain Eukaryota; kingdom Metazoa; phylum Chordata; class Actinopteri; order Cyprinodontiformes; family Poeciliidae; genus Poeciliopsis; species Poeciliopsis turneri. The sequence goes on from CAKLNU010000176.1 coordinate 464,611, forward strand.
TTAACTGCACTGCAAAAATCACTAAATCCTTTGGTCTGTTAGTTCACTTTAAATGAGACAAAACTAACTTATCAGTATTTTTCAGCAAGAAATAGCAGCTTTGTTGAAGTCAAATTCTGAATATTGAGAGATTATTTCACTTATGGGAAAAATGTCTTATAAGTGAAATCATCAGCACAACAATTAAAGAAAGAAGGTATTTTAGTTTGCTAAAAATAACATCATGATTATTCCAAATTTCCCATCGCCGTTATAATTCATAATTTATAAAAAAAAGGTAAACTTCTAAAAATCAGAGACAGACGGTGGCATTTTTATGACTTTCACTTCTCTGGTCAGATGCAACAAAATCATCATAATTTAATATAACAATGTCTTTTTATCACTGCCATTTACAATAATGACTGAAATAAGTTTGAATTGTTTGAGAAGTAAAATGCTTTTCAAGGATTCTGCAGGCTATTTTGTTATGAATGAATTGAAATAAAACAGAAGTTTACAGCTAATGTCTCTCAGTCTAAAAGGCAAAAAAAAAAGAAGCAACAAACATAATGCCAACCAGATTAAGTAGTTTTTTTTGTTTTTTTAAATAAATTTCACAAACACTCCTCGCAGCCCGACTCCACTTCAAAAGAAGCCAAAGGTTCAACTGTTTCAGTGACCAAGTCAAAGTAAACGGAGCATCGTGAAAACAAAAACACTCAGCTTTCAAAAGAACAGTTTGGAAGGTGTTAAGAAACTGAAAACCTATTTTTGGCAAAATGGAAAAGTTTCCTCATCTGCTGTTGTTGAAAACGGTCAAAAACTCCAAATAAAATACGTTTTAGTAGGAACTGATCAAAAGAGCCTCGATGGTTTACAAATGATTGGTTATCTAGCCAATGGGATCAGAGCTCGGCCTCACCCTTGCAGCCACTGATGACGAGACCCAACTCAGCACAGACGCTGACAGACGTCACCTCACAGTCGTGTCCCGTCAGGATGGCCCTCGGTGTGGTAAACTCTGCTGGGAGACACAAACATTTCACATCCTCACAATTTAGCAAACAGTTACAGTTTCCAGCCACTAGGGGGAGCAATAAGGTTGGATGTTGTGTTTCTCATGGAGTTTTGGCCAAATACAGCAGCCATCAGTAGAGTTAGAGAGGAAGTTTTTTTTATTTCATTTTATGTTATTCACCATTATGTACAACATGCTCAATGTAGATAGAAATAAAATAAGAAAAACCTTAGAAATTTTCAAGAGAGCAATTTGGAAATTTCTGAGTTTGAAAAGTAAAAAGTCTGCTAGAAGAAAAATATCTAATTGAGATTAATTTTCTACAAGAAACATGGAAATGTTGAGGGTTTTTTTCCAGCCAAATTTCAAACTTTTCTCAGATTCCTCTCAGAAATTTTTCAAGATTTGTAAATACAACAGTGTTCGGCAGAGGCTTCGACTTTTCAAGCTCAGAAAGTCTGAGATCAATTTCAGCAATTTTCAAAGAAAAATAAAAAACAAAAGCTTAGAAACCCTGGGGGGGGGGGGTGTCCAAGCAAATTTTAAACTTTCCAACCCAGAAATTTCCTAGTTTTGTCTTGAAAATGACTGAAATTGATTTCAAAGTTCTTTGAAATCAGTTTTATTTCCTCACAACTCAGAAATGTCCAAAAATGTTTTTCCAGCCAACTGTTGACTTTTCAAGCTCGGAAATTTCCTTTTTCTTCTTTCCTTGAAAATTTCTGAAGTGAATCTAAAAATTTCCGAGGTATCTACAATGACTCTAATACTCCATCCTATCCTGGACCGGAGAACTCCATGGAACTTCATGGCTCTCCACCAGCAGCTCCCCCCTGTCCCCTCCTCCCTCCGCATCCTTAAGATTTTAATCCATTTTGTTTCACATGCAGATATTTCCCACACTCTGTCTCCTCCAAGGTTTAAAACCTTCTCTGCGTGACGGACTTTACTGGATCCAGATGTTTCTGCGTCGGGCAGGCAGAGCAACACAAAACCAGGGGAACTCAGACTGAAGTCATGAAATTTGTGTAATTTAGTTTTGGTTTGAAGCTGTCAGGGCGAACGACAACACAAATCATCGAAATCACCTTCTGTCCGACCAGACGCTGCATACGACACGCCAGATCAGGCTTTCCTAGAGTACATGTGATTGTAAACAAAGACGAATTACTGACGGAGAATAGAATTTGCACGTCTGGTCAAAGTGTAAGAGCTTTGAATTGGACGCATCAGAGGGAACTGTAAAGGTCACCAGCGTGAGTCTGTCTGTCCGAGTTCAGTTCTGGTTCACGGCTCAGTGGGGGGGGGATGGGGGTCTCTTCTTAAATAACCCCATCAATACCTGCTGAAAGTCGAGATCAGCACCAAAAACTGAAAAAAAACAACAAACAACTAAAAACGACACTGGCACTTGTGTGTTTAAATCCACAGATTTGGAAGAATTCACACCCTGAGTTGTTTCTGATTTCGTCTCAGTCACCAGTTAGCGTCTCAAGAGGAATTTGTTATGCAGCAGATGGACGAGGGAAAACCTTTCTGTGGACGTTAGTTACTGTGAAGTGAAACAAGGTTTCACAGAAATGATTTAGACGTTTAAAACTATAAAGTGTGGTATGAACTCCAGCCTTTTACTCCAGTTTCAGCTGGAAGTAGAACTGAATTTTGTTGTTTGGGAAAAGATCTGAAGCTCAGGTTGGAGAGAAGCACATCTGGAATTTAGCCATCGATTCTAGGTCTTGTGGCATGGCCTTTGACTGGACCATTCTAACGCACGACTATATTCTGACCTAAAGCTCTTACTGACAGCTTCGTTAATTGTTTACAGTCATTGAGCTGCTGAAAGGTTAAAGGTTAAAGGCATCATCAGCCTCTAAAGACCTTGATTTGATCCCATCTGTTTCATAACCGACGTTTGTAGTTTTGTTTGTAGTTCTTTCATACTGTTTGTACGTTCTGATGCACAAAGATAAAAATATTTAAGGCTTAATATAATATTCTGATAACTCAGCCTGTCCCAATAACATTCATTCTGACGATTAACTTTTTAAAAAATTTCATTTACAAAGACATCAGGATTCAACTTATGATTTCTGTTGTGTTTTTTATTTCTGTTTTGTTTACAGTTTTTTTGTGTTTTATTTTGGATATTTAATCCAGTATAAAATTAAAGCTCATTATTATAATAATAATTATTATTATGCCATTACCATTATGTTGTTTGAAAATGGTTTCAAGATGACAATATTATCGTTTATCACAATAACCTCTGGAACAATTTATCACTACAAACACAAAAACTACTCTTGAAAAACATTCCCACTTTCATTCTTCAGGATACCAACTACTTAAAGAAATGGATTTTACATCAAGGAACTGCATAAAGTAACTACATTGAATCACATTTTCAAATTTACTGATATTTAAATTTGAAACAGTAAAAACAACATTTCTGATCATATCAGTTCCACATCATTAATAGATATTTATTGCCACCACAATAAATCAAAATTCTCATTATAAGAAACAACTATGAGCTACTTTGTTTTGCTCTGTCACAATAAAATACGCCGCTTGTCTTTATAACCACATAAAATATTGAAAAGTGACAGGGCCAGGCTTTATTTGTGTTCACCAAACAATGCAGTCTTTCTTCAAACATCCGCCTCGCAGCTTCTGGGAATAGGAAGCATGAAGTCTCCGATATGAACGCGTCTCAGCCGCAAGCGGCGGTAATAAACAACATGTTTTCAACTGTTAACGCTGCAGTTCAGGTGCGTGAGCTCATGCAGCTCCTGTCTGAATGCAGCTGCACGGCACAAACTCAGCAGAGCTTCACTAATGGGGCCGGTTCTTCCCCCAAAAGCCACAGCTACTGTAACACCTTAATTGAATTTAGCAGAAAGACTCCATAGAGCCCACACTGCTCTCGAAATTCTCCTGTAAAAAAAGACGACAAAACGACAAGTCGCGTATTTCAAATCAATGAAACCCACATGCACAGAGCAGAAAATATCTGGCGGATTATTATAATGAGCGGCTAAACGAGCAAATGCGTCGATTTGAGCAAAGTTTCTCAATGTTATTACAGGACATGTTTTGAAAGGGGAAATCAAAACAGCAGCAAATTTGTCTCCGATGACTGATCTCATAGGATTTAACTCCAGTTGATTGTTTGGACTTTTTTTTTTTCTTTCTTTAAACATCAAGCTGTCCACTTTGCAGCCGCCCAAACTCGTCCCTGATCCCATCAGAGCGCCCGTCCAGTTAACAGCCTGGTTCCCACTAAAAGCAAACGCATGACCCGTGAGCCGGTGAAGTCGGGAGAACCGAGCTGGATTTCACTCCGCGCAGATCTATAGAGCTGATAAAGAGAACGAACTGAGGCAGGTTGGAGCCTGCACCTGAAGTTTGGTTTAAATTAGAGAGACATCTGACCGCGCTCATGCCCGAACGTGGCCGGAGCTCGGAGGCAGAGGAGGGGATCGGGTGTCTCCGTGTGTGGACGTACACTTGTACTAAACTTGTTTTAGGGACATTAACCAATCAGAGCTTCCTTTTACAGAGCAGGAGTTATGGAAATCACTACATTATGTAGTAAATATGTAGTTACTGTTGGGCGTTGGCCTCGAGGTGCCGGATGTAAATCAAATGGACTTTTTTTCCATTTCTTGTTATTTTGCTTAATTTCATGCAAAATAAAAGAAAACAAAGAGCATTTTATACACTTTAATAGATTTAAAAAAAGACAAAAACTGTCATTAAAACACTATTAAAAATATGTTCAGCTAAACTGGAAGCGTGTTAGTTAAGTTTTCCAGGCACATTTTACTGTGTAATCAAGTTCCTAACGAAAATGCTGCATACATCAAAAATGACTTAAAAGAAATTTGACTTCCTAATTTAACGCCTTGAAACTGGGCCTCCGTCTCTTTAAGAAAATCTTGTTCTTTCTGAAACTCCACCTACAGAAATTCATCACAACATGGCTGCTCTGTTAACTCTTCAACAACGTTTATACCGGCGTTTCACTGCGAAGCAGCTCCTATAATGAGCTCAGCAGACCCACCAGGTGTTTGCTAATTCCCTCTGGCTAGCCTGAAGGAGCTGAGTGGGGGAGTCGCCGGGTCGCTCTGCTCTGTGAGGCGGACGCTCAGGAGCTTCAGTCTCTCCAGCCATTTTGAACAGCTGAATGGTTGCCACGGAGATTAAAGGATCTCTCAAACACGGATGAAAGAATCGAGGCGACACTCAGGCATGCTTTGATGAGGGAAGAACATCATAACATGATGTGAAGCTCAAAAAGTTGTTTTACATACCACTCCCCCTTTAACTGGGAAAAGCTGAGTGATGCGTCACACTAGGAAACACTTTGATGGTATCTTTTCCAATAGCTACTCCATAATGTCGAACACAAACTTTTCAGGGTGAGAATGTTTCTTGAGGAACCAGTTCACATATGAGTGCGTCCAAAACAGGCGATGTTTTCTGTCCAATCTGAACTCTCTGCATTTCGACTTTAACTACTTCATGGAGAAATGTTTCCCGTTGGTAGCAGGATCTGTGGTCAGGCTGCCCCACACATAACATCTGCTCTAATCTTGATTCTCATTTGCCTAATCGGAGGCTCAGGGAGCCGTTCTCACTTCAACAAACAGAACTTTGTGAAAGGTTTCCCTCCGTAGCACCGGCTCTGTTTGAGCTGCACTAACGGGGCCCGGCGAATACCCGTGGTTAAACGGACGGCGGAGTCCGGCGGTAACAGGCGCTTAAATTCCATGTCAAAAAGAAAAGGGAGGAAGGAACACTTGGTATTTTATTTCATTTTATTTTATTTTATTTCATTTTATTCTATGTTGCATGACTTTGTATTTTATGTTTATGATGTAAAGCACTTTGAAATGCCTTGTAGCTGAAATGTGCAATACAAATAAAATTTGATTGATTGATTGATTGACTAATGACAAACCTGATATTTCAGATCCCCAGGAAAGAATTAGACGCCTGACAGTGAATCCATCAGCAAAATACATTTTTACACAGAGTGTCTATTAAAAACGGATTTTAACTTTTGGTGCATTGACAGGAACAAACAGAGAGCTTCCTCAGATCGACACAAAAACAATAACTCTGATATTGTTATTACACTTTTAAAGTGGAGAAGGGAATCATTTCTATGTTTTAAACATGTTCAAACTGCACAGGTTATTATGCATAGAGTAGAAAACATTGTCAGAGTGAACTGTACGTTTCTGCTTGTGGAGGCAGAAGTTTGAAAAGAAATAAATAACTGAATATAAAAAATAAAATGAATAAAAATGCTTTTATTTTTCTATTTTGTTCAACCTCATCCCTTCTACATTGATTATTTTTATATTCATACATACATGTCACTTAAATGTGTAGCAGGTCGTATATTTATAAGTTTTATAATTTTACGTAGATGACTTCTCCACTATTTTAATGCCATTTTATTTATTTATTTATTCTTCTGTTGTTTTATAAAGGAACTTTTTCAGCTAATATTTAAGTTCAACATTAGTTTAGTTCATTAGAGGATTGGAACGGGTGCTTTTACAATTATATATTAATAAAAATAGATATATATTGTTTGGCCTTCCATCTGCTGTCATTTTTGTAAGAGAGAAAAAACTCAGGACAATTTTGCACACAACACAACAATATTATTGAGACAAACAGGCCAAATTAATACATTTTACATACCATACTTCTGCTCTTACAAAAGAATAAAAATAAAATAAATTAATTTCAAAAGATCAGGAAAGGAGCTCGGTTCCGCAGAAGAAACTAGTTCCGTTCTCCAGCAGATGGCAGTAGCACATCTAAAATCTGAACTAGTCTGAGGACAAGCCAAGGGTTCATAGGTCAGAGTGTTCATGTGAACGCATCAGCCACTCAGACGGACTCACGTCAAGCTTATGAGGTGTGTGAGATGTCCACGGGTCGTTAGGAGCGAGCTGGAATTTTTCTGTAAGTGTGTGTTCTCGTTCTTCGCGCACGGAGAAGATTTTTTTTTTTTTAACTTTTTGAGTCGTTTTTGGTTGTTGGAAGCAGATTAAAGGTCTGCTGTCTGTCTGGATTTGGTGTGTGTGAGTGTGCTGCAGAAGAACATCATGTCAGAGAGAGAGAGACAGATAGAAAAAGAGAGAGAGAGAGAGACAGACAGACAGAGAGAGAGCCTCCTGCGGTCCCGGCCAATGAAGCGTCACGTTGAGATGGGATGATGAGCGCTTTGTCTGGCCCTCCAGCTGCAGCACTGAGCCACTAAAACTAAAACAGCAGCTAAAAAAGCTTTGACTCAATCTCAGCTCAATGGATGACATACAAAAATACAGAAAATAGGAATATTGATTTTTCTTCAAAAAGCAGTGTGTAATTGTATGTTGATGTGATCCAGGAAATCCTAAGATCTTTTTGGTTCCTTTTTGAACAAAGTGTGTAAAATTATGCAACCATTTGTCTAACTATGATTCTTTTTCTGTTTTTACTTTATATTTTCACATTTGCACAACCACCGACTGTGGTTTTTAGTCTCTTTCGCACATCTGTTTTTTCTGCACAGATACATCATGTATGTTTCTGAAAACGTGATCCGACTGCACATCCTTTGGATCGTGACTCCAATATATCTATTTCTAAAAACTACAGTCTTTCCTGTCAGAGTCTCTCATAAAGTACACTATTCTTCTTCTTATTATTATTATTGTGAACCTTATTTCCTTATATTTGTTTTTTTTTTTAACACTTTAAGGTTCACACACTTCTTGTGTGAACCTACATGTCGGTTGTTGCTGTTGTACCTGAATTTGTCCTTTCCTGGACATTGAAGTTTGTTTCTATTATATTTCTATTCTATTATTGTCTGTTTGAAATAAATAACTAAATAGATGTACCTTTGATTTTAAAGTCTTCATATGACAAAACCAAAGCGGCTTATTAAACAGATTGCAATTTGCCATAAATTTCATCCCGTTTGTGATGGATCACTTAACAACATGTCCGCCAATCTAAGCCGGCCAAATTAGCACCGCCGAGGCCGAGGTTGTGAGCAATGTGGCGGCGACGCTTTGATCGCGGCCGATGCCATATGTTATGGTAACGCCGGGGAGGCCTGTGACATTTTTCACTTTTATCGACCAGCCTGACCCCGCTGGCCCCGGGACGGTGGGGAACTTTCATGTGTCGGCCGGGCGACCCCCAACACAACTTCACGTTTAACGTCTCTAAGTGGCCCTCACTTTCACTCACATTAAAGACAGATCCCCCCCCCTACACACACACACACACACACACACACTATCAGAAACACACGGTCTCTCTCCCAACACATTATGGAAAGCTGTTCTCGGTCCCACAGAGCCGCGAAATCCAATCTGTACGGAGGAGGCCTGGGCTGGTCAGATGAAACTAGTTGTTACCTTACAGAGGGAGGCCGTAAATCACACAGTCAGGACTGTCTGTGAGGGCGAGAGCTCGGAAGACAGACGTACGTGTGTGTGTGTGTGTTCTCAGGACGCGCACTCACTGCCTGGGCTCTCTCCGATGCTGCTATGCTTTCCGTTCCAGTACCACAGCAGCAGGGTGGCGTCTCTGGAGCCCGTCAGGACGTAGCAGTCTCCGCCGATGTACGACTCGGAGCGGGCGAGGCACGTCACCACGTCCCGGTGTCCGAACACGATCTGCGTCAACTTCCCTGCAGGCGGCGAAAACACGGAAAAAAAAAGAAAAATCAGGGCAGCTTCAGATGTGACCAAGACGTTACCGTGACCACATAACGAATAAATACGTAAAATGGTGTTGAAACATGATAACGCAGCAGCACAGGTCAGAGCAAGAGGGAGGAAAAGGATTTCCTTTTCAGATGCCAGCGCCAAGGTGAACTAGAACTAACAGGACAACCAAAACTGAAATTGGGAAAAAACATTTTTGTTAACAGAAACTACATTGAAACTGGGAATAACTGGAACTATATAATGTGTTTATAAAACTAAAACACACAGAAATTATATCCTCCCTCTTCATGTTTATGGATCTATTTATTAGACTTTTGAACAGATTGAAAGGTATTTTTCTGTTGACAGAGTTCACAAATACACAAAATGGAGGCAGCAAAAGTTGGGAGAAAACACAGAGTGAACAACAACTGAATCCAGTTTGAACAAATAGTAACCGAGGCTGAGTATTCAATACCCGATCAATGTTTCCATGACCAACATTTCTGAATTCTGCACCTAAAAATGAAACCAGGGATGAAAAAAGAAAAACTATTACAACTAACAAAAACTAAACAAATAGTAAAACTAGGAAAAACTAGCAAACAAACTAAAAACTAAAATTAACTTTGTTGGACAAACAAAAAGTCACATTGAAATCAAACAAAACTATAATGAAAAACCCAAAACGATTAGAACCTTATCTGACTCTGACTGTCTGGGAAATGTTATCAAATATAAAATATTCTCACCAAAATAAATGATGAAACGCAAAACAAAAAAATCCTGGAGCAGCATTATTGTTGCATTATCTATTCAGACTGTTTGATCATAATAGGTTTAATTCTTTTTTTCTCCCCTCTAGAATTTCAAAGAATTTTAGGTGAAAAGTTTTTTTATGAAGGCTTGAAAAGCTTCAGCAGGCGAAACTTCAGCAAACAGTTCAAATAAGTCATCTTAACATCTCACTTACTCTGTAACAGGCTCATTACATCGGTTTAATGCACATTTCTCAGCTAAAGTCGTGGTTATGCATTTAAGTTTCTGAACTTCAGCCTCTTTTTAGTGAAGATTAGACAGAACCTGCTGTTAGAATCAGAGTTTATCCAGCCACTGTTTAATCCAGCGGGGCTTTGGTAAATAAACGATCTGCTGAAGAAGCTGTTCTGTAAGGTAACGGGAATGTTTAGATTCCAGTTGTCCAAAGAAATAATCAGCCAGTTTCATGCGTTTGTTTTTTTTTTTTTGGTCAGTTTGCGGGAAATGCTGAATAAATCGCTGCAGTTCTTTGAAACAGCGCATTAACAGAAATGGATGAACGAGCAGAAAAACAAAATAACATAAAAATAAAAAATAAATGGAAGAAGTAGCAAACACATTTTAGATTTTGACAGACTTTCTAACAACAACAACAGACTCTTGACCAACTTTGACTCAAGAAGGCGAAAGTGAAAAGCCTCTGACCTCTGCGACCTGCTGCTGGATCAGAAGGATCCATTTTGTGCCAAGTTTTGAAAACTAATACAGACGAGTCCCTGTAATTCCATCAGCTGATATTGAGCATTAGTAGAACATAATTGGATCATTTGTGAGGCTCTTCCCCACAAAAAGCTGTTTGACATTCATGCAACAAATCCATAAATGTAGAAATAACTCGTCTGGAATCCAAAAATATGTGAAAATATATAAAAAGAAAAGAAGCAAAAAGTACCAAGCAGGCAGTAGGGGTGTAACCCCAGGACATAAAAAGACTTTCCTGACAGATGCAACCGCTTTAGGTTCCCATCATAAGTTGATTATACGACTGATCTGAGATCAGACTTGTGTTAATTCCCAGACACGAATAAATACTCGTTCCAAATGTGTGTGCTCGTGCACGGTGACCATGTGTATATGTAAAGAGGCTAATTGCTGTCAGATTTCAAGACCACAGCGCCACTGTCTCACCGTCTAAAACCCATTACGCCTGTCGGAACGTGACCTCGGCAGTCAAACGGCGGATACTTCACAGCGCGGTGACGCTCCTGTCCCGGGTGTCGGAACTCGTCATCCTCCGGGAAAATTAAGACGCTTCTCCCTAAAAAACGATGTGGGCTATTATGAAACCAGAGCGGGTCAACGACTTAACTCCCCCCCACCCCCCTCCGAGGAGAACACGGGAGAACAAAGATGTGAAATGTTTGACGTTCTCATAAACAGTGGAAATAAGTAATGATGACTGCTGCAATAATGGCTACCATGCGCCTCAGATTAAACATGCGCTTCCACGCACGCTTCTGGCCGCCTGTGGAAGGGAATCTGCTTCCTCATGCTTCCCCAATCGGGACTCTGGGATCTGATAAAAACGCGCCGGCCCTTTAACCTGGCGTGGGGTGAGGTGGGGGGATTGGGGGCAGCTGCTGAGCCGCGTTCGATTAAACTCTGTTCTCGTTCTAGTCGCACAACCTGGTGGCAGCAACACAATAGAGCCATCTCTGTGTTCTCACTCCCCTCCACCGCCTGCGCCGCAACGCGCCCGGCCTGTAGAGAAATTGAATTGAGTCTGTTGTGTGGATGCATGTCGTGCTCTGAATGAGGCTGAGAGAGATGAAGCTTCAGACAGTCTCATTTAGGACCCCTGACCTCACTGCAGGTTTTTTTCTTTTTCTTTTTTCTTTTTTTTTTTTTGTGAGAAAACGTTTGAATTGAGCTGATGATATTCAAGTATAAATGCTGGGCCTTTCTCCGGTTTGGAGGATGTTTCAGCACGAACAGAGTAAGCCAATACAGAGAACTTAGTTTTGATTTTCTCGGCCAGTGTTTGTCGAACATTCATCGGGATGAACACAACTCAACCCATTTAACAAAACACCCACGGACCACCTAACTCGATACATCTTAATACATACGACCTGAAATTAAAATATTATTCTCTGTACTCACGTATTGTTTTCTGTGTTCAGCGTAACGAGAAGGACGGTGCTGTTTTGGAAATGTGACTGGCCACAACAAAACCATGAACAAGTTTACTTGTTGGTGTTTTGAGTTGTTTGCAGATTCTACATTTTCCAATGATGTAAAACACGTGGAAATCAAAAAAGAAGGGCTGCGTGTATCAACATGTTTGGGCTATTTATAATTTAGAAGCATCATAACAGGAAAATAGATCCGAGTTGCTTTGGCTGAAACAAAAAAAATTCTCTTTCAGCTTGACGACGCGTATCTCACTCAGCACAGCTGCAGATACCAGCCGCACACTTAGATCAGACCTGGAGCTGTGTGTCCATGGCATGCTGTGTACAGCATGCCATTGTGTTCTGCAATTAAAAACTAAAGTTCTGCAACTCAACCTGAGAAACTGAAAAATATTCCTGCAGATGGTAATTCCTCCCATCTTTTAAGTCGCCCTGACATTGTTTTTTCTCCCTACTGGTATCTTCAACTTTTCTTTTAAGTGATCCAGTCTAAAGTCAAATAGCCATTAAACACAATCCTTTGGTAGGCTAACTTGTCTACATGCAGTACCTTGCAGACCACTAGGGGACTCCCTCAAGCAACTCCTTCAGACTAGCCAGCAGCCATTAGCAAACACTTGGTGGAACTGGAGTCTATTGAGCTGATCATACGAGCAACTTCTTGGTAAAATGATGGTAAAAATGTTGGTAAAGGGTTAATAGAGGAGCCATGTTATGATGACTTCCTGAAGGCGGAGGTTCAGAAACAGCAGGATTTTCTTAGACCAATTTCAAGTCAAATTCTACCAAGTCAAACATCTTTTGAGTCAAATTTGATTTTTATATCATTTTTATAACAAACTGAAGGTAACAGTTACTTGATTGTGCTATAAAACGGAACTATGTGGAAGGAAAATACATAAAACTGCCCCTTCAAGATGACCCGACAACTCTGACCAGATTCTCTGTTCATGCTAAAGAAGCTCATGGTTGATGCACATCCATACAGACTGGACTCGTCTTACCACAGCACCTTCTTCGACATGTTTGCTAGAGTTTGGATTTATGACTCGAGGCTGACCCGAACCTGACCCAAAATTCAGGCCAGGTCAGGCCAAAATTATTTCCCAGATAGTCGGGTCAGGTCGGGGTCGGACTTCTGTGGCACGCTTCATAAGTCTACAGATACAGCACAGAGAAAGCCAAGCGATACAAGGTTGTGTTAATATACTTATTGTGGTGTAGAGAGCAGATACTTTATTTCCTCAACAGGTTAAACTGAGTAATCATGGTGCAGAAGCTCAGACTGTGACGAGCGCAGTGCATTGCGTGATCTTATTAATCTTACATCTCAGATGATTTGCACTTGACAGGAAAACCTACACTGCTTCCTGAACGGTGGTCAAAAACAAAAGCAACAAAATCATAATGTCAGGCTTACTTTTGATTCGGGCCTGGAATTAAAGTGAAGTAGTCGGGTTGGTTCGGGCTCAGACCGACCCAAATAAATCCGTAGGATCAGGTTGGATTCTTTCAGGCCCGATCTGAACTGACAGCGAATCACAGAGAAAAATCCACTTCTCTTTCAACTACCTGTGTCGGTGGAGTAGACCCGGAAGCTCTTGTCCCAGAAGCCACACAGCAGGATGAAGCGGTTGTCGGCGGTGATGATGAAACACTGCGAGCTGATCTGGATGCTCTGATCCAGCAGGTCTGAGATCTGACGCCGGTGAGAGCCCACGTTGCTGGCTGAAAGGAAGCAAACGGGAATGCACACAGGAATCCAACAACACACTCTGAGGACAGCCGACGGAGCGGATAAACAGTCGGGAGCTCGCGCTTTGATGCTCCTCCGCCGAAGCTTTGGTGTGAGGGAGATTTGTGGGACGACGCATAAAGCATCCAAGAGATTGAGGGTTTATGGAAACTGCAGCGTTTTCCACGAGGGGTCTAAGAGTGTGAGTAATGTCCCGGCCTGGATCGACTTTACCAAAAAGGAACCCCACTCCAACCGGGACGGACGCGCCAGCTTCATCTTCACATGATCAAATATCATAAATCGCAACTCTGATTTACCGACACCATTTACCAAAAGTGCTATCTTCCAATGGCCCTCCTGAAGAAAAACGTTGTTTTCTTACTTAATGGGGTCAAACGAGTGGGTGGAGGGGTGGGGGGAGCAGGTACATCTTGGAGCATTTAGAGTATCTGCTTCTACTAATATTTCAATTTTTTAACATTCCCCAGAGCCACAGATGGTTCAGTGTTCATCCTCAATTTACTGTGTTTAGCTCCGGCTCCTCCTGGAATGCAAACAGTGTAAATATATTACTGACAAGAGCGAAACTCCCAGCTACCTCCCCCAAAATGTGCGCGCACTCCCCCAAGACACTTTAGCGGGAGAGACGAGCCAATGTGACACGATGATAAACATCTAATTCTATGGAACTGATAACCAGTCCTAAAAAGGTGTTTCAGTAACGAATGGTGATAAAATGCTCCTGGAATAAGATTATCTGTCCATCCTAATCTTTTACAGGCCAACTGTAAGAAATGTACACTGCAAAAACACTAAATCTTACCAAGTAGTTTTGCTGCAGTTTCCAGGGCAAATATTTTAGCAGTAGATTTTTTAAGGGCGATGTTGTTTACATAGTTCATTTTATTTGTTGTTTCTGTTTTATTTTGAATATTTAAAATGTCTGCCTCAAATTTAAAGTTCATCTTTCAGAATTATTATGCCATTATCATCATATCACTTGAAAATGATCTCAAGACAACAATATTATTGTTTATCGCAATAACTTCTGAGACAAAGTATCGTCCAGAGGCTTTCTGCGCAACTTTTCAGCAAAATATAGGAGCTTGTGTTAAGTCAACAATTTCTTAATGATGATTTTAAAAAAGTTCTCCCATTGGCAGATTATTTCACTCAACACTAAATACGTTTCCATGTTATAAGTGAAATAATCTGGGAGCAGAGCTTGTTATTTTACATCCATGTTAATTATGGACTAATTAAGCTTTCATATCTTGCTAAAAAGTCACTTCTAAGTCAGTTTTGTCTTATTTCAAGACGTTTGAAGCAGAAACTAGAACAAAAACACTTGGTAGGGGCATTTGTGTTTTTGCAGTGCATCGTAGGATTAGGATGAATAACTGAGCGTCGACTCTGGTTATTTTCAGTAGTCAAGTGTTTGGGAAGAAAAAAAACAAAAAAAAAACGATCCCGTGAGAGTGACAGTGACCACAGCATTCGTAGAGACAGAACAGCCTGCACCACACGTCTCCCTCCCCCCACTGCAGATGTGCACAAAACACCCTGCAGGAGGCGAGAGGCGGGCGCAGACCAACAGAGGAGGCGTGTTGTTCTCGCCGCTCCGCCAGCGCGCCCCATACATCACTGCAGCCCGGCGCTCTCCCGCTCATCAACAAGTCGTGAAGGATGAGAGGCGCACATATTGTCCTGACAGCCGTCCGCCGTGCATTCTCAATCACACATTATTACCGCATTCATATTCATTTTCACTGACACGCGTCCTTTCCCTCCGCACAAATTAAACCAAAAGAAGACGCAGTGGAGGGGAGGGAGGGATGAGAGGGAGGAGGGGGGCCTGATGATGAAATGCTGGCCCAGGCCACAGCTCATTGCATTCCAATTTGCATGCAAATGGTTTAGTGAAAGAGCAGGGCCTATATCATGACGAGTGAACTGGGGGGAGGCAGGGAGGGCGGCTGAGAAACAACTCTAATCTGGCGTCCAGGGACACGGCTCCGCGCGCCGCCATGAGTCACCGGCGGGGACGCCGCGCACAGATCCGCGCACGCGATTTCATTTCATGCATAAACAGGTTCACACTCAGGCGCGCGTGGATTCCTTTTAATGGTCATAAATGACAGCGTACCTATCAAAGGGTCAATTTCCACAGGAAGTTGGTACTGCTGCTCCCCGGCGTTCTGATGACCTGGCAGAGAAGAAGACAGATTGGATTAATAAGGTAATGGAGTGGCCTTGTGAAACAGAAGCTGCATTTGAGGTTATTATAACACACTGAAAACTATAACCATAATCCTATGATGTGGCCCGCTGGCCTAACACTGCTGCCATGAATTATAGATCAATTATGTCCAAATGTTACAGAGGCTGGAGAGGATATAGTCCCCAACAGTCCTACCTCTGCACCGGCCCAGAAACACTAATTTCATAGTGACGGATAATGAAAAGGGATTTCTGTTTTTCCCATGTTAATCATTAGGACTCGGACAGAAACCTTCAGAGCCACATAAAAAGTTACAAAGTCGGCCTTCTGTCACCTGAAGAACGTTTTCAGAATGAGAAGACCAACGTTTCAGCGAGATCTAGAGAAACTCATCCACGTGTTTATCCTCAGTCGCATTGATTACTGCAACAGTGTCTTCAGCTTTGACTAAAATAAATAAATGAACTCAGCTGCAGCTCATCCAGAACACTGCTGCTGGTCCCACTACATCCAGGAAGCTGGAGCATCACTCCAGTACTAAAGTCACTACACCGAGAGAATGACTTTATAATGCTAATGGTTTATAACTAAAGATAAACAACTAAAGATGGTTGCTTTGGAGACTGTGTGGCCCTCTGGGGGCTTCCATTGTTTACTAGAAACAACCAATCAGAGCCAGGAAGAGGGTCTTAGCGATGTCAATCATGGCCAGGCTATAATTCAGCTTTTCCTCGTCAGCAGAGTCTCTCATGAATGCTAAGGCTAGTTAGCGTGGCCACGGATGACGGCGGATAAACATCTTTCCTGTAACAGTGAGTTGTTTCTCCACTATCAGCACATTTAGTAGCTCATTCATGAGGTTGATTGACATCACTAAGATCCTCCTCCTGGCTCTGATTGGTTGATTTTGGTCGAGAGCGGCACATTTCTTCAGTAGCTCCGGGAAGAAAGGAGGAGATCAATCTTTTCACAGATTATCTGTCTTATATTATACTGTCATGACATGGTAATAGTTTCAACAAATAAGTACAAAAATTTTTTTTAGAAAGGTTACATAACGCAGCTTTAACAGAGGTAGAAGAAAAAGATTATGGCCGGCTTCTTGTGAAGACTGTATTGCGCAAACTAAACACCATGATCATCTGAGTCTTTGTTGCTCACAATGTGGTTCGTATTCCACTAAAAACAAGTGGGTTTCATGGCCCCGGGTTTCTCCTGAGGTCGAGTGAGCGTTGGGTAAATAAGGCTTATGAAAGTGAAAGGCTGATGTATGGAAGTGGACACGAGACCCAACGCTGGCTGTTACACGTGTCACATTTGATGCAGCTGCCTGGTAGACACAGTCAAGCGTCTCTCCAATCAACGTCCGTCCCGTTCAGACAAGACAGTCTGATCTTCATACAAACACAGCGTTAAGCAACCCAACCGCAGGACTCATGACCTCAAAAACACCACAGACAGCACGAAAACACGCCGACGCGCCGAAACCACCAACCTGTCAAGCCGTGCCATTTGTTGACGGAGAAGAGACGGTTGGCGGTGACGGTTATGATGGCGGGCGACGCGAGGCCCGGCTGGGTGTTGGCCGCCACGTGCGTCACAGGAGAATTGGACGGGAACTTCAGCACCATGATGACGTCCTGCTGCATCTGCTCCGTGAACATCAGCGGCGTCTGCAGGAGAAGATGCTATTCAGGGAACCGGGGGACAAAGATGATCGGACAGAACAACGGGGACCAGGAAAGCAAAACGAAAGCAAAGAAAGATAAATAAATGAAAAGTTAAGGAAAGAAATCCAGGTTGGTGGCAGCAGGGAGAACAAGAGGAGGAGAGAGGGAGGAAAGAAGAGCACAGAGAGAAGGTTAAGCAAGGATAGATGCCAACAGGACAGAGCTGCGTTCAAATTTAGAAACATGCAAAATGTTGCTCATGGCTGCACTTGGAAGCAATTATATTTTTCGAAAAGAAAAAAAAAGGGGTTTTTTTCGACATGAAACAGAAATATCTGCTCTGGAAGTTGGATGCAATTAATCATCACAGCAGCGTAATAATAATAGGAGCTGCAATCAATAAACTCTGACAAACGTTTAATGCTGCCACCAAATAGCATTTCTTAAACCTCTTCAGAGTTTACTCTGAAGAGTATATTATATTACTATTATACAGTATTATACAGCCCTCTTCAGAGTTTACTGGTCGTTCAAAAGTGAACTTTTGAACGACCAGTAAAGCCCGTCATCTTAATACGATGTAAATTGGTGCAGCTGAACAGTGAGTTAGCATCTCAGGGAGTTTTTATCTTAAAGCTCGAAACCTTGAGGGATTGTCATCTGAGGTGTTCCTTCTAGGCCACACATTGTTTTTAATCATCAATACTCTCAACAATAATGCAAAGTCTCGGACATTAAACAGAAGGAACCCAGTTGTGGCTCTGCCGCATGGCTCTCTTACTTCTAACTGTCCTCTGGCAGAGACAGGGGACAACAAAATGATTTGATAATCTTAAGAAAAAAAACATCTTTGTTTTAATAAAAGGTGTTTTTGGGGCAAATTCAGTCAGTCAGACTTTGCAGGCGGAAATAATATTTTCAGTCCTGAAAGAAATCTTTAAAGGGAGAGGGTTATGTGTTTTTCAGGCACATGATGCCATTTCATTACATGATCAAGTAACTATGTGACCTTCAGTTGTTATAAAAGTGCTCTATATATCATACATGACTTAACTGAAATTTGACTTAGTAATTTAAGCGTCTTGAAATTGGGCCCTTTCATGTAACCAGAAAAGCCAGATTTTTAATATCGTAGAATCAATATAATTATACAGCCCTTCAGAATTTTGACTCTTTAAGCCACTTCTCATTTTGGTCTACATTAAAATTTTTAAAGACTTTTTTTTTTTTTTTAAATAAAATGCACACTGTTTTTTCCAAACTTAGTGACTTAAACTTGTTTTTTTTTAACGTACAATACAAGAGCAACCCCCCCCCCCACCCACCCACCCCTCCACCACCACCACTATCCCATCAACCTGTCAGGCTGCTTCCTCTGCTTAGGCAACGTTTAGCACAAATCTAAGAAGTGTTTGTACTAAGCAGCTTGAGCAGAAAGCTATTTTCCTCTTTGCGTGTAAAGTGGAGGAACATCAGTGTTTAACATCAGGAAGAGACCTGGGTAAATCCGGTTCATCTGACAGCTAACTAGAAGCACTGACAGTATCATTACCACCAGCGCAGGGCGGACGCCGACACTGACAACGCGCTGCCTTGAGAGGAAAAAGGAGAGAAAGTGGAAGCCAAGAGAAGCGAGCAGCAGAAGGAAAATAAAGGTTTGGGGAAGGTTAGAAACGTGTTTGAAAAGCTGTCTGGATGGCATGTCTTTGAAAACTATATTTGGAGGAGTAAAAAAAAAAAAAAAAAAAGAAAAAGAAAACAATTCACAGAAATCCACCCGTACAGTTGGGCGGCTTATTCAAAGGAACGGGCCGGGTTTGCATGTGTGTGTGCCGGGTGGTGGTCTGCACAGCCAGCTGTCAGCGCCGCAGGGACACCACGCTAATAAGGACTCATGGGACCTCGGCCCCATCACAGGCAGGAACCACTGCCTGCACTCCTCGGCCCATAAAGGGCCATCGCATCAAACCAGCCCATCTCGTGTTTCCAGCTCAGGTGGGAAAATCTGGATCAGGCCCAGATTTCCAACAGAAAACCTTTTACCAAAATGCATCTCCGCACAAACACTTGTAATCTCTTCCTTTCACAAACACCTCGCTAATAACGAAAGAGGAGGGGGATATGCTCTGGAAAAGGCAAGAGGATTTCCCAAAGTAGGGAAGAGCAAGATAAGGAGAAAAACGAGGCAATTGTAAACTATGGTATTTGTGGAGGACCAGAAGTTAAAATAAGAAAAGAAGAGGAACGAGGATCAGTTGGTCACTTACCACTTGCATGGCTGAACTTCGAGGCGGATGTGGCTCAATGAGCAGCTGAGAAGGAGTCTGTCCAAAACTCCTGATCTGAGACTCCACAGCCTGAGGAGAGTAGAAACGCAATTACCATGAAGCTGTTTCTGTACGTTCATGTCCATTTCTCTTTGATTGTAATGTCTTAGATGTTATCAATGAGTCTGATCTCCATATCTATAATAGATCATGACTGTTTGAAAAATACAAACATGAAATCAGTCCTGTGTGATTGCTGCAGATTCTCAGATTACCGTTTCAACACACAGATTAACAGACTGCAGTGAGAAACAGAAACATACATGTTTAAGGGCCTGAACTACGGAAGAGGATTAGGACCATTGGAAAAAGAAGCATTCTGACTTTTTTCCTCAATTCTCAATTTTCAGAAATCTCAATTCTGACTTTAATCTCAAAATTAAAAAATTCAGATCAATTGAAATCGCGTAAAATAAGACCTCAGAATTTTGAGACTAACATCTGAATTCTGAGGAATAAAAGGCAGAATTTGTGTTTTTTTTTAAATATATATATTTGTTTTATCAGTAGCCCTAATCATCTTCTGTACATGAACACACTTTACATATAAACATCTGTCTTTTACTGTCTTCTGTTCACACGTTTACACACAACGACTCATTTGTCCGCAGTTGGACTGAGAGGACAGGAGGAGGGCCGGCTGCCTGGCCTCCTTGGTTAGGTGGTGTTAATGAAGAGGTATAGGACCATAAATGTCAGAGCAGACGCCGGCCCAGCAGCCTCTGGACATCATCACGGCGCTCACTGTCAGGCCAGCCGGCAGCAGCTGCGGACGCACACACCTTCACTGAAGCCTCGTAATTCTCCATGCAGTCCATCCAGAACAACGTAAACATCTGCTACCTACACACTCTGTTCATGTTTAGGGATTTTACCGAATAAATGCTTCTTTTTTTTTTTTTACATCAGAATAATGTCACAATGGAGAAGAACAAAGGCCAATTTCCTGATGAGTGGACAAAGAGAAGGACAGTTGAGACAAACCTGATCTGCTGCAATTAACAGATCAGTTAGTTTTAATAATCCGTCCTTGCTCGTATTACTACTGGCCACATTATTTTGACTAATTTTAGATATATTTTAGAACCAAACAGTCTTCAGTTCAGCTAATGAGATCATTAAATGTGTGTATTCAATGGAAAACAGTCCCGGCCCGCAGACTCATCTGTCCAGGTGGGTTTCTGTGGTGGTTCCCATTGACTCTGCATACTCAGCATTTCTGTTTCTTTCCCAAATAAAACTCTAAAAGCAGCTGTTGCCATTTTCTTCGCATGCGCTTTTCTTTTAAAATGGAAGTATTCTTGGCTCAGTAGTTCTATTACTTGGTGCTAGCACTGCCATTAATGCAATTTTATAAAGTGTAGCTTTTACTTCTCAAAAAAACAAACAAACATATGGAACAAAAAACAAAAGGAAACCATTGGATTAGAGATTTGCTTTGCTGCAGTTCAGCAAAGCAAATCTGAACCAATTTACCAATTTACTCCAACCTGTCGATTCCAAATTTGACCTTTTTTTTTTTAACTACAAGGAAAAATAAAAAGTAGTTTTGAAATTTCTTTGGTGAATACAGTGATAGTCTGAATCTAAAGGTAAGTGAAGGAATTACAAGATTTCTCCATTAATGCATCAGAGGGAGGTTGGTGAAACGTATTTGATTAATATTAGTTTATAATGTATTAATGCATTTGTAAACCTAACAGTGTGGGAGTTATTAGTGTTAGTGGGGGGATTGTTTTATATATACATATAATTGATCAGGTTGTCACCAATCTGGCCAATCAAGTGAACGTTAGTCGATTTTCTGACAAGTTCCTCTAAACGCTGCAAAGCTTGTCTGTGAAAAAAAAAATGCAACGGAGCTAGAAATACACCAAGAAACAAGAATGTTAAGACTAAAAAAAAGAAAAGAAAAAAGTTCTTTATAAGACAAGAACAGGGCTGAAGAAAATGACCAAGACAGAATCATGACAGCCTGGTCAACGTGTTGTTGCCATGGTTTGTGACTGGCTGTGTGGGAGTGTGTGTGTGTGTGTGTGTGCGCGTGTGTGTGTGTGTGTGTAGCTGAAAAGGTCTGAATCTAACTTGGCGCAGCCTGGAAATGAGCTCATGGTTCAGGCCTCTGTACGGCATTTCAACGAGAAAAAAAGGTCAGGATACGAGTCTCTTCATACCTGTGGTCTGAAACTAACCAGAGAAGCACAGAACGGGGAGGGACTTTCACATTGAGATATTAAAGTTTCATCACATTATCAAGGGTTGAGAACTGAATTCCAGAAAGTCTACGCTGATTATTTTCTTTAAAAACGTGGAATCACAGTGTGAAACTAGGGAGTTCATACAGCATGACAGCAAACCAGGAGTTTGGAGCAAAACTGGAGTTTGTGAAAGTTTGGACTTAACAAGACCAAGCCAGCGGTTCAGTTTATGACACCTGAAACTGGATGAAATTATCTTTGTGGTTGGACTGGGTTCCAACAGCAAAACCACGGGCAAAAAACCCCCCAAAAAACAATGAAAGAGCTGACTTTAGTTAGGTTTTATTTTATTTTACATCATTTTGTCATTTCACTCTTTAGAGCGTAATAGTGGGAGTCCAATAATCACGTACTGTCTGGGTAATCAGAAGGGCCAGCCTGTTGATAGTTTGTTCACTGTAGTTGTAAACAGTATCACCTCATTTATAAAGACTCCTTTAATGTTCTCACTATGACTGTGCAGGTTTTTTGATGCCAGAATTGGGGATGCAAACAATTGATAAATGGTTTATTAGATTAAAATTAGCTCAAATTGATTAAACACTACAATCTGCTTAGACCTGTTTTCAGTGTGCCGCTGGTCATAGTTAAGCAGAGCCAGTTGATACAGAAATAGAGAAAGAGAGAAAGAGAAACAATTCTGACTTTATTCATTTCTGTTTAGAAATATGAACATACAACAAACTCCTCAAGTTATCGATTTAACACTCATTCAGCCAAATAAACTGCCAATTCAAAAATGACAAATATGCTACATAGATAAAAGCATCATCCTAACATGATGGAAAAAGACATGACGGTAATGATTGAAGATGGTTCAACTGGAAGGTGGAGGTGCTGTGGTGGTGCAGAGGTACAGCACCACCCACATATGGAGGCCTTAGTCCTCAACATAGCTGTCACAGGTTCGGGTCTCGGCCTGGTGACCTTTACCACAAGTCTTCTCCTTCTGGCATTACCCACTTTCCTGTCTCTTAGTTCAGGTTCAACAATTTTACCCACTTGGATAAATCTGACTATAGTTTATTTTCAAACCATGTCATCACTATCCAAAGTGCATTTTTTGTATTTAAATGCACAATATTTAAAGACCATAGTTGACCAAGCATGTCAGATCCTCAATGAGATGCTTCCGTGATTTATCTTTCAACTCACACCCAATAACTGAGCCGCGGCAAACAGGAAGTCCACAATGATTTACCCAGAACACTTCAGTGGTTAATTTCCTCTAAGTGTCATGACCGAGTCCCCGAATATTTTCCATCTCATCCACATCCAGTGTTGAAGCGTCAGTGCATCATTCAAGGTCAAGGCAGCATCCTCGTCTGACAGCTGAGTGAAGCACCTTGCTTAAGCTAATGTGTGAAAAAACTCCTCAAAGGCTCCTAACTTATCTTCATTAGGTGCAGATCGGACATTTACGAGGCTGTCTAGCGGAGGAACGGCGCTGAGTGTAGGTCAGGATGTCCTATCCCTATATGCCAATGCAATGCTCAGGTGATTATATGGGGCGCCATCTACAAGGCCAATCTCTTTTGGAAGCGCTGGACCGTGTCTGATGAGGGTTTTCTGAATTCTATACATTTAAATGACCGAGTCGCCCTCAGCTTAGTCCCGGCCTGCCCTTTGATTTATTCAGCCAACTTGACAAGATGGATTTCCATGCAAAACATCTTGGCGGTTATGTAAATTGGCCTGATGTAAACTCAAAACAGATTTAAAACAAATCAAATCACCAGCTGTCTGTCCAGCAGCATCAGAGAATAGCAGGGATGTCCAATCTGGAAACGAGAACATCGTCCAAAAGACACAAAGCAAGAGATTTTAAAGGGATAGCGTTATGTAAAATCAACTTTTTGAGTGTTATATTGTGTTATGATGTTAATCCATCATTTTAAAAAATCCAGGAGTGTTAATTTGATTATTTTTTGCATGTTTGGGAAAACCTTTAATCTCCTATGGTAAACATTCAGCTTTGCAAAACATCTGGACGGACCTAGCTCCGCCTTTTCAGACAAAGCTCCTCCTCAGAGCTGTGGTTTCCAAGCTACCTAGCTTCCACCTCACAGAGCATCCCACACTCACACAGCTCCTTCAGACTAGCCAGAAACAATTAGCAAACACCTGGTGGAACTGCGCATCTGCTAAGCTCATTACACAAACTACATCTCAATAGAG
Organism: Poeciliopsis turneri; assembly: GCA_922788865.1. Lineage (NCBI taxonomy): Eukaryota > Metazoa > Chordata > Actinopteri > Cyprinodontiformes > Poeciliidae > Poeciliopsis > Poeciliopsis turneri. The sequence goes on from CAKLNU010000176.1 coordinate 488,687, forward strand.
GAGACATGTTGAGACGACTTCCTGAAGGCGCAGTGTCAGAAAGAGCAGTTTTTAAAGAAAGTCTGTATTTCAAGGTGTTACATTACGAAATTTTATTTTAAATAATTTTTACAACAACTGAAGTTTTTTGATTGTGGCATAAAATGGTACTATGTGCCTGAAAAACCAATAGTCCTGCTCCTTTAAGGAATGTGACCGAGTTTGAAAACGTGTTGACGCAGGTTAACTCGCAAGGCTTTTCTGCTGAATTACACAAACGCTGTACGATTCAAACAGGGATCTGTGTTTTGTCCATGCCGTGAGAGGTTTCTGGATTTTTCCATAATCGCATGTGAAAGAGGGGAAGCCCTATAGGGTGACGCAAAGGCAAATCAGGCAGAGTTTCCCCCCTCCCCTTTACACTGAGAGGCAACGCAGATGCGCATGTAACCCCACCACAAGAACACACACTAATGTGTGCACATGGTTTCTCCCTGCGCTGAGTGGCGGAGGCAAGACAGGAAGTAATCACGCGGTTGAAAAACAAGGCACCGGTATCCAGAGCAGTCACTAATCTGTGCTGAGCTATTCCACACTTTCTCCCCCAGACACAGACACACACACGCACACACACACACACACACACACACACACACACACACACAAAATGCATGTATAAACACTCGATTGTGGTCATTTATGCTGATGAGCATGCATAAATATACAGATGTATAAACATGCCAATACAAAAGTACACAGACACACCCGTATGCACCAACGAAACAAGGACACACACGCACACACACACACACACACACACACACACACACACACACACACACACACACACACAACACTCCAAGTGCATGTGGATATGAGAGAGATGTGGGAGAGAGCAAAGCAAAAGGTACAACCCGTCTAACTCATTGTAGTAGAAAACATGCACAGAGATCTGTGCCCACTCCTCCACTTCCCCCCACCGACTCTGAGCCGCCCCAGGGCCCGTTGCAGCTCAGTCCAGAGCTCAGGTTGAAACAGTTGTCACTCAGTAATGACAGACTCTTGGGACCCTTTCAGGCCTAAAATCCCTCAGACTCCCTCCCCAGCGCCCCGATGTGACAAGGGCCAGGCTCGAGACTCTGTTTCCACCTTTCTGCGCAGACGGGCCACGTTTCCTTCCGCAAAATACACGGCCGGCGGGGGAGCCTCGGATTAGCTCACAAGGGCAACACTGCCTCGGTTTATCTAACTAATTAAAGCGCTCAGACCGAGGGTGTTTTCACAGATGAAAGACGGCAGACTGGAGTCGCAGCGTCAAACGGCGGAGGTAGAGAAAGCAACAAGCTTCTGTTCGTCTCCAGGGAGCAACACAAACTTTAAAGTTTTACTGATATTTCACACTAATGGAGCAGCAATTTAATGCTGGCTTCTGTTGGTGATTGGTTTTTTTATACTGAAAAACAATTTTATGGTTATAATCAACCATAAAATTGCAGAAACTAGAATTATAAAAATTAATAGAAACATGGCAATTCTGAAAATAAATAAATAAATAAATCTTGTTTTCAAAAATAACATTTTCCAAAGCTGCAATGAAAACTTCTTTTTTTTCCTGCATTGCGTGAACAAACGTGCCCACGTGTGATTTTAATCACATTTCTAATTAGAAACACTAATTGAAACTTTCTTGACACGCGTGGAATATCAACAAAGCTTTACGCAGATTTGTAACATCCCTAATGTTTCAAATAGGTAATAAAAACTTCGTTTTTCGATTTTCTTTTGTGATGATTAATGAAACACAGAATAAAAACACACACAAACTGCGGTTGATCAGAAACGATTCGTAAGCACGTGAGTCTAAAGTGTGTATTCTTACACAGAAAGCTACAGAGGAAGAAATGCTGCTTCTGATACAAGTGAAATCATGTGTTCCTGCCTCTGCCGGTTCTGTGTATAATGGTAGAATAATCAATACCTTTGTGTTTGGAACGGCTTGGAAGAAATAGTGCAGGACCACAGATCCAATTTTCTGGTGTGTGTGCGTGCGTGTTTGTGTGTGTGTAAAGGCCATAGCACATCTGGATGGGAATTAGGGCGAATGAGGTGATAAATCAAGGATGTGCCCCTTGTGCCCGTGATGCTCCAGTCAGTGAGTCATGAAGGGCGGCTGTACAGTGGAGGCCACCTGACGTACACTGAGCTAATCTCCATTTAAACTTGGATTCTGAGACGCATCTAATTTATGACTGAATGAATCTTGTTTTCATTGTTTTCTTTCATGATTTTCTGTTGTTGATATAAAAACACTTTCAACGTGGGCCGAGCCGATACGGAATTAGAATTTTGTCACAATATTTTCTGGTACTATTGTGACAGCAATAGCATCGACGGTGCTTAAAATTTTTTTTTTTTTAGGTAAAATGTGAACATTTTCTTGCTCAAATCAAATAATGTTCCGAACTATTGATGCACCAATATGGAAATTTGGGCCAATATTGATAAGTGAGGTCAGTCTTGCTGTTTTGGGTTTATAACTTCTACTAACACTATGTTTGTGGATCCACTGCCCACCTGAAGTCTGTATTTTCATTTGCACATTAATATTGTACACCAATGTGCTTTTTAATGCTCAAAACATAATTGACTTTGAAGTTTTGTTTTGTCTAACGTGCTGCAGCCTTTGTCCCTTGTTCTAAGACAAATTTCTCCCATGGGAGACAAACAAATGATCTTGTCTTATCTTACAATTTATGCTCATCTCAAACATCAGGACAATAAAATGAGCTCCCAAAGTTTCCTCTTGCATTGTTTCACCCAGAACTCACAGTGTTGCAGACTTCACTGCACACCAACAACTACGTTTCAAAGCCACAAAAAAAAAAAAAAAAAAAGTCTCACCCTACAGCCGAATTTTTTTCTTTCTAATTTGTCAACAATAAAAATAGAGTACACCCCCCATGCCCCTCTTGGCGCTAAAGGTTTGACGTCAGACAGGCTGATGTGAGCCAGGTGAACTGGCCTTGCTGCTGGCGGGCCGCCTCGCGTAGCAGATCGGTGAAGTTGTCAGGCCTGTGGACGCGCTGGCTGTGTTTTTCTTCTCAGCGCTGTCTTGTGTGGTTACTTTCGGGCAGCACCCGGCGTAGCTTGTGTGTGTGTGTGTGTGAGTGTGTGTGCGTACGTGCCATGGTTCAGAGTGGTGGGAATGAATAATGAATGAAGGCAGAGGAGGAAGCTTTAAGGCGTTAAAGTGGAACACTTGGTGGAGAGCTTTCAAAAAGGTATTACACGAGGGAAAGGCTTTGCTCGGCAAAACCTGCCTGTAGATTGTTAGCTTAGCTCTCCTGAGCCACTCCACAGGCAATTTAGCTTTGCTAATGGGATAAAAAAATAAAAACCTGAAATACGGCTTGCTTTTGTAATGTAGTCAGATTAAACATCAATCTGAGAGAGCCCTGGTGTACTTACAGTAATAGAGTGTTTTCTGCCTTACTCAGCAGGATATGAAAGAGGATGTAAAGCAGCAGGCTCACCTCTCTGAGCATGGGGTCGTTAATGGAGCTCAGGTTGACGGCGCCTTCATATGTCAGATAGTAGAAAACATTGAGGGCCCTGGCAGCTTCGGGTCCCTGCTGCTTGTAGCCGAAAATCAGGTCAATCCACTGGTGGAGCTGGCAGGATACGAACTCGCTCTCCAGAGCCTGCGACAGAAACAGAGGAAAAAGGGCCAGAAAGTTCTGTAAATATTAACATATCAATACTATGTTCAAAAAAATTCAATTCGTTGACCTACAGAAATGCTGCTTCCCAAACACATTTCTCAGCCTATAACTGAGCAACGACCATCAGGTGCTGCGTGTTCGTTCAGCGTAAAACCGTACAAATTGAAATTACGAAAATAAATTTGCTTAATGGAAAACAAGCCAATTTCGAGACAACTCACGGTTTTCACTAAAAGGTTTTTTGCTAGAATTTCAGCCGTATCGAAATTGATGTATTTGAAAAACTGAAATGGAAACGCTTTTTTTTTTTTTTTGCATCAAACGAGACGTGATCAACAACTGGATGTTCTGCTGGAAACGTCAAAGACAACGTGACAGGAAGTGGTTAGAGGATGATGGTCTGTTTTCGCACTGCAAAAACATAAAATATTAGCAAGTAATTTTGGTCTAGTTTATGGTGCAAATATCTCAGTGCACTTGAAATAAGACAATTAATGTACTAGTAACTTTTCAGCAAGACATAGGATACTAGCTTAAGTAAAAACAATTCTTAATTTTGATGAAAAACTACAAGTTCCACTGGCAGATTATTTCAGTAGTAACAAGAAAAAAATGCCTTGTAAGTGAAATAATCTGCCAATTCACATCACATAATGTGCCATAGTTAGCCATAAAGGTTTGTTTTCATCTGTAGTCTCTCAAGGTGCAGTGAAAATAAATAAAATACATTCTCAAAAAAACAAACAAAATAAAAATTATAAATAAAAAAAACATTTTTCACTCTAAAAGTCAAGTTTAAAAAGAATAAAGAGCCATTTTGGACAAATGTTCATCACAATGCAAACAATACCTGTAAAAAACAGAATAAAGATCCGACCACATGATCTGTCCCTTTTGATTATCCAGCTAGGAGCCATATACTTAGAAGTTAAGTATGGAAGGTATGGAGTCCATACATTCCAACGTATGGAATCCATAGCCTCTTCTGTAAAATGGCCGACTATAATTTCTCCAAAATGCCGCACCAAAGTATGCAGGGCTTGTTGTACTAACGCCTGAATAAGATGCTGACGTGTCTTCTGATTGGCTGATAGATAATGAGCTACAGCTGAATTATGAATATATTTGATGCAACTGTTTACATCCATCGCTGATATGACTCCTAACTTATTACATGAACGGGTCTATTCACATGTGATTTTAATTACATTTGTTTCATAAAAAACAGCACTACTGCAGGAATTGTGTTTTTTCGACATTAGCGGAATACAGACTAACATTTGCTCACATTTGTAGCAGCTACTGATGCCCTTCAGAAAGGCAGATACCTCAGAGAGTTCAGCACAACCCGCTAATTGTTCCTGTGATAGAATCTGAAGATGATTTTTATAACGAGCAAAACGCACAACGTACCCAGATCTGATCATAAGGGAACATCAAAACTCTAGTAGCTCATTAGGGAATCGTTTGGGCTCCGTCTTTGTTCTACGGGAGCTGACAGCGTTGCTTGTCTCAGTGCCGCCATTACGCTGAGATACAGGCCGTTTTCCCTCCTCATTAGCCGGCAAAGGAGGGGGAAAAACATTTATGGTTTCCCCATAAAAACAGCCGATTGTGTTAATTTGTGTAAAGCTGTCGGCTCACAAAAGCCCTCTAAACACAACCAAATTAGAATGAGGCAGCCCTTGATTGTCATTGCTGCCTTGTGTCACATTAATTTGTGACAAAACATTAGCCTGGGCTGCACTTAAACGGCAATTTATATCATTTCAATTTTTACCGCAGATACCAGCGCATCCTTCACTTAAATGCGACTTTCTGACAGGCCATTTTGCATCTAATTTTTCCCCACTCGCTTAATTACAACTTTTAGTCGGCGAGCAGAGCCAGAGAGCGAAGGGGGAGCAGTGTGCAGCTCAGGTACGATGATGAGGTTTCATTGTAGGATGAGCGCCGACTTCATCTTCAGCCGACTCACACACAGTCTCTGGTGAGAGGCTCAGTGAGGGGAAATGCTTGGAGGAAAGAAGAATAAAATCTTCATTTTGAAAAGGGAACAAAAAGCAAAGTGAAACACAGACAGATTCCAGGTTTAGTGAAGAGAAACAGTCATTATGGAAGATTTGACTTGTAATACAGAATGATACGCCTGCAGAATACAAACTTTGTGTCATTACAGTTTTTCCAGTTAGGTCAAAGCTTCAAAATGTATTTAAAGGTGCAGTATTATGCAAAATAAACTTTTAGGAGTTTTGCATCAAGCTGTAATGTTATTCTCTCATCAAAAACATACCAGGAGTCTTGCTTTGATTCTTTCATGCATGTTTGGGAAATCCTTCAATCTCCAATAGCAACCAGGTGTAAAATGCCTGGGTGGACCTAGCCCCGCCTTCAACCATGCTTAATTAAAGCCACAGTATTGTGTATTTTCTAGGCACATAGTGCCATTTTATACAACAAGTCACTATGTTGCCTTCATTTGTTATAAAACACTGCATTAATAATGCTGTTGTTTCTTTTATGCAAAAGAAATTTGACATGGCAATTGAACTCCTTTGTCTCTTTAAGAAGCTCCTTCTCTTTCTGACACTCCGCCTTCAGCACATCTTCACAATGTTTCTTCAATAAGCCAGTGATGTAACTCGTATAATGAGCTCATCACAATTCAGTTCCAGGTGTTTGCTGGTTGCTGCTGCTGATTTGATTTTGATGAGGAAATAACATTATAATATAATGAAAAGCTCAAAAATGTAAATTTTAGATAATATTACTGCTCCCCTTTAATACAGGCTCACAAGGATATTCCATAAACTGAAAAAAAATGAATTTTTCACTTATATATTTTGCACAGATACATAGACGTACATCTGCACATAAGACAGATCAGCTCATTATGCTGTAAAAGCGACCTTTGACAGACCCTACACCCCGTTTCTAAAACTAGACCTGGGACTGATGGGTGTTTAATGTGTCGATCAAAATGAAACAAAATGCAGCCGCATTAGGTTCACCTTGAAATCACTCACGCGTAACATCGATAGAGGGCAAAACGGTGAGAAAAACATGGTGAAATTGACCTTAAGTTGGAACTATGATGCATTTGTTTGTGCTTGATTAGTCTGTCAACATCTGGCTGACAAAAGGCTCAGCAGCTCTGATTTTAGGTGTTGTATAAATGCAACCCCAGTGGAAAACCGTGGCCTCTAGAAACACTGCGCTGCACTTTGATCTCATAACTTCAAAGCTTTTTGCTTCACAATAAAAAAAGAACAGAGTTTTTATCTGACTCAGATTGATCTACAGCATTGATTTTTCTTACATAATGCAGGAAAATGAACATTCCCTTCTAGTAGAATAATTAGTTTGAATATTTTTAGTAAGTCGAACTCAGATGAAAAGCAGCCACTCCAGTGATCTTTCCAGTAAACGCCGGCTCTGCGGCTCAAGGTGCCGGGTTTTACTTCAGACTGAAGGAAAACACCATAACCCTCTTAACGCCATAAACAGATATAAGAGTCAGGAACACCAACCACAAATGTTTGGTATTTCTACTGAGTACCGGAGGAATTGGCTCATTTAAAGTAAAAATAATAATAATTTATTCATCACAATAATTTTATTTCGCCATGGGAACACAAATAATGATTTTTTTTTAAACAAATTTTTCATTTTTCATTTTAAAATTATATATAAAGCTTAAATATATATTATTTTTTATATAATATATATATATATATATATATATATATATATATATATATATATATATAGAAAAATAATACAAACATTAAAAAAAATTAAAATATATTAACTATTAACTATGGGTTTCGTTGGCATATGTGTGGATTATTTATGTACTAAATGCAAGATTATGTAGGTGGTTAAAAGGGAATTTTGCCAAGTTTATCTTTCCACCCAGAAAACAGTGAACAGAGAAGTCATGACAAGAGTTTGAAAATTAATTTCCATTAATTCAGAAAAATTGCCATCAGTATAATTTATTGGATCTGGATTTAATCATTTTGTAAAAAAAAATGTTAAAAACCCTGCAAGTTGTTATTCTTGTAGTTTGAATACAATGAAGAAGCTTGTTAATAGTTGAGGTAAATATATATATATATATATATATATATATATATATATATATATATATATATATGTATAGCTGAGGTCCAGAAGTAAGGGATGTTTCTGTTGCCCATTAGAGCAGTTGCTGTGGAAACGTTTGGTCCTGCGGCGCCACAATGTGGAATCATCTAAGCAGAAGGTCTGAGCCCACGGCAGATTCCTGAGGTGGCGTCCAAAACCAGAACCGGGCCGGATTATTGATGTGCCAATTAGCAGCTGATGTGTGTGTCTTCTCCTCCCACAAGGGACAGACTGATAATTAATGAATAATTTAGCACGGCTTTATGTAAATGCTAGCAGGGGGTCAAAGTCACTGGAAAACCTTGGCTCTATTGTTACGCGTTTGACAAACTGCATGTTTAAAACGTCAGGGTGTTTTCGTTTTAACGTTGTGCTGATTTCCGATTCCAATCAAACCGCAGCGCGATCTCTGAAGTAAAGATTTAGATAATTTATCGCGCCTCAGTCAAACTGTAGTTATGGAGATCTAAATCTCCTCATTTCAGATTATTTCTATTCACAACAAAGGTCATTAAAGGCACTTTATTAACAATTTCACCTCAGTCACACAGCCAGTCCAGTTAAACAGAGCATAAGTATTAAATCTGCGCTATATAACAATTATATAAAACATTTTTCTTTTTACATTTGACAAAACTGTCACTGTGTCAATCAATCAGAGCCAGAATTTAGCGCTGTCAATCACCTATGTGGCGCTACTCAATAGTCCCTAACCCCTTCCCCACTCTCAGCTATGCTGCAGCAAGCATAGCATGTTGTGAATGCTAAACCTAGTTAGCATAGCCACCTATGGCAGTGGATAAACAGTTTTCCTGTCAAGTTATTTTGTTTCTCAGCCATTAGCAGGTTGAGCAGCCAGCACAAGAGGATGATCAACAGCTCTAAGACCCTCCTCCTGACTCTGCGTTTCTTCAGATGGCCATAATAGGTCAGGTGGAGGAGATTGATTTTTTTTCACAGATTATCTCAAAGCACTGTCACGACATGGTGACAGCTTTAATATGGAAAAAAAACTTTTTTCTTTATAAAAGTTACACACTGCAGCTTTAATTCCGGTTCATTATTCAAATTAGTAGAGAATGTTTTATGTCTTTTTAAATGACGCGTTGGTTTTGCCTACATGCCAGTGTGCTGCGCTGTGAGGTGAATGCCAGTGGAAGTGCGTTACAGTGAACAAGCTTCCTCTGGTTGCTTCCATTCTTCCCTTTCATTCACATCTGTGACTTTGGAGTGGATCTTAAATTTCTAATGAAAACTAAACAGACTCAAAGGGAAAGACAGTTTGACTTTATGTCTTTCAATGTGTTCCACTTCAGAGGGACTGAACGTATAAAACACACCAACCCCACTTAGAGGGTACAACGCAGCAGACACCAAGTGACTACAATTACCCAGCTGGTGGACATTACAGTCAAAAATCTCCTTTTAAAATGTATTTGTAGATAATGGATGTATTTGGATAGGATTCGTTTTAAAATGCTAAATAATCTCTGTTGAAACAATGTTCCATGTTTCCAGGCCTGGCAGCTGAAGCCTGGTGGACGTCGCTGTGGTTTGTGGTGGGCTTTATGACCTGGATTGTGCCGGATTTCTCTTCGGTCTTAACGAGGTGAGGGTAAACGCTTTCCTCCGTCCCTCGCTGGTCCTAAAAAACCTTTTTAAGGACTTATAGAGAGCTGTCTATAAGGACGTTAAAATGCCACGTAACAAATCAATCTGTTCGTTTGCACGTCGAAAATAACGCAAGCGAGAGGCTTGCATTATCACGAGAGGCCGAACAATATGTGTCGCGAGCGGTGTCGGGTGTGCAGCCGGCCTTATGCAAATCTGCTAAATATTGGGGTGTCTAGGGTTTTTTATGTTTAAGTTTTTTTTAAGGTAGAACAGAGGGAACCTTTCCTGAAGTGGAGAAAAGTTGGTTCCGCTTGAGGTTGGCATCCTCTCTTCTCGACGGACTGATTTAGCTTCACCTACATTAGAAAACGATTGTCATTTTGAAGTTGCATAAAGCAAAAAGAGTGAGCGGGCAACAGATGACGTAAGGAACAAGATCTATGCGGCTGCCAGACTATTTCCTTTATTCTCGCATTCATACGGACATGCAAAGACACATGAGTGCGGCAATTCAGCCTCACCCCCCTTCCAACCCGGCTAATTAGACAGGTGACAACTGTGAGTGCTCTGGCTGAGGCCTGACTAGCAAGTGGAACCTGAAACTCCAGCACTAATCCTCTCCTCAAATCTTTTCCTTAAACCATTCACTGACTTGAAGAGCAACAGTATCCTTTTTGTGTCGAGCGTACGAGCTGAATGAGAGGGGGCCTGAAGATCATCGCACTGAAAACAAACAGAAACGCTTTGATAGATTTGGTCCAATTTGCAGCACTGAACTGGTTAAGGAATAAATGACCAGCTGGAAGGAGATGTGCAGTTGCTCTCTCACTCAGTATTTCATTTTTTACAGAATTAAGTTTATGAATAGAGACACCAAGCCGATATTAATATCTGTAACGGTCCTGATATTGAAAATAATTCTACATCGGGTATCGAGGACAATGTGCCCGATCCATAATTGCCATTTCTGAACACTTTGAAATGTTTGCTGTAGTTTATATCTATATCTATATTGTTTTTGTCAATTTCAGTTTATTTATTTTGCATTGCTATTGGTATCATATTCATTATGATTTATTGTTGCAGGGATTGAGTCTCTCATTGGGCAAGTGTTGAGGTAAATCTTGAAAAGGTTAAGAGACAACAAACAGACCAAAGATTCTCGCCCTTTTGGTCTGTAAGGCATCCATAATTAATAAGTGTTTGAAAGCCAGAGGGACCAGTCAAAACCGAGAAAGTCCAAAATAAGCTGGACAAGCATGACAAACACGAGCTGCAGTCAAATAGTCGAAGCTCATTACAACAACACTTTTCTTCAGTTCATTTCAAACAAACAACAGAAAGAGGATTTCAATGATCACATTTTAAAGGACTGCAGTGCAACAGTTCAACGGTGAGTCAGGAAGACAAACTGTTGGGCAGAACGAGCCTGAAAACACAGCAAAGCTGCAAAAGAGCATTTAAGTTGATTTTGGCTGAAGTGAAATGAGAGTATGGGGGAGTGCAGGAAAAAAAAAAGAAGGACAACATTAGTCTTTGAGTATTTCAGTAACTGTAGATCATCCCATTTCTCAGGCTCTCATTAGCCTCCTCCATTACATCACTGAACAGGGAGGCTTCCAGAGATGAGAGGGAGGAAGAGAAGAAGGGGGGGACAGCTCGTAAAACACTGAGCACACAGTAAACATGTCTGGCCTTATGCATGACAATACCCCTACAGTGAGCGCTGTCTGACATTAGCCAGATAACCGCCCCCCCTCTCCGCCCCAAGCCCCTCCATGCCCCACATGGTAGTTCCCATCTTACAACAAAGCTTTTAGCGGAGACACCAAGGGAATACATTAGTGCTAGCCCAACATGGTTAACCAAATTTTGGTAGAGGGAGCAGCACTGGGCTAGACGACGTTAAAAAATGCTCAGTCAGTCAGTCATTCACAAGTGCACCAGCTCCGGCGGTGGTTTACCTCAGCCCCCACATGAGCTTCTGTGAGGGTAACTGTGAGAATAAGACGTGGAGGCTTGTGGGAACCATCTTCTGAAGGTCCCAGCAGCTCAGCAGCTTGTTGGGATGACAGATGAATATAAACAGTCCCAATTTTCTGACTGGGTGAAGCTGAAGGCCTCAGCAGAAGAGTGGCTACAAGTGAATTTTTGTCTTCTGAGTCTCCGTGACTTCACTCCCCACATTTTGTTAAACATGAAATGAGTAGGAAAAACCTGGAGGGAGCTCGAACATTTCTAAACACTCGTACAATGGTTGTCGATAGTGAGCGAATTCAAGCGGAAAAATTATATCCTGTTGATTTTTTGACAGAGATTATAGTTTAGAAATTACAACAGGGTTTCCCACAGTGCACTATAAGCCTGGTAGGCCACCAGGCTTCACTTGCACTCTCACCAGGCTAAACGCTGTTCTATGTTTTTATTATGTTTTTTTTTTTATGCACACCAGTAACAGTGATATCGAAGACAGGTTAAAGAGTCTCATTGGTGAAACGGTTGGAAGCACCATGGCAACATAGTACAGTCAGCATGTTAACACATAGAGAGACTGAGGTCAGGTGTTTGTTTTTTTCACTCTGTATCTGCTGCCCGTATTTTAATTGTATTCTTTTCATGTTAGCTTTTTGTAAAGACTTTATAGTACAAACTACAACATGTTTTCTCACACAACAGTTGTACTTTGATCAACTGCGTTCACTCGTCCAAAATAATCCCCGTAGAAAAGCAGGAAACAAGATACAAATATCTGATTTATTCTCCATTCTGGCTCTTCCACTGAAAAGACACGACGGTAAACAAAGACATTGATGTGGATATAAATGAAACACAAATTTCCCAATCAACACCAGCAACTGAGTTAACGGTGAGCAGGACTGCGAGGTGCGATGTGGTCATATATAGAGGAATGTAAAAGGAGCTGACAGTCCCCAGAAAAATGTAGTTATTTAGTGGAGGAGGGATCAAGTTCTTAACCTCTCTCCTGACCTTCTGGTAAAGGCAACAAGCAGCTCCTGATCTCTGTGGCATGCGGCCTCAAACTCCAGCGTCTCCTCATTGATGTGTGGGGGTGTGCGCATGATAGGCCTGGAAAAAGGGAGAGTGCCTTTCACTCGCAAACATTTGAGTGCAATGTAGGAGCTTCAATCTCGTGTCGGGTCAGTCTTATCGTAGTGTGCTGAGGTGGTTTGTCTGAAGAGAAATTTGTCTAAAACCCAAACCTGTGGTGGTGAAATGGAGCCGCTCGGTTGCCACGCAACACACTTCCTGCTAAACATCGCTGATGAACTATGACATCTCGACCGGTGGAGCGCCACATCCCAGGCTGCAGCTTCATAGAACGTTTATACCTTCTCCTATATTTTCTTTATTACCCACCATGCAAGTCTCCTCACAATAACAAAAACAAGCTGCCGTTTTGCACAGCAGCTCGATCCTTTATCGAGAGAGGCTTTTAATGGCCTCTCCAGATTGAGCCCTAATTAGCTGTTAATCATTTAGGGCTCATAACCAGAGTGGAAACAGCCGGCATGTGTGTGTTTGTAAGCAGGCGTGCAGCGGCGTGTGTTTGCGCCTTCATTCCTGCTGTCTACCCTTGTGTTGTGAAGCCATTAGGACCAGAAGTGCTAAAGAGAGCCAAACAGCCCATTAACTCCTTCACTCTTCCTCTCTTCCCCTTCGCCATGCTCATCTCTCTCACAACAGTACCACAGTTGCCAGCTGACACCCTCTAATGTCAGCTATCTGTCATGACCACAGACCTGTCCACCCACACACCCCTGCTTACGCTCGTCCCCCAGCGTGGTGTGTGTGTGTATGGTCTGTGCTGTTATACGGCTGCAGCTCTTCTGCTGGTGAGTTAATCCTTCGAAGCGTTTTAGCATTATGTGGGGGATAAGGAAAGGTGAGATGAAGTCTAGAGGCTCAGCAGAACTCTGAATCTTCTACTTGACTGTAGCTCTGATCACCTCAACCTGCCTGATGGTCTCTGCTGCATGTTTTATCTCAGACAGGGACTAGTTTGGGTCTCTTACAAATTTGAGAAAAACTAATGAAGATGCTTATCAAGGTTGGAGACTGAATAACACTGGAATTTTTATTCAGTATTAGAAGGATCACATACCAACAACGCCCCCCTCAGCCAAATAACCAACAAGACAGGAAATGGACACCATCTCAGAAGTTGAGGCCATGATTATTGACTTCATCTACACTGATGAATCAAGCTGTATGCTAAAGTTCGACGTGTGCACTCTGAATATAGGGATTAAATGTTCAGTGAATGTGTCAGGCATTGGAAACTGGATTCATCATGGGAGGAAAACCACCAAACAACAAGAGCCGACTCTCTGAAAAGAGCCGAACTTCCCATCAGTACTGAGCACCGTGTCACTGCAACAGTGCAACTATGAAGTACCAAAAACCACGCTGAGGCAGAGAGGAGGATGACAGGACCGTCTCAGTTTTCTCTTTTCGATGTCATGTTCAAACACTGGTGTCTGCCAACTGGGATTGAAGAACAGAATGTCGGGATGTTGGGAATGAGTGAGACTGGGAGAGATGCGTTTTTCTGAAGCAAATTTGTTACTTTTGTATTTGCAAATACTTCACACCATTTTATTTAAACATGGTTTTATGATTAACTGTAAGTCAGATTTTATTGTACCCCCTTGGCCACTTGGCGCCACATGCGCTGAGTGTCAAGCATGTGGGCAGAGCAGCGGCGCTGGGTGCAGAAACAAACCCTAACAACATCTCCTCAGAACGAACCGAGTCAAAGAGGGAATCACCTCCCAAAGTGCATGAGAATGACTGAGCTGATTTCCTGTGGGATTTCCAGATACAAACATACAAATTGGTAATGGCCAACCTCCTGGACAATGTGATCCCAATAAGCAGCCGTTGTGATTGATGTGGTCTTCCCAAATTTGGAAAAATAAGGAAAAGTGAATACAAGAACCTGGAGAAATACCAAGAGCTCAATGAAGAGCTAGAAAGAGACTGGCAGGTGAAGGCAGACGTGTCATCGTGGTCATATGAGCTCCTGGCTCTGATTGGCTCCAACAAATACCTGGAGAAACATCTGACCTCTCAGCCCAGAAAAGAGCGATCCTACGAACAGCTAAGCTACTGCAAAGAACTCCCAAAAATATTCCTGCTTTCACTTCTTTAACTTGTTGCTGTGACACCCAAACTCTCCCACTGTGGCACAGCATATTAAAGGACATACATTTCTATAGCCGAACCTCTCCAACTTCAAAGATATATGTAAATGATATTTTTGCTCCAGAAGGCTTGCAACACAACAACAAGCTTCCCGTGGCCCAGAGCAGACTGACAGCCAGAACCCAAGTGTGTGATTAATGAGAGAGGCATGGTCATATCAGTGGGCTGGCGAACAGACCCCCCGTCAGACTACACAGGTCACAGAACACACCCAGCCTCATCAGCACTCATTACTACCGTGAATTCATATCACACCCAAAGCCGCGAATGCTACAATCCAAACACTCAAACAGAAGAGGAAAACACAGCCACAAATTCCAAACTACAACTTTGCAATTCAACATAGGTGAGTTATTTAATTACTTCATTCAACAGATGTACGTACACAAGCCAAAGAAGACTTGTACGCATCATAACTATACAAACAGACAACAGGTCATGTCTATTACTTGTTTTGCTGTTGTGCTTTTGATGAGACTCACCTGCCGATTGATGCGAACAAACTCCTCCGAGCTTTTGGCCCAAGGCGGAAGAGCCACATCAGAGACAACGGTGCCGTCCTCCATCACGCCCAGGTTGTAGTTGTTGGCGTTGACGAACATCTCAGGCAGGTAGAAGAACTCTGGGATCAGCTCCTGAGAGGACAAAATAAAATAAAGTGAAACTCAGTTCGGACAATTTTCAATTACGAAAATCAATCTACAAACTACAACACTTGCATCGACCAGGGATCTTCAACTGCACTCCTTAAGGGCCGACGTCATGAAACTTCTAGATGTGTATAGCTTTGAAGTGACAATAAATTCAAATAGCGTACTTTTTTAGAAAGACATGCCATGAGGTACAGTCAAAAGACGGAGACCTTTAAATGTGAACCTGGGCTGATATTTACTGCAAACAAACAGCAGTAATTCAACACAGAGAAGGATTTTTACATTTAAAAAAACACACATTTGGCAAAAACGATTCAAGAATAAGCCTGAAGTTTATGACTTATGGTTGACTCAGGACTCACATGACTTATAAAAGAGGTGGACAGACTTAAGATTAATGCTATTTACAGAACCCGTGCATAAAGACAGTTGAACCTGCATTTAAGGTAAGATGAAAATGTTTAATGAAGTAATGGTTTTTGCAATATTTAAGTCTGAAGAGATTAAAAAGTTCGTTCTGAAAATGAGAAAAAAAATTTGACTTTTTTGTCATTCAGACATCCTCCACTAACAGCGTACGCAAAACCAAATGACATTTTGCAATCTAGAAACTACATGATGGAGTCTTAAAGAGTTACATTAACTGAGTAAATATAAAAATCTCAACAAATTAGCATAAAAAGCCCTACAAAAAGAGCCTAAAATGTAAAATACACGCTGCCTAGTAGGTTTTGTCCTCAGTATGATCAACACTAAACTGTTTTCCTGAAATTATAAAGACTGGCAAATAAAAAAAAAACTGACAGCCAAGTTTCATTTTTCCCCTCAAGGTTTAAATCAGCTGAGGAAAAAAAGCAAAAGAATAAAAAAAAAAGTCTACATCCGATTTTTTGATTTTCCATAACAGACAGAAAAAGCAAGCCAAGTTTTTTTGAACTCTGATGGTTTTATTTGGCTGTCAGGAACAACACAACACCACATTTTCAAACTCAGGGATCGCAAAGAAAAAAGACGTCCCTGATAGGAGACGTAACCTTATATGTTTAGCCATTTGTCATTCCTAACCAAGCAGAACTTGCCACACTGAGCATAAACATGAGGATCATGTCAGAGTTTTGCAACATGCAGATAAATCAGAGTTGCCCTCCAGCCTTCAGTTGTGTTGTTTTTGTTTGCGTGTCCATCATAATGAAAGACAATCAGTACACAGAGCGGTTCGGTTCTTGGATGCCTGCAAGTAAAGTGGAGCGCAAAATGTGCAACGCTGACATTAATCTAAACATTTCTCCCCCCACCATCTTCACATGCACTCCCAAAACCTGACGTATTTATTTCCTGATGAGCTTCGGTGAGGGCCAGGATTTTCTCTGGCTAAAACACGTGGACGGTTTGGGGACTACAACCGCTTGTTTTTTTTTCTTCAATTGGAGAGGCGTACACAAAGTCGCCTTACGATATCTCAATTTCCTGCCTGAAGTTCTGCGACCTAATACACACGCACTCTCAGGGTTCCTGTGTGTTTTTCTGCAAGAATTTCAGATTTTTCCATAATCACATTCAATTTCCAGGCAGTTTTTAAGCAAAAAGGTTGAGGAGTAAAGGCAGGATTTTTGCAGTGCAATGGATGGAGAGATGGATGAAGGAATGCATTAATGGATTCATCCAAGCAAAAGAGGGATGGATCCAACCATCCACCAATCCATAATGAATGCATGAATGCATGAATGCATGGTTAATGGACAGATGGATGGATGGATGGATGGATGGATGGATGGATGGATGGATGGATGGATGGGTGAATAGATCCATCCATCCATCCATCCATCCATCCATCCATCCATCCATCCATCCATCCATCCATCCATCCATGATGGAAGGACAGAAAACCAACTTCCATATTTCATAGTGCAGACTGTGTTCCAGCTGTACTTTCAACTTTCCAGATTGATAGATGGATGGTTGTTCTTTAAACCACACCAGTGAGACTTATCTCCATCTCTCCTCCTTTGGAGTCAAACGCTCAGATTTTCCCCTCAGCAGCCAAACGAGCAAACAAACTCGCAGGTTTACAACACAGCAACTTCCTCACTTCTGAAATCCCTTCACTTCACAAAACTTGACCTAAAAACTCAAAGGTCAACGCCTTAACGAGGCCTCTCGCTCACCCAGGCTCACCGACTGCTGCTTGCTGTAAATTTGAGCTGGAGGTTGCCCACATCAGACACACACACTCACACGCACTAACAAAACCTCATAGGCTTCACTCACCAATATTCAAGCCTGCCTAGCAAGGACCATTATGTGCAGTGGCCCCTTTGCTCTCTCTTGGTCAGAGGCCAGCCCCTCTGATCCCCAATCCTGTCCTGTCACGGGTCACTAGAAGGGGCTTTGGCCCCTAGGCTCTCCTGCTACACTTCCACTGTTGCTAGTGGTCCGGTTTTCCTCTGCTTCCCCCTCTGATGCCTTTGGGCCAAGTCTAGGGGTCAAGGGATTGGGGATGAGAGGTCACTCCAGCGTCACCCAGGCTAGAGACACATTAAATCTGGGTGTTGTAACCCATTATCACCCAGTCTTTTCCAGTGGCATAAGAAAACAGAGAGGCCTTTTGGCCTCTGGCAAAGAGAACGCTGTTTGCTATCAATGGACCCAACGCAGGAGCTAAGCGGCGTACTTAGCATACCTAATTGATACATCTCATCCCTAATTCCTCTATTTCTTCCAACAAGAATGTGCCCAGCCAGGTGGATAAAGTCAACGGACCTTCATTGAGAGCTACTAAAACTCTAACCGAGGGAGGAAACAAACTGATGCGGACCAGATTTGCTCTTTGTTTTGATCTAAACGTTGAGCTCTCACAGTTTGATCCACATTGACAGGCCTAGACCGAGAGAGCAAACGAGGGCTGTTGTTGGGGCTTTCGCAATCAAGCATTGGCCAGCAACAAAGTAATACAATCCATATGTTTTATCTGGGCGGGGGGAAGGAGGGCGAGGGGGAACGCAATCAAGCGTCAAAGCCCCAAAGCCCCCAACGCCACTGCTCCCCACCCCTTCAGTGACCCAGTGCCAGGAAAGCAAGCAAGACCCAGCTCTGACAGTGAATGTCTAACTGTAGTTGTAAATGTTTTAGGGAGAGCAGTTAAAGCGTGCACCAGGGGCCACCGTGGCCCTCACTATGAGAATGACCCGGGTTGCAGAAGGGCAAAAGGAAAAGATCAGCACAGATTTTGGGGGCCCAACAGTCCATGTTATAGCTGGCTGAATCTGAGACAGACAGCTGAGACAGATGAGGATTAGCCTATCGCTTTGATCACAGGACCAGAAAGCTTTCATAGTGCAGGGGGCTTGGGGTGGGGGACAATGATTAGATAGAACGCAACGTTTTTCATTGGAAACTTTTTCTTTTTCTGCTTTGTTTGGGACGATCAACGGGGATTCATTTTCTTGAAGTTCTTAGCCCTTTATCTGCTTTACAAATCCACAGTCTGCGAGGTTCGCTGTGCACCGTACCTTAACGTCGGATGTGTCCCTCTGGCAGTTCTTCCAGGCCCTGGACAAGGAGGAGAAGGTGCGGTCGGCGTGATCGAACTTCCCTCCTTGGAAATTAAGGAAGAACGTTGTAAAAGGTTCCTGTGAAGAGGTAAAAAAATAAATAAAAAATTTAATGAGGACCAAAATTGAGTCTTTCTACATAAAATTAACAATCCGAAATCCAATGACGGAAAAAAACAAATAACAGGAAATCCAACATGAAATCTACCCTTGAACAGAATGGTCAGATTATTGTCTCGGTCTTCCCAGATGAGCGTTTGGGCCAGTGACAAAGTCAAAAATCTGATCTTTCTTCTGATCAGCAAACGCACCATAGCGCTTTTAGTGTCACAGACAAAAGAGCATTGAAAGGTCACTTCTTTCAGTCTGATTTAGATTGTCAAGCGAGGCATTAGAAACATCCTACGTCAGGCCCAGCCTGCATTTCCAGTAACCACACAACAGCGCAATTTGACATTTCGGAAATAACTCAATGGAAGCACGTCAATTTGTGCTACGATGAGGTGGGTTTTTTTGACTGCAACAAAACTGCTTTACTTTGCAAAGCTGAAATGGAAACACTTTGTCTGGCATAAGGGGAGTCACATGATCGACAGTCAGATATTCCCAGAGAATGACAAAGAAGAAGACAGGAAGTAGTTGATGCTGCTGCGGAATGTCCCATGAACAAATTTATCCACGTGTGACATCATCAGATGTCAAGAAGGCTGAATGTCTTAGGGTAAACCTGGGAAGGTTTCAGACGTTTTCAACAAGCCCACATGAAAACTGGAAATAACGTGTGTGTGTGTGTGTGTGTGTGTGTACTCCTAATTCTGCGAGCAAATTTGAAGACGTTTTTTAGTTAAATTCTGTTTTTGTTCTGAAGACATCTCATGTTGCGAGCACCTTGAGAAAAACTCATTCCAACACTGCTCTATTGCAAGCAGGCAAAATATGAGGGAGGGAAATTATGCTTAAAACAAAATTAGTTCATCCTTTAAAAAGATAAATAATTAAATAAAATCAGATAGAGAACCTAGTTTTTAAACCAACAACAGCCTTTGTAGTCATGTGTAATCGCTAAAATTGTTCTCAACTGGTTAAAAACAGTGTTGGACATACACTTGGAAAATGATATTTGAATGACCAGCCTAAGCATGGAGTTCAATACAAGTGTTCAATTTGTAAAATAAAAAGACTTCTGGAAGACAAATATAACATTTTGGTCACAAATGCAGGTAATTTTATCCCCATCAAGGATCCTTCTAAACATGAAAATGTGTTGACAGGCTTTTAGAAATCCCACTACTATATATAGTAATTATATAATTCTTTGGAAAAATAAAGAATTGGAAATCGGCCACAAATTGCTTGGTGCATCTTTAGAAATAACACACTCAATACATGAAAGTACATATATAAGCACAAAACCAAATTCAGTTGAGAATTAGTTTCCTTTGCCTGGTTAGTAAGAGGTGTGTGAGTGACTGTTGTTAGTACAGTGGCTTTAGAATAAGCTGGCTAATGATGTGTGGGGATCAATGAGCTAACTCTTTAGGGAGGCAGTGAGCTACTGGGACAATAAGAGCAAAATGGAAGAAAAAAAAAAACACACTGCACGTGGAAAAAACTTAGTAACCTCACTCTCCCATGAGTGCAGTGTGAGAAGATTGATGGCACACATTTAACAAAGGTACTGAGAGAGAGAGCAAGAGAGAGAGAGAGAGAAGGTGCGCACTTTACTGCTAAAGGAATAAATTTGAAATTATGAAAGAATGAGCACATGAAAGCACATCTCAAGAGTCAATATTTAAAGAAATTCTGGGATAAGGTCGCTTTAAATACTGCATAAAAAATAGCAATAAGAGCATGCAGTTCAGCTGGTCTAAAGATTTTTGGCTGTTAAGAGAAGTGTCACTACAAATTTTAACAATTTAACAATCAGAAAAATCAGAAAATAAAGAAAAAATAGAGATGCACAATATTGGATTTTTGGTCGATATGTGATATGCCAGTGTATTAAAACTCATTTGGCCGATAACCGATACCAATACAGATATTTCTTTCCTATACCTACTAACTGAAATTCTATAGCTTTCTCTACTGTGGAATTAAAATACTGCATTATCTTTGTCAATCTAGCCTGCTACCAAAGGCAAATGCTAAGGCAGCTGAAAATGCTTTTCACTTGCATTATGTTTGATCTCAAATGTATTAATCTCAATATAATTGTTCTCTGTAAGACAGTGACATCACTCAGTGAAAATTTGATGTTGCTGTAGGCATCATGTCACTGGTTTCTCAGAGAAATACAACTCATTTTATATCGGTGAGTTATTTTGACGGAATGGCGGATGTCAGATCTTAAATTTTCGAAGCCGATACCGATACCATGGCGATAATATTGTGTATCCCAAGAAAAAATGTCCTAAAACTCTGGCAAGGCCAGTGAAACAGTGCTGGGTTTTCTCACTTTATAATCACTGATAATGTATTTTACTGGTATTTATATTTCAAACCAACACATAAAAGTGCATATATTTGAAGGGGAGAGAAAATACTTCTTTTCTTCAACAACAATCTTAAAGGTGTGGCATGCACATGCATGCACCGTCACTGCAGTTACAGCTCCAACTAAAGCCTACTGCTGTCTTATAACACTGAAACATATCTTTATTAGTGAAGTTATCTGCCAGTCCTGTGTTTTTGCTGTGCACCTTCCTTCTACTTCACAACTGATCTATTCAAATTGGTATTGAATCTAGTAAACACTTTCAAGAACGGGGTCATGAATTAGCGAAAAATGAGAAAGTTAAAATGGTATAAATAGTTTCGCAAGAGACTGTAAAAGATGCTTCACTCACGATGCGGAGCAGCCACATCAGGGTGAAGCTGGAGGTGGAGTAGTGGGTCCCGTAGTGGAACTTGGGCACCTGGTCGTCCTCCCAGGACTCGTATCTGTCTGAAAAGAACGCCGCCCTCTTGGGGTTCAGAGCTCCAATGGGCTGCAAGGAAACAACAAATACACATTTAAAAAC
Organism: Poeciliopsis turneri; assembly: GCA_922788865.1. NCBI lineage: Eukaryota > Metazoa > Chordata > Actinopteri > Cyprinodontiformes > Poeciliidae > Poeciliopsis > Poeciliopsis turneri. The sequence goes on from CAKLNU010000176.1 coordinate 510,601, forward strand.
AAATATAATCTTCGACTATTATGTCCTCTACAATGCACTGCAAAAATGTAAAAGCTTACCAAGTAATTTTAGTCTAGCTTGTAGTGCAAATCTTGCTGCATTTGAAATAAGAAATAAGTCGATAATTTTTTAATATTGATGAAAAAGTGGTAGTTCCATTTAGAGATGGACCAATTCACATTTTATCTTCCAATGCCGATATCTGAGGTTTACCTGGCTGATACCGATCCGATACGGAAAGGCAGCACTGAACTGACTTTAAACGTTTCCTTTTCTTTTTAAACGCAGACATAAATGTACTGAATTACTACTTAAGTACGCAAATATCGCCACAAGCTTGGTCAAACGTAAAAACAACAAAACTTGAATTTGTTCAGTCTGTGCAATGAGGAGGAAAACAGCCAAAATAAACCATAAAGAAACTGAAGGTGACAAAAACAATAGGTTGGCTACGCTGCTCAAGCTAGCAAGACATAAACGGCAATAAACCTTTAAATGGTTCTGGCCATGATGGATCAGGCCCAATGTTGCGATACCTGGTATAGAATTTAATTTTTTTTTTTCAATATCGGATGAGTGCACGTCTAGTTCAACTTCCAGATAATTTCATTCATAACATAAAAGAAATGTCTGAGTTTCAATTTGAAGGAATTATTGACCTACAATGAGCTCCTAAGTCTTGCTGAAAAGTTACTTGTAAATTCGTTTTGTCTAATTTCAAACGTACCAAGACACCTGCACTAGAAACCAGAGCAAAAATATCTGGTAAGATTTTGTCTTTTTGCTGTGTGACGATAACAGAACGAATCTGAACGTCAGCATAAAAGGGAAGCGGGCTCCGACTTTCACTGTGAGTAAACAGGGGCCACTCCCTGCAGCACAACGGCTGCAGTTGCACGGGAAACGGAGCGAGCAACCAACGTGCAATTTGAAATGAATATTAGATGATGTTTCCTTTAGATGAGGATCAATCCTTCCCCCCCTCAGAGTGCTTTTCAGAGGCTGTGAAATGGAGCCCCTGCAGCTGTAGTCTGTCAGAGAAAACTAATGTGATCCAATGAAAGAGCGCCTACGAGGAAAACGGCAAAAACCTGGGGCTGCCTTTAATTTCTGCTTTTATTAATCCTCATGCAGCACACTGCTGCTCTGCTCGCAGTGAAGAAAATAATGTTTAAATTGCAATAACTTCCCATCGATCTCGAAGAAAAGCCAATAGTCATTCGCTTGGCTATTGTTTAAATACTCATTTATAGAAATCACTTTCAGGCTGGTTCAATTTTTATTAGTGCTCTGCTGGACATGCCTCATTCTCTTAACCCCCAAGCCACCCATCACCTCTTCCAAGCACACACACACACACACACACACACACACACACACAGAGGCAGAGAGAGAGAAAAGATCAATGGTAATGGAGTGATGGCTTTTTGAGGATGAGGGGCCTTGCAGGCTGTGGATCAATTGGATCTCCTTCATATCACAGCAAGATTCATCCAGGCCATCTCTGTGTTATCGATCTGTGCTATTGTTACTGTTTTATGTGTGGGCGTAATGGGCCACGTGTTTCCGCACACACACACACACACGCACACACACACAAATATATATATATAAGCGCATTGCCATAGATTTTTGCACACCGCGGTGGATGTTTCCTCTTTTTCTATCTGTGCTTCTGGTTTGTTATTTTGTAAACAGTGCTGCTGAGTGAGCGTCAAACGCACCGCGCCGCCGCACCGCACCGCGCAGCTCCGCGTTGACAGTGATGCACTGCGCGGCTTCCTCGGGGCCGCTGGGGTGGTTGAGTACACACTGTGAATTATACATCACACCCATTGGTCTGATTTATAACCCTAATAACAGTCAGCTCATTAAAAAAAGAAAAGGGAGAGGAGGCATATAAAATAAAAAAAAGAGAAAGACTGAAAGTGCCACAGTGACAAGAGGGGGGGAAGAGAGAGAGAGAGAGAGAGAAAGAGGGAGAATTGTGTGTGAGTGCATGTGGGGCCGTCGGTCCACTCCATCCCGACATTGTTTACTGCTGTAAATTACTGTGGGGCTGGCGCTCTCAGCTTACAGTAGCTCCAACGTAGCAGCTTTGACGGCGCCGTACATCACCGCTTGCTGCACCGCAGATTGGCCTAATATGTTGTGGCAACGCTGCGGCGCTCTGATGAGCGCGCAGACAAATGACCCAATCTTGTAGTTTTAATTAGACCAAAGAGCGAGCCGCGGAACGGAAACAAACCCGGCGCTTTGAAGAGGTAAGCGTCAGAAAATTAATGCTGGATTAGTTTTAATCAGTTCTCCGTCAAAGAAGACGAGGAAAATGGGGAGGGGAGGAGGAGGAGGGGGGATAACTCGCAGGAAACGGAAACCAAAGAGCAAATAAACAAGGTGGAGCGGCGGGGACCTGCACGAAAGTATTCGGCATTTAGGATCCATGCATCATTCATGATCAGGTTCTTGTTTAAAACTGATACAGCGCTGGGAAATTCAAGCTGTCCCGACGTTAGCTGTTCAAACAAACAGCCTGTGCAAAAATCACATGGACAAGCATTAAAAAAGGAAACTGTAGCTGATGTCTACCTCAGCACTAGAATGCAGCTGGTGGCCAGAGTCACATGATATTCAGATTTAACAAAAAAAAAAAAAAAAAAAGCAAAGAAAAAGAAAAGTTTTTTTTTCTGCATCAGTGAGGTGATTAAAACTGAAACTAGAGGATGTACAATGAAGCTACTTAAAGGGGCAGTTTTAGGGAAAAATCAACCTTTTTTAGGTTTACATAATGTTACAATATTATTCCTTCATCAAAAACATGTGCATTGCTGCTTTGATTCTTTCAGGAATTTCTGGGAAAATCATTAAGTCTCCCGTGGCAACCATGCAGCAGTGCAAAATGCACCCAGCTCCTTCAGACTAGCCAGCAGCAATTAGCAAACACCTGATGGAATAGCACATTTGCTGAGCTCATCATACCAATTACTCTTCAATGAAACACCTCAGGTTAATAGAGGAGCCATGTTGTGATGACTTTCTGAAGGCGGAGCTTCAGAGAGCAGGAATTTCTTAAAGAGACAAAAGCCCCATTTCTGACTGCAGGGAGGAGGGTTTTAGCGTTGTCAATCAACTTGTGTGTGCACCTCTCACTTGCTCACCCTTCCTCTCTGCTATGCTACAGCTGGTTCATCACAACATAGCCTGCCATGAATGCTAAAGCTAGTTAGCATGGCCACAAATGACAGCAGATTGACAGTTTTCTTGGAATGGCAAATTATTTCTCATTCGTTGCCACATTTAGCAGCAGATACAAAAAAATTGACTAAAACTAAGACCCTCCTCCTGGCTATGAGTGGTTGTTTTTGGTCAGGAACGGTGCATTTCTTCAGACCACAGTAGTAGCTCAGGGAGGAAGTGGAGGAGCACAGATTATCTGTCCCACACTATCCTGTCATGACATGGTGACAGTTTTAACAAATATGGAAAAAGTGCATTTTTGGAAAAGTCACATACTTGTAGAAGCTTGAAAGAGAAACTAGAACAAAACAAGTAAAGAAAGTCAGATTAAACTCACAAAGAAAAAAAAAAGGAAATTGCCAAACTTGGATTAGCGCGTCTCTAATCAGAACCAAACGGAGTCAAAGAAAACACTTAACTGGCTGCCCAAGACCTTTTCAAATGTACCATTCCACCAACTTTTAAAGGCTGCCAAAATAGAATTCTTTTAAACATGTCAATCAAGATCCCATCAGTGAAATTCACACGAGAGCTAAATTGTATTTATCTCAAAAGAAAACCACTCATTTACAGAACAGTCAGCAGCTTCCTGGGGGAGATTAAAGGACCATTACCCAGTGGTACCATGCTTATGAAACGATAGAGTCAGCCCCGTAGAACTATAATGGCTCGCCAATGATTGGAGCATCACTCAAGACTTTGAGTCATAAATCACATGAACCGTTTGAAGTAAGTGTTTATGTATAATGTCCCATCTAAAGAGTGAAAATGGTGCAGAGGCCCTGCGGGACAAGCGCACAGAGCACGTACGCGGACGATCAATACACTATTAGCTGATCTGGCTGTGAGGAGCAGATTATAGCACAAAGGCACAGCGAACGCTCAATAAGTCTTCCATAGTGCTATCTGTGTGTACATGCAGACTACATAATAGATAAAGTGTGCTTTTAATTGTTTGCTGGGCTTTGTTAAAAGCTACAAAACAACTAGATGATTTTTACCTTTTAAGATGCGAGTGTTTTAGTTTATAGAATTCATAATGAAGAAAACTTCAACTAGAGCTTGGTGATAAAACGACAGCTATTAAAAATCCTGAAATGTATTTTCCTCAAAAGACATATGAGAAACGGTTGATATGGACCTTCAATGTATAGAATAAATGCAAGTGAGAACGCAAGTTGCTCAATGGTGGACCAATCATGTGGCTCAACTGAAGCCAGGCAAAGTCAGCTTGACGCAGAACGCGCAGTAGCCGGCAGACATGCTAACGGCTAATGTTAGCCTCTGTAAAGTGAGAAAAAATAAATGAAATCAATGTTTCAGTGTGGAGGTGTTTCATTCGTTCCGTTTTGTTTTTTTGATCACACACTTTACGGTGATTATTTATTGTTATGCAAACTGCATTTGGGAGCAGATTTTCTGAGTTCCAAAAGGACAAAAATAGAAAATTTCCCTGTCGATCTTCATAATAAAAATGACATCAAAAATTAGATTTCTTTATTGTATTTCTTTAATTTGATCAGTGCAACGAAACATAAAACATTAGTATTGTAACGGAAGGTAAACTTAAATATAAAGCTTTTCATTTTTTGCGGCTCCAAGCAGATTTGTTTTTTGTTTTTTTGGTCCAATGTGGTTCTTTCAACATTTTGGGTTGCCGACCCCTGATCTATGATATGGTCTATAAAGTAATGACTTCATAGACTGATTTTGTTAAAATTAAATTTTTTTATTTATTTTTTTTTTAATTTATTATCTTTGACTTGAAGGGTCTTTATGTATTGAGCACATTGTCACATGGATGAGTATTTTTCAGAATTCTGACATGAAAATTCTGGGTTTGAAGTCAAAATTTTTTTCCAGTGGTGAAGATCCTCTTCTGCAGAAAGCCAACTGTTTCCCTACATTTTATATAGAAGTAAAATGGACTAGATACAAATATTTGTCATTACATAACAGATATTTCTTTGTAAAACATCTTTATTTTCATTTTATTTCGCAATTAATCATGACTTTGTGTTGGTCTGTGATACAAAGTCACAGACTTTATTCCCCGTAAAAGTGATTCACTGCGATGTGACTTTAGGGGAATAAATACTTTTGCAAAGAACCGTACATATAAAAATAAAGCAACACAAGAAGATAAAGATCGACTTGTAACATTCCTAAGAAAAAACAAATCAGAAACAAAAAAAATTGAGTTTTGGAGGTTTGAAGTGTACAATGGAGAAAGCTGTAGCAAAAAGCGCCAACAAGCGGCGGTGAGTGTTTACCCTGGCTACGACGTTATCTCTGGGTTGGTGTTTGATGTTGGGCTGAGGCTAAAGTTTATGATAAGAAAGTCCCCGGGGTCGAAACAGCTCTGGTAGCCAGGGACATAAATTCTGTGTGGCCTCTGGCAACGACGAGTGTGTGGCGCACACACACACACACACACATCCCTACACGCACACACACTCATGGCAATTTGGCTTCTCAATGTCACTGGAGGATTCACAGATGACCTGTTTCTTCAAGAGACGACTGCCGACGTGACACGCTGTAGGAGGAGGGCAAAGCACACGCTGGGGGAGGAGGAATAACAATAAAACGGAAACAAAGCTTCAGAGAAAAACAAACGCGATGGGAGTGAACGGCGCGCAGATACAGACGCAAAACTAAAATCGTCTCTGAAAAGTTGCAAGGGATTGTTGGTGCAGCCCTTGCATGGCGGGGAGATGAATGAGAGAGCGCAGCTAGCTGTGTTTGCCTTTTACCAGACACGGCAGTCTGACATGGTCCAGTAGTCATACACTGATATCACACAACATGAATAAAACTGACTCCCTCCGTCCCTCTGCTGCTGAAGAAGAAAGGAGTGGCAGAGCCGCAAATGATGATGTTCTTCTGTAACCTGCTCTCCTCCTCTTTTCTTTTTTTATATTAGTGTGTGTGTTCTTTTGGACCAAACGTCTCTGTGTTTCTCCTCCTTTAAGCGAACTCCCCCGGGCTGCGAGGCTTCACCGACTTCACAGGCTGAGCTGTCTAAAATCTACAGCGGAGGAGCAGGAAGCCGGAATGAGCTCTGGAGAAAGCAGGCAATCGAGCAAATGTCTGCCTGTGCGCCTGATGCCATATTTCTGCCTCCCGCGGGACAACAACAAAGCACAAAAAAAGAGAAGAAATCCTACAAATAGAGATTTAAAAAAAAAAAGAGGCAGTGCCTCACCTGTAATCCTTACAGCTGGTACATGAGAAGTGAGTGAAACAGAAGCCAGCAATTAAGAGAAAATCAGCTTGGCCACTTGACTTTAATTTGTTTTTGTATTGGTGATGTAAAATCACCAATTTTACATCAATTTTTAGAATCAAAATTGCTGAATTTATGCAGTACAGCACTTTGCACCGTTTCTCTTCATATCACCTTTATTTGTGTAAAATTACATTTTCTATATATGCTGACATTTCACAGTCTAACATATTTAATGATGTGTGTGAAATTTTTTGTCTGATTGGTTATAAATGTGCAGTGAAAATACACGGCTTGAGGATCAAAGTACTGTGCCTCAGCACTGATAGGGGGCAGTGCTGAGCCCCACGGACACAACAGGCAACAGGTGCTCTTCTTCTACGCATTGAAATTCTCCATCTGGTCTTTGTGCAAACAGGTTAAGGCTTGCCAGGTTTCTCTGATTCGTGACAGGGTGTCATTATTTTTATTTAGTTTAGTTTAGATTTTAGTTTTATGGTGAGATACTTTACATCAAGTTTACATCATCTCAGAAAATTTCCAGAAAAAAAAAAAAACTCACAGAAATGTCTTATTCTATGCATTGAAAATCTTCATCTGGTTTGAATAAAAACAGTTTAAGGTTTTCAAAAGTTTCAAAGAACTCAGAAGTCAAAGGTCTTCAACTTTTGGAAATTTTAAAAACTTTTTTCTGGAACAAACTCAGAAAATTTCTCTGATTAATCTCAAACATTTCTTTGGAGTTTTTTTCATGGAAATGTTCAACTTTTCAAACTCAGAAATTTCCAAGGTTTTTTTAAAGTGAAGATCAAAGATTCTTCTGAAAATGTTTCGGGGTTTTTTTATTTGTCGGAAATGTTCTTTTTTATTTTTCTATGGTGGCCCTAATATGCCGTTGTACACTTGAGGCTAAAATAGTAAAAATAAAAAAAATAAAAATAAATACAAATAGTATTTTTATTTTTGTTTAACTATCTATATTTAGTACTATCTATATTTAGTAATATAGGTAGTTAAAAGTGGACCAAAACTAAAATGCATTCTCTAAATCTAATCCTCTGTCCTCCCTCAACCCACACAACCTGGGGAATACGCAAACCGCATCTTATTTTCTGACCTTCTGTGGGTGTAAATGTGTAAAATATTATGTTCATGCAAGAAATATTCACACTCAATATGGAGGAGAATCATTAAAGCAGTTTTAGCCACAGGAGTCTGTGTTTATGAGGCAGGCAGCATTTACTGGACGCCTGAAGCTACCTGGGAGTACTACTTCACTTCCTAGTGTTTTGTGGAAGGTCAAAGCATAAAGAAAAAGACTTTTGGCTTAATAGACTCAAACAGTCTAGAATCTTTTAACAGGATATAATCAGCAATGCAGCAGCCAAGACAATTAAATATGCAGTTTATAATTGTTTTTCTCTTTTTCGTGTTTCTTTCTAGGTGCATGTGTCACTTTTTCAAAAATGGATAAACAACAACATTTCAGGGATTTCTATAAGACGCTTCTGAATCTCTCACATTTTTTTATTTGGACTTCTGCTGCCTGCTTTCTTGATATTTTTCATATCAGACATATCATATGTCATTAAGAGAGCGCATTTAATACTTCTCAATGGTCATCCAGACCTGAAGAACGTCCATATTAAATTGACGTTTAATATGGAAAATTATGGAAAATTTTTCATAATTTTTCCAGAATCAACTCTGTTAAAGGGACAGAATTATGTATTTTACAGCCGCATAGTGTAATTTTTAGCTCAGTAAACTATAAAAAGAAAGAATTTAACTTTGCGGCATACCAGAGAGGACAATGGACAGACGACAGCAAAAAGATGAACAAAACGTACTTCACAAAATTTATACACAGAGTTTTAACACAGCTCGGTGAAAGGATGAGCCTGAGGCGCGGTACCTTAGACAGGTCTCTGTAGTTGCTCGGTAGAGTCAGGTCCAGTTCTGGTGAGTCGTAGTTGGTGATGATCCAGGGGAAGACGGGGTACTGGTTCAGGTCGTTATAGGTGCGGCCTGCATACGTAAAGGAGGAAGGAAGCGTGGGCCATCAAATCATGGCTGAAACGGTGTTTACATGTTCAGCCCGTGAGCTCAAGGCACAGGAGTGTGTTGCTCACCAGCGATGGTGTTGAGAAACATCAGGTACTCGAAGTTGGATATCTCGCGCCGCTGCCAGCGCTGCGTCATGTTGGATGTCTTGAAGAGCTGCTTGGGTGTGGCCAGAGAAATACGTCTGGAAGGAAAATCAGAAGGACTTACATGAACGGGTTGGAGTAGAAACAACAATTAGAACGAAGAAGAAGAAGAACAACAACAAAAAACCCTACACTTTTACAGTTGTGCTAATTAAGAAGACAAATGAAGTGTACATGTAGGGTGAATGTACACATGCGTGGCCCGCAGCATGATAGATGCAGTGGGGGGACGGACGAATGACCCAAATCCAATTAAAACAAAAGAAAATGATGGAATTAATCAATGTCAGAGCGTGTGATTATAGCCATTAAACCTCTGAGGAAAATTTTATTTATATATTTTAATCTTTTTACCCTTTCCATTCAAGATTAAAGTGCAAACACTGGTGAATGTCATGACAATTGTTTTAATATATTTCTACTTTTGGTGATCGATCTTGAAAAGGGTTTGTGTGGAGAAGAAAAAGCAAAATAAAAACATGACACCAGCAGTGTTTCAAAAACAAAGAATGAACTTCCAACAGCTGCATTAATACAGGCTGTGGCACAGTGGGACAGGAAATACGGCCACGCTACGCAGCCTGGAAGCTACTGTGATTAATGACTGATAGAAGTCAAATCTCACAACTTAATCTTGTGCTTGTTACACACACAAACACACACTCCTTCAATATCAGCTAGCTTGTTACGGGATCATTATCTGATGGACGATTTTCACTATTAATGTCATTTTAAAAAAGGCTTACATTTCAACAACAAAAGATTTTACTCTTAATGAACTCTTAACTTGACCAAAAGTGTTTTGCCATAGTTTATATCCAACCAGGATCTGTGTGCATGAAGAAAAATGTGTTTGGATGAAGATTCACAGGATTTAAATTCCAAAACACAAAGCAGCAGAGAAAGTCTGACCTGGTCTGAGGAAGACCGAAGTTTGTGCCCAATCCGACACGAGGAAGGCTGTGGACCACCTTCTTTACCGTGGCTGCATCTGGGAAGTTGAACATGACGGCCGCTGCACAGAAATACAGAAATATAAGAATGCAAAGAACTTAACGCAATAAATCAGCAAATTAGCAACCAGCTTAAAAAGCATGAACAGTTCATTGTGCTGTTAAATGTACAGTGTACTGATTTAAAATTGTGGTGAATATTCTGTTCTGTCATACTTCTGTTTGCCATGAACACCTCCAGAGCCGTGTTCTGCAGAAGGTAGCGTCTGGAAAACACGGCCCGGATCTCTGTGAACAGCCATTTTCCATGAAGACCTTCAGTGTAGGACAATATCTGAGAAAACAGGGGGAAAAAAAGGAAAAAGGCTGGTCAGGTCGCTGCGTTTGTATCAAGCGCCAATCAGACCCAACACTCAGTTTGTCATTTAGATGGTAATAGTGATGGCAATCGGCAAGGCAACCGGCACGGCAACCGATACAGCACAACAAATGTCTGATATTGATCAGCCTGGATGAAAAATCCATCCGTTCAGCGGAAGAATGGGTGCCAGTCAGAAAGATGGCGTCGAGGAAGTGTTCAATTCAGTTCTGTTGTGATAGAAGTGACAGAGTTAAAAGGTTTCATGGTGAACATCTGCACTGCAAAACACTAAATCTTCCCAAGTCATTTTTGTCTAGTTTGTAGTGCAAATATCAATAATTCCTTAATATTGACAAAAAAGTATTGGAATAAGCAAATTATTTCACTTATAACATGGGAAAATGTCTTGTAAGTGAAATAATCTATCAAGAATAAGAACGTTTTCATCCATAGTAAGGAATTAACTTAAAACAAGCTCCTGTTTCTTCCTGAAAAGTCACTTGTAAGCTCCTGTATTTCATATTTAGTAAGATATTTGAACTAGCGGATCAAAAAATTTGTTCCTGCGGTCCATATGTTTGGATGAGTTAGTTGGGCTGGACGGACTTGTTCTGACGCGTGTCGCCGAACCCGACAGACCCAAAGCTTCAGCACCGCCCTGCATCAGTTAATGTGGCGTTTAGGTTTGCTGCTAACCTACTTAGCACTGCTTTGTTTGCCAGGCTTTTTGTTCCACTTGGAAACACGTCCCCTGACAAGGCTGCGAGCAGGGATGTGCTCGGATGCTAAAAGGGGACCACCGGGGCAGTCAGAGAAAGGTTTAGACGGAGGTTATTATTCAGAAATATTTAAATATGAGCTGCCAACCAGGACCCAGAGCTGAGTTAAAGAGCTCATTAAGCCGAAGGGACAGCAGACGGGACCAGCTGAGACCCTTTAACCGAGGACAGCCTCTCTCAGAGGAGCAAGAGCCGCCTGCATCACAGGCTGGCTTCAGAGTCTCTGGAGCTCAATTAAATACGGATTAGTAGCGCGGAGGAGCTAGGTGGTGCTGCTGCCACTGGCGACCCGACTTCATATGCCGGGACCAGTAAGAGGAGGACTGGCCAGGAAGAGAGTTCTGGATCACCAAAATATGTTAAAGTACAATCAGTCTGTACTTTATCACACTTACTGTACTTATCTGTGGCTCTAATTCATGGAAGAGAGTTACAGCTATGGAAAAAAATATATATATATTCTGACTTTAGTCTTAGAGTTCTGACTTTTGTTCCCTGAAATTGTAAGTCGGAATTCTGGGGGCAAAAAAAAAAAAAAAATTCTGAGATCATAAGTCAGATTTATGAGATTGAAGTTAAAATTCTGAAATAAATTAGGAATTCTCATCATAAGACAGAATTCGGAGATTGGCGTCAAAAATTTGAGATTAAATTAGGAAATCTGAAAGGAAAAAAAGTCAAAATTCTGAAGTTAAATTAGAAATTCTGACTTAAAAACGATCAAAATTCTAAAATGAGGGTCAATTCTGTGAAAAAAGTCTCTCTTTTGTTGCAGTCCGTTATAATCATAAAACTAATGGAAAGTGAAAGATTTGTATTGAAAAACAAGAAAATAGTAGCAAATAATGGTTTGCCCAGAAAAGCAAACAGATCATAAACACATCATTACTTACTAGCAGGAATAGTCATGTTCTATTTTGTTCAGCTTTTGAAATGCAGACAAGAACATTTTGTTCAGAATAAAACATGACACTCATAAGAGGAATAAATATCCAGACATATTACCACAGACGTGAATAAGAGCCAGCAAAAGAATGTGGTTTGTATTTACGAAATAGGAGAAAAATGTTGCAGAGAACAAGTAAGTCAGTTTTAGCGACTTCAATCGCACAGTGAATCATTGATAATGAACATGCATGGAATATGACATGCAGCAAATGTTGCCCCTTTGTGCAGTAGTACTGTAGGCCTGAACACGGATTCTTAGATCTAATTGGATCTTTTTTTAAGCTCTCTCTCCATTTGTTTTTCTGAAAATAAAATGTCAGTCTTTCCTGAGTGAAAGGAGTATGACCTTTCACCTCCACCAGAGCAGCTGACGTATTCCATTCCCAGAATTCACTAAGATCTCACTCTGGGTGTCAGGGAGACGGCCGACATGGAACTGATGAAGCTCCCGTCCCCGATTCCTCGCAGAGATATGACAGGAGTGGAGGCTGCCAGTTGTCATATTTTTCTCCAGGACCATGAATCTACCGCAGCGCTGTAAATAGCACTGCATTCCTCAGATCATTGTCCCTTTCCATTGCAGATGAAAAAGCACGGAGGGTGACAACAAGCGCTGACAAACTATCCGTCGCGTGACGCTTCCGCTGCTCCGACCACGTCTGGACAAATTACAGTGGTGTGGAGGTTATTGTCCAAGTTAAGAGTTATGGCTGCTCCACCTTCCTCTGGGACGATGCAGAGCGGGACATGGACCCGTTGGAATCAAAGCAGCAGCAATGCTGCAACATCACATTTGCTTTTACATACATAAAAGTGAGCTTTAAAAAAAATGTTTACAGTGGAGACCAGAAATGATGTAAAAGAAAAAGAACTTTTGATTTCACTGTGTGATGCAAAATCCACTTCGAGCTTTACATCTTGTTATGATGTCATCCCCTCCTCATGAACATACCTGGTGTGTGGCCTTGATTATTTCATGCATGACTGAGAAATCCCTTCATCTCCCACGTCAACCATTAAGCTGTACAAAACAGCTGGGTGAAATTAGCTCCGCCTTCAAGGCGCAGCTCCTCCTTCTGCAGGTTAAAAGCTTCCGCCTCACAGAGCAACCCTCCCCCAAACTCTCCCGGTCAGCTCCTTCAGACTAGCTAGCACCAATTAGCAAACACTTCATTATAGGAGCTGCTTCTCAGTGAATCGCTGGTAAAGCTGTTAAAGTGTTAACAGAGGAGCCATGTTGAAGGAGATTCTTAAAGAGACAGAGACCTTTAACAATCAAATTTCAAAGTCAAATTTCTTTAGTCACAAATGAATGTATTAATTATTTAAATATATTTAATATGGCTATTATTTCTAGAAATATTCATGCTATATTTTATAGCATGAATATGTATGGTAATATTTGTATTCATGAATATTTAACACTTTATATGAGATTAGCTTGTCAACAACAAAGCAATTTCCCCTTGTGAATGAACAGTTTATTCTATTCTCTCGATATCTATCTCTGCATGAAGTAAACAAAAGAAGTACAAAAAGTTCAAGGCATGAAATGTTAAATTGCCCAGCAGCTTGAAACCAGAGTGTATTGATGTTTTATCTCGAGTGGAACAGTATCCATGGATTCGGCTCTCGCACATCCACAAGATCAATTTAAAGCGCCACGCCAGAGAACACAGCCAAACAGGAAACAAAGGATGGAGCCGTGGCTGCGGGGCTCTCCCTCCTCCTCTCAACCTGTTTGTGCGGCAGGCCGCTGCTCATTTCTGAAGCACCGTCGTTTGTCTCTGTCAGACGACCAAAGGACCGCAGAAATGAAGAAGGACGTATGAAGAGGGGCCGGGTGATGCTGGCTGCCATGTAGAACCACACACACACACACACTAAAAAAAAAAAAAACTGTCACCACTGAATCTTGGGGACTGTGCCTCTCCATTTCTCCTTCCTTTTAAAAAAAATAAATCTTAATTTCTGAACCAGGCTTCTTTAGAAACGATGGAAAAACACGGTGACACAAATTCAATTTATTTGAAACCGAATCGCAGAGCACTGCGACCGACGGTGAGACTATCAGGAACACGGCGCAAGATAAATGAGCCTCTCATCTGCCGTCGCTGCTGTGAAGCCCAGCGTATGTGCATGGTTTTGGGCTGATAAGAATATTTGGTCAGAGAGAAGAGAAGCCTGTGCCAGATCCCAGTGATGCTTATTTGACAAACTATGAAAAAAAAAGAAGGAAGAAGAAGTGCTGGAAAATTCCTCATAAACGGAGTTTGATGAATGGCATATGCATATTTGTAGGCTGTGTTTAATGTGCTGTGCATCCTGGGAAGAAAAAAGAAGGAACTGAAGTTCAATTTGTTGCCTGTTATTAAGTATTTCCGCATGGCTGCCTCAGTTAAAGGATAATGGATGAGGGATTTATTATTACCTTTTGGTCAAATGAAGTGGTGTGGGAGATAAGGTGATGAAATTAATGAGCGGGAGGAAGAGAGGTGATCCATCAACATCAGAACAGACGCGAGACAAGCAAAATGAGAAGAACTTGATAGAATTCATGAAAAAAACTTGAGCCTATCGGTGTATAGAACACGCCGATGCACAAAAACACACACACACAATGAGCCGTACAGTCTCCCTCCATTCACATTTCAGATCTAAAGCTGGATGTTTGTAATTCAAACGACTAAAAACCAAAGTGAGTAAAGGAAACTTATTTTATGGATTCTTTAGCGATAGAAATATTTGTTAACTTTTATGTTTCTGGCTTAAAGCTGATGTTCAAGAATTTCTAAAGGGGCAGTATTATGTATTTTCCAACCATAAAGTTCCATTTTATAGCACAATTAAGTAACTGTTAACTTCAGTTGTTATTAAAATGCTGTATATATATCAAAAGAATTGACTTTTCAATTTAACACCTTTAAACTCCTGCCCCTTCTGAAACTCCGCCTTAAGGAAGTCATTACAACATTGCTTCTCTGTTGACCCTTTAACAATGTTTTTACCAGCGTTTCAGAGAGAAGTAGCTCCTTAATGAGCTCAACAGATGTACAGTTCCATCTGTTGAGCTGATTAGCAATTAGCAAACCAATGTTTGCTAATTGGTGCTGGCTAGTCTGAAGGAACTAAGTGGAGTCGTTTTGCACATCTGAAGGGTTGCCACGGGAGGCTAAAGGATTTCTCAAACATGCATGAAAGAATCAAGGCAACACCCCAGGTATGTTTTTTTTTTTTTTCTGCGGGAACAACTTTATAAAAAAAATGCAAAGCTGAACATTTTACATAACACTGGCCCTTTAAGATCCAAAGGCTGCATTCATGATTCTAGATGAACTCTTCTCAGCGAAACCTCTGAAAGTTAGCAGAGTGTTGCAAAGAGGAAGATGGGAGAAGACACCAACCTCAGCAATGGAGACGAGCCAGAGGCTTCCACAAAAGCAAACTAGTATTCAGATATTTAAATGTACTATAAGGCACCTGTATATAGGATGAAATACATTTATGCATAAACTAATGCATGCACCTGGTATGGATTGCCATACTTGTGTCGTTTTTCGCTAGACTGATCACAGAGTAATGGATCTGCAACAATAACACTTCACAAGCACATGAGGGAGAAGGCTCAGATTTAACAGCACTAAACTGCGACTCTCGTCTCTTCTGTGCTCATCTTCCTCTCCCCATCATATCCCCCAACTTCCTCTGTTCTACACTAGCAAACAGGCCCTGTCACCCCCCATCAGTAAACGAGTTCATCGGACTAATGAGCAGGCAAAAGGACCCGGCACACTAACAAGGGTCTGCTGGGTGGCTGAGCCTCTGAACCAATCAGGGCTCTCATCACCACTGACATAAAGTCTCCTCAAGCCCTCTGGAGCCAATTAAGACGGATTTTGCTTTTGAGATTGAGCGATAGTTAGAAAAAGAAAAAAAAAACAGGGAGAAGAAAGATGAACAAAGCGGTAGAGAGGTTCAATGACACATTTTGATTTTAAAGACTTGGGAAAATTGGCGGCACATGTTTTAGTCAAAGCTTGTTACAGATACAAAGAGGAAGGCCATTTGAGACGTGAATTAGACAAATGGAAAAACAATACTAAAGAGCACAAAGCGTATCACTGGGAGAGGAAAGCACATGACTTTGTCTCTCTGCTTCCAGAGTCATTGTCAGGCTTTGCTGTCTGAGCTGGAGCCTGAACTAAAAACCAGAAACTAAAAACTAAACTAAAAACCAAAAACAAAACATGATGCGTTTGGTCGTCTTCTCTATGAAAATGAGGAAAACCTATCCTAGAGCTGGCCAGCAAAGTTATACATACAAACAGTATAAACATACATACAAGCATGTGCATTTGAACCTAATTAGTTACTTTAGACAAAGACTTTCTTGTCTTAGTTTCGGTAGAATTAGCTAAATTATCTCTAGTTGCTAAATTCCAAGAACATTTTTATAAAAATTTTCCTGGAATACAGATGTATAGATACATTTGGTCAGTAAAAGGGATATCCGTCTTTTAATATGTATGATTTGGGTCAAACCTTTTGGGTTTCCTTCCTCAAGCTTCTCTCAATAGTTTGTTGGAGTTCTGGTTTGTTCCCCCTGACAGAACTAGTAGAACTGAGTCCATTTCGTTGGCCACCTACAACTTCTCCATAAAACTGGTATCAGGATTTGTGATGTACACAGCTAAACATCAGCTTCAATCCTGAAGCCACTTTGCTGTAATCTTTGGCTTATAATAAGCAGAGATTTTACTTCCTTGCTGATGTCTTTACATGTTGCTTCAATATTTCTAAAGGGTTTTTTGACGCCATGTGTTTTGTGAAGAGCACCAGTTCCTCCTGCAGCAAAACAGCCCCACGACATGATGCTGCCACTCCCAGGGTACAATCGTCCACATTCTTCCTTCAGATGTAAAAATGGTCATTATATCCAAACAGCACCACTGTAGTTTCATCGGACCAGAGGACATCTCTCCAAAAATGAAGATCTTTGTTCCTGCCTGTATCTGCGATCTGCCTTTTTCTGCTACTTTCGAAACACAGATTGTGTCCAATCCAAGAATCTCAGTCAATATTCTAGGTGGATTCAGGTGTTTACAGATGCACACTTTATTGCTTCCTTTATTAATTAGTGCAGTGTACTTTTCAGTGATTTCAGTGACCTTTCTAAAATAATTTTTTCTGCAGGTGTAGAACCAGATGGGGTGTTGCCTTGTCCTCTCATCCTCCTTTCTCTCCTCTATGCTTATCTTGTCCCCTTTTCATCTTGTATATAAGTTTAGACTGTAAGGCTCCACTTCTGAAAGTAAATACGTCAGGCTTCTCCTGTAACTCGGATAACAATTGGGAGTGTCGCGCTGCCTGACAGGACGCGGTAGAAAAAGTAGACAAATAAATCATTGCACGCGTCAAGCGACGACGCCTTGAGAGAAGTAAAACAAACTACAAGGTCAAACTACAAAGAAGTAAATAAACCTGACTAAGTAGCTGCGCTCAAGTGTGAGTTAAGTAAAGTCAAATAAACAACCGCAGCTTGCAACAAGTGCAGTGTTTTGAGGCCCAAAGGCTTCCAGTATTAAGCCTGAAACGTCACCCAGCAAGAGTTTACACTCCCTGAAAGAAAGTCGCCTTTCAAAGGACTTTTTTTTTTTTTTTTTTTTTAGCCCACTTAGTCTGAATTTAGCCTAATAAGGATTAAAACCTTTTTCTGACTCTTTTCACTGTTTGCTAACAGGTTAGCCTTTTACCCCCCTTCCCTATTTGTGGCAGCTTATCCCTTTTTGATGTGAGGACAAAAAAGAGAGAGAGAGAAAAAAAAGGGTCCTGTGTGGATTTAGGGAAACGCTGCAGTGATTCTGGGGTTAATTGGTAGAAAAGTAGAGTTCAGTGCACTGATTTATTAAACATTCTATTTTAGGAGTAAAACCCTGAAATATCACAAACGAAAATGGCAACAGCGCAAAAGAAACGCCCCATTGGTTTTAAGTCTGTGACCACAATGTAATTTTCATCAATTTTGACAATAATCAGAGGAGAAGATGAAAGGAAAGGGCCCCGTTTTGGTTTCCTTCTCATGTTTGAATCAGTTTTCTTCAACCATGTTGCATCTTGGAGTCGAGTCAGAAAGCAGTGAAGATGCACAACTCTCTATTTTATTGGTATGAATCTGATGATACCTTCAATAAAGTAATTTTGGTAGAAAAGCAACTGTTAGAAGGGTTTTGAATTGTCTTTACAATACAAGAAAAATATCTACACCGCTTATCTCTACGGTTTTCATGACATGATTGGGCATATAAGAATCTGGAATGCAAAAAAAGAAAAAAAAAGTAATAAATCAGCACATGACAGAAAGGGGAAAGTCGTGTACGTGCTTTTCACTCGTATTCAGACAATCAAAGAGACATCCAAGAGTTTCCACTGTGGCATTGACGCAGTCCAAGACTCGCCGTCATTGGTCCTCTTCAGTCTTATAAGCTACCATAGCAAAACACCCAACAGGTTAAGATTGCTGGCCGGTTCCTATCACATTCTCCCCGCTTTCCCTCACTCTTACATTTCACCATTTAGTGATGGATAGGCTTTTTAGGGTTGGTGTGGGGCTTTGGTGAAGTAAATTCTTCTTTAATCCCCCTATTGTCACCAGCTTAAGTGGGTGTGGGGTGAAGAGTACAGCCTTCTTGAGGAACTCCGGGCCGGGTGTCCAAAGCAACAGAGTAAGAAGAAGGAAAAAAAAATAGGATGGGTGAGAGAGATGATAGAGAAACCTCAGAAATGGAAAAGAACGCAATATATTTTAGTTGAAGTTGATCTGGTTGAATCCGGAAGTTTACGAACATCAAATGAGACATCGACTGTTTTTCTCACCGTCTGAAGTTGAATCAGACCAAATTCCTCTTGGTAAGGTCACTTAAAATCAGAAAAAAAAATTCATATTTGCCAAAAGCAGCAATACTGAGAAAGATAAGACTGAGTATACAGGAAACACTGAGAAGGTAAGAATAATAAAGAAAATAAAGAATAAAGTCATAATGTCATGAGAATAAAGTCGGTACAAGAATTAAAAAATGAAATGGATGACTGGATGGAGGATTTATTTAATGAAATGATCAAAGATGCAGCTGAAATTTTAACTCCTGATGACACTGCTTAATACAACCGATCAATTTCATGCAGAATGCTGAATTATCAGAGTTATCTGACAGAGTTATCCAAAATCCACAGATTGATTCCTTCAGCTTTAAATCAACATATGGAAAATAACTGATATTTAAAAACTGCAACCAGTGGCTTATCTATAGCTACTGGTTGGCCATTTTGGAGTAGTAAGAAAGTGAAAAGTCAAAAAAAGGTCAAGCTAACCAAAACTTGCGAACCCATCCAGTCCCACATCCATACATTTGCTCTACTCTGCAGAGGGAACAAACTTATTACCGCTCTTGTGGAACAAATTTTAAACGAGCCATTAAACAAATTGAAGAGATAAAATCCGCAGAGCGAATGAAAGTAATCCTCTATGTTTTATTTATGGTAGCAGCCTAGATGGCCACTTTAAAGAGCAATTTATCATAGAAATATTGTATTTGCGTGAGAATTGCGGAACGTTTACATGGATTTCAGAAGTGAAGAAAAAAAATCTGTGTTATGCTGTTGGAGAAATAAGTCGTGGATGAGCAATCTGCAGCGTTTCCCTGTGGCTGCGCCGCTTAAACCAGACTGAACGGGCCATTAACCTCAATGGCAGTGCAGGCGCAAGAATTCACCGCAGTATCTGTTCTGTTTTCTAGCACAGACAATACATGGAGCCGGTGCACGTCTTTACTCAGGGAAAACCGGCGGTTTGTTAAAATCCCTCAAAGACTCATAATCAACCAGCGAATCGTCGTCGTTCTCGTGTTCAAGAGATGACGTTCAGCACCGCGGATGCTCACCGCCTCATCTGAAATCCAGCCGAAAACTCGCCGGCACAAACAACGGCCCATTTACAATTCCAATGCTGGACGAGCGGCGCCCGGACATCGATCTTTCAATCGTCTGCTGACCTCGGCTGAATAACGAAGGCTGCCAGAACAGCAGGTACACAGGTGCTGATTGTAATATCAGTGGCCTACCAGGCCAGACTGGCATCTATAAACAGGCTTATCCATCAGGCTGGTGTGTTGCCTTTGACACGCGTGTCGGGGGCAGACGAAGGGGATAAATGATGGAGAGGGGAGGGATCAATCAAAGGAAAGGGGAGGGGAGGCTGGTCCAGTCAACCCCAGAGACAGAACATGATGGAGGGGTAAGGCTCAGGTGCAGAGTGGTAGGAGCTGAGGAGGTGAGGGGGGGGGCTCTTTGTCCTAATATGCTTGGTTAAGTGAGAGGCAGGTACTGGTGCTGGCTTTGGGGGTCCAAAGTCAGGTCAAAAACAGTCAGCAAAGGAGAGACTGGAATGTGTTGTAGAAAAGTCGAGAAGAGAGACATTAGTCATCATTAGACGGTGAGACGAGTGGGTCCAGTGGTTTGCTGTGATTACCAGCAGGATAGGTCCTCTCTCT
The DNA here is from genome assembly GCA_922788865.1 of Poeciliopsis turneri. Taxonomy (NCBI): domain Eukaryota; kingdom Metazoa; phylum Chordata; class Actinopteri; order Cyprinodontiformes; family Poeciliidae; genus Poeciliopsis; species Poeciliopsis turneri. The sequence goes on from CAKLNU010000176.1 coordinate 530,864, forward strand.
GTGACCTCTGACCTCACACTGGTTACCACCAAGTTTATTGTCGTTAGCTTAAATGAACAGAAAGTGAAACTGAGAAAACATTTCTGCTAACCGAAACAAAAATGAAAACGGTACTGGAACTAGGTTGTGCTTTTCTAAAACTAACTAAAACATACTGAAATCTATTTACAAGCGTTTCAAACTAATGTGAAATTTATATTTTTCCCCACGCACAAGCAGTTTATGTCAGCTGTCGGCAAATGACGTCAGTCCATCCTCATGGCGAACGCAAAAAAAGGAGAATGTGCAAATCTTCATTTCGGCTGGAGTTCTCCATCAATCATTTCTAGTTGATATTAAACAGAGTTTACATATGGACGAAATGCCAAATCACATTATCCATTTGGTTCCCCAGATATCCGGCTATGTGTGGACCAGGCCAAAGACTGCTACTTTAACACAGAATGTTCTTCAGTGGAGAACAGGAAGGTTTGACGTGACGCTGTAAAGTCACACAGTTTCATCCTCTCCATTCTTTAACTGACTGTAATGGAACAATCTGGACCTGGAAATGGTGATGGTCTTTTGGAAATCTCAGATGTAAGATGAGTCTACATCCTCGAGGGGATACACACACACACACACACAGATGACTGTTTTAGTAAGTATGAGGTCCAACTTTTCCTTTCCTTTGCTCTGGACAAAAATCTGCTGAATCTCTGTGTCGAACCAAAGGAGGTAACTGTTTTCTGAGACTCATCGTCCAATTTCACTGATGTGAAACATCCAAAACACTGACTTTCTTTAAATCAAGACTTAAGAACCCACAAGATGAGAGTTATGGCTTTAGAACCGTAATAAAAGGAACACTGACCAACATATTTGATGTGTAATGATGATTCTAATAATGGCTCTTGACAAAATGTCACGTCTGTTACTGGTTTTCACAACTGTTGATGATGATGTGTTGATGTTTGTGCTTTCCCGATTTAAAGAACTTTGCCATGTTGCTAAAAATCAATCAACTAAACTTGATTGATTGATGTAACATTAGCTAACTTTGATTGTCAGTGAAAGTGAAGTGCCTCCATTTTGAACAAGTAACCTAAATCAGATGATGACGGACTTTAGAAACTGCATGGAGCATAAATGCTTTACTTCGGGAGAAAAAGAAAAAACTACTTTGAGAATCTTCAAAGCTGAATATGTTCTCATCTTGCAACATAACAGGATCAGAAGAAAATCCAAGACACTCGCCATAGAAGGAAACATTTCATGTCTACCAGGTGCTGTAATTACTGCAACTGGATATCAGAGGGAGAAAAACGAGGGCAGCGGAAACAGAAAGGAAGGTCATCCCAAACCATCACTCAACTAGTTGGAGCTGTACTCTGGCTGAGCGATTTATTGACCATCTTGGGAAGAGCTCCATCAGCGTTGACCAATAGTCTAAGAATGGGATGGAGGAGAGTCGGACGGGGCCTGCCGGGGAACGTAACGAGACCGATATGGATGAGTGAGAGTCAGGGAATCCGTTTCCCTGGGCTCATTGATAATGACATACCTGCTCAGGCCGTCTGTTAGTCCTACAGCACACACTACTTATGCTCTAACTGGAAAATCAATAGGCTCCCTCTTCTCTGAGACCTCTGGCTGCCATGGCTCTTTGTGATTGGCAGGTCCAGCCGAAGGTCATCCCCGGTGACCAGGACGGCTTGGTGAAGCCAGCGGAGGGGTTGGGAAAGGGAGTCCCCCAGCAGACTGACACTTGTGTCCCAAAATGAACCACATGGGCACAGCGGCTGGAAAATTTTAAGGAACGGAGATCAAATTCATTCAGAAAATCCCTGGAACCTGAGGAAGTCGTAAACGATCCAGTCCGACGTTTCAGATGAAATGAGTTCAAATGAAATGAGTTCAAGTGATGACTCTTCTCTCATGGATCCAAGCAATGATGGCCAAGTTTAATATGAATATTTATTGTTATTTTTATTTAAATTAACAGAAAAGAATTCTGATATAAATAAAGACTTATTATGCAAAATTTGTAGAGTGACATTTTTTTTTAACTAAAAACAGAAACTTACCAGGTAAGAAGCAAATATAATTTAAAAACATTAATATATCTTTTAAAAGTGTAAGTTAAATACAAAGTACATGAAAAAGAAGAGTTTTTCTTCCAAAGTCATATTTTTCATGTTCTTGAGTTTCCTGAATGGTTTTTGTTTCTGGCTCTCATGATGCATCCATGATTTACATTCAATAATTCATCTACATTCTTCCATTATTCTCACTTCATAAATTGACAGCAACGGCTGCAAGTTGTTCAAGTTATTTCATCTTGTTCTTTAGCGCAAACTTTTAAACACATACATAAAGGGCGGATTTTTTTTCTTCCAAATAGTCGTTTTCAATCAAAATTTTTGCTTGTCAAAATATGACATTCATTTTAAAGTGTAAATGAATGAAATAAGTGCATAAATATATATATATATTTGGTCAAATACAATAAAATCAATTAGAAATTATTGCATCCTCTTTGCTTATATAAAGACGTTCATCCTGTTATTGTTCAGGTAATTAGATTTCACAAACAGAATCAGTTTGATTTGCCAAAACTGTCGATGCAAACGAGACATTTTACTGCTGCTCTGTTAACTCGCACCGAAGACGTTTGAAATATCAACACATTATTAACTTTTATTTATTTAACATGTTTTTTATAAAAGTTCCTAAAAAGTAAAGGTTTCATAAATATAGAACTATAATGAAAGCGTTCGATAAATCACGCTTTAAATGCATCATTCATAGCTTTTCTTTGGAGCTGCAGCCTTCAGAAAAACTGTTCAATAACTTCTGTGCTTTCTCATATTTCAGAATTTAGATATCTGCTGATCAGATAGTTAAACTCAAACACAAGCAAGCAAAGAATTCATTCTTAACTCTGCGATTGTGTACTATGGTTAAAAGTGACGAAAGTGAAGGGAGCGTTTTAAATATCCTGCATGTACTTCTTTGGTCCAATAAGTCTGGACAGGCTCCAGGAGCGCCTTAGCTACAGTAACCCCACATCCAGTATTAATGGCTGCTGTCTAACATGGAGTGTGTGCTGCTTAACACAGACTTTTACACACACACACACACACAAAATCAGGAGCACATCTGCTCTGTGACTTCATCCGTTCTGCTATCTGCAGAGCAGATGCAACGGCCTGCCTGGCAATTAGCAGCCTGCACTGATTTTCTTTGAGGCCCGACGTGGAGCCGGCAGCTGGCTCTCTCCGGGTTCGGGGCACATCAACAAAACGTGTGAACAAGGACATCAGAAATGCGCTCTGGTAGTTCCCATGTCTGTGGGATGTTAGCGTGCGCACACATGCGCCCTGTGTTTACACCCAACATACTGGCAGCAGAATGAAAGACGGGAATCTGCAACTTGTTTCTCCAGAGAAACATGTCGTCTTTTAAAGCTGCAGTATGTACATTTTATAAAAAGCATGTTGTTTTTGTTTTGTTTTTTACATATTTGTTAAAACTGTCACCGTGTTCCGACAACGTGAGATGGATAATCTGAGAAAACATTCTGTCTCCATTTGAATGAAATGCATCACTTGTTACCAAAAACAACCAATCAGAGCCAGGAGGAGGATCCTAGCTCTGTCAATCATCTCTGTGTACTCACTGCTAAATGTTCTAATCAGAGAAATGCCTCATCATTACAGAAAAAAACAAACAAAAAACGTACATTTGCCATCATTGGTGGCCATGCTAATTAGCTTTAGCATTCAAGACAGCCTGTGCTACAAGGAAGAAGCAGAGAGAAAGTGGTGGTGAAAATGGATAGTTTAGAAGTTCCTCCATGTTTTGAAGCTATATCTAAAGTAACAAAAGAAACAGAATATTTACAGCTTGCAAGAAGAACTTTATTTCTTCTTACTTTCCCTCCATTAGCTTTGTTCCACTCATGAAAGTTAATTTGTCAAAAAATAAGCAATTTCCAAATATCTTCAAAACCAAATAAATGAACTTAGACAAATTGTACTCAGCAAGAACTAGAGCTAAAACGTCTCTTCAAACGTTAAAGGCAGCGTACTCCTGGTCTGGGAGGACAAGATCATCTTTTCTCTTTCATTTCAGCTCAACTTTAATTGGCACTGTGTATGAAAAAGGCTAAAGCCACAAAAAATAAAAAAAATAAAACTGAAAAGAAAAATAGAGAAAAGACTAAAAGGAAAGGGGAGGAAAAAGTGAAGCGTTGGGGTTGCTCATGAGCTGGCACAGATTTGCAGAGCCACGGACACTTTTGTGCTCTTCTTAGTGGAGTCACACAGGCTGAGATCAAAGGGCTCCTCGACAGCCTCTTGATCTTTTATCCAGTCCTTATAAATCAAGGAGAGACTTTTCCGCGAGCGCAGATAAGTCCTAATGTTTTCAAGAGATATGAGTGCGTGAAGGCCAGTCAGGTTAGCCGTGCAAGAAACACACAGGTAGCAGATAATAAGTGAAAGGAAGGGGGAGGGAAATGGCCCAAACTTTCACCGTGAGACAAACCTGCTTTGACTTCATTTATTCTTACGCAGGGCCCTGTAGAGGACGGTAAGGGGAGCTGAGACGGTGGCTGATTGAAACAAAAACATGTCGACTCTCTCTCCCTCTCTCTTTGTGAATACAACATTAAGCACAGCCACGACAATAAAAATAAAAAAAAAGTAATTAAGCTTCATATTTTGAAAAGAAAATTTTATTATATCTGTTATTTCTTAAAACTAACAGGAGAAGTTAAGGTGGATGACTCAAAACTGAAAAAAAAAGAGGAAATGAAGGAATATGCAGTCTGATTATTATAACTCTTATGTAAAGTCTCAGTGTTACTTTCTCATCTAAGGGACGCTCCATACAAAATGATAGGAAATAAATGTAAAAGCTGATGGCAATGTTATAGATTTGTATTTTTATCCTTATAATCACTGCATTTTGACACTAATCTACTAAATGAACAATATTTTAAACTGTTCCTCACTATTACCTTTACAAAGGGAATTTGATAAAAGTTCTCCATCTTTTCCCCTCAAGTTTCATTCCATAGAATCCAACACATGCAGCATTTAGCACTGCAAATAAATGCAAAGCAGATCCTAAGGATGCTGTTCAGAATGCACTTATCTTCTGAAAGTCAAACATTTCGCCAAGCTCCGGTGAATATATCGTTCTGAACATTTGGATCCAAGCGGTGTCGATTTACCTCTGAGGGGCAGCAGGGCAGGAAAGAAACATTCACCCTGAAATCCAACAGCCCAGCATTTTTTCCGACTTATTTCATCTTCTATAACCGCGCCGAGATAACAACAACTGTCTGCCCTCGTAAGTACAGAGCAGTCGAGTCAAACGCTATTTTCTAAATAACTCTGGTTAAGTTGGTAGTTTCAGCTGGGCAACATAGAGAAACCAAATGTCCAGGTCACACATGAATAATTCTCTTTTTCATGTTAGGGTTCGGTTATTAACGCACTAAACCGGCTTAATGGGGCTAAAATGTCATTTAACTTCCTGTATGAGACGGAAACAAAAAGCTCAGAAATATGCAAGCAGTTTGCTTCATCGTTGTCTGATTTACTCCTTCATGAAACACAGGCTGTCATCTCAAGCAAAACCAGAGGAGAAGAACATTTCCTAAAGGTTTAACAAGCCTTATTTACATTAAAGAATAATGAGCTCATAAATGAAACCTGATGTCATCACTGCAGGAAAAACACCAGACTGTTTCACTCATCTGGTCATCAAAAATCAAACTCAGATAACTGTGCGTTAGCAATTTATTTACCAGCTTTTGAACCATAGAGAGTCTTAACTCTGCGGTAGCCATGAAGGCAAAGATCATTCATCTCTATTATTTATTAAATATGTTGCTCAGTTTGGATTAGTTTGATGTCCGGGTCCAAAATATGTCCACAAAAATGCGAGTTTTTAGAGTAATGTGCAAGTACATGTTTGGCCTCATCTGAAAAAAATTCAGCAGTAAATAAAGATTATGAATTTCCATTTGTTCTAAAGAATTCAGAAAAGCCCGAATTCTGTAGTTTGACATCAGCATGCAGGACATTTTCTGCTGTCCAACATGAGCAGCAGAAAAGTCCAGCAGCAGGTCTGATCAGGAACAGGAAACAGAACTTCACACTGCAAAAACATTCAATCTTAGAGGATTTTACTCTCATTTCTACAGAGCAAATATCTTGAAATGAGGAAAAATAAACTCATATGTAACTTTTCAGCAAAAAACAGGAGCTCATTTTAACTCAATAATTCATTAGTATTTATGGAAAAGCATTTGTTCCACTGGCAGATTATTTCACTTTTAATATGGGGTAAAAGTCTTGTTATAAGTTAAATAAGCTCCCAGTAGAAGTGGCATTTTCCCATCAATATTAAGAAAGTATTAACTTAAAACGAGCTCCTATATTTCTGAAAACTTACTTGCAAGTTATTTCTGTCTCATTTCAAATGCACTAATGCATTTGCACTAGAAAGTAGACCAAAGGTCCTGTTAGGATTGTGTTTTTGCGGCGTTGTTCCAAACCTTGCAGAACACCACGACCTTTTCACACGTTTGAAAAGTCATTTCCATTTTAATCGCAAAGGTACGCAAAAATTCAACTGGAATACAAAATAACTTTTAACCAAAACACTTTTCTTTTTTTCTTTTCCCAAAATTGAGCGTCAAAGAAAAAAATAAAATAAAGCTCAAAAATGCAAAAACATGAAAAAAATGAAAAAAAAAAAAAAAAGAAAACAGTTTTTGTCCCTACAGGAGAATATTTATCTCCATTCAGACGTGTAAACAGGGCTCACACATCCCCTGTGTGGGTGTTCTGTTTTTGTTTTTTCTGGAGGTCTTTTTTTTTTTTTTTTCCTTCCCTTCAGCAACAACAAGTCCAACAGCTGACATGAGGGACTTCAATCAGAACCTCCAGAAGACCCCTGCTTAAATTATTCAGCATGGACAAGGTTAATGGAGATGAACCCACCGTGAGGCAGGAAAAGGCAGAGGAGGACCTGAGGTCTGAATATGCATCAGGTTTCTGACTAAATGTTAACTGAAACGCTGGGAGAGTCCGGTCAGTTAAACAGGCTTGAACGCGCCCGATCCGCGCTGTTCGTTCGGTTCGGCAGGAGAACAGTGAAGCGAACCGAGCTGCTGGTGTACGGAGGCCGAGCTGCAGGTGGTTCAGAACCGCGTTCAGGAAAACAAGAACTGAGCCGCTAAATATGTACAATTCATACTGGATGCTAAGTTTAATTCACACAAAGAAATACTCACATGAGAAAAAACATGGAAGCCTTTGGCATTTTAATTTACATTAATTTAGGAAATTATTTAAAAACGGGTAAAAAAATAATAAAAAAAAAATTTTCCAAGTAAGGCGGTTAAATGAGGTTTGAAGCTGAACTGACGGCAGAAATTAATGATGGCGGTGATGAAAGAAAAGAAAGAAATAAAGCAAAAAGAATTAAAATATATATATAGATATATATAAAGAAGCGAAGAGGCGCAGAGCAGGTTATAAAATGTCTGCTCTTTAAACGGACCGGCCGCATCAGACAAAGATCAACTTGAAGGAAGAAGCGAGCTGGGCTTAAAGTCGGACGGTTCTGCATCCCGGCGTGGAGCTGCGAGCGGCGGGCAGCCCGGTGAGCCGCGCCGCCGCCGCTGCTGCTGCTGCTGCTCCGGCAGCACCGTCATCCTCTCGGCCGGCGCTGATTGGCTGCCTCCAGTGACAGCTCCGCACATGATTGCGGGAGGAGAAGCCCGGCCCCCTTTCACTCTCCTTAAGGAGCCATTCATAAACTACTCAAACCCAGCGCCGAGTGGAGAGTGGACGAAAAGTGAGCGAGGGCAGAGAAAGGCACGAAGAAGAGATGAAAGCTCCAGCGGCGCGGCGTCTTTAAGCCTGTGCAGCTACCTGGTTCCGACCCAGAACCTGAATATGAGTCCCTGGAAGAGCTCCTGACCGGGACTGATCATCTGCTCAGATCCATCTCTATCCGCTTCCTCCTCCTCACACTGACGTCCATCCGCTGCTAAAAGCAAGAAAAAAAAGAGAAAAAAGGAAGAAAAAAAGAAAAGAAGAAAAAAAACTTTGATCCAACATTTTTTTCCTTTTTTTTTTTTTTTTCTCCCCGCTGCTCTGGAAGCTCTTGCCTCTGGCTTTACCGGTAAGCGTTGGATCCGTCAACTTACTGCGACTCTCCGGTGTACAGCCCGGACCTCTGCCCCAACATGATCGCGACGCAGGCGAAGCTGGTGTACCAGCTCAACAAATACTACAACGAGAGATGCCAAGCGCGCAAGGCGGCCATTGCGAAGACCATCAGGGAGGTTTGCAAAGTGGTGTCGGATGTCCTGAAGGAGGTGGAGGTGCAGGAGCCCCGCTTCATCAGCTCCCTCAGCGAGATCGACGCGCGCTACGAGGGGATGGAGGTCATCTCCCCGAACGAGTTCGAGGTGGTGCTCTACCTCAACCAGATGGGGGTCTTCAACTTCGTGGACGACGGCTCGCTGCCCGGCTGCGCGGTGCTGAAGCTGAGCGACGGGCGGAAGAGGAGCATGTCGCTGTGGGTCGAGTTCATCACCGCCTCGGGCTACCTCTCGGCCCGGAAGATCCGCTCCCGGTTCCAGACTCTGGTGGCGCAGGCCGTGGACAAGTGCAGCTACCGCGACGTGGTGAAGATGGTGGCCGACACCAGCGAGGTCAAGCTGCGGATCAGGGAGCGGTACGTGGTGCAGATCACCCCCGCCTTCAAGTGCACGGGCATCTGGCCCAGAAGCGCGGCGCAGTGGCCCATGCCGCACATCCCCTGGCCAGGGCCGAACCGGGTGGCCGAGGTTAAGGCGGAGGGCTTCAACCTCCTGTCCAAAGAGTGCTACTCGCTGACGGGGAAGCAGAGCTCGGCGGAGAGCGACGCCTGGGTGCTGCAGTTCAGCGAGGCCGAGAACAGGCTGCTAATGGGCGGCTGCAGGAAGAAGTGTCTGTCGGTCCTGAAGACTCTGAGGGACCGGCACCTGGAGCTGCCGGGCCAGCCGCTCAACAACTACCACATGAAGACCCTGCTGCTGTACGAGTGCGAGAAACACCCGAGGGAGACGGACTGGGACGAGTCGTGCCTGGGGGACCGGCTGAACGGCATCCTATTGCAGCTCATCTCCTGCCTGCAGTGCCGCAGATGCCCCCACTACTTCTTGCCAAACTTGGACTTGTTTCAGGGAAAGCCTCACTCGGCCCTGGAGGCTGCGGCCAAGCAGACATGGAGACTAGCGAGGGAAATCCTCACCAACGCCAAAAGTTTGGACAAATTATAGAACTTTCTTTTTTTTTTGTTTGTTTGTTTTAGGTTTTTGGGATCAAATCTATAAGACTTCTGCAACCGAGTCTCCAAGAAATGTGAAAAACAAAAACAGCCGCAGCAAAATCGGAGCAAATCGGAGCAAATCGGGCCGCTGGCGCAGAAACAAGTGAAGGTACACATTTCTGATAAATGTTCCTACATTTCCTTCTTGAAACGTTTTCACAAAGTGAAGAACATTTTTATTTAAATATATGCACAAAATCGCTAAGTGAAAGATTGTAGTGTGCCAAGTTTTTTTTTTTTTTTCCATCATGTGACTTCAGAAGAAATGTTAATAAAATGTTGCAAATTAAATTACAACTTGGCCTCATCCTTTGAACGAGTAGATCTGGCTCGACGTCCATGATAGTTTTCAAAATAATAATAATAATAAAATAATAATAATAATAATAATAATAATAATAAAATAAAATAGGAGAACATAAGAGAAAAATTGAAAAAGTATCAAAATGAAGCAACAGGATTATTTATGCTTGACGGGGTTTATCTCAGCTAAAACAGACCAAAACACCAACAAATACTTACATCTTATTATTGAGTGAATTATTAATCACACACTTTTGATCACTGCCGTCGCCATATTTATTTCTGTGCTGTTCAGGGGATTTAACCAAGAGCTGGTCCCTGTCCAATAAACACACTCCGTTCAATTGAAACGATTTCACGCAGTTCTGCGGTTTCAGAACCACCTGTAGGTCCCAGCATTTTCATTCGTCTCTCTATACGGAGAAATCAATATATAAATATGTGCATTTATATATGAAAAAATGAAAACATATTTTCTACTCATCTAGGAACTGTCCAAAATGTGTCACTGTATTAAAAAAAATTAGACAAAATTATTAAGAAAGCATAACAGTTTTAGAACATTTTTAATATATTGTTTTTTTTTTTTGTTTTGTTTTGTTTTTTTTTGCAGAAATGCCCCTCTACATACTTTCGTATTTATTTTTTTATTTTTATTTTTTTTACATGTATTAAATGCGTAACAGATTTTAATTTCTAAACGGATTTGAAAAGGGGGGGCGGAGGGGGAGGAACTCATGCTCGATCTCAAGCGTTTCCCAAGTCAGAACATTCGGGCCGATGCACACAAACCGAGAGCCCGGTGCACACAAACCGAGAGCCCGGTGCACACAAACCGAGAGCCCGGTGCACACACCACAGAGAGCCCGGTGCACACAAACCGAGAGCCCGGTGCACACACACACAGAGAGCCCGGCCCTCCTTACCTTCGGATCGAGGGTCTTGAAGCTCGGATCGTCCTCGTCCACCTCGAAGAAGAGTTCGGAGGCGGTGACCGACAGGGTGCCTTTGACCACCGCAGCCGGAGCCACGAGCTGCGCGCTGGTGCTCAGGTTCACCGGGCCTGCCGGACACACACGCATGCACGCAGACACACACACACACACACCGCTCAGAACTTCACACACACCGCTGTGTTCAACTGAAATTAATACGTGCTTCTGCGAACTGTCTTTCAACAACAATACGCCGTTAAAGGCCCAATGGAGATGTAAATATGAAAATAAATCACAAATCAAAGCAAAAATAAACTTCGTTAAAACTGAAGACATTTCCAGTATCGACTCCCCGTCAGTGAAGCATCGACTGCGGGCTTCGGGGAGAAGCCGCTTCATCTCTCATCCGTCTTCATTTCTGCCAGTATGACACAAAGATCCGCGGGCTCAGGGGAGCAGCGAGCGGAGGCTCTGCTTGCGCGGCCCGGCGCTGCACATGTGCGGGCATTGTGTTGCAGATGTGCGCCGCGGAGCCGCGGAGCCTGATTTCCCAGCAGACAGAGCGGGGCGGCGGGCTGACACACAAATGGATTCACGCTCAACTCCCTCTGCTGAACCCCGGGGAGCGCTGACACGTTATCCGTGGGTTGGAATAACAGTTTGTTTTTTTCTTTCTTTAGCCCGTTCACTCCCAAAAAGGACATTCAATTCCACCTGGGGCAGAGACAGTTGCTGCAGCTGCAGCTGATGCAGGTGACGGGATGAGCCGCTGCTGCTCCCCACTTCCGCAGATCACGTCATTAGTCAGGGATCAACGTTTAATCCCGTTGTTGCATCATTTCAAGCCACTCTGCCTTTATTCTGCAGCCAGCTTCCCCAGATTATAAATCTAATCCGGTTAGAGGAGGGGAGTAATATTTAATCAAACCAAAGTTATTGAAATATTAGGGCCATATTTAGTCCAAAAGAAGGAATAAAATCCCGCATGAGCTGTAGGAAGGTTTATTATCTTAATGATCTTGAAAAAAATCCCATGTTCTTGTAAAAAATAAAAAATAATAATAATAATAATAATAATAATAATAATAATAATAAGATTCTGTTTCAGTTTAAAAGGACATTGCTAAAATGTATTTGATAAAAATAAAATTTTTGGAGTTGAAAGGGTAAAAAATAGCATGGTTGTCTTTAATGCTCCACAGATGAAGTTCAATGGAGATCATAAAGGACTCATAATATGTTTAATAAGATGTACAATAGTAATAAAAAAATAAAAAACCTGCCTTGCTCTGAAAATGAGCTGCACCTTCATGTCACACCACAATGGAAACTTGAAGTTATGATTAACAATATAACAACGAAACGTCCTTTATATGAAACAACAAAGCAAGTCTATACTCTGCAAAAACACAAAATATTACCAGCTTTTTTTTTTTGTCTATTTTCTGCTCCAAATATCTTTATACTCTTGAAAAAATGCAAGTAAATTTTCAGCAGGATATAGAAGCTTGTTTTTAGTAAATAATTCCTTAATATTGATGACAAAGTATTTTTCTATAGGCAGATTATTTCACTTATGGGAAAAATGTCTTGTTAAAAGTGAAACTAGCACTTTTTCATCTATATTAATGAATTATTGACTTAAAACAAGTTGCTATATTTTGCTGAAAAGTTACTTAGAAGTTGGTTTCGTCTCATTTCAAATGTACCAAGATATTTGAAGTAAAAACTAGAGCAACAATACTTGGTAAGATTTTATGTTTTTGCAGTGTATTCAAATGAAGGAACAGGAAAACAGCAACGCAAAATACACTGTGTGTTTATGTGTGTGTGTGTGTGTGTGTGTGTGTGTGATGTTGTGTGTGTGGTGTGTGTGTGTGTGTGATGTTGCTGACTGAAAGGCAGGAGAAGAAGATGATCTCCTTCCGTACCTGTTAGGTTCTCCAGGTCTTTGTCCTCCAGGGAGGACAGGGTGTCGTCGTCCCCGTCCAGGGACGTCTCGCTCTCCGTGTTCTGATTGGCCAGAGCCTGGCTCCTGATGGACTGCTTCAGGATGTCGTCCTCGGACGCTGAATGGGGAGGACAAAGGGTTTCTCTTCTTATTCAGCTCATGCTTTGGCGTTTTCGTTGCGAACACTGCAGCTCTGCTCGGACGCATTGCTCACAGTCACACACGGAGGGCTTTCAGCTTATCGTTATTAATCAGAGGGACAAACGCGCTGCGCTCTGTTGCGCAACGCAGCTTGACGGAACGCAGACATTCGTCTGAGGCTTGAGTCTTGCAAAAGTAAAACTGAGCGTTATGTTTTGTTTTCTTGTGTAACATTTTTCATGGAAAGCTTCATTTCTCTCAGCGGAAGTAAAAAATGGACGTCGAAGTGTTGAACCTCGAGTGTTTGCAACTTTTTAGACCACAAAAAAAAAATGCAGGGAAATGCGTTCATTTAATTTTATAAGCCCAACAGTTTTTCTACATCAGCAGATCAGCTTTAACACCTGGCGTCATGACGACAGAGGTGCCTTCTGCTGGTTCAGACCAACGTCAAGCTGACATGTGAATGCGACATCCAAACACACACACACTCACACACACACACACACACACTCTCATCAGTTTATTATCTAAACCCCGTTTAAACAAGAGGAACACATTAGGACTTGAGCTGCTGATCAACAATCTGTAAACAGTGAACGAGAGTCGCATGGCGGACTCGCCGGGACGGGGCGAGGCGATTGGCTGGAGAGCCTGCACTGTTTGTAAACACGCAGCCCGTAACGCAGCTGCTAATCCCCGCGTTCTGGTCGAGGAATCGCCTCGCCGGAGTCAGTCGTCAGAAAATCCCGGGGATTTCTCGTCATCACCTGAGACGGAGAGGAGCAGCCAGACTCTAGGAGCCGCCGCAGGAAGCGGGGCCCTGTCATGGAAAATATGCAGCTCACTGATATTTAGAATGGCCTTCCTGTAATTAAGCCTCCCTGGAGGATTCTTTAGTTAGCGGCAGTGAAATTACTACCAGCTCTCCTAACATGTACCACATGCCTTTTGTGTTTGCGCCACGCCAAGTGGACAGAAGAGTTGCTAGAAGAGCTGGGAAAAAAAAAACAAAAAAAAAAAACACAGGCAGCGAAACTTTAATGCACCGTTGATTAACTCTCAGTTTAATATTAATATAGTGTTCCTTAGAAATGTTAGAAGAAAATTTTATGGAATATTAAACAGCATGTCACAAAACGTGAAGAAATAAGTTGTTCCTTTTAACCCAAGTTAAATATATATATATATATATATATATATGTACCAAAATAAGTGTAGTTATACATATAGTACATAACGTATAAATTGTGTGTGTACATATATATATATAAATGTCCTACACACACATAGAGAAATAAGTGTAGTTATACATATAGTTTGTGTATCTTAATCTTTCTAGCGTCTATCAAACACTCAGCCTGACTTACAGTATTAAATTCAGGAAGTAAAACAAAAAATGATGAAAAAGTAAGATCCTGACTGGCAGATTGCAAATATTTCTACTTTAAAAGAAAAACAAATATAATCAAGTAACTTCAGCAGAACCCAGCTTTTCTGCCCAGAACTACCTGCTCGGTCCACTCAAGCATGCATGGTCGCGGCAATTAAATTGTCAGAATTAACAAATTTGTTTTTAACGGGAGAGCGGCCAGCAGTGTGGTCATGAGGCGAGTATTGATTAGCAGAACAGAGACATTAGTCTTCAGGTATTTACTCTGCCACCTCTGCTGCACGGGCCCCGTACCAGACCGAATCAATCCCCGGAAAAAAAATAAAATGCTTCTCTCCAGCCATAAATACAGAGCAGCCTACTCTAGTCCACTGGCAGCCACACGCTTCCCTCTGGAAGTCGACTTGGCTCAGAATGAATGACAACAGTTTCTTCCCTCTTTAACACAGGCAGCAGAACGTTTGTAGTATTTGTTTTCTTTTTTTTTTTTTTTTTTTTACACAGAGTTCAGATTGTGTTTAAAATGAAAACGCGAACAGCCTTCTAATTTTAGCGCAAAATTTTGATGAGTAGCCAGTGAGCCGAGGGGGCTCCAGCATCTCTTGGATATTTTCTCAGAGAGTGAGCCCGTTTCCCCCACACATACCCCTCTGCAGCTGATGAATATAATTACAGCCAGATACGACCTCTGTGCTCCGTGTGAAAGCTCAGTCCCTCGTTCTCCTCTGGAGCAGAACTTCCGTAACAAATGTCGGGTCGGCTAAAAACAAGACGAGAGGTTACATCAGAAAATGGATGCCGTCAGAGCTTCGGTGTCACCGAGTTATTCTAATGATATATTCCCACAGTTTAGTCACACAGTATTCCCTTACAAGGTTTGGCTATTCGGTAACTGGCTGCTGGCTATTTTTACACAATATCAGAGTCAGGGGTAGGAGATTTTTCTCGCATTAATTTGTCTTGTGCCACAGATAGATGAATTCACGACATCGGCTTAAGTTATTCGGAACAGAATCAAATCAGCGGCGTGGATGGGAGCCTAGAGGGGGACCCTCAACTCATTTTCCTCTGTATAAAAAAAAAAAGAAAAGAAAAAAACGCACTAATGGGAGAATGAGTTGGATGTCGGAGCTCGGTTACGGCTTGGCTGGAGGGAAACGTGAAGAAACTGTGTGGGAAGTTGAATTCAGCAGCAGGGGAAGAGCGACCTGCAGCTGCACTGGAGCCGTTACTGCAGGACCAGCAGCCTCCCAGGACCCTGAGGGTCCCCAAAATTTATTGCCACTAAATCATTTCTCACCGGCTGCTGTCACACCTGCCGTTCATCTCTGGAGAAGTAAGGAGGGACGCGCAGGGGAGAAGAAAAAGTCATGTTCAGTGCAGGACAATTCAGAGTAAGATAGTCCCACCGTGACTGTAGCGGGGTTACCATTAACCATCAAATCGAGCAAACTGAAATTACAAAAATAAGCTTGTTTCATGGAAACATTCAAAGCAAAATAAAGAAAATCTCATTTTTAATATGGTTTTGTGGTAGGATGAGGTGGCTTTTCAACCGGATGGAAATATTTAGCAAAACTGCAATGGAAATACTTTTTTTCACATCGCACGAGTCGCATGATCACGAATGTTACTTCTGGCAGAAACGATGGAGAAGACGACAGGAAGTGGTAGGAGGATGATTGTTTTTTTTCTCATACAACCTGCAGCCGGTTCCACCAGACCTCTCACAGCATCACACAGTTCAGAAAAAGTTGTCTAATTCCAATGTCCAGAACTCTTCTGTAAAATGGCTGACTACAGTTTCTCCTTACACAGAAGTTTGTCAGTTCAAACGCCTGATTAAGATGCCGACATCTCCTCTGATTGGCTGATCAGAGGAGATCAGCCAATCAGAAAGACCACGACCTTTCTAGGAAGTTTGCCGTTTCGCATTCCTTTTGGCTCAGTGTAGCTGTTGCCGTTTTCAGAAATGCAATTGGACACAAACTACGCTCCTCACAAGAAGGGGAACCAATCACAGTCGCCTCTCACACCTGAGATTTGGGTTTACATCATTCTTGTTAAGAGTTTCTACAGGCGGTGTTGAATTTTTGTAACAGAGCGGTTCTACAAGTCAATACATCACCAGGTGGTTTCAGCAAGTCTCTGTAAAAGTCCTCCGAAAACAATACAGCAATGTATCAATTTTAAAAAATATCAATTGTATTTTTAAATACTAATGTATTTTCAAAAGTACCTCAGTACTTTAACTTTTGACCAAGCAACCTTTACTTGTAGTCGAGTAAGATTTGACAATAGTATCAATACTTTTTCTTAAGTACTAGAGTTGAGTACTTTGTTCACCACTGGGACTGGAACAATTTCACTCATTTAAAAATATTTTTTTTTACTTTATTTTTTTCTGTTATATTTGAATATCTCTGTTTGCACAGTTTTTATTTTCAAATATTTTAAGTAGTCATTTTTTTAAAGCATGTTCATTATTGGTATGCAGTCCTTATATTTTGATATCAATCCGATAAGTAAATATCGGCTAAGATCGCTGATACCAATACTTTTTATTGTGGTTCAGTACATGAAACTTTAATTGGTTTGTCTTTTGAATTATTTTGTTAAGTCATAGGGTTGCATTTATGACTGTCTACAAAATACTTCAATAACATTAACATAATAGAAAAATAAAATGTGTGCATTTGTCCTAAATACAAACATATAATTTGAGAACAAGCGTAAAGAAAATTTTTCAAGGTATAGTCAAAAATTTATAATACAAAAAATATACATTTTTAGGGAGGAATCTCAAATTGAAGTATCAATCTTACCACACTAATATTGATCTGATACCAAGATGGCATCAATATTGTAAATACATCGGATCGATTCGCTCACCTCTGATGCACTTTGTGTACATAATGGATCGTAGCTTTTTCTAGTAACTGAACCGTAGTTTATGTTGTCAGTTTGTCCTTCTGTTTGTTATATTTTAATACTCTTGTGTTTATTTGGTGCTGCTGCATCTAAAGTTCACCACTTTAAATTTCTATTTTAATCTCATTGTGAACAAAAGCAAACTTTGTTTTATTACAATTCTTACTCCAAGTAATATTCAAAACACGCTGCAATACTGTTCTGCCAAAGTGCATTTAACAGGAAGTTAAATTTAGCCTTTGTTTTGGAGGAGAAAATTAAAACAAAGGCTTGTGTGTATGAGGCATGTTTGGAACTTAATACGTTTTGGCAAAACAAGACTTCAAAACTCCACCAGTCCTTCACATTCATTAAACAAAAACATTCTGAGAATTTTTAAAAGTTGGACATGAATATTGAGTAAAAATGAGAAGAAAAAAAACAAAAAAAAACAACATTTAAGTTTATTCTTGACTACGACCAGTGTTTGGTTTGTGCTACTCCTCAGTCGCACAAACATAACACACTGCTTCCTGCGGGGCACTGAGGCCACGCCCCCAACACGCGCTGGATATTCCTCCATCACAGAAACAAATGATTTCTACAAGCATGGACTACTGACATCACATCTCCGAGCCCAGAACACAGCAGTGATGAAGACACACACACACACACACACACACGCACGCACACACACACACACACACACACACACACACACACACACACACACACACACACGCACGCACACCCACGCCCGCATACACACTCAGTGTGGATTACATCCAGTAAAGTAAGATTTAATGACATTATTAGGAAAATGCATGAAATGTATTATTAAAAATATCACACACATTCATTTTGTTACAAAATGAATGTTTTATTCATATTTAGACATCACTATTTTTTCCTTTTTGTTTTTTTAAAGAGTCTCAATTTCCAGTTAATTCCCAAGAAAATCCACATCAGTTCCCACAACGTTCATGTGAAGTTCTCAGTTTGGAAGGTTTCCAAACTGACCAAACTTCTCTTCCCCTTGGCATACGCTGATGATACTGGCTCCATTTATCTAGAAAGCCACTGGGAACAAATTGTTCCAAACACAGTCCTTGTGGTGCGTCTTTTTTTACACTGCAAAAAGAAAAACTTATCAAACAATGGGGTTCTAGTTTCAAGTACATATATCTTGAAATAAGACAAAACTAACTTCCAAATTACTTTTCAGCCACAAATAGAAGCTTGTTTTAAGACAATAATTACTTAGTGTTAATGAAAAACACAAGTTTCACATCATAACATTTTTCCATGGTTTAAGTGAAATATTCTACCAATGGAATGAGACCAATTTAATCAATAATAAGGAATAACCAAGTGAAAACAAGCTCCTACCTCTTGCTGAAATGTTAGACAAAAGTTAGTTTTCTCTAACTTACAATTACCTGAGATATTTACACTAGAAACTAGAGCAAAAATACTTGGTAAAATTTGAAGTTTTTGCAGTGGATCTTGACCCAGCAAAACTAAGGTAACTAGATTTGTTCCTACAAAAAACCTAAACTTTATCTTCTCTAATTTTTTCCATCTTGAACAGTGGCTAAAAACAAATTTCCTCCGTGTTGCATTTTAACCACAATGAAAAGGAAAACACAAAGTCAAGGCTAAGCACTGTGTTCGGTTGTCGGGGGCGACATTATCGTGGAATTGCTTCTTGATTGTGGATGTTTTTCCACCTGAATAAATGCAGCCAAAACCAAAGGTGAGATCTTCTCAGCTTTTCTGTGCGAGTTAATGCAACAGAAAAAAAATAAATAAATAAAAGATCGACTTGTTTTAAGAGCTTTCACACCTCTTCCAAATGCTGCCACTAAACACGGAGGTTTGCTCCAGGCCAAAGTGACGAGTCTGTCGACGGAAAGGGGCGGGGGTGAAAAAATCCCAATATGACCTTTATTTACACGGGAAATAAACAGAGCAGGGAGAGAGATTTCTACTAACCACCGGTATCAGCTGCCACTACGCGGCCGCAGCAAGCGGATAAACAAACTTCTTCCAGTCTAACACCCGATGAGTCAGAATCCAGTGAATTAGGCGAACTCGAGAGTGGGCTTAATTTATGTGAAATTCAAATGTGGGTGTTTTACTGTGTGTTGTGGAACAATAAATCTTTTATTGCAACAAGAGGGACTAATCTTTATTAGCTTGTACCTCGTTGCGATGCGGTGGGAGGGGGGGAGGGGGGGAAGCGCACAGTAAATTCAGACGTAGAGGAGCTGGACTGACCGTGTTCGGCGGCCGCTTTGAGCGCCGCTTCCGAGTGACTGGATCCAAACGGGTTCCTGATGAAGCGCCGTCGTCTCCTTAAATCGTCCTCCCAGTAGTCCAGGCGCCAGAACTCCCTCGGCCGGCTGCAGCGAGACAGAGGTTGCACATGTGTTAGCAATTACCAGCCAGCATGGTATAGCAGGCCCGGCATTAGCACTTGGTCGGAACAGGCATGCATAAAGCCTGCATTGTGTTTGGACTTTTTTTTTTTTTTCTCCCTTTTTTTTCCTCCTCACAACCCTCAGGATCCTGTCTTCAAAAACATTCACCCTGTGCATGCTGAGATGGCGAGTCATTGCCGCCCTTTGCTTTTCGCAATGACTCCATCTCCATCTGAGGTAAAGGTGTCCCCCCACCCCTCCCGTCCTCATCTTCCACCCTCCGGCTGTTTCCGAGGAGACGGACTGAGTGAGTGGGCACCATCACAGTTGAGTGAACACACGACACAGTGGTCATTTCCCACACGCGTTTGTGGCACGTGCTTCAATTCTGGGCTCATTTCGGGCCCAGCAGGACACCTCTTGTCAGGATTCATGGCCAGAAGGAGAAGGAGAAGGCCATTACTGACATGGAGGAAGAGAGGGAGGTGGGTGTGAGGGGGGTGAGGGCTTGCACTACCAATATTAATCAATGTCTGTGGCCCCAATTTTTACTTGCAGCTTGGATCTCCCTTTTGAACCAGAGTCATTCAGCAGGAAAAGGCTCTCAGGAAGGGGAAAGCATCAACTCGTTTGGGTTCGTACAAGCGTTCTTGTCACTTGTCTGTTTTGAAAGGTGAAAGTGATATTCATTATACTTTCAACAGCCAACAAAATATTATTAAACTTTGATGTAGAATTTTCTTAAACGTATTTTGTTCCCACAAACTTTAACCAAATAATACAGTCAAGGTTAGTAAAGAAGAATATTCAAGTCTCCTAGACTGTTTGGCTGTGTATCTGTTAAAGGGGAAATATTATGTGTTTAGTAGCCACATAGTTACTTGATTATGCCTTAAAGTGATACTATGTTGCCTTCAGTTTTTAATAAAATGCTACATATATTAAATATGTCTTAAAAGAAGTTTGACTTTGTAGCTTAAAGGCTTGAAATTGGGCTTCTGTTTCTTTAAGAAATTCCTGCTTTTTCTGAAAGTCATCACAGCATGGCTCCTCTCTCCTTTAACAATGTTTTTACCAGTAATGCACTGAAGCAGCTCCTATAATGAGCTCAGCTGATGTTCAGTTCCACCAGGTGTTTGCTAATTGCTGCTGGCTAGTCTGAAGGAGCTGAGCAGGGCAGGAAATGGGACAGACCTCTGCTAAACACTGATTATGTTCAAAGTCTCCCTCCAAGTTGTGTTAAAGTATCAAATATTTGTTCCAAGTACATCTTAATATTAATTAAACATGCAAACTGATGCACTTTAATACTTGCTACATTAGAGATAAAATTACATATTTGTGTTCCAAGAAAAATGAAAATAGATTTTCCCTCAAGTATTGAATTTCATTATGAGTCAGGCAAGGCTTTCATTGGTCTTTGTGACTTCACTAACACCTGTTAATCCCTGAGATTATTCTATGTAATTAAGAGGTCAAGCAGAAATAATAACATTGCTGTAGTGAAGGATGTTATGGAGGAGTTTCTTTGCATTTGAAAATGCAAAGAATCTGGTGAGGAGGAGAAAGGATGATTGACCACGGCGAAAAGAGGAGCAGAGGAAAGAGGAAGAATGAGAAGGGTGTATGCATATATTTAAAACTATCTGTGAAGAAAAATAAAACGCTCTGAGGTTCACTGCATGTTGCACTGAGCGCTGAATATCGGGCCTCAGAATGTAATTGCAATATGAGGATGATTTGTAAAACTTCTGTTTTATTTTGAGAAGCAAGAAGATGTGAATTGTTCACTTTCTCAACAGGACAGCTTCAATCTGGTCGCTTAGTTATCAGAAGCATAATGTATTACAGCCAAGAGGGACGTCTGAGGCCAAGTTTCAGCATAATTAACATTTATTTTATTTTAATTGTGCTACGTTTCCACAGAAAAATGTATCACTAATTTCTTGAACATTGTAGGGCAGAGATGGAAAACTTGAGCGGTTTAAGGCAACACAACAAATAGCAAATTATTTCATGTAACCGTTTACATCGGACACCGACATATCACATGAACAAACTTATTCACATTTGATTTTAATTTTATTTCTTATTCAACGGAAATATGAAATTGTGTTTTTTCAGACATTAGTTGGAAAAAAAAGTGTGCACATTTGTAATGGAAATGAAACTACAATATGATCAAACAGAGCAGCTTTGGGCAAGAAAATGAAAAATATTCTGCCTGCCTGATTAATCAAAATCTAAACAGAATGGAGGACCCAAAATGAAAAGAAAAGCTTGATGGTTAAGTGGAATGAGGCACAGAGGTTGAGGGAGTGCAGAGGTGTGCGCGGGACCAGATTTCTGCTCGGTGACAAAAGGCCATGCTCCGTGTTCGTCTGCGATAGTCGCAGAACGCAAACAGCCAATTCATCATCCTGCCCAGCGTCGGTATTCATCTATGAAAATAATTATCGAGGCCGAGCACAGAGTGGCTCCGAACTGAGGTGGCGCTCGCATCGCCTCGCACGAGGTGGGGAAACGTCCGACTCGCACAATGCACATTAATCCATCAGGGTGGAGTAATTAGTTGCAGGGGGTGATGGGAGTTGGAAGAGGGGGGGGTATCACCTCTGCCAGCTTTATTCATCCAGCTGGCTGAGACCAGGCAACAGAGGAAGTCCTAATGATGAGGTGCCAGCAGAGGTGGACGACAGCGAGAGATATCCGCTCATCAATCCGAGGAGACCGCTGTAAAAAGAACGGCCAGCGCTCCACAACCCCCCGCCCTGCACACTCAGTGTGTTTCCACAAAGATAATAAATTATTCAGAGCCCCGGGCTTCTTCAGTACAATTTATAGACGTACTATTCTTCAAAATAACAACTATTAAAATAACAAAAGGGGCCGGCAGTTGTGTTCCAGCTCACGCCAGCCACTTGTGTCATTAGTAATTAGTTGGGTCATAAATGGTGTCTGGTAAAGAGGGGAGATATGAGGGGGGCTGTTGATGAAAGCAGGTTTATTCAATGAATTAAATCATCATAGGGAAGTTACTTTTAAAGGTGGCCTTCTATGTGTCTCTGAACAGGTTAATGTAGGTCCTTACAAAATACATTCATCACATTTTCTGCACTTTAAATCCAAATAAGTTGTTGCTGACCACGCCCCCCAACCCAACTCAGCTTTTACACTCGCACATAAAATGGTACATCTTTGACAAGCAGAAGTGGAGCCTCCTGTACAACCAACTTTAACACAGCAAGTAATTTCTGGATGGTAAGTCAACAACAAAACACTTGTCTTTTCCAGCAGCCATTGCACAGTGGCAAAACCAGCTGAGCGAGCGCCGCTGGGGTTGCTAGGTAACGGGTAGTACCTGCCGATTTGCAACGCGATATTCCAGAGGCTCGACATCAATGCTCTTCTTCCCTTTAGGGTCGTAAACCGTTCACGAAGAAGTCAGATCGTGGTTGCATTTAATTAGTAGAATAAATGATGACAAAAATCTATATTTCAACAAAAAACAAGACCTGCTGTGTGAGTGTAGACAGAGAAGCCTTCCCAATGTTTAAATCACTTGTGAGGTCACTACATCAGTTTGCTGTTAAAGAAAAAAATGGACAAAATTAAAAAGATCATTCTAAAGAATTGTGATTATTGAGACACTGGCTAACGTTCTATCAGTGCAAGTGAGTCTGCACTGCTTTATT
The DNA here is from genome assembly GCA_922788865.1 of Poeciliopsis turneri. NCBI lineage: Eukaryota > Metazoa > Chordata > Actinopteri > Cyprinodontiformes > Poeciliidae > Poeciliopsis > Poeciliopsis turneri. The sequence goes on from CAKLNU010000176.1 coordinate 553,999, forward strand.
CTCTCGTTCCAAAACTACAACACACTTAGATAAAAATATTTAGATTGGTTCTTTAAACCCATCTTAAGATTAAAGAAATCACAAAATCTGAGCATTTTGCTGTTAGAGACAACACAAAGTTAGACGAGCTGAACTGATAACTGATTATTACACATCAGCCTTTGATTTTGCGAAACCTTTTCTCAATATCAGGGAACGAAAAATGTCTGACGATATTGCTGGAAGGCCATCTCGTCCTCATCAACCCAATATCGTGCATCGTCCCATCTGGTCAGATGGATTTGCTGTTAATAGTGAAAAACACTTAACGCATAAGGTCAGACTCTAGAAGGTCAAAGTTCATGACATTTCAAGAAAAACAGAACAAAAACTATTTGTTTGGAAGGTCACCAAGAGGAGAAATTATTAGCTCAACTCTCCTCCCCAGAAAGTGAAAAAAAGTGAAAGAACTTTGGTCGATCGTTTTACGACAAAGTCTTTTGATCAAATCAAAACGGACATTTGGACATAATGTAGAGCAACATGTTGGATAAAAAAAGCTGGCTCCAACCAGCAGGTATGATGGAGCGAAGGGGATGAGTTCAACCATGAAAGTACAGCAGCCTGTCGCAATAAAATCAACCAATCAATCACTTTCTGTTATTTAGCTTATTTATTTGGGATATTTAAAATATAAAATATCTAGTGTTAAATGTTCATTAGAATTTAAACTTTATGTTTCACAATGCATTAGTATGCGGTTATATTATTTAAAAATGGTCTTAGAACATTATTGTTTATCGCAACAAATTCTGGGATAATTTATTGTCCAGTAAACAGTTTTAACCTGACAAGCCGATCAGCTGTTTTAACTTCTTTTATTTATAAGAATCTTATATTTTTACAGTTGTACCTTTTTTTTTCTTACTTTTATTGTTCTTATTCTAGAAAGTTGTTTTACTCCAGTATCTGTAAGTAGCACGTAAAGTTTTTAATCCATGACTAGTGAGAAGTACAAAAACAGCACAGTTCATTCAACAATGAGCTGAAGGGTTCTGTTGCAGACATCTCGGTACCGGAGCTTCAGGGACGTGATTTGACTGGTCGCCTTGGCAACATAGGGATCCTCAGAATCGCATGTACGGTTTTAAAGTTATGGCTGATTCTGTTTCGGCAGCGTTGCCGGCGCCAACGTGATAACATGACCTTTATCATGCCGAACAGGACATGCAAAGCGGATCGGCGTTCATATATCACCACAAGCGGCTGCACTTTGGCACAAACAGCCATTCATAACCTTTCTGCTAAATTAATTTGGCCACAGTCATTGAGTGCTGCATATGCGCCAGAGATTTTACCTTCCTGCTTATTTGATATTAATGCCAGTTTCTACTGGCAGCCCTTAAATCGCTCAAACATTGCTGCCATATCTCCCACCAACCCCCCAAAGATAATTTTGCTTTGATTTGCATAAACCATGTGTTTAGAAGAAACGGGTGCAGTGGCCGACCGGGGATTTGTCATGTTGAGGAGCCGGGAAGCCAGAGCGCCGGCTCTTTGTCAAAACCGTGGCAGTGATGGCTTCAGTCTGATCTCTGGGCTCAAATTAAAATGAAAACGGGACCAAACAACCATCCCGCTGAAACGCTTCGGCGTGATTAAGTCGTGCAGGGGGGCGAGTGATTTTCTGCGTGTGCGCTAATGCCTATCCTTCCTACTCCAATGAGGTGAGCAGGAGCCCATCTACATGAGTTAATTCACCTCGGCTAATGTTGTTTACAAGATTCAGCCGAGGTGATCCTGGGGTCACAGAGGAGGAAGCGTTTCCATCTTAGCCTCTCTGTTAATCAGAGGAACAACTTATTTAATGAGTCCATTTCTCATTTCCGACCTAAAAGCAAAGGTAGATCCAATATTTAATAAAAATGATGGCAGCACTGCATGAAAATTACTGATATGGAGAAGATACAACTAAAAACAAGGATGCCTAAAGCTGAAAATGCAACACGTTCATTCGCTGCGTTTCCATGGCAAATGTGTGCAAAACCTTGATACTCTGCTAATGTTGAAAAAAAAAAAAAATCTCACAACCACGGTTTAGTTTTATTTATTTAGGATGCTCAATCCAGCAGATGTACACGCGTCACTTTATCATATTCTTATATTGTATCTTTATGTTGTTCAAGAACAACATAAAGATACAATACAAGAACAGCTGGCATTAATTTCCAGAGTTGCGGAACAACTCAGTTCTTTTCTGAACCTTACTTCTAACTTTTGGTAAAGTCCATCCCTTTTTGGTAGCGTGCCTTGTAAGATGAAAATGTGTATTTTGACGAAACAATATATATTTGAAATAAAATCACAGGTGCTCTAGTATAAACAGTGTTTCTGGAAAACAAATGTTGAGTAGCTTAATTCATCTTCAACGGAAAGTCATCCTGACATGTCAGATTAGTAGAGTAATGGCAACGAGATGCTCTACTTTGAATAACTTGATGTTGAAGTTTTTATATTAAATTAAAATCTGCAGTTAAAATCTCAAGAATAAGTTTATTAGAAAACATGCCTCGACGTCGTCCTCCTACCACTTCCTGTCATTGTAACATCTGATTGAGTGTTTCCGTTAGAAGACACATTTACATCATCCTAGTACAAAATCTTCTTGTCAAATAACGCAAGTTTTTCAGAAATTGCCACGTTTCCATAAAGTGAAATTATTTTTATAATTTCAATTTGCGCAATATAAAGTCAATAGGAACCAGCTACCTACAGTTTCCAATTCAATCAAATTTATTAATATTTCTCAGAAAACAATAGAAGTTTAAAAAAAAGAGAAAGTTTCATACTGCCCGGTCTGTTCCCAGCAGCTGGTACACACCCGGTTCCTCCCACAGAGTTACGCTCACAAAAGAAATAATGCCCATCAAAGGCCTAATTACCTTGAAGTTTCCAATTAGCGGTGATTATACCGAGTGTAGATCTTACAACCAAAGCAGGCCATTAAACAGTAATTATATCTGATTATATGAGAGGGAGGGGATAGATGTTGCGTCAGACGGTTTTCTTTCCGGGGCGAAAGCAAAGCGTTGACAGATTTCCACCGCGCCGGCCGACCGACGCCATTTGTATTTTTGATGAAGACACATTTTTTCTGTGATTTTGACAACGAGCACGCGAGGCCATTCATCACCGGTGCGGCGAGGTAATGAGGCCATCCGCCGGACCCGGGTTGCATAATTCTGCCATTACCGGCCCATTGCAATATTCCTCTGACCTCTAGCCTTCACTGCTGATCTTGAATCCTGTGACAAATCTAGAGCCGCTACACTACGCTACCACAAACTACGGCCAGAAAGGTAAGCGGTGCTCAAGGTCAGATGATATTGGGTCAAGAGGAAGAATGTTTCTGTCTGAAGATCCCACTTTTCAAATCAAACATGGCGAAAGCGCTAATGTTCAATGGGACGTTGGATTCTATAATACTCTCATCCAAGCTAACTGTAAAGTGCCTGATGATAACACTCAGTAAGAATATTAACCAAATTTAAATTTAAATAATGTAGTGAATTGAACTTTAGTAGTTAAATTTTTTTTTTTTTTTTCAAAAGGAAAAAAAGGGGGGTCGGAGGGGATTTTGATTTTATTCAGCTTTAACTGTTTTTTTGTTTTTTTCTTCTGTAATTTTTTTTCTGTAATTTTCTGTAATTTTAGTTGGCTCTAGTGGGACGTGTTTTTTGAAGGCAGGCTGACAGAAAAAAGGGGACCGGGAGTCGAGGGCGACAGACGCGTTGAGGACTAAGGCCTCCATGCGTGGTTTGTGTTAACCCCCGACGCCCCCACAGCGCGCCCAGCTTTAATTGTTTTTAAGGCTAAAAACAGCTAAGAACTTGAACTTCTTCTGATCCGGCATTCTACACTTGGAGCTGAACCTGACCCCAAACACACAGACGGGTCTATCTGAAGCAAATCCAGAACACAGGCTGAAGATGAACCGCTAAAAGACTATCATCACAATGCTATGCATGTGACTCTTCTGTGTGGACTTTTCTGCGTTAGCTGCAGAACAAAGTGCTGGGTTCTAAAGATAAAGGTGATTCCATCTGCACTCCCTTTTTCTCTTTTTTTTCCCCGTAATGTTGAAAGTAGCAAAATAAATAACCTGCTGGTCTCATGGTGTAATTACAGTGGCTGGAAGCATACCAATCTATCAAGAGGAAGGAGAGGGGGGGCGCTGACATGCTGCAAAGGGGTTAGTCAAAGGAGATAGCCTTTGACTAACTACTGGCCCTGAACAATCGATACCGGCCACATATTGCATCCAGGCGGAAAGGAGAAAGAGAAGAAAAAAAGAGCTCTAAAAACTTCCCAAACGGCTTTTCATTCAGATATTGATCAGCAACCCTTTATCGTGACCTTGTTCCACCGAGCCATATACTTTAAGGCAATATGAAACTCATAAATCTGATAGTAGCTGCAGAATCCCGGCTGGCGGTGAAGCGGCGAGGCGCGGAGGTGTGATGGTGTAATTGGTCTTTTTCTTTTTTTCTTTTTGGGATGAGAGGCATGCTTCCATGCTTCATCACCAATGTTCCATTACAACTTCAGGTGTAAAGGAGAGGAGAACAAACCTATAGATAACAGGAAGCAAGGAGACGAAGCTACAACACACTGGAGGTTCTGGGAAGACGGTGTGCTCCTTTAGAGATTCATGCTGTTCTTCATGTCTTAAAAATGTATGTTTCAGATTATTTAAAAAAATATCTGACTAAGCTAGTGTGAGTCTGACAACCTAAATCTTTGATTTGGCTTTGACTAGGCCTCTCCAAAACTGTCATGAACTGATATTTGGACTTTAAAACAGCAGTACTATGTATTTTCCAGGCACAAAGTGGCATTTTATAGAACAAGTAATTATTATATTTTTATGCTCTGAGAAGTAGCTCCTACTTGCAATTGTGCAGTTCCAGAAGGTGGTGTTTGCTAATTGCTGCTGGCTAGTCTGAAGGAGCTGAATGGGGGGGCCGGGGGGTCACAGAGGAGGGATGCTCTGTGAGGCAGCAGCGTTTAAACTGCAATTCTGAGGAGGAGCTTCGTCTTGAAGGCGGGGCTAGGTCCATCCAGGCGTTTTGTGCAGCTGACTGGTTGCCATGGGAGATTAAAGGATTTCTCAAACATACATGAAAGAGTCAAGGCAACACTCTGGGTATGTTTTTGATTTGAGATCATAATATGATGAAAATAAAATAAAAATAAAAAAGATTTTACATGATACTACCCAAAGGTTTTCTGATGCTACTTAAAAAAAACCTTCTGTTGATAAGTTGTTTTGAAATTGGTTTATCCTGCAAAACTGAAATGGAAATGCTTTTTTCCCCACACGTCACATGAGTCACATGAGTCACATGAGCAACAACCACCTGAGTGAAGGTGGCCCCCCCACCTTCTTCAAATCAGACAAAATTGGTGTCAAACGTTTCTGCTGCGTTTGTGCTGGTTTGTGCAGCAAAATTTTTTGTTTGTGCCGCTATCATTTTCAAGATATAAAGGAATGTTTTTAGAGGTCATCAAAGGTCAATCAGCCCCCCAACCTTCTTCGAATCAGACGAAATAGGTGTCAATCAACTCAGCTACGTTTGTGCAGCAAAAATTTTTGTTTGTGCTGCTTTGGCTTTGAAGATATTAATGAAAGGTTAAAGGTCAAAAGGTCAAAATGAAATGACATGATTTTCACCAATTAAATTATAGCTAATATAAATGTGTTTGTAAATGTAGCCGGGTGGTAAACTTTGGGTGAATAAGCGAACCGTTCCAAAGTGTGGGTTTTCTTTTATATTACGGTATCAATGCTGTTGAATTACTTCTGTTCCAGAAAACTGCAAACATCGAGAGCAATATGAGCAGCGCAATAAGCGGAAAAGCAGCCATGAATGAACGCGTCCGTAAAGCTGCACAACTACACGCCTTTATAATCTGTAAGATTCAGACAAGTGTCACAAATCTGTGCAGCCGTCTGAGTCGTGGAGCTGCTGCGCTCTGACAGCAAACCCAGGGTCGTCTACGTGCTGGTCGTCGCTGACTTCTTTTATTTCCCCCGTGCAGATAAAAGAAGACGACAACTTTTTTTATTATTTCATAATAAAAAATGTAATTTTGGGTGCAGTTTGATTTGTAGTTTTTTGGCGAGAGCTCTGATTTTTGGCTGCCATCTCCCTCTGTGCTAAATCGGAAGTCGAAGTGACATATTCCAATTTCAAAAAATCTAAATCATTTTGTAAAGTACATTTTTTATCCGTAGAGGGGTCACAAGTGGTGCTGGTGCTTAACAGTCATCTTTTTAGACTGGGAGGAAGTTGGAGTACCCGGAGAGAACCCACCACGCACAGGGAGATGATGAAAACTCCATACAGAAAGACCCCGGGCCGAGAATTGAACCCAGGGCCTTCTTGCTGCAAGGCAACAGTGCTACCAACTGTGCATCCATTTTTAAGTAACATTCAAAGTTAAAGTTGAATATGATTGAAAATAATTGCTATGGCAATTATTGAAGGTAAAAAACCCAAACATGGCAGAGTAATAAAGGGACCTTGTTATCAGAATCAGACGTGGAGGCTTCTTGGGGTCGGGACCGATGAAGGAACAGAGAGGACTCGATACCAGGACCGCTGGAGGAACAGAGAGGACTCGATACCAGGACCGATGGAGGAACAGAGAGGACTCGATACCTGGACCGATGGAGGAGCAGAGGGGCGGAGGCACAGGGGGGGCATCATGGAGCCGAGATCGACAGACGCATAACATCTTTAAAAGGTATGTCATTTGCTGACATACCTTTTAAAGATGTTATGAGCACCAGAAAAAAGACGCGTGAAAAATCCAGCTGTCTTTTTCTGGTGCTTCTCCAATCGGCTCAAAAGGCAGAGCACGATTGTATCGTCGACGACCTCGTGCTCCATGAAGCCCAGAGCCCATCCGGCAGAACACCCAAAGGTTTTCCTGAGGTCCCTAAAAACCTTTTTTGTGAGGCTAGGGACCCAGTCCACCTGGATTTCCACCGGATGGGCCTCGATGGCAGCGCAGATGTTGTTGGCCATGCGCTCCTGTACCTCCATCAGGGAATCAAAACACCACCGTGTCTTGGACTCCCTGATGCCCAGACACAGCAACGACTTAACAAAAAGTCGCACTGTGTCCTTGCTCTGCTCCTCAAAGGACGCCCTCAGTCCTTTGGCGCTTCTCGCTGTCATCAGTTGGTGGACGATACTGACGACAGCTCGCACCAAAGAACTGAGACCTAAGCCCGGCCTAAGGAGTGACATGGGGTCTTCACCATCCACAGGAGATGTGACTGCAGTGATCAAATGCTTCAAGAAAAGCATGTCGACCACTGCAGCACATTCTCCGTGGATGACCGTGCCATCTCCCATCGCCTGGGCAAAGGCCTGAGAGACCTGGCTTCCAAATATAACTTTTAAATCGCCATATTCGTAGGCCAGATTCTCAGAAACGTCCTTTACCAAATCGGAGAAAACATCCGTCAAATATCGGACCAGGTATCTTGTCCTCTTCGTTCACCATTTCTCGGAAGAAGAGGGAAATGTTTATCTGTCTCTCCTTGTTAATGTCAAGCAGTGGCGTATAGGTGCAACACCTAGATATTACAACGTTTAACAATTTATTGCATTAAACTTTTTCACATGAAATTTTCATTGCCTTTCTTATTGAACAAAAACAAAAGCAATTGCAAAATTGTGTTTTATCCACATTAGCGGAATGTCAACAAAGCTTTGAGTTCTTTTCTGGTCTTGGAACTCGACCACAGCAGCCGTTGTTGCTCAGTCTGGTTCTGTTACTTGAATTATTAAGAAACAAAACAAAAAAAAAAACACATTTTGTATTTTGTCTGGTTAGATCCAAAATTAAAATTAGCTTGAGACATTTAAGTAACACAAATTGTCCTTTCACAATACTGTTAGAACCTGTCCATTAATCAGTACCACTCCGGTGTTGGACATGTCCTGTTGATTGGGGACAACCACCCAGTGCCCCATTGGGTGGTTTGGCCTTTTATTACAACAACCTGCCGACTCAGGTCCTCTTCTTCTTAAGAATTTAAATTTATGCATCAAATAAACCCTACAAGCCACTGCTTCTGTGAGGATTAAAAGATCCAACCTCAAATGAACCACTTTCCCTTCGCAGTCATTTTAAAAATTGGCTGCCAAGAGTCATTTTTTAAATCTCAGAATATGCTGCAACACTTAGCCGTGCTAACATATGGACATCATCAGCTGTTAATATGTTTCGCCGTGACACTTTGTTGCTATTCCTCGCAGGCCCGGCCACCGTACTGTATATACAGTGGATGTAAATGTTATCATTGAGGCTATATTCTAATTCATAGCCATGAGCCAGACCGCATGGTGGGGCCCTTGTGGCATGTTATTTTATGGAACCCGTGGAACGCACATCTGTCAAACTTGGGATAGTCTCCCCAGAGATTTTCAGACCATCCTTTTTGTTCGAGTCACAACTTTTTCTAGTCCCAGACGCACGTCAAAGTGAATGATTGATGAACCGGAGGGCTGTGCATGAAACCCATTCAAGGACTCTGGTGCAGAAGAAGTCTGTGAGATAGAAAAGGGACCGGGACCCATTTATGCCCCATTTGTGTTTACGGCTGCATCAAAGCAGATGGATGATCACAACTTGAGCTCCAGCTAAATGGTTTTCAAGTAGCCAGCATGGGGACCAGAGGAAACAACCTTCTGGTAGTCGGCCGCAGCTGCCGGGCCTCAGAACGGCGGCCGAGGTTTGTGTTTAGACTGCTGGTGTTCAGAAGAAAACCAAAAGACCATATCCAGTCAAAGAAATGGAGCTAATTTGCAGGATGATCTAGTTTAGAAGCAACAGACAATCTGACCTAATTTATGCAAACTCACAACTTAATTTGTAGTCCCTCTATGTCCTCAGTGATGGTGGAATCTCTGACTCCCTCCACTTTTATGAAAAGTTCATCCACTTCCGCTTTAAGAAACAGCATTTTACTGCCGTTTAAAGCATAAAATCAAAATTTTGCATCATACTGTAATGTTACTACCTCATCAAAAACGTCCTTTAATCTCCCGTGGCAACCATTAAGCTGTGCTAAAATGCTGGATGGACCAAGCACCGCCTCCAAGGATGAAGCTCCATGGAGCTGGAGTTCCCAAGCTTCTGCCCTCTTCTGCGCCTCCCCAACTCAGCTCCTTCAGACTAGCCAGCAGCAATTAGCAAACATTATAGAAGCTATTCCTCAGTGAAACGCTGGAAAAATTGTTGTTAAAGGGTTAATAGAGGAGCCATGTTGCAGTTTCTTTCTCAAGGCGGAGTTTTAGAAGGAGCAGAGACATAGGCCCAATTTCAAGATGTTAAATTAAGTTCTTTAAAATCATTTTTGATATTTACAATATTTTTGAACTGAAAGTAAAAGTTATTTGAATGTGACATAAAATAGCACCTCATACCAGGAAAATTCATAGTACTATCTCTTTAAAAGTGAAAGTGATTACATGCCAAGACAAAACAAAAGTTTTATTTTTTTGTAATGTGGTTAATTTACCACGAAAAAAAAAAAAAAAACTTAATCTGGAAAAAAAAAGTAGTTGTACTAAAGTGTTAGCGCCATCTTCCCCGTCTTCATTCTTCTGAGTCGGATCATTTCTCCTCTCTTGCTGCGTGTCAACCATCCTCTCCCTCATCATCTCCCCTCGACCCCCTCGTGTCACGGCACAGCCGAGGGCCCGCGTTTCCTAAACTGTTATGCTCTTGTTTCCTATGGTTATATTCTCCGCTGACGTGCTGGAGTCCCATTTCCTTTTTCAGCTGCGAGTCCTGAGTACCAGCGCAGTCGTAATGTTCAGCGCATCCATAAAACACTCACGGGGCCCGGCGCAGACACTGAGCAGACCACGACTTTAGCACATGCATTACTTTCAATATTATGCACCATAATTTTGATTTAAGCCTGCAACAGAAGGATACAAGTGGAAATTATTCTTGCTGCTCAAGCTTCTCATGCAATCATTAATATAGCAAAATACTAGGCGATGTGACACAAATGGCCTCCCTGCAGCACGCCCGGTCCCGTGACATCGTTTGGGTTTGAGCCGAAACCACAAGTGAGTGAATATTAAAACACTTGCTGGGTGGTTCGTTCATGTGACCACCAGGGCACAAATGTTAAGATGCTCCATTTGTGTCAGACATGCACAGAGAAATCGGTCATTGATTGGGATGAGCCGGGTTTTAGCTCGGTTGGTCCTGACCGGAGTGAAGAGAATTTAAAGTGGTGGTCTCAGTTTCTCTGGCTGCGTTTTTATTGATGCTAAAATTGAGCAAACTGGAATTACTAAAATGAATTCACTTAATGGACAAAAACCTGAGAATAAAAAAAAAAAAAAAACATTTTCCAATGAAATGTTTCAAAATTAGTGTATTACAGCAGCTCCTGGCTGGAACAGGACCTGGAGTGATGTTGGCTCTACTCATCAAAAACCTCAAAAACTTAATAGAAAGGCAAGAAACTCCATTTGGAATGCTGTTCTTATGTCTTATGTTCTAGATCCTCAGAACAATTAAAATCTGGAAACGGTCAGAATTAGCAGGTCAGAATTTTAAAGAAGACAGAAATCTCCAAGTTAGAGATGCACTCATCAAAGTTAAACATGAGAGCGTCTTTAACTTTGGCTTGGTGACTTTGCCTGTTGTTTTTCAGGCACATATTAACTAAATGAAGTGAAGGATCTGAAAATGTAAATGGTCGGATGGTTATAACGGTAGAGAGGAAAACTAGGAAAACATCAAGTTCTAAAGAGAGATGCACCAATTTCCTGGTTTTCATTTACAAACTGTTTGTATACTTTTCCCTTTCATTCTGGTTAAACAGGAATAGAAGGTCAGTTTGGGGCATTTCCACGACTTATATCCTGATTATGAATAAAAATAACTCTGGAACCATCAAATCCATTCATTCAATCTTTCAGGGATTGAAAAATACACAGAAGAAATGTAAAATAATGAAAATAGTTAAAAGGAGCATTATGTAAAATTGACATTTTTTAATTTTATGTCAAAAACATACTTGGAGTTTTGCTTTGATTCTTTCATGCTTGTTTGTAACATCCCTTACACTCCCACCGTAACCAGTCAGCTGTGCAAAACCCCTGGGGGATGAGCTCCAAGCTTCACCCATCACTCTTCTACTCTGCTCCTTTAGACTAACAGCATCAATTAGCAAACACCTGATGAAACTATGCTCATTGCCTCCACATTATAGGAGAGAAAGAGTCAGAGCTTCTTAAAGAGACAGAGGCCCAATATCAAGGCACCAAACTGCATTTTGTCACATCTGTTATGTTACATTTTCATTACAACTGAAGTTAACAGTTACTTGATTGTGCTATAAAATGTATAATTTATCAAACCTAGAAATGTGTTTAGCAGAAAAGAAGACTTCAATGGATTTATGAAATGCTGGTCACTCTGTCACATTGTGTAACCGTCTTCTTTAAGAAAAATCCCTTTATATGGAGCAACACTTCTAAAATAGAAACTAAAAAGGCATGAGAAAATTTCTCCTCAGTGTTTTTATCAGATATTTATGGCATTATTCTTCATCATTAGCTAAATATAAAGAATCAACCATTTTTCTCAGTAAAAAAAAAAAAAAAAAAGTGACAAAGCACAAGATAAGAGAAATGCTGATATCAATAGTTTGTCCATTACAGGTCAGCTGACTGTCCTGCTGAACAGTTACAAAGCTGTTGCTTTTCGATCCTTCCCCGTCGATCAATACGGAGGCATACTGCTTCAATTTTGCCCGCATCGATTTTCTCTGCAACGCTCCGACCCGAACGCATTCGTCTCTCTGAAGGAAGGAAGATTTGATTTACTGAAGAAAAATTGGAGTGCACATCACAAAGATTTTTTGCCAGGCAGGAGTGTGACACGCCAAAAGATGGATGTGCCTTGGCTGGGAAGCCTCTAGCCTAAGGGTGTCCATTAGAGCAGCACAGCGGCAGAAAATGAGCTGCGTACATGAGGAAGGAAGGAAAGAGGCACGGAGGGAGACCAGGAGGTGGAACAAACTGGAAATAAGGAGGCTGCTGGTGTCTGCAACCTGAATTATGTTTCCATAAAGGCGTAAAGCTACTGCAGGAATAACACCGGCGTTACCATCACATCACACTCCCTGTTTTCTCCATGCAAAGCCGGCTTCTGCGGCACGTTAGCCGGCCCATTAGGAAGCAATAAAGAGGCGATGTGAGAGGAGGGAGAAAGACGAGAGCAGAGCGTGTCTGCTGGGACCAAGCTGGCGTGCTCCATCATCTGCCCTCATCTCCTTTCTCTGTCTGTCAACTTTGTCCAGGTGTCATGTACATGAGATGATTCCTGACCCAAATAAACACGGCAGCCGGCGGCGTCCTCAGAGGACCGCAGCCCCGAGCGAGAGGAACGGGAAGAATGTTGGAGTGAAAATGAAATATCTGCCAGTTGTTACGTGTGCATGTATGTGTGTGTGTGTGTGTGTATGTGTGTGTGTGTGTGGCTGTTCATGTGTTGTTTGCTGGCTTTTTCTTTTTCCTAGCATCGGTGATGAGACAGAAAACCACATCCGGTGCCGTGATAGAATATTCGTTTTTACCATTTTTCTATTTTATCAGGAATTTGTGTGGCAGCAGCTGCATTTCCATCACTAAAACTTTGTCTACTAACGTAAAAAAAACAGCCACATTTTCACAATTGCGGCATTTCCGTTAAATGAGAAAAGCAATTAAAATCACACATGCTACGGATGCCAATAATGATAATTTATAGTGGACTCAATATGTGAAAAAAGGAAAGAACCATAATGAAGCGTTTGGTCTGATTCTAAAACATGTTTTTTTGTATAAACATGCATGATTTGTTTTTTTTTCCATTTCACCATTCTGTTCTACTTTGTGTTGAGTAATTATAAAAACACAAAAGTTTATGACTGTTCTTTTAAAAAGAAAAAAATATTCTCAGCGTATGTCAGTAGCTGTGTTTCTGCTAAAAATGTGCACAAAAATTAGTCAATGTTCTGCTAATGTTGAAAAATAAACGTGATTTGCCCGTTGCGAAGAAACGCAATTAAAGTCACACTGTAATTAATTCAAAAACGTGCCGTGCCATAACAACGCTACCACTTCCTGTCATTTTCTTCAGCACTTCCTGTTGTTTTCTTCGTCTTTTCCACCATTAGTGACATCCAGTTGATCATGTGACACGTGACGCAAAAAAAGTGTTTCCATTGCAGTTTTGCAAAATACACAAATTTTGATACAATTGAAAAACCCTAGCACAAAGATGTTTTATCAAAAAGTTTTGGTTTTTTTTCTTTCAAAATTGTTTTGTTTCCATTAAGCAAATTTATTTTCACAATTCCAATTCATGCTATTATATGGTCAAAGGAAATGCAGCTCCTGAGCCTTTGGTTCAGTTGTGGACCCGTCTGTACTTTGGGAAGAAGTGAAACCAAACAAAGCATCAAAATGACAGGAATAAAGAAAATCTAACAATGAAACAGAAGCAGATAGAGAAGCAAAGTCTAAATGACAAGAAGGAAAGAAAAATGATTGGCTTGTTGTGACAGAGGAGGCTAAAGAAAGACAGAACCGCAGACAAGCAGCAAATGGCCGTCCAAAGGAGAACAAAAAAATAAATAAAAAAATTTACCAAACACCTCTGTTCTCCAGAGAACCAAGCCCCGCTAAGCTGGATATGATGAACACACCAATTGCGTTCAGGCAGGTCACACACCGTGTCAGAAGATATTAGATGCCTGCCGAGAGCTAAACAACAATTCCCATCAGCCAGCAGGAAAATAATATTTTCATTTTCGGATTCTTTATTAAACGGAAACTTTGGGGAATACGTTTTTATGGCGTGAGGCGGAGGAGGGGGAGGCTTTACACCTCGGCTGTGAAAGGACACCATCACGTCGCCTTGCGTCTGTTGGTGCTTTTCAATTTCACAGCTGGGAAAAAAGCCGTGTGTGTTTCTTTGTGTAGATCTGAAGGTGCAGATGTTGAATTAGATCGAATTCCTGCGACGCCTGCAGGTATCCAGGTGTGGAGAGCTGGCTTCCCCCAACCCCTTCATAGTTTCTGTTTGTTGCATTTGCAGCACCAGATGTTTCTTTTGCGTCTGCATACCACAAGCTTTTATAGTGCAAAGCTGCACCCACCTGACCTTCACAGTAATTGACCAAAAATATTGATGTAATGGCACAGGACTGATTGTGATTTATTAAAAGAGGGCCGTGCTCCGAGGCCCAGTGCCAGTGGCTCCCTGCACCTATCGGCAGCCATTAGGAAAGCCATCAATAGCGCGGCGGCAGGTAGAACACAATATCCATACTAAATGGAAGCGTGTTATGTGAGCATACATGAAGAAACTGAGAGAAAGCAAAGACAAAGAGAGATCCAGTCAGGAAGGAAAGAACTGGACAGATAGCTCAGGAGAAAAAAAACCATAAGAAAAAGAAAAAAAAAAAAAGAAAAGCAAAGGCGGTCACAGATAGCCTTCCTGATCCGACGGCAAGCTAAGCCCCGCCAGACGAGTCTCTGGAGACTCGGCTCGGCCTAACAAGCATGAGCCAGCAGCCGTCTCCAGCTCAGCCATTACACACTACCTGCACAAACAGCCATCATTAGGGAATAGCCGCATTGGATTCTGCTGCCCATTTGGCCAAACAAACACAGAGGATAAGGTTCCCTCTGTTCTTAATGGGAGCCCGGCTTGTTCACTTGGCTTTTCATGTCTCTCTCAGGCCAATGCATCATTCAGCGCGCGGGCCGACAGCTGGTTCACCTTTAATAATTACATTTTTTTAAAATAAAATAGAAAAAAACAAAAAAAAAAACACTGCGACTGTTGAAGGCATATGGGGGAAACTGAAAGATTTCATTTTATGAAGTGAAACGAAAACAGGTGCAGTTTTTGTTTTCTTCCAAAATGATTATATTTAAGGAGGTTTTATGAACGATACTTCTTTATTAGCCCCTCAGAGCCAGAAAACATCATTTTAAAACAAACACCTTTTGGAAACACAGCAATAGTTTTAAGTTTGACCGGTAAAACGGGATATTAAAGGGGCGGCGTTAGGCGTTTTCCATTTAGAGCACAATCAAGTAACTATGTTGACTTCAATTGCCATAAAAGCTCACAGTATTTTTTATTATTTTTTTTATTTTACGTAGGTTTGCAACTAAAGATTATTTTAGTCATCATAATTCTGATGCTTAATCGTTTAATCAAATACAGAAAAGTGGCATATTCTGAAGATTTTTCATTTAAACCTTTCTATACGACATTGAAATACATTAAAGCATGCAAATAAACAAATAATTAAAATCATTTTACAAGTAAGAAAATAAACATTTCATTGCCTTGAACGCCATGACAGCATTCCTTTAGTGAACGCCTGATCATTCACAGCAAAAAATGCATCTGCTGCGAAACAAATGCTTCTAGCAACATGTGAAAAGCCCAGCCTGTGTGCTGGATCAATACAGCATAAGACTGATCTGGTGATTATTTTTTAGATTTGCTGATTAATAATTGATTAGCAAAAGATGCTACAGAATTTGTAGGCATGAATCTAAACTTTTTTCACTTGAAGAGCTTTGGAAGAACAGATCAACATATCAGCGTTTTTCTCATCTTAAATGTAAATTGCACAGATTTTTTTTCAGTTTTGGTTTAATTGCTGCTCTGAGTATATTGGTCCTTCAGCAATTGCCCTCTTTTTTTGAGTCTGTATAATCCAGCTAACGATTAATCGATTACTACATTAGTCGATTATTTCAATAATCAATTCAACACGATTAACATGATTGGCCGTACTTTTGGTGTTTCAAGCCTAATCTAGCACCTTTTTCAATATTAGCACCTGTGGTTCACACAGAGTTGAAAAGAAAAGGTTGTGAAAATAAAAAGACAAGTTCTTTAAATCCTCCTTTCAGACGGGGGCCTGAAGGCAACAGCAGAATGCGTTTCTTTTTTAACGTCGGGTTTTTGGACCAACTTCGCCCTTACCTGCCGGACGAACTTCCCCAGGCTCCGTGTTTGTCAGTCAGAATGTTGACGATCTTCTGGATGAGCTGGGTGGAGGTCATGTGGTCACGGAACTTGGCGGCTCTGATCAAGTGGTCGCACATTTTCTCCTCGTCTCGCTTCTCTGCCGCATACTGGGCACAGTTCGACTGGAAGGGAAGGGAATAAAAAAATGTTAAAAATCACAGCACAAATGAAGTCATATGTTGCCCAAATTTTTCAAAGAAATTCTCATCATTCTAAAATATAAAACCTGCAGCTACACACACACACACACAGGTGCAGACCAGAGTAGAGATACGAGACTTGCAGCGTCTCTTCTGAATAAACGGAAAGCGTGCGGGTCATTTCTGCCCTTGTGTCATGTTGATTAATAACAGTGGACATGCATTTTCTAATGCCCTCCAGCACACAGTACCACAGAACACAGGGCGGCCATTTTTCTCTGTCAGAATATGTTATCAGAACAAGCCTTTGAACTCCGCAGCAACACCTCCTGAAATGAATAGCTATCAGAAACAAACTCAAAACTATTTCAGAAACAGTTTTTTAGCCTCATATTCATGCAGTGTTTGTGGCTGACCCAGAGCTCCACCCAGTCATACTGTACATACAGGTCTGTCTTAGCATTTTACAATTTCTTATAGGAGATCTGACCAAAAAACCCTGAAAACCCATTTAACCCTTACTGTAGTGCTATTTTGTGTCTCTGCCTTCATCAGAATAACATGAAAGGGGCGGTATTATGTATTTTGCAGGCACATAGTGCCACCTGATAACTGTGTTGCCTTCAGTTATAAAAATGCTGTAAATATCAAATATAACAAAAGAAATCTGACTTTCTAATTTAACACATTGGAATTGGGTCTCTGTGTCTTTAAGAAGCTCCTGCTCTTTCTGAAACTCCGCCTCCAGGAAGCCATCACATAATGGCTCCTCTATTAACCCCAACAACGTTTTTACCTGCATTGAACTGAGAAGTAGCTCCTATAATGAGCTCATTTCCACCAGGTGTCTGCTAGTTGCTGCTGAAGGAGCTGAGTGGTGGAGTTGCTGGGAGGAGTGAATGGTTGCCATGAAAAATTTAAGGATTTCTAAAATATGCATGAAAGCGTCAAAGCATAACTCCAAGTATGCTTTTAATGATCAAATAAAATAACACAATGTGAAGATGAAAAAGTCCATTTTACAAAACACTGCCCCTTTAAGGTGCTTGCTTCCCCAACAGCGATGCAGCATCTAGAAATGAAGAAACACAGCTGAGAACATCCCATACTTAAAAAAAACAAAAAACACAGTAAATCATTTTATAATAGGCCCTTCTCTTCCATTTTAGAGCCAACATTTCAGATCTGACAGGAAATCCATAGGCATAAATCACATTATAGGGGGCTGCTTTGGAGGTTGCTTGCCTTTAATTATCAATCTATGTCTCTTTACGTGACATTAAAGTGGGTCCTGACCTTCCAGCGTGATGAACTGGGAAACGGCTAAATGAGCAGAGTACAGGAGGAAGACGACGGAGCGAGCGCTTGGAACTTTAAACATGAAGCTGTGTGTGTTTGGTGGTGCCAGGTTCCTACATATTTTTCATTTCTTATAGATATTTTAAACTGTTAATAATGAAGTTTTTTGTATGTTTACTGCAGATGATTCTAGAAAACAAAGAACCTCCCACAAACCATCACTTGGAACAGGCAGACGGACAATGGAGGAAAGTCTGTCAAATATATTTCAGTAGCATGTTATAATAACTACTGATTTATCCTAACAACCAATAATGACTTGTTTCTTAACAAAACAACAAATTTTTTGGAGCTAATTTAGAAATATTTTCAAGGAATTTTACAATATTTACGTTTAAGTATGACGTTAAATGTGACTGTTAGTCATCACATCGATCACGGACCAACCAATAACTTGACAATCAAATAAGGCTGAGGCAGCAGTGTTGTAAAGTACAAAACACTGCCACCTACAGGAGGGAGTTAGTGGTCAATTAAACCCAACGTTCTTGACTATTTTTGTGGAAAATTTACATGTACTCCATTATCTTGCAGTTATTATCTGTGTTAAGTGTGGTAAGACAATGTGCTTTGATTATGAAACTTATTAAATTGAGGGAACAAAATCTGTATTATTATGGGTAAAGCACTGATAAATGTGTTAGTTTAAATCATCCTTAATTGATGTTTTGAAGGTTCATAATTAATAGTTAAACATGGATAAGTAAGAATATAGTGACAATAAAGTGCTACCTACATTCCCATGCTGTGTTAGACTTTCCCAGACCTGGAAGATCCTTCCATCAAATTCCAAACTAACTGAGAACAGCAGAAAAAATATCCCAAAATCACATCAGACCACTCAGTTTCAAACGCGCAGCCACGACTGATCGGGTTTCATAACACTGATGCAAATTCATCCGGAGACCTGAAGCACAGTCCATTTCCATCTGTGGCTGCCTGAAACATGTAAGGTCTGCAGCACTAATCAACGGTGCCGGGTTCAAACTCATAACCATAAACAAACACTTCATCACCTGCCCAAACAGCCAAGCCCTGCATGCCGTAATGAGCTCCGCTCATATCCAAAAGCCGGCGTCGACCACGGGACAAAAAGGCCAAATCCAGAAGACAGCGGCCTAAAACAACAACCAGAGAAGCTGAGCGTATGAGCCGTGCCATTAAAACGCTAAGCTGGGTTTCCTCTGTAAGTGGAAAGGACAAGTGAGCGTTGCTGCCAGGGGTCACTCCGTTGATGTGGGTTTAACGAAGGACTTATTATGTCATGTTAATATGAAAGATGTAATAAAATACACAATACTTGATGCTGCGTTCTCCTGTACTACTCCTGTAAAGGCTCACTAAAATAATAACTCAGTGTAAAATATTAATTTTTTGTGTGATTGGACTTTTAAACCGAATGTCTAAACAATTCAATAGTGATTTTATTGCAGCCTTAATATACATTTAGAAATATATTATTTGTATATTTATTCAAAACTTTTTGGCATTGTCTGTATTTTTTAACTGCACGACTAACACTTATATATATACAGTATTTATAGTCACACATAACTTTGTGTGTGCTTCAGTCAAGCAACGACATTTTGCTGTCAGATTTGCTCTCGTGTCCTCGTGCAATGACAGAAAAAAAACTCTAAAACAAGCGAGATCATTTCCTTTTGCATAATTTTGTTTTACTTGCCTTTTATTTTTTAAACAACACTGGATGACAAAACTCTTCAGTCTAATGCATTGGCCTCAGCCAGCTGCTTTTTTTGAGGGTCAATTTTGCTTACATAGACTTCAGGTTTCATTTATTTGTTGTTTCTGTTCCTTATTTATTTAGAATATCTAAAATATCTTCTAATTATACTGATTAATGTACATTAGAAATTAAAAGGTTCAAACCAACAATATCATCGTTTATCGCGATACCTTATGTGACAATTTATTGTCCAGCAAAATTTCTCATCGTGACAAGCCTACATGTGCAATTCAATTTTAAATTTACTTTTTAGTGAGCTCAAAAAATACCTGGAAGTTCTCAGCACATATTTCAAAACCAAACCTAAAAAAGCAAAAACAAAAAAATGTTTGAAGTTGTCCGTGTTAGTCAGCTGCAGGAGAGGCGGCCGGATGGCGGGACTACGCTCTGTCAGCTTGCTAAGCAGACAGCCACAAGGGCACAACTTGCTGGCAAGCGGGACCATTATGACTTACGACACTGTAATCACGGGCAGCACCTCCCATTACACAGCCTGGCTGACAGGGTCGTGCTGCTGCGCGGAAGCCCACTCTGCTGTGGGAGACAGCTCAGTGAAGACAAAATTATAATGACTGGCATTAATCGAGTCACTTATGCCCCAGTCGCATATCCCACAATCCATTCGAGGTTACAAAAAAAAAAATTAAACAAATATAAATGTGTTGTGGACTTTTGTAGAGGAAATGAGGTGACTGGAGAGAGGAGGGAATAATAATTATCTCAGGGACGAAAGCTGCAGTACGTAAGTTGTGCTCAATATTGCTTTTCACATATTTAAAATAAATCTTTTTTTCTGTCACAATAGAAAGAGCAAAGGAGAGCAGAGGTCAGCAGCAGGACCAGGGGAAATATAGATTAGATTATAACTTGATGAGAAAAGGCTCTCTGACAGCTAACAGGACAGGGATTTTATTTTACACACATTTCAGATTCCATTTCATTCACACTCCAAAACATTCATAGCACTGTTTTTGCACTATATGGATCATATGATCAACAACTGGATGTTGCCGCTGGTGCAAACCATAAAAAACAGACAGGATAGGATGCAGAGGATGATGGCTCAACGCGTCACGTGAACAAGCTTGTTCAGGTGCAATTTTAACTGGCTTTCTTATTTATTGGAAACAACCACAGCTGTGTGTTTTATTTTGCGTCATTTTGAATTTTTACACACGTTTGTAATTTAAACTGAGCTAATGAATCGGTGATTTTCTCTCTGAGTGGGCTGGCGGACAGCTCTGCCACACTTTGAAAACTACGGATCGGTACAGAAAAAGAAAGAAATCTGGTGTTTAACAATGAACTTGTCATGTGATAACTCCTCTCTTTTTCTCTGTGATGTGAGAGGGGTTAACTGGTGTAGCAGGCCACAGAGAGGAAGCTCATTACAAGATATCAGCCGTGTGTTTATGAATTAGACTGACACACAAATGTCTAGAGGAATTACTGCGCCACAACCCAGACGGACTGGATCTCTGAGCGTCTAAAAGTGGAAGGAAGAAGTAAAACAGCAGAGGCGTTATTAAAGTGCTCAACTTGCAATCTCCTGACAACCGAGGCACGTTTGGGCTAGAAGCTTTCAGAGGTTCCTCTATCGCTCTACCAGGCTCTCCCATTTCTCCCGTTCGTCGACAAGCACTCCCCGAGGGTTTCATTTACAAACGGGCAGAGAACGCGTCCAGAAGAAGGCGACCCATCACGCTTGTCCTTGTCTAGTATCAGAGAATGCAAATGCAGAACAAATAAATTCCTCCTGGAGCACAATGGAGGTCTGGGGAGACAAGAGGACGAAATGAGAAAGGAGGATGGGGGTTTGGGTTGGGTTGGGGGGGGTCGCTAAGCAAAAGTACATTCTGAACAAGTCCAATTGGTTTCAGAGAGCTTCTCTTGCACTTGATCTCTTGCCCTCGAGTTTTCAAATTGCAACATAAAACGTCACCGGGGGAATTCAGACAATGGGCTCGGGGAAGATGCGAGTGAAAGGGAGAGGAGGGGGAGAAAAATGAGGGCTTAAAAGTACAATGGCGAACAAAAGTCAGCAAATGACAATGTCTGACAGCTACTTCAATTCTGAAATGATGCCCCTGTCACCCAGTGCTCCCCGAGTATTGATTTTTTTTTTTCCTTCTCTTGTGTCAGAAGAAAAAAAATAATCTAATCCAGTTGAAACATATCCCTTCTGCTGGCAACAGCCCCCGATGCTAGTGGCCATCAAGGTTAACGCAGCCACTACACTTATCAAAGCGACTCCCTCCTCCTCCCGTCCATCTGTAATGGACTGGTCACCATGCGCGTCTGCAGGCCTCTTCATCTTCGCTACGCAGGAAACATCCCCGACTCTGCAGGACCGTGCCCTCCTGTCGCTACATTTGTCTGCAGTGCCACCTTTCGCAAAATAACTCGAGCTGTGTTTGAAGGTCACGCGTCACAAAAAAAACAAAAAACAATGAGAATCATCTTCGGCAGATGACAAATGAACAGAGGGAGGAACTGAAGTGACATTACAGAGCTGCAGCAGAGAACGGAGATGACAAGAGAGCCAAAAACTAAATCTGACCAGGTATGTTTGGTCTAGTTTCTCGTTCAAATGTCTGAGAACACTTGAAATAAGACAAAAGCAACTTATAAGTAACTTTTCAGCGAGATATAGGAGCTTGATTAACCTGATTATTCCTGAGCATTGATGAAAAAGAACTAGTGATGCACGATTCACTTTTTCACTTCTGATTGCTAAACCTGAGGTTTATTATCAGCCGATACCGATCCAGCTCCAGAAAGCAGAGCTGAACTGACTTGTGTTTCTTTTATAAGCACAGACATAAATGTACTCAGTTACTAATTTATTTGATGACTCTGCACCGGTACAGCAAAGTTAAATACATCAACAACCTCACAAATGTAAATAAATGTACTCAAAATCTCAAATGGTTCAGAGAAAAAAAAAAAAGTAATGTCGTTCAAAAGCAAAGCATAGAATAAGACTGAATAGATCTGCTCATGGATCAGACACATCGTCACCAATACCTGATCTAGAATTTTTGTCAGTATCGGGACAGATACAGATATTAATATTGGACGGATTATTAATTATTATCAATCATTTCATCAAAATGAAATAATTGACTTAAAACAAGCTCCTATTTCTTGCTGAATAGTTTTGTCGCATTTTAGGTGTACCAAGACATTCACATTATGCACTAAACCAAAAATACCCAGTAGGATTTCTTACTCCAACTAAATAAATAGTATAAAAGGTTTAACACAGGCCAAGTATGGATAAGAACACAGTAAAGAACATGATGCAAAACACAGACAAAGCCTTGAGAAGCTCAGTGTTTCACTTTGATCCAGCACTGCAGGCTCACCTTCAGAACGTCTCTGCAGTGACAAAAGAGAAGCAGAGGCAGCAGCGGCAAGGAGTCATATTTTGGGCTTAGCTGGTCACACATAATGATGGGACCAGTAGAGGAGGTACCTGGGGACTTCATTATGTTGACAAGACAGCAGGCTCCCCAACAACCCTCTGTAGCCTACTTTCCCTCCCCATCTCCTGGGCTCCTGACTGCAGCAGCGTGGAACTTCGCCTGCTGGAATAATCCGACAAATTCGAACCGTATTGTTCTAATATGTAAAGTTTCTCACTTTCTTTTTTCTTTCTTTTTTTCTTCCACAGCACAATCTTGGGAAAAGGCGTGTTGCTATTCTCTTCCTCTCTCGTTCTCCTGACAACAGATTTGCCCATAATGGGACGGCGGGGCGCCCGGCCCTGCTGACAGACTACATTACAGCTGCGACAACTACATGACAGCCAGCTACAGTAGGTGGCAGCTATCAGTCCGGGTTCTGCCATCAGTTTAATGTGGTGAAAATAGCCTCTGGGAGCCGAGACGCTCTCTCTCTATGGCGCCGTGTTGGAGTCAGACCTCTATCCATCCAATGAATTCAGTTTTGATTCTTTGTCATTTTCAAATACAAATGGCTTTAGCTTATTGGTCGTCATTTTAGAATAAAAAGAAATGCATGAATCATCCATGCAAAGGAGTCATGCAAAATTAGCTGAAGAAATACTGACAAATCTACAATATAGTTCAAAATTATTCATACCCGTGGCAGATTTAGGTTTAAATTCAGCTTTTACCTTTTTTGTCTGTCTAAAAGTAACTAAAAGTCTTTTTAGTGGCCTAGCTAAAGTAGAGGTATTATGTAAAATTGACCTCTTTTGAGCTTCAAATTTCCGCACCAAAAAATACTTAAGAGTGTTGCTATGGTTCTTTCATACATGTTTGAGAAATCCTTTAATCTCCGTGGCAACCATTCAACTGTGACCTTTGCAGGTGCAACTAATTCTTCTGCCTCACAGAGAACTCACCCACAACTCCCCCACTCAGCTCCTTCAGACTAGCCAGCTGCGATTAGCAAACACCTGGTGGAACAGTTCATCTGCTGTGCTCAGTGTAGGAGTTGCTTCTCAGAGCAACACTGGTGAAAACAAGTTTTCACCAGTGTAAATAGAGGAGCCATGTTGTGATGATTTCCTGAACAGGGAGTTATTTTAAAGAGACAGAGGCCCAATTTCAAAGTGATAAACTTTCAAGTCAAATTTCTTTTAAGTCATATTTTATACATAGAGCAGTTTTAGAACAACTGAAGTTGCTCTAAAATTGCACTTTATGGCTGGAAAACGCATATTCCTGCTCCTCCGATGTCCTGAAAATAAAACGTAATCTTTTATAACCTTTTATAGTTTGACATTACTGTGACGATAAGGAAGTGTCTGAACTCTTAAAACAGCACCTTTCACCTCACAGCCTTCCCAGTCCAGCACGTCCTCAGCAATGGAAGAGCCGTCAGCTAAATGCTAAGCACTTTCTCCTTGAAGGACTCTTCACCGCAGCACAAAGTCCAAGCTGTGTTTTGTCTGATGGTTGAAGCCAGACCACGCTAACACAACAGAACGAGCTTCAGCTCAATGTTAATGTCATTAAGACAGGGAGACGGCCCCGGCTCGTTTTACGAGGCCAGCGTAGGAAACGCTGAGGCGGAGAGCAGTAATTAGCTGCTATCATCTGGCTTTCAGGGTCTCTCCAACAGTCAATTTGATTACGC
The DNA here is from genome assembly GCA_922788865.1 of Poeciliopsis turneri. NCBI lineage: Eukaryota > Metazoa > Chordata > Actinopteri > Cyprinodontiformes > Poeciliidae > Poeciliopsis > Poeciliopsis turneri. Next base: position 578,482 of record CAKLNU010000176.1, read on the forward strand.
CGTATAGCAGCAGGAGATGAATCAACGGCTTCATGAGAAAAGGATGAGGCTCAGCAGAAAGGAACAGCATGGCGAGGAAGAATAGAAATGACTTGGGTCTTGCTCACTCTTCCCCTATCTGGACCGTCTTATCTGCCCTCGTGCCCCTGAGCCCGCCACATTTCATCCCTAATGAACAATCCCCATAAAAAAAGGGAGTTCGATTTCTCTCCCTTCCTTTCTATCTCTCGGGCTCCGTCTTTTCTCTCCCTCTGTGCAAGATGCCCGTCTATCATTCGCTGAGCCGCAGCAGAGCATCCGATCTGCAGATCTCCTTCACATTAAGGATCCTATTAGATAGAGAACCCTAAAAGGTAATTGGATTTGGCCCTAGTTATCTTCATCTCTGTTTCACCCTGAGCCCACTGTAATAACTTACTCTCAGGGCCAAAGATAACTCAATTCTGGTCCGCAGAGAGTGAGGAGAGTGTGAGGAGGAGACGGGCGAGAGGCGGCGAGGAAGAGAGGAGAAAAGCATATGTTAGGTCTCCGAGGCAAAACAGAGTCTAAATCAAAAGGCCCCTCTATCACCACCTTCAAGGATATGGAATCTGACAACAAACATAAATTTGTTTTAATGTTTTGAATTATTTTCTTTGTGAAATGTGTTGCTTGTTGTGTAACATCTGGCTCTCCGGCGCGCCGTCGTCCGAATGCCGCATCACTTCCTGTGCAGCGGGGGGGGGACGTCCGCCGGCGAGGCCGAGTTGAAAGGCAGGAAACGTGAAAACCGAGTCTGTGTTTCTGCAACACCTTTACAGAGACAATGCTTTTAAAAGTGCGACAAAGCTGAAATTTATTTTGAAACCCTTCCACCCCCACCCTCAGTGGGATTGGGAGGCGGAGTGGGGGGGGGGGGGGGATTCATTGGCCTGTTATTTTTATTGTGGCAGTGCAAAATGAAAGCGTTGGCTCCGGCAGGCTCAAACAAAAATCAATACGGCAATAACCCAGCAAGACTTATCAGCGGCTCACTTCTCCTCAGAGGTCACAGAGGAGCAACTGCATTTAAGTGGGGAATTCAATTGTGAAACATAGTTTGGGACAAGCTCTGCTGGGTATCTGATTAGGGATGAAACACTGAGCTGAAACTTACCACCCAGCAGAAAGAACGAGAGAAAATATGAACCTTCTTTCAGTTTTACGCTGCAGCTTTAGAGCAACAAACACAACAGAAGGTTTTAGACTGCATTGCTTTCAGGGCTACGTTCAAGTATGCCTGAACAGCAGAGGTGGAGGCAAGGCCAGACCTTCTAAGATCACAACCAAGCCTTCCAAGACCAAGACCAAAACCAGATCTTCTGAAAACAAGACCAGATTTTCTGAAACTAAGAACAAACCTTTCAAGACCAATAAAATGAACAGACTTTCCAAGAAAAAGACCCTCCAAGATCAAGACCAGTTCTTCTAAGACCAAAACTAAACCCTTCAATACCAAAGTCAGACGGAGATCTAAATATTGATTGATGAGCAGCAACAGCTGCTTCTCTTGGCGTTGTGTGCACAACTTTCTTCCTCATAGTAACCCATACTTTTGCAGACTAACAAATCAGCTTCATGTGATCAGCTGAGCCTGCTGGCTATGCTTCCTCTACGGTCCAATAGAAGGACTGAGGTTGTGCTTAATTTTACTCAATGCTGTATTAATGATAATAATAAAATATTAGGGAAACAACGGGTAACAGCAGCACTGTTCTATGCTCAGGTGAAGAACTGATCTGATATCTGAGAATTAAACTAGGATGTGAAAGGAACAATAAGGCCAAATCAGACCAGACCGCCAGCCTCTACAGTTAATGAGTTCAATCTGAAAGGTTTTGACATCTTACAGTCCTGCACTAAATAAGAACACAACTTCCACTAGTGGGAAAATTAGAGCTCGGAGAAATAAAGACTATGTTCCACCTGGAGTGAAAGCTGACCTCCAAACAGAAAATGAAAACCTTCCAGAACCACAGGACATCCCATAATATTTCTACCTTTCAAGAGTTATGAGCAACCCTGATTCATCTAAAAGTCCCCTTCCCTTGAACTTTTGAAAAACATATCTTAGAGTAAAAGTGGGAGCAGAGGCCTGGGGGTGGATGTGGTGGGTTTACCCAGACCAGAACCTCTCCACTCTGTCTGCAGCTCTTAGTTCTTGATGAAAGGAGGTGTCATGGAAGGGGGTGGAGGACCATATCCCTGTCACTACCAAAATACACCCCCAGTGGGAGTATAATGGACAGGATCCCAGCAGGACAGGAAATGATCCTGGGGAGATCCAGAGAGCAGACCGGGGGTCAGGATAGAGTTGGTCCTGCCGGCCGGTCAGGAGAGGTTAGACCGCTTCCAAGGCTAAAACAGCCTGCCATGAAAGCATTCAAGTCCATGGATAGGCCCGATCAGGACTGACAGTAAACATTTTGAACATTCACGCCGTCAGACATCCCAGGAAACACCAAGCTGTACTGGGACTAAAGAGCAGGAGACTTAATAATCAAGTCAGGGTTAATGTTGGGGTATGCAACTTTTATAAAAATGTAAAAAAAAAAAAACAAAAGTTGTTTTACATATTTGTTCACACCATCACTATATCATGACAGTATAGTTTAAGATAGATAATCTGTGCCAATTGCAGAAATACGCCACTGAGTCAGAAACAACCAATCAGAGTCAGTTGGTAATAGTAGCGTGGTGAGGAAGAAGAAGAGCAAAATCTTTTCACAGATTATCTGTCTCATACTGTCAGGAAATGATGACAGTTTTAACAAATATATAAAAAATATATATACATTTAAGAAAAGTGGCATACATCAGCTTTTGAGGGTGCGGCCAAATTTAAGCAGAGTTACACTCTAAAATCTGTATTCTGAATGTGTTTTTTTTAAGCCAGCCAGCTTAGCTGATATAATACTGACAATTTATGTTACAGACCTTTATGCACAAACTTACTTTTGTTTAAACAAGTTTATCCATAGGGCTTCTTACTAAAAACAAGGCCTCATTTTGCTCCCACTTCACATTTGTGCTCAATCTTGTCTTGGTCTATCCCATAATATTCAAGCTAAATACATCCAGGTGTGTGCTTGTAACATAAGCTATAAAAACCTGTAAAAATTGGACATTTTCTGCATATCGTTTCGTCCATTTCCCCGCTGTTCTCCAGATGTAATAAATCTTCCCGCAGGTGTAAATGAGAACGGCTTGAACTCACCTCAAATTCTGCATGTTTATGAATGTCTTCGGCCCGCTGTCTGCTCAGGATGAACTCGGCCTCGTTGGCTACGCGAACCAGATGGTCCTTCATCGTGTGGCTGAGAAGCCTGGGGGAGAGTGGGAACGCTCATGAGTAAAGCTGTGACAGTTCACGTCACGAGGCCCGTCGCAACAAGCAATAAATCGACTAATCGGATTTTCATTTAAAGCAAGCTGGATGATTCCCACTTCCGTGATTTTGCAAGTGGAAATGATTTTTTCCACTTTTATGACAAAAGTCTTGGTCTCAACTTGCTGTTTTGTTTCCAAGAGCAATTTTGCTTACAGAGACTTCAGTCTCCTTTTTATTTCTGTTTTGTTTAATTATTTTGGACATATAAATGTCTTCTAGTTCCAGTGTTAAATGTTCGCCAGAAATTAAAGTTTATTGATGATTCAGAGGAGTTACTTGTATAATTCTTCCATTACTGTTGTATTGAAAATGGTCACAATTACACATTTTACTGGATAAATTGTCTCAGAAATGATTGCGATACACTGTAATATTGTTGCTTTGATGATGGCATAACGTAAATTCACACTCTAAAACATAAATGAACTTTAATTTTGTAGAATACTTAACTCTGGAAGTGGAAGGTATTTTATATACCCCCCAAAAATAAACAAAAAGATCAAAAACAGTAAAAAAGGAAATAAAAACCTACACACAAGCAATACTATAAATCAAATGGATTATAAAGTTTCTGAACAAAATTTCCAATGAAAAAATATTAATCAATAGAATGAAAGTTATGAAGCATGCGACTGATTTATTGCTTATTGTGACAGATGCAGCCTCAAAAACAATATTATCGTTTATCGCAATGACTTCTGGGACAATTCATCATCCAGCAAAGTTTGTTATTGCAACACGCCCACACATTCCAAGCATCTAAGTGGGGAAAAGCGTGTACTATCTTGGGCATCAGAGTATTTACAACAGGTTTACTTCCTGATCTGAGCTGAACAAGCAGGGAGGTAACATCCATGAAATGCTCAGAAAGGAGCGTGCAGAATTAGCAGAAAATCTCATTTGGAAGACGGCGTGCCGCGCCGCACCGCGCCGGGTCACTAATTGATTCATTAATGATATGCATCTCTGACAAGAGGGAGGATCTCCGGCCGTGTTGCTACATGTGTTCTCTACCTGGCTCCCCTTAGCGGCGCTGATGAAACCCGCATGTGATGTGTGAACGCGCCAGCATGCGGGTCAGGGGAAACTCTGCACAGGTCAGAGCTGAGCAAAGTGGAACAATAACAGAGCAGAGGACAGGGAGGAGAGCTGGAGGGCAGAGTGGATGGACCGAGGGGGAGGGAGCTCAGCAGCTAGAGGACGACTGTAACCTAAGCCTGCTGTTTCAGCACCATGCAGCAGGGGCCCCGGGGCCCCCTTCACCTCCATAACCTGTGTGGCAGTACTCGGGCCTCGCCATCAATAACCACAGCAACTGACCTCCTTTATGGAGCTCGGAGCTAATGCTCGCAACATGTGGGTGCCGTCTGAAGATGGACTCGTTTTTAAAAAGATATACCAATAAAACAGCCTGAAATTAAAAAGATTTATTACAAAATAGATTCTGGATAAGTGCTCATTTTCTCCGACTCCCGTCTTCTCCAGCAGTGCATGTGTGTCTGATCACTAGAGAGCACATTTAGTTTCCAGCTTTAGTTTCTGTACCTTATTGCCAAACTTTGACTGGAGCATTGATGCAGTTTGCTAGTGATGTTGTGCAGCTGCATTTATACAGAAAATATTTGACAAAATTTAAAAAAAAAATGAAAATATATATAGATATTTTTTTATAGGGTTCCAGTGGCTCTGGCTTGTCGTTTTGACCTTTAGGTACTGTGGTTCATTGTTGGTGTTTGCAGCTTGTGAAATTGAGATAGACACTTCTATACCTGGGGCCTCGAAGAAGTACCAGTCAACTTCAATATTTAAAGTTTTAAAGATGCGTACATCAGAGTGACTGACAGCACCAAGACCCTCCTCTTGGCTCTGATTGGCCTGGAGCGGTAAAACTCTGTAATAGTAACTCAGGAAGGACGCTCTTGAATTGTTCACATTTTGTCTGTTTTATACTATAATGTCATGAAATTATGACAGGTTTAAGAAATATTCAAAAACATTTTTTTAAGTTGCATACTGTAGCTTTTAGAATATAAATTAAACACTAAAGAGGCAAAAAGGAAAGAGTGGATAACAGCAAACCTGTTGGAGTAAATCACAGCCTCTCATTGGGCCATGTCAAAGCACTGTCCTGGTAATCTAGCTGGATTAAATCGGGATTAAGACCTGCCAACTAGAAATGTGGCAGAAAGGGAGTGAGAAACCGTCCGCACAGCGGGGAGCAACAGAGAGGGAAGGAGGGTTATTTATTTATTTATTTATTGGAAGAGGATGGAACAAAAATCATGATGCTAGAGGCAAATAATAGAAGACGTTTAGACAGAAGAAATTATTACAAAGAGATAAAGGGTGAGAAAGAAAGGCAGAAAGTGACAGATGGACAGTCAAGAAATCAGGAGTGATTTCCCCTGGTGTCACAGAGGAACCAGCAATCAGAGCTGCTGTCACCTTCTGCCTAACCTCTCTGATCCCCCCCTCTGATCCTAGTGGGATGAGCAGGTATTGAATGGAGCCTTGAACTCACCGCTCCTCCTAAAACACCTAAAGCCTCCCCGCTCTCTCAGATCATTGATTGTTGTGCAGAGCCCTGAACAGCCACACCATCGGGCTGGGGGTCTCTAGGGGCCCGATGGGCGATGGGGCCGGATCTCCCACCAGTCACAGGGACGAGACAACGGGGAGGAAAACCCCCTCAGGTGGAGCTGAGGTGACCTACCTGCCTTCGTTGACCAACTCGATGAAGGCCAGTCCTGCGTTCTTCTGGATGGAGTTCTGCCATTCCTGCAAGCCGACAAAACGGTCGTAAGTGCGAGCAAGAAAACTGCAAAAAAATTCAAAACACAGTTGTTTGCTTTTCTTGATTCGATATGGGACGAGTTTGTGTCATTAGGTTGAGATCATGCATGCAAAACTACCGGCAACATCAGCGTTTTGTTAAATATGATCCATTGCTGCTGACCCATTAGAGTTGCATTTACTTGAATCATTCTTTGGAATAAAACATAATTTTAGAAGGATTTTTACTACGCTATACGTTTTACTTTTACATGGGTAAAGTGAAGTTTATTATGAAGTCTTAACTGAGAAAGCATTTTTGGATTCTCTATCCAATATGAGGAACTTCACTGAATGAAAAGCAAGCTTGTTTTAAAGAGGAGTTCAGACACAGACACATTTGCAGTTTTTGTTAAAAATTTACAATGAAAGAAATTGATTTGGAAAATGTTTCTTCTGAACCGATTTTGTTATTTTGTAATGTAAATTATTTTTATCTTGGGACTCAAAATCTCAAAATTTTCACATAACTTTAGGCTTTGGTGATGATGTCATTTTTAAATATTAAATGAAACAGTTCAGTAGCTTTTTTACCAAATGCTTTTGTACTCTTTAGTTATTTCACCACTCTTTGGATTTTACAGCTTCTGATTTAGTTCAACTTTGAATTCAGGCCGACTTGCAGAAGGAATGACATCAATGAAATAAATGCCAGTTTTTACATGTTTTCAGTTTGTATTTCTTTTAAGGGAAAAAAGTGAGGTGGAAAAAACAAAAAAATCTTAAAATTGAAAAAATAAATTTTCAATAAAACAAAAATAATATATGTTCAAGCCACATCACATAGCTCTGACTTGTAGAATTGCATCTTTTACAACAGAAAAAAAAAAACAACTTGTGGAAGCACTGTGCTGCTTCCATTTCATACCCAAAACATCTAAACCACCAAATATTAAAATATTTTGTTAGAGGGGCAGAATTATACAAAAATCCACTGAATTTTATACCATGATATAATGTATTTCTCTCACTAAAACATACTTTTAGTCTTGCTTTGATTCTTTTATGCATTTTTGAAAATCTAATATTCCATGGCAAACATTCAGAGGTGCCTACATGCTTGTTCTTGCAAAGCTCCTCCCATTTCCACAAAGCTCCGCTCACTACTACAGTTGGCGCAGCAGTCTCCAGCTGTGCTTCTGCCTCACAGAGCTTCTCTTGACTAGCAGCAGCAGCAGCAGCAGCATTTATCAAACACCTGGCAGCATTGGAACCTGAGGAGCTCATTAAAGGAACTACTTCTCAGTCTTGAGCTCCTAAGAACAGTTGTAAACAGCATAATGGAGGCGTAACGTTGGGATAACTTCCCAAATGTCAGAAACAGTAGGAGCTCAGCACAACTCCTGGCAACTTTAGTTATACATCAAAATACAAAGGAGAACATGTCTTAGTTGAAAAGTTCATGGATTCAACTTTTGTCTCATCACAGGTCGACAACACAACTTTAAAGACCTTCGAGCTTCAGTCCCCGAATAAATGGACATGGGTGAGCAAGCCACTGCAAGTCATGTTAAAAGTGCATTTATCACAAGTAAGCCTCACAAATTTCTCTGACTAACGTTATGGTTGAAGGTGTCAGTCTAAACAATCCGACCACGGCCCGGGCTGGGAAGGGGACAAAGAGCGGGGGAAAAGTCGGCGGCCACCGTCTCTCTCGTGCTCTGTTCAATATTTCAACACCTTAAACGCAAGCGTCAAAAGAATAATAAAGCAACAAGGTCAGGGGTCCTGTCTGAACCTCAAAGCACTTCTCCCCCTCTTCCTCTCTGGGGACGCGGGGAAATATGTGCAAAAATATTTCAGCTTGGAGTCAAAAACTACAAAGCCACATAAATTAGAACCTCAATCACTAAATGTCTGCATTAAAAAAAAAACAGAAAAAAAAAGAAAATGTTTTTCTGACAATTAGAAAACATTCACAGACATATGTATATATATATTTTTAATCATGGTTACAAAAATATTGAAGTGACAAAGGGATGTATATGAGAATGATTTAAAGGTAGCTGTCAACATCTCCGGAGCTGATAGAGGAAACGGAGTGTTTATGTAGAGGATAGCTTGTCAGTAAACCTAGAGATCCCACAGGGAGGAGCATATCAGCGCCACGAGAAACAAGCAAAGATCCATTTACAAGATTTTCCTTACGCCAATCCAAACATATTTGTACACGTGACGCATTCGAGAAACCGTATAGCTTTTTCCCCTCCTCCTCGGCACAACCACTACAGAACCATTGAAAGCCGTCAGCACTTAGAGGCAGTTCCTCCAAAAACTTTCTGCTTACCGTCACTCTGGAAGCATCACACTTAACCTCGGCTCAGAACCGCTTTCTGTCCCGCACCAGCGTATTGGCATTGACCGTGTTTACAACGCTTTCCAAATAAAAGAGGGCACAGAGGGAATAGAAGTCTGGGCCTGAGAGACGGGAGCCGGCGTGGAGGAGGGAGCGTGAGGAGCAGCCGTGGGGCTTTAGCTGGAGTGCGGACATTAACCATGAGCAGAAACTAGAGAGGGAGGAGGAGGAGGTGAGGAGAGGAGGGTGAGCTCGTTCTGAACCAGGCCAGGCCCGGTGAGCCGGGCTTCAAATAAACCCAGCAGGAAGCAAGGCAGTAAATAGAGTTGGAACCCGTGCCCGCGGATGCGTCAGTCAGACTTTAAAAGCGCAACACTGATTTCTATTGGCACTCTGATTGCAGTTCCATGGCAGATTGCATAATACCGATCTTTAAAAAGCCTGACCCGCCGATTCATTTTTTGGGCGACATTGATTTCTGTTTCTCTTCCTGAAAAGTTGCTACATAGAGCAAAAGTCGCTGAGTTGCTCTCTCACAGCAGAGCAATAGAGGACGGTGGTTGGTTTCCAGACTGACGTAGATAAGATACATGGATAAAATCGGCTTCATATGGAAGTTTTGGTCAATCGCTGATCTCCCAAAATTAAAGAAATTGGGGCCGATTTATCGGTGCACCCCGGTGGGATATGCTGACTGGACTGTTAAAAAATATGCTAATTCAATATCTAAATACAACAAACCACAAAAAAAGCTGCAGGCTGCATCACAGTTTAAATTAAATAAAAGAGAATCTGAGGGTATTAAAGGCTGATGCCTCAAAGTATTTCCAGCTATTCAAGATTCTCACATTTTTGTCATTTCAACCCCAAACTTCAATATTTTGCCATATTTCATGTGACAGACCAAACAAAGTAGAAGATAACAGTGATTTGGAAGGACAATAGCTTTCTTTAATAATAAAGAAATAAAAATGATCTCGTATTCACCCCCCTCAGATTGGATACAGTGCCTCTGAACGTTAAAATTCAAGTCTTCCCAGAGGCTGTAAAATGTATTCAGGTCTGGGCTTTCTTGTGTCGTCCTTTTAATTTAATGGGATGCTCACTCGTTCATGTCTTGCCGGGGTGCTGTTGTCCTCTATCCAATGCCACATTTCAGTAAGATACAGTAAAGAGTCACAGTGAAGTTTTCAAAGCTAGGAAAGGTCTTCTCCAAAAATAACCTTGTTTTCTTGTGTTTCTTGGTCTTTATGATGCCGTTTGTTCACAAACCGCTGAGGCCTCCAGAAAACTGCTGTATTCAGACTACATTACACACAGGTGGACTCTGTCAATTAATTGGGTGAGTTTTGAAAGCAATTCAGTGCAAAATGTGAAAATCTTAAAGAGGTGTGAATACTGCTGCAAAGCATGGAGAATCCTCTCACTGATGTTTTCTGAAAAAGTACAACAGACAGAAAAACACCGTCTGACATGCTGAACTCAAGTCAATAAAGAGAAAAATGGCAACTGAAGGTGGGGTCAAGGAAAAAATCTTAAGATTTAGATGCAAGATAAACTGGGTCACATTTTAGCAAACCTCAAAATAATAGTAGAGTGACAGGATTAGCTGTAAACTGGGTTTGAAGAGAAGCAGAATGGACATTGGCATTTTGTGCAGGCTGCCAAAGGTGATAGCAAGACTAATGGCGTCATTATGGGCTGAAGAACGCCTCCTACAGTCGAATTAAAAACAAGCGGTGACCCTGATCCGAGGGACATCTCCCGTTGACAAAAAAAAAAAAAAAGAGAGCGAGAGAAAAAAAAAAAGCAAAACGGTGGGACGGGTCGATGATGGGATATTGGATTTTGGCTTGGCCTGGTCAGCGATGTTGCGCCTTTTATGGCCGTTTTAGGGGCTATGACCACGGCGCTCCTGATGAGAGGATACAAGCAGCCATTGGTGACCTCTCACCCCTGACCTGACCTTCAACAGAAGATAGGAACAGGGAGTGTGCGTTTTCTTGATCCTGACAGAAACATTGAGGATGTTTCAGAAAGCTCCCATGGCTAATGTTGCTGCTTTTCTTTTGACCTCTTTTTGCACGTAAACCACTCAAAGTCTGACTGTCGGTGTAAATGCCCGTTTAAATCTGAAGTCGATACGACAGCTCTGTTTGGTCTGCCTTCCATGATGATGGCATTGAGTCTAAACACACATGCCACGGACTTCCGTCATTACAGCTGATTATCCATAATCAACATCTAAATATACCACTTGCACTGGTGAGAAAACACAGACCTCCTGAGCAAAATCGCCTTTCAAACATCGGCCTCACCACAACACAAGGAAAACATTTTCCAAAGCGGAGAAAGATACGTCCCCGGCTCTCCCGAAATAACAAATAAGTCAGCTGTGCTTTTTGGTGGCATCGCTCATAATCACAAGTATTTGTTGATCTGAAAAGGCTTGGAGGAGTGGAGCTTTTGGACAGAACGACAAAAGCATAAATCCTCAAGCTGGATGTGACAATCAAGGCCAAGCAGGATGGAAAATTGTTTTTCATTTTGCCAGAAAGTTTTACACCGACGCGGCGAAAGTAGTGAGTTCTCACAAATTTTTGCCGTTTTTTTTTTTTCTTTTTTTTGCCGATCTTTTTTTAAAGCGTCTCATAAACAGCAATATAATTCAGACAGGCACTTAAAAAGAAAAACTCTGAACAATGTTCTTCTTTCTTTGATTAATACAGAAGCTGAGTAGTCTGGTATACAAGAGGCTGTGTGAATAACTCAACACCAGAGCCTCTTCTCGACGGGCCACATGTGCATGTTCATGTGCTTAAATGAAAACAGACAAGTCGCGTTGGTGTTTGCGTGCTTAAATTCGCAACTGAAGGAATATTTACTGATGTGCAAATATTTACTCAGCCGGGTCTCCGAGAGCTTCATGGACTCACACTGTCAGGACTAAACCAACAAAGGCCTAGAGCTTCCATATCCTAAACACACAAACTAGAAACATGCGAGGATAGCTCAACGAAAACCCGCTCCACGCAGAAGTGGCGACTGTATACAGGACGTTTCATATGTGGTGTTAATCTAGTTTTATGGCCGTGGATAGCAATGGTGTGGGAAGAAAAATAAGTGCAGCTGTTTATCCAAAAATGTCCAAGCTAACATTCTAATCTGAAGTAACAGCTTCATTTCTATTCCTCCTCCATCCTTTGTTTCAAGTCTTTTTCTGACTAAATCACACACAAGATTAGCGAAAATTTACTCCTTTTTTATGTACAATGGCCCGAGTACGAAGTCGTACTCACAGTGACATGTTGCCTCAGGTCTTCAATGAATAGCCATTCATTCATAGTCATAGAAAAAGGTTCATTAAATTAGCGTAACCTGCTAATGTTATTGGAGGATGGAGCGGCTTTTAAGCCATCCATGAAGTCAGAAGGTTCAGAAACAACGCGCTAACATTCTGGTCTGAAACCCCTGCTTGGTTTCTCTTCTTCCTTCATCCTTTGCTTCAAGTCCTTTTTGTTTACAATATTTCTTCCCAATAAGAAATGTTGAAATTCCACTGTAAACCTGGGAAAGCCCATCAAGTGCTTGTATTTTTTATTTTTTTGTTAAATCAGCAGGATGGCAGACAGAGGAAAAGCAAGGGGAAAAACTGTAGAGTACATTCCAAAGTCTCATAACGTCGAGGCTGTCGGGTAGGAAAACATCACGTTAACAGTGCCTGTCAGGGGCAGAGGTCTCTGTTGGGAAACTTCACTTGGCTGTAGCTCGATTATATGTTGCGTATAAATAACTGGCTGTTCGTGCCACTTGAAGCCGGCTCACGGGAAAACCAACTGGGAGCCAAAATAAAAGCCGACACAATATTTTTAGGAGTCTCCCGTCTGATTTTCTCCTCTCAGCTAGAGTTCGCTTCCTGTCAGGAAGCCCCCCCCTTTGACCCCTGACCCCCTCCACCGCTGCGGAGTTGCACGCGGCGGGGAGTCTTTAGGATTAAGTGCCAGTTGGTGTATGCCGTGTTTTCTCTGTTTCTCAGCGGAGAGTATATTTTCAAAGGATGCGGGCAGCAATGCAGAGCGACGATGTTGGATGCAGAGCCGCGTGGCGCAGATGTGGAGGGGGCACGGCAGCAGAGGAGCGTGGGAGGCCGGGGGGGTTAACGGCTCTTTGATTTTCACTCATCTTGAACCTTGTGAGCCTGTTTAACTGCACAGTGGGACGTTGGGCTGACAGAAGGGAAAATTACGAATATGTCGCTCGGTTTCATTGCATTCCTCAGATTTCTCACATCTCTCCTCTGTTTTTGTTCTGCATTTTCTGCATTTAATCTGTGATCTAAAACACACATCCACCAACCCAATCTCACCTGCCTAGATATCAACACACATCTGATCTCGCTCCCTTCCTCTGAAGCGTTGCGACCCTTCAGGTTGGTTCTCTTGGTCGTCACGTCTTGCTATCGATTGTACAGGGGATTGATAAGCGTCACAACCTGTTCCCAGACAACGGGGGGCTTAAACGTCCCTCCCTTTGCCACTCTCTCCTCCTGTAACTTGGAGGTCAACGTGTCAAGGGTCAGGAGAAGCCAAGTGTTTTGGGAAGTCGATGACTTTCTCCTTGCTGACTGGAACGGGGAGGTGTCCATCTGTGAAACAGGTTAACATTTGGTGAGTAGCTGCGAGCATATGATGCTAGCAGCGGATGGATCAGTGGGGTTAACGCCGATGTGACTGAACTAGAATTGAAAGGATTATCTGGAGGTTTGGTCGCAGCAACAAAACCAAAAGACAGATTTCATAGGTATGATTTTTCTTTTTGTAAAGTGCCTTGAGACGACATTTGTTGTGAATTGGCGCCACAGGAAACCTGAATTGCATTGCATGGGGTGTTTAGTCCAATTTTATTTATTGTTTTTGGTTGCGTTTTATCTTGAATATTTAAAATATCTTCCCATTCCAGTGTTTTTGCAAAATTCCAATTTATTTGTCTTTGACAGGGCGAGCTTGCATCATTATGTCATTATCAATATGTCACTTGAGAATGGTCTCAAAACAACAATATAATCATTTTATATTAAACATATATATAAAACAGCAAAATTTACTGTTTTTGTTTATTTCAAATGCACCAAGATAATTGCACTAGAAATTAGTCAGAAATACTTGGTAAGATTGAGGGTTTTTTTGCAGTGAGTCTCTGATCTGCTGATCTGCAGCATTTGGCTCAGTCTTGCTCCATAACACACGTGCATAAAACGACTAAATTACTTAACAGTAAAACACATTGACGTTTTGAGAATGTAACATAAAAAAGGTCATTTATTTTAGACGAGATCTGCAGATGATCCAGTCCAAAACGGGAAGAATGGATAGAAGAGTACTACATAAGTTGCATTTCCAGGGCAGTAACTCCAGATTCAACACGTCAAATGACAATTTTTTATGAAGTGTGTGATGCTGTGAGAGCTTTGGCGGAGCCAGAAAAAAACCCATCCTCCTCCTACTACTTCCTGGCGTGTTCTTTGTCGTTTCCACCAGTAGTAGAATACGGCTGTTGATCACGTGACTCTTGTGATGCCAAAAAAAAATTTAAAAAATGGCGTTTCCATTGCAGTGTTGCTAAATACATCTATTTCAATACAGCCAAAAATCTACCTCATCCAATTGCAAAAACTTACAGTGAGTCATTTTCTAAACGGGTGTGTTTGAATAAAGCAAATTGATTTTCATATTTTCAATTTACGCAGTTTTACCGTCAATGGAAACGAAGCTAAAGGCGTCATCAAAATGGCTTTGATTTAATGTCTAACAACCGGATAATCTTTATACCACTGGAGAAATCATCACAGTATGGCTTTATGACTCATCTTTTAATCTGGTGGTCTTCCATTCCTTTTAAAGTACAACCAGTTCCTCTCAAGCTTTTAGCAGAGTTTACAATCAACAGCATAGTTTTAATGAATAAAAAGGTAATAATATGAGGAAAACCTCATGAGGGTTTTTTTGCAGTGAGTCTCTGATCTGCTGATCTGCAGCATTTGGCTCAGTCTTGCTCCATAACACACGTGCATAAAACGACTAAATTACTTAACAGTAAAACACATTGACGTGGCAATCAAAAAATACTTTTTGATTGCCGTTTTCTAAAAGGTTCAAGAAGAGACGACCTGCACAAAAAGAAAATCAGCAGCATTTCTCCGCCTGGTCGTCTTCTTCCAGAGCGCGTACGGCACGCATCTCTGATAAATGGCAGGACGATGGATGGGCTGACACAGGGGCCGGACAATAATGGCTGATCTACAGGACACAAATGCAGCTACTGAGAAGATTTATGGGCCACTGCGCATTCGAACACCATCCGCTATCCAATGAGATAATTTCTCAAAACTCCGGAGGGATGGCAGCCGTGGAACTCCACTCTCCGATCCCACTGTAAGTGCTGATTAATCGCATGTACTGCGCCGGAGCTGGTCCTGGGAGTGCACCCGAGAAACAGGAGAGCCGCCATAAAAACGACAAGAAGAAGAGCAGCTCCGAAAGGGGACAAAGACAGAGAGAGAGAGAGAGCACTCCTTTAAAAGGATGAAAATCATTTGATGTGGCAAAGATCGCAAATAAAAAAATAAAAAAAAATCTCTTAAATCTTAATATTTCATTTAACCTTTGTTTTTAGTCAGGACAAACAGAAACAAAGGATTTATCTAATAATGATGCACCAGTAAACTGACCTAGGGTCACACATTAACAAGCATGTTCTCAGATATACAGGATTGTTTTGCGTTTATCAAGAATCAAGTAAAGGTTAGTGAGTAACAGGAATCGACTTGAATTTCTTTGATTTTTGATCTTATCTCTAGTTTGGATTCTGCTACACAGATTATTTAGTAAGTGGGCTAACTAGCGCTTTTCAAGTCATTGCGACTACTTGAAGTGTTGCACACTGCAGTCACATTCAGCTGGTCACAGCTGCGCAGATATGCAGGTGGGTAGCAAACCTGAGGTCAAGTGTCTTGCCCAAAGGCACGGCGACATGCGACAAGATGATCATGGAATCAAACCCACAACGTTTGGATTGCATTACTGTCAACTCTTTGACATTCACATAGCAAAGTAACTAGTCTCAGTAGTTATTAAATAATAATTAAGACAGTACAATAACTTATATGTGGTGAGGATCTACAAAATCAAAGACAAAATAAAAAATAAAATTAAATAATGGCAGAACCCTCTTGTGGCAACTGAAAGAAGTACACATACATGGGCAGACTGTTTGTTAACACGATTCACCCACAGTTTCCTGGGAGTGCTGCTGGATCCACTGGATCAGGATTGATTCAGCAAAAGCTGATCTTAGGACAGGAGCTCACTGACACACTGTCTTTATCTGAGTCCATCTGGTTTTACTGATGCAAACATGGCATTTCAATGCCTTCTAGAATTGGCGTGCAATTCTTAGTGGAACCGATTTAAATGTTTAATCAAGTTAAATATCAGGGCAATTGATCACATTTTGATCAAAAACCATATGTTGGCAGTTGAGCTCAAGAACAAATCCATCGACTGTTTTAAAGTGTTACTTGGGATATTCAAAATGCTACATGATTCCCAGTCTCGTCTCAATCGCTTCATGAACCATAGTGTTGGGGACGTCTGTGCTGCTGCTACATGTCGAGCACCGAGCTGCTATTTTAGGCTTGAATAGGCCAACTCCTTTTAGCACAACTTTCCAGCATCCCATTAGATCAGGTTTTGGAAGCAGAAATAAAAACCCAGTGGGTCAAGAGAAGCAGCTTTGTCTCAAAATGCTGTTGTTGCTTCTACATTACAAAAGAAGAAATAAATAAAGAAAAAAAGCTTTAAGGTGCTTAAATCTATGTATTAAAATTCCCGCTCGACTCATAGTGGCTGCCCAACAGATACAAGAATATGTCCATATAGTTAAATACATACCATATTTATACATATGATCAAGTATTTATTAGTTTTTAGGGGGGGAAAAAATTAGATCTACAGTCTTGTTTTCAAAATAACTTGAGTTTGGGCCAACATTCACAGCAGCCAGAGTCAAACGCCGTGTTTCAGTCTTCAGAATCTTTTTGTGACATTTAAAAAAAGATTGAAAAGCTGAGCATCAATTTGCATTTAAAATGAAGTGCAATCTGAATGACAAAGGAAGCCCCGCTCTTCCTCTCTGTGTACCACTCTATAAGAAGTACAGTTGAAGATCATTAATCCTCCGTTTGTGTATTCAGGAGACCACCAGGATCAATATTACAGATGAGGGAACGGCAGAGCGCCACCCCAACAGTTAATGTCCGTTTAAAATGGCCCTTTAATTGGGAGCGCCGTTGTGCCGGCCTCCGTCTGACGCACTATCAAACAGCGGTTTACCATCCGCTCCTCAATGCCAGGCCGACGCGGCTGCGAGTGTAACTTTCATAGGATCTCTGATTAAAAACTGCTCTGCAGTCCCCAGCCTCTTGACCCCTCACCCCGGCTCCACTCCATCTCCCAGCTTGGGAAATTAATTAAAATTTCCAAGAGATGCTGCCGCGATCACATCTCTGATGAAGGTGTGGAAGGAGCGGCTGGGGGCTGGGGAGGACAAGAATCGGTCAAAATCCCCTTCATCTACTTCGTTCAGCGGCTAGGCAGGAAAGAATCACAAGATGGCCACAGAGGCACTTCCTGTGTGAGAATGGAGTGTTTCCTGTGCCTGAGGGCCTGAGAAACCTCGCTAAATAACGCCATCAATCATGGCGGGAAGGGAGGAAAGAGGGGGGGCTCACTCTCGCTGGCTCGCAGGGAGAACAAACACACAAATAATTAGACGTATTGTAATTTAGCCCGGAGCGAAGTCTGTCCCGGGTTTCCGTCTTTTCCCTGGTGGGGAAAAGCAGCAGATCATTCCCATCCCTCCCTGCTCCCCCGCCGCACCCCCTTTACACAACAATAAAATTACATTTGCATTAGCTTGTGTGAGAATTTGGTTGGATGATTTATTGAAGCAATCAACACTGCGCTGGCCAATCCCTGGCCGTCTCACTTAAAAAGAGAGTCTGTGTGCATGCGTGTGTGTGTGTAGCTGGGAGCTTTGGGGAGAAGGAAGGAAAGCTTGGGCCATGAACCAAAAGGGGGCTGGGGGGAGCGAGGCATGAGCCGTGCAGCGGAGCAATCACTGAGATTCTGCCTTTGATTAGATTAGCATTAAACAACACCCTGACAGATATGACAAATAGGTGCATTAGCGGCCGTCATTCTTTGCCATCGAGCTTTCAGTCCCGCCGTTTCTGCGTCTCTGGACACGAGGAGGCTCACATTCACTTCCCCCCGCCCCGACCCCTCCGACATCCCCCCTCCCGAGTCCCACAAGCCCCGGTTCTCAAGGCCGATGACATCCAAACAGATGTGTAATCTGGCCGCGATACTTTTTCTGTGGAAGAGGCTAAATGAGTAATGGGAATCAAACGACATATGGGGGGAGTTAGAAGGAGAAGGGGGGGAAAAGATGGCGGCGTTTGGTGGGACAGGAGATCCACCCAATAACAGAGCAGAGCCCGTTAAAAAGAGATGCCTTTGTGGTTTTTGTTAAAAACAGAAAGAACAGTTTCACTGGTCTTACCGAATAAAGTAATCACCGCCTCGTTAAATGAACTGTAGTTATCATACCTGATGACAACTGGACAAGTATCATATAACTGGAGTAGGACCTGCCTGACATGAAAAGAAATGAACTAAACAGGAGAACATAGTTTGACATTTAATTTTACAAATCTATACTCAAAGTTGGTGTCATTACTAGAACACAGACCCCTCAGGTCTAGTATCAGTTCATACTGATTGAATACAGACAAACGGAGCTGAATTCAAAGCTAAATAATTAACACTTTTCTGAGGTGAGTAGCATTTCGGTTTTTATCCAGCAGGAACCCTTCTGTGCATCTCTTAATAGTAAGCACAGAGTGATCCATCGACAACCCCGATCATTGCCCCCGCCCACACGTCCGCTCATGATCCCTGAATTAGTATTCATGAATCTAGCAGCAGCTAAATAAAACCTGGCAAGCAAAACACCCACAGGACGGAGAAGAAAGAGCCAATCAATGCAAAGCACCATCAAATCTACATCATCCCTCCTCATCGGTTTGGGCCTGGGGCACGAGGGCCAGCGATCGGGTCAAAGGTGACCTGGACAGGTCGGCCTCTCTTGACCCCCTCTGACCCGCGTTTGCAGATCGTCGTCCATCTGAGCTGGAGCTTCACGGTGGTAGAAAGCAGAAAGGGAAAGATGCTGCACTTGCCTGAGAACACAGCAGCATGACGAGCTCCACCACCGAACTGCTGGACTTCATGCACACCAGGCCTGGATGAAACAAAAGGTCAGGAGGTCAGAGAGCGTGTTAAAACAGACACAGTTACACAGTAATAACACACTATGTGACTAAATGCTAAACTTTGGTTTTAATTAAAAACTCAAATAAAAAGGGTTTTTAATTGTTTAGTAGTGCAAAACACAAAATCTTACCAAGTACGTTTGGTCTAGTTTCTAGTGCAAATGTCTAAGAACACTTGAAATAAGACTAAATTAAGTTACAGGAAATACTTTGATTAAAAAAAAAAAAAAAGACTAAATATAAGTAGAAAAAAATATTCCAGTGGAATGATACTACAATTTCAACTTACAGTATGGGAAAAATGTCTTATTCCTCTGGCAGATTATTTCACTTATCACTGGAACTTTTTCATCAACATTAAGGAATTATGAACTTAAAACAAGCCACTATATCTCACTAAAATGTTCTCTGAAAGTTAGCACACTTGAAATGAAACAAAACGGCAATATTTACACTAAAAAGCAGATCAGAAATATTTGCTAGGACTTTGTGTTAATGCAGTGAGCCAACATAGATCCGGTTATTAAGCCTCTATGATTCTGACCCGGTGGGAATCCAGCAGAAACAACGTTTTTTAAATCAATCCAGCTGTATGGTTTAAAATCTTTCCGTTGCAGAAAAAATGGTTCAAATCAGCTATTTACAGACCCAGATAGCTGTGACCCTCGTCTCCTTGGTGACAGGGAGAGGATGGTAGGTGGTGTTAGCTTCCTGGGTTCTGGTGGAGACTTGTACTGGGCCCTGTCCCAGCAGACAGAGATCAGCTAACCTTGTGCCATCTGCCTTGGGGGCAATGGGGTTGTATTGACGGGACTAATGAGTCGACATGTTACTGTAAACTAATACATATCTGGGCCTTGTATTACAGGCTGGACCTGACCAACATATGTCTCCATTGATCCCTAACAGCGAGCCCAAGGCTTTAAAGGGCCGGTCAGGGGCCAGAGGAGGGTCCAAGGTTCAGACGGGGGAGCAGCAGAGAAGCTTTGGTGTGTTTCGTTGCTCTTCAAATGACAAGTTTAAAAAAAAAAAAAGAAAAAAAAGCACACACACCTTCCTCCCAACGCATTTCTCCACCCTGCCTCCTAAAGCTATCAATCAACTTTCCATTTTGCTTGGTGGCAGCAGACATCCCAAACTCTGCTGTTAGTGGCCTGACCTCTGACCCCAGCTCGCTGGAACACCCCAGCTCATTGTCCCCTGCAGCTCATCACCGCATTAGATTCAAAAGTCAGAAGTGTTGTTGAATTGAAATTACAGATGCGCCAATCCCTCGTTAATATCTGTATTGGTGCCGATATTCTAGATTGGGTATTTGTGGCAATGTGACCGATCCACGAGGGCAGATCTATTCAGTTTAATTCTATGCTTTGTGCTCTCAGCAACATTATGTTTTATTATTTATTTGACATTATATTTAGAATTTTCTATCTGCATTTTCTGGACCATTTGAAAGATGATTTGTTGCAGTTTATTTTTACATGTTTGACCAAAGTAGTCAACCTATTGCTATTGACAGATTCTTCATTGTTTATTTTCCATTGGCTGTTCCACAATTACAATAAATTTGTAATTCAGTACATTTATGTCTGTGTTAAAAGAAACCAGCATTTCAAGCAAATTGAGTTCTGCTTTTCTGTATCGGATTGGTATCGGCCAATACCAGACCTGAGATATCAGTATCAGAAGTGAAAAAAGTGGATCGGTGGATCCCCACGAGCGACCCGTCTCCATGTCAACTCACTGGTACCCTCGATGAGCAGCTCCTGTCCGTGGCTGCCCAGCAGGGTCCGGGACAGGAACGGGGCGAAGTCCACGAAGATCTCCCTCAGCAGCGGAGCGGCCTTTTCCAACGCGTGCTCCAGGCGCTCCGAGATGCTGAGAAGAGAAGAGTCCAGATAGCAGAACGAAATCATCTCCATCTCTGAGGTAAAAATCAGCAGGAACTCGCAAAACATTTGAAAAAATCAGCTGGAATATGTGCTTTTAATGAGGCCAAACATCCACCCAGGTCAAAGACCATAAGATATGCATAAAAACTAAGTATGCTGATGAGTGTAAAAAACTGTGCATGCAAGGACAAGAGGGGGGGAGGCAAAAAGAAGATGAATCACCTCATATTGGGGGCTGTGTTCTGGGTCACAGGGGAGAGTGGGGGGACAGATGGCAGGCTGGAGCTGGCTGGAACCTGGCCGCCTGCTGCAACCTGGCCGCCTGCTGCAGGGAGAAACCAAACAACTCAGTTATTAGTCTGGATGTTGGACAAGAACGCGCACACACACACACACACACATGCACACGCACACACAGAGCAAGACTTGCTGCATTCAGGGAACTGCACTGCAAAAACTAAGTCTTACAAAGTATTTTCAGTCCAGTTTCTAGTGCAAATATCTTATTATGTTTGAAATAAATCAAAACTAACTTACAAGTAACTTTTCAGCAAGTAGGAGCTTGTTTTAGGTAAATAATTGAAGAAAATGTTGATTAAAAAGTATTAGTTCCATTGGTACATTATTTCACTTTTAATATGGAAAAATTGTCTTGTTATAAGTGCAATGGTAATAAATGGGAATTATTTACATAAAATAAGCTGCATCACTGCATTCTCTAGGTTTGTATATAAATATAAAAAATCTAGACATCTTTTCCTAGGAGTATCATACATTGGAGCTTTGGGGTCATGCTAAGAACATAAAAAGAAATAAAACAACATTACAAGAAGTCATAATGTTCCGACTTCGTGTAATATTATTACTTTTTTTGTAATATTATGACTTTATTTTTATATTCTAAATTTTTTTTACAGCTTTATTCCCATAATACTTCAGATTTCTCATATTATTTGGTCTTAATTCACATCTGAACCTTCTTGTAATGTTATGACTTTGTTCTAGTGATACGGCCTTTGTTGCATTATTTTGACTATTCTTTTCAATTTTTTCTTCATATTATTTTGACATCATTTTGTACTATTATTCTCATAATTTGACTTCATTCTCAAATACAACTTCCTCATATTATTTTTGACTATTTCTGTGCAACTTTACTCACGTAATGTGTCGTGACGATATGCTTGGATTGCCATCTGAAAAGAAATCCTAAAAATTTTTTCTCAATTTAACTTTTTTTTTTTTCTTTAAGCTTGGAGGACAATAAAACTCACATATTTATAAAAATAATATATTATTCTACTGTTGTTTTTGAATGCTAAGGGGATTTTTTTCATCGTTTTCCCCTCATTAAATCACCCCAAACCAACTCCTCTGGGCTGTTTGACCGTTTCATTATCCAACTCAAAGGTGCTTTATGACTTCACTTTGGCGACAGAAGCAAACGAGCTACAAAGTCTCTGTGTGATTGATCTGGCAGTAAATTCTCTTCTCTGTGCTTCATAAATAAGCTAATGCCCAGCTGAATATGGAGCGGGGTGGAGAGCGTTGGGGCGGGGGGATTCCTCTGGTGTTTCAGCCGTCTTGTTTTTCCAGCCAGGACGGGCTCAGAGCAGGGATAACTCTTCGGGACTGACGCGCGGTGTAGTGCGCGCTGGAATGCGAGTGTGAGCGGGGTGTGTGCAGGGGAGGTGTTAACCAGCGCCATGTGGACCTGACGGGAGCATCCCTCTCCAGCTGAAGTGGCTCCTTAAAACAAATGAGCGTCTCCATTAGTCCTCCCACTGCCCCATTAAAACGTGCACTCAGAAGCATATTTACTGAGAAACGCTGAGCGACTCCCAGCACCTGATGCTCACTGCTGCATTTAGCATCCTGTAGAAGCAGAAACGACTCCATAAAGTCTGTCTGTGGACTTGGGAATGAAGAAAAAAAGCTCAATTTACTTCAACCATTTCCTATTTATTTATATGTGCTTTTCCGCAAGGCTGTCGAACAAGACAGAGGTTTTTCTGCATGTTTAAGTAAATAATTATTCTTATACATCTATTTTCTCATGCTAGCAGCTTATGATGCTTGTGTTTATTCTCATATCTGAAATTAGGAATATGTAAAAAAGATAGGAAGATATGAAAATATACAGAAAGAAAAGGGAGCACATGGCAGCCGTCTGAGTGCTGCTGTTTGGAAACTTAGCCATCTCTTTTCCAACTTGTACTAACTTTTCATCGGAACGGACAGAAATCACATGTGGTGTACCGCAAGGTTTACTGCTGGGACCCCTCCTATTTAATATCTACATAAATAGATTTATTTAGCTCAGTCTACAACAAGTCCAGACTTGTTATAGCCTGAGATTCTCCTGCTAGCTCAGGCTATCACAAGTCATAAGATTAGCTACCATAGCTATGCAGATGGTACACAGAACCACATTAAAATGTCACCAGGTGACTCTGAACCCATCCCAGAACTAAACAGATGTTTTAGAACAAATCAATGTGTGAATGAGCCTCAACTTTCCTGTCCAACAGAAGCAAAACTGAAGTTATTATCTTTAGTCCTAAAGAGAAACAATCTAGAGTCAGCTCACAGCTTCAGTTATTACAGTTAGAAACTAGTGAGAGACCTGAAATCTGGGTGTGATGATGGACTCTGAGCTGAACCTTCAGAGCCACATAAAGACAGTCACAAAGTCAGCCTTCCATCTTGTAGGATTAAAGGACCAACATCTCAGTGAGCTCTAGAGAAACTCATTAATGAGTTTATCTTTAATCGCATCTATTAGTTGCAACAGTGTCTTCACAGCTATGCCTAAA
Organism: Poeciliopsis turneri; assembly: GCA_922788865.1. Classification (NCBI taxonomy): domain Eukaryota; kingdom Metazoa; phylum Chordata; class Actinopteri; order Cyprinodontiformes; family Poeciliidae; genus Poeciliopsis; species Poeciliopsis turneri. The sequence goes on from CAKLNU010000176.1 coordinate 602,120, forward strand.
AAAATATATATATATATATATATATATATATATATTATATATATATATATATTTTTTATATATATATAAAAATATATATATATATATATATTTTATTTATTTTTTTATTTTTTTTTTTTTATTTTTAAAGAAAAGGGAAAAAAATCAATCCTCCATCTGTAGCTGATCCAGTACACTGCTGCTGACATTCTGACTAAAACCAGGAAGATGGAGCATCTCTTTTCTAAAGTCCTTCCACTGGCTCCACAACAGACTTTACGATACTGTTGTCAGTTTACTAATCACGGAAAGGGTTAGCACCAAAATACATTATGAACCTGTTGCTGTATCAACCATATTGATGCAATCCCCAGGATGAACAGACCGTAAAATGATGGCGATTGTTAAAAAGTTTTGTCTGAAGCTTTGTCAAACCTGGGCTTCAAGCCAGGTCAGTTTAGGTCGGGTTGTTCTGGTGCTGGGACAGATCGGTCTTGGAATTGGAAGAACTGAGATGTAGACAAAATCATCACAATAAAACCTTTGGGTTCACAATAGTGAGTCAAACTCTTAAGTTTCAATCCAGTACAATGACAGTTTCTGAATAATAGTCAGTCATCTTTTGACTCCACAGTTTCTGATTGTAGTGTTGGTCTGCTGTGAACTGGTCAGAGTGTGTGGAGGCAGACTTTCACTGCCGTCTCTCTCAAACACAAACCGACTCGTTCAAAATGAATATTAGCTTCAGACATCTGGAGAGCAGGCAGAGCAGGAAGTGCTGACATTTCATGTCAACCTAAATAAAGCATACACACTTCACATTTCAGTATTTTCAGCTATTTAACCAACACTTCATTGAAAAGCAAAGCACTTCTCCCCATTGTGTAATTTGTGCGGTATCAATGTGATGATTTGTGTTAATAATCTTCTATTAAACACCATTTCCTATGCATAGGACTGGAGACAGCATGTCAAAATCCCCTGATTCTAGATATATAGTATATACTTAACAGCTCACTAAGTGTTTTTGGTCTGGCTTTTAGCAAAAATATATTAGTACACTTAAAAGAAGACAAAACTAATTTACAGAAAACCTTTGCAAGACATAAGAGCTTGTTTCACTCATAATATGAAAAAAATGAACTAATTTGCCAGTGGAATTAGTACTTTATCAATATTAAGGAATTATTGACTTAAAACAAGCTTCTATATCTTGCAAAAAAAACCTTGTTTTTGTCTTATTTCAATTTTAAGTATATATTTGCAATAGAAACCAGATAAAAAAAAAATACTTTGTTAAACTTTTTGTTTTTGCAGTGCAGGCAGTCTGAGAAGTCAAGATTCTAAAAAAAAAAAAAAAGTCGACTTTCTCTTGTCCAAACAGCTGAAACGCTTCCTCTCACACTTTCTACAGCTGGATGAACTTACGATCTGCAGCGTCCACCGAGGGGACCTGGGAGGTGTCGCCTGAGGATACCACGGCCACGCCGTCCACCGGCGTCCCGGCGGAGACTGAAGCGGCGGCGGAGGTCTGGGCGGGGGCGGGAGACACTTGAGACGGCAACACGCCGGCTTTCTTTGGTGCGACAACGACGCTTCTGCAGAGAGAAGACATTTATCATTCCTTTATTGTTGTCCTGGAAGAACAGCTGGGAGGAAACGCTGAGCAGGACACGACAGAGGAAGAATTCAAACACTGATCCACAGTAAGACTGCCTCAGTGACAACTCGTTAACTTGTTCTTTTAAAAAGGAGATCAGACATTGTTTTTTTTTTTCTCTCTCAATGATAAAAAAGAAACAACAAAAAACACATGTGGCGAAGTCTGAAGTACAGTTTACAAAGAACAAATAAACTGAATTTTAAGGTGGAGAACCTTTATTACGCAACGACAGACATCACTGAACAGCTTAGGACCAAAACACATTAAACCTTCCAGGCCTGCCAGGTTCTGTTCTGCATCCAGAACCAGAACCAAACATAGAGAAGCAGCATTCAGTTTCCATGCATCGCAAATCTGGAACAAACTTCCAGAAAACTGCAAAACAGTTTGTTTTTCTGTCTCTAGTTTTAGCTTCAAATTCTGTCAAAAAAAGAGAAAAAAATCTATTCTATTAAGCACCATTTTCTATCCAATTATTAATCAGTTAATCCATTAAGCAATCACCAGATCAGTACAGTACACAGTATTAGAAGGATTTATTAGCTGCAGATGGATCATTTGACGTAAATGACCAAACATTCACTAAAGGAATGTTGTTGCATCTTAGAGAATAACATGTTTATTTTAAAAAACTAATTCAATTGTTTATTTTCATATTTTAATTGTTTTTTTTATATATCTATATTGTATAAAAAAAGATTAAAGGGTAAAGTGGAACAATCTACTAAATGGAACTTTTTTTATCGGATTAAGTGATTAATCATCAGAATGATATATAGATTAAATAGATTACTGAAATAATCGTTAGTTGCAGCTCTAATGACTGGAATTAACTTGATTACTTATTATGGATTTTTGCCTGAATATTTCAAATGAGCCACATTATAGACGAGGTTCAGTGAATCTATCCAAAGTGCAGCAAGAGGATGTGATGCCACATTTGATCATTTTCAGGTTTACACTTTTGTCAAATCCTTTGCTGGTAGCAAACTGCAAAAATCAAAACACACCCGGGCTATTAATTGTACAAAAATACTTTATAACAGCTATACTCAAAAAAATAAGAAAAACTCCCTGCCAGAGATGAAATCTGTTTTATCTTGTAACAGCAATTCAGTCTCTTCAGATCGTGCCGTGAAAGAAGAAGAAGAAAAAAAGTGTTTCTCAGAATGGTGAGCCAGAGAAGAGTTTCATTCCCATCTGACGAGCAGAAGATGGGCGGAGAGCGGCGTTTAGATAAGCTGTCAGTTTGCAGCGGGACTCTTGACAGACCACTGGTCATATCAAAGGGAGTCTGGTCCTGCTTATCAGTGCTCACACAGTGAAAGCAGGGTCTAATCACAGACTACTGCTGGCTCTCAGAAACACAACCCGACACGGGCTCACCGAGATACGCAAACGCTCCGATCGGACGCAGATCGCTGCCCTGCGTGTGCAAACTTCCACGCACTCAGACGGCCAGGCTAATGTTTTCATCGTCGGTTCCCGTAGTGTTGACAGAACCCTGGCCTGGCTGCAGTATGGGCCTGGCCTGGGCTCAGTCTGAGTTCAGGCGGATTAACTAACGGGCTCCGCGCGCAACTGAAAGCGCACTTTTGGGTTTCCATGGAGACGCGAGCAAATAAGAAAACTAAATGGAACCGATGTTGACGTCCTGTGGGGTTTAACCCAGAAAGCTCGCTAAATCCAGGGTGGTACCGACATTACTGACAGAACTTAAACACCTACTATGGTCCTGAGAAAGACAAATAAAAAAATATATGTTTAAAATATATACTGCGACTGAGGACGGTGGCGCAAATATAGCGTCGTTTGACCAGAAAGTTGCTCTTAAAGTGCTGACATCCATGCTAGCAAGCTTCTTCTTTCTTTCTTTTTTTTTTAAGTTTTATTAGCCTTTATTTGAGAATGGTCAGAGAGGAAAGTTGGTGACGAGAGAGGGGGAGAAGACATGCGACACCGGTCTTGAGGCTGGGACTCGAACCTGCGACAGCCGCCTGCAGTACAGAGGCCTATGTACAGCTTGGCTAATGGTAACGCTAGCAGACTCCTCGGCTCCTCTGCTTCTTGAACTTTGAGGGGACAGGAAACGTGCGCCACGTTTCTGACTCGTTATTTATGACTTGTGTTGAAGTATGAAGTTGTTAGCAAATGGACAGGAAGTGGTTTAAGAGACACCTGACCTCAGATTCCCTCTGTGTTCATGTACAGACCATCATAAGTCACGATATCACCTTCAACAGTTTCACCAAAGATACATTTAATGCCTATGTGTTTAATACAATAAATAGTTAATATACAACGCTTAGCCTGATGCCCTCCAGGCTTCCGGGCCGTGTTGCCATGAAACACCCCGGCTGTGAACGGTGGCTGAGGGACAACGGGCAGATCGAGCGCCCCCTGTGTCTGGAGGTGTAGCGGTGCGCTCACGGCCCTGTTGTGTTCGGCCTTCTATCCGCGCCGTAGCAAAGCCCGGTGAATTATTCAGCAGGTCATTAGCCACACTTATCACGAGAGAGCCGCCCGAGTCGATTAATCAGCCGTGAGCGGCTCCACTCAGCCCCCAAACAGAAGCCCACTGCCAAACGTGTGTGTCCGCGCATGTGTGTGTGGCTGGAACTGAATTATTTAAAGCTCTCAACACAGAGAGCATAACAGCAGTCAGCGCTCTGACTCCACTGATCTCTGTTGTTTTAGCTCAGGATGTGACTGAGAATAAGTTGTCTTCAGAGCGCATGGAGGTAAATACTGTTTTCCATGTTTCACTGCAGACCAAGGAGGGTTTCATCACTTATTTCAAAACTTTCCGAATGCAATTCTGTGCAGATAAAAGTAGGAAGGCTTCAAAATGACTGCAGACGCAAATAACCTGAATTTCAAATGACTTCATCAAGCTGTGTTTGGAGAGATCTTAACCTTGATGACACACAGAGGCTCATCGAGTTTGCAGAAGAGATAAATGTTGATTTGACTATTTTTGATCTAAATCACGTCTTTGTTTTTTTTTGTGTTGTCAAAAGTAAAAAATGCAATCAGTTTAACCACAATAGAGCTCTGTGATTAATCAGGATTAATCACTATGCCTCACTTTGTAAACTTGAAATGTAAAAAAGTTTGTTTTCCAAAAAAAATTAAAAACCGAGTTGTTTGGTTTGTCTCAGTTTTTCATATTCATATTCTAAACTCAGAAACTTAATCGTGAACATGAAACACAAACGTGTTTCTCTTTCTACTGAGAAAAAATTGTTAGTTGCAAATTTCACCGACATTTTGTACCTTTTTTGTTTTCTGTGACATTACTTTTTTTACACACACAATTAGGCGACATTTGATTATGGTATACAACAAAATAATGTTTCATCTTAGAAAATCTAGAAAGTGGATCTTCCTCCCAAATGTCTCATTTCTGAAGGGTATGGAACTGAAAATGTCCAACATCAACATGAACAAGTGTGTGGACAGAAACCTACTGCTTTAATTTAATTATTCATTGACCAGTATTACTGTCATTTATAACTCGCCAGACTCAAGAGAAAGTTGGTTACTGCATCTGTCATCTATGTCTGGGGGCGATAAATCAATTTTATCAATTAATGACATTTTTGGTTTTTGAAGATTTAATTTTTGGAAAATCTGGATTACCCCCATTTGCACTCCTTGGGTTTCCAAAGTTCAGAGTGACGTCAGAGCTGCTTGTTTTACAGAGTCGATTTATTTGGACTTTGAATTCTGCAACGAATATTAGGACCAGGCTACAATTATTTTTTGTCTAATCACGGGAATAAAGTTGTGATATTATGAGGACAAAGTCATGATTTTATGACAATTGAAACATGAATGAAGAAAAACAAAAGATTTAAATGAGTAATGTTGAGCATCTTGCTACGTACATGTGTATACGCTTTACACAATACTTCAAACTTAATAGAAATACTTAATCTTTTAATACATAGGCATCAGATTATCAGTAGGAGGACTTTGAAATGATCACGTCAGAATTTAGCAACCATCAAAGTTTTAGCTTATTAAAATAACAGTATTTCTTGTAATTTTCAGACTTTTTCTGGTAGACTGAATTTCTTTTCTGCTAATATTTTGACTAAGTTCTAAATATTAATTAAATATCCTTGTAGCTTGGCCCTAATAATTCATACAAATGATGGAAGGGATGACTGAAACAAAAGCCACTTTTTCAACCTGTAGTGTAAAAACCCAAATAGCCGAGCCTCGGCCCCCTTGTTTCCTCACATAACATGTTCACTAATCCTTTAACGACATTTCCACCGGCAGCATGGCTCGTCTTCACATCAGCTATAGCGCGCACGTCCAGCCTGTTATCAGGAATGCAAACAACTGCGGCATGTATATGCTAGCGTCTAACACTCGCACGTTCCTGCTGAACCGTTTCAGTCTCGATCCCAGACATGTACAATGACATTGTTTAGTTCTGGATAGTGTCAGCAAATATTTGCAGACTGGCTGTCATAACAGGGGCAAAGCTGAGAAATGCACGGAGAAACGCAGCAGGTCTGCAGCAGTAAATAAATCAGGTGGGATACTTCACCCTCTGACCCGGGGAGAGGTTTTTATCTGCTACATCCCGGCTTTTTTCCCATCCGCTGCGCCCATAAATCGGGCCCTCTGGGCAAGCTGGAAGTTGCCATGTTTTGACAGGAGATGTCGGTGTAGAATGTCGGCTGGTGTCGGTGGGAGAGCTGGAGCTGAGTGGGAGATGCCGAGCGGTGATGGAATGATTACCGCCGCGTGATAAAACGCCGGGGCGTGGGCTCGGCGAGAAGGATGGCAGGAGAAATGGTGATCTCTTAACAGATTGGACGGGCTGTAATGATGCGCACTGTTCTCAGAAATATTTAGATTTGATATCTGCAGTTGTTCAGCATCTGTGGTCTGAGTGCCGCTCTCAGCCAGGTGTTCCTGGAAAACAAGATTTAATAAAGATTACAAAACAAACAAGAGATTCCGGTGTGAAAGGCTTCCATCTGGCTTCAGACGTTTCCAGAAAAAAAAAAGAAAAAAGTTCTGATGTGAGGCAAACAGGAGACTCTGGAATCTGAGTATCCGACGGACATGAACTGTAGAGAAAGAACTAAGTTTTAAGTAGGCAACCAAACCAAGCTTCTATAGAGTCTTGGGTTAAAAAGTCTAATAATTGGTTCTTGAAGATAAATGGACATGAGGTGAAGTCAATGCTCATTTACCAGAGAATATTTGAATCCACAGATTGGAAACATCCAGACTCTTCACATCCTCTCCATCAACCCCTGGAACTCATTCAGAAACTGATCTGAATTTGTGTCCAGTCACTTCGGCAGGCACCAAGTTGTTATTCTGTTAAAAATATCTTAAAGTCAAAGCAGTTTGTAGGGTGATTTTCACACCGTTTTATCAAGACTCATGCTTTTTTATGTCTGTCCATTTCTTCTCAACTCCAGATGTTTCTGGGGCAAACCCGTCCGACCCTACGACTCACTGCAGCCGCTTTCACAGAAGATGACTTAAAGGAATCAATTCTAATCTACTTGTAGTCTGATTCATGGAAATGAGCTCCTGGGACTGCAGCAGAATATTGCTTGGCAGGAGATCAGTCAGAGCTCTTGGTCTGGTGATGGGCCAAAATGGATCAGGTCTCACTAGAATCAGAACAGTCAAATAGGAGGTTAGCATACGTAACAGATACTTTGTGGACATTTAGGATGAATTAGCCAAGCAAACTGGAGCCAATTGCCACCACAAATGCTGATAAGGAGGCAGAACTATGTATTTTCCATTTTATAGCACAATCCAGGTAACACGGTACCAGGAATGTCACCTTAAGTTGTTATAAACATGCAGTTTATATCAATAACTACTTAAAAGAAATGTAACTGGAGAAGCTGAATGGTTGATTAAAGGATTCCTCAAACGTGCATGAAAGAATCAAAGTAAAACAAGAGTGTTTTTGATGAGAGAACAATAATATAACATGATGCAGGAGTCCATTTTACATGATACTGTCCCTTTAGAAAACAACTAAAACTGATCAAGAATTCTTGACATCAACTGATATGAAAGCCGAATATCGTGATATATCATCCAGTACTAATCTCAGACAAGTACGCTAAAAAACGTGAAGTGAAAGCATTCGTTGAATTCTCATAGTCGCCCCACAGGCGTATTCCAACCATAAAGCACGTCAAGTCGTCAACATAAACATCTCAATGACAATCATCTCTGCGACGACAAGCTTTTAAATGAAAAATATAACCTACTGCCAAGTATCAGGTTACCGTTTTTGACTTTCCACACTGCAACACACACTACGGTCAACCGTGACTGTTTAGTGATGAAATGTCTCTTTCAGACAGGAAGCTTTCATCTTTTCCCCGAGCAGCAGCAGCAGCAGCAGAGGTAATGTTTGGTCTCTGCATGAGGAGGCTCCTGTAGACGCGGGCCGAGCTGTTAGCCTACGCTCTCCAGCCGTCCCTCTCTCTCTCTCTCTCTCTCTCTCTCTCTCTCTCCACCGAGGAGCTCAGCGGACAGGAGCCAGTCTAATCCCCCTGATATGAGGAGCGCCCTGAGACCTGACAAAGCATTCCTCAGATAAAGGCCCGCCGTCGCAGGAGATGCCCTGGAATTCCCACAGTCGGAGGCCAGCAGACTGACTGCGAGAAAAGTAGAAAGGTTTCCCTCGGAACATGAGGGCTTTGACTTGACACTCGTCTCCCCCCCTCACTCAACCCTCCCCAATGCGTTCCCAGATCTGTTTTCTTCGTCTCTCTCCCCCTCAAAACCCGCTCCGTGCCGTATGCAAGACGTCTGAGAATCAACGCTCCAAATGCAAACCAGACCGATAGCCATCCTCTCTCACCTGGGTTTGTCTGTGACTGCAGCACCCTGCCGTCTTTGAAGCCTAACAGTCTCCCTTTCACCCCCAATCTCAGAGGTAAAGCAGTGATACCTTTTACCAGTGTTGCCAAATCCATTTATGTTTTAATGAGTCACGAGTTGTATTTATTTTTGGGTCTATTTTTGAACATGAAATTGCTTATTTGGGCTCGACTGTCTTTCTGATAACAAGATAATCTCCCACCTCTCCAAAAGCAGACGACAACAGGAAGCAGTAGGAGGATGATGATTTGCTTTTGGGGTTTTTTTGGTTTTTTTTCCAGACAATATTCAGCTGGCTCCACCAGATCTCACAGCATCACACAGTTCATAAAGAGTTGAGTCTCATTCCAGCGTGTTGGATCCGTAGCTCTTCTGTAAAATGGCCGACTACAATTTCCCCAAAACGCTGCATATGTAGCTACTCTCAAGTAAAAGGAGCTTGTCGCTCCAACGCCTGAATAATACGCAGACATCTTTTCTGATTGGGTGATGGATGATCAGCGTGAGCGCCATGGCCGAGTTATGAATATTTTCAGTCATGATGTTTACATCCGTCGCTGCCATACTTTTAATAACTTATCACTTGTTTATGTGCGTAAACAAGCTTAATCATGTGCGATTTTATCTTTATTTCTTATTTAATGGAAACAATGTCATTGTGAAAGTGTGTTTTTTCGACATTACAAATATTTACGCACAATTGGTGACAAAAAAAAATGGCAAGCATGTAAAAACAGCTTTATTAAATAATGGATATTAAAATGGAAAAATGTAATTTAATTTCACCTATATCTATTTATTTGGTTTTTTTTTAATAAATATAGAAGTTTATACTGTTTACAAGTGACCTCTGTTTTACACAATGTGGTGGGTTGCCAGCGAGGCTGTTTTTGGGGCTTGTTTTCTTAGAGCTGGTTGCTTGTTTTTATCATGATCTAGCAACACCGCCTTCTACTGCTAAGAAAAGAGGAGACAGGGCGAGACGAGCAGCTTCCGTCTCCCGTCCTCAGAGAGGACTCCTGTCTTCCTGCAGGCAGGTTGTTTGAAGACCGATTTTCTCTGCATGACAGATGGCAGAAAAACCAAACTTGGTGCTTCAGAACGCTTTTTCAAGATCCACCAAGGCCTCCTCTAAGGACGCCGAGCCGAGACGTCTTCAATGTCTGACTTTCAAAAGTTCCCTGCAGCTATGTGAGGACACACATCATCAGACTGTTGACAGGAAATCTGGAGGATCACAAAACTTTATACCATATGGGTTTCAATAACCGTCAAAGCTGTCAGCTCCTGACAATTCTCCGATTTATTCCACAGACACATAAAGATGCAGAGCAGACAAGCTTGAGTGGTTGACATGGAGACATGTCCAAAGCAGCGTTTTCAGCCTCCTCACCTATCGAACGAGCGAAACTGGAGCGATGATCGTCGGTCCAAGTCGGTCACGGGTCCCAGAAAGGACAGGGGCAGCAGACTGGGGTCCACCATGACATCTTCGGCCGGCGCGCTCACCAGGCTGCGGAGGATGTCCTTCACGTTCTTGGACTTTGAGTCGCCGCGGACCTCGGAAGACAGAGTGGACAGGGCTTCCGAGACGGCGTCTGGGCCACCGGAGGAAGACAGGTCGGCCTCGCTGGCCACAGCCGACGTGTGGTCATCGCCGATGCCCGAGTCGTAGCGTCTTAGAGAGACGCCGTTCTCCACCTCGGCGCTGCTGTCTGGAGAGAGAGAGAGAGAGAGAGAGAGAGAGGATTAACATTATTGTTAACGTCCAGATTTGCCGCATCTGACTTTGTATGGTCCAGAATTATGATAGGTGTCACATAATTGAGATAAATAAATAATGATTGTTCAGACTGCAGGCGCTTTGAAAACAATCGACATATCCGAATTTGTACCACATATCGTCAGCTTCCTAAAATAATGGCCGAAGTCATTATTTTGCCAAAAGTAATTTTGGCAAAATAATCAACTCTAAAACATCCAAAAGATATTGTAGAAAAAAAAAAAAAAAAAAAAAGAAAGATACATTTGTTTGTTTTGTTTGTTTTTTTTGAGTTGTGCTTGGTTAATGTTGTCGTGTTTTTGAATATGTTGCGTTTAGTGATTTGTTGATGTGGTTTTGAACTTCAGGGCCACCGTACTGCTCTGCTCTCTGGATGCTGTATCTAACCACATCCCAGTCTTTTTATGATCCTGGTGGCATTTAAATGAATCCACCTGCTTATGTGTGTGATGGTGACACTAGCAGGGCAGCAGCGGTTTTTATCCACTATGACTCGTGAAGAGTGGCCCCAAAATGGATGACTAAAACATTTGGCACAATCTGGCGATAAAAACCTTCACCGTCCTCCTCCTCACATGCAGCTGAAGCGACTCTTTGTCTGAGTACCTGTACTCCTGGTAGACTGGGAGCGGAGAGGAGGTTTTCTGTCGTTGTGGGGCTCCAGAATGTCCCGATACTTTGACACCATGAGGACTGAGATGAAGTAGACCACTGCCAGCGCCAGAAACTGAGCCTGCTTACTGTCCTCCTGGAACAAAACAAAACACACTAAACGGTCTGATCTGGTGGACGCACTGAGGCCGGCGCTGTCCGACTCACGATGTCTCTGAACACGACGGCCCTGAGGCGGTTGATGTCCATGTCCTGCAGGAGACGGTCCAGGTCTCTGACGGTGGACATCCCCCCCGTCACCGCGTCGACGGGACTCTGTATGAATGAGAGTGAGTCTGTTAGCAGTTAGCACACGTCTGCTTATTTGAACTGAGCTAACGATGCTACAGGCATCAGAGGGGGGCCATATGTAGAATTAGTTTCACAGTAAGTAGGAATATGTCTATTCAGCGACTTCTACTCAAAAGCAGAGTTTGGTTACTGCCAAATCTGCTTTCCAATTGATTTATTAAACATGATTAAATGCATCAAATATGATCCAAAAGTGACCTAAACCCTGTTCTTGCAGCTGAGACATGTTAGTTTTTATCCCCAAAAAGATTTTGTAAATTAGATGCCTGTCCATAAATAAGACTAACATGCAAAAAGTCCTATATGCAATGATTTACCCACACCATTCTTACAAAAACACTACTTTGTGTGTTTAATTGCATGATCAGGTTACTGTTGAGCAGGTACCAAAAGGTAATAATATCATTTCCTTATGATTTTCAATTTTATTTTCCCATGAGTAATACTGACTTGTAGATTTTGGCCTATGGAACAAAAGTGTATGTGTGGCTCTCACACACACATACACACGGATGCACACACAAACACAACAGAACATCTTTCCCACAAAGCCACTGCATTATAAATGAGCTCCAACACCCAGTTCAGGGAAAAGCAACACGGCTTTCCTGGAAGTCACTGGATCGAATCAAAGGACCAATGACAGCAAGTAGCAGGGTGTCCTGTAATACAATAAGACATGAGCTGATGCAACCAGACCTGATGGCTGCTGAGGAGGACGAAGGACGAGCCTGCAGGGGGTTTAATGGCAAGGACAGCAACGGGACAGGAGTTAATTTATTTATTTATTTGTTTGTTTGAAATGGAATATTGCGGCTTTTTATTCGGCGTTCAGAAGCAGAGAAGAACCAGATCCGACTCCACCAGGTCGCAACAACCACAATGACGATCAGGATGGAAGAGGAGCTAAATGTTAGCTAGCTTCCGCTTCACGGATTCTGCTGCTACAGCAGGCGCCGCTGCTTACTTTGATTGTGCACCAACACCACCAAAAAAACGTGGTGCCTGCATACAGCATATATAAATTCAAACAACAGTGCGACACATAAAGTTGTGTTAATCTACCTATTATAGTCTAAGTAGAGCAGGAGACGGTTTAACTTGTTGAAGAAATTAAAAAAAACTAAGTGTGGTGCAGAGGTCAATTGGAACTGTAACAAGTGCAGTAGTGCTGTAGTTATTCGGGTCTGGCTCGGACAAACTGTCTTGGGGTTCGGGTCAGGTTGGATGTTTTAGGTTTCGATCTAAATAGGCAGCATCATGGGGGTTTGCATCCTCAAAACAAGCATCTCTTAACCCCTCGTTGATTCTTATGTTCAAAATGTTATGTTCTTCAAACATCTGCAGTCAATCAAATGTAACAGCTACACTCGAAGTCAAAAACGCCCAGATTTTCAACCATTTCACTGTTTCCTTCATTGGAGCTCAAACTCATCAGCTGAAGGAAAACCAACTTCCCTGAATAACCGTGGTCCAAATTAGATTCAAAATAAAAATGATTTCAAGCTGAGCAGCGTGTTCTTTTATATGATTTTTCGATTCTACGATCAAAGTAATTTTTTTTTTGATCGATCGCCCCATTCATTTTTACCTGCAGACGTTGGGATGTCGCGTCTGATCTAAACATGAACCACTGATGACCGCTCACACAAAAACAAGACAAATACTATAACAATGAACATGAGAGATTTCAGAGATGAACTGAGTAAAGTCAGTATCAGCAGAAACAAATACGGTGATCAGTGTCTTTCTCATCAACGACATCCTCTTGAACAAAGTAGAAAACTGATGGAGTGAGTTGACTTGCCTGAGCAGACGCAGACTTGGCCGTTCCCACTGCGGTGCTGGGCATGACGGTGTAGCTTCTGGTTGGACCTTCTGCTCCTTTAAACTGGGCTTGTTGACACTCCAGACAGTTTCTCACTGCCATAGCACATACTGGGGTGGGAAGGGAGAACAGTGGGATGATTCATATTATATGTCATATAGTGGATAAAATGACAGAAGACATGTGAAGTAGAGATGTGAATCTTTCAGCGTCTAGCGTTTCCATTCTCATTTTTAGGGTCCCGATTTGATTCAGGAACAATTTTCAATTCGCAAACCAATTTTTCTATTCAAACGGTCTGGAGACTGTTAAAATTATGTGACTGACGAGAGGAAAATACATTTTTAAAAAAAAGAACATCAATTTAAACAATACTACAAGGTTCCATACCGATGCATTGCCAAAACTTTTCGACCCTATGCCTTAGCTTCTGATCAGGGACAACAAACTCTCAGACAACTATGCAAAATATCCAAAGAAACATCCACTTTTCTTTCCCCACTTCTGAATAACCGTTTCATTGGTTTAGCAAAAAGACGATTCCTTCAGTCATTTTCCTGTCAGAAACTTGTCCAATTCACATTTGCTATGCTGGCTGTAGGCGCAAAGAAGCCTGATGAGTCTGACTGGCAGTGAACCGGAAAGACGAGCGTGGAAAATAAATGTTATTTTCACATGTGTTTCGGAATCATGATTAAAAAACAAATTTGATTTTACGATTACAAATGTTTCATTCATTCTCCTTTTATCATTTTTGCTTTTGTTTTTATGCATCTTCTGCTGAGCTGTATACTGCATCACATCTCATCGATTTATATTGAAATATGAACAGCTTTGTGCATAACTTGATTATTTTTAGCTTAGCTGCCTGGCTTTCTGTTACAAAAAAATAAAGAAAGAAAGAATTATTCAAAACACAAAGGCTGAGTTGACACGTAATGCAATGGGCAGGACACTTGCAAATACGTTCAACTAAAAGGGATTTTTGAGGACTTTAAATCAATTCTGAATTCCCAGGACTAGGAAATGTGATTCTCCATGGAATCTTCTTCTTTTTTCCACACCTCTAAAGTACAGTAAAGTGAAACCCTGTGGATGAGCGCTGCCATGGCTCAAAGGCAACATAGGAGGCCTGGAGAGAGAGAGGAGCAGCTGAGAGAGACAAGAACAGGAGAAAAAGTGGGGCCACGACAAGGTCGGCGCTCCAGCCGACTCTGGCAGCTCCGCTCACTCTTCCCTGCTCCACCTCTCCTCCCAGGGTCACAGTGTGTGTGGTGGGGAGGAGTGAGGCGTGAAGGGTTGGGGGGGGGGCTCCTGAATCATATCCACTCCCATAACAAATGGCACCGCTGGCTGCAAGCGTGCTGAGTAGGCAGCAAGATGCATCCTTCAGCAGAGGAAAAAAAAAAAAAAAATCTGGTTTCCCCGACAACTTCAGGTGGGTTCAGAAGTGACACGGTTAACGTTTTGTAATTTAATGTAGCGCTCCTCCCTGGAGCCCTCCACCCGCCGCACCCCCGCTGTGCTGCGCCTGACAGCTGACAAATGTTAACTCTGCAGCATTAAGATTACCAAGGAGGGAATTATTCCGGTTGGAAATGGGCTCGCTGTTTCCATTAGGACCACTCCTTCATACAACCATTTATAAAAGAGAGGCAGAGGGAGGAGGGGATGGGCACGCCAAAATCTTGTTACAGTTTTCCAAAATCAGATTAGGTGCCAGAAACGGGGAGAGCATACCTCATCAAATATTCATTTCATAAAGGCGGCGCTCTGCGGCAGCAGTAGTGGCGATGTAATCCAAGAGAAAACATCTTCTCTGCACTGCAAAAACACTCTGATCTCACACAGCATTTGTCTAGTTTCTAGTTCACATTCGAAGTAAGACAAAACTAATTCAGAACATTTCAACAAGAAATAATATAAAAAATATTTAAAGTAAATCATTTCTTACTAGATGAAAAAGCACGTCTTCCATCAGCGGATTGTTAAAACTCAAACTGATTAAACTGACCTGCTTTAAATGAAGGTCTGCAAATGGAGCAAGTACTTTTTCATCTATTAAGAAATGATTGTCTTAAACAAGCTCCTATTTCTTGCTGGAAAGTTACTTGCGAGTTTTGTTTTACCTCAAGCTGAAAACCAGATCAAAATTACTTTGGTAAGATCTTGTGTTTTTGCAGTGTGAAATACAAGAAGTCAGCATTTTGGTTCCTGATCCCTCCTCAACCTGGATATGATTGGTGACAACACTGGAGAGATTTTGTGGGTTTCTGGAAAACGGTTCTACTTTCCTGGTTGTTCTGAATTCTGAGTTTACTGGGTCAGAAGGTCGAGTACAGCCCAGAACCTGCATGAAGCAGTGACTTCCGTAGCCTCCATCCAGTGACTGTTAGGTGAGGGTTTTAGGTTTTATATTCTTGTCAGAGGAAACCTTAATAGCCAGGAACAGGAAGCAAAAAACATTGCTGGAGGCTGTGCAGCAGTGCAGCGCAGCTCTGCACAGCCAAGGCCATTATGATGGCATCATGCTAGCAGCCGTTCTAAAGTGTTGCCATTCAGCAGGGTTATAATAACACGATAAGGCTAAGCAGGAGAGGAGAGGGTGAGAGCTGCTGAATTTAACAAACATGACCACAGAATGAACAAAGAGCTCCTGTTTCTACTGCAGGTAAAAACAGGAGCTAAATGCAGCAGCTTTAGTTCTAGATGGCTATATTTTCAATATTTACTCAATAATATGACCAATTCATCTCAAAACAACAAAAAGGAATCCATTTATTGATAAGCTGCTCTGTTAAAACTTAATGTCAATAAAGTGTAAGGATAATCTATTGAGTATCTTTTTGAGAAACTGATAAATAACTGGATTGCAAAAAGGTGATTAATAGATTTTTGTCCACAGTATTTGAACTGAGGTAAGTAGAACATACTTAAAGTTTCTCTTATTTCATCTTAAATGCAAAATGTATACATGTACGTTTGCACTGTTTTAGCTTAATTACTTCTTTCACTGTGATGTTCTTTCAGCAAATGGCTTTTTTTTAGTCTGTAGGCTCCAGTTAACGATTAATTAACTACTGATGTAGTTCACAATTATTTCAATAATTGATTCATCGTGATTAATAGCTTCAACCCTGATTGTAATGTAACAATTTATAACAGAATTGAAGTGGGAAAAACATTAAACAACAAGAGTTGGCGGTGTTTACCGAGGCGGAGGCACTGGCGCAGGATTCCCCCCGACGACATGTTCTTCTCCGCTTCGATCTCGGTGAAGTTCAGAGAACTGGCGAAGATGAGAACGTCCGCCAGGTTGATGAGGCGCTGGAGGAAGGTGATGGAGGCCTCCACCGGCAGACCCTGGGACGGCTCAATGTTCTCCAGCTCATGCTGGGGGGCCACGGCGAAACACAGCACCAAGAAAGAGGGCAAGAAAAAAGCAACACAAGAAAAAAAATACAGGTTTTAATGAACATTCTGATGTGTTAAAAATGCTAATGGAAAACAAAAAGTCAGCACAGACTTTTATCCATCTGCTAATAATGAACTAAAACCTTATCGGTGCCCCTATTAATGATGTCTATAAAGTTCCCTACTAAATAATCACTACATAGACCTTGTGACCCCCTGGGTGGCGCCGTTGACTACAATTCACTACCAAGAAAACATGTCACACCAGCATTCTCAAACCACTTCCTGTCATGGTCCTCTTCAGTGGTAACATCCAGTTGTTAATCATATGATTAATGCAATTCCAAAAAAGTGCTTCCATTGTAGATTTGCGAAATAAACCAATTTTGATACAGCCACAAAAAAAAATGGAAAAATAAAAAAAAATCACCTCATTCTGCTGGCAGGACTTTTCATTGAAAAATTGCAGTGTTTCCACTAAGTGAAGGTATTTTTGAAATGTCAAATTGCACAATTATCAGGTCAACAGAGAAGCAGCTACTGCTGATGTGAGTTTGAGGAGAAAGAGAAACTGATTAATAAATTAAAGGTTTGGAGATACTGGTCAATTTTAAAGTGTAAAGTATAAATTTAAAAATAACTGTTACATTTATTTGATATAAAATTAAAGCTTAACTGACATAATTTAATATCAGTTACAGTTAATAATAAATTAAAAGGGTTAATTACTACCAGGCTTCTCCTTATACCTGTTGTCTTTACTGTAGCTGAGCAGGGAGGTGGAGGTATTTGTTATCCAACCCTTGCTGGCAATTAAGCAAAGATCAGTGAGAGCACATTTAGTTTGAAATTCAGTTACTGGTCCCACACTACTGCTAACTGGATTATACTGGGACTGAGCATCGGCCCATTCCTTAGCCAGGCTGGCCGGGTCACCGTCCAAGAATCACATCAGAGCACTGAAGTCATCGGGGGTCAGCGCAGACTCAGCCAAGCTAACGACGTTAGCAGGCAGCCAACTGTAGTCTAATGTGATTGGAAAAGGTCAGCCTGGATTGATCGGTTGTTGTGGGCAGAGCCGCGGGCCGGCGCTGCGAACAAAGAGCGGAGAGAAAGGAAGCGACTCACGGAGGCAGATGTGGCGGCGGACAGCAGAGGCAGGATGCCTCCGCAGGCCATGATCAGGTTGTCCACCACCTGGGACACCAGGTGGATGCTGTTGTGGACAAACACAGCGTTCTCACTGCTGTTCACAAAGTCCAGGACCGTTTTTGTGGAGTGACTTAGAGAAAGGACAAGAAAGTGTGACGACATGTTAGAGTCAAAGTAGACAGGGAAAAAGAAGATAGAGTAAGATAAAAAAAAAAAGTCAAATGTTAAGAATAACATCAGAACTTTGTTTAAAAGAAAAACAAGGAAAGTAATTTGATTTATTTCTTATTGCAACAGGCTTATATATCAAAGAAGATGCATAGCACAGATATGCATCGTACAGATACCATTCTACTTACTAAACACAAAATATTTAGCAAGAAATGTTGGATGCTGACATTGTTTGAACAAAACACAATGAGGCCCAGGCTGGTTTGAGGTCCTGAGGTACATCAAAGATGGCAACCGTCTTCCATCACATCACTGCTGTGGTTTAAATTGTTTTAATGAGATCTCAGAGAGCAGAGCTGCTGCAGAGAACCAACTCGCCTCCAGAAGCACAAAGCCTTTGGTTTGGAGAGATTCTCTGTTACAGGAAAACAGCTGTGGTTCCCAAAGGAGAAACGCTCATCTTTCAAGACTGTAAAGTTCTTATCAAATGAAATCTAGAAACGAGCTTGTCTGCTGTGAAATGAACAGCCGAGAGGAGCAGACATTGGGTTTATTCAAAGGTTTCTCTTACTTTCTTCCTCACTTTGAAAATCTCTTTAAAAATCAAACTTTCTAAGGACTCTTCACTTTGTTTCACTGAAACATAACTTAACCTAAGGAAGGCAGTAAAATAACAAATGGTGAATATTCTATATATACAATACGCCAACAATATTTGATATGTCAGCAGATGCCTAAGTTGTTTAGATTATGCCATCCATTTTAACAGTATTGGTTTATCTATAGTTACCATAAGATGGTGGTATGTCAACTCATCATCTGATTAAAATCAAAAATAATTTAACTGAGGTGTTAGGAACTTGTAAATAACAATGATTCCAGGGTAGAGTTCAAACAATTAGTCCAATTAATCATTAATAATTGGTAATGTGTGTTGGTCAACTTCTCAAGAGGACTTGGTAAACTTTTATTCAGTGAATCAATGTAACAGTAATGGCAACATGAGGAAAATGTGAGCCGGTACAAGGAGTCCTTACCTCCTCCACGCCTGAACGTCCGTCTCAATAGAGAAGAGTAGGTCAGTGAGGAGGCGCTGATGCATGTGGGACCAGCGGAACTCTGGGATACGGAACATGGTGGAGCGAGGAGCTGAGGTGCTGCCGTCTTCTGGCCGACTTGGTGGACTTTCTGCTTCCCCTGCTGCGCCTGTGGTTTGGCCTTGGCTTGATTCCTGTAGGGTTACACCAACCAGACAGAACTTTATCCGCCGAGCAGGATTCAAGAACATTGATTCTAATGTCCGGAGTCAATGAATAGATGCATACTGTAATAGAGGTCTCCTTGAGTTCAAGTCTCTCCGTGTCCACGGCAACATTTGCCACATCCAGCCGGGCGATTTTGATCTCTTTGGTCTTTCTGGCAGGATCTGGAGTCTTGCTGGTGCTGGAGCCTGAAGTGCTGGTGTCAGGGGCATCTGGAGGGGTCTCCTCTGCAGCAGACATATTGGACTCTGAAGACTGGCTTTGTGGGGTTCTCTCTGGAGCTGCTGCCTGTTGGTCTGAAGCAGCTCCTTCTGACTTAGAGGAAGACACCGGACCACTAACATTTTCTTTGGTGGGTTCCTTGACACTTTGGTCAGCTACGTCAGTTTCTGGAGCGGCACTTTCCAAGCAAGGCACCTGGTTCTCCACAGAGTCCTTCTCTTCTTTTTCTTTTCTCACTGTCTCTGTTTCCTGTTTGTCTTCTTCCGTCTTTGGCTCCTGTTCTCCGAGATCTTTTGTTTTGCTTCCATCCCCTTTACGCTCATCTTCCTCTTTTTTCACAGGCTCTCCTTCTTCTCCCGGAGCAGCTGAAACATAAGACGACTCTTCTTGGCTTTCGTCCACATCGCTCGGGCAGATCTGGTCACTAACGGACGACACATCCACCAAGTCCTCGTTGAAAATGGAAGCTCCGCCCAGCACACTGTTCTCCAAAGGAGCTGGAGGCTCGGAGGACATCTGCTTGCTCTCATCTCCTTTTTCAGAAGCTACATTTGACTCTTCGGTTGAAAGCTTGGATGAATCCCCTTGTTCAAGGTGAGCTACCTCTGTCTGCGCGTCATCCTTTGTTGGGGCAGCAGAATCTTCTTCCGTTGTTGGTCCAGAAGCTTCACTCTGGGCATTACCTGACGTTTCTGCATCATGGCTGCTTTTCTCAGATGCTGGCTCAGTGACTTCATCTTTGTGCACCGCAGTAGAAGTTTCTTTGTCAACGTTTGACTGATGATCAGAAGACAACTCCACTTTCTGTTCTTCCTCAGCTTCGGCCAGGATGTTGGACACGGTGATGGACGATCGGTTCCTGTCCTCTGCAGCCTCCACAGGAATAGAGGTGATGGTGGAACCGGATGCTGAGTGGAGGGATTTTTGGGACCCCTCATCTATTGTGAGCTTGACGACTGTTGAGGATGCAATCTCTTCAGGAGGCGACCCATTGACAGATTTGGTTTCTTCAGAGATTTGGCTCACTCCAGAGACGGTGCGAACGGTGCTGCGAGAACTGGTCGACCCCTGGTGCTGGTACTGATGGAACATGCGGGACAAACTTTCTTTGTGCTGCTCAAAGGTCACCTGTGAATGTACAGTTCATAACAATGTTAGAAAGAGGGCAGGACAATAAATCAGTACCAATATATACTGCAACAGACAAGATCATAATACTTCTGATAGAATGTTCAAACATTTCACTGAATTCCAATTAAGAACCGCACAGCATTCTGGGGGATGTAGGCAGAGACTAGACTTTAGTTGCTCAACTTCTTGCATGCAGCTAAGCAAAGTAGGAGGAGTCAACTAACTCACCCCCTAACTCTTTGTTACCTAGCAACATTTTCCAACCTGGACAAACACAGGTTGGAAAATGACTCCTGGTCCGTTGAGTCTCAATCAAATGTGACACTCCTGGCTGAGTAACATGCGCAGCAGCAGTTTGAGGGTTTGCTCAAAACTGTTTAAAAGTAAAAAAACAAAAGTGTGGAGGGTAAAGGTGGATAAAAAAGTAAAGGTCAAGTTTGGTAGTTTTTCTGATATGTGAAACAAAAAACTACTTAATAATCATCATTTACTGTTGTGAAATGCTGATATTGTGATTCCTTTTTCAGCCATATCATCCTTCTCTCGTTGGAAATTTAACTATTGTCAATGCTAACCATTTTGTGTGCAAGTTATACAGAGCAACAAAATTAAAGGCTTTTCAACTGTAGACATCTGGGTATGGGGCAATGCATTAAATATAAAGATTGCTTCCCTGCCTCAAATTTTTTTAAAACAGTTTAAACACTTACTCCAAACCAACCCTTGCAATTGTGTAGGGGGGCGGCTTGGGAAGGAGTGTTTCTGTTTGGGCATTCAAACAACATACAAACCCACAGAACATCAATCTCACAACTCCAAAGACTTCAGACAGCTGAAGCTTTGAGTTTTTCTCCCCAGCTCCGCTTCTTCAGACCATAAGCTTGATTCATCGTTAGGGTCGTCTAAACTGGCTTGCCTACACAGATACCACAACTGTTCCTCAAGTTTACAGGGAATGGTCTGAAAATGAGGAAACATCGAGTTGTAAGGTATGACAATGACTTGTTGATGTCAGAACAACAGACTGCTTGAAGATGATGAAACGACAAGTCGCTCGAGTAATGAAAAATAATATCCTTGAACCTCAACATGCCAATCTTTGAAGCAGCTACAGCAGCAAGAGACCACACCGGCTGATGGTTATTAGACAGCCGAAAACAGGAAACGGAGATTATAATTTGGATCATAAAACCTGGACAAACACAGGTTGGAAAATGACTCCTGGTCCGTTGAGTCTCAATCAAATGTGACACTCCTGGCATATTGACAGTAACTAAACAGAAAACTGGGCAGAAACCCAGGCAGCTATTTTGGCTTCAAACAGACGTCGTATATGGAGCTTCTGCTCTCCCACTATACCAGTACCATTCCCACATTCACAAAAAGGGGTCATTTGCCAGATTATCTATTCATAAAAAGCTTGATATCTTTCTAAAACACTGCATTGGACACTGTCTTTACCATCTCAAATTCACGAGCTCAGAGGAAAATGCTAATCTATCAAAATATAATTCAAGAGTAAGCCTGTCAAGCAATATAATAATCCATTAAATCACTTCAATAATATCGTTCTGATTAATATTTTTTGATGGTCAATTTTGTTGTCAGAGACATCACAATCAATTTTATATTACAACTGGTTTCAGTTGTAAGAGGTATTTATTTCCATTTTATTTATTGTTTATGTTTGATGTGTTTTAGTTTTTCTCTTTCGGTTCCAGTGTTAAGTGAAGTGCTCTTTGTAAAATTAAAGTTTATTGGTCACTTGCATTATTATGCCATCATTATGAAAATGCTCTCAAAAGAGTAAAGTTTATTGCAATAATTTCTGGGACAATTCATCATTCACTAAAATTTGCTATTTTGTCAGGCCTATTTAGGAGGCCTTTTTTTTTTTCTTTAAACAAAATGGATCCCAAAAAATTGTGAAGTTTTAATGGACTAGGATGACAGATAGAGGGTGCATCTGAACAAACATCACCATGGAAATAGTCAGCTTACTCTAAGTCTATATTGTCAAAAGACTAACTACTCAACTTATGACGGTGAACCCAATAGCAGCAGCAAAATAATCTCAAAATCTTTGAATCTCAGTACATCACCCCACCACTGGGACTGTTTGTGGATAACTGCGTCATATTTAAAACTTCTCTCTCGTAAGCATCTGGCCGAGGCCTATTAACCTCCATCAGTCTTCCTATCATCTGATACGGGTAGACCAGACTGCTAGTCTATACCGACAATGGTCTGCAGTGGCATGTGAGGAAGAACCCGTCCATGTAAGCAGTCATAGATTAGCAGCAGATACTATTAGTTTCTGTCTTTTAGCAGTGCTGAGTGCGTGTCTGGCATCGGCAAATCCTCCCACGCCTAATTTAAGACCCTGCATTAATCACTTGGTTTGGAGCACAGAGTCGAAGATGGGGATGTGTGTGTGTGTGTATGCGTGCGTGCGCATATGTGTGTGTGGTGTGTGTATAGGGTTGTATAGGGTTGGTGGGGGGGGGGGGTAGAAACTGAACCTACTTGGCTGATTTTTCACCTGAGGCTATTTGGACAGAAGAAGGGGAAGAAGAAGAAAAAAAAGAGGAAACCGAGAAAAGAACAAACATGAGAACGCTGAAGATGAAAGAAGAAAAAAGGAAAATAAAGAAAGTGAGTGATTGAGAGAGGAAGAAAGGAAAGAGGGAGAAAGAAGCTGATTATTTGTAATTAATTAGGCGTTATTGTTCTAAATTAGCCCTCTACATGGGCGCTCATTAATCTTCTGTAGTGGGAAGCAGTGACTGGTAATCTATAGCCGTTTTCTGAGTGCCCGGCCTGCTCTAAATGCACCGGTTTTTCCACCCCCCCAGCCCTGCCTCTTCGTCCCACTCTCCCAGTGATCACACCAGACGACCTTCCAACCCATTAGTTTGAGCTTAATTTGGCATTCATCATTTTTAGCAATTAAAAGGCTGCATTAAGACTGCACTGCTGCAGACATTATGTAGGAAAGTGGCGAAGCACATAACATCATAGATTAAGGATGCCGTCTGTACATTAGGATGATGTATGCTGCTCTTAAACGGGGCTCTGCAAAAGATCCAGTTACCACTAGACAGAGGTAGTGTGTGTCTGTGTGTGTGTAGGCGTGTGTGTGTGTGTCTGTGGTTTCTGAAAGAGCATTTAGCTCTGCTCAAAAACACAGAAAGTGCCCTGGGTGGCTAAGGAATCAGTGCTGATCTAATCTAATTTTGGTCTCCTCAATGACTCGGCCGGTCTGGCCGTAGTGGGTTATGGAAAAATGTTAGGATAATGTAGAGGCTTTTCTAATTTGACAGCTAACATGGTATTAACTGGGTGCAACAAGCCCAATTCATCCACTCCCTTAGTATCTTATGCCAAGACACAGCACAAGGAGATTTTCCAACAAAGATGATATTTAATGACAATACATAGACAGGAAAAACAGTGTCAGTCTTTCAAACTACGAAAGATTTTGTAGTTTGAGACAATTTTGATCTTACATCAGAAAATAAGGTACTGGTTCTCACTTCGCTGTTTTATTCGGTTCTGTTCAGTTTCTACTTGATCTATCTGAATCCAAATTCAGCTGAAATTGTCTCTTAGTTTACTTTCATATTATGTTCTGCAGATTAAGTGTTGCATATGTTTGACATAACTGTCTTATATAAATAAATCCACCTCCTGGCCCTATGATGCTCAGGCATTATAGGGCCAGGCATCAGAATGAAGTCTCAGATACACTGAGGATAAACTCAGGTATACAGCCATTCTACAAATTACTCAGTTGCTTTTTATAAATTATGTCATATAAATGTATTGTTTTCTTATTTTTTTCTACAGCAGAAGAAAAGAAAGAGGAGTTGTGCCAAAAAAGCATAACAGACTAAATTTCAAAATGCTGGAAAAACTTTTTTTTGAATGAAAATTTGTGGAAAAAAAAAAAAAAAAAAACAGTCCACAAGAATTTTCATTCCAAACAAGTTCACTTAAATTTTTTTCACTTGGTACATGTTTACATTATTTTTTGACTGTATCTAAGAATATCAAATATATTTTGAATTTAACTGAAGTTGTGACAATACAATATGTAATATAAAATAAAATACAATGACTCTTATTGTATAAACTAGGTCATCAAATCAGTCTGTCAATGATGCTGCCTGTATGGATTTTTAATGCCCAGCAGGTGTCAGTATTCAGTGACACAGTATCGACACAGTATCGGTACAGTTTCGCAATGGGTCGAGACGCTTCATGACGCCTCATTTACCCATCACTACTTTGGAGTCCGACATATGGACTGAAGCCAGCTGACGGTAGGAGAGTGAAGGGCAGTGGGTCCTTCACACCTCAAAGCTCTCCCTTTTGGCGGGCTTCTTGTTTCCCAGACTGATTCTGATGCAGAGGGGCACCTTGAAGGGGATGCGTGAGCTGAGAGTGGGAGGACTGTGGTGTCAGTGGGCCCACCTGCTGGAACATCTGTCTGTTCACACGACATACATGCAGATGCACGACTTTGCAGATGACTGACAGAAGTATATGCATAAGTGCACTCTTGCAAAAGTGATGTCAGGTTTAACGGCGTTTTAATCTGAATAGAATTGGAGCTCGTACAGAAATGTGCATGCGCCGCTTTATCTTTTTTTAATTATGCAATTGTTTTTAACTACGAAATAAATTCCAATGTTTGATAAAGCCATTGCTGTTTTGATAATCTCATTTATTAGTTTAAAACAAAGCTCTGCAAATCAACCAAGACTTGTGTCAAAAAGTGATTAACCTCATGACGGCAAAATCTAGAAAAACTTGCATGTAATGAAGTCATGAATGTAATGTAAAGAACTGACTAAACTCAGATTTGTCTGCATGGAGTAAAGTGTTTAAACTGTTTTAAAAAATTTGAGGCAGGGAAGCAGGTGTTCTGGACCGAGTTTTCAGGCAGGTTAGAAGTTCTGTGTTATTAATAACTTTGTGCATAAGCAGTGCAGGTTAGTAGGCCAACCTCTGCAGAGCTTCACAACTGTTCCATGTGTGGATAATAAATCCCGATGAGGCTCACTGAATAGTCTTCAGAAATGACCTCGTGTCAGGGGACGAAGTGTTGCTTCTAGAGATCATTTAGCCTACTTCCTGTCGTCAGACAGGTGCGCTTTAGGCCATTTCTTAATTCCACATGGCTAACAACAGAGAAACTGAACCAAAAATCCATTTTGGAAAATTACTTGTAGTTCATTCACAAATTAACAACAGGGTGGTTCATTTTTTTCTGAATAAATTGAGTAATTTGAAAAGTGTATTTTGTATTTTCACTGGTTATATTTGAGTTTACAATGTATAGATCTGAAATATGAAAGTGTGACAGGAAAGCAAAAACGGAAGAAAAAAAATCAGAAAGGAGATCAAAACCTTTTCACTGTGACATCCTGCAAAATAAGTATATTTATTTGGATATCTTTGCTTCTTTATATTTGCTCAAGTATAGATATTAAAATCTCAATCAATACCTGTTATAAATCCTTTTTCCTATAACTAAATATTGCTAAGTAATTCTATCAGATTCAGGACCAATTGTTGAATTTCTACTTTACATAAAGCCAACTGGATCATTTTAAATGTTTAGGTTTTAAATTTCATTTTAAATACTGTGATGCTATGAAACTGTTTTTTGAATTGTCTTGGGGTATCTCAGATAATAATTTGATGATCTGAAATTAGGAAAACAAAAACAGAAAATCTGTAAGGTGGTAAATACTTTTTCACAATAATGTTCTGCACAATTTACATTTATTTGGGAACCATCGTTTCCTTGGACCTTTGCTCAAAAATAGGTATCAAAATCTAAATCAATACCTGTCATAAATGACATTACTGTAAGTGTAATTGTTGCTGAATATTTTAGATGCACAAACAATTGTTGCATTTATCTTTTGTGTAAAAGCAATTGGATCACTTTAAATGTTTAGGTCTTAAATCGAGTCACGCTATGAAATGGTATTTTAACACAAAGCAATGATGGTGAGTTTTTCATTCTGGCCCAACCCAGTCTATATGTGTGCGTAAAGTGCCGATATGCATTTCTGCATGCATATCTGCACTTTAGCCCAGGCAGCTCCCAGAGGGACGCATGTATTTATGAGGCCTTGTTCCTCCGATTGTTCTTGCTTTGCAACCATGAATATTCAATGTGCTCAGAGAGAAGGGCTTGCTAGAAACCCAGGAGAGGACAAAAAAAAAAAAAAAAAACTGTGGCTGGTAACTCACAATCACCCAAACACAGACACACTGATGCTATCACACACACAAGCGCACACGCGGCCCTGTGGCGGTGGGAGGAGAGAGCAACAGTGACAAACAACTCTGGTGCTACAAAGGTGGCAGCAAATCTATCAAACGGGACAATAAAATTGCAATTGAGTTTCTTTAGGTTTTGTTTTTTTTCATAGCACATGCATGGTGGCTACAAATAACGCACTACGGAGGTTCCCGGAAACTGCATGTGGGAAAACTCTCCTGGATATTTCTGAGCAGGAATTAGCTTTAAATCCCTAATTAAAAACACCAACATTGAAAAGAAAAAACACAACAAAAAAAAAAACAGTAAAAACTGCAATTTTTTACTGATCTCAGAAATAACATCACACACTCCTTTCTTCATGATGTTTGTGTCTTTTTGTCACAGCGAGACACACGTCTTCCTTCACGCAGAGGAGTGTGTGTGCCCCCTGTTGGCCGGCAGCGCTCACTGCAGCCCCCCACCCTCCAGGGGGTTACCGACGCCCCCTCATATCACGAGCACTTCTTTAACTCTACTCTCAATCTGCCAGCTTTAAAAGCCCCCCAGACCACAATCCGACACCGGCCTCAATTATTTCGCTGCCCTGGAACGGAGTTGTGTAACGTGATATCAACAAAGAATTTCTGAGGCACTGTTTTGAATACAACTTTTGGAAATAATAAGTGCCAGGAGTTTATTTTTTATCTGTTCGGCATGAAAGAAAGAGACTCTCAACATAAATAAATTATTTTTAAGAAAAAGGGCCGGAGGGGGGGATCCATTCCGACTGGGTCTTGTTGTAACGAGTTTTTAAACGATAATCAGCGGAAAGCCTCGGTGGTTTTAATCTGATGGGCGAAGGGAGCGCGTCTTCGGTTCCAGTGGGAGTTACCCAGCCAGATGACGGGGATGATGTCTCTGTGATGAGCTGCAGGTGGCACACAGGGACTGACTTATTGCTCTCATTTTCACTGGAGCCCAAGTGAGGATGAAGGTTACAGTTACGCTGATGTGATGACTGTTTAGGTTAACTATATTACTGCAAGATGTGAGTGTGTGTGTCATGTTCAGTTGAGCTTATATGAAGAGACGCCATCCAAATAGGAAAAAGGAAAAAAAATTAAATAAGGGGAGGTGGGGCGGGTGTTACTAGATACAGTCAACCTTTGTGTGTGTGCGTGACATAATGAGCACTCTGACCTTGGAGTGGGTGATGGACAGGGTGTCCACCCAGACGCGCCAGCCGCCCCACTCGTACTTGATGGCGTGGTAGAGCAGGATGCGGAAGACGGCGTAGACCATCTCGGTGATTTTCTGCTCCTCGTTGCTGCGCGGGCTGACAAAGCAGAGGGAGAGCATCCACTCCTGCCACACAGAGCACTGCAGCAAGCTCCTGGAACGACAGCGGGCCCCGGGCATGAGGGCCAGCCTCCGATCGGGTCGGGGAGCCCCTCCACCCGAACCGAGGCTGGCTGGTTGTGATAGTTTTGGGGGGTTTATTATAGTTTCATTTTAATGTAGTCGTGACTTTTCATTTGTGTAATTCAGTTTGTTTTAATTAGTTTTTGAAGTGTTTTTTCTTGTTTTTAATGATTAAATATTGTTTTGTTTTTGTTATATTAATAGTTTTAGTTTTCATATTTTGGTAATTTTTTAGGCGCATAATTCAAAAACCCAAATATTCATCAGAACATACTATTTTTCAACAAACTGACTCCGGTGTTTTATCCCGACTTTTGCTGTTGCCATTTTGCAAACTATTTTATGATTCATGGAGTGAAATAATTTGACAACAGCTGATATAAATTGCTTGTGCAAGGGAAAAAAACAACTTCATATTATAGCTGTAATTTCAGTACGTTTGAGATATCCCCCCCCCAATTAATTCCCGTTTTTATTTACTTCTGTTAACGAAAGTACTTTCTCAGTTTCAGTTTTCATTCGTTGTAGTTCACTATAATAACTTTGTGTCTTACCTGCGGTTCTCTCGGCTGTTATTGAACAGCTTGATCATGTCTGACAGGAAGACCCGGCGGACCTCCATGCTCTCAGGCGACTGGAGGCAGTTCTTCAGCAGAGCAGCGATTACCTTCAGGATCTCTGGGAGAGAAAAACAACCGTTTTAACAAGCTGGAGGGAAGAAAAAAAAATCCTTTTCTCTTTAATGCAGAAAATGGGAACCAACCATAAAAACCAAGCGTTTCTCCTTTGTTAGCCATTTTGAAATAAAGAACACAAAGGCCTTCTCTACAGTGAATCAATACAAAAGTAGTCGGTCACGTTCCCAACTTGAAAGCATATTATTTTGAATTTATGTCAGCGAAATGTGGCACATAACTGAAGTGGAATTAAAAAAATTAAATTAAAGTGAAAATTGCCAGGGTGAATTTTTCTCCCATCAAGTCGAACAAAATTGGTGTCAAGCGTTTGTGCAGCGAACCAGCACAAACAAAAACAGCTGCACAATTTCTGTTTGTGTCGATATCCACTCAAAGATATTAAAAAATGTTTCCAGAGGTCATCAAAGGTCACATGCAGAAATTTAAACATGAGGTCACTCAACTGTGCTGTGTTTGTGCAGCTAAAATTTTCTTTCATGCTTTTATAATTTTTAAGATTTAAATTAAGAAGAGAAAAGTTTCCAGAGGTCACAAGAGATAAACCTGCCCTACACAAATCTGCTTGATTTTGTAAACATGGGAGAGGGCTGGTTGACCTTCGATGACCTCTAGAAACATTTAATATCTTTAAAATGACAGCAGCATAAATATTGTGCTGTGCAATTATTTGTGTGCAGCAATTTTATTTGATTTGTCATTAAGGGTTGGTGTGTGTGTGTGTGTGTGTGTGTGTGTGTGTGCGTGTGTGTGTGCGTGTGTGTGTGTGTGTGTGTGTGTGTGGAGGAGGGTGGGGGGTTCACTCAGGTATAAAAATCTGACTGTCTGCATCCTACTTGAATCAAATCTAACAGCTTGGTTGAAGTTAGAACTTTCCAAATCCTAGCAATGCTTCACTTCACAATATCTCCTGCTCAGATCGGTTGCTTTATGGAAGCCTTGCTCTTACACACCAAGTATTTGCAACATGGACACATATCGGTCCGTGTAGAACTCATCGGGCCGAACAAACAAAAACACCTTTGGTCTCGGCCTCCATAACAGACCGGAGGAAAACGAGAGGGTGGAGCTCTGAAACGGTTGCAGTGCTGCGTGAACAGCCGAGCCGGGCTGCACACACACACTCCAGAGAGGCTTTGGCTTGCGTTAAACCAAAGAGACTGACTGTTTAGATGAATTATCTAGACAGTGTCAGTGTGCATTTGCCCTCAGCAGAGAGATGCTGGGGCTTGGATTTCACTTGTCTCTTCAGACCTTGGTGCTAACCAAATCCCCCCACCCGGTCTGCTCCTTCCAGACGCTCGTGTTGTTTCTACGCCTTAGTCACTCAAATTATGAGTCGCTGAACCTTTACCGCCAGAAAATTACCCCAGCATGTATTTGGAATGAGGACAGAGTGGATGGCGTGAGTCCTCCTTTTTTCTCTCTCTTTTTTTGTTCCATTTGCTCTTGGTTCTCGCCCCCCCCCAAAGTTAATTTGAGGGAAATGCTACTTCCTCGGTTTGTTTGATTGGCTCTGACGTTACTAAAGACTGCAATCAGGGGGCCATTTTGGGAGTTTGTCACAGATTAAATCAGGAGAATACAGAGCAAAGAAGAAACAGACCGGCGCTCTGTGCTCTGTAGCATGAGAGCACATGTACAAAGGTTTCCATAATTTTAATATATATATATATATATATATATATATTATATTATATATATATATATATATATATGGCCTGTCCAGCATGGCTGAGCAGGAGAGTTTTTAACACAATAAAGACCTGGAAGATAATCAGTGTGCGACTGCAGCACAGCCTGTCAGATTAAGGCTGGGTGGAAGTAAACCTCGGTTGTGATTACAGCGAGCGCTTACATTTCAAACTGATTAAAGCCGTTTGGAGAGTGTGTGTATAAAATGCACATGTGGGTGCAGAAGAAACGGGATAAAAGAGAGCTGGACCAGTTTCTTTTCTACACTGGGGAAGAAAAAAAAAAAAAAAAAAAACGAGAGAGAGCGGCAGATATTTTTCAACATGTGAAGAAAGTTGGAAGCTGACTGCAAACTGGACAAATGTTTCTGCAAAAAATTATTAAAATGCCGATTTAGACTGAAAAATGTCAAATTTATCACAGACATCCAGTAATCCATGCGTGTGCATCTATCAGTCAATAACTAATGTCTATGTTTATTTGGTTAAAGTTGTTGATGCCATTAATAGGCCCGCTACAAGAGTAAATTTTGCTGGACAAGAAATTGTCCCAATAATTACAATAAATGCCAATATTTTTGTTTTGAAACCGTTTTCAATATAATAATAATAATAATAATAGGACACTAATGCAAATTTGCTCTCTCAAAATTCAGTTTTGCAAACAACACTTAACACTGCAGCTGGAAGGTATTTAACATATCCAAAATAAAACATGAAAAACAAAAACTATACCTAAATAAAGAATAAAGGCTTAAAATCTGGTTTTATCATCTCCAACATTTTTTTATCTATTTGAAAAAAAGAAAAAAAAAAAAGTAATTAAAATAAATAAATCACAATAAATTTTGCTGGAGTATAAATTTTCCCAGTAATTGTGATTACCAGTATTGTTTTAAGACTATTTTCAAATAATATGTTGACAAAGTTTCCCTAACGAACTTTAATTTTGTAAGTGGAACTGGACGATATATAAAATATCCAAAACAAAACAAAAACGGAAATAAAAACTAAAAGCACCTGAAACCATAAATAAATCTCTCTAAGCAATTTCTGCTTCAAAGAAAAATGTAAATCATCAGAATGGAAATTTTTGAGGTCACGTTAATTTATCTTGTGATTAATTGATTAATTGCTTATTCTGACAGGTTTTGTCATTATGTTGGGAAAATGAAATCCTGTGGTTGTTTCTCTCATTAATATCATGTGGAGGTGAGTTTTCAAGCTGGTCCTCATTGCATCATTATGTGGAGATAACTGAAGTTTGATCACTGCTTTTGGTCAATAATGAGATTTTTAACTCATTATGTAGCGTTCCAATCTCTCAAAATGTTTAGAAAACATTGTTTGATGACGCAATTATCAACAATTGAGTTTAGCCGATTCATAACAAATGACGCCTGAAAGCCGTTTACAAAAATAACTGCAGCCAATGTATTGGTTTATGACAGAAATCTAAAGTCGATCCAATCAGATTCAGAGTCAGTTCCGCATATTTTGGCCAGAGATATAAAATAGTTTATGAAGCAAATTGTGAAAACAATACAGAGTGACCAAACTACCTCATCCATTTTAGATTACCCAATTAAAAACCGTATCAAGATAAATCCAGTCACTTACAATAATGCTGTATATAATTACATTTAATCATTTTGAAATTTTTCGGAGTCATTACATTTTAGAAAGATTGATTATGTCCTTAAAGAAATGGAGCACTTTTGTTTGGAAAACAAATGTTTTTTCCATAATCATCAACATTTTCTCCGTGTTCATCCAGACTTGGAAGAAGCTCAAAGTTCTTGAAATGAAGCCGATCGCGAAAAATGTTTAGGAACGGAACAGCAGCATGTTCATACTCATGTCGTCCTAAAAACAAAAGATTAACTATTATTAACTACGAAAAAGTAAAGACGTAACCGACATATAAGCTTGTCGCAAGTAATCAATTAATCACATGATAAATTCAAAGGAGCTTGATCATTTCCATTGAGATGATTAATATGTTTACAAAGATTGTAATCCATTTTATTTACGCTTTTGGTTGTGTGGGATTTTTATTTCCATTTTATTTATTGTTTTTGCTCATTTTGGTTATTTTTTGCTTATTTAAAATATCTTCTTGTTCCAGTGTAAAGTTTTCTTTACTAAATTAAATGTTATTTATCTTTTGAGAGGGCAAGCTCGCTTCCTTATCAAAAAAACAAAGGAAATAACACTTTGGTGTGGAAGCACCAAAGTGTGGAACGATTTATCATCTGATAGAATTTATGGTGACAGGCCTACCTGCATGTAATTAAAATGAAAAAACAAAAAAATGCGATAATTTGCTGAAACCATTTTCCTCCATTCATCACTCTTTTATTTCAAACCAATCCTGCCAGGAAACGACAGAGAACCTCGATAAAACAAGCTTGAGTGTGGATGTGTCAGGCAGAGTGTTTGGACCATCCTAATGTTTGGATCGGGGGTCCAACAGTCACAACATTGTTGGACACGCGCACACACAGTCTGAAATTTACAGCACCGATGTGTTAGTGGAACAGCCCGGCGACGGAGGGAGGAACCTACGCGGGTTGACGATCTTCACGGAGGAGTCGGGGTCTGGATGCTGCTTGTGGATCACCTGGGTGCAGATCTGCTCTGTTAGGATCTGGGAGGGAAAATACAGTCAGTCAGACGGGGATTCGAGCTGGAAACATCTGAACGATAACAGAAACAGCCAGCTGGGTTTCATTTATGACCAGAGGCTGAAACTTTCCTCATTTTTAGCTGAATTTAGCAAAAGCACACAACTATTATAGCTTATTATACTCTTTTTTTTTTTTTCTTGAGTCGTGTGAGCTTGAAGTGAGCCACAGCAGACCGACCTCAAACAGGGTGTTGTAGGTCGTCATGGTGAACGGGTTGGAATGGAGCATCAGGCGTTCGGTGAGCAGCGAGAAAAGGCCGTGGGTCAGCATGACCTCAGACTTCCTCCTGATTGGGGGGGTGTGAAAAGAGGGTCAAAGGTCAACGGAGCAGTGCAGTGGCGTTTGTCCAAAAATATTTCAAGGACAAGATATGAAACATTTGCAGTGATAGAAAAGGTATTTAGCTTCAAATAGCATGCTGCAGAGGGAGTAAAACGCCTCATAATTTAAACTTAAATAAACTTGATTGATTGCTTGGTCCAAATCCAGACAGTCTTCTGACTAAAACGCAAGAAGGAAAAGCCGCAGAGAACCAGCCGTCGCCTGGGAAACAGATCATCAAGACGTCCTTTACGTTTGGAGTTTTACTGTGTAACATCATTAATCCTAAAATCTTCTCTGTTATTCCAAACTGATTTAATCCCCTGACTGAATTCTTTCTCTGATTGACTATTATCCATTTTAAATGATTGCTTTACTGAAATGTAGTTTTAATGCTCTGAATAAATAAGCGTTATTCTATTTGAATCTAACGTAGATTTTACTTTACTTTGACTTTTACTTTGATTTTACTTTGACTTTACTTCTGTCCTCGTTTTCTTATTCTTGGTCGGAGTTTGATCAGCCTTACAAAATTTTAGACTCCTTCTCACGTTTCCTCTGTTCTCCCTTCCATCAGCCTCATTTGGTTCATGGTCTTCAATGTTTTTCTCATGTTGCTCTGATTTCACCTCAAACTGCTTCTCAACATCACAAGAGTAACAAACTATCAAAATGCAAGTACTGTTTTAGTCAAATCATATCATATATGTGTGTGTGTGTGTGTGTGTGTGTGTGTGTGTGTGTGTGTGTGTGTGTGTGTGTGTGTGTGTGTGCGCGTGTTATATATGTTATTTTAAGTAATTTTATGATTTTTTTTTTTTTTTATGAGCCTGTTACAATAACTGATTTATAATCTAAAAATGTGATCAAATGTTCTTTAGCACTACTCTCTAAGGTTTCTCTCGGCGTATTTTAGGCCTGGCGGGCCACCAGGCTTTATTTATGCCCCCACCAGGTTAGGCATTGCTTACTGTATTTATTTAAGTCTTTTTAAAATGTTTGCATTTTTTAAGAATTTACAGTTGGTGTCCAGGAGTTAATCTTCCAATCTTTCAATAACACATAATTATCAAGTGATATTTTCAAATTTCCTGTCAACTTTAAAAAATTTTTAACTCAAAAACACGACGGGCCACCAGATAGATATTGCACTGTTACTAAACTAAATGGATTATCTGGAGAGTTTATGATGAGCACAACATTTTCTGAACCGTCTACTTAGACTGGAGTGCATTTGGAGAAAACAGAGGAGGTAGCATAGAGAAGGAAACGCTTGAGAGGAGGAAACACTGAAGAGAGGAGGAAACACTGAAGAGGAAACGGTGAGGAGAGGAGGACATTTTGAGGAGGAAACACTTACTTTGCCGATAAGCTCTTCAGAAAGTAGCCCATGACCTTCAGGGCCTGCACTCTTATCCCTTCATTTTTGGAGGCCAGCAGCTTATAAATAACCCTGTTGGTACATTTTAAATAACATGTTAAATAAATAATAACGTGCCAAGTCTTACACTAGCTTAATCCCATGTCTGAAAGAGTCTGTAATCACCGGATTCCGTTTCTCTGGTCAAAGGCTTGGACCATGGTGCCGGGGTGTTCAGACATCAGAGCCACCAACAACTGCAGCACATCCATCAGGTTTTCATCCTGAGGAACAGAGAGGAAGCAGGCTGAAGCTGAAGCTACCACCACTGTCTACCTGCAGCTATTTAAGATCAGCTGCCTGATCACTTACTGATACCTGCAATCACACCTGCAGTAGCAGCAAAATGTTCAATAACACAGAGGTGATTCATTCAAGTTGTTTTTTGATAATCGTTTCTAATCTTTATTTTACTTTATGATATATGATATAAAAACAAGCAGATTTTAAATATTAAAATCAAGAGAGCCTGGAGTTGCAGTGAACATTTGCTGCAGGCTGCGGCAGTGTCACGTCGCCATCTGGTGGTCAAGTCTCTGTCTGCTCACCTCGTGCATGGTAAGGAGGTAGTTGAGGATGCTCTGCAGCTCGTCTTCCTTCACTCCGTGATCCTGAAACAAATCCACACCTGAGTTATACCGAACCTGCCTGTCCTCAGCAGGACACTGTTTAATGGTGAGGAAAAAACTAGCAGTTGTGTTTATAAATTTTGTCCTAACTTTTTAGGATAGTCTCCAAGATATTCAATTCTAATACACAACTTTCACTAGAGAACCAGTATATGGAGTTTTCTTATTAAGGGATCTGATACAAGGTCATCAGAAAACTTAAGAAAAAACATCTTATTTTATGAACCGATTATTAAAAGGGCCTTTTCCAGGTACATAGTGCCTTTTTATAACACACTCAATTATGTTAACTTCAGCTGTTAAAAAAATGCTATACATATCAAATATGACTTAAAAGAAATTTGACCGTAATTTAACGACTTAAAATTGGGTCTCCGCCTTTTTAAGAAACTCTTGCACTTTCTAAAACTTTCAGGAAATCATCACAACATGGCTCCTCTATTAACTCTTTAACAATGTTTTTACAAGCGGTGCACTGAGAAGTAACTCCTATAAACAGCGCAGCAGATGCTTAGTTCCACCAGGTGTTTGCCAATTGCTGCTGGTTAGTCTGAAGGAGCTGAGTGGAGGACTGCTGCTCTGCGAAGCAGAAGCTTGGTAGCTCAGCAACTGTCTCTCTGTAGAGGAACTACATCCTCAAAGGCAGGACCAGGTCTAGCCAGGCAATTTGCTCAACTGAATAGTTACCATGGAAATTAAAAGATTTCTCAAACATGCATTTAAAAAAAAAACAAGGAAATTCCAGGTATTTTTTTCATGAACAGCTTCATAAAATCATGTAAAATTGAAAAAGACAAATTTATACAATTATATTATGCTGGCCCTTTAAAATAAGCTTACCTTCATAATGAGCTGCTTGATGAAGAGGAGCAGAAAGGCTCGCAGAGAGAGCATCTCCTTCTGATTGGGCCGCGGACCGTCTGAAAACACAAACACACCATCAACTGGGTCTGTTCCTCTCAATGCCTGTTTTTACTGCGACAGGAAAATGTGTTTACATGCCACAGCTCCTTAATGAGAATAAAAATAACCTGAAATATATTCGTCTTAATAAATCTTAATATATTTTTTGTCGCCCCCTAGACATTTAGACCCTCTGTGAATCAGCCTTAAAGCAACTGAGAAACTTCTGCATTAGTAGTAATAGCTCAATTAGTAAAATGACTAAAGAAATGTTCTCTGCAATAGCATGAGAAGCTGAGGTGATATGGAACTTTATTATTTTTGGTTATTGCTCCTAAATGTGATTATATTTAAAGATGACCTTCACATTAAAAGCAAATGCAGAAAAACAATAAAGAAGAAAAGAACAGGAAGTGGTCTTACCAATGCCTTTGGGTACGACTCCGCTGCGGTCGTGGGGGTTGATGACCCAATAGAAGTACTTCAGGGTATGCATGACCTGCAGCACGGTGCCCACCCTGCGGACGGCGTTATAAATTGTGACCGTGCTGATGAACTCTGTCGCCAAGTAGGTGTAGAGCATCAGCTGCACCTGCACAGATCAGGAAACATGCATTTCATCGTCATCATCAACTTTATTTATAAGGCGCTTTAACGCCAGCCGCAGCTGAAACAAAGGGCTGAACAGCAGTAATAAAAGAAGATTAAAAAAAAAAAAGCATAAAAATAAAGTGTTGAATCCACGCACACAATAATGAATGAAAAACTTTATTCAAAAACACATTAAAACTATGTAGATGAACAGATAAAATCAATACCAGTGAAGAATAAAATCAAGTCTCAGTTGGGCTGAAGGCCAGTGAGTAAAATTAATACTTCAGACAGGATTTAAAAACGGACAGTGGTTCAGCACACAGGCAGGGCTGATCTGTGA
Source organism: Poeciliopsis turneri (assembly GCA_922788865.1). Lineage (NCBI taxonomy): Eukaryota > Metazoa > Chordata > Actinopteri > Cyprinodontiformes > Poeciliidae > Poeciliopsis > Poeciliopsis turneri. The sequence goes on from CAKLNU010000176.1 coordinate 639,567, forward strand.
GGCGGATGTTTGGAAACCTGCAGCTCAGAGGAGGAGCTGCGTCCTCGAAGGCGGGGCTAGGCCCACCTAAGCGTTTGAACAGCTGAATGGTTGCCACGGGAGATTAAAGAATTTCTCAAACATGCATGACAGAATCAAAGTAACGGTCCAGGTATCTTTTTAATGAGAGAATAAAATTATAACACAACGTCAAGCTCAAAAAATTTTACCTAATGAGACACCTTTAAATAAATGATAATGAATACAGCATAGGTTCTACTTTATGCTGGTCTAATAAATAAACGTCTGTTTGTGGACACAATGTGACAAAATGCAAAAAGATTTCAGGGGCATGAAAAGTTTTTCAGGTCAGTCTACAGTTATGATTTTCTAATTTCGCAATAATCCTTCTCTCAGGAGCTTCTGCATGTTTCCCCAAAAACATTTTGGCCTTATCCTGAAAAAATATGAAAAGCTATTAAAAAAAGCCATGGAAATAAAAAGGAAAACCTTTGAGCTCAACACTCATCAGCTTGCTGTACTTCAGAGACTAGTCCATTTTCAGAGTTGATTCAGCTCTGTAAAAGCAGGAACTGTAGCGTTTAAGGGTGTGGTTGCGTTACCTTGGCTGGGGCATGGATCCAGATGGCCGGGTTAAACAGAATGTGATCGCACAGCTGCTTGAGTAAGTAGATGCCGTTCTGCAGGTTGCTGAGGTATCTGGAGAAAGCCAGGACAATGTCCAGGACAGGCCGCGTTACATGCACCTTGGAGGACTGCAGCACAGAAACGGAGGAAAACAAAGCAACTGGGCTTCAACTGTATCTTCTTACAAAGGTAAGGCTAAACAGGAAATCATCATCCGGAAAGAGGTGGACGTTTAGAGAGGTCACCTTCTCCAGCGTGTAGCCGATGACGAGGAAGCCTTTGCAGGCCAAAACCTGCTCCTGCATAGCCACGGAGTTCTTCAAGAGCTCCATCATGAAGGATAGCAGCGTGCAGCTACTCGCCAACACACAGAGACAGACAGCAGCTTAGATAGAGACAATAATCTGTGAGAATAAATAAACTTGATCTATTGACAGATTAGAGATGCACAGATCAGACATAAATATCTAAATCGGTCCAGACATTGACATAAGTTCTAGTTCGGATATCGGTGCCCGATCAATAATTCTATACTTTGTCCTCTTTGTAACTTCATGCTTTATTATTTTATTTTACATCATACATAGAACTCCAAATTTCCTTTTCTGAACCATTTGAAAGAGGGTTTGTTACCATTTATTGTTTACACATTTCATCAAGGTCATCAGCCTTTTGTTTTTGTCACTTTCACTTTCAGATTTTTTATTATTTATTTCACATTGGCTGTTCCACTCCAAATTACATTGACTGAACAAATTAAAGTTGTGTCAATTCACATGTTTGATCAGGCTTATGAAGCTGTACTGGTGCAGAGTTAGCAAATAAATTTGTAATTCAGTACATTTAAGAAATCAATATTTTTAGTAAGTTCAGCACTGTTTTTCTGTGTCGTGTCAGCCGATAAGCCTCAGATGTCGGTATCGGAAGTGAAAAGGTGGATTGATGGATCCCTAGTTGAGATCAAACTATAAAAACAGCTAGAAAGATTAATTTCTCAGTCATAAGGTTGTAGTAAAACCAGTTCGTTCTCTTAAGAGAGAATTTAATGACATGCAAAACTGAAGCAAATAACTAATACTTAAGTCTCAACTTTCTCATAAAGTTGTTTAGCTGAGCAAACTGAAAGGAGAAGCAGGTTGTGAGGTCTTTACCAGACAGATGTGTCGGGCTCCTGACTGCCGGGCTGCCAATAATCCAGCTGTGCAAACAGAGGGAAGAGGACCTGGACGCCACCGATGGAGTGGATGCCACTCTGCACTGAGTGAGTCACCACAGCCTTCACATCCTACAACACACATCATAGCATTACGAGAATTTTTTTTGCTTTCACGTGAAAGCTTTAAGTTTCATTGCTGACAGCAGTAGGTTGAGGTCAGAGTTCCCACATTGCATTTAATTTCTCAAAAGAAAAAAAGTCGAAACAATAAATTTTGATCAACAATACTCCAGTTTCCCTTGATCAGTTTCCACCAAAATATAAATTCTTTATTCCAATATAGCAAACGCTATAAAACTGAAGACCTGGTGCATATTATTTTCCTATTAGGTCAACATTTGGTATATTTAACTGGATTAAACAAAAGAACTTTGAAATCAGACATCAAAGTAAACTGGAAATTGCAAGTGACTGTTAAAACCTTGATCTCTGCATATCCACTTTTAATTTTATTGCTTAACTATTTTATTATGAAGTATGTCCCCTTTGAATAACATTTCTGATTGTTCTACCCACCGTGAGTATTTAAATATTTAAACACATTTGTTATTGGCTAAAAATGAATTGTTTTCATTATGGTTGTCTATCCTGACAGAACTTGTGCTGAAAAACTTTCCCATTTCCACAAAACCGAATGAATGGCTCACAGGGTCATTCATATTTTATTCAGAGTGTGTGTGTGTTGAATGAAACCAGATGAACAGGTTCTAACAGCTTCAATCCAAACAGTGGGCCTTCTTGTGATCCAGCCCCAGCTGAACGGTGAGTGTCTAGTTACCTGCAGCATGAGAGCGTGTGGAGAGTGGACAAAGATGGAGGCGTTGTCCTTCGGGGAGGACTCCAGGCAGAGCTGGGCGTCTGTGGCGCAGGGGTTGTAGGTGAAGGCGATGCTGGAGGCCAGCTTGCCGTCGTACAGCAGCATCTTATGATGCTCCGCAAACAGCAGGTCGCTCTCCGCCCTGTGCTTGAACGTTCCCTGCGTGACAGCAAAAAATAAAATGAGGGAAATAATTTGGATAAGAAGAGATTCGATTTCGACGGGACTCTTTCATCTCCCCAAGTTCAGTCATATTCTGCAGTCATCAGTATCAATGTGTGTGAGTGTGAACCTGGTAGCCGGGCCCCAGCTGATAGATGGCCAGGATCTGAGCGGCGCTGAGAGCTTCTGCAAACAGGTAAACGGCGCCCATCTGGCCACAGAAGACACGGTTCACGTCGGCCGTCTCAGATGATCCGAGGAAGCATTTGTCGAACGTCTGCGGGGGGAAAACGGGGAAACAAACAGAGTTACTTATTTCAATTAACAAAAATGTTTTCTCAATTTCAGTTTTCAATATTTCGTTACTTTTATTTCACTATAATCAGTGAAAAATGATTATCGTGATTGCTTGGACATGTTGCTGTTCTTCTAACTTTATTAGCATCAATATTATCATTATTGCCATGGTTAATGCCATTAGAGTCACTTACGTCGCTGGTGTTGACGAACCAGGCGATGTCTCCGTAGGAGGCCAGCTCTCCGTTCACAAAGCAGCTTATTTCACTGTTCTTCCACCGATTGTAGACGTGAACCAGAGTCACCATGTACCACTGCAACAATGACAACATGTTACACCTCGACACACATCCCAACACATTCTGACCACAGCGGACGAGCAGACAGTTCTAGTTCATTAACCCATTTCCATCAGAACTCTTTCCCCTGAAGGTATCGCCTCACCTACTTATTTCTCGTCTTCTTGTAGTTTTTCAACTACTGAGGTAATGCCATGAACATTTTATAACTATAGTCTGAATCAACTAAAGTTAGCTTTGTGGATTATTCTTATCTCTGCTTTTCCTCACACACATTCTGCTCTACAGATGTCTATGCAGGAGGGAGCAGCAGCATTCATTCAAATAATCCTACATTTGTTTCTTTTTGTGTCTCTACTGGAGGTTTCTTCCTGTCAAAGGGGAGTTTTTACTCTCCACTGTTGCTTCGTCCATGGTTGATGAGGGATTGCTATAAAGTCTACAACAAGTCAAGCAGTTGTGGCCCCCTGCTGGTCCAGGAGGAGTGAGTGCTCCAAGTCAATGACTCAATGCTCTGCTGGGTTTCCTAAGACAAAAACTTTATAAACTATTTTCAATAATTAATTGAGCTCAATGCCATGTTTAATAACTAGGATCGATTAGAATGTATGCGAGATCGAATTGGAATGACTTTTTTTGGAAAGTGGATCAGGACAATAGATTGTGAATGGGCGACAAAGAAAGAAAAATTGATTTGCAGTTTTCGTGCAATGGGGAAGCAGTCTGGTAATTCCATTCATTTCAGATGGATGATCTGACAGGAAGTGAAGTCATATTTTGCATGAAGCTCAAGAGGATTTGTCAAAACAACTGTGGGTGACAGATTGGCCTTTGATTTGTTTTTTGTTTGTTGTTTTAATTCTTATTTCCAGCGGTCTAAATTGTCAGTTTTATTAAATATGAACAATCTTTGAGTTCAGCTCCATAACTGTCCAAAATGTCTCAAAGTGGTGCACTGTTGCTATGCAGATGACAGACTGATCAGTGGGATTCCTTCCGTACCTTCTGTGGTTTGAAGTCGTATTTCACGCAGTGCTGGAAGCCTTTGCCCTTTGATTTCAATGAGGTCACTATCAAACAGCCGCCCACAAAGTGTGCAGAGTAGCCCATGCCTTTGCTGGTGCGGAAGCTGCAACGAAATGATCGGAAAACACACATAATGTTAGGCCGGGCACTCAGGCACAGCTGAGCAAGTGTTTATATTTCAGTTCAGTGTGTGTGATAGTTGAGGCTATAAAGTGGAATCATGGTTTCCACTAAGGTGATAATGATGATGATGCAGTTTTACTCAGCCCAGCAGCTGTGAGAGAGGGAGTCACCATCACCTACCAGTATAAATAAGGCTTGTCTTTATCCACGTTGATGTTGTTTAGAGGATCCATTCGGATCCACGTGTGGAACGTAAATCCATACTGGTACGGCCATCTTGCAATGGGGGGCAGAGCTATAGCCTAATGGAATCAAAATATCAATGTATGTAAACAGCAGGAGACAAAAAAAAGCAACAAATTGGGGCAACATGATCAAATCCCTCTAGCTGTTATAGTCCAAGTACGGCCGCCACTTATACCTCAAACCAAGATCCTGTCATTCAAGCCAAGAGCAGAAAAAGAGTATCAGTGTCTGCTAACGGTGCAGGTCATAAGTTTACATATGGTCAGGGTTAAAGTTGATACTTTGGGAAAGCAATTCTAGAAAATTCTCAAAAACCTGGATTACATTTTAGTTGTTTGCTTGAAGCTGCAGTATGTGGCTTTATAAAAAAAATACATTTTTTACATGTTTGCTGAATCCGTCACCATGTTGTGATAGTATGTATCAGTCAGATGATCTGTAGAAAAAAAAAAGTCTCTCTGCCTTCTAGTGCTAACTAGAAACAACCAATCAGAGCCAGGAGGCCAGTTGGCGTGGTGACCGACAATGGTGGATAAGCGATTTATTTTTAATGTCGTTTCTCTGCCATACACTTAGCAGCCAGTACATTAGGTTGACAGACAGCGCCAAGACCCTCCTTCTGGCTCTGATTAGCTGTGTTTGGTAGGGAGCCGTGAATTTTTTCAGACTGCAATAGCAGCACAGGGAGGGTGTGGCAGAGGTTGATATTTTCACAGATTGTTTCATGTTATACTGTCACAACATGGTGACGGTTTTAACAAATATGTAAAAATATATTTTCCATACTGCAGCTTTAAAGGACTGGCACAGGAAGTCCTAGTGGCTAAATGCTGACCAAACTAACCAGAACCCACAACACAAGTAGGCCTCCTCCACTCAGAAACCAATCAGCAACGACCACAGAACCAAACGCTTTAAAGGCCAAACCAGATGGAGAATTGAGAAACTGGTTTCTATTTCCATCCTGATGAAATAGTGTTATTCATATTGAACAGTTGCACAGATAAAACCTAATTTCTGATAGACTTGAACATTAAACAATGTTCATGTTTAAAATGAACATTTAAAACAGTGTTTCAGTCATTAAAAGTCTAAAGCAGGTCAGATAAACACATTGAGTTAGATAACAGATTCCAGAGCCTGAAATACATGTTTTCAAACTCCTCCAATTGGGAGCAGTTTTCATAATTACGCTCTGGAAAAGAACGAGGCAGGAAGCAACTCCAAGAGAGCAAAGCCCCACACTAATGGAAAACATGTTTAGGCAAGAAATATTCAGAGCTGTCCAAATTCCACAGAGGATCAGAGATGAAATGTAACTCATTCAGCCATCGTCAAACAGTAACCAACACTGCTATCTGCATAAATCCAGGCTTTCAGAGCCACATCTTCAACAAGCTTCACAACATTTCATGTAGAACAAAGCTTCTTAAGGTCCTCTGTGGTGATGCATCAGTTAGAGAAGAATTTAAATTAATTGAAGAGTTGAAATTAAACAGATTCAAAGAGGTTTTAGATGCTGACAGAAAGGAACCTCAAGTCCAACAACAAATAAAAACTTAAAATTCCTGCCATAGATGCTTTTCATCATCTGTGTGTGGAGCGTACTCACAGCAGCGTTCTTTCCAGGGAAGCTGAAGAAGGAGTCTGGACCGTTCCTGTGAGCCATGGACTTCAGCACCGACAGAAGCTTCACGGCATGACGCGGCTGAGGACAGAAACCAGCCTGTGAGTTACTTTCACGCTTCACCGAAAAACTAGTCACAAGTGTTTATGTGGAAGCTAATGGGAAATCTAACATAAATGAGGTGACAGATTTTATAGAACAGCATTTAAATGTTTCGAGCACATCATCACATTAGGACTCTGACTCACCCACTGGCCCTGCTCCCCTTGCAGCTTACTGAAGAAGAGCTTGAGCTCCTTTACTGTGATGCTGTAGCTGGCGAGCACACCCAACATGTCCACCAGAAGGTCTGCAATAAACACACACACACACACACACACACACACGCGCACACGCGCACACACACACACACGGCAGAGGATGGGGGATGGGGGTTACAGCTGGAAATGAACAAGAATTAGCCCTGGCCTGATGAAAACACAAACTGATGAGACACAATGTGAATGAGTTTACCTTAAATTGGTGCTTTCAATCGATTGAAAATTTATCAGAGTCTGATGTGAAGTGAGGCTTCATAGTCACAATAATAACATATCTATAGAATATACAGCTGCAAAGTGTTACAATATGTAAATATGAATGAATGTAGTCTAGTGATAGAAACGTGAGTGGCTGATTGTTAGCTATGCTTTAAGGAAACTTCATTTCTCATCAGCCTTGCTTGATGTGACTAAACCACTGGAGGACAGAGCTGCTTACGCAGGACAGAGGTCACTGAGCACAAAATGAACTCCCTCCGGATCTGCAGATGTGCAAAATGCTGCTCTGACACTTGAGACCGAGACTGTACACTGTAACTCAGTCAGCACTGCACCATCAATCAATTCATGCAGCACTGGAGGGTGAGGTCATGAGGTCACAAACTGGGGGGCGGGGAGGAAATCATGAAGTTTGTCAGAGACTTCCACAAATCTTATTCTGCTGACTCCTCTGTGGGAGGTTGTGTCTTTAGCTGCTACAGGTGAAATATGCATCTTTGCTGCAGCAGGCTTCTAGCAGAGGAGCTGGGGAATTATTGACTCGATAAACACAATCCTGCAGCACTATTCGGACAGGGAAATGACCTGCCTTTAGAGTGGTGGACTTTAACCTCCAACCACTCGGTCTGGTTCTGGATTTTATTGAGCCAGCATTCTGCAGGTGTTCATGTGGGTCACTGCTCTGCCTCCGCTAAGGTTCAGCTCAAAACTTTTACCTACATCGTATTCAACTAATTCACCCGACATCTAGAAACACGGACACCTTCCTAGGCAACACTGTCTGTGACAGGAGCATCACTAAGGTGCGGCAACACAAGCTGCTAAGCAAATCTCTAACAGCAGTGTGTGGGTCTCAGTGCAGCCTAATGTGAAACCAAAACCTGTGAGCAGTCTTCACACAGAATGTCAATGATCAATGGTCCTCTATGGAGGCCTCAGAGCTGTTTAGAGAACATTGATGAACAAACAATGTTTGTTCATCAATGTTTGTGAAGTCGAAGGCTGGAATGATTAATCGATTATTGAAACAGTCTTCAACTAATTTTGGAACCAATTAATTGTTGACCGGAGTATAGACCTGCCTAAAGTTATAGTTTACATCTGGAAATTTAGTGCATGTGCACAATGCTGGAGGGCAAAACGCCGATTCTTTGACTCGTCATTCATAACTGAGCTGCCAGTGGAACAATACTGTTAGCAAAATGAAACCTGGAGATGGAGGTATTACTAATTTAGTGCAGTGTGCCACAGCAAAGAGACAAATAATGCTGAAAAACCTTTGAAGAACGATTCAAAACCACTCACTTTTTTCTCGCTGTCAGCTGTGACACAGACTCATTGCCATAGCAACTGACTGACAGCAACACTAACCTATCAGGTTTTAACATCAAAAAACTCACAAACATTTCCCGCACAAAGAACAGAACATTTCAGATGTATGTTTTGAAGTTTATTTTGCGATTATTAGTAAGCGAGTGAATAGAGTGGATGTTAATTAGCTAATTTAAACACCTGCTCAAATGATGATCCATCAGATAGTTGGTGTGTGTGTGTGTGTAGGTCACCTCATTTATTATTTTTTACTTTTTTAATTGAACCGAAAGACACCAAATTCTACACCACATCTACATGTTCAAGTTCTCATAGTCAAGCTAGCATAACCTTTTTTTCAGTACCTTTTGCTATACAAAAGGTACTGAAGGTAGTTTTGGTTTTAGTAAACCAAAACTAATCAGATAAGCAGTACAAGGCAAACAGAAAGGCCTGAGCTCTTCACATATTGACGTTACAAATATGTTTCAACTGAAGACATTTCCTCTTTTTTAGGCAATAAAATGTTTACTTTTTTATTAAAAAAGTAACTGTAATTTTTGTTCATTTGCATCTTAAAAAGGCTCAACATATTGAATGATAATGTGCCAAAAGTGAAAGTGAAAACGTAGCAATAGCAAATAAAAGGACATTTTCCCCAATACCTGCAATCATGCTGTCAGTGGTGGAGATCCTGTGCAGCACCTGCTGGATGAGCTCCACCTCAGTGCACGCCTGGAGGTTCCGCACACTTTTCTTGAGGATGGCGGTGAAGATGCTCCAGACCTCGGCCTGACACGTGGGCTCACACTTATCCAGCAGCTCCACCATGCACACAATGCTCTCTGGCTCCTGGATGATGAAGTTCATTTCGAGGTCAAACTGACCACCGACCAGCTGGAGACAGAAAAACACACACTGAGAAAAAAATACATAAACACACACTGAGAAAAAAATACATTTGCCTGAGAATCACTGCTCTGCTGATAAAACTGCTGATCCAACTGCTATAGAGGTACTCCGAAGCAGGACGTACATGGTTGTGCATTAAGTTCAGAAAGCCCACATTTATTTGTACCTTGCAACAAACTACAGTTAACAGCTGTGTTTTCATTAGCCACTAAATTGTGCAAATTGAAATGACAAAAATAAAGTTGTGTAATGAAACATTCTGAAAAAGAAAAGCTTTTTTTGATAAAACGTTTTGTGCTACAATGGGAGTTTTTAAGTCATATCACACAAATCACATGATTAACAGCTGGATGCTACAAATAGGGATGGGTGATGTGAACTAAGAACTTTATCACAATATATTGGATAAAACAATTACTTTTTATAGGTAATAAATAGTTTTGTAAGACGGTGCCTGAATGCACAGCATTCATAACACCAAAAGCACAAATGTTGTTCTTGAAAAGTGTTCTCATCTGAAATAAACTTCAGGACGCTTCTCACTTGAAAAAGACTGATTCATTCACTAAAATGCACACATTAACAGCATTTAGTCAGATGTTTGAATTTTTATTGAGAAACTCTTATAAGTTTTTCCACAATAAATGATAAACGATATAATATATACCCACTCCTGGTTATTACTGGCAAAAACCACAGAGACAGGAAGAAGTAGGAGGATGATTGTTTGTTTCTGGGTTGTTGGTTTTTTTTCCAGATGATATTCAGCTGGCGCCGCCAGATCTCACACAGCATCGCACAGTTATAAAAAGTTATCTTTATGCGAACGTGTTAAATCCATAGCTCTTCTAGCTGTCATACAGTTTCCCCAAAAATGCCACATACATGGCCGCTCCCTAGTAGGCGGGGCTTGTTGCTCCAACGTATAAATAAGGCCCTGACGTCTCCCGTGATTGGCTGATTGATAATGAGAGTTGGCGCCAAGGCTAAGTTATGAATATATCTCATGTAACAGTTTGCATCAGTCACTGTTAGAATTTTTTGACTTATGGCATTAAGCTTATTTACGTGATTTTAATTTTATTTTTTATTTAATAGAAACAACAGTGCACAGTGGCGCAGTGGGTAGCGCTGTTGCCTTGCAGCAAGAAGGTCCTGGGTTCGATTCCCGGCCCGGGGTCTTTCTGCACGGAGTTTGCATGTTCTCCCTGTGTGTGCGTGGGTTCTCTCCGGGTTCTCCGGCTTCCTCCCACAGTCCAAAAACATGACTATCAGGTTAATTGGCCTTCCCAAATTCTCCCTAGGTGTGAGTGTGTGTGTGCATGGTTGTTTGTCCTGTTTGTCTCTCTGTGTTGCCCTGCGACAGACTGGCGACCTGTCCAGGGTGAACCCCGCCTCTCGCCCGGAACGCAGCTGGAGATAGGCACCAGCAACTCCCGGTTAGGCACCAGGGTTAGGGTAAGGAGAAGGGAGAAGGGTGACGGAAAATGGATGGATGGATGGATTTAATAGAAACACCGCAGATGTATTTTTTCCGATCCTTTGTCTATATTATCAGAATATAGACAAATACCTGCACACATGTGTAATGGAAACGCAGCTGCTGAGACACGGGGTTAACAAGACGCATCGAATGCAGCCGTCAAGCCAAACATCAACAACCAGTGGGAGCAGAACTCGGCGCTCTGCTGTTCCTGCAGGAGGAGCTGGGACGCTAACAGCGGCTGACGCAGCCTGTCAGACAGCGCTCAGGGCTGCAGCGGCGCGCACTCAGGTTATTCAAGAGGAAGCATGCAACTGCAGCAGAGATGTTAACCTTCCACTGACATTCTGCATTGTTTTCCATATCCTGTTTTTTAATAACGTGACATCAGAATAAAAAAGGAACACGTTTTATTTTCCAGATCAGCTGTTATCTTCCTGCTAATCCTGGAGTCCCCAGTTACGACACATGAACTCTACAGTTAGCTGTATCAGGGCAGAGGGCCACAGTGATTTACTTATTGCAAAGAGCTGGTGCTCTTTTGTGTCTGGAATGAAATGGATGAGCTATAAATGTCATCATCTGTCACGGCTTAATAGCCGCAGCAACATTTTTATTATCTGTCCCTGCTAATAGAAAACGATAAGGGAAATAACAACGATGTCAAATTAATACGGTTAGAATGTGTTCAGAATCCACCCATGTGACAACAGGAAGGCTTCATTTAATGCAGCAAACAGGATGACAGAGGAAGCTACTCCTGTTGCTGCAATTGGAAGATCTGGGAAGACAAACAGTTTATCTCTAGAAAAAAAAACAAAAAAAAAACATCTAATTTATACATTTTTACTGATAAATATTCAGCAACAAGGAATTCCTTTCTGCATATTGAATCCATTCCTGAACAACCACAGCGCTCCTGTCACAGTTATCTAAAGCCCAACCACATCAACTAAAAATATGAATACATTTCAAAAGATAAGGGAAATTAGAGTTTCTGCTCCCTAAATTTGTTCACAAATCGTCCCCCCAGCCGTTCTGAAGGGTCACGGTGATGTTGGGGTGGAGCAACATCCTAACAGTCCAACACACTGAAGTGATGAAACTAAATTCATATACAATAATATTTGCTGGCACAGAAACTGTGGCTTAGAGATATGGTTTAAAAATAAAATCTATGTTTTTTAGATCAGGCTGATTTTAGTTTCTTTTCTTGGTTTCTTTTCTGAAAGAGAAATTACAAATGACAGAAAATATTTGAGAAGTAACTTTTATGTCAGTCATTCCAAAGTTTAATAAATTATAAAATAGATTTAACACCCAGCCCCAACAGAAACCATTGACTAATTTCAGTTTTCATCTGCTGAACCAGGGATGTGAGACCTGCAGCTATTATGCCATAATTGCTCACTTTCTATTAAACGATGAAATATTTTTATTTTGTTTCATACTGCCCACTTCCTGGTAGAGTTTGGTCTAGAACCCCCACCATCTGTCAGCTCCTACTCAGGCTAATTGCAAACTGCAAAATGAAAACATTAAGATGCTTTTTTTCCTCTTTTTTTTTTTTTTTTTTTTTTACATATATTAATATTTTTATCTGAATGGAGCTCCACTCAGTCATAAATGAAAAGATGTACTTTTGGCTGTAAAGAAGGCTCTCTATATCAACTATAAGTGAAACTGACATTTATTGAAGGCAAATTTATTTCTTTCCTTGAAATATTTTTTTACTAGAATCAGAAGTAGTGAGAACATTAAAAAACAAATTATATTCACCAGGGGTCACTGAATGATGTGTTGAAAATGATGTTGGTTGCAGAAGCCATCCGCTCTTAATGAAAAGTTGTTTGATAGACGTCTGTGCATCCTGTTGGTTTCCTTTCTACTAATTAGCCCTTCATGAATGGAGCTGCTTTAAACGCTGTTGTAATTGGAATCAGTCTGACGGTACAGGAGGGAGATGTAGGCGGCCTGCCTCAAGTCTCACATCTTCAAAATATCTGATCGTCCAATCCAATAAACATCACTACGTATGTTTCATTAGCAAAACAAGCTGGCATTGGATCTGTCTAGTTCTTTAAAGGTGCAAACTCACACACTCAACTCTATTGCTGAACATTAAAAAACTCGATATAAGCCATTACTGTCTGCTAAAATTGATCAAAAATTTATCTGCACTGCCTATTCCCGTTTTCTGATGACAATTCTGTGTCCATCTCTTTGTGACTCATCCAGAAATGACAAACACTTGTATTAGTAACTTTGTGGTGGAGAGCCCGGGCTGCCATGCCCAGCCTCTGGGTTCCATTTTACCACAGCAGGTGATGTATGAGCCTGACGCGGCGCCCGAGTCGTTCATCCATCACGGTGGGCTGACTGAGGGGCGACACACGGGGGGCTAATTGGCTGCCGACACTGGAGTCTCACTGCAGTGGCAACCAGAAGAAGGAAAGCTGGGATGATGGGGATCATTTCAGACACATTCTGTCACCGCCTGAGAACAGGAAGGAGCTCTGAGCTGAGGATGAACTGCTCCATGACCTTGGGACACTTTCTCATTATGTGAGGGAGTGTGCAGAAATCTGACCCTCCTGCTTTTAGAGATGCACCGACATTGATATCTGTATTGGTCCTCATAATGAAATAACTTTGCCCCATCTACACTGAATAGGTCACATTTATTCAGTGTAATTCTATGCTTTGTGCTCTGAGCTCCATTATGATTTATTATGTATTTTACATTACTCTTAGAATTCCTCATTTCACTTTCTGAGCCATTTGAAAAGAAGGTTTGTTGCAGTTTATTTTTATATGTTTGACCAAGGTGGTCAACCTATTTTTGTCAGTTTATTATTTATTTAACATTCACTGTTTGACTCCTAACTGTGCTACCTGAACAACTTGGCTGTTTTTACATGTCTGACCAAGCTTGTGAAACTACTGCTCTATTTAAGTGAGCTGTAGTGGTGCAGTTATAACATACATTTCTAATTCAGTACATGTTTTATATATATATATATATATATATATATATATATAAAAAAAAAAAAAAGAAACATTGGAAGTCAATATAGCTACATTTTCTGTAACAAATTGAAACAAACATTGTATCAGCAGTGAACAAAGTGGATCACTGTACCTTTATTCACCACTGACACAAATATATCCGTCTCATTAATCTCATTTGTTTTGAATAGGCTTGTCACCTACATTTGAATTCATCAAATGAAACTGAACAACAAACGGTTAAGGTGAAAACAAAAGTTAAAAACTTTCAAGAAAAAAAACCTCATTGATTTTAATCTCTGAAATTTTCAAGAAAGAAAACTCCTGAGTTTGAAAAGTTAAATCTTTTTATAGAAAATTTTACACTTTTCAAACTCAGAAATTTCAAAATTTTTCTAAATATTTTTTTTTTTCCTGGCAAAAATATACTCTTATTTTTCTATCTACATTGGCCCTGATATGCCATCGTATCAACCCAGTAGGTCCCTGTTTTGGTACATTTTGTAAATGTGGCTAATAATGTTAGAAAAACTATTTTTATTTATTCAGTGAGGAAGTAATACAACTGGCAATATTTTTGAAAAATATAACATGTTATTTTAAAGAAAAAAAGAATAAATCTGCATATTATGAAAAATTTGCCCTACGTGTTATGGAAAGACGACGCTAAGCTCAATCAACTTTACATTAATTCATCAATTTATAACTTGCGTCCCTAAAACAAAATATTACAGTTCCATGCAGCCTGAAACTTTAGCAATGTAAAACAATTAATCCAGACATGTCAATCTAATGATATTAATAATTGCGGCTGTTTCAGTATGAGGTCGTCCCGTGCATGTTCTCCAGGTGCTGCAGCCTGGCGTCCTCCATAGACGACGGTGTGATCCTGGCAGCCAGACACCAGATCTCCGGGTAACCCTGCCTGGCTCTCCGCTCCAGAGGTCTGCCTGAATTAATCATGGCTGAGCGGCTCAGCAGCCACTGGGACGAAACACGCGGCACAACAAGCTTCTCTCGTCTCCATGGAGAACAACAAAGGCTGCTGATAGGCCGAGTGAATCACACATGAACTGTGAGTTAACTTTATCCGAGAGATAAACCAGTCAAACTGTGTTAATTAGTTGCTGCACACTTATGATGTCCACTGAGACACATGACACCCGAGCAGCTATTCAGCCTTTAGACTGAGTGAAAATGGGATATTAGAAATAAACAGGAAGCAGATGCTAAACTAGCCCACCTGGAACTAATTAAATACCTGAGGTATAACACAATTACAGTAATTAATATTTTGCCAATTTAGACAAATATGCAAATTTAAAAAATATATATATTTTCATCTTTGATGAAACTAAAAGTGTTTTAATGTGAAATGAGAAAGAACCACAGAATAATAAGCAGAGTTATCCTGTCATAGAGTCATTTCTAATCATTTTAAATTTAAATGCACAGCCTGACCGAGCCCATGACAATGAAACAGGACTGGAATGTGACTCTGTCTTGAAAACGGCTGGAATTCCTAGGAAGGCTCTGAATTCCTCCAGACCAGCCGTCTGCAGCCTCCACAGACCAGAGAGTCATTCTTCCCCTCAATCCAGCTGAACAGATCCAGCTAAGGAGCAGCTAATGTTAAAACTTAAAAAAATAAAAGTAAGAAAAAGACTACTAAAAATTGTTAAAAAAAAAAATTCCAAACTCATAAGAATTGGATCTAAATACAGATTTCTCCTACCATCAGTCATTCTGTAGTGGAATTTCAATGCAATTACTAAAAAAAAAAAAAAAAAAAAAAGAACTTAAGATCTGCTACATTCTGCATGTGTTGCATCTAGATTTAAATACATTAGTTGTTTCTGAAAGGGGATCTATTATGCATCTTTTCAACAGGTTAGGGTTGGTTTATGGCACTGGTGCTCAAAGTCGGTCCTCACGGACCGGCATCCTGCATGTTCTAGTTCTCTCCCTGGTGGTAGTCACGTCCTCAGCATGTCAATGTTCTTCTTTGGCCTTCTAATGAGCCATCATTTGATCCAGGAGTGTTAAACCAGGGAGAGAACTTAAACATTCAGGATGCTGGCCCTCGAGGGCCCACTTTGGCCACAGCTGGTCTGTGGTACAAAGAAAACATGTTACATCTGTGCACAAAGTCATTCTCTGACAACGAGATTTCACCTGGTCACCGCTTTCTATTTTGAGCTCCGTTCAGAATGAACTGTTTCAGGCGTTTATGCAAATAAGCTGCTGCTGACCACGCCTCTTTCCCTCCCCCCATTTCAATGTTCACACTTGGAAAATGGCTGTAAACAGACACACAAAGGTGAATGTTTGACTGAGTCAGATCCAGAAGTAGAGCATTCTGAACCAGCATGAAGGATACAACTTAAAAATCAGGAGGTTTTTAAAATGGCTCATGTTCCAGACACCAACAAAGATGAATTTGTTTCCAGAGAAAGGATGAATGGTTCTTTTTAGCGCTTGGACTGTTTTTAGAAGCAGTAGGGACTCAGATGGAAGAACAAAAACATCCAAAGCGAATTTTGTACAGGTCCCCTTTAATTATTGTAATATAAAGAGCCATTGAGGAAGGTTTGAAGAGATTTTGTAGTTTTCAGTTCAGGACAAAGATATGAAAATCTAATTTTGCATGAAGGAAACTACCAATTCAGTAAATCAGGACTAAACACATGAGGACTTTAAATGGCACCTTATGTAACAAGCCAGAATGACCGCATTCATGTTAATATGAATTAAAGGAAGAAACCTCTCATGGTGGCAGAGTGGCTGTGCTGCTCACCACTGGCCTACATTTTCAACAGCTCTCTTAAGTGAAATTATTTTAACAAGCCATCCTGTCAAACTTAACACAGTTTAGTTTATTCATCCATAAGAGGCTGTGCAGAAGAGACTCAACAGATGAGTCGTGATATGACAATATCCAAATATCAATGTCACTAAGCTGCTGATGGACACTCATGGTTTGGGGAGAATCAACTCCAGCAGACAGGAAGCTCAGCATATGATGGAAGCCATGCTTTAATTTAGCTTCAATTCAATTATTGTATCCTTCAAACCTAAGGTGACCATTTTTAATGAGGTCTCAGATTGCACAACTGTTAATTCATCTACATTTTAGATTTTCTCTGGAATTTTCTCTGGAATTGCAAATCAAAACCAAATGAATTTGAATTTAGGGGAGTAGTTGTGCAACAGTCACTGTGCTTCCTTTAATCATACAATTGTGCAAAATGGAATCACAAAAATAAATTTAATGGAAACAGCAACTTTGAAATAAACTCTTGATAATTTTCTTTTGCTAAGATGTTCAGCTGTATCCAAATCTGTGTATTTTTATCTTTTTCACATCACACAAACAAACGGATGTCACTACTGGCAGAAACGTTGAAGAAGATGACAGGAGGATAATGGTGCGTCATGACTTTGCTGACTTAATGCATGAACAAGATTATTCATGTGTGATTTTTATTGCATTTCTTGTTTAATGGAAACACTGCAACTGCAAGATTGTGTTTTTGTCGACATTAGCTGAATTTCGACAAAGTTTTGCACATATTTGAAATGGTGGCTGCCATTTTCCACCGCTCATTAATCATCAGATTTTTCTCTTCTTCTATTATGACAAGCCAGCAAAGGAAGATTCAAGCATCTGACATGAAAGCTTCCTTGGCTGTAGCCAAAACTTTATTATGCTCTGTAGATCTGACAGACAATGACCTGCAGTATAAGCATATGCTCAACTGTATTAAAAAGTCTAGCAACACCTGTAAAACAAAATCAATTACTATGAAGATTAAACAGCTGCAAAAACAAACTATAAACTGTGATTCTTTGTATTTAGAGAACCAAATGTTAGCGCAGACGTATACTAACTGCTACAACAGGGGAACCAATAGAGTCCGATACACACACAGTATCTCCCCATCTAGTTTAAACTGAAGGCTGGCTGCTATTGTCAACAAAAGGAAAGGGCCTCTGCGGAAACGGCCCTCATTAGACCGAGTCTCAGCCCAGAGGCAGTCACTTAGCTCCAGTAGCTTTAACTCATTTTAATCCTCAATATGTAGAGGATTAAAAATATTGAATCAAGCTACTGAAACAGGTCGTCCTCTGAGAAAAGACAGCTTTGGCATTGAGGGAAATCAGTACAGCTTTGACTAATGCAAAGAGCAGGAAGTGGAAGAATTGGTTTTTCTTAAGATGTGGACCGGAGCGAAGATCATGTCTTTTTTTGTTTGCTTACTGAACATGTGATCAGAGCGTCTGGACCAGGGAGGTGAAGGAGGGAAGAGATAAGGATTAGTCATTAGTGAGGAATTTCAGCCTGACCTGGTCCATGAAGTACCGCAATAAGACTTCAGACATGAAGACCCTCCCTGCAAGCCAGGGGAAACAGATGCATGTGATAGGATCCATGTAAAAGATTTAGCTATCTTCAAACAATAATGAGTTAAATGAGTGGAAAACTCTGCGAATGTTAGCAGACATAAAAAGTTTTTAATAGTTTCCACCTCTAGTGTCCACTGACTTCATCCGCACACCTAAAAAACAACAAAGGCCTTAAAGTCTTCTACCTTATCAGATAGAACAAACATTCAACTTGGTCAAGTCTAGGAGCTTAACCTCCTCACATCAGTCAAGGTCTACAGAGTCAACTCTTCATTAGGAGTGTAATAACCAGTGGATTGAATACATCACTATGTCATGACAGTTGTGATATGAGACAGATAATCAGTGAGAAGATCAATCTCCTAGGCCTCCTCCATGAACTACTACTGCCATCTGAAGAAATTCACAGCTCCCAACCAAAACATCCAATGAGAGCAAGGAGGAGGGCCTTAGTGCTGTCAATCAAACCGATGTACTCGCTGCCAAATGCGCTAATGGTGGAGAAACAATTCATCATAGGATAACAGCTTCAGCAGAATTTAAATTTAAAGGCTTTCATAATTTATGACATGCTTTGCTCTTCAGCTTAAGGAACCCCAAAATAGAAATCTTAAAGTGGATGAATGAATTATTGTTTTACCCAGATAAAAACAATAATTCATTACCATTACATGCCTTCCTGTATTATTCAATTACTATTAAGTTCTGTAGCCTCAAGCCTGAAATCTTGTACTGTGGTAGTACTTTACAGTAAACATTTTTTTGAACCACAAACCTTATAATTTGCCTAAATATGTGGAGTTGAAAAATTGGGAAAATCCTGGAATGAGATCCAGGAAGTGGTGAGTAGTAGTTCCTTCCAGCCGAACAGGCTTCCTTTGGTTTATCCTGAGCTGTCACTGGAGCTTCCGCTGCTACTCCGAAAATCCTGCTCAACAAAGGAGCTCAGGAGTGGCTGAGAACGGGAACGCGGCTCCCTATGGGTGGACTGGGGATGGGGAGCAGCAGCAGGCTGAAGGTTTTATAACCGTTTGCTCTGAATACACATTTGAATTCAGTTATATTTGCAAGTTAAAACACACAAAGCACTGCTTTGATGGCGAGACGGAGGTTAAGTCAGAGAGCCTGAGCTTTCATAAAAAATCCAACTTCAGAACCATTGAAATGAGGTCCACCAATTCATTCACCGCTCAATTTATGAGTGTGTATTTTCTTAATTTTGGGAGCTCGATGATCGGCCAATTCTTACAGGTGAAGCCGATCTGATTCCTTATCCTTGCTTCAGCAAGGGTCTAAAAATCAACCACTGTCCTCTTCTGCTCTCCTGTGAGAGAGGTTGGACTGGCTGACCGGCCCATCAGGTCATGTCTGGATGTTCAGTTAACAATAGTCACCTTACTGTTGCCAACTTTATTGCTATATTTAGTAACATTTTAGACAAAACAAAAATGGTATCGGTCAAAATCAGATTCGACAGATCAGGCTTTTTAAAGATGGGTAATCGGCGAGCCCAATGGAAACACTTTTTTTTGCATCACGTGATCAACAATGGGATGCTACTACTGGCAGAAACAACAAAGAAGACTACAGGAAGTGGTAGGAGATGATGGCACAGCATGTTTTTTAACAAATTTGTATGTGATTTTAATTGTGTTTCTTATTTAATGGAAACACCGCAATTGCGAAATTTTGTTTCGTTGATATCGGGATATCGATAAAGTTCTGCACATGAGCAATTTTCTTTCAACACACACGACCACTTTTGTGGGGGTGGGGAGACATCCCAGCTACAGAGCAGGAGAAGCAGATAGGCCTAAAACACCAGATGCTTTCATGTTTTCCTCTATGGAGGAAGAGGAGTGACTGTGAAGCTGGGCTGATGCAGCAGATAACGGAGAGAAGCAGATAGCATTTCATTCAAGAGTCAGATTAGACTGCTCTGTTGCCACAGAGGGCAGAGAATGCCAAAGGAACACCACACACATACACACACCGCTCTGATCCCACCTTCCTCCACCACTGACAGAGTGTGTGCGAACGAACCCGTCATTCCTCTGATCATCCACTTGGCAGCCACATTTCAAATCATTGTCTCCATTTCAAAAACTACATCTAATTTTAAAGAAAGAACATGTCTTTGTAATTCCAGTAAAATGTAAAAATAGTAAACCTAG
Source organism: Poeciliopsis turneri (assembly GCA_922788865.1). Classification (NCBI taxonomy): domain Eukaryota; kingdom Metazoa; phylum Chordata; class Actinopteri; order Cyprinodontiformes; family Poeciliidae; genus Poeciliopsis; species Poeciliopsis turneri. The sequence continues at coordinate 659,842 of CAKLNU010000176.1, forward strand.
ATTATTGCTTGACGCTGCTTCAGAGATGCGCTACGTTCAAGAAGCAAGATATTTAAAGAAGCAAAGGAAGCAGTTAGCCTGCAGCAATTCAACCCTGAACCAGGAGGAGGGTCATCTGCGTTAACATCACAGCAGCCAAACACATGCTGCAAACACTAGCACAGATATGAAACTTTAAAAATAGCTCACAATACGAGTCATTCATCTAGAAAACACAAGGAGGAAATCAAAAAGATGAAAACTCCTGAGTTTTTTTTTTCTATCGATACATCTAAACTACATAACCGCTGTTTCCAGTAAGATAGAAACTGAATAGTTTTGAACTTGCTTCCTTTAAATAGACCAATCCTGCACCTAATCAAATCTGAGTTCAAAGCAAACATCAACTGATCAGGCATAACATTATGACCAGGTCTAGTTAAGCAGCATGTGAACATTTTCTCCTCTAGCATCTTAGGAGCTGCAGATCCAGGAACCCACAGAAAGGTGCAGTGGTAACCTAGCAACAAGATCATAAGAGCTGGACAGTAAATCAAAAATATATATTGTGATAGACATGTGATCAATATCAACTGATAATTCATCTGATAGAATATTCAATTATTGCTCTGAACCACATAGCATTCTGGGGGATGCAAGCAGAGGGAAGATGTTATCCACTCAACATCTCACTCGGCGCTAAAGAAGGGTGGAGGCATCAATTAACCCATTCACTCTTTGGTTACCTAGCAACAACCTGTTGAGTAACTTGCACAGCAGCAGTTTCAGGTTTCTTCACCATGCCTCACAACTGCTTAAAAATAAAGGATGCAACATGAAAACCGTGGATAAAACAGGAAAGGACATGCGACCAATTTGGAAGCATTTCAGATATTTAGTACAAAAAAACTAATCAATAGCTATATGGAACTTTGATATTATTTTTGAAAGCTGGGGTCCAGTCCAACAGAGGAGACACTTTAGCTGAAGGAAATGCTGTAAATTGAGAAAAAGTACATAAAGAGCGTGTTGTGTGTGACTGTGTAGCCACAGATCAGTCAGAGTGGAAACCATTTTTGTTGACTGCTGTGGTTTCTCCCCTGGCACAGAGCAGAAACGCTTCAGGAGTGCTCAGAGTTGAACAACAGTGATCCCCCTTTATTCCATTTCACTGGAGTGTGTGGGATGTGGAGGGTCCACTCAGTGGCCTACACGCCCCACACCTTTAAGCCCTGTCTCAGCGGCTCCCACCCACATTTGAATCCTTATTACTGACCATCATGCTCATGGTAAGACTGCAAAAATGCACCGTTTTCACTTCCGATACCGATTTCTGATATTTACTGCAGAAAAACAGAGCTGAATTTACTTAAGATGTTTTGTTTTAAAAAAAAAAAAACAGACATAAATATAGAAAGTTACATATTTATTTTATAACGCTGAACCAGTACATCACACTTACATCCACCAACATCTTTATAAGAATCAAACATGTAAAAACAACTTTAATATGTTCAGTCAGTTCAATCAGGAGTACAACAGCCAATGGACAAAATAAATAAACTGACAAAACAAAAAGTTGACTACCTTGTCAAACATGTAAAAAATAAACTTTCAAATGGCTCAGAAGGTATAATTAGGAATTCTAAATTTCACAATTTAGTCAGAATTACAGTGCTTCATTTCTGATAATGTTAGAGAACTGTGTCTGAGAGCAGATTCAGTCATAACCCATAACTATTGGTGGCCACAAAAATATAAATCAGAATCAGAATATACTTTATTGATCCCCAAAGGCTCCTTTTATCCAAAGTATATAGCAAATACAAGTAAAATTTATAACACAAGTGTGAACTTGCAAGTAATTTAAATATAAAAATATATATACAAATAAAAAATTAAATGTAAATATCAATGTAAAATTAAATTACCTGAAATAAGTATGTACATCAAAAATGAAGCAAGAAAATGCATTTGCAATCATGATGCAACATGCAACATGATCACAGTTAATATGCTAATTATGTTACTTTTAACTAAAGCTGCATATTGCAAAAAAATCTTAAGTGACAGAGATCAAGTCTGATTTTAATGAATTATTTAATTCTTTCCTATAACTCAGCACAGATTTGATGATCATATGAAATATTTCAAGTTGAAAAAACAAAATGAAACCAACTTGAGTGGGCTGTTCCCTGCTAACCCTGAGCTCTTCATCAATATGACCGCCTTCACATGAAACTGTGAAGGCAGTTTCATGCCTTCACATTTCTAACTGTCGTTCAGAAATGTGAACTACTTTTTGCATCTCTGACCTTTTCCATCTCATTAAACCACAAACACTGCTGTAGAGTTTGTTAGTTTGATCCTTCCTGTCTGAATACAGAGAATGCGGCAATTAGCTTATATTGCTAACTTCAAACAGCACTATTGTAGTTTTACAACTTTCAATAAGATCTTCCTCAACTCTGGCTCAGCATCTGATGGAAACATTTAGCTGATGTCAAAGACACTTAAAATGTTAATTCTTTCATGTTTAGTTCAAAACTTTAATGAAAATCAAAATGTTTCGGTTTTAATGTGTGTAATAGAAACAGAACTTCGCATTAGTTCTTCTGAAAGGTGTTTTAGTGCTGCCCTGAACACACAACTTTTCTCATCTGGTGTTATAATGGAATCAGTGTTAATCATCCACATCACAACTGTAACCTTCTTTTGTTTCATCAGAAACCTTTGAGATGCTGGCCTGATGTTCTTCACAGGCCTCTGGCACTTTCTGAAGGAACCAAAACAAACGCTACCAACACCCTACAAAGGCTGCGGTTGAGGACGTCTCGCCTCACATGGAGCTCCAGCAGCGATATGCCCGACAGGGCTGGAAGATCTGATTCTGCTCAGCTGGTGTTCCTCTTTCATAAAACCCTGTTTTACCCGAAGAACATCTGCAAACTAAATATTTATTAAAGGTAATGTTGGGACAACTGATCTGTTCAACGGCCTGAAAGGTTAGAGATCACACAGCGTCCATATTGACCAGGTGGGTCTCTTTATGGACTGTCATTTATGTCCAAACACTGGGAGAGGGCAATATGGAATTGAAGTCTTATCACAATACTTTTTATTCAATTTCTCAATTAATAAAGCTGTTATTTGCAACAATATCCTCATACTTTCTATCGCGCACTAGTACAGATTGAGCATGTTGATGTAGTGAATCACATCTCTTGGTTGTTCACCAACTGTGGTTCAATCTGCCTCTTTATCAACCAACAATGTCCACAGGTGGATCGGTCATTCAGAAATGCTTACAGCACACAACACAACATAGACAGACCCCCCTAACCCCCCACAACTTTCCTCATTCAGGGCTTGAGTTAACTACACCAAAACAAAGCAGGCCTACTTCCTGTGACCCTGTGGGTGCCATTTACATCACATGTGGCCTAAACAAATTGAATGCATACCCTTAAACCTGCTTTTCATAACTCTATTGGACAGAGCAATACACTCCCCAACAACAAGAAGCCCAACTGATTTTTCTCCGAAGTTCGGACTGACTTGAAATATCTGCGCTGGGAGCCGTTTTCCTTGCTTTATTTTTAGCTGAACACGTGTGGTGTGTGATTTTTTTCCTTCTGAACAATGACAAACTAGGTAGTAGTGTAAAGTAGGGCACACACGCCCTCAGAACTGGTGGTGACCTTTTACATCTATACCAGTCATCTGCTGTAGAGTTAAATCAATAGTTTTGTTAGAGCAGGGAAATGGTTCACTAACTGCCGACAGAGTCCAGTATAAACTTTAGATATGATGAAATGTGATTTTAATTACGGTAAATGTTTTTGTGACAACAGGAGATGGTAAATATTGCAGAGGGGTGTTTCTGTTTACTCAGCTTGATGAAGCGGGTTGGGCTGAACCGGGATGGGTCTTCGTTAGGCAACACCTGAGCCGGTGGAGCATTAGACGAGACGCTGTGGAAGACGGAGCCGCAGAGCCTGTGGGGCAGTGTTCGGATCTAGGTGAAGCAGAACCGAGGAGGTGCGATAGTGTGCCGCTTCTGGGTTGAACCCAAGTTCGTAATTTACTATCATTCTATTGCTTTGATCGTAAAAAAAGTTCCCAGGTTCAGTTTATTAACTCAGTTTGTAACATGTAATACAGACTGCTCTGATTCACAAAAGAGGAAAAAGTGTAAATGATTCACTGGCTTGTTGATTTACTACTACAGCATATGTGGGGCAGTGTAAAAAAAAAAGAAATAAATTTCCACCAAAAAAAAAAAAAAAAAGAATCTGAGATTTTGAGATCACAGGTGTTTTCAAGAAAAACAAACATTTCTGAGCTGGAGAAAAGCTGAGCTTTTCTAGAAAAAAAATCTGATATTTTTAATATCTCAGAAATTTTTTACAAAGAAAAAAAAAAAGGGAAATCTCTGAGTTCGAAAAGTTGAAAAATTGCCAGACAAGCCTCAGAAATAGTGATTAATCTCAGATATTTTTTTTAGGTTTAACTTTGAAATTTGAGTTTCAAATGTGGAGAATTTTGAACTTTTGACGTTTGAGTTGCAAAAATTCAACATTTTTTGCAAATAGCAGAGAAAGGAGACAATTCTATAAAGAGGGAGCAACACTGTTTCTTCTTCTGTGGTCACCAAATCACTGACTCCAAGCACAAACAAAGCCAGCTGTCTAATGAATTTGTCTCCTGATGTTTGGACCTCAGCCCAAGTGTCAAGTCATGAAAACTACCGCTGTGGTGAGAACTCGCACACAAATAACCTACAGAGAAAGCATGACGCAACAAAGCATGAGGAGGAAACAAAGCAAGAAGGACGCAAAAGAAGGTAAACACAGCAGACAGAGACAAGAGGAAGGGCATGGAAGGTTATTTCACATGATTTATATTTTTGAAAGAGGTCCTTACAATGTTTATTTGTACAGGAATTGCATTCAACTTCAATGTTGAGACCCACCAGAGCTTAGACAGGACAACCTCTTCTATCCATCCAAGTCTACATGTTTATCATCAGTGGAATAGATTAAACACAGCAAAGGGGAAATTCATGTCAACCTCTCGCAATAAGCAATAAAATAAACTAAAAGGAGCTGGAGAACTTTTATTCTGATTTGATTAACAGCTTTGGAATAGAAGTTACAGATGTATCATAATTAAATTTCATTTTAGGTTTTGGTTGTGTGGGTTTTTTTTCTGTGTTATTTTTGGTTGTTTTGATGGAGTATTTGGGGATATTCAAAATATCTTCCAGATCCAGTGTCAAGTGTTCTTTACAAAATTAAAGTTTATTTATCTATGAGAGGGCAAATTCGAATTAATATTCCATTTTCAACATCACTTGAAAATAGTCTGAAAACAACAATATTATCGTTTATCGCAATAATTTCTGGGCCAATTTATCACCCAGCAAAATGTGTTATCATGTCAGGCCTGTGTTTAGATGTATAGTGTTAAAAACAATATATCGAAAAAGATTAAAACTAGCCAATAATAACGTACTGTACAAGACAGTAGCATAAAAGTATGTTACTGTCTTGGACAGGACAACCTCTTCTATCCATCCAAGTCTATATGGATTGATATACTGAAATACAGTATTTGTATTTCTAAATACAGGATGGATTATACCTGGATTATTAAAATTCCTCGAGGAAAATTTGTCTGCCTGGAAGCTTTGCTCAGTTATATTTTATTATTTAATGCACCGCGTTCCGGCCGCGTTATTACTTGGTTGCGTAGAGCTCTCACTTCTACTCGAGATGTTGACGAAAGCTAAGTGTTAGCAGCATAAGGTCCAGTTTTCAAGTTCGGCCTGGGAGGATGTTACTGATTCATGATAATGTCTGGGTCTTTGTCATTTTTCGGGGTAACAATAAGCATCCTTAAAATGACTGGCGCGATACCTGGAGTACAGCAGTCTTTTCTCCTCTTGGAGCAGCTGCCTTTTCTCCTCTTGGAGCAGCTGCCTGCTGGCAGCTCCTCTTGGAGCAGCTGCCAGCTGTTTTGTTCAGGGCAAACAGCGGGAAAAAGCGCTGCAGGTGTGTTTATACAGGTGAGCGGATAGACTGAACACTGCGCGCGGCTACGCTTTAGCTAATTAACGTAAGTGTAGCTTTAAGAACGAACCAGAAAATTTATTTCATATCAACCCGGTCTCAACAAATGGGTGTCGGAGCTCATCGTGGCGGCATGTAGGTGATAGATGAGTTTCTGAGTGTGATGAACAAGGAGTCAAATCCTCCCGCTAATATGAACACAAAGGCCATAAATGTCTGGGCAAGATGAGAGTTCATCTGTTAAATTGAATGAAGATGAATGCATAAAGCAAAAGCTGGAGAATAAACATTTTTATAATAGTATTTGTGAGCTTATCTCTTTATTAATGAATTGAATATAATTCCAGATTTATGTGTAACTTTCCTTCAGATTAACTTAGAAAGTGAGCTGCTATTGTTACAAGTTAATTTTCTAAACTACAGAAAAGTTATTGTTAGGGAAACTCAACTGTGAAAAATCGGACTGATGTTGACATGCGATAGAAACACTGCTGTTATGTTAGATTTACCAATTTTTAAAAAAAATCTTTTTATCTGATTACTTGATTAATCGTAAAAATAACCGATAGTCTACTCAATTACTAAAATATTAGTTTACAACTTCCCTAAGCCAAATAAAATGATTTTTTCAAAAAATCTGCACAATGTGCATGGAAAATTACCTTTCAGAAAAGGCATATACTATCACAGCCTCTCAAAGCTCACATGCTGATGATGCAAACAAGCTGAATGTGACTAAACCTAGTATTTTATGTTTTATGCTTTAATAACAGCAGACTGCTTGTCATAAAGAGGCCACAGCCACTTGAAGACAACTGCCTGTGATTCATTTGTCTCCACAGTGGGAGTCGCAGTTCGCTTAACAGACATGGAGGATGAGGCTCCCTCTCTAAGGACTTCATTGTTTGGCTAACGGTGACAAAGCAGTTCTGCAGGTTCCACCTTCACCTCTCCTCCCACCTCGGCAGCGGAAACTCTGCTTGAGCATGCTCCGTCCCTGAACGCCACACTTCCTGTTTGTGGAGAGCTCCATTCATTCATTCATTCAGTGTCATGCACGTGGACTAAGACTAACAGAACTACCCCATCGGTGACCTGAGGGCACCAGCAGCGACTGGCCACACAAAAAATCTGCAGAAGCTTCTCTAATCTAACCTGTAGTTCCTCCTGGTATGTGAAGCCAGAAAAAAAACACAGTAGAATCCACTTAACTGAACTATAAAATATGTTAGCATGCCCACCAATTATGGTGCATAAACGGTTTTCCTGTAGCAATAAGTTGTTTCCCCATCTTTAGTGCTTCGAGCAGTGAAAACTAGCGGTTGATTGACAGCGCCAAGACCCTCCTTCTGGCTCTTATTGGTTGTTTTTGACAGCATTAACAAACATGTAAAAAACATTTGTTTTTATAAGAGGTGCAATATACATAGAGCTGTAATTTTTTCAGTCATTAAGCATTCTGTTCCCTTTCGTTTTTCATTGCTATTGGGAACAAAGGTCAGCATTACTGTCGAGGTTTTGGACAGGAATAAAATAATTCAGATTTTCCAGAAGATTAATGGAAATTTCAAATCAACTATTTTGTTACATGTTTTCCACCACCTCACTTTAAACAGTCAACGGAGTGGATGTGTGAGCACATGCTTACTTCACTTCACAAGGTCTACGTTTCATCAAAAGCATTTCACAAATTCCCCTTTATATTGAAAATACTGGAAGCAGACAAAGCTTTCGTTTCATGGCAGAATTTTCTTTTGTGAAAACAGTAACCAATGTCAACTTTGGACTGTATATGACTGACATTTAATCTAACTTTAAGAAGTTAGCACGTTTCTGATTTCTGATCAGGCAGACCAAGACAGCCCTCGCCAGCCTTCATCAACATAACTTTGCCACAGCAACATGGAAGCAGAAAATATGGCACCAAAATAAACAATGGAGTTCTGTTAAAGTTAACACATTTAATATCATCCATATGCAGTAATGTACAATGTCCGTCTTGGTTTGTGCAGCCAAAATATCAGGTCCATCTGGACAGGTGCTCTCCCACTGGTTTTTAATAACTCCTCTATAAATTCATAGCAATATGACCTCTTTCTACTAAAATTCAGGGAATAATTCTTGTTTACAGAGAACCTCAATTCAATTCAATTAAAACAATCAGTTTTACCAGAAATAGTGGCCCATAGCCAAATCTGCTTAGGGCCCCAAATAACCTAGGGCCGGCTCTGAAGGAACAGTGTAGGAACCTATGAAGCAGTGTAGGCTTGTTGCAGGAAGTAATAACTCAAATTGATCACATGATAAATTAAAACAATCCCAATAATTTCCATTTACGTGATTTATTGTTGTCCTCTCTCACTTTTTCCATCAAAAACTGCATGACAGTTTGGTGCTTTGGTCTCAACCAGCACTTTTTTTTTAAGGAATTCATAATTCATTTTATTTGTTTCCGTTTTATTTATTTGGGATATTTAAAATGTCTTCCAGTTCTGGTGTTAAATGTTTAATAGAATTGAAAGTTTGTTCATCTTTGAGAATGTGTTCTTGCACTGATATACCATTACCACAATATTACTTAAGAATGGTCTCGAAATGACAACATCGCAATAACTTCTTTGACAATATCATCCAGCAGAATGAGTGATCACAGGCTTATTCAAACAGTGCAAGACAGAAACTAAGCAACCCTGGAAGACCTACATCCAATGAGGAATCGCTTTTTACTTGAATAAAATACCTTTTCAATGCAACATAGTGTTAAAAGGCATTTAAAAGAGGAAAGTGCTGTGACAGAAATCATGATTTCAGCTGGACGGCACATGAGCAGAGTGCGAGTTCAGGGAGACAGGTCTGTCCACGGCCTGTCCTGTCCTGAGCTCCCATAATCAGCTTACCAAGTTGAACACGGTCTCCACGATGTCTCGGTTGGAAACTTCTCCAACTTCCACCAGGCCAGCCAGCACGGCGAACTTCATCCTGATCCCCCTGATGGGAACCGTGGGGTTGAGCTGCATGGCGCCCGCTCGCCCGTCCTTTCCATCACCTGGCTCCGCCGCCTCTGAGCTAGCCATTTGCTAAGGAAGGACGGGACAGGTGGCGTTCACAGGTAAGGCACCTGTTCACCTCCAATGGCGAGGGAGCAGCCGACGTCGAGGGGGTTGGAGGGTAACGCGGTTCTACTGTCTCCCCCTTCAGATAAGTTGTGACCGGTCTAGAGACACATACTCAGAGCGCTTTTCTTCCCATTTAAAGTAGTTTTGGAGGGACGCGGTAAAGAGGGAGCAACGGGGGAATTTGGTGCTGGTCGGAAATGTCACGGCTCCTCCACTCTCTGTCCTGCTCGCTCCGTAACTTGACACCCCCTCGGATTAATTGATGCGATTAAAGCCGTGAAGCAAGCACACGGCGCAGGCGGCGAGCAGCCAGCCGTCCTCCCCGCTCCACCAGCTCTCTCCTCTGGACGCAGTCACTTTAATTTCTCCCCTTCAGCTGTGGAAGTTGCTGCTGCCTCCGAGTGCACTCACTTGACACTCACAACCGAAAAACTCCCGACAAAGGAGGGGAGAAGTCCTATGTCCGTGCTCCGAAGAAGCGGGTAGCAGACGGAGGAGTGCTCGGCGCTGCCCGGGAAGCTCCGGAGACTCGGTTAAATGACAAGGTTGAGCCAGCTGCGCTGGGTTTGCTTCCTGATCTGCCCCGGTAGCTTCAGCTCGTCACCGCCATGACAGTGGAGCCCTAGAGTGAACGGCGCATGCGCTGTACAGACCAACGTCTATTCAGCTCTGAGGCAGGTGAGCCGCTCAGGTGGCCTCTCAGAAATGCTGCAGTTCAATTAATAATCTCTCATTTCTTGGGATCTTCACTCCTGGCCTCGGCCTCTGCTCAGGATCATTTGAGAAACAATCAGCAAAACCAGAACTGTTGTCTCTGTCCACCGGATAAGCAAGCAAATCGCTGGCGGTTGTGTATATAAGTCATACGACCTTGACAGAACTCCATAAATCTGGCTTTATAATGTAATTCATATTTTTAAAACATAAATCCATAAAATACAAGAAATCAGTAAACACAGACTGATATATTCCAGGCATTAATTTTGATGATTATATCTTATTAATAACCAAGATCGAAACTTCATTTTCTCAGAAAATTAGAATTGAATAGCAGAGGGGGAAAAAAATTTTTTTTTTAACTGAAAAGAATAGAGTAGCCCGGTGTCTCTTTGTTGCACAAAGTTTGCAAAAATAAAAGCATTTCAGCAGTTCCCATTAACAGCTTCATGGCTGTTCTTTACTAGCGGAAAGTCCACAAAATGCAGATTGAAAGCCTTCAGCTGACCCAAAACACTACCACCTGAGTTCTGATGAAAATGAAAATCTGAGATCATATTTCTCCTTTTTTTTCCCCCCGCATCTCTTCACTGGCTCCCAGTTAAATCCAGAATAGAATATAAAAATCTCCTACTCATTCAAAAAGCCCTTAATAATTAACTCCTTCATCCATCAGAAATCCCACTGGTCCAAATGTTCCATAGCAGTAACCCTGCAGTACCAAACTGCAGGGTTACTGCTCCCAGTAGAACCAGCTCCCAGTTTTAGTCCAAGAGGCTGACACCCCGTCTACTTTCTAGACTTGGCTGAAAACTTTCTTCTTTGCTCAAAATGATAGTTAGACTGGCTCATGTTATCCTGAGCTATCTCTGTAGTTATGCTGCTAGGCTAATTTGGACAGCAAATTAAAGCATATCCTTCTACAGATGACACATTTGGCCATGACTCCAAGTTTCTTCCCTGTCTCTCTTCTGGACAAACCTTATTGGTTGAGCTCTATTTGCTGCTAACTCTTCATCCTACAGCCTTTAAAACTGATTCAGAATTCATCTATATAGCCGTGTATCTAGATGAAGCCGCTAATGTCGCTACTCTGTGCTGCTAACTTATTATTAACATATTTTGACCCCAAATGGAACATGCTTGCCCCATTCCTGATATACTTTAATAAAACAGTAGCAACATAGACTATTTTCTTCAAGATGTGAAAGACAAAAGACCATGCCATTGAAGTAAGTAATGTACGTAAAAGAATAATAAAAAAATAAAAAAAAATTCCTGATCACTTTTAAAATGCTAACAACAAACAACAAATGGCATGTTCAATTGCATTTAATTTTCATTCGATTTAAATCCAGATTGGACTCCTGCTGGTCTATATTTGTATTGCAATTACACTGAGAAATGTTGACTCTTCTACTTTTTGCCCACACAATTTGCTTCTTCTGTCCATCCATTATTGAATTGGGTAATAAAGCTTAAGTTCACTCTGCTCCCTCTTCTTGAAAGTTGCCACAAGAAACTTTGAGATTAATCTTGTTTAGTGCTTTTACATCAAAACTAAAAGTTCTCGAGGCAGATTCAATAACAGTGTTTTTGATAGCTTGACATTTTCTTTCAACTGTGTAATGTATTTTGTGTCGTTGCTGCCTAACGACCAGGACTGCGTTGAATAAGAGGTTTTTAATCTCAGTGGGGTTTTATCCTTGTAAAAGAAAAAAAAAAAAGAAAAACTCCTGTGGCCCCAAAAACTGAAACAAAAGAAAAAAAAATTAAACAATCATATTTAAAGCGCTAAACGTTAAATAATTTGTTTGAAGAGAACAACAAACAGCGTTGTGGTTTAAAGAAATCAATAAAAAAAACAGCAAAGCTTTTGTTTCTTCAACAGCACAAGGAGAAATGTCTCTATCCCGAGGCTCTGCAGATCAGACATTGATGCAAAGTGACAGCTCTGCTTTGCTTGCCTTTTCATATCACCTCCATCACCATGACATGTGAGATATTTGCAGAGCCGGTTAGATGAGGGGTCCCACTTTCATCCAACTCCGTGATTGCATCACGAACGGATTCTAATTGCGCTCGGTCAGAGCTGTGGTAATAAATGCTCTAAATCCATCTTCCCCTGTGTCAGTCTGCTCCGCTGACTTCAAATTCACCCTGCAGTGGGGACGAAGAGGCTGGAAGCGTTTCCACAGAGCCAGCTGATGCCACTGCTGCTGCTGACCTCCCTGTACACCAGAGCTGTTTCCACAGGGACTCTGGGAGCCATGGAAGCCCTCACCGGGGACAGGCCTCACTTTTCGATTTGATGTTCTCACATCAGCTGACTGGCTCCAATAGCATTAGTGGGGCATTATTATGTCAAATTGACTTACGTTTTTCCCTTTTATAATGTTTTCCTCTCATCAAAGGCACACATGGAGTGTTGCTTTGATTATTTCATGCATGAGAAATCCTTTAGTCTGCTGTGGTAACCATTCAGCTGTGCAAAACGCCTGGCTGGACCTAGCCCCGCCTTCGGCGTGATGCTCCTCTTCTGAGCCGCAGTTTCCGAGTTTCTGCCTCACAGAGAAGCACTCCCCCGCTGGCTAGTCCTTCAGACTAGCCTGCAGCAATTAGCAAACACCTGGTGGAACTGTGATAAACACATTGTTAACACGTTAATAGAGGAGCCATGTTGCAATGACTTCCTGAGGGTGGAGCTTCAGAAAAAGCAGGAGTTCTTAAAGAGACACAAACCCAATATTCAAGGCATTACATTACAAAGTCAAATTTTATTTAGGTCATATTTAATATAGCTAGCATTTTTCTAACAACTGAAGGTAGCATAGTTTATTGACACTATGTCCCTGGAAAATACATAATACTCGCCCTTTAAAGTCCCTTTAAAATAGAAATGTAAAATATCAACTATAAATATTTCAAAAGCAGAAAAAAAATGTGTGAAATCTCAGGCCATGGAACACACTAAGAACAAAACCAGAACCCACTCGATACGCTCAACCACCACAGGGTTAGATTCGTGTTATCTGGGACGCGTTGAACAACCTTTTGCCTTGAGACCCACCAAAGTTCCTGGTAGATTCAACATCTCACCTTGTTGTGATTCAGAAACCAGGTTGAGATCATTGGAGTTTTATGTTGCACAATACGGACACATGGTGGATGTCATGGTCAGTATCAACCCTGTGTGGCCCTTAAACACAGCCTGATCAGTACAAAGAAACTTTAAATTGTGGGGAGAAAATATCTTCCGCCTCACTGAACCTAGAGTCCAATACGACACACAATGGATCCAAGGTGTTGATTGTTCTACCTTACCATGAAATATTTCAACTGAACTCAGAATTCATTTTAGTAAGCGGTTATTTGAGCTGTTGTTTGCATTTCTATGATTTTATCTTTGCTATATCTTCTAAGCTGCTCAGAGCTGGTAAAAATGAAACATCACATTTATGGAGGGTACATGTGTTTTATTTGTTCATATTTTACAGGACTGCTTGCTTTTACTTGTATTTCCTTCAGGAGTTGGCATTGGTGGCTGGAGGCATTTTACCAACAGAAAGCATTCCTAGCAGGGTCACTGTGACAGCCGGGGCGGAGCCAGTCAACGTGCCTGTTTGACCTGTTAATGCAAAGAAACTAGTTACACCTGTTGAAAGCTTGTAATATTGCCATGTCTGATGATAACTATAATTTTAACCACTTTTACTCCCAATATTTTGAAAGAAAAATTATTTTGCATCTTTGAGGTCAAAAGTTGCTGGTTAAACATTTTCTGTAGGAATTTCCAATTTTATCCCATTTCTGTGAAGTCTGTGCAGAATGTCTTTTATTGTGTACTTTTTATAGTTTAAGTTAATACTGGTTTGGTAAACTGATTCTGAATGTTTTATCAGTCTTGAGTCAGTCTTCCCTGTCAATCAAATTTATAGATTGATGCTTCTATTCAATTGTCATTTATGTTATTACTTAAAATAACAAAAAATAAGAACGTCATGGGAAATGTGATTATTTCAAAACGTGAATAAAAAAATAAAAATCATTTGGTATGTACTAGTAGATGGACTTCTCAAGTTTTCCTTTTCTATTTTTACACATTTGCTAAGAAGACAGTTAACTGAAAAACCCAAAGGTTCCAGACAGCGAAGCATCATTTCTGTGAGTGTGTGTGCATGCGTGCGTGCATGCGTGTGTGTGTGTGTGTTGCATGACGAAATGCTGCCCTGCTTCTTCCAAGGCCAAAGGTAGCAAAGCCCTGACTGGCAAACTTTCCTAATCTAAAATCTAGAAAGCCGAATTTCGCAATTTTCTTGCCAAGTGTACCAAACTGATAAAACTGACAGAAGTTGTTGCAGGCAATAAAAAAAAAAAAAACCCCATCTGAAACAAACAAAATAAAAGAATGTAAATACATAAAAATTCACAATAACTAATAAAAAAAAAAACATGCAATTTTTTTGTATACCACACATGAGGTTTGCTTACAATTATAGGCCCTGTTGACTAAGATAGCAACAACTCTGAGATTTTACCTGCATTAATTTTAATAGTTGTATTTTCTTTGTTATTATTCATTTAATATTATTTGAATAAAGAAAAACAAGCGTTATGTTAATCTTAATAACCAAAATAAACAAAACCTATACTTTAAATGTTGTTTTGGAGGCTATAAAATAATTACTACAAAAAATAATGGAATCTAAACATACTAGTTAACATGGCTGATATTTTTGATTGATTGCTGAAATAATTTTTATTTAAAGAAAGCTCAATTTAAAATTCTAAAGTTTGACCGCACAGATAGTATTTCTGTAACCAGCAGAGGGAGCCCACGGAAATGACTAGAACCCGCGATAATTCAAGTGTCACGTCCCCGGCTAGACGTTCTCCTTAACTCTCGCGATATTTCCTGTTTCCTCCTCTTTCGCTCCCTGTAGCCAACATGGCAGTCGGCAAGAACAAGAGGCTGACCAAAGGCGGCAAAAAAGGTGCCAAAAAGAAGATGTAAGTCCAAAATTCTTACACAGACACACGGGATATGTTTTCTGCTTCTCACCGTTGTTGTTTTGGCGAGAAAAATGTGACGGATGAAGTTGATATTAGACAGATGGTAGAGGTGAGGACGCTGGTCCTGTCGCTGCCGGCCTCTGAGTCTGTATGGAGCTCAGACACGCTCTCTAGCAGAACTTCTTACTGCGGCTTTCTACCGCTTAGTTTAACTTACACAACGCGCAGCGACTGGGTTCAGTATGTCTAGAGAAAGGGTAGAGTTCGGTGTCGTCCGTAGTCCGTCATAGCAGCGATATTTGCTGAAGCTGCTCAACGTTAGCAGGGCTGAGTGAAGCGATGAGCTAGCTGCCTGCAGCACAGTTTAGCTCCAGGCCAATTGAAAGAGTTCCCCGTTCGGCTGAGTTACATTTCAGAATCACTAAAGTGCTGAAGAAGTTTAAAGCTAAAATGTGTTTCTTGTTTACAGTGTGGACCCGTTCTCTAAGAAGGACTGGTACGATGTGAAGGCACCAGCCATGTTCAACATCCGCAACATTGGCAAAACCTTGGTCACCAGGACTCAGGGAACCAGTAAGTCTGCATGCCGTACCCAGGGACACTTTAATGTGTAACCATTTTTCTTTACTGGGTCTGACAGGGAACACAAATGTACAGCTAACATTTAGTCACAATAGTTTTCTTGTGTTTTGTAGCAAAGATGTTGGTAATAGAAAATAAGTCAGTATTTGTCAGCTTTACATGCACAGATATTGTTGGAATTAAATGATTCTGTAATACTCTTAGCTACTTTTGAAATGTGAAAATTATTTGGTTCTAAATCGTTCTTGGTTAGTAGAACACATACTTTTTGCAAGCTGTACATTCAAATTGTCCATTACTATCTTCTTGTTTTTATATTACAAACAGGATTGTGTATGATGCAAATAATAATGATTTAGATGAACAATGTATTACAAAAACTGCAAAGATAAAGACAATAGTTATTAGAACCTCATAATACTTTCTGCAGTATTGGTTACACAGTAGCATGTGGTTCAGGTTAGCTTATACCAACCACTGGATACAAAAGGTTGAACAAAATATCCATTTTGAAATGTGTACTATTGTATATGTTTCATTTGCTAATCTAATACTCCTCAGAACTCTTTATTTTGTCTTTTTGTAAAGAGAATTATTGATTGTGACTTCAACTCATGAGGAATTTCCATGGTGGGAACTAGTCAGGATAAGACTGAATCTTGGCTCCTCTTCACGTCGTTTGAACTCTTGATGCTCCTCTGTTTGTCAGGGATTGCCTCTGACGGACTGAAGGGACGCGTGTTCGAGGTGAGCCTGGCTGACCTGCAGAACGACGAGGTGGCCTTCCGCAAGTTCAAGCTCGTCACCGAGGACGTTCAGGGCAAAAACTGCCTCACCAACTTCCACGGCATGGATCTGACCCGCGACAAGATGTGCTCCATGGTCAAGAAATGGCAGGTAATGTTGGGTTCAGAGCAGGAACTGGCTCCGTTGTTAAGCCGTGGTGAGCTTCTCAGATGGTGTTTGGTTCTGTAGTTATTCTGTTTTGTTTAGTTTTTTTTGTTTTATTTAAATAAATTAGTCATTTGTGAGCCTGAACAAGAATGGAAGATGAGTTGGTTTAGTTTTGTGGCAGTGTTCACACTGGTTTAGCTGTTTAACTTTGCAAGAGGGATTCTCGATTTTCACTTCTGTTATGATATTAAAAAAAAATTGTATCAGCTGATGCAGAACACTGCTGGATTCATTTTAAGTTGTTTCTAAAAGAGAAAAAGAAACATAAATGTTCAAATTACAAATCAATTTGCTGACTCTGTGCCAGAACAGCACACGTAAATATACAATTAGCTTCACAAGCTTGTTGTTCAGTCAGTGCAATTAGGAGCATAATAGCCAATGTAAAATAAAAAAATATATAAAAAATTAAAAAGCACAAAATATTGAATTATACTGAATAGATTTGTCATTATGGATAGGCCACATTGTCACTGATACCCAATGTAGATATTTTTTTCCTGTACTGGCACCGATTCAGATATTTTATGTTCGGTCCATCTCAAGTTTGTGAATATGATTTCCCAGTTTGAGTATAAATGTGGCAGAGACCAGGAACAATGGTTACCAGTCAACACTGGATGTGGCTAATTAGTGCATGGATGTTTAGAGAAGCTAAAGCAACACATTGAATAACGACATGATGAAGTATTACTAAAAAAATAACGATGTTACTAGTCATTGTTCCATATATTGTTGTTCAGGTGCTTTGGAGTGGATTGGCAACAAACTTCTGTAGTGAAAGTGTCATGGTTGCTCTCTGATTCGCGGTTCAGAGTCGCATACAGTATGGTTGACATGGAAACTGGAACATGTGTGTTTTCTACCTGGATCAGCCTTGTAAATAGACCTTTAAATCGTAGGAGTTAAACACCACGCTGTCTTGTGATTTGCGTTGATTAGTGGACTGAGAATGTGTCCTGGTGTTTTTGCTCAGACCATGATCGAGGCCCATGTGGACGTGAAGACGACCGACGGATACCTCCTGCGACTCTTCTGTGTGGGCTTCACAAAGAAGCGCACCAACCAGATCAGGAAGACATCGTACGCCCAGCACCAGCAGGTCCGCCAGATCCGCAAGAAGATGATGGAGATCATGACGCGTGAGGTCCAGACCAACGACCTGAAGGAAGTTGTCAACAAGCTGTAAGTTCACTTCCTGAGCAGCAGAGGGAAGCTGTAGCTGAACTCCTGATGGTCAGGTGGAAGATGTTTGACGTGTTTTGTTTGTTATGGTGCGTTTCAGGATCCCTGACAGCGTCGGCAAAGACATAGAGAAGGCGTGTCAGTCCATCTACCCCCTACACGACGTCTACGTCCGCAAGGTCAAGATGCTGAAAAAGCCCAAGTTTGAACGTAGGTCCACCTCTTCAGTGTTCAGGCCATATGGGAGCGCGTGATGACAAACTGTTTCGGTCCCATATGACTGCCTGATTACTGCTTACTGACATCTGATGCTCCGTTCTAAGTCGGACATCACCTCTTCAGCACCGTTACTGGTGGGAGGAAAAGAAACTAACTTGTTCTTTCTCATTGCAGTGGGCAAACTGATGGAGCTCCACGGCGAAGGCGGCTCCACCACCACCGCAAAGGTTTCTGGGGACGACACCGGAGCCAAGGTGGAGAGGGCCGATGGCTATGAGCCCCCCATCCAGGAGACAGTCTGAACACAACAGATTTAATAAAACATGTAAAATGACCAACAAACCTCTCTGGCTGCATGTTTGTGAAGAAGCTGCTTTTGGTGTCAGTTCTTACTATGGAAGATCATATTCAATAAATAAGAATTTATTTCAGTAACTTGATTCATAGTGATACACAGTTGAAAAAGCTTTGGGTTTTGTTATTTTCTGTGATAGCCATAAAGCCCCAAAAAATTCACAACTGTTTAAGAAATGTTATTTGAAGGTTTTATTGGCTTTTATTTGATAGTGAATTGACAAGAAAGAGGGTAATAAGAGAATAGGGGGGACATTTGGCAAAGGTCACCAGGCTGGGAATCAAACCTGCAACAGGCCTAACTAAGGCCTCCTTATGTAGATTGTGCTTAACCCCTCCTTCACCACAGCAACCTGTAAGAAAACATTTTTAATTGACAAATGAGGGATTAATGAAAAGTTCTGAGGTTGTTTTCCAGAGGTCTTGATCGTCATGGTGAAACTTCCTGCTGTCATGACCCAGATATTTGATACACCCAGAGTTTCCTCACTTCCACAGAGTTCCTCTGTCTTCTGGTGTCACCATTGGGAAAACCTCAGCTATTAGTCACTTCATTTAAAGAAAACCATATTGCTTTATTGTATAAAGTAATAAATTAGAGTAGCAGAGTAATATCAGGAGTGGTAATAACTTACACACTTCATCTTTTAATCAAATAGTACTGGAGGCTTCTATTAACTACTGCTGGTCATCTTCAGTGCAGACTTACTCGGATTAGAGAGCAAATTATTACACTAAAACTCTGAAGGGTCAAATATTTCGGTAGCATGGATGATGAAGAACCAGTAGGGGAAGCAAGTGTTCAGTTAAATTCAGAATAGACCTTGAAAAATACTGACACATTTTTTTTTTTTATTTAGGACGTAGTTCAGTAAATGCTTGAGAAACTTTGCACAACTTTAAATACTGTTTCAGTTTTAATGCTGTCCAAACACGACTGATGAAACATCCACCGGTTTAATCTACAAGTCCATTAATCAAGGACTTTAAGATAGTTTTTAGGGACGAGGGCCCGTTTCCCCCTGAAGTCCCCCAGAAACCATTCATCATCCACCGGCTCCAGGTTGGTGACGATGTCCCCGACCTGTGGGTGAAGGAAGAGGACAGGTGGGCTGGGTTCTGGGTTTTGGTTCTGTATTGAGTAAGAAAGAAGACAACAAACACCTCTGTACCTGGAGTGAGAGTTCCTCCTCACAGTCTGATGTGAAGCTGTATAGAGCCGTTCCTCTCAGGCAGCCAGTGGCTCCGTCCTGCTGCTCTCCTGATGAGGAACACAGCAACTGTTATGTTTCACCGTTTAACCTTTAACCTTTGGGCTGTTTAGGCTGTTTTCACATCTGATAATTCAGAAGGCAATATTGGATTGAGGACCAAAATTACAACATTTGATCCATTTTCAGCTGCTGCTGTTAACTGAGTACTGAGTCAAACCAACCAAACCCTTTGAAATACATGTTACCCTCCTCACCTGTGGTGGCGCTTTGCAAAATGCCAGGATGGTCAACAAATCAATAACAATATATAATGCAATAACATAATCAATAGAAGATACATCCAATAAAATGTCCAATACTGAGATTGAACTCTGATCCAGAACAGAACAGCATTCTGGGAGATGTAGGCAGAGGAAAGGTTATAACCTCTTCTCACGGTGAGCTAAGCAAGTTTGGTAGCATCAACAAACTCATTTGCTCTTTGGTTACCAAGCAACAACCTGTTGCATAACTTGTGCAGCAGCAGTATTTTGTCTTGTCATTGTGCCTCATAGCTGCTAAAAAAGAGTTATGAGGTACGTTGATGCTTGTGTAAAGAACAATTTGGAGATAAAACTGTGAATAAAACAGAAAAACTTGTGTCATCAGTTTGGCAGGATATCAGATGTTTTAAAACAAAAAAAGTGAACAAAAGCTATCAATATCGACTGATATCACGCCCTTATATCGTGATACGTTTTTCATTTATATCGTCCAGCATGTGATTTTAGCTGTTGGAGGATTTCTCTTTTGTTTTGGGAAAATAAAAAATAAAACATCTGCAGGCCATTTCCAGCTTTTATTGCTAGACTCACGCTTATTTTGGTTGCATTTACCCAGAGTGCCCTGCGCTTTACTCCACTTCCTGCTTTTGGAGTGGTCTCTGAACCGCTTGGCGTTCACATATACATTTGAAACGCACCAGAATTCACTTCAACTGAACTGAAACTGAGGATTCAGTTCGACTATGCATTCACACCTCCCCAAGCAAACCGGACTTTCTAGACCAATGAACTGGAGTTGGATTAAAACAGATCGAACAGGGCTGGTGTGAATGCACTCTCAGATGAAATAGCAGCAGCTGCACAAGTGCACATGGATCGGGTTATGACATGCACATTTATTGATCAGTTTGTCACATGATTAAATACTAAACATCAGAATAGAGAACTTTCTCCAAAAGTGCAGGGTTGAGTTTGCACATCAAACCTTAGGCGGTTTAGCTTTCGGCTTTTGGAACCCTTAACACCCTGCTGAGAACTCTCTGTACCTGACGAGATGTCGACGAAGGCCCTGGGAAACATGCCCTCCCTGCCGTTGAGCCTGCCGCTGCTCCACTCCTCACTCAGGTGCTCAGTGATCAGTATGCAGTCGTCCTTCTGAAACGACAGCTCGTCCTGAGTCTTTGCAGCGTAGTCGTACAGAGCCACCGCCCACTGCACTCCTGACCCGGCAGTCTGAGGACAGACATGGAGGCAAACGGAAGAATCAGAATGTAAACTCATAAGCATCCGTTGAGTTTCTGTTTTAGGTTCATGTGTTCCAGGCTGATCGTTGGTGACGTTGATGCTTGTGTAAATAATGGCTACCTGAGCAGGTTTGGCAGCTGCTGCTTGTCCAAAGGCAGAATGAGCAGCAAGACCTGTGGAAACAGCAATAATAATAATAATAATAATAATAATGAAGCAGCACTAAGTTTACATTTGACACACAGGAGTTCCAGCCTGCTGCAGGTGTCTTCATATGCAAATGGGCTCATTACAGGGGAACTTTAAAATGTTTGGTGTGTCTGATATTGTTGGAACAAGTATTTGTGTTCAAGTTTCCTAATGATCTGAGCCATTCAGTCGCTCTGAGAAAAACATGAGCCGTCTTGTTAGTCCTGGGACAACGGAGAAACGGAGCTACTGGTCCCACAATGACGTCTTCGAACCAGGCTAATGTTTCTGGTTGTCCTCATGGTTGAGTCGGGCCGAAGGCCAGTTTGTAAAACTGTTTTCTCGAGATTTATTTGTTATCTTGAAACAGGAAAAAATTATGCAGAACTCTCCGCTCTCAGCGTCTGTAAGACTCAAATGGCATCTGGAGAAAAGTCAGAGAACACTGACCAGACAAGTGTCGGCTCACTGCTTGTGCCCAGTTTGAAGCACGGTGGTGGCAGCCACCGTGCTGCTACCACGGGGGTTCTTACAGCGGTAGTACTGCACTGCCCAAACCAACAGTTTGTGTTTGGGTCCAGCTTGGTGTTCCAACAGGACAGCGATCCCAAACCATGTTTACAGCAGGGTAAACACAAAGCTTCTAGAGCTTCCTGTCAAAGCCCAACCTTCACCCTGTAGACAGTTTGTTGACTTCAAAGCTCCACCAAATCTCACATATTGAGCCAAGATGAAGCCGGGAGCCTTGTGATGGTTGTAAAAAGCATGTGGTCAATGTGGAACTTGAAGCCTGTGGCTTGTTTGAAGCTGTATCTATAATTTTGACCCAATGTGGATAAAATCTTTTGCATCTGATTATTAGTTTTGGTTTTAGAGTCATTGCAGTTTTTTTCACTGCGTAATCAATCCGCCTCTGGGTAAAAATAACCGCTGAAATTATTCTTTTATTTACCATAAACTTGAAACATTTTGTTGGTAAAACGAAATGGTTCGATTCCCAGTCCGGGATCTTTCTGCCGGACTTCCCGGTTCAATCCGGGTACTCCAGCTTCCTCCCACCGTCCAAAAACATGACTGTCAGGTTAATTGGTTTCTCTAGGTGTGTGTGTGTGTGTGTGTGTGTGTGTGTGTGTGTGTGTGTGTGTGTGGGTGTGGGGAGGTCTTAAATGAAACAAAAACAGAGACACAAATTCCTCCGAGGCAAAAGAAACAACTCCATGAAGCCTGACGAACGGATGAGGTCATTTCATTAAAGGGGCAGTATCATGGATTTTCCAGGCACATTTTATAGCACAATCAAGTAACTATATTGTCTTTAGTTGCTAGAACTGATTTTGTAATTTCTCTTTAAAAACGCCTGCTCTTTTTGAAACTCCATCTTTTAACCCTTTGATGACGTTTCAACCAGTGTTTTTAGATCAACCCAGAGGGTTTCCACAGCTGAATGCTTGCCATGGGAGATTAAAGGATTTTTTAAACAAGCATGTAAGAATCAAAACTTACATGGAGTTAAAAAAAGCCCAGTTGATTTTACATAATACCGCCGCCTTAAGATGACAGGATGAAGCTGAACCTGGTTCAGATTACTTCAGCTAAAGCAGAACCAACATGAGGTGTGAGTCGTCCTCACCTGGCAGCGCCACCCCGGCAACCGGACCCGGCTGCTGCCCCGGGGGCGGAGGCAGATCCTCGATGACCTCCACAAAGTTCAGGGGGAAGATGCCCACAGAGACGCCGACCTGCCCCCGAGCCCAGTCCTCCCCCACGTATTCCTTCAGCTGGATCACGTCCCCCTCCGAGAAGGACAGCTCGTCACTGTGCTCCCCCTCGAACTCGAACCGGGCCACACACCTGGGACCGCTGCCAGGGACAAATCATACGTCCAGTCAGCCTCTCAGGACAGACACTGCAAAGGTTCAAAACCCAACAGAACAGTACCTGACGGAGGCAGCTGGCGTCTTCTTCTTCTTCTTCTTGGCTAGCGGTTTGGATGAATTGGACTGATTGGAGAGAAAAAAAAATAAAAATCACCATCAACTTTCTTTCATTCATGGATTTTCTCTACATCATATTTATAGAATGGCTGCTTGCTTGAAACCTACCAGCACTTCAACATAAGTGACGGGAAAGAACCCAGTGGAGCCGTTACAGGTGCCTCGGTACCACTGGCTGTCCACCTGCTCCACATCAGTCACAACGTCTCCTGCTGAGAGCCTCAGCTCCGTCGGACCCTCTGCCGTTACAACCAAAGATTTACCGTCTCAAATAAAACACTGCTTTCTCTAAGATTGATTTCAGAATAGAAGAACGCCATGTGCAGAGCAAAACATCTAGAAATGTAGTATTCACCTGTTCCCTGAGAGAAATCCAGAGTGACCAGCTGCTTTTAAAAGTCAGCTGATTAGTACATGGCAGAGATGCAAGTGAGTCGGACTTGATTATTCCCTATTGATCGACTATCGATTATTATTATAACTGAGAAGCAGGCATGCTCTTAAAAACCTGTTTTTAAGAACGTCATGTGCACATCATTAAAGTGCACATTTGTCACCTGATCATATTATTTAGCCTCAGCAACGTAAATAATGGGGGATGGATTTTAATTGTCAGTCATTTATAAATGCAGAGTCAAAGAAAACAAACACTTACCTGGAACAAAGTCGTGCAGAGCCTTCACCTTAAGCCCACCAGGTCCTCCACCCGAAGCAGCTGCACCTTCTTCCTGCAGGGAAACAGATCAGCTCTCAAACTAGCTGTTAGCCTCCACAGATTTATTTCCTATACCAATGAATTACCTGTAGGTGGGAAAAATCAGAGTCCAGAGGAGTTATGATCTTCATTCGGGACTTGTGGACTCTCCCTCTGGTTTCTCCGATCTGGCACTCAAACTCACTGTGGCTGATCTTCTCCACAAGCAGAACTACTTCACTTTTCTGTTAGGAAGCCACCAAATTCATAAGGTTCTGTAGAACTCAATCGACACAGAACGGATGTGGATGTTTTAAGCACCTGCAGAGTCAGCTCCTCTGAGTTCCTCCCGTCAAAATCAGCAGATGAAATCCCGTGAGGGAGCGGGAGCTGGCGGCGAAAACCCAGAATTGAAACGCCGTCTCAGAAAGATGAACTTCAAAACACACACAGAGCTCTGAGCTGTCATCTGTCTCACCATGTAGTTGTTGTAGAGGCGGTGGCCCGGACCGGGCCTGGGAGGCAGCACCAGGCCTTTCTTGGTCGGCTTCTGAGACTTGAACTTCGGCGAAGATCGCTGTGGCTCCGACTGAGATCGACCCACTGCCTGAAGGCTGGGGGGGGGAGGTCTGCCGGGGCCCGGCCTGGCTGAAGGAGCCCGGGGCGGGAGGCTTTTGTTCCCACTGGGCTTCCTGAAGCACAAAACCCATCAGTAACCATCAGGTGGGTCACATCTTATTTACTTAAACAAGCTCCTATATCTTGCTGAAAAGTTACTTGTTTTGTCTCATTTCATGTGTACTAAGATATTCAGTCTGTAAACTCGACTAACGATACTTGGTAAGATTTTGTGTTTTTGCAGTGTGGGACATATAAACTGTTTTAACTGGCGTTCCTCTGACCTGGGTGGAAGCGGTGGCACCGGTCCGGTGCTGAAAGTGTTCTGCAAAGCAACAACATGACAGATTTTCATTCACTATGAAACATGTGAGGTAAAGCTGGGCTGCACAGTAAAACTGCTGACACAACATTTACGCTTCAAAGATTTAAGACTTTCCTACAGAAAGCAAGACATTAGCTGCTTATAAACTGTTAGCAGAAACTTTCCGCCTATAGAGATGCTTGTGCCTTTCACATTTCTGGCTCTCTGTGAAGTCAGTCTCACCTGAAATGACTTTGAGGATCTCAGGCTCTCCTTATAGCTTGCTGAGGAGCCTGTGGGCTTTTTACCTGGAAGAGGAGGAGCTTCATCCTGAACGTCATCTGTCATTGAAGAGAGATCTGTGCTTAGTGGAAAAAATACAACCAACATAGACATAGCTTGGCAAAAGTGCTGACAGCAGGTAAAAATGTGGGGGAAATGCCACTAATTCCACTAATTCTGGACCTGTTATGATGAAACTCCACGCTCACCTGAAGGAGCCCTGCTGGGAACCCTGATGGTGGTCGGTCTTTTCCATGTGCCCTGTCTGCTGACAGAGCTGCCATCGCTGGCCAAACTATACTGAGGTTTGAGCGGCACCTTTTCTGGACAAAGAGAGAAAAACCGATTAGCCATGCAGTTGCGCTGCATTGACGAGAAAAGGTCGGGCATCCGAGACGCACTGCAAAAACACACAATCTTACTAATGTGACTGTCTTAGTACACTTGAAATAAGACAAAACTAACTAACTTTTTGGAAAGATACAGGAGCTTAAGTCTTAAGTCAATAATTCCTTAATATTAATGAAAAAGTGTCCTGTCACAAGTTAAATAATCTACCAGTGGAACACGGTATTTTCGGTCATTTCTGATTTTTCTTTTTTTTTTTCAGAAAAGAAAACGAGAAAAACTAAATTGATTAAAATCGGATCGGTACGAAAATGTTATTTTTAAGCCTTAATTACAACCTTGAAGAGTGATTCAGTCTTTCAGCGGAGCGGGCCGTCTAACAGAAACAAAGCTCTACTCACTGACTGGGCCGGCCACGCTGTTGCTCTCCCCGTGTGAGTTGTGGTTGTTTATGTTCAGGTTGGGTCTGGGCGGCTCTTTGAATGGTTTCACTGGAGATACGGGCCGAAATGGAGCCGGTTCCTCTTTGTCGACGTGATCGGACCTGGTCAGCCCGAAAGGTCGTGACCTGTTGGGCTGACCCCCCTTGTTGTGTAAGGCCTCCAGCTCCTCTCTCACTGAATGCCCCACTGGTTTGGTAGGAGGCTTGGGTTTGGTGAGCGGTTCGTGGTTTTGTGAGTTTTGAGAAGTGAAGGTGTTCTGACTGGAGTTATTCGGGCCATTAGGTTTAAAAGTTGCAGGAGGTTTAGAAGCAACCGGGGGTCTGTAGGTGGCCCTCCTTGGTGGAAGGTCTGGTGTGGCTGCTTGTGACTCATTGTCCTCTTCGGTACCAGTTTGGCTCTCAAAAGCTTGAATCCTGGCACGGATGTTTCGGTGATTGTTGTTGGCACTCATTGTTCCATCTGCATCTTCATCCAACGAATGCTCATACGACTGGTCAATGTAGTACCGGCCCTCCTCGCAGTCGCTACGTTCACCGAAGACCTCTAGTAATTCCTCCAGGTACTTACTGGTGGGAGCATCTAGTGAAAAAGACTGAAACGCGTCACAGTTTTCTCCAAGTGTAATCAAAGTCTGATGCTCCTCTTTTGTTGCGTTTTGGTTCAGTTTCGTTCGGGGACGTGGAACAGGTCTCTGAGCGTTGTCTAGGTTTAAAGCAGCACGTTGAAGAGAAGCAGAGTCAGACTGACGATTAGTCGCAGTTGTCCAGTGGACGGTGACGCATCTGCTCGTACGTTGGGGGTCTGCCTCATCAGACCCAAAGTGGTCTGGATCACATGCACGACTACAACCCTCTGTGCTGGCGTGTTCCGCTGTTCTCTCTACAACCTTGACGCCTCTTTTTACCTCCGATGCTTTTGGAAATGAAGACCTCGGAGGCTTTTGGGGCTTTTTAGCTGAACACAGAAAGGAAATCACAGGTAGAGCTCAACAGAGGCCAGAAGAATCAGGTGAAGTTCATTTGTGTAGCACATTTCAGCAACAAAGCAGTTCAAAGTGCATCACACCAGAAAAACATAGTAAAGTAACCATCTATGAAACAAGCAGTGAATGTCTCATTTTGTCAAATGCCATCAAGACACTAACGTAAGGCACACAGATACCAGGATCAGTCCTCACCTTCAGGGTTTCTCCCTGGATGTGACGAGGCGGCGCCGCAGTGTGGATCAGAGTCTTTCCTGAGCTTCTGTGTTCCACTCTGGCGTGGGGCGGCTGTGGGCTCAGCCGGCCGATCTGTCTGTGTCTTCTCTTTAATCACCTGGTCATAGGATGGTGGCAGCTGAGTCATGAAAAAGAGCGTCGGATGTTATCTTGTATCTAATTGTACTGATATGTCCCAGTTTTTAGCAACCTGTGTGTGAAATGAAGTCTTTTCATTTATTTATTGTTTTAGGGATGCACCGATGTGAATATGATCATTTGGGACCATATCGATATCTGATACTGATATTGCTGGTATGGTTGATGAACCATAATTACAGAAGATACACATATTTTTCAACCGTTTCAAGACCTTTTGAAAAAAAAGAAAAGACCAGAAACAGATGGCAACAAGATGAAAACAAACATCGATTGGACTAGTTTTACTTATTGGACCGATACCGAATATGTTAAAAAAAATGACTAATATCATTTTAAGACTCATGACTCATGATTGATTTTAGTACTGATATATATGGTTTATGGTTTATCCCCAGGTTTATTAAGCAAATATGAAGAGAAAAACTGGGATAAAGCTTACCTGTGAAACTGTGGGGATGCCAGGGGTCCAGCCTGCTTGAGGAGGAAAAACCACCGAGCCGCCGACGAGCCAGACGCTTCTGGTCAGAGGTTCCGCCGAGACGATGGTGATGTTTGGTCGTCTGAAGGACAAACAGCGAGCGCTTACTGAGAACGCCACAGAGACAAACCACCACACACACACACACGCACGCACGCACACACACACACACACACACACACACACACACACACTTTCAGTTCAATTCAAACACTATAAACACAGATTTAGCCCTTGGCAGCCGATGAAGTTGCCTCATGTCTGACATTTGCACACCTTCATGTGCAAACAACACCATCAAGATGTAAATAGAAGAATGACGGATTATTAAAATATTTACATCCTCTCTGCTCTGTTGTCACCTTGAGAGTTTGTTCTTGCTGAAAGAAGAACAAACTCTTTCAGCTTTGATCTACTTGTTTTTAAAAATAACAACAATCACTTAAATTTTTTAAATAAGTTTGAAATATAATTGAATCAAAAAGAGGTAAAAAAAAAAAAAAAAGCTAAAGGATTTCACAAGCATTTGTCTGAAAATTACTTATTTTTAACTTTTCGATGAACGATAAAAAAACATGAAAAAATTCCATGTATGCATATACACATATAAAAACACGCTTCTCTTGATAGCAGCTCGTAGATAAAACAGTGGTCCTTCACTAAAAATAACAGTAATAAATAAGAATTTAAGCAAAAGTTATTAAAAAGACATGCTCATTCCTGTGTAACCTGTAGAAAGAGCAGAATAACAAAGTCGGATGTCAAAACAAATGATAAATCTTCATGCTAAATATCAGAATTTGTCATAATTATCAAACAGCCACATTTGGTTCCCAATGCGCCGACAATAAAAGAAAACTAAAAACAACCGATCTCAGAAATACATTAAGGTTTCCACAGAAAGAGAACGGCACTGATTGATCAATCATCTCCTGAGACCAAAAAATAGAAATGGCAATTTAAAGAACAAATCATACCAATAGATTATTGGTAAATAAATAACTATTGTGAAGAGAAACCGTATAGTTTTTCTACATTAGTTTGTTATGGCTTTCTATGTAGGACAAATATTGATATCTTTTATAAATACAGTGTATTGTGGTCAATGTTATTTCACTATTATTTTATTAATGTGGGTTGCCAGTTTGGATAACCTGACTTCCTATCAGGTTATCCAATAGGAATACAGCTTGAATACTTCCAGCTTCAAGCTGTAAGTATGAAGCATCTAGAGTCTGGTGGAAGTGGCTCTTTGGCTCACTTGTATAGTAAATGAGAAACTGTTGGCCTACTTTTTGTTTCATTCTTTTTTAAATTGTTTTCCAGGCTGCAATTTATTCACACGTCAGGAATGAATAATAACATTAGGGAGGGAACAAAAACCTAAATGCCATGATGGTTTTAATTTAATTACTGTATTTTATAAGTGCATAAATAAGGGAGAGCTGTATGGACATAGGGGCAGCGATGACATGTTGGCCTACACCTCAGAAGGTATGCAGTTGGTCCCCTGCTCATCCTGCTGACATTATGGCTGTTTAAACTCTCAGAGTGCAGAAGATAATTTCACCCTGAAGACGGTGGAGGTTCAGTAGATGTTGACAAGCTGCCTCATCGCCTCAGAGACAGACGGAGCGTCTCCAGACATAGGCAGCTCCTCATCAAGGAGCACAGAGAGCCGGAGGGGGAAGGAAAACATTTCCACTCCTCCCTCTTGTTGTTCATCACCGTCCACCTAATTGATCTGCATGGCTGTAAACACAGACTGAACAGCTTATCTGTGTGTTCTGTGGTGTTAAAGGCCTTGCTGTTGTTCACACTGAGATCATTGGACTAATTGCTTTCAGCTGAGAGCTACTGACGGTACATATCAGCAGCTCCCCCTCTTTTCCTCAAACGGTAGAGACATACCTTTGGTCCGGACGTCCTGTGTTTTTCCTCCCAATCAGATCTATGGATAAAAACACAGCTTCCCGTTATTGAGGAGCGACAACACAAGGCGTATAATTATGAAGTTTTGTTTGAATCACGGCTGTAATGAGTCCAGCAGATAAACCCAGTAAATTAGGACAAGTCAGCAGACAGCGTTGACAGCTAACTTTCCATTGAACATATAAATACGGAATTTGACATTACAAAAATAAATTAGTTTAATATGGGAACATTGGAAAAACTTGTTTTTCTTTTTTTTTTATTAAAAGTTTTGCCGCATGTTGAGATGTTTTGTTTTTTTTTACTTCTTCTGCTGTTGGTCGTATCAAAATGGGTTTACTTTTGTGGTATAAACCAACAACCGGATGTTGTCACAGGCGCAACCCACGAAGAAGACAACAGGAAGTAGTTGGAGGATCATGGCGGAGCCTAATTTTAACGACTTATAATGATTCATTATGAATAATTGTTCCCTGTAGTGCCCGTCCTTGTTTTTGACCACACAGCTTGAGCCAGAAATAGAAGAGCCTGAACCGAACCAGCAGGGCGGAATGTGGAAGAACCAGTTCACAATTACATTTACACACCACCCTGAACACCCTCAGGACTTCTCAAGCAATATTTGATTGTGACTTTCATGTCTAACACGAACAGCCATCGAACAAGCACGAAGTAGTTCTCTGAGAAGTAATATTTAAACAGAACAAAGAGCTGATTGTTTTTGACACCAGGAAGAAAACAGCAGGTCGAGGTTAAAGGTGGCGCCAGGAGTTTCCTACATCACTGCCGTCAGAGCCACCTGTCACACACCTGTTACTAATTGACTGTTGGATCCGCAGTGTTGCTGATGAACGTTACACTTTAACAGCAGGTTCAGGTTGTGACTTTTCCCACGGCGTTTTAAGGTCAGATCATTTCAGTGGCTTGTGAGAGTCACACCGGTGCTGAACAACACAACTCTATCCACATGTCTAACAATGCTCCTACCTCTGAAGCGCTAGAGGGTTAAAACACCGTCTTCAGGACGAAGGGGACATTTTCCATCGAGCTCCGTCCCGCCGGCTTGTTCTCAGTATGACAGAGAACTTGAAACTAGCAGGAACACACCTGCTGAAGCAACAAGAGGAGGGACGGTCTTTGTTGTGCCTCCCTTCTCCTGCATTCTGAAGTTCAGCCCGGCCAATCTGGTGAGCTGGAATGTGGTTTTTCAGGAAGCGGAGAGACTGAACCAGCCGGAATGACTCCGTCACCGCTCCAGAATGCACTAAAAGTCTTCCTGATGTCCACGATAAATCTACGCAAGCGTTTGACTCGGGGAAAAGACTTCCATAAAATTGTGGTGTTTTCTTGATACGCTTGCTCTTTGATGGCTGTTTCTTCCCTTTTTGATCGACTGTCTCCTCTGTTTTGGAGATGAAGTTCTTTTCAGTGACCTGTAGAAATCACAGGTTCCTCTGTACAAGTCTCAGATGGTTCTTCTGGCAAAGAACAATCTTTAGCATTTTCAGCGCAAGACTGAAAGACCTGTTCCCCTTCTGGTGGATCGATTGTCTTTTCACTGACCAGTAAATTGTTCTGCTTTTCCACATTTTCAGCAGAATTCTTTAGCTCCTCAGGTGCGCACAGCTCCCACCAGACTGGAAATGAAACCTTCTTCTTCTTTCGCTTGGGAGGCTGCAACCCTCTTTCGACAATATGGTGGGATGCATCCTCTTCAAAATGTCGGCTGGTTGGACTGCATTTTAACCTTTGCTTGCTTCAGGTTCTAAGATAAATCAGTTAAAATTTCACTTTCAACTTGATGTCAATTTCTAAAAGAAATGTACACCGAACAAAGTTGAAAAACTTACTGTGAACTGCAAACTAAATTCTTGAGAGATACGTATCAACAACACCTGCTAAATGGTTGTGATGAAAGTAGATGGATGTGGTAACATTATCTCTGGTGATGCCAGTACTCCCAATACCTCATGGTTTTTAATGGCTTCCCGCATGAGCACACATATTCACACGTGATTCTAATTACGTTTCTTATTTAATGGAAACTCCGCGATGGCAAAATTGTGGTTTCTCCACATTAGCTGAACATCGACATCGTTTTGTAATGGAAATACAAACACTGATGCTCCCTGAGAGCTGTCTGTGATGAAACAAAAAAAATATTTGAAACTTTTGCACATCCACATCTCATTAACCATTTAAGCGCCAGAGGAAAATGAAACGAATAGCTAAAACCCCCGTAAGATTCTGAGAGTCTCAGCAGATACAGCTGATAAAAGAACAAAAACACCATAAACACACACACGCACACACACACACACACACACACACACACACACACACACACACACACACACACACACACACACACACATTCTCTCTTTCCTCCCGCCCCACACTCAGAGTAAAGCTGCTGAGATCAGCAGGGATGGATTCCCTCCCAGCTGCTCTCTCTTCAGCACATGCTGCCTTTATTCAGTCCAGCAGCAGCAGCAGCAGCAGCAGCAGCAGCAGCAGCAGCAGCAGCAGCAGCAGCAGCAGCAGCAGCAGCAGCTGATGGAAACAAAAGGATCTGGTTCTGGCGATCACTTGACACCAGCTGCTACCCACCATGAAGGCAGCAGTGTTACTGTAAACATGCAGTAACACGCATGTTCAGAGTCCAGTGAACAGAAAATACATCAGACTGCTCCCTGTAACTGTTGGTAAAAGTAACATATGGGCAGAAACTGGTGACTCCAATGAGGATCATCTCTGCTGCAGCTTTGTGAGCTTTGAGAGTTTTTAAAAGAAAACTCCTTTAGCACTTAAAATTTGTATTATTCTTAAGTTGTTGCTCTGATTGCAGATTTGGTTAAATTTAGTCAAGTAGCTATTTTATTGAAACCTCCTGACCGAGAAACGCACATCTACCTCTACCTCTGTGTCCTGTTATATTTATACCACAGGGAGATGAAAAACGGCTGATTATTAAACAGCAACATTTCTTTCTATAAGAAATGTTAGGAATGCTGCCATTTATGGGACTAATGGCTCAAATAAAATAATTTATTTGTTTAATTCAAAGTTGTATTTTTCAGAAATTGTGAAATTAATGTCTCACAGTCAAAGATAAATGTAAAGCTTTCCACATCTTTTACTGAGCATATTTGTATATGGTGCTAAATACAGTAGCTACTATAAATTAGACGTCGATTAAATCATGCTAATCCACTTCATCAGACCAAGATTCAATAGTTTTTTCTGAAATCTTCTTTCTTTCTGTTTCCAGGTCACTAAAAACATCAGAGAAGTTTCTGCAGTGTTCATCAGGGGTTTTCCTCTCATTGTTCAACTGCACTAAAATCTGTCGCTAAGATTCTAAACACAAACAGATTCCAGAAACCTTTCGGTCTCTTACCTGTTGCCTGACCTCTGACCTGCAGAGTCCTTCTCTGCTCCTCATCTTCATCCTCCTTGTCTATGACAAGCCGAGTCTCTGGCATCTTCTGGTGTTGAAACAAAGTCAAATAGAAAACAGATGAAACTAAATGAAACTGTTTCAGTGTGTGAGCAGCAATCAGGTCCTCCATTAACTCAGCAACACATGTTCTCCATTCTGTACCCCCGGCTTGTCCTGGCCATAGCAGTGGGGTGAGTGAGTGTGTGTGTGTGTGCGTGTGTGTGTGTGTGTGTGCGTGTGTGCGTGTGTGTGTGTGTGGGCAGGGAGCCCAGGCCACTGACCCTGGATGAGTGGGAATGTGCAAAGTCAGACGATGATTGGCCACACATTAGTTTAACCCTTTAAAGTCAGGCTTAGGGAAGGCTTCCTCTCTCACATTCAGACAAAAGACAAATATTATCAAGAAATGTATTGAAATAGTACATTTTTGTGTGGAAAATGATTTAGTGTCCTGATGTCAAATTAAATGATCATTTCACATGTTGATGTAATGTTTCCAGTGAGCTCAATCATCCTTAATCCTTAATTAATCTTGCTTGTTTGTTGAGTCGACATTATTCTGTCCTATAAATTAGAATAATTTGTGTTTTGTGAAACAGAATCAAATGTGACACCGAACTACTAGGGCCATTGTAGAAATAAAAACATAGGAGTAACTTTCTGCAAAAAAACCTTTCTTTTGATTAATAAAACATTGGCAAATTTTACTAGCTGGGTTTAAAACACCATTCTTCATCACAAGAGTAATTATTTGCGTAAGAAGACAAATTCATTAAAGTGATCTTACAATTAGTTGGAGTTAAACAAAGTTTAGAACATTTAAAAAAATGTTTCAGACTTAAATGACCTTTAGTTATTAGCATATATCTACCACTGGAGGTCGCTGCAGACTTGCTTTTGACCTTTTTACTCACACTTCTTTCACTCAAATCTAATCCAGTTCATCACAAACTTTCTGGTGAGAAAGTTTGTGGTGAAATGTTTGAAGCTTCTGACTCTTTCTGCTTTCTTTTGTTGAACAACAAATTCTACAAACATGAGTCAGATTACTTAAAAGGGACAATTTCCCAGTTCAACATAATGCCATCGATGTGGTTTTAGTGTTCAATGAATTGAGCATTGAATATTGTGTTTCAGATCTGTTTTTAATAACGCCACCTTTCTCTAAAAAAATGGCAGTAATGTTTTTCTTTACTATTTTTTTTATTTTTTTTTATTTTTTTTATTTTTTTTTTTTGTTGTCAAAAGTGATTTTGGAGGGGGGAAAAAAAACTCCCTCCTTTTCATTACCAAAAGACAATTTTGGCAAAAATAAATATCAACACAATTTTGGCACGAAATGACCTGCACTGTCATTTTAGGAAGGTGAGGATATGACTCATTATTAAAGTTCTCACGCCAAAATCTCAGACAGCATCAAAACATGAAGTTTTCTGTTTTACGCTCCAATAGTTTCTCGCATCATGTTTGCATTGTAGTATGAAATGAGTGAAATGTCTCCAGATAACCAGCTGTCGCGTGGATCCAGTGGGTTTCGTCGGTATCGTGAGAGCGCTTGTGAAAGCAGAAGGTGGAACTGGGTCTGCGGGTGGGCGGAGCCTCCGCGTGAAGGCTCCACTGTGGGGGGTTCCACCTCCGGCGCGCGCTCAGGAGCTTCCCTGTGTGTTGGTTGCTGTGAGTGAAGTGGCCCCCGCGTGCGGCGAGACGTGGAATAAAACACGGATATTGAATCTCCAGAAGACGCGCTGAGAGTGTTTCTGCCACGGGTCGACGCCGTTCACAGCGTCTGACGACGGTAAGAAAGGAGTGAACCGTCCTCCTCCTCACGCACTTTAACTCGTACGCTGACTTCAGACCTGACGGACACACCTGTTCTGGTTTTCTCGGGTCGGTTTCGGACTCTGTGAGTGACGGCTGTGGGTTGGGTGGAGAGGTAGGAACTCTCCAAATTGGCCGCTGCTGGTGTTGCGTTGGGCTTATTGTTTGGGGAATATCCAGCACACACACGCGCGCGCACACAAAAACCCCCCGACTTGTGTTACATGTTTAGAAAGTTACAGAAGTGAAAACCTCTGGTTTCTGTTTGGCTCCTGGTTGGAAACATGGAGACTTATCAGGGTCAGGCAGATGGAGTTACATTCACTTTGGCAGCCACGCGCAGCCAATAAACCGAGCAGTTCCTGCGTCACGCTGGAGCGCAGCCGTGTTGTGCATTTGTGTAATCCACAAGAAAACATCACATCCAAGATTATAGCAAAGAGACGAGGAGCAGCTTGATGTGACTGAGCTGTTAGGAGGAGCTCAGGGAGACACGGTGCTGCAGGTGTTGGGTTACCTGCAGACGTTATCAATCTTTAATGGCTGGCCGTGGAGCCATTGCTGTGTGTGTGTGTGTGTGTGTGTGTGTGTGTGTGTGTGTGTGTGTGTTTTCGGCAGTGGATGCATTATCACTGTGTTGTTCAGGTTTCTTGTTTATCTACAGGGTCTGACTACGTGTGAGTTTGGATTTCTGTAGTTTTATACAGAACATTTCTAATCCCTAAAATTATTATCATTATTATTTAATTTGTAAAGTGCAATTTGTTATTTTAAAATGTTTTTGATATATTTAGCCAGGTACTTAAAGATGTTGTATGCAAAATTTCTATAGATATAGTTTACATGTAGCTCTAGAAAAAAAATAAGAGACCACTTAAAAGGATCAGTTTGTCTGATTTTACTCTTTGTAGATAAATGTTTGAGTGAAATGAACATTGTTAAAACGCTTAAAAAGAGACATCCGTTTGATGCTTTTGTGCCCTAAAGTGGCGCAGGCTTTTTTGAAGGGAAAGAAATGACGACACATTGAATCCATCTTTGAGAGAAAATGTTTGTTTCTTTTCGTAACTAAAAGGAACAATAGAAGGGGGGATACCAGTCTGTCTGATCCACAATCTTCTCGATGAATAAGTCTTGTTTTGTGTATATGTATACCAGATTACGTCTTTGAACTCATATCAGATATGAGTTTATGTTGCTCCGTCGCTCATTTTGTTGCAGGACGTCATGTGTCTGTTCTTCATTCAAAGGGAAGCACTGCTGTGATTTTACCTCACATTTTCACACGGAGAATCAGTTTTGCTGCACTGAAAAGCATTCAGTAAATTAAAATATGAATGAAAAGTTCATTCATTTTAATAACTCAGTGAAAGACATTACATAGATTAATTCCACATAGCGAATTATGATCATTTTCTACTCCCAGCTGAAGAAAACATGACATTTGAGACTAAAACATTACATGAAACATTAGAACAATCATTTTAATACAGGAATGTGTGTTTAATGACATGCAGGTTTAATACCTGGTTAATAGTTGTTATTTTAATCTGACAAGGGAGCCTGATTGGATTATTGAGTACGACTGTATGTCTGGTCGTCCTTTATTACACTGACATGTTTATCTTTACCTTTATTGCGTTCTTTTGTGGTCAAGAGAAAACGTGCAGTTTTCATAGTCCAAGGTCAGACTTGATTGCTTAATTAGTGACTGAATTGTCAGAGAGAATATGAATGTTGGAGAGTGAATTTGTTTGCAGTCCTGCTGGTTACAGGAAATCAGCTGTGGTGGGATCAGAGGGGGGTTCCCTGTTTGCTGCTTGTTGTCGGTAGCGACCGTCTGGACGATCAGCAAGCTGATCGGGAGACGCCGTCGGGAGCGATCACTCGTTTTACGCTTCCCTCTGAGTTTTGACGGTCTCTGGTGAGCGAGAGCCCACAACGTTTCCTCATGAAAGCGAAGCTGTCAGCCACACTTCACAGGCTTCTCATGACATACAGTTACCATGGAGATAATTCACTTATCATCTAAATAACCAAGTGGAGTTTGGATCATGGTCACACCAACAAGAAGTAAAAATCTCCTTGTTGCTCCACGTCCCAAATGTCAAACTGGATCAATTTATATCAACAACAAACAAAACACACACAAAAAAAAACATTTGGTCTCTACAAACATTAACATGAGACATTTGCACACACATGCACACACAAACACACACACACCATGGCTGTCACAATAACTCATTTTGCTGGACAATAAACTGCCCCCAGAAGTTATTGCAATAAATCACGGTATTGTCATTGTAAGACCATTTTTAACTAATATAATCATGGCGTATGATCTCAAAGATAAAAAATGTTTTTCCAATAAACAATAATGTTGTACTGAGACCTTTTTTAAGTAATAATGGCATAGCAATCAATGCCAATAATGCAAGAACACATGCTCAAAGATCAAAGAACTTTAAATTCTTATGAACATTTAACACTGGAACTTGAAGAAATAAAAACATATAAACAAAACGACTGATGAGATGAATTTTTAAGCCTCTGTAAACAAAATTAAAAAAGGGCTCGTTGTGAGCAAAGCACCTGAATAAAGACTTTTGTCTTCCAGTTTTTTGTAGAAAGAGGGAGAAAATGAAAACGACAAATTATGCAAATTTAAATTATTGAGCTGCTTCAAATTGACCATGCGATTAACTGATTTATTGCTTATTGAGGCAGGAACATGTTAACTTTACTCTGCAGCATCTTTTCTGTTTAACTTGTACCAACACAATATAGGAACGCTTCAGTTAAGAATTCTCCATCCCAGACTGACGTCTGCCGTTCACAGTTGGTCTGTCTGCCTCCTGTCATCCAGTTCAGACAATGCAAACTTGATCAAATTGGAGGAATGAAAGGAATGTGTAGCAGATCAATCATCATGTTATTTTTAGGAGTGGACGTTCACATAAAGAAGCTCTATTTGTCTGGTAAAAACTCCTCACACAAATTTGATTCAGTGTTCTCCTTCTGGTCACAAGTTAGGAGCTGGAATTTATCTGCTTCAGTTCGCCTGTTATATATATATATATATATATTTATATATATATACATATTACAAATGTGCACAAAACTTTGTTGATATTCTGTTAATGCTGAAAAAACACAATTTTGCTTTTGAGGTGTTTCCATTAAATAAGAAATGCTATTAAAATCACATGTGAATAAGTTTGTTCATTTGTTCATGCAATGAGTGGCTGAAAAGAAAAAATGCCGTGTCATCATCCTCCTACCACTATCACAATAAGATGAGCTGAAGCAAATGAACAAAGCTACAATCCCAGTTTTGTTGGGATCCTGACATTATGTGTGCAACCAACATAAAGTTGTGGAGAATTTCAGAAACGATGGCTTCTCACAATGCTTTACAAATAAAAATAAAAAAAAACGTGGAATGCATTTGTATGTATCCCAGTTTACTGTGGGGAAAATTGGACAAAACATCTATGTAAACCCCGAAAATATGTGCACCTGATGCACTTCAAAGTATTGACTCTGAAGGCATGAAATGTATGCACTTCATATTATTTGCGAACAAAATTTTAAATTATTTAGCTTGTTAATCCCTCTAATCAGTTTATGCCTTGATTTGTACATGAAATATGACAAAATATGATCATATTTGTCGGTGTGTGTGAAGCCCTGAAACAGGTCTAGCTTTGTCCCATGTTTGGGATTAGCTCGAACTTTATCACCCACTTTACCAACACTGACCCAGGTGGGCTTTAGAAGCCGGATTTTGGCTGAATCTCAGGAGTTCAGGCTGACTTTCAACCAATTTCTTCGTATTAACGGATCAGAATGGCTGGCACGGCTCTGTTCAGCTAATCCCTCTGATGAAGGTCAGGTTCAGGATCAACAAGTCAAAGCTCACATGATCGCAGGTCCTTTCAGACTGGTTCTGAAGGGTCATTAAAGAGGCACTATTTTGTAAAATCCTCTTTCTTGAGGTTTACATAACGTTACATTGTTATCATCAAAAAAATGCTGCCTTGATTCTTGAGTGCATGTTTGTGACATCCTTCAATTTACCATGGCAACCATTTGGCTGTGCAAAACACCTTGGTGAACCTAGCTCCGCCTTCAGATGAAGCTCCTTCTCACAGCTGCAGCTCCTTCTCACAGCTGCAGCTTCCAAACTACCTACTGCTCCTTTTACTGATTTAAGTTTCAGTTTAGTTCTTGTGTTACCATTTCAAGAACATATATTTTATACATTTATTCTCGTCACATATTTAGTTTAAAAACCAAACTTTACAACCCATCAGTTGTATATCCTCTCTCTGCTGCAGGAGCAGAGAAAGGATAAATTTATGTGTAAAATCTTGTGTTTTTGACCAGATGTAAAAAAAAAGTTTTGAACACCTGGAGGAGTGTAGTAAGTGATTTTTCTAGGTTTGGTTCAGTTGTGGATAATGGCTGTTTGTGGTTCTGGAGTCTGAAAGCCTTATGGACTTCTCTGTAACATTTTACAGGTTGATTTAGTTATCTTTTTTCTTTAGTGAATGAAACTCAAGTTTGTATTTATTCATGTTATATTTGTCTGATATTTATTTGATAAATCAAAATACTTTTATCCTGTACTGTAATCTTTAAATAACTGTGTTTGATTGGTTTGGCATCAAAACCCAGAAAAATCAGCTTTTTATTGCTTTCATCACCCAGATAAAGAGAGTTATGCTTGATATTCTCCACTTCCCACATGCAAACAGGGCTGCTTTATCAGCAGGAGGGGCGATGCAAACGAGACACAAAGGAAGCAGCAGGAGCAAAGATAGGATATACCTGCTCACAAAAACACACCTTATCGCTGACAGTGGGTCATTGTATCGTACCGTGACAAACTGCAGTCTCGCCAAGGCAACATGAACGTGCAGTGGGAATGATGTCAGCGGCCAGCACTGTGGCGGTTTGACTCCAGACGCTCAGAGAATGGAGCTGTTGTTCAAAATGAGGCGTGATGTCAATGAAGCGCTTCTGTATGACAGCGTATTCAGAACAAATTTAGAGAGAAAGAAAGAGAGAAAGAAAGAAAGGAGAGAATTTCAACAGAAAAACTCTGATCTCAGAAGTTTTCTAAAAAAAAAACCAAAACCAAAAAAAAACTGCAAATTTCTGAGTTTCAATAGTGAAAGATTTTTGTTGGCCGCCTCGCTCACCTTTTCAGATCTTCTCCACAGGACTCAGATCAGTGTTTGTGACGGCTGCACCAAAACATTAACCCTGTTATCCTGAAGCCACTTTGTAACCACCGTGGCTCTATGCTGCGGTTATTGACCATTTGGAAGACCAATCTGGTTTCTATCTTTACAAGGTGTGACAGCTGTCCCTGCCGTCACACTGCATTGACTTCCATTCATTTTTCATTCATTCCTATATCCTAACTCTTACCCTAAACATAACTTAAAATCAATTCACACCTTTGTCCTAAATCTTACTCCTAAATCAAAAACTGTAAGGAAACTAATCCTTACAGTGTAAATACAAGGCCACACGCGCACACACACACGCGCACATGCATTTACACCAACAGGCTTATACACACCCAGGTTAGGGATGACATCACAGCAATTGTTGGCAAGAAGCCTTTTGCCGTCTCCAATTAGAGCTTAGCAAACTTTCCCTGGTGGATTATATCAGAAGTTTCTTCTCTGCTGTTGTTGCCCTCAGTTACCTTTTACATAATTCATGGCTTGATTTCTGATATGGTGCATTTCTCCTTCAAACCAAACACTTTTGTCTTTAGTGATGTGTCTCATTAACTTCCTCTGTTCTGTGTGTTAAAACATGGGTGTTTGCCTGTGTTTATGTTTGAACTTGTTGGTAAAAGTGAGTAATATGGAACCCATTCAGTAATAAAGACAGCAATTAGCCTGGAGCAGCACTAACTGCTCATATAACAGTATTATCTACCAAGGTGGAGTCAGCCTGGAGTGTTGTTAAAGAGCCAGGGACACATTTGGAAGAGAAAGTCATGTAATGTTTTTTATGCTTTTATTGAAGCCTAAATCAAAATGTCGTTTTGAATGAAAGACCCAAGACTCGTTGACTTGATGAATTGTGCCGTGTTTTCGTTAAGCAAATTTATTTTTGTAATTCCAATTTGTGCAATGACATTAGGGTGAGAGAGCGATATATTTTGGTCAATGGAAACGCATCTAATATTTGTTTTAGACTTTGTGCTGCCAAGAAGAGTCTTAAATACTGATTTAACAAGCATTTTTCCACACAATCTTCCAAATTGTCTGATTCAAATTGAGGAAATGAGACTTTATTGAATGGTTAGGGTTGGAACAGTTTGAACATCAGATTAACAACCATCAATAGAGGCAATACAAAGACACAAAGAGTTTTTGGAAATAGAAGAACTTCCTGTTTGGTTCATTTAGAAATTAAACACTAACAGATTTTAAGATTTCTACAACTTATTTTGTACATAAATTCATTTGTTTTGGTTTGGTATTAATTTTCTAAATAATTCACTGCAGTTCTGTTTTTTCCATGTTGAATTGAATGTTGTGGTAGTAAAAAATGTTAAATATTTCTGCTTTAGATCAGACCTAGTGGTAGAAATTTGAATCCATGCCTCTCAGTAGTTCTGTGTTTTACAACCTGTTAAACAGTCTAAGTTTAGAGGAACTGGCAGATTATTTAAAATTAATATTTGGAAGCCTTTCCTGCACCATTTTTATCATTTGCTACTGCAACATAAACAAGAAGATTCTGATAAAATATTAAAATGAACAATTCAAAAGGTCAATGTAGGGTCATGGGGTCAGACTGAAGGCAGCAAAGATCAGAACCATTTCCTTCCTGCTGGGTTTTATAAAGACAGTGGCTTCACTCCCTCCGTCCTCTCGGCTCCACCTAGACCCTGAATATTTCAGCAGCTGCTATCTGTTTAAATGACATGTTTGTCCTTACGGTTGCTATGGTCACTGGTAAATTTTCCACCGGCCAGCAACAACTTCAGCCAACAAGCTCGAAGATGTATGTGTCCTTCCCATTTCTTTTAGGTCTATGACCAGATGAGACCCGTATTTTTAGAGTTCAGACAGTCTACTTAGGAAAGGTTTTATTGGCTTTTGTGTAGATCAGATTAACGTGTTTCCCAGCAGAAAGCATGGCCTACTAACCAATGTGATGGTGACTCTGGTGTCAGTTGCTTAAACGTGACACCATTGGCCTTTTGGTGTCTTTGGATTGTAAAGTTGTAGAGTACTGGGAGCTGACATCGCCACAAGAACATAACAAGACAAAAGGAATCTAATAAAAAGAAACTACAATTAACAGGAATCGCTTTCTGTGGAGCAGTGACTGCAGCTTGTGTAGTGTCTGGATGTGTAAACGGAACCAAGAGCGGTGGGACTGTGATGTGCTTCACTGACAGACTTCTGTCTTCAGGATTTCAGAATTTCAGTTTTCAGCCATTGATGCATCCAGATTTACCGCGCCTGGTTTCTTTTGGTGCAGAATTACGATGCATGTAATACATCAATGACGTAAAAGTCAAATAAGATGCAATATGATAGTTTATACTGCAGACCCTTTGAAACTTATTAGTTGCATGTCCAAATTAGTTTCACATTAGTGGCACATTTGGTTAAAAGAGTCAGATATTGGTCGCATTTGGTTAAAAAAGTTGGATATTGGTCATATTTGGGTAAAAAAAAAAAAAAATCAGACATTTTGAATGTAGCCTAATTTCACACTGAGTTCAGATCGAAGATGGACCCATAGCCCTCCACTGGGCTAAAACAATACTCAGAATTTATTCACACTCATTTTCAGTTTCTCCAAACACAAGACAATGCCAACTCCCCCCCGCCCCCCAAAAAAAGAACAAAAAATCCATCAGACGTCCGGACAGCTTGTTTTCAGAGGTCAAGAAAATGATTTCAAACTATGACATAAAACATTTGTGTGAGGTTGATCTCGTCATCTGAGAGGTTAAAGCTTTCTTGCTTAAAATGAAAGCTCATGCGTCTTCATGAGAAAAAGGTGTGTCCTGCCCTTCAGCTACTCGTCCTCACCACACCTTTATGAAACCATTTGGGTTGACAGACAAAGCCGGAAACCTGATCAGGGAAACAGAAAGAGATAAAAGCCTTCCAGGTGAGCTTTCTTTCATTTCACAGTGTTTACTTGGCATCAGTGTGGATTTTTTTTATCTGCTCTTCTAATCCTTTCAAAGCTGATCTCATGTCAGGGAGTGCTACTCATTATGCAGTCCCAACAGGAATAGAGTTCCCACTGCGTAGGCCTGCAGCAGCTTCTGTGTGGGGTTTAGTTTTGGGTGAGAGGGTGATATATTTTGGTAAAAACCTAATTGCCTGTTGCGACCATC
Organism: Poeciliopsis turneri; assembly: GCA_922788865.1. Lineage (NCBI taxonomy): Eukaryota > Metazoa > Chordata > Actinopteri > Cyprinodontiformes > Poeciliidae > Poeciliopsis > Poeciliopsis turneri. Next base: position 703,057 of record CAKLNU010000176.1, read on the forward strand.
TGTCTGCTTGTAATGAGCTCATTTCGAGTTAATGGGAATATTGATTTTCTGTTAGTAGAAACTTTACACAGAGAAAAGCAGCAGACGGTGTGAGTGATGTCACCATGTGTGAAAGCAGTGCCAGCTTTCACTCTTTCACTGCATCCTTTACATTTGGGTATGTTTAAGATTTTGGTGGAAGTAAGAAAATCCTATATTGTTTACAAATTTTAAAATTAGTTTTTACTATTTAATTTCACACCTCGATGAAAAGTAGTAATTAATCCTCACCAGCAGCTGAGTCGGACTGAAAAAGACAATCTGCTTGATCCTATAATGCAACAGCTGGAATGCTTGTGCTGATAACGCCAGCTGTTGGAATATCAAAAACAGTTCTTTTTTCTTCTGACTGTAGTATTTTAAATTTGGAAAAAGAATGAAACATTGTTTCTCTGAAAATCCCCAGTGTTGCAATCCAATACACTGTTATCAACTTCTGTACAAATAAATGTAAACCTAGCATCTTTAATTCATATAAAGGTTTTAAAAAGCTGATCAGATTGTCTGAATACAATAGACTCTTTATTCTTATTGTAAAAGTAAAACATTGTGTAAAGAAATTGACAACGATTGCAAATAAAAAAATGGCAAAAGAAAATATCTAATCCAAAGGTAGTTTCTGTCTGTTTTAGACTTGTGTCACATCATTGTATTGGTCTTGTCTTTTAGTAAAAGTGAACTCATAGCTACTCTTCAAAATGGCTAAGACAGGAGAAAATGACATCAGCTGGAGGCAAATATGTGTTGAAATTTATAAGTGAAGCAATGGCTACAAGTAAAAAAGCAACTTGCCTAAATGTTTTCACACTGTCACAGTCATAACTGTGAGCAACAAGGCTGGACGAGTTTATCAAGTTTGTCTTGCATTGGTTTATAGGAAACAAGCTGATTTGGGTTAGCATTAGAACAAGACACGTTTTAGTTCCCTACAGTCACAATCAGCACTGTACTGATACTGAACTATACTCCTGGGACATTTGAGTTCAACATGAAACTAGGGTGGAAAAGCACAGCATCTGGGACTAGATGTAAAAACAGTAGACAATCTGTGATGACATAGGAGCCATAGCAGGTAGCATAGTAGGGGTGAGCGATTGGAACTTTTAATCCCAAGTTTTATCATATTTTGTGGTAATATTGAAATAACAATAAAAGTGATTTTTAAGAACTATTTACTACTTCTGTTTTAGGTAACTGAGTGTGTGTCACAGTAATTACAGCCCCACAAACACGTAAAAGATCTTGATTCCCAAATGTAATGTGCTTCCTTAGGACACAATTCACATAAAGAAGTGTGATAAATATCACACTAAGCTGCATGAACAAACAGTGTAGAAAAAAAGTCAAACTATCGATCCTCACAATAGGGACAGTTTTTGGGGGTGTTTAACCATCATTAGTAAAAATCCATTGTGAAAGTGTATTCTTACCATAAGAAATCATGATAAATGATAAACAATACAACAAATGCCTACCCCCTATGAAATATCATTCTCTTTTAAATACAAGTCAAGGCACTGGTGAAATAAGTTCTTTTTCCTTAAATAACAGAAACTTGAGTTCATGGAAAATGGTCAGAATGCATGTGGAGTTGTGAAAGCTTTGCTCGGTCTCAGCTGAGGTGCAGCTTAGCTTCCAGCCCGGCTGGCTGCTAAAAGGAGAAACTCTCTGGCACATCTGAGTTGTTACAAGGCTTTTGTTGCCTAAAAAGCAGCTGGGTGGGGGTTAAACTAAGCTAGGAAAAAAAAACATAATTCATATTTGAACATATGCCAAAAGATTTCACAACATAAATCAGGTCCCGTCCCTGCTGTTTACAGCAGTTTCTTGGTACTTTTGGGCGGTGGTGCAGTTCTACTGTACTATATTTCTGATCTCCCAGATGGCAGAAGGTTAGATGACAAAGTGCAAACAAGAACAGCTGTTTGTTATCCTTCTCTGAGACTGTTCCTCGTACTAATTTAAGCCAAACAGTTATGCGTATTTAAACAAAACTGCTCATCCAGTAAACAGAGCTTTTGATTTTGAGAGGTGATGCTGCTTCGGTGAAGAAAACCTGTGAGTTTGGTCCCTAGCAAGACAGAAAAGCAGCTCTTGAAGGGGGTGAGTCGTAACCACTAGCACACACACATGCAGCACCTCCTCCCTCCATTCGTCTCACTCTCACTCTCTGTTTGCACAACCCCACACCTTCAGCCAGCACAAGAAACTTTCCAAGAAAATCAAGACACTTTTTTTGGTTTTGTTACTCTGAAGGAGCAACATAATGAAGGAAACCACTTTAAGTAGCTCGTTATGACTGTCATTTATGATGAAAACAAACCGTAAGCATTGTTGATTTGGTGCTAGAAATCAACAATATTAATATGTAATATTAATATTACATATCAATATGTAATATTAATATTACACTTAATATTACATTAAGTGTAATATTCTGAAGGACTTGGGCTCCAGGTTATCCGATAAGGATGTCAACAAACAGACTGGTCACATAATTTTCTTTAAGCTTTACATTATGTTATATTATTCCCTCATCAAAAACATACACGGAGTGTCGCCTTGATTCTTTCATGCTTTTTTGAGAAATCCTTTAATCACCCGTGGCAACCGTTCAGTTGTACTAAACACATAGGTGAACATTGCACGAGGACGAAGCTTGTCTTTGGAGCTTCAGCTTCCAAACCACCGAGCTAACGTCTTACAGAGCACCCATCACCCGCTACTCCCCCACTCAGCTCCTTCAAACTAGCCAGCAGGAATTAGCAAATACCATGGTGACAAAACAGGATGTGTCTGCAATGAACTCATTAGATGAGCTGCTTCTCAGTATCTGCGTTCCCAATTACAATTGTGTGCAAAACTTTGTCAATATTTTGCCAATGTAAACCCCCCACAATTTCTCAATTGCCATTTTTCCATTAAGTTAAAAATGCAATTAAAATCAGAGGTATATGTTTGTTTGTGCGATAAGTCACTAAAAACTACTTTATGTTACCTTCTTTGTGGTTTGCACCAGTGGAAACATCTGGTTGTTGATTATGTGGCTTGTGTGATGTGAAAAAAGTCTTTTCATTACAGTTTTGTGTTATGAATAAATTTCAAGAAAAAGAAAAAGAAAATGATCTCATTCTAGTGTCAAAAGTTTTTATCGACAAACCAGAGTTTTCTCAAAATTGCTGTTTCCGTTATGCAAATTTCTTTTCGAAATGTGAAACGTAACTGCCGAAATACTGGCGAAAACATGTTGAAGGAACAACGTTGTGATGACTTCCTGAGTTTCAAAAAGAGAGCTTCTTAAAGAGACAGAGGCCCAATTTCAAGGTGTTAAAAATTAGGAACTCAAATTTCATTTACGCCACATTTGATTGTATAATTTATATAACAACTGAAGGTAACATAACTAATTGATTGTTTTGTAAAATTATTCTATATGGCTGAAATATACATAATAATACCCCTTTGGTAGGATTATAAACATGTGAATGTGCTCCAGACAGCGTTTTGTAGATTTCCTCTCAACCTGTTTTTCACTTTTTGACCCCTCCCTCCCAACAACCTCCTCCTCTCCATCTCCATCCAGGCAGCTCTTACTCATGTCAGATCACTTCCCATCACGCCTCGCCTCTCCTTCACTCATCTCCATATTTCTTTGCTGTGTCAACAGAACAAGGATGAGGTCCTTGCCTGCCTAGCGGAGCGTCCCTGCTAAAGATGGCCGCAGAGAGGTAGGAGGCACACAGTGGTTCGCGCTCTCTCCTCAGTGCGCCTACATTCCTTGTCAAGGATCCAGCCGGCGGAGCCTCACGTGCTAACTGAAAGCAGATGGCAAAAGTTTGTACCTTATTACAGTAACTTCTGTGGATGATGGGATTTGTCTCTAGTTCTGGGGTAGTCAGTGAAGTCAGTGTGTCGGAAAAGGGATAAGTTGTGATTTCGTCCTAATTTAAGGTTGGAACCCAGAGGCTGTAATTTGTGCAGCTGCAGCGTGACCTGCGGTTGATCTGCTGCACATGTGCGTGCTGCTCCATGGACAGCGAGTGTTTACCGTCGTCTCCCATTGGGGGATTTTCTTTCAGCCTATAGTTGTGGTCAGGAGATTGCCTCCACTCATAGTAGGAAAGTTTTGTCCCTTTTAACAATTTATGTCAACTGTTCTTTTTTTAGGGTGGAATAATTACTAAAATGTTTGTAATTATATACACAGGCTCAAATATATATAGATCTATGTATGCTCTGCCAATATTTGGTCAAATGTCCCTTTGTAAGAGGCACCACAACTACAGAGTCTTTGTCAGGATCAACGATATTTTGGTTAATTGTGGCTGGAAATGGTAAACTGGTTGGGTTCCTATTTTGTGCTGTTTGTAAAGTTGTAAATGCGTTATATTTTCCAAACAAAATCTTTTCATTGAGAAATTTGTTTTTTCAAAATTGATTTCAATTTATTTTTGTAATTTCAATTTGCGCAATCTTGGAAACACAATTCCTGAGGTGAGGGGCTAACAGTCACATGCGCTGCTTGACAACATGCTAAAATCACAGTGCTGTATAGTGGACTGGCATGATAACTACAGCTGACTCTGTGTTTCGGCTGTGATGTCTAAATGTGGAACTTTTTCCCAATCAATATCAGAAAATACCAGCAATTTCCAGGCAACAGTCTTGTATAAACGTAACTTAAATCAGCTCATTTCTGGGGAGCAGTGGGGGCTTGTCCACATCTCTTTGCCTCCCAGTGAGTGTGCTACTTGCATCCAGAGGATTTTAAAGCCAGAGCCTGTTTACTGTCTGACGTCAAATTTTCTCTGTAATGAAAGGATGTCAGAGGGCCTGCAGGAATCCGCTTTGGACCTCTGAGGTATAAAAACTGTTTGACAGCTCGGTGTGAAGTCCAGGGAGCAGCAAAGCAGGGACGATGAATTTCTGTCTCTCCTTTGTTGCGTCATGTCACTATGCCTGTTATTGTTCTCCTCCCTGCATGCCTATCATAGATTCTTCCCAGCGAGGCAGAGGTTAAGACGGGGGCCAGCCTGCCCGACTCAACATTGTCATATCATTCCAGCATTTCTGCTGTTTTATGAACCAAGACGTTGCGGCTCTGTGAGTGATGATGGGTATTTGTGTTTTCTCTTTCCACATTCCCTAGGTTTTTCTGTCGTTACTTCCCTTCCTGTGGCTCTGAATGCTCCCAGTAGGCATCTTCTCTGTGTGACATGACTAACCCCACATGATCTGGCGTCCATAATGGCCTCTGTGGTTGCCAATGGAAACAAAGATGGGCAGTCTCTGGTGTTGAAAGTGGTGGACCCAGAGACATGCATGATTGTGTTCAAGAACCACTGGGCTCAGGTAAGGCACCAGAAGTTTTCGGGGGCTGACAGCTGCATCTCAATAAACTATACAGTTTTAAAGAAGTAAATTTAGCTCAGTAATTCAACAAAAATCAAATCTAATTAATATGTTATGTGAATTCATTACACATAGAGTGAGTTATGTGTAATGAATAAAAACACAAAATTGTTTTTTTCAGAAAAGTAGAATGCAACAATGGAATAACCCCTTTTATTGCTCCAACAATGTTATGTTTCTCCCATACTTTTTCCTTCAACTAAACTTTCCTTTGATATGCTTGGCTTTCGCAGAGTGAACATCCATCTGTTTTGGCAATAATGCTTTTTTTTTTTTGGCTTCCCTTCTTTACTTTTAAAATGAGCAGAAATAATTTATATTGCTCTGTTTGTCATGAATACATAGTACAGTGCAGTAATATAAAAGTTTTCTTTTAATGAACTTTTGGATGGTGATCTGGTTTGTTGAAATGAACCAGTACATTACTGAAATAAATGTGGGAATGAAAAAGAACATCTCTGAACTACTCATCTTAATTTAAGCTTTACTAAAGGCCTGAAAGCTTCTAATGGACCAACCTCCGAACATATTTATTTAATCATCAAAACTGTCATATTTCCCACGATAACAGTTTGTATTTAATAAGAAATCTACAAATCAGACATAGCTGAATGCAGTTCCTTGTGTCCTGTCCAGTTTTCCTCGAAGCGTGGCGTTAAAAACTGCGGCCGAGTGAGTCGTTCTGAAAGCCTTAGCTGCCGCCTCCGAGCCTGAGAGTAAAAAGTGACCTCAGTAAACCTCAGTGGTGAGGGCTGCTGGAATCTTGGCAGCGTGCAGCAGTTTGTCTCTGGCTCTTGGCTCTCTAAAGCGCCATGTTTACCCCTGTGGGACCAGCAGGGCTGCTAACTTTTAGCTGAACTGGGCCTCCTCCCTCCGTCCTGCCTGAGAGAGACTGGTCAAGGTACGCAGAAGTCTGATAGGAACCAAGTGTGGTCCCTAACATCACCGACTAGAGCTGTTTTCTTTTTAGTCTGCATTTTCTCTGTTGTTGCCAGAACTTTCGTTTTCCAGGGTTTGGCAGTGTCGGTTAAATGAAGCCTGATGTTGTGGCTTTTATTCCAGATGGATTTCCAGTCTCTGTTTTCTGAAAGCTTTAAAGCTGCAGTATGGAACTTTTTCAAATTTGTGCAATTGTTACACACATCAGCTTGTTGCTTAATGTTTCATTGACTATGGTTCAAAAGCAACAAGTGGGTTTTTAGTCTTGATAGGAGTGTGATTAAAGCTTCAAAGTTTGTATTCTTCTTATTAAATGGTCCGTCCCAGGCCAAGTCAGCAGATGCACATGAAACTCCTGACACCAACCTTACTTAACTTCATATGAAGGTTTGTATGTCAGTAGAAGGATAACAGCAGCTTGAAATGCAGTCAGATGAAAATCTGACTGGATTCATCTTTCTCCTTCACATTAAACCTTATCAAACTGGTCAGTCCCTCCCATTGTGGGAAGGTAACCAGATACAATCTTGTATGTATCAGTGACATACAACAATAATGGAAAACATTCTGTAAAAGTTAAGCACATATAAACACATAAAATCACGGAAGTCAAAGAAACCTGACGGAAGTCAGGTCTGCAGATCAGTTGCTCCTGGAGGTACCGAGATCTAGAAGGAAGCTCAGAGGGGTCAGGGCTTTCTCTGTCGTGGGTCCTAAGTTATGGAATGACCTGCCTTTGCAGGTTAGAGAGGCCCCTTCACTGTCCACTTTTAAAGCTCGTCTTAAAACACATCTGTTTTACTTGGCTTTCAACTCCAACCAAGTGTGGTTGGAGTTTTATATTGTATGTTTGTTTTAAACTGTAAGAGTTTTTATTTGTTTTTATTGTGTACAGCACTTTGTATCAGCTGTGGTTGTTTTAAAGTGCTTTATAAATAAAGTTGGTATGGTAAAACATTTCCATACCAATTTTAGGGTTCTTTAGTGTTACATTTAAAGAATGGATTCCAAAATGTTTGACACTAGCTACGTTTAATTTAAAAATGCACACAAAACTTTGTCAATATTCCACTAAGGTTGAAAAAAAAAACATTTTGTAATTTCCATTAATTAAGAAATGCAATTAAAATTCCATGTGAATGAGTTTGTTCATGCGATAAGATATTAAAACTCATGATGCACCCTCCAACTACTTCCTGTCGTCTTTTTTATGATTGGCAAAATCCAGTTCTCAATCATGTGACCCGTGGTGTGAAAAAGTGTTTCCATTGCAGGTTTTCAAAATAAACCAATTTCAATATGGCCAAAAAATCCCTCCACCCAATTCTAGTTGCAAAAACGTTTTATCAACAAATGAGAATTTTTTTTCCAAATTGGCAGGTTTCCTTCAAGCAAATGTATTTTCAAAATGTCAAAACCAGTCTTTTTGTTATTTCTATTTCTGGAAGCATCTACCTCTGAATTACAAAGCTTCACACACAGTTAACAGGCAGAACTCAGGAATTTGACACCAGGGCCATGTGACTCATACTGTTGTGCCAACACCCATAACTCACCCATTTGCAGAACTTGTTTAGGGACTCAGTGAAAACTCAGAGCTGTTTAATGAGCACAGAGCCACTGTCTGTTGATACAAAAGAGATTAGGAGAAAAATAGGGATGAAGAGGAGTAAAAAGGGATGAAATGATGTTAGAAAGAGGGATGAAGAAGAGTCAAAATGATTCATAAAGTAGGGATGAAGTAGATGAGTTGGATAAAGAAACGTTTTCTGGATAAGAAGGCATGTCCTACGTATTTGTACTTTTCCACTAACATTTTGAGTGAAAATCTATTAAGCCTTGTTTCCAACATTCCGTATTGGTGTTCGCTCTGATGGAGCCAAAGACCACAAACCAAATTCCTCCATAGTCGTCAGACTTCATAACGCTCCTCCGCCAGTGATGAAGAATATAAAATTAAAAAAAAGACATTACAACATTACAAGTTCAATACATTATCCTCCGTTTGTTTAAAAACGATAAGAATTCAGTCCTGATCGCTGCTTTTCAGCAAATAAACAGAAACTAACTCATGCTTCCCGGCTGACTTACAGGCCTTGACAAAGGAGCCATCACAAAGATGAGCCCCGAAATCCAAACCACAGGGACCCATGAGGTCCGTCAGACCCATCAGGTCAATCATGTCCATCACTCTGCGGCTGGGAGGATAAACTCTTCCTAAGCTTCCATAAGCTCTGCCCAGTTCTCTCACACACAACCAGTTATTGTCATGGCAACAGTGTCAAGCTGGGGACACTGGGCCCATTATTGTGACTCTGGTTTCCACCCAGTGGACACACATGGGAGGGTCTGCCAGCAACAAAAGCTGCTTTCTTCTGAGCCGCAGAGCTAACTTTATTTGTACAGCGTAGTCTGTTTCCACCAGTTCCCACCCAGATTCCACCCGATTTCCACCTGTTTTCACCTGGTTTTCACCTGGTTTTCACCTGTTTCAACTCATTTTCACCAGTTTCCAAATGTTCTCTACCCATTTTCACTGGTTTCTCCTGCTATCTTCCCATTTTTGAGCCACTTCCACTTGGTTTCCACCAGTTCTCACTGGTTTCCATTCATATTCCACTCTTTTTGACCCAGTTTCCACCTTGTTTCCACCTGGCAGACACGTTTCAAACAGAAAGTAGAAGTTCTGCAAGCATCTTACTGCTTCAGGTGGATATTGTAGAACAGACAGACTCAGATAAAGTGACCCTTCTGTGTCCAAATCAGAGCAGATCAGCCATCATTTTTTCCTTCCCTTTATTCATAGTTTTTTTTTTTTTGTTTGTTTGTTTACCACTTTCATAATGTTTTCATGGAGGGAAAGGAAAACACAACTCTTCCAGTTGTAGTAACTGGAAGTGTCAAGATGAAGCTTACCTACAAATCAGCATCCTGGGTTAAATCAAAGTCTCTTCATTTCACACCCGGGTGTGTAAACTGAGACTCCGCTAAAACAGCCGGGAATATTCTAACCCAGAATGTTTCTGTGTTCCTTCCTGCAGGTTGTGAAGATCCTGGAGAAGCATGACCCGCTGCGCAGTAGCTCAACACTGGGGGTCATCGGCCTCGGTGCCGGGGCGGCCGGGGGCCCCCGCTTCGGCCCCATCCCGGGGGACGAGGCGAGCGCTGTGCAGAACTACGTGGAGCACATGCTTTTCCTGCTGATGGAGGAGCAGAGCGGCCAAGCGGGCGCCATGGGGCCCATCCTGGAGTTCGTGGTGTTGGAGAACGTGATGGAGCGCCTGTTCGTGTGGAGCCTCCGTAGGGAGTTCACCGATGACATGAAGCTGGAGCAGCTGAAGATGTACGAGATGCTGGTGGGCCAGGCGCGACAGCCGCTGCTGCATCACAAACCCATCCTGCGGCCCCTCATGATGCTGTTGTCATCCTGCTCGGGCACGGCGACGTCAGCAGTGGAGGCGGAGCTGGTGCTGCTGCTCCACCAGCTCTGCTGCGTTTTGGCGAAGGACCCGTCCATTCTGGAGCTGTTTTTCCACACCAGCGAGGACCAGGGGGCCACCAACTTCCTCATCTTCTCCCTCCTCATCCCCTTCATACATAGGGAGGGCCCTGTGGGCCAGCAGGCCAGAGACGCCCTGCTGCTCATCATGTCGCTGTCTGCCGAGGATGAGAGAGTGGCCAAGCACGTCTCGCAGAATACCTTCTTTGCCCCGGGAAACCCCCAAAACAAGCACACACACAGCACGCACGCACGCACGCACGCACGCACGCACGCACGCACGCACGCACGCACACACACACACACACACACACACACACACACACACACACAAAGGCTTACCAAGTGTTCTAGTGCTCTAGTTTCTGAAAGTTTTCAGCAAGAAACAAGAGCTTGTTTAAGTCAATAATTCCTTAGTATTGATGAAAAATAGTAGTTATAAGTGAAAAATAATTAGGACAGATTATTTCACCTGTAACTACTTTTTCATCCAAAGGAAAAATTGAGTTTTTTGAGCTTTGTGTTATGTTATAATGTTATTCCTTAATGAAAAACATACCTGGAGTGTTGCCTTGATTCTCTGAGAAATCCTTTAATCTCCATGGTAACCATTCAGCTGTGTTTATCTGCTGGGGGAACCTGCTGCTGCTTTCAAGGACAAAACTCCTCCTCAGAGCTGCGATTTCTGAGTTTCCACCTCACCTAGCAGCCCTCCCCTGTGAATCCCACATTCAGCTCCTTCAGACTAGCCAGCAACAATTAGCAAACACCTGGTGGAAATGAGCAACTGTTGAGCTCATTATGCAAGCTATTTCTCAGCAAAACACTGTTGAAAACATTGTTAAAGGGTTAATAGAGGAGCCAGGTTGTGATGACTTTCTGAAGGCAGAGTTTCAGAAAGAGTAGATATTTTCAAATAGACAGATGCCCAATTTCATGGCGCTAAATTGCAAAGTCAAATTTCTTTTAAATCAAATTTGATATATACAGCATTTTTATAACAAATGAAGGTAATATAGTTACATTGTGATGCTATAAAATGGCACTATGTGCCTGGAAAAATCAGATTACTGCCTCTTTATTGACTTCAAGGGGAAGTGCTAAGTATTATGTAGATGATACAAACTGCATAACTGGAACCAAGAATGGAAATCATCTGGGATTGAAGGTCCCAGTTCTCATAGTATGCTGTCTCCCAGGTGTTGGCCACTGGACTGAGTGGGCTGTACTCATCCCTTCCCACCAAGCTGGAGGTTTCCACCGAGGAGTGGCACTGCCTTCACAAGGAGGAGTGGCTCCGGATGCCGTCCCTGGTCCAGTTTCTCAACTCACTGGAATTCTGCAACGCTGTGATCCAGGTGAGCCTGTGGGGTGGAGTCTCTGTGGGGGCAAAGGTCACAGCCACCAAGGGGACTCTCACAGATGGTCCTCTCAAACGTCCACGGCTGCTGTTTAAATTCAATACTCTTGTTCATGATGCACAACAGGATAAATTGTATATGAAGGGTTAGAGAAGACCTTTTCCATAAAAGTCTGATTTTGCAGGGTTTTGTATGTCCATTTGGGTTTCTACAGCTTCTAAAGCTGCCAAATCAATTTAAAAAATCCACCCATTTTTGGGCAATACATAAATATTTTTTGCGTCAGAAAATTCTCCTGATTGTTGAGTCAGTCTGTGTCGTTTGTTACCTAGCAACTCAAACTCAGCTCCAGCACGTTTGGTCAGCTGGTTTCACCGCTATATGCAGTGTATAATGGCTGCTAGAAAACACAAATGTTTCGTTGTTGACTTATCATTCAGAAACAACCTAATGGAATTTTGTTGACTGTGCAGCAGTCTCTACTACTGCTTTTCAAAGATGTGTGGTTGTACAATTGTGCAACTGTTTGCAGCTATTTTCACATGTGAGCCTTAATGTTGAGTTGGTAGGGGGCGTGGCCAGCAGAAGTTCATTTGGAGTCAAGTGACTTATTGACATTGTGCCATCTGTAGACCTTCCATATTCTGTTCAAGGAAGAACAGTAGGCCACCTTTAAAGAACATAGCCTGGCTTCTGGAGCAAAACACAGGAAATCAAAATATATTTCTGTTTTTATTCTTCGTACAAACATGTGGTCCCACCTGATGGACAGTGTTTCCATAATGTCCCTGTTTCTCTTGATGCTGTTCCCAGGTTGCCCATCACACCATCAGAGACCAGCTGTTGGCTTATATCTATAATGGTTTCCTTGTACCTGTCCTCGCACCAGCACTGCACAAGGTTTGTTGTTTTCTCTCATCACCATCACATGTCACTGGTTCTGGATGACAAAGCAGAGGACTTATGTTTTAACTTGTACATATTATCTGGATTATGCCAATTTCTGCTCAATGCAGCTGACTCTAGAGGAGGTGATGACCACCACGGCGTACCTTGACCTCTTCTTGAGGAGCGTGACCGAGCCCGCCCTGCTGCAAACCTTCCTCTCCTTCCTCCTCCTCCACCAGCATGAGGGTGTCTACATTCTTGACACACTGGTCAGCCGCATCAACACACCCTTCCAGGTACACCACCAGAGCCACACATTCTTTGTCTTCTTTAGAAATGTTCATTATTTTATTATTATTTTAGAAATGTTCTTTTACATTTATTTAATGTAAACAGTATCACCCATCAGCCCCAAACTTGGGATATTGGGGCTTTATTGTATGACATTATTAGTTGTATGAAAAGCATTTTTAAGCGATGTTTGATATATGCAGCATTTTTATGACAACTGAAGTCAACATAGTTACTTGATTGTGCTACAAAATGGCACTATTTATCTGGAAGCCTCATAACACTGCCTCATACTGCCCCTTTAAATAGATCAAATCAGACAGATTTTTTTCCTCATCCTTTTTTGTGTCTGTATGTTTTCATGATGACTCCAGTTGGGAACTGTGTCCCTGGCGCTCTTTCGGACTCTGATCGGCCTCTACTGCGAGGATGTGATGCTGCAGCTCGTTCTCAAGTGAGTGGCTCATGTGTTGAGCTTCACCTCATTTTTGACAAGATGAGCTTTTCCCACCAGGATTATCTCTCTGCTGTCCCCTCTCTCAAAGCCCCCCCTCCCCGACCGCCCGGGTTTTCCTGACTCACCTTCCCACCTGCCTCTGCAGATACTTGATCCCCTGCAACCACATGATGCTGAGTCAGAGACGAGTGGTGAGGGAGAGGGATTTCTACTCAGGATCTGCGGCCAAGATCCTGGCGCTGACGCCGTCCTGCTGCTCCCCGGACCGCAGCCCCCCGCCCCTCCGCCAGCTGGAGTCCATCCTCTTCTCCAAGGGTGGGGAAACTCCAAACAACTCCAGCAACACAGGTAGCTAAGGATGTATGGAAGTTATTCATGGTATCCAGTTGAAACTAGGTATTTAAATGACATGAAAAGACACAAAACCCTCCTTTTCCCCATGTCTGAGACTAAAACTCTTCCAGGTTTTGATCAGTTATATTTAAAATAATGTTCATGCCACCAATTATTGTTTCCATTCTAAAAACAACTAAACCAAAAAAAATGGAGGACACTGATTTCCTTTTTATAAAAATGCAAACATGCAAGATCCTCTGTGTTTCTGATCTACAATGTTCTTTTTAAAAAAGGCTTACAGAAACACGACAGTTGACTTTTTTTTATTAGATATTGTTCAGTTTATTCCTAGGCAGGTGAAAAAGTCCTTAGTAAGTTTGTTTTCTCTGTACCTGACTATATTATACAAAATTATTTTCTGAGGTAAAACCTGGAAGTGGACGTGCCCAGCAGGTCTTCATTGTAAAGACAGAATATCCCCTAATCCTACATAAGCCTCTTGGTGGGTTTATTTCCACTCTCCTGGGGAGCCATTGTGCTTTCCTCCAGTATAAAGCTCCTTATGAAGTCAAAATGAACGAAAGCTTTTCAGACACGTTTTAAAGCCTCTAAATCTGCAACACGGCCATATTTGTGTTAGGAATGTTGCAGTAATGCGGCCGGGATGTTAAATGTTGTGGAAATGAGCTGCAGAGAGGCCAGGAATATAAAAATGAGATATTACTGATCACCACTGTGTGTCAGGTGGTGATTTGCATGTAGCTGCAGTGTAGAACAGGGAGGATGATGATGGTGTGTATTACCAGGCACTAAGACCTCCTGCTGCTCCGCTCTGTTACATCACTTTACCCCCTGCTGTCGATGTCAAACTCATTATTTCTGCTCTGCAGTAGTTCTATTAAACAGAGTGAGGGACAATCTACTCAGTACTAGAGTAAAAGTATTGACACTCATGATCAAATCTTTCTCAACTACAAATAAAAGTTCAGGAGATTTATTCCAAAACTGACTCATGAAAGTGCTAAAGTATTCAAAAATACAAATGATTTTCTAATATCAGTACTTGCTGATGTAATCTGATGTCGTATTATCCTGTAGAAATACTCTGCTACAAAATGTCACATCACCTGTAAAAACTTTAGCATAAAAATGCAATAAGAAATCTATTATTATTGTTATTATTTAAAACAGTAACATTGGTAACTATAAGTATGTAATTCCAGACTTACCACTTTTGCCCAAAGTGCTCTCTCTCTGTGAGAGGATCCGGTATTTGGAACTCACTTCCTGTCAATTTAAAGTCTTCAGTATGTTCAAAAGAAACAAACAAAAACAATGCATTCATATGTGATGTTTGTTTATATTGTCATGTTTCTAATTTCTGTGTTTTATATGTTTGATTGTGCATATGTTGTCAATATCATGTTTCATTATTTCACATTATTACTACTATTTAACTTCATAGTAGCTTTTAGAAAATCCAGACGACGGACAAGGGCTGCAAATTAGCTCCTGCTATTAGCATCATGATAAAGTCACGGGACCAGGCCTGCCACTGTAACACATTTTGCTGGCTGATAAATTGTCCCAGAAGTTGTTAGAATAAATGATAATGTTGTTTTGAGACCATTTCAAGTAATGTAATGGTAATGACCTAATGTAACATAGGTATATAATGCAAGAACACATTCTGAAGAATCAATAAACTTTAAATTTTATTAAACATTTAACATTGGAACTGGAAGACATTTTGAATATGCAAGATTAATAAACTACATGGTGCATGAACTGCTGTTTTCTTCAGTTTGTGTATTTTATTTTCGTCTGTTCTTATCAATTAAAGCTAATAAATAAGATGGATAAAAATGGCCGCCTGTTCTCTGTCGCCATCAGACCAGCAGGGCAGCGTCTCAGATGAGGACGACGGCTCTGGGAACCGCTGCATCATTGGCTCAGAGATCCACCTGGACGTCAGCTATCTGCATTACCTCTACGACGCCCGCCTCAGCATCAGCAGCTGCATCCAGGCCTGCCGTGTGTGGTCGGCGCCGTACGACGGCGAGAACCCTCTTCCGGAGCGGTACCAGGCGGGCGTCCTGGAAGAGCCAGCGCCGGATGGCCGGCAGGCTCAGAGGAAAGTCCCGCCCGCACCGCCGCTGCTGCTGCCGCCGCCGCCACCGCCTCGCCCCCCTCCCACCTTCGCCCAGCTGGAGCTGGAGTGGGACGACAGCTTTGACGCGTGTCCAGTTCAGGAAGCTGAGGCCACCGCGGACCCCAAACCTTCCTCTGAGCCGCTCCCCAAGCACATCCAGGAGATGAGGCGGTCGGCCATCATGCTGGTGAAAGGCTCGTACTCTGAGGAGAGCGACTTTCAGGACGACGTCATGGTGTACGACCTGGTCGCCAAGAAAGACGCCTCAGAGACGGAGCCGTCGCCACCGGTGGACGAGGCCCCGTCGGCCTCACCAAAGAACGGGCTCAGTAGAACCCTGACGGCCGATAGCGCAAAGAACAGCTTAAAGGCCAAGGTCAAAGGTCAGACTGACTGCAACGGGAACATGCAGAAGGCCACTAACACCAGTGAGGATCTTCTAGCTCAGTATGAGGAGCTGATCCGCTCGCTGGTCAGCGAGGCAGGTGGGAAACCGGCGAGGGCTGATGGAGAGGTGAGGAAAACTGCAGCAACAGAGGAAGAGGAGGAGGAGGAAGAAATGGACTTCACTGCCTTTACAGCTGAAACTCCAGAGTCAGAGAAGCCACAATCTCCGGTGGGGGCCATCCAGAAGTTCAGGAGTGGAAGCTGCAGAGGAAACTACGCTTTACCTTTCACAGGTCAGTTCAGGCTCTCACTGCAAAACCACAAAATCTCACCAGGGAATTTTGGTCTCATTTTCAGTGAAAATGTCTCAATACATCTGAAGTTAGACAAAACTAACTTAAAAGTAAGCTTTCAGAAAGATATAGGTGCTTATTTTAAGAAAATAATTCCTCAATATTGATGAAAAATGATCAGTTCCATTGGCAGATTATTTCACTGATAACAAGGGAAAAATGTCATGTTTTAAGTCAAGTTATTTGCTAGTGGAGCTGATACTTTTTCCATCAATATTAAGGAATTAGTGACTTAAACAAATAACTTGCTGAAAAGTTATTACTTAATTTTGTTTTATTTAAAGTGTACTGAGGTAGTTGTACTACCAAAATTCCTTGGTAGGATTTTATGTTTTTAAAGTGTGCAGCTTTGAAAGACTAAAACATGGAAACACAAAGAAGCTGCCTTTCTAAACATTTCACTATTGCCTAAAAACACAGTTTAGCAATTGCTGTGATTTTTGTAATTCTTTGTTTTTTCGAATTTTATTGAATGTTATAAATTGCAAATAAAATGACAGTAATACAATAAATGATAAACATTCAAATGAGTAGGTAGAAGTACAAACTTATTAAAATTTTACTTTATTTTATTAGTTTGTTCACTAAACATGCAGCGGCATCATTATCCGATTACTTCCTGTTGCCTTCTGCTCTGTGGATTACATAATCCACAACAACCAGTTGTGCTTTATGTAACTCATGATGCAAAAAAAGGAAAAAAAAAAAGTGGTTCCATTATTTTGCGAAATAAACCAATTTTGATATAGCCAAAAAAAAAACAACAAACTTGAACTTATTGAAAAACAAGATTTTTTTTAAAATTTTTCCCTGAAATTGGCATCTTCAAACTGTCAAATTGAATGATGGTTGATGGAAACGCAGCTCATGCTCCTCCTGCAGGTCCCTTCATCAGCGTGCTGCTGTCCCGCCTGGAGAACATGCTGTCCAACAGCCTTCATGTCAACCTGCTGCTGACGGGGATCCTGGCCCAGCTGGCTGCTTACCCCCAGCCACTGCTCCGCTCCTTTCTGCTCAACACCAACCTGGTGTTCCAGCCCACCGTCCGCTCCCTCTACCAGGTAACACACACACACACACACACGCACGCACACACACCCACACGCACACACACACACACACACACACACGCACACACACACACACACACACACACACACACACGTGCACATGCAAAAAGCTTATTTCACTTCCAGCTAGTACTTCTCGTTAATATTGAGGAATTATTGACTTAAAACAATGACAGCATGTTAGGACCATTGTAGATAAATAAAAAAGGACTAAATATCCTCCAAACCTCTCAGAATAGTTCTAGAAAAAAACAAGAAAATTTTGGTTCTGCAAAAGTCTAAATATTTCAAGAACAAACACAAAAAGTTTTAGATGAATCTCAGAGAATTTTTCTAGACGGAAACTTGGAATTTTCATAGTCCTTTGGCACTAATACACCTTTGTGTAACAGAGCTTGTTTTAACTTATAATTCCTATATATTGACACAAAAGTTCAAAAGTGAACTTTTGCCAGTGGAAGTAGTACTTTTATTATCAATATAATTATCAGCGTTAAACAAGCTGCATTGTTTTGCTGAAAAGCTACCTGAAAATTAGTTTCGTCTTATTTCAAGTTTACTAAGATAATTTCACTAAAAACCAGACCAACTGGAAGGTTTTGTGTTTTTGCAGCGTGGCTACCCTTTGATCATGTGGAAGTGAAGTAGATTCTTAGTAAAAGGATTTTCCTCAGGTGTTGGCTACTGTGAAGAACCAGATAGAAGAGCTGGCCGCCTGCAGGAAGGACTTCTCAGAGCTGATCACTGTGGCTCAGCACTGGCTGCTGGCCAGGGAGGCCTCCTTCATCACCACAGGTAAACTCACACCTCAGCTTGGACTGATTTCTGCCTCAAAAACTGAGTCATCTAGTCCAGCTCATTTCCTTATGTACGTTTTTCACTATCGAAACAGCAAAAATATGAGCAATCATTTGTAACAAGCTGAAGAAGAAGTGCAGTTGAAGTATTATTTCACTTCTCAGAGGCAGAATGAATATATCCTGGCACTGAGGCAAAAAAAATATTTTTGGTCTAGATTCTTATCTTAGTGCACCAGAAATGCACAAAAAAAAAAAAAAAACTAGTTTATTTTAATGAAAAAAAAAAACCCAATTCTTTTTTGATGAAAAAGAACGAGTTCTACCAGTGAAATTATAAATGAAATAAACTTCATAAAATTTCATCCATATTAAGGAATTATTGACTGAATAAGCTGCTATTTCCTGCTGAATTACTTGCACATTAGTTTAGTCTTTTTTCAAGCACACTAAGATATTTGCACCAGAAAAATAGATCAGAAATACTTGGTAATGTTTCATGTTTTTACAGTGCACACATTTGGGTATAAAAGTTCTTCAGTTCCTTCTAAAGTCATTCGTGTTCATCACTAATCATGGCCTAATGCAGCTAACGGTTACAAATCAGACAGAAAAGACTGCAATAACAGAAACATGAATAATTGTGATGATATAAAAAACTGTGCCAAAGCGAGAGCAGCAATAAGAAGTGATGCCTCATTTACAGATCTGAGCAGATCCGATGATTATTTTCTTCAGGCCGTGTCTCTGCAGGTTTCTCCGCCTCCAGGCTGCATCTTTCTGAGCTTCAGTCTGGCGTTTGAACTGGATCTTCTGTAGCTTCACAGCTGAAAACACTCTGAGAAATGTCAGCAGGGTGTTTGTAGAAAGATGAACAATAAAAATTGTAAAGCACATATCTTATTCTGTTTACTTGGAGCTGTCTGTTTTTAGGATTTTTGAATCATTTAAAAATATTGAACTCCCTTCATTTTCGTTTCATTGAAACGTTCATCCGTTTGTTTTGGGTTCTCGCAGATAAAACCAGCAGCGGCGGGTCTAGCCAGTACGAAGGAGGAAGGATCCTGAGGAACTCCCCGCCTCCCAAACCCAAAGCCATCTCTCTGGATCAGACGGAGGTCTTCGCTACGGTCCTCTTCTCCGAGTTCCTCAAAGAACTGGCAGCCATCGCTCAGGAGCACTCCATCCTGTCCCACATCCCCATGGAGGAATAGGAAGCCTTGTCAGTGCCTTTTCAGGTACTGTTTAATTAATCAAAGGGTTTCCCCCTGGTTTTTTTATAGAAAGATTTTGAAGATATTTATTTTTTCAAACATATCAACTTTGATTGACTTCCATCCTCCTGCCTTTGCGAAGCCTGGAGACAAACTGCAGCTTCTCCCACCAAAGACGTTTATATTTTTCCACACATTTTCTGAACCGTCTGAATGTTTCCTGCAACCAGCCGCAGCGGCGACATGCTGCTCTCTGCTTTCTTTTCTGTCTCAGACGTTGTCTTCAAGCACTGCAAAAACACAAAATCTCACCAAGTCAGTTTGAATTTCTGGTACAAATATCTTAGTGCACCTAAAGTAAGACAAAACTAATTTACAAGTAACTTTTCATCAAGAAACAGGAGCTTGATTGAATCAGTGCTTCCTTTATATTTATGTTTTAAAAAGTACTAGTTCCACTGGCAGATCATTTCACTTATAGTAATACATGTTGCTTATGTTATAAGTGAAATAATTTCCAAACTGAACTAGCACTTTTTCATTAATATTAAGAAATTACTGATGTAAAATAAGCCCCTATATCTTGCTGAAAAGTTGCTTGTAAGTTTGGTTCCTCTTATTTCAAACATACTAAGATATTTGCACTAAAAATTAGACCAAAAATACTTGTTAATATTTTGTGTTTTTGCGGGGTAATATTCAACGTCGTCTTATTATGTTGCTTTTTGTAGATACTGAGACCTTTAAAGAAACTCTTCCAGCTACAGCTGTTACAAGTTGAGTCAAACTGCCTACAGATTCACAAAGTGCATTAAGACTCTTCAGGTTCAGACGTTTCGGTGCTACATCACCGCGGCGACTCAGGCACCTCGTTCCTTTTCTGACCCGCTATTGGCTCTGTACATTTTCCATCACTGCCCACATGATTACTAACACTTCCTGTTTAAATAATATATCTGAAAAAAACATCTTGAAATAAATGCATTTGTGATTGCAGCAGCAGAATCAAATAGTAATAATAAAAACTTCCAGCCTTTACATTAAATATATTTATGTAAAGGTTCCTGAAAATATATTCAGGAAGGATATATTTTTTAAAGATGGGTTGTATTTACCAAAATCCCCAACAGCTACTGTGAAATATGCGTAGCTAAACATTTTGTATAAATCTATACTTTTATCTCTAATGTGTTGAGTTGATTGTCTTGTGTGAATATTTATAATTAATCATGTTTGTCGTCTTTATCTCTTGTCTGCCTGGCGTGAAGCACGCAGCCCACACTGCAAAAACACAAAAGTATTTTGGTCGAATTTCTGCAATATTGTACATCTGAAATATGACAAAACTAACTTGCATGTAAATTTTCAGCAAGAAATATGAGCTTGTTTTATGTCATTAAGTTCTAAATATTGATGCAGAAGAAGCAGATCATTTCTCTTATAACATGGAGAAACCAAGACTTTTTCATTATTATTACAGAATTTCTAATTCTTAAGAATTTTGCTGAAGTTTCGTCTTATTTCAAGTTTTCCAAGATGGTCTAAGATGTTTGCACTAGAAAGTAGACCAAAAATGCTTTCGAAGTTGTATTTTTTTTGCAGTGGAGAGATCCACTTTGCTCCGCCACAATTCACAACGTGAAAAACAAGAAGACATAACAGTCTTTGTCCTCGTCCTGGTTAGCTGACCAAGTGGTCAAATTATTTCACTTATGGGAAAAATGTCTTAAAGGTGAAATTGTCTGCCAGTTCTTAACTTTAAACAATCTACTAAATGTTGCTCAACAGTTCCATATGGGTTAGTTTTGTCTTATTTAAAGTGCACTAAGATATTTGCACTAGAAAGTAGACTAAAATTACTTGATTTGTTTTTGTATTGTGAGCATTCAACATGAGAGAATCTTCTTCTGGGCAGACAGAGCGTTTGCATACTTTAGCCAGGATTAATCACTGTACATGTTGTATCAATCCCAGCAGATCCCATTACAGACATATAACAGCATCAGACCCGTAGCTAAACATGCTGGAACTTTAGACCTCATTTTCATACACAAGGCAGATGTGCAATAATGTGGAACTGATTATTACAGGGTTACCCTAACCCTAACCCTGGTGACCTCAAAGTTGAGGAGACGTTGAGGTCACCATGTCTCCTCAACATTTAATCATCATCGTTTATTTAAGACTTCTGCACTCTTTCAGCTTTCCAAGGGGTGCCAAAAGATGCCGTCTTTATCTGTGTACAGAAGAAGAGCCAGGTTCACCACTGCTGTATGTAATGTGCCTTTCACCTTTACCTGTTTATGATGTAGAAATCATAAGGAAAATGTTCTGAGGAAAAAAACACTATGCAAATGAAATGTATTGGGGATGTTAGCTGTTAGATCACTGTGATTACGGGTAGGGGTATTTAAAATGTTCGTTGAGTTTTTTTTTTTTTTTTTTTTTCTTTTTCGTCACTTTCTTTCTCTTGCTTGTGAAAAGGCGTTTTAAAGCTTTTAAAGCATAAAATCACTTTATGGAGGGTTGATGCTCATATCTGTCCAGTGTAATCTTATGGCACAATAATGATTATCTGGGCAGGAAAATGAAATAAAAGTGTTTTATAGACCTTGCCTGTTTATAATCTTATTTATGTGGCACCTTCTCAGCAACAGTGCAGTTCAAAGAGCTTTACATGAATTGGATAGAAATACAAATAAAACAACAAAACCAAAAGAAATAAAAGCGGAAAAGTGTAAAATTACACATTGGTTCCCCTTGTTTGATGAGAATAAACTCTCCATATAAACCAGTCGGGGTTTCTCTGGATTCTTGTTCTCATAAAATTAGACGTTGGTTCTCCATGTTTGATTCTATCAGTAAGTATAAAACTAAACAAGTGTTTTTATAAGAATTTATTTTACCGTTTTGTGGTTTTGTGAACTGACAGACCATCCGGTTAGCATTTTTTATTATCATTAAATTGTATTTCTTGCAGACATTTTCAGAGAGATGTTTGGAAGTGTTTATTGCTGCTAATTATAATTTCTGCTCAAGGTTAATTAAAACACTGTATGTAAATTATATCACATCAGACCGATAAAAAAACAATTACTTCTAAAAACAGAAATGTGAACTTCATAAAAAGTATGTTTAATACCTGATATTTTCAAAAGGTACTTTTAATCTGACAAAGGATTTATTGAACATGACTGTGTGCACCTTGTTCTGAATAAATTAATACTTAAGGTTTGAGAACATTTGTAATTTCACAACTTCAGTACACATGTCATTTTAAAACCAGGGGAGGTTTTAAAATAAAAGAAGATTGGAAGCCAGATGATCATAGTAACATATATGTATAATTTGTCTAACTGGCTCCTGCAGTTTTGGCCCCTAGTGGACGTCTAAGATCCAGGAACCGTTTCTGTCGGATCATTCATTCAAAGAATAAAGAAGACTGAATTTGTTTGTGTATAACCTGGCAAGACAACTGTATAACTACTTTTTAAGCGCTTATGGAAAACATACATAATATATTATAAATGTATGATTGTGTATATTTCCTGTTTTAACTGAGATTTTAGTTTTATTACTGAGGACTTTCTGGGGAAAAAAAAAAAAAGTTACACAAAAATTTGCTTGATGAACTGAAAGCATTTAATAGTGACACAAAAACAAAAACAGAAGAAATCTGGTCGAGGGGGCAAATACTTTTCACAGCGTATATTTATTAAAAAATACATGCCGACATCTGCAGGGAAGGAAACGCACTTTTTATTTTTGTGATCTTGTCTCAGAAGCAGCCGGCAGACTCCAGCTGCCTTCAGCGGCTGATGGACTATGTTTACATTAAATATAAATCAACCAGAGGAGCTGCGCGGAACCACTCAGAGCTTCATGTCAGGGAAAATGAATATTTAACAAGATTTGTGGAAGTGTTTGAGAAATAATGACATGCTTCAACCACAGGAGGGCGCCCAGTGCTCAGGCTGCTGCAGCATCGGGTGAACCTCCTTCAGCCTCAGTAAACTAAAAGTTGAGATAAAAGTTTCTGATCCGATTGAACTCTGTGAGAACAAAAACTAGTTTCTACTTAAATCAAAAATGCCACAGATAGAAATATAACATATAGAAATGTTATTGATTTATTAACATTCACATCCTATTTATAAAAACAAAACTGTCATTATAAACACACTGAAGCTTTAGCATTTTACCCAGCAGGAAGTGGGTTTTACTGTCTAACCGCGAGCTGAATTCAGAGCGTCTGATTGGCTCAGAGTCAGTGACAAAAATGATGATGTCATGAAGTCTTCTCTTGGAGGATTTCCCTGACCAGAACCGGGTCGGCTCTGCCTTTGGTTTCCTTCTGAACCAGACCCATCAGCTTATTCAGAACTTTCTGGTTTCCGCTCCTGACGGCTCGAACCTGCGAACACAAATGCAACCTCTGATGTCACACGACTCAGCAACTTATGAGAGCAACGAAACGATCAAACTGTTCACTCAGTCAAAAAGTCAACCTTCAGTTCTGTTCACAGACAGAGAGCAGCCTGACACTTTAATAGGTACACCTGTTGTCAGACATGCAGCAACTCAAAGCACTTAGAGCAGGCAGACGACTCCCTGGAGTTTTAAAAGGACAGTATCGCGTTTTCTAACCACACAGAATCATTTCATAGCACAATGAATCAACTATGTTACCTTCAGTTGTTTTAAAAATACTGTATGTATCAAATATCTCTTAAAATAAAATAAAATAGGTAATTTAGTGCTTTGAATTTGGGTCTCTGTCTCTTTAAGAAGCTCCTGCTCGTTCTGAAACTCCGCCTTCATCACAACATAGCTCCTCTATGAACCCTTAAACAATGTTTTTACCAGCGTTGCACTGAGAAGTAGCTCCTATAATGAGCTCAGCAGGTGTTTGCTAATTTCTGCTGGCTAGTCTGAAGGAGCTGAGTGGCGAAGCCTTCCCTCTGCTTACATCCCCCAGAATGCTTTGCTGAGCTGTATTGAACGTCAGTGAAAATATTAAACTATCAAATATATTATCCACTGATATTGATCACTTGTCCATCGCGATATATCTGATTGATTTATAGTCCTGATTTATTTTGAAAAACTTGAGTTCTGGGTTTCCCATCAAAAGCAAGAGAACCATCAAAATAAATGTTAAAAAAATACTGAGAACAAAATCCTCATGTCTAATGACTCTATATGATATGAGAGATTCAGAGATGCGAGCGCACGCTGACCTCGTCTGGATGCGAGTCTACGACCTTCTGGCAGATTCGGTGAAGGTCGGCGGCGTCGCTAACGAGCCCCAAGTCCCGCTCCTGGATGATCTGCAGAGCTGCCTTGCCTGGTGACCTCCACATCTCCTGGAACACCTGGAGAGGAAAGGGAGCAGCAGGGGGCGCCGACAGGTGAGGATGAGAACACACACAGGAAGAAACCTGCGGGAGGCAGAGGGACTGGGGGGCCGCAGCAAACTGACCTGCTTGGCAGCAGAGGAGGAGATGCATCCTGCTTCCTGCAGCTCCAGCAGCTCAGCCAGGGTGGCGGGGAGGACTGGACTGGAAGCAACGCAGAGTCTGAGTTAATTACACTGGAAGAGATGGATGAGGATTCATAGAGATAGAAAAAGAGAAAGAAAGAGAGAGATGGTGATCGCTGGACGGAAAGAAGAAAAAAGGGTGATGAAGAACTGGATGTTCCTGAAACGGTCCACTCTAACTAACATCTGTTTTGTTTTTTTTTTGTTTTTTTTATCTTTATTAAGTTGAAAGTTGGAATAAAGAGCTTTGGATTACAAGTTATTATCCCAACAAAAATGGGCAGAGATCACTAAACGACTTCAACTATCAATTATTAAATCAAGAAGAGAGACTCAAAAAAAAAAACATTTGCTGAAAGAAAACACTTTGAGAGCAGAAATGAAACCAAAACTGTTAAAAAATATAAACCTTTTGCATTTAAGATTTTAAAAAAATGTGATCTGTAAATCTATCCTACCCAGAAGTCAATTAGTGGCAGGTTCAGCTTCAAATTCTGCAAATAAACATTTTATTAATCTCATTTTTTATCCATAGAGACAATCACTGTATCAGTTCTGCTCTCTATTAATGTTTCTATGTTTCTTACATATTGATGTTAGAAAAATATATTAGCTGTTTCATTTCAAACAGCCAGTGGCATCAAAAGCTGACTGTGATTTTAGAAGCGTAATTATAAAAGCCTGAAACCATGGCAACTATTTTCCACCTAAACCAACCACAAAGGCTTTTAGTGCGAAGTTTAGGGTAGAATCAGCTCATTCCAGCCAGGAACTCGTCCTCAGGAAGAAGCTTTTCTCCCTGTCAGACAGTCACGGCGACTTTCTCCGAGCTAGACACAAATAATTAGAAAACACAAAATGATCCCATTTATTCTCCCCGAGAAAGTCATTTGGCTCTGCTCTGGGATTTATCTGCGCCTTCACTTTCAATCACGGTATTTTGAGACGCGAAAAGGCCTGAAATGAAGTGTTTCTATCAGCTGCAGGGAAGAGGCGGAGCATCGTTGCAGAACCGCTCACAACAGCTGGACCCAGGTCTGTCGCTGCCGCTGGCGACGCACCGATCCGCTGGCGACGCACCGATCCGCTGGCGACGCACCGATCCGCTGGCGACGCACCGATCCGCTCTCTTCACTCCCGACGCCGATATCTGAGGCCCAGCGTGGGCCGATACCGATCAGATGCAGAAAAGCAGAGCTGAGTTGACTAAAAACATTTCTTATTTTACCAGCTTTACCAGCTCGGTCAAACATGTGAAAAAAACTTCACATGAATATCAACTTATTCAGTCAGTTTAATGCTGGCGGCTTGCAAAAGTATTAATTCCCTCCGGAGTTGATACTCTGTTGCTGCGATTACAGCGCTCATCAGGCAACTTCTGAAGGCAACTGGTTGCACTCAGACCGCACTTTTCAGTTTTTTGCCTGTAAAAAATGTTTATTACGATACAGAATTTTATTTTTACTGTTATTTTCAGAGTGCGATCAAGAGAAAAGGGTCAAACAGAAGTTCGTTACAGAAGTTTTCTGTATTTTTGTGAGGTGACATTATGTGTCCTCTAAGCACCTTTTAAATAAAATATATAATTATTATTATTATATTTACTTCTACTGCTTCGAACAAGGACGTTGCCATGGTTATTGCTTCACATGGTGGCATCCTTCCGGGTACTAATTTACATGTGTATTTATGGAGGCGACATATGTTTTCACTTTTCGTATTGATGTCCTCTTGCTTTATTTGACTGAACTGTCGTGAACATCTGTCTTCATGCTTTCTGGTGATAAACTGACCTTTGGCTCACGCTCAGGTCCTGCTGCTTCAGGAGCCCCAGCAGCTCATTGGTCACCCAGCCAATCACCTTCCTGGGATCCCTGCTGGTCCCCTTCATCACCGCCTCAAAGTACTCCATCAAGCCGTCCTCGCTCTGCACAGCAGCACCGCATTCGTCACTGAGCAGGAGCGTTGCCGTTCAGTGGCAGACTGACAGACGGCCGGTGAGAACTCACCACCAGAGTGAAGCTGTGCTCTGGCAGCAGGCCGTACGTCTGCACCAGCCTGTCTCTGCTGACGCCGGGCAGCTCGGGAAGCCCCGCCCTCAGGGTTCGCAGCAGCACCGCCTCCCCTGCCTCCACGCCTGCAGGCAGCGACGCCTCATCCTCAAACACCAGCAGGGGGGGCAGGTTGGGCTCCGGCATGAACCTGCAGGAGGTGGAGGTGGAGGTGGAGGTGGAAGTGGAGGTGGAGGGTCTCTCAGGGTTAGAGGGAAGGGGGACTTTGACTGCTTTATGACGGTGAAATAAATTGTGATTCTGATTTCTGCTGCGATACAAACTGGGTTGTTGTCACATTTCACCTGCATGGACCAAGAATTGGACCTGACCAGCCTCACTGCTGTTACACTGCAAAAACACAAAGTCTTACCAACTATTGTTGCTCTAGTTTCTAGAGTAAATATCTTAGTAATAAGACTAAGTTAATTTACAAGCAACTTTTCAGCAAAAAATAGGAGATAGTTTTAAATGAATAATTTCTTAATGGGGCAGAATTATGTATTTGTGCTATAATTTTATAGCACAATTAAATAACTATGTTAACTTCAGTTGTTATAAAAATGCTCTATATATTGTGGAGAATTATCCTACTCCATGCTAAGTTCTTGATGTATGAGATGACATTCCCTTATGTGTTTCCGAACATGTCACTTCCTTTAGCTTTAGCTTTGCAACTGGCTAAAAGACATAGAAGGAAAACTTAAAATTATTTACTCACAATATCAAATACGACTTAAAAGAAATGTTACTAATGTAATGCCTTGAAACTAGGTCTCTGTCTCCTTAAAAACTTCTGCTCCTTCTGAAACTCGACACAACATGGCTCCTTTATTAGCCCTTTAACAACATTTTACCAGTATTTCACTGAGAAGCAGCTCTGATCATGAGCTCAGCAGCCTCCAGCACCACCAAGTGTTTGCTAATTGTGGCTGGCTAGTCTGAAGGAGCGGACTCTGAGGGGAGGGCTGCTCTGAGTGGTGGAAGCTTAGAAGCTAGGAAACTGCAGCTCAGGGGGAGGAGCTTCATCTTCAAAGGCGAGGCTAGGTCCACCCAGGCGTTTTGCACAGCTGAACGGTTGCCATGGAGATTAAAGGATTCCTCAAACATGCAGAAAAGAATCAAAGCAACACTCCAGATATATTTTTGTTGAGGGAATAACATTATAAACATGATGTACAGCACAAAAATGTTGATGTTGGAATTACTGACCTAAAACCAGCTGAAAAGTTATTTGTAAGTTGGTTTTGTCTGATTTCATCAGATGCATTAGAAACTCGACCAAAAATCCTGGTGAGATTCTGTGTTTTTGCAGTGTGAGGATGAATCTGTTCCTGCTGCTGCAGCTCTGCCTCCAGGTGGAGAGAATCTGTTTCAGAGACAACAAATCTAACCTCACCTGTAATCCTGAAGACCTTCTTTGTCCCGCATAGCAACAGTCTCCCTGGAGGGACAAAGACACACAGGGAAGAAATCAACATTCTAGGAAATATTTCAGAAAAATATTTGAGAGTGAGATTTTCACTGACGGTTTAAACACTTTTTTATTTTTTAAACAAAGATAATGCTTGCTCCAAAACAAAGTGTTTCTCTAAAATTTGGATTTAACTTCTAAAGAGGCCACAAACTGTGAAGCGAGCCCCTCCGTAACCTCGGGCCTGCAAGGCCTTCTGGGAGGCCGCCAGAGCCGCAGAAGAAGAGCGAGGGCTCAGCTGTGAGGCAGCAGGCTCATTGTGGGAGCGCCGCAGACTCAGAGATAACGCGGACCGACAGCGCCGTCCAAACGCCTCCATTAATCATCATTACCACGGTGGCTGCTGCCGGGCCGAGCCCGGGCCCAATGCTGGCGCCGCGGCCCCACAGCCCCGCTTCTTCATCCACTCACCCTGACTTGGAGTCGTACGCCCGAGTCTCGTTGAGCACCGCCCCTCCTCTCCGCACCACCGCCGTCTGTCTCTGGATCTCGAAGTCTGGACAGAATAACGAGAGTCGTCAAACACCTGCTGCCGCGCCCTGGCGGCCCGCACTCCCGTCACGAGAAACGGTTCGACGACAAAGGCTTGCTTCAGCAGCTGAACTTGTCCAGCTGCTTTTGGTTCCGTCAGCTGGAAGCGGAGCTCCGTCGCTCAAACTGCGACTGTTATTTCAGCGAGCAGCTGGGGAAACGTCAACGCGCCAGGATGTCCAAAGAAAAACATTCTCCTCACTGCAATGACCCTAAAGTATGTATTTTCTGAAACATGAGCAGAAAAAGGTTTTTGTTTTTTTTCCAAACGGAAAACAAGGAAAAACTAATTTGTGTATGAAAATTACTTGAAGCTGTTTATGGACAGTTAGAGCTCAATAATTTCCATTTGCATGATTTATCATTTTTCTCTCTTCGATTCCAAAACTTGGATGACAAAAGTCTTCAGTTTGGCGCTTTGGTCTCAACTTGCCCTGTTTTGAAGGACAGTTTTGTTCACGCAGACTTCATAATTCATTTATTTGTCATTTATGTTGTTTTGTTTGCATCCATAATGAAATATTTATGGATATTTAAAATGTCTTCCATTTCCAGTGTTTAAATGTTCATTCAATTAAAGTTAATTGATCTTGAGAAGGTTGTTCTGTTATTAATAAACATTATAGTTATTGCAATAACTTCTGGGAAAATTAGTCATCCAGCAGAAGATGTTTTTGTGACGGGTCTTGGAACACCTACATGAAAACGAGCGAAGACGAGCTATGTGTTGAATATTTCACATTTTAAGGATATTTTAGTTGAACTGACTGAGATTTCCGCTAAACTTTCCATAAACCTCAATCTATAAAAACCAACATCCTCGTATTTTTGCTTTTAGCTTTTATTTTTAATTCAGAACACTTTTTCTGATAGGTGAAATGAAGGAACTTTTCTGTAAAGCTATAGTATGTCACTTTCAGAAAAACAAAAAAAAAATCATGTTTTTTTTCATATTTGTTAAAACTATCACTGTGTTGTGACAGCATGGTATGAGACAGATACTCTGTAGATCATTGATCTCCTCAACCTTCAACCTGAGCTCCTCCTGTCTGCAGACATGCGCCTCTCCCGACCAAAAACAACCAATCAGAGCCAGGAGGAGGGGCTTAGTGCTGTCATCCAACCCGTGTAGTCGTTGCTAAATTTGATAACGGCAGCAAAACAACTTAGCGTTTATCTGCATTCATCTGTAGCTATGCTAACTAGCCTTAGCTAAGCTGAGGCTGTGAAAGCTGCATTGTAGCAGAGAGCGAGGGGTCTGGGGGTTCAGGAGTTGGGGGTTCAACTTCCAGCTCCTCCTCCATCCTCACCTATAGCTCTGGCCAGGTATCTGATGCTGTTGATGTTCTTCACCTCCGTCCTGGTGCCCAGCGGCTCGCCTGGCCGGTGCACCGACACGTTGGCATCAACCCTCAGCTGGCCCTCTGCGCAAACAGCAGAGAAGCGCGGCAGCGTGGTTACGCCGGTGATTAAAATGCAAGCAGTGGAGGGGAGACAACAGAACCAGAGGTGCCATACCTGACATGTTGCCCTGACAGGTACCCAGCGCCTGCAGGATGAGCTGCAGCTCTCTGACAGCTGCAGCGGCTTCCTCTCCACAGCTCATGTCGGGCTCCATCACCAGCTCCATCAGACCCACACCTGAGGCAGGAGCAGGCAGCTGGGTTTCACATCCACCAGGCATCGATCTCTGACAGCTCACTGAGAAACTCTTTATGGATTTATAAAACTGACATAAACAATTAATCAGCCTACAATTAGTGGTCGATGAATGGTTCATTCGATTAAAATGAGTTCCAATAGATTAACTAACAACTTCTCCTTAGGACTTCTGTTAGTGTTGTAGTTTGGCCGCCACCCAGCAGGGGGCACCACTGGTCACCCTTAAGCAGCAGAAATTAAGATGGCGGCGCTACAAAGAGAAACGGTCCAAACAGAGTCCGTTGTGGGACATAAAGTGTATTTTAAGCACTTTTGAAATATAAACACACGACAAATTCACTGAGTTTCACCTGAAAGTAAAGGTTGATTTTGAGGTTCTGTCGTGAGTTAAAACACTTCATGGAGCCAAGTTATAGTCCTTCCAGAGACACCACAGACAGGACTTCTGTAGCAACATTTATGTTCATAGGTGACTCAATGTTTCACATATTTAATTCTTTTCAGCTTTTGCAAACATAAATTTATGTAATCTAAACTTAGGGGGCGCTGTGGTTCTCCAACCTGCTCTGTTGAGGTCGATGAGCGTCTGACTGTTGACGTCATCGTGCAGACTCTTGCCGCTGTCTTGTTCCAGCTGAATCTGTTTGATGTGCACATTCTTCCTCATCACCTGGTTCCTCTTCCTCCCTCCCAGGAAGCTGTAGGTGAGCATTCCGTC
Organism: Poeciliopsis turneri; assembly: GCA_922788865.1. Taxonomy (NCBI): domain Eukaryota; kingdom Metazoa; phylum Chordata; class Actinopteri; order Cyprinodontiformes; family Poeciliidae; genus Poeciliopsis; species Poeciliopsis turneri. The sequence continues at coordinate 734,230 of CAKLNU010000176.1, forward strand.
CACCGCCACCGGGCGGCGCTGCTGTGTGATCTGGTACCCAGCCTGGAGGAGAAAAGCTGCCTTTAGTCCTGGTGCTGGGTGATATCAGAGATGTCAAACATTTCTACCCACAGTTTCTCTATTGGTGTGAACTTTGACTGAGGTGTTTGCTAATTGACGCTGGCTAGTCTGAAGGAGTTGAGTGAGGTTTCTCTGTGAGAAGGAAATCTGTGAAGCTTGGAAACTGCAGCTCAGAGGAGTAGCTGCCTCTCAAAGGCGGTGCTAGGTCCACCCAGCTGAATGGTTGCCAGGGGTGATTAAAGGGTTTATCAAAAATGCATTAAAGAATCAAAGCAATATTCCAGGTTTGTTTTTGATGAGAGAATAACATTATGACATGATGTAAAGCTAAAAAAGTTGATTTTAAATAATACTGCCCTATCGTATTTCAGGCGTTCCTCTGTTCCTGTGGGCCTAAGAATTAATTTACCATGTTGACCGGTGCGATCCGTAGTGTGTTGTCCTGGAGAACCAATCAGCTACCCCATTTCCTGCTGGTGACATTATAGTTGCCACATTAAGATTTCAGATCGCAACCTTGGCCTTAACGACCATTGCATGGTCACACACACACGCACGCACACACACACACACACACACACACACACACACACACACACACACACACACACACACACACACACACACACACACACACACACACTCACTTCTGTGCTTATTCCGCCCACTGCAGCCACACTGGGAACAGTGTGACTGGGAACATGTCAAAGCCTCAGTGATCCAGACATGGTGGTTCAGTTGCACACTTCATATCTGAGGGGAACTTCAATCATTTAGAAGATGTGTGTGCTCATTAAATGAAAGCTGCAGCTCGCCTGGCCTCTCCGTTCAGCTAGTCCCATTTCACACAAATACAATCATCACATTTTGGTGGATCTCATCAATAATGAACATTGCAGAGTGGAAGATGTCATCTTTCCACCAAAGGCCCTTTTTCCCTCAGTTCTGCAGCCTTCAACCTGAGCACTGCAGTGTCTCATCAGCTGCGTCGTTGTCAGGGCCAGTATTGTGTGTCTTCCAGGCATTTAGTGGTGTTTTAATAGTGTAATCAAGTCACTGCGTCACCTTGAGCTGTAATAAAAATGCTCCACTTACAAAATTTGAATTCATAATTTAACGCCTTGAATTTGGGCCTCTGTCTCTTTAATACACAACATGGCTCCCCCTGTCAGCCCTGAAATAATGTTTTTACCAGCGTTGCACTCAGGAGTAGAAGCAGATGTGGCGTTCCACCAGCTGTTTGCTGATTGCTACTGGCTATTCTGAAGGAGTTGAGTGGGTGGGATCACAGGGGAGGACGGCTCTCTTTTCTTCTAATCGTTTTTGTTGAGATTTGAAACATTGAGATTTGTGAGGCCACATGGTTTCATTTCTGAATGACTTTTCAACTATACAAAACTCTGTTTAATGTTTTCCTTACGTATTTTTGCATTTTAAACCTTGAAAAATCACAATGCAAAGGTAACAAGTCACCAACAAAATGACAAAAAATACAAGAAATAAATACAGAAAATGTCAAATTGTTGTTTCAATATTGGTTTTTCTGTTTGTTTTTAGGTAAAATGATTTTTTTTTTTTTAAATACAGTCAATTTACTAACTAATTAAGTTTTTTTTACTTCAGCATTAACCCTGCAATGTTGAGTGGGTTTCGATCATGGATGGAATCTCTGGATTACATTTCTTAATGGATATTAAAACAATCCAAACAGATTCAAAAGACACAAAGACCTGCTTTACATGAGATGGAAAATAACAAAATATATTTTTCAAACGATTTAAGTCTCAGTTTTATTTTTCCTTTATTAAAAACTTTCATTCATTTCTATTCATTTGAAATGAAGCTGGACAATTTCTCCTTCGTATTAAACAGCTTGCAATACGAACAGTCAAAATACATTAAGTTGCAGCTAATTTTGATATGACGGTTTTCTCACCGTTACACTCCTCCTCCAGACAGTCTTATTAAAATAGCAGAAGACATCTTTGATTAACAATCGTCCTCCTTATTATCTTTGCCCGGAGTCATCCATAATCCTTTTTAGTAGGCTTGGACAGACTTTGCCGATTTAAAATGCTAAACTCTTTAGCACCTCCTGCCTTAGAATTTCTATAAATTTTAGGAGAGGACTCCGTGGGGGAAACCGTGACATTTAATCTTTTCCTTAAAATGTCACACATAATGCCAGGAAAATTAGCCCCGGGCCCAGGGAGGTTGGGAAAGATCACTGTGCAAGCGGCTCGCTTTGGAAAGAAAAAATGAGGACCAGCAGCAGGAGAACAGCGAGGTTTCTGACTGTTATTCATGTCACCATTAAATTGCTGATTCTCAACTCCATAAACAATTATAATGAAACAGAATCTATTTATCAATCTATGTCACATGAGAGACTGGTTGTATTCAGGAAAAAAGCACTAGTTCTAAGTGAATTAATGGAAAAAATATCTCATTCCAATTATTTTGCTCAAAACTAGTCATTTTCCATCAGTACTAAGGAATTAATGAATTACCATAAGCTCCTATTCCTTTATAAAAAGCTACTGGGAAGTTTGTTTCGCCTTATTTCATGTGTACTAAGATGTTTGCACTAGAAATAGGTAAAAATACTTGGTAACATTTTATGTTTTTGTGGTTGGAACACCTTTGGGGTGTCCTAATTTATTCCTTAACAAACATTAGCTTTTCTTTTTTTATAGGTTTTATGGAGGTTATTTTTTCAGTTTTAATCATTCATTTTAATTGCAATAAGTAATTTTCTTGCAATGTTTAAAATAAAATCTCCATATTTTGTAATAAGAACTCAAAGGTTCTCATTTTTTTCACACTACACAGGCAGCTATAGAAGATGAGGACCAAAGGAAACAAGCTGCTAAATAAAAAGGGTTCGTGTTTGAAACTTCAAGCTCATTTTCTTTCATTTAAAGGTGATCAACTATATTCTCTTGAACAGGGATTGGTCTCCGTGTGATACAAAACATGTTTATTACATTTTTTTTGCACAAAATGATTCTGAGAGACTTTAGTCTGCTCAGTTCAACTTATTTTGTTTTAGGGCCTCTGTCACTTTAAATCCAAATAAGCTCCTGCTGGCCACGCCCCTTAACTCAACGTTCACACTCGCACGTGACAATGGTTGTAAGCAGATGCACAATTGTATAACTGTACATCTTTGATAAGCAGAAGTAGAGCCTCCTACACAACCAGCAAGCGGTTTCTGGATGGCAGGTCAACAACAAAACATTTGTCTTTACCAGCAGCCACTATACAGCGCATAAAACCAGCAGAGCAAAGGTGCTGGAGCTCTGCGTGGGTTGCTAGGTAATGGGGCTTGGCTTGGCTAGGGTTGCTAGGTAACAGTGCAGTGCCGGTCACATGCAACTTTGAAATGGCTCATTTTCCAGATACCAAAGAAATGTTTTTATTGCTAACAAATGGCTGGGTGTTTTTTTTTTTTAAGTGCTTGGGTTGTGTTTAGAGGCAGTTGAGACCCAAATGGAGGTATATAAACATGCATAATGCGAATTTTGCATAATAGGTCTCCTTTAATAGTTGAAGGCAAATATGTATTCATGCAAACAAATCCAGATAAATCATGACTTTCTGCCTCCTGTGGTAGCACCTTTCTACCTACGAATCGCAAATATTTTGCAGAACGTGGAGAACACACACTCACAGGAAGGTCGGCATAAAAGTAGTGTTTCCTGTCGAAGACTGACTTCTTGTTTATGGTGCAGTTGAGAGCCAGTCCGGTCATCACTGCTGCTTCGACGCATCGCCTGTTGAGCACCTGGGAACACATAGCAACATTAACATTCTTCTAGAACAAACAAAAACAATGTAAACAGGTTAGGTTTAATATGAATATGCTAAACAATATGACTCACAGGAAGAGTTCCAGGCAAAGAGGCGTCAAAGAACGAAACCGAGGAGTTTGGAGGAGCTAAAAACTGAACCGAGGACCCAGAGAACAGTTTGGTATTTGAGCTAATCTGCGCGTGGATTTCCAGACCGACCACTCCGACCAGCTGCTGCGGAGCGCTGAGGTACCAAACACACACAACAGAGAAATGGATGACAGAGATGTCCATGGCAGAAGGAACACAGTGAACATTACAACATTTCTTCATGTCTTCTCCAGTCCACATTCTCCTTCTGTTTGTTTTTCAAAGAGCTGCTTGATCTGCAATAAATGTCAGTCAATTATTTAAACAGGCTCTCCATGTATGAGATACATTTGCTGACAATAGTTGCGTGAAGCAGCATAAAGCCTTCCAAGGCTAACATCAGGTATTTTCAATATAACTTCTTGAAATGTTTATATTTTTCTTCCTGCAGCTCAATAGGCTAATTGTTGTCTGCGGTTTGCTTGCCATGAAATACATTTGTCTCAATAAGCAATTAGTCAATTTCATATTTCTTTAAGGATTTTTGTTTATAGAGACTAAATAATACATTTTATTGAAGGATCTGGTTTTGTATGGTTTTTAATTTCCTTTTTTCTCATGGATTTTGATTGATGTATTTTTTATGTTTATTTTTGTTTTTTTACAAAATAAAAGTTTATAAGTCTTTCAGGAGGCAAACTTGTATCATTATGCCATTATCATGTTAGATGAGAATGGCAAAACTTTCTGAGCCAATTTATCATCCAGCAAAATTGGTCATCATGACAGATCTACTATGAACCCAATGTAGTAAGACTTTTCATTATTCAATGATGGCAGGTCATAGTCGTTTTTTTTGCATAAGTATTTTGTATCACAGCATGGTGCATGCACTGAAGTTGTTTGAGATGGCAAAGGTTCAGTCAGGAGAATTTCTAAATGTTAGCTTGACTGTGAAAATGTTATTTTACTTCATCAGCATACAACTAAGTACATCCAGCCTCACCATTGTTTACCGCAGATCAGACACTGACTGTTCATAAACACTGAACCCCGAAAACCGAGAACGTTGAAATGGTTTGTATTTTTGTTTTCACACTCACCATGACATCGACACAGAATAGATTAGTAAAGAAAAGAGTTCACCTTTTCTCCAGAGGCTGACTGCTGCATTGAAGTGTAGATGTGCTGATCCGTCTGATAAACAAACGGGAAGATTGTTGAAAATAAGGTATTAATTTGGTGTTATGAAGCAGCTCCCTGGCTGCGATACAGGAGGCGGCCATGATGGCCCAGTCGCTCTGATGCTCATGGGAGTTGTAGTACTTTAAAAATTACCTTCAACGTTAAACAGAGCGATGCTGCTGCTTAATACTACAACTCCCAGCAGCTAACGGGGGCGCTTTAAACGAGCCCAGTTTCCGTTCAGAACGCGTCATTTCCGCTACACCGATTGGCGGGACTTCTTCACCTGCCAGAAATATTAGGAACGGATTGTTTCCAGCCATTGTCAGATTATTTTCAGGCACGGAAACGAACACAAGCCCTTAAAGCATGATGGCAAGAAGCGGGAAAGACTCCCGAGGACTGAAAGGGGACATGGTCGTGTTCTCAAACGGGTGCCGGGAGGAGCCCTCAGGGGGGGACGGAAGAGTCTCGGAGGCCGAGTCCCGTTCCAAGGGAGCAGCAGCAGCGGTAAGCCCGCAGAAGTTCACCTTCAGCCCGCAGCCCAGCTTAGAAGACATCCGCAGGATGCAGGCCGACTTCACGGACGAGCGCGACTGGAATAAGTTCCACCAGCCCCGCAACCTGCTCCTGGCCATGGTCGGGGAGGTGGGCGAGGTGGCGGAGCTCTTCCAGTGGCGGGGAGAGGTGGCGGAGGGTCTGCCGGACTGGACCGAGTCCGAGCGGGAGCAGCTGGCGCACGAGCTGAGCGACGTGCTCATCTACCTGGTGGAGCTGGCCGAGAAGTGCCGCGTGGACCTTCCCCAAGCGGTGCTGCGCAAGATGGCGCTGAACCGACTCAAATACCCCGCGAGCAAGGTGCACGGCTCGGCCAAGAAATACACAGAGTACAAGGACTGAGAGCTGGAGGGAGCAGGGCAAATAAAACCTAACGTTTATTTCCAGAGACTCAATGGACACAAGTCTGCTGTAAGAACCAGGCTCGTCCGGGTTCTGGTTCCCTTGTTACAGGCTCAGTTTCAGGGAAGAAGATGTTTCTCCCTGAAGTTCAGGAGCTTTAAGATTTGGGTTCAAAGGTGACAGTCTGGATGAAACCGTCCACCATCACATTGAGAGGGATCGGCTCATGTTTGTTCTTAACTATTTAGTTTTTGTAAACATTTTTTGTCCAAATCAGTTTTTCTTTTTTTCTTTCTCTCTCTCTCTTTTTTTTTTTTTTTAACTTTGAAATAGTAAAAAATATTAAACAATCTGATCTGTGTTCTGTGTTTCTGAACTTAAATCTGTTGAGTTACTTGGACTTCAGTTTGATTCCCTATCAGGAGGCTAAATGTGGAGTAAAATGACATTTATACAAAATGAAAGTCCAAGTTTCAGACATAGTTGAGAAACATTTTGCCATCTTTCTGTAATCTTTAAGAGTTAAATGAGAATTTTGAGTTATGTTTGACAGGATTCTTTCATTTGTAGCTGAATGAAATAGATTTTTATGGATTTAAAATCCATTTTAAATTTAACTATTTAAACAGAATACTTGTCCATTTTCAACTCTTCATGCTGTCAATGGTTCAATTCTACAGTCTTAGAAAACAACTATTTCTAAACTGAAGAAAATGATGCAATTTATGTCTTGGGGAAAAGTATCAGTTTGTTCATTAAGGTTTATTTAAAACATCCGTAAATCGTCGGACATTAAAAGTTGTCAAAATGCAAAGTTGCAGTAGGTATAGAAAATGTTGACCTTATGCTTCAATTTTCGACAGTTTTAAAGATTTGATTAAATCCAGTTTGGAAATAGATTTATCTTACATTTTTAAAACGACACTAGTCCTTCAACAACAAGCCAGTGTGTTCTTCAATGTTCTGCATATGAACAGTTAATATTGATTTTGAAATTGTAAAGAAACTTTAGTGATATAAATAGAAAATAAATGATAGTTTCTGCGTTTCTGTAAAGTGCAATAAAATCAAATTGTGCTGATGTAAAAATATGCTTTATTAGGCAAGTTTTACTCTGAAAAACATTTTGAATACGCTAACATTTTGGAAGAGCAATGAAAAAGTTGTGAATATATAAATCTATCATTATTACACTTCCGTATTTATTCTAAATAACTTCCTGTTTCAGACGAACTGTTTGGCCATGCTTACCAGCCTTAGCATTCACAACAGGCTCTGCTAGCTGCAGCATAGCAGAGAGCAAGAGGAGGAAGACAGGGATGATTGACAGCGCTAAGATCCACCTCCTGGCTCTGATTGGCTGTTTTTAGTTAGCAATGGGAGGAAGCAAAGAGCTCGATTTTTTTCCCCATAGATTATCTGTCTCATACCGTACTGCTGAAACGTAGTGACAGTGTCAGCAAATATGTTAAAAAATATATTTTTCTGAAAGTTTCAGCTGCTTTAACTTTTATTACGTTAGCATTGAACTGCGTTTTATCTGATCTCTCCTTCAGAGCAGCCTGGGCTCAGTCCAAACTGCCACCATCAAAACTAAAGCAGCTGAGTGAACACAGAGCTGGTCTTAAAGCTTTAGTCATTAAAAAATTATATTTTTCAAACCAAACAAAGACACTTTTTAAGCATGAATTCTTTCTGGGCTTGTGTCACAGCGTCTTGCGCATGATTTATGATATGGTCTTCTGCTTTTAATGCAAACACATTTTTTTTCTTTCATTCCATACAGAGTGTAATAAAATTATTTTGTTGTACTTGGAAACGTCTTTCAGATATGTAACCAATAACTTGATTTAGAGGATGAAACAATAATGGAGCCTCGTCTTTCATGCCAGCAGAATATTTCTACCAGCAAACTTTTCAATGCAAAACTATTTTTCAATGGGATTTTTTTTTTTTCCTTTAAATGACTTTGATTAGATTTGAGTCTCACACACTGCCCTCATCTGGAGATCCTGGTAGTCACAGGTGAGTCATCATCAGCGATCCGTCAAGGAGAACCGTCACGCATCCCTGAGGTGCCGCAGTGTTTGAGCCCAGCCTGACTTCAAAGTAAACAGCTTTTTATTTAAAAAGACGCTTCAGAGCTTTTCACAGCTCGAAAGAGAAATCTTTGTGGCAGGAATCCAAGCGCTTGGATTTCTAAACTTTTCCTTTGCTGATGTAATTTGTGAAGGCATTTCTCACCTCGGCGAAGGGAAATCACAGAAAACTTTTCTTGTGATGCCTTCAAAACGAAAGCGGAACAAAGACAGAAGAACTCCCATCAAGCCTCGGCTGTATTTCTCACATCTCAAACGGGCAAAAACCAAGTCAACATTTAGAGGTGATTCTTCCAAAACACAACACGCTGTGACCACTAATTTTCCAACTGCTCTTTCATAACAGAGAAGGAGCAGTTGGAAATGTTCTTCAGGTGACAGAAGGCCGACTTTGTAACTGTCTTAATGTGGCTCTGAAGGTTCAGGTCAGAGTCCGTCACTACTGCCAGGTTTCAGGCCTGATCTCTGGTTTTAGTCGTAATAACTGAAGCTGAGCATTGACTCCAGATCGAGCATTTATGAAGTCCCATATTTGTAAAACATGTAAAAACTAGACACACACGTTTAATAAAAGTCTAAAGATTTTAAAAGGACCTTCCTGTCTTAGCTTTTGCTGATACATAAACAACACTTAAAATACTAAATTTAATTTCCTGTCATGCAAAATAAAATAAAATAAAGAGTGTACATTAGGTAATGTTTGCTTATTAAATATGTAGACTGAGTTATGTATATATTTAAATTATGTACATATTTAAAGAGTACATACTTAATAATGTACACTCTTTGTTTTATTTATTTGTTTATTTATTTTAATTAAGAGGGAACAGTTGTAAATCCAGACAAGCAGCCTGACAGCAGAGCAGAGCAAACAGGAAGCAGGTTGGGAGACGAGTGGTGCTGACAGATCTGATCTGAATTTGTTCAATCCCCCCCAAAAATGGAAGCAAAATTGCAAATGGCTTCAAAACCTCTTTCGTTTCCATTCCCTGAAAGAACGAAGCGTACTTCTGTTAGTATGAAGTCCAGGCTTGTGTTTCACTGGGAATGATTTTACTGATCCGAACTTCACTTCCACATCTAACCAAACCTATTCGCTGGAAGAGAGTTAAGGCATTTCCATGTTTTGAGACAGAAAGACAGCTTGACGCTGCGGCTCCAAGGGCATAATTAAATGTAGGTTTCTTAGATTTGACTTCTGCTTGATAACGTTCAGAGAAGGCGATACCATCAGGCCTGCGGGTGCTTGACTCGACTCCCAAAAGCATGTTGTGCTGAGTTTCTTGACCTCAAACCGATTAGCTTTCAAAGAAACGTTTTCACTTCAAGTGAGAGCATTTATTGTTTGTGTGGAAAAGCTCTGGCTTCTTCCTGCTGTCACGATCTGCATCTGGCGGTGGGAGCAGTCAGGTCTCAAACAAAGAGGTCGTCCAGCAGCAGCGGTTCACATGTACACATCCACAGGAACACGAGGGTCCATGCTAATGGACAGAAATGATGCCAGAAACAATCACGTCCTCATCTCACCAAATGGATGGGAGGCATTAGGGAAGAGAGTTACGGTTTTTCTGTGAAACGTGTTTTATTTTTATGCGTTTCTTGAAAGAAAGATGTCACAGTAGTGACTCTCTCGCAGCAGCTAATCATTTCAGTTTGTGCTCATGCGTGAAATATGACTCAGGTGTCGTCTGAGCCATTTATCAAATCAGATGTTTTCCCATAATTAGCAGTCAGTGACAGCTGTGATGGAGAGAATGATACACGTTTTGTGCAGCACAATTTAAATGTTAATGTTGGAGATATTTATTTGAACCTTCATAAAAACAAACAAACAAAAAAAAAAAGCAGGCCTTCAGTTAAGCCTACTGACAAAAATCTGTTGGTATTTGGTTAATTGTGCTGACAGTTTACCAGAGAATATAGATGAAAAATGAGAACACAGCGGAAAAATGTACCTGAGAAACGGCATAAACACACAGAGATGATTTGATTTGTTTCACATTCCAAACATCTTCAGTAGAGCTGGACACTGTCAGCATTAACATCAGGATCAGCCATTTCTTAAAGGGACAGTATAAAGCTCAAAATAAGATGTTTCGAGCTTTACATCTTATTACAGCATTATTATCCCACCATCAAAAACATACCTGTGTTGTCGCAGTAATTAGTAATAAGAGTCTGCCATTGGAATGATTCTTTTATTCATGTTTGAGAAACCCTTTAATCTCCCGTGGCAACCATTCACCTAAAGGCAGAATCAGAAAGAGTCAAAGCTTCTTAAAGACACAGAGGCTCAATTTTAAGATGTTAAGTTAAAGTAATCTTTGATTACTTTACTCTTTATAACAATTGAAGGTAACACAGTAACTTCATTGTGCTATAAAATGACACTAAGTGCCTGGAAATATACCTGATTTTTTAAAGGAGGGCTCATGTGCCATGTGACAGTGATGAAGAGGAGGATATGGGTGTGATGTGGTCGTTTTTTTTCACAAAGTTGAAATGGTGGGGGAAGTTTATATAATATTGGTTAACCGTAGCATAGCAGAGAACTGTGATCAGCGCTTACACGAGGGGGATTGACAGCACTAAGGCCCTCCTCCTGGTTCTGATTGGTTGTTTCTGCCTGAGCGGTGAAAGTCCACAGGGAGAACGCACAGAAGATACATTATCTGTCTCATATTAAACTGTCATCATGACATAGTGAGTTTTAACAAAAATGCCCCAAAAAATAAAAAAAAAAATTTTTCCTGCAAAAGTTACATACTTTAAGATTAGTTTTATTACATTTCTTTTCTGTGCTAAACATTACACATTTTAAATATTGGCTTGACGACGTTAACCGCACTAGCTTTCCCAGGCTCCGTAAACCTCTTTTCTTTATCATTATCTCCGTCTCCCAGCCTCGCCTCTCTAATTACGTCTCTCTCTGAAGTCCTTAACCTGAGCTGTCTGGCTGATTTGCTCGTTTCCCATCCCATCCACTTTGGTCACCCCCGCCAATAAAAAGCTTCTTATCTTCAGCCCCACCAGTTCCATCTCCGACACTTGTTTCCACATAACACCTCCGCCTGGCTCACGAATGTGGAGCTGATGGACTAATGTTGATTTCCACTGAATGCCTGCACAGACAAGAAAGAGTCCCTGATGTTCCATTTCAGAACTGACTTTATTGCTGCCATCAGCAAGTAAAAAGTGCAATTCAAGATGTTCAGCATCACCTAACAGAGTGGAAATTATCTGCGGCTGCATAATGTCCAAAGTTTCCCTGCAACCCGGTGATATTTAACGGAAATGATTCTCCATCTGAGTTCATTTAAAATTCACATTTTAAATGATTTATTGACTCTCGGTTGGGAGAAGTTCCTAATCCTTCTGGCTGGATTTTACACTGATGGTTCACATTTGATGCTAATATTCACAAACGTTAATCACCAATCATTAATTCTCCTTTTAGAGAACACACCCATGAAGGCTTATAGGAATTTCAGTTTGATAAACAATGGTTTTCTAAATTGTTAATTGCTGAGTAAAGATTATTTTTGTTTTGTTTTTTAAAGATGACATGTTCAGAATGTGGCTCCACAAAATGAAGAGTGACGAGTGAGAAAGCGTCTGTCAGGCCTTCTGGAATTAGGAGAAGCAGAAGGAGTGAATTAAAGAGCGAAAGATTGTCCTTCTTTTAACTCATTTCCTGAGAATCATCAAGGTTATTACTCAATGAAAATGAACCAAATAATAAAAACAAAAATTGAAAAAACAGTTTAACTGAAATAAATAAAAACGCCACTAAACAGGGACAAACTATCACTATTAGTGAAATTTTACTCCTAAAATTTTACTGAGCAGCAGCTTCAAATAACTGTTTGCTGCTCTGTAAAGGCATTTTAACAGCTGCTCCCTTAATCCGATGAATTTGTCTAACAGAAACCTTCCTCATTTTGCCTTAATCTGTACAAACCCATCTCTGTTCTGAATCAGCCACAAATCTCCTCACAGCACCATAATGCCTCAGTTTTTGTTAAATATCTGATGTTTTCATACCTTGTCATTCGGCATCACACTATCTGGGGATAAAGATTTTCATCAGCAGAAAGATTCTTTCTCTTTCCCGTAATGCTTGGAACCTGTGGCCTGCTTAATGATGTGGAACATCCTTCTTCAGTAGATTTCCTTTCATTGAACTCACCAGATAAATTAATAAACCCAGTTCTCTGAAATTAATGATAGTGATTCAAAGAGCCCTGACACACAATATCATCTATGCATTTAATAGCACAGTGAAAAATGTAATCTTTATGACACTTAAATCCAATTTGCATAATAATTTGGAACACGGTGCAGTAGAAGACAGACGGCCTTTTGCCTCGAAGAGGAACTGAAAGGTAAAATATACACACAATCCGTACCCATAGTTTGGAGTGACAATGATCTACTGTCGTCTTTGGGTAAGTGCTGGTCTGCCTTCATCATTTTTCTCATTTCCAGTCCCAGGATGCCAGGCTCGGCTCAGCGGTGCAGTGGTGATGGACAGTAACCGGTGACTCCCAGAATCCGCTGCGTGTCGTGATCAAAGGGCCGCATTGTTGGAGTGAAATTGGACTTCAGCTCCCTGTTACAACTCAAATCTATAAGGAAAGCCTTCTGTTCTGTCTGCTCTCATTTCAAGCTCTGCTCCTTGCATGATTCATCGCGTCTTGGCTGTATATGATGGGGAAAAGTTTAAATGAAGAGTGAAACTCCTTGGTTGAGCTGTTCCTGGCCAGAGGAAATAAGGAGTTTTGTTATTCCAATATGGGGCCTTTGAACACTTGAAGGAATCGCTTTCTGGCAGCATACCTGTTGAGTCTCCCATCTTTTATCCCCCTTTCCCGCCTTCCTCCAGTATTACTATTTTTCCCATAAATATCCCGTATTGTGTCCCCTCTGCTCTCATGTTAGTTACGCCATTCCCCACTGTGTTATGGTACTACACACCCTCATGAACGTTGTTCTCCCCTCCTCCCTCCTTTGACGGTACCACTGGACGGCGACATTTGCCGTATTCATAAGTCCAAAACTTGACGGGCATGTCCCTGTGGGACTCAGAAACAAGCGGCAACATTTTTACTTCACATACACTTTACCTTGTCTCAAAGTAACCTTTAACAATTACCGTCTCCTAAAACGCCTTCTGTGTTTTTGAGCTCATGCAACACAAGACACTCCCTGAGAGGCACCTCGAAGTCATCTGCACCGTTGCTATGTTGGACTGTTGCTATGGAGAAGTCTTTCACCGTCTCCTTGAAATGGACAGCTGGAGCCTTACCACAGGGAGGAGCCCTTTCTCTCCCTCTTCTTGCTGCGCGTTGCGTCCTGAGCAGCACAGCCTCCTGAAGCCGGTGGGGTTCTTTCTTCTTCGTGGGGATAAAAATAGAGACATGACTCACTTCCACTTAGACAGACGGAGACTGACCAGGTTCATAAGAGTGCAGGTGATACAACAGACATTCCCAGTGACTCTCCGCTAGTCTGAGCATCGCTGATACTACCAGCGTGATAAAATAAAAATAAGTATTTTTATTTTACTTGCTCACACTAAAGAGCCATAAAATGTATTTATTTATTTTGTTGTTGTTGTTGTTTTATTATTTTCTGTTTAATTGGCTTGTTTGGAGCCTGGACTTTAGACAGCCTCATGAATAATACATGTACAGATCCCAGCTACTGGCTGTATTGTAAAATTATAACAACATTTGCTTCAATATGCTGCTTTGTTTTGCATTTCGCGAAATAATTTGGTAAATGATGGTGGTGGTTTCAAAATCATGTTTTGCTGTGCAAGACGTGTTTAACAACGAGGAGGATTTTTATTTCTTTGAGCTGGTGGAGTTTCCACCACCAGACGTTCATTTGGAGTGACATGCTGGAGACTGCAGTATTTTTTCAAGGTAACTGAGGCAACGCTGGTCTTCAGGCAGGTTATCGGTTCCTGACAGCCCAGAATTCCTCCATGCACAGCCTGATTGATCAGAACTAGCATAAACTGTCTTGGAAGGGCAAAGTAAATTATCTTAAAGTCAGAACTAACGCATTGTGAAATGCTGACGTCTCCAGTAACACCTGCAGTTGGATTTCAAGCATGAAAAGACCCTTTGTAAAGACTACAGTATGTAATTTTTATTAAAAAATATGTTTTTTTTGTTTTTTTTACATATTTGTTAAAATTATTATTAAGTTGTGACAATATAGGACAGATAATCTGTAAAAAAAAAAAAAAATAAATAAAACAACAAAAGAATCTAACTCCTCTGACTTCTCCCAGTGCTCCCAGTACTAACCACAGAAATACACCACTAAGTCAGAAACATCCAATAAGAGACAGAAGGAGGGTCTTAGTGCTTTCAATCACTCTCGTGCTCACCACCTCCCCCTTGCTTGTTGCTAAGCTACAGCTGGTTCACCACAAAATAGCCTCTCACAAATGCTAATGCAAGTTAGCATGGTTTTCCTGTAGTGGTATGTTGTTTTTCCACCATTAACACATTGAGCAGCGTACAGAAAGTTGATTGACAGCGCTAAGACCCTCCTCCTGGCTCTGATTGGTTGTTTTTGAACGGGTGTATTTTTGCAGACTGTAACAGCAGCACTGGGAGGCGAAGGCACGGCTCTGTTTCATGTTATACTGTCACAACATGGTGACAGTTTTAATAAATAAAGGGAAAAATAATATCATTTTTTTTAATGTAAATGTTACATACTGCAGCTTTCAGGTTTTGATGAAAATTCTTACTTTGGGAAAATGGACTAAATGCCTGGTTTCCCTTTAGGTTTCAGTTTCAGGAGCATTTCTATTTGTTTCTTTAACTATCACCAGCGATGAAACTAATTATAACAGGGTTGTCAAACATGCAGATGCAATCATTAAAATGTCTTCTAATGGTATGACGACGTGAAATCCAGGTGTTGTATTTCATGGTTTTGTTGAGGCGCATATAGACATAATTCAAGGTAAACAGAATTGACAAGGGAAACAGATTGTAATTCTGTAAGTTTCAGAAATACACAAAGAATAAAATATCTCCATTCTTAAAATTGTACAATATCTTGGGATGTGCTAACTGCAGCCATGTCTCTCTCTCTCTCTCTCTCTCTCTCTCTCTCTCTCTCTCTGTCTCTCTCTCTCTCCCTCTTTCATTGGGTATGAAATGAAAGACAGTGGATGGATGGAGAAACTCGGCCTGTAGGTCATTTTTGAAGTGTTTACCTGAGGCTGCATTAAGCTCTGCCAGATGTTGAGCCTCACCGCTGTTTTCCTTCAAAGAGTTTGAGGCATTGCTGAACTGTCCATTTTAAATGAGATGAAAATGTTCACACCTGATTTAATGCGGCTCCACGGAATACTCAGAGCCGGCTGTGATTAATGTACGTTTTTCCCCCATATATTCCATTAGAAGTAACTTTTAACCAGAAGAGGATATTGAGGATAAAAGCTTTTTGGTCATGGTGAGTTGAATTTCTTGGAGGCTTTGCAGCCCAGAAGTCCTCACAACACCTGGTTTTCCTCGACGGCAGAGTTTTGCTTAAGGGGTTTCTGAAAGCGCCATCACTCTGCAAGCAGCAGCTGGGGCTGATGCTCTTTGCGTCAACCCCACTGCCCCCCTCTTGTGTTTTAGGGAGCAGATGAGTCCTCGTTAAAACGCCACTTACCTCCTGCTCAGCCGACTCTTAAGCTGCGTGTTTCACTGCAGCGTGAGCCACACCTGCTGGGAACTCTGTCACTGCCTGGTCGCTGCAGAAAACTTCAGATGGATCTTATTTCCTTGAGTTAAAGGGACAGGAGAAGTTTTTTTAGTGGGTTTCTGGAAAGTGTTTACATGACCTTACCTTACCTTGTCTAGCAAGAAACTTAAATACGAGTGATGCACCGATAATAATGTCTGTGTCAATCCCAATATTGAATAAAATTTTTGCTCTGGTGTCAATGACAATGTGGGAGGCTGATCCACAAGAGCAGATCTATTCAGTCTAATTCTATGCTTTGAGCTCTGAGTGACGCCATGCTCTAAGATTTATTTTCCATTGGCTGTTCTACTCCGAATTGCAGAGAATGAACAAATTAAAGTTGTGTTTTTTTTGTTACCTGTTTGACCAAGCTTGTGAAACTGTTGGTGTATTTAAACCAGTACAGTGTCTTGTACTGGTTTAGAATTAGCAAATAAATCAGTAATTTAGTACATTTAGGTCTGTGCTAAAAAAATAAATGTCTCAAGCAAATTCAGCCGTGTTTTTCTCCATTGGATCGGTAATGGCTGATGCGAACCCTCAGATATCAGTATCGGTACTGAAAGTGAAAAAGTGGATCGCTGCATCCCTAGCAACCGCGACCTGAACACACTGATTATTTTAAAATATTACTCCACTGTAAATAATATCAGCTGACAGGAAATGATTTGTGTTTTATATCATAACACTGATTAACCATCTATGAAAATCTCAAATACCAAAAAAAAGAAAGGAGGGCAAAAATAATATGCATTATTTTTTACACCTTTGAGCATTTCATTTCTTTATAGAGGAGGATTAAAGTAACTTTTATGAGCGGGTAATACAAAGCTCTGATTCTTTACTTCAGAGTCTGGCTGGATTATAACTTTAGATAGTTATTTACTCTCTCAGACAGCTGGGTTTTTTTTAAAACAGAGAGCAGAGCTCTTGGTTGTTGGACCAAAAAATTAAGGAATCAACTTTCACTTTATAGTGTCTTACAAAAAAAAAAACTTGTTTATTCTGCAAGAGAAAGTTTTATTTCTTCCATTATTTGGTTGCTAAAGGACCCAAGTGGTGAAACGGATGGAGGAAGAACAGAGTACTTTAGTAATAAAATAGGAGGAGTCGATTATTAAGAGCAGCCAGTGAAACAGAAGCATCCAGAAAAGTGACTGAAATGCAGAGGAAGAGGATGAAGAAGGTGAACTAATCGGAGGAGATGTGGAAGAGCTGTGGCAGGATGGAAGCAGCAAAACTGAAGGGTGGAGATTAGTGAACACAACCAGAGCTGAACGAACGTTTAAAGGCTGTCAGAACAGATCCAACAGAAACAGAAAAAAAAGTTGTCAATAAACAGAAACTAAGAAACTAAAAGGAAATAAACTTTACATTCTGTAAAAACACAAACGCACAAACACAAACGCCTGTAGATAGTAACTTCTTTTTACACTTTTAAGATGTTCTTCAAAAGTCGGATTTCTATCACAAATATTTGTCTATGATATCCTAAAATAGAAAAAACACAATTTTGCAAATGTGGTGTCTCCATTAAATGAGAAATAAAATCAAAATCACGCATGAAGAAGCTTGTTTATTAGATAAATCACAAATCATGGCATGATGGGTGTAAACTGCTATATGATAATATTCATAACTCAGCTGTCACCATCTATCAGCCAATCAGAGGAGATGTTGGATGATTTATGGATTCAACACGCTTGAATGAAACTAAACTATTGTGAACTGTGTGATGCTGTGAGAGGAACCAGCTGAATATGAAAAAAAGGAAACTAACTTTCCATTTCTCTTCTCCTTCATCATTTTTACCAGGAGTATCTGGCTCATCATGTGATGTGAAAAAATTATTATACATCGCTCTTGGCTGGAAAACCACTTCATCCTCCCAAAAAACTTTTTTTATTAAAAAACCAGAGTGCTTTCAAAATGGATATGTTTCCATTTTCGTAATTTCAATTTGCGCATTTTTGTGCTTAATGGAAACGCCGAGGTGATTATCTGCCTTTTCGAGATTTGTTTTGACCTCGTCTCCACAAACAATCATCATTAATATTCTCATAGCTGATATCTGGAGGCCCAAAGCAAACAGTCTGGTCTGTGTCTACAGGAGACCAGCAGGATTCAGCTGCTTAAAACATCTACAAACCTCTGTGCAAAGCTGCAGACGACACCACTAATTGCTGCGCTCATTAGCTTTCCTTCTCATTCCTTCTTCTACTGATATTGTTGTGTGCAGCTCTGTGAGGAAAACATTCAGAGTAAGAGGCCCAACGAGGGACATAAAGGTGAGTATGAGGAAACAAGAGGAAGCAACAAAAACTGTCTGAAAGGTTTTTGTGTGTGAAAGAAAACAAGATGAAAGAAGGAGACTTGTTTTCTGCTGAGCCCACTTATAGAGTAGCAGGGGGCAAAGTTCATCCATTGAGAAGCTGCAGCAGCAGATCGGTTCCTTCCCACAGCTGAACAAAGACACAGCTGTGACCAAGAGCAGCAAGAACCTGCAACTTGCAACCTGCATGACTTTCCTTCACTCTTTATCCTCTTGGATTTTACTTAGTTCCTCTTTTCCACAGCAGAGCTGAATATATATTTAGGAAATGAGATCTGCTCTGTTCTTCAGCTCTGCTGCTGTTAGAGCAAAACTCTTGATGAGGCATCTTGAAACAGGTTTAGGAACATTTGGAAATGTTTTTTTCTGTTTGTTTGTTTTTGCTGCAACTTTCTTTGAGCTCTTCCATGAAGCGAGACTCAACAGTTTTATTATCACATTTGGCAAAAAGGCTCAGCGTTTCCCTTAGTCAGCCTTTTACACTCCTGTTGAAACTCCATTTATCTGTAAAGAAGATAAAACACTGAATGATAAAGCATCCATAATCATGTATGTTGGGATCTCCAGTAAAGAAGTGCAACATCTCATTTCTGGATGGTTTGCCATTGAATACCCAGATTAATGGTGAAATGTTTTTATTGCAGTTTTGCAAATTATATGATGTCAATACGACTGAAGAACCATCACAACCTAGAACGACTTTCCACTGAGTGAATCTATTTTCATAATTTCACATTTGCGTAATTTTATGGTTAGTGGAAACGTGGCTATAGAACACTTTGTCACAGTACCGTGGTAACCATGGAAACCAGACATTGCCAGGAAGCTGTTGAATTGAAGCTTTTCAACAGCTTTGCTGAAGAATGTGAGGTTGGAGATCAACCTGTAGCTCTACAGTCGTGATTTGTCCAGCTTGTCCTTTTTAATCATCACCGAACTAGTTCTGGTTCTGGTTCTGGTTCCGTCATGAGGAACAAACCAGAACTCTGGAAAACTGCTGAGGAAGCCCAGAAGGTTTGACCCAACTTGTAGAGTTTTAAAAACTTCTGAATTCAAAAACAAAAGTTACAGGACAAAAAAAAACTTTAAAATGTTTTTTCCTTGCATTTAAGAAATCAAACAAATTTTTTGGAGATTCTAACTGAGCTGAATCAAGATTCATTTGGCCTGATTTTATTTCAGACAGAAAAAAAAAGCAGATGTGAACATCTGGTTTCAGCTGCAGCTGTGTTAATATGTTGTTTTCTTGTGGACTATTTTATTTTGATCTTTTAGTGATTCAATGAAACTGGAAAACTGATAAATGCTCAAAACTGACCTGAAAGCACTGACACACAGAGCAATGGACTTGCAGTCATCTTAAATATAGCTTATAAGGGACAGAGCTCTAATTATGCATCCACCCTGATGTAACAGGTCACACAGAGCAGGGGAATATATTTCTGCAAGTCAAATTGTAAAAAACTCTAAAATATGTGCATGCATTAGCAGGATCGCTCCTTTGAGAGGCTGCGATTAATTCCACTTTTCACATTCCTGCTTCGCCCTATCAGGATGTTTTGTCTCTTAATTGCAGAGCAGTTTTCCATAAATCCCAGCCTACGACAAACAGAAGGATGAGCTTCCTGGAGCAGCTTTTAGAGGTGAATCAAAGCGTTGTCGTTCAAACCAGCTGATGGTACAAACTGGCAAAAATAAAGCTCCAGCAAACATGCAGACGTGAGACATGCATGTAAGTACGTGGATTTAGAAAGAGGTGGCTCAATGGAAACAGGCACCAAACAGTAAAAGCGGAGGATTTTAATGGACTCCATTCCTACTTGTGAGGTTACCGTCCGATTCAGAGGCTTTTTGCGCCATAACTAGTTATTACGGACCGGAGCCCCCTGGGGATCACGGGACGTTCTTTTTCTTTTGTGTCGCCTCACAAAAAGTATTGCATTCCCTCACAATAAATGAACAAACACACACATCCTGGTCTGTGTTGTTTTCGGTAATTTTAAAATTGCTCAAAAGTACACTTTTAAAGATCCTCAGTGAAAACGTGTTTCTACATTTTCAATCTTTTGGTGCAGAAACTGGTTGAAAATTGATCTATTAAGCTGCATCTTTCTTTTCTTTTTTGTGCATGTGTGTGTGCGTGTGTGTGTAAAGTTGAGCTGGACCTGCACATGAAAATGGCTCTTTATTAACCATAACTCAGAAATACTCCAAATAGTTTGGATGTATTTATCCTTTCTTGCTTTCTTCCCTTCCTATTGAAAGTGTCTGAATGGAAAAAGATGGAAACATGTTTGACCCGTTTTGCTTTTGCATTTTCTGGTCCATTTGCATCCTAACGAAACACTTTGAACCAATAAAATGCAGCTTTTTAAAAACATGATAAACCTGAACTCAGCGCCACTCTCTTTATAAATAACCCTGACTGATTATATTGGAGCTTAAATCAGCTTTTAGATTGTTTCTAGGTTTTTTTTTTTACTCTTTACTCAAGTTTCCAGATTCTGTTTTTTTTTTTCAATCACATTAACATCATTCTAGGTGACTCAGTCTCTTCACTAAGTTATGTCCTCTTCATTTATTAACAAAAACAACATAAATTACTTATATTTATTTCAGTTCATCATGTATATATTATCAAATCAGACTACTTTTTTAACTTTATTCCCCTCAGTTTTACCTTTCATCTTGATTTATTTAAAAGAGGACTACATAAATGTATTAATATAAGCACTCAGTCCATCCAGTCATATATGTAGCAGATTTGTCCAGTCAGCCCAGATTTCATCCAGAATGTCCTGATGTGTGCTGATTTGTCACTTTTACCTTAGTGTATAAAAATGATGTCTCAAGCTTAAAATAGCAAACTTTCTCTGTGACTTCAGATTGCTAAAAACACCATATTATGCAACCTCCGGAAACTAAGACATAGTTCAAACGTATTTCATGTCCAGTTCTTCCCCTTTTGCTAAAAGGACAGATAAAGAGATCTTTGCGGACTCCTCATCAGCTAAAGGTTGAGGTGTCCTCTGTCTCTTTGAGCCCCTCCGTTATGCCGTTTCCAACGTTCTTTGGGGTTTTGGACCAAGAAACAGTCGGTACAATGAGCTCAGCAGTTCAACCAGGTGTTTGCTAATTGCTGCTGCCACTAGTTTGAAGGAGCAGAGTGGGGTAAGAGAGCTCTGTGAGGCTGCTTGTTTAGGTAGCGAGAGGAACCTGCTGTGGTGTTTGTACCGTTGATGAAAGTTTGAAATACTTTTGAATGTTGGAGAAAATCAGTTCATTTGCATCTTTATCTGAAACGGGGTGTACTTTCTTTGTGGCGTCACGTGGCGTCTTCTGCCTCCAAAGTTTATTGAGTGCTGGATATTTAATCAACGAAGATGTTGAATTTTCAAGACTGGATAAAAAAAAAGGCAAAACATAAGGCAAGTTAAACAGATAAATTAGCAAAATTGAATTGTTGTGCAATCTTTGATTGAGCTATTCAGTGATTTGGCATCCAGCTGAGGCGTTCTGCTGTGTGTTTGTGTCTCGTGTGTCTCTAAGCTTCCGTCCTGCAGAGGAGAGTCTGGCTGAGACAGTGAGTGCAGAGGCTTCAGCTGCACCAGATAAGGCCTGCAAAAGAGGTCAGAGAAAATTAAAACACGCGACAAAGAGCAAGGGAACGTTTCTGAGGCTCACTCAGATTGTCGGGGGACGAGGCAAAAGCATTTATTGTAAGAAGCAGAGAGGATGAAAGAGAGACGGACGGAGCGAGTCAGATTACGCTCGCTGAGCTTGTCGCACATCTCGGCGGAGCTGCTCCGTCGCCCGGCTGAGGCTGCGCTCCCATAATGCCGTCTGATTCGGGGGCTGTGATAGAGCGCTGAAGGATAATAAGCAGCATAATTTTGCAGGAAGGTGTGACCAGACTGGGGAAGTAGGATTTCAGCTGGCGTGTCATGTTGCTATTCATTCTGTTTCAAACTTCAGACCTTTCACTTTTTTTTAAAAAAATTCTGGCCGGTGTCCATCTTCATTTTCACACTGCAGTGAGGTTAAAGGTCGGGAGCCATCATAGAGTTAGAGTTCAGTTGTTATAAAAATGCTTTTTAAATCAAACATGACTTTGATATATAAGTCAAGTTGATTTTATTATGTAAAATCAACTCTTTCTATGATGTTATGTTATTTTATCAATGCCTTTAAGATAGAAAGTCAAATTGTGTGAATACTCATTTTTACTTTCTATCATTTTTCTTGTACTCTTTCCCTCTGAGCCATCAACACACTGGGAAATTAATCGATTCTCTCCTAAACTCATACCAATCTTATGATGAGGCTCGGCTCACTATCAGCACTTGGCACAGTTAATGAAGCTCATTCAACGATGGAACATGGTAATAAACTTGTCAGCGTATATTACAGTGCAAGTCCGATGAGCGGGACGAACCATTTCCTGCCCTCTCGTCTTAATGGCAGCCGTCTCGCTTGGCGTGTCTCCAGACAAGCTCCTCATTTCTTCCCATCAATCCTCAACAGTCTGGGCAGTTTTACAAAAAGAAAAAAAAAAAAAAAGAAGGTTTTCTCGTTGGGCCACTTGTGCCCCATATTAGAGCCTGAAAATCCAGACGGTGACAATAATTCGACGCCACATTTAGGAGATTTTTTGCGAAATAACGAGCAACGATAAATAAACGGTGACGACCAGCCTGACAGTGACAGAAGTGTGAAAAGTCGGGCCTTCACCAGAGCTGTAGTTTCAGATCTGACTCTCCGTCATGGTCTTAAGAAACTCACACCTACAGGTTTACAGAAGAGTTTTTGTATTTAGAACAGGGTATCAGAGACCCCCAAAGCGTTCGTTAGGGATCACCTCCGGCTGCACCGGAGCCAGAGAGACGAATCAATTTACAGCCACACCGGCAGAAATATCTCCCTCTGCTGACCAGCCATCACATTAGATATCCTGTCATCGGAAGAGCAAAGGGAGGCGAGATGATTGAGCATTCTGGGGTCAAGCAGGGCGTGTGTGTTTAGGGAGCTCCATGTGCAAACACCGTCCCCTGATTTACAGAATGAAAAAATCCTGAAAACATCAATATTTAACCCAGTGTTTACATTTGCTCCGTAGTTTTCTGTTTGATCGTAGCTTCGTTTTGATCCCAGTGTCCATCCATGTCCTGTCCAGTGCTACTCATTTCTGTCATCTTAAGTTAGCAATTGTCTCCACTTCTGTTTTGGACTGAAATACTGTTTGGGGATAATATTGGCGACACACACATTCTCCTTAATTCAGTGAACACACACACACCAGCAGCAATCTGTGCTCACACCCGGCTCTCATCCTGGTTCCTCATCGTCCTCTGAGTCGAGGCCTTAGGTGAGGCAGGTTTCCAGTATCTTTCCACTTGTTGACGCCACATTCATGATCCTCCTCGCCTCTTTGTTTACAGCGTAATTCAACCACATGACATAGAGAGGAGAGGGGAGAGAGGATATTGTCACGTCTGAGAAACATGAGGACGTGTTCATGTCTGATGGTCTGTGGGCAGCTTTCAGCTCCATAAAGAAGCAGTGGGCACAGAGCGTTCCTGGACAGATGAATGCGACTTATTATGTCATTACGGGAGGCATTGAAAGATCCAAAAGACTCAACATGATGAAGACAGAAAAGCTGTTTTATAGACCCAAACAACGGGAACCATGAGCAACAGAGGGGCGACTCTCAGGACAAACAAAAGAATCTGAAAAAACATATGCAACATGGGGGAGTCTAGTTCCTGGATGCATTACAGCTGTGGGGATCAGAAACCTAAGGCCAGTTGAGGACGGAGAAAATCCCAACAAACAGGAAAATGCTGGACTAGGTGATGATCAAAGGAGCACAGAAAACTATTCGTACATCTAATTACGCGGAAGTCGGAGCAACTGGAAGGAGACCAGACATGTACTGGAAAACACGGAAAGTCAAAGAAAACCCAGGCTTGTTTTCAAATCCATTGCTTTCTTATTGTACCATGAAGCTCACTGCGCTCAAACCCTTTGGGATTATGACACCTTTTCCCATATCCGACAACTAGATGTCTTAAATAATTGACAATCTTTGCAAAATACAGAAACATTATAATAAAATCCCCTCAGCCGGAGAGCAAAGCAGGTTTTATGGAAGTGATCCATTTTGCTTCAAGCTGCCTGGAGCCGTCTGTGCACGTCTGCCTTAAGTGAGCTGTGAAATCTGACTGTATAACTGCTCATGGGA
The DNA here is from genome assembly GCA_922788865.1 of Poeciliopsis turneri. NCBI lineage: Eukaryota > Metazoa > Chordata > Actinopteri > Cyprinodontiformes > Poeciliidae > Poeciliopsis > Poeciliopsis turneri. The sequence continues at coordinate 758,698 of CAKLNU010000176.1, forward strand.
AGGCAGGCATTTCACAGCCGGCCAAACACAGCTGCAGACGTGTGATTTAATGTGTGCAAGTCAGAGTGACAGTAAATAGGAAGGTGAACCTCGAACGAGGCTTGTGTTTGGGTTTTTGCAGCCACTGAAAAAGACACGATGTGAAGACAGGAATGCATTAAGCGCGTGTGAGTTTTCCCGTGAAATAATGACGGCGCCGCCATTTAGTCCGAAGACTAACGACATCCAAAATGAAAACTCAGCTGACTCATTAAATCTGAGTGAAAACTAGAAAAAAAGCTCAGGATGACGAGCATGAAAATTTGCAAACAAACACTTGACACAAGACGCATTTTGTGATTTGACAAATGACTGAAAAGCCAAAGAAAACACTTGGGTGTCTGGTCTAAGACTCTTTGATAAATGAGCGAGTGAGGACTCTTCTCTGGAAAGTAGAACGTTATTTCCTTTTAAATCGAGGTGTTTATTTGCAGAAGAAATCCAAACCTATTTGAAAAAGTAATTACCTCTAAACCTACTAATTGATTGTTTCACCCTTAGATAGCAGCAACAGCTGTGGAGGAATGTTGCTCCACTCGTCTTTGCAGAATTGATGTAATTCAGCCATATTGGAGAGTTTTTATGGTCGTGCCACAGCATCTCTATAGGACTCAAATCAGGGCTTTGACTGAGCCATGAACTTTTCTCAATATTCTGCTAATGTCAAAAAAAAACAACATTTGGAATTGTGGCGATTCAAGCGAATAAAAAATAAAATTAAAATCTCAAATAAGCAAATAAGCTTATTCATGCAATAAACCATTAAAAATCATGGCAGTTACATGACTTATATCAGGCTCTAGAAGAGTAATGGATTCAACACGTTGGAATGACACAGAACTTTTTATAAATTTTGTGATGCCATAAAAGCTCTGGTGTTGTTAGCTGTACATTGTCTAAAAAAGTAAAAACAAGCCATCGTCCTCCTACCACCTCCTGTTGTCTTCTTATTTGTGGTTTTCGCCTGTAGTAACATCCAGCTGTTGATCGTGTGAGTTGTGTGAAGCAAAAAGAAGTGTTCCCATTGCAGTTGTGCACAATACATCTATTTCTACCTCATCCTACAGCAAAAACTTTCTTTCGACAAATGTGAGTTTTTGAAGAGTTTCCATTAAGCTATTTATTTTCATAATTTCAATTGGCTCAGTTCCATGGCTAATGGAGACACGGATATTGGTGATCTATCCTGTGTGCTGTGTGAGTTGTAAATGGTAAAAAGAAGCCGTTTGAATAAAGCATCCAAACAATGTCGTTCTGTTGCTTCAGCTCCTGTCTAAGGTGGAGACACATAATCCTCTCAGTAACCAACACAAACACAGAGCCTATAAATATGTTTCTTGTCCCATCTGTTCTGCAGAGCACTCTCATTAAATGTTTTTTTTTTTTTTTTTCCAGCCGACCCAGTTTGGGGACCTGCTGCTAATGACGCCGGATCCTAATCCACTCCGTTCTGCATCGAACATCAGAAAAGTTTTCTTTCCTCCCTCCTCGTCTCTCGTTAAACTTCCTCCACTCGTATTAATGATTCGCTGGCAGCACAAAGAGTGAAGAAATTGCTCGTGTAGTTTGTTCTGAGATCGATTGAGACTTAAGGAAAACGACGGATTCGGGGCAATGTAATTTATGAAAAGCGCAGGAGGAACTTGTAGTTATTGGTTATGGTTTTATTTCCACCATTTCCCCAGCGCAGCATATTCTCCGTCCTGTGGCATTAGTGCGGGCTTTGGAGTCGGAGAGAAATAAAAAATAATAAAGGCCGGCTTTATGTCCTGTGAAATTAAATTCAACATATAGCCATATATTTTTTGTCCATTTGTTTCACTGCCTTCCTTTTGCCATCCCTCCCTAAAAAATACACATACATCACAATGTGCCTTTGGATTCTTTTTTCAATGTGGAGTGCATGTTTTGTTTTATAGTATAGCCAGTGGTCTGGAAAATGGAGCAGGAAATGTTATGGTCTGGAAGCAGGTTTCAGATGTATGAGTGCTAAGAAGGCTCCTGCAGGAATTTGGAGGCTGTAAGATGTTTGTTTCCCTGATGTTGTGAACGTCGTCCTTAGTTCAGGTTCAAACTAATTAGACGGAATAGCAAACGGCTCCATGCTGCTCCCTCGAAGCCCCTCTTTCTGTTCCAGGCCCTCGGTTAAACCGGTCGTTTCCTTGTTTTTACTTCCATGCAGTCAAACTTTCTCGTACTCTTTTAAAGTATTCTGGATCAATAGATCTTCAGGCCGTCTGAAAGTTTTTCTTCGGCCTTTGACTGCCTGTTAAGTCGTTTTCTGTCCACTGCGTACATTGTAGCGCTGCCCACACTCCAAAAACACAGAATCTTGCCAATTAATTTTGTTCTATTTTCTGGTGCAAATATCTCAGTGTTTGATTTTAAGCACTTTTCATCAAGATATAGCAGCTTGTTTTCCGTCAATAATTCCTTAAAGGGGCAGTAATGTGCACAATTATAGCACTTTATTGCACAAAGTTCCCTTCAGGTGTTCTAAAAATGCTATAAAAGGCAAATATAACTTAAAAGAAATGTTGCTTCCTGTTTCATAATCTTTTTCATAACATGACTTCAGATAAACTGTGTTTGAGTTGATGTGGTCCTAACATCGGAAAAAATCCCAAAATGTGTTTATTGGTAAAGTTGAGTCCAAATTCAGCCATTTGCCAGGATATTTTAGAACAGTTCTTGCTAACTCATGCTGATGTGTTTTTATGTAGCTGCTGGGCTCGTCCTGCAGAACGACCTGTCACCTCCCCAAACAGACAAACGTTCAGCTGCAGAAGGAGTCGAGCTCTGGAGGAAGACGCTGTGAACTCTGAGACACACACTGAATGGTAGAGGGTTTACAATGAGGAGAGTTTGTCTGGGGTGAATCACTAGCAGTGTTTCCATTAACCGCAAAATTGCACAAATTGGAATTATGAAAATAAACTTACTGAGCGGAAACACACGAGTTTTAAAAAATCTCAAGTTGTTTGATGAAAAGCTTTTTCCTCTTTGATGAGCCGGGTTTCCAGCCTCATCGAAATGAAAGAATTCAGCAAAACTGCAGTGGAGACACTTTCGTTCCCACGTCACACGAGTCATGTGATCAACAACTGGATGTCACTACTGGTGTAAACGACGAAGACGACGAAGTCAAAAGAGGATGATGTTTTGTTTTAATCCATAGTTCTTCTGTAAAATGTCCGACTACACTTTCCCCAAAACACCACAAACGTAGCTGCTACCAAGTAGGCGGGGCTTGTCGCTCAAACATGACTGAATTATGAATACATCTCATGTACATCTGTTGCTGCCATGATTTTTAACAACTTATTGCATGAACAAACTTAATTACATGATTTTAAACTCCTTTCTTACATAACGGAAAGACTGCAATTGCAAAATTGGATTTCATCGAGATGAGCTGAATACGGCAAAGATTTGCGCACGTCTGTAATGAAAACGCGGCAACCTGCTCTGAGGAAACCAGGTGAAGACGACTAAATTAGCAGTCTCCTTAACCCGCTCCCTCTCTCTCTCTTTGCTCTGAGCTGTGGCTCCTGAGGCAACGTCTTCTTTAAGGTGCTTCTGTAGAGCAAACACACAGCGTGGCGATGGCGCTCCGGCATTGATACCTCACCATTGCTAACATCTCTTCTTTGAAGTTGACCGGTCACGATGAATAATGCATCGTCTCTACTTCCTCCTCCAAAGACAATGTTGCTGCCAGCAAACCTTCTGCCTTCGACTTTTTCTCCCAGAGGACAGTCGGGAGAAGTTTCCCCCCTCTGTCTCTTTCATGGCTGTGGCAGGTTAAGGCAAACACAATTATTTCTGGAAACTCTTTCGTGTAACCCGCAGTAACAGATGATCAAAGTTTTCCCTCTCAGTTTGAGCCGTTTTAACCCGCGCTCTCTCCAGGCCCCAGCTAATCCTCGGATGCAGCTTCTCTGATTGCATCGCTATCACAAGATGCTTGACAGAAGCGATCCTGGGAGCGGGGGGACGGGGGCCGAGGGGGGCTGAGGGGGGCAATCAAACGTAATGTCATACTCTGGAGTTTTGACTGATGTGGAATTGAGGGCAGAGAGCGGTTCGTCTCACACTCTAGTTAGGTATCTCACCACAAATTTCAACTTTATTGCACTTCTGTTTACTCTCACCAGTGTGACCGTAGCTGGGGATTAAAAGTTATCACATCATCGTAGGATGACTAACAACATCTTCCTCTGCAGTGAGTTGTAAACGATACGCTGCATTCACAGACGCGATAGAAAATCTGTGTGTTTCTCTGCTTTTCTCGTGTCGCTTTCACTGAAAACACTGAATCAAAGGTCTACATAATTCACAAGGCATCATTACTACAATTCCCTTTATGCCTCTTTGATGACATCAACAGCAGTGATGTTGTTTATTCAGCTCATCAGAACATCTCGGTTAACAAGCGAGCGGCTCTGATGTGGAAATTTATTGTTGTTCACGGCCAATTCTCCTCCCTTTGATGAAAATACTGTCAGCAGTGTCATTATGGCACCTCTGAGAGAGGGGGGAAAACGTCTGTGTGTGTGCATGTGTGTGAGTGAGAGGGAGAGAGATCTGTGTTTGTGTCGTGGTGTGGGCTGCCAGTCTGGCCACGCTTGTCTGCAATTACGCCCTCCAGTGGGAACACTCCAATCTACTGCCGTGGAAGGAAGCCACGGCCGACTCCAAACACCCCGGAGTGGTCTTGGATTTGTCACATAAGCTGCGTTCAATCTAGAGGCTGGGAGGCAGAACGCATGCCAGGGAGGGGAATGACTGCTCCAGTCTGAACAGGAATGCTGGGTGCAGGGATGCCATGACTCCAGGTTTTTGCTTATTGCTGCCTTGTGTGTGTGTGTGTGTGTGTGTGCGTGTGCATGCGTGTGTGTGTGTCTGTGTGTTCTGGGACAAGCCAGTTCTGACGTCCTTCGGATAAAAAGCACATGGGAGACTCACTGAGATCAATATCTAGATTAATGGCTAATGTAGCCGTTTACAAGTGGCAGACAGTCAGTAGCGCTGTTTCCATTTATCATAGAATTGTTCAAATCGAAGGTATGAAAATAAATTCGCTCAATGGAAACTCACCAATTTGGCATTGTTCAATAAAACATTTTTGGGCGAGGCTCAGACGGGTGTTTTTTGGGCCGCATTGAAATAGATACATTATTCAAAACCGCAGTGGAAACACTTTTTTCACATCACAATTCACAGGATCAAAAAACGTGATTCTGTGGATGTTACTACTGACAGAAACCAAGAAGAAGACAATAGCAGGAAGGTGTCCCTAAAAAATGGCTTCACACAATTCATAAAGTTGTGTCATTCCAATGTGTTGAATCCATAGTTCTTCTGTACAATTTTCCCAAAATGCTGCATATTTAGTAGAAAGGACATGTTGATCCAACACTTGAATAAGATGCCACCTCTGATTGGCTGACAGATGTTGATTGCTAGCAACATGGCTGAATTATGAATATATCTCATGTAACTGTCTACACCTGTCACTGCCATGATTTTTAATGACTTATTTCATGAACAAGCTTCTTCACATGTAATTTTAATTTTATTTCTAATTTAATGGAAACAATACAGCAAACTTGTGTTTTTTCGGCCTTAGCAGAACATTGACCAAAATTCATGCAGATTTGTAATGGAAATGCATCTAGTGTGCAGTGACTTTGGAATGGCTGCTATTTCATTTAAGATTCAGTCAGTTAATTTGCTGATTTAACTTTTCATTTTCAATGTTCAAAAGTGAAAAATGCATTTTGACCTTTTGCCATTTCTGAATCCCTCTAAATTTGACTCAGCAAACTTTGATTTCAATATCAAAGTTTGCTATGACGTTTTACCAGATATGTACTTACACTGCATAAAACACAGATGACCTTTTATTTATGACTATGACCTTTTATAAATAGTCGCTGAGAAAAGACAGTCTGAGGTCAAAGGTCTTTCATATCCTTCTCTCTTTGATTTCCATCGGTGTCGCTCCACACAGAGGGAACCTGAAAATCAATTCTTTCTCTGAAGCCGGTAATATGAAGTGCTTTTTAACATGTCAGTAACAGGGATTGCTTTTTCACTCGCGGGTGTGTGTGTGTGTGTGTAGTTGTGTAGCTATCCTACTTAGAACTATTTCTGGCATATTTACTAACCTTCTGAAGACCAAACGCACCCCTAGTACAGTGGACCTCCTTGTCAAGGGTCAGAGGTCAGGTTTGGAGAAGAAATGTGACTTAAGTTTGCGTTGAGGTTTGTGTTAGGAATAGACTAGTAATAGTTAGTGTTAGGAAAAATAAATAAATGCATTTACTAAAATGAATGGAAGTCAATACAAAGTTCTTATATGGGTAGAAATACGGACGTGTGTGTGTGTGTCTGTGTGTGTGTGATGGTGAAATTGCAGCCCAAGAGATGCAACATCGTCCTTTGAAGTGTGGGAGGAGCTGCTCTCAGTAGTTCCCATAAAACGGAGTGGAGTCGTTTGTGCGCCATGTTGCCTTTTCACACTGAGCAAAAGCACTTGAAGCTAAACAAGGTCACACACACATCCTTCTGAAAGCTGAATCTAATTTTAACTCATTTCAAAATTCATCTCAGGCTCACATTGGAGTGCATTCGTCTTCTGGAGGGTTTGGGTCAGACCTGGTCCAAATTTCTGTCGGAACAAATGGAGTATGGCTGGAAGGGAAGGAAAATCTCAAATTTCTCAAAACCTTGTTTTGGCTCAATGAAGCCAAACAAAAATGTTTGGGCCATATGAACAAATTTTTGAACAAAAATAACAGCTTAGTTGATTTTATTTTATTTTTTTTACCAAGGCGGACTAGATCATGAACAGAATCAGATTCCAGTCGGGCCGGGATCTAAAATGTTCAGGGATCTGCTCAAAAAAACTAAAACTGAGGATTTTGTCTCCAGGCTTCCAGGTGAGTTAGAACAAAGAATGACTTGAAGGGAAGAGATTCGAGCAGAGGTTGAATGCCTCACAGGTGAAACATTGTGTCCTGATAACCTTATCATTCAGTCCCTTTGCATACACTAATATTGCATCCAGTGCAGCTGCAACACAAACCCAGTTTGTTTAATTCTACTGACTGTTTCAAATACCATTTGTAACTTCACAAGAAAGAAAAGAAAGCAACTTCTTCAGTTTTATTGACGTAAATCCATCATGCTGAACTCTTCACACTTTCAACAGTTTCCTGAAAACAGCCTCTGAACAACAGAATGTGACTTATTACACACAAAAGACGCCACCGGCATGACGACGAGTGAGGAGCCGCTTCCCGTTTACACGACCTGTTGCTTTTCCTCACAATATCGACGCTGAACTAAAGGATTCCTGCTGTTATTTTGTTTTTTCTTTCCTCATCACTCTGCAGAGAAAGGCAGAGTCTGTGAAGCAGAGTGACCGTGATTGTTTGTGTTGCGGTTTTATCTCTCTGGCTTTGCTGTTGCTAACCGTGTTTTCAGAATCTGTCCTGAACAATTTGTTGACTTTCACATCACAATTCTGCTCTCTGCAAGCAAATTGGTTGAATTGGTTTCAGTTTATTCTTTTATGAACAAACTTGCAGCCCTGAATGAGGTTTGGGGAAAGAAAACTAATAATGTAAGGCTAATCTTACTTACTTTGGCAATAAGTTAACATTATGACTTTTTAGATGTAACATAGTGAGTTCCTTCTTTGCGTATGATTCATCAGAACAATGAGAACGATTAAGTATTACACCAAAAACTGCATGCATACTTAGCTTATGCTACTCAAAATCTGATTAACCTACAACATAGTTATCCAAACATATTAAAACGTCTGTTCGGTTCAATAAAGGATCATTTGAAGCATAATATGTAGTTTCTTACAAATTGCACCCCAAAAATTAAAAAAATAAATGTATAAATCCTGCTTTTTTGCAAAATTAGATTTTTTATATACAAGGAAAAACAATGTGACTAAAGATAAAGTCGTGGATGAGGTTCTCTAGATCTATTCCTTTAATACCGGAAATGTTCTTCAGGTGAAAGAAAGCTGACTTTTTATTCTGTCATGGTAACTAATATAATTGCTTGTTGTAGCCGAAGCCGATGGGAGCATGTAGATATGAAACAGGAGGGGTCCCAGGACGGAACCCTGGGGTACCTCTGGCTGCTCTGATGAGACGTTACCTCTAGACACAAATAAGATTCCGTCCAACAGAACCAGCACTGTGTGGTTCTTCCACAGTCAATACTCATGTGGATGTCATTGAACACTTTGACGAGGGCCGTCTCCGTACTGTGGTAACCACGGAAACCAGGCTGAAAGACGTCAAAGCGGTTGGTCGTTGTTAAGAAGCCGCTTGACTGTTGAAACAGCTTTTTCAATATGTTTGCTGATGAACTGGAGGTCGAAGGTCGGCCTGCAGCTCTACATTGATGCTCTGGTTTTCAGAATTGTATCATTTTAAAATAAATGTTGTCTCTGACCTGTTTGTTCACTATTATAATAATAAAGTTGAATTTCTTCTTCAAGCAGCTTTTATTTATCAAAGTGTTATCCTATCATGTCATCTGTTCCCTGTTGTGCTTTTCGCATTTTAACATCAACATCTGATTATCTAAGTTTATCAGTCGTCAATACAGTTAAGTGGCTCAAGTTTAACCCCTGGAGTTTAACTCTTCACTTTTCTTGTTACAGACACATTGCTGTATTTCATTGTTCTGCATTGTTCATTTATTTCTCCTAAAAGCCAGTATTTAATCCAAACCCCGCTCTTCTAATCCTCAAACCTCCAGCCACTGCAGATGAACGTCTTTTTGAAACGGCTGTAAATTGTGATGCAATAAAACCGAATGCTGAATGGAAGCTACAATTGACGCCTCAAGCTGAGGACTGCCATCCTAGTTTATTCATCCTACATCTCAGTAAATCAAGAAGCACAGCTGGACTCGACAGCGATATTTACATCCGTTTAGCCGTCATTGTATTTGTTTTGGGTTGAAGTGCTCAGTGTGGGGTTGGCAGAAAAAGCAGCGTGGCGACTAAATTACATTTTAAAATAAAGCATCGATTTACTTTAAAATGCCTGACAACATGATGGTGCTCTTGTTTACCTTCAGATTTCTGGCCTTAGAGCTGACAGCGGTGTGTCAAAACTCCTTAAATCTAAATCTGCATCTAGATATGGAGTATCACAGTATTTTCTGGAATGTTTCTGTTGTTGCTCTTCTGAAAGGTTTCAGAAACAAAGGTTGAAATGGTGTCAGCTTGTAGCATGTACTGTATTACTTCAACAAGTTGAACTGGAATCTATCCTGTATCATTTCTTACTTCAAAAAGTCAACTTCAAAACTGGTGTTCCCATTAAACAAGTTTTTGAAGTATTTTTGAATTTCCAATTTACACAACTTTATGGTCAATGGAAGCAGTTACAGTTGGGCTGTGGCCTGCAAGCCTCTTTCTTTTTTTCCTCCAAAATATATCAATGATCATTACGGCTCAGCACTGACCAAACATCCTAATGGCGCGTTCACACCAAACGCGTTGCGCGCGTCAAAAACGTGTCTAATGCTTCAAGTTTGACACACATGCACTTTGAATGCAGACACTTGGTATTTTGCTCTACATTTAGCGTTTCGTGCTTCAGGTTTACATTCAAAGTCTTAAGTTGAGGCTCGTCTGATGCGGCGTCAGAATTGCTCAGGCCATTGTTTTCTGTTTCCAGTCTATTTGTCAGATGTGCTTCATGCATCTAAAGCTCCAAACACTTCAAATGAGCAGCACTAGATGCATGAAATGCACCGTGATTGGCCCTCAAGGCGCCTCCACATAGACTTTGAATGTAAACCAGACATTGATGCTCCAAACGTGTTTGGTGTGAACGCACTCCCTGAATTAGTAAACTGGAATCATTTTTTCCCCCTTTCTTTTAAAGAAACAGGTTCCTCCTTTCTGAGTGGCCTTTCAGTTTCAGTACAGGATGTGACAGCAATCCTGGACTGCAGCTTCTTACCATCTTCAGCCAGCATCTTCACAAGATCATTGGCTTTCCTTCTGGGTTTGATGCACATATCGCTCCAAAACCCACTAACACCTCCATCACCGGGACAACGAACCCATCTCCTCCCTAAAAGGAGTGATAATTGTTTGAATGAGGCACATCCAGGCATCTGGCCTCAGGATGAAGAAGACTAGTTCAGATCCAGAGTTGTCTTCCTGATATCTTGACCCGTGGTGAAAAATTGTGCAGTCAGTGAGGAGGGTAGTGTAGCTTGCATTTAAAATACTAAGAGTGTGTGTGTGAGTTTATGTGAGCATATGTGTGCAGCCTGTAAGTATATGGAAGGCGTTTAATAAAAAACCTTTTTGTGCAGGGAAGAAACGTTAATGCTCAGCTTTTAGATTCACCGTCTGCCGACGACGGGCAAAGAAAAAATTAGAGCGCGAAACATTTGTCTGCGAGACGCCTGCTGCTCTGTCTCTCTGCCATCCGGGGACAAGCGGGAGATGAAATGATTCATCACAACAGAGACAGCTTCCGGAGAATGAGATGAGATGAGATGAGAGTGGGAGCCGAGTCATTTTATATCTCCCAGAGAAATACACAAAGCTGAGATTAATTGTAGCGGCTGGAAGCCAATAATACGTGAAGACGGGCTGGGAGGGAACCTGGCGGCGCGCCACAGGTGTGATTTCTGACACCAGCTGTCCAGCAGCTGCATCACTCCTCTGCTGCCGAACAAACCAGAGGTCAAGCGGCTTTAAATGAGACGTTCTCCAGAGCTCTGTGGGTCGGCAGCTGCTTTTCCTTTACGAACGTTAACAAAACTGTCAAATTTTTGCTAACGTCAGTAAAACACATTTCTGCACTTGTGGTGTTTCCACGAATTGAGAAACACAATTACACGTGATTAAGTTTCTTCACACAATAAGTCAATGAAAATCATGGCGCGCCATCATCTTCAAACTGCTTCCTGTCTTTGTCCTCTTTGTGGTTTGCGGCAGTGGCAACATCTGGCTGTTGATCATGTAATTTGAGGGAAAAAAGTGTTTTGTGAAATAAACCAATTTCAATATGGCCAAAAAAAACCCAACTCATTATGGCAGCAAAACTTTTTTATTGGAAAGACAAGTTTCTTTGAAGTTGCTGTGTTTATATTTGAAATGTCAAATCGCCAACTATCTGGTTGATTATTTGGTCAATGAAAACGCAGCTACTGTTGCTCCATATTATATGACGCCAGGCTTGTTTACAGAGGAGCACCAAATACGACTGTTATAAGTGATAACTTACTGATTTTTGAGCTACTTTTATACAAGTTTGTGATAAATAACACATGAACACCCCGGGCGCCGACGCCACACAGAGATGAATCTCTTTGGTTTTCTGTTTGATATTTATCCATTTATGCACAAAACACAGTTTCCTTCTTTACATGCAACACAAACTGCAGCCTCTGAAAGCATTTATTGACGTGACTGCACGGTTTTTAAGAAGTTAGAAAGATCCGGAATAATTACTCGGTTGTTTTCGTCCTAAACTGAAATGATGGACAGTTTTATGGGATCCAGCGGCCGTCATCCTGACACCACTGCTTGGGGTAAAAGCAATTTAAAGCACATTTCACACTTGATTTGAAGAATGAGTGATGGCAGGGTATTCTTAGATTCATGGAGCTGTCTTCATGACACATCATATCCACAAGCTGCGGATTAGATCCCACCAAATAAATGTCTCGGTAAGAAGCTTCCTCTGAGTTTTTCTCTGTGAGTTTGTGTCCATCAGTGGAGGCAAAGCTCTGCACACAAAGTTTGCCTCTGAAAACACCAACAACCTGGAGCAGAGGAGAACACTGTCTGGCTTGAAGTGGGAGGTTGATGTGAAGGCTGAAAAACCTGTATCTCTTTTGTGTAAATACAACTGAAAATCACGGATCATATGTTGATGTTTGTGGTTGTAGCATGACAACCACAAGCCACAGCGAAGCTGAAACAGCTCGTCATGTTGTGCATACATTTTTTTTTAACGTAGAAAGCATTTCGGACAAAAAAGAGTTAAGTGAGAGAGCGCATCCATTCCCGGTGCCTTCGCCCGACAAGCTTTTAGGTCAGCGACTTGATTAGCTGACAGATGATCCTCCGTGGAACACTGAGCAGCGATGATCAACACCCAGCTCTCCTGATTAAAGTCTCATTTCCTTTGTGGAAACAGTAATTATCAAAGCTGACACGACTCCGTGGCTTATCTCACCGCAAAGCTCCCTCTGTCTCTGTCCTCTGCAGTCATGCACGTTGCAGCCTCATAATGGATTTCAGCCATGCAGCCGACACGTGAAAGTAAACGGTGGTTTGGATTTCACGCAGCTATTTTTGTCCAGGGTTGCCGGTGCTGAGGGTGTGAGAAGCAGTTTCAGGAATAAAATATTCCCAGAGGAGAGAATTTGTTTAGGGTTGATTCAGTTGTGCAACGTTGCTAAAAGCATTCGAGCAATGAATCGCAGCTGAAGTCTGTCCATCCAAATGGAGCCACAGCCTAAACAACAACACACCTTTGTGGATACAAGTAACGCTGAAGGCGAAGTTTCAGAAAGAACAGGAGGCTCTTAAAGAGACAGAGGCCCAATTTCACTACGTCAAATTTCATTTAAGTCATGTTTCAGCATTTCTACAACGACTGACGAAATCATAGTTACTTGATTGCGCTCTGACATGGAACTAAGTGGTTGTTGTTTTCCAACCATGTTTCTAACATGGTTGGAAAATACACACAGCCTCTTTAACAAATAACTATAAATTATTCAAATTTACCAGCTTCAACTTGAAAAACAAAGAAGGTCAAGAGGATAAAGTCCTTCACCACATGTTTAGGCTACACATTTCAAACTGGATGACAATAAACAAGAACCAAACATTAAGTCCAAACACAAAGAATCAGCATTCAGTTTCTATGTACCACATATCTGGAACAAACTTCTGAAAAACTGCAAAACAGCCGAAACACTGAGTGCCTTCAAATCAAGAATAAATAACCCAGCTGTGTAGAGCTGAATTTAAACAATAATAAATGGAACTCTGGCCGACATATTGAGGTGCATTGATGATCTTGTCAAAATGTAACGTTTGAAACTGTTATCTCAATCGGTGATTGTATGATGTTTTTTATGACTTCTTATTCTTGTGTTTGTATGATGAAAAGCCCTTTGTTGCTGAAATGTGCTGTACAAATAAACTTGATTGATTGATTGATTGATGAAGTGAGTCCTTGATTGATTGATTGATTGATTGATTGATTGATTGATTGATGAAGTGAGTCCTTGGTGACAGGTCCCCCCATTATGACCTCAGATTTAATGGGAGGACTGACATTATTGTCTCTGATGTCAGACAGTTTTTTTTTTTATTTCAATTTACCTTTGGAAAATGAACGACTTTAGAAGTGTGCATGAGGCTACAGGTTAATGTGTGAGGAGCTGACATCCCGGTGTGAAGCTGTGTCCTTGTCACATTTCGTTCATGACAGCAATAGCAGTTGGGATGTGATGACAGTCGGATACGCTCGTTGCGTCAGCCCCACCAGGTAGACTCTGTGCTCTCTGAACATTTTCCTTTTCTCTCTCTGTTCCTCCCTCTTCATCAGAAGGCTGTTGCTCTGCTATCAGGTTCAAACATCTTATCTACCAAGAAAAACTGTAACTCACATTCTCTGATGCAATCACCCTTGTTCACCACCTTGCAGTTAATTTCAAACAATCTTTTAGGGAATCTAGGGAATTAGGATCTCATCTGATCAGACATGTAGACTCAACACCTGTCATTTTCTATCAGAAAAAACAGCAACAAACTAAACACATCTCATAAAACAGAGGTAGACAGGGCAAAATACTTTTCCTTCTTGTCCTGTCCGGTTCAGAATTGCCGTCTGCACTCAATGTGTCAAGGGCGAATGATAAACCTGTTGGGCTACAATCCACCGGTGGAACCAGAGTTTCCTCCACAACCAGACCTTTGCATCCTGACCTTTGTTGTCACAGTCTCCAAGTTCATTCGTCTATCCAGACCATCTCTACGAGACTCCTGGCTTTCTTTACACATCTGCTTCCTGGTCGTCCTGACTTTGGAAAGTCAGGACTTTCTGACCTACAGTAGCTTCAGGATTCCTTGGCTGTCAGCCTGCAGTCAAGCTGTGCAGCCATCAGCAGCCTCCGTACCCTCTCCATCACTGTCCTCCAAGGCTTCTTCACCACTCATCTCCTGGGTCCCTACATTGATACAACCATTGTGGTGGAGTCCTCTGGCGGTGAGGCCAAACCTCCACAACATCTTGGTGGGTTTCCCAGATCTTTGTCTTGGGCTCCGTCGGTTGACCTCTTGAAATTCTTCATGAGTTCCCAGGAATCACTCTCTGGATTTTTCAGGACATCACAGCAGGTCCGACAGAATGCCGGCCCACAGGATCAGCCGTGTCCCCCCTGGACTGGAAGCTGTTTGTTGTTTTTACCTCAGAGTGCCCAACTCTCTATCATTTCTATATCGATTTGATACAGTAGGGACTCCCACACTTCCCATATCTGTGCCTTCTGTCACCTTTTTCAGCAGTTAAAACCGTTTAATCCATTGTTAACATGTTATAACCTGTTTTTCCAAACTGCATTTAAATGCAACACGGGTCCTAAGACGCTGGTGCTGGGTTTACACCTGTGCGACAGAGACCTGCTGCTGCTGTGCAGAGCTACTCAGGTGTGTGTTAGAATCATGGCAGCAAACCAGCACCATTCAGTATGTTAAAATTAGTGAATCAGCTAAAATGAGACAAAATGCTATTGTCAGCATGAATGCTGAACTAAAACTCACACAAACATATTTGTGTAATTAGATTATGTTCACTCAAGATAACTCAATGTGGCACAGCACAGGCATCATGCTGGTTGAATGTTTCAGCAGAGATGAATGGTTTCTCTCTGCATGTTGTCTTAAACACCACAGTCAGTGGAAGAGAAAGAAAAATGTTTCACAATACAAAAGGAAGTTTCATTTCGTTTCTTTTTGCAGCTTGTGATGGAGGCGGCATTTTGATGTGGGATTGCTTACCGAAAACATACCAGTTTTCATAAATGGAGGATAAATAGGAAGTTCTTAATAATGCTGAAATGATAGAGATTAAGGGCATAATCTGATTAGATTCACTTTTGCTTAATAAATGCATAACACTAGTCAGGAAACAAATCTATGTCTGCGTTATTCCTTATGAAAACTGCTGCTAAATATTTAACTTGAAATCCCATTTCTATTAATTTGTCTTATTTCGGAGGCTTCTGGCAACATCATTATGTAGAGCTGTCTATGTAGTTATGAAAACTAATCTTATTACTTGTTATTATCTGAGTTAGCACTAGCATGAACATATTAAACAAGAGGGGTCCCAGGATTGGACCAGGAGGAACCCCAGATCTGACTTCTGTCTGATCCAGTCAGCAGGAACCTATTGACACAAAGACGTCCCTGTTCGTCAACCAGTCCAGAACAGTGTCAGATACTGCACTCAGGTCCAACAGAACCAACATTTTTTGATAATAAAAAAAGTGGGTGACTTTTGTTTGAACAAGAGGGGCAATAACATTTATGCTATTAAGATATTTTCTGTTGATGAGGTCATTTTATGATCTGCTTTTGGGTTTATTTACATGACCTTTCTCTGATATTTGAATTTATTTTCTGATCTGAAACATTTATATGTGACACTAGAGCAAAAAGCAAAACAAAGTAAAACAATCAGTAAGCGGTATGCTGTATACTATTTCTACACGTGTGTTTGTGTATATGCTATAAAACGAAGGGTCTCAAACCTAATGAGGAAATTGAAATCATTTTTATATGACCTGCTGGCTTTTTAGGAAACCTCTGCTCAACTAATCAGTATAAAGAAATGAAATGGATATGAACAACGGGTCTGCTCTGTCTTCCATCATAACGGAGACAAAAAGGCGGTTCAGACCTCAAGGCCCAAAGAGAAAATGTTTCCCATGATTGTGTAATTTATTCACCTGAGAGACTGCTCTGGGCCTTTGTTTCTTTTCCTCTTCCTGTTTGTCTCTTACTCTGTAATTTCTTTTTTTTTTTTTCCTTTTTCATTTGTGAGAAACAGCTCATCGCATGTTTGGTGTGATTGAAGAGGGAACGGCTGCTGGGTTTGTATAGTTTTCGGTGGAAGCATGAATCCTGTCCCAGCTGGTGTGCAGCTCTCCCATAATGAGCAAACGTGACAAGATGAATGTTCGGCGGTCGCCGTGTGCCCAGCCCCTGAGAGACGCTTCTGAGGGAAACAAAATTTAAAGATATGCATCTGCCTGTGGGAATTTTTTTTTTTTTTTTTTGGCCACAAATTAAACTTTTTTTTCTTCTTCGTCTTCTTTAGCGACAATTACACGGTTGACATTTTCTCCCCGGCAACTCTTGCCGCAGGTGTCTCTGAGTGAGTCACAGAAGACGGTGATGCATGGGTTGTTATCTGAGCTGTGGCATCCTTGTTAGTGGAAAACAAGCCACCAAAGGTGTTCCCCAGCTGTGCCTCGGGAACCGAGCTCGGCTAATTTCCACCGAGGAACCGAGCCTCTGAAACTGCAAACAATTAAGCAGCAAACACATCGTTATTTCTCGTTAAATGAGATTAATTGTGTTCAAGAGAAGTAAAAAACATCGCTAGACGTGGGAATCCATCTCTTCTCAGGGTCTTCCTTTTACTAACACGAAAAAGAAAATATGACCCTTAGTTACATTTCTAAAACTTAAACCTGCAACATGGGATAAAAAATTTTTGATGCTCTGAGTAACCTGTTGGACTGTTTTAACTTGAAGTACAAGAATGAAAATTAAGACAAGAGGATGAAAGCGGCTGAGAAAAAGGAAATGAAACTTTAATTCTTAAAGAGGCAGAATTATGCATTTTCCAGGGACATATTGTCATATTATAGCACAACTTCAGCTAAATAATATTTTAATTATTTTATTGCCTTTACTGAGGTAATAGTAATAATACATTAGGCGTAGAAGAATGTATAAAACAACTATTAACGAATAACTTTTAAGAGTGTAGTGACATTAGCACATTCTACATTTCAATGTTTTGTCAAAAAAGTTTGGTACATAATACCTCACTCTGCTTCTCTTTGAGTCAAAATAATTTTGACACAAATCATCAGTTTGGGCATCAAAGTCGCCTCCTGAATGGATTTCAGACGCCGAATGAAACAAGATGAAAGGTCTCTGCCAACATTAAGACTTTCAGAGGCAATGAAGTCCATTTTGTTTCATAAAAGTAATGCTTTATCATTAACAAAAACATATGATTACCTGTAATGGGCCAGCTGCGAGGGCAAGCGGGAGAATCATGACATCACGGCTTATTTCCTAATGAACACTGCAAGATCAGACTGTTTGAAATCTGACTAAAATTAGCGGTTTTTAAATCCAGTATTGTATACAGTAATCTGTATAAAAACAACATAATCGTCTGAACATTTTATTATTTTTTTGTCGCTATCTTCAACATTTTTTCTTCATGGTCAAATTTTAATTAAAAAGTTGTCTAATGGAATGAATTCATTTATCAACTCATACTTAATGTTTATGCTTTCAGGATCTGTGTTTCTTTTGTTGTTTTTCTTTTCGTTTTCTTTTGTTGTTTCCTTTTTTCCTCCCTGGATCTCCTGCTGGTCTCCGTGGCCGCCACCAGAGGTCGCCAGGAGACTTAGCCCTGGAGTTTTGCTCGGCCAACCCCGTGGACACACCTGTGGCGGAATTGGGAGGCGCGGTCGGGCTATTTAGGAGCAGCGGCACTTCGCTTCCTCGCCTGAGTGTTTGTTTACCTCGGTAACGATCGTTTCACGCAAGGCCCTCCGGTGATTTCCTCTTCGCTAAGCCCTGTGTTTTCCACTCCAGGTAAACCGCTGTCTTCCCGTGGCTCCGATGAGCGGTGTGCTCAGGATTCGGAACAAGCTGTCTTCCCCGTTGCCTCGGACGCTCCGTCAACTCGCGGACTCGTTGTCCTGGACTAGACGAACTCCATTCTGGTCTCCTGGACTAGACGAACTCCATTCTGGTCGCCTTCCTACCTGTCCGCCCTCCAACCAAGTCGTGTTCTCCGACGCTCTATCAAGTAAGACATTATCTGTTTATCCTGGAAAGACTCGAAGCCCTCCTGCTAACCTGTTACCTCTCGTTGACAGTCACCTTAACCGGACACCTGATCCAGAACGCACTCCTTGTCCCTTTCCCGAACACAATAAACTTGTATTATTTTTCCATTTCCGCCTCCTGATTGTGTTCTTGCATGTGGGTTAAAAACCTTAGATCCACCATGACAGAACACTCAGGCCAGACCATAACCTCAGCGGACACAATCAGAAGGGCTCTGTCTGAACAGCATGCCCTGATTCAGTCTCACGACTCAGCGTTAAGAGAACTGGGAAACCGCCAAATAGAAACAAATCGTCAACTAACAGAACTCAAGTTTTCTACAGAACTCCGTCCAGCAGGTTCCCAGCGTTTCTTCAACTCCCTCTGTGGCTCCTGATCTGCCGAACCACTCCATGTTTTCAGAGGTATGTCCATCTGCTCCAGATAAATTTTCAGGAGACATAAAGAAGGTGAAGGGTTTCATTCTCCAGTGTAACATAATCTTTAATCATTCACTGCAAAGTTTTCCCACTGATGCCTCAAAGATATCTTGCATGTTATCCCTGTTGACGGGTCGAGCCACCCACCGTACCAAGCCCTTGCGCATATTGATCTCAGGTAATCACACCGAAGAGATTGTCTTTTTTGTTTTTCCTGCTGCCAGTTCCTCCTTAGTGTTGGGTTTCGACTGGTTACACATACACAACCCCCAAATCAGTTGGACAGAAGCTAAGATCGAGTCCTGGTCCACAAGGTGTCACTCCACCTGTCTCCACGCCGCCGTTCCGGGCAAAACTTCCCCGACTGAACAGGCAGAGGTCGACCCACCGTTCCCAGTGAGTACCATGATCTATCTACAGTTTTCAGCAAAGACAAAGCGTTATCTCTACCACCTCACAGACCCTACAACTGTGCCATTGACCTCCTGCCAGGAGCTCCATTACCCAACAGCAGATTATACAACATTTCCAGAAGCGAACGACAGACTATGGAGGACTACATTAACAAATCTCTCGCTGCTGGCATAATCCGCACGTCATCTTCCCCATTAGGCGCAGGGTTTTTTTTCGAGGGGAAAAAAGATGGGTCCCTACTGCCCTGCATAGACTACAGAGGACTAAATCAAATCACTATAAAGAACAAGTATCCATTACCACTGTTGTCCTCCGCTTTCGAGCCCGTGCAAGATGCAACAATTTTCACAAAGTTAGATCTCCGGAATGCTCATCACCTTCTACGCATCAGAGAGGGTGACGAGTGGAAGACAGCGTTTAAGACCCCTATGGGGCACTACGAATATTTGGTCATGCCCTTTGGCCTTTCAAACGCCCCCGCCTTTTTTCAGGCGTTAGTAAATGATGTCCTTAGAGACTTTATCAACGTGTTTGTGGTTGTCTATCTGGATGACATCCTGATTTACTCCAAGTCTCTCCTAGATCACCGAAGACACGTCCGCTTGGTTCTCCAAAGGCTTCTGGAGAACAAGCTATACGTAAAAGCTGAAAAGTGTGAGTTCCACCGTCAGTCGGTCACTTTCCTGGGATACGTACTTGAGGGCGGACAGGTAAGAGCGTCAGAGGACAAAATAAAAGCTGTTCTGGACTGGCCCAAGCCTGAGACCCGAAGACAACTGCAACGTTTCTTGGGGTTCGCGAATTTCTACAGGCGATTCATACGCAATTACAGTCAAACTGCCTCTCCACTAACCGCTCTGACCTCCACCAAGAAGGTGTTTGCCTGGACCCCTCAAGCTGATGCAGCTTTCGTAGAACTAAAGTCCCGGTTCGCCCAGACACCTATACTGGTCCAGCCCGATCCCCAGAAACAGTTTGTGCTGGAGGTGGATGCCTCCGATACTGGGGTCGGAGCTGTTCTCTCCCAGACCACGGATCACGATCACAAGCTCCACCCTTGTGCTTTCTTTTCTCGTAGACTCTCGCCTGCTGAGAGGAACTACAACGTGGGGGACAGAGAGCTTCTGGCGATTAAACTGGCCCTCGAAGAATGGCGACACTGGTTGGAAGGTGCTGAACACCCCATCTTGGTTTGGACAGATCACAAAAACTTATCTTACTTGCAGTCTGCCAAGAGATCCAACCAGCGCCAGTCACGTTGGTCCTTATTTTTCTCCCGGTTTAATCTGTCTATTTCATATCGCCCAGGTTCTAAGAATGTCAAGCCTGATGCATTATCCCGAGTTTATTCCCCCGACGACTCCGAGGAGGCACCAGCTCCTATTCTTCCCCCCCAGTTGCACTGTGGGTGGGGTGACCTGGGAGATCGAGGATCTAATTCGCCAGGCTCAACAAGACCATCCTTCTCCAGACCACTGTCCACCAGATAAGTTGTACGTTCCCCTGCCTATCCGTTCCCGTTTCTTGCAGTGGATACACGCCTCGAAGTTTTCCGGTCACCCTGGCGTCAGCCGCACCATTGGCTGATTAATCGAAGGTTTTGGTAGGAGTCTATACACAAGGATGTAAAGGAGTTCGTCTTGGCCTGCGCAGTCTGTTCCCGCAACAAGTCTTCAAACCGCCCTCCCGCTGGACTCCTTCAACCACTGCCTGTGCCCCAACGACCCTGGTCCCACATCGCTGTCGACTTTGTCACCGGACTCCCCACCTCGAAGGGTATGACCACCATCCTCACCATCATTGACCGTTTCTCTAAGGCCTGTCACCTAGTCCCGCTCCGTAAACTGCCTACAGCCGCTCAGACTGCATTGCTCCTGATTAACCATGTGTTTAAGCTCCATGGCATCCCTCAGGAGATCCTCTCGGATCGGGGTCCCCAGTTTGTCTCTCCGGTCTGGCGCCAGTTCTGCGCGGCGCTGGAAGCGAAGGTGTCCCTCACCTCTGGATTCCACCCGCAAACCAACGGACAGACTGAGCGCATGAATCAAGAATTGGAAGCTATCCTGCGGTGTCTCACCTCCTCCAATCCCGACGACTAGGCCCAGTATCTTCCCTGGGTAGAGTATGCGCACAATAGCCACATCTCTACGGCCACTGGACTCTCGCCATTTGAAGTAGTACTGGGTTACCAGCCGCCTCTTCTTTCCGTTGATGAGACTAACATTTCTGTTACCTCTGTGCAGCACCACATCCGTAGAAGCCATAAAATCTGGAAGGATACCATTGACGCACTCACAAACACCTATGCACGCAATAAGCACCTGGCGGACCACCGGAGGACTCCCGCTCCTCAGTATGTTGTTGGACAAAGGGTGTGGTTGTCCACACGAGACATTCCCCTCAAGGCGATGTCCAGGAAACTTTCTCCTAGGTTCATTGGTCCCTTCGAGGTGTTATCCATCATCAGTCCCTCTGCAGTGCGTCTCCGTCTTCCTCTGTCCTTGCGCATACATCCAACGTTTCACGTGTCCCAGATCAAGCCGGTCCTGTCTAGTGACCTTTGCCCTCCGGCCGAACCCCCTCCACCCGCCCGTATTGTCGATGGTCATCCGGCCTTCACCGTCCGCCGGATCATTGCTTCCCGGCGGCGGGGTAGAGGCTACCAGTACCTCGTGGACTGGGAGGGTTATGGTCCAGAGGAACGCTCCTGGGTCCCCGGCTCGTTTATTCTGGATCCCTCCCTCGTTTCTGAATTTTGGGACTCCCAGCCCTCTCTCTGCGCGGCCGCCGGGTGGCGTCTGTTGAGGGGGGGGTACTGTCAGGATCTGTGTTTCTTTTGTTGTTTTTCTTTTCGTTTTCTTTTGTTGTTTCCTTTTTTCCTCCCTGGATCTCCTGCTGGTCTCCGTGGCCGCCACCAGAGGTCGCCAGGAGACTTAGCCCTGGAGTTTTGCTCGGCCAACCCCGTGGACACGCCTGTGGCGGAATTGGGAGGCGCGGTCGGGCTATTTAGGAGCAGCGGCACTTCGCTTCCTCGCCTGAGTGTTTGTTTACCTCGGTAACGATCGTTTCACGCAAGGCCCTCCGG
This sequence comes from Poeciliopsis turneri, assembly GCA_922788865.1. Taxonomy (NCBI): domain Eukaryota; kingdom Metazoa; phylum Chordata; class Actinopteri; order Cyprinodontiformes; family Poeciliidae; genus Poeciliopsis; species Poeciliopsis turneri. Next base: position 780,848 of record CAKLNU010000176.1, read on the forward strand.
TGATTTCCTCTTCGCTAAGCCCTGTGTTTTCCACTCCAGGTAAACCGCTGTCTTCCCGTGGCTCCGATGAGCGGTGTGCTCAGGATTCGGAACAAGCTGTCTTCCCCGTTGCCTGGGACGCTCCGTCAACTCGCTCTAGGACTCCCGACTCGAGCCCGGCTCCACCTGCAGACTCGTTGTCCTGGACTAGACGAACTCCATTCTGGTCGCCTTCCTACCTGTCCGCCCTCCAACCAAGTCGTGTTCTCCGACGCTCTATCAAGTAAGACATTATCTGTTTATCCTGGAAAGACTCGAAGCCCTCCTGCTAACCTGTTACCTCTCGTTGACAGTCACCTTAACCGGACACCTGATCCAGAACGCACTCCTTGTCCCTTTCCCGAACACAATAAACTTGTATTATTTTTCCATTTCCGCCTCCTGATTGTGTTCTTGCATGTGGGTTAAAAACCTTAAATCCACCATGACATATGCTAGTAATTCTGAACTTATTCATACCACTATTCACTGGACTGGCAGTGAGATCCAATAAATTTGACAATTATTGAAGAAACACTTAATTTCTGTTAGTTGTGATGATTTTCTGGTGTGCAACATTTCAGATTACATCAGATCAGTAAAAAACAAATAAAAAAAAAACAAACACTTTTAATAAAGACGTAAATCAGACCAAACTTCTCTTGTTTGAGGCAAGTCAGTCACCAGAATTGTTTTTATTTGCTGAAAGCCAGAAAACTGAAACATTTTTTTAGAGATTTGTTTAAAACTTTCCTCGGTTTCAGAAGTTCACATACATTTGCTCTGACTTGGGTCAAACCTTCTGGGTTTCCATACACCGTGTGTTTTTAAGCAGTGTATGTAAACTTTTGGGTTCAACTGTATTTTGTATTCTGTGAAAAAAAAAAACCTGACAGACGAAGCTTTCTCTGCCCTTCTTCTTGTTCTGATGTGGGAGCTTTGTAAGTTACAGCTGCACCGCAACTCTGAGTGATAAATAAAAGAGGTGCAATCAGCCGTGTAGAGAAGTCCTCCTCAGGAACTGGAGGGATTTTATCGTCTGCAGTTTCCTGACTGTAGCTGCTTGGATGGCAACACTCATGGCAGAGCACACAGATAACAGCTGGCTTTAAACCCGTCCTCAGCGCCGACACATGTGAACACATCGGTGATTCCCTAAAACAAAAGCAGACAACTCTTTGGAAAACTGACCGTCTGCCAGAAACTGACATTGGTGTAATGCTGATAACTTAAGATTTTTTTTTTATTTTAACATTACAGGCACCAATTAATATTACTCTCCTTCTGCAGAATAGAAAATACAAATTGATAACCTTGTGTTTTCCTGTTTACCGACACAGCAAAATAACATGAAGGATTAAAACAGCTAAAAGCAAAACGTTTGTCCAGTGACTTGCATAACGTGCAATATGTACTCTGAATCAAACCTGTGACAACTACAAACTAATGTATGACTGCCTGCAAACTGACACCAGGCAGCAGAGGTCTTCTCACCTAAAGCGAGCACAAACACACTGCAGAAGGATGAAACAATAACAGCTGCTAATGTGAAATGAACCCATCAATCAGACGGACTTAACCTGATTCTGGTGGAACCACAACACCGATCCATCGTCCAGGATTTATCTGACAATAAGGCGCTCTGCAAAAATCTGAGAGCGAAATCTGTAAACTGTGACAGCTGTAATGGCAGTATAACGTAGAGGGTCTTCATTCTTTCAGAACGTTCCGTCCATAAAGGATGTAAGAGCTGGACCACGCTGCCTGCTACCATCAGAAAGGTCAACCTGTCTGCTATAACTGTATTATGTGACTCCCAGGCACAGTTACTGGATCAAGCCACAAATTTGGCATTTTGCTAAATTCAGTACATTTACAATATTGAATGTGTATTTATTTCAGGTGTCCCATTTAAATAAAAATTAATCACTCATAGATCTATGAGAATTCAGAGGCGTTCTGCTGTTTCTTGTACTCGTCAGAACGGCGTCTGCAGCCGCAAATGGCACAGCAGGCAAATATTAACATTATGACAGCAGCAGCAGAAACTTAAAAACAGGAGGATTACAATCCATAACTGTTTTAAATGTGACATCTTGTAAACATTTATCCAGTGCAGCGTTAGCGTTGTGCTAAACCGGAGCAACGATAGCATTAACTGGACCAGCATTAGCATTATGCTAATGAGAGCAACATTCATATCTGATTGTCAGCAATTATTTTAAGAAGGAATCGTTTCTCTGTAAATGTTTTAATTGGGGAATCTTTTTGCTATTTTATTTATGATGTGAACTTTTTCTGCTTTGTTGGGAATGTTTTGGAAACCGTGTGTCATGTTCTGTGTGTTTTTGTTGTGTTTATTTGAGTTTTCTGTGTCCTGAGTCTCCTCATTGTCCTGTCTTCCCCTTGATTGCTCCAAGGTGTGTCTTGTTCTTTTGATTACCCTCAGTGTATTTAATCCCTCCTGTGTCCTTTGTTCCTCGTCTATTCACGTCTTACGGGGCGTCTCTTCTCTCTGTGCTCCAGCCCTTTGTATACCCGGTGCTACCGGTGTCCAGCCCAGGCTTCCACTCGGCTGTGCTGCCCGGTGTTGGGACTAGTTTGGACTGTGTTGCTGTTTTCTGCCATTAAATCATTTTGTTTCAACTTTGTCCTGTGTCTGCTGCCTCAACCTCACCACCTCCACTCCATTGATCCTGACACCGTGTGCTGCTGCCGGTCTTGGCTAAGATTCTCTTGCGTTACTTTCTCTAATATGGCTGTAATTAGACATAATAATTACATTTGATTAAGATCAAAATGGTTTTGAGAAAGATATTCTCGCCATCTAAAACCCATACAGCAGTAACTCTTTATATCATGTATATCTAAAACCAGCCACGTTAGCTGTAGTAGCAACAACATTTTATTCTGCATCAAAGATAATGAACAGTGTTGTTGGGACCTGTGCTAACTGGCAGCGGTTCTGCAGCTCTCCAGCTTGACACATGATGAAATCAGCCGACTTAGCAGCTGCTTTGTTTATTTGACCGGCAGATCGGCAAATCTCCGGAGACGTTGCTCCTAATCTGGGTCGTCACCGTGTTGCTAACAAACCCTGGGGTGATTGACAGACACGTCCAATTAGAGATGCAGCCGAGTGACACCAGCGCATGTCGGAAGAATCTCATTTACACCACAGCTGTCAAATAGTCCCATTGATACCAGAGCTGATCCACCAGCTTTTGATTTTTAGGTTTTATTGTCCAGGTACAACTGATCATGGAAGACCCGGTTAGACGCGGCCGAGAGGAAAACCCTGTTTAGTGCTGCTGTGTTCATACAAAACAGACTTTACAAAAGCATTCAAACATCCATTCATGTACAATTCAGGTGTATTTCTTCAGGTAAACTAACACAAAGTTCATACAACAAGGGAAACTAGAACATTTCTAAAGAAATTTAACCGGGGTCTGCCAAAGCGTGCCCGTTGGTTTGAACCCAGCGTTCTGATGCTAAAAATTGCTATGCTAAGTTTAGCAAACATTTACTAAATAATGTGGAGAATCACAAGTATGTTGATTAACATGGACTTACTCCATTCAATGCTAAAATTAGCTCACAAGCTGTGCTTAACGGTGTTTTTTTTAAATATAAAACTCATCGAAAGACTTATTTATAATATTTTCACTTCTAACAAGGATGCTTTTTTAGCTTTAAGTTTATCTTATTTCACGTCTTCTAACGGTAAGATTTCTTACTGCTGATAGCGTTGACTTGCTAACAGTGTTTGAAAACGACTCGGCAGAAAGGGCAAACAAACATAAAAACAGTGGACGACCATAGTAGTGTTGATCCAGCTGCTCCCCTTAGACCTCAGACAAAACATACACTGCTTTTTTTAACCTTAGTTCATTATACAGTCTGCTAGTTGTTGTGAAAAACATAATGTATTCTAAACCCGATAGACCAAAAATGTGCAAGCAAACGAGCAGCAAATCAGCCAACACCAAGCAGTCAGACTTCACTTTTTTTAATTCTTTTTTTAGTGCTAAAAAAAGAGACGCTCACCATCACAGACTGGAAGTGAAACAAGGGGCCCGAGTCTATACAGCATATAATTAAAAACGGGAAGATTCGTTGCTTATGATCTAAGAACACGCCCAGTGGTCATCCGATGTCCTGCGTCACCTAAATCTCTATTTCCTTGGAGATGGGAGTGAGGAGATGATTCAGTTTCTGTACCTGTTAGAAATAAAAAGGCCTTTGTGTGAAAGTATGAGAGTGTAATGTGTGTAGAAGCATTTGTGTGTACTCGCCCTTGGTAAGCGCATAGTCCACAGGGTAGTCTGGCGTTACGTTAGCAAGTGTTTACGAATGCATGTACATTAGCTTGTGTTTGTGAGACGGCCATGCACGTTGTAGCCGTGCTTTAACGTAGAATGGTTATCAGCCAACGAAACGCAGCCCCTGTGGTTAGGTCCATTGTCCTCGCAATAGCGGGACAAAACCCTCCTCACCCCTGAACACAGAAATGCTTCATTAGATAAAACTTCTGACTTCAACTTAATCATGCTGCTAAAAGCCCGGTTCACTACAGTTTGAGTTGGTCCCACTAACAGATAGAAAGATGGTCAATCGCCTTCTCCAAGTCCACAAGACACATGTAGACCGTTTCCCATGCTCCCTCCAGGACCCTGCGGAGGGTGTAGAGCTGGTCCAGTGTTCCACAACCAGGACGAAAGCCACACTGCTCTTCCTGAATCAGAGGTTCGACTATCCGACCGACTTTCCTCTCCAGGATTCCTGAATAGACCTTGCCTTAAGAGTTTGATCCCCTTATAATTGGAGCACAGCCTCTGGTCCCCCTTTACTCAAAGACGATGCTTAACTCTTCCATCGTTGCTGCTACAACCCATCCCTGCTCTCGGAAGAGACCCCAATACCAACAATGTTTCAGAGAATCAGGCATTTTTTTTGTCCAGATGTTGCTCTTTCTTAATTTGCTTTTTGTTGATATTGGAGATTTATTTATTTTTTGCCCAGGTGGAGACGTTTGGAGGCTGCCACAATGTAAAAACAAAAAAAACAAAAAAAAATTTTTTTTTACAACCATTTGGAGTGCAAACCAAAGCATTTTATGTTGCCATTGAGGATGGTAAAAATAAAAAAACAGACTCAGAATTGTAACTTTCAAGTACAAGCAGAATATATCTTTAGTTTTGGTTGTACGTTTGCGACTCGTGACTAAACCCAGTTGGTTACGTATTTGTCTCAGTATTAAAGTAAACAGATCTTTAGCAATAGGTATTATATGCTAAAAAGTTTGTTTGCACTGTACCTCATTAAAAAACTTGCAGCAATTTAAAAATCCATGGTGGGAGCCAATATCTTAAAGTTCCCGAATGGTACATCGTGGTAAACACATGCGACTCTGAAACATCGTTGGTGCTGTCTCTTCTGGGGTCCTCTCTGGGTTTTGCCTCCATGATTTCTCCGTTTTGCTGGACATCCTTTGGTTTTTGTTTGGATTTAATCCGACCGAGCTTTATTGTCAGAGCCACAATTTCTTTATTAAGCTCATTGCTGTCTGATTCGAGCCAGTCTCACGCTCTGGACTTTTCCCTTAATAAATTGTCTGCCTTTTGTCTGATTGAAATATTGGTCTTTTCCAGGCGCACATTTAACTTGGAGATGTCATTATTATCTCTTTTCAAAATCTCAATAGTCGCTTTAGCTTCCTGCAATTCTACATTAAGAGCCTTGATCTCTTTTTCAAACTGCTCTTTTGCATCTAAGAGCGTTACATTTTCTCCTTTCCAGATCCTGACATTACTATTTGTGCTACCTGTGAGGTGCTCCATCTTTATCCTGAGGTTCTCCATGGTCTTTTTTAGCTGCCTGTTGTCTTCCTCAAGTTTCTTGCAGCGCTTCTCCAAAACATCCACTATCGCAATAAACAATAGGGGCTGGCCATACAGTTCTATGGCAGGCCCCAATAATCACTGCATTGCTATGGGCAGGCCCCATTTATTAGGTCGTAATTAGTAAAATGGCAGCAAATTTGCTTATTTCATAACTTCATAACCAGCGACCGTATTTCCTCTGGTCTGTTTAACAGCTACAGTCTCGGATCAACTCAGCCCTCCAGGACTGTCAGCAGCAGAAACAGCAACATTATACTTGTTGGGGAAAATACATAACATTTGCTTTGCATTTCCCCGAATGATGGCAATGATATGGTATGATCCAATTAAATTCTGGATTAATTTGGGTTGTTGCTATGTTGTTGTAGGGTCTTTTAAGACCTTGTTCAATGTGCCCCTTTTGAACTTTGAGCCCCTGCCCTCCAAAGGGCTCTGCACAGCCCTGGTCAGCAGCCTCAAATGCAGAACAATCAGATTCCACAACAGCTTCTTCATCCCCCATGCCATAAGACTACTGAACTGCCATTATTTTAATCTTTTATGATATTTATATTGATGCTTTTACATAAAAGTATATTTTTACACATAAATATTTATTTTGTATTGGAGCCTTGCAACAAAATGTCTTTCAATTTGTACATTTTATGACAATAAAGTCTATGTTCTACAACCACCATTAAAAATGCAGTTATTTGCATGAGGCAGTACTCATCCAGACGTTCCCAGACTCGCATTCACACACAGTCAAGATTGCACCAGTAATTCCACAGCTCTTCACTAATTATTTGTGAGACAAGGCTGCAGCGAATAGAGAATGAATGTGATTAGCAAAAAATGATTTTTGCTTAAATGATTTGATCAGTCATTAACATAAGACAAAAGACTCAATGTCCCCAAACCAATTTGCTGTGAAGATTATGAAGTCAAAGTAACGTCAGAGTAACATCAATGTCAATGTTTTTCTTTCTGCTTCACATACCAGACGACTCCACTGGAGAGAACGTCTTTGTGAAGCCCATTATCTCAGACTTTAAATTTCAACTCAAAATTTCAAAACTAATGTCCACATAATTTAGTCTGACTGGTGTTGATTTTAGTGGCAGTGTAATTTAAAAGGAACTACATGAGACATGAACGATATATTTAGGTTTTGAGACTATTATTTTGTCTGTGCTAAGAAAAAAAGGGTTAAATTATCTGTTGTAGCTGCGTTTCCATTGTAAATGTGAGAGCGCTGCACAACGCAAGCGATGACCCGCCCGGAACAAGGAGCATTAAATAAGCTTTGAGGAGAACAATTTTAATAATTGAGGTTCTCGAATCACTCAAGGAATTGTTTGAGCTCTAAACTTATCCAGAGCTTCCCGACAGCTTTCAAGTTGCTTCAATGTCTCCTCCTTCCTACCGACCTTATGGATCTTTCAAATCCCCCCACTGATGCTTCCAGTCTTGTTAGCGAGGCCTTTGTATCAGCGAAAAAACTCTGGTTTTCCTTCCTCAGCTCTCTTGGTTCGCGCAGGGCCTCAGCTACCGGTCCGTTAGCCTCATTAGCTTTTCCTCCCTTGCTAGCTGAGGTGTTCGCCTGCTGTGGGTCTTTTGTCTCTGTTCGGTCCGTGTGTTGTTTACCAGCGGTGTTTCCTGTGGTAAAGTGTCTAGTAAATCATGAAATTTGCCAATTAGTCACCGACTTCACAGGAGCCACCACCAAATGCGACCGTCTCAAAGCATGGCACCACCGGAAGTCACCAACTCACGTTGTTCCATAAAAATGTTTCTGAGCTTATGGATCTTTCAAATCCATAAGCTTGTCAAAATGGATATATTTTGCAAAACTGCAATTGAAACTCCTTTTTTTCTGTTTTATACAAGTCGTGATCAACAGTCAGTTGTTACTACAGGTGGAAATGACAGAAGGCGAGAGGAAGTGACAGGAGGATGATGATTTGTTTTTTTTATTTCGTCACATTTTTGTTTTTGTGAACAAGCATATTCACATGTGATTGTAATTTTTGCTTTCTTTTCAATGGAAACAAAACATTAACTGAGAGTAGACAACGATTTGTGCACATTTGTAATGGAAAGAGCCAATGATTCCTTCAGTATCAGACCAAGGCGTCTGAAATACCACTGCATGAAAACAAGCCAAACAATGATCAAGTTCTTTAAGTGAAATATGGAAAAGGCAATTATTTTTAATTAAAAAAACAAAAACATCCTCATTGAAAAAACAGAGTTCATGATTCAAGCAATAACTGACTTTGATCCAGAGCCTTCTGTCCTCTCACTGAGCACAAAAACATATTTGGTGTCGCTTCAGTACCATCTGTTTCACGGATCATGCAGAGAAAAAAAAGGTTTAAACGTAGCTCTTCAGTGCTGATGGATGACAGCAATAAATAAGCTCATTTAAAATGATCACAGCGTTCTCCATTGTTGCCTAAAACACCTCATTGGACAGATAAATTGCTTGTTTGTGCTTTTCACTGCAGCTCTTCACTCTCTGTCATCAGCCTGAGGTTTCATTTCAACTGCAGTCTTAAAGCAAATGCACAGTCTTTTTTTTATTTTAAATATGAGACATTTTATGTGAAGCAAGTGGTTTTAACTAAAAAAAGGTGTGTGGTTTGGTTTTTGTGTGAATTTCACTTTCTCCTGTTTCCTAACTGTTGCCATGTTAGTTCATTTTTTTATGTTTAGTTGATGTTGTGTTTTCTTTTATATTTGTATCTATTTTATAGATTATTGACCTTTTGGTAAGTCCCACAACCATTGATACACACACACACCCAAAGAAAGCCCGTTTTGTCCCTTTTGATGCCCATGTCAACCTTCAGCGTCCTTCAGGTCTGGCTGCTGCTGACATGTTGCCTTTGGAGGCACACGCAGCGTGAAGCCGGAGGAAAACGCTGATCTGCTGCATGAGCGGCGGCAGTTATGTAACGGTCTCTCGGCAGCAGGTGTGACACACTGACAGTGGCCCGTTGTGAGGAGCGAGGGGGAAGAGGCGGACAGCCAGCGCTATTTTTACAGACGCTATCAAAGCTATCAGAAAGGTCAGGTGGGCTGCAGCGCTGTAACACAGACCAGCTAAGGGCTTATCACATTCTAGCTCCGCCTTTGAGATAGAATAAAGACTATGAGATAAAAACAGAGGAACGTTTAAGAAGAGTAACTACATGAGGAAGGCGCTGGTGTGTGAAAAAAATGCAGCTTTGAGTGGCTAGGAAGCCAAATGCAGACATTTATTTAAAATGGGCAGCATTTTGTAAAAAAAAAAAAAAAAAAAACTTTTCTGAGTTGTACATCATGTTATAGAGTCACCAAAAACAGACCTGGAGTTTAGCCCTGATTCTTTAATGCAAATACTTTAATCTTGACAATTTTAAACTTATATTGGATTTTGCTCTATTTCAAGGTGATAAATTATGAAGTAAAATTTATTTTAAGTCATATTTGATACAGCATTTTACACCAACTGAATTAACTTGATTCTGCTATAAAATGGGACTAGGTGCCTTGAAAATACATAATACTGCCTCTTTAAAGTGCTGCATGATAAATACATAAAACTAAATTTTTCATGTTGCACATTCAGAATCCAGAGCCTCGTCCTGCAGCCCTTCAGTTAGTTGGACTGTATCTAACTCCTGGGTGTTTTCCTGGGTTACAGTCGAGTGTTTGGATCGAACCTTGATGTCCGGCAGCAGGTTTTGCCCATCAGTTAGTTACTCTGTGGGTGTGTCTGTGCACCACTGCCTTCTCGATCTGAGGCTGGATCCGGCGGATAACCCCCCACCACCCGCACTACTTCATACTGTGTGAGCAGGCAGCTGTATCTAAGCACCCACTACTTTACATCCAGCACAGAATTCAATTAACTGCCCAACTGGAAAATGTGTGTTTGGGGAAATAAAGCAGTGAACGGGGGGAGCCAGAGAAACCTCAGCAACTCCTGTGTTTGTGCACATTTGCTATGATTTGCTGGAGCAGAGCAGCAAGAATGTGTTCGCAACGTTTGGCTGCAGCGTGAAAACCAGAGAACGACACGATGCAGATCTTCCCCACACATTCCTGCTGGAGGAAAACAAAAGGAGAAAAAATGATGTGGTGTTCGGTGGCTCCAGGCAGCCTTGTTCACTTTAATAAGCTGGTTGTATCTCATTAGAAGATGCAGGGAAAACTGACAAAGAGGAGAAGATTTTCTCCATTCAGGATATGGGCGATTAAATGTTTTCTCCAGGGTAATATTCTCTATTAACAGACAATATTACAAACAGTCTTTGTTCCTTTAATTAAAATATGATTACAGTAAATTGCTAGTACAACATTCGAGCATCTGTTCAAAAAAAAAAAAAGAGAGTTCTGAGAAAGTATATGTGTCTCTTTTCAGATTTCTTCGGTTTTTTGGTGTTTTTGTTTTTCGTAGATTATAAAATCATGACTTATTGAAAGAGAAATTGCTGTGTAAACATAAATGCTTGTCCCAAAACAGAAATAACCAAAGTGAGAGTCTGTTTCACTTACACAAAGATGCAGTGAGTTCTTAAATACGCTGTCGATGTCATTTTCTTTAATCATAAAACTAAGTTTAAAAAAAAAAAAAATCATCCTAAATTTAGCTGTAGGTTGAGGTGGTTTTTCGGCAACATCAAAACAGATTCACTTCACCGAACTCCAATGGAAACACGTTTTTCACGTCACACAAGTCACATGATCAACAGCCCGATGTTACTACTGGTGAAAACCACAGGAAGTGGTAGGAGGATGATGGTTTGTTTTTGGGGAGGTTTTTTTTTCAGACAATGTGTAGCTGGTTGCACCAGCATCACACAGTTCATAAAACGTTTTGTGTCATTCCGACATGTTGAATCCATAGGTCTAATATAAAATGGCAGAGTGCATGCACTCAGCTTGTCTTCATCTGATACTGAACTTACTTTGAAGAATGAAATATTAAAATGTGCCATGAAAACAAGAGAATACGTCTAAATAATCTCATCTTGAAAGTGAACAAAACAAAGATTGTAGATTTCAAAGAAAAACTCCACTACAGGAGATCAACATCTACAATAATTCTTGAAAAACCTGGAAGTAATTTAGTCACAAAACATATGTAGGATATAAATCAAAAGGCTCCAATAAAACTTTTGTCCAGACAGTACAAAAACCATTACATTTTTCTTTGGGATCAATAACGTATTTTTCAACTTCACATTTTGAAAATAAATGTATTTAATTGAAACACAACAATTTTGGAAAAACAAATTTTTTGACGATAGTTTATTTTTTTGGCCGTATCAAAATTAGTTTGTGTTACAAAACTGCTAAGGAAACTCTTTTTTCATATTTCACCAGTCACATGATCAACAACAGGATGGTGCCACTGGCAGAAACCATGAAGAAGACGACAGGAAGTCGACAGGCTGAGGATGATGGCACCGCATGTTTTTTAATAACTTATTGCACCAACAAACTTCTTCATGTGTAATTTTAATCTCAATATGGAAACACTGTAATAGTGGAATTGTGTTTTTTCGACATTAGCAGAATATGGACAACGTTTTGAGCACATTTGTAATGGAAACGCAGCCAGTGTGCTTCTTTCAGAGTTCTTCTCTCTTCCTTTGGTGGGTTCGATTTTGTGAAGAAGTGATTGGAAAATGCACTGAACCCAGCTGGAGAAAAGATGTTGACTGAAAGTTGAGACTGAAAACACGGTTCCTCCAAGGGTTCTTGTCAAACTCGGCTCAGGCTGAGAAAGGTTGTAAAAGATTTTCAGAAAAAGAAGCAAACAGAATCTAAACTTCTTCTCTTTTGGCAATCCAACATATCCCCCCTAAAACTTTCTTATTTAAACTGTGGAGTGTTTGTTTTGTCGTAAACTCTTGGGAGAGTAATACCTCTATTTAGTCTGCAGAGATTTTAAAAAATCAGAAAATCTCTCTATTTTTCTCTCTCTCTCTTATCTGTCTTATTGCTCTCGTGGTTGAAAATCTCCCGCTGCCAGAAGAACCATCCTTGCTTGTCCCAAAGCAATTACAAGCCCAGCTATTTCTTACTCTCAGCTAAACATATTGAAGTCTGATATTGCATGACTTCCTTCTTCCACCTCCTCTACTAAAAGATAACAGTGAAAAGTACTCTCATACTGCAGCGAAATTGTCTGGGGAACTTCTCAAAGACATTTTCTGTGAAGCTGACCTTGCGGAAAGCCCTCTTTGATTGCGGCTCAGAATTAAGTGAACTAACTGGCAGCCTAGGAGAGAAATGTGAGAAAGAACGGCGGTGGAAAGTGGGGAAGTTAATGGCGTTGCGTGGAAGCCAAGCCACATCACTATCCAGCACTGCAGCTGATTGTCTCCACAGCGAGCTGCGCTGATTAATCTGATGTCCGACAACGTCAACACAACAACACCAGAGATCAGGAGTTAAAAAACGGGCGCTCGCCACCCAACCCGAGCATAATGAAACACCCTGCATCACCGGTGGAGACGTGTGTATGCTGCCTGACGGGTCTGACCGCTGTCATCAGGGGAGAAATACAAACTATGATGTTTATATAGTATATATAACAAATGGCTAAAATAAAAGCTTTGTTGAGACAGTAGAACTGTCATAAATATCCTCATTAATAAATAAGTCTTAGTCATGAAGTTCTGTTTTTTTTTTATACATTTAGACAAATTTTTTTGTTTCATGTTGTGTTTCGTTGTTCTGTGTTTCTTTGCCTGTGCCTCCAAAACACATCTGCTACAGATGTCCTCTTTCAGTTCTCCTGACACAGGAGAAAGTCTCTTTCTTTGCCCTCTGTTTCCCTGCACCAAGCTCAGGCAGTTTCCTCCCTGGTTTGGGGACGCGGCCAGCGCGCTGGAGTATAGTGGAGGGGACAGGATGCTGATGAGGAGGCCTGCAGCCTCACCTCCACCTGCAGCGCCCTGCTCCACCGGCTGATAACGAACCTACGAGGCTGAGCCCGTCTCACCTGTTACCCTGCCACCCGGTTGGTGTTCACTCCACTGCACAGCGCGCGGTCCTGTTTCTAGTTTCATGACTTCATGCTGGCAACATTCCCCAGCATCATCCGTATTGAAATGACTAGAGTGCAAGCGGTGACATTTAAATGGGTTTCCCTGTTGAACTGGAACCACTGCAGCCTCTGGTTAGCCGTCTGCTAGGTGTCAACGACTGATTAAAACTCTACATTCTTCCTCTAAATGAATGCATTCGTACCTGTTTGTACACATTAACTGATGTTGATTGTTCCTTCTCATTGTTTCTGCATTATTACAAATCTTAGAGTGTTTCTACAGTAAGACATTTCAAGCAATAGCTAATTGAAGGGCCTGAACAGAATATGACAAGATCTGAACTAAAGTGAAATCAGTAGATCATGATAGGAAAAAAAACCCTAAAGGAAATAAATAGTAAGGAGGAGGACAATAACAATTAACTATGAAATAGATCTGAAGGAATGAACTAAAACTGAGGAAATGGGCAGAGGCAACAAAATTATGCTCAATTTTTTAAGAAGCATCCATCCAAGAAATTACTCCACAATAAAAGAGGATTTGGAAAAATGTCTGCTAAAATACTGAGCAACATGATGATGATTTAATATTTACAAATTGCATAATCTGACAAAAAGCATTAAGTTATGTGCAAAGTTTGATGTTTTAAAAACTGAAATGAAAACAGCAATTTTTTTTCAATGTTATTTTTTTTATGCCTAAATTAACACCATGGGGCTTAAAGTTAATAAAAGTGGCTTTAAAACACTTTCAATTTGACTTGTGTGGATTTGATTTAGAACCAGTTCTGTTCTTTTGTTCTTTGTCATTTCTGCACAATAAAACTGCTGATCTAGATCACCAGACGGAATAATTGTATGTTACAAATACTTTTACTTTACATTAAATGTTCTTAGCAGTATTTTTACCCTCTAAAAGCACTGACCATATCCATTTATTTAAAACACAGGTACTGTCTTCTTTATAGGTTGTTGTGTTTTATTTTAACTTCTGAAACAAGACTGAAAGGCCAGTAGCATAAAGCATTTTGCTCCAACAAAGTGAATTAGCAAATACCCGTTGTCATAAAACACAATCAGGAAATGATTCAGTTTCCCCTCAAGAACAGATCCGCTGTGGTTCAGCTGAGCATTAGATCTGCATTCCATCAGCTTGGATAATTGAAACATATTTCAATTAAAACACTAGTCATTAATCAGAGCCTACGCAGAATATGAGTCTCCTATAACAGCATTTTAATGTACTAGTGTCTTTCAATGACGTTCTACTTTGTAAATAAACTCTAACCCCTGAAAATGTTCAACTAAACATAAAATCAAATCACAGTCTGCATCTTATCAGGCATATTGACTGCGCTCAGAAAAAAAAACAGAAAAAAAAACAAAGACGTCGTTTGAGTTACTGTCCCCACTTTATTAACAACGTGTAGCTTCAGTGCAGGGCAATGTGTGGAACCAATCCACAGACAGGGAGCAGGACCAGGCAGCACACATCTCAGAGCCAAAGGCCAAAGTCCCACAATAAATCAATAGCAAGGATGATTGGATGGGCTGGCGGCCATAGCTACGCTGTTAGTTATCCTCCTGCTGGTGCATAAGGTTAAGTCTGAGCATGCAGGCCAGCAGCGGGTCATATAGCTGAATTAAATATGAAATACATAATTACTGTGCTAATGGCAAAACAACAAAATTGGATGCAAAGGCTCCCAAAGGTATTTACTCTTGACAATTTCAACATGCCATTTTACATCAACTACAGTAGTTGTAAAATGAGTTACCATGACTACACAGATCATAGGCAGCCTAACATTACGATGTCACCGGGTCACTGAACTCATCCAAGCAGTAAACAGAAGCTTGGAACAAATCAATGTGTGGAGCCTTAGTTTTCTCCAGCTGAACAAAAATAAAACTGAAGTTATTATCTTTGGACCTAAAGATAAATGATCTAGAGTCAGCTCACAGCTTCACTTATTACAAACAAAAACTAGAGATCAGGCCTGAAATCTGGGTATAGTGGTGAACTCTGACCAGAACCTTCAGAGCCACATAAAGACAGTTACAAAGTCGGTCTTCTAGGATTAAAGGACTGATGTCTCAGCAAGATCTAGAGAAACTGATCCGTGTGTTTGTCTTTAATTGCATTAATTACTGCAACAGCGTCTTCACATGTCTGCCTAAAAAATGTATCCTCCAGTTGCAGCTGATCCAAAACGCTGCTGCTGGTGTTCTGACTAGAACTGGGCGATGTGCTCCATCCTTCTGGTTTTAAAGTCCTTCCACTGAGAGAAATAGATTTTATAGTTTATAACTCACTGAACGGCTGAGCACCAAAATACATTAAAGATCTGCTGTTGCTGTGTCAACCTTCCACACCTCCAACTACTTCCAGCAGTGGCAACAACCAGTTATTGACCATGTGACTCGTGTGTTTCCATTGTAGTTTTGCGAAATAAACCAATTTCAATACAGCAAAAAACAACAAAAGTAAACCATCTTTTGCTAGCACCAAGATTTTTATCAAAACAAGTTTTTTCGGAACTGATGTGTTTCCATTTGGCAAATTTATTTTTGAAATGCCAAATTGTGCAATTATGTGGTCATTGGAAACTTAAACAGTGTCTTCTCTTTGCTGCATCTTATCCAGACATAGAAGTTGCATGGAGATCTGCCATGTCAGTTTCTGTACAATTTACATTCAGTTTACATGCAGTTTATATTCATCAACTTCTGTCTGGTGATTTGCATTCATTTCACAATGTGCATTCACGTGATTGGAATGTAATGTTCCTCTGAAAAATGCAGTTATCTCTGTGCCGACAGCAGAGAGGCGAAGAAATCCCAACTCCTGGAAAATAAAATATGGGGGCAGGCCAGCGAGAATATAGGGTATTAACCTACAGGCAGCACGGTTACCTGCTGATGTCTTTGCTCCATGACGTGATTTTGAAAGTGTCCTTCGCTGTACGGGTGCCATAAGCGAGTCTAGTCAAGGTCAGCCGCATTGAAGCTGAATGATTCAGGGCCAATAAAGACAAACATCCCCAGGGCCCCAGAGCCCTAGTCCTGAACCGGCAGCTGAGAGTGATTTATTCCCCCGCTTTAAATTTTCAACACTTCAAGTCCACCAGACGTTAGCAAACAGCAGAGTGTACTGTTGGTCATTCACCAAGTTATCAGTTCATCTGAAATCTAACAAATCTCTGAGGTAGGGCATTTCCTCCATCTCACTGATTGTTATAATGCATAAAACAACAAATTATTCACCTGACATAAAATCCACCTGAATGCTTCAAACAAAATTAGCTTCTTTTGATTGTGCAGTGTTTCCACAATCAAGCGGAAAATTACTTATTTCTCGTTTTAGGCGCTACATAAATTTAGATGCACACTAAATTTAAAAACAGTCACTGTGAGATCCTTTGTACTCCGTGAAAAACTGACTCGCTTCGTTCATAGTTGTCTGACTTCTCAAGCTTTCTCAGGGGAGACCACTTAGTGGGAACTGGGCTACTTCGAGTGCAGATGTTTAAAGCAGCTTTAAAATCCAAACATCACCACCCCGCCCCGCCTTCACTTGAGAATTTGATGTTTCACCGTGGCTTTTTAAAAAAGGGACGCGCAGAGATCCGTAGAGACAACAGGATTTGTGAAGGGAATCTGTGACGAGACTAGCAATGCTCTGCATTAACTGGAACTGTCAGAGAATAGAAAACAGAAACGATAAAAATGATGATAATAATATGCCAGTTCAGAGTTGTGTGTGGGTCGCTGGGTGCGTCATTAGCTGCGTTTCCGACACAAATGTGCACAAATCTTTGTCTTTATGCCCCTAATGTAAGAAAAAATCTAAACAAAACACGATTTCACAGTTGCGGTGTTCCCATTAAATAAGAAATGAAATTAAAATCACACGTGAATAAACCATGAAATATTATGGCAGTGACGGACATAAAACAGTTACATGATCTATTGACCCTTTACAACCACATCACTTAATCAGTCCAGGCGCCATGTTGGGCGTCGGAAGTGAGGGATGAGAGTATTGAACACAGTGACTGAAACTGAAACTGTTTCCCCATGTCGTTTTTGCCAGTTTATTCTTGGCTTCTGCTTGTTCGAGTCGAGCTAAGTTTGTCTGTGAACGTAACACACCTGGTTGGGGCTCATTCATGACGATATTTACAAAAGTTGGAAACAGCTAGCTTAGAAACCGACCCATACCTTCTTCCTCCTGAAGTGTTGATCAAATTCTTGACTTTGCCTGAATTCACAGTACATGATTTATGTCACTATGTCATAAAAATTGTTTCCCCTTAAACAGGAGAAACCTTAAAAACGTACAAAACCAGTTTTTTCCATGCATGCTAGGCTACATTATGGCATTGTCTCCATGGATACTAAAGGTTAGACGCGTACCTTCTCCATAATGCAATATTTGATATCTTTCCAATTGTACCTGCTTATAAAGTAGATGAATGTTAATTTTACTTTGTAAAAGTGTTCTCTGCAAATCCACGATTCCACGGAGGACTGACAGTCACCATGATTGACGGCTGCTATTCAGCTTTCCTGATTAAAAGTTATACAATAAAATGACAAGTTTGGTTTGTGTCCCTGTCTGCTTGTGCAGCCGACTGCGCCTCACCCTATAAAAATGTTTACAGGAAAATCAGCTGAATAGAGCGATATTAGGCTACAGATATCTGTTTTTAGACGAGTTATAAAGGTTGTTTTCACGTCCATCATGGCGGCGTGGGCGGAGTTCTAGAGAGTGTGACATCAGGTGAAAAGGGTGAATACCCACTCACCTGTGCCCTGCCAGTCACAGTTTCACACAATTTCCAGTAAGCTTCATAGCATCAAAGTGGTGCATTACATATGTCAAGAGTAAACTAATGATCTGGTCAAATTTAAAACCTTTACACAGGAAGCAACTAGAGCTGATTCTGATAGTAAAGTCTCTGCACGAAGTGACCTGCAGAACAACAGAATGGTTTTTACACTTTAAAGTTTGACTTATTTTTCTGTTTGAGAAACTGCAACTATTTCTAAGACAAGAGATTCTGGTTTTCTGGTTTCACAACAGTTTTCTCAGAAGCAAAAGGTTTTAAAATAGTGATGTACAAAACTACTATATGTTTAAATTTTCCATTTAAATGCTCATCAGGTGTGAATAAATCTGTTTGGTGCAGTCATGTTCTGAAGAGCAAATCATTCGATCTCGTTGGGTATGAGAAAGTGGGGAAATAATGTCCCATTTAAGGTAAATGTTAATACAAACCTGAGCCATGTTTGAATCATATTCATGTCTGGCATCCTGTTATTTCCTCTGGCATCGTGTAACACTCCGACTTATCAGACGTCCTGCTGGAGAAGACAGCTGCAGTGCTCAGTGCTGCTGTTCGGTTCCCTATGGGCCGAGCCAGTCGACAGCCTTCTCACTTCCCCTCGGAGAGCCTGTCTCCTCGCGTCAGCTCAGGCCCCGGCAGCCCGGCGGGAGGGACGTACCTCTGGATTCCCAATGAGGACAGGCTCTGTGTGTGAGAAACAGAACATCTCAGAGGTGTTGTCTGGACCAGCGGTAACCAATACGTGAGCTGGTGCTGAGTCTGCATGGAGCTACAATGGAGTTTTTGTGGGACCACAGACAAATTCTGAGTTGTTTACATGGAGTTTTTCTGTTTTCTTTAAGTCGTAACTTCAAGGTCAGCTTCTTGTGAAGGGTTTCCTTGGGCTGAGGGTGAGGAGTTTTCATTTTACAGCACAATCAAGTAACTATGTTACCTTCAGTTATGATAAAATGCGGTATATATCAAGTGTGATCTAAAAGAAATTTTACTTTATAAAATTGAAATTGGACCTTTGTCTCTTTAAAAACTCCTGCTCTGTCTGAAACTCCGCCTTCAGGAAGTCATCACAACATGTCATCTATTAACCCTTTATACCAGCTTTGCACTGAGAAATACCTCCTTAATGAGCTCAGCAGACGTGCAGTTCCACCAGGTGTTTGCTAATTGCTGCTGGCTAGTCTGAAGGAGCTGTGTTGCACAGCTGTTCTGTGAGTCAGACCCTCAGAAACTGTGAGGAGGAACGCTCCATTTGTGTTCCTTAACACAAATGGCTCATTGCATTTTACACAGCTGAATGGTTGCCACAGGAGATTAAAGGATTTCTCAAACATGCATGAAAAATCAAAGCAACACTCCAGATTATAACATGATGTGAAGCTCAAAGAGGTTTATTTTACATAATACCTCCACTTTAAGGTGCCCGGCTGTGAGTGCAGGGTGAAAGAATGGACCAGCAGATCAGGGCTTCACCTGCAGAGATGTTCACAAGTCGTTTCTCAAGTTTGTAAAGAGTTTAAAATGAAGCATCTCTCAGACATGTCATCTGATCTGTACATGCTACAGCTACAAACTCAGAATAAAAGAACACAGCCACTTTTTTTTTTCACTGTGAAGTTAACCAACGTCTTGTATCAGATCAGTTAGAATTACCTAATTAATGTCATTTGCTCAACACTTCAATAAAGAGAGAAAATGTTTTCCATATCAAAGGTTTGCATGTATTTCCTCAGTATTTGGTGCCACTGCCTTTGAACTTGGTAACTTGGGTCAAACATCCTTGTTGAAAATCTAATCAGGCGGCTTTGGCTTCTGGGAAATATCCCATAGCAGGAAGATCTTGGATTGTGTTGTCATCTTATCTTGTGAAACTGCAACCGGAGCTCCGGTTTGGGTTGCTGGCCGACTGGACATTCTCATATGCGGATCCTCAAAATTCATTTATTTTGCTTCTGAGAAGCTTAGGAACTTTTGGATGAATGGCATGAATACGCCTAGATATAATTTGAATCTGTAATTTGAGTGGTGTGGCGCATGCTGATTGCTAACGCTTAATAACGGACTACAAATATAGCGATGACTCCATCAATGAGCCGATGTGGAGACGAAAGAAAAAGAGGAGAAGCAAACAGCAGCGATGAAGCAGCTGCAAATTAACTTTGAAAGTGAGCTTTAATTAGTTCTGCTAATGTAGCCTCACTGAGGCCTCAGCGGGGCCAGAAGCACACATTGATTCTTCCTTAGATAAGAGCTCCCACAGACGGCGCTGCTCAGCCGTGCTTCCCTCGACTTTTCCTGCCGCATCAGAAGTGTCCCCTCGCGCTACCCGTCCAATTACAGTCGCTGCCAAACGTCAGACTCCCGTTAGCCTGGCGAGAGAAACCCCACATTTTATAAAGTGCAATTTACAAAAACAAAATACAACAAATCAACATTTTGGCTTTGAACATTTCTGCAGATGTTTGGTGCCAAAATTCCAAAATCCAGACTAAAAGAAAGTAGTCATCAAGATATTTGTTTGATCTCTGGAGTCAAGAGGCATTGGTTTATTCTTCATTATGCCCAAGATCTGCAAAAATACATATCAGAGAAGGTAAGAATGAATCAGAGCTGATCGGGTATTGGTGGCCGTTCTGTACGCCTGACATTTAATTATTTTATATTATATTTAGAATTCCTAATTGCACTTTCTGAACCATTTGAAAGGCTTGTTGCTGTTTATTTTTACATGTTGGGCCAAGTTGGTGAAGATATTTGTGTATTTAAGTGTGCTGCGCTGGTGCTGTTATCGTCTAATTAAGTCAATCCAGAAGTGTTTTTCTGTATCAGCATCAGCTGATGGTAAACCTCAGATATCTGCATCGACATCAGAAGCGAAAAAAAGTGGAGCGGTGCATCCCGAGCAGAAATAGCTGGTTTAATAAAGTATTTACTGAAATGGCCCATAACATACACAAAATATGTAAAGTACAAATGAACAGAGAAACTAAATAGAAATAATTTAACATAATGTCAGTTTACATAAACAAGAAAATAATCAAAGTATGAACACAAATGAAACCCAAAACCAAAACAGTCCAATTTTGTGACAGTTTTCTATCTAAGGAAACTCAGAATAGCAACGTGTTATTCCAGCCTCTGGGCCAGCAGGGGGCGTTGTCATTGACTCTGCAGCAATCCCTCACACCCAGCATGCACACAGTGACAGATTAGTGTCAGTTTAGTATATTCAGAACTATTTGTGGGATTAGATAGCCTGTTGAAAACAACAACTACACCCTTCTCAAAGGGCAAAAATTAATCAGACATAACAGAAGGTGCCTGAACAATACTCTGTGTGCACTCTGCACAACTCTAGAAATGTTGACATAAGGCAACTCTGGTGGGCAAACTCTCATGAATGGCATGACCTTTCATGTTAAGACTCAGTCATTCAAATTCCTGCAGTAAATGTCACCAAATGTCACATCAAGAACAGCAAGCGATGTAAAATGTGATCAAAATAAATAATAATAATAATAATTAAAAAGACTGCACAGTTTCTGTGCAATCTGTCTTAAACTGAGGGGAAAAAACACTCTTAGAAAGAAAACTGTCACTTTGTCTGAAACTCTGCAAGTTTGCCAATTAGGGCCCTGTGATGTTGAGAACTGTGGGGAAATGTCTGAGGAATCAATAGCCAGCTAATTTCATGCAGAGCACAGAGTGCGGAGCCAAGCTTGGTGATTATGTTTGAGAACACTGAGGTAAATAAGGGTGTTTACCATGTATTTATACATCTTAAAAACCCACATTCCTGGCTGGGCACACCGCACAATTAAACGCTCGTAATTGAAAGACTTGACAAATAGGCTGTCCGTATTCACAAGCTCAGCAGTGGCTCTGAGTGCGGCGCGGCACGGCTGCATTGAGACCATTTTCCCCGAGTTCAGAGAGTCTTGTAACTTATTTACAGTCGAGTCAGGCCGGCTGCTGCTGCCTCTTCATGGAACATTGGCCGCTGAGACGTGGACGTTTTCACACCGGGCTCGCCGGTGGCCATGAGAAACATTTTGATTGACAGTTTTGTCACTCGGACACTTTGCATTTGAACCTCAAAGCAAGAAAGAGCAAAGCATCAGTGCGGCAGGTGGGAGGAGAGGAGAGTAGTCATGAATATTAGCTGACTTCTAGAACAGGTGTTTGATTATGAGGGGTGATATCTTTAGAACCATTGATGAATTCAAGTAAAAGACCATGCAAGGGTGGCAATGATGTAACACAACATGGAGGACAGAGGAAGTTAATGCTAGTTGGGCTTCAATTACAAATGTGTGCAAAACGTCAATATCAAGAAACTTCCCTTCAACTACTTCCTGTCATCTTCTTCTTTGTAGTTTGCGCCAGTTGTTGGTCATGTGACGTGTGTGATGTGAAAAAAAAAAGTGTTTCCATTGTAAGGTGCAAAATATTCCAATTTCAGTATGGCCCAAAAAAACTACCTCATCCGAGCGCCAAAACTATTTATGGAAAAAAACAAGAGCTTTTTCTAAATGGACGCGTTTCCATTAAACAAATTTATTTATTTATTTTTTTGATTTGTCAAACTTCACAATTATCTGGTCAATAAAAATGCATCTAATGATACAGGTTCAGCAACTTTTCTAAATTGAGAATGATGTAATGCTGATAGGCTAAGGTTATTTCTTTAGATTTACATTGATTACGAGACAGACAGACAGACAGGCGGACAGAGAGACAGACAGACAGACGGACAGACAGACAGATCTGTCCATCCATCCAGTCTGTCTGAACCTCATTTGCCACCTGTCAAAGTAAATTGCTTTCATATTATTAGCATGCCATCACTTTCTGCATTTGGAAAATTATTCATTAAGTATTAATGATCAAATCTCCAAGTGCCCATTATTTTCTTGATACCAAATTAGGTTTTATAAATTGCCATCATGCAAAGTGATGGATCGCCACGGTAAAGACATTTGTCATGAAGCTAGAAAACATCAAAAAATGGGGAAATGTACAAATATTCTCTCCAGTGTTTCAGATCAAAAGTGCCCAAACAGCTTCCACACACCCGGCGCCCTGCTGGATCTATTAGAGTCACAAACAACACCATAAATTTGCAGAGCCCAAGAAGTCAGGCAAATACAATGGACTGTTGACTGGGAGCTAAAAATCCCTGGGACAACATTTGCATCTCAATAAAAAGCCCCAACACAGCAGGTCAGGCTTTCTGAATGTCTCAGCATGCAAAACATCAAATGACCAAACTGGAGACAAATAATGTTTTGACCGGGACAGAAACTTATGGAGACACAGGCCCATTTACACAGCGCGGTTTCACAAAACAGCACAGTTCAGATGGCTGTAATTGAAAGCAGCCACAATTCTATTGCAAAAATTAGGGCAGAACTGAAAACCCCCCCAAAAAACAGCGATTTAAGACTCTTCAGCTCAATAAAAAAATCACACACACTGTGTCCTGTGAAAAAGTCTTAAATTATCACATTCCTTTCTTTCTTTTTGAGGTTCTTTGTTTGGAATTTGCAAGTTTCTCTGTGCATGGATGGATGAAGTCTTTCAAACGACTCCTGAGGTTTAGATTTTTCCAGGTTACCTTTTCTGCAGGGAAAGGTGCATCTGCAACTATATTGGGAAACAAAAGATTCTAAACCTTGAGGGTGATGTCTGTTTAAAGTTTTCTGCAGTTCGAATATTGTGTTGCTCTTTAAATTTTATTGACTATTAATGTAACACTTGTGTTTTCAGTCGTGTTTGCAGAAAAATCCTCCAGTCAAAAGTAATATTCGGGTTTTAATCCTCTAAATGCTGAAGGTCATTTTGAAGGGGCCTAAGTATGTTATCCTCAGTTGTTTTAAAAATTCTATATATAAAATAGAATTCATAATTTAACACCTTGAAATTGGGCGTCTGTCTCTTTAAGAACTCCTTTCCGCCTTCGGGACGTTTTCACAACATGGCTCCTCTATTAACCCTTAAACAAGATTTTTTTTCAGCGTTTCAGAAGAAGTAGCTCCTACAATGAGGTCAGTAGATGCTCAGTTCCACCAAGTGTTTGCTAATTGCCGCTGGCTAGTCTGAAGGAGCTGAGGGTGTCACATGGGAGGATGCTCCATGAAGTGGAAGCTTGGAAACGTCAGACCTGAGGAGGAGCTTGCACTGAGAAAGCGGAGCTAGATCCACCAAGTCTTGCGCAGCTGAACGGTCGTCATGGAGATTCAAGGATTTCCAAAAAAGACATGAAGGAATCAAGGCAACACTCCAGGTATGTTTTACATAATGCTGCAACTTCAGTGCAGTTTCAGAGTGTTACTTCTGCAAAAGAATCAGCAGTTCTGACCGTACAACACCAAAAATAAATCAATATCCGAGTGAAAGCTGAAGTCTACATTGCTGAAATGAATTGATACTTTTTACAGCTCAACCTTTTCACAGTCTGGAGTGACTTTACTAAGTTGGAGCAAAGCCGCATTGCTTTATAGTTCTGTTGTAGAAAATTACAGCTTCTTATTTTCCCAGTGGGAACCTTTTCCTTCATCCTGCAAAATCTTCAGCTAAATCTGTGCAGGCAGTAGAATGTGAAGAAGAATTCAGAAGCAACTCCATCAGTCTCAGCTGACATGATGTACATAAAGCAGCAGCAGCAGGAACACACACACACCAAACAGTGCAGGGGAAAATAAAGCTTTGGAGTGACATATGGAATAATGTCATGACCCGCAGACATGCGGGAATATTTCGCTTCAGTTATTTTCTGTCTTGATCATTTCTGTATTGACTGTTTTCCTGTGTTGTTATTGTAATTTATTTGGATAAACTTTAGTTTCTGTTTATTATTTATGCATCAGCAGCCACTGCAAACGTAATGTGATATAACAAACATGGTTTTGCTGTTTCTATTAAATATGAAACACAATTAAAATCACAGGTGAAAAAGTTTCTTTATGCAATAAGTTATTAAAAAACATGCCGTGCCATCATCGTCGTCTTCTTCTTTGTGGTTTGTACCAGTGGCAACATCCGCTTGTTGATCATGTGACTTGTGTGATGCAAAAAAGTGTCTCCATTGCAGTTTTTGCAAAGTAAACTAATTTTGATACGGCCAAAAAATCTTTATAAAAATAAAAATTCAATGAAATAAAAACTTGCAGGATGTCCAGTAAGCAAATTTATTTTCAAAATGTGAAATTCTGTAATTACAGTCAGTGGAAACCACGCTAGTTTCAGTCTTTTCCCTTTAGCTCCATCCACTCACCTGTAATTAGCTTTTCTAGCCCTTTTTGTCATTTCCAACTCTTCCTCAGTGTTTAAGCTCTTCAGGTTGCCTTGGGTCTCCTTCGTTTTATCTCCATCCTACCTGCTATGCTGACCATCATCCTGCTGTAAACTGCAAATAAAGAATCCTTGCTTCACTACATTTCTGCTCCTGGATCCTCCACGACACATAAACGCTGAACAAGTAAATCTTTGACATATTTCACTCAATTTTTTGGCATTTAGCAAATACAAACAATTGTGGTGATTCTGACCAAAACCAACAGAAGATTCCTCTGATTTAACATCAGACAGTGAAAAAAACAATAGTATTTTTTTTTTTTTTTAAATCAGAGTATGCAAACTTCTGGTTCAAACTTAGGAAAAATGTTTAATGCACACAACTGTAATCCAAATCACAATTTAAGTTTTCACAACTTACGGACACAAATCAGCTGAAAGCGTTAATCTTTAAATATTTAGGGCCGTTCTGGCGAATCGGAGCGAGATTCGATCATAACTCTGCTCATGGCCAAACCGCGACTTAACGAGCGCGCCAGAGATAAAACATGAAAACCCAAGAAGAGGAACAGCCGTCTCCTCCGGCTGAACTGAAGGAAAACCACGAGCAAGAGCTGCAGGGGCTTCATTTCAATGCCTGCCACCTCCATTGATTTAAGGCCCGGCATCAGCAGAAGACTCATTTAGGCGAGTCATCTGTCTCGCCTGCCTGGGCCTGCTAAAAGGTTATTTAGCTTCCTGGTGCTTTGGAGCAATAGATAAAGAGCAGAGAAGAACACAGCCGCTGTGTGTTTATGTTGCCCATTGATTGCCATCGCCTGTTTGTGCCGGGCCGCTTGGATCTGTGTCTTTCTCGGGAGTCAGGGGAGGACAAGACACACACTGTGAGGTTTTGCAGGGTCTTATTTGTCGGTCGGCATTAAATGAGAACGACGCCACGGCCTGGGTCCTTCTGATGTGAAGGGAAAATAGGTTTTCCAGTTGCAGAACATGAGAAAGGCAAATTTGAAAAATGCAAATAATCCATTATTTGCAAAACAGAAACCAGTCCTGACTTTCTGATATTTAATATAGCATGATGCTTCTAAATTTGTAATTATACACATATAGTGTATATATATATATATATTTAAAAGGCCTTCTCATATCCAAGTTTTAAAGGGGCAGTGTGATTTAAATTAATTTTTTTTTAGCGTTACATCATGTTCTAATGTTATCCCCTCTTCAAAAACATAGTTTTGCCTTGATTCTTCTCTTCCATATGTTCAGAAATCCTTTAATCTCCAGGGCAACCATGCAGCTGTGCAAAAGGCCTGGTTGGACCCAGCTTCACCTTTGAGACTGAAGCTCCTCCTCAGAGCTGGAGTTTCCAAGGCTCCTCCTCACACAGCACCCCTCGCCATGACTCCACCCACTCAGCTCCTTCAGACTAGCCAGCAGCAATTAGCAAACACCTGGCAAAACTGTATCTGTGAGCTCACTGTAGGAGTTACTTCTCAGTGCAACGCTGGTAAAAACCTTGTTAAAGGGTTAATAGAGGAGCCATGTTGTGACGACATCCTGAAGGCAGAGTCTCAGAAGGAGCAGGAGTTCTTAAAGAGACAGAGGTCCAATTTCAAGGCGTTAAATTAAAATTTCTTTTAAGTCACCGATGACAATGAGCCTGGAAAACACTTAACACTGTCTTTTTAATGGACATAAAATGAACATAAACTGTGACCATTTGGTAAAGCCTAACTTAACATGAAAACAACATTTACTATAAGACATAATAAAGTTGTTATTGTTTTAAGACTTTACCACAAAGAGGTTTTTTAATAAGCGATGATAATTTTTTTCCCATCTCTCTGAGGATCTTGGACCTCAATTTAAATGAAATCTTCTTTGTAACTCTTAAAAACATACAACACAAAAAAAATCTCTTCCAAACCTTTTTAACTTCCAGATTCTGTTGAGATAACAATTGCCCCAAACAAACAAGCCGCATCGTTATTTATGAATAAAAAGAGCTCTTGCTTTCCAGAGAACAACTTGTGTTTACTGTCTTTGAAACACAGATGCTTAACTGTTTTGGCTTAGATGCAATGATGGCGTCTGAGGGGCACAACCAGGATGAATGTTTAATGCTCTCTCACACACACTTATCCTGCATTCCAAAACAATAGCATGCAGATGTGTGTGTGCACACACACACACGCGTGCGCTTCCAGCTCTTTATAATCAAACAAGCAGCTTTACATCTTTGCTATGGCTGTCACAGAGCCTACGTCAACAGATGGCCCCTGCAGGGGCTCCGACAGACTCGTTTACCTCCCTAACAAAGTTGTTGCCGTCGGCTGGCAGACGGCTGACACCACGCCTCTGCCACGCAGCGTAGCGGTCTGGGTGGGACACCGAAACAAGCAAAACCAACACCCATCTGTTCTCGTCCCCTCTCAGCCGCAGTAAATGGATCCATCATGGTTCCTCCATTCTTCTCGCCTGCTTTCCGTTATTAGCGGCATTAGCCTTGTGTGTAATTAATTAGTGCTTTTAATAGAGGATTTGTCAAAGTAATGACTTTCATTTAAGAAGATGTTTTTGCTGTTATTGATTAGGCTTACAGTCGGTTTATAGGTTAAGTGTCGAGCTTTTGTCACCTTTTAATGGCGACGTTGTTCTGGTGCTGATGTAGACGGGTTTATTTATTTAATATGAAGGCAACATTTGTCTAAAGTATTCACATCATTTGGATTTTACAGATACCTTATAGGGCTGTCAAAATGAATCATTAATCCTGCATTAATTCACATTCTTTTGACGCCGTTAATCTCTTTTTAAGGTGGATTGAGTGTGATTTCTTTCTGTCTCAGCTGCTTCTCTTTGGGTCTGATGTATCGTTTCTTTAAAATAAGGCATCTCTGAAAACGGTTCCAGTCTCTTCACCTCTCCTCCTCTGCGCTGCATGGAGGAGCACAAAAAAACAAAAAACAGAATTATTTTACTGTTGTAGACAAAATAAGATTTTACACAGCAAAGGATCATTTTTTTAATCCAATTAAAAATTATCGATTGATAATTGATAGCCCTGGCTAATGTGTAAATATATATTAGTGCTGTTGTAAAAGATTATCTCAGTTTAATCACATATTCTATCGATTTATTCTGATGATCAATCGAGGAATCAGATAAAAATTTGATAAAATTAAATATTGGTAAATTCCACTATAACAGCAGTCTGACCATTGGATATAAACATTGGCTCAACTCTTCATATTTGTGCATCAATACAATTATTTTTCTGTCGTTTTGACCGGTAACAATAGCGGCTCACTTTTTATGTTAAACCGGACAAAAATTATACAAAAATCTGAGATTATATTGAATCTAATAATAACAAGGCGGGTCACAAAGACACTTCTGAAAAAAAAAAAGTCTATCCTCTTTAGTTCATGTATTTATGTTCAGTCAATTTAATGGATGAACTCTCACTTTGACAGTTAATCCAATGAAACCAACATCCTTCAGTTATCTATTCAGCCACCTAATAACTGAATTATTAGTTGTGTAACTTAATGAGTATAAATCCAGTTTTATTCAGTAAAAGTCAAGGGGTATGAATACTTTTGAAAGGCGATGATTGTGTGTTGATCATAAAATGGTGATGAAGAGGAGCATCGAGAACATCAGCTTCATCTGAAAAACACAGCCAGGCCATCGAGGCATTTTGATTGGACCACAGCCCACTTTGCTGCTCAAAAACACTTTGACCAAAAATGGCAGACTTCATTTATCTGGCCTCCATCCCCAGAAAAGACTTTTTTTTCTGTGAGGGATTTTTGCGGGAAATCCAGCCGTATCTAGAGACCGTCCTCTCCTACTTCTGAATCTCAAATGAAGTGTGTGTATGAGTCGAAAAGGGAGCTGAATGCAGAGCAGCCGCAGGTTTACATTAGATTAACAGCCTACATCCGCGGGTCTGTTCAGCTCAGAGTGCAGCTCTGCTCTGTTTTTCCAGGGCTCAACAGAGAAGTGGGATCAGAAAGTAAGCTGGGGTTTTTTATCTGAGTCTCTGCTGCAGCTCTGCGCCTGCCTGCCTGCCTGCCTGCCTGCACGTGCTTGATTTTTTTTTTTTTTCCTTCTTCATCCACTCCAGCAGCAGCAGCAGCAGCAGCAGCAGTAGCAGAAGCCTATCTGAAGACAGTTGTTGCATATCAATCGGAGCGCAGGGCGCAGATCCATCACTGAGCCACAGGCGGGGAACTTCAAGCCTCGTGTTGCCTGCTGCTGTGTCTACAAATCGCGCAGCGGAAATGAATAGTAGTGTAATTTTAAGATGAGGAAAGCTCGTGTCAGCAAAGTGTGAGGGCAGGAACTCGGGTAAAGCTGGTGGAAAAGCCACCGTCTTGTTAGTAAATGATGGCTTTACATGGCAGTGTGGTTCAAGTCAAGATGACTCAGCTGTTTCCAGATTGTTCTGTGGTGTTTGCCTGGTGGATCCCACCACGCCTTAACGTCTCTGTCACCGATTCAAAGTTCTGACCGCGGGTGTTTCTTCAAAGTTTTTATTTTTTCAGCCAGCCTCCCCTGACCCCCGGGTTTCCTGAGCTCTGCTTTTATGTTCAATCATCTGATTCACAAGACAGATATCGATTTATTTTCTCACCAGAGGCACCAGATGTCCCGGTTTGAAACGCGCCGCCACCGTGTTGGTGACTCCCTGTCCCAAAAGTGGAAACGTTTCCACGTCTTTGTGTCTACATGCGTCATTCAGTGCCCTGCATGGTTTCTGCTGCACCTCAAATTGGAGCCTTCTCAAGCTAAATAAAGGCCAGTGGGTCTTATGTAACCAGAGTGGATGTGGACGATAACACAACAGAAGACATGTTAGTTTTACTCAGGCTGAACAGAACTGGGGCTTGACTGAGCTTCTGTTTTTTGGGGTTTTTTTTTTCGGGAGTCTATTCTTTATACATGGTGAAAAAAAAAAAAACTTAAAATATGATTACAACTTGATTGTTTTGGTTGACCTCCCCAAAAATATAATGTGGCAAATTTTACTATCAACAAGCAAGCTCTAATTGAAAGTTTCTGTTTAATAAGGACAAGCGGCTTGTTTCTATTATTAAAACTCTCCTTCAGCTCCATTTGTCTAAATGTTCTGTTGCATTGCGTGTTAGAACGGCTCCTAGCGGCTGGATTAAGTAGAGATGACGCTGCATAAAAACACACAATCAATGAAATACTTCAAACCTGTTTGTACCTGTTTCTTTTACCATTCAACACACATTTGAAGTGTTTTCCAGCCAAGTAATGAAGACCTTCATTACAGTGCGTTCACACAAACGCGTCTGATGCTTCAACCTGACTCTGATTGGACAGTCTGACCGTCTACAGCTGGACAAAATGAATCAAAGATGCAGAGAGAAAATTAGTTTCTGTCATTTAATTCATGTGGATTTAAAATAAAACTCAAAGTTTCCACAGTGATTCAGGAGCTGAGTGATGATCAGCCTCTGTGGACTCTCAAGTATTTTGGCCTATAGGGAAAAGGCTTTTCTACCTTGGCTCCCAGAGTTAGCTGTGGCTGTAAGCTGTTTACTACTAGCTGCTGTGGGAGCGGCTCCGCCTCACCCCTAGTGATCGACTCCTTGCAGCTGCGCAGCGCCGCCATTCCCCTGCTCGGATCTCTGAACAGCTGCCTCTCAGACTGCCAGGATCTCATCGTACTCTCAGTCTCTGATACTCTTTGTCAGTTGCTAATAAGAATGATCGATCCGCCATCATCATCATGGAAATCCTCACTGCGCTCAGAACAGAGCGTCACTGCATGCTGAGTGTTCATTCTTCAAGTAATCTTTGTATACAGAACATAATACACTCCTTGCAGAGCATCGACTTTCCCTTTAACACAATTTTATATTGTTTCACATTAACAGCTTTTACATTTTCCAGTTAAAGTACCTACATTTCTGCTCACTTGAACTAGCAACAGGTAAGACGAGGTGAGTCTCCTCAGTCTGTGTAAGTCAGGTGATGGAAGATGAGTTCAGACGATGTGGATGGAAGCTGCCACCACCCACCGTCTCTCAACGGGAGAAAGTTCGTTTAGTCCAGGAAAAGTGTGCACCAGAAAGCACCTTGATGACCTCTCAGCTCTTGGAATAGCCTGCTGTCACCTCGCTGGTAATTACCTGCCACTCAGGGCAGTGGACAGACCCACAAAAAGATGGGAGTGGCAGTCAGAGATCCGGTCCAGACAGCGAGGAAAGCAAGAGTGTAGAAAAGACAAGGAGGGCTCAGAGGATGGTAATGAGGCCCGTGAAGCAGCGCGGGCTGACAGAGCAGCAGGGCTGGACTGGAGGCACAGCCATGATCCTCATCTATGGAAGTCAGATTAGGAGCTTTTATCCAGGGGACATCGTTGTTTTCCACCTCAATACTTTCAATACCTTTGTACGCTGATAAGAAATTAAATCAAAGTCCAAAAGCAAGCATGGTCACTGCATTCATCTACTTTTAAAATATACTTCACTGTCTTTAATCGTTCATGCTCCTCATAATCTGTTATAATTACTTTTTATTCATTATCATCAAAATTTTATGCTTGCTGAAGTGTGTAATTTTCACTATATGCCATCTTTGACTTTAGGTGTGTTGGACAGTACAGATTCCAGGAAGGACTGATTGTTTTTTTTTATACTTTTGCTTTTAATGCAGCATGGAAGAAACAGGAGAAATCTGGAAATGTATCATGTTCACTTTTTCTCCTTTTTACTTGATTGAGATTTTAATTAAACAGAGGATACTTGATAAAAACGAGCAGGAGTCATTCTATCTATGGATACTTAACAAATCCCACCTTTTTATTCTAAAAGTTAAAGAAACTAGATCCTGACATCCTTCAGATTTCACTTTCCTGGTTAGCTAAAGTGTGTCTCCTTCTTCTCACTACCTGCTTTATTCCTCTTGGCAATATTTTCCATAAATTCAACATCAGTTTCTATTACTTTGCTGATGATGCTCAGCTCTTCTTAACTACTTCATCAAACTACTTCATTCCTTGGTTTCTCCTTCTCTCAATCAGAAGAGACATCCGGGACAAAAGCGACTCAAAACTCATCTCCTCGTTAGCCTTTTCTGTATAATCTCATTTGGTTTTTTTTCTTTTACTGCTTTTTGCATTTATTTTCCCCTGTGCATTCTTGGATTGTTCTTTTCCCTTTCTTGTAAAATGTCCTTGGGAGTCTTGAAAGGTGCTAACAAATAAAATGCATTATTACAACAGTTTTGGCTGAAGCTAGCTAATTTGCTTAATTAGTCCCTTGTTGGGGACTGATATAAACTGTTTTTATGGTCATCTAATAAAAACAATTTAATGCACGTTTTAAAACATGAATGTGAAAGAGAACACTAATTAAGGTAAGACAATATAAAAAACAAAAAAAAGTTCCTGCTAAACTAAATTTCACAAATGTTCTTAGAAAGCACTCACTCTCCCCAAAAGTTATAAAATGCAACCAGTAAGATTTAGTAAAGTACCAAGTATACTGCAGGACAGCAACTGGTAATTTGCAACAAATTTTAAGCAAAGTAATGAGCAGATTGAATGTTTTAGAGAATGACTCCATAAATGGGAATTTCTACAAAAGTTCCAAGAAAATATCTTGAGTTATGTGAAAGTACAAATCAGGAAAGTTTTAGAATGTAGTCAGTAAGTAACCAGAGACAGAAACGGTTTGTTACAATCAGGTTCCAGGGAAGAACACAAAGTTCGATGGAAACATTTCAGAAAAGTTCTGGAACGTAACCTCTGAGAAGTAAAGTCCAGTCACCGTTGACCTGGTGAGGTTCTAGAGGCTCTTGAACGCCACCACCATTTTGTTAGACTGTGCTAGCTAGTCTAGCTAGTCTAGCACCGTCTCTACTGTGACATCAAAACCTGTCTTCACTGTCACAATTGACAACAGTGTTAGTCTACTTGTTGCATTTAAAGTAACATGATGTGTGATGACAGAGGGCAGAGGAACATTATGATCCAGTTTGTGTGATTGCATGCAGTGATTATAATGAGGCCCAGAGTGGACTGCTAAAAAAAACCAGAGCAGCAGTTTGCTGCTGGAGTGATCATCCTGGGCCTGAGAGCATCAAGAAGAGCAAACAGGCAGCAAAAAATATAGAAAAGAAAAGAAAGAAATTTCATTTTGTTTCCAAGCTACCTGTGCTTACTTTGAAACAGGCGCTAAAAGCTGAGAAAACAGAAGGAAAATCAGCAGCAGTAAGGTTCATCTCCATCTAGTTGGTCACTCGTCTCGCCTAAATGCCCCAGAATGTCAGACTATTTGGCAAATAATGTGTAAAACAAATGTCAAATCTTTTTTAATTCCCATCACTGCAGTGAGAAGCCATGTTTAATTCATAGCTGTGTATAATTTATGCAGGTCTGTGTTCAAAAATGCTCTGAACACTGGCAGTTAAGTTGAAACAAACAAGCTAATGATGGATTCCCGCTTTCAAGTTTTATGATTTTCTCATCAAAGTTTCCTTCTTGTGGAGTGATGGAGGTAGCTGTGAATGTCAAACCCCGACTGAAACGAAACAACAAAACCAAATAGCTTCATGTGGGAACGATGGTACTGGCTTCATTTGGACTTTTGACAGTTTTGAGCTTTAATTTGCTTTATCTTTCTTTACCTTTCTTAATCCTTATTGGCAGGAAACCAACAGGATATTGGATATTGTTTCCACTGGGAACGAGCAATAGGTAAAGAATGATTCAAAGTGAGTTGATGAAACAGGAAAGTTCACATATTGCATTCAGGATCTGATTCTTGCCATTTAAAATGTGGTGCATATGAATGAAGTATAAGAATGCAAAGAGTATGGAAGAGGATCTTTTTGAGTTTTATCAGATAGACCTGTATTTGACATTTAGATTGACCCTTAAAGCTGCAGTATGTAACTTTTATGAAAATATATTTTTTTACATATTTGTTAAAACTGTCACCATGTCGTGATGGTCTGCTGTGAAATGAGCTGCTATTGTTGTCTGAACAACAATTGGTTGTTTTTGCTCCACTCCCGATCAAAGCAACCAATCAGAGCCAAGAGGAGGGTCTTAAAGCTGTCAATCAACATCATGTATTCGCTGCTAAATGTGTTAATGGCAGATAAACAACTTACTGTTACAGAGAAACCGTTTATCTGCTATCATTGGTGACTGTACTAACTAGCAGTAGCATTCACAACCGCGTAGCAGACAGCCAGGGTAGGACATACAGTAGGGGAAGAGCAGCGCCACACAGAAGGTGATTAACATCGCTAAGAACCGCCTCCTGGCTCCGATTGGTTGTTTCTTGTTAGCACTGGGAGAAGGCCGACGTTAAAACTGTCACACCAAACTGCCACAACAATTCTGTAAAAAAAGATTTTTCTTAAAAGTTACACACTTTAAAGGATCGTCCATATATACTGGCACGCCCGATAAATATGAATAAAAGACCTTGAATGAAACCATTCCATGCAGGTAAGCACTGCTTGGATATGTTTAATAAACCACTGTCAGGTTTATTAATATCATGAACATAATATGAGAGCTTATCACTCTCATACTCTTGAACAGGTCAGAGTAAAAAGTCGAGTCACTTCTGACTTACAGAGTCTCAAACAAGCCTTTATACCAGAGGACAAAACGCAAGGGAAACAGAGGGAGACATTCTGGCTCCCTTGCAGGTGCAGAAACAATATTTCTATCAGAGAAACCTTCAGAGTGTTAGATCAGACAGTAAGTTCATTATGGGAAAGTTTATAAGCATCAAAATAGAGACATAACATCACTATTGACTTAATAAAGCTATAAAGTATTTGCCTGTAATAACATCTCCCAACCACAGTCGATATGAACCGTGAACCTTCATAAATCACCAAATGACTGAGAAAATGGCTCCTCTGGGCTTTTCAAGACTAAACTCATGGTTTTGCTCTCTGCTGAAGTCTCCTTGCTATCAGAATCATTTCTAAAGTCTTAAAATTCTTTGTATGCTTTTTCCACTTAAAAAATACAAATTTCATCAGTTGATATTAGTCTTGACTGTAGTGTTTAAAGGTTTTGCGAAAATATCCTAGTTTTTTTTCCTAACTAAACAGAACTAAAAACAGAGAGTTTGAACATATAGCAAAGCAAATGTTTTTTTCACCAGAAGTCGAGCTAAGATGTTCGACTCATTAGCGGTAATGTAATAGTTAAACCTACCAAAGCATCGAGTTATAACTCAGAGAACAAACACAAAATGCAAAAATGTTACACATTTATCTTTACTGAATGTAAGATAATTACTTGATTGCATTATAAAATGTCATACTGTCCCTTTAAATAAAAAATGTTGGTCTTCTTTGGGGTTTTCAAGATAAAAGATCTAATCCAACACAGAAGTTACAATTTATTCACACACAGAAAACCAACCACCTTACATGACCCGGGAGAAACAAGAGAGGATCTGATTGGTTGAGCTAAAGAGAGAACCCTGAACCTGGATCCTCTCTCTGTTCACTGACCTGTTCACAGAAGCAGTTTGTTCAAACTCTTAACAGCAGCCTGGTCAATAATTTATTCTTCCTCATCTTCATCTTCTGTCTTGGCAAAAAAAAATTAAAATAGAAATAAAGTAATGCATCACCTTCGAACCAGCTTCCTGCCAAACGATTCAGAGAACATGAGAGGTGCAGCTTTCCTCAAATGTACAACATGAGTCTGCTGAGGAACAGAGCCAGAGCAGAAAGCTGCTGCACTCATTCAACAGGAACCTGGTTTGGGTCGACTGAGCTGGAACTGATTGTCTGCCTGCTGTGATGTTTATGGGAGAGTTTCTTTTTCAAAAATAGAAAAAAAAATAAATAAATCTTTATTTTTGTATAGTTAGACGTCTGAGGAATTCCATCAGAACCTCCCTGGAATCCGCAGAGGATTCTCTTCAAGTCTGAGAGCTGCAGCAACGATGGGAGGAACCTCTGCTGCTCATACAGATGTTTGCACAGCTGATTAAATACATATCTGGCCATAGATCTCTCTCCACTTTGTAGAAAAACTGTGTAGAGATAAATTGCTCATTAGAAGTCTCCACGTCTTTGAAAACATCCGCCGGTTCGACGTTATGAGCGGCGCCTGTGAGCCTTTGATTAATGATGCTCCTCCCCAGCCGTCTGCTCCCTAATGCAATATGCATGCATTGTTTTGTTTTTTTTTCTTCCCCTTTCGTTTCCTCCCACCACTCTAAACGGACTGATTACATGCGCAGCAGAAATGAATAATACGGATTGATTTGGTTCATTTCATTTGCATGTGTGCGCAGCTTTCATTTGAAGCTTCATAGGGAAGTCAGTAAACAGAGGGAGCGAGAATCTGTTTCCACACGGTTTGGTCCTGTCCAAGTTCGAGTGGGTTTCAGTGTGGAAATTGAGTCACACTGGACCGATTCGGCTGAGCTGCCTTCAAGCTCATTAGAAGTTTTCAATTAGAGGCCGACTGAAGTCCGGAGCGCAAGCAGAATCCCAAACTCTCCGGCCTTTTTTAGCCATTCCCTTTGCTGCTGCAACGGCTCTGAATGAATGAACTGCAGTGCAACATGAAGAACAGCATTTACTGTGGTTAGCATCTAAAAGCAAATATCTCAGAAATGAACAGTTGTCAAGATTAAAATATCTAATTAAATGTAACATTTTGGCACAAAAAAATGACAGTATGTCTTGTTTAAACCTTGTTCTCTCTG
This sequence comes from Poeciliopsis turneri, assembly GCA_922788865.1. Taxonomy (NCBI): domain Eukaryota; kingdom Metazoa; phylum Chordata; class Actinopteri; order Cyprinodontiformes; family Poeciliidae; genus Poeciliopsis; species Poeciliopsis turneri. The sequence continues at coordinate 817,689 of CAKLNU010000176.1, forward strand.
TAAAGTAAAAAAACAACAGCCTTTTACTGCTGACAAGAAAATATTCACTCCACTCAAATATAAATAATACATTACAAAATACTGAACATAATAATATATTTTGCTGCATAAAGTCTCTTCAGTGTTTGTGCAACACAGATTGAAGGTTATCAAACCATAATGTTGTGATTGTTATTGATCAGAAATATCTCAAAAGAAGCGATTCAAAGCTTTCTGCCTATCAGAACCACCTTGTGCCAAGACATGAGAATCCTGTGTGCAGACTGATCAAACTTCAACCAACTCAATGACTTTACACGTTTTTGTTTGGTGAAAACAACCAAAATCTGCCATGTTTTCTCACATATATTGGTAAAACCTGCTGGCAGAAGCACATTGAGGATCATGCATTAACTGCAGCTGTACAGCATAATGCTAAACTTTACAGCAGCTCCAAAGATTTCAGAACCTGTCCTAGCAACAGCACCTGCAGTCTGCTCCTTGATCCGGTTGCGCTGAACCTTCTGCACCATCGTCAAAACAATTTGGAGAAGGTAGCTCCAGGCAGAGCCAGCGGGCGAATCCCAGACGCCTCCCTGATCTATTCATCTCTGCATAATGAAACCCGGACCTGCTCCAGGTGCGCCATCTCTGACAGAAAACGTTTCCGGTAGCTTTGGAAACCCAGCAGAAACCAGGACGCAGACCGGATATGGTGTGTTTCATCGTCTCATCCCACTCAGTGTCTGACTGACCACAAAGCCTCCTGTCTCATTGGCAGTGCTGCAGAAATCGAACAGATTATGAGGACGTTTTGGGATAGCATGTGGGTGTTTTTCTGTTTTCCTTGCCTAAAGGAGCCTCTTCTCATAAATGAGATCTCCTCTGGTAGAACGCTAGAATGCCTGTTGCAGATTCCTTCGACTCTTCTTCAGCTCTCTGCAGAGGAAACACCCGCTGCATCTTGACATTCTCTGCTGTGTGTTTTAGAAACGGACCTTCCCCCTTTCACCCCCCCCACCTCTCCGTTTCGCCCGGCCTTCCCCCTTCAGACGGTTTCTGTAAAACATCTGCTGTCTCCATGGTCAGGCTCCTGGGTTTTTTCCTCTCCTCCCTTTGAGTTCTTTCTCTCGCTCTTATTTCCAACATTAGCCTTCACGTTTCATTTTCAGACACTTTGATCAGTTTTGTGTGATGCACATCATCATGCGAGTCCTCTCACACAGCCAGAGGCCACCATCATTATTATCAATCAAAACACAGTCTAGAGCATTGCAGCACGCCAAACTCCATCTGCAGCTTTCTTAATTATATGTAAAAGTCCTGCTGGCTTCAAAAGGTGTGTGTCTCTGGATGATGTCGTGTGTGTGTGCGTGTGTGTGTGTGTGTGTGTGTGTGTGTGTGTGTGTGTGCGTGTGTGTGTGTGTGTGTATTGTCTCCCTGACAACATTCTGGAGCTCCAACTTAAACCTTCATCCTTTATATTGACTTGAACTCTGTCTGTGTTTGATGTCTTTCTCTTCCCATTTTGTTCGTCTGGTTTCTTCTTCTCGCCGCAGTCTGAGCTTCTCCAGCCCGACATCATGAGCTTGTTTTGTTTCACTGGTGTTTTTTCTTTCATCTCCTCTCACCAACATCAAACAGACATCATCATATGAAATTGACATTTTGAGCTTTACATCATGTTATAGTCTCCCGTGGCAACCACTCAACCGTTCTAAGCACTTGGGTGGACCTCATTCCGCTCCGCCTCACGGAGCACTTTCACTTTCACCCACGACTCCCCACTCAGCTCCTGCAGACTAGCCAGCAGCAATTGGCAAACACCTGGTGGAGCTGCTTCTCAGTGAAACGCTGGTAAAAATGTTGTTAAAGGGTTAACAGAGGAATCATATTGTGTTGACTTCCTAAGACTGACTTCATGACTTTCAGAAAAAGGAGGGGTTCTTAAAGGGACAGAGTCCCAATTTCAAGGCATTGAATTGCAAAGAAACAATTTTTTTAAAGTAATATTTGTTATATTTAGTATCTTTCTCACTGAAGGTGACACAGTTACTTGAGTTGTGTGATATAATGGCAGTGTGTGGCTGGAAAACACCAATGTGCTGACTCGTGTTCATAAGCCCAGCTGCTAACAGTGAAGCCAGTGTGTGTGATGCAGGAAGTAGCGCAGTCTCTTCCTCATTTGTGACTATTAATAAAAGGAGCTGCTTCTGGAATAAAACAACTCCTTTGATGTGAGACTAATTAAGAAAGACATGACAAGTGAAAGAAAACCCTGTGAATTGCATAGAAGGGGATTAGCAGCAGCACTGCAGTTATTATGGCCTTTATTATCCGTTTGCTCTGACTGTGTTTCAGCTGTTAAGAGTAATCAAACAGGCCAGCGGGGGAGCTGGCTCCCTGGTGGGGCGTTTTACCCCCCACCTCCCCAGCGCCTCACCCAAATGTAAAAATCAATCGATATCAATCTCAGGGAACAAAATATAGGATTCTGAGATGAAAATGTCACCACAAAGGTCCAGCAATCCCATCATGTATATATTAAAACAGATTTGGGATGTTTGAGAGCAACAATCAGTAATTTTTTATATTTCTCCTAATATTTTCCAAATGACTGAAAGTGTCGGCTGCTTGAAGATCCCAGGATTGAGGCACTGCAGGCCTCAGAGGTTTAACGTTGTAAAGTCTTTGATCGCAGCCCAAACACCCCTCAACCTCCACAAACAGTTCCTCCCTGAGTGAAAAGTTACTCTGCGGCTCCTGAGCAAGAAACTGAGAGCTGCAGGTGGAGTTTGGACAAGACAAGTGATTCAGCTGCACTGTGTGTCACTGCCAAACGCAGCAGGCAGCGTGGAGCACCAAACACACACACACACACACACACACACACACACACACACACACACACACACACACACACACACACACACCTACTAGCTTTCAAACCGGGGGGAAGGGGGAGGAAGGGTACAAACACATTCATCTGACACTGGATCACTTTGAACCCTATCAAGTCTTGTCCCATTTTAGAACGAACCAGGAACGCACAGGTTGTATCGCTGCAGCGCTCACGCTGCTCACGCTGCTCTCTGTTGCAGAAAATTGGGCATATAATTACCACTAGAGTGGATTTGCTTACTCATCTCCTCCGCTGCAGATAAATGGAAGCAGCGCGCCGTCGCACACCTTGTTCCCATCGGTTCAGCCGAGTGGGACAGGTGGTGTCGGACAGTCAGCGGGGAGGGGAGGCTCCTACCTACAGCGCTGGCATCCTCTCCTCTTCTCCGACGCACTTTCACCACCCACGCACACGGGCCCTGCAGATGGGCTCCGGTGTGGCACGAAGCCCGATGCTCCTGCCCAGGCCTCCGCCGCATGCTAACACATTTTGACTGCGAGACATTTAAAACCTGCAGGAACAAGGTCAAAGAAGAGGAAGATGAAAAACAGGCCAGAAGCTGTGGATTGGTTTGTGGACTGAGACAATGTTTAGGAGATTTATAGAAGATCTGAAGATTTTCTCTGCTAGATTATGAAACTTTTCATCCCATGAAGGAGGCCTGGACGAATGAAGGAAGGTGTTCAGATCAGATGAGAGTTACAGTCACTATAAGTGACTCCCTGAAGAGGAGGACAATTAAGTCAGTGGCAGCATCATGCTGTGGCGATGATTCTGTTCAGCAGAGACCGGTTGCCATGGAGGTAAAAGGATTACTCAAACATGTCAAACTCCAGTCCTCGAGGGCCGCTGTGCTGCAGATTTTAGATGTGTCACAGGTACAAAACACTGGAATGAAACGACTTAATTTCCTCCTCATTGTGTGGATCAGATCTCCAGAGCCTTAATGAGTGAATTATTCTTTCAGGTGTGGTGCAGCAGAGGCACATCTAAAAGCTGCAGGGCAGAGGCCCTCCAGGACTGGAGTCTGACTCCTGAGCATTAAAGAATCAATGATGATGTAAAGACAAAAAAAACGTTTATCGAATAATGCTGCTCCTTTAGAGCTGAAGAATTTGAAATACCTCCACTGAACCTGAGTAGCAGCAGGGATGGGAGGAGGAGAGTAACAGTCGGTGCATCCATGCAGCTGTGGGGTTGCAGGAACCTCCTGACCTTCCTATCAGGAGGTCAGCATTAATGACCGGCACAAACATCACCTGTCCAAAAGGAAGGAAAGGAGATTTAAATGATCCCGTCATCAACCACTGACTGCAGCTTTATGGCGATTAAACCTTTTCATCACCCATTGATGTGCTGCAACAAAACCTCCCAAACAGGATTAGGCTGAAGTGTGAAACACAACCACTTCTGATGCTACGGTCCTTTTAGAAAATCTGCTCACAATTAGGGGGGCTGCAGCGCTTTAGGGCAGGATTAGCGAACAAAGAGATGGGAGATACACTGAATGGAGCATCCAACGCTCTTCCCTTCCCTGAACTTTTTGCTGCGCCATCAGCTCCTGGCAGAGAGCATCCCGTCGCCCCTTCCGTCCCTCACGCCGCGTCATCTGTGTCTGGATGAGTTAGTGCTGCTGGGGTGGCAGGCAGACGTACTTCGCTTTAGCCCCGAGAATGGAGGGGGGGGGAAGAAAGGGGACCACATTCATTCATCAACAGGATGCGCAGTGCAATTGTGGCAGCAAGAGTAAAGTAGATAAATGGCTAATCACCTGAAGGAATGAGATGATTCATCTCTTCCTCATATTATGCTGGTTGAAGGACCGCCAGCGGGGATCCATCAGTGTCTGCTACAGAGCAGACAATCCTGTTTGTTACACTGTGTGAACTCTGAGTGTTTACACCCATTAAAAAAAAAAAAAAAAAACTTAATTAAAACAAAAAAGTGTTTTCAGTGAACATAGAGCTGCTATGGATAAAAACAGAAGTGAAGAGTGCAGTTTTGCAGAATTAACAAGTCAAGTGGGATAATTGTAGCTTTTGAGATTAACAAGGAAGATCCTATCAGGCTTAACAACCTGATCGTTGAATGAGTCGATTTTTATCATCAGTGATAAAATATCTGTTTATTCTGGCAGAAGTAGTGATCTGTACATATAGCTTGACTGATAAAATGGTTATTAAATTGCAACAAAACCTTGTTATCAAACCACAATGTATTAATTTAGCTTTCTCAAATCCTTGCAAGGTGATCGTCACAGTCTGCAAAGAAATATATTTTATTAATGCAGTTAATATAAACATTTGGGCTTTTCCAAAAAATAACAATAAAATATTTACTGTAAGGCAAAACAGCCTTCGTACAGAATAATCACTGTAACCATATATTATAAACACTGAACGGTTTCACTAATGCAATTATCCTCATTTATATGGTACAGTGACAGGACCAAGATAGTAGTATTAATCTTAAAGAGTAGTTTAGAAAATCACTAATATCACTAATAAATCACTGTATTGCACGTACTAAAGAACATAGAGCTACAATTAAATAGAAGCACATTTCACATCAGTGCTCGCAAAATATTTGCAAAAACTTCAACAAACAAAATTCTTCATCTTTCAATCTTTGACTCAGGCTTGAAAACTAAAGACCAACACAAAACTGTGCAGCTTGAAACAAACTCTGACAGGACAAAACAATTTAAAGTGTCACTTGCAGAATAATAATTTAAAAAAAGGATTTAAAAATATGAACTACTATGCCTTAATCCTATTTACAAAAAAAGATTTTATGCCAAATATGTTGAAACCACACGGGCCCCATAAAGTGTTGCCCATTCCCAGATAGCCCACATAAAAAAGGACTAGGGCCTACAAATCCATGCCCAGGTCCAACCCATGAACGGTCAGCACATGCTGATGACATGTGGGTTCAATGTGGTCAAACCACATGGGTCCAAAATAGTGTTTCCTGTTTGTGTCCCATTCATTGCTAGCCCACATAAAAAAATGACTAGGGCCTTGTTATTAATTCTTCAATGGCTCATATCTATGCTTTTATTTTGAAGTGCTTCCTTTTATTTTGAAGGAAGTTTGTTCTGTTTAGTTTCTTCTTCTTGAAGCTGCTCAGCTGGTCTGTTCTCTGTTGAGACCTGAGCTGCAGTCACTGATGATGAGAGTCATGTGACATGAATATAGATCATTACTACTGACAGAGTTGTTTAGCTGCTGGTATATCTCTATAGTTTGTTAATATCTGTTTTACTCTTAATATGTTTTATTAAAACTATCTACCATTAAACTGTTAGTTTTGAACTTTGACTAGTTAGTTAGATTGGTTCTGAGTTTTGCATCATTTAAATTTAAAGTTCTTATTAATTTATTAATTTCACAGAGGGAATTAATGCTCATATTTTTAACTTACTTGTGAATTGTTATATTTACATTTTTTCAATAATTTTAGTAATTTAGAACCTTTATTTATTACTTTTGTATTTTCAGAAACTGCTTGAATTTATTTGCATCGTTGACATCACTCTTCAGTGAACCTATTGAAACACCTGATGACCAGCGTGCTTTCTGACCGGAGCCCTGTAGTGGTCAGTTAACAAAATCCACCAACAAAAGTCAAAATCCTCAGTAGGCCTACAGACATAAGCATGTACGGTCAGCACATGCTTATGTCATGTGGGTTCAATGTGGTCAGCTCCCTATGTTGGGCTGTACAGAAACTACATGGACCCCACAGTGTTGCAGTTAGCCCACATTATTGCTGAATAGGGCCCATGCATTTAGCCCATATGGGTCCTATTGTAGGTTAACCACATGGATCCCATGCAGTGAGCCCAGATTAAACCCATGCCCACTCATTACCCATGTAGCCCACAATAAACTCATATGGGGCCCATTCATGCATGCTGGTGAAGTATTGATACAAAAACAGGCATATTTTTCATTACTAGGCCTGAGCAGGAAATATATTGACTTTTTGAACGTCTAACTTTTTGTCCGCCAGCAAAAACTCACCGAATTTTGCTGCCGTTAGTGAAAATGTACTATAATTGTTTTGCAAAAGTCGCAACAGGAAGAGCTCAACAGCTGGCGACTTTCAAAGCATCTTCTGCATTTACCTCGTTGCAAAGGTCAGAAGTTTGTCACTTCTGTGTCGTGTGGCCAGGAGAGGCAAGTGAGGCAGAGCCTCACCTGTCATAATGGAAAAATAAAATGATAAGTAACTTTGATTGCTACTTTAACCCTGTGGTTTCTACTGTAAACTATTTTTTATTCAGCTTAACCAATTTTGATTATTTTTTCTTCAAAATTGCTGCATTTTCTTAATTTCCCATTTGAATGCTGGGAAGTGAAGCTGATGAGGCAGCAGTGAGCTGATCATCACCTGGGATTGATCAACCTTTGACCAACTGCACTGGCTGCCGGTGGTTTTATACACATGGATTTTTTCAATGTAAAATAAGAATCTAGTTTGTGTTCATAATAAAAGACTCTCAAGTGCTTTTAATAATCATAAAATAAACATTAAGTCTAAAACCGTACAACTGCAACACACTGACTGTTCTGCTCGTTGTGTGGGAAATATTTGGTTTTTTTTAGGGGCATTGTTGTCAGTTGCTATGGCAACGAGTCTGTGTGTAGTCTGGCCTGCAGAGAGAGATGGTTTTGAGTTGTACTTTTTTTCCCTTTGTTGTGGAGAACAGCACGAAATTAATAAAATTAATAAAACCTGTGTGTCCAAGTTTCATTGAGTTATCAGAATTATTCAGCTGCTATGGATGGGATGTAGTAGAAAAGTATTTTTTCCCTCCAGCGTTGTCCACATGGGCGAAATTTCCTTATATACACAGTAACATGTCAAAAAATGTATATATCTGATTATGATTAAGTCAGTGCCTCACCGCACATCACTGTCACACTTCCAGAAGTCTCCTGCAGCCAGGGGCCGAGGTCAAAGTGCAGGCCTGGTCTACAACAAGCAGGACGCCAGCCATGTTGAATTGAACTTGTTTTTTTTAGTAGTTTTTAAGCTCTGAATATCATCGAACGTTTCTTGGCTTGAAAATCGGTGAGTTTGGGGATCAAAAGTGATGAAAATCCTGACTTTTCCTGCAGGTTGAAGTGGAATCACACCATGGCCAGAGGTTTGGCTATAATTTCCACGAATATTTCATCTGAAATATTTTTTTCCTTCACATCACAACCAGTAAGATTTTTTTATATGTCTGATGCTGATCAGCATCTTCAATGGGGTCAAAATCAGTGTTTTCTGGCTGCCTAATTATTTCATTACTATTTTCAACCAATTCAGCTGGAGAAATGGCAACAAGGTCTGTCGCTGTAAAGAATTACAAATGTCTCCACTGCGTCAACAACATATTTCTGAGCCACTGCATGCTTTGCGTGTTAACAAAAAGGCATTTTTCTGAAAAGAGAAGTTGTGCCACTGGACTGACAATGCAGCAAAAGCTCAGAAACAAACAAGAACCTCTGCAAATCCTGCAGAAGTACTGACACAGTAGTTTTAAAGATCACAGGCCGGGTCTGACTGTTTGGAGGTAAAAGTGACTAACTGCAGCATCTAAACGTGAAACAAAAAGGCCAACTTGGCCAGAACCATATAGCAGAAATGAGTGTATAAATCTAGATTACATCCATTTAGTTTACAAGCAGGAAAGATGCACCTGAGTGGAGCAGAGCAGCTGTTTACAAAACATGATGCGAGAGTTCCTGCCAACCACAGTTCAGCCCCCCCCCCCCCCCCCACACACACATCCGTTTATCTGTGGGTGTGCAGCCCCCTCAACGCTCCCACACAGTAAACTGTTTCCTGGGCCAGAAACCAGCCATCGCTAGGCAACAGGGGGAAACCTGCAGCACGGGGCCGACTCCGTTGCTGCTCGAACTGAGTGGCCTCATGATACATCATGATACATCACTGACGGAACACAAAAGCCCAAAGGAAGAGCTTAAAATTGCGCAAGTAGGAATTACGAAAATAAATGTTTATTAGAAGCATGGCAATCAAAAAAAGCTGATATTTTAGTAAGTTTTTGCGCTAGGTTGAGGTGGTTTTTCCAGCTGTATCGAAATAGATGCATTTCGCACAACTCCAATCAAAACACTGCTTTTATATCACAAGTGATGTGAAAAAAATTGCTTGTGATCAACAGTTACGACTGGCTGAGACGACGAAGAAGACAACAGGAAGTGGTAGGAAAATGAACGACTTGAGCAAAAGTATTCACGTGTGTCATTAGTTGTGCTATTTAAGGGAAACACAATTGGGAAGTTTGGTTTTCTCCACATTATCGGAATATTGACAGTTTTGTGCACATTTCTCAACTAAAACAGCTTCCCAGCTCTTTGGGAAGCTGGAGCATGCAAACTCCAGCCAGCTCTCTGTGAGGTCACCGAGCCGCCGTCTGGAACAAGCTGCAGTCTTGTTTGAGAAAGTCCGTAACTTGAAACTTCTCCACCCGATTCTTGTTTTTGACATCATTGCTGTTATTTGTTTTTGAGTCACTTCATCCTAGAAAGATCAGGATAACCGAGGAGCTGAGATGATAACCATCCAGGAGAATTTAACCAAATAGTTTTGCTTTATTGACCATATAAGATGCCTTCACAGAGGTAAACAAAAACAGACAACTGATATGCTTGAAATGAAAAAGAAAAACCCACATTTTATTGCACTTAAGTTATAAGAAAATAAAATTCTAAGTGAATCAAACAAATACACAATCCCTTTCAGGTTTTTTTTGTCTGTTTTTAGTTTGTTTGTTTGTTTTTTTTTTGCTGTTTTTTGCCAGGCAGTTTTACATGAACTGAACAAAATAAAAACACCTGCAACAAATCTGATTTCTCAAACCAGATCATAAATTAAAATCAGACGGAGAAAACAACAGGAGGGGATAGAGCGAGATTGTTTTCTTTCGTTCGTTCGTTCTTTTTTTTTTTTTTTTTAATATACAGTGTTATACCACTTTCACAGTTCGGCTGGAGCTGTGACTCTGGGAGGTTTTGAGACAACTTGTTTTGGCTACAAGGTGTTTTGTCCATGTTCGTTTCGGTGGAACACCGAGACGCTCCGCGGCCCGACCTGCCAGCTGATGCTTGATGGTGGTCTCCTCTGTTGCTTCAGACACCTGTGGAGGGGAAAAACAAAACAAAAACCAAAACAAAAAAAACAGTCTCACACAGACATATGGGCCATTCTCTCATTCACAAGTTAAAATCAGTACATCTGTTAGTTTGATTTCTTTTTTAACCTCTTTTTTTTTTTTTTTTTGAAGCCAGTCCACGCAGCATTTTGACATTTTTCCCAAAGAACAGGCTGGAGAAGCGTTGTCCCGAGGAATGTGATAACAAGCTGCCAGCTAACACGCTTTAACACACACACACCAACACGTACGCACACACACACACACACACGTTCTCTAACAGTGTTACAATTCCCCCTCGTTTGTGTCTCCTGTCAGTTTCTGTCGGACGCGCTCCCTCCTCGTAGCCTCAAACGCAGAGGCACGTTTGGCTCAAGTTTCAGTGGCAAAAAACAAAACAAAACAAAAAAACAAATGCGGAAAAAAAAAAAGAAAGGGTCGGAGGATGGTGATCACGTCACTTTTCTGGTTTAAGTCCAAACGTACAGAGTCCTGTGAGGAATTTCGCCTGTGGACTAAAACGTCACAGCAAGTAGAAGCTCCGTTCTCTGGTTCCGGTTCCTCTAGCAGCATTAGATTCAGTTGGCCACTCGGGGGGGGCGGGGTCAGGGCAGGTTGGGGTCAGGGCAGGTCGGGGTCAGTGGATAGTAGAGGTGTTTGTCCTCAGCCCTCCAGCTTCTGAGGAAGCCCCCCCAGAGCTGAACAGCACTGACGGTAACAGAGACCGGACTGGACCGGACCGGACCGGATTCTTCCTCTAATACTGAAATTCTGCATGAAGCATAAAACCAACAACAATGACAACAACAAAAAAACCTCTTCAGATCCTGAAATTCACAGTTGTGTTTATGTGGAGAAATCAGAAGTCCAGAGCGATGAGAACGGAAACGGAGTGACAGAAACGGGCCGGACCACCCCGACGCCCCCCCACCACGTCCAGCAGCTCTTTGGGAGGAACTGTGAGGGGAAGCCAGTCATCATGGCCGCGTATGCACACGCTCTGATGGGAGGGAGGGGGGGAGGGAGCAGGCGGATGGCTGGGTAGGTGAAGGAGTTTTAAAAAATAATATCTCTCTGTACATCTGAAAATCTGTCCCACTCGAGTAAAAGCGGGTCCTCTGTGCGAAGCCGGCCTCAGGAGAGTTCGCTCCGTTTCTCCCTCCAGATCACCTTCAGCGGGAGGGGCCGGGGGTCAGAGGGGACTGGACTCTGAGGAACTGAGTTTGTCCGTAGCAGGAACTCCAACGGTAGACGCGGACAGCGGCGGGTTTTGTGATTGTAGACTCTCTGAGTGTAGGTGAAGAGTTTTTGGGTCTCCGGGCTCCCGTCCCCCTCCTCCTCTCTCTCGCTCTCTGCGTGTCGCTCTTCTCTTCGTCCTTCCACGGCGTGTTCCCCCGCACCACTTCCTGTCACTTCATGTCCACGTCAAAGTCCAGCACCAGCAGCTTGGTTTCCTCCGTGCCGTTGCGGCTGCCCACGGCGCACACCAGCTTGGTGTTGGACGCCCGGATGCGCCACACCACGCCGCCGCTGCCGCCGCTCTCCAGGGTCACCAGGTTCCGGATGAACTCGCCCGTCTTCAGGTCCCACAGTTTGACCGTGCCGTCGTCGGAGCTGGTGATGACAAAGTTCTTGTTGAACTGGAGGCACGTCACGGCACTCTGGTGCTTGTGGGGACCTGGAGACACACAGGCAGAGAGAGGACGGTCAGGAGGACAGAGGACAAGGAATTCATTTGGTGGCGTTTAGGCTTCAGCACACAAACTTCACCAGATGAGAAAAACAAAGAGAAACCGTCAAAAAAATACACCAAGAAAACCAGAGTAGTTGTGAAAATATAACTTTAAAATCCTTCTGTTAGTTTGTAAATCACTGAACTGTTGTGTCGTCCTTCCAAACCTTCTCAGGTCTCCTGGTTCTGTTTCTGCTCTGCATCTCCAGAACCAGAACCAAACATAGGGGAGCAGCATTCAGCTTCTACGCACCGCTAATCTGGAACAAACGTCCAGAAAACTGCACAACAGCCGAAACACTGAGCTTCTTTAAATTGATGCTAAAAAACCACCTGCACAGATTTAATGTCCCTGGTCAAAATGTAACGTTTGTTGGTGGTTTCGCAGTCAGTCGCCGTATGACACGTTTATGATTGTTAAAAATGTTTTCATGATGTAAATCATTTTTAACTGCCTTGTGGCTGAAATATAATATTTTTGTAACAGTAGATCTTTAGTTTATTTTGAAACAGTTTAACATCATTTATGTTTAGGGGCAAATATTCAAACTGTGCATTTGTTAATGTTTTGCCATCCAACTTGTCTTTCTGAGATGCCAGAGATCCGGCTCCAGAGTTTTGGTCCAACTTTTTTGATTTCAATATTTTTCTATGAAGGACTTTGACCCCTTGACCCCCTGCACCTTCCAGCTGCTCTGGGCTTCCTGCCAGAAGGAAGAAAGGAAATGAGGAAATATATTAAACCTCCTCTGTTCAGTTCTGGTCTGATGCAGCGAGAGAACGGTGTCTGACCGAGAGAACGGTGTTTCATTTCACATTAATCTGTCTGGATCAGCGAGGTTTATCACCTCCTATAAAAATTTCCATCCATCCATTTTCCGTCACCCTTCTCCCTAACGGGGTCGGGAGTTGCTGGTGCCTATCTCCAGCTGCGTTCCGGGCGAGAGGCGGGGTTCACCCTGGACACCTATAAAAATTTACAGGAAAAAAGTACTATTTTTTTTTTTTTACTTTTTTTTTTTTAACACTGAAAGTCCTAAAATGTTTAGCTGGAACAGATCAGAAAGACAGAACATGCAATCAAAGCTGCTGCTAATGTAAGGATGGGTGGATGGATGAAAACGCTGACGTTATTATTTAGTTAAAAATAATAATACATTTAAAGGGGCAGTATTATGGGTTTTCCAGCCACATAGTGCCATTATAGCACAATCAAAGAACTCTGTAACCATCAGCTGTTATAACACATGTACATTACGTATATAGCAGTATATATCAAGTAATTTTACTTAGTAATTTAACGTCTTGAAATTGGGCCTCTGTCTCTTTAAGGACTCCTGCTCTTCTGAAACTCTGGCTTCAAGAAGTCATCACAACATGGCTCCTCTATTAACCCTTTAACATAGCGTTGCTATGAGAAGTAGCTCCTATAATGAGCCCAACAGATGCAGTTCCATCAGGTGTTTGTCAAGTATGTATATGAGCAATAAACATACTTACAATAACATATAACGTATGAGAATAACATAACAGGATGTAAAGCTAAAAAAAAGCTAAAGAATATTTCAGTGTGAGGATGAATTCTCAGGTTTGGGTTTCCTCCCTCAGAACCGATCCAGGCTCCCACCACCATGTTGGCCTCGTTTTCTGACAACAAAGCAGCCTACTTCATCAGAACCTTCATCCTGGTCCAGTGACAGTGATGACCTTGTTGTTTCACTATGGTTTGATCAGATCACACTAATGACCATGACCTCATTATTTGACCTACAAAGATCTGCAGCCCCGTCCTGCTGGACCCGTCTCCTCCCCCTTCTCGTCTTTTCAGGCTCTCACTGGGGCATCTTTTTGTTCAGATGCTGTTCTGGCATGTGCGAGGCCAGCTCACTGGGCTGCAGGCTGCTAATGAGGGCATTTAGAGACAGGGGCACCAGTGACAGCTACGGGTATTCAGGAAAGAGACTTTGGTTTTCCAGTGAGACACTAAGTCCTGGTAATGGAGATAAAACTATTCAAATGGACACAAAAGAAACAAGGAGCTAAGCAGCAAGAGGAAGAAAAGACGAACCAGGATCTCAACACACAGCAGGAGGATCTGGAACATCACTGATGTAACTCAAGTCCTCAAAACGATGCTAGCGCCTGGTTGATCCACATCAACTTCAAAAGTTTACTTTTGTCAAACAACAAAATGTCAGGTTGCCGTGAAATTGGATCCGCATCAGAGGACAACATGGACTGAACACGGCTAGTCTGATTGGGTTAGCGCTCATGTCTTTCTCAGAGGTTTTCAAGTCGTTTCCTTCAGTGATTCTTGGTGCAGCACCACCAGAGGCCAGGAGGAGAACAAGACTCAGTGTGAAAGTGAACTGCTGCAGCTGAAAATGTAACAAATGTTGCAACTTTGGTCCATAATCAAACTGACTTTAGCCCACCATCATTAGCTTTTACACAATATGATGGCTGTTTATGATGCTTCAATATTAGAAGGAGGTGAAGTGTGAAAGAAACAGAAAATATGTCACGGTATTAGTGTTTGCTAGAATATCTATGGCTGCAGAATAAATAGAAAATTTATCACCAACACGATTTCTTTGCAAGCCTGTTACTGCACACACTTGCAAAACACATTGGCTAAATATATAAAAGCAACACATTTATACTAGACATTCAATAATACACAGTCAAGCTCAGAATTATTCATGCCGTGGCATTTTTACGTTTAAAGTAATCCTTTAATTTTACCAACATGTTTCTGACTGGAAGGAGCGTTAGTGTTTGGCAGCCATGCTCCTCCATTATGTCTAGCAGACATAATGGACGTGACAGCAGGAGCTGTTTGCTACCGTCTGCATAATGATAACTAATAAACCTTTGACCCATCAGCCGATCAACAAGCTCACACTGCTTCCAGCAATCACCTGTGTTTCCCTCGGCAACACAGTTCTGATTCTTCTGACCCGAGCTCACCTGCAGTCCACGAGTTTACCATTTGTGTGGTCTTATCAGTACATGTGAATTATTAAATACTCATCAATAATTTCTCCTCATCTTAGTTTTTCACAAAGGTGAGGATGTCCATCAATAATAAAACAATCATCTTTAGATTCTCCTGAAGAAAACAGGTGTTGCTACCTCAGGTGAACAAACAGAAGATCTATCAACCTTAAGAGTCAGATAAGTTACTTCCATCCCTGGTGCTTGTTATCTTTTATTTGTACCATCAAAGCTGCAGTATGACACTTTCACAAAAATAAGTTCTTTGCTCCATATTTTTGAAAACTGTCACCATGTTGTGATAATATGACAAATATAATCCCTGCAGTTAGTGCTGGAGCTCAATTTTTTTCACAGATTACCTGACTTATGATACCACGTCATAATAATAAGTTTAACAAGTATGTAAAAAAAAAAAAAAAAAAATCTTTTTTTTTTTTTTTTTTAAATAAAAGTTATATGAGCGAAGGCAGTAGCTGTGTGTGTTCACCTTGCAGCGTTTGGAGACACTGGCCCGTCTTGATGTCCCAGATCTTGACAGTGGAGTCTGCGTTGCCTGAGACCAGGATGTTATCTTTCAGCTCCATGCCGCTGGTGAGGGACTGGTGACCCGTCAGGGTGTGGATGCAGTTCCCCGTCTCCACATCCCAGACCCTGATGGACGTGTCCAGGGAGCCGCTCACGACGTGGATCCCGTCAAACTGGGAGAATCAAAACGATCGCTTTAAATATATTCAGGCAAGGTAACTGCAGCTGGCAACTGATTGCAACAAAAAAAACCCATTTAGCTGAAGCAGCATTCTCGCTTACAAACTTTTGATTAAACTCATTGAAAGGGATCGAATTTTATTGATCTGCAGGAGCTCATCATTTTTGTCTATATGTCCAGTAGCAGAGCTCGGTTACTGCCTAACAAAGAGGAGGCGGCGCAAAAGCCATCTATTAGCAGAGTAAACAGATTGGTCATTACTCCCTGGAGAACATCTTAAAGAGAGAAAACCGCTTTCATTCATAGAAAATTTAAAAACTGCATAGCAAATTAAATCAACACAACTGAGTTCCAAACATGACTCAAGTTCCCCACGAAAGTTCAGAAGTTTCTTACTTCTTTCTTCTTTCCTTTTCGAGCATGTTAAGATTATTGTTGTTACAAAACAGCTGTCTTTTGCATTCCTTGTTCATGTCTGTTATTTTATTCTGCTATTATCCTCAAACTAAAATAAATAATGAAACAAATAAAAACATAGTAACAAAAGTTTCCAGAGGTCACAAAAGGTCAAGCAGCCAGTCCAAATTTGCAAAATTCAACAAACTTTTGATGTTAATGAATTATGCTACGTTTGAGCAGCAACAATTTTCATTAGTGCCTCTTCATTTTAAAGATATTAATTGTTACCAGAAGTCACAGAAGGTCAACCAGCTTTCCCAAATTTCCTTTGGTGAACTGTAAACAGCACACAAAGCGTGAGGAAAACACACGCCACCTAGAGGCGGCTCCTGCAGCTGACTCAGCTTACCTGTAAGGAGTACACTCTGTTGGTGTGGCCCTGCAGCGTGTGGAGGCAGGTCTCCGTCTCTGGGTCCCACACTTTGACCATGAAGTCGTAGGCCCCGCTGACCACCCGCCGCCCGTCGTACTGGACGCAGCGCACCGCCGCCACGTGCCCCATGAGGACATGTAAACACTGACCCGTCTCGATGTCCCAGACACGAAGCGTGGCGTCACGAGAGCCACTGACCACCCTGCAGATCAACCGCAAACACAGACGTGGCGATTCAGTTGCAGTAGCAAAACTGTTTAAATTGCTTCACATTTATTCACATTAGACATTCATGTAGTTCAAGTTCAAAAATAGTAACTTGTTTTATATTGTGATATACATTGATATCAACATATCGTTACCTACCTAAAATATTTTTATGCAAAAAAAAAAAAAAAAAAAAAAAAATTTAAATTAAAAATCACTTGTCATTTTGTCAAGGAAGAAACTTTGGCCATTACTTTAGGAAGGTGGGAATATGAAAACTTTTATTTTGATAGGATATTTTTCCATATCCACGCTGGCCTGATGATGAGTTTCTAAAATTCAACATTCTCCATCGGTCATCAGTTAAACAGCAGCAGCTGTGCTAAAAGAAAAAAACGCTTTCTTTCTCTCATCCTGCTACATTCATGTTCTCACTTGAAAGTACAGAATGTGCTCCTCAGCTCAAACGGCCGCCTCGAACCACGTCTTGATGACAGAAGGCAATATGGTCGTAGGTGAGGAAGAAGACGGGTTTCAAAGTGTAGAAACCCGTCACGGCTTCACCTCCATCGGCCGTGAACTGAACACCGCAGACAAACACCAACAGACCTTCCGGAGCGACTCGTAAAATCGCTTATATACACAATATTACATCAATAACTACAAAGCTCACGCTCTTTATTTAGTCAACGCCTTGCAGTGCTTTAAAAGATGGAAATCACTGACATGTTCTTTCCACCCAGTGAGTAATCAAATACTACACACACACACAAAAAAAAAACCTTGGCTGGCCCCGAGGCAAAAAGAGCACTTCTGAATCTCCAGAGTGCTACGGCGTGAACAAGTGAGCAGCAGTTCACTTAAAACGGCTCACAGGCTCCGTTTATTCGCTGTGAAAGCGCGAGCTGCCTGTTGCAGAGGCAGGAGAACTGCTACAGGCCTCTGCTCCAGAGCTGCTGTTGCTCTTTCTGCCTGATTGCTCTGCCGGTTGTTAATCACGAGGAACAGGAATAAATGGCTCAAGGCTCGTTGTTTTTTTTTTTTGTTTTTTTTACAGTTGACACTAGGCAGGTGTCAACCGTGATGAGCTTAGTATGTAGATAAAAATATGATGGCTGCAGGAGTACATTTAGCCTGCGTTTTAATAAATCATACCAAACCAGAAAATTTGATTTATTAAAATATTTGTGAACTGAACATAATTTATTTTTGCTCTAGAATGTTACACTGCATGAACTGTAGGGACGCACTGATTGCACGTTTTCATTTTCGATATCAATACAAGTATCTGAGGTCCAGTATCGGCCAATATCTGATACAAAAAAACAAAACAAAACTAAAACAATGCTGAATCAACTTAAAACATTTCTTTCCTTTTGTTTTTTAAACACAGAGATAAATGTACTGAAATACAAATTTTTTTGATAACTGCCCCAGTACAACACACTTACATACACCAAAAGCTTCACATGCTTGGTCAAACACTTAAAGACAACTCTAATTTATTCATTCGGTACTATTATCAGTAGAACAGATCGAATCGTGACCCTAAAAATTGAAATCGGATCGAATTGTTACACACTGAAAGATTCACATCTCTATTAGTCAAACATGGAAAAATAAACTGCAACAAACTTTCTTTTAAATTATTCAAAAAGTGCATTTAGGAATTCTAAATAGATTGTAAAATAAATAACAAAGCACGACGTCGCTCAGAGGACAAAGGGTGGAATTAAACTGACTAGATCTGCTCTTATGGATCGGCCACATTGTCACAGAACACCAACCCAGAACGTTTTTCGATATGGACACCGATACGGATATGAAAATCGGATCGGTGGATTTCTAAAGGACTCAGTTCCTATTGGAAAACGGTAACAGGACGTCTCCTGAAGCAAAGCAGTGAGAGGCTTCCTACCTTTTTTCATGTAGGTGCATGCAGCGTACTGTTGAGGTATGCCCGTAGAGGGTGTGGATACATTCTCCCGTCTCTGCATTCCAGACCTTGAGCGTGCGATCGGTGGAGCCGCTGATGATGATGTTGTCTCGCATCTGGGACGACCACACGCCCCCGGTGTGGCCCACCAACGTCCGTAAACACTGTGGGAGTGGGGAGGGGGACACAGAGACAGAGTCAGGACTTCTCACCGCCTCCCGGAGGACCGGCCCTCCGGTCTGCATTTACACACACCAGCATCACAACAGGTTCACAACTGGAAATCTCATTTGGGATTTCATTTGCCGTCGACCTCATGTTGCCTTCGGGGGAAGGGAGGGAAAAAGAAAGAAAAATTCAATTTCTACGACCCTTTATTGGAACAAAGACCTGCTGCACACCGCTTCTGCTCACGGGCAAAACACCCAATTCCTCAGCCAGCTGTTAGAATTGCTTTCACTTATTTGTTTGAAAGGCAGACAATTCATTGTTGTTGAGAAAGGGGTTGACAGCCGTCCTCAGTAAAACACATCCATTCATCCTCATTAGGGACGCCTGATTAGCTATTGATTACAGCAGTTATGGAAATCTTTCTGATCAATTGAATTTGCGTCTCTGCAGTTTGTCCCACGTTTGGGTCGATTTAATTATCCTAAATGCATTAAAGCGAAACTCTCTGGCGATGGGATTTGGTGGGTGGGAGGGGAGGGAGCAGCTGTGGTTCTTTGAGCGTCAGGCTGAAGCTTGTCGCTCTGCTGTAGAACATGTGACCTCTGACTGTGCCTGATAAGCTCCAGCTGAAGGGAACATCGGCGCAGACGGAGGAGTGAAAATGAAGCGGCAGACATTTCTTCTCCCGTGAGGACAGAGGACCTTCACTGACCGCTGCACGCCACCGTAACGTCCAGTTACAATATCTTATCTTGCTTCATTGGACGCGCTTTCTGCACTTCAAACAAGCTGCATCCAAACAAACACCTCTCCAACCTTTTTATATTTTGCTTTTTTTCTCATAAATTGCTCACATCAAGCTGAGGTTCTTTAAAGGTTTTCTCTGCCCAGGCATTTTAAAGGGGCAGTGCCACGCTGTTTCCATCTAGATATAATCATTTTATAGTACTATCAAGTAACTATGTTATTATCCTCAGTTGTTATAAATATGTTCCATCCAGGCATTCTGGACAGCAGAAGGGTTGTATTCAAGCAATTTGATTTTAAGGAATACCGCCCCTTTAAGGAGTTGCTTGGTTTAATTTTAAAGTCACTCCATCAACAAATAACCCAATCAGACAAAACAAGTACTAAACTGGAGACATGAACACTACTGAAGTCCATACATGATAGACAAGTCTCTAAAGAGACATTTTTAATCTGGCTCTTTGTTCTCATCAGTTGGTATGAACTTTGCTTCCCATTTTATTTGTTGAGTCAATAAAAAATGGCCAAACATACCACAGATGTGTGAGAATGCTGGAATCTAACACACAACCTTCCAACTTAAAGGTTACTTTAGGCATAATAAAAGCTGTTTTAAAACTGCTGGGTATGAGCAGCATGTCTGCAGAGCAATAAAGTGCAGGCCAGGCCTCCTGAACGGAAACACGGTTATTTAACTAGCTAACATCAGCAGCATGCCAATAAGCATGCATATTATAAAACTTCTGAAATATTTTAGCTTAAGTTTATGAATTAAACAGTAGTTATAATCAGTAACCAATGATTTTTGCAACAGTTACAATAACTTCTGTTTATAATGAAAGCACGAATACTAGGTGTGAAGACGCAGAGTTTGAACTGATACTTTACTGAATATCTTTCCATCATGAGAATCTAAATATTACTTCCTAGCCGTCACAGTTGGTTTAATGCTTTTGCACAGTACAGTTCACTATTTGAATGCCTTAAGATCAGTGTAATTAAATCCCTCCAAATTACATTTTTGACAAATAGATTCTACAGTTTTGGGTTTGATACTGAGAGGGCAGCACCTTTATGTAATTTGCGGTGGACACATGCGGATCCAGGATTCATCGGGTATATTAAAGTTCAGAAGGAAGCTCAGAGAACAAGAATCCGAGTGATTAGAGCCCCTCAAACACTGCGTGGGAAGAGACTGCGTCTGAGATGAGCGTCTCAGCAATCCAACATTAAACAAGCCTCTCCCTGAGAATGAAGGAAGATTAACGTTCTTCACTCAAACTGTGAATGCCCGCTTTAAAGACGCAGATGTGGTTGCAGATCTACAGAAGAGGATCAATTGTGTTTCTGCGTTAAATATCAATAAAAAAAATGAATGATCGTTGTGGGGAGTATAATAAGGGTAAACAGAGGCAAATGTATGTTGCCTCTGTAAGACTGTGCTGCAATATTACGTCTCAGTTTCAAAGAAAAAAAAAAAAAAACGCCACCAATGTTGACTTTTCTTCTGGTTTTTACTCAAATTTAAAGATGGAACTCTATTATTCAGTCTGCTGTGCTATTGGATGTGAAATCTGCAATAAGCAGTAAATCACATTAATCGCATAATAAATTAAAACAACCTTAATCATTTCCATTTGCATAATTTAACATTTTTCTCTTTCTAACAAAAACCGATTGATTAAAGTCTTAAGTCTGGTGTGTTGGTTTTTTTGAAAGACAATTTTGTTTAATAAAACAAAATAATCTCATTTTCTGTTTCAGTTGTTTTGTTTATTTTGCATTTTTAAAATGTCTTATAACTGCATTACTGTGTTTACCATTATATCACATGAAAATGTTCTCACAATATTATTGTTAATCACAATAACTTCTGGGACAATTTATCGCCCAGCAAATGTTGTTGTCCTCATAGGCCTAAATCTACATAATACTTAGAACATATTTTTTGTGCAACACTTGTACAAAATACTAAATAATTTTATTATATAACATTACGTTTTCATGACACATTACAAAAACAAAAAGTCTGAAAACACATTTTTGTCTCAAAAATATTCATAACCAACCATTTGCATGGTTGAAATGTTTTCTGTTCCCGTATGTTTTCTGTATTCAGGTGTTCCTGGGTTTCATAACAGCCACAGGTGAAGAAGATTCTACATATTTACAACCAAACGCCACATCATTCAAAGATTACTGAGGATTACTGTTTCATCTTTATACCAGACAGCCTGAAACAAGAACGACGGGAGAAAGATGTTAGAAATGTTACGCGTCAGTCTCAGGGGGTGGAAAAGCCTCAAAGCCAAAATTACAAACACATAAAAGAAACACGCTCCAACATGTGGAAGCTGAATAAAAGTTTTTCCTGCTCTGCCTCCAGGTCACTGAAAGATCCAGAAACGCCAATGAACTGTTAAAGCTGTCTAGGAGACATGTTTCACCTTCATGTCTTATCATCACATCAAATAAAAGAGTTTAAATGTGTCATTGGGCACGACTAGAGTTAATTATTCCTCCTCATATATTGGGTACAGTCATTAAATGCTTTGAAAAAAAAATCCTTATTCTAACAAAGATTAAATGTCTTTTTCTCTAAAAACAATTAATAACAATCACTACTGATATCCAGCTTCCTGTATGCTATTATTTCCAGCAATTCTTGCATGAGTTTGGTGTGGAGTGCTTTAGATAGCAACTTACTATTGTGCAATAAAAACATGAGTGCGTCGTCTTTCAACAAAGAGTCAGTCATCATACCTGACTGAGCCTGAGGCTGATTGTTCACTACAGGAAATAGTAAACTAATGCTAACAAAACACCTTTCTCGTTGGACGAGATGCTGAGGATTTGAGGAAATGTACTTGCATAGTTTCTCTGATATTAAGGACAATGCCTCCTCTGATCAAAGTTTTCCAGGGGTCATAAACAACAAACATGCAGCCTGGCAGTAATTCTATTCTGCATGTCCTTTCACGTCTTTATGGTTTTCATATTGGGGTTTCACCTTCAGGATTCTGGGCGTGAGGATGTAGCTGACCAGAGGGGTGCCTAGGATCGTCATTCTCTCTCTGTCTGTCTCTCCCTCTGTCTCCACCCTGGATGTTTGGATGTTTCTTTATGACAACTGTATGAAGATGTTATTGTGACTTAAATTATTTAATTGGGCATCTTTTCAACTGTTGAAGGTGAGCAACAGAGTGAAGAATAAACCTTCCTCAGTGTGAAATGGGATCATTTTTCTATGGAACTAAAGCTGAGATTTTCTTTTGTTAGTTATTTACAACTTAGTGGAGTTTCCTCCTGAAAACTTGACATCCTGGTGTTACAGATACTAGGACAGTCGTCCAGCAGCCTACTGTGCTTTTGAGCTAAAATGTAACTTGGTATTTATGTGTTATTAGAAGAGGCTGATTCAACAATATCAAAACAGCAAATATAAAAAAATGCTCATCCTTTATCCATGACTTGTCACTTTCTTTGCTAACTTGTTAGCTTGCCACAGAGTTCCAGTGAATTAAAAAAAATAATACACCTGACCTCAGTCTTTCTCTGTGTTCACATACTGACCGCACTATGTTGCCATTGTGCTTTCAACAGTTCTACTAAAGAGACTTTTTCCCGTCTCTGCTTACAGGTGTATAAGAGAATCTGTAATAAATAGACAAACAACGTTTAGCCTGTTGGGGGCACAAGTGAAGCCCTGTGGGAGACTCTGCTTACTATTTATTATATTTTCAATGAAGTCAATAACCTGCTCCAAACATTTAAATGGAACAATAATGACTCTGTATAAATTTCCCAATCTTAAATTCTTATCAATGATAGCCTCAGATGAAGCAAGCTGAAACGTTTGTCTTGTTGATGGAAAGAAGAGGGTAAAGCGCGGATCGCTGCAGCTCCCCAGCGGACACGCCCCCTCTTCCCTGGATGCAGCATCAGTCCACCGGTCTGCCATCTTAAATCTGCGTGACAGCCGAGCCTGCTGCTGACAGGCACCCCAAGGACAAGCTGTGCTCTGTTAAACACAAGGCAGCCACCTTTGAAGCACTGAGATGTGTGTGCACCTGTTAGTGTGTGTGGATGGGAGACTGACAGCTCCAGCCCGAGCCACGCCGAGACAAAAGGTTCCTTCACTAAAGACAGCATCTTTAAACACCTCCACGGGAACAAGTTAGCAGCAAAACTACTTTCATGAAGACAAATACAAGGCAGTTTTGTTTACCTTGTCTTTTTCCTTTATACTCACAAATATTGAGATAATAAGAGTTAATTTTCTGATTGTCTGTCAGCGTGGGTTCGATTCAGTGTCTCATCCAAAAATATAATCCAAGGAGAGAACAAATGGAGCAAAAAAAAAAAAGAAAAAAAAATTATATATATAGGATTTAGCTGCACTAATTTGTTGAAAATATTAACATTTAGATCAAGTTTCTAACTCCCTCATCTTTGATAGGAGCAGAATTTCACATAGATTGGGTTCAATAACTATAATATTATATGTATATAGAGCTGTTGACCCTCCATCAACCTGCTGAGTTGATGGAGGGTCAACAGCTCTTGGTTTCCTTCATCACAGGCCAATTCTTCCCCAATCCTGTTTTAATTCAATTAAATTCAAAAATACTCTATTGATGCCAAAGGGAAATTAAAAGTTGTTGTACCTCATTTCAAGAGTTATTGTAGATGGTGATGGAAAAAGGATTTTTGGCTGAAGCAAAAATTGACATTCCCAAATTTACACTTCAGAAAAATGTGGAAACAAAAAAATCAGACTCACTGCGTTGGTTAAACACGTAAAAATAAAGTGCAACAAATCTTTTTTAAAATTATTTAGAAAGTGCAATTAGGGATTCTAAGTGTAAGGTAAAATCAAGAGCACTCAGAGCACAAAGCATAGAATTAGACTAAATAGATAGATGTGCCTTTATGGATTGGGCTTGTCGATACCTGATTAAGAATTTTTTTGTCAATATCAGGACCAATACAGATACTAATATCAGTGAATTTCTATTAAATAAGCCTGATTGCTCCACAGGTAACACTTGAAGGTGAAACAATATAACAGGTAATGACTAATAAAGGCTGGCAACAGAGAAGAAGGAGGAATGATGGGAGCTTGGACCCTTATAGGATTTTTACTTGGTTTTATGAGCATCGACAGACGGTTCACTGAAAGGGTTGACTCAGCCTCACTGACTGTTCTTTCAAGAGCACTGGGGGAGGGAATGTGAGGGGGCAGTGTGGTCTGACTGCAGCACCCAAACAAACAGATTCCAGCTCGTTTTTCTGCTGTAAGCAAACAATGATGAGGCAGTCCAAACGCTGCAGGCGACGAGCCGGCCAGTCTCAATGAAGGTGGTTCATCCTGCTGCTGCGATTCACTGCACACTCCTTCCCCCAACATGCAGCCGCTGAGCCTGTAACTCAGCAACCCGTCACTAGACGTTTGGGTTTTAGTGAAGCAGAGCCAAAGCCAGCTCCCTGCCCGTCGGATCACCTTGGTGAGATCGACTCAGATCAGCAAATGCTGTTACTGGTGGGTTTGTAATTAGCCATGGGCCCAGAGCCAACGTTGGCATGTGTAACAGAGAATCTTTGCATCCATAAAAAGCTTTCACCACACCCCCACCATATGCCAAGAATGCCAGAAACCCATAACTGAGTGGAAATGCACAGCACATGCCTATAGACATGTTAGATGTTATTGTTTACATCTGGAAATGTGCAACGCTGGAGGGCAAAAAGAACAACTCAGTTAACTAAATGAAACATGGAGATGTAGGTATTAATTTGGCGTCACAGCAAAGGGAAAAATAACACAGAAAAACCATTGAACAACTGAAAACCACTCATATTCTTATTTTTTCTTGCTTTCTGTCAACTAACCTAAACATATACCTGTTGCCATAACTGACAACAGCTCCACCTTTGTATCAAGATTCAGAACCTGAAATCACAAACATTTCCCATACAGCCAGAGTTTTGTAGGTTGCTTTTTTTTAACTGAACCACGAGACTGAGTTCCACAGCATGTTAAAGATGTCAAAGTCAAGCTAGCATACTTGTGATACTTCCCTCTCCATCTTCTTTTTTATTGAAACTTATACCTGACCTGTGAAATGTGAGTCTTGTATGCAGTAAAGCACCACACCATTTTTTCTGTTGTACATCACATGTATATTTAAGATTTAACTCGTTATATTGACGACATGACAGTTAGAACCAATGCTAGTCATCGTCAGTGAGCAGATTTTTTGCCCTCCAGCAGAGAGCCGGAGGATGGTATCTAACGTGCATGGAGTCGCATTGCAACATGTCTATAAAGAACTCCACAAAGATGGTTTCTGAATACGGATATAACATTGTGGGGGAAAAAAAACATAAGACATGTTCCAGTTGTGAGCTTAGATAACCATTATAGTCAAACTGAAGTCCAACAAGGAGGCATAAACACTGATCTGCAACCTCTCCACACCTCCACCTCCTTTTTAATAAAGCAGCAGCCCAGTGTGACCGCTCCAGCTCCTGCTACGCATACCAACAGTGTGTGCTGGCAGATGCTGTGGAGCAGCACTGCGAAACGCATCAACGTAAAAAGCCAAACAGACTGGTGAGGCTCTTAGGAAGAAGATTGGATCTGGATGCAGAGAAAAGTTTTAATCACCAGTGACCACCGACATCCTGCTGCTGTGAGTTCCTCCAGCTGAGACACGCGGTGAACATGCTGCCTTTCAAAACAACACGGGGCAAATCCAATATTTGTTTACATACAGCATTAGGAACAAGTAATCATAAAGCTTTTTATGTTTTATTGCTGTATTTATTTCTTTTACGTGACAGACCAACACCAGGCCTGCATGACTGTGAATCAAATTAACACTGAAAAGCAAACGTTTATAATTTATTGTGAAATATTTTGATAATTTTGATTTATTGTTGCCATTACAAATTGTAGTTATTGACAGTAAACAAAACAAAATTGAGTATTTAATTGGTCCACGATTAAATCAATAAATATCAGTAAATTTGAGGATCTGTTTAAAATTAGTTATGGCGTGTAGTTTAATGATATAGATCAGAATTTTTTAATTTTGAGCTCCTCCCATAATGTTTTAGGGCCTCTCTATCGTTAAATGCA
Organism: Poeciliopsis turneri; assembly: GCA_922788865.1. NCBI lineage: Eukaryota > Metazoa > Chordata > Actinopteri > Cyprinodontiformes > Poeciliidae > Poeciliopsis > Poeciliopsis turneri. The sequence continues at coordinate 844,222 of CAKLNU010000176.1, forward strand.
AGCAAATAAGTTTTTGCCCCCAACTCAATGTTCACACTCGCAAATGAAATAGGCTGCAAATAGATGCTCAATTTTATAACCTTACGTCTTTGAAAAGCAGAAGTGAAGCCTCCTACAAAGCCAACAAGAACGCAGCAAGTGGTTTCTGAATGGTAAGGCAACAACAAAACGCTTGTCTTTTCCAGCAGCCGCTCTACAGTGCATACAGCAGAACAACAAGCTGACCAAACATTAGCACTGCTTGGAGATTTCCTGAGTTTGCTCGGTGACGGGCTGGCAGTGCCTGCTGCTTTGTGACATTACAAACCAGAAGGTTTATGAAACGGCTCATTTTCCAGACACCAAATAACATCAACTTATTGCCAAAAAATGGCTGAGTGATTTATTTTAAGCACTTTGACTATTTTTACAAATAGTAGAAACCCAAATGGGAGTACAAAAATGTACATTTTACATAACACATCCCCTTCAAAGTTTCAGGCAAAAACTGCTGCAGAAATATTCCCATGTATCTTTGCCATAAATTGAAAACAGGCCTGGTGACTGCTCTCACTCCAGAAAACCCTGCTAAAGAATAGAAACAGATCTACCTTTCCTGTGATGGCCGACCAGACCTTCAGTGTGTTGTCGTCGGAGCCGCTGACAATGCGGTTGCCGCAGAACTGGAGGCAGGTGATCACATGGTCGTCGTGTCCCTTCAGCACCTTGCGACAGGAGAGACAGGGTGAGACAGGATGAGACAACAGGAGGATGACAGTGGCGTGTCTCCAGGGGTCAGAGTGAGATAAAAGGAAAATGGAGGCAGTTTCAGGGAAGTGTTTGGTTCTGAGTTTATGTGCCTGCACAGAAGAAAACAAAGACCTCAGGAAGATAATCTGTGTCCAAAAATGACCTCCAGATGTCCCAGAAGCAACGGCAACCTCCAAGGTCTCCTAAAGATGTTATTTTTCAGGGTCATGATGTGAAGAAAATTTTCTTCACTGGTAAAAGATAAAACCAGCCCTCAGACTGAAGGACACCGTCCTGAGAGCCTGCTCCATTATTATTTCAGTGGAACACTGCAGACGTGACTTATCACCATTTTCCATCAATTCCAACCCTCAGGCTTCGTTTGAAGCCGCTTTCTTTAACTTAAAGGTGCATGATAACAGATCTTCATCATCATCTAACCCTATTGGGAATCAATAGAGGAAGTTACCTTGGGTGATCTCAGGTCCCCTCTCCTCCAGTTGGTGTCTATCCTGTGCTGCCTGATGTAGGCGCTCTTCCACGGGCTGTGGGTGAAGCCCGGCTTGGCCACCTTCCTTTTCCGTGGGGGCAGAGGCTCGTCGATACCTGCATGGAGAGAAACACAAGCAGAATGTGCTTTACAGTACAAAATAGCCAGAGTGTCTAAGATCTGCACCGCCCTCAGCAGGGTGGTCATTGTGGTCAAACGTCAAGCTCAACACAAATCCTAACAAAAACACTCTGCAACTTTTCTTTGAAGGCAGAGATTTCTGTCTAGATAAGAGCAAAGAAGCGTGTTTTATTCTATTATGACAAATATTTAACTTCCTTAACGAATGCATTGTTCCCAGACGACGCCACACTTCCTGCATCTGGGTTTCCCGCTGCCATTTTGATAGCTTCCCACCTTAAGAACTGCAACGGTTGGATGTTGTTGGATTCAAGGGTGTAAAAACAAATACGATAAAACAGCAAAGAGACGTTTTCATCACGTCCAGTGAAGCTGAGCAAACTTTGTTACTATAAATTGGGAGTCGACGACTGTGGCTGGCTAATATCCAGAGGAAACAAACACAGATCATCTAATACGGCACAGACTGACTTTAATCACTTTATCAGCAGTAAGGATGTTTTCAAACGATTTTTAAAATAATTCAGTCAATAATATATTGAACAGATTGCTGTCAAAATATGTAGACAAACCTGTGCAATAATATGAAAAATCTATTTCTATCTATTTCTTCTTGCTGCAACACTTGTGATTGAACAAAAGAAATTTCAGACGCTGCTGTACTTCAGCAAATGCAATTTCTGCTTTTGTGTCCATATTTATAATCACATTTCTACAGACAGCAGCTCATAGTTACACTCCTATTGTTTGTTATGCGTCACACATAGCAGGCAGTAGAGAAGGAGGCACATTCTTGTTAATAATCTGATTATTAATGCATTTTTGGCTTTTCTGGTGCTCACATTTGAAATGTGCAAAGTAAAAAAAATATTTTGAGACACGGATCAACTTTAGGGACTTAAATGCAATCACACATGCGGTAAATTCTCGTCACAGCCAATCATGTCGTCATCCTCCTCGTTGTACGACTCTCAGCAAACACAAATGACTTGTTGACTGTTGCTAGTCACTGAACTCTCAAAGAGCTGAAAAAGCCTTAAGAAACTAATTTAACCCTCAGTAATGATGCTCTTATGTAACACTGTTCACCGGTTGCCTACTAAGATGGCACATTTTCAGATTAATGTTCCGGTCTTTTGGGAATTTTGTATAAATAGTGGAGCATTCAGCCCTCACTTGCAAAAATAAAAAGCTTAAAAGTGTCACTTCCCCGTTTGGTAAAACAGACGAGATAATACTTCATAGAAGTACCCTCCCATACTATCTGTTATGGGAGGGTGAACTTTGATTCAGGTGTTCACTTGTTTGATCTTATAACAACTGCTTAACTTTAGTGAGACTTTGAGTTCTTCCATCTGTCTGTTCATTTGCTGTTGATCCAAATCAGTGTTAGAGAGACAGCAATAAAGGATAAATTCAAAAATAAAATAACCTTCTTCAAATCAAACATGAATCTGGAGCACAATAAAACACATTGTTACAGTGTAAACAAAGATCCGGTCCATGACGATGTATTCAGCAGCAGCTCTGTACAATTTCTGCCAGATGGTAATTTTTGAACAGTCATTTCTTTAGTGATAAGCTACAGCAGCAGGGTGGGTTGCTACGGGTTACTGGCTCTTTCTGCTCTAATTGTCAGCTCCAGCCTGACTCCACCATTATTATTAGCTATCTTTACACCTGGAGCTCTGGCTCTTTTACTGCTTCCTGTTTAGTAGCACGTCAGTCTCAGCTGATCTGACATTTTCCTCCATTAAGTCACACCACACTGGAACAGAACGGAACGTTGCGTCGCATGAGCGGCACAGCAGAACAGAGCGTAACAGGACAGGAAACGGGACATAGTATTGTTGGAAAGTTCATCTCGACAGGTGGCTCAGACCAACCGAGCACCGTCTCTCAGTTCTTTGTGATGCTACTATTTAATCACTAGCCGTTAAGCTTGTGATGTGTGAGAGACCCCTGACCTTTTTAACATCAGTGTGGTAGAGTTAGCGTGTTCCGTTAGCATAGCTAGCAAGCAGAACAACGCTTGTGTTCACCTTGTCAGCTAAAGAGTCAATCATGCTGTTTATAGATGCTCTCAGCTCACTGAGTGGAGGAGCTATGTTTGCAGATTTACATCGATTTTAATGCATGCTAGTATTTTTGAGTGATTCATTTTCTAGTATCCATTATTTCGACAACCCCAGTGGGAAGCAGCCAGACTCACCCTCTTCCCTGCATTTCTCTCTCCACAGCAGGTTGTCCTCTGCCAGGATGCGCCAATAGCGACACGTCTGCGCCGCTTGCAGGAGGTCCTTCGGTTCCAGGAATGAAAGTACGTACAAAGCCAGCTGTGGACGGACCAAGACAATGTTAGAGGGCTGCAAATTCACAACAGAACAGGACAACAGGCAGAGGGCCAGGCGATATGAGGCGCTCACCTCTTTGGGCAGCAGGGAGATGAAGTCGCGTTGAAACTGCGGCTCGATCACCTGCATCATATGCTTGACCTGTGTGGGCTCACAGCTGTCGATCAGCTCATCCAGCGCTAGCAGCTTTTCTGGGCCGCTCCAGCTCTGCAGACAGCACAAGCAAACGTGGATACAGGTTTCATTCAGGGGCCAGACACCGGCTGACAATGACACCAAACACCAAATGTGCTCAGTTTTAGATGACATCACCATTACAGCATCAAACTGGAAAAGGATGTAGATCACACCTGTCAAACTCAAGATCCGGGGGCCAAATCTGGTCCACCATAGCTTTTAATTTGGCTCTGTGGACTCCAATTTACATCAGGCAGAGGGAGTAAAAGTGGAGTAAGTCCTTCCACTTTTTTGCAAATTCACAAAATTCATGCAAAATCAAAAACTTTTTTCAGATTTCATTAGTTGAACAGTTTAATGTGTTCTATTAACAGATTCTGGCACAACTGGACCTTTAACAACATCCAAATTTTTGACATACTAACCAATAATTATTGAGAGTTTAAAGATAATAAAGTGTCCAAACTCCCAGGATTCATTCACCGGAGTCAAGATGGTTTAATGCAAGAAAATTCGAACATTTCAGGCTTTACCCAGCATCCTTTGCTCCAACCCATTAAAGCTGAGCTGAACAAAGGTGCTTCGAAAGACAAATGAATGAAAGGTGAAAAGAAAACGTGACAAAGACAAAGGTCAAAGTTCATTTTCAGTCAGTAAAGTGAGGAATAAAAGCAAACAGAGCTGACTGACTTCACAGAAGAATTAAAGGCTGACATTTCTATAAACTCACTGTGGTAGTGGTGGAATTGGGAAGCCGAATGCAGTTCATCTTCCCGTAAAAAGGCTTGCAGCTATTTTATTGGATTGCCTATAATATGCAGTTGTTGATATGAAACACTGAGCCAGTTATAGACATTCTGCTGCGCAGTGTAACGAGGCTCTATTGAACCAGATAGATGAGCCAAACATAGTTTCACTCTGATCTACTTCTGTAATAAACTCTGGTTTTATTTCCAAACCACATCACTTCTGCAGATATTATTTAGAAAAAAAGAAAAGTGGGAATTGCAGAGCAGCAATACAAACATTCACACATAGCATCGCCTCCACGTCTCTGAGCATGACTGGAAGTGAAAGTGCAAAAAGTGAAGCAAACAGAACACAGTCGTCCATCTGAAACTGCGTTTCCTTTGGCTGTATAATTACACAATTTGACATTTCGAAAATAAATGGGAACCTGCCAATTTGGAAAAAAAACTTGTCAATAAGTTTTGGCGTGTTGGTGGTTTTTTTGCCGAATCAAAATCGGTTTATTTTGCAAAACTGTGATGGAAACACTTTTTTCACATCACAAGAGCCACATGACCAAGAGCTGGATGTTTCTACTGGCGCAAACCATGAAAAAGATCACAGGAAGTAGTTGGAGGATGATGACACAGGATGCTTTTAAAACAGCACAGTTGTGTAAAATCAACTTGTTTGAACTTTATATAACTTTATAATGTTTTTCCCTTATCAAAAACAAACCTGAAGTGTTGCTTTGATTCTTTCATTTCTATGGCAACCATTCAGCTCTGCAAAACGCCTGGATGCACCTAGCACCGCATTCAAGTGAAGTTCTTCCTCAGAGCTAAAGTTTGCAAGTTTTCACGTCAGCAAACACCAGGTGGAACTGCACATCAGCTGGGCTCATTACAGGAGCTGCTTCTCGGTGCAACACTGGGAAAAACTTTATTAAAGTCTTAATAGAGGAGCCATGTTGTGATGACTTCCTGAAGGTGGAGTTTAAGACTGAGCAGGAGTTTTTAAAGAGACAGAGGCCCAATTTCAAGGTATTAAATTACAAAGTCCATTTTATTTAGAGAAATATTTGATGTATATAGCATGAAGTTAACAGTTGTGTTAATTGTGCTATATAATACTATGGTATATAATACTTTCCCTTTGCAAACTTATCCACATGTTCCAGGTCTTGGGTTTTTTCCACCAGTGTATCAGTGGAAAAATTTGACATCATAAAGTTGCTTTGCAGCACCACTCGATAGTTTAATTCCTCCAACTTCAATATTTCGACCGTTTCTTCAGAACAACACTCTGAGGTGTCTGCTGAAGTCGGCAGACGCAGGGCCCATGCCATGGAAAGGCTGGGCTCTGAGGCTGATTACAGGCGGAGTGGAAAATCTGGCTCTACACCTGTAATTTGGCAACTGAAAGGTTTAGCCGGAGGTGCTGGTTCTCAGGGTAATGACGGGCTGCAGAGAGCTGCCCACAAACACAGCGCCGAGCAACAGATAGTTAACTCTTACATCAACTCCAGCCACTGATCTTCAGCTTCAAACATGAGCCTCTTCTCCTCAGGTCTGTCCGTCAACCTGAGATTAAAATGATTTTCTCTTCTAAAATTTCTACCTTGTTATAAACCGTCTTTCACAACTGCCGCAAAAATTTGGTGGACTGAAAACATGGTCAGAATAACACTTGAATACACTCCTCCTCCCCACACACACATTTATTATAGGTGTAACAATATCAACCCTATTAAAGCATTACGACGTACATGTGGTTGTATTTGCTTTAGAAGGATGCGTGAAGAAGGATTCTGGGATTATGGCGTGAAAACAACAAACAGCAGGAATGCACTGATCCACTTTTTCACTTCCGATGCGGATACCTGAGGTTTAGTATCAGTCGATACCGATCCAACAAGAAAAACTTCTGAATTGACTTAAAATGTTTCTTTTTTTGTTGTTTTAAAGACAGAGATTAAAGGGACAGAATTACAAATTTATTTGGTAACGCTGCACCAGTAAAGCACACTTAAATCCACTAATGGCTTCAGAAGCTTTGTTTAAAAATAACTCAACTATAATTTGTCCAGTCCAGGCAATTAGGAGTACCAACAGCCAATGGAAAATAAATAAAGTGACACAAACAATAGGTTGACTACGTTGGTTCAACATGTAAAAAATTAAATGCAGCAAACCTTTATTGAAATGTTTCAGAAAGTGCAATTAGAAATTCTAAATACAATGTAAAATAAATAATAATGATATTATTCAAAGCACAAAGCACAGAATTAGACTGAAAAGACCTGTCCTTATGAATTGGGCAGATCGTCACTGATACCCAAACCAGAATTTTTTTCAAACCTCGGGATCGATTCAGATATTGATATTGGATCGGTGCATCTCTAAGTAGCAGATGAGAAAATCTGTTGCAATGGAAGAAAATCCTGATCTGTTCTGATCTGGAGTCAAAGGGCTAGTCCAGAAGGATTTCTAAAAGCCTGGAAAAAAATGCATCTTCTCAATCTAAAATACTTCAAATTGAGTTGTGTAATTGTGGGGGGGGAGGGGGAAATAGGGATTTGATGTTTATTTTTGTGATTCTTTACTAGCTTGTGGTCTACTGTATCAAATGCTTTACTTCTTTAATTCACCACAAACCAGTAATAACAAGAAAACAAATTCAACCTCTACAGACGGCTCTTCATCTCCCTGTTGCCGTCAGAAAAGAAATATGTTTGATGAAATAATGTTTAGAACAAACACAGAGGGGTCACAGGTTCACACAGCTATTAGAAGATAATAAGTCATAACTCTCTGTGGAAATGAAATCTATGACAAGTCATTACAGCAACGAAATCATAGCGATTATCAAGGCTAATAAGTTTATATCACATATTATTTCCTTCCGGTCGGAGGTCATTACAGCTGCAGACTAACAAGACAAAAAAAAAGTGATGGAAGGTTTGACAAGTAAATTTTTCAATAAAAGGTTTAGGCGCTCGGATGATGTGTCTTTTCGGTTATATCAACTGGAAGTGGCAGCTGGATGATGGTATCGCATGTTTTTAAAGACTTATGGAAACAAACTTATGCACATGTGATTTTAACTGCGTTCAATCAAAACGCTGCAATTGCAAAATTTTTCTAACATCAAAAATTAAGTATTTTGAGTACACTTGGTGCACATTTGTGAATGAAACTGAACTACTGGCTGTTTTACTCCTAACTGCACTGACTGAACAAATTAAAAGTTGTTTTTACATGCTTCACAAAGCTTGGAAAACTATTGGTGGATTTAAGTACTGGTGCAGTTACCAAATAAATTTGGAAATCAGTGCATTTATGTCTGTTTAAAAAAAAAAAAAATGTTTTAACTCTGTTTTTCTGTAATGGATCGGTGTCGGCCATTACAGAAAGTGAAAAAAATGAATTGATACATCACTATGAGAAACATTGAGATCGTTTATCATATTCAGATGAAGCGTTAATAAAGAGTTAGCTCTAAACCCCTCTCATCTTTTCATTGAAGTTCTGTCCAGCAGCTACATCCCAATCCCACACCACGGTGCTGCTGATAATGTGCTGGACGACACAACAAGGCAACCAATTACACGGGAGACTAAAAGCGCAGTGATTGGACGGACATCTGCTCTCTGTCGGTCCGCCAGAGGTGGCTCACCTGAAATGTTCGGAGCCATTCCTGGAGCCCCGTAGGAGGCTGGATTGAGGTGATTCGTCGTCTCTGCTGGCCCTGGCCGTTAGCCGCTCTGATGTGGCCGAAGGTGGTGGGTGTGGCTGGACACGGGACAATTCCTGTTGGGCTGCAGTTCACACACAACAACAAAGCACCTTTAAAGTCAGCATCGCCCCTCTTGTTGCTCCTCTACAGGAAATGAGCGCACGAACAGGCAGCAGAGGAAGCTCTGCTTTCAGCACGAACAATAAGGACCATATTAAAGGAGTATCTGGCAATGCTGTGCTGCGACCCGGACAAATATTTAAATCAGTCCAGTAAGTCGATTAAAAAATGTAATCAAATTAATCTAGTGCTGTGATTAATCACTGTGCCTAACTTTGTAAGCTCACAATATAAATATGCACACACTTCTGGTTCTTGTAGGAATGGTGCAGTGGGCCCTGCCACACTCCAACCAATTAAATTAAAATAAAAAGTATTACTTGTTTGATTTTTTTTTTTTTTTTTTTTTTGTAGCAGAAAGTGTATTCTCCCAGTGCTCAACAGCAACTAAGGAAAACTAAGAGAAGCTGTTATTTTCTAGTTCTTCTGTGCTCCGCCCCTTTTTGATGCTGCCCTATGCAACTGCCCATGTAACCTCTATCAAAAACTGCCTCTTTATTAATTTTTTTTTTTTTAAATGTTTGACAGAATGTTTTATTGTTTCAAATCAAACATGTCAGAAGATTCTCAGGTTTTCATGTTGTTATACTCAGGAAGGCTTAAAGAAAATCATTTTTGTTTTAAACGTTTACATACTAATTAAATCTGGACATACACAAAGGTTTCTGCTAAGCTGTGTTTATTTTCAGTCAGGTACAGCAAATGGAGCAGATCTCAGTGGCAGGGAGTTTCTAGAACCACGGATCTGGGTCCGGACCACAGGAGAACCTCTTCAAGCTTCAGGTTCAGTCAGCTGGCGGGAAAAACTGAAAGTCAGGGGGTCGGTTTCATTATCGATCCATTTTTAATGGCACAGGGAGCCTGTTACAGCGCACCGTTTACGCAGAAGTGGTTGTGTTGGGTTTGAATTTTAAAGCAGCTACATGTGAACTCATGCATTAAAGATCGAGCACCAGAGGAACAAGCAGCAGGCAGGACGCTGCGGAGGTAACCAGCCTCCTGCTGGAGGACGAACGCAGCTCTGAGAGTTCAGAACACTTGACATTTTTATTGGCACGTTACGCTGTGTGGCAGATGGCAAACAAAGGAACGGACGGGGCCTGGTGACCTCAGGAAAACAGCGGAGAGCAGGATCTCTGAGCATACCTCGGATACTCTGGGCCTTTGCAGGGCTTTTTTCCTGAAGGGAAAGATCGGACCTCTGGGCCATGGTCCAACTTTCTCTTCATCTGAGGAGAAAAGGAGGGAAATAAATGGAGAACGTTAGAAAACATGACACCACTTGAGTTTGTGTTCAAAAAGTGACACTTCTTTTTAAGAAGGCAGTGCTACACAAGGAATTGACCATCAAATCTTTTCCACAAAATGTGAAAATTAAAAACGGTTTGCATTTTGTACCTCATGATGAAGTGACACACCAACGTAAAGCATAAATGTGAATTACAATGTGACTAAGCTAACAATAAACACAATCACCACCATAAATAGTGGCAGCCTCGTCCTGTGGGGTAGATTGGAGACGGGAGTTACTGACCAGAGGGATCACAATGCACAAAGCAGCGTTATTGTAGATCCTTCCTATCAGCAGCTGTTAGGCTCTAGAAACTCAGTAGGTGTTCACAGCCCTGCCAGTGTTTGCTCATCTCTGGTGTTTGCACAGTTTTAATTTTCCACATATTGTAAATAGCCCATTGTTTTTAAATGCATAAATGCACCATAGAAAAATAGGAAGAAGTCTCTAGAGGACGAACAAAGAAGACAAACAAAACGGGAAAAAGTACCAATTTCTGACAGAATAATTTGTTTTTGTTTTTCTACCAAATAAACGAGTTAAAGTTATGAAAAATCCCCCCACGACATTTTAAATAGCAGTTTGGGAGGTTTTTAAAAGATAAACTTTGTGTTTGAACTCAGTTAATTTACAGAGTAAATCTGAGCCGTTTGAGGGTGTGGAGAAAACTCACAGCTGATCAACACACTGGGTTTTATTGGCCATCCACACATTTCTATTACTAAATTCACAAACTGAGCTGTTGTTAAACAACGTGTCGTTATGGAAACTTCTACGACAATTCAGCCGCTGGTCTCACTTCAGCATCTGGATCAGAACGGGATGAAATGAGAGAATGCAGCAAAAGCGACTGCATTACATCGTTGCAGTTAGCTGAAGAGGAGGAATGTTTTGGACAGGAGGCGGAGGAGCTGGAACGCAAACTTTCAGTTTGTTTATTAATTTCCATGAGTTTGACATTGTTGGAAAGCTTAGAACCCACTTTCAAAATCTGTAAAGATCTCAAAACATCCCGGGGAGATTTATTCTGTCCTGGTCTGTCACAAATATTTATGTACATTATGTAGCTTTTTATTATTATTCTACTCAGTTGTACATTCCTCATAAGTTAATCTTGTTCTTCATTTTGTTTTGTATGTTTGTACACTTTCATTTTTGTGTGTGAACCTACATGCCTCAGCGTTCTGTCCCTTTGCTGCTGTTGAACCGTAATTCCCCCACTGTGGGACAATAAGAAGATATTTCTGTTCTACTCAGTTACAGGTACAACAGACAAACCAGATTGAAGAGACGGAATTGTCCAATCAAAGTCCAGATCTGAATCCAATTCAGAGTCTGTAGCAAGACTCGAAAAATTCCAAGCTCATAAATGCTCTCCATTTATGAGCTTGAGTGACTTTGCAAAGAGGAGAGCCAACATTTTCCATCTTCAGATGAGACATCCCAAAAAACCATCTGCAACTAAAAGACCAGTGACATGAAGGCCTTATGAATATTTCTGAATGGAACCTTAAGAAGGGTAGACCTAAAGAGAGTCATCACTGTGAGAAAGTGCACAGTGGTTGGATGTTTAACTGTGTTTGTGTTCCCATCCTGAACATGATAACCACAAGAACAGGGTACGGTGATCCCTAAGCAACCAGACATACAATAATATCTGGAGGCAAACATGTTCACGCCCAGATTCCAAGGGTACAGAATGTTCGCTAAATAACCACAGAATACAGCAACTCTCAGGAGGAGGGCACACGCCACATTCTTTGGCTGTGATTCACATCTACGGCCCACAACAAACACCAGAGTTACTTCTTTATCATTCTTCATCACCTGTGTGTGCACGCTGCCTCAGGTCCCCGTTACAATCCACCTGACTGTGCAAACAAAAGAGGCTGTGTGCAGGACCTGGGCCAGCCAAGTTTCCTTCACCCCATGGCTGCCCCTCTCCCTGGCCAGACTCATCAACACCAATAATTCTTCGTCAGCAAGAAGAATTAGTGGTCATGTTCCTCTAGTGTCCTGCCACAACGAGACGCAACACGCAACTGCCTGGCCTTACCATAATCATTTTCAATTGGTTCAGCGGATAAACATGAAGCATTTTAAGAACAACTTTGTCTTTGAAACTCAAATATAAGTTAATCTCTGCTTAGATCCCAACATCCTTTATATGGCCGAAAGTCAGAATCCTGAATCATATTGATATATAATGATATATATCATATTCACACACACACACACACACACACACACACACACACACACACACACACATACACACACATATATGTATATGTGCTGCTAGTGAGATATGTATATGTGCTGCTAGTGAGCCATTAAACTGACTTCCTGTTTGCAAACCTCTCTATTTATGATTCTTCTTAAAGACTGGAAGTGGTGGAGTCAAAATTGTGACCACAGACCGCACAGGTAGTGCTGAGGCTTGAAGGGACATGAGCATAGCCGACCTTTACAAACCCCCCCCCCCCCAAAAAAAAAATGAAATGGAAAAGAAAAAACTTTTCTTTTCATTTTTATTTAAAATACCAAAAATACCGACTTGGGCAAAGTGACTTTGGTTATCGTCAGCAATTCCTCGGTTAATTTTTGGTTTTTCTTCCAGGCCAACTAGTTATTGTCCACTGTATCACTTTCAGTTGTTTTGCCGCAACCTGTGCAGGAAAACATGCATCTGTGCCAAGTCAGAGCATAATTAGATGATGGCTTATAGAAACCAGAAACCAAAAGCAACCCATGTTTCCCTTACGAGGCAGACAATGCCGTTTGGATGCAGGTTTATTATTGTACTATTGTATTCTACTCAGGGAACAACGCTGGACATTTGACTCCATGCTGTCTGGCTCTACAGTGGCATGATTACACGTCTACCTCCAGATATGCGCTTTTCTTGTTTATCACTATAATTTAGGGAGAGAAAGATTGAGCGTCTGTTTGTGGTTTCAGCTTCCTGGGCTTACAAAAATGTTATGAACAGCAAATCTAAATGTAAGATGGTTTTTTTTCCCTGTAGAAACTCAAACATGATATATTCAAAGGTATGACTGGCTCTAATATGAAAGTTTCTAGAAGATTCCCAACACTTTCAAATTAAACACGTATACTTTAGAACTTAGAATATTAATGACCGTTGTCTTTCTAGGCCAATCAGTGCAATACATAGAGACAATACATTAAAAAATATATATGATGCAGGCTTTTCCACTGGTGCACTCTCATTTTTTTAAATGCATCACATTTACCATCACAGCTTTTAAATCACTAATCATAAACACAATTTTCACTTGAAAATGATCAATTAATCTTCTAAACAAAGTGTTTTTGGAATCCTGTTTTAACAATTTTAGACCTCAAGAAACCAAACCTGTGTGTAAATGATTACCCACCAATGTCCTGTGGGTGAAAGGTTTCCTGTTCCATTTAATTGCTTCAGTCTTTTCTTATTTCTCCTGAAAATTCATCTCCTGTATGTAAAAGCGGCGAGTTTCACTGGAAAAACTCCCAGTTAATCCATGAAGGGAAATTCACAGAAACATGTCTGGAAGTTTCTAAGCTGGGTCAGGTGTGTAACCTACGTGGAACTTAATTTAAGACGGTGTAATTAGGGTGAGTTATTAGATATCTAGAGTAGCAAATAAGACCCAAAAGCCTTGTTCTTAGAGTGGTGATCTCACTGCATCGGCAGTTCAGTAGCCAAGGAGAGCCTGGATGTGTGTATGCATGCAGAGGGTGTGTGTTTATGTGGGGTATTGTTTTGTGTGTGTGTGTTTCAGAGTGAGACAGGAGAAAGAGAGGAAAAAAAAAAAGAGGGCGTACTGGTTGGGTTGAGAATATGTGCCTCTGTGAGAAAATCTGAAACTGGACATCAAAGAAAAGAAGAGTAAAAAAAGCTCGCTGTTTTGCTAACGAGACGGAGAGAACGCAGTGTTTGGAAATCACCACGGCCGAGTCGCTCCTATTCCCTCGCCTTCATCACCGCCGGGTTCCCTCTCTTCTAACCCAACCCAATAAAGTACCACGGGATGGATACAAAGAGGGTTTACGGTGTTCACAGAGAAGCAATCACTCTCAGCAAAACGTGGGCGTTTTCATTAAGGCAGCATGTAGAACAGTTCTGTTCAAAAATAGTTTAAAAAAACAGAGCTGGAACATCAGAACCCACTGAAATCTAAACTATGACTTTCAAAAACCACAATGGAAACCAAGCAGAAGCACAAATATTCAAACTAACATCGCTGTTTGACACTCCATGTTCAGGGTTTTCCTGAAGGAAAGCGAAGTCTGGCAAAGTTAAGGTTTAAGGTTCTTAGCACACAAAAAAATGTGCTCAAGCACAAGTACTTTTGAATCAAACATGGGGGGAAAAAAGTGATTCATTGACAATCACACCTGAAAGTAAATGGAAAAGTGGTTGGGAAAAACACAGGAAAAGTGACTGACGTTCCTGTCTTGAGACATTTAATAAGAGAAACGGTCTAACCTGCTGATCAGGCCTGATCTAAAAATTTGTGGCGCACTGAAAAATCTGTCCCTGATTTCCTTCAGTAAGGGAAATAAATGATCAGTCTATACTTGCACATGAAGTCGATCTCATCCACTGATTTTATGTACCTCAGCAAAGGTCTAAAAATCAGCCATTGTTCTCTTTTGCTCTGCTGTGAGAGGTTTGACTGACACACCCACCAGGTCAAGCACGATCTGACTGTTAACAACAGCCACAAACTCTTTTAACATCTCAGCGATTTTCTTGCTATATTTAGCAACATTTCAGACAATAAAAACTCCCACAAAACTATCGGTCAAAATTGGTATCAGCAATCGGCAAGAAAACTGCAATCAGTGCACTGCTACTAAGGATCACCACCTCCAGCTGGTTGATTAGAGCTCAAATAGTGAGCAAATATTTTCTGCTATAAAAATCACTTCCTATTATGAAATTTTTACCTCGCAATGATTATTTGGACCAAATAAAAAGTCTCTAAAAAATAACTAGAAATTTAATAGAAATGTTCTACTTTATTTAGATCACAGCTCGGTTTATTTAATACTTAGCAGCTTGGATGTTTTGTCACCATTTCAATGAGCTCCAGTAACACAGGAAGCATCTTTGAGGAGGTTCTAGCTCAACCCGGTCTGACACAGTGACCCATTATCTGTGCTGTGGAGCCTGAGGCGAGGAGCACCATGTCAGGGAAGAGGCAGAGGCGCGCCGATCACATGCACACATCTCCAGCAGTCACTTTGCTCAGAGGAAGATAATCAGTGCTGCATAACATCTAATTATGATAACCCTGCGAGCTGGCCTGCAGGCGGACAGGCTGTTTGTCAGCTCCTTGTTTCCAACTTATTATTAAAAAGTCTAATTTTACAAAAGCAGAGCAGAGCGGTTTGGTCTGCTGTGTGTCGGTTGGATGTGGCTTGGAAATGTGTCCAGGTGGATTAAGAAAGGCAGAACAGCAGCTCATGTGCAGAGCTGCTGTCGTGTGTGAAAAAAACCTAGATATTTCTCCAGAAATATTGGTGAATAATAATAATAAAAAAAATCCAACCATTATTAGCATTTCTAACAACCTTCTCCAACCCATATGGGAGCAGAGGCTTTAATTCACTACAGCTGAAGTTAAGAGAGACGAAGAAGAGGCCAAATCGCAGCGATGCAGTGAAGCAGTGAAGCAGTGACCGGTGCCCGCCGTGCCCCGTGATAACATGAAGGCCCCAGCAGTTAGAGAGCCGTCCCTGGGGAGGAGAGGGGGAGGTGGGGGTCCGTCACACCGCGACTCTTCCTCTGCAGCGGCCGGAAGCCGACCATACTCACTTTGTAGAAAATCATCTTTAAAGTGCCGTAGAACCCCATCCTTAGAGCCGGGGTGTGTTTCCTTCCTTTCCTCCTCAGTGACGGTCGGTGAAGTCCAAACGCGTGTGCTGGCGGGGGAGCGAGGGCAGCGGCGGACTGTCAGGTAAATCCGCCTCTGGTAAGAACATGCTCGGGCACGTCACCGAACTGGCTCGGCTGCAGCAGATTCCCACGGTGAGGACGTCCAGAGGAGAAGGGGAGGAGGAAAGGGGGTTGAAAAGGAGAAAAGGTCTGCTGTGTTGCTTCGATTTAACCGGGAGAGAAGGGGGTTGGGGGGAAAGCAGCGGGTGAACAATACGATGATCCCGGAGGCTCGCGAGCTGCGACCGAGCAGCCTCTGCGTTCAGGGGAGGGAACGGATGAGAGAGACACAGAGAGAGAGAGAGAGAGACGGCAGGAAAACCAGGGGGAGGAGAGGACGGAGCGTCAGAGCGCAAAGCAGTGACTCTTCCTCTTCTTCCTCCCTACAGAATGGGATTACAGCCTCCCCGGTGGAGGCGGCAGGAATGGTGCAGTCCTACGTCTCCTCAGCAGCACCGTGTGCGGCGCATCCTCTGCTGATGGGGGGGTTATGCAGAGCAGAGCAGAGCAGGGGGAGGCTGCAGGGTGGGGTACGTTCTGCTCGCGAGGGCTTCACTTGTTGCGAAACGCAGAGAACACACACCCCCAGCGGCCTCATGGCTCTGCTTCAACCGGTCCGCATCACACAGATGGGTCCACATACGAGTATCACGTCTCAAAACATCATCCTTTCAGCCTCACTGACGATGCACAACATTATGACCACCGGCAGGGGAAGTGATTAAAGGGTAGTATTTTGTATTTTCCAGGCACATTGTGCTATAAAATAGCTATCAAGTATCTGTGTTGCCTTCAATTGTTATAAAAATGCTATAAATATCAAATATAACTTTAAAGAAATTTTACTCATTAATTTTATTCCTTGAAATTGGGCCTGTGTCGCTTTAAAAACTCCTCTTTCTGAAACTGCGCCTGCAGAAAGTCATCACAACATGGCTCCTCCATTAACATCCTTCACAATGTTTTCACCAGTGATTCACTGAAGAGCAGCTCATATATGAGCTCAAAACCAGTTCCAGCAGGTGTTTGCTAAATGGCTGCTGGCTAGTCTGAAGGAGCTGAGTGGTGAGCAACATTGAAAGCTTGGAAACTGCAGTTCATAGTATCTCGAAGCTGGAACTCTGTTCCCCCAAGCGTCTTGCACAGCTGAACAGTTGCCACAGGAGATTAAAGGATTTCTCACACATGAATCAAAGAATCAAAGAATCACCATGCATATTTAAAATGATGGAATAACATTGTAACATGATGTAAAGCTAAAAAAAAAAAAAACAACCTTTCCTTAATAATTATGGTGCATGATAGTGGCAGCAGCAAATGAATACTTTGTGCCGAAATACATGGATAGGAAGCAGAAATGGGGGAAATTACAAGAACATGAGCAAGTTTAACAAGGACCAAGCTGCCCTCAGTTGGGTCAGAGCTCTGGGGGAATGTTCCCCGTCTGCTGCATACTTTACAGCTACTAACTATCAAAAGTAGTCCAAGGATGGAAGATGGCTGAACTGGAGACAATGGACACTGAGCTTCACAACTGGATGAAGGGGATCTGGTTTGATGGATCATGTTTTCTCCACAGTCAGCCAATGGCTCCATGGGTCGTATCTGATTGATGTAGTCTGTACCGCCTTCTGTTAGAATAGCAGTGAGTGAAATTCTAAATGATGATCCATGACTGACTGAAACACCATGCACCGCCTGTAGCCCAACGTCAACTACAGCAGCTGAAGGGAAAAATATCACAACCTGGAGTTGGCAGCTTATGTTTATGGTGATGGAAACTGTCACAAACTTGAATATTTTTTTCCATCAAGCCAACTACCACTGAGGGGTTTGCTTTAACCTTTATGTGGAGCATATAAACAGGGAGGAATAAATAAACAAAGTCCACAAAAACATTTACTGTCTATTCACTCCAGGAAAGCCCTTTGGTTCGGAGCAAAACCAGACTATTTTTTTTCATGCTTGAAGGTTTAAACAGATGCAGCCTCCCTAGAGGCTCCAACATTTCATCAGAAGCTAAATAGGCAATGCAAAGTCATGTGACTTAAGCATGTTTATATTTGATCACACCTTTCTATACAACGGTGCAGACCACCCGAGAGACACCCTTCCTGCTTCTGTATATGTCACTCCACTACTCACAGGGGTTCCTCCCTCCCTGCTACCTCTTTGTTTTAACAAAACGGTCATGGAGAGAGCACCACAGTTTTCTGCAGACAGCCTCCTCTGTGAATGACATTACAATTTCCATCCGGAAGTTAACCTAACCATTCACCAGTCGTATTTTAATAGCAGTGTTTTAGTGAACAATCACACAAATGTACACCATTTCTCAACGCGTCAGATAAACATTCTTCAAAAGTCTCCATGTCCCCTGCAGGTACTAAAACCGGATAGTGGAAGTGGACTAGTCTAAGTGAAATATCAGACTGCATTTCGGTATGAAGCATAGCAGCAAACGTCTGACCAGTCACACCACATTTTGCACAGAGCTCTGTCGAAATAGTTTGACCAGGGCCTGGTGTCGAGCTCGATAAGCGAATGCATGCCAGCAAACAAAATGACACAACTTTCATCAAGCACCTACATCAATCAGAACCGATTTCGGCACTTCGCATGAAGTATGCTGGAGTCTTTAAAGGCTTCGATAGAACAGTCTACCTACCAGCTTAAACTGAATCTCATTCAGTATTTCCTTCTTTTGACATCATAAGGCATTGATATTCACAAAGAATTAGCATGGGAAGGACTTTATTCAGAGGTGATGGAACACAGAGCTCTAAAGTGTCGCTTGCTAACACCAGTAACTGCTGAGTGACCTGGAGTTGGAGGTTAGAGGTTCACATGTAGCAGCAGTCCAAAATGTGAAATGGGCCACTATTCAACAGAGTTTTATTTTGTTACTGAAGTCCTACCCTTCTTCCATTATGCTTGTAAAATGCTAATTTTCTACTAGAAGGTGAAGGAATGGATGTCGTTCGAGGGGCACAAAGGTTTAGTGGAACTTCAGTGGTGAAAGAGCTGGGGGATCATGAGATGTTGAAGTGTACGAAACAGAGTTTGGGGTCTTTGTGTCTTTTAAGGGGGCTCTGATGATGAAGCCCCTCTTGATGGTCTACATCGCTGCAATCTTTACACAGCACTCTGGAATGCTTGGCATGCGAGGGTGGTTGGACTGTGGTCTTTTGATCAGCCGTCACTCTTTTTTTCTATTGGTGAGTGAGCCATGGCTGTGTTCTGGGATGTTTTCCATATGTTGCATGGTGTTGGATTAATGTTATTTTTGTGTATTGTTAGTTTTATGGGACTGTAGAAGAAAACTACAAGGCAGATATTGTGCATAAAACTAAATCAAGTTATCTTAATTCAGACAAATTCAGGTTAACATTCTCAAACACTTGCTGCAGTATTTGAACAGCCGCAGGTGTGTAAATATAAACTTGCTAGAGAGCGGTGCAGGGGATAGCTTGTGGGTAAATGCAAATGCCGTCTCGTTTGACTGCACACACAAAGACAACGTCAAAGTCAAGGTTTCTGTATTGTGACTTAGAAAGACTACGTATCTTTGGAGAAAAATGTAAAGATAAATATCTTTGTATGCTCTCCTTACAGTCAAATATTAGCAGTTTTACTTCCTATCCATAACCTATCAGAATTAGATGAGACTTCCACCACTTTGCTGCAGAGGTAAATGTGTAACGTGCAGATGTATACTAAAGACCTCGACAGTATTAAATGACCTGAGGATGGATATAGTGTTGATTGTTTGAGTCCTTATGAAGAGCAGATAATTACATAAATGTGAACTATGTATAATAAACATTACTTAAGCACTTATGCTAACATTTTGCAAGTGTTTAGTCTATATTCATGAACAAATCAAAATGTATCAATAAATTAAAAGGGCATATAGTGGCATTTTATAGAACAGTCATGTAGCTTTTGATTATTATAAAATGCTGTATATTACTTCAAAGAAAATTTACTTTGAAATGTAATGCCATGAATTTCGGCCTCTGTCTCTTTAAAACTCTGTGCCTTTCTGAAACTCCACCTTCTGGAAGTCATCACAACATGGCTCCTCTATTAACCCTTTAACCAGCATTGCACTGGGAAGTAGCTCCTACAATGAGCTCAAAAGACGCTCAGTTCCACCAGGTGTTTGCTGATTATTTTAAGAGCTAAATGATCAATAAACTCTATGAAAATGCAGGCTAAATATGTTATTGTTAGCCTAGCATTAGAACCAAAGATGTAAATTCATTAGACTACAGCTGCCAAGTCAAAACTGTCATTAGAAATGTACGGTTGTAGAACACATTGGACTGTTGGGACTATCAGCATCAGAAAAAATAAATGATGCAGTAAATACAACTGTAAAACTGTAAAAATGGTGCATTATTTTACCATACTTTATAGCTACTAGGTTTTTAAGCCAATCACTTGTAATAAGATGGGCTTTGGTATCAGCAACAACAAATTTCCACAGAATTCAGCTTAGTTACACACAATCCTGATGAGTCCTGTTGGGTCGTTCAACCTGACTCCTCCCTCCTAACCCACCTTAAAAATCCTGTCATAAGGTGTCACTGATGTTCTGTGAGAGTCTTTATTCGGATATAAAATGTGTGCACAGCGGAGATATTTTACCAGAAAAGTAAGTAGGCGGATACAACTTTGTTTTGACATGTTTTACACCACCAGGCCCCCTCATGCTGTCATATGCTGGTGTCTGCTCACCTTCAGCTTAAAAGCCTCATCCAGAAAACAGCACAAATATAGCACAAAGAAACAAAGCAGGAGACCTGGAGGCTGAAGAATGAAAGGTTTGTAAATCAATATTCTTTGAGCCTTTTGACTGTTTTCAAAGTTTTCTTCCAGCACAAAAGAGAAGCAAAGCTTCATTTAATATTTATGCAACAGATATGACGTTTTTCACTTCTGTAGAGATGACAGGCAGTCGACTTGAGCAGATGCTCTTCATGCTAAAGCTGAAGTATGGAGCTGTTAAAAATGTTTTTTACATATCGTCTAAAACCAGGGGTGGACAGTAACGGAGTATGTCTAATTGAGTGCTGTACTTAAGGACTCATCGGTGCATATTTGGCAGTGCACACACGAAGTTGATTGACAGCGCTAAGGCCCTCCTCCTGCCTCTAATTGGTTGTTTCTGACCAGAGTGGTGCATTTCTTCAGACAACAATAATGGTTCATGTAGGAGATGGAGGAGCTTAATTTTTTTCAAAGATCATCTGTCTCACACTACACTGTTACAACATAGTGACAGTTCTATGCAAAAGAAAAACAATTTTTACAAAAGTCTCAAACTCCACCTTTAAGGAAACTTGAGGCACGTAAACCCTGGAGCTCCTTATTTTTTGCCTTATTAAAATTATTACAATACCACAATCCCAGCTGTTCCCGGCAGCAGAGGACAGCAGTATTATCGGCTGCATGGCCCGGTAGTCCTGCCAGGACGGGAGAACAATGACTGGGAGAGCTGATTAAGATGGACACTGCCTCGTTAGCTTTCTCAATGTGGTCATTTTGCAGCAGCAGAAGTAATGAAGTACAAGAAATCAATGACTGGGTTTGAGTGGCTTTTCTGCTAAATGATGCCCTCGGTCATGATGCTGACGGGCCACAACAGTCACGCTGAAACAGTAAAGGAGTGGAGTGACGATGCAATTCATGTGGAGACTAAAAGATGCTTCAGAGAGAAAAGAGTGACCTGCTTCAGCTCACCGCATCTGAGAGAAACCAGGGGAGCGGTCAGAAAGCTTTTCAGGACCACTGGACTCAGACCTCTACCTGCACACCATGAAAATGTCAAAATGGAGGAAATGGAAATGTTTTACTTAAGTCTGGAAAACTTTGAAACCTGTTTCTATTAAATACCATTCGAACAGGCTTCAAGGTCATATCAAATAAATATCCACCTTAAAGTTAAATACTAGAAATGCAAATCTTTCAATATGTAGTGACTGAATTCAGATTTTTAGGGTCATGATTTGATTCAGAAACCAATTTTTCTCTGGAAATGATGTAGAGATTCTGTTTAAGTGACTGACGAAATGAAAAGACATCATGCTATATTATTCCTTCATCAAAAGACTACCTGGATTATTGCCTTGATTTTTCATGCATGTTTAAGAAATCCTTTAATCTCTCACGGCAACCACTAAGCTATGCAAAACACCTGAGTGGGACGACCGCCACCACCGCCTCAGAGTCGCGCAATTTCCAAGCTTCTGAGCTTCTACCCCTCCCCTGTGACTCCCCCACCATGGCTCCTTCAGACTAGCCAGCAGCAATTTGCAAATACCTGTTGGAACTGAGCATCTGCTGAGCTCTTTATAGGAGCTACTTCAGTGCAACAATGGTAGAATGTTAATAGAGGGGCCATGATGTGAAGACTTCCTGAATTTCAGATATAGCAGGAGATTTTTAAAGAGACAGAGGCCCAGTTTCAAAGGGTTCAATTACAAAGTCAAATTTCTTTTAAGTCATATTTAGTAAAAATAGCATTTTACACAGCAATCAAATAACTGTCACTGAAGGTACTGTTATTGAAGGTAACAGTTACTTCATTATGGCACAATATTGATGTAAAATATATAACCTTGTCCCTTTAAAAGAATTATATAAGAAATGGATACAGCATAGGACCTATTAGTTTATATTTAAATAAATATAGGTTTGTGCATAAAATTCTGTAACTTAAATTACTAGTATTAGTTTAGCTCAGCTGCCTGGCTTTTTCTTAAATAAAAATATATCAAAGAATTATTCCAAATATATGCAGTGTGCAGATGGCGTTCTATAATGGCCAAGTGGACGTGTAATGCAATGTGCAGCATACTCTCAAGTAGGAGCACCAAAGACGTACAACTAAAACACATTTTAAAATCCATATTTGAGCATTTTGAATCAATTCAGAATTCCCATTTGCAATGCATTATAGGATCGATTTTTTTTTTCTGCACCTCTAGTGGATACGAGCTGCTGATAGTACAGGTGCAAACAGTTTTTCTTGCTCCTCTGTTTCACCCTCTCAGGCTTGGTGATAGGTGCAGTTTGAGCAGTCTGCTCTCATTTAGAAGAAAAGAAAAGATGATTGCAGAGAAGTGTCTGACAAGCCAGATGAAACTCAGCCAGAGCTGGCAGAAACATTTACACAGAAACAAAATGATGTCTTTAATCATCCAGAATTTCCACTCGGCATCCCAGATGAGGCAAAGTGAGCTTATTAGTCACTGCGAGGTGTTCCCGTCGTTTCTAGACCCAGATCTGCTTTCTAGGAGCTCACAGTGTGTTGGGATTAGCATCCATAGCCCAACTGCTGTATTATTCACTCCTTCTGGTACTATTCTGTGTACAAGATAATCCACATTTCCAGTTGCTCCCCAATCCAGCAACAATCTACTGTTAAAAAGATTTTTATTTTTATGAACATAGAAAATAATCCGACATTAAGGAGATGGTTGCTCATGCTTAGCCAAGTTATGGTTCTGCTGGAGGTTTTTTCATGTTGAAAGGGAGTTTTCCCTTTCAGCAATATGAGGGTTTGCTGAAAAAGCAACAGGTTTGGCCATTTATCATATGGTTTATAATTGACTCTGAAAATTTCTTATAAGGTTTTGAGTCCACATTGCTTGGATACATTTTAATTATTGATGTTAAAAAAAGGACATTATTGAAAACATTTTTATTTTCTCCATTGTTTCTTCCACAACAGGATCAATAAATGTCTGTAAGTTTAAAACTGATTACATGCAATTTTTCTATGTGGATGAGGGATATAAAGCTCCCTTTTTATAAATAAGTGGCATCATGAAGAAGATGAGTAAATATCAAAAAAAAAAATTTTTTTTTTTTTTTTTTTGAGAAAGCGTAGCATATGGTACTATGATTGCTCTGCCATACAATCTCATGAAAACATGAAATAGTTCTTCATCATCCCTTTTATTGTTATCACAATAGTATTACAAAACATTGTGCTAAAATGTCATAGTCCGTATCACCCACACCTACAACGCAAGCAATTTTGTGCCATCGCCCCCTGCTGGTCCAAGAGGTGCTACAAGCAGCAACTTTTTAAGCTACTTTGAATAAAGAACAGGGCTTAGAAAACTGTTTAATAAATAGATCAATTAGAATACATGTAATTAAATCGTAATGATTTTTTTTTGTAAAGTGCCTGAGTTGACATGTCCTATCAATTGGCACTGTATAAATAAACTGAAATAAATTTCCTCCTGGTTGATACAGTTAAGTACTTCAACTGCAACCAGCAGAAAAGACGACAGGAAGTGGTAGGAGGACCACGGTACTGCATGTTTCTTAATGATTTTTTTATGTGAACAAACGTATTCACGCGTAATTTTAATTATGTTTCTTATTTAACAGTACAACTGCGAAATGTATTGGCTGTTCTACTCATAGTTGCACTGTTTTTATATGTTTGACCAAGCTTGTTAAAATAATGGTATATTTAAGTGTGCTGTACTGGTGGAGAGTCAGCAAATAAATTTGTAATTTGGTACATTTATGTTTGTCTTTCATAAAAAGGAAATGTTTAGGTCAATCCTGCACCATTTTTCTGTATTGGGTCAAAATGTGTCAGTATACAGTGTCAGTATCAGAAGTGAAAAAACTGGATCGGCGCATCACTTAAAGAGGCATTACCTAAAGACCAAGCAACATAGCTAGAGGGCCTGGAAACTGATGCATTAAATGTTGGATGTTTTAATTAGAACAAAAAGCACTGGAAGCAGTTTTGACTGAGTATGCTTTGCTCCAATCCTTCCCGTCTCCAACTCATTTCAGTTTGAACAAACTCACAGAGTCCTCCAAAAACACACACACACACACACACACACACACACACACACACACACACACACACACACACACACACACACACACACACACACACACACACACACCACTTCCCTGCTTCCTGACTCCCAGTCGGAGTGGGAGAACCCTCCAGAGGCCAGAGTGTTGTTTGTTTACTGCTTCTGTTTGCTTATGTCTTGTGCTTTAAATAATGCAGAAAAATTGTCAATGTTTCTCCCAAAAGACTGAAACGTGTGGGACAGATACTCACTCACTCATACAACCAGCACTGCACAGCAGTTCCTCTAGTATGGGCTTATATTAATATGCCACTGAAAGACATAAGTTAAACATGCAGCTTGAAACAGAATAAAGTGCTGTTTAAACAGTGGATACATGCAGATCAGGGATGAGCTGGTTGCATTTATGCAAACAAAAGGTTTTAAAACGTTAAAGCCAAACTATTTCTATGGTTTAAAAAAATGCCAGAAACAAAGTTTAAATGTTTGGGTCAATACTGCTCCTTTGGACTAGCCAGCAGCAATTAGCAAACACCTGCTGGATCTGTCCATCTGCATAGGAGCTACTTCTCAGTGCAGCGCTGGAATTAAAGGGTTAATATGCTCTGATGACTTCCCGAAGGCGGAGTTTCAGAAAGAGCAGTAGACAGAGACCCTATTTCAGGGTGTTTACAAAATAACATTTCTTTTAAGCTATATTTACAATATTCAGCATTTTCTACAACAACTGAAGATAACAGTTACTTGATTGTGCTATAACATGATACTATGTGAATGGAAAAACCCATAATACAACCCCTTTAAAAGCATCTTCCCAAAATTTGAGGAGGATCCTCTATTTATGTTTCCCACTGACAGGAGAAAGTTTTACCAGCCAACTGGTCAACTTTTATCCTCCCATGAGTGGATTTAACACTTTCTGCAAAGAAGCCACAGCATGATGAGTTACCTGAACTGCAGCAACTTTTCCAGCTGCTTGTCCCGACACACTCGACTTTGGATACAAACAGAAAAATAAGTGGGTGTTTGACAGTAGAGATTACGTTTCTCATAGTGGCTAAAATGTATTTTTAATGGGCTATAGATATGATGAGGTGCAGTGTTTGGTGCGGGACATTCAGAAACTTTCATCTGAGCTCATGATGTTCAACAGATTTGAGGCTAAGAGTCACTTCTAACCGTTAAGGTGTTCAGAACCTGGAATTGGAACACAACACGTCAAGAACCCGTCTGAAACTCGGGCTTCTCCATTTTATTTATTTTACCAACATATAATTTCATTAAAATGTCATTTAAAAAAAAAACAAAACTTAGTACTTAAATGGTACGGGTAAGACATTAAAAGCACCGAAAGACAATTAAAACTCAATTCAAATGATATGAAAATGTAAAAAATCGAAGAATTTAAAAAAACAAACTAGAAGTTCTGGATGTTAAGGCTCTACACAGTCTGCCAGAAGGTAACAGATTGAACAGGAAAATAACAGCGGACCCCGAAATGATTTCGATTAAACATTTTAATGGAGCCTCACCACTAGATGCATGTCTAAACTCTGATGTAGGAACGATTACACACCCGACTGAGCAGAGCTCCAGGTGCAGGTCAGGAAACCAGCAATAAATCGGGTTGGTAAGGATGCTGCGCACCATGAATTTAATAAAAATAAATAAATAAAACACTGTTAGAAGGGTATTACAGTGTTTATTACTCCAACTAATAGTAGTTGGATTTATATGCTGGGTTTGGTGATGATCCTTTGTCTTTATTATACATTTCACTTCCTCTTTGACTCCAAAGTCAGAAAAATCTGACTTTTAGGTGTTAGATTTATGTTCACAAATGTTTGGATGCAATTTCGAGTGTTTCTAATCTTCACATTATGCTGCAGGAAAGGTGATTTTTGAACGCGTGGCACAGCAGTTAGAGTGGGCACCCGGTGTGCTGGCACTACAGACTTTGATGCGGCACATATCTTCTATACAACAGGACCCTGAAATGAACTCTATTAAGCATTTTAATGGAGTCTCACTACCAGATGGAGTCCAGGAGATGTGCTTGCCTGTATCGTACAGAGCAGGGTTAGAATAGTTTTGGGGTTTTCATTATAGTTTAGCTTTATTTCATTGTCATTTTTGTCAAATTCAGTTCATTTCGATTAGTTTTTAGAGTGTGTTTGCTAGTTTTTGTTAGTTATTACTTAAAAATGCTCAGTTTTAGTTTAGTTTTTATTATAGTCGTAGTTTTAGTTTTTTCACACTTGGATTCTGCATTTTTAGGTGCAGAATTCAAAAAGGTCAAAATATTGTATTGTGATTATTTATAGATAGATGTACCGATTCACTGGATAATGAATGATCAGCAGAAGATACAATTAAAAAAATGTTTTATCCCCAAATTTGCTGTTGCCATTTTCCAGACTAGCATTAGTGCCACCATGAGGAGTATGGAGTACCGTAATTTGCCAACAGCTGGCATCGTTTATTAGCCTTTTCCATCACTTTGAAAGGATAATAAACAGATTTATAAACACAAAAACAAGGAATATCATATCTAGAAATTTTATATGTTTTAATTAATTTCATAAATGCATGATACAGTTCCAGTTGGTCAAAGTTTTTTCCCCATTAACTACCATTTTTATTTACTTCAGTTAACAAAAATGTTTCCTCAATTTCAGTTTTTGTTATTTCACCAGTTTTAGCTAACTATAATAACCATGGCACAGAAACGGGCAGCCTGAATGATTTTTTACTTGGTTCGATTAGTGAAGAAATTGTTTTACAACACCACAGCAACAAAGAGCCGTACCTGTGCTCTGAGCCTTTACTGCTCAATATTTCCCAGCAGTCATAAAGCTAACGTTAGCAAAACCGTTACCAGCAGAGATCGTGGATGAGAGGCAGTGCTCTTCTCAACCAATTCAGCCTTGACCCCAACAGGTGACCTTTCCGATTTCACAATAGGCGACGCACAATGGGCGCCATGTGCCTGGTGGTTTAATCTGCACGGCCCATCTGCCGCAGCTCCAGCCTGGGAGGGCGGAGGGAGTGGCCGGCGTCCCTCTGAAGCTCCTGGGTGTCTGCCTCTCTGCATCCTGGGGGACAGCTGTATGGTAATGTGCACAAGAGGCCGGGGACAGCAGCAGTCACTGGGATTGCCAGGCAGGCGCAGAACAAGGAAGCCCTTCTCAGTGGGGTAGCCACAGGCATGAACTTGGCAGATTAGACATTCAGGAAACAAATAATCAGAGGCGGGCACCCCAGATCAGCAGCAGCGACAGCCCAGAGGGACAAAGGACTAACAAACAGAAAACATCAAACTCTTTGGGGCTGAAGGAATATTTCCCTTTCTCGTTTGTTCTCTAGAACAAACGAGCCTCACTGAATCTGTCTTCAAACTCTTCGATCCACATACGGCTGGACAAAGGCGTCTGATCTGATCTTCAGCAGACTTCAGATCAGTGGCAGATGATGTGGATACCTGAAGCACGACCAGCAGACTGAAACACTGAAGGCTGCCAGAAAATAACAGATAAATAATTCAAGGCCAGGCAAGTTGCAGACCTAATCTTCATGTGACGATGACGAAGGGCAGGCAGGGCTGTGGGCAGCCTTGAAGGACCCCGCTAGACTCTGTAAACTGTTGCCAGGCAACAGGCTTCGCTGCGGCTGGCCTTCAGCCTGTAGCGTGTGCTGCTGCCTCAGGACTCGTCTCAGGAGAAGACTCCTGTACGCCGTTAAAGTCTGCAAACTCCAATTCTTAAGAGCAATGACCAGAATATGAGGCTGGAAATGAACCAGAAGCCTGTCGCCGTGTAACATAACAGCTTCTCTGCCTCCTTCACCCAGATACCCCATGACTACCCCCACACACGTGTGCATTCACTCCTGCGGAATACTTCACACCTCCGTGGGGGCTGTTACTGAAAAGTTTCACTCTGAGACCTGGCTTCACAAAACGCTGGTCTCTGAGACTCTGATCATATCATGGGTGTCATATAAACAAGCTGGTGGCTTGCAACAAAAATGCGACGGTTTAATCTATTGAAATCGAGAAAAATGTGAGATTAGCTTTAAGTTTCAGCTCTCAGGTAAGATGGTGACTTTACTATTATTGGCAACTGGTCATTGGTTAACCATTATTAGAGTAAAACCAAACAAAAGTGAAGCTGACACCTCCTGAGCCTCTACACAAATGAGAGGTTCCAAATGTGTCTCTTTGCAGGAGTGAGATCAGCAAGATGAACTCTATAGCTGCTGCTGACTTAGCAGGTACTTCTACAGCTGGCTTGTAGGAGGGTGAGGAGTTGCAGGGGGGCGTGGAACAGCAGTACAATCTGGCCATCAGGCCCCGGGGGTCCTGAACTGGCCCCGCTCATCACAAATTAAAAAGGCCAGTTGGATCACATCAGCACTTTCTGCTCTATCTAGAGTAGCATGCTGATGTTTGGATGAGGTGTATGTCTGTGTGTGTGTGTGTGTGTGGGTGAGATCCTGACCAGATCGGGCTGGTGAAGACATATGGCTTCTGGTGTCTTCAAGCAACTTTTCTACACACAGTTCCTTTGACTAGACCGGGGCGTCCAAGGTGTGGCGTGTTGACCATTTGTGGCCCTTGGATACAACTTTGGCCCATTTAGCAAAGGTAGTTGATGCAGATGGAGATGTTTTATTTTTAAAACAGGGTAAAATTACTACTACAATAGAATTTTCTTACAACAGCAGATGCTAAGTACAGCACAAATTATGCTTTGTTTTTTTTTTTTTTTTTTTTGTTTTTTTTTATAACCAAGCTTTTATAATGAGTCAAACCAAGTCTGTCCACAGACTTTTACTGAAATGCTGACTTTGCTGCAACCAAATCGACTTTTTTTGTTTATTTAACAATGAGAATAGGAAACATCTTGAAACTGAACCAAATTCTGTTTTTGTAAATAAGCATAGATTTGTTCCTTTGAGGCCAAAAGAATTTGAAAAGTAGATGTCTGTTCATACAGCTACTGTGGAAAGTCCTTTCAGGTTATGATTGATTGATTGATTGATATGTTGTCTGTATACATGAGAAAGTTTAAGGCATGGTTGAAAAACTCAAAGATGACACTTCACCTGTTTCTCTCGGAAGACAACTACTCTGCTGATCCACACTAGACTGACTGTCCAGATAGGACACATGTCGTCTAGTGAGAAAGACGGGCTAATGAGATAACGAGCCGGACTCGGAATGTTGTGTTCTGGTCCGGAAACAAAGCTGGGAAATCTAATGTAGCCATGGACTCCCATCCTCTGTCATCTATCAAGCTAGCATAACTAAATAAGAACACACACGCTCCAGATGGTCTGGCTTTGTGTGTGTGTTTGCGTGTGTGTGTGTGTGTGTGTGTCTGTGTGAAAATAGAACGGTTTTATAAAAATCCCAGAAATCAGTTGATTCAGAAACAAAAATAGTGGAGCTATGACAGAATGAGAAAGAGAAACAGTCCAAACCGAGTCCATAGTGGAATGCAAAATGTATTAGACATTTATTTTTAATTTGTTTCAGTTAACGAAAAGGTTTTCTCAATTTCGGTTTTTGTAAACATAACATGGTTATGTTTACGAATATAAACACTTGACAAGCTCCTGAAGTGTCACCTTTACGCTCACTTAGCTAAGCTGCATGACAGAGCAGCGTCAACTTCTCCACCAAAACTGACTGGTGGAGACAAGGATGGAGCGAAGTTTGAACATTACTCCCAGAGCAACCACAGATACTTCTGTATGCATATCGCTTTGTTCATAGGGAATTCAGTGTTTCACATATTTTATTCTTTTCATCTTTTATTTTTGTATTCAGCAACCTAAGAGATTCCTGTTATATTTCATAAATACTTCTATGCTTAATAATGTAAGAAAACCACAACTTTCTATTTATTCAGTCAGTATTTAATACAACTTACAAAATGTAGGCCTTTATGTTATGGAAAGATGGTCGGAAATCTTGACAAGTGAAAATGGTTGCTTATCAATTAATTAGTCGATCGATAAGATCAGTCAACAATAGATCAACTCAATCATAATTTGCATCTATAGAAGCAACTAATCTGGTTAGTCATGTTGGGTTTTTATAACTTAACAAAAATGTCTATGCAGCTGTTTTGGTTAGAAGTATGTCATAATATATGAAGGTTTTATGACTCTTTACCGAATGTTTTAACGAGACAAATGAAAAAGTATGTACACAAAACAACTTTCTTATCATTATTTGCCATATTTAGAAGCATATTCCTCTTTTAAGAACCAATGGCAAATGAAGAGGAAGGTAGAAAAAAAGCACTTAAAGAGAGAGGGAAAATAATTGAACACTGTCTTGTGGTTAAGACCACATTTCTGCTCAATGGCTGAGGAATATAGAGCAGTGATAACACTCTAGAGAACACCAGAGGGTTTGAAGTACAGCTCCTACACACACACACACACACACGCACACACATATCTGTGGTTATTTTCTCTCATTCAGGCGGTTGAACATATAGAACAGCAATCCATATGAAAATCTTGTACAGGGTTTTTATCCTCCTCTAGGTGGACATGATGTTGATCCATCATGGGCCCGGCAGCGGGAACGCACAGCGGATCAGAGCTGTCAGAGAGGCTGCTCTGTCCTCCGCAGTGAAAAGTATACAGACACGCATCAACTGACGCCACATCAGCGTCCTGCATGATGAACCGCCAGGAAACGGGACTTTAATGTTTTAGCTCATCACTCTTGATGGCTGATCAGCACCAAAATCATTCCCCAGCTGTGTGGCAAATTCTCAGTCTGATGCAGGGTTATGACAGTTTACGGTTTTTCATAATGGTTCAGTTTTATGTTGTTGTGGCTTTTTGTTTGTCTAATTTAGTTCGTTTTAATTAGTTCTAAGAGTGTCTTTGCTAGTTTAGTTTAGTTTTTATGTTAGCACTATTTATAGTTTTTCCATGCTTTGGTTAATATATAGGTTAAGTTTGAAAGGCTAACATAAGAAGATTATATCTATAATTTTAGTATGTTGTAGTTTTACAAACGCATGACATAGGCCCAGGTATTTATAGATTTTCCTAATTAATTAGTGTTTTTATTTGTTTCAGTTAACGAAAAGGTTTTCTCAATTTCGGTTTTTGTCAGTTTTAGTTAACTAAAACTGACAAAATGCAGGTTGAGTTGAAAATATTCTACTATAAACTCTAATGCAAGTCAGTTTTATTTTGTTTTTAAAGAGATGCCATTAATTGCATCGTTAATTTTTCTGATGAAGCCGAAAAATTAGTTCTGTACAGTGTGTTGTCGTATTTGACACACAAATATATCAAGCTTTATTATCATGTCTTTGTTCTGGGTCGTTTGCTGAAGCCAATTAACCTTTTCTAAGATTTTCCCCATAAATTTACATAACATGGTGTAAAAAAGACACATGAGAAGGGGAACTGTTGCAAAAAAAATAACAGTGGAATCAAGATGTAAAAAATTATCATTTCGTGGGGGAAAACATTTAATTTTATTTGAAACAAATTACGTAATTTTGATAAATCTTCATGCTCTGAAGATGAATTTTTAAGATAAATACAACAACGTTTTGGGCGTGGGGGCATTTGAAAGTACATGAGGTAAAATAATAAGTTTCTTTTATAAAAAATAATTATGGACTATATTAGTATTTTCTTTTCAAGTTACTTCTAAATATATAAATACATTGAAACAATAATGACAATATTTATTATGCTTAGTCAAATAAGCAAGTGACTCTGGCCTGCTGGGGCTGCACATTAGCCACAACTCAGCAGAAACATGGCTAAATCTTCCTGACGCATGAGAAGGGGAATTGTTACACACGAATAGCTTTATCTGTCAAAGAATATTCTGCTGGAAATATTTAGAACTAAAGACGTCAAACTTCCTCTAAAAGCCGTTGTGCGTAAGAGAAACGTCCTCCTGAGGAAAACAGGGCTTTATGTTCACATTAAACAGCTGAATCTTTAAGGAAAACTTTGCTTTTAACAACTTATTTTAATGTACAATTGATTTTTTGTTATCTGCTTAATATTCTGCTTTTAAGCTAAGTTGTTGCTTCAGTATTTAACAAAAGCTACAGGCCTCTTAGCATTGACCTTGTACAAAAGGATGTTTTTGGTTTTTTTTTTGTTTTTGTTGCATACTTACCACTGCGTTAATGTGGGAGATGGAAGAGTGGATCTGGTCCACTAATACGGCGCTGAGTGCTACAATCATGGCCATGACAATGTGAACGTTTACCGAAGCTCTTAGCCAGGTGTGTCTGCAGACACCAGGACTGCTTTTACATGGCAGCAATAGGAGTGACGAGGATGGATGTTTTTTTTTTTGTCTTTTTTCAGGGGCAGAAGAGGAAATGGTGTGATTTTAAAATCGGCACAAACAACAAGAACAGCGGGAGGGAGGGAGGGAGGGACAGAGGGACGACGGAGCCGCAGCCAACTAAATTCACACATCAGACAAAGTGGTGCACAAAAAGCTGAGGCTGAAGGTATGGACCCTGGTTGGTTGACACATAAAGGCTCTAAAAGTTATTTGTTTTTAGGTCATGCTGCCCCCTATTGGTCACATAAATATTTTGAGCTTTTGCATCTGAGAACAAAATGTGTTTGTAACAAATGTGGCTCAGATTAAAGGACTAGAAAAGAGAAAGGAGACAACAGCATGAACATTTACAGGAAAACAAAAACGTTTTCTTACCTTCATGTTCCCGTCCAACCAGAAGAAAGGAGACATAGAAAAAAATGAGAGAAAGATTTTAATGAAAAGATCTTTCTTTTTTTCTTTTTTACAGTTTATAGTACGAATCAATGGACTTTTTAAAAGATGAATTACAGATTATCAGAAATCTCTTGAGGGAGTTTTTAAAGGACCAATTTTGTGTGTTATAACACAATAAAGTAACCGAGTTAACTTCAGGTTACTTGTCTCTTATCCACCAGTTTTTATGCATACTTTGTTAACCTTTGTTTATAATCACTAAAACGCTGTAGTTTAAAATGAGCCTGATATAAAGGCATTAAAACTTTTTGTAAGTTTCTGTTCTGAAGCGACTCCAGCTCCAGTTCTTGGTCTGACTCATCTAAACGAGCCACACCATGAGTCATGTTTCATTGAGTGTGTTTATCATTTGAGCAAATCAAGGCTGCTCCTCTGTCTCCTGGAGAAGACGTCCAGTATGACTCAGCCGTGTGTTGTTACGGCAACAATGTCTGCAAGAATCGCTCCAGAATTCCGGACCAGACGGTTTCCCTCTCTGCTGCAGACGGGACAGATGGTCCGCTGCGGTCGGAACCACCTGGAGCTAAACCTGCCCAGGACACGCTGCCTCCCCTCTGCACCCCAACAACTCTGGGCTCACTGTGCATCAGTGCTGGTTCTTTATAAATAGAAAATGATTATTTCTTTTAAATATCTAAGAGGACGCTGCTTTAGCTAAAATGTCAGTTAGTGTACGCAGTTCTAGGCGCCATGTTGAATCCCAGCCATTAAAAAAAAGGCCCAGGGGTTTTATTTCCAACTGGGAATGCAGCCGATTAATTGACTTACAACTAATTGTTGATTCATGGACAGTTCAATTGAAATTACT
Source organism: Poeciliopsis turneri (assembly GCA_922788865.1). NCBI lineage: Eukaryota > Metazoa > Chordata > Actinopteri > Cyprinodontiformes > Poeciliidae > Poeciliopsis > Poeciliopsis turneri. The sequence goes on from CAKLNU010000176.1 coordinate 878,422, forward strand.
TCCAATCGATTAAATTATTAACAAAATATGACGCTAATAAGCGAGGTTGATTTTGAGGGCGGGTGTAAATTAAATCACTTCGACTCGAAGTTTAATAATGTGAGAAAACCAAAATTTTCTGTTTATCAAGTCAATATTTGATGCAGCTGAAAAAGAGAAGTTAAAATTTTATTTTATTTACATTCAGCATATGAAAAATGTATTCCTTGATGTTATGGAAAGACAGTTGGTGAAAGAAAAGATAGTGGCATCAACTAACAGACTCACTCACACTTTGGTTACCGAGCAACAACCTATTGAGTAACTTAGCAGCAGTTTCAGTTCTTGCCTCTGAGCCTCCTGACTGCTTAAAAATACACGAGTGAAAACTGTGAATAAAAAGGTTAAAGGTCACACCACAAGTTTGGCAGGATTTCAGATATTTAAAACAAAAAACAAATAAATAATTATTGATATTGACTGAAATCAATAATGGTTTCATGCTTCACAGAATAGTATGAAACCCTATATTGTGATACGTTTTTCAGCCCTACACGTATTCTTTGTTTGTTTCAACTTTTGTTCAGGAAAAGTGTCACGTATTACTAAATGTCAGTTGTACTTGAAATGTGCGCTGTCTGAAACCGTCACGTTTTAAAACCCAATGTTCTAATGTGGCTCCAGTGAGGTGGAGAGGTACTTTCTGCCGACATTTTATCCCCCCAAAAAAACATGGAAAAAAGACATCAGCAGCCAACTTTCGAAAGTAATACAAGACACTTTGGCAGTGGCGAAAAAAGGAGATGACTTTCACTTCTGAACCAGCTTTTGTCCTGTTCGAGCCGAAACAGGGCGAGCTAAAGCCAGCCACATCACCTGCTGGCCGAGCGAATACAGGAAGCGTTTATTTAATAATAAGTAGGGACGAGGAAGCATGACTTGACTTTGAATTGATTGTCAGCAATGTCTTCACAGAATAGTGTGAAAACTAGGGTGAATAAAAATGGAATGAAGACAACATTTAAACTAAAAACAGCCCAGCGAGAGCACGAGTTAAAGATTTCAGCTGTAAATGTTTTTTCAAACATCGGTGAAATCTGAGTGTTATTAATATGGTTTACCTCGGTAACCATGGTGAAACATTTTCCGAGCCTTTAAGCGTTGCAGCTGGGACGTGATAAGCCTTCAGTTGTTGGACCGTATAGTATTTCATCGGTGCTACCTGTACAGATATGGCTCCTCGTTTCTGACAGATCGATATTTTTGGTCTGAACGCCGCTGCCGTCAGACATGGAGGTACCCACTGCCAAGGTCATTATGAAGATGAGAACTTGCAAAACATGGAAGTCGGGGCCTAAATTACCATTTGCACTTTCCAGGCTGATAAAGAATCGGGTTGGACGGAGAGAACGTGGCCGACAGCTGAAAACAAGTCACAGTTCATCCCAGAATATTTTACCCTCATCTCCAGCACCTTTCTTAATGATCTTAGCCCATATTAACATATGATTATGAGGAATTTCACAAAAAATTATTTATTTTTGCAAGAATTTTTTTCTTCAAAACAATTTTTTGGGGGGTACATAAACTTACCATTATTTAAATGGTAAATTTTGCCATTTACATAATAATGTTGAATGAAATCATATTTCTTACATATTGGTCACAGCAGCTTTTGCAAACTATTGTTTGCAGCTTTTGCTGCAAACTATTGCAGCAAAAGCAAACTATTGCTTTTGCTATAGTTTGCTCTGATCAAAGAAAATACTTTTTCTTTGATCAGAATTACTGATCAAAGAAACCATTTGATCAGCAAGTCTGAGCAAATGGTTTCTTTCACCCATTTGAAAGAAAAAGTTTGTTGCAGTTTAGTTTTACATTTTTGACCAACATAGTCAACCTATTGTTTTGTCAGTGTCAGATCATTTTCCATTGGCTCTTCTACTCCTAATTGAACTGACTGGACAAATTAAAGTTGTTTTTAGACGTTTGACCAAGCTTGTGAAGCTATTGGTGTATTTAAGCGTGCTGTTCAGGTGTAGAGTTAGCAATAAATTTGTAATTTGATACATTTATGTCTGTGTTAAAAAGTTTTTTAAAAGTTTTAAGTTAATCCAGAGCTGTTTTTCTGTAAAGGATCGGTAGTATTGGATGATGCCTAAGTTCAGATATCGATATTGGTATCGGAAGTGAAAAACGTGGATAGGAGCACCACTAGCTCAGTCAAGATTATTTAGATTAAAAATAAACAAATGTTAATGTCTCTTAAAACTGAAGGTAAAACCATATTTAAGGTCTGTGACCGATGGAAGCTGCTTCTTCCTCCCTCTATGACAGGGGTGGGCAATCCTGGTCCTCGAGGGCCAGTGTCCTGCAACTCTTGGATGTCTCCCTGGTCCAACACAGCTGAATTAAATAGCTGAATCACCTACGAAGTGCAGTCAAGTTCTCCAGAGTTCTGCTAATGACCTCATTATTTGACTCAGGTGTGTTGCATTAGAGACACATCTAAAAGTTGCAGGAGACCGGCCCTCGAGGCCTGGAGTTGCCCACCCCTGCTCTATGAGATACGTCAGAGCCTCCAGGCAGCCTGCAGCAGCTGAAGCAACGACGACATCCAGTATTCACTGCATCTAAAGCACCATGTAACACTACCACCGTACTGTGCAGCATCAGCTCTCTCTCAAATCATATTTTAACCAGACTTCAGTTTAACCAAAATGCTCAGCCATTATGAGCTGCTTGATGCTGGAATCAGAATAATCAGGACATGAGAAGGGAAATAAACCAGAAGGATGTAAGTGCCTCGGCTGATCCTCTACAGCAGCCTGTGTTCCGCTGCTAACCTGCAGATTAAACACAACTGCTCGGGCGAACCCGGGTCTCGGCCGCAAGTCGACCGGATCCGTGCGCCTCCCCGGAATGGAGCAGCTTCTCAGAATAGCCAATGGCAGATGCCTCTGCTCTGGGTTATTTGCAGTCCAAGGGCAAAAGAATCCGCCATCCTGCAGCGCTACTGCTGCTGCTCCACCACAGACCGTTAGCTAAGAACTAAATCTTCAAAGTGGCAGAATTATGTATTTTCCTGGCACACAGCGGCATTTTATAACATATTCACACAACTATGTTATCTTCAGCTGTTATAGAAAAGCACAATACAATGTGACTTAAAAGATTTGACTTTGTAATTCAAGACCTTGAAATTAGGCCTCTTGTCTCTTTAAGAAACTGCTGCTCTTTCTGAAACTCCACGTTCAGAAAGTCAATACAACATGGCTCCTTTGTTAACCCCCAACAACGTTTTTACCAGCTCCTATAACGAGCTCAGCAGATATGATTTTTGTTAAGTGTCTGCTAATTGCTGCTGGTTAGTCTGAGGAGCTGAGTGGGGCAGTAGTGGGAAGGGCTGCACCGAGAAGCCGAAATTTGTAAACTTGAAAACTGCTGCTCAAAGAAGGAGCTTCGTCTTTGAAGGCGGAGTTAAGGGCCACCACTCATTTTGCACTGCTGATTGGTTGCCACAGGAGATTAAAGGATTTCTCAAACATCCATGAAAGAATCAAAGCAACACTCTAGGTATGTTTTTGAAGAGGGAATAACATTATACAAAAATGGCCCTTTAAAAAAAAAATGTTGCACAATGATCCTCCAACTATTTCCTGTTGTCTTCTTCATGGTTTGTGCCAGAGACAACATGTTAATCATGTGACTTGTGTGATATAAAAAAGTGTTTCCATTAAAGTTTTACGAGAGAAAGCAATTTTGATAAGGCCAAAAAAACCATCATTCTAGCGCCAAAGCTATTTATTAACCAGGCTTTTTTTTTTTTCTTTTAAATAAAATTTTTAAAGCACATAAAACGTGGCTGGCTTTAGGAAGGAGCTGAATCCCTAGAGTTCTGGAGCAGCCTTTTTTTTTTTCATAAAATTTCAGAATATTTCATCTCTTCAATCGTCCTTTAGCTGCAAAGGAAAGATGCTGAAGCTTAAAGTCAGCTTAAACGTTCAGTAATTATCTCAGCAATCATTAGGAATAATCATGTACTTTATGCATGTTTGAAACATGTTGATATGAACTTCTCACGTCAAGCAGTTCATCATCTGATCTAAACGCTTCACAGCTTCATCCAGACATCCTTCCAGCGCGTTGCAATGCCTTGCATCGCATACAGAAGCCGGGAAAAAAAGAATAAAAACTTGGAAAGACTAATTAGCTTTTCACTCTGTCATGCTCATCATTATGCATCTGGCTATGTGTAAACTAAACAGCACTAGATAAAAGGCCTGGTTGTTTGTGGAGCAGCAGGATGCCCGCAGGCCAGCTTTGGTTTCTGTACACCCGGGTCCGCAGAGAGCGGCGACGGTAAACGCAGCTGCTCCTTCATGCCACACTGCTTAATAAACACCTCTGAAATGAGCATGAAAGATTCAAGGCAACATTCCAGGTATGCTTTTGATGAGGGAATAACATTTTAATATGTTTTAATGATTTAAAAAGTCAATTTTGTGACTTTTTTTTTTAAACTGACTTTTTAATGACTTAAAAAGTCAATTTTACATAATTGACTCTTTAAGAAATTGATTCATCAAATCATATGACTCCAGGTCTGTGAAGTATTATGATGTTACACCTGGCATGATGCAACATACACCAGAGTATGTTGGTGTATGTTGCATCATGCACCAATAACTAACTATTTTCTATTTTGTAGAAAATAGTTAGTTATTTTCTACAAAATAACTAACTATTTTGTAGAAAAACAAAATAGTTAGTTATTTTGTTTTTTCTACAAAATAACTAACTATGTGTTTGTAGTACATCTGTTTTTTCATTCCATGCAGTTGTTTTTGTTTTTTATTTTTTTTAAGCAGTTGTGAGGCACAGTGGCAGAGAGTCAGACTGGTGGCTGCTGCACATCAGTCTGACTCTCCTCACTCATCTTTTCATTCCAGTTTATGACTCTCGATTGTTGACTGCAGTACAATATAAAATGTACCATGTAATACGGCTCTGTGATCTGGGTAACCCTCCACTGGCTTCTAGGTCAAAATAGGTGATGAGATTAATCTGCCTAATGCAATATTAACACGTTAAACTTTTTAGATTAATAGCATGTGTTTACATTGATAGCATCTGTTTACATTCAAAGTCTATGTGGAGACACGTCGAGGGCCGTCATCTAGTGCGGAGCGATTTGAAGTATTTTGAGCATTTGACGCGTCCGACAAATAGATCGGCCACTAAAAAACAATGGCTAGAGCGACTTTGACGTGTCTGATGTGCCTCCCCACGTCTCCCTACAGACCTTATACGTAAACTGGACGCACCTGATGCGTGAAACGTTAGGTGTAGAGCAAAATGTTAAGCATCTGTAACGCATTTGGTGTGAACGCACCACTTTGGAAAACAAAACTTCGCTCCTCATTCTGACATAAATAATGAGGGAAAGATGGATGAAGCTGAATAAATGCCGATAAAGACCTGAAACCTGGGAGGAGCTTCAGTTTCCAGCCAGAGAACCACACCAGAGCAACAGTGGGATGGGTTAGATCAAACCACGTTGGTGTGAGAGAAATGCCCAGGTCAGAGGTCAGCAACTCCAGTCTGCTGCTCCAACAGAGCTGAATTAGATGGCTGAGCGACCTCCTTGGCCTGGCAGCCAGTTTGACCAACGCCTGGTCATCAACCATCCATCTGATCCAAGTGGAGGTCTGAAGCTGCTGAACTCTCTCCTGAAGGGAACTGGACACTGAGAGGAAGCGGCTAAAGAAAGCTCCAACACACCCACAACACCTGCTCACATGGCAGATGCATTCTGCTGATGGCTCTAGATGCAGACATAGCTGCAGTGGGCACGTCCAGATTGCCTTACCCGACAGGCCTGCAGCTCAGGGAGCAGGGGCGTGATAAAGAGGCAGTGCAGCTAAAACCTCCAGTCATTAAAGGATCTATATCATGGAAGCCATTTCCTTCAACAGCTGGAGCTACATTCCTGTTTCCGGAAGTTCAGACATAGCGGAAATTTTCTCTTTAACCTGGAGAAGAGGACCTCTGATTTAAAGAACGGCTGGTTTGAATCATAAAATCCAAATCTTAGATGACTTAACCTCAAATTGGATTACTTGAAAAAAGCTTCAGGATTTTTGATTATAGTTTAGCTAAAATAAAAGTTTAAGTTTAAAAATAATATATTTCTAAATCAAATGTGATAAATATAGAAGCTCTCACTTCATAAAACCAAAAGTTTGAGATATTTTCACAAAAGTTTCTGTTTGATGATGGACAGAATTTTAAACTGTTTGTTTGATGGGTCAGTAGGATGTGCAGATAGAGAGTTTTCTCTACGTGAAACTGATTGTAGCGCAGAGCCGGGGCTAAAAAAAAAAAAGACGCCACAAACTTCAGAATAAATTTTTCTTGGTGTTTTATTATTTTTTTTTTTTACATTGAAACAATGTAAACCATTTTACTAGTCAATCTTTGTTAAATTATACTGACCCTAATAAGAATTTGAAATAAAGTTAAGCAACATGAAACATTACAATTGACTTATTTCAAAAAAGCAACACCGCTGGCGCCTGCCTGTCTGGCTGTGAAGCTGGCCACTGTGCGCTGCGCTGCTTTCAGGTGTGAAGAAAAACTAGAGACGACAGTCATAAGGGAAAGTTGAATGCATTTTCAGAGCAAGCTTGTGAAAACCTTAATGTCAATGCTTGTTGCATTGAATGACAGTAACCTGTTTATTAATATCGTTTGGGCATCATGCATAATGTTTCAGATGCATTTTGAAGGCTCTGAGACCCTGATGTTGACTCTCCAAACTGTAAAACTTGCTAAACACTTCTAGATATGTTTTGTTGTACAAATACCAAGAGTGGAAGACATGATTAGCAAACCATCATGATAGCAGGAGTCTAAGCTAAGCTAACTGTTGCTTTAAGCTGCAACTCTGTTACTCTGAGTTTGTATTTAATGACTGAAAAAAAAAAATTTCACTGCCTTTTTATTGCCAAAAGACAAACAAATACATAAAAAGAAAAAGGAGAAAAGCTGAAGTAAATACTTTGCATCAGAACTAATGAAGCACTGAAACAAAAGGATGAAGATTGAAAATGTGTTTTGGTATCAGCCATTTGTTCTCAAGATTTGATTTCAGGCTAATTTAGTTCAATTATACCAGAGGGAGTCATTGGAAGTTCCCAGTGAAGCTATTTATTGACAGCTATCACATATACAGCACAGGCCACAGAGGAGACCAGGGCCAGGAACTCCATGAACCGCCATGACTTAGTTAACACCATAACATGCACAGAGCAACTACTCTTACTTTGACTGGACGCCTGGTCGTTCGGCTGGGTTTGGTTCCAGTCGGAGACTACACCCAGTCTGCATGGCTGTTCTGTCATCACAGAGTGAAACTCTGCCCATTAACCAGCATTCACATACTGACTAAAATAGAAAAGTCTGAGCCTGAGTTATGTTTGAATGTTTGAATATGGGTTACCTGGCTCCTCTGGGATCAGAAGTGCAACTAATGGAGAAAGGATGTCGCAAGAAATGCACAAAAATAAAAATAATTGTGTGAATAAGCTGAATTAACTGTGAAATTCCTCTCCATACTTAATGAAAATGATTCAGGAGAACTGAAGAGATATGCAATGGTAAGTTACATGAGGATTAACCAGGTCACTTACTGGTTGACCAAAAGGAAAAGGAAACTGGCCAGGAGGACCAAAAGGCAACATGGAGGAATCGATGTTTTTCTCTCATTAGCTGCAATTACACTACAAATGTACGCAAAGCTTTGTCAACATTCCGCTAATATCAAAAAACAATTTCAGAATTGGTACATTTCCATGAAATAAGTTTGTTCACGCAATAAGGTCATGAGAAAACTCATTGTGCAATGATCCTCCCACAACTTCCTGTCTTCTTCTTCGTGGTTTGCGCCAGAAGAAGACGTTGATCATGTAATAAGTGTTTCCATTGCAGTGTTGCAAAACAAGCCAGTTTCAAGATAACCAAAAATGTATTTTATCGAGAAAGTTTTTTGGTGATCAAACTATTTTTTCTAAAACAGCCAAATTTCCATGAAGCAAATTTATTTTCAAAATGTCAAATTGTGTAATTATATAATAAATGGAAACAGAGTCAGTGATACAAACACATGGAAACATCGTTTACTTTCATACAATATGTCCTACCATATTGTGTGAACTTAGTCATTTTGATCCATGTGTGCTGAGGCGACTAACCATCAGGGCAGGACTTTTGCTGAATAGTGAGAAATTAATGGCGACTGTGATCACCTCAGTTTCGTTCTGAACTTTCTACTTTGTCACAACGTTCCCACCATTTATGGTAAGTCTAAGCATCTCAACTCCATATCTACTACTGATATGTAAAATATGCACGCATCTTGCAGAAATTATTATGACTGCTTTTAATCTAATCTCGATCCTTTATAATTAGATTGTTCTTTTTTTACCCAGATATTTGACACAGTTGTGTTCAAAGATTTGTGGTAAATTGAAAAGTTATATTGACTATGCACAAGTTTGTTCTTGAAGAAGACAGAATAAAATTAGGAATGGGGGTTAGTTTCATCCTCGAAGCAATTTCTAGAGTTACACTAATGAGTTAGACTGCTCACATTATTTCACTGATAAAGCACACGGGGCGGGGGGAATGTAGAGGACCTCGAGCAGCAGTAAACAAAATAGAATCTTAAAATGGAAACAGCAGCTCAGGTGTAAAGTTGCAACTCTTCATGTCTTTGACGCGTTCAGGACTTGAGACCTTAACATCGAATGGAAAAACAATATATCTGTCTGGCAACAGAACCAACTTAAATCAAAAATGCAGTCAAGTGTTCTGAAATATGCAAATTGGTAGAATTAATACATATTTTTATGTCTCTCAGCGTCACATGCAGCAGACGCACACATCATAACAAGTTTTTACATGAGACGGGCGTCTTGTGACATCTCTATGAATAACTGCATTAATCTAGATGAACATCAAGCTGACTGAATTCAGCAGGAATGTTAAAGTCGACTAAAATAGGCCCGGTCCTTTCTGCTGCATGGTCATCATCAGCGGGGGCGGAGCCACAGAGAGCAAACCATAAATGGGAAACGGAAACAACGGACAAAAAGACAAATCCATGTCCTACCATATTCAGCTCCATAATCCTGATACAAATCAAGCTGCTGTTCACAACCAACTTATTTAAAATTATGAATTGTGACGAGAACTAAAATACTTTGGAAGTTTTGTGTCAAATTTAGCAAGAATGTTTGTCAGATAAGTATTTATCAATCCAAAAGAGGTCATTATTTTTTGCTAAGATGTGGTCAAGAACAGAGAATGTGTTGATTAGACTTCAGCAGCTTTATGTAGTTATTTAAAAGCTATATGCAGTTATTCACCGTTATTCAGCAAATCTCTGTTGTTATTAACCTTGTAGTTATTCGGCAGACATTTTGAGTCTGCCTGTGAGTGAGCTCTAGCCTCTGCAGTGGCTAGAGGTTAGCCACTGCCTCTGATAGGATCAGTGATTAAACTGACACCAAAGTGCATTCCTCTCTGGTGACAGACGCCACTCACCCGTCTGCGACAGAACGGTAAACCTTGCGCGATGATGTTGATGCTAAAGATCTTGAGTACTTTCTGGGGCGGTAACGATTTGGAGGTGATGTCCTTGGAGTCTGGCAGGTCCAGGGCCTGGCTCTTCTGCGGGACATGTACAGGCTTCTCCTTCTCAGCGGCAGCATTTGGCATCTTTGCACGAGCACCCGACGACGAGAAACGGGGAATGGGGCAATGCCGCAGCATTGCAGAAAAAACACAAGCCCTCTAGTGGATCATGTCCCAGAAGGAGACGGAAGAATCTCTAAAACCTTTCCCAGCTCCTCTTGGTATCGTCCAGATACCTCAACGCGGCACTTATTGAGCTTCGACCAGATCAGAAACTCGTCCGGCCGTATGCCTGGCAGTCTTTAAAGTAGTCTGTGAGGTCAGATTGTCAGCTTAGCGAGGCGCAGCAGCTGATGTCAGAGTCTGAAAAGAGGATGGGCCCAGTCAGACCCAGCTCTCATGACCCCTGGGTGTTGGAATGTGCACTAGGACTCGTCTGACACAGCACACGTGTGATTGGGGCGATTCTTTACCAGGATCGTTCTGTCACCACTCTGACCCCTTCGACCTGGAGACCCGAGTCACAGGGGTTCAGTTCCTAAACAGACAGCAGGCAACAAACCCTCATCTGAACCTCACGAGTTGGCCGGGGAGAAGACGATAGGGGTTTGTTAGAAGCTCAGGATCTCTGCGGAAACGTGCTGAGGAAGGCAGGTCAGGCTTCAGCAGCAGATATCAGTAGTTCAAGGTTATTCTGAGAAACACGGGCACCTGAGCAAGAACGCCTATTATTTAAAGCTGCAGAACTACGTCGCGCTAAAACACAAAGAAAAGCATGACTTCTTCTTCACTCAGTCTGAACACAAGAACTTTACTGGTAAAAATATTAACAAATGAAGCCATTTACTGGGGAGAAGTGGAGCAGAAGTAGAGTGGTGTTGTACTTTACGGTCAGTATGCAGCACAGGTAACTACAGACTGAAACTCTTTTCTGCTGTAACTCGATAACCCAAAATATGCTAACAGACTCTTGTGCACAACTTGAGTTCTCGCGCATGGTCGTTTAACCATTTCCCTCACATTTTAGTTTGAAATGAGTTAAATAGAGACTACAGAGACGACTGGTTTCCCTCAGACTATCAGACTGATTGGCAGGGCACAATAAATTCACCTCCAGAAGCAGGTGTAGTAAAATAAGCTCCAGAGTTTCAAGAGGAAAGTGAAGGTCAGAAAACAGTTGAGTTGTACTCAAAGTCAAGAAAATAAAGTCCTAACCTTTCACTACAACTATGCCATGATGGACAATGCAAACTGCATTTATTACTGTGTTTTAATACAGAGCAATGCTTTTTATTTTATCATTAAAACCAATAACATGGATCTAGCAACAAAAATAAAACTCAATAAAATCCACAAAAATCTAACGAACCAATGTCGCCCTCTGGTGTCAAATTCCAGCATAACACCAGCCCACTGCAGACAAATTAACTGATTGATTAACAGGCGTTTGTTCAACTGCAATCAGTTGAATCAGGCACATTATAGCAGGGATACCTCTAAAACAGGGGTCCCCAAAGTGGGTCCTTGAGGGCCAGCATCCTGCATGTCTTAGTTCTCTACCTTTTCAGAATGTCAATGTTCTTCTTGGGCCTCTTACCAGCCATCAGTTGATGAAGCACCTGAGTTCTCTCCCAGGTGTGTTAAATCAGGGAGAGAACTAAAACATGCAGGATGCCGGCCCTCGAGGACCCACTTTGGGGACCCCTGCTCTAAAACATGTAGGACAGTGTGCCATGTGGACCAGGGTTGAGAAATACTGAGCTAGATAACAAGTAGTTACTGAGCTAGCATGGTTAGCTAACTAGGTAGCTGGAATCCATGTTAGCTAGTAACTATCTATCTAGTTACATTGCAGTAACCAGTTGAGGCTACCAGCATTGTTGCCTCAACTGTGTCCAGTTAAAGAACGCTGTGAAGAGCTAATATACATTTACACACACACACACACACACACACATATATATATATATATATATATATATATATATATATATATATATAATAGAAATGTTATCTAAAAAGTAAATTAAGTAAAAAGTAAAAAAGTACAAAAATACATATATTTTATAAACTAAACAGTCCTGTCCAGATAAAATTTAAGACATGTGATTTACATATTAGAGGCATGAACTTACTTTTTCTAAAATGATTTAAGACTTTTTAATGATATGTGAATATCCTGGCAGAGAAAAGTCTGTTCCAGCCTGGAGGATCCTGATCAGAGCTTCTGGTCCTGGAAACTCCTCCAGTCCACCTTAAGCTCTGCCCCAGCAGAGACATTAAACACTTCTAACAAATACCTCACATGTCCAATCAAAATGGACATTTTAGCTCTTTTTCTTATTCAGAGTGATTGCCAATGCTTGCAGTGTGAAGGCAGAATTAGCCCACTAGATGGAGCTAGAGAGCCATGCTGGGCCAGGTTTAAAAGGATATGAGTCCCTGGACTCTATCCACTGGAGAAAAAATAATTTTGCTAATGCAAATTATAGGATATTAATAAGTAGTTCTATAAATAATTAGGTTTGAACTGATGACGGTTGAATATGGGTTTAATTCATTTCTTGGTCATTAACATGCGATTCCCCCCACAAAATGATTGAACCTTCATCATTTTCGAATACCAAGTGTTGCTTACATTCATAAAAATCCCCAAATATTATTACAACTCACCACATAAGGGTCTATACCTACCGTCTAAAGTACAATAAGGGATGGACAAAATGGCTAAAAATTTAATACACTATAAGTGTTTCATACCAATCAACGTGGATAATTTTTCCTTTGTTTTTGGTTTTAAGTATTTGAAATCCTGCCAAACTGGAGGCTTCACCTTTCCTGTTTTATCCAGTTTTAACTCACTGCTGATGTTTTTTATTTTTAAGCAGTTATGAGTCACGGTGGTGAAACCTGATGCTTAGCTCACCATGAGATGTTGATCGGCTATCGCCTTTCCAATGCCTACGTCCCCCAGAATGCTGTGTGGTTCTGGTTCAGAATTCAGTGATTATTCTGTATATTGAATATTCTTTAATATGTATTAAATTAAATATATATTGCGATATATATTGTTAATGATTTATTGTACAGCAAAACATGCACTCAATAAAAAAATAAAAAATTGTGCCTTCCCCCCACTGCAGATTCTGACCACGTTCACAGCTGAGCAGACAGCAGCTGTGGCGCTGACCTGAGCGTTTCTGCAGGTGAGCAGGTGTTGCGCTAAGATAAACTCTGGGACATCCCAGCTGACTCCACAGGAGGGCGTGCTCTGGCCTGCAGAGCAGTGGGACAGAACAAGCAGCAGCTTACCTTCTTGCTGGAAGAACTTTGGTGTGGACATCCCGTCTCCTGATTCCTACTGGGGGTGGACACGCTGTTCCTGAGGGAGGGGGAGCGCAGCCCTTCCTCTCCCTCTCCCCCCTCCTCTTCCTCCTCTTCTCTCCCACTCTCCGCTGAATGTTCAAACTCATCGCTATCTTGGTCCATCTCCTCATCGTCCTCCTCTTCCTCCTCCTCCTCGTCCTCTCCCTCCTCCCTCCCATGCTCCTCCCCTCCCTCTGTCCTCCCCTCTACGTCCTCCTCCTCTTGGTGACTGCTGCTGTTGTTATTCTCCTCCTCCTCCTCGTCCTCCTCCAGGGGGCGCTGTCCTTGGAGCTGCCTCTGCTGGTCCGTCCCCCACTGCCACCGGCTTCCCTTGCCGTCCCCGGTGACTTCGCTTAGCGGCCCTCCTCGGCCCTCCTCCCCCTCACCCTGAGGGCCGTTGCTGGCTCCAGATTCACTGGGCGGCCACGGCTGCTCCCGTTCGCCATCAGCCTGCGACGCCTCCGGCTGATTGGGACCAGAGAAGAAGAGGGGAGAAAAAACAGACAACATTCTCATGAGAAAGTGTTCAGTCCCTATTTATGAGGTTGCTTCTGCCAAGGCCTCACCCTCTGCCGCAGCTCCTCTTCCTCCACCACTCGGTTAACGTGCTCGTCCTCATCGTCCTCGGCCGCCTGCTGTGGTGCCCGGGTGGTGGAGGAGGCGTTACCTCGCACGGCCTGACCCCCGAGGCCCCGACTGCGCCTGCTGCTGCTGCCCCCCGACAGCAGATCCTGGTTCATTTCCAAAAGCCAGCTTGCTACCTCCTGGACCTTCGCTAGGCTGTCTGAGGAGGGGAAGGGCTTGGCATTCTGCAGGAAACACGCAGAAACACAGAGAATGGATTAACATTGGATAGATTCCACATAAACAGTTCAGAGAGAGAATGACTGGGGTTCAAAGATCATTCCAAATTCTTCCCCCTCGGGCTGCTGCATTTCAGATACTGAAATCCTGCATTTGAAACTTTCATTTCTTTTAAACACAAGTCTGTGGAACCCGGGCTTAATTTGTGGATGCAAACAATTAATACATTTACAACCAACTGTCGATTAATGGTTTAATAGATTAACATTAGTTCCATTTCATTGACTTAATAACGTCTGGTTAGCCTTCGACTGTCTATTGGTGTTGTAGTTTGCCCCCCATCCAGCAGAGGGCGATAGTTGTCTTTAAGCGGCGCAACCCGCTGATACATAAACAAAGATGGCGTCCACACCTGGACGAAAAAGGGTAAATAGAAACGGTCTAACCAGAGTCCGTTGTGGGAAGATAACTGCGTTTTTTGCAGTTCTGTTTTGAAATACAAACACTGGAGCTCTTTAAGTTACCAACTTCAGTTAATAGCGCTCCATCAACCGAGCTGCAAGAAGGAGCAGCATTAGCGAGGATAATATGACAGAAAAGCGGAGGGAAAAAAATACCATAAAAAAAATAAACGTGTCAATAATCAAAGTTGTCGTGAGTTAACTTCAGAGCTAAGTTTTGACATTCCGTATAACAGAATATCTCTGTGTTCGTGGGGAACAGAGAGAATATTTTATTCTTTTCATCTTTTATTTTTCTATTCAGTAGCCTAACAGCTTCCTGCTTTTTTACTTTATAACTATTAACAGTTTATTATTCTGAAAAGCACAGTTTCTGGTTCATTCAGTCAGTATTTAACACAGCAGACACAAAGTAATGTTTTCTTTTTAATTCATCATCATATGAAAAATGTAGAATATTTTGTTAAGGCAAAACAGTCAGCCCTCTGAAAGAAAACTCCAGTTTTTAAGAAAATGACCACTCATCTATAAATCATTAATTTATCAGTAAGACCAACCAACTTTAGTTGAACTCAATCATAACTTGCATCCTTAGCTCCAACAGATTGCTTATCTGTGACAGGAATCAAGTTATACAGTTCCATTGCAATTGTTGTTAAACTGTCTATGAGAATCTAAATAAGGATGGAAACCTCTATATAATCCAGACTGTGACAAATGAACACCTAATGTTTACCCACAGCCCACTTCACCAGAAAATGGTTGAATATTGGAAGGATGCTGGCATCTTTTATCATCTCCAGTTCACACTTAGAGCTTCGACCTTGAGGGGAGACTCGCAGGTAGCTTTGAAAGGCCTCTCCTCTCTGCCTGTCTGGCCGATAGACCCACTGCTGCTGCTGTTGCTGAGTGGTGGGAAGCATTAGACCTAGCTCGGATTGCACGGCCCCGTCTCTTGAGACTGCCTGGAAAAGGAAGACTATGAATAGCTGAAATTTCTCTGCCTTTTACTGGAATGACCAGGATTTTGTAGTCGGTCCTTCACACAGCTGGAACTGTGCTTCCTAGTTGCTGCTGCTGCAGATGAACATGCTGTGAAACAGGCAAACACAACTGACATCGATCACTGAATACAGCAAATTCCAGAGTTGGCCTTCAAATAACACAGCAGCTGGAAAAACGACACAAATTGTTCTTTTATTGAATCTTAAAGTGCTTTAGATTGTTTTACTGTCACAGACAGGCAGATTAAATACCCACTGTGTTTCTGTGAGGAGAGAAAACATTTGCTGGCAAACAGGGAGCAGCATGAAGAGTGAAGAGCTGCTTTGATCCTAACAGAGAGATCAATGCTCTGCTACAGTCAGACCGAGCCTGGCTCATTGAAGGAATGGATATTTATTGCATCATTTATCGTGATTCATTTCTTACCATGATAAGGATTTTGCCGTATCGCCGTCATGATTATTTCTAAATTATGTTTAAAACATTGTCTGTATTGCCAGGACTATATTTATCTTTCTCCACTGTTTGTTCAATTAGAGTATTAATAAATACCAATACGTCTGAAAACATTCTAATCAATATGCGTCTGATAGAAAGTTCAATAATTTTTCTGAACTCCAGTGCAGAACTGCAAAGCATTCTGAGGGATGCGGATAGAAAACCAGATGAAACAGGAAATGTCACGCCACCACCAGTTTAGCAGGATTTCAGATATTTAAAACAAAAAAAACTACAAAAAAATTATAGATATTGGCTGATATGGAATGCTTGTATAGCGATACGTTTTTCAGCCACATTCCCCAGCCCTTGTGACTCCCATCCTAAATAAGGACATTACAAACAAGAATGTTTTTCTAGAGCAGTATTTGTATTTTGTGGGATTATGGTTGCTGTGTCATGCAGTCACAGCCAGACAGCTACCAAAAAAAAAAACAAAAAAAAAACAAACAAACGAAGAAATAGTTCTAATTGCCACATTTATCATTATCACAATGCTATATTTCTCGCAATATACTCAGGAGTCAATATCAGTCAAAAAACTAATCAGAAACTTCTATGTCCAGTCTTCCTGGGAATTAGCCACTCCCACATCAAATGCACAGCACACTGATTCACGCACCAATATAATAAAGAATGCTAATGAATATTTTCGGAAAAATTATGATGCATCCTATAATCTCACTTGAGCACTAGTCATTAACTAACCTTTTTCATTAATCAGAAACCCTGTGGTTGAAAATTAACATTTTAGAGTAAGGTGAGACTTCATATAACAAAATATTTTTTCCAAAATCAATCAGGCAACATTATGTTTCCAAACCTCTTAACAAAAGTCACAACCTGTCTGCAACTGTCCATGTGTGAATTTGTTTGCTTGACTTCACATCAGTTTCAAAAGAAAACTGCAGCAAAAAGAGTCTGCTTCAGTCTCAGAATGAGTCGAGTCAAAAGGCGCTTTTTCAGACTTCTAAAAGCCCTGGAGGTTTGAAATACAGCAGCACTTCACGGTAGGTAAAGAGAACAGTCTGCTAGGTTTCATCAACAGTCACAGAAACAGACAGGATGCAAAACACACACAAACACCCATCAGCTGATGGCAAATAGCAGTCAGTAGCTGTGTTTCCAGAACTAATCTGTACAAAATTGTCGACATTCTGATAATGTCAATTTACAAAAACAATAAATAAATAATAATCTCACAATTAATGTGTTTACATTAAATAAAATAAGACGTATAGGAGATATATTCATATTTCAGCCACAGTGCTCATAATTGCTGAAAGAACTGAAATTCATCAATCACAAATGACTTCTTGAACATAACATTTAGTGTGATGTTACATTTCACGAGCAAGGCATTCTGTCTCTGTGCATCAGGCCTGCTAGATGGTCTGACTAGTTAACATCTGATCTCCATGTTGAATACAGCTGATGGAGGGAGGTGGAGTCGTCATGTAAGGCTGAAGCAAGGAAAGCCTGACTTCATCAGAGCGAATATCGCCACGGCAATTTTTAACAATAATATTGCAACTTAGTGGTTTCTTGATTTGGTGAAGTGTTACTTGTGATTGAACAGTTGACTCACTCATAACCTTGCCATGTTCAGACTGAAACCACGTCTCTGCACTGGAGGTAATATTAACATTCTGAAGTGGCGTTCAAGGTTCCAACCTGAAACTGATGAAGAATCTGGAGTGAGCTGAAGGCAAGGGCGGCTTCACAAACTTGGAACCAAGAGCAACAAATAAATGACCAAAAATACTTGAGGGAACATGGACAGCTGTCAACAACTCCAGGGTATCTGCAAGTTTCAGCAAGTCAAATTTAAGATTTTTAATGCCAGCCTGACTGAATTAGAAGACCAAAAACACTGGAACCGTCTGTGACGGTTTGGGTGACCCTGTTGGCTCGTATGTCACCAACCAACGTCGTCCAGGATGCTGCTCATACATTTGTACTTACCCACGATAAACACAAAACGAGAGTGAGCTAGCCAAGTAATGTTAGCAGTTAGCTGCACACATACCACGCAGAAAGCAATAAAGACGTCTGCTTGACTCAAACTGTTGCCCGAAAGAAAAGAAAAAATTGGCATACAGGATTGAATAGTTCTGCCAGAAGTGATTAGTGTATCTTAGGCCAACTTACAACTTTTAACATTAATTTAAGACTTTTTATGGAAGGATGGACTGTTTTAACGCTAATGCAGGCTACTGCAATGCTACTGCATTGATAAACAACAGGGATGGATATTCAACACAATGTTTATTGTTTAATGTGAAATGCATTTTGTTCTATGCATTACTTGTGAGTTAATTTAAAAAAATAAACTAAAATTGTTGGAAGAAAATTCCTTATTTAGATGAATCAAAACTGAATGCATAAATAAATGGTCATTAGTGGCAGCCAGGTGGCTCAGCTGAGGAACTTTCATTTTTAATTTACTCAACAAAATAGCATAAAGTTTCTAAGTAACCTAAAAGTGACACTACAGGCTGGTAGCAACTGATCTTATTTATAAAACCTTCTGAGAAAATTCTACATTTTGTAGTACTTCTACTACTACACTTCTTACTTTTACTAGTAATTGTATTATAAAGTATCGCGACTCTCACTTGAGTAAAATTCTGGATTCTTTATTCACTGAATGAAGAAAAATAAAAAGCTTTATTTTTCTAATGTCATTTCCTCTCTGCTGAGCCTGCTGCTTAAGTACTTCACCCTGTTCTAACATGCATTATGTTTGCGTGACAGACTGTATTTTCTGTAGTTTCATAGTGTTAAATGGTTTTAAGTAATGTTATTTTGTAATCATGATACTTATTTCCTTTAAAGTATGAGAAATTGGACATAACTTCATGTTTTTGTTATTTGAGTCATTTCTTGGACAGTTGCTTCTTTACATTTATCTCAGTTCAAAATGTATTGCAGTAGTTTCAGTCTTACTTACTGCCCACCTCTGAGCGACAGTAAAGTCCAGAGCTGGGCAGTAACTAGCTACACTTACGCAGTTACTTTTATTTGAGTAAAAATATGTTGGAGTGGTGCTACTCTTACTTAAGTATAATTTTTGGGTTCGCTACCAACCTCTGAGTGACACTAATGTCTACAAACAGATCTTCTCCAGAACTGTCCCTCATCTATTTTCCTTTAAGTTGTTGCCATGCAACAACTCATCAGCATCCTTTGTGGATTTTCCTGGAAACCAGAGAACCGGCCTGCTTGTGCAACACAGACAAGCTGCCAGGAAGAGAGAAAACGACTAACATCTATGTGGCTGCTGGCCATGAACAACCGGCCGCAGAGAAGACGGGGAACCCTCGAACGCACCGCCAGGATCAGCGCCAACTCAGGAACATCCAGCATGTTGTTATTAGAAAAAGCTTTTGTTCGGCTGGGGTGGGGGTAGGAGGGCAGCAGCAATCATGGTCAACCACAAGCAGACTAAAGGCATCCATTTATATAAATGGACAAACTGAAAGCAGGTCCACTGTTGTCAAGGCAGCCAGACAGCCGTTAAATCACCTGCTTCCATTAAAGAATCAATTACAGCTCAGCTCTCCAGGCTGAAAACAGGAGAGGAAAAATAAAAGGACGTTGGCCTTTTAAACTCCTACTTCCTGCTCCGAGCCGTAGCACCGGCTGCTTGGCAGCGAGGCGCTGACAGCAATTACCTTGGGTGGAGGCGGGCGGCTGGCGGCCAGGCGCTGCAGCTGCTCCGAGGTCTGGCTGCAGGAGAGGAGGTCCGAGCAGCACGCCGAGCGGCCCAGTCTCTTCATCAGGGAGGAGATGATGCTGCAGCCGCAACCGCACATGGACCCACTCATGGGGGGCCTGGCCGCACCAGCGTTGGGGGCCGCGGCGGCGGGGGGAGAGACGGGCTGCGGGACGCAGCCGCTGCACGCGACCCGCCGCCAGGCGACCTCCTCGGAGCTGGAGTGGGACCCGACTGGTTCTGATCCACAGGTGGCAACTTAGAGACGCTCATAGCACGGACGGCGGCATTCACGGTCCGTCCGAAGTAATAAAAAAAAGATCAAGTGAAGACTTAGAGTCCCTGGTGGTCCTGCTTCTTCTCAGCTCTACTTCTGATCGGCTATGGTCCTGGAGTAGCACATGTCTCCTGCTGTTGCCCGCCTCCTCGGTTACAAACTCTCCTCCATCCACAACACGCCCCCTCCTCTGTAGTCAGACTAACTCTCCAGGCTGCAGTCTGCCGCCGGTCCCTGCAGTCTCCTGATCTGCTCCCTCTGCTGCCTCCGACCGCTGTGCAGGGAGGGATGCTACTACCCTCCACCCCCAGCTGCAGCAGTAAACCACTCAGACTCAACTCCTCCAACTCGCTGATAAAAAAGTGCCTTTCTCCATGTGAAATCTAAGCCGGACGCTCCGTTAATTGAGGAAGGACGGAATACAGCAGGAGATCCGAGCCACTCTGAGCACTACAGGGACCGATAAGCAGGGGAGGATACCACAGAGGGAAGAGGGTAGGGGGGTTGCATACAGAAATAATCTGTCAGCGCTGTGTGAATGCAGCGTAGAACACTTAACCGGAGAAATGCTGAAAAATTCCTAATAACGCAGCGACGTCCATCACTGATGGAAAAGACCGAGAGGCGACGGGAAAATAAATCCTCTGAAATGTGGCAATTAAGATCCATCCAAGTCATTAAGCGGCTAACGGCGCGCATGCTTTGATGCTGGCAGTATATCAGATATCAAAATGCATTTTCAATAGAGGCCAGTTAAACATGAGTTTTATAAATGCATATTTTTAATCCCCACATTACTCTCAAAGGTCAAATTAACTGTTTGGGAGAAGGGGGAATGCAGGGGGGAAATAATGAAAGGAAAATCTCCAGTTAAAGGAATTGCTACAGCTGGCTATTAATAGTGCATGAATAAGTTACAAATAACTGGGGAGTTATTAAGTTTCCTTCTGATTTTTTACAAAAATGTATTTATTTTCTGATCAAAAATGAGGAAGTGGTAAAATTTTGGTTAATTTTGAGAGTCAAGACACAAAAGTTTCCCATGATTTTTAGAGATGCACTGATAAGATATCAATACCTGCATCAGTTCTACTTTGGGTATCAGTGACAATTTGCCTGATCCATAAGGGCAGATCTATTCAGTCTTATTCCACCCTTTGTGCTCTGAGCGACATTATGCTTTATTATTTATTTTACATTATATTCAGAATTTCTCATCACAATTTCTGAACCATCTGAAAGATGATTTGTTGCAGTTTGACCAAGGAAGTCCAGCTATTGTTTTTGTTGGTTTCTGTTTCAGTTTATTATTTGTTTCAACTGGCTGTTCTAATCCAAACTGAACCAACTGAACAAATTAAAGTTGTTTTTACATGTTTAACGAAGCTTGTGAAGCTACAGGTGTAAACAACTGTGCTGTACTGATGCAGAGTTATTCAATAAATTTGTAATTCAGTCTATTTATGTTTGTGTTTTTAAAAAAAAGAAATGTTTTAAATCAGTTCGGCACAGTTTATTTGCATCAGATCGGTATTGGTCGGTACTGAATCTCGGATATTGGTACGGAAGTAAAAAAAAAAAAAAAAAAAAGTGAATCGATGCATCCCTCGTAAACCTTTAGCATATATTTCTATTGAAGTGAAACAGATGGATGAATGCGATACTAAAATAGGGATATGGAACATATTCTCATACTCATTGTTTTCCATACTTATCGAGGCTATTTAATGTTTTACGTGAAAAATCAATCTCTTCATACTCTTATGGAAATGACTCCTACTTTGAATCGTCTTTAGTGTCCTGCTGCAAACGGAGGATGCATGATGATAACTAATGACAGATGGAACTTCATGTCCAGAAATAACCTCAGCACTTCACTATTAAGGGGAGTTGATGTGAGGGTTGCAGAGGAAGCACTACATCATCAGAGTGAAGGAACAGGGAAGCTGTAGACTCTGCAGATAGACCCTGAACTAACCTGCCATCATGAGAGACGGTGCAGACAGACTGGGCTGTGGGAAAAAGATCAAATAAAACGTGACCTTAAATATCATATCAAGGGTCAGCTTAACGATAAGATGACACACACAACAATGGTGTTCAGTAATATGAGTAAAAGAAGAAACACAAACAGTGACAGCATTGATGTATTTAACCTCTATTTACAGTGATTTATAACATATAGCTGTCTGTTCCATGTATTTGTATTGTTTCAAAGTTAACTCAGGGAGCAGGGTGGTGTTTACCTTGTTTAAGGATTTCTTTCCACTCAATGCCTGCCTGGAGAAATTAGATTTTACTGCTTCTTCAACTGCAGGAATAATCTAAATTTATTCGAAGCAATTTTATCACAACAGTCCTTAAAGTTGTCCAACCTTCAACAAAATACCATAAAAAACATCTCAAAATGAACAACTGTTATCTTTATTCTGCTGCAGTTCAGACAGATGCTGACACCAGTTCTGTTAAAAAGGGTGGCATGATGCAGCTTCAGGTCAGCGCCCTGTTCTAATCTGAATTTATAAACTGCTGACTCTTAACAGCAGGATGTCTAAACTAACAAACCGAGTTAAGAACTGACTAGTAAAAGCCAACATGTAGTATGGAAGCGCTTCAGAGGGAAAGGCCAATGAGGCCTCATGAAAACACACATTGATTTATAATTGAACTAAATCAATGTTAGAACAGAAACTTATTATTGGTCCTTAAAAAGAACTAGTTCCAACGAATCAACAATGTCTGAACTTCATGGTAATGCTGAAGTTCTTAACATCAGTTTACATTCTCTGGATGAAATACTGTCTTCAAGCAGCAGCATTTTTCTTCCAGGTGGATAATAGATAAGGTCTAGTTTATTTTGCTATAAATTAATGCTTTGTGTGTCTGGAAATAGAAGCTACAAATTTAAAAGGTGGAGTGCGGCATCATAATATGGCTTCATCTGAATTGAGGTTTATAGCTGAGGGTTGAAAGGGCGAGGCGTGTGGTCTGCGCAGGGTTGCGCCCCTCTTCAGGTGAGTTCTCCTCGCTTGCTGTTATGACGCCTGGCCGGGATTTTTAAACTCAGCACAGAAAAAGACGGACGAACACACCATATTTTTTGTTGTTTATGATTGCCTATAAGTCATAAACAACAGTTCTTCATCATATATGTTTGTTTTACCACACAGCCCATTTTGATAGGTGGCATCAAGTATTCTTAGCTGTTTTTAGTATGCCGCCCCCTATCTTTAAAAGAATACTGCACCAATCTGCAAGTCAGCTGTAAATGCCTCACTGTTTGCACAACCCGCGCCCTCAAAGCCAACCTCTGAAAGCGCAACTATAATCTCCATGTCATCACAGAACCCGGCAGAAGACATCACACAGGCAGACATTCCCTTTAAACAGCCGCCTATCATCATCTCACCACAACACACCTTAAAAACACAATGCTCTGATCTTCAGAAATGGTCTACAAAACGAGCGTATTTTCATCCGACATCAAAACACAACCGAAGCTGAATCTTCAGAGTTTTGTTCTTTTCTTGCTCGGGACTTGAAGTAAAAGCCAGGTGAAAGGGTGCCTCATTAATTATTTATGAATATTGCTTTTCACTGTGTCAGCTCCCTGCTTCAGTATTGATCCATAAACAGGAGAGTGAATGCAGCACAGCACTGGGTCTCACAGGAAGACCAGGAGCAAATCTCACAATCTGCAGCTAGAGGGAGCAACACCGGCAGCTTTCAGCAGCACATCCAACACGAGACGCAAAGGGTCAGGACATTAACACATTAATGAAGGTAAACATCGGTAGTGTTTAAATAAGGCCCATATTGTAATGAAAACTTTGTTCCATTGTAATCTGTGATGATTCAGGTAGGTAAAGGATTTTTGAGGAATAGGACGTTGTTGACCTGAGCAACTGGTGAAGACAAAAACATTTTTATTTTATTTTAATAAAATGTTAATTACATAGTTCTCTTTACTGTACAGCACTTTGGTCAACTATTTGTTGTTTTTATATGTGCTTCATAAATAAATTGGATTGGAATGTGGCGCTTAAATATCAGCTCAAAATTTAGCATTTTCAGATCAATAAAAATCAAGAAGTTAGTGAGGAGTTAAAATGGTTTCATTAAATAGTTTATAGTTAATGTACTCTGTGCTTAAAACACACCAAATGGATTTTAAATAATTTCCCAATTAAAAAGATCCAGCCTGAAGACTTAAAAGTGGACGTTACTGTCCCTTAAAGATGAACATGACCTCTTTTTGAAGGTCAAATGAGACACATCTCATCATAGAGCCTGAAAGGATATCAAACATGATGAGTGTGCTGCACTCTAGTGGCCAAAATCATCCACTGACAGGCAGTTAAAAGACTGCCACATTGCAATAAGGCTAACATACAAAATAACATTACTAGAACATTAATAGACCATCATTTGAACGCTGCTCTAAGAGAAGAAGACCCTTTTCCCAAACACCCAGACTAGGCTTGGAAACTCTTAAATCATCAACAACACACACATTTCTGAAGATAATAAAAACTGAACACAGTTTCTCTGTTACACACACACACACAGTGTTGAAAGGCATTTAATTTCCATGCACTCAGCGTGAGCTTTAAACTTATTCATCTGGAAAGAGTCACTTTTATTTATGAACCACAGGAAAAGTTTCCTGCTGGTAATGCTCTGCAGTAATGCCATGTTGGACCAGATACTAAAATGACAATTTATAGCATTTATTTTCTATCTACTATAGTTTCAGAAGAATTTCCTTTGTCACACTAACCAAAACCACAGACATGAAGCTGATTGTAATAAATAAAGGTCCAAACAGAACCGTTCAGAGCTGTTTATTTCTGACATGCAGCTGCAGCAGGTTTTTTTTCCCCCGTCCCGCTTCGCCACCAGATCTGTGAGGAAAACTGCTGTGCTGAATTATTTAGAGGGAATGAGTGGGTGGGAGTTGTGGGACTGATTAGGGAATGACACAGAGGATACCTAAATCTCAGTTGCTTTCAACTCCGGCTGCAGAAAGCAGTTTACAGGACTCTGTTGGAAAACAACAGCAGTGACTTCTTTCTGCATTCATCGAATAAAACATCTCATTATGTATGCAAGACATGTTTATTTATAAATTGCAAACAGTAAGAAACATACAACTGAGGCTATACACAAGACCGTTAACTGGAAACTGCAGGTATCTTCAGATGTTGATTAGGGAAAAGTTTCGACGGCATCGCAAGAACAGGCCACTACATGGCGCTATAATTTTAGCATGCTATCATGCCGAAATGATAAAATGCTAAAATGTTATCATTTGTTGCTAGCATGAAACCCAATGTATATGCTAGTGACATGGGTTATTGTAACCCACTGCCGTCTCCCATGAACGAAGTGCTGATGGAAATAAATGTATTCCTTATCAGAAATTAAACTGAACAAGTTTAGCACAATGTTATCTGCCATGGTTTTTGTTGTTGTCTACCTGTTCATGCATAGGATAAACGCTGCAGCCGTCGGCTCTAAGCATGTTCATGTTTACCTCAGCAGAGTACCAAACACCTTCGCAGGGCGTGTTACAGAAAGATTTCAAAATGCTGGTGAACTCAAGGAAATAAAGTGATTCTGAGTCAAAAGAGCAGCTCGGTGTAAACAGGGACTAAGAAACGGACAAAAATGCTACAAATCAAATGGAATTAAGATGATTTTATTCTCTAGCCTAATATTTCCTAATCCGTCTTCCATCAATTATTGTGAAGTGAGATCACAGCAGCTGTTCAAACATTTGAAGAGGAGAGAGCTTTGTGAAATACTCCAAGCATCAGAGTGAATATTAAATGTCATATTGGAAAGTTCAATTTTGTCTAAAACAGCAGAGAAAAAAACACAGGGATGCAGCAGCTAAATGAAAATAAAGTCCCAAAACATTGTTGTAAATGATTGAAGTATCGTATCTGATGTCTCCCCTTTTCAGGACCCCATGAGCAGACGGGAGAGTTTTAAGGAGATGACAAGGTTAACATTTTGACACCTGAGTGCTAGCGTCCACTTTAAAAATGCAGCAGCAGCCTGAAGAAGACAACGCAGAGCGCTATCACTTTACCTTTAGATTACCAACGTGTGGCTGGAATCAATTATTCAGGAGCTGCACCACACGCCAGGGCTTTAAGAAATACTCCCCCCACAGCCCCAGTATTACAACTCTGAACACCGAGCACAAAGACAAAACAAACTTCAGCAAAATTTTAATATTTGGTGCACCCTGGACAAGGCTTAAAATGACCCAATAAAAACAAGATGCCTCAGAGTGAAAGTCTGTTCATAATGTCTCTGATAACTTCCACTCTGTCTTGGTCAGAAGTGTGAAAGGTCTGCATCCTGCCAGGGAAGCTAACAATGAAGCACAGGGTGGGCTCTTCCGAACATGGAACAGAGGAATCATGTTCTTATTTCTGGTGAAGAGTCCCTAAGAGACTCTAAACCTAATAGTTGTGTTTCCATTGACCAGATAATTAAATTTGCTTAATGGAAACACTGCAATTTCGGGAAAACTCTTATTTGTCAACAAGAGGTTTTGGTGCTGGAATGAAGGTTTTTTTTATTTTTGGCCGAATCAAAATAGGCGTGTTTCGCAAAACTGCAACAGAAACAATTTTTCACATCACAACAGTCACATGATCAACAACCAGATGTTGCCACTGGTGCCATAGGAAGCAGTTGGAGGATCATGGTTCAGGATAATTTGTAATGACTGATCGCGTGGCCAAACTTATTCATGTGTGACTTTTGATTGTGTTCTTATTTAATAGAAACACAGCAATTGTGAAATTGTTTTGTCGACATTAGTGGAATATTGACAAAGTTTTGTGCACATTTGTAATGGAAGCACAGCTGTTGCCTCTTTCCCACTCCATTAAATGAAATTTCTCCCCTACTGTAGGAGCTGCATGGTATCTGTCCTCTTTTTTTTTTTTCTTTTGTCCAAATCTCTGGCTGTTGACCTTAGAAACAAATCAATAAAGGAAAAAGCAGCTTTCAGAGAGACGGAATCATTGAGGACTGTACTTAAGAAGCTCAAGGTCAAAATTAGAGACAGAGAGACGAGCACCACAGGGAGCTGGAGAGCAAACAACAGAGGAACAATATCACCACTTCACTCATGGACTCTTCTACTTTCATAAGTTTGTCTTCAACCAAATCAGGAAATGCTGCTGCTCCATTTGCCTCCCCTTTCACATGTCTATCTTTAAAAGTCACATGAAGGGGCATCTGGAGAGACCAAAACAAGGACACAGGTCCAGATGCTGTCAGCTCAGAGTCCCTAAGGAACTCTGGATGTAGAAGACATCCTGCCTGGTTCCAGTACCAAAGAAAACTTTCCCACCAGTCATTAAGGACTATAGACCTGTTGCCCTGGCCATGGAGTTGATGATGCTATTATGCATTTGCTTCAAGTGAGGATCATGTTCTTTGATTTCTCCAGAACATTTAATACAATTTAGACTCATTTGCTCTGTGAGAAACTCTAGAAAACACAAGTGGAGCCCTCAATAATGGACTAGTTCTTTGACTACGTCACTAACAGGCCTCAGTTTCTTAGACTGAAGGACTGTGTTTCTAATCAGGTGGTCAGAAACACAGGGAACTGTACTCTCACCATCCTTTTCTCTTGTGAGCAGTGGTGAACCACCAACATGCTCACTAACTGCATCTAGCAGGTATAAAACACGTCAAATTTAAAAAAAAAACAAATAGGGCTGTGACTGACCCTGACCATTCACTCTAGTCCAGTTGGTGGTGGTAATGCACCATCAATTGATCTGCCAATTGGCATAAAACACAAAAATAAGACTGTTAATGCATTGACATTTGCACATGTTGTGAAAAGAAACTTGCATTTCAACAAACCACCTTGAGTTTAGAGTATCATCTCAACACCACGCACCTCTTTGAAGGAGCCTCCGCTTCAACCAGTCCGTGCCTGACAACCCTCAGCAAATGCAGACTACTGAATGAATCTTCCTCTGACAAGCTCACTGCAACTATTGCAGAATGGATTGCCAAGGATTGGAGACCCACTGACATAGTTAAGGACATGGGCTTTTGAAAACTGAAAATCTCAATAGATTCTACAACCCACTGTCAAGAGACACAATACTGATTAAAATTCCTGAACTCTATGAAACAATTTAGGAAGTAAAACTGCGGGTGAGACAGTTTATCGCTAAAACTTGGAAACCTGATTAAAATATTGATCCGTACTTAGTATTCATATGTGAAAATATGATGTCATTTTTTTAATAAATGGCGCCAAGTACCAGAAGAGTTATAAAGTGGCATAATTTAATTTTGGTTTTTATTTCAAACAATAATCACTGAGAACTGATTTTGTCTTCTTACTAAAAAGATTTATAACTAATGTATTAACTGAAGTCATTCATTTTAACAAAATCCAGTTTAAGATTAATCATGCTGAATTCACTGCTACACTGAGATTAATCAGATTAAGAATCTGAATCACTTGGCAGCCCAACAAATAATTACTTACGTCAGGCAGTCTTTGGGCTCAACGAAACCATCTTCTAACTTGTATTAATTATTATCTTATCCAGGGTTGGGTCATAGAAAAATAGCAGGTTATCACGTTAAATGTTACGGCATTAAGGGGGAAGAAAGCAAAGAGGAGAGCAGCAAGACAAGGAAGATGGAACTTCACGGTCTCTTCCCAGTTGGCAGAGAAAACACTGATACTTCTTCTTTTGTCTGTAAAAGTATTAAATGAGGATCACCATACAACACCTGCAGCAGCATGTAGCGGTGAGTCACCGTCACACATGTGTCAGCTCTTCCTCTGAATCATAGATAGGAAGTGAACAATGGGCAACGGCTGGCAGCCAAGAAACATGTCTGTTCCTCTCAACTTAGTCACAATGATAATTTATCTGTCTGAAAACCTATGAAAGTTGCATGAAAGACTTTTATTAATTTCTTAAAAATGTGTAGCTAAGCCTGTTGTTCACCGAGAGAATTAACCTTATTTATTTTGAGAATCAATCTCACAGTGAACAAAATGAGTGCGCTAATTTCCATGTGGACCACAGTCTATAAATATTGTTGAAAAGTTGGCATTTTGAGAAGCAATGCAAACATTTGATACCCAGGACAAAGTAATGAGAGTGCACTACCTTTTGCCTGTTTTCACCTGTCTAAACTCAATGATAATTATTTTTTGAAACGCAATTTTGGTTAAGGGGACTTCATAATGCATTTTAATTATTGTTGTTTTCATCATTTTGTTTATTTTGAATATTTAAAATGCTTTCCAGTTCCATTATTAAAGTTTTAAAAAATATTGTATTATATAAAAGATTTTTTAACATATTTTAAACACAAAAACACGGTGAGTTGCTTTTAGATTGCCCTAGAATCCCTACCAACGGGGTAAGCAGTTTTTCTGGGGGAACCAGGTTATAATAACAGTATTATTAGCTCCAAACTGTCTCAAAATAACAATATTGTTTCTCACAATAATATCTGGGACAGTTTAATATCTGGGACAGACTTTGTAACTGTGACATCCATATCCGCTTTTTTGGATCTATAAAGAAAAATTATCTGAATGTTGATAAAAACTTGGAAAGTTTCTCAACAATTTACTCAGACAGTACACCAGCAAACACTGAAATAAATGGTAAATGCCCTGTACTTGTGTATTGCTTTACCAAGTCCAGAGGACTCCAAAGTGCTTTGCACTTTGATGAGAATTTCATTTACCGATCTCTTCAAAGCAATCAGCTGCTGACTCCAGAGTCAAAGTTACAGTAGAGCTGCAAGCATTTCTGACTCTGAGTCTCTTTAATCCCCTCAATAAATCCTGAAGTGTTATAATTCCCAGGTTTATAGCAACACAGGCTTATCCTCATCTGGTGTTTAGGAGGCGATATTTTCAACAACAAGTTTGTTAAGCTCTACCGAGTGCTTCATCGTGTTGTATTTGTTTGGTCATGTGACCGTGGTGGGGACACAGGACTGTCTGGTCGTAATTTTATGGTGTCAAAAGGGTAGGAAAATATGTGCAATATCAGTAAATATAAAGATATTGGCCATGACAATATTATTAATATTGCCCCAAATTTTCATATTGGACATCCCTGATCACTACATGAGTCCATGTGGAATAAAGCCAGTGTAGTCTGCAGCTGTGTTTTATCATTAAACAATAACTGTAGAAAATAAAAATAAAAATGTAAAAGTCTCAGTTTTTGGGGGTATTGCGGGGGGATCAAAAACAAATACCAAATTGAAAATTTAATGTACTTTATTGTATGCATCTGACTTTCAGCTGCTTAATGTGATAAACTCAAGAACCATTTTGTCTTGTTTATAATAAAGATGGCATTAAATAAATAAAAAATAAAAATAAAAAAGATGAGCACAAGTCTAAGCTAAAAAAATGTAAATCTGGTGAGTCATTTATGAGAACAGAGTGTTGCACACTGCCTGCCAGCTGGCTGCTTCTCTTTTAGGAGAGATAAATGTAGCAGTTTTGTGACATGAAACCAAAGGAGCTCCACCCAGCACTCTTTATCGGGGTGGTGTACTTCTGACTCTACAGTGAGCAGCATTGTCTGCCAGGCGGCTAACTGCTAGCCCTGTCCTTTAATCAGTTGGTTTCAGCTTGTTCTCGAGGGCAGAATGACAAAAAGGGTTGAAAATTCTGGGTGTATGCATCTGAAAACCAATGCTAGGTTTCTTGGCAGTTACAATAAATTAGTGTATTTCGTAAAATCAAAACAATAAATAAGTGTTAATGCATGTTAATAACATTATTTAAACCCTTCCAATTGATAAAAATAAGAACAACTTTGGCAATGTCGTACTTTTTTTTGGAGGATGAAGCAATATTTTTATTAAAGTTTGCCATACCATGAGACATTTCTGTAAAACTTGTTGGCCTGCTTGTTGAAATATTTTCTACTGGTTTCAGGCTTTTCTTAAGAAAGAAGATGATGTTTGACCAGTTTAAGGGAAGTGAAAGTACAGGAGGTGTTTTGATGTCAAACTGAAATTAATTTGGGGAACAAATGCAAGCCAACTTGTTAATATTACTGATATAGGTTATCTCTGTCAGTCAACTGAGGTTATCTCAAAGACACCTGAGGTAACTTCATAACAAGAACAGCAAATAAAGATGTAAATATTTCAGCATCTAACGATTCAACTCTGATTTTTTGGGTCACAATTCAGAAACAATTTTCAATTCCGCTTGTTGTCCTGTTTAAATTATGCGATTAATTTCCATTGATAATAAAAATTGTGTAAATTGAACTTAGAAACAAGTTTTCTTAGTGCAAATGCATTAATTTAAAAAAAAAAATAGTGCAAATGCAATAAATTTTTTTTTAACTAGTTTTTTAGCTAAAAAGGTTTTTGTACCAGGAAGGGGTGGTTTTACACAATTTGTGTATTTCGCAAAACTGAAATGAAAACACTTTTCTCGCAACATGTGTCACACAATCAGCATCCAGATGTTACTGCCGGTGGAACAGACGAAGAAGACGGTAGAAAGCGGTAGCAGGATCACAGCACATGTTTTGTAACGACTCATTGCAATTCACGTGTGAATTTGTAATTGCATTTCTTAATGGAAACACCACAGTTGCAAAATTGTGTTTTATCGACATGAGCAGAATATCAACAAAGTTACGTGCAATAGGAACATTGTACTAGAAACCCAGGGCAAGCAATACAACATTAATTTAAAACAATTTTCTAAGGTATCAAAGTCCATCAGTTTAAACTAAAAAAAGGATTCTGTAATTCTGTAACTTCATTTATCAGTATTGAGTTAGCTTGGTTACGTAACTTTTCTTAAATGAAAAAAATATCAAAATAATTTGTCAAAATACACATGGTGGCCGAATGGACATATAGGGTACCAAAGAAGTACAACTTAAACACGTTTCAAAATCAACTTTTGAGTATTTCAAATTGATTCAGGATTCCTATGAGTAGGAACTGCGAATCTCCATACAATCAATGTTTTTCTTCACTTCCAAATGAAGTGTGATAAAGAATGTTCGTGGCATTGATAATATGAGATTACAATCTAGGGTTCGGGGTAACCAAAGGTAATCAATTATCTGTTTATGAAAGCAACAAAAATGGGACAACTATTGAAGGACAGAACACAACAGGACAGTGGAACAAGTGAAATCAAGGAGTGTTTATCCTCTCTGTCTGCTCACTGAAACTCACTGAAAGGATTATCCTCTATAATAGACTTAAAAGCCACTTTAACAGGCTGCCAGCTGCCTGCAGGTCAAGTCTGAGGATATCCTGCCACAACCAACCCAACACATTCTCCTTGTTGTTCCACACCAACATTAATAATTCAAACCTTTCACCTCCTCTTATGTCGCTTATCCATCTTTAAATAAATGGCCAATGTAAAGTAGCTTAAATGAAACTAAAACGTTCAAAAAGCTTAAATTTTATTCAAAGTTTAGTTCAAAGCAACTCTGGGTTTTTCACACGATGAAAAGATTTTCCGATTAAACTCAAGATGAAATTAAACATGATGTATTTTAGACCAGAGCTGACTTACTGCGTGCCTGCTTGAATTTAGAGAGACGGTAAATAATTCATCGATGCAGAGGGAAATTTGGGCCACAGAACTAATCTACATAACTTTGAATTGTACATTTTAAGACTGTTTGTATCACACAAGGGAAACAGAGCCAGGGAAAATCTGCTGAAACCGCCAACAGTTCAAGGGTTCAACACTTTCTTCTTGTTTTTTCCTCCTTTTCTACAAAATGTATGTAAACATGCAGACACGGCACGTTTCCAAACTCACTGGCTACATGTGTTATTAAAATCATTTACTTTTTAAGTTTTCATTTCCATGCTTTCAATAAGAAATACCAACAGTGAACACTGGAGAGGGGGAAGAATGCCATGACGACAGAGTTCTGCAGAGATGTTTGGCCTCTTTACTTAGAAGAAATAAATCATCAAACTAAAAACAACAAAAAGGTCAAAGGTTTTCCTTTCTTGACTTGCATTTATCGCATATTCTACTCTGTTGGACCCTGTTAAGTTATTCCTTTCATTACTGCTCCCATTTTAGGTGTTTTATAAGCAATACGCAATTTATCAATTAATCATATGATAAATTAAAATCAGCTCAATAACTTCCCTTCTGATGGTTACTATTTTTTAAAGGGCCATTTTGTTTACAGAGACATCATGGATTTTATTTATGCTTTCGGTTGTGTGTTCCTTTTATTTTGGTTTTATTTATAGATTTTGATTGTGCTGGTTTACCTGAATGATAAATCTTATTCACACTGCAGATTCACTTGTGGAGTACCACAGAGCTCTGTGCTCGGACCAATTCTCTTTGCTGGGTACTCCACCTGGAAAAAATATCAGACAGCACAGGACAAATTTACCCCATCATTTTATTGATACTAAGCTACATCTATCCATAAATCCTGATGAGTCCAATCCATTAGCTGCATGCTATCGCTAAGTGCTGGTCCAGGAGGATTGAAAGCTGCATGTCGGTGATTCCACCTCATAAAAACGTTTTATTTGAATAGTAAAATTATCTTTTTTGTAAAATGTCCCAAGAAACAGTGTTTGTAGAAATAAAGTGAACTGAAAATTTACATGTAGGGTTAAAAGAAAGTTATATTTTATTCCCCAAAAATTTTGCTTCTTAAACTGTCAAAGTTTTTTCACACTGATCTCATACACAGGCAATTTTCAGGTGTACAGAAGGTGTCTACTATTAAAGATGGAAGCATAGGAGAAAAGAAAATCCTCCAATTTGAAACAAAACTCACTTTTAGTTTAGGGAAAAACAAGAATTCACAATGATGTTTGTGTGCTCCAGCTGCAGTGACTGACTGTACTTTAGACTCCTGGTGGAACCCCTTGTGGGACAAGGAAACCAAACAGGGAGAGAGAGAGTAGCGTGCTCCTCTGTTCATTCCATCATATTTTAACACCGGTTTGCACCCGACAGCAAAGTGTGAGGAAATGATTCTCTAGCATTGCATCTGACTTGCTGTGCCCCCAAGCGCCCCGTCATCGCTGCACCGTCACCCCATGTTTACAACACAGCTCACATCAGAACCGGGGAGATTCCTCTCTGTTTGCAAAACATCTTAAAGATACATGCCCATGCCCCGCACTGAATTATTAACATATTTCATAGATGTCAGAGATACAGAGCAGAGGATCATTAACGTCACAGCAGACTGAATTGCTGCTGCAGCTCAAACATCCGGTTTAATATATTTGAGAGACACAACAGTTACAGAGAAGTTTTGTTCTAGTTTCTAGTGTAGACTTGAAAAACAACAAAACTTATAAAAAACGTTTCAGCAAGATATAGGAGCTAGTTTTAAAGACAAAGTGAGATGTAAAATTGACTTTTTTTAATCTAATATTATTCCCTCATAAACAACATAGCTGGAGGGTTGCCTTGATTCTTTCATGCACGTTTAAGAAATAATTTAATCTCCTATGGCAACCATTCAGCTGTGCCAGTCGACTGGGGGCAACGACCTCCACCTTAGAGGAGCACCTCCAACTAAGAGTTTCAGTATCAAAGTTTCTGCTGCCTCACAGAGCGTGACTTCCCTACTCAGCTCCTTCAGACTAGCCAGCAGCAATTAGCAAACACTTAAAGGAACTGTGCATCTGCTGAGCTGATTATACCACTTCTCAGTGAAATCCTGGTAAACATGTTGTTAAAGGGTTAATAGAAAAGCCGTGTTGTGATGACTTTCTGAAGGCGGAGTTTCAGAAAGAGTAGAAGTTTTTAAGTAGACAGAGAACCAATTTCAAGGCATTAAAGTACGAAGTAAAATGTCTTAGCTCATATTTGATAAATAGAACTGAAGTCAACATTTATTTATGCTATAAAATGATACTATGCACCTTGAAAACACATATTACTGCCTCTTCAAGTCTCTAATTTCTTAATGTTGATTTTTTCAAAAATGTTTAAATTCACTGGCAGATTATTTCATTCTCTAAGTTCTTCTGCCATTTTCTTCTGCCAATGGAACTCGTACTTTGTCAACATTAAGGAATTATTTACTAGCTCATATAGCTTTCTGTAAAGTTTCTTACACAGTTAGTTTTGTCCTATTTCAAGTCTACTAAGATATTTGCACTGAAAATCTTAGTGCTGATATTTGCAGTTGAAAATCTTGCCAAATACTTGGTAAGATTTTGTGCTTTTGCACTGAACAGAGAAAAACCAAGTGATCTAGAGGGGATTTAAAAAGGCAGAGAAATGTAGAATACGGTGAGAAATACATCTGGTAAGCTGGTTCGGATGAAGACATTACCGAGTCCAAAACCCGGTAACAATAACAACAAATATCTAATAGCATTACCTACAGCTTAGAACTTATTCCTGTATCCCTCCTCTGTGTTTCTATTTACTGTAGCAGGTGATTATCTAAGAGGCTTGATCCCAACCAACTCCAGGAGGAAGAGCCGGTCTTCAGAGTGAGAACCAACTGCAGCCTGACCTTTACTGCAGTAAAGCTCTGTTGCCCTGAACCAGCTGGATGGTTCTGATCACTTACACCCTCTAAGGGAGTTTCTGGAGACGGGAGATCCCTGCTGGACCTCCAGCGAGAGAAAAAAAGCCCTTTCATTTGGTTTTTCCTCGCTCTCAGTCTCTCGCCTCCCTCCTCCTCCACCCTCTGAACTGCCTGTATACAATACTAAAGCCAAGCCAGTTAAATCCCAACACCGTCTCTTTCTTTGATGGTTATCAGAGCGGTTCCTTGTTGAATTACACCACTAAAACAGATGGGACTTTGCTTCTGCTGTCTGGGACTAGTTTCCAGCTCCTCCTCTCCATTTCAGACTTCACTGCTTTGCTTTTGTCCAATGGAAGAATTTATAAAACAAACCCCACCACCAGCAGCAATCCGTCTTTCATTTTCAAACTGCTGAGCTTGAGCAATAACTAAGGCGTTAGCGCCTTAGTTATAACTAAGGCGTCAGCACCTTAGTTATCGCTAAGCGACCGGCACCTCGAAAGCATTTACAGCAAACCGTGTCTTTCTGTTGGCTTCACCTCGTCGCTGTAGCTTCAAACCTCAATGTCCAAGAATCTTTACAATTAATCTTTTTCTTGCCTCAATATTTTCAGAAGCATTTTTTAATATTTACATTAGAAACAATCGTGGGAATCTGACATATCCCATTTCCCAGCCAATGGGGTTTGAGAACAGTTTTCTGATTTTCTACATGAACAAAATACCGATAGTGTGTTTTATCCAGGAAGATATGGGGCAATAAAGATTTAGAACTTCATTGCAATTTTTTGTGGTACTATTATAATATTGAGAGGGATTATGATATTTTGTAGTTTTTGTGTCTTTATGCGTAATTTGTGTTTTTAATGTTGTCAAGTGTCCTTAGGTATTTTGGAAGGCACTGACAAATAAAATGCATTATTATTATTATTATTATTATTATTATTATTATTATTATTATCTATAATAATAATTAAATCCATGCAGTCAGTCATAGGTAGCTGTATGACTGTGACTGCATGGCAGAGCAGTCAACACTCCACAAACACAAATACTGCTCTTGATAATCATTTTCATATTTACTTATAAACAGTATAATCTGAATCACTAGACTGTACACAGTAAACATATTTCATCATATTTTTGAATAAACTGATATTTATTGATGCTCTGGTGAACAAACATAAAAATAAAATCGATTCTATAGAGACTTCCAATTTCTAGTCCTGGAACGTCTGTATTCCTACAATATACAATCTTAGTTCACTGTAACTTCAGTGCACACTAGTCAGAGAAGATAAAAGGCTTTAGGCGTCCTGACATCACTCTGAAGCACGAGCAGTACAATGGTGGAGGGAATCTAGATTTTCCAAAAATAAAATCTTCAAAAACTAAAAATTCAATTAATCATTAAAACTCGACTTATCGCCCAGACCTTCTGCAAAAACACACAACACATTTAAAGCCGGAGTGCGGACCAATCACACAGCTGGCGCCTTGGCGCGTTGCTTCGCACACTGCCGCTGCTTTACTAAGTTTCCCTCAGCGCGGATCGCACACGCCTCCTTTCACTCAAACTGGACACAGGCTGACCTGTAAAGATATGTACATAAACTTCCAGAGAGGAATTATTTTTAAAATGAACCGCATTAGCTCTGGTTGCACAGCTCCATGTGAACCGCAGGAATAACTTGTAGTCTGGCATCTGCTTGCAGCTATTTGCGCTTTGAGCGAGTGATGAGAATAATTTTCTTTGAGGACAAAATTATGTACGGCGTTTTCATAAAATCCTGAATTAAATCTCCTGCTTGTTGCGCATCTCTGCGCAGCCCAGTGGATTTAACTCATCCTGCAGGGCCGGTCCAAAGCTGTATGAGGCCTTGAGCAGATTTAGTCATGGTGTCATGGTTAGACAGTGGAAGGAGGAGAGACAGGCGGAGGGGAAAGTGTCCCGTCAGATTGTCAGCTGGTAAAAGCCTAGTAAAAGCGCACGCGGGGTCACTGTGACCCACCAGACTGCGAAAAAGCTTGTGGAGCCAACTGGACTCCATGAGATTTATTAATCACGGGAAGATTAATCATGTGATAAAACCATCATTTTAATTTTATTCAGTATTTAACACAACTCACGCAAATTAATGCTATTTTTATTTTATTTACTTCATTATATTCTAAAACATTTTGTTATAGAAAGCCCGTCAGCCTTGTTAACACAAGAGAAAACTCAAGTTTTTAAGAAAATGGCCGCTTATCAATTAATCCGTCGACAATCGATAAAATCAATTAATTTTAACTCATTAACTGGTAACTTGCATCCCTATTCCCTAGTTTAAAAACAGCAGAATAAACCTATCAATGACTACATCACGTAAGGAAAATAAATATTCAGTATCACGAGGCTCCACGTTGCTGCAATTAGGAACTGTTTTCTATTTTAGGGATAAATCTGAAGAAAAGTCACGTGAGCGCCGCCAGCTGACGTCACAATTTATCAACACAGTCTTCAAACAGCAGGAAACCCACTGTCCACATGAGAAAGGGCTTAGGAAAGCCCTGGGGTGGGTAACACAGCGCAAGTCAGGAGTGTGGGAATGTAAGGCTTTGAGCAAACAAACTCTTGAGATAGCCCTGGTCTCTCACTTCTCAAGGCCTCGCCACAGCTATCAGCCAGGAAATCTCATGTCATCATCCTCACGCTCCATGTGGACCGAAAATATGCCATTCTTTTCCTGACACCATTGTCCTATCTTCGCACTTTACATTTTCAAAATCACCACCAAGCCACAGTGCCACGAGCCAGGGCGAGGGGGGAAACACGAGGGTTGCTTTCTAGAAAACGTTTCACGTTTCGACCAAGGAGTTCTGTGACTCTTTCACGAGAATACATATATTCTGATGGCGAGCGGTTCTTGTGGACACAAACCAATGAGGTTATTTCTAGCTTGTCTATTTCTTAAAAGCAGAGTCATCTAACAATATCACGAAGCAACCACAGTGTCCCAGTGGGTAACATGAGAGCACCAAATCCAAAAGTTTTTTATCTTTTCATTTGATGCTGTTTGTCACAGAATGGATTTAAAGGGGCAGTGTTACGGAAAATGTACTTTTGTGTTTTCCATCAAGTTATGTTATTCCCTCATTAAAAACATACTCATATATGGAGTGTTGATTTGATTTTTTCATGCATGTTTGAGAAATCATTTAATCTCCCATGGCAACCATAAAGCTATGCAAAGCTAAACAGCCACAGTCAACCTATAGGATCAAGGGCCACCTCAAAGGCATGGCAGTCCTCTCCCATGACCTTCCCACTCAGTTCCTTCAAACTAGCCAGCAGTAATTAGCAAACACCTGGTCTAAATGCACATCTGCTGAGCTTATTATAGGCGCTACTTCTCATAGCAACGCTGGTAAATATGTTGTTAAAGGGTTAATAGAGGAGCCAGGTTGTGATGATTTCCTGAGGTTTCAGAAAGAGCAGGAGTTTTAAACATAGAAACCAATTTCAAGGTGTTAAATTACAAAATCAAATTTCTTTTAGGTTGTGTTTGATATAGCATTTTTATAACAAGTGAAGGTAACAGTTATTTGACTGTGTTATAAAATGACACTACTACGTGCCTGGAAAATATATACTACTGCCCCTTTAAAGAAACACAAAAACCACGAATCAATCCCAAATCACACAAAAAAGCATTTGTTCTTAAATATCCATCACAGTAGGACAGAAATCGATTGTATGACCAAACCAGGTGATTAATGAGGGTGTTTGTGTCATGAGTCAAAGAATGATGAAAATACTGTTGGCTCAGGCTAATAAGCTTTATTTCTTTTTATTTGCATCTATTCTTTTTATAATCTAGGATCTCTAATGAGTTTTCCTTAAAAAAACAAAAACAAAAAAACAGTATTTGATCAGCTGATCAGAGCCAATTGGGAGATAATCCTCTGATTCCCGTCTCTGGACAACAAATTAGTTCATCCCTAGTACTGATTATCTGAACTGCTACCATTACAGTTCTCTGTACGGAAAGTTGTATCATTGTTAAAAAAAACCAAAGTACTTTTTCGTATCAAGCTTAAAATCATCCAAGTCGAGAGGTCATTTCTGAAAACGGTGATGTACAACAGGAAATATAAGCTTCAGCTGGTTACACCTCCATCACTTTAACTTACTGCTTCACCTTATGATAGTCAGAGGGAGAGAGGAAGAGAGATAGAGAAAAAAAGAGAGAGAAAGAGAGAGAGAAACTAAAAAGAGAGAGTGAGAATGCACCGGGTTCAAAACGTTCTACAGAGCATCTGTCAAAACTAAATCTGAAATAACTCCCAAAAATATTTCATGTGGAATGAATCTCAATCCACATGGTGTGTTGTTTTTCTACAGTCACATGTTAACAGCCTTTCATTCATATTACAAAGAACCCAGCCATGGCTCCATTTTCACTTGAATATTTCAGCGCTTTGTTACACACAGTCTGCCAAAAGGACAAAATACATTCCTATTCATTCCAAAAAAATATCAAACACTGCAGAGCTAAAATAGCATGCGACGCCTGACAACTTGATTCCTAAAGAGCAAACAGCTGCTGTTTGACTGCAGAGTATTGGGTGTCACCATTTTAAATTGTAAAATAAAATCATTTTAAACAGTAAAGACCATGATTATTTGGCTACAAACAAGACTTACTACAAGATAATTAAGCCCAAGAAAAGAGGAAGATTCATCAAAGATCATTTGTTGGACATTCCAAGCTGACATCAAATTTTGTTGACATCAACAAAATTTCTGTGCAACTTTTGCAGAGGTTTAAGGCTAAAGGGAGGTACAAAAATCAACTCACATATTCTGCTTAGTTTTAAACCAATACAAGTGTACTTGGTGTGAATTTCAAGGTCACTTGATGCTCTTCTAGATCAACTTATTTGTTTTGAATATTTTTGCTGACATCTTTATTCAGACATCCCTGCTCTGTTACTTCTGCCATGTGAGCAAATAATTTGACAAAGATTGATCGCATTGATCCTACCCGAGATATAAAAATGAACTTGATATGCAGATTTAAAAAACAGGTTTTACAATATTACAAAGTCCCAAAGTACATTACTTGGACCCTGAGCATTTGATCCCCTGTAATAAATACTTAACATTTTTTCTACAAACGTCTGACAACATTACTCTTACATAACATCAAATGTAAACATTATAGTTTCAAAGCCTTTTTCAGTGATGCGTCACTTGGAACTAAGTCTGTACTGTTGTTTGAAGAGCTCAAACACAGGCTACTTAAACACTGTGTAACTTTACTTTTCGTGACATCTACAAGTAGTCATCAGAGGAAAGAGGGTTTTTTTGGCTCCAGACATAACAGCGATTTAGATATTCATCATTGTTAAAAAAAAATAAAACAGATCTTTGTATTTATGAGGTATCGAGAACACATGGGCTACAATCCAGCCCATGTTCACCGGGTTAACCACATGCAGGAGTCCAGTGTGCTTCTCTGCTGAGTGCATCTACATTTTGACCTTTTTAAGGATTTCAATCGTACTTTATCGACATCAAGTGACTCGACTGGAGCGCTGTGAACGCCATGCATAAGGAAAAATGAATATAGTTGAATAAAGATTAGCAGAACTCCAGATATCCAGTTCATGCGCTCTTGTGATTAACTCCCCGCGGTTAGCATTCTCGGGATGCTAGTGAACCTTGTTCAGGAAAAACAAAACTCAAGTCAGACCGAGAGAATTAAACCAAAATAAGACTTTTTATGTTCTTTCAGAGCCCTTTAACACCACTTTCAAAATACTGCGTTAAGTTCGCGATGCTAACGGTTAGCCACTGAGCTAATGCTAGTTGATGCTAGGCCCCTCTGTTCACTGCTGAACGGAGCAGTTGTGATCTTGCACTGGACTGTTTTACCTGGTAGATGTGAAGAAGGAGAGAGCAGAAGCCTCCGCTAATTCCGTCGGGCCGGGTAGATCCAGGGCGATGTATCCATGGAAGCTCAACACTGGAAGCCAACGCTTGATTCTCTCCCTTCAGCAGCAGCACCAGCAGCAGCAGTCGGCTTGCACCTGACTATCCGAGGCTAGCGCGTTAGCACGACCGGTTAGATGAGCCAAAAACACCGCTAACGTTAGCTGCTCGCTTATGCTGGGTAGTCTGCCCGAACCCTTGGCTCGGTTCTTGTAGAGTTCAGCTTATGGTGGTCTCGGGTCGTTACGAGGGGAAAAGCACACTGCTGAGACCAAAATGCGCGTCAGTTGCTGGTGTTTTTCAGCCGTTTCTAGGCTCCTCCACAAGCGCCTGCTTTGCTCGTCTCTACCGACAGGAAAGAGTGGTTGTCGCGAAGTGATGACGTCACGGTTTTGTTTGCTTCACTGCGCCGCAATGTGACGTAGTGATATTTATAAAAACAAAAAACGATTATGTTGCTATTATTGTTTAACGCATCACAATTCATACATGGAGCCAGCAAAACCTAGAATAAATATGATGTAAAAAAATATCATAGAAATTATACATAGACGAATAAATGAATGATAATAACAATAGTAGTAATGACTGTCATAATAAAAACGTAAATAAAGGTGCATAAGGGGATATAAATATATATATATATATATATATATATATATATATATATATATATATATATATATATATATATATATATATATATATATAGATATAAATATATATATATATATATAAACTGATTGGTGAATGTAAGTCACACTTAGCAGCATAGTCAAATTGTAGTGTCATGTAGATTTGCTATATTATCTTGAAAATTATAAGAAAGAGTGAATTCAGTTTATTGATAATTTCAAAATGAAGTAAGCATGTAAACAAGAAAATAAAGTAAAAGTAAAAAGTGAACGAATCTTAAAACAAATACATTTTATAATAATAAAGCAGAGCACGTTTAGTATTTACTATACATAAAATGTAGATTTTGTCATAGTTTCAGTTCTTTACTTATTAAAGGTTGTGAAGGTGAAAGGTTTTATAAGAAAACCCATACATCCTCTCCCTACCAAATCTCTTTAGTTCCCTCAAGACATAAAGGTATTTCAAATACTCGTAAAACATGTCTAATCTGGCTACATTTATAAGTGTGTAAAAGTTTGAACCACTTACAATGTTCAGTCAGTATTTCCATGTAGCCCTGAGGCATTTTGTGCTTGTTCAACTTCACGTTCACTTAAAAATGTGTTTTTCAATGTCAACTTTTGTACAAGATTCATTACAGTTCCATAGTTCATCCATATTGGACAGCTTGTTAGATTCAAACAGTAAATAGTTGTGTTTTTGGTGTCAAAAAGAAGAAACTGAAAGACCAAGAAGAGAGTTTTAAATTCAAATCGTGGAAATTAAAGGGAAGAAGCTGTTGTGTTGCGCTGACTCTAAAGCTATTTAATATCTGGTCTGATGGTTTAGGGTGAAGAGTTCACAGAGAGGGTGGAGTGACACCCTGCTTCTCCACCTGCTGGCAAGATAAAAAGATGCTCTCAGAGGAAGGGAGTCGCCTGTTTGTAGTTTTCTGAGCAGAATTGACACGTTGTTGTCTTCCTGTCAGCTGCAGAGACAGCCTTCTGACCAAACAGCAGCAGAGGAGAGGAGAGTCTCATCCAAAACTCCACCTCAATCTCTTTCAGTCCACTGTATTGACGCAGAAACGATTTGCTCAGGTTCACGTGTCCTGAAGATCAACATGAAGTTCTGGAATGAAAAGAAACAAAAAACTCAAATAAAAAGCATAAATGACTCAAAAGGAGTAATTCTTTAAGAAACCAGATAAGAAGTCCAGAATCTTTATATTTAAGCACTTGCATTTGATTGGATCACTGATCTACATGAACATACTAGCTCCATTAGCCGTAAAATTGTGAAAATTTAAATTACAAGGAAAAAAAAATGAAAAAGGCCCAATTTTGAAGAAACTCACATTTGTCCATATTCGGTTTTGCGCTGAGACGAGGTGTTTTTTCAGTCACATGGTAACATCCTACCGGCAAAAATGACGGAGAAGACGACAGGAGGCAGAAGGAGGATGATGGTTTGTAATTGCGTTATTTTCAGACAATGTGCAGCTGGCTCCACCAGAGCTCTCACCTCACCACACAGTTCCTAAAAAGTTGTGTGTCATTTGAATGTTGGCGTGTCACAATAATCAATGAATCACAGGATAAATTAAAACAATAATTCCCATTGGCATGATTTGTAATTTATCTCTTTTTTTCTCTTTCAAACAAAAACTGGATGATAAAAGTATTTAGTTTGGTGCTTTTGGTCTCTGTGTGACAGAATCACTTCTTTACAGATATTTCTTTGTTCATTTAATGTTTTTAGCAGATTTACTTTCCAGGCATAAATCTCATACCAAATGTGTCTGTTCTGTAATTAACAACAAAACTGTTGAGTAACTATCAGCTCCCAATCTGTAAATGAATCCAGCCAATCAATGATCTGTATAGTTTACTTGAATGTTAGGATTTAGTCAATTCTTCATGCTTATTGGTGGATTAATGACTGTAAGAGTTTCCTGGTTTTATTTATTTTTATCTAGGGTCACACACACAGATACATAGAAAGCCACCTGAAGAAGAGACAGTCATTGTACACTTAATTATTCTTCACTAAAGAACACAGCATGATCGTAAGATCCAGTTCTGCATCCTGACCGACAATTAGAGAGTCAAACTGGACAAGGTTTGTCAGTTTCACTTTATTGAACGGGTCCTTAGTTTCTTGAAGGATGCTACAATAAACTGAAACATCCAGTATCACCTATTTTTACATTACAAATTAAGAGCAGCAGAACATTGTGAATAAACATATGCAAACAACCCAGAAAGGGAGCAAACTGCATGATGCTTTCAAACTTATAAACTCGTGCACGCTGAAAAAGGCTTAACTCCTTTCAGCATTTTGAGCCTCCTTATATCCTTTTGTTTCTTCTTTTTTTTAGTTGTGGATTAGTGTACAGCTTAAATTAAACCTAGAGTGCCAGCATTGGTTAGTTTTGGCTTGCAGTAATTTTCATGCCCTGCCCGCAGATCCTCAGGGGAGAGTCTGAAACCCTGAGATATCACGAACGGCGAGCATGTGATCCTGGGAAGTGTGCAGCCGAGGCCAGCATGGAGTCAGTGAAATGAAAAGCACACCCTGGAAACAAAGGAGGGCTGTTGATGTCCTCACTTTGTTCCCAAATGCTCTTAAACCAGGTATTTTGTGGCGGTTCATTTAGCCCTTGGTTCGCTGAGGAAGCCAGTCAGTTA
Source organism: Poeciliopsis turneri (assembly GCA_922788865.1). NCBI lineage: Eukaryota > Metazoa > Chordata > Actinopteri > Cyprinodontiformes > Poeciliidae > Poeciliopsis > Poeciliopsis turneri. The sequence continues at coordinate 923,086 of CAKLNU010000176.1, forward strand.
GGGAGGATATTTGCGTCCTGTTCCAGATGGAGTTAGAAACTGATTTGATAAATAAGACCTAAAGGGGGAACGTTCCCCATTCCTTGAATTTGCATTTTACACAGTCTCAACTTTCCTGGAAACCAATGCCCTTCTTATTCTCCTGCTTTGCTCAGTTATCATACAAATGCAGGACACGACATCAAGGTGTAAAAAGCACACACAAATCTATCTGATGTTGTCCAAATCCTGTGGGAAATCGTCTCTCTAAAGCCGGAGACAGGCTGAAAACAGAACCGAGGTGAAGTCTTCTACAGTGACAAAAAACACACCCAGATCCTCTGGTGTGTCATGTTTGTGTCTAACATCATAGCTCCTAAAATCAAACTCACAGGGAACGCTGGTGTCTCTTGCAAACGTATAAAGTGATAACAAAACTGGTAGCAACATCTTCAGTCAAAAAAAGAAACAAACATGAACAAAATAGAATTCACAGAGAAAATAGGATTTCTTGTACCCGTTCACTGGAGAAAGACGTCTTATTTCTCTCCATCTTGTGTACGTTTCTTCTCTCACCTGATGCAGTGGAAGTTTGATGAAAATCAAAAGTGGCGTTCAATGAGAAACTGTAGTTTTGTTTACTTGTGAACCAGTTTGGCTATAGTCAGATTCTTCTGTGAAATGTTCTGCTTTCTGCAAGCAGCAACCAGAATGAGACTAGTTTTACAAATCAGATTTGGTGCAATAACAAATGTTTGGAGGAAAAGCAAAGCAGCCCTTTATCAAAAACATTTTTAAAAAAATCTTAATTTTTAAGGTTACTAAAAACTTGAGGATAGAACATAATTTGAGAGTTTTTCCCAATAAACACCAAATAAAATGGGAGAATACTGGATCAAACTGAAAGCGATTCAGGGGTCAGTTTGTGTGAGCAGTAAGTCGGGCCTCGCTGCGCTGTGTTTGCAGCCAGAGCCTCGTTTCTCATTTGTATTCATTGCTTTGGATTGTCTGTTCCCGCGCCCTCAGAACCTCCCCGGGTGTGAATGTAATCAGCTTTGCACAAACGGCCATCAGACGGTCAGACTCAGAGAGGAAAACAGACAGGCTCAGCAGTAGATTGTCAACACTGGACCGGACCACACGCTGAGGCCCGAGGTTTAGAAACACTGAGATCGCTTGAAAAGCTCCAAATGTTGAAAAAGGACCAAATATGAATATTAGAGTTAGCATTTAATGAGGAAGAAAAGAGTAAAAATGGGTGCTGCTGCCGTCCGTCTGTCTGCCAACCATCCATAGGTTTGGCTCATTATGGAGCCAGAGGAATCTATCCAATGGGATTATAGGAGAGTTTTTCTGTGGAGCTCCAGCAACCTGAAGGTCATCTTGAGAGGGCAAAGAGCTAAAAGGACGAGTGAAATGATGTGGAACCAAAGCCAGACTCAGGCTTGTGGGATTTATGTCACCAATTTGTAAATAATTAAAGATCCATCCAATAGTCTGATTGAAAGACGGCACAGCAAGCATCGTCTTTTCATCGGGACACTTTAATCATGGGACTGAAGAGCTTCACAAGCCAAACAAAACTCCACACGTTGTATATTTACAGAAATGTCACAATCACATTTTTTGGAATTGAAATATTTACAGTGCAAATTCGCGTCCAACACCGTCTGAATCTGGAAGAACTCACATCTGCATCAGTGTTTACTCGTTCACATCCGACAACTTTCACAGGCAAAACCAGCGGTTGAAGAAAATCTGTGAGAAGCATCAGGCGAGCAGAGGAATTCAATCAAGATATCTCTCATCTGATCAACAGCCGCTTTTTAGCGGGCCGCTTCGGTGAAGTGGCCAATAATTTATCAAAAGCCTCGGAAGCCGGAGTCTCATCGCTTCGAGACTGAGAGACCTAGAATAAAAACGATCTCTGTGTAAATCCAGAGCTGCTCTGCAAACGATAACAAACAGATGTTCTCCGTCATGCCTGCCCACAGTCATTACAACCTGCAGCTGGAGGGAGTCATGTAACATTTGAAAAGCCACCGGGGGAGCAATGAGCAGTCATCTGGAAGGGCTGTGGAAGGTTATTTTCCCATTACACGCCGAGCTGAACACACACAGACCAACTGTGTGAATCTAGAGACACCGAGGACACATTTGGTTGAGTTTTTTTTTTTTTTTCCTGTGTTTTATATGTAAAAGATCAGATGAAATGTGCGTTGAAACACATTGAAACATAAGTAATGACATCGTCAGTAGCAGTTTATCTCCACTGAGGGACGACCAGGAGGTGCTGCTCCACCCGAGCTCTGAGGTGCAGCTCCTTTGAGACGGGCGCTTCGCTGCATTGTGTCCAGCGTGTCACTGTTCACTCTGGACAGGAAATAAGCACCTCCGGATTGTGGAGACAGAGTTGGAATATGAAAGATGGAAGCGAAGCTCGGCCTGGGATGTGTCATCCTCTAACCTGTAATGGAGGAACACGAGGAGCAAGACTGAGACCTGGACTGAAAGGTTAAAAACTGTTGAAATCAGCAACAAAAACACCAGCATCCATAAAAATTCCTGATAATTCACATTGAAGGTCATTTGGTCACTGAATATCTGGGAATGGTTAAAGTGTGAATCATGGTCATTTTGAGTATCTGGCGAAATTCTTGAATTTTTGACCAGTACAGCTTTCCTCTGACTACAGGTCATTCCCACGCATCGGTTTGATGGAATTTTAGAAATAATTATCATAGAATTTTGGGATATTGTTAGATGAACAACTTTCTCTTAGGTGGAGAGACAGGAAGGTCAGTCAGGGCAGTGGCAGCTAGTAATGGCGCTGCCGGAAGCTGACACAGTTCAGTAGTGTCAACGGGTGAAAATTGCCATTTACTCCATCAAGTAAAAGCCAGTGGAAATAGTACAAGACTTAATAACCAATGACGTCATCATTTCAGGAATAATTATTTACGAACAGGCAATATTACGAACATGTTCCCCAAAACAGCAGCTCTGGCATCCGTAGTGTCAGCAGCCAGAAGCTGACACTACTAAACTGTGACAGCTTCCAGTTGTTGGAGGAAATAAATGAGCATTAAAAAATGGAGGCATTACGCTACCAAGGTGTATTAATAAACTTTGTGGCCTCTTTATGCATTGCTTTGGTTTTACAGTGAACAGATTCTTTGTTTTCTTCCTGCTCAACACATTTTCGCTTCAGCTGGTTCCGATTGAGTGGAGGGAACAAGTTGAAACTCGACCAGTTTCACTCTGAAATACTCAAATGGAGATGTTTACCTCGGGATTTTAGGATTGTCTGTTTATAAGGTGAGTGTTGGACTGAAGTGTTTCTTATTTTGAAGAAAATTCTATTGCTTAGCTTGCTTCAGGAGGCAAAAAAAGCACCTTAAAGGCAGGTTTAGCCACAGTTGGTTTTCTTCTTTTGCTCTCTAATGAGAAGCTCTGTTTTGCATTTGTTCTGCATATTAGGGCCATTGTAGATAGAAAAAGAAGAGAAGTAAATTTCCGCCAAAAATCTCTGAAATTTTTAGATCAACCGCAGAAACTTTTGAGAAAAAATAAGGACATTTCCAAGCTTGAAAAGTTGACAATTTTCTAGAAAAAGTCAGAAATTTTCTAGAAAAGAAAAAAACTTTCAAAACTCAATTTCAGAAGTCAAAAACATTTCTCAGAAATTTCATTTTTTTTTCCAGAATTTTTCTGAGATTAATCTAAAAATTTGACTTATTCCTCCTTTTGTTTTTTTTTCTATCTGCACTGGCCGTAACACGCAGTCGAAGTTTTGCTTGAGCGAAAGAGGAATTTCCAAGGTTTGACAAACAGAGCACAGCTGCTGCAGAGGATGGCATCGCATTGTGCAACAGCGGCAACAGCAGCAACAACATCACGTATTCTTCTGTTTTGAGATCTGTTACATAACCCCGTGTGTGTACAAAGAGATGGCTAACCTTTAGTCGGCTTTGGAAGTGAAAGCCTGGGAAAAAAAACAGCCTGTAAACGAGGTTGGTCAACAGTCAGCCTACTGGACCTTGACCTCACTTCCCAGCGCTTCCAGTAAAGCAGCACCGTTCCAGGGTTAGGTTGCACCACACTTCCAAGTGTGTATGCCTGTCGTAATCGCTAGCAGATGTCAGGAGGGTTTGTGCTCCCAGACACACGAGATGACGAAAGTGTCCACAGTTCACCGGTCACAGCTAGGCCCAAAGCAGCTGGTGCAGCACAACAAACACATTGCAGTGGCAATGTGGGTTTATTGTGCCAGAACCTGCATGTTGTTAATTCACTGGGACACGGGGAGTGCTCCTGATAGTCAATATTCAGGGTTTCTGGGGCCGCAGCTTGACGCTTCATTGATCATTTTTCACTCTGTGGCTGTATCTAAATTAACCACTTTTCCATCAGGACTAAAGAATTTGAAAATAATCATTAATGCATTTTTATAATATATATATTCACATTCTCTATTATTTGGATTGGTAAATACAGTGGAAGTCTCAAATCGTTGCCCATTCCTTCAGCTCTGTCCTTCAGAAGTCAGACTAACAGTTTCTCAAGCTTTTAGGGTATTTTAGTGTTCTGTTCAGTTTTACTGCTTCTTAAATTCTTTTTCAGTTTATTTTCAGAAAAACATTTCTTTTTTTTTACTGTTTGTTAAGTTTTCTACTTCGGTCATTCAGCGATAAAGTAAATTTAGACGTTTAGGCATTCTTCTTTTGATTGGATTAGGCATTCTTTACGTTCTTTTCAGTTAAAACTGCAGTCGGCAACTTTTATAAAAATGTTGTTTTCCTTTCCTTTTTAACATTTTTTTTGTTTTGTTTTTACAACTGTTGTAATATAAAAAAGATAATCTATGAAAACACACACCTGTGTCTCCTCCTTGTGGTCCCTCTCTCACATTACACCCACATGCAGATGCTGAAGTTCGAAGCCCCGCCCCTCAGAGAAAACCCCGACCCCTCCCATAAGAATATGACATAAAAAAAGACTGAAATAAAAATGGAGTTAAAGAAATAAAACTCTATGAAATATGTAAAGTAGCTTAACAAAAGTGTCACAAAATAAAACACCATTATAAAATAAATATATATATATGAAATATAAAAATATTTTAAATATTTTTTTTTATGTCAAAATTTTTTTGCTTATATCTTTGATTTAGTGATCAAAACCAAGTCACTGTTTGTCATTTTCCAGCAACGCAATCGCTTTATCACAGATTGATTGACAAAGATGTAGAAACATTTAGTTAGGATTAGGTCCAAAAATATTTAACTGAACTGCTTTATTTTTCCTCCCGGTGGCCCTAATCCCTTTTACAGAGCAACACTGACCTCTGCTGGACAAACTATTTCATCACATGGAGCTGCCAGCGAGAAGCCCAGAATGTTGCGTCAAGATATTTATTTACAACGTACTAAAAATAAAACTAAAAAATGTTTCCCACCATAAACATTTCCTTCATAATGGAGAAATAGTTAGGTGAGTAAATGTGGTGATTTATTTTTGAGAGGAAGCTCTGACAACTGTAACAACTATACTGTAACAAAAATAGATGAAACCCACAGTCTTTCTTCATCCACTGGTCCAGTTCATCCATTTCCAGCTCCAGCACAGATGGCACGTCTTCTTCGAACATTGGCCTGAGACACACACACACACACACACACACACACACACACACACACACACGGTTTGTTTTCAGAAAACCTCAGAGGGTTGTGAGAAACATTTCAGACGTTTATCCTGACCACAAATTTTGAGTTGCACACCCACCAGATTGCATTAACAGGAAATTACTGTAGCAGGGTAACGTTTTTGCAAAACTGTGGACAGAAGAGATATTTTTGCCTGATAGCCAACAGCATTACAACTTACATGGGGACCTTCTCTAAGCTTGGTCCGTCCAAGTGTGGATCTTCTTTTGTAAGCTCTGGAAGAGAGTCCAAAAAGATAAAGACACTTTCAGCAGAATACCCCCCCCCCCAAAACAAAACAGAATTACTGTCTCAAATATAGGAAAGTTACACTTGTTTTGATTGATCCCATCATAACCTCTGCTTTGACTTTGGGGTAAACTAAAGGACTAAAATGAGCAAATATCTGGGAAGCCCTACACAATGTTAGTGTAGTTAACTAAAACTAACAAAATGATGACAACTGAAATTGAGAAAATAATTTGTTAAATGAAATAAAAACCAGCGATTGCTGGGGAAAGGCTAACCGGGACGACATGGTGCTAAAACACACTGAAATTGCAGATGCAAGATCTTTCGTTTTTTGTGTTAATTTCACATCAATTCAAAATGTTTGGAAATAGATTAATTCATTTCCCCCCCTACACTAGCAGTCAACTGTTGTCAAGTTATGGGATTCCATAGCAGCGTTTATAGTCCACAAAATGGCGACAGCAAAAGTCGGGAGAAATCACCACTCATTTGGTTGTTCAACAATAATTTAATTAATTGTTTTTATTTGATTTTGCTGTTGTTTACTAACTAATAGCAGCGTGGAATCTGTTAGGCCTGAATGACCTTTGAACCTGAGATCATTTTAGTTATGCCTTCATGCATAAAACCTTCAGAAAAGTTTTATGCATCAGTTTTGCAGCATCAGTTTAAATCTGTCACCATATGAATGCCTATAAGGCTGGAATGGATAAAAGATGGAAACCTGCACTGATGCAAAGTTGGTTGCAAACACATGTACATCCTGTTTCTTTTATCCTTTTTTCTCCTCTGAATATAAATGCTTATAATTAATGTCTGAATGCTTGAAACTGAGGTTAAAGTCCTCGTTTGTGCACACAATGTTGGTAAATAAACTCAGATTCTGATGTTTTAGACGTTTTGCGATTTCAAAAACATGAACATTCATTGTACCATGGACAGAGAAGACTGAAGCCCATTTTGCACTGCAGGGTCCGGACTGGACCAGCCCGGCTCCATTCGACCCGGTCCTACTGGTACTGTTGCCCTGGCCGTTTTGCATTGAGCAGGAAACGTTACATGAATCGAATTCTTGCTAAAGCTCCCCAAGTGATCTACCCAAGTGATCTACCCAAGTGATCTACCCAAGTGATCTACCCAGGTGATCTACCCAGGTGATCTACCCAGGTGATCCTCGCTGCGACCGCAGAACAGTTTTCTTCTTGGGTCTCCCGTCCCATTTTTTCCGGGTCGACCCGGGTCCAGCGCTGCAGTGCAAAAGGGGTTTAAATGTTTAGTGTCTTTATTCCAGCTCCCCATCGCAGCAGACTCACCTTGGTTCCCTGCTGTTTTACTGCGCCTGTGCCAGACAACGATGCCAACGATAATGATTCCACCAATGATAACGCTCGCCACAGCTGCACCAATCAGGATGGTTTGGTCACCGTTTTTAGGTTCTGATTGATCAGTCATATGCACAATTTCTGGTGAATCATCTGCAGAAATGTGTCAGAGAAAAGACTGTAGGCCCAGATATGATCAAGAACTTTGTCGCATTTTAGCACTTTGACTTTGAAGTTAGTTTTATGATTACATCTATGCAAAACAAATAGCTCGACTTACCAAGTTCACCTGAACCAGATTCTTCAGAAATGTCAGCAGTAAATAAATAAAACAAAAAATAATTGGGTAAAAAGAAATTGGAACCACAAAGAATAATCTAAAGAAACAGAAGCACCTGTGGATTTACCTTCCTCTTGTGTTGTGTTTGTGAGGCTGTGATTAGTCCCTGAAACAGGCAGAGTCAACAGAAATGTGTTTTTATCAGTTTGTGTCACACTGCGAATCACTGACAAGCTTTCAGTTTCAACTTGAGCCCTGCCAAAATGGAGATGGTGAGGAAACATGAGATTAAAGGCCCAGTTAACCCTGAGCAGTGTTTGTGCACTATGGAAAATGTGGTCCAGAAACATCCACAGGCTGGGAGAGCAGAGTGCAGATGGAAGACTTAAAATCACTCCCTTGTAGTTTAGGATCAGTTAAAAAGCTGACAGGTTGTGTTGGGTTCCCTGTTTGTTCTGATTAATTTAATTTTCCCTTCATATAACTAAAAGGATGAAATATGAACATATAAAAAACAAACAATGACCTCCAATTATTTTTGGATTTTGGGTTTGCTGTATTTTGAATTTAAAAGATGCATTATTTTAATCATAGTAGGAACATCACTGAGATTAACAGATTAAAACTAAAGTGCTATTTTATTTTCCAACATGATTCTTATCAACACAAGCAGGATTTCTGCCCAAATTAACTGAATTTGTTTTGCATCTTTTTTGTTGTTGTTATTTATGCTTTTAGACTGGGCAGCTCAGCTCAGTGTTTTTCTACATATAGAAATGACCGTTTGTATAAAACTGGTCCTGAAGGGCCACCGTCCTGCAACCTCTAGCTGTTCCTCTGCTGCACCATCTGAATGGGATAATTGGGTCATTAGCAAGGCTCTGGAGAACTGATCTACACAATGAGGCAACCGAGCCATTTGACTCCGATGCTTTGTACCTGTGGCACATAAAAACTGCCGAAATGAAGTTGTCTATACGACTGGTATGCAGTGCAATATCTTGAAAATCTATTTTTATTTATAATTTTGCAAGAGTTTCTTTATTGAAGCACCTTGAGAATGCATTCATCCTAAATCTGAGTGATCAAAACAAACTGATCCTCCAGTTCTCTCTCTGTTTGTCTGTTTCTGTCAATAAATCACAATATAAGCTGAAATATTCAATAGGATGAGACTGAATTCAGCAACATGAAATATATTCTATAACTATAAGGCTTAGTTTTAGTCCTACCATAGAAATGTTATACATTTTCCGATCTGTATTGTACATGTATGTTGGATCTCTTAGCCAATTTTACATAATGAGGTTTGAGACAGTAAATCGGAGAAAGTGTTAAATCTTTCCAAAGACCACTATTCCCAGCACTGCAAGCTTTACTGAACAAATTTTTCTTTCACATAAGATTGCCACTCATTAGAAACAATATTAGAAACAATGCATAAAGTTAAACAGTGAGACTAACAGCAAAATCTGTAGGCAAACATTCAATCAGCATTATTGCTTGGATGCTATTCCTTTGTCTTACCTGTCGTATTTGTCATGGGAGCATAACTACTTGTTGAACCGTCATTGTTTTCTGTTTGACTTGTTGTCATGTCGTCACAAAATGCTGCAATGAAACATGTCACATTACTTCAAGCCCACTAACATGAATACAAAAATACACTAACTCTTTTTAGTAACATGAGGAAGCATTCTACACATTTTTATGACGCACTAACGAATCTGATTCATTGCATTGTCCTAATTTATTCTTCTCAGAACATAAAATTCTCTGTAAATACTGTAACTCAGAAAGTTACAATCGAAACTAAGGTGTCCCACATTTAAGCTCCCTCACTTTTTAAAATCTTTATGTGTAACAGTTTGTTATAGAGATGCACCGATTCGATATCAATATCTGCATGGGTCAAAATATTGAAAAAGATTTCTAGGCTGGTATCAGTGACAATGTGCCAGGTCCATCAGGACAAATGTGTTCAGTCTAATTCTGTCCTTTGTGCTCTAAGCAACGTCAGAGCTCTAATTTCCTGTATTAGATCGGTATCGGCCGATACTGAACCTCAGATATTGATATCGATGCAGGAAGTGAAACAAGTGGATCGGTGCTCCACTCGTTGGGTGGCGTCGTCAGGAGACAGGGCATTCGCCTCAGAACCACTGAGGGAATTTTAATTGTATTTTAGTTTTGTCCTTTGAGTTCAACAAAGAAAAAGCTGAAGTTTATTTGTTGTCGCAGACATTCAAACCAATACCAAAACCACTGGGAACATGTTTGATGTAAAGATACAAACCATCGTCAACATTGTCTGAAGGAAATTGCCAGAGTGACCAGTTCTCTCCGAGTCCATGGTGGACGAGAGACTTTAGTCCACCGTTTTATTAACAGGTTATTATATTGCTCTGGTTTCGAGTCTCACTAAAACAATTAGGCCGCTCCCCTGTGACCTTGAAAGTATAATGAGTTTTGACTGTGGATGAAAGGATTTAAAGGGTTTTGCGAGCTGTCATGAAAGTGACAGAGGTTCCTGACTTCTTGGTCAATAGTACATCTGTGACACTTTTGGGAAAGTGTTACAAAAGTTACTTAGGCATGTTAGCAACTGAAAAGAAAAACTGTGATGATCAAAACACCATCAAAAATGAGTCACACAGGAACTCTGGACTTCCGTCTGAACAACCAATTGCAAAAAAAACAAAAAAAACAAAGAGAGTTACCAAGTTCACAAATTAAACAGAATGAAGGTGGCATTCCCAAAAGATTTCTGCTTTCTTCGTTTAATCTGATCACCTAATTATCTGAGCGGTCGGTGAGTTGTGAAATTTGGGGCAGAGGAGTCAGGCTGGGGCTTATCTCAGGACAGAGAAAGCAGATTCCACGAGTTTCTGGCGTGAAGAAGATTACATGAAAAAAAGATGAACCTGGAAGGAACGCCTTGTGCTTTTTGATGGAAGACTGCTCAGATCTGGACTTTTCAGATACAACTGGAAAATCATGTGGCAATAAAGGATCAGAGCAAAAAAAAAAAAAAAAGAAAATAAAAAGAAAGATAGGAAAAAAAGGGAAAGCAGCATGGGAGTGGAGACAGACAATGACAGAGCTGTTTTCTGTGACGCGGCGGTTTGTCGGCCTACCTGTCCCGGTCAGAGCGCTGAGCAGCAGCAGCAGGATCAGAGCCGGGGTCTTCAGCCGGGGGGCCGCCATGTTATCAAGCAGAGACACACACTGCCATTCTGAGCCTGTTTCCTCCTGTCCTGTCACAGCATCACACTTCCTGATCTGACTTAACGTTTTTTTTTTTTTTTTTTCACCAAGCCACTCGAAACACACCCACAGACTCACACCGATTGCTCTCAGATCTGATGCAACAAGCAGAGTGTGTGCTTGTTGCTACAAGTCTGATCTGCACTGCGATCACATTCTTCTTAGTCAGGTCGGCAATGGCACCAAGGCGGGGTTGTGGGGGGTAGAGAGAGTTAACGTTGAGGAAGGAAGAACTTCTTCCAGAAATCGCTCAGCGAATGGCAGCAGGTCAGGTGTCTCCTGTCAAACCGCCTCTCAATTGACAGTTGTGTCCTTCCTGCAGGGTCCCGGAAGAATGGCGCGCGGTGGATCAGCAGCCACGCATCCGAGGGTCATGCCGCTGTGATTATCTCTGGGTTCGCTGGCCTACTTTCAATAAAAAGACAAGGCTTCACATGGTTTTCTTCCAGGCAGGACAGCGACGGAGACGGGGCGTGTTTGAACACGAACTGCTGCAGCCAGTCTTATCAGTCAAGCAGGCCTCATTTTTTGCACAACAAAAAGTGGCATTGAGGAGTCAAACAGCAGGAGATTTTCCTCGGAAGGCTGGTTTTCACAAGAGCTGGGCGACGTCAAAACGGAAGATGAGCAGCTCTCACAGCGACAGCAGCATCAGGCTGAATAAATGAGATGATCATGGGGAAGTTCATTTACTTCAGTAATTTCATTTTAAAAAGTTATTCTCAAGCTAAAAAGATCCTTTACCAAAAGGGTGAGGCGTTTCATTCTGTTCACTGGGATCAACATGGCTGTTGGCAAACTAAAAGACAAAATTACATAACAGCAATCAAGATGGTTTTTGACAGTGAAATGTTATGGCTGTGTTTTAACTAGTGCTGTCAATCTATTGGAAAATCTAATTGTGATTAATCACTATGCCCAACTTTGTGAGCTCAAAATAGAAACATGCATTCAATTCAGTTGTAGGAATGGTGGCCTGGGCAAGCCCCGCCTTGTGCTCACTACAACCAATTAAAATGCAAGAAATTATCAGGGGGTTTTTTGAGATAATTTCAACAGCTAAGGGAAATTTGCTTCACTACCCATTAATACATAGTAGCAAACTTGTTATTTGTTCAAACTTGTCTGTCAGTTGTCCCTGAGGACAACTGACAGACAAGTCAGTTGACCCCGGGCGAAACGAATTACCGCCGCTCAACTGACGCCAATCTCGATTTATCTTTTTTTTTTTTTTTCTAGAATAAGTAAACATTAACTCAGCTAGCTGGCTAACATCACTTCTGCGGGTAGCTTGGTTAAAGACATGTCTTCAACTTGTAGCTAAACCAATAGTCGTGACAACATGACTATTGAATTTTTTAGTTCTTGGATGCCCCGCCCCTTTTTGATGCCACCCTGGACAACTATCCATAACCAGCCCTGATTTCAAAAAATGTTTTATTGTCTCAAACCAAACATGTCTGAAGATTCTCAGGTTTCCACGTTTTTATATTCAGGGATGTTTACAGGAAATCATTTTGTAGCTCGTCCTCATCCAGCTGAGTGACTGCAGTGAATCGTGCAGGTGAAACTTTGAGCTCATAGATGTGAACACGCAGGCTGGCGAGGCAACACAAGAGTTGAAAAATGTTCAACTTAAAACAGTTGTCTGAAGAATGATTGCTTCTTTTCTGTGTTTTTTTTTTATTTTTTATTTTTTATCAACCTTGTATTGATATTGAAGAGAGGAAAGAGGATATTGTTTCTGCTGTTTTTAATGTCTGTGCTATTGCTGTGACACTCTAAATTTTTACTCATAGTTATTGTAACCCAATAAGCTGTGTGTGTGTGTGTGTGTGTGTGGGTGTGTGTGTGTGTGTGTGTGTGTGTGTATGTGTGTCTGGGCGCTCACGCACATAGAACATTTTAACAGAAAGACTGTACTGCCAATATTATGGACGAAGCACCACCTGACATCATGCAAGCCCACAGCATGATCACTATTAAGCCTTATCAGATGACTGCAGAAAAAGCTGAAGACATTTGATCAAACTTTGCATTGTCACAGATTGCCGGTTGCAAATGGCAAGCGGCAATCCAAAGTTTTGGATTTTTTTGCTTGTTTTCTGTTAGATGTCAGCACAGCACTGGTTCATCGCTTGAGTTAAAACCTTTTCATGCCAGAATAATTGGTTGATTTAGTTGAGTTGAGTGATCGAAGAAACCTACCTGCATTAATGAACCAACAGTGGTTGGAAAATAATGCAAATGGAAGAAAAACTCACCAACTTTTACTACTTTTGGCTATCTATTGAAACGTATGTTAATTGCATACATTTCAATTAACATACATTTAATTGAATGAATGTTCAAACTATTGAGAGAAGCTTGAGGAAGGAATCCCTTATACTGACCAAAATGTATATAAACTTTTGAATTTCAGGAAAGTAAAAAAAAAATAAAAATAAAAAAAAATTCTAAAATATGTTCTCGCCACATTTTGTGGCGAGAACAAAATGTGGCGAGAGAATAGAAATAAATTGAGCAGTTCTAGCTAAACTGAAACAAAAAATGTTTGGTCTAACCTAACTTCAAACAGTGAGAAAGAAAAAATGTGTTTGTATCTTTTTACACAGTGCATGTAAATATCTGCTTTTAACTAGATCTACATCTTATAGAACCCATCCTCTCATAATGTTCTAAAGTTGCTGTTGGTTCTTTTTTCTAGACAAACTTTCAAGTGCTGATTGTGAACTACAGCGAACTGAAACGAGGTTTAACTCGTTGAAAGTTGAAGCTTGGCCTCAGCCTGCAGGGCGTCGCAGTGACTGTTAAACCGAGACGAATGATTTTACAGCAATTAGCTTCTTTCCAGATTTATTTTAAGAACTCTGACGCAGTTTTCTTTGCATCAAGCATGCCGGAGGAGTCTTGACTTGTCTAAACTGGTCTCTGGGAACAAATCGGAGCTTGGCTGATGTGCACTATTATTTAAATCAACATGGTCTGTTTTTCAACAAGCTCTTTTTTGATTTGCCTATTTCAGAACATGTCACAATTTGACCTGGGAGTGAAGTGGATGTTTAACACTGAACACTGACAGTTACACAAATGAGATAAAGCAAAGGAGCAGTCAGCGTCGGTCCGCAACAGGGTTCCAGGTGTTTGCCTTAAAAAGGAAAGATGTAGAATTAATTTCCTGACTTTCTGAGTCATCTTTTCTATTTTGTTGGTCTAAAAAACATTTTTATACCAACCAGAGGCCCCACCAGGAATCTTGGACCCCTGACAAAAAAAATTAAATTGGCCCCCCTCACGCAGCTGCTGTTACAATTTCTTGAGTCTATCTAACATATTAAAAGCATCACAATTTTAAAGGCTTGCAACTGCCTTGCTTTCTTTGGTCCAATACTGATACTAGTACAATATTCACTGCTCATGAATTTTACATGCCACAGTCTGCATACACTATGCAAGTAGATTGCTTAAAGTTTTTCAATTAGTTGTAGATTGCTGAAATGTCTCCTCATGAGCAACAGTCACAGGCAACATGCAAAATATACATGCCGGGCACAGATTGAGGACTTATAAATTCAATTAAATTCTTGGCTGCCTCCCACTGCTCCCCCTCCTATGCTGTTTTCTATGTAGCTGCATTTTATTCAAGCTGCAGTATATAACTTTAATAAAAAATATGTTTTCTCCATATTTGTTAAAGCTGTCACCATGTCGTGACAGATAATCTGTGAAAACAATCAATCTCCTCCACCTCGTCCCTGAATTACTATTGCTAGCTAAAGTAATGCAACGTTCCGGCCAAAACAACCAATCAGAACCAGGAGGAAGGTCTTAGTGCTGTCAATCAACCAAATTCACTCACTGCTAAATGTGCTAATAGAGGAGAAACAAGTTATCATTACAGGAAAAACGTTTATCTGCCATTACTGGTAGCTATGCAAACTTGACTAAGCATTTACGACAAGCTATGCTAGCTGCAGCATAGCATAAAACGATGGGAGGAAGGATGAGCAGCACCACATGAGATTGAGATTGACAGCACTAAATCTCTCCTGCCACTGACTGGTTGTTTCTAGATAGCACTGGGAGAAGGCAGAGGAAATAGATTTTAAACAGATTATCTTTCATGCCATTCTGTCACAACATAATGACAGTTTTAACAAATATAAAATATAAAAGTTACAGCAGCTTTTATTTCACTCAGGAGGGACGTGGGTTAGAGCTGCTGCTGACTGACTCACCTGTTGTTAAGTGTGGTAAAAGGTACAGGGACAAGTTCAAAATATGAATATCTTTAATTCATTAAATGCTAGTGAAATGGAGGCAAACAGTAGTCTGTAGCTAACTATGCTAAGTGGTTGATAATCTCACACAGTCTACCCACCTCTGGGAGTAAAACTGGGTTATAAATTGCACCCTTTTCTCTCTCCCTCTCTCTCTCTATATATATATATACATATATATATATATATATATATATATATATATATATATATATATATATATATATATATATATATATATTTGAAAACCTGATTTTATTATTTTTGTTTCTGTTTTCTACTGACTGCTGCTGAACATCGTCACCGTCAAGCTCCAAGCAGGATGATGCATGAAACCAACCATTTCATGCAGATCCAATGGTGTTCAGGTCAAATATGAATGTGTGTTTTTTGGTCTGGGAGGGGTAACATTTAATATTTACTGCTAAAAACAACATTCAAAAATACAATATAATTAATTTTGTAATTGACAGGGGCCCAATTTTTATTTATTTATTTATTTTTTATTTCTATGAACAAAAAATAAATAAATAAATTGTTGAGGGCCTTCTGTTTCCCCCGAAACGGCGCCCCTGATACCAAAAGAAAACATTTTAACTATTTAACCAAGGTCAATAGGCTGTACCTCTTTCTATTTATTTTAAGATGAAAGCAAAACATTCATTTTCAAATCCATTGAACATGATATTAATTGGTCATTGAAAAATAATTTAATCCCAACAAATGATGTGAAACATCATTTTTGTCTAATGATTACTGGAAAGAAGCACCAGCCTCACTTGCAGCTTTGTGTTTTGATAATGGACTTATCCATTATCTAGTTGAATATAAATTTGTCAACTACAAACATTAGTAATAGATTGTAGGTCCAACTAAAATACATTCAAACTCAGTTTATATTTGCTTTAAATGACAGCAGGTGTGATGTTGATGAATACATGAGGTGAAATCCTGAAGAGTGCAGTCTGCATTCTGAGCCAGGTTCTGGTTCTGCTGGAGGTTTCTTCTTGTTAAAGCTTTTCCTCTCAACTCTCGCTACGTGCTCTTCTAATGCAATTGTTAGGCTTCCCAAGATAGGAACATTTGAGTTAATTTAAATAATAAGCCAAACGTGATGCGCTGCTTAACAATGTTCAACTGGAATGTCTATGATTGTGTTGAACTGAATTAAATTGAATTATTTCCGTGGTTATTTTGATCGCTGTCATCCATTTACAATTTATCTATTACATCGCAGGACAGAAAATATATTCCTAAAATAATGAATCGATTAATAAACGCTTTGTACTCTCACTGGATTATACAAATAGGAGAGAGTGTGTCCACCCTGCTGTAAAACCCAAATCAAAATATGCGCTTTAATTTTTGAGTCAGTGTTTAATTAACAAAATGTGTTTTGAAGAAGATGACCAGGTTTGTATTGTAGCTGTGTTAAGAGTTTTTCAGAGTCGAAAGACACGGTTCTTTAGTTGAACCAAATCCGGAACCCAAGAACAAAATCAAAGCGAGCGAATTTTCTTCCGGGACGTATTTCAGTGAAGGACCATTTCCGTTTCCTGTTCAGTTGTCAACACAAGCTGCACGCGCGTGCTTTTGAGAGCGAGATGGTAAGACAGCGAGATTCTCAGCGTGTTGACGGAGCCGCGGTGAGAAAGACGCAGAACTGATGGCTGGTTTGGTTGTTTCTGTGTTTCTGTCAGCCGAAGGCCCAGAAGAGCAAAGCGGCGGACAAAGTCGTCCATCCATTCAGCAGGAAAGCCGCTTACCTGAACCGGGAGGAGGTCCGGCTGAAGCGGAAGGAGAGGTCAGTCCACCAGAACCAGAACCGGCGCTGCTTCCAGCTGTTTGGACCGCTGTAGGCTAATTGACGTTTCTTTAATATTACAGGATGAAGAGCGAAAAAGCAACACGCCTGAGCAACATAGGTGAGTTTGTGGTTCTGCTTATAATATAAAAGTTTAAGAACAGTAATAATCATTATTGTTATGAAGTTACAGGCTTTCAGCTCACAGTTCTGCTTGTTCTGAATCACAGGTGAGAAGCTGCTGTGGTTTCAGAGTCAACTGGATCCAAATAAGACGAATTACACCAAGAGAGAAGCCTGTGAGATTGTTGAAAGGTACCAGACCCGGTTCTGCTGGCTCTTCCCAGACGTTTGATTAAATTTAAAAATACTTAATTGATCCCAAAGGAAAATTATAGGTTGTAACTCATTAATTCCAAATTCTTCAAAGTCTTATTGTAGATGGTTATTAACTGATATTATGCGTCTGTTGCGAGAGAAGTATTGATTTCTTGTCCAAACATTTCTAACTGATATATCTGGATAATTAGTTCTAGTCCTTAGAGAACCTTCCATGATTTAAATGGGTCCAAGTTTGAAGGATTTCTATGATCTCTGAATGTTGAGTTTAAATCCGAGTTACCAACATCAGTTATGCTTTCCTGTCCTCTCAGCTGATTGTGTTTGTCTGGAACGTTCAGGTACCTCCACAGATTCGACTCAGAGCTCGAGCAGATCGAGTTGGTGAACGGGATCAAGGGTCGTCAGGGTCGTCTCCACGGCGCCAGAGAAGCGGTCATCAAACAGAGCGTAGAGCGAGAGCGGGCGCAGTTTGAGGGCTCTGGGTTTGGTGAGTCACTGCCGGAAACACAGAGCAGTTGTTGCACATTGATATTTCCAGTCAGATTCCATCTTTCCCTGTTGTTTATTTATTTATTTTTTTTATTTTTTTGTTTTTCAGAGATCCCAGACATCATCAACACCAAGCATCTGAATTCATTCAGGTCAGATTTTGACTGATTAGACCAAACTGATCCGTTCCAAGTCCAATTTTAATTTGCCGGATCGTAATGAAGCACACAGTCCTGTCCTAGACTCAGCCCTGACCCAAACTCCTACCATCACAAAAGAGGACATTGATCAGGAACAACCAAGTGAGCTGCATCAAACTGTCCACAATGAAACAAACTTAATATTAGATTGAGAGGGCATCAACCAAAAAACAAATCTGTCCTGCAAAATGGACACTTTCAAGCTGCAGCTGTTAACATCTGCAAAGCAAATGTCTGCTGATGAGAAGTTTTATGATCAGATGAGGAAAAATATCAACCTTTTGGCCTCAATAGCTGCGTTTCCATTAACCATTTAATTGCACAATTTGAGATTTTGAAAATAAATTTGTAGAATGGAAATATGGCAATTTTGAAAAGATGTTTGTCGATAAAGTTTTGGTGCCAGGAGGCTGGGTTTTTTTGGGTTGTATTAACATTTGCTTCTTGCAAAACTGTAATGGAAACACTTTTTTGCGTCACACGAGTCACATGATCAACAATCTGGCGTAATGACTCATCACATTAAGACATGCGTCCACATGTGATTTTAATTGCATTTGTTTAATGGATCACCATAATTGAGATTTTTTTTTTTTTTGACATTAATGGAATATTGTCAAAGCTTTGCACACATTTGTAATGGAAATGCAGCTAGTGACTAGATGAATGTTTGGAGATATGATATTTTGCATTTCAACCTGTCACCATGGTAATTTTTACTGGACTCGCCTCAATAATTCCTGCGATTAACAATAACACTGTTTTGAGACCAATTTCAAGTGACGTATTGATAAGGGTATAATAAGCAATTTCATCTTCTCAAAGACCAACAAACTTTAATTTTGTAACGAACATTTATCACTGGAACTGCATATTTTAAATGTTCAAAATAAAACAATCAAAAACGATAAATAAAATGGGGGAAATATTCTATATACTGAATATTCTACCAGATGTATTATCTATTTATATTGATAATGTGTAATATTGAAATATATATTGACTTATTTTCCAGCCCTAAGTGTATATGTATATATTCAAGCCTTAATGTGTAATTTTGCCTAGTCCACACATAATCTGAGAAAATTCACAACCCTTGTTCCTAGAAACAGCATGCTTCAAATAATAATTTAAAAAAAGGTACAAAACATGTAGAAAATATGATGTTTCCCAGGTATAGAAAATAAATAATTTTTTTTATTTTCCTCAGAAATTGGACTGGAGATCTGAAGAAACTTCCAAATATAAAAATGCGAAAAGTGTCAAGCAAAGACACAAAGACTGAGACGCAGGAAAAAGAGCAGGTGGAGCATGATGATGATGATGATGACGATGATGAAGATGCTGATAGAGGAGATGAAGAGGAGCTGCAAGATGACGACATGGAGATGCTGGAGTCTCACTGACACTCACCTCAGTGACTGGATCACGCTGCTCTGCCCCGACTGTCCACAAGATGGTGCTAGACCTTCAGATTCAGCCATTCAAACCTTTTCTGTTTGGTGATTTAATAACAGCAGCTGATTGGATGTTCTACATTCATTGTTTATTGCACAGACAAAAAAAAAAAAGGTTTTTGCATGTAACCCACAGCGTCTCCAATTAAAGCTATGAATGGATTGTGGATTGAAGACTTCAACACGCCCTGACCCCTGAACTGTGACCTGTGACACTGGAAATCACATCTGTAGAAAATTTGAGAAAATTAAACATTCATCCCTTTTTAAGGTTTAGACAAACACGGCTGCAATCTAATGAAAAAACACCAACACATGGCAACTGTCAAACCTCTAATCATATTTTAAATCACTGACCTGCAGAGTAAGAACCACAAACAACAAAACTGTCCTAATACATTTTCAAAGGTCACATATTTAGATTCAGACTGGAATTAAGACTAAATGCTTTAATAATTACAAGTCTTTGGTGTCTGAAGACCTGATTGTCCCAGAGTGTTTGAAGGTGTCAGTGTGCTTCAAGTTGCCCAGTGGACAAAATCTCATTTGATGAGCTCTGGATTTTATTTAGTGTCAGAGAAAAAGGCTAAATTTAAACACGTTTCCTATTGAAATGAAGGAACTTTGTGGCTGTAATAACAGAATGTTCAATATCTGTAAAAGTCTTGTTCTCCATCTCCAGAGCACTTCACTCACTCACACATTCACACTGATGGGAGGGGAGCTAGCTTGTAGCCATAGCTGCTCTGTGGCAGTTTGACTGGAAGAATTTTCAGGACCATGAATAAATCTGCAATGTAGACAAAACCAGTTAGTGGGTCTGATCAGCGTGTAAATGTGACGTTTAGAGGTGGAGGCTGAGAGGATTGGAACTAATGTACAATCCTACATACTCGTATACATCATACATTTATACATCATCACCTGCTGGATATTTTGACAATATGGCTGAAAAACATAAAACATATAAGTGTAATTGCTGATCACACATAATCAGTAATTATTGATTAGTTTTTTGTTTAAAATATCTGATATCCTGCCAAACTGGTGGTGTGACTGTTCCTGTTTCATCCACAGTTTTCTCTCCATGCTGTTTTTAATTTTTAAGAAGTTATGAGGCGCTGTAGGAAAACCTGACACTTCTGCTGCGCAAGTTACTGGACAGGTTGTTGCTAGGTAACCAATGAGCGAGTTAGTCAGTTGACATCACTAGCCTCCAGTCTGGGCTTTCTCCCAACACTGAATTTCCTCCAGTAGATTTTCTACCAGGCCATTCAGAAACGGAAGGAGGAGTGTGATGATGCTGTCAGGATGATGTTGATTATCTTCACTGTTTCAGATTTACCTGTTTTCACAATGGCAGAGTTGGAAGGGAACAAAGTCGATCAGACTGTTTTGGCCTCGCTTCCAAATATTGAATCACCAATAACAGCCACCTTGTTTAGCTTCTTTCTTTGCAGTGAAGTACGGTTGTTTACAATGCAGACAATTTTCAGGAAGCTTCATAGCTTCCTAGATAGGAAGTTAGCGTATGACATATGTCACGGAGAAATATGGCATTTGGGTAAAGTTTAAAACTTCACCTGAGTGCAAGCCTCCAGGAAGCAAAACGGCGTAGAAGGAGGGGCTGGTTGTGACCTGGTCACCTGAGGCCAGCAACTTTGCTTTGCTAGCTTTGAGCGGCTAAACCTTTGCCTACGTCTTCCAGAATGCTGTGAATATTCTCAATATTTAATTTTCTATCAGTTGCATTATCCATTGATGTTGGTCATGTGTGTTATATATTGTCTGGTATATGTGGGATGTGAAGCTTTATGTTTGAACTCGGTTTTCAGTTTGCTGGGTGTATTTGAAGCACACTGAGACCCCTGGTTGAACCCATCCTCACGAGAACCTGCACATTTCTATCAGTGCAGGTTTAGAAAGTGCATACTATAATATGGCATCAACAAGCCATTAAACCACGTCTTTTCTCTTCAGTCCCTTTCTTACTGTCTGTCTTTTCTTACTGGTCTCTTGCGTTTTGTCCTTCCTCATCATGCCAGCTGTCCTGGATGGGATCAGTACTTAGACTCATCTGCTGCATCTCAAAGGTCAGTTATCGCTGCAGCTGAGTAGAAAGTACCACCTGAGTCTTGAATCACGCCTCGCTCTCTCGCCTGCCTCTCTGAACAGAGCAGAGCGTGGTCCGGCATGCAGGAGGAGCGGTCAGACGGGGTTTGGGTCCGGCGCCACCGCAGCCTCCACGGACAAGTCCGAGTCCATGTCCTGAACCGGAGCCAGAGCCGGAGGGACGGGAACCTCCACAGCTACGTGCTTCCCGTTGGACATGGCGCCGGGCCGGGCCTGTGGAGGGTGGTGCAGGTTCTTCTCCGGGCAGTTCTGCACCGTGATGATGCGGTTGAAGGCCTTGAGGCGGCGCCACAGCTGCAGGTAGACTTTGCATTGGATGTACATGAAGATGAGGCCGCCCATGAAGCCGATGGCCACCACGATCAGCTTGGTCCAGAAGGGCCACTCCAGCACGCCTGTGGAGACAGAGAACCCCCCAACCCGCAGTCAGCCGGGCTGCAAGGGGAGCGCTGGAGGACGGGGGGAGTGTGTGTGCGCAGAGCTGCTTACCCTGAGCTGAATAGTACTTGAGAAGAGAAACTCTCCGTAACTCGTCTGCAATCAAGAGCGGGAGTAATTTCTCTGTTTGTCTGAAGCTATGATTGAAAGCTGCAGTATGTAACTTTCATAAAAAAATATTTATATTTATCTTTATATATTTGTTGAAACCATCGATATGTTGTGACAGTATGGTGTGAGACGTACATAAAATCAAGTTCCTCAGCTTTCTCCCAGTGCCAACTAGAAACAACTAATCAGTGCCCAAAGGTGGCTGCCAATGAAGCCTACATGCGTGCTGCTCAACCTTCGTCTCTTTTCAATCTTGCTGTCTGCTGCCGTACAACTTCTCCCCTTCAGCAGAGCCCATCGTGAATGCTAAGGCTAGTTAGCATGGCCACCGATTTAGCGGCACCTTCATGATAGTAAGACCCTCCCCTTGGCTCTGATTGGTTGTTTTTGGTTGTAATTCTTTTGGTTAGCAGTAGCAGATCAGGGAGAAAGTGGAGGAGCTCAATTTATTTTCACAGATCATATCTTGTCTCATACTGTGACACAATGATAGTTTCGCCATTTGTGTCTTGACAAAAGTTACTGCAGCTTTAAAGTCATTTCTAAATTTATAAGCTGTGTTTAATACACTGCATCTATGTTTTATTCATCTAAAATATGACAGCACACAACACTTCACAACAAAGCACTGAGAGTCTTGTTTTTGTTTTCAACGTGAAAAAACAAGATGGAGTCAAACAGACTGAACTTCTGTGGTGTTACTTTCATCAACCTGCTGAAGGGAAGCCAAATTCAGAAAATGCTCCAATAGAGAGGATCTAAAACTGAACCTTTCAGTGAAGTTTCCACAGACTGTTCTTTGTTTCTCAAGATAAAGCTAAACAACACTTCCTGCCTGCTTCTCAGCAGCATTTCAATTCAGTTGAAGTCAAGAGGACTTGATCTGCTCCGATCCTGCGAAACAGTTGCAGTTCCTGTTAACAAACACCAGATGGTGCTGCACAATATTTCGAGAAAGGCTGTCATTTCTGTGTTCACAGTTCCTAATTGGTCAAAAGACCTTAGACCAACATCAGTCCTCGTCTCTTGAACAGATATTTACGCAGGTGTGATTTTAGCCCACGTTTTCTCTAATCTACAAATAATCAAAACAACTTTCCAAATCTTTTAAAAGCTGGTGCTAAAAGTTCTCTATTAACACCAGACAAGGCCGTGGTGTAATAATATCTGACTGATAATCATGATTGAGTGCAGCTACTATTTTGCGCATAAAATGATAAATTTGACAGCACTCTTTAGATTGACTAATTCTCTGAAGAATGAGAACATCAAAGGAACTCGGGGAAGAAAAAAATAGAATTTTCCTCAGATTCTTCCAAGATGATCAGTTCAAACCGCTGCGCTTAATGAAACTAATCAGTCTTCCACAGCCCGGAAGAATATATGAAAAGACATTAAATAGAAATGGCTGGAACAACCGTGTCCCTCAACAGTAACTGCTTATTCATTGATCATTTGATAGCACAAAATACATTTGCTCAATGGAAATGCACCAATTTTTAAAAAATTATTGTTTTTCGATCTTGTTTTTCGATGAAAACCAGCTCAAAGGTTTTCATGAGCTGGTTTCTCGGCTAGATTGAAATCAGTTATCCTGCAAAACTGGATAATGGAGACATTTTATTAGTATCAGAAGAGCCACATAATCAACAACTGGATGTTGCCACTGACGAAAACGATGAAGAAGACGACAACAGGAAGTACGAGGATGATGATACATGTTTTTAAGTGACTTATCGCATTAACAAACCTATTCACATGTGATTTTAATTGAGTGAAATCGCATGTGAAATTGTGTTTTTCTGACATCAGGGGAAGATGGACAAAGTTTTGTGCACATTTGTTTGTCATGAGAATGCAGCTAGTGAAGCAAGCTAGCTGGTTTGAGCTCCTCTTTGTTCAGGAATGTTTAAACAACAAAGTCCAAACCCACTAGAGGCGTTCGGAAACAGCGAGAAGCCTAATGAGCGCCGCCATGTTTGTGCTTTCACTCTCAGACGTCCTGAACGTCCTCAGTGACGGACTCAAGCAGCACGTTGCGCTGACATGCAGCTGTTATTGACTTTTTGAAAACTTGTTATAGTTTTTACCACATCAGTGGAAAACTCACAAACCCTTGACATAAGTGAAACCCTCCTCCCATCCTCATCTTCTCCTTCCTCTGACAGAAGGAGAAGTCTAAAACCCAAACCAGTTTGTAAGCGTTTGAAAGCTGCTCCATGCTCCCAGTCAGGTGGTTGGGAGTGTTTGAGATTATTTTTACTCAGTGAGGAAGTGGGTAGCTTTCTGTTGCCTTTCTGCTGTGCTTGAGTTTGCTTGAGTTTGTTTGCTCAAAAGTCAAATTTGTTTGACTTTTGAGTGTATTTTTCCAACAGAACAGCAATTCTCCAAGCCTTGCAGTTTTCCTTCATTATCTCTTATATGTCAATATATTTTCCCCAAATTATGACTGAATTTTAACTTTCTCCAAAACGTTTAAGTAAATCAACAGGGTTGAAATGAGCTCAGTTAATGCAATTTAATTTTCAAAATGCAACCTTTATGCTACTAGGTAAATATTCTATATGTCTTCTTTCTGTTTGGCTGTGAGAAGATCTGATGGGTCTCATTTTGATTAAACAACAAAAAGTCAACTGCTTTCCAGGGTTAAGCACATTTAAAAAGTTATTTTTTAAATTTCCAGGCTTGGGGAAAAACAGTATTTAATTGAGTTTGAAACACACAGGAGGTTTCTTCTTTAACTATTCAGAAAATAGACAAAATGGACATCTGACCTCACACCTTTGTCCAGATTGTACAGAATCATGTTTCAAAGGAACACCACCACAGGAGTTTCTCAGGAACAGTAAAAAGCTGGTTCCACAGAGTTAAAGAATGGATAGGTGTGTCCAGACCTTTTACTGGCTCTACAAACTAAACAGCACAATCACAAGTTTTACTAAATTAGAAAAAAAGTTATTCATGATTTATGGACGACATCTTTAAAGTTATGCAGTTAGAGTCAGACAGGTGAAAAGATGAAAGGTACCCTGTGATGTTTCCTCATGATGACAGTAAATTATCCACAACTTCCTCCAAACTCAATACAGATATTGACTGATGTAAGACGGAGATGTTTTATGGACGGCTAGTCAGTGGACAGCTTGACCTTTAGATATTTTAGAGCTGGGATTAAGGACATACAGGACTACATTTTGATGTGTCATATTATTAAAATTAACTTGCTAAATGGAAATGCGGCAATTTCGAGATAAAAATAATGTTTTTTGGTAAAAGAAAAAGTATTCGTTTTTGAGCCATATCACATTTTCACAGCTGCATGTTTCAGTAAAAGTGTTCTGTATGGGGAAATATAAAATCTGCAAATACTTAAAGTCACACATAGGGATTAGATCAGAAACATCAGATCAGAACATCTCCACATTTATCACATGAGCGACTCAGAAGAATTGCATCTTTTCTTTATATTTTGTTTCTAAGGAACCAGATGTTTTCCCAATCAGTTTAAACTTTGGATGCTTTTTCACTGAGTTCAGTTCAGTATCGATGTAAAATTAAGAAAATGGACAAGAGGAGAAAAACATTTTTTTCGTGTATTTAATAAACGAACAGCTAATAAATGAGCTGAGAGATGAATTATCCTTCATTTGATCTGTACAACTCATTTCACGAGCTAAAGCTTTGCCTGGTTGATGCTTACGGACGACCTTCAGAATATCAAGCTGTGCAATCTTTACAATTTCTCAAACATTCAACTCCAGAAATGGAAACAAATTTCTTTGCTTTTAGACTGCTGATGACAAGTTCTTAATCATCTAAACTATCTCTTTATCTTTTTGTATTTGTTTTAAATGAGGAATGTGGGGAAACAGCACAGGGTCCTGCTGAGGGTTTGTGTTTCAGCCTGATGGCTGATGGGAGAGTACTGACCGTTCTTCCCCAGTCGGATCTCGTCCGTGGTTCTCTTGACCAGAATGTAGACAGACCACAACATACACACTATAGCTATGAAGTGAAACAAAACTGAACAGAAGATCTTCCTCCTCTCGCTCTTCGTCATGTGCAGCTTCTCCCACTGGAACACAGACAGAAACACAGACATGGTGAGAGAGAGAGAGACACAGACGGAGAGAGAGACACAGACGGAGAGAGAGACACAGACAGAGAGAGAGACACAGACATGGTGAGAGATCTTCCACTTAAAACTAAAGTGTCAGAGTCAGTGATGTGATGGAGTGAAGTACAAATACTTAGTTACTGTACTTAGTCTAGTAGTTTTACTTTCACTGAAGCACATTTTGTCCATTGATTTGTACTTTGACTTGAGCTCAGTGTTTGGGTTTTCACTGGTCAGAGCTGGATTCTCAGGAGGCTGGGTGAGTGTGTGTGAGCTCACCTTGCTCAAAGGTTTGAGTTTGGTTTCCATGATGAAGTTGAACTTGCAGAGCTCACAGCAGCGCGTGTCGGACGACTTGATCCACTGGTTGAGGCAGCTCTGGTGGACGAAGCTCAGGCTGCCGGTGCAGCGGCAGGGCGTGATCAGTGGACAGTCCTCGTCCCCTTCACAGTGGCAGATCCTACGCAGAAACACACAATACACACACACACACGCGCACGCACACACACACACACATGCACGCACACACACACACACACACACACACGTCACGAGAGGGAAACACGAGGACCTTCAAAAGTGTTCATGCCCCTGAACCACGTCACATTTTGTCAACTTACAACAGATTGATGAAGTGTTTGATGAATGATGCAATTCATTCTTTTTTTTTTTGATAGACCAACATAAAATATGAAATAAAAGAAAAATGAATCATGCTGAAACATTTTTAACCAATAAAAATCAAAGTGTCCACCAGCAGGTTGTTCTTCTTGGAGGGTATGTTTTCAAAGGCAGCTTTCACAGCTCTGAACTTTGACTAGGACATTGTAACAAAGCTTCATGCTGCTCTAGCTCTCCCTGACTGTCCAGCCTGAGGTTGAACATCTGACCCAGCCTCAAGTCTTTTGTGAATTTTTTTGTCCATATCTGTCCTATATTCAGCTCCTTCCATCATCAGCAGCATGATGCTACCTTGATTCATTGGTGGGGAATGTTCAGGGAGATGTGCAGCCTAGTTTTTTTTTTTGTTTTTTTTTTCTTCAATAAATCTCAGATGTGTAGACGAATAAGAGCACAATTTGAATAAATTGTTTGAGCTGTGAAGTTCTGCAGAGTCACTGTTACTTTGTTACATAAATAAAGCAGTTCTATGAGAACATCATGAATGGAGGTGAATGATGTTGGGGGTGTGAATACTTTTAACAAGCAGCTGTTTAGTGTTTTTGTGCCGTCGTCAGTGTGTTGGTCTGCCTCTAAGTCTCTTCCTGTTCACACACTAACCTGCAGACCTCCAGCTCAGAGTCATCTGAACCGGGTCCGGCTGTGCCCCCGTGACCCTCCCCAGCCCCGCAGTGGTTCTGGGGGGTGGGTACCGACATGTCCCCGTCTCCTGATCCCCTCTCCTGGTATCTCTTGGTGATCAGTTGCTCGCCGTCCTCCGCCAGTGAGGAGCTGTCTCTGGAACTCCGGGACCGGCAGCTCTTCTTCTCCCCGTCTCTGCTGCGGGACCTTTGGTTCTGGGAGACGGGGCTCTTCGCCGAGCCCCTGGTGCTATGTCTCTTCTTGAGGCCGCCGCTGTCCTCCACCAGGGGCTGGTTCTCCTTCTCTTCGTCTGAATCCACCGACTGCAGCTCCATGGCCTCCCCCTTGTCCTGCCCCGCTCCGCGGCCGCCTGCGGCGTCCCTCTCTCGGCTGCTGACGCTGCGGCGCCGCGCTCGTCGGGCTTTCTCTTTGCTCCAGCTGCGGGCTTCCCGCCAAGCCTCGTCCTCGGTGGAGGAGTCGGACTGCGGCGCGCCGGAGCGCTTGAGGCGGGGAGGAAGCTCCTTGCGGTTTCTGAAGGAGCGCTCCCGCTTCTCGCCCACCTCGCTGCGGTCGGAGCTGAGGCTGCGGTCGCTCTGCTCCTGTTTGCCGCTCAGGTCCACGCAGTCGAAGGTGGAGCAGCTGCTCTTCTTGCGGTGGTGCCGTCTCTTCTTCTTCTGGGCCTGGGCCGACGAGCTCAGTGCCGTGCTGGTGACTGTCATGGCAGAGGGATTGGGTTTGTGCTTGCTGGGCTTGCGGGACTCAGAAATGTCATCTAAGCGGGTCAACTGGCCAGAGCTGAGCACACAAACACACACATGAAGATGAACATGAACAAACAGCAGATGGAACAGAATGGAGATAGAAGTTATGAATTGGATGTGCAAAAAGAAAAGCAAAAAAAAAAGCATGGCAGACATCACTGAAGGAAACAAGAAATAAAATATTCAGCAGATTTTTGAATAATTGATGATTTTGATGTTGGCGCTCGAGAAAATGTTTTTTTTACTGATTTCAAGTGGTTACTATATAATGCTTTTATTATGTAAGGCACTTTGAACTGCCTTGTTGCTGAAATATGCGACACAAATGCACTTAATTGATTGATTGATTGATATGCATCTGTTGATTTTCTGCCTTAAATCAAAACAGAGGAGACCATGTTTACTATGTTTACTATGTTTACTATGTTTACTTGTGAAAACATAAGAGGAGAGGCTGCTGAAGCCAAGCAGCCTCTCCTCCTGCATGCTCGGGGTGTTGCTGCCCTACAGAGCTTCAGAAACTTGTTGCCCTTTTCATTTTTTCTCATTTATCAAACTACAGCCACAAACCTCAATGAATTTCACTGGGATTTTATGTGACACACAAACACAAAGCATTAAAAAGAGGAAGGAATATAGAGGGTTATTACAAATTACTATCTGATGATAAAATAATGTAATAAAGACAAAACTGACTTACATGTAACCTTTCAGCAAAATATGATTTTGTTTTAAGTCAATAATTTCTTAATATTGATTTAAAACACTAGTTCCACAGGCAGATTCAAAAATGTCTTGTTATAAGTTAAACAAATCTGCCAGAGGAACTAGTTCTTCTTCACCAACATTAAGAAATGACTGGCTTAAAACAAGCTCCTATTTCTTGCTGAAAATTTACTTGTAAGTCAGTTTTGCCTTAATTCAAGTGTGTTAAGACAAAACTATTATCTTTGCACCAGAAACTAGACCAAAATACTTGGCAAGATCTTGTGTTAAGAGTTTCTATTTACATCTCGAAGAAAAGAAAAGCATCCCCACAGCATGATGCCGCCTCTACCATGGATTACTTTGATGATGTTGTGTTCAGCCACATGCTCTGTTTGCCCAGCCTGCAGGTTTAGTTGGAGCCTTGAGGTCTCAGGTTGAGGCTGATTGTCCAACTGATGTTCAGATTTATACTGATTAAATTAAATTAAGATGTCATATGTGATTAATGAATTTCATGCAACTGAGTGCAACTGAGTGCAACTGAGTGTGTGTGTGTGTGTGTGTGTGTGTGTGTGTGTGTGTGTGTGTGTGTGTGTGTGTGTGTGTGTGTGTGTGTACTCCAGAGCGATGCCCTTGAATGAAGGTGCTGATGGAGTGCAGTCATCAGGCAGATGATGCTGTTCAAAAACCTGAAGCTGGGTTATTCAAGTGTGTTAAGACACACAGCTTTCATTGTTTTTTTGTGAAACCCATTTTCCTCCTGTTTAACATACCTGCAACACTTTGTGTTGGGCTGTCACATAAAATCAGGTAAAAAGATGAAAAAATTGAAACGCTAAAAGATATTAATAGCATTGCAATCCCAAAAAAAATTGTAGATTTAACAAGTGTAAGTCAGACAAAAAGAAAAGGTTGTACTATTCACTTATAACATCAAAAGTATAACTAATTCATTTATTATTTCTGGGGTCAAGCAGAAAAAATGAGTGACATGCATAAATTAGGATCTGAAAATCTTGATTTGCAGCATAAAGTTTATGCAGCTAAACTTTATTTTAGGTTCAGCGATACACACCAAACCACTGAACCAGGAAAATCCAGTTTTATGTTAAAAACACAAGACATCTTCATTCCATCCACCACCATTCTTCAAAGAAAATGTAAAAAAACAATGTTTTAATTGTTGCAAATAAAACCTGATGTTCCTGCAGAAACGTTTGTCTTCTCTTCTAATAGCTGATGACATGTTGTGACAGTCTGTCCATATTCACCTTTTGAAAACAAATGCTAACATCCTGAGCTGCTCCTGGGCGGGACGCGGGATGTACAACTTACATGCTAAAAACCAGAAGGAGAATCTCTGATATGGATAATGAATAATTATGAAGTGAGAAGAGGATGGGACAAAAAGGTTCAAACACACACGTATTTCCCATTTCCCCCAAAAGCACCACAAACAATCACCACAACAAGCTCTTATTTTCCCTTTCCTCATTCTATACTGATCCCGATTCCATTTCATATAATAACTCCATTTATTTTTGCATTTTCAGATGCAGAGCCCTTCCTTCCTCTGCAGTAGCAGCAACCAGAGACCCGTCTGTCTTACCTGCAGATGTCCTGAGCAGACGGGGTTGTTGATGCTCTTGAAGCTGTGTTGCTGACCTGAAAGGGATAAGAATAAAAATAAAACTTTTATTTTATGCTTATTTTCTTCTCCAAAAATCTGTCAGGTATCACCGTTCTAAATTCATATTATCAATACCCCAAAATATTATTTTTATTATTTTCTGAATTTACTACTAATCTACTCATTTGAAATCATAACACTAATCCAAACTGGTTGATTTCCAGGTACAGACCCAACTCTTAAGCATGCTCAACGTTGCCACTTGTTAAGCATGGTGGTGGTAGCATCATGCCGAGGGTCTGGTTCTTTGACAAGTAGGTGTTTCAACGAAAGGGAATGAAGTCATGAAAAAATAAAGTTTAAGACTGCCTTCAAATGAAATGAAAACAGATGAAAGCTGGCAAACAGTGAACTCCTGAAATGACTGTAAATCTTAACGTGTCATAAATTTGTGAGCTGTGCTTGAAATCCAGGTCCAGTCCAGGAATTGAGTCAGTTTAAAGGGCCGGTACCGATTCTGAGAGGAAGAGTGGTAACATGGATAGCCAGGATGTTGCTGTTGGCAACAAAAAAGCCTGAGGTCGCGCTGCTTCGACCCCGAATGAGTATGGGATAGTTTACGTATGTGGGCCTGTGTGCAAACTTCTGACCCTGTGTGAATGACCTCTAATATTTAACCTTTGCTCAGTCTGTGCTTGTATTTAACATGTGATGCTCTTTCACTCATTTTGCACATCATGACGCGCTGCTCCTTTTTGTCTCAGGCAGCAGTAAAGTGTTACAACCTAACACCTCTCTTCCCAGCAGACCACAATGTCTCTAGATAGCAGGAAAAACCAGATCTAACCCTGAAAGACTCTCTGTTGCCATTTTAAAAGATGAGCAGAGTCTGACTCACTGGAAGAAAAATACAAACGGATGGAGGAGGGAGGTGACTCAGGGTTCAGCTGTATTATGTGATTTTATGCAACACCTGTGGATTTGTCACATTGTGCCAGAGATGTTAGTAGCTTCTTTCGAATTTGATGCAAAAAATGATTTATTAAAGAACACAAAGCCATTCAGCCTGGTCTGCTAGAATATTAGCCGACGTCAGTCGGGGCCTTGAGACAGGCAGGTTGACATAGTGACGTCTTTCACTGATAATGCTTTATTATTTGCACATTTATTACCTTGGAAATGTTGCTGGACCGGCTGCCAGAGCGCCCAGCAGCTTTCCTTCCCTGCAAAGAAGGCAAAGGTAACTATGAGTCACCAGGAAACATAAAACAATATTGTTTCTCGTGTCGCTGCCCCAGACTGAGCGGAAACAATTAGCATCAATTCTAAACTACGCAGAGAATCAGTGACGTTTTCTACGGAAGCCGGGAAAGATTTAAATTGTACGAAGTTCTTTTAATGTCCTGTGAGTAAATATATTTGCCCACAACAACAGGAACCTTTCAATTCGCCGTCTACAGTCTAAAAATAATCCACTAAAAACTAAACCGAAGAAAACGCGCTAACTGCAATGGCGGGAGACAAATTACCGTAATAACCAGATATTGGCTGGAAAGCGCAACCTCTCCCCTTTCAGAAACCGTTGGAATTTTTCAGATGGCGCCAAGTGTCACAGAGTTACGTTGGCTTGGAAAAACAAACACACACACCAATCAGCAAAATATGAATGGTGTGTGTGTTAAATGGGATTTCATCCGTCTGCCGTTGAGCAAGGCATTTGAAGGATCACTTGTCATCAGAAAAAATGGCTCTCGGCTTCATTCCTGTAAAAATATTTATTGCAAACCAGAAGACGTAACTCCACCTGATGTTATAACCAAAGCAAACTTTAACCTTTAAAACTAGTTTGATCAGAAAAATGAAATCAAAATGTTGTGAACCATTTACATCAACTCACAAACAGGATGTTGCCTGATCCTGCTGTATTTACAGTTTTAAAATCAACGTCAGAGGTCACATGTCCTCACAATTTCACTGTGATCCGCGCTAAAGCCACGAATCCTATTAGCCGTGTGTCCAGCTCCAGGGGCCCCACGCTGTTCATCAGGGGGTTGCTATTTAAAGGCAACTTAAGGAAGTTTACCCCGAACAGCGATCGCTCAGTCCTTGAACTACACCATGGCCTGATCAACCGTGGCCTCAGATCCTCACTGCAGGAGTTAACGGTTCAGGATTTAGGCGATTACTTTAACAGACTGGGTCTGCTCCGTGCTGGATCAGTAGAAAGTATTTATAGCACTCAGCCACGGGGAAAAGTCAGGACACCCTGTTTGTCGTTTGGTTTTTAAACACATCCAGAGCAGATTAGCTGAACAGAAATCACAGAGAATTTGTAGTTTGAACAGCCAATCAGAGGGCAGAATGAAGTGAGGTGTATGACTGTTTAGGGTCTTTCTAATTAATTAGTGACATCATTGGAAAACGACGTCTGGATTTGTTCAGGTCATTTTTGCCTGAAATGAAATTTGAGTAAATGACATGAAACATTTAAATATGCAGGAGATAACTTTATATGAAACACGTGTTTACATATTAATCACTATGTCACAGATAATCTGGAAAAAAATAGGACCTTTGCCTTTTCCCGAGAAGCAACCAATCAGAGCCTGGAGGCGGGTCTTAGTGCTGTCAATCAGGCCTCCCATCTCCTTGTTCTCTGCTACAATACAACTTCTCCCCCTCAGCCTGCCATGAATGCTCAAGCTAGTTAGCATAGCCACCAGTGACAGACATGGTTTTCCTGTAACGGTGAATTGTTTCTCTACCATTAACACATTTAGAAGCATACACATGTTTGATTGACAGCGCCAAGTCCCTCCTCCTGCCTTTGATTGTTTCATGGCCATTTTATCAGACAGCAATAACAGCGCAGGATGGAAGTGGAGGAGTCTGATCTTTTCCCAGATAATCTGTCTCATTCTGTCATGACAGTGAATGTTAATTTATGTAATAAAAGAAAAATAGAATTTAATAAAAGTTAAGTACTGCAGTAAATCTGAAGTGTGATCGACAAAAGCCTAGAAGAATTGCGTGACACAATTCAGGGGGGATGTGGTGATTCTAAAACCACTGGCGGCTTCCTAGTACTTAGAACACAGATCAGGAAATGAGTCACATCTACACAGAAACAAACCGGAAGGAAACAGGTTATCGGCCCACATATCACCATGTTACATCCCACAGGGCAGCCAAACATTACCTGATTGTTTTGACCTGGGTCAGAAACGAGAGCACTATAGCACAGTACAGTAGAAATGATTTGTGGTCATTTATCAAAGTTGACATTTTTCTGACCCAGGTCAGAACCTCAGATCTGCTGACTTCATAGCTCTAATACAGACACAAATCTGAAATTATGTTCATAACTGATAGCATGTTATCCACCTCTCTAGAAACAGAGGTCGTCAGATCAAGACCCTTTTTAAAAAACAAAAAACTGTGGAGATGAATAATTCCGTCTAAATGTTTTTCCCTGATGGCAAAATTCACAATAATCAGTTTGAAGTTTTTCTACAGAATGAAAACCAACAAGATTCTGATGATATGATTAAAAACATAATTGTTGTTGAGTCTTTTGTGGCAGAAAAAAATGTATCTTTAGTGGAAAAAACTCAAGTAAAAAACCCAGATTGCTTCATAAACGGCAGAATAATAGTTGCAGTTTTTTATGTAAGTGCTTTTTTAGAACAGAAATTTATCTATAACCTTTCAGAACTTTGATCCACTAAATCAGAGAGAAAAAACGAGTAGCAAACTGATGTTTTGAAAGTTTCCTATGCGTGGCTACGGTGACGTATATCAATCAGCGAAAATCACTGAAACAAACAGGACGCACTCCGTCGCCATGTTCTAAGCTGATCAAAGGATTTTCTGATAGCCAGCCGCCTTTAAACCAGCCGTCCTGTTAGGAGTGAGAGCGAGCGTTACTGACAACCGACACCTCCATGTGTCAGAGGTTTGCTCCTCTATTGGTTCATCAGTTAGAGCTCATTTTCCCCTGATGAATCAGAAGAAAAGTTCGTCCGTTTTTCCACTCAACCGCGACTCCTGAAACCTTCAGTTTTTAACTCTGACTTCCAGTTCGGTTCCACGTAGGTGGAAATTTTCAGCGCTTTCAAAGACGAGAGCATGGATTGTTGCTGTGGTTTACTGACAGAATACTGGCAGCTGTTTCCTTCTGCACAAACAACCCATAAATAAAGTAACACAAATCACAAGATTTTACCTATATACACACCAATTATAAATCATTTTTATTTAATCCATTACAAATTGGATCAATACTGGACTTCCCTTCTGGAAGAAAAGCCGTGATCAAATACTGAGAACTTTGACGAAGTAAAACTCACCTGCTGTAACACACAAGGGTTGTAAGCTTCCTTTTTAAAATGTCATACGTTTTTCTTTTTTGAAGCGCTGCTGTGTTAAATTTTTTTTTGACACAAAAGTATTAAGATGCTCATTCATTAGTCAAAATGATCATGCACAAGAGAACCAGAAAGTTATGCAACCGAATGAGACCAGAGGGGCCTCTGAGTGCTATGATAAAGATCTGCTTCATGGGGTTTTGTTTCATAATCTGCACCTAATCAGACAATTATTCTGTTCTATATACAGATTCTTTATTAAAACAGAGTTTGAGATCATACTTGTTTGTAAAAAAAAAAATAACAGGAAAGGTTTTACTGACATCTAAACAAGAACCAGCTTGGTTTAAAATTGTTTAGATGCCAGATAAGTTGTGAAATGGCCCTTTATTATTATTATTATTATTATTATTATTAATTATTATCAGTATTATTATTATTACCATTTTAGAACTGTTGTTCATTTACTGAGAGTAGTGAATGCCAGTGGGTGCTTTGACCCAACAGGAGGCAGGAACCGTCTCACCAATAAATCTAAGCGAAATGTGACAGTTTTGAGAAAGTCACTCAGACCGAACTGCACACACATAATTCATGAAACTGAAAAAACAAACAAAACAAAACACACACACAAACACACACACCCATATGCTAAAGCGCTCATCTTCTCAGTGACATAATAACTGAGGGGTCTCACAGTTTTAGCTCATACCTCATGGTTGTGATATCAACATTTTAACGTTATGGAAGCACCGCAGAGACTGGAGGATCTCCAGATGGCATGTGCCCATTGCCCCTCCCCCATCTGTTGCTAGGATAGTCTATTAGCTGGCTCAAAGAAGGAAAATGCACATTTTTTCTTATCAGAAATCCAACTTTAGCTGTTTGGAAAACATTTCCATCTGCTGCAGCCGCCTCCAAAAACAGATTGTATATCAGAGTGCGATTCTCTGCATGAAAAAAAAGTCATGTATCTTAAGAAATGAGCTGCAGTTGCTGGTTGCCTGAGTGGACAGAACAAACGAATAACTGGTTAATGTCATGGGAAACTTTTGTCACTCCATGAAAAGCACATCAAAATGTTAGAATATTGTGTAATAATCATGAAAAAATGACCAAATTTAGTGAGGAATTCAAAAGGAATTGAAATAAAAAGCAGTTAAGTTGTAACTCCTGCAGATCAGAGACACGACTGACTGTCTGAAACATGAAGCAGAATTATTTTCACCAGGCCTGTCAGCATTTTCTCTTAATTTCCCTGTAATGTCACGTTTTTCTGCTGGTTTTGCTGTTTTTATGGAAAGCACTTTGAATTACCTTTAGTAAGACGGGCAGTGAGTGGAACATTGATCAACATTATTTGCTTGATGATGGCATTTGACAAAATGTAATATGTGTTGCTAGTTTCATAATTGATGACTGTGTGATGTTTTTATGATGTAAAGCTGTTTGAACTGTCTTGCTGCAATACAACAATGCAATACAAATAAAACCACCTGGCTTTAAAGATTGGGGGCCATGATTTTTTTACCCCCAATGTCTCTAAGTCCCCAAAGTTTCTTGGTAATTAACTTTCTTCAAACCAAAACTTAATCCAAGAAGTAGCATGAAGATAAATATCCATATTTCTACTTAAAACTCTTCTGCTGTCTTACTCTCAGCCTGTCACCAGAAGTTATTGTGATAAAAATCATATTGTTGTTTTGAGACCATTTTCAAATAATATAATGGTAATGGGGATAATAATACGAGAACACGCTCTCAAAGATCAATAAACTTTGATCTTTGATTCTAATGAACAATTATTACTGGAACTGGAAAACATTTTAAACACCCAAAATAAGCAAAACAACAGACACAACAAATAAAATGAATTATGTAATCAAAACTGTCCTTTCAAAAATAAAAATAAAAATAAAATAAGAGCTTGTTGAAACCAAAACCTCAGACTGATTTCTTTAGTCATTCACTTTTTAGTAGAAAAAGAGAAAAACGACAGATCATGTAAATAGAAATAAACATATAATGCAACTGATTGATTAATTGAATATTGCGACAGGCCTGCCTTCCTCTACACATTTCTGGTTGCCTCTGCAGTCAACACATACCTACAGTACTCAAAGCTTCCAGCACTATAGATGCACAATGAAAGTAAACACCAGCAGGCGATAACTACAGAACAATTAAAAAAAAAACAAAAGAGAATGTCATAAAATCATGTTAAAAAAAACAAAACAAAAAACCTCACCACCTCATCTTGTTTGAAAAACCCATTGAAAAACAGAACTGCAGAAGAATAATCATTTCAGAGTAAACGTGCTCCTCTTACCCGAGTCTCTGCTCCTCTGAACACCTGAGTGTGAGGCACAGAGAGGACTTTACACAGTCTGTGTGTGGACATGTGCTGGTTAGCGCTGAGGGGGATTAGGTGCTGTGGCGTGGACCAACGGATAAATTCTGGTTCCACCTCCAGCCACATTTAGATGGGCACCCGGGAAGCCTCGTTTGTATTTGTGCAGCATGTTTGATTTAGCTTTAGCTTTAAGGAATGATAAAGGTTTGGAAAAAGAAGAATCCTCAGCAGTAGAGCTACAATCTGCTGCCTTTTTAGCAAATGCAGAAATTTATAGTTTAAAGTTGCAGTTTGTAACTTTTACAAAACCAGGTTTTTTCTATGTTTATCAAAACTGTCACAATGTCGTGACAGAATGGTATAAGACAGATTATTAGAAACAAAAAAACAAAAAAAGAAACAACAAAAACCAGTAAGCAGAAACTGACCACACCCAGTCAAAAACAACCAATCAGAGCTGGGGGGTGGGTCCTAGTGCTGTCAATCATCCTCCTGTACGCTACTCAGTGTGCTAATGGTGGAGAAACAACTTGTCACTGTTAATCAACTGTCATCGGTGGCCATGCTAACTAGCCTTAACATTGATGGTAGGCTATGTTGTGCTGAACCAGGTGTAGCTTACCACAAGGCTAGTGGGAGGGGGTGAGCACAAGAGTGATTGACAGCGCTAAGACCCTCCTCCTGACTCTGATTGGTTGTTTCTGACTGAGTGGTGTACTTCTCCAGTTAGTACTGGGAGCACCAGGAGAAAGCAGAGGAGATTTCATAGCTTTTCACAAATGCCATAAAATAATAATAATGTAACAAATATGCAACAAAAGAACCTATTTTTAAAATAAAAGTTACCTACTGCAGGTTTTAGTAGAAAGAACCATGAGTCCTAAAATGTAATATGTAATGGAATATAAATTAAATAAAAATAACAGTGGCTTCAAGACTTTTACCATGGCAACTGGAGATATTATTTGCACAAGTAATAGCACATAAGCTGATAAAATGAAAATACCAGCAACATTAAAATCAGGACATGCATGGGTGAGACTTTTAACACTTCTAATGTACATGGAAAGTTTATAGATTCTGACAAGGCAATCAGAATATGTAATTATGCACAATTTGCACAATTCTTGATGTACAATACAAATAAACATCATTTAACATAAGGCAATTGAAAAAAAATACAATTCCACAGACTCCATACTGTCTAAACTGTCAATATTAGCTGGACTTTTAATGTTTCACAGATTTACGTTCAAAAGCAGAAAGCCTGTGACTGTTTCAGAATGGCCTGTAGAGAATGATGAAATCATTTTTATATTTGTGAAACTGAAGTCTGTGCAAGGGATACATCTAGGCTGGCTGACTGTAATTATTTACAACCAAGATTCTCTAAAATATCAGCAAACGCTTCATGAATGGAGAATGAGATTTATACTGACCGGCAACAGATCGGATTGTTTCATAGCAGAGTAACTTTGTTACCTTTATTTGTTATAAAAATGACCTATTTTTATATTTATATATAAAATCTGTTTATATATTTATATATGATTTAAAAGACATTTTACCTTAAAATTTAGTGCCTTGAAATTGGGCCTCTGTTTCTTTAAAAAACTCCTGCTCTTCCTGAAACTACACCATCAGGAAATCATCACAATATGGCTCCTCTATTATCCCTTTATCAACATTTTTATCAGGGTTGCTCTGAGCAGTAGCTCCTATAATGAACTGATTAGATGAAGCTCTGAGGTGGAGCTGCGTCTCAAAGGCGGGGCTAGGTCCACCCTGGCATTTTACACACCTGTATGGTTGCAATGGGAGATTAAAGGATTACTCAAACATGCACGAAAAAATCAAAGCAACACTCCAGGTATGTCTTTGAGGAGGGAAAAAGACTATAACACGGTGTTAAGCTCAAAAAAGTCAATTTTACATTACACTGTCCTTTTAAATGAAGAGGTCTGGTGGTATCTTAAAAACTGACAGATCCTTTTTTTTCCTCTACTCTAATTAAAATCATTTATGCAAATCTGATATGCTGGTTTCAGTTCTGTCTTTGTTGATCCTGGCTGTAGAAAGTACACCTGGCTCCGTCTGCTGCCCATCCTCAGTGTGATTCTACTGGAGATCTCTCAACAGGATCTTGTTTCTCTCCACTGTCGTTCTGTGCTTGCTCAGGATGACCAATTTCAGAGAAGCAAAGAACTAATGTAGGCTTCCACTTTCCTTCTGTGGATCTTATAGATTCAATGGTTGTTGCATACAACAACCATTTCAGTTTTGTTGTAAATTATATTAGATGTTCTACAAAATTATGAAATCTAACTTTTATCCACAAAATACCATTAATATCTAAGATATTTATATAAAAGTGAGGGTGGGAGAGCTAAGCCTTTGATTTATTAAACAGCAATCATCAATAACCTCAAGGTAGCCTGACTAAACAAACCTTTTGGCACACAATCAAGTAACTACATTACCTTCATTTGCTATAAAATGTCAAATATGACTTAAAAGAAATTTTACTTTGTAATTTAACAACTAGAAATTGGGCCTTTGTCTCCTTAAAAGTTTCTGCTCCTACTGAAACTCCCCCTTGAGGAAGACATTACAACACGGCTCCTCTATTAGCCCTTTAACAACATTTTTACCAGCCAGTAGCAAACATCTACTGGCTCCTAAAAAGAACCCAGTAGATGTTTGCTACTTTCTGCTGGCTAGTCTGAAGGAGCTGAGTATGGGAGTTGCAGGGGAACGCTGTTCTGGCAGTGCTTGAAACCGCAGCTCAGAGGAGAAATTTCATCTCCAAGGCATCACCAGGTTCCTCTAAATGTTTTGCACAGGTGAATGGTTGCCATAGAGATTCAAAGATTTCTCAAACATGCATGAAAGTATCAAGGCAACACTCCAGGTATGTTTTTGATGAAGGAATAACATGGTGTAAAGCTCAAAATAGTATATTTTACATAATGCTGTCCCTTTAAATGATACAGCATCAATGAGATAAAAAATGGATATGAATAATAAGCTAAATATTTTGATTAAGAAGAAATATCACAGTTAAAGGAGACTGTGGCCATGGGGAGTTAATATTTTTTACTACCTTCAGCTTCTTCTTCTAAAAATCATAAATCACCTAAATATTACTCAGATGTGTGAGCACTGATCCGATAATCAGACGACTTTAGCTCATGCTAAGCTATGCCAACTCTCTCATTTGACTCGGTGTGCTCAGTGCTTGAAGTTGCTGTCATTGGAGGGAGTTTCAGTTTACTGACTGCAGATGTAACAGGATTTCATGTTTTCGTAGAATATGTTTCATTTTATATTTTCTAGCAAAATGTATTTTCGCTAAAATACAGGAAGCAATACGGTAGCAGCTTAAGCAAAACAGACAAACCTAAGCAAGACATCAGCTTGTGACATCATTGGTCCACTTTTCCTAACTCTAAATCGGCAACCAATAGGATCAGCCGCCCGCGTTTGGAGGGAAAGCGAGAGCTAAAACCTGGGAACCAGCACAGGAAGTTATTTTTAGTCTATTGTTGTCTGAGAATTGTCTTAGCCCATTTAAAAATACATTTTAATCTCTGACTACTTGTCCTGCTTGAACACTAAAGTACACAGAAGTAGGTTGGGATTTGAATCAGCAGTTATGAAAGCCCTAAATATTCTTTAGCAGTTTTGCTATGTAACGGTCAGACAGAGCTTACTTCTTTCTACGCTGTGACATTTGATATCAAAGCATGGAGCCACCCTGAACTCTGATATAGATACAAATGAACCACATCACAGTGTGTATCAGGTCCGCCATCAGCACAGCGTTTAGAACACAAACGTTCCGGGAACTTTGTGACCTCAGGTTTCCTCTGTGCTGCTACACAAAATCACTTTGTGGCTTCATGCATTTTTAATGACATGAGGTTTTCTTCAAGCAGAGTTCTTTGACACTCTGGGACTACTTTGTTTCGAGTTGTGACAGGGCCGCTGCCGCCTTAAGGCTGCGAAGGTTTCCATTCATCTCCATCACACAACCAGGAGAGTCAGAAGTAGACATCTGGTACCGAAGGTAAATAATAATAAAAAAATAAAAAAAACATTCCGAATGTGTTTTAGATTCCTGCCACCAGGAAATCCAGGTGCCTGAAATGTGAGTGGACTTGAACTGTTTCTGTGAGTTCTGCTGGTGTTGGTGCGGGTCGGGATCTCACCTCGTTCT
This sequence comes from Poeciliopsis turneri, assembly GCA_922788865.1. Lineage (NCBI taxonomy): Eukaryota > Metazoa > Chordata > Actinopteri > Cyprinodontiformes > Poeciliidae > Poeciliopsis > Poeciliopsis turneri. The sequence continues at coordinate 964,605 of CAKLNU010000176.1, forward strand.
TTTCTTTGGAGCGAGGGGCGCTTTTTCCGTTGCCGGCCGTCTCTCTCGCCGGGACCACAGTTATCTGCTGTACTGGCATGCTGCTGTTTCCAGGCAACGCTCCGGTGCTACTCCCACAGCGTTCCCAGCATTCCCATCACGGATCGCCTCCCTGCTCCTGGACCGCAGGCTGCTGTTTGGAGAAAACCAGACGCCGGCTGCCGGATTGCGCTCCCTTATCGACCCAATCCGGATCATCGGAGGGATGGAGACAAAACGGGATCAGGTCACCGAGGCAACACAGAGACAGTTCTGAGGATGGTGGGGTGTGAGGTCGTCATGGCGACTGGGGAACTACTCAACAGTGCGCGCCGTTCGCTCCCCTTCCTCCACAACCCCCTCCACTTCCAGTAAAGTGGTAAACAAGACAGCAGGGAGAGCGTGTGTTGTTGTGACGCGCGCGTCTGTGAGCGGTCTGTGGCCGTGAGGAGGAGGAGGCGGGGCTAAGGACTCTGTCGTGCTTCCTGTATAACAGGCATAAGGTTCACGAGGATTAAGGCTTAGACTAACCCCAATCTGCTCCTCTGACCAGCAGTGGAGCTAATAAGCTTACACAACTTGTTCACATGGACAGCAGTCTCACTCACACACGCGCACACACACTGCTCAGACTCCCTGCGGCGCAGCAATATGCTGACAGATATTACAGACCTCCCTCCTCCTCCAGGTTATAGGGAGGAGTACAGGAACATCCAACTGGACACAAAGCAAAAAATTAACCCGATCAGAGAGCGCTGCTGAAGTGTGTGAGGATGATGAAGGGTGATGAAGGGTGGATCCTGTTTTGCGACTGCCTCAGGTCATAAGGATTGTGAGTTAAAGGGGCGGCTGACGCAGCAGTGGTCTAGAGGTTGGGAGGCATTCACTGTCCCAAAAATAAACAAACAAACATTTTCACAGTTTGACTTTTACTAATATTACTGGTTCTGTAGTGAACCCGGGGTTCACAAACTTCATGTCCAAACATCCAACATGGATATCGAGGAAAAGGTCCAGAACAACTGGTGACGAGCAAATCACTTCTATTATTTTTACCCGCTGGTAAAACTGATGGGTTTTTTTATGGTGAGAACTGTTAAGTTTTTGACCTGAAGCTGCTCTAATGTCTGACAATGAACTGAAATTTAATTGATTAAAAGAGGAAGCATCGTGTAAAACTGACTGAGCTTTACATCATATTATAATGAAGAAAAAAAACAAAAACATATTTGGAGTGTTGGTTTGATTGCTTGATGCATGCTTGACAAATCCTTTAATCTCCACGGCAACTGTTCGGCTGTGCAAAATGCCTGGGTGGACCTAGCTCCGCGTACGAGCACAAAGCTGCAGCTTCCAAGGTTCCCCATCACAGAGCAGCCCTCCCACTCAGCTCCTTCAGACTAGCCAACAGCAATTAGCAAACACCTGCTGTAACTTTGCATCTGCTGAGCTCGTTATAGGAGCTACGTCTCAGTGAGACCCTGGTGACATGTTGCTATAGGGCTAATGGAGGTGTGACGTTGTGATGACTTCCTGAAGGCAGAGTTTCAGAAAGACTTTAAAGAAACGGAGTACCAATTTCAAGGTTTTCAATTATGAAGTCAAATTTCTTAAACATCATACTTCATATATGTAGCCTTTTTCATAACTTAACAGTTATGCGATTGTGCTCTAAAATAGCACTATGTGCCTGTAAAAAATGTAATATTGTCCCTTTAAGACATTTCTGTTTCACCTTGAAACAGACCTTGATCAACTTAATCACTTTTTATTCGCTTGCTGCAAATTCAGAGTAAAAACCACTTTGTGTGTCTGATTTCCTGAACTAAACCATTTTACCTCCATTGAGTCAGACTTTATTATATCTCAATCAGGTGTTCATTATGAGTACTCTTCTTCTAAAGCAAGTCTTGCGGAGTTTTTCTTTTTTTCCAGTTTTATTTCTCAGTTCCTTTTCTTTTCTTTCAAAAGTATTATGACGGGTTTTTGAAAATACAAGATAATAATAATAATATTATTATCACATAGCATCTGAAACTCATGACTTTGAGACATATGAAGTGACAAAAACCAACGTTTTTTCTGGAATAACCTCATTTGTGCTAAAACTTTACTTTCCCATCTTTGGGCTCTATTGTTTTAACTTTTGGCTTTTTTTTTTTTATACAGAACAAATTGAAGCAAATGGTCTTTGTGACAGGCTGGTGATACTAAAGTGCTATTTTTATCATTTTAACTTGTTTTCTGTGCGTGTGTATTCTCAACCTTAGTGACTCTTCAAATTTGCAACCTTTTTTCTGGCTGAGTGATCTCCAGGTGAAAAGCCCTCACATTCCTGCGGCGCGTGCATACAGACACGTTGATCTGCAGAGAGACGCAAAATTACAAAACCCCAGGAAGACAAAAAGAGAAGTCTGTGTGGACTCACTGTGGTTTAATGCTCTAAAAAGGCAAACCCGTCAAAACCTGTGATGACCGATCGCACAAACACGTTTTGGTGCAAATCCTCTCAGCACATCAGCAGCAGCTTCCAGAGCGACAGGCCAGATATCAGAACCTTAAACTTTAAAAGAACAAAAGAAAAAAACAAAACAAACGACCTTCACTTTTGCTGCAGGATCCTCAAAACTCCCAGCATTCAGTGAGTACTCAGCTTTGAGTTCAATCGTACGTTTTAACACGTTGTCAGAGTGAGTCACAGGTCCCCATAAATAATTCGAGTTAATACGATGCCACTAAAACTTGACACCTTTTGATGTCAGTCAGCGCTTCACAGCCTTTGCAGAAGCGTCAGAGAAAGAGGAACGTCGGGCAGAGAGTGCAGCTGCTTTGTGATCGGCTGATTCTCCCATGTGACTCAGCAGGTAAGTGTTTAACTCTGATTAATGTGATGGTGGAACCTCACCTTCGAGCAGCGCTGCTGATTTCAGCGTCGTTACTGTGAACACACAGCCGGGGAGGAGGCGACTCCGGCTCCATGGCCTCCCTGTTCACCCAACTCGAGGTGTGGACCATCATGTTCTCCATCCTGGTTTTTGCACTCTTCACACTCACTGGGATGATCAGCGAGGAATGTCCGCACACTGAAGGTGAGTCTGCCGGGAAACACACGTGTGTTGAGTATGTGAGGTTTTTTTTTTTTTTTTTTTTTTTCTCCAAACCCCCCAAAATATCCAAACACTGGCAGATTTAGATTTAATCTAAATTCAACCAAGAATTGAGTTTTTATATAATTTCCATGTTGTTTAAATATATATAAAAAAAACATGCCAGGAAACATGTTTCTTGGCAGCCAAACCTTTCTCATAACTGCTCACTGTGTTTCCACAGGTATTTATTTAATTTATTTTGGTGATGAATGTCCAGGTCATTTTACATTACATTCAAATTACTTAGAGAAATATGAAACACGTCGGTAAAACAAAAAGGCAACTTTAAATTTAAAACCTCCGTGGCCGTGAATATCAACTGTAACTTAAAGTTACAGTGTAATAATAATCAATTTTGTAGAAAATTAAGATGCTAACAAAAATCCAACATATCAGGTAAATTCTGCAAATCATGCAGAAGTTAGATGGATTTTTAATAGAAGAAGAAAAGGAAACGCCTGAAACTTCAAAATGAATTTTCTGGGATATTCTTTGTTTTTAAAGTTTTATTCAGCATCAGACATAAATACATTGCCAGAAGTTCATATAAAATAGCCTGTACATACTGTATATTCACATTATTAAAATGTGAATACATGTGTTGTGCAACATTTGGTTTGGTTTAGCTATAAATTACTAATAAGTGCTACTAATAATATTAATATTAATATTGTTCAGTCTCCAGCCTTGGTGGGTCTGCTCTGTTGTTATTACCCTGCCATTGAGAGTACACCTTAGCTGGTTGAGTGGAGAAGAACCGGTTAATCCTTCTGGATTCATTCTCCCTTGGCGGCTGGCCAAGGCTTGGAGCCTCTGTTTGGCAGTTTCGAGTGCTTCAGGTATGGGCATCTGCCTGTACTTTCTGGGTACTTGTCTTTTCATTGTACCCTTGTGGAGCTCTGATAGTTGGCTCACTTCCCTCCTTGTTACCTTGATTTTAGCCTCTAACCGTCTTTTCCATGGTGGGTATTGGGTCTCATGGTTGCTCTTATAGCCAAGTATCTCAAGGATCACTGATGCTGAGTTGTAGATCAGCTCATTGGTTTCTGTTATGGTATTGGTAGGGATCGTTCTCAATGCTGCATTCACATTCTCAATGAGACTTTCTGATGGTACTTCACTCAGCCGTTGTAATTGGCGCCGGGGAGGCCTGGTTGTCATTCGGGTCATGATTCTCTCTCTCAGGTCAGCAGCTGTCTCGTTCAGCTCTGATTGCTGAACAAGACGTCAATATATATTGACGAGATATATATATAGAAAAACATGGACATTTGTGAGTACTTTTAAAATAGAATTTTCCAAGTTTTTTTTCTAGAAAATTCTTGAGGTTTTTGACAGAAATCTCTTTCTACCATTGTAGAAAGAGATGGCTTAATATGCCGTCGTAGTGAAAGGTTTAACAACACTGCGTCTAAATGCTGCTGCCGCACAGAGAACAACTGAGCTGAATACACCTGGAAAGCTTAACACACCTGTTGGCACCATGCTGCCGCCGGTGCCCAATAAATGTGCATTTATTTAGTTATTGCAGTGAAAAATGTCACTGCAATAAATGTTTCATTGCTGTGAGGGCAATAAAATAATTTTTTTTCTGCCCATGTCTCGTTGAAAGGTGCAGCATGAAATAAATGACAGGAAACGATTACAGCAATAATTGTTTTACTGCACTCACAAACAATAGAACTGTGAATATGAATATTTCCTCACATTGTTTGAAACCCAGATGCAAAACTATTTTAAAATGGGTATACATTAATTCCTCTGTTAAAATCCTTCAATTTACTGCAACATAAAATATGTTGTTTTTCATTGTTTACATTTTTGAGTTTTAATTATTTTTTATTTTTATTTTTAAAGGAGAGCAAACAAGATCAAATAGGCTTTTTTTTTCTTTCCTATTTTTGCAGAAACTGCTGATGGAACCCAGAGCCAGAAGACGTCGGTGTGACTCAGCTGCTAATGCTCAGCTTGTGAGAAAAACTCAGCCTGTTCCCGGTGTGTGGCACTGAATCCTTATCAGTTCATAAAAGCGGGCCTGGAGGCCGACCTCTGAACACGTGTGTGTGTGTGGGTGTGTGTGCGTGCGTGTATGTGTGTGTGCGCGCGTGCTCTGTTTGCAGTCCTAGTGCAATCTGCTTCCAGGATGAGGCACAAAGGAGTGGCCAAATTGTTCAACTTAAAAAAAAAAACAATATAGAGACACCTGCTCCAACAAAGTGGCTCATGACAGCAGTACCTGGCTGCTTGCCCTGAAGGATGACCAGAGGCAGCACCGGGAGATTCCTCTGTGAACTTTGAACTTGGAAAGCAGACTGTGTGTCTCTCCCATCGGTAAGTCCAACAACAAACTAACAATTCTTGTTTATTTGTGAAAATAAGTGGATATATCCTCGGCTTACGGAGGTTATAAAACAAATTTGTGTCTGAATCAAAAAGGTATGCTGGTCGGACCTGTTTGTTGTGGAGGTGTGACTCGTTCACGTTGGATATTAGAGGGGAACCTGTTTGCAAACATGCTTTAACCTGGTGATACCGAATGAGTTCAGGGATCAAATATTTATGCAACAGCTACAGTTCCAGTGATCTGCTTTTGCTTGAAGTTGACTTTAGCTTTTCATTAAATGTTTGAAGAGTGTCACTTGGTCAACATTAAACCTGTTTCACTACAGACTGGGAAGCGGAGGCGTTAAACTGGAAGTTTAGGCTGCTAAGAAGTTCTGACCTTAAAATGTGTCACTTAGTGCAGTAAAGTCTACTAAAGGTTGACACAAAATGTGTTTTTCTTTTATTAAAGCAGATTATTCCCTCAGTTCTGTCTTGACTCTTACGCCACAACATTATTCTGTTTCTGAACTTTGTCTAACTTTACTACGATGAGGTGATGAGATGTAAATACTCTGTTAAAATGTTTATGGATAGATGAAGATTTTAATGAGCAAGAGAGGTTTTAAAATCCTGCTTTTCAGTCCAGGAAAGATTATTTCTGTCTGTACACAATACAGTGCTTCTGAAGTTAGATCTCGATGAACTGCAGAGGATTCTTTTAGGCCCTCTGGTGGAGAAAAGTGAGTAGTGCAGTTTGAAAAAGCACGTCATGCACAGTAATTGCCAAATGTTTAACCAAAACTTCATACTGTTTATATAAATTAATGCGAAAAGTATCTTTGTAAAAATGTTTTTAAAATATCTGCTTTATTACAATATGTGATTTTCAATTCAAGTTTTTTTTTTTTAGTACAGAACATTTTTAGCAACACGGCAGTTCAAAGGTCAATACATGATAAAAACATAAAGATTAACTGCAACCATCACTTTGTTTCAGCTCCTAGATCATCAGCACAGCTGGAATTTTATTAGAGTCCAGATAAAATAACTCAATCTGATTTAAAGGGGCATTCTGTAAAATCGACTTTTTTGAGCATTCATCATCTTATTTTATTATCCCACATCAAAAGCATACCTGGATTGTTGTCCTGGTTCTTCCACTCATGTTTGAGAAATTCTTTAATCTCCCATGGCAACCATTCAAAACACCTGGTTGGACTTAGATCCACCTTCCAGACGCAGCTCCTCCTCATAGCTGCAGTTTCCAAGCTTCCGTTTCACAGACTCCCTCCCTCCCGAGACTCAGTCAGCTCCTTCAGACTAGCCAGCAGCAAGTCGCAAATACTTGGTGGAACTGCACATCTGCTGAGCTCATTGCAGGAGCTACATCTTAGTACAAAGCTGTTAAAAACGTTGTTAAATAGTTAGTAGAGGATCCATGTTGTGATAACTTTCTGAAAGCGGAGCTTCAGAAAGAGCAGGAGTTTTTAAAGAGGCTGAGACCCAATGCACAAGCATTCATTTATGAATTCAATCTCCTTGTAACAGTTGGTTCACTGTGCTAAAAAAAAAGCACCATGTGTCTGATGCATGCATAATACCGCCCCCTTAAAAGCAGTAAAATCTTCCTGGTTCTCTGAGCAACACAGAGACATTCTGTGAATATTATTATTATTATTATTATTATTATTATCATTATTAATTCTGTATCTTATTGTGAGCTGTGATTCGGTTTCACCTCCTGCTCTGTTTAGGCAGCTGTGTAGATGGAAGTGCCATTCTCTGGCTTTGAGCTCACCTTCATCATCTTAGCCTTCGTCATCTTCTCCCTGTTCAGTCTGGCTTCGGTCTGCATCCAGAAAGAGGAAGACCCAACAGGTAAACCTCGACAAAAACCGCCACAACAAACGTAAACCTGTCTAATGCAAGTTATGACTGTCCTCTTTCAGAAGATGCTGCATATGAAAACGAGAAATTAAAACAACTAGTGAAGAAGAAGCAGAGAGAGATCACCAAGCAGGCTGGACAGAGGGCTTAAAGCTGGGACCAGCTGGAGCTGAACTGGGACTGGCGACCATAACTTCCTGCTTCTCTGCGCTTCATGTTAAAGTTAGCAAATTGTCTTTGCCCAATGAACTATAAACTCCGCTCATTAAAGGGGCAGTGTTATGTAAAATTAACTTTTTTGAGATTTACATCATGTTATTTTCTAATCAAAAGCATACCTGGAGTGTTACCTTGATTCTTCAAGAGAAATCCTTTAATCTCCCGTGGCAACCACTGAGCTGGGACCTAGCAACGCCCACTGAGCTCCTTCAGACTAGCGGCCCAATGGACAATGCAAGGCTAAAGGAAAACAAATGGCCGCAACACAGAAGAACAGTTCTTCATGGAGCCTAATTAAAATGAATAACAACCAATAAAGAGAGCAGATGAGGTAATAAATGGAAATGTATTAATTTTGAGAAGGCAAAAATACACACAAAATTATGTCTTGCTCGATTTATCAGCAATGGAGGGAATAGCTGTTCAAAGCATTCGTCAAAGAAAATTTACAACTTTTAAAATAAATCTTCAGAGTACTTGCTATGCAATTAAGATGAGGTCCAGAAACAGACTTGGTACATCCGAAGAAGTCAAACGCCTGAGCGACAGTTAAACTAAATAAGTGAGTCCGTGTGGGTTGGTGTTTGGACGTTGCTCGCTGTCCAGTTTGCCCTTTGACCTGTGAGCTTTCCGTCACTCCAGCCGTCTAGAGGAGAGGCTCTGCCACAGAGACGGACGTAATCAGGAGAAGGTCATTCTGTTGTTTAGAAACTGAAGGGAGAAGAATCTCCGCTTCAGTCCAAACTACCTAATGGTCCAACTGGTTTCTGCATGTTGGGAGCTCGCTGAGCTGCGGTGCGTTCCGTGCGTATGAAGGTTCATTGCACTGGGCAATTAGAGATAAAGGGTTTTAAGAGTAATTAAGCTGCGGCTGACTGCAGAGCCTCATTAACGCTGACAACCTTGTGGCATGACAAGAGGAGCTGCTATCACTCTAACGATGCACAACGAGCAGACCCACCAGATCACAATCAACACTTTGCACGCGTGGACGGAGGGACGACTCCCGAAGCATTCAGACATCATGGCACATTTCATCTCACACAGAGATTACACCGGCAGAGCCGCTGCTCTGGGCTGTTTGGTCATTCTCTGTGTAAATAAAACGCTTCAGTAATGACAGCAGCCATGAAGAAATATTCTAATGAGTAATTTGTGATCCTGTGTCATCTCTACGAAGCAAGCATCCTGTTAAATGATGGAGTTTTAAAAGGGTCAGTGTTACGTAAAATTTACTTTTTTTTCAGGATTTTATTATGTTATAATGATGTTCCATCATCAAACGTACCTGGAGTGTTGCTTTGATCATTTCATCCGTGTTTGAGAAATCCTTCAATTTCCCATGGCAACCATTCAGATGTGTAAAATGCCTGGGTGGACCTAGCCCCGCCTACGAGAATAAAGTTCCACACAGCTGCAGATTTCCAAGCTTTTTACTCCCTTTACTCCCCCACTCAGCTCCTTTAGACTAGCCATTAGTAATTAGCAAACACCTGCTGAAACTTTGTATAATGATCTCATTATAGGAGCTACTTCTTGTTACGTTGTTAAAGGGTTCATACCGGAGAGATGCTGTGATGTTTTCCTCAAGGCGGAGAAAGAACAGGAGATTTTAAAGAGACAAAGGCCCAATTACCAGGCATTAAATTATCAAGTCAAATTTCATTTAAGTCATATTTGATATACAGAGTATTTTTGGAGGTAACATAGTTACTCAATTACACTATAAAATGCCACTACATGCTTGCAAAACAGATGATATTGTCTCTTTAAAGTCTGCGGATGATGTGACAACGTGTAAAGAGAAATTCAGGAGGTGTCAATATTATTTTGCAAAGTTCTGTATAAATGTATTGTGATGTCTGTTGGAGTTACTGCTCTTCGAAACCCGTTTTACCGAGAGAAAGCTCCTCATCAGAGGATCCTGGTCAGGACGACGGCAGAGGAAGCATCAAGTGAAGTTTCAATGCAGTCGTAAAGATCACAGCTTCTACGGAGGCCAGAGCTGCTGCAATGTTCACACCAAGCGGAGCTGCTGCACGCAAAAACTCCTTCCTGTGTTACATCCTCTTTTAAGTGCTGCTAAGACTGCTGAAGAAGAAGAAAATGAGGAAATTCAAACATTTCAGACAGATCAAATCTGAGAGATAGAAAGAATATTTAAGTTATTTCTGAGAAATGTCTTTAATCTTTTTATATATATGAAAGCCATTATTTAGACTGTGGTAGGAAGCCGGAGCGCCCGGAGAGAAACCTGCAAATTTCTTTTTGATATGTCATTCATGAAATTTAATTACAAAATGTATGACTGACATTTTGTCATTGCATGTCAGAAATACATTGAATTATTTCTGAGCCTTTATTCTGAAATAAACGCTCTTGGGAAGAGAGTTATGAGAGAAGGGATTCAAACCCAGGACTTTGTTGCTGCAAGGCATCAGTTCTTCCAACTGAGCCACTGTGCAACCGTTTTGTTCACAAAATTAATGTTTTATTCACATTTAAGGAGAATTTAGAGGCCAATTACCCAAACAGTCATGATTTGAGACTGTGGCAGGAAGCCGGAGCGCCCGGAGAGAAACCTGCAAACAGGAAACCTGTCTTATCTTTTTACCCAACGATCCCAGAAAATTTTCATCAACTAATTTAGAAATTTCTAGCTCCTCTCAGCTTTAACGCTTGTTGAGAGGAGGGGCTGGAGACACTGTTCATTTCAGATCCATCTTACATTTTGCTGCTCTTCCTCTTTTCTTTCTCATATATGAAGAGAAAACCTCTCCTGTTCATGTCTTCACTGCAGACAGCCGCTGCAGTGAAGACATGATCGTCCATGGCCTTCACCACCTGTGGTCCGTGGGGCAAGCAAGTGTAGAAGTTGTTTTGGTCGGTACCACTACAGATGACAGAGGACAACTTATATTGCTCTGGTCCATGCTCTCCCGGGACTGTGAGGGACTGGTTGGGGGTGACTTTCTGGAACTGCCTTAGTCTGGCTGACTGCGGCAGGTGAAAGACCAACACGTTGTTGTTGGTCAGGCAGTGCTTATAAGTCAGCCCTGCTCCACAGCCAGGACAAATTGTTTTGAGCCCGAATGCCAACCAGCGGCTAAAAAGTTTTGCAATGTCGTCCCCTGAACAAGGTGTTGGAAGTTCAATTAGGGGACCATTACTCAAGAGCTCTAAACAATTTGCCTGGCATATGGAGCAGCTGCTCTGACTGAACAACTCCGTGTCGGTCTGTCCACCAAACGAGTCCAGCCAGACTAAGACCAGTTCTATCAACGATCGTATATCAAGTTCTCCTCCCCTTCCCAGTCCCTTCGCTGCCAGCTCTTGTAGGACCGGCACTATCTCTGATGGAGAAACGTGTTTGCCCGGGTTTCTAATTGTTGAAAGGATCAATGCAGAGCAGGACGGAATCGGCGACGCCTCCAAGAAAATCTTCTCCTGAGCGAGACAACGCTTCGTCTCGCTCAGATTCAGGATGGAATGTATCGCAGCGTTCACCCAGCTGTTGTTAAACTCATTCGGGAACTTACAAAAGTTGTCAGCAAGGTCCCTGTTGTCTTCTCTGTTGTCCTGTGGCGCTTCTGTCATTTCGTGGTTGTCCGGCCAAACCATTTCCTCCAAAAGGTCAACGTCCCCCTCCGGGTCCGTTGATTCTTTTGGAGTGTAACTTGCATTGTCCCCAACGACATTGCTCTCATCCTCAGAGAGAACTACCCCAGCCGGGGCAGAGCTTTCTGAGGGTGAGAGGGCTACCCCAGCCGGGGTAGCCTCGTCGTTGGGGACCCTCACAGACTCAGTGGCAGAAGAAACCTTCCCCGCCGGGTCGGTTTCTTCCATGTCCATGGTACTGAGATTCAAATCTGAGTCCGATGCACTGAAATAGTCGAACATTTTCTGCATGCCGGTTGTGACCACATAGCCGAGTCCCCAGCCAAGTGGCAGAGCAAACGGCACTAGTGCATGAGAAAAATTAAACATTTTGAAGAAAGACTAAGTGTGGAATCAAGGAGAGGTCTGGATCGTGAATGTTCAATGTCTTGAGATTCCAATGTTTAAAGGTTCAGAACATCTTTGATCTATTGTGATGTATTTGATGTCATCTATGACCTCATCAATGAACTCACTGTAGTTCTGTGGCACGGTCTTTCTTCTGATCATTGCTATGGAAAGCGATCCATGACACAAATTATAGATCAGGGGGTCACCAACCCGTGCCGCCCAGGGGGACCTTGTCAGCTACAAGGTCCCTGTAGCTGACAAGGGACTATAATGGCTATTTTTACTTCTAAAAATAGCCATTATCATTAGGGAGCACTAACAAAAAATAATTTAATTAAATGTTTTCACATTGAAGTTATGACGTATGTTTAGATTTAGAGTTCAAAAGAGGGAAATGATAAAAACGTTTAAAATAAATTGCTTTATGCATAAAACTCTTTCCTGCTGTTAAAGTTCAGAACTGCGCGCAGGCGCATGCAGGAAACTATTGGAGAGCAGCAGTTTCCCTTTAAGTAAAGAAAGAAAAGACTAACTTCTGGAGTTTTTATTATTTAACCCTATTTACAATTAACAAAATTGTGAAGAAAAAATAAATAAATTGTGCCAAAATATCTTATTCGTAACACACAGCGCAACACCTGAACCTGGGAATCAACGCCGTCCCTCTTTCCGTGAACCACATGGAGAGGCTTCGCTTCATGTCTTTATTATTTAGCATCGTCTGGGAAAAAAGTTCGCTGCTCTTGTGGTTTAGACTTGTGCTGATTTTTGTGCATTGGAGAGGTGCTTGTGCTCTTGCAGGTCAGGTGCAGTGATAGTTTTATTTTTTAGACATCTGCTGGTGTCAGCCAGCGGGTGACCCGCCAGCTGTTCGGTTCACGAAACCACAAAAAAAGCTAATAAACCGGCGACCCGCCAGAACCGACGCAGACTGTCAGAAGCTCAGGCTGAACTTAGAACAATGGGAGGTTCAAACCCAACTCGTTCATTTTTAGCTTGCATTAAAACGCATAAAGCCATGAAATAAACAAAAGCAAACTGACCAATAAGACTTGGGCTTTGGGGTTCCCCACCTCACCCCTCAGACTGACACAGCTGTGTGTGAATAATATCTTTTTACACAAAAGATATTTTATTTTCCACAATTTTGCTAATAGAACAGATGGTTAGATAATAAAACAATAACTATTCTTTTTTATTTAAAGGAAAATTTCAAGGTACTCAGTGCTGCAGTGCTGTACAGCTGCAGGTGTTACTGCAACAATCCATCAGTTTGCTTTTGTTTATTTCAGTCATTTGTGGCCAGTTTAGAATCACAGAGAAAATGGAATCAAACATAAAACTCCGTGAGCTAAAAACATTTGATCACATAATAGCAATTAACCATAGCTGCCATGGTAAATTATTACTGATAACTATTGTGAGTGGTCCTGACATTAAAATTAGTATTATCCTATATATATATATATACATATATATATATATATATATATATATATATATATATATATATGTACTGCTCAACAAAATAAAGGGAACACTCAAACAACACAATATAACTCCAAGTACATCAAACTTCTGTGAAATCAAACTGTCCACTTAGGAAGCAACACTGATTGACAATTAAAAATAGATTTTGTTGTCAGCACATTCAACTTTGTACAGGACAAAGTATTCAATGAGAATATTTCATTCCTTCAGATCTAGGATGTGTTATTTGAGCGTTCCCTTTATTTTTTTGAGCAGTGTATATATATGTATATATATGTATATATATATATATATATACTGTATCAAACAAGTAGCCCTTCGTGTTGCTCTGTACCCGTGAAGTAGCTCCCAGTCTCAAAAAGGTTGGTGACCCCTGGTCTTTACGATTTCCTTCTCAATAAGCAAGTGTTGATGTTTCACATAAGAACGTTTTTGTTTAGCTATCTGTGCTGATCTGTGTTAGAAATAAGGAAATGGATGCAGGTCAACAAACCGTTGAACTGATCAGTCTTACATTGATCAAAGTTCCTCAAACTTTGACTGATCTAATTTTGAGGAACTTTGACCAGATTGAAAACTGTAGCATTTTTACAACACTTCAACTGCGTTTTCTGAGTTCTTTTTAAAGTGTTCTGTAGAATAACCATCAGGAGTCAGTATCTTACCTTCAAAACGATGTCTTTCTGAACAACCTGTGGTTAAATAAACATAAAAAAAAAAGTTCTGATTAGAGAACCAAGCCAGTGGTTAGTGTGTATGAAACCATAAAACATGAAAATATCAACAGCTTTTTATTCATCTTTCAGTTATTAAATGCTGAAATTTGAACTTCATAGGGGTCTAGAGCTGATTCTTTTAACTTTGAACTTTTTAATTAAATTGATATAGACAGATAATTTTTTTTAGCACTTAGGGTGTTTAGGAAGTAATTTTCTTCTGCTATGTTTTGGGATTTGTTTTTATGAGTTTCTGTCATTTAATTTCAGGCTCTCACTGTTTAGCTGAGGTCATTTCTGGACAGGTCTGAATATTTCCCCGTTCTGGGTTCATCAAAAGTCTAGAAAACAACCTTAGTGACCCAACAGGTCACTTCCGGTCCCGCTGTAGAAATGATGGCAGTCGTACCAAACTCCCGGCAGAGTTTAATGAAAGGTTACCCTCCCTCTCGTGGGGTGTTTGGCTAATCCTCGTAAAGATGTATAATCCCCAGGAAGAGCAAATATTACAACCTGCTTTAATCGCTCACACAGAAAACCTGGTGGGGGAATTCGATACGATTGTCTTGTTTCTGTTTTGAGGTGCAGACGGGCAGGAGAGAGCTGAGCGGGACTCGGTGAAGAGGAGCTCTGGCAGAGAGATAGCGAATACCTGGTGGCTCTGAATGACAATTGAGGCCCGAATTAGCATATTCAGGTTGGGGGGAAAATAAAAGTTCTTTAAAAGACAATGGCAACTGATATGCAAACAGAGCTGGCCAAAGAAACAAGCTCAATAACTGAGCCGAGTGTTTGCAGCAGGATGAGTGCGTGTGTGTGTGTGTGTGTGTGTGCGTGTGCGTGCGTGCGTGCGTGTGTGTACATGGGTGTTTGTCTGACCCAAACCAAGACGGTCCAAGATGCATTTTTGCAAACATCATAAAGCCATAAAAGGGGACACTATGAAGAGGACAGCAGTCTTTAGAAGCAGGAAGAACTATCTAAAGACAGAACCGTCGGTGTTTGGACATCCAGGAGAGTCGACGGTGCACTCGCTTGTTCAAAGTCTCCCTCTGTAATGAGCCATGTGGTCCATTAGTGTCCTGCTGCTTTTCTAATCCTCATTCACATGTAATGGCCAACATTTCATCTTAATGTGTTAATTCATTAGTTGGCTGCTGAAGGGGGAGTTTGAGTCCACAGAGACGCTGTAATGAGTCCCACACCGACAGCAGAATTAAAGCCGACCGAAACGGGTCAGAATGGAGCAACCCAAAGCGATGCTTTGTTTAGGATTTATTCTAAAAGATATAACGCAAATGCTCTTTAAGGGCTGATTGTGCTGTCAAAATATCAATGAATTATTAAAACGAAACAACAGTATTGACCATCTTCTTTCAGTCCCTCCAAGATTTGGTGTTTGTGATACTAATTTGGAAATAATTGCAATACTTGCACTTATCATGACAGTAAATGTGACTTTTTATTACTCGCTACATTGATCATGGACTGTATTCTGACATCAGTCAAGGCTGAAGCAGCTGTTTAGTACAAGTAAGGAAGTTTCAGACAAGTTTTGAGGAAATTCTGCAATAAGTTCCCAATTGTTAGTGCAAATATGTGACAGGATTTGTTGATTTTTACATAAATTTCCACAATAATTCTCAAGAAATTAGAGGGACTGATTGATATAATTTGGCAGTAAACAGATAAAAATGGTATTGATTTGACTGATGACATATTTAAGGACACTCAATGTGCAAATGTTTGAGAAACAACTCACCATTACAGAAAATCTCTGTCCACCATCTTCAGCGGCTGCGTTAACTAGCAGAAAGCAGGGGAGGGAGAACGAGCAGCACCACACGAGACAGTGACTGACAGCACCAAGACCCGCCTCCTGGCTGTGATTGGTTGTTTCTAATTAGCAAAGGAGAAGGCCGAAGAGATCAAGATTTGAACCGATTATCAGCTGTCACTATCGTGACAGCTTGGTAATGGGTAATGTGTCATGAAGTTATTGTTTTATAAAAGTTACATACTGCAGCTATATGGAATCATATTGTTTGGAAATGGCAGAAAATTGGAGCGACTGAACTATCCCCAAATAACTAACCTTTCGATTGTATTTTGTAAGTATTCATGTAAATATTTTAATTTAGCATGCTGCCAATGAGAAGTACCAAAGTCCTTATTGCAACAGTGACAACAAAGATGAATCTGATTCAGTGTCCAGCCAGCAGACGGTCGGAGACATCAGGCAGACAGACAGTAAGTCTTCGTTGGCTAATTGGCTTGTGCAAAAGATGTTTGAATTTCAGGCGTTTGGCCTCTTAAAAGTTGGATGCAAAAGGCCAACCGCACCCCCCCTCCGGTCAAAGAGCAACACCCAACCCCAGATGTGGTTCCTCATTAATGCGGGGGCAGGGGACAACCGCAAGGATCTGGTTCACGAAAGACCTGCTACTCTCAGCTCCAGCCTCTCAAATGGCGGCGGTGATAAATCCTCTCTGCCTGCCTCTTCCGCTCTCCTTGAACAAATCAATCAGTCAAGATGCAAAACGCAGTAGCAGCCTGTGTGGACCGAGGGAACCGGGGGGGGGGGGAAGAGGGGGGCTTCCTGGCACTGGAATTACTCTCTACATGTGGGGTCAATATGTGCAGCCCCTGAGAGTGTGTGAGTCAAAAGTAGAGAGAGGAGGGGCTCTGGAAGGGGGGAGGAGGAGGGGTTGTCAGGGTGTACCCCTCCCTCTGAAGGGCTGTATAAAACAGAAGTGGGGAGATGTTACCTTGGTCACTTTGAGAAAACCTCACACTGGCTGGGCCCACATATCCTACTGGGAGCTGCTGACGAGTTTTAGGAAGGACCGGCTCGCAGCTGATGGCTTCTTTCTGTTTGTTGGACTAGAAACAAGTTGGGGGAGGGCAAGAAGACGGAGCATCGTCAGTCCATCCAGTAGCAGAACCAGAACCAGAGAAAGTTTCCAAACTTTTGGAACATTTTCAAAGCAGCAGCTCAGCCATGAAGGTTTTCAACTTGCTGTTCTTATTGGTGCTGCTCACGGCGTTAGTGGCTCCCGTGTTTTCAGTCAGACCAGGTAAGACTCTACACAGCGACCCTTGACCCCATCTAACCCACAACCCTACCCTTAAACCTAACCCTAAACTACCAGGCTCACTGTAATATTTACTCAATCACTTTGCTGGACCCTCAACAGCAAACAGCTTGGTTTACATGAAGTTTTAAGATGACAAATTTGAGAATGATGTAAATGTCAAAACTGATTTGAGAAAAATGAATTTAATCATTAATACATCCCCCAATAAATAGATAAAGTTTATTTAGCCTTTAGCTAAACATTATTAAACAAAAGCTGAACAAAATGTTAAAACCAGCAACTGAAACAGCAGTTTAAGCTTAAAGAGCAGAGAAAAATACCTAGCTGAATTTAATAATAATAGTAATAATAATAAGAATGTTTCTGAACAGATAATAAAACATACCGAAAGACGTTTATTTTTCTGCCAAAAATCATTTTCTGCCTGTTAGCAGGAGGCTACAGTAACTAACAGTAACGGCTAATGCAGGAAGAAACCAAATTAGTTTAAATTCTGTTGCACACTCGGTCAGTCTGCTCTGTAACTTATTTTATTTATTTATTTATTTGTTTGTTTGTTTAAATAGTTTGCGAGCAGTGAAATCTTTAAATCTCTATTTTTTTGAGAAAACGCAAATGAATACCGTTTTTGAGTCTGTTAATCCGTCTCAGATGGTCAATATGTTCTGATCCTCTAAACTAAAAATAAAACATGAATTTCTGGATGAACTTGTTTCCTGCAGACCACCAGCTGCGGCTGCGCAGTTCAGGGAGAGATGTCGAGGTCGGGGTTCATGTGATGATGATGATGATGGTGATGATAATGATGGAGGAAGGGTGGAAGATGGCCGCGGGCGAATCGCGCAGCAGCCACGAGTGCGACCCGGTCTGGCCCCTGCGGCTTTTGTTAATCAGGGTGTGAAAGCGCAATGCAGACGGTGCAGCAGGGCCAGGTGGAGCCCCGGCTTCAGGCGCTTCTCCTGGAGGAGGTGGGGGGTCATAAAGTCATCCAGCAGCGGACCTCCCTCTTCCTGGGCTCGGCCTCCTGCGGCCTCTGAACCGCGGGGCCAGAGAGGATTTATTGGGGACGTTCAGAAATAATCACGTGTTTGGTGTCTTTCTCTCGCGCTCTGCACAGCTGCTGCTGAATGACCCCACGCAGTAAAACAGCTGCGCGTGTCCACGAGGGATCGCGTTTATGGCGTAGTTACATTTAGGACCTGACCACAGGAAATAGATACATGTCCCTGGACATTTTGAAAGAAAGTGTTGATGCAACAGCAGAAACATTTTTAAGTTTTGTTTTACTGAATTAAGGGCATTTTTGTCGCCCTATAGCATTTTAGTTCCACTTAAAACTATTTCATATTATTTGTTTACAAATAAAATAACAAAATTTAGTTTTTTTTTATGAAAAACAAAATTTTTCATGAAAATTTTAGCTTTCATGACAAATCTTGCATTTTGTTCAAATTCCTTCCAGACAGTCGGGTAACATTTGACATACAGGTTGAGCTTTGTTAATTACATAAAAAAAAAAAAAAAAAAAGATCAAATAACGTCATTAACCAAAATCAACTTTGTAAGAATAATTGCAATTAAAACTCACACATTTTCCACTTCCAAGTTGTTAGACTAAAGTAATAGGTGAAAATAATTATTTACAAAATTTTAGCACAAAATAAATAAATAATCAATGTTGCTGCAAACATTGACAAAAATATGCTCAGAAAATAATCAGACTTATATTTGTGAAGGGGCAGAAAAACTGCTTTGCTTTCTGAAACTGACTTTCAGGTAGTAAAAATGTTGAGGACAGAAGTTCAAAATGGGGTTCATTTAAGACACGGGGTCCATTGGGCTCCACAAGCTTTTTAACCTGTGCGCGGTCAGGTGGGGTCAAACTTACCCGGCGTGCGAGTTTGCAAGTTTTTTGTTTTTTAAATATGAGTGTGTGATTTTGGGAACTGACGGTCTGATGGAACACATCATAGCACTTGGGAAGTGTGAGGAAAACGCTTCTATAAATATAGAATAGCATATGGTGCTGTTTATAGAAGTTTATTATATTTCTAAAAGAAAATTTCATAAGAGCTGAGTGTCATGCTAAGACTGCAGGAGTGTTAAAATAAAATTGTATCTATAATATTTATAATGGGGTATAAAAAATCATGGAACCCAACTGGGCAGCCTCAGGATTATTTGCAGGATTAAATGTCTGAACAGCTTAAACTAGCAGCTAACAGGTCCAGGTTGTCCATGTCTCCTGTGTTGTGTATTTTAAATAGAATCTTATCTGTTTCAGACTTTCTGAACCTGAGGAGAAAATACCACAGACACCACTGTCCACACAGACGCTGCATCCCTCTTCACTCCAGAGTCCCGTTCCCCTGAGGTGAGCCGTGTTTCTGTGAAGCAGCTGCTTCACTGCGAAAACGCGACATCTTACCGAGTCATTCTGGTCGTAAGACAGAACTGACTCGCAAGTAACTTTTCAGCAATAAATACGACTTCTTTTTAAGTCAGTATTTTCTTAATATTGATGAAGAAAATATCTGTGCCTTTGTCAGATTCACTGATGTTGTTCGTGAAATAATCTGCCAAAGGAACAAATGCCTTTTCATTAACATTAGGACTTAATATTAATGTATGCACTTCAGCTGAACTCCTTTATCTTGCTGAAAATGTACTTGTGAGTCAGTTTTGCCTTATTGCAAAGGTGCTGAGAGAGATGAGCTCGAAACTAGAATAAAAACACTCGGCAAGGTTTTGTGTTTTTGCAGTGAAGCTGCATGGTGCCTGGAACAAAGCCGCGTTCCAGACCAGGCAGTTAGCAGGGCGGCTGTGATCAGCAGCAGTGGGTTCACGCAGAACAAGGGAGCGTGGAGGAAAAGGTTGAGGCATAAATCCAGATAATGATGAGGAGGAATGCTTTAACGCCAGAGAGGCGATTCCTGCTCGTTTTCTCTGAAGTCGTCTCAGCAGCACATTAAACAAAGTGTTTTTTCCATCCCAGGCCAAGGAAACCCTTCAGTGGAGTGCGGATGGATGTGATCCTCGGCGGCGTGGATGGATCAGTCAAGACAGACGGACACAGGAGGTGGAGGAGAGGAATACAAGAAACGCCACTCAGAAGCAGCCATGACGCCCCGCCAAAGGGAGAACTTCAAAGTCAGCCTCTCCTCGAGACTCGAGATGAAAAACTGTTCATTCAGGACAGAGTTGAAACCATAAAAGCTGACAGCGGCGCGGCACAGCGCTCACAGATGTGACTTCAGAGACGTGGAGCTTCATCCTGGAGTCACATTTTACAACCAGAAGAGAGAAGATTTATCACGAAGAATGTTCAGCGTTTAGCAGAAACGCTGCAGACAAAAGAGACTCAACAAATCTGTTTATAATGTATGTGTCCATGTTGCACTTCAGCTGGTGACTGAGAAACTTTTCCACCTGTTTAATAAAAGGAATGTGCAGTTGTATCGTTTTTACTTTGCCCATTTTTCCTTCAACAACAACAAGAAAAAAAAAAAAACTCAAGTCAGGTTAGATGGTGAACGTCTGGAGAGATCAGTTTTCTAGTCTTTCCACAGATTCTCAACTGGAATCAAGTTTGAACTTTGACTAGGCCATCTCAAGACAGTGGTAAGGTCTGATACACACTGCTCCATTGCAGTTCTGGCTGTGAGTTTATGAGGTTGGGAGGAGAAGCTGATAGCTGAAGACGAGCGTCCCCCTCAGCATGATGCTGCCACCACCACCTGTCACGGTTGGATTTGCGGAGTTCATGGTTCACAGTGGACCTATGGACAGATTGTCCCCCCTGAGATCTGCGTTAAAATACGGCTGAATCACTTGGATTAATCGCTATGAATCAATTTTTAAAAATAATCGTTGACTGGAGTGAAGAACTGTTTTCCAAAACTAAAAAAATAAAACTAAAAACATAAAATACATTTTACATTTCAGATAAAAAAAGAAATATTTGAAAGTATTTTACCCAGAACTCCTCAAGTGGAATATTGTTAGCCTCACCAGATTCAAATTCTGGAAAAAAACAAAATGAAATAAAAATATCTCATGTTCATATTAAAAAAATATTTTTAGCAGGCGCATGCTATGTTACAAATGATCACGTAGTCAGGACTGCTGTTATTGCATTTTAGGAAATCAGATGTTTATTTTCTTACTTAAAAACGGAATTAAATATTTATTTGTATTGTATGTATGTGTCCATTACAAAATGCTCGTTTCAAGGAGACGCAGACAGTGACGACCTCCAAGTTACCATAACTTTAAACTGAACATATGACGCACAATAGTCCTGCTATTGCTGCTGCAGCTGATCTAAAGTTCAAGTTAAGATGAAAGGAAATAAGAAAAATCAAAGATTTTATTGATTCACAGAATAAACGACAAAACATGTAAGAAAATTAATGCGATCGATAAACAGTACATGTTGACCCAGGCGGATGATAACCTCTCTGTGTTTGTGCAGATGCTCTTACTGCTCTGCTGCTTTCAGAGGAACAGACTGGAGGTCAGAGGTCAGTGAGATAAAAACCTCTGTCACCTCAGATCTGTGACCCACGACTCCATCTCCTCCATTCACCTTCCATCCTCCTCCTCCTCCTCCTCCAGTGTTATCAGTCCATCTCAGGTGCGGAGGCCTTGGCCGGCTCAGTGTGTGTGAACAGGTGTGTTTGCTCCTCTGTATTCCAGCAGATCTCCTCTCAGAGCGGTGGAGCTCTCTTCCTCTTGAGAGCCACAGGTTTTCATCAGCAGGGTGAGCTCAGTGCTGAGCGGTGAGGTTGAGCAGCCTCTTGCTCAGTAACGTGTTGTGCCGTTTCAGGTACTCTATGAGGTCGGCCTGCTTCTCCACCACCTCCTCCAGACCGGACGAGCCTCTGCGACACACGCAGGACATGCAGAGATTCAGTTTTATTGGCTCAAGTGGCTTTTATTTGATAGTGAATTGACGGGAAAGTGGGCAATGAGAGAA
Organism: Poeciliopsis turneri; assembly: GCA_922788865.1. Classification (NCBI taxonomy): domain Eukaryota; kingdom Metazoa; phylum Chordata; class Actinopteri; order Cyprinodontiformes; family Poeciliidae; genus Poeciliopsis; species Poeciliopsis turneri. Next base: position 986,494 of record CAKLNU010000176.1, read on the forward strand.
GTGGGAAGACGTGTGGCAGGGGTCACCAGTCTGGGAATCGAATCTGCGACAGGACTAAGGCCTCCATATTTGGGTGGTACTTGACCCCTCCGCCAGCACAGCACCTTGTCCTGACTGATCCGTCTCTGGAGTCATGCTGCTGCAGGCTAAAGCGGCTGTAGGACAAACTCACCACTTTTCCCTCAACCTGCTATTTTCTTCTCCTACAACTCTACAATTTGCTTTATTTTCTGTTATTTCGATTGTTGTCTTTATATTTATAAAATGACCTGACCTTGTGGTGTGAGTGTGTGTGTGTTTTGACTTGTCTCAACCATAGAAAGTTCTCCTCAGTCAGTTCTTTTGCTCTGTCTTGTCAAACTCCAACCAATTTCAGTTTGTGTTTTTTGTTATGTTATTTAGTGAATTAGAGTAACTTTGCTTGAGTCTGAACTTGCTGAATGAAAATCCCCCCAGTTAAATGACCTGATCTTGTGGTGTGTGTGTGTGTGTGTGTGTGTGTGTGTGTGTGTGTGTGTGTGTGGTGTACCTGAAGCCGGTCTCGGTCGGCAGGCCTGTGACGCTGTAGGTGTGTGAATGCTCCTCTTGGCTCACGTCTGGTGCAGCTCGCTGTCTGTTGAACTGCATTACCCTGACTATAAAACACACACACACACACACACACACACACACACACACACACACACACACACACACACACACACACACACACACACACACACACAGCGACACATTTAGAGGTAAAGGTTGCAGTCTGAGTAAATGTAGAACATTAATAGCTGTGCTTCCATTAACAACAGAATAAAAAAAAACAGAATTCACAAAAGTGCAATGGAAACAGTTTTTTGCATCATGTGATCAACAGTCGGATGATGATGATGCTACTGGGGAAACGATGAAGAAGATGGCAGGAAGTGGCGGAAGGATGACTGTGAGGCAAGTTTCTTAACTTATTCACATGTGATTTTAATTTGAATCATATCTTATTTAATAGAAACACCATAACTGCGTTTCTTTCCACATTAGCATACACAAGATAGTAGACAAAGATTTGCACGTTTGTGATGGAAAGGCGGCTAATAAAAGGCTTCCAGCTGGGTGCGAAACACCTCCCGTTTGACTCTTCACTGTTTCTCCATCTGGTCTTCTTCCAGTCTCACACGAACCGTTACGTCCAACGCTCAGGAGTCGTCGCCCTCCACTCCCCAGCCTCCAGTTCTAACGCTCTGAGCGTCCACCGTAACACTCGGGGCATGTCTCGCACCGAGGTGTGGGAACAACCGCAGCACAAACACACGACAGCGCTGCCGGGAACCGAGATAAGACGATGACGAGGTGTGGATGATGTGACTCCAGAGTGATTAGCCGGAGGAAACAGAACCTTATCTTTACCTGAACAGTTCAGCTTCAGAGCATCCACACAATATAAAGAAATACCTCACATTCCTGCATAATGAGCTCCTAAATCTGCGTTTGTGTGTGTGTGTGCGCGTGCGCGCGTGGGCATGTGTGTGTGTGTTTGTGTGTAAAAGAAGCTGCAGTAGGCAAGTATATGAGTGAGAGAAAGAATGCTGAGAAGCAGAGATTAGGTAGAGAACATGGAGGGAGGAAGGATAATGGAGTTATTTATTTATAATTTAGACAGAGAGGATGAGACTGAAAACACATGAAGAAGACACAAAAATGTAAAGCAAGACGAGACACCATTTTAAATATCCAAAATAAATAAATTTTTCAGCAAGATATTGGAGTTTGTTTTAAGTCAATAATTCCTTAATATTGATGAAAAAGTACCAGCTCCACTGGGAGATTATTTTACTTGTAAAATGGGAAAAATATTTTATTATACGTGAAATGATTTTGATGAAAGCAAAGGATGATTTTTTATAACTTTTTTTTGGGATTGAATCGAAATTGGCTTATTATGCAAAGCAAAACTGCAAAGGAAACGTTTTGTTCGCATCACACGAGTCACATGATCCACAACTGGATGTTGCCAATGGCAAAAACCACAAAGAAGGAATACAACTAGTGACTTATAATAAACATCAATTATCCTGGGAGCTGAACTTCACACCTCCCAGTTTCAGCCCTGTGCTTTCATTAAAGGTTTCTGCAGCTCCTACTTGTTGGACATTATTAAACAGAGAATCTTCACAGAGTTTCAATGCCGCTGCTTCTCCTCTCCTCCAAAATCCACACAGCTGATTATTTAAAAACTGTGTATTTTTGCAGCTTTCATTTCTACACTAATGCCTTTAGTGGACTAACAATGCAGTCTGTCTACAAAATAAACACTGTCACAGTAGATTTAAACCCAGAAAGGCGAGCACAGAGTGACAGACGGCTCGCTGTAGCAGGCCGTGTGGCGAAGGTGGCACATTTCACGCCTTCCTGACAGAGACTCTCGCACGGCGAGACGCGCTTCTCATCTGAAGCCTCGGTCACCCACCTAGAAGTGGACGCTTCCAGGTGATAACAGAGAAGAAGTGCTAACAGCTAACGGCACCACACGGGTTTAAAGAGGACACAGAGGAGTCAGAGTATTTCCAGTGCTGCTAGGCAGTAATAAACGGGAGCGTTGTGGTGGAGGAGTGCAGGGCCTCAGGTTTGGTTATGGAGAGAAGCCCAGTGTGGTCGTCTGCTTCCGGGTTTGACAAGTTGGACATTCAGACGTGGTTTTCTCTGTGAGCCTGTGTGGATATTAAATCCGTTCCGAATCTAAACTGTCTAAAGACTTTGCTCGTCTTCCGATTAATCCACTATTCTCATTTTTCAAAAGCTCTCTGTACAACATCTTGTCAAGGTCAAACGCATCAACTGAACAGTAGAGAAAAACACAAACCCCAAAAGAAAAACCTCAGAAAACTTGCAGATATAATAGATCAACAACAGGTTGACTGTAACTGAAACGTTAAAGGAGCAGTATGATGTAAAATTGACTTTTTGGAGATTTGTGTTACGTTATTCCGTCATCAAAACCATACCTGGAGTTTTGCTTTGATTCTTTCATGCACGTTTGAGAAATCTTGTATTTTCCAGCCACACAGAGCCATTTTATACAATCAAGTAGTTATGTTACCTTCAGTTGTTATGAAAGTGCTATACATATCAAATATGACTTTAAAACAAACACCTTGTTCTTTCTGAAACTCCACCTCCAGGAAGTTATCACAACATGACTCCTCTGTTGACCCTTTAACCATGTTTTTAGCAGCGTTTCATTGGGAAGCAGTTCATTCACTGGTGAGCAGATGAACAGTCCCACCAGGTGTTTGCTAACTCAGAGCTGCAGTTTCAGAGCTTCTACCTCACAGAGCAGCCCTTCCCTCTGCTACTCAGCTCCTTCAGACTAGCCAACAGCAATTAGCAAACGCCTGGTGAAACTGGACATCTGCTCATTATTTAAACTACTTCTGACTGAAACACTGGTAAAAAGCTTGTTAAAGGGCTAATAGAGGAGCCCTGTTTTGATGACTTCCTGAAGGTTTAATTTATAAAGAGACAGACGTCCAATTTCAAGGTGTTACATTACAAAGTCAAAATTCTTTAAAAGTATAATTTAATATACACAGCATTTTTATAACAACTGAGCGTAAAATAGTTACTTGATTGTACCATAAAATGGTACTTTGTGTCTGGAAAACACACAATACTGCCCCTTTAAAAAATGACCAGAATGACTTTAAGCCAAGAAGAAATGCATCAACTATGTGGGGTTATGCTGCAGCTATCAGCATCCTTGCTGGTACCATGTGGCCTGCAGGGCTCACATTAACTCCAGCGCTGGCAGAACAAAAGGATGTGTTCTAAGTGGAGTCCTTTGAAGGCTTTGATGTGCATGCGGCTCTATAGAGCAGAGTACATTCACATTAAAATGAGAGGCAGAAACATACAGAGGAGCTCAAACAATCAGCACGCACTTCAAAGAGCCGCTGAACGAGGCCTTCCTGTGTGGACTCCATAGCTGCAGGCGTCCATCCAGGAGCCACTCCACTGGAGTCACCCCGACTCTCCATCTGCTGGCGTCAGCGTGAGCTACTGGGAAACACTGCATGGTCTGACCATGCTGGACCGGCCTGATCTCAGCTGGAATGTGACTGTCAAACACAAACACACACCCCAGAGGAACACCAGACTGGATCAGCTGCCCTGTAAACACAGGGACAATACCTGGGTGGGTTGTGGGGGGGGGACAGCGCTCCCCTTTGGCTACATTAAATCCTCGTGTCTCTTATCTTCCCTCCGTGGTCGGCCGATTTCTCCCCTGGGCATCTGCGCCCTTCAGCAGCCAAACGAACCTTTAATATGGATTTTCTTTCAATCCAGACTCTTCGATAGCAACTTCCTCTGATCCATCATATTCAGCAGCAGTTTCCCCATCACACGGCCAAAAGAAAAGCTGAACGGTGAGACGTCACCTGAAAATCCTGAATCGTTCTAATGCTGATTGTTAGAACGATGATTAGGTTCATATAGAATGTGAACACGGTTCATGTAGGACGGAGTTACTTTAACTTCATGTTCAATTAACATAAGATGTTTAAATTTAACTATAAATATCTCAGAGACTCTTTTCATGTGACAGCCTCTAACATACACATTTTAATGACTTTTCAACAGGTACATTGTAATTGTTACGTTAATTGAAAGTAACACGCAGCTCAGCCATTTCACTAAACTGCAAACGGCTGCATGACATTTCATCTCCATGTGAATACAGCTGTTCCAGGAAGGCCTTACAGAATATTATGACCAAAGATCAGCAATATGTAATTTATAGAAGAATGTACTTTTTTTTTTGCATATTATACTTATCTTATACTTTCATTACGTTGTGAAAGTATGAGATGGATAATCTGTGTACAAAAAAATTAAAATAAAAATTGAGCGTCTCTGCCTTTCCTTATGGTTCTGCTGTCATCTGAACAAATAAATTGCTCAGAAACTACCAATCACAACCTGGAGGAAGGTTTCAGCACCATCAATTGTGTGTACGCGCTGCTCAGGGGTGCGTACAGAAGGCTAGAATGATAAGCCAAGTTAGCACAGATATACAGTTTTTCTGTCATGTTAGTTGTTTCTCCACCATTAACACATTAACAATGCATACTCAAGTTGATTAACAACAATAAACTCATTCTCCTGTTCTTGATTGGTTGTTTTTGATCATGTGCTGTTCATTTCTTCAGACAGCAAAAGCACAGGAAGGAGGTAGAACAGATCGATCTTTTCACAGATGACCCGAGAGGGATCTGATCATATTAAACTGTCATTAGATGGTGATAATTTTATGAAGAAAACAGGTTTTTGTAAAAGTTGCATACTGCAGCTTTAAACCTGCCACAGAGCTCTGATCAATCAAACATGGCTGCCCACATTAGCTAATACGACTAGCACCAATTTTTTCCATCAGTGCTCAGTTCAACCTGACTCACTTCGTCTACCATTACAACCACCTCAATGTGGGTTCGGTCGTCATGACGAGACGACTTAAATAACGAGGTGCTGTCTCGTCGGCCATCAAGCAGAAAAATGTCTGGACCTGGTTGTTGGACCACTGTGTTCACTTCAGAGTTGCCAACATGCTTCGGGCTTGGAATACATTCAGTCATCAAGGAGGCTTTTAAACTCGCCTGGTTTGATTCTAGTAACCAAGTCGATCTCGTGAATCAACTAGTGAACAACAAACGGTGCCAATAAATTTCCCTTTTTTTTTCAGAAAACTAATTAAAAATGCTGATGCGTATTAGCAGAGCACGCTGCCTTTCTCTTTTAAATTCGTGTGTGAATGGTGGGCAGGGCCAGGAGCTGACTCAGCTTTCAGCTGGGGGATCCATGTCCTCTGCTTCAGAGGCGACACCAACAGACAACGCTAGAAGCCGTCTGCTAGCAGGCTTAGGAATACCAACTTCCTCTGAAAAGGCTTAATGCAAACTTTAAAAATCAAAAATACATCTAACTTTTTAATTTTTTTTTCTTTCTGTAGATGTTTGTCATTTTAAATGCTGTAATTCTGCCCGTTCTGATTTGCTGAAGACGTTCCAATGACAGATTGTTTCATTTATAACGTGGGAAAAATGTCATTTAGAAAGTAGTATTTTTCATCAATATGAAGGGGTTATTAACTTAAAACAAGCTCCTACATCTTACTGAAAGTTACTTTTAAATTAGTTTTGTCTTCTGTCAGGTGTACCAAGACATTTGTATTAGAAACTAGACTAAAGTACTGGGTGAGATCTTGTCTTTTTGCAGTGAAGCTAACTAAATGCAACTAACTCATTTTAGATTTCTAGTGGAGACAAAAACAGAAAAGACAACTGGCTGGGTTGGACCGGTTTGGGAATAATCCTGGAAACTTTGCTGGGTGTTTGTGATAGAAGCAAAGAATCAGCAAAGGATGGACCCGGAGCTGAATGGCTGATTGTCATGCTGCTGAGTCTTAGAAAGGCAGGGCGGGTATTGTGATGCAAACATGCTCAGATAGAGTGGGGGAAGTGTGTGGGGGAAGTGTGTGCGAGTGTGTGTGCGAATGTGTGTGCGTGCGTATGTGTGATTGGGCCTAATGTGATCTGCAAGGTGCGTCTCTGTAGAGAGATCTTATCATTTTTCTGTGTTGGTCTTTTTATACGTGACCTCAACTACAACAACTGCCACATGTAAAATGCAGACAAATACCTTGATTTTAGAATCAATTAACAAAAATAGCAGGTCTCAACTTGGAACAGAAACACTGTTATGGTGTAAACTTCATATAAGAACTCAAGCAGCATGTTTCCCAAAAACATTTTGTCCTAGTGCCAAAACTTATTATGGAAATTGCTGTGTTTCCATTGAGTGAAATTATTTTCTTAATGTCAAATCACCAAATTATATGGTCGATGGAAACACAACTTCTCACTCTTTACCCTACAATTTACACTGAATATACTTGAGCATTTTTATTATTATTTATCTTTCTATGTATTTCTGATGAAACCCGATTATAAACTAATGTTACTGTACATAAGTAGCGTATGGTTGGGTAATATGAAGGAGAGCCAGAAGAAATGACATTGCGTGGGTAGATACAGCCAAGCTGTCTCTGAATGAATCAGTTATTATAACACTCAACAAGATGACATAATAATCATTAGAAGGTACAACTCTGGGATAAAGGCTGTGGTTTCAATTTTTTTTTTTTTTTTTTTTTGTTGTCGTTCAAAGATATGAATACAGACATTATGTTTACTGTTGATTATTTCCGAAAGAAAAATTGTGCAAGAGAAAGCAAAAGTCTCGAGTCAACATTATTTCTTTGTATTTAAGGAGACATTTTTTATTTATTTGAACTTTCTTTATAAATTTGGCTCTTTTTTTTTTTCCACAAATTTGGAGTTTTTCTCTGATCCATTCAGATCTGAGAGAACTCCTAAACTTATCAGGAACCAGAACATAAAACCTCAGAACTAACCAGCTTTAAAGTGGATCTTTATCCACAGCCACAAAGAAAAATGACTCCTTTTACAGAATCGATGGAAACTTAAAGATGTGGTGGAGGGATGCATCTCTCATGTCCTGCTTCAGATGTAAAAACCTTGAATATATGATTTTCTAATTAGTAAATTTGCAGTCTTCACCACAGTTTGTCTTCTTGGCAAAAAGCTGAGTTTAAATCTTAACATCAGAGTCCTGTGATCCACATTAAGCATCAGGTAAGCGGTTAGAGTTTACCTGTGTAGTAAAGGAGACATGGCACGGCCACCAGAACTTCAACACCCAGAATGCTGAGCATCACAGAGGCGTGGATCATCTGCGGTAACCTCAGAGCCAGGAGCAGCAGCAGCAGAACATTACCTGGCACACAAAGAAACACAAGCGCTTTAGTGCCATCTTGTGGAGAAATATACCCTTTACAGAAAATTATAAATATTCATATATTGAGATGGACTGGCGACCTGTCCAGGGTGACCCCATCTCTCTCCCGTTGACCCTGGAGTTAGGCACCAGCATCCCTCCAGATCCCAGTGGGATTAGGGTGTAAGAAAATGGATGGATGGATGGATATAGTGCAAGTTTAGATTTTATTTATTTATTAAAATTTTTTACCAGCTCCTTAAATGTCTCCTTAAATACATCTTTCATAACTTTTATTACACTTCCCAATTTTATGCGATGTTGTGTTGGTCTACACTACATAAAATACCAATGTAGAAATATTACAGTGAAATTTGTGGTTGTGTTGTAAAAAAAAAAAAAAAAAAAAAAAGGAAACGTCTTAATTGGTGTGAAAGCACCATCAGTGTTTCCATTAACCATAGAATTGTGCAACTTGAAATTACAAAACTAAACTCAATGTGAACACGCAAATTTCAACAACTCAAACTCGATAAAAAGACTTTGCACCAGGATGAGGTGGTTTTCCAACTGTATGGAAAAAGATGTGCTGTATTTGGTACAGCTGCAATGGAAACACTTTTTCACATCACACTAGACAAGTGATCAACAGCTGGATGTTACTATTAGACGTGTCCTCTGTTTGGCTGATAGATGATGAGTGCTAGTGCCATGGATAAGTTATGAATATATCTTACTTAGCTGTTTTACATCGTGATTTCTAATGACTTATTTCAAGAACAAGCTTATCCATGTGCAATTTTAATTCAGTTTCTTGTTTATTGTAGTCACTGCAATAGCAAAATTGTGGTTTTTCGACATCAGCATATCATAGACAAAGATTTGCTCACACCTGTAATGAAAACGCAGCTACAGAGAGCTGTGTGTCGTCCCACCTGTTGAATGTATGACGAGCGGCAGCTGCTTGAGCCTCTGTGTCCGTCTGTAGAAGCTCAGATATCCCCGGCTGCGGACGCGGCTGTGGTGGTGGTGCATCCAGACGGTGAGCAGCAGCATCAGCACCCACAGGAACACCTTCCCGAACACGATGACGCTGTCGCCCCGCACACTGCCCAAAATACGCAAGCACACCTCCTCCTGGCCGAACTTCAGCACGCACAGCACGCCCACACACAACGACAGCACCACGTACACAACCTGAGCACATCGAGACAACAGACGCAGAAAGCGGTTTAAGATGAGGAATGTTGTAACGGCAATGTAAAACACAAACTATAATAACAGAAAGGTAATAAATGTGTGCATAACGTACGTGCAATAGAGACAGGAAACCAGCAGGACAGGCTGTTGGCACAGACTGAAACTCTCTCCTCATGGCAGACTGGAGGGCATCAGCGGAGATCAGAGGCCCGTCCACCAGAGAGTCCTCCTCTGTGCTCAGCGTCATGTCTGCTGACGAGCCTGCCAGCTGGAGGAGGATGCCATCTTGGTCAAGAAAAAATGCTTTTTTCCTCTTTTATTTTAAAGGTTTTTGGGGGCACTCGCTGCCTTTATTTTTCAGCGTGAAGGAAGAAGTCATGCAGTCTCAAGGTTGGGAATCAAACCCCAGACTGCTATGTTCAAGACTAATGGCTTCCATACATTTAATACCCACTCCACCACTACACCACATGACGAACTGGCCTGTCATGATAACACATTTTGCTGGGCGATAAATAGGCTTAGGAGTTATTGCGATAAACAATAATATTGTTGTTTTGAGATCATTTTCACAAAGAGTAGGAGTTTCTTAAAAAGCCAAGTGCCCAATTTCAATGTGCTAATTTGCCAATTTATTTTAAGTCATGTTTGATATATGTAGCATTTTTATAACCACTGGAACTAACAGAAACTTGATTGTGCTACAAAATGGCACTTGGTGCCTACAGAATACCACCCCTTTAACTGCAGCCTTCAGATTGTCTGCATTGTTGGATCTGGTATCTGATCTTCCTCCTTATCTACAGATCTGTAGATTGAGGCCTGGTCAGTGACCTGGCCAATCAAACACTGACATTATGGTAATTAAAACCAGTGTGGGCATTTCTGACTGAGAACATGTCATGGCTTCCCAACCATCCCCAGAATGTAGAAACTTCTTTGATCCTCCTGATCCTGATTTCAAAGAGTTATCTTGATCAACCTTTACTACTGGCTCTGCGAACAGCTCATGTTTTATGAATCTCCGCCTGATTCTGGCTTTGCTTCACAATAATGATAAAACTATACACTAAACATTCATGAATGCTGAAGGAGCCCCAATCTAGTATTAAGTCAATATTCTGCAAACTAACAATCTTTCCAGTCGACTGACATTTTTGATTTGGACACTTGGATGGACATTTTTCTGAGAAACTGAATTTGAGCTTTTTGTTAGTTGAGCGCTCTAATAATCAGCATTTAAGGAAAATGTATGACTGGGTGTCTGAGTAAGACTGAACGTATTCAGACTGATATTAGGTTATAGGCGCTAGTAAAATTGAACCTCGACATTAGCCTTAAAAATGAGCCGGAAATGACAGATAAACGACAAAGAAAGCGGGTTACAGATCCTTGTGGGTTCTTCCAGAATGTAAACATAGAGTTAATGAAAACTTACTGCCTCAACGAGCCTGAAATTCACCCTGATGTTTACAACTGACAGGTCGAACTAGCTAACCAGCTCTAAGGGTATCTGACGACAGCTAGCCGTTGACATGGCAACCAGTGACCGTAAAACGACAGGTTACTTACTGTATGAAGAGCAGGTCTCGCTGACTCCATGAGCTTAGAGTATGTGAAAGATCATAAAACAGACCAAAAACACACATCTGTGGGTAACAACATACTTCTTCCTGATTTTTATTGGCGGTGGGAAAAGCATTACCGCCACCAACAGGTAAGGAGTTGGGTCTACATGACTCAACAAAAACAAAAAAAAAACCACGACTGACTACTGCTATATACATACATACAAATCATATTAATTGGTTTCTCTAAAATCTCCTTAGGTGTTAGTGTGTGCGTGCATGTTTGTTTGTCCTGTGTTGCCCTGGCGATCTGTCCAGGGTGTCCCCCGCCTCTCGTCCGAAATGTCTTGCTGGAGAGAGGCAGGTCGCCCTCAGTCAGAGGACATGAAAGCCAACGTGACAGAAAGTGAAAACTTGTTTCACTGCATTAATATCAGCCTTTTTCACTTCTCTACACACAACTACTGTAAAGTCACTACTTTAGGTCCAACAAAATGAAGGAAAGTAGACAAAAGCACACCAGATGAAACTGTTTTATTGATAAACATACACTTGTTATAAAAGACAATCAGAGCTTTGTTGCACTGAGGGCCAACATGGCTGTGAGGTGGTTACACCAAGCTCAGACAGAGGAAAGAATAAATCTGTGGAGAGGCAGCGCTTAGACAAAATAGAAGAAGTTTCAGGACATTTTCATTCGCCAGAAAATAATTAACTTCATGTCACTAAGAAGAGAGAGGGTTATTTGGGGAAGTGGTGATTCTTCAGACATTATTTGCTGGTATATAACTGTACTTTGAATCAAATCACACACACAACAGTTCTATATCAGGCATGCACCCACTCACACACATTGTGCCTAGACCCAAAGGTCAAACTGAGTGTACAACACCTCGTCTTTGCATTCGTTACATAAGGCACTGATTCAGATGCACTCTGGGAAGAAAGTGAAGCTAAAACATCAAAAACGGGAAAATACTGTGAGTAATTATTCAACACTAACATGCAGAGCCATTTTTGTCAAATGAAATTTGAAGAGCAGTTTCTGTAAGTTAAAAAGGATTGTAAAACATTAAAATGTTTAGAATGGTGTCAAAACAAAACTAAAGGCTCACTGTCCTCCTGAGAAAACACCACAATAACTTATATATGTTTTCATCATGCAAAACTGTAAACACAAAACCAAAATCATGTGTTAAAAGTTAGGAGTAAGGCATTACAATCATCAAGCTACTTTAGGTTATTCAATTTGAATCACCTTGCATCACATTTGGAAATAATGGAGTCGGATCAGTCCAAAAGCAGGATTTAAGGGGCCAACATTTAATGTTCAGCTTAAGGGTTTAGCGTGTAACGAAGGAAAGTTCAGGCATAGATGTACAAACCCCTAAATGTGTTTTTTTCCCCCATGAATACATCAATGCCAGTCACATTAAAAACAGGCGTTTACATGTGTACAGTTAAGAAGTACATCAAAAGTACGTCAAGAGGTTCAGTCCAGTTAAAAAATAAAACAAAGCAAAAAGAGTCTGTTGTTTGTGCAATTCAGAGTAAAAACAAAATATTCCAGAGCTTCCAGGCTTTTCCCCAACAGCCAGACTCATGGTTACAGTACTGGAGTTTATCCCGTCAGTGCCTCCAGTGTTGTAGTTCCAGTTAATCACGTGGTTCTTATAGAGGAGTGGGCTGACCTCTGCCTGCAAAAAGTCAGAAGTTTTGTTTCTGTACTGTTGTCTGCAGCAAAAGGATGTAAATTTCAAATCTGAATGGATTGAAAAACATGACGTCATGTTTTTCTAGTCGTGCCTCTAATCTTTTTATATATATGAAAGCCATTATTTAGACTGTGGTAGGAAGCCGGAGCGCCCGGAGAGAAACCTGCAAATTTCTTTTTGATATGTCATTCATGAAATTTAATTACAAAATGTATGACTGACATTTTGTCATTGCATGTCAGAAATACATTGAATTATTTCTGAGCCTTTATTCTGAAATAAACGCTCTTGGGAAGAGAGTTATGAGAGAAGGGATTCAAACCCAGGACTTTGTTGCTGCAAGGCATCAGTTCTTCCAACTGAGCCACTGTGCAACCGTTTGGTTCACAAAATTAATGTTTTATTCACATTTAAGGAGAATTTAGAGGCCAATTACCCAAACAGTCATGATTTGAGACTGTGGCAGGAAGCCGGAGCGCCCGGAGAGAAACCTGCAAACAGGAAACCTGTCTTATCTTTTTACCCAACGATCCCAGAAAATTTTCATCAACTAATTTAGAAATTTCTAGCTCCTCTCAGCTTTAACGCTGTTGAGAGGAGGGGCTGGAGACACTGTTCATTTCAGATCCATCTTACATTTTGCTGCTCTTCCTCTTTTCTTTCTCATATATGAAGAGAAAACCTCTCCTGTTCATGTCTTCACTGCAGACAGCCGCTGCAGTGAAGACATGATCGTCCATGGCCTTCACCACCTGTGGTCCGTGGGGCAAGCAAGTGTAGAAGTTGTTTTGGTCGGTACCACTACAGATGACAGAGGACAACTTATATTGCTCTGGTCCATGCTCTCCCGGGACTGTGAGGGACTGGTTGGGGGTGACTTTCTGGAACTGCCTTAGTCTGGCTGACTGCGGCAGGTGAAAGACCAACACGTTGTTGTTGGTCAGGCAGTGCTTATAAGTCAGCCCTGCTCCACAGCCAGGACAAATTGTTTTGAGCCCGAATGCCAACCAGCGGCTAAAAAGTTTTGCAATGTCGTCCCCTGAACAAGGTGTTGGAAGTTCAATTAGGGGACCATTACTCAAGAGCTCTAAACAATTTGCCTGGCATATGGAGCAGCTGCTCTGACTGAACAACTCCGTGTCGGTCTGTCCACCAAACGAGTCCAGCCAGACTAAGACCAGTTCTATCAACGATCGTATATCAAGTTCTCCTCCCCTTCCCAGTCCCTTCGCTGCCAGCTCCTGTAGGACCGGCACTATCTCTGATGGAGAAACGTGTTTGCCCGGGTTTCTAATTGTTGAAAGGATCAATGCAGAGCAGGACGGAATCGGCGACGCCTCCAAGAAAATCTTCTCCTGAGCGAGACAACGCTTCGTCTCGCTCAGATTCAGGATGGAATGTATCGCAGCGTTCACCCAGCTGTTGTTAAACTCATTCGGGAACTTACAAAAGTTGTCAGCAAGGTCCCTGTTGTCTTCTCTGTTGTCCTGTGGCGCTTCTGTCATTTCTCGTGGTTGTCCGGCCAAACCATTTCCTCCAAAGGTCAACGTCCCCCTCCCGGGTCCGTTGATTCTTTTGGAGTGTAACTTGCATTGTCCCCAACGACATTGCTCTCATCCTCAGAGAGAACTACCCCAGCCGGGGTAGAGCTTTCTGAGGGTGAGAGGGCTACCCCAGCCGGGGTAGCCTCGTCGTTGGGGACCCTCACAGACTCAGTGGCAGAAGAAACCTTCCCCGCCGGGTCGGTTTCTTCCATGTCCATGGTACTGAGATTCAAATCTGAGTCCGATGCGCTGAAATAGTCGAACATTTTCTGCATGCCGGTTGTGACCACATAGCCGAGTCCCCAGCCAAGTGGCAGAGCAAACGGCACTAGTGCATGAGAAAAATTAAACATTTTGAAGAAAGACTAAGTGTGGAATCAAGGAGAGGTCTGGATCGTGAATGTTCAATGTCTTGAGATTCCAATGTTTAAAGGTTCAGAACATCTTTGATCTATTGTGATGTATTTGATGTCATCTATGACCTCATCAATGAACTCACTGTAGTTCTGTGGCACGGTCTTTCTTCTGATCATTGCTATGGAAACGATCCATGACACAAATTATAGATCAGGGGTCACCAACCCGGTCGCCCGCAGGGACCTTGTCAGCTACAAGGTCCCTGTAGCTGACAAGGGACTATAATGGCTATTTTTACTTCTAAAAATAGCCATTATCATTAGGGAGCACTAACAAAAAATAATTTAATTAAATGTTTTCACATTGAAGTTATGACGTATGTTTAGATTTAGAGTTCAAAAGAGGGAAATGATAAAAACGTTTAAAATAAATTGCTTTATGCATAAAACTCTTTCCTGCTGTTAAAGTTCAGAACTGCGCGCAGGCGCATGCAGGAAACTATTGGAGAGCAGCAGTTTCCCTTTAAGTAAAGAAAGAAAAGACTAACTTCTGGAGTTTTTATTATTTAACTCTATTTACAATTAACAAAATTGTGAAGAAAAAATAAATAAATTGTGCCAAAATATCTTATTCGTAGCACACATCGCAACACCTGAACCTGGGAATCAACGCCGTCCTCTTTCCGTGAACCACATGGAGAGGCTTCGCTTCATGTCTTTATTATTTAGCATCGTCTGGAAAAAAGTCCGCTGCTCTTGTGGTTTAGGCTTGTGCTTATTTTTGTGCATTGGAGAGGTGCTTGTGCTCTTGCAGGTCAGGTGCAGTGATAGTTTTATTTTTTAGACATCTGCTGGTGTCAGCCAGCGGGTGACCCGCCAGCTGTTCGGTTCACGAAACCACAAAAAAAGCTAATAAACCGGCGACCCGCCAGAACCGCGCAGACTGTCAGAAGTTCAGGCTGAACTTAGAACAATGGGAGGTTCAAACCCAACTCGTTCATTTTTAGCTTGCATTAAAACGCAAAGCCATGAAATAAACAAAAGCAAACTGACCAATAAGACTTGGGCTTTGGGGTTCCCCACCTCACCCCTCAGACTGACACAGCTGTGTGTGTATAATATCTTTTTACACAAAAGATATTTTATTTTCCACAATTTTGCTAATAGAACAGATGGTTAGATAATAAAACAATAACTATTCTTTTTTATTTAAAGGAAAATTTCAAGGTACTCAGTGCTGCAGTGCTGTACAGCTGCAGGTGTTACTGCAACAATCCATCAGTTTGCTTTTGTTTATTTCAGTCACTTGTGGCCAGTTTAGAATCACAGAGAAAATGGAATCAAACTTAAAACTCCGTGAGCTAAGAACGTTTGATCACATAATAGCAATTAACCATAGCTGCCATGGTAAATTATTACTGATAACTATTGTGAGTGGTCCTGACATTAATATTAGTATTATCCTATATATATATATATATATTGCTCAAAAAAATAAAGGGAACACTCAAACAACACAATATAACTCCAAGTACATCAAACTTCTGTGAAATCAAACTGTCCACTTAGGAAGCAACACTGATCAACAGTGAAAGACAACACTGATCTGATCTCATAGTGCGATGGTAACATTTAGTCAAACAATGAAGGCTGTGCTGCGTCTTATCAAGCACATATACAGCTACTGGATTTTATTATACTTTACTATATTGTTATATTGTTACTATATACATCTTGTTAATAAATTTTTAAGGTGATTTTTTTCCCTCTGAAACCAAAAGTCAAAGTGCTGAAACCAGTGTGTGTGTGTGTGTGTGTGATCAATGTGAATGTTTTCCCACCTCGAGATGCGATGTAGCACTCATAACAGCTCAGCAGTCCGTTCCGAATCCTGACGTCGGTCCCTGCTGTAGCGTCACCCAGTTGCCCTTTGCATACGCCACACTGAAAGATTAGATATTTTTTATTTTTCATCTTCTTCTTGGATGACCAAGTCAAACATTTTTCCTGCGAGGCTAAATCCTGTTTCAGTTCTAGAAGCAAAACGTCCAGACTGTATCTGTTGACTAGTGGTCAAAAGGCTTTCAAGCTCTTCAAAATGTAGTTTTTAGGAGCAAATTTAGGCTTAATCCAATCACCCTCTCTATCCCTACCTCTGTCCATTTGGACCTGCAGAGAACACACCTTAAAACACTGCATGTGGAAAAACAGGCCCAGAGTGTCAATGATCATAGCAGCTCCTCTTCCCAGAGGTTTGGAGCAGCCTGAACAAAGTCGCTTCCCACTGACACACCTGAAACAAACACAGGAAGAAAACGGCGGGCTTGACCTGCTGACGCCTGGACGTCTTCACGTGTCGGTGTGTGAACATTATTTACCTGCTGGGAGACGCAGGCTGAGGTGCTGAAGGGTTACCTGCTACAGCATCATCCTGGTTACCTGCTACAGCATCATGTGATCCTGATCTGAATTACATTTGGAAAGCAGGAAGTTTTGTCACATTCAGTCTTTGATGACTGTGAACCACCAAGTTCAGTCATCAAATACGAGCTTCTTGTATTTTCTGTGCATGTATTTCATAGATCTTCCTTAAAGATTTCAGGATGTCTGCTCTGCTTTTAAAAGGTTACATGTTAATTATTTTACAACCTGGTAAAGATTATTATATTCTCATATGTGAAAATACTGTAATAAACTCAGAGAGGGTGCACTTCATGTTTACCGTGACTTGAGGCAAACACTATTACATGATTGTGTAATAGTGTTTTATCATTTAACATAATAAATCTGCATTTATCATGTTTATGTTCACCTTTTGACATTTTGTGTCTGGTTGGTCTGAGGGCTGCGGTCCAGAGATGACGTCTTCAACATTTCCTGTTTCTGTGGGAGCTGTTCATCACATCCAGTGTCTAGCAGAAACACACATCATCACGTCTCTCGTTCACTGCGGTTCACACAAACACGTGGACATAGTCCTGAGCGTGTGTGCTTTACTCTCACCCTGGAAAAAATGAAGCTTCGATGCGTGCTGGTCCTCACTTCCTGTGTGGATTTTCTGTCCGTTCTGCTGCAGATACACGTTTCCTCTGACTGCGGCGTTGTTGTTTTCCTCGGCAGTAAAAGGCGCTGCGGCCGTGCGCTCAAGCTGCCTCTGCACTGAGGCCGAGGGACTGAGAGGGGCTACCGTCTCTTCTAAAATTCGTCTTTCCTGGACAAATAACACAGACGGAGAACAGAAAGAGGAAAATATTGGATAAACCCACCAAGAAGAAAACAATTTTTGCTTCCAGCGTCTCCATCCATGTGCTTCCACCTCTTCATTGTGCTTCCTCTCCTCCTCCTCCACCTCCAGCTGGGCCTTCTCCCACTCTTTCTTCAGCTTCTCTTGTTCTTTCTGGTATTGTTCCTGATGACAGACACAGTTTATGTTCAACGATAATCATCAAAGGCGAACACTCACTCACTCACACACACAAATGTATCACACAGACATACAGTTCTGGTCCACTTGTCATGGACATGTACATCTCGGTGAGTTTAAGCTTTCCAATATATAAGCAGCTGTTTTTCTAGGATGCAGTAATGATCCAACAAGTAACATTGATGCATTTTTTAAATAAGAACTGAACTGAAAAGATTCAACTGGTTTTCTCTAACACGTACAAGGCCCAATTTCTACATACATTATCAAATATATATTGTTGTAAAAACAAATCAGTTCATAGTGAAATTGTGTTTTTGATATTATAATAACATAGAAATTATAAAAAAAAAAAAAAAAAAAAAATCAGTTCCACTGATGGGGCCCCTTAGCGGCTGCTTAGTTTGCTTTGACTTGGGCTGGCCCCGGGCTAATGTTTACGCAACTGTAGCGACTGACCTCAGATAATACGAAACAAGACATATATGACTAAAAAGAGAAAATATGTTCAAAAGAACAAGAAAACCACCCCTAAAAAACAAATAACATGGACCCAAATGATTCAGTGACAAAGTAGCATTAGCTGCAATTTATATAGAGCGCATGGAAACATTAAAGACAGACAAAAACAGTTATTTGTTTTATGTTGTGATATAATTATAGTACGATGACGTCTTAAGAGCCATAGAAAAAACAGGAGTAAAGTTTCGCCAAAAACCTAAAATTTTCTAGAAAAAGAATTGTAAATCTTTAAACTCCAAAGGTTGAAAATTTGTGAAAAATAACTCAGAAATGTTGAGATTAAGCTCATACATTGTCGAGAATGAACAAAGAAATTTCTTGGCTCTAAAAGTTTAAAATTTGCAAGAAAAAAAACTTTGAAATTTTCTAAAAATAACTTGGAACTTTCTGAGTTTCAAAATTCAAAAATGTTTAGGTTGTGAAACTCAGAAGATGTCCAAAAGTCAAAAATTAGAATCACTGCACCCTAGAAAAAAGCTAAACTAAAAGTCCAATATGAGTTTTGACAGGTCCATCCAGAACATCGTTTCTCTCCTCACGCTGCAGTACCTGTAGGAGGCGCTCCTGCTCCTGCTGCCAGCTTTCCAAGCGCTTACGCTCCTCATTGGGGTCCCAGACCCAGTGATTAACACGTTTAGCCAAGTTCAACATGGGGGTCTCAATCTGACCAGACCCGATCAACAAGCACACCAGCACAAAAAAAACACATGTATACGAAGCAAAAGGGACAGAAAGAGAGGAAAGGTGAGGACACAAGTCTGACTACAGCGACCACTGGAGACAAAAGGTCAGGATGGGGTCAAATCTGAGATGGAGGAGAAACAGAAAGGAAGAAACGAGCTGAAAACGTAGAGATACTTACAGTCACGCTGCTCTCCTCCAGTCCCTCTGTGGAAAGACAAACAGGTTAAACATCCTGACTGCTGGAGGAAACAGTACAAAGTTTTCAAGATGGCTGACAGAGAAGAACAGATTTACCAGAGACACTGGGAGAGTATTCTGGTAAACTGCTGGGTGATGGGACAGGCTGAGGATTCCCTTTCTCTGCTGGCGTCTCAGTTGTTCCATCCTGAGCGTTACATAAAAAAAAGAAAAAGAAAAAAAAAGCTATTAAAGTCAAAAGACTGTCTCCAGGTATTTGCCTCTATCAGAAAGTGAAGCAACAACAGTGAAAGACTAGAACTATGACAGCGCATTAAGGCCATTGTACATAAAAAAAAAGAAGTAAATTTCCACCAATTAAATTCAGAATTTTTACAAAAATGTTCTAGAAAAAAACAAGGAAATTTTTGAGTTTGTCGCACATTTTTCAGCAGAACATTTTTGAGAATAATCTCAAAATTTCAGAGTTTTTCAACTTTTGAAACTCAAATGTCCTTATTTGAGTATTTTTTGGCAGAAATGTACTCCTCCATTTTTTCCCCATCAACAATGGCCCTGACACTCTGTCATTCTAAAACACTTCCTGACCATTGTGGTGATCTTTTCAATATGGTGTTCTTGTTGAGGTTGCCGTTTTCTGTTTATGTAAATGTCTGTTAAAATATCCAAATAGAAACCAGACACCTGCTTTTCATGACAAACCCTCCCAGGGAAGAAATTAAAGTGATATAACATACTGAAGTTGAAGCTAACTAAGTGGTGGAGGAAACAGCTGAGCCTACAGGAGGCTGGAAAATATTCCGCCTCCTCGGTATTCCTTCTGTCTGTCTGTCTTTCCTTATATCATGGAATTTAAACGTTTTGTTCATTTTTACTGAACTACACATTAAACCAACTCAGAGCTGTTTAGTGCCTTGCAGAAACATTTATACGCTCTGAACCTTTAACCTTGTTTTTCTTATATAGCATGAGCTGATACTGATCCACACTGACTGAACACTTTACTTTTTTAAACACAGACATAAACGTACTGAACAACTAATTGATTTGAAAACATCTTTACTAGTACATCACATTTAAATACACCGGTAGCTTTATAAGCTTTGTTTCTGCTCCCAACTTATTAAAACACATTCAACAATCTACTTGAAATTATAAAACTGTAGAAAAAGCGAGCCTATGAAACTACCTGAGCGTCGTCCTGGACGTCCGGGTGGAGCGGCTCAACGTGGGTCTTTGTAAGTTCTGTCACGATGGTGGTGGTGATGATGCAGTTTCGGCCTGCGATCAGGGAGCTGATGGCGGAGCCTGCAGTCGCAGCTGGCCTTTCGGTCAGTGGAGGTTCCGGCTGCTCTGCGTTGTCCTCTGGGAGATCCGGTTCCTGCATGTGCTGGGAGGAAACAGCTGGGTTTTCCTGTAGCGGATCCGGAAGGGAAGCAAAGTCCTCAGCCATCTCTCCGTTCAGCCGGAGCGAACCGTCCAGCTGACAGGAAACAGAACAGCAGTTAGCATTCACACAATACATCTTTGATGCAGGCTTTTAAATGAGCAGCTGATTTTATGCTAAAATTATAAAAAAAAAAAAAAAAACACATGTTCTTTACAGGTTATTACAAATGTAATTTTTTCTTTTATGAAAGATAATAAATGTTGAAACAAAGCTTCCAGGTTTCAGATCTTCATAACTATTTATATTGATAATTACTATTTAGATTTGTGTTTTAAATATCTGAAATTCTGCCAAACCTTTTCTGTTTTATCCAGTTTTCACTCCACGTTTTTTACTTTTAAGCAGTTATGAAGAACAGTAGCAAAACCTGAAACTGCTGCCGCACAAGTTACTCAACAAGTGGTTGAGTGAGTGAGTTAGCTGATGCCTCCAGCCTTGCTTAGCTCACTGTGAGAGGCGGGGCAGCTAAAGACTGTCTTCTGCCTACATCTCTCAGATATATATTGTTATCAATTTAGTGTCCAGCCCTGCTGTAAATCCATCTAAATAAATATATTTTTTAATGTTCTATCATTTAGTTGATCTGGATGTTCGGCAGGACTTGGTGAAAAATAAAATTGTCGTCAGAATCTTATCAAAATCAGAAAACTCATGGCCTTCAATCAAACTCCAATGATGCTGAAATCGTTTTCCTAACCAATGTGTTTGGTTTTCTGTTGAATTGTGCAGAATCAGTCTCACATTTCGGGTGAAAAAGGCAATAAAGTAATTTACTAGCATCTCATTTTTGTGTCAAAAACATATCAACAGTCCTGAGACTCACAGGATGAGACGACAGAAATGCAGTGCTCCTACCTGTTGGAACTCCGCATGTTTGTGTTCAGGAGGAGAACACCTGGGCGGGCAGTAGGGTTTGGCCGCCAGCAGGGGGAGTGGTCTGGAGGGTGCAGATGGAAGGGAGGGGAGTTTGTGTTTGAGTTGAGGTGCAGCAGCAGGTTGAGTGGGGGACTGAGGGGCTCCTGGGTCTGGCTGATTCTTATGCTCATCACGAGGGTCTGTCAGGGGGGAGAGGGACTCAGGAAGCTGCTCTGGCTGGAGCTTCTCACTGTGTGAGTTTGTGTCTTTGAGTTGAAGAACATCTGGTGCAGAAGAGCTGCTGAGGTTCACATCAGACTGATGTTTTTCATGGCTGTCCTCTGTCTGTCCACGGCGTTCCTGTTCGGTGAGACCGTCTATGTCCTGCTGGTCTGGATGCTCCAGCCTCCCTGAGTCATCGGTGCCTAACGTCTGGCTGTGCTCCTGCTCTGTCTGGTTCAGGAACTGGTTAGATTTGTTAGTGCTTCTGGGCAGCTTCAGGCTGTCCAGTGTTGCATCGCTGATGGTGAAACGGAGGGCATAGCGCTGTAAAACCAAAGCCGCCTCCTCTGGAGTCGCTGCCTGTCTGTATGCTTCACACAGCTCAGCTTCCCTGCGTTCTCTGAAAAACAGGAGCCAAGACAATTTAAAGGGACAGTAGTATGTGTTTTCCAGGCACATACTGTCATCTTATAGCACAATCATGTTCCTACTTCTTCAGATGTTATATAAATTAAGACTTAAACATTTTCTTATTTTGTGATTTAAAGCCTTGAAACTAGGTCTCTGTCTCTTTAAGAAACTCCTACTCTTTCTGAGACTCCCCCATCAGGAAGTAATCACAACATGGCTCCTCTATTAACTGTTTAGCAATGTTTTTACCAGCGTTGCACTGAGAAGTAGCTCCTATAATGAGCTCAGCAGATGCTCAGTTCCACCAGTTGTTCGCTAATTGCTGTTGGCTAGTCTGAAGGAGCTGAATGGGGACAAATAGGGAAGTATTGCTTGGAAACTCCAGCTCTGAAGAGGAGCTTCATCCTCAAAAGTAGTACTATATCCACCCAGGCATTTTGCCCAATTCAATGGTTACCATGGAGATCAAAGAATTTCTCAAATATACATGAATGAATCAAGGCAACAGTCCAGCAATGTTTTTGAAGAGGGAATAAGATTAGAACATAATCTAATTCTAATATAAAGAATTAGATTACAGAATAAATTTTCTGTTTTTCCTTCATTCACTGCAGTTACTCACAGTGGATAGAGTATCCAGGAATTTTACTTAAGAGTAAAAGGTACAGTGTTGGAAAGCTACTCTTGAATATACAGTTTTTTCCAAAGTGTTACTCAGGTAAATGTAACTAGTTGCAACCCAAATCTGGCTGTAAATGTGCTCCTCTCATGTTTAAGGTAAAACTATCTTACACTTACTTCTCCTCCACGATCTCCTTGTAAGTCTTAATGCTCTTCCTCTTATTGCCGTCCACCCCGTTCCCCTTCATCCTCTTCTCCATCCTCTTTCTCTCCTCCTCCTTTTTAATCAGCTCCTGTGATGCACTGCGGCGGCGGTTCTTCCAGCGGGCCAGGTCCTGAGACAAAAGTTCACATTGTCCTTCAGTTTCAGTCTGCCGATCGCTACCTGACGCACGCCGTTTCAGGACAAGAAGAGCCTCACATCCTGCCAATGGTCCTCCTCTTCCACGAAAGCGTTGTACTGCTGGTGCATGCGTTCATATCGCGACGGGCTCAGTGAAGGGAAGTGTCCCGCCTCATCCTCGTTGGCCATGTCTCCCATACTGACACTCCTGGAAATGGAAAATAAAAGCAAAAAACACTGAGGATATAGTCTGAAAAAAATCACACGTGTTGGTTTTTCTTGTGTTGCACACAGTTTGGAGCGATGTGTCGAGTGCGTTGACAAACAATATGCAGTCCATACTTAAAAAGCAGCATGCAAAACAAAAAATGGTACTGAACAACAGAAACAGCAGGCAAATAGGGAAGTATTGCTATACTTCCCCCATCAAAAAACAAAGCAGCAAGACATATTTTAAGCAATTTACTGATTCTAATAATCACAATCAGCTTCAGGTCTATAAATATATAAAACACTGAGTTACAAAAAGATTTATTTGGAAGTTGTCTACGTTTTTTCCACAGCTTAATTCGAAAATGACGTCCATTTTTCTCAATCAGGTCAGGTATTTATTCAAATGTCATTTAGAAAAATCTGATACGCTGAAAGAATTTTTGACATTTTTGTGACATTATCAGTTCATTTCCATTCATATTTTTCATCCAAAAAAGGTTTTAGGAGAAAAAAATAGTTTTCTAACATAGTGTATAAAATAAATGTAATAAACTTGGATTTCTGTAAATTGAATAATAAGCACTAATAAGGGTAAGTACATGTAAATTGAACATTACATTGTGTAAAATTCTCCGTCTCTTTTCTGTTCTGATGGAATCTCTCCTCCTGCTCATCACTCATAGGTCCAGATTCTCAGGAAATCGATCCATAAGTGGTAACAAGTCATGCATTTTGATGCTCATGTTGCGCCATAGTCCAGAAAATTGACCTGATTGCGCAAAACCAATGCAATTTTTTCATTCAGCATATGAAAACAGTTGAAAAACCCCAGACAATTTTTTTTTCTGTTAACTTATGTGATCCATCCGTCTGTCATTCAACTGTCTCCAGCTGGGTTTCCATTAACCGTAAAATTGCACAAATTGAAATGACTGTGTTTTTTCCATTAGCAAATTATTTTAGTTATAAGAACTTACTGACTTAAACAAGCGTCTATATCATGCTGAAAAGTTCCAAGGTATTTGCACAAGTAACTTGAGGAAAATTACTAAGATCTTGGGTTTTGACTAAATGAATCAAATATTGTGGCCAGTGGTAGAAATGCTCAGTGAGATGTGAACAGGCATGAACATGATTCTAGGACATTTGGGTGTTGCAAACAGCCTTTGCAGTTTGTTAACCAACAGGTTGATATGCAGGCCATGCATATGTCGCCATGCACGACGTCAGTGAGAGCGAGTCGGTGAAACTTACTCGTTGTCTAAGAGAAAAGCCACTCGTCGGCTCACCCTATAACAGCAGCAGAGAGGAGAGTTTGAGGATAGCAGGAAGGCATGCCTCATGGAAGCAGGTATGCAAGGTGAAAATGAGACAAAGTTCAATTGTTTCTATCATGGATATAAAGACATGACAAGCCGAGCAGAGAGAGCACCTGTGATGTCAGTGCTTCTGTCCTGTTGGTCAAATCAGAGAAAAGATGAAAAATCAAATATTTCTCTCACATCATTGGAGGAAGTTTATCCTCCAGCCAGCATGGTTTCTTTTCCCTCCTCATCTTCCCATCCTCGCTTTTCTCCTCCTCTCTCCCCACCTCCACCTGCTCCTCCACCCTCCGGGTGTGAGCCGAGGGAGGACTGGGAGGACATATGAGTGAGGAGGAGGAAGAGGACGGTTCGATCGCATCGATAACAGCTCCATCAGGGACCTGCCTCCCCGCCAGCCCAGGACACGTCGGGCTGGACGGGGCTTTGAAAGGCGGCGCTTCATGTTCCGCTGCTATGGCAACACAGCTGCTGAAACAACGATCCAATGACAGAGCCGGATTAACAGGAAACACATCGACACTCATCTGAACTGCTACCACAGAAACCACCAGTTGATCACCTTGTAGGATAAATTCACTCTGATTTTAAATCATTGCCTTCTGATTTGTTTTGGGCAAATTGGACCTTTCTGTGCTTTCAGCAAAGTAAAAACATTTGTTTGATCCTGACTCAAATACAACAATGAAAACAATTGGAGATTTGAAATTTAGTTGTTAACTAAAATAATGTTCAACTTTACCCTGTCAGTAATTACACTATTTTAATAAAATAATAAAAGCTAATAAAAATCCAATCAATTCAAATAAAAAAAGAAGTTGTTCCTTTCTATTGTCAGCATATGCATGCTGTGGATAAAAGCTTGTTTCAAAGACATTGATTCAACAGAATCAGCAGCAGAAATTCAGCCTGTTGTTACTGCCAAATGTACAGAGGAGGATTAGGACCACTGAAAAAAATAATCTGACTTTTCACATAATGCTGAGTTTGATCTCAAAATCCTGACTTTAATCCTCTGACAACAAAAAAAATAATTATGAGGGAAAAATCAGAATTCTTAGGTTATGGTCAGAAGTCAGAGGGAAAAAAGTCAAAATTCTGAAAAAAGTCGGAATTCTTTTATTTTTTTTAGAGGCCATAATCCACTTCCATGCTCACGGTCTTCACTGATTTATACTATGATATGGACTAAATTTCCACTGAATTTGCCAGATTGGATATGATTAAATTAATTTTTTACTGAACTGAACTGGATATTAGCATATTTAGATTATCTTGATGTAAGACCTAATTTTTGTAATTCATGCAAATACCCAATCAGATAATCACAGACCGTATTGTGAGCATAGTGAACTTATCCTTTAGGAACAGCAGCGGTTTCATTTTGATTCAGTTCTGAAACATTAAACCCAGACAGTTTCACACTGAGCTGAAACCCAGCAGCCAGAGTCATCAAAACCAACGCCAGAGTTAGTGATCCAACAGCTCAAGAGCAGAACCATGTTAGAACTGAAAAGAGCTCACAGATGCCATTAATCCGGCTAATCAGAGATCAGCTATCAAACACTCCTACAGCAAACCATAGCCAGTCAGTTCATTCAGAAATCACCCGGAAACCTTCTGATGTTTCCCTTCAACACACCACATCTGCTGTCAGATATTCTAGTCTTAACTGCAGCAGGTTAGAAACACACCGGCCATGTCTTCATTCCATCTCAGGAAATACCTTCCTCCGTTCATGTCTGTGCTGAGTTTGGACCTGTTGCATGACTGCTTCGCTGCAGTCTCTGAACTGCTGCTGCGTCTGGCCGACCCAGGGACTGGCAGGAACTGATTGAAGCCCTGATTTCCTCTGAAGACGGCCGCTTTCTGGAACGTCCCACTCCTCCGAGCCACCATGTCATCTCTTTCCAGATCGAGGATGTTCTTGTCTCTATCGGACTCATCAGGTTCGCCTTCAGTTAGGGTTGTTGCTCTGATTACTGCAGGCTTCAGTGAGTGGTGAGGCGATTCTTCTGGGATTCTGGGCTGCTGGCTGGCAGCTCTAAAGCAGAACAGTCTGAACTGAAGTAACTAAACACCAACGATGAAGAAGCAGGCAACACTATTCCGGTTAGCGGCTTCAGCACCCTGCTAAGCACAGCAAGCATAAGTTTTCAGCCCACCTGGTACTGATGACCACTTCCTTGTTGCTAGGAGGCACAGCATCAGCAGCAACTTCCCCTCGACTGCTCCGCCCAAACCTGGGCGGAGGCAGGAAACGCCTGAAATCTGCTGAGCCAGCTGTTTGTTTTAGGAAAGCACCTGTCCTCCTGGCCATCATGTCGTCTTTCTGAAGGTCGGGGATCCGCTCCTCTTCCTCTTCTTCTTCGTCTTCTGTCTGTGCTCTCTGCTTGTACAGAGCAAAACGAGCGTCTATCTCAGCGGCAGTAGGGGTGGGTTCGGCGGTCCAGGGTCGGTGTTCCGCAGGGGGAGGGGAGGCTGCACATCCATCTATGACAAAACTATAGCATACAGCAGCAGAGATGGGTGCCTGACCCACAAACTGTCGCAATGATTCGCATAACACGCAAAGAAACGGGTTAAGAGGAGAGCAGGAAGCAGAATAAATAATATGTTCAGCTTCTCCAAATTATGAAAAACTACCTAAAAGTGGAAAAAAACCAAAACAAGTCCAAGAAATGATGCATCTCCTTGAGCTGATACGGATTTAAATGATGTTTGAGGTTAATAATTAAACATATTCTTTCTGGAAATATCCATGCACACACCTTAAAAGCTTGGTATGATGTTGGGAGGTAATTAAGATGGTTAAATAAGGTAGCGTTGCATGACAGCGGCTTGTTTGCATGACACCGGAGTTTCTTACACTGTGTTACACCACATTCTGTGAGCACCGTATTGCGATCGTAAAAGGCACTGTAGCATTTTCACACTATGCTACGCCAAAACCAGCCTAAAACATGCAGGATGCCAGCCCCCGAGCAGCAGATGAATGAAGCACTGAAACCTCGATAAAGTTGTGACACCTCCTTAACAAAGAAAAGAAGTGCAAAGAAGTGAGACAGATAACCTGTAAAAAGATCAATTTCCCTGTGCTGCTACTGTCGTCTCAAGAAAACAACCGATCCCACTCATAAACAACCAATTAGAGTCAGGTGGAGGGTCTTAATCAATCTCGTGAATTTGCTGCTAAATGTGCTAATGGCAAAGAAACAGCTTACTGTTACAGGAAAACCATTTATCTACTGTCATTGGTGGCCATGACTAGCCATGGCCACCGATGCTAGTCATGGCCTTAGCACTAAGGCTAGTTAGACATGCTGGGAATCTAGCCTAGCATGCTAGATTCCCAGCCATGCTAGGCTAACTAGTATGGCTGACTCTCAGGCATGGAAAGATGCTTCATTGTAGCAGAGAGAAAGGTGAGTGTGCACTCCAACATGATTGACAGCGTTAAGACTCGCCTCCTGGCTTTGATTGGTTGATTCAATCACATCACTGGGAGAAAGCAGAGGAGCTTGAGTTTTTTCATATGATCTTTCTCATACCCTACTGTCACAACATAGTAACAATTTTAACAAATGCTTAAAATATGTGTATATTTTTGGAGCTTTAAGACCCATCAGACGCCTGATTCTTCTTATAGTTCTGCATGCGTTCATGCAGCTCTGTTTCCTACTGAAACTACAAGCAGATCAATGCAACGCAGAGCAATTAAGAAGTGCTTTCAAACTACATGAGGTAGTAAAGGGAAATTTGCCATTAGGACCCTGAAACATGACACAATGAGGATAAAAAGCAGTGTCCTGACTACCTAGTCCATGAGTAAAGCAACAGAAAGGGGCCAGTGCTGCTCAGAGCGATGCAGGCTGCTCTGGGTTTGGGCCTCGTCACGTTTGGCCTCGTCCGTACCTGCGATCCCCCTCTGAAAGCTGGAAGCCCAGGTCAGCGGTAGTCATGGCTACCGTTGCTTTGGACTGGAGTCGTCTAAGCGACTCTGGCTCCTCCCCTCCCGACGTGACTGCCTCTGTCGGCTGCTCGATCTCAGTCAGACCCCCAAAGGTCACAACCCTGCCATGATGTCGTCCAGCCTTTGCTGATCCGCTGAGTCCGTAAGTTTTCTGCAGACAAGCCTGACACACGGGGGCTGGCCTATCCTCACTGTAGATGCGGTCTCACAAATTAAGAGAAGGAAACACACGCATTCACACGCATACACAGAGGCACAGGAAGCAGAAGGGGACAGGGCAGAGAAGAAATCATGGGAAAGAAAATTAGACTTTGAAGACAAAAGCTTGATGAGGTTGAAATGTTTAGTTAGACGGGAAGCGGTGGGTGAACGGAGGAGGACAGAGCGTGGAGTCTTCTGTTTGGATCACTTCAGCACACACTCAAACACACTTCACATTTCTATCTCTTCCACTTTTAGGTAGCCGCATTTTCCTCCTCACTGCTGCTCGGCCGGAGCACAAAACACCCTTTATCCTGTTCCTCATGTCGCAATGAGATCAGCATGGAGACAGAAACAAGGCCAGAGCAGTGCGCTCTCTCACGCACACACAAACACGCACAAAGCAGGACCAATTCCCTGCTCCTTTTATACCAGTTGAACAAGAATATAGAGAAGTGAAAATTTCCAATGATAAATAAAATGTAGTTTAGAAAGTTAAAACTTCTGAATGTGTGTCTTTAATAATTACTAACTACATGTTTGGGGTGTAAACAAGACACTGCAGTGGTTATCTTAGAATTAATAATTTCTGTTGATTGATAATGACACAGACGAACACACGTACAATGCATTACGGTGTTGGTTTAATAGAGGTTTTCTCTGGGGGGGAAAAGGAAACTGGAAAAAATCGCATGTCTTCATCAACTGGAAGAAACAAACTTAAGGTGTGAAAACACCCTCTGTCTCACCTGACCTAACGTCCAATTACTCTACATGGTTACATTTGTTCAGGTAGATGGTAACAGAAACTGTTTTCTCCTTCCATGTGATGGTTGTTATGGAAACTTTGCCTCTCAGCATGCCGGTTTTTGCTGCTGTTCTTTGAGATGTGTTCCTCCCTCATTTTTCTAAAATGTTCAGTAAGACATTAAAGTTCAACAAGAAAAGATTTATCAATTTTAAGGCTTTGCTAAGTGTGGAGAGTCTGTATTTGTATGTAGCTAACAGATACTATAATTCACATTTAAGACTCACACTCACTATTAGAGATTTCACATTGCATTCATTTACTGAAGCATTAGCTATTTTTAAAAGTAATTTAACACACACACACGCACACACACACCCACGCATGCACACGCACACATACGCACACACACACACACACACACACACTCACAGATAGGTATGATAGTCATGTGAAAAAAAGAACACCCTACAGCATATTTAAGGTCACTTTAACAACTCTGCAAGTTTCAAATTATATGCTAAAAGTGGTCTTAATAAACCTTCAAACATTGTTATAGGATCTACAGCAGATACTGTCAAGTCTTCTGGAATAATGCTCTTAGAGCAGAGGAGTCTAAACCTGAATTATGTAGATACTTAAGCAGAGGAAATATTGGGTATGAACCAAACAGAGCACCCCAAGGAAAGAAGCATGGAGATCCATGGTTTGGCTGGATCTGGACGGCTCATCATCATACGACCCACCATGAATCTCAGCAGGTATCAGAACAGAGCACCGACTCATACAGGACATCCAGCCAGGACTTCCTGAAAAGTCCTGGACCAATCCAAGCCCACATCTGAATCTCCTTGAGAAACCCTTCAAACATCTCCCAGTTGTAAGTGAGGAGTGGGTCAGACTTTCCTCAGGCTGATGTTAGAGATGGTGGAAGACTATGTATTAGGGAGGTAGGGTGTCCTACATTATTTCTTATCACATGAAGTGGTATTATGTATCTGGTGAGTAAAAAATAATAATTTTTACAATGGTTGTCTGTGATTAATTACTTTCTTTAACTCAAACAATCAAAATAAGGACTAAATTTTGATGTGTTTGTCAACGTTTCTTTTGAAAAACTGATTGATTTAGTGGGGTGTCCTAACTTTTTCACCTGACAGTACATCCCCGACATACAGCACTGAACTACTCTCACTCATAAAGGCAGTGTGTTTGGCACCTTGGTTCAGTCATCCTGAGCCTCTCCCACTTCTCTACGTCAGACGGACTCATGGAGGAGGAAACAAAGCTCATTGGTCCGTCTCTCTGAGGGAGGGGTCTGCTTTGGCCCCGCCTATGAGCCAGGTCATCTCTCTGCTTATTTGGCATCGTCTTATCTTTTCCCTCTTCTCCCTCATCCTCTTCTTCCTTCAGGGAGGGGTTGTCTTTATGGGTTATGATGTCACAGACCGCTTCCTTCTCGCTGTAAAATCCATAGCCACAGGCGATAAGCGGGGAAAAGTTATCCATCAGAGTTAAGCATATGTCAACCACCGATATATGTTACTGGACTGGACATTACGTGACTCATGTGCCACCCGTGTGCCATTACTATGTATCGAGTCAGGAATATCAGTGATCAAGGAAAATAAAACAATAATGCAAAGAATCTGACAAAGGGACGCAATGTTTTCCTTTTAACTGTCAACACTATGCCAACTAGATACAAGGGAATCCCATTTTACAGGACAGGAAAAGGTTTTAAATGAAAAACATATGGAGACGTAGAAAGCAGGTAAGTTTAACCTTAAAGTCAAGCTAGTTATGCTAGCTAGTTGACTTTAGGGTCCAGATATAATAACTAGTCGCTGACTAGTTATGCTAGCTTAAAATAGGTGACAACATACCTACTCTGACACAAAACCAGGAGAAGAGGTGTATAAATTGAATAATCAACCATGAGCCTGAAAACATAAAACTGTAATGGGCTCAATGTTTTGGTGTTCTTTGTACTTTTTGTGTGGGAAATGTTTTTGTGTTTTTTTGATGTCGATTCTTGATATACTTGAAAGTAATTCCTAAAAGTTCAATAAACAACAAAATCTGGTCTAAGAGCCTTGCTTGTTTGTTGAAGGTGGCAATAGCCATTAGAATCATTAAGTAGGATGAAATATTTCATAAAGCATAGGAGCCATAGTTTGTTAATTTTTAACAAACTATGGCTCCCTCAGCAGCAATTATGTCAAATTAAATTATTGACCAATATAAAAGAGAAATCTGCTTAGACCTCCCTTGCATCTCGACAGAAACTGAACTGTCTATAGATTTATTTATCAAGGGTGAATAAATTTTTTACATATCAAAACATATTTTACAGAAATCAGATGAGAAAAATATCACTGCAACCATTTTTGTGACTGATTCCTGGACCAGTCTGGTTTTGGTGACATGACTCAATGCATAGCAATGGCGCCTGTAGGGGCACGTCACTTGCAATTGTGGCTAATAGGCGCTATCCAATCCAGTAATATATATTGATGTTGTCAACCAGTGGAAAAAGGAGAGATTTATTATTGCTTTGGAGAAAATGGAACACATGAGACCCTAGCTGACCTGGTCTCCGTCTGCTGGAGGGTCTGCTGTGAGGCTCGCCTGATGCCCTCCCAGCGCTCTCTGTCTCTGGTGGTGCAGGCTGGAGGAGGGACGAACTGATGGACTCTGGAGTTACCTGGGCTCCGGTGGACTCGTCGGGACGCCAAGTCGTCTCTCTGGACATCGGGGACCCTCCTTGTCTCCACGTCCTGCTCCCCGTCAGAGGAGGAATCGCAAGCCGGACTGTGGGACCTCAAAAATTCATTTTCAGAGCGAAGAATGATGTTCGGAGATGGTGACCTTGCTTCTTTTTCCTCCGTTATTGCAGTGCTAGGGGTTGCAGAGGGGTACGGTGAACATTTTCAGAAAGCAAAACACACCTCCGGTAACATGAATCAATCAGCAGCAGGAACATGCGGGTTACTTGAGACAGTCCTGTTGGTTAGTTTCTCTTCACAAAATCAGGAATCAACCAAAACAGGAAGCTTTTAACTCAACACCAAACCACTTTTTCTAACAACACCAGAAACATCAAATCCATGACTCGTCCACCCCGTGACACAAACCTCATCATGACGAAGTTTCACAAGCCACAATATCAGCTGAAGCCAAACTCTGTCAACACAACTAATTAGAGAGGAAAACCAGGCGCAGCAGCTGCGCCTCTCATGCTCATCAGCCCTGACCTGTTGTAGCGAACAGCAGCAGGTAGAACCTTAATTCCTGCCTTCTTCAACTTCTCCAGGCTCCTCTGCTCCAAAACCTCCAAGTCCTCTCCCTGTTTCAGTTTTTTGGCCTGGCTTTCAGGTGCCCAAGTCACCGTTTTGGGGGTTTTCTGCTGAAATCCAGTTCGTTTGGTTTGTTCTGGAATGGTTTGAAGGTGACTGAGGAATGGAGTGTGATGGAAGTGGACAGATTAGGGGTTAAAGACCTCACACCTGTGAGATTTCCTTCTTTTTTTTTTTTTTTCTTTTTTTTTTTACCTCTACAGAAAAGCATTTGCTTGCCCTTAAATAGCTCAGATTGTTTTCTTGGTCATTACCTCCGCTGCTCTCCTTCCTCTGGGTGTTGCTTTCGTCGTGGGGTCGGGATGTAGCAGTTGGCGTTGGCTCGGTTTGGAAGAAACTGGTTGAAGGGAACCGGGCATCTGGAGTCGCTGCTGGCTGTTCTTCGGGCCAACATGTCATCTTTCCGTACGTCGGGTTTCCTGCTGGGAGCGTCAGCCTCCGAGTCGCTGCCGCGTCCTGGGCATCAGGGCACAATGTTAGAAAGGCATCAATTATGCATAAAACATTCTGCTAACCACTGAAAACAACTAACAAGTATAATAGCAAGAGCTGTCAATGCATGTGATCAGTCTAAAAAGATTAACAAGTTAATATTACATTATGCAGATTAATCGCATTATATATCGCATTATATATTTTGTGTATTAGGTAGAAAAAATGAGGAGGAGTACATTTTTCAAAATACTCAGAAATTTTCTGAATTTGAAAACCTTGAAAAACAAAGTCCTTGGATATGTTTTGTTTGAGACAATAAAGCATTTTCTTAAACAATGTCAAGATTCTACATTTCAACCTTAGACAGAGAGGCATTGTGATCAATCATGATTAATCACAGCTGTAGAGTGTGATTAATCATGATTGAATTTTTTGTTTTCAGTGTACTCGTGTGTGGACATCACATACTGTGATGTCCAGCAGCTGTCTACCCTCAGCTTTAGTAGTCACCTTATGCCAAGGGTAAACCTAAACATGGTGGAGGACAGCAATCTATGTATTTATGGGTAAACAGTTTAGTGTTTACAGGAATAGCTCAGCATTCCTGGACTTTGTTTCCAGAGCTGTGGAAGATAGTTTCTCCTGGTCTCTTGAGTGTGCTTTAAACAAAAAAAGGCTTGAAACTAGACAGCAAGTAGCAAGAAACCTGTGAGTGACTCTCAAGGATAAAACATCACAGATGAAAGCCAGCAGGCAAAATCTTGGGGTGTTTGGGGTTTTATTATATGTTGTATTTGTACTTTATTTTTGTCTTTGTGGTTTATTTAAGTTCAGAAGGTCTTGACATATTGAATTCATTATTATTACTTATAAGTTGTTGCCATAGGAGTTTATCTTATTCTTGTGTTCTGTTTCTTGTATGTTTATTTATTTCTCTTTGATTATTTGTCAGGTTTTTCTCTTGGTTCTGCAAATGATACATGACACCAACCATCACTGTTGCCTCGATTCACAACATCAGGAGAGGGGCTGTGCTGCGACCGGGAACCAAAGGAATCCAGACTGTAGAAGCAAAAGCAGAAAAAAATCCCCTTAGGATAGAAAATAATTAACTTAAAAGAAAAAAAACATAGTTCCATTTTTCTAAATGCGAATGCAGCTTTTGTGTTGACAAGATGGCTGACGACTGACCTGTCAAGAGAGTTGTCCCGAGTGTGTTGAGGCGGAGAGAGAGACTCGCTCCTCTCCGAGTCCCAGCAGTCGTAGCCGCTGTCTCGAATGCTGCGCTTCTGAGAGCTGTCGCCGCCATCATCGCTTTCCTGCAGAGACAGTAAAACATCAACAGGCAACAAAAACTGTCCCAACCATAACAATAAAACTGGACCTGAAACTGAGCACCGCTCAACAGCAAATTTTCCTTTCACTGAACCCAAATTTGTTGTATTTTTTAATATAGTCTGAACTACAAATGCATACATGTTGATAGGAGTACCTGTTGTGTTCTTTCAGATGCCACTGGACCTGGTCAGTTTCAGTTTCTTCATTATTTATTTTACATTGGTTCTTGTACTCCTAAATGAATGTTTTTACAAGTTGGACCAAGCTTGTTAACCTGTTGGTGTATTTAAGTGTGCTATTCTGGTGCAGAGTAAATTTGTAATTCGGTCCATTTATGTCTGTCCTTTAAAAGACAGAAGCTTTTCAATCAATTCAGCTCTGTTAAAAACAAAGGTAGTGAATAGCATCTGGAAACAGACATGTTGTTCCATGTTGTGTGGTATTCCAGACTCTTCCAGGTGTTTTCAGACTAGTTGACTCACCAGCTTCATTTGAGCCAGCAGCCCTTCAAACTCTTTCAGGTTCAGATTAGGACCGCTGTAGGAAGGACACCCGCTGGCAGCTTTTCCAAGCCAGAAAACCGTGTTCAGCACCTGACGGGCAGACATGCAACATTTCCTTCATATCTAGAAGTGAGAGGGGAAGGAATGTGAAAGGACGAGTGGGGGGGGAACTGGAAACAAGGACTTACATTTTTTAGTTTGCGGTTGCAGTCAGAGTCCCTGGAAACATTAAAGTATGTCATACATCATACAATTTATGATTCAAGAGTTAAAAAAAAAAACACACAGAGAACTGATTATGTACTTGAGATTAGCGCGTATAGAAGTATCCTGCAAGTCCCCCGGGTCAAACAGCTGGGAGCCCTTCAAGCCCAACTCCTCACAGCCCCGGAGGAAGACGGACAGGTTGTCCTAGAGGGAGCAGCAGGGGACCAGAGGCAGTTAGCACCAATCAGGAGGCTGCTGTACTGGGTTCAACATCACACTGCAGAGGCGTCCTCTTACCAGCCCTGCGATGGGGGTGGGCAGTCTGTTGATCTTCTTCACCAGCCCGGGTTTGATTGCACTTAGCAGCCTGTGGAGGAGGGGCAGGAGCAGAGATTTACTGAGTTTCAGTCAGTGGGAGTTGTTGCTACGTCAAGCGTCAGAAAACAGAGGGTGATGTCAGGAGCCTTACTCGCATAACAGGATGCCGTTCTCTAGCGCGCTGCGGAAGCCTTTGTCTCCAAAGTTCTTCCCTGTTACAGCCTGCAGAGAGAGGACAGGAAGACATGAGGACATGGGGCGGAAGAAAAGGAGACATTTGTTCATGCAGCAGACAAGAAAATATCAAAGGCCACATGTGTTTGCACAACTTTATTGTGAAAAAGAGATTTTTATATTTAGTGAAATAATCTGTTGACAGGACAAACATTAGATCTCCACTCCATACATCAAGTCTTCATGGAAGAGTGAAGCTGGACAACAAATCAATAATAATAATAATGATACACATACCGACAGACACATGATAAATGTCAACAAATATGTCCAACAGATTGTTCAATAACTTCATTGAACTCCGATCCAGAACTGCACATTTTCGCCTATTGCCGCTCTTCTATACAGGCTTCATTCCAAAGTGCAAAAGAAAGTGTTGTCCTGGCAACAGATTCTCCCACCTGAGCGGTGGCTGTATGCATCTCCTCCAGAGTTACCATGGGCCTTTTGCCTGCTTCTCTGATCCTGTCTGACCTGTCAGGTTAACAGAGCACCGTGAAGCAGTCAACATTTGGCATGTTGTTTTCTAATCTTAAAGGGGCAGTATTATGTGTTTTCCATTAGCATGTCTTCTTGTCATTCCACTTCATGCACCACTTTGTGTTGATGTATCACCTACAATCACAATGCAAACATTTAAGTTTGTAAAAGGGTCAAGAGGTGCAAATATTTTTGCAAGGCATCTGATTTTTTTCATATATGGGTCCAGATGTGGGTCAAATGAAAACTTAAAACCTTATTAGTTCTCTGTAGATCTGGTTTAAATTCTGCAATTTAATCTCATTTGCCTTGGATTCATATACTGTGACTGAGAGACAGAGGAACCTGCTGCTTCCCCATTGGCCCTCCCTCCTCTCGACATTTTGCGTCAGTGGAGACAAATTAAAGCGATTCCAGGTCAGCGAAACACTGCTTCATGTCCTCATTTCATTCTCTCTGAAATGCCACCACACATAGCCTCAGTCCTCCAACCTGGACTGCAGTTGGGATTCATTGCTGCCCAGCAAGAGAGTCAGTGAGCTAACGGCGCTATCCTGCCAAATCACCAACCCACACACTCACGCAAGGAAACAGAGAGGAGGAGAGAGATCTCAATGGCTGTTGTGTAACCAGCAGCCGAAGATTAAGTGGAAAAGGAGAGAGGCTTGACTGATAGTGTTTAGAAGTCTAATCCAGATTAGCTCAGATTATGGTTTGCACCCAAACTGTGACTTTTGCTGGATCATGGTTCACTAACAACAGTGGTCGACTAATATGATTTGTAGTGGTTGGTGGAAATTAATAAGAATGCACGTCTGTATGGGGGAATTTTTCTTTCAAAAATATGAGCAGTCATCTTTAGTTCATGATCTGAAATCCATACTGTCCCTCCCAGATATGTCAAATGCCAAATTTATTTAGATAGCACTTTTCAAAACAGGCTTAAAACTGCACCAAAGTGCTGTGGATATTGTACTTCTCTCTCACACTCAAAAATATTTGTTTTGGTTCAGTGCTCAAACTTAATCGCTCTTCAGGAAATATCTTCTGAGTTCTCCACTTCCCAGTTTAATGTCCTCAATAAAGATACAAACCTAAACTACAGAGTGGGTTTTCAGTTTCTTCTTGGAATGGAGAGGCAGCTCTGCCTGGCAAAAGCTTCAGACAACGCAGTGACTTTAACACCACTGCTAACCTGCTATACTTCCAGAGTTAGCTCTGTGAGTGCCAATAGACCTGAAGAAAATTTCTACTGTTATATCAGCTTTCCAGACCTCTCTGGTCTTCTGGTTCTGGTTCTGCTCTGCATCCAGAACCAAACATGAAGAAGCAGCATTCAAATCAGGAACAAATTTCCAGAAAACTGCAAAATAGCCCAAACACTGAGTTCCTTTAACTCAAATATTTAACAAAATACTATTGATTATTTTGATGGTGTCTTTTGACAGAATGTAACGTTTGTTTGCTTGTTTCTCAATTGGTGACAATCATGTTTTAGTGGTGTGATTTGATGATTCTGATGATAGTATTTAACACAATGTGATGTTTATAGCTTTCTTTCACAATTGGTGATTCTGTGACATTTTATGATATAAAGTATTTTGAACTCTAAAGAGAACTGAGCAAAGTGAACTGAGCCCGGGTTTCAGTCATAGTCAGTCACAGTCATAGTCAGAGGAAGTTTGAGCACGAGCAGCAGGATTCAAAAATGAGCTGAATATGCTTGACAAAGAGGCATTTAAGTTTTGTGGGAGAGAAATTGAACATCTGACAGTGAAAATAAGGAATCTTGTTCTCAGATTAAAATGTGTTCTTAGATTCTCAAAAAAAAACTTCTGAAATGTTTGCTTTCTGAAATTTGGCCCATGTTTTGATTTATCTTATATTCCTGCAGAACATCTGCTGATGTATCATAAGTGTTAAGGGAAAACACACATTTTACCATCTACAGTGAGAAAAAAACAGCATTGTTCTACGTAAGTGATGGCCAGATGTTTGCTTCTGGCATCGCCTCCGTTTTTGTCTTCATCACACAAAGTCTGAATGTCTGCCGATGTTCGGGATCATGTAAACCAAAATCTGGGAAACTCATCTTAAAAACAAAATCCAAAATTTACTGACCGAACACCCCCCACCCCACAAATCAGTTAACTGTAGAAAAGTTCCCTCACTCCTGACATGTCCTCCAATGTTCCTCCAATGTTTCTGGGTCTATAAAACATTTAGAGCCTGATCATGCATAATTTACCTCCAGAAAATGGTGTTTTTGTTTTTTTTAATGGGAACACTTTCTAGCGTTTTGTGTAGGTCACGTGGGCTACAGACAATTCGTCCAAAGTGGTGCTGGTTGTGTGCACTGAAACCCAAAGAGAAATCCAAGAGGAAAAGCTGTTGCAGAGACTTAAAAAAAAAGGAAAAAGGGGGAATTTTAAAACATGTCTAAATGTAAAAGCAGAGTGTATTTTAAGTTATGTTTGCTATGAAAACCCAGCCAAAGGCTTCACAGGTATTTTAAAGCCAGTAATGGTAACTTGAGTCGCCTCTGTCTGCATGGTGCTCTGCTCTGTGCAGCAGAGTGAATGGCAGCAGCAGCTACCATGCAGGCCTGGAGGCAGCATGTGTGAAGGCCTGGAACAAATTTTACTGGACGATAAATTGTCCCAGAAGTTATTTTGATAAATAATAATATTGTCCTTTTGAGACCATTTTCAAGTATCATAGTGGCAATGGCATAACAATGCAAGAGCAGATTCTAAAAGATCAATAAACAGTCATTTCTAACTAACACGTAACACTGGAACTAGAAGATATTTTAAATATTCCAAATAAATAAAACGACCAAAACAACAAATAAAATGGACACTAAAGTTTCTATGAGCAAAACTGTCCTTCAGAAAAGGGTCTAGTTGAGACCAAAGCACCAGACTGAAGACTTTTATATCCTAATCTTTGATTAAAAAAAAAGACATGAAAAACAAAATCATCCAAATAGTAATTATTGAGCTTATTTTAGACTTAACCTTACTTTATTGTCATACACAACGGTGACTTTGGCAACAAAATGTCGTTGCCTGGCTATGACATTTGTAGGCTATTATGTGTATAATATGTGTGTATGAATCAAATCCGTCCAAACTGCATGTGTGTGTCTGTACTAAATGGAGGTACAGTATTCCCATCTCCTTTCACTACAGAGATGGATATTAAATTAGTGGTGGCTGCATATCCATCGTGGCTTTTAGAGCACTGTAAATGTCACATAAATACAAATAAGCAGTGACCTATTTAAATGAATTATTATTATATTATATTATAAAATCAATGATTCCACCGAACACCCAGGCCAGGGAGTAAAAATATGCTTTAAAACGAGATTTATAAGCAAGTACTGACGGAAACTGTCTGATTTGTAAAGACAAACCGATCCATTGTGTTGGAGAGCCGTCGCAAAAGCGCTTTCCCCCTCTGGATTTACAGCCAACCTTAACAGCAGATACTTTTACTATAGCTTAGCCTCACAGATTTCAGATATCCGGTCAGAACTACTCTGAGACCCGAGATGACTGGGTGTTAACTGCATCTTTGTCAAACATGACCTTTTTGACGATTGAGTCTAGCTATCATAAAACAATGAAACAGAGCAGACATCTTCACTGATGTGGCTTCACATTCTTTCACTCAGCTCTCACACTCCTCCTCTGCCATGCAAAAACAGCTGGCTGTCTGGAGCTGCTGGAGTTAATCCTTCCAGGACAGCTATGACATTTGGCACACACACACAGGCTAAGTCAGACACACACACACGCACACACACACACATTCCTGCGTTTACTCCCAATGTGCTTGACCTAAGCATTTGCAACATGCTGCAAGTCAATACCAGCAGAGGTTAACTGCTGAATCTGCAGAAAATCAATCAGCCTGTCACTGGTCTTAAACCACCTTCGAACATTTTAGACATCTTTTTGACCATTTAATATCATCTGTGGTCGAAATACAGTTAGATCATTCATCTGCTTCACTGGACCCTGGAAACACCTGAGCGCCTGTCTGTGTTATGTTCCCATAGTGACCAGTGTCATCCAACCAGGG
The DNA here is from genome assembly GCA_922788865.1 of Poeciliopsis turneri. NCBI lineage: Eukaryota > Metazoa > Chordata > Actinopteri > Cyprinodontiformes > Poeciliidae > Poeciliopsis > Poeciliopsis turneri. The sequence continues at coordinate 1,026,866 of CAKLNU010000176.1, forward strand.
TGTGTCCAAGGCTCAGTGCTGGCTGGTATGTGTGCCCGTGTGTGCGCATACACTTTGCATACTTCACAGAAACGGCACACTGGAGCTTTGCAGGGCAGTTTGGTCAACTCTAAATCATCTCCACCTGTGGGCGAGTATAAATACAGTCCTAGAAATAGAGTCAGAGCCAAAATAAGAGGAGAATCAGGGGACAGGAAGACGACAAAGCAAAAAGACAGCAGGGGGGATTAAGACTTAGGAGGCCAGTATTAACCCAGAGGAGACAGTACACACCAACGACAGGACAAAAAAATCTGTTATATACTGCGGGTCACCAACTGTCTCTAGGTGATTATTAATGTAAGTTTTAAACATCTCCATGAAAAATAATGATCTGAAGACAAAACATGAAAAATACATGGACGTTTAAAGGGGCATTTTTATGAAAAATCGACTTTCTTTTTTGAGCTTTACTTATATTACAATGTTATTCCTTTGTCAAAAACATCCCTGAATTGTTCCTTTGATTCTTTCACATGTTTGAGAAATCCTGTAATCTCCCATGGCAACCATTCAGCTGTGCAAAATGTTTGCGTGAACCTACCACTACCTTCGAGGACGAAGCTTCTTCTCAGTGCTGCAGTTTTCAAGCTTCTACCTCACAGAGCAGCCCTTCCTTACATTTCCCCCGACAGCTCCTTCAGACTAGCCAACAGCAATTAGCAGACACCTGGTGGAACTACATTAAATTACACAAGCTACTTCTCAGTGAAACACTGGTTAAAACGTTACTAAACATTATCACGAATGATGTATGATACATACATCATACAGTCTTCAGTCTTCAGAGACTGAAGACTGCTCTTTGTGTGGAAAATATTTGAGTGTTTTTTTTTTTTTGTGTGGTGTTGTCAATTGCTATGGCAACGAGTCTGCAGAGAGAAAGACATGATTTTGAGTTGTTCTTTAATAGTTTTTCCCTTTGCTGTGGAGCACAGCATGAAATTAATATGTACATGTCCAAGTTTTATTGAGTTAGCGGAATTATTCTACAGCGGCAGCGGAGCTATGGATGGGATGTAAAAGAATAGTCTTTTTGCCCTCCAGCATTGTCCGCATGCGCAAAATTTCCTGATGTAAACATTAACATGAAGGGGGTCTATATTTGTAAATGTGATTATGATTAAGGCAGTGCTTTGCACCTCCTAACTACACGTTGCATGCAGATTAGCTCACGAGCAGAGGGGTCAGGAGCTTCATGGGATGGGTTTGCATGAACAAGATGTTGATGACCGGAAAGTTTCACTCAGAGGACAGAAGGTTTAGTTTGTTTTCCAAAGGTTGAGCATAAAAACACTGCAGCATACGAAAATGTCAGCTTCCTAACAGTAACGGACTAGAGTTCCAACATAAAAACCGTGTGAAGTAAGGTTCACATAAATGAGAGCATTGGGGTGGAGGAGCCTGACAGCCCACCAGAGCCCCAGCTTTAAACCAGACAGTGTACCTAACTCCATCTTGACAAAAACACCACACTATACCGACTGATTTTAAATACATGGGGTCCATTAAAGATGAATTCGTTCCGATCGGATTAAAAAATGAACTTTTGAAAGTGATATGATGCACAGGACTGAATGAGAAAGGTCAAAATTAGCAATTAAATGCCTGTGTTAACTGTTGATGATGATTATAATTTTGTCTGTACATTAAAAAAAGAAGAAACACCAGACAACTCAATTTAAAAGATGCACCGATACAATATATATATTGGTCAAAATATTTTTAAAAATTCTAGATTGTTCAACCTGGGTAGTCAACCTATTGTTCCTGTCAGTTTCAGTTTCATAATTATTGTTTACTTTACATTGGCTTTAATACTTAATTATATACTTGGTTGGTCAGTTTGCTCCAATGGCTTTTATACCATGAAAGGCCATGTTTTCCAAAAATACTTCCAAGTGTACTGAAACAGAGAGACGTCTAAAAGTTTCAGGACACCGGCCCTTGAGGACTGGAGTCAAAGACTCTGAAAAAGGTGCAAATTGTCATTTTTTTTATCATTTTGAAACAGTAACCGCGAAGTGTCAGTTTAAATCTCCCTCCTGTGTATAAAAGTCTGGTACACAGAGAACCAGCTGTGACATGCAGTGACGAAATGCCTGTTATTTTGCCACCTCACACTGTGAGAATGACGGTGAGTGAGGTAAAGAAATCTCTAAAGCTGCTAGAGAAAACAACAGAGGGGCATTTGGGTGGACGGGAGGTTGAGGGGGGAGGGGCCACTGGTTTTCCATAACAACCATTAGATGCTATCCAACTACCAACTGGTTGTTTGAAAGAGAGGCCAAAAAAGGATTGTTCTGTCCTACCATCGCTAACGTAAATACAGGGAGTTTGCCAAAAACGACTGGGTCTAAACCGTAGTCCCTTGGTTTGATGAGACGGAGCTTTTCAACAGCAATCTCTCCACTTGTTTCTCTTCCAAAGGAAACTTTGTTAGGGTTCCATGAGTCACGGTTTCTGAGATACCGGGACGCTGTCACGTTCAATAAATTAGAATACAGGTCTCCTGCATGGAGTAGCAGTAGAGTGAGCGCTACAGTCCTGGGTTCAATTCCAGACCCTGAGACCTTTTCTGCACGTCTTCCCCACCTTCTCTCTCCACACATTTTCTGTCAGGGTACAAGTGGTGATTTTTTAATTTAAATACTCAGATGAGTCTCACTTGTTTAAAAGTATCTTTTGAAGATGGCATTAACTGTAAATGGAAAATCACAGAGACCAAGAGAAACTAAAGTGTTAAAAGATTACACTTTGTCTACTGAATCTATATTATGCGTTTCATTTGGTGATGGAGTTAATGAAATAAATGAGCTGTTCAACAATATTCTGATTTATTGAATGGGACATTGTAAATAAAAATCTAATGCTCTTTGCTAAAAACAGAATTTTTTTGACAAAGTGTCCTTGATCAGAATAATACAACAAATCAACCCAGAAATGGTTCACCACAGACACAAACCTTTACCCTAAACCTAATGGTTACCAGTACACACTTAACCCTAAGCCCAATCTAAACTCAGTTCACACCTTAGTCCAAAACCTAACCCACAACTTCAAAAACAGCACTTTTTCTTTAGCTGTCATAAGGGGCAGATATCCTCACAATGTAGTGTTTTGTTGAAAAAATGGGCCTTGCAAGGTGACACATGCTAAAACAACAATGTCACTAAATTTGCCTGGTGACTAGATATTTTAAACCTAAATAATAACCAATTTAAAGTGTATTAAGCTGTTGTTCAGTAGGTGTTTAATTGGAAGTGAAGGGATTCAGAGCCTGAACTAAACTGGGAGCAGAATAGGAACATGAAAGCCTCAACGTCCAGATGAAAGTCGTCTTGCTGCAGCCTCAGGGCTTTAATGCCTCAGACTGTACAGGACGGAGCAGTGATGGAGTAAAAATAGGTCAGAATTCTGCTCTACAGAGGCTTATGGAGGGAGGCAGATGATGATGATGATGATGGTGGGATGCAACAAAGCATAAATGATAATCTCATGGTGCGATCAGATGCTGGTAGGCAGCCCGGTGTTTTAGCCATGGCAACCGGAATCCCCTCTTCCCTGGGAAAGAGGGTCGGGGGGGGCGTTTCAACGTCTGGCCGGTAGCAACGTTACCAGATAAAAGCTGATAAATGGCGGGTTGGAGCTCAGTGTTCTCAGCCTGGCTGCTTGCTTGCTAGAAGTGTTGAGGTGGACGCAGAGCTAGCTCCGTTGCTAGGCTCAACTGACAGCCTAGCGACGGCTGAAACTTTGTCGTCCCGAACGGTAACCCGACACTGCGCAGCACCCCCCACCCCCGCCCCCGCCAACAGGTGACGACCCGACGGCTGCCGCGTCTTTATTTATACCGCGGTGTGGCCCGTTTCAACCAAGTGCGCTGTTGGAGGCTCCCCCTGACTCACCTCGATCCATTTCTGCGCCTCCAGGCAGGCTGGCTCGGGATGGCTCGGCTCGGGACCGGCCATCAGTGGGGGGCGTTGGGAATTCGCTGATGTTGTGAAGTCGCTCCCGTTTTCTCCCCCGGTGTCCTCCACGCTCCACGCGCAGTCTATGGAGTCACGTCGCCTCCCTCGCGCTCCAACTGCGTCGCCCTCAAAAAGAAGATGATGCAGGAGAAGAAGACGCTTCTGGCGACGCTGCAATACGAACCAGGCGCTAAAAATATCGATTCCTTGCCGTGAGAGGCTGACTCCTCTCTGCTGCTGCTGCTGCTGCCGCCGAGCGTCAGGAGAAGGCGTGAACGCGCAGGCAGGAATCTCTGTGGGGGGAAAGAGGGAGGGGGAAAGGAGGGAGGGGGTCGAGAGAGGCAGGAAAGACAGAGGAGAGAGAGGAGATGGAGGGGCGCTGCAGAAGATGTCCCGCTATATTACAGTTCAGATAGTTCAGCTAGTGGCGGCTGCTTGGTGTGTTTCATTTACTTTTATTTAAAAAAAAAATAAAAAAGAATAAAAACTTTTATTTTTAATTTCATTTTATACATTTACTTATTTTTAAAAACATTCGTTAAAACTGCATAGTGGCGCAGTTGGTGGCACTGTTGCTTTGCAGCAAGAAGGTCCTGGGTTCGATTCCCTGCCCGGGGGGTCTTTACATGCACAGGAGCTTCCTTTCTCTCCGAGTAGTCCGGCTTCCTCCCACAGTCCAAAAAAACATGCCTGTCAGGTTAATTGGTCTCTCTTCTCTCTCTCTAAATTGTCCCTTGGTGTGTCTTGCTTGTTCTGTCTCTGCGTGTCCTGCGACAGACTGGCGACCTGTTCAGGAAGACCCTGCCTCTCGCCCGAAACGTTAGCTGGAAATAGGCTCCAGGACCCCCTCAACCCCATGGGACAAAAGTGTTAGAAAATGGATGGATGGATGGATGTTGAAATCCTACTGCCATCTGCAGAAATGCACTGCTGGGTCAAAAGCAACCAATCAGAGGCAGGAGGACGGTCTAAGTGCAATTCTTAATTTGTTAGGGAGGGGGGGGGGGGATGGTAAAAGTTGTGTTTTTACCTAAAATTATGATTCTGGCGATGCTGCAATATGAACCAGGCGCCAAAAATAAGCTTGTATGCAAACTTTATAAGTACAGTAAGAGTGTCAACATTTAATCTGATTTGGTGTTGAGGCTCTCGGTGCAGAGCTGTGCCTTTAAGACGCCAGCTGGTGTCATTCATGTCTTAATTTAGCCACTTACTGCTAGATAGCAGCCAAATTCTATAACAAGCCCAAAGTAAAGAGAGCCAGGCCTTGGCAGGTTTTATGAAAGATTTTGATTTTCTAAATTACATCATGTAATTTGAAATTTGTAATTACACATTTCTAGTAAAATACTTAAGTTTTAAAACAGGAAGAGTAAGTTAAAAATTCAGGACTCTCCTCTGGGATAAAGTTCATGATGCATTTACAGTGGTGGTCATCCAGATCTATTTTCTTTAGGAATGACATTTAAACTGCCTGAGTTATGTTTACAGAACCTGATTGACTTTGGGCTTTTAATTACATCACTCATCCAAAGGCAGGATGTGATGTGCTTTAAAGGGGCAGTATTGTTTTTTTCCAGTAACAGTGTTTTATAGCACAAATTACTGTCACCTTCAGTTGTAAAAAATGTACATTTCAAATATGCTTTAAGAAATTTCACTGCAATTTATCTTTGGCTTCAGTCTCTAAGAAACTTTCCAACACTTTGTTCAGGAAGCCATCACTAACATTTTTACCATTGTTTCTCCAAGTAACTGGTATGATGGTTGTCATGGGAGTAAAACTTAAACAGGAGAAGAAAAAAAAAAAAAAAAAAAAACTGAAGTAAAATAAAGCACAAAAACCAATTTCACATAAAACTGCCCCTTTAATTGAAACCTACCCAAATATTGTAGGACAGGCAAGTTAGTTACCTTTTGGCAAACTAGGGCCGTTTCATAATTTAAATAGTTTGAAATAATCTGGATTATTCTTCAAGGCAGAGGTGGAATCACATGCTGCTCATCTTATGAGTTTTTAATAGGAAATAAAAATCTGCAGAGTCATTGCAGCCTTTGGACGACAAAGTTCAGAGTGATGAGACGCATGCAACTTTAAATTCAGTTTTATTAAATAGCCATAGCTGAACAGCAGCAAACCATTTGAAAAGTGCATAAAGGTAAACAATTGAAAAAATAGAAGCAGTTACCTTAAAATAGCACATCAACCCAGTCTACAAGAGCACTTTAACTAGACAGTCACTTTAATGAGATGTCTGGAAAATCTGAAATTAGCCAATGCTTCCTGTTGATTCTAGAACCATTTCCACAAAGTCCATTCAAAAACATGGGAGGAAAGACTCAAGTTTCCTGAAACTGTGCCCTAAACGACTCAAGTTTGAGTTGTCAATGCCTAGTCCTTGTAAACCACGACAACTAAAGGCATGCAGAACAGGAAGTAGTTTCCACAGTTTCAATCTTGTTGGCACAAAAGGTGTTAAAGCAGTTGAAGTTTGACAGATGAACATAGAAAACTTAATGACATGCACAGGTGATGTTTCACAGATCAGTGGCATTTGTGAATCATTTTCAATAAGCTTGGAACACTGGCAAAATAAAGTTCAGAGTTTTGTGCTAATGCTAAACACGTTACAGTTGAGGGGATGAAATGTATTCTAGTGCATAGTGCCTCCAGATGTAGGAGCACAGACCACTGAGGGTCATCTCTTAACAGTTTGCGATGTAAATGCTGTAGAACAATGTCGCTTACAATTTGTTAGAGTTGGTCACATGATCGTTTAGGACTGACAGAGAGCCACAGCTGAGAAGCGGACTTCATCTTTCTCTCGTTCCACGAAGCTGCGACACACTTTGGCTGCGTCCTGCAGACAAAAACAAAAAAAAAAAACTCAGTGAATTCTTACATTTCAAAGTGCAAAAATAATGTTTATTTGATACCATTAGGATAAAATAAAAAATCTTACAATAGGGATATTTTGAATGCTTTTCATATACAACTCATAAGCCAGTTTTCCACCAAATGAGAATTTATACAAAAAGTTTAATCTTACAGTGACAAAAGTCTCATCTTTGGTTGCTCCATGGTTCACTGGTCCGTTCATCTTCCCATCTTTGACACAGAGATTGCTCCATTATGAATCAATGCCAAAAACATGATTAGGGTAAGTGTTCACATGCTTACCAAATTCATAGAGTTGTCCATTCACATTCACAAAGGCAATAAAGTGGAAGTTTACTTCACCTTCTGGCTGCATTAGAAAAAAAAAAAAAGTGTGTTGACAGTGGTTTATCTCAGAAATTCTAATACTAGTGTTAATATGCATAAGGGTAAAAGTTTCTGGTTTAAAGGTACAACTTGTATCAAGCTGTTGTCACAGTTTATAGATGCATCTTACCCGACATTGTCCCTCTCTTGCAACCTCATTGTGAGCATCACAGATTGCCTAGAAGGAGATTTGACAGGTTGTGTCAATGTTAATGATTCAGCCTATAGCACCCCCATGTGGCAGAAAGAAAACAGGCAGGTAATCATACAAGACTGACAATTTGCTTTGGATCATTTTGTGTTCATGAAAAAAAAAAAGAAAGTTTTTCCCTTTATTAAAAACAAAACAAATAAAACAGACTGACATGTTTCAAAGTGTGTCTTTAGTCTGTACGTTACCTTGTTTCCCTCCAGATGTTTGGAACGCTCATCTGGAGACATGCCAGCCGTCTCATCTAGAAAAGCCTTCAGGACAGAGCCGTTCTCTAAAGACCACATTTGTCAAGTCAGTGCCAGCACAGCCAGCCATCACTACATTTTATCTGATCTGCTCCAAGACAGGTGTATGTCTGTTTCCCCAATGTGACTATTTCATAATTCATAAGTTTTCAATTGACTAAGCCTGGAAAACCTAAACAGACAGATGAGAAGTTCAACCATGGACTGTTTTGAAGAAATACTTTGGAGATTAAAATATGATATCATGTTTCCTCTGGGAAATGTGGTCAGCCTGGTGGGAGGGCAGACCACCATGGTTAAAATATATATATACAAAAATAAAGTTAATGCAAAAATTTGGAGGTGCACAATCAGACATTTGGAAATAGAAATACCAAAAGGCTGGCGAAGCACAACTGATGCTTACTCCTAAAGCCCAAATCAATTTTTAAACTATAAACCTGTCTTTATCATCAATTTATAAAAACCCTATATAACAATGTTTAGCCTTGAGGGGTCACAAGTAAAGCCTGGTGACCCACCAGGTTTATGATACACTGGGGAAATACCAATTTCTGTATATATAAAAAAAGAAAAAAAACTAGTTTGGTATTTTGCAACCCTGTCAAGGGAAACATTTCCTATTAAAAAGCATTTCAAAATTTAAAAGTGTTCAAGCTCCATGCTTGTGTAAAATCCAGGATTAAAGTCACAGTGGTAATATTACAACACTGGGTCTTACAAGGTTGAAGTATTGTATACATACAGACCAGGCCTGGGAAAAGACTGTTTCTCATGTCAAGTGCCAGCTTGTTCCTACTGTTCATCAAGACTAAACTTTTAGATGCGAAGCACCAAACACCTGAAATTACACTTTGCCTAACCACAAAAAAAAAAAAAAGGAAAAAAAGATTAACCATTACCACTACAAAACATGAAAAAATGTTTTTATTGCTGCACTCACCAAAAGTCATTTTGGCCTTATTGTTGGCGATGGCGTGCACCAGGGCGATTGTGCCACAGGAATTGGAGGCGGCCTGCTTCAGGAAGTAGACGTCAGAGCCTCCTGAAACCTTGTTCGCCTGCTGGATCCTGAACGCCTCATGCTGCCATGCACAGATGCAGTTAGTCTGATTTCATGTGCCGCCAACTCTGCTTCACACGACAGTTGGTAACGATCATTCATAGTTTCACTGAATTAAAATGAGGCCATCTATCATGGCAGGCATTTCAAGTTTGTACAACAAAGCAGTTTATCAATAGAAATCTGAAAGTTGACCATTTCTGCAGGAAACAAATGACAGGCAAATTTCCACCAGTTCATAATACAAGTCCAGGTTATACTGCTTAACACCCCCTAAACTATTCAAAGGCGTAAAAATCATTTTCACAATAGTTACAGAAAGGAACCAGGAGCGCCGACATTATCCGTTAGTTCATGTTTTACACCGATCTGAAAACAAACCCATGCTTTTAACTCAGGAGAATGTAGCTTCCTTTTTTAAAGGTTTAAACATTTTGTCAACATTCACACAAGAGCTTTGGAAAGGGCTGCTTACATATCCATATATTCATTGTGATAAATTGAAAGCGATTTAAACCACTTCTGAAAAACCTGGGCTTAGCAAGGAAACAACCAGGGCTCAGTTTTCTAAAGTCTTTAGATAAGAAAGTCTGAGTTTAACACAGAATTCATTCTGCTGGACGTCCAGAGTAAAGCTGAAATGAGCCGTCATGCCAGCGCAATTCAAGCAAAATGAGCAGAAACAATTACTCAGAACATGTACTGTATATGGACTCACTTTTACATTCGCTAACATTTTTTGTACCAAAAATCCTTTATTCTGGAACAAACTTCCAGAAAACTGCAAACACCTGAAATACTGAGTTCCTTTAAATCAAGACTAAATACCCAAAAGTTGCTTTAGAGAATTTAACATTTGATGTTGATTTTTACATTTGACAAAATTGAATGTCTGTGTTGGCTATGATGCATTAAATTTTTTTAAATGTATTTATGATTTTTAAACTACCATGTTGCTGAAATGTACTATGAAAATAAACTGGATAGTTTGACTTTATTGGTGGTTTGCAAGGTTTCAACTTTCAGAGAAACTGCATTTTGAATCGCCATCAGCCAAACCCATAGAACGCCTCACACATTCCTTAAAATACATCATTTGTACTGAATTGATGAATTTAACTTTTAATACTATAATCATCTGGTCAGCGAGATTGACCTTCAATAGCCTATAGATCAATGTGGACACAAGATATCTGCTGATTCACTTCCTGACCATCAGTAGACTCCCAGCATGTCAGACTGAGTCTTCAGATTCTTGCCCCCTTCTCTCCCTCCCTGCCCAAACAGCCCCCAGCCTTCCAGCTCGCCAAGGATTACCTGTTGCGTCAGGGGGAAGAGCAGCATCAGGGCACAGGATGGCTTCGGGACGGCGGTTAGCTGCTCACCCTCCAGACCCAAAATATCCACGAAACGCCAGCGTCCACTCACACCGAGCTTGCTCATAATCTGAAAACACGTAAAAGTCGCTCGTTAAGAGCGAACAGCTTCACACCTGGAAGTAAATGAGAAGGCTATGTCGACAGAGACGACTGGAAGATGCTAGGTCGGGGTCCAGACCACACCCTGCAGCCCAGACAGGAAGGATGCTGTCGCCCTCTGATATCTCGCATTCACACGCTTCTATCGCTCGTTGCTGACCAGAATTTATTAAATACGCCATCATAATAAGTCAACTTTATATTCCGCCATCAGAAACCTGTCGGTACTCTGTTTTCAATGCAACAGTCCTGACTTAAGAGTTGCTGTGAAACTTACCTGACGGTTGGATTTAACGGTTACCAACTGTCGCCATTATTGATTCTAACGTTTAATACCAACCTTGTTCAGCATCTAAAATAAAATTAAAACAAAATATTAAAATTCACGGTTCTTGTTGAACAGTTGAACTATTAATTGAATAGCCGTTCTCCCCACCTCGGGGTTGATTTCCATCGCAGTCCACTCCATGTTCAGAAGGCTTGGCAGTGACTCAGCAGATAAACCGTTATTTTAGAGAACTTGCTCTGATTTCAGACCTGTCAGCCAGAGCGAGTGGCGCATACGGCTTTTATAGCCCGGATCAAACCATTTGCGAGCAGAAGTGGGGGTGGACGTTCGGAAAGAATAACCGTTGGTGTGCGCATTTATAATTAAGATACAGTTAAAAGCAAATAGCTAGCTTTGTTAACTAGTCTTCTGAACAAAATAACATCCAAAAACCAAGCTTCACTGTTCTAGAAAATAATTAGATGAAAGATAGATGCCGCCTCTTTCTCCCCCCGGAACACAATGGTTGAATCTATTTCTGGAAACAAAGGTGTGACGTATTGATCGCTTCAGGGTTCATGTCAGAGCCGAACTTCTCCTCTGCTTAATGAATTCATTCAATTGTGTTTGTTATTCTCGCTACTCGAGTACATTACTGTCCGTGGCTGCATATTGTCGGTTTGTAAATAAAGCTTTATCTGCTTCTGATTTAAAAGATACGACGTGGAGGAAGGTTCAAGAAAGAGGGGAATGGAGGTCATTCCAAACAAATTCAGCTGGAATCAATCAGTCTATCAATCAATCAGTCTATCTTTCTGGAACAATAAATAAAACAGATGAAATACATATATATATCCATCCATCCATCCATCCATTTTCCGTCACCCTTCTCCCTAACGGGGTCGGGAGTTGCTGGTGCCTATCTCCAGCTGCGTTCCGGGCGAGAGGCGGGGTACACCCTGGACAGGTCGCCAGTCTGTCGCAGGGCACATATATATATATATATATATATATATATATATATATATATATATATATATTATTATTATTATTATTATTATTATTTTCCAGGGCGTTTTATTTGTTTATTTATACGCTTACAATGAAAATCACATATACATTTCCTCTGACAAAAATGAGAAAAATCAAAACTAATATAATTTCGTTTTGAGTTTAACACATTACATTTCTAATTTAAATTTTCATAACTGGTTTCTGAGGTGCAAATGACCCAGACAGGCTTTAATATACGGTCTGAACCAGCACCAGCCACCCACTTTATTGAAAAACGACAAAACCTCTTAATACGAGAATGAGACCAAAACGACCAGACTCTCTGAGACATAATTAGAAGAAGACACTTTAGGACAACAAGATTTGAGAAAGTAACAACGCAAGGAATATCTCAACTACATATTATTTTGTTGACTATCGATTGTCTGCATCTTCTTTAAATGAGTCAGCTACTTTTTTCACTTTTGCTGGTTCGCAACTCTGTCCGCTAGATGGCGCTGTAACCAAGTATGAATCAAGTTTGAACAATGACCTTACCTGAAACAATAGCAAATTTATTTTTCAAGTTGAACTTTTAATTTGTAGCTCTTTGTTTATTGCCTAATGAGAACATAGTGCTTACCCAACATGTTCATTGTGGTAATTTGTTTGATACGGACCTGTATTTTCACTATTTTTATCTGACAAAATATTAACATAAATCTAGTCAGACTGTATGTTTATCTTAACTGTACATATTCCCGTGTCAGATGACAACTATATTGAGCAGTTTGTGGCTCTTCTGTGACCAACGAACAAACAATATACACCCAAAAAAAAAGACCTCAACTACTTACCAAATGTGGCTTCAAATCGCACTTCTCTCATTGGCTGAAATTAGGGTGAGGTTTCAGGGTATATTTAAAATTACCTTTCCAGATAAACTTAACATGTGTCAAGAAAATCTGAGATCATCCCACTTCCCCATGCTGGAGATTTTAGTTAACAGTAACAATAAATAAAGTTACCTTTAAAATAAGTCACACAAATCACATCTAGACCCAACAGTTGACCCAGACTGCAATAAAATAAACCTGGTTGTGTGTGTTGTTTTTTGTCTCCTGCAAACTTAGCTTTAATTATACTTATTTTTTCTATCTAATCATAAGAAATCATAGTCAGAGAGAGAGATGAGACAAGAAGAGCAGGTTTCCTGAAAACAGAGGAAGTAAGTTTCCAGCTGTATAAAAATAGCTGAGACCAGTCCTTATTTAAAAGCATAAAAGTTTTAAAGGATGAAATCTAAACATTTTGAGTAATTAGATAAGATTTAAAGTAAAGTACTTATATTAATATTGGGTTACTTATAGCAATACTTACACTCGTGGGAAAACTTACAAGTAAAACAAGTAACTAACTTTGGTATCAAATAATAATAAAAGAGTAATAAGTTGTGGTTATCATAAAATTATAAATGAATGCTAAATCAGAAAAACTAAAAGGGTTATGAATGTGATTCTAACATTAAACTTGAAATGGTGTAAAACATGTAACTGCTATTAAAGATCACTGATGATGTGCTAGAGGTGGATAAGTAAGTGAAAGGTTAGGGGTAAAATGGGGACTAACAGGAAAGCAGAGATGACCAAGGCCTTATTAGGACATAGAAGGACATGGGAGGAACATTGAGCAACCCTGAGACATTAGCCAAGACATCAGGACAAGATGTCTCTAAGACAGTGATGGAGATGAGTACATCTGTCCAAACAAGTTACCCAATAAAGCAAGCACAGCAACAGTGTTAGCCAATGAAAATGCACCGAAAGCGGGTATAAACCCTATATAAGGAGAGAGCAAAAGAGGAATCTTTGGTTGGATCCTCCAGGCAGCTTCGAGTCAAGACCGAGATGGACAAAGAACTCTGCAGCTGAAGAAGAGCCGGAGCCACAGAGCCGGAGACTGTCCTGCACATGGGGACCAACCTATCAGCCTCAGCCATGTGGCTTCAAATCGCACTTCTCTCATCGGCTGGGTTCAGACCCCAAAGACAAAGATGAAGATCAAGGCAAAGATGAAGATCAAGGCAAAGATAAAGACCCAAGTCCTGTGTGACCTCACCATCGATGCAGAGATGACAGCTCATCAGACCAACAGAGATCCCTGCCTTCATCGATCAACCTCCTCCTCCTGCTGCAACACCTTCTTCATCATCAGACCAGTTCTGGGGTTCGAAACACCAAACTTCGTCCGTCTCTCTCAAAGGTTCCCTTTTTAGTTCTTAGTATCAGCATTAGGGAAAGATAGGCTAGATGATTGATTTTACTTATTTGATTATTTCTGCTACTTAATTAAGCTGTACTGACCCTTGCAAAGTTGCTTTACTAATAAAATATTTAGCATAAAGAAAATCTAAAAGATGTTGTGGACATTCAATTAATGAGTCACCTCAAAGTTCTTTGATGGTAGTAAAATAGCTATAATGTTTGATTCTGGGGAAGAAAAGTAGGAAATGTTTTATAGATTGCTTTAACCCAAATTTAAAACAACATCCTTGGGACTCGCCCGAGTCACTAAAACCAACCTGATTCAGTAACAAGTGCAAGTTGCAAAAAAGAGAAGGAGCGACCGTTAACAGATGTGCTCTGTGGAACTAGTTGGCTGTAGGCTGCTCAGTCTGGCTAATTCACAGGGGGAAGAAGGGTGGGACATCTGGATGTAGGCCGTAGAAATAGGGCATAGCGGCAACAACACATGTTTTGCACAATTCGTTGTTCTCTAACAAGTGCAGACCTAAATGCTGTTTAGAATGTGTAATAAGATTAAAACAATGGATGTTCACAGACATTTTTCACATTTTTAATTTCAAAAACATACTGAAAACAATGTTTGCCCTCCAATATTCTGAGTTGGTCAATCACATTAAATCCATACAAAATATACCGAACAGCAATGAACACACACTCTTCAGGCATGTGCCTTGTGGAAGTCCTTTTGTTTACATAGTGACATATCAGTGGGAGGAGGATTTTCAGCAGACCAGTGCACAAGGCTCCACAGTGTTTCCCTTAACAATGCCAATCAGCATACCGGTAGTTTGTTTTCATGGCGATATTCTTCATTGACAAGAGACTGGTTATGTTTCCTCCTAACAGCACCTAAATGTGATTTATTTTGAGCTGAACATCATGTTGAAACTGTGGCTTTATGTGACCTATTTTATCATCCGCAGCGATGCCCTCCAGTGTGAATGTTTTCTGTCCTCCTATGATATTTAACACTAATCAATATTTAAAGACTTGCTACCAGGTATCAGGTAAGCTGTAGGGATCGATCCTCTTTCAGGTCTGGTTTTATCAAACCACATCCTGCCATAAGCGGCTACCTATAAAGCTCTTGTTTTGGTTTCCTGCAATATGGAACCATTTTTTAAAACTTGGAGAACAACGTATGTAGGCCAGAAGTTATAGAAGACAATCTAAACGTAGGTGAACGTGAATTTTTGAACATTTTTTGTTTTTTTAGGTGGAGACTTTCGCAGCCTAAGAGTTACACATGAAATGACCTAATAGTTATCAGGTGGTGAGGAAAAACATCTCCAGGGTAAACAGGGTAAATGAATGGCAGTCCTATCAAACCTAATTAGGTTTAGGAACAAAATTATGTTTTTTTCACCAAATTTTTTTTCCGACAAAACAGCCTTCACTGCATGCACTGTAAATGCATTTGGCCCCATATTGGGCCTCTGGAGTTGTCTAATGATTCAATAAAGCCAGGAGTGAATATTCTCAGCATTAATCCAGAGATTCCATGAAGCTCTCCTGAGAACATTGCCAAACAAAATCAACTGAATGCATCATTTCATTTCAACTTCACTATTATACACTTTGCATTGCCTTATTATGTAGAATCACATCAAAAGGTTTGGTAACGGGAGAAATGTAATGTGAGAAAGTACAAAGGAATATGAATACGTTTGTGACGCACTTAACTGGACAGAAGGTACATGGGGAAAAAAAAGAAAAAGAAAAAACTTAAAAAGAGCGCTAGAAAACTTTAAAATGTGAAATGATGGTTCTGTGACAACCGTATTTCCCAGAATGCTTTTAGAAGAAGCTGCGTGGCGTCATGGGACGCAGCGGGGTGTGGTCCGGGCTCCACAGAGTTTATGTTAGAGGGTTTCCTCCTCCCGTCCTTCTCTCCTCTCTGCAGGCAGCGCTCGGAGCTTCTCCTGACGGCTACAGCTCGGCGGTAAGTCCCGCTCAGATCCGGATCCGATCCGGATTAGATGGGCAACTTTAGGAAAACTTTCTGCGCATCTACAGCGAGACAGGGATACGAAAACTACATGAGAGGAGAAAAACAAAAAAGCAACAACAGACGCCTTTCTGACAAAGGCCTGACTGCCTGACTGCAGAGCAGGAAACGCGGTTAAAGCTGCTCGAATCTATTATCCCAGGATGTTCAGGTCAAAGTTTTGATTAAAGCTCCTGTTTCTCTGCAGATCATCTTGAAAAACCTTCCAAGATCTTCATAATGGTAAGTTCTTTCATTACATCCATGACTAACATCAAAACGCAATACAGAGAACATATTTTTTAAAAATGTATGGAATTAGAGTCTAGAATTAAATCCATTACTTATGCAAATATGTGACTCCTCGATTTTTAATCCGTCTGAAGTTGTGGCCACGTCCACCAACTCCTCACATTTGATCTTCCGCTCTGTTTGCAGTCAGATGTTTTTTTTTACTAGTCTTTACAAAGTAAAAACACTCTGTCAGAAGTCCTAACTTTATTTATCGTGTTTTAAAGTAAATCATGTGGCAGTGATTTCAGTTTTCCCAATGAGGAAACATGTGGAGTTGTTTTTATTGGCTTCTTGTTGCATTTGAATGAATATTTTTTAGCCATATTGATGTTTCAAATCTTTCAAGTTTCATCAGACTTGGTGAGTACTGAAGGGCGTGTTCAGCACACAGATAGCTTTCGTTTGGGGAAGTTTGGTGTATGAGTCACTGTGGGCTCTGTTTCCACTGGGTGGGCCCCTGGATCCCTCTCTGCTCTTTAATGCGCTCATTTCGACGCCCCCTCCTTCTCTTAAAGGCAGATCAGCTGTGTTTCTCCTCACCAGGGTGGAGTTTTGTATCATTGTTCCAATAAAACAGCCAAATTAAATCATTCAGTTTTAATAATCTGATGGGAGGATGTTTTTTATGATGCTTCGATTTCTCGGCTGAAACTGAATTCAGATGCTTCATTGGGTCTTCAAAGTTTTCACACTTTGATATATGTATATATATATATTTTTATGTTTCAAGTAATTGCAGAAATAGATGTTGATGTCACAGTTTCACCTGGGATATTTAAAGATGATGAAAACTTTGATGTAAGTACATTTATTCAGTGGAGGAAAAATCAATCTCAAACTACTAAACAGATGTTTTAATTTCCACTCCACCTGTTTAAATTGCTCGGTGTGGCTGCGAAACTTTATTTAGCCATACACGACTTCCTGTAAATAGGACATGGTAGAAAATTTAAAAGGATGAAAAAAAATCATGTTATTTAATAAAGGCAGATGTGAACTGAAAGGACAAAATGAAAACAGTAACTGTATAAAAATAGTTTTTTACACGCAGCCAGAGTTTTGCTTGCTCTTGGAGGACTGCAGCAAAGAGGGGCATCTTGTCGGGTCACCATAGCAACTTTCAGGAGTGACCTGACACTCCTGAAGGTTGTCAGCGACTGGTTGTTTGGAAAGGATACAGGAAAGAGTTGCTGTCTTACCACCACAAACTCAGAAATGTGGAGTTTGTGAATATCAGCTGGACTTCTAACTTTAAGCTTCTGTCAAATGAGTCTAAAGCTGAACCTTTTAAATGCTTTTAGCAAACAAACACTGCATGAAGTTGAAGCAACAGAGTATATTGTTATAAAATATTTTAAATCAAAGATATGTTTTTATTATTTAAATTGTTGCACTTTCAAGTGAAATCTTTCTGCCTAACAGACAGGCTGACTGTCAATATTTAAATGGCTGACTAAACACGGTGAGCTCATATGAGCTTTTTAAAACAACATCCTGTGTTAATTTAATATTTTAATGCTGCTCTCTATATGTAACTTTTATTATTTGTTGAAACTGTCTCTATGAATAAATTGAGCTCAGCTTTTGCTCAGTGCTATCTAGAAACAACCAATCAGAGCCAGGAGGCGGGTCCTAGCACTGTCAATCAAGCCCATGTGTGAGAATGCTAAGACTTAGTTAGCATATCCATCAAAATGGGTTTTCTGTGTAATGTGAGTTACTTCTCAGCATTACCACATGTGGCAGCGAGTACATGAGGATGATTGATAGTGCTAAGACCCTCCTCCTGGCTCTGATTGGTTGCTTCTGACTGGAAGCGGTGCATTTCTTCAGACGGAGGTGGAGGAGCTTGATCTTTTCACAGATTTTTTGTCTCATATATGTTTCATGACACGGAATTAACAAATATGTAAAAAACAAAAAGTTTAAAGTGAAAAACCATCCCAATAATTTTCCATTTTCTTGTCAGAGATGCATATGGTTTTATGGATTCCAGGGTGGAAACACTGACACAGGTCAGGTCTCATCACATCCAAGCTGGTCATATTGAAATTGATTTAATATTTAAAATCTATATTATGACATAATGAGGGTCTCCCTGTCATATTGACATACATAAATAGAGAGGAGAGATGCCACCTATGATTTAGTGGCTCATGTTTTTACATAATGAGGCTCAGACTGCCTCCAGGTCTGAACTCGCTCAGAAGACAAATCCCAAACATTCCGGAGGAAACGTTCAATCACCTTCCCAATCAGCTGTTTGTCCCAGCAGGCAGCTGAGCTACCAGTCTTGATTAGCTGGTGATGTAGATGGAGAAAGAGATTCCTGTTGACATGTTTGCATTCCTGCCTGCTGAAACCGATACAGTTCTCCTTGTTGGCTCCAGCAGTAATTCCCCCGCCCGCCTTCCATGTCTTCAGGATCAGAATTCCAGAAGCATTCCAGTGGTTTTCCTCTCCAAACTTCTCTCTTTTCTCCTAAAAAAAAAAAACCCACTTCACTAATACAATGCAGAGGTGCTACAGTCTGATCTGATGGAGGAATAACATTGTTCAACTTTAAACTTCAACATAATTGTTTTCAGCTCTCATTTGTCTACTACTTTCAAAATTTCTGCTATAACCAGGTCAATTGACTAATAATCAAACTGAATTGCAGTTTTTTTCTTTCAGCTTTATTTACCTCTAAATTGAATAAAAAAAATCAGCTTGCACTAAATGTCTAAAGTTACAGAAACAACTAGCAGATGCCTGGTTTTTAAATGCACGATGTAAAGGACAGTGATGGGTCAAGTGCAAAAGCATCAACTATATGAGCAGATGGTTTGTAGTGAATCAGAATCACTTTGTTTTTCCTTTCGCTGCTCAGCTCTCACTCTGAGTGGCTCTGCCCTCCTCACAGCAGAACTTTGTTTTGTTTGGCTTGTCTAATACTGACAGTCTTCTCAAACAGAGCAAATATTAACTAAGAGTAGGTACCGCATCCGGGCTGAGGTGTTAGATTGGTTTGATAGACAAGTATACAAGTCTTACTGCTTTTCGTTTTTCCTGGCTTGTCATCCAAAAAGATGTCTGGATGTTTGAATATTTTAACTATATGGGGGAACTATGAGTATTTTTCCCCTTTGATAATGTATTTTTTTTTTTGTTTGTTTTTACATTTTCTGTTATTGTACTTTGCTCATCTTTTTATATATTTAAATGTTAATTGTTCTTCTGGTTATGAATGCATTAACCCATTCCTAACCCAGATTTTAGGGTTAAGAATGTTCACTGAACTTCCCATTCCATGAACTTTGGAATGGGAAGTTCAAATATCAGAACTTCCCATTCCGATATCTCGGGTATAAAATATAAATCCAATACAGAAAACAGCGTCGAATTGACTTAAAACATTTTATTTACACGCAGACATTAATGTATTGAATTACAAGCAGATGAAAAGCAACCTTTTCAATGCATTTTTAGTAATGCTATTCATGTACAAAGTTACTGTAACGTAAGACTATTTATTCCATTGTTCAATTGTAAAGAATTGGTGATTCTCTTCCTCATCAAGTTAAATTAAAGGTGTAAGTTGACCTAATGGAAATCTGATGAATGAATTAAGAATATATTCAGTATATATAATTTTTCCATAATTTCCTTGTTTCAGGCCAGCAGAGGAACTGTTAAACCCAGCACTAACTTCAACGCCAGTGCAGATGCTGAGGTTCTGCAAAAAGCCATGAAAGGATTGGGTAAGATTCTCATCCTGCGGTCAAATCTGCAGCAGACCGGTGAATGTTTTAGGGAAGGCCCTCCTCCATCGGCCCCGGTGTAGTAAGGCGGTGATCTCCACCCAGTCAGCCAGCAGTGAGTCATGAACACGTGAGCAGCCGAGGGTAACATGAAACTCCTCTGTGGGCGCAAGCAGACCTCCTGACTGTGACGCTGAGCCGTGTTTGTGTGGGTTAAGCTGATCCAACCAAGAATCCTGCTAAATGGACCAGGCTTGTTATTGTGGTTACATAACATGGGTCTCATGTGAGAGTCGCTATCGTGGCTCGCCTGAGTAACCATGGTGTTTGTTGCCTTAGGGACCGACGAGGATGCCATCCTGCAGCTGCTGACTGCTCGCAGCAACACCCAACGACAGGAGATTAAGGCGGCCTACAAGACTCTGTTTGGAAAGGTCAGGGTGCATGTTCCTCTAGAGCTTGACCTTTAACCTCTAATGAAGCGTGAAACTGACATCGCTCTGGCCCTATACACTTCTGTGTGGTGTCCTGAATTTAAGTCATTGGATGTTAAAACATTGTTAAATCACCTTCAAGTTTGCGTTTGCTGAATTCACTGTTGACAGAAGTTTACTTTTAAATGTGTAACTTTTTTATAAAAAACTTTTTTTTCTCAAATTTGTTGAAACCGTTACCACATGGTGACGGTATTTTATGAGACAGATAATCAGTGAAAAAATCGAAACCTGCCTTAGTTATTTCTAGTGCTAACTAGAAACAACTAATCAGAGCCATGGAGAGGTTCTGATTAGTTGGACTGCTGTCAATCACCCTCCGTGTGATGCTGCTTATCCCTCATTTGCTCTGGGCTACGTTGCAGCGAGCAGAGCCAGTTGTGAATGCTCAGGCCGGTTAGCCATGCCACCGAAAACAGCAGTAAAACTGTTTTCCTGTAACGGTGAGGTGTTTCTTCACCATTAGCACAATTAGCAGTGTGTGCATAAGGTTGATTGAAAGCGGTAAGGCACTCCTCTTGACTCTGATGGCGTTTGACTGGGAGCAAACGCTGCCATCTGATGGCAGCTACATTTCTTCAGATGGCAGCAGTAGCTCAGGTAGATCAATGTTTTTCATGGGATTGCTTTAGATTTTTATCTGCAGGACAGGTGGACAGGTCTAGCATCAAAGGTTGTGTATGCTGCCTTATCTAATATCTTTAGATGAAAAAATTATTTTAACTCCTGATTTTTTTTATCTCAGGCTGTTGTTCCACATAATGTTTGGCACTGAACACATTGCTACCACTTTTAAAGGTGTCAAATGTTTAGAAATGCATACAGTCAATCTGTATTGGTAAGAGCAGGTAGCGTAGCAGCTGACCGCGGCTTTAGCCGACCCCAATGTTTTTCAAACAGCCGGTTAAACTGGGTCTGACTTCAGAGGGGAATGGAACCAGAATTGTTTCACTCTCCATCTCCAGCTTCAATTGGTCTATAAAAACTTTAAGTTATTGTAATTGACGCTAGAGATAGATTGTGAAACCTAAGATGACTACAAAGTCACTAGTTGGTTAAGTCAAAAACATTATTTTAAAGTTTATTGGTCTTTCTATATTGCCTTTGGCCGTGAGTGTGTGTGTGTGTGCGTGTGTGTGTGTGTGTGTGTCTGTGATGAACTGAGTGTGTGTGTGTGTGCGTGTGTGTGTGTGTGTGTGTCTGTGATGAACTGGTGACACAGCAGTTCATCACTGGTGTGTGTGTCTTCCTCTCTAAAACTTTTTTCTAACGGTGAGTTGTTTCTTCACCATTAGCACAATTAGCAGTGAGTGCACAAGATTGATTGAAAGCGGTAAGGCACTCCTCTTGACTCTGAGAGGAGTGCCTTACCGCTCACCATCTAAAATTTAGATGGTGCCTATTTAAATAAGCTCTTCAGATGGGCACCAGCCCCCTGATGACCCTGCAGGGATGAGTCTCAGAGACACATCTGACACATTTTTTTTTGTATAGATGCATAGTGTTACGTTAACTTTAATGTGTTCCTCATGATGTCAGGATCTGGTGGATGACCTGAAGGGAGAGCTGGGCGGTAAATTCGAGACGCTGACTGTGGCTCTTATGACTCCGCCTCTCATCTATGACGTGACATGCCTTCGAAATGCCATCAAGGTATCAGACATGAGGCTGATTTGAAGCTTTCAGTATCTCTCAATTGAATGCTTGTCTGTTTATTTATTTATTTATTTATTTTTTTGACATTTCCCTCTTTTGACCTGTAGGGGGCAGGAACAGATGAGAAGGTTCTGGTGGAGATACTGTCCTCCAGAACTGCTCAGCAGGTGAAGGACATAGTTGCTGCTTACAGACAAGGTGAGGCTTCCACAGATGCTCTGTTGATCACCTGACACAGAGCTCTTTGAGATCACCACACTATAATTTGGATGAGAAACTGTTCAACATAAACAGCTATTAGGATATTTTCCCACCAAAACACTTCCTGTACTAGATTGAGCATGTGGCTCTAGTCTTGTTAAGGACTGGTTTGGTGTGTCCGTTCCAGAAAGCAGAGTCAGTGTAGATTCATTAGGAATCTGTTGTAATAAATTCTGAATTATTTCTGGGTTTTTGAGTGTCATTGGGCTAAGGCCTCCTTATGTGGGTTGAGTACTTTACTTTACCCCTGTGCCACCGCCGTGCCTGTATTTTGAGTTTTCCTATGGGCTCGCTATGGAGAGAGGTGGTTGATTCACCCAAATCAAAACAGATGGAGGGTGGATCTCATGCACCATAAGCATCATAATAGTACTTTATTCGGAGTCAGGTCTTTGTCCAACATTAGGTTGCAGATGATGCGTTTCCATTACAAATGTGCTCCAAACTTTTGCAATCATTGTGGTTCCTATACAAAACATAATTAAAATCACACGTGAGTAAGTTTGTTCATGCAATAAGTTACTAAAAAACTTACCGCTCCAACTGCTCCCTTTCTTCTTCTTTGTTGTTTGTGCCAGTGGCAACATCCAGGTGTTGACCATGTGACACCTGCAATGGAAACACCAAAAGAGTGTTTTCATTGCAGTTTTGTGAAATAACGTTTTTTTATATACATGTCCAGAAAAACCACCTCAACCTACCGCTCAAGTTTTTTATGGAAACATTTTATTTTCAAGGGGTGTGCAGAAAACTGACATGACACTGTCATAAAAATGACATGACATCTGTTATGAACATAAAGAAGTCCTTATGAATGGTTGTGACTGTTGTACTGAAGTGTCATTTGGTAACTAAAGACACTTTTAATGCAAAGTTAATTTTCGCAGCTTGTGACACTTGATTTCGCTATCATCAAGCTTACAGCTTCACATTTTTGTTTATTGGACGCTTGTCTGTTCTTGGTCAAGAAAACTGACTATCACATTTAAGCTGAATGTGTTCATGCTGCCAACGTTCTGGACAGGAGACGTTCTTTAGTCTTTGGTGAACAGAAGAAGCTCCTGGGTTGGAAACAAATCAGAGAGTTTGACACAGTGGTTGTATTTGGGTTTCCCTCAGAGTACGACGATGACTTGGAGGAGGATGTTTGTGGGGACACATCAGGTCACTTCAAGAGACTCCTGGTGATTCTCCTTCAGGTCAGTCTGAGTAGTTCCTCTTCTCTGGTTTTTCTCTTCTCTTCTGTTTCTACAGTATTTTTTTAAAATCTTCTTCCAGGCAAGCAGGCAGACGGGAATCCAGGAGGGCAACATCGAGGCTGATGCTCAGGTAAGTCTGTATTTTGTTTTCTCCATCATGATGGTGTAGCATCATGCAGGATCTTCTGATCAGCTCTCCTGAATGAATGCAGTTAAGAGACATCCATTTTGTGTTGTTTCTTTGACTCTGTAAGACTTTGTGATTCAGAGATAGTTTGATCTGTTCATCTTACTCTCTCTCTTTCTCTCTCTCTCTCTCTCTTTTTTTTTTTTCTTTACTGCAACATAAATTTAATCCAGAAATGCAACCCAGTACCTCTAAATGGATTTAAAGATGTTTTTAGCAGGGAAATAAAAAAAATCCTGACTTTGAAAGAAAGAAAAAACATCTTGTTAAAATCCGTGTTGCGATTTTATGAGAGAAATTTTTAACATTTTCACTCCTCCAACCCCCCCAAAATTGCAACTGTCTTTTTGTGTGATAGTATGATTACAATAAAACCAAACCAACAGGTTGCATCATATCATAGTATCTGAATATTTATTTAGTGCTGTATGACAGCAATTTTCTATCTATTGTGCATTTAAAAGTAAAAGGGGGGGTGTGGGGGGATAAAACAAAAGACAACATAAAAACTCTGACCAGCATTTGGTCTGACAAACCAGTTCATGTAAATGCAGCTTGGATGAATTAAAACCTTCCTGAACAGAAACAAAGGGGAACCAGCAACAAGAGATAGTAGTTTGCCATTTCATACCCAACCATTTCTGCTTGATTTGTCACCGACAAAATCTACCAACCATCTGTCAGCAAAACAACAATTTAAAATATCACTTGTATATAATTCATCTATAAATTTGGGTTGACTGATTTGCCCAAGGCCACATCAACATCTGGAACTAAACTAAAGACTTTGTGCCATGGTTGTAATTTAAAGTAACTATACTTCATTCATCATATATTATAAGGAAATAAGTGTTTATATGATGCCAATAAATAATATCTTGCTGTCGGAGGTCACATAGAACTACTTAGGGTCAGAGGTCATATTCTAAGAGTGGTGAACGGACTGAAATTTTTTTTGTGCTTTTCTATTCATGTTGACCACATGCATACACACACACGCACATCAGCACACTAATAAACAGATTAGTAGACAGTTTGGGATCAAAGCTTCAGTCTGTAACTTTTATAAAAATTCTGTTTTTTTTTTAAATGTTTATTTTGCTAAAATTATCATTATGTCATGACATAATTATCATTATGTCATGTAAGCCAGATAATATGTGAAAAAAAATCAAGCTCCTCTGCCGTCTCCCTGGAGTAACTGCAGAAACAAACCACTCAGTCAGAAACAACCAATCGGAGCCAGGAGGAGGGTCTTAGCGCTGTCAATCAGTCTCGTGCTCACTTCCTCCCGCTTCCTCTTGGTTATGCTACAGCTGGTTCACCATGGCATAGTCTGCCGCTAATGCTACGACATATTTTTTGAAAGCTTTGCGGGGTTAAAAGAGGACATTTGGATGTCATCAGCATAGTAATGAAAGGAAATGTTGTACTTCCTCTAATGTAAATGGAGCAGGAACTGAACCTGATCCCTGAGGTAACTGTAACAGAGGAATGGATTATGCAAATTAGCTCATGCTTTGCATTACTTATCGATACAGCAATCCTCAAGGCTGCATTAAAGGCTGCTTAACTGTCCCATAAATTTCAGGACATTCATTTCAAAATGTTTTCCCTCCTAAATTAACGTTCTAAATGAAATGACAGAGTATGTCTGTAACGACATGATTGTTGAAGGCGTTTCTGTTCCTGTTTGCAGGCTCTGTTTAAAGCAGGAGAGGAGAAGTATGGGACCGATGAACAGTCGTTCATCACCATCCTGGGAAACCGGAGCGCCCAGCACCTGAGGAAAGGTTTGTTTCCTCACGTCAGCTGACTCTGAACACGACGTAGCGTCGATGGCGGCTTGGATCAAGTGCTTTTCTACTGTTTGAGACAAATTCAGGCGAAATAAACACTTTAAAAGTTACTTTTAAACCAGCGGATCAGACACCTTTAAGGTTGACCTCTGACCTTCTTTAGTGGAGCTGAAATCTGGAGCTGTGTTTCAGTGTTCGATGCCTACATGAAGATGTCTGGATATGAGCTGGAGGAGAGTATTCAGAGGGAAACATCTGGAGGCCTGAAGGACCTGCTCCTGGCTGTGGGTAAGAAAACTAACCCAACCTCAATGTCGGTACCTCCTGTTAGCATTTTAGCTTAATTCTCTGTTTCTTCTTCTGAATGACTGGGTTTGTTTTTCAGTGAAGTGTGCCAGGAGCATTCCAGCCTATTTTGCGGAGACTCTTTACTACGCCATGAAAGTAAGACACTATTTTGGTATACAGTTTTTGTAACTAAATTTATACAAAGTTCCCGTAAGACCAGGCCAGAAATCCGCTGTCTTAGTAGGCAACCGGTGAACAGTGTTACATAAGAACATCATTACTGAGGGTTAAATTAGTTTCTTAAGGCTTTTTCAGCTCTTTGAGAGAACCAGTTCAGTAACTAGCAACAGTCAACAAGTCATTTGTGTTTGCTGAGAGTCGTATAACGAGGAGGATGACGTCGTGATTGGCTGTGACAACGAGAATTGACCGCATGTGTGATTGCATTTAAGTCCAATCAGCTGAAGCACCAGCAGCATGATATTTGTGTATGTGTGTGTGTTTCAGGGAGCAGGGACAGATGACAACACCCTCATTAGAGTGATGGTGAGCCGCAGTGAAGTCGACTTGTTAGACATCCGAGCTGAGTTCAGGAAGATGTTTGCCTGCTCTCTGCATTCAATGATCAAGGTACGTACATGTAACAAATGACTCCAAACATGTTGGAAATCCCAAAAGGCTTCATAATTCTTCCTGTTGATGGCAGGGAGACACCGGCGGCGACTACAGGAAGGCTCTGCTGTTGCTCTGCGGCGGAGACGATGCATAACTCCACCAGCAGGAACCTGGAGCGCCTCTTCATATAAACTTGTTTTGAGTGAGAGAGCATATCCATCAGGTCTTATGAAACTAAATGTAGTCTTTGGAAGGTAGCTAACATTTTGTCCATATTAATGCAGCCTTTTATACTAATATGATTCATTTACAAAACCAAAGGACCAGATTAGTTGGGCTTTTTTTTTTTTTTTGCACTTTGTATGTTGGAATCGGCATATGCAACATTAAATGTTCAACTGAATAAAGATCAACCGAGTTGATTGTTTCTGTATATTTTTGTTTCAGTTGCACTGGTTTCAATCACACATGTAGTACCGTTTAAGGTCAGGAGAGGGAGACAGAAGAATTTAGATAAAATCCCAGCGCCTCATTGTTATTCCACTCATCAGGTTGGAACTGATTGATGGAGCAAAACAGTTGGGTTGTTTCACTTCCTCTTGTGTTCTGTTTTTTCTAACAATGTGAAGCTGATTTAATTTTTTTTCAGTTAAGTAGAATTTCTGCTGCAGGTTTTCACCAAAAATCATGTGAAATATTGAGCTTCAGCTAAAGCTTGGAAAAGGTCAAATGATGATTTTGACTTTTTTCTGCAGAAGTTGGGAGTATCAGGCACGGGAAAAAACAGCATGTTCTTTAAAAGAGCAGTATTATATAAAATTGACATTTTAAAATTTTACTCGTGTTATAATATTTCCTCATCAAAAACATACCTGGAGTGTTGCTTTGATTCTTTGAGAAATCCTTTCGTCTCCAATGGTAACCATTCAACACCTGGATGGACCTAGCACCACTTGCAAGGTGGAGTTTCTAAGAGCAGACCACCCCGGTGACTCGGTTCCTTCAGACTAGCCAGCAGCAATTAGCAAGCACCTGGTGGAACAGGTGCTGAGCTCATTGTAGGAGCTGCTCTTCAGTGCAATGCTAGTAGAAACATTGTTAAAGGGTTAATACAGGAGCCATGTTGTGATGACTTCCTTTAGGTGAAGTTTCAAAAAGAGCAGGAGTTTTTAAACTTGGTTATGTTTGTCAAAACATAACTGAAAGACATTTGAACCAATTTAAATTAGTTCATGATGTGAGTTAGTTTAGTTGGTTGGTTGATTAATAGCATAAAAATGCATTTTATTCCCATTTTATTTATTTAAATCTCAATTTAAAAACCATCAAAGACTTTGACAAAAGAACACAAAAATGATGGGTTAAAGGTTCCTCCCTCCACATTCATTTTTTCCACAAAGTTTGATTGAAACCAAATCATTTTCATGTCTCCTTAGCCTTGAACTGTTCCTACCAGAGGAGCCAAACTGTTTCCAGTAGATGAGCTCTGAGGAATCCTCCTCTTCCCTGTTTTTCTGACTCTCTGTTTGTGTTTTGTTACACAAGCAGAGGATTTGTTACACCGCTCCACCACTCTGTTATTCTTTTCACGGACAGATTTGCTCCTGATTGTTACCACGGAAACAGAGAGCCAATAAGGTGGTCCGGACAGCAGGTTGTGAGGTCGGACCACTGGAAACCACAGGGAGACAGACTCCCAGCTCCTCCCACAGCGTGTGCCTGTGTGGGCCTGGGACTGGGCTGTGGATGGGAGGCTGGACATTCATGCATCTTTGTAGGTCAGACAGTGGAGAGCACAGACAAGTGCTTTACATCGTGAAAACATAAAAAACAAAGAAATAAAAAACATTACAAATGCATCATACAGTCAACAGCTGTGAAAACCATTACATTTCAATAGCATTGACATTTTGTCAAATGCTATTGTCAAAATTACTGATCAACATCAAACATGTTAATCAGTGTTCCATTTGTTTTGGTTCGAAAGTAACTCTGACAATTAGGTTTTTAGCCTTGACTTAAAGGAACTCAGTGTTTCGGATGTTTTGCAGTTTTCTGGAAGTTTGTTCCAGATTTCAAGTGCGTAGAAGCTGAATGCTGCGTCTCCGTGTAATTTATAAAGACAAAATAGTCCAAACCAACTTGGAACTATGTGAAAAAGTCAATTCAAGAACAAATGAGCAATAAAGTCGCAGACATCTGGAAAGTGTGGAAATTGTGGCTGGGCCATTTCTGAGGCTTTGGGACTCCTGTTCAAAACTCTGGGAGGCCAAAATAGATTAAAATTGAGTGAAAACATCTTGATGGTTCTGGGGGAGTTTTGGAAAAATATTTGTAAACTGATGAGACAAACGAAGTTCAAGGGAGGTCTGGGTCTCGTTATATCTGGTGCAGCAAAGCATTTTAGGAAACATCATAAACATACAAAATACGAGTCAGACAGTGTGGACCAGGATGACTTCCTTTCCCTTCATGAATGATTCTGTCAATTGATAACTGCATTTTGTATCAACTTTGTCTGATATTAAAATTTGTTTGGTGATCTGTGACAGTTATGCAAAAGAAGAAGAATCATTTTAGAACTCAGCATCATATAATTGACTCCTTTTCAGAAAACTGTTTGCAATATAAAAAACATATTTCGACAGAGAAAAATCTTTTTTAAGGATAAGAGATCTGAGCAAGCTGAAGTTGTTCAGGATTAATCTGACTGTTCTGTCACAAACTCTAACATTTAACAAGCTAGTGGAGGAATGTGGATTCCTGAATGAACATCTTTGTTTTCTTTCCACCTTTTGACTTTGAGGTGAATTTTCTGGGAAGTTCATTTCTGGGACAGTGGGCTGTTGTTCTACTTTTCTTTTTTTACTTGTGAAAAAATAGTTTTCTCTGTAGAACGAATGTCTTTAAATTGTTCCGAAAAGACTTGGAATGTATGTTGTGTTGGTTTGACCCTCACAAATGCACTATCAAACACATCTATCGATAGTGCATTTCGTACTATTAATAGGTACCAAATGCAATTATTAATAAAGTTAGTCATTTAGATCAAAATGACCAAGTCAAGGCTTCACTATCAGGAAATAATAGTCAGATAGTTCAGTCTCAGTCTACTTGGTGAAGACAGAGGAAAATAAAACTTCTCTAAAATGGAATAAAAGCAAACGTTTATAAATGTCAGGCAGGATCCTTGCCAAAGCTGATGATGGAGGTGCAGAAACCACTCCTGCCGGTTAGAATAAGACAAAAACATCTTTGTGCGGATGTGAAAGCACTGTGGTAGCACAGCCGGGAGAATTGAAGCGATTCAATGGATCATTGTCAGGAAACTCAACAGAGCTCCAACATGGCTTTTCAGCTTTTGTGTCCTGGTTCTCAGAATCGTTCAACGGTTTAACATCGCAGTTTTAAATAAAATAGAACAGGATAAAAACATCTGTCTAAGGTAATCTTTTTCACACAGTTTTTTACAGCCTTTTGACTTGGTGATAATGAATGAAAACAGGATACATTGTGCATCGCTTTGTGTTGGATAAAAGCTCAGAAATATTCTTTCTTTCAGAGGTTTGTATTGATGCGTCTGCAGCTGGTTGGCCATCGGCAGCATCTGCCTCCGTAAGAGCAAGAAACAAGATAAGACATGAAGGATGGAGCGCCTCATACCTGAACATCATTCAGATGAGATGATGATTATTGACGATAATGATGTCCCTTCAGGCTCTTCTCTCCTGGGAGCTTTTGAGTATATCTATGGTGGCAGGGCCGCCACTGTGTCTGCATGCAGCGGCTTTACAACGTACAGGAGGAACCAAACATGTCAAAATCCCTTTATAACTTGTGGTGAGAGTGAAAGGTCTGAGGAAAACGTCTGTCTGTCTGGTATTCAGAAGAGCTTGAGAAAGGGCTGAAAAGTTTGGGGTGTTGGTGTTTTTATCTGTTTATCATGTCACTCTTTTGTAGTTTTAGCCGCTTTGTCCATGACTTTTTCCAAGCAAACCTCCATTTGATGTTTCTGTGTCCAACACAGATCAATTCATAACCACCTGGGGGAAAGTTTCGTCACCTCTTTGAGAACCAAAGAACTCAACCGATCATCATATGGTTTGTTGTAGGGAAAATGTGACTGAATATTCTCTACCAGCAGAAGATTTCTTACACTTATTTTAGTTTGAGCAGGGGTAAATAATTTGTCATATTTAGTTAAAGTGACAAGATCCAAATCAGATTGATTAATTAATAGAAATTTGTTGAACTCATCATCAAATCTAATTTCATTTAGCTTGGCTGAGAACTGCAGCTGCAGGGAGGAGCTGCGTGGAAAAGGCGGAGCTTTGTGAAAGCAGGCGTTTAGGCACCCGGAGTGGTTGCCGGGGGAGATCAAAGGATTCCTCAAACTTGTATGGAAGAATCAAATCAACACTCCACATATATTTTTGAGGGAAGGAACGACATTATCAGATGAAGTAAAGCTAAAAATAGTTTATTTTACATAATACCGGCCCTTTAAAAACCAGAGAGAGCCTGGAGAACAACTGACCACGATCCGTTTAAGACATCAGAAAACCTGGCTATTTTTAACAGAAATATAGAGAATGAAGGTTCAATTATATTTTCCTTCTAAATAGTTTAGCTGTAAATTTTCTCTACAGTCAGTTTAAGATGATGGCAAAGGTTTTGATTATTTTCAGACTTGAGGAAACATGCGCTGCTGTAGATCACCGTCAGCGTTAGAATCCTACTGCAGTTGATGTTTGTGTTAAAGATCCAAAGGGGGAAAAACTGACTTCATACTCGTGTGCTTTCCCTGCTTTATTTGTTCAAACACAAAGAAATAACTCACACAGATGGACAGACACGCATTTGCTCTGCTTCCTTCTGCCCTATCGACCTCTGACCTCTAACTACTTCCTGGCTGACTCCGTGCAGGTGCTGGGCTGAGGCGTAAATGGTCAGGTGATGGGGTCGGTCCTGAAACACCATTCTGTGCTGCCAAAGCCATCAGGAAGGAGGAAGACCCCCACTGAGGGCAGGTCAGAGGTCATGGGGGTAAAGAGCAGACAGGAAGGCTTTAATGTCCACATCTGGGACTGCACTTGTTCTGAGATAAAGATTTATCTACACTGACTGCTGCAGTTAGACGCCTCGACACAAAGAAGCCCCTCTTGTAATCCTGTTTGTGAACGATGATGATCAGAGAAACGTTCTGTGGCGTCCTGAAGAGGATTAGGCTGTTTGATAGGAACGAAGTAGAATGATTTAGTAAAATGTGAACAAAACAAAATGAAAACCTTTGAATCCAGTTTTTGCCTAGTAAAAACAAACAGCTAAGGGGATTTTTTTCTATTTAAATATTTAAAGAGGCACTATTATGTTTTCCATGCACATAGTTCCATTTTATAGCACAATCAAGTAACTATGTTAATCCCAGTTGTTATAGAAATTCTGTTTATATCAAATATTACTTAAAAGAAATTTGACTTTGTAATTTAACACCTATAAGGAGCTCAGAAGACGCCCAGTTCCACCAGCTGCTTACTAATTGCTGCCTGCTAGTCTGAAGAAGCTGAGTGAGCAAGCAAACATGCCTACAAGAAAGATTCATCATAAAATCAAGAAAAAATGGACAACACTGACCACTCTCTTCATGAGACTGTCAGAAAATCAGTGTCTTCGATCAGTTTCACTTTCTACAATAACTCTGAATAATTTGAATTCATGAGATACAACAGCATTTAATTTTCCTCTGAGAAAAATAAAGCATTTTTTAATCAAAATGAATTTATTTGAACAAATACAGTACTGATGTCATATTTCAGAAAATATGTAAAAAAAATAAAATAAATAAATAAATAATAATAATAATAATAATAATAATAATAATAATAATAATAATAATAATAATAATAATAATTTTATTTTAAAACGCAACTTGTAACATATTTTTTTTAATTGTAAACCATCCTAAAATGTTCTTGGTTTTTAAACCAGTTCTTGTGACTGACTGTTTAATTTCTCTATATATTTTTTATAGAAAATGGTAAAATGGTTAAACGAAGAGACAAACAAATGGAGTCAGAAGGAGTAAAAAGAGGAGAAAAGGTCCATAGAAACCTTTTGTTCAGACCTACTGAAGACTTAAATATTATTTTAAACTTTGGGTCCAGATCAGAATAAAATTCCATCCAGAAAACAATACCATTTGTGAAGAAGTTTTATTCGTATTAAATGATGTTCCTTTATGTGTCATATAAATGTAATGTTTTTTGTATCACAGTCCAGGTGTTTTTCTGTGCAGCTGGGAGAGGGGTACAAACTAATGAAACAAGATGTGTCTACTGAAGTAAGTTTCCCAGGGTTGCTGAACTTCCCCAGACAGTTATTTGGGAACTTGCTGTTTTTCCCGTGGCCTTCCCTGCATGGAGATGATGGAGTATTTAGTTTTCACATTCCATAGACATGATAGTGAATGAGCGTACAAGGTTCCGTATGTTTTCCTTTGTTTCTCTTGTTTGGTCTTAGAAGATTGAGTCTCCGCCTCGGTAGTAGAGAGATGAATAAAGTAACTATGCACCTCTGAGTTTGTCAGAGCGAATCTAATTTGTGCCTAATGCAGTGTATTTTTGCTCTCCGTCTGCAGATGTATTAAAGATTGTTTTTGCTCCCTGACTTTTGTCTGAACCTCAGTCTCTGAATTGTGCACTTCACACATTTTAAGTAGTTTATTAACAAATACCATTTGAAACAGCATGAAGCATTACATTATTTAATGTTAACTGTAAAAGGTCACACCACTTTAAGTCTGTTTTGCAATGACTTGCAAAATAATTCTTAACGTTTTAAGAATTATTAAATTCTTGAAAAATGTGAAAATATTTTTCACGTTTTGCCTTGTTACAACCACAGGATCATAGGATTTCATTTAGATTTCATGTATCTGACCAACACAGTATGGCAGCAGTACAAAAAAGAAGACGTACGTTATATATAAGAATAGGAAACATGTGGCTTGCATTCAGTAAACAGACCATTTTACTCTCATTCACCCAAATAAAATCTATCAAAGCACACTGAAAAAGAGAACAGAGTTCCAACTTAAAAACAATACGTGTTATTTCGTCACATATCATTGTATTAAGCTTGTCAGACTTACTTTATTTACATTTGTTTCACATGACAACTTAATAAACATCATACATTTGCTTAGATAAACTTTCCTTGATTACTTCTGACCAGTTGTGACCTGTTTTCTTTTTTCAGTCTATTATTTTCCAAACAAGAACGAGCAGAAATGTTTCTAACTGTGCAAAGGTTTGAAGCTGCAACTCAGGAGGGCTGAATATATGTGTACGCCACACTTATCAGAGTTTACAAGTAAAAGAAAACAAACTGATATCCTTGTACTTCACAATTATTACTTGTGTTGGTGTATCATGTAATATGATACACCATATCACATGGTGTATCATATGATATATGCAGAGAGATAATGCATATTCCTCTGCATTATAATGCAGAGAGATATGGATGTTATTGCAAGGCCCCATATGGAGAGAAAATGTGACTTGGATTGAAAAGAAACAAAACTCACGTGAAAAACAAATGCTTGCTTGAACCCTAATTTGTTACAGCCAATTGTATTAGTTTTGCTCAAGCTAATTCAGATTTGAATAATTCTGAAATCACAATTATAGCTTGAGCAAAACTATTACAATTCGCTGTAACACATTTTTTCAAAGCTGGTATTAAAAAAATCGTATTTTTCAGTGTGACATTGAATACACTTCAGTTTAAGAAAAGGAATTCCAACTGGATTCAAAACACAGATAGAAATGTGAATGAATGAATGAATGAATGAATGAATGAATGAATGAATGAATGAATGAATGATGTGTCGTCCTGAGGTCTGTCCTGCTAGCAGTCCTCGCTCTGCAGCATGGACATGAAGAACGCGCACACGCTGGCCCAGGAGCTGCAGAACTCCTCCGCTGTTCTCCGCTGATCCGCGCGCTTTACGCACGTCGCGCTCGTGGGCTGGACCGGCGGCGGCAGCTGCGTCGTGGGAGCAGCGCTGCTTCTTTTCACGCTGTTCCGATCCAGTCTGAGGTTCGCATCTCTGGGCGCGTGCTTACACATGCCGGCTTTCACTAGCGCGCGGCTGTCCACGCACACTTTATCCCGCATCTTCTTGAAGGCGCGCGCCACTTGTTTCCAGAAGGCTTTGGGGTCGGAGTTGTAACCCGGACAGCTCCGAGGTTTACCGAGGTACTCGCAGCTGGTCTTGCTGACGCCGCCCTGCCTCTCGCAGTTCACCCAGACCTTCACCGCTTCCCCCGCTTCTCCCGCGCGCCACGCGCACCGCGTCCTGTCGCTGGTGACGAATGTCCCTCCGCCGACCTGCTGCGCGACGCCGGGCTGCTTGGCGCCAGAAGCCCGGAGGAGTCGGAGCTCCAGGAGAACCAGAAACAGCCCGATGGAGAAGAGAGACCTGAGCGGAAACATCACTGCTTTCAGCAGAAAACTAAAAAACAAATCAAAATCCACCTGGAAATGAAAGAGAAACACATGATGATGCACCATCTCTGAGCTGAGGATACTGTTTATTTTAGTGATAGAAAATAATATCGGTTTTGATTCGAAAACTAAGACATCTCTGCCTCAAAACCTGAAAACCATCAAGTCCCAAATTACATGCGTTTTCCATATTTGTATTTTAATAGTTTGAGTCCATTTTTAATACGAAATGATGTTTAAGTACAGATGGTATTAGATGAACACCAAAAAGTAATTCATTGAGATGGAAAATGTGTTTTCATCCACCCTGCAAACGCTTTTACGCGTCTGAAATAT
The DNA here is from genome assembly GCA_922788865.1 of Poeciliopsis turneri. Taxonomy (NCBI): domain Eukaryota; kingdom Metazoa; phylum Chordata; class Actinopteri; order Cyprinodontiformes; family Poeciliidae; genus Poeciliopsis; species Poeciliopsis turneri. The sequence goes on from CAKLNU010000176.1 coordinate 1,062,075, forward strand.
TAAATTTTTTTTGTTGTTGTTTTCAGTATGGATCACATGTAAAGTTCTGAATCTTACCAGAATGAAGAGTGCCGCCCTGCGTAAATCCCTGGTGCTGTGTGTCTCTGTGGCCCGGCGCGTGGGTTTTCATGCCTCGCTGTGCAGCACGCCCCCGTTCAGCACATGCACTCTCATGTTCTCAGGCAAATACTTTGAGAAGAAGCCTGGCACCAGTTTCTGATGAATAGCTCTGGCCTGGGGCCCAGACCACGTGTCTACATGTGAATTCAAGCCTGGTGGAGATCAAGACAGAGCGCGAACCGAAGCTGTCAACGTACACACACACACACACACACACACACACACACACACACACACACACACACACACACACACACACACACACACACACACACACACACACACACACACCCGTGGGTTTGAGATCTGGTCATTTCCACTCATGCACCTGGAGAACATGCAAACCCAGACCAGGATTCAAACCCAAGACTTTATTGCTGCAAGGCAACAGTGCTACCAACTGTGCAGCCTTGATGTTTTATTTTTGCTATTTTATTCATGAAATTAATTTTTTATTGACACATTTAGAGACCAGTTGACCTAATAGTCATGAATTCAGACTGTGTCCAGGAAACCGGAGCAGCAGAGAATAAAGGAGATGATTGTTGATTTCAGGAGGAACAGGATTAAATCAAACCTAATTTACATCATGTGAGAAGAAGAAGAAGGTAGTTGAACAATATAAACACCTCAGTGTTCATCTGGACAACGGACTGGACCAAGATGCAACAGTGAAGAACGGACAGAGCAGACTGGAGGAAGCGAAGATCCTTCAAGGTTTACAACAAGACGCTGCAGCAACACTATGAACAGTGTTGGTGTGCACTGCTTCCCCCTCCGAAGAACCCGGATGGTGGTCCAGAACTGCCTCAGATGCATACAAAAGTCTTTCTCCAAGGCCTCTCCAAACTCCTCCTATGCCAGAGTTTTTGCCTCAGCAACCACCCGAGCCCCATGTCGCTTCAACTGCCTGCACCCATCGGCTGCTTCTGGATTCCTACAGGCCAAAAAGGCCCAATAGGACTCCTTCTTCAGCCTGACAGCCTCCCTCACTGAAGGTGTCCATCAACGGGTTCGAGGGTTGCCAACATGCAGAGTCAGCTCAGTCAGCTTCGACAATGGAGGCACGGAACATGGTCCACTCAGATTCAATGACCCTCACCTCCTCCAGAACGTGTTCAAAGTTCTGCCGGAGATGGAAGTTAAAGCTCCGTCTCACAGGAGACTCTGTCAGATGTTCCCAGCAGACCCTCACTACACGTTTGAGCCTGCCAGGTCTGACCGGCATCCTCCCCAACCACCAGAGCCAACTCATCACTGGACAGCTCTGCACCTCTCTTCACCCGAATGTCCAAGACATACGGCTGCAAATCCAATGAAACAATGAGAAAGTCGATCATCGAACTGTGATATAGGGTGTCCTGGTGTCAAGTGCACATATGGACACCCTTATGACTGAACATGGTATTTGCTACATTTTACAGAGAGTCTAAATCAACACAGCTAACCCTGTCTTTTTTCATTAATGTGTAAAAACTTTTGCTTTACCTGCAATCAGAGGCCTGCAGGTTCAGTTAGAGGGCAGAAGCTGTTGGAGACCAGCAGGTGTACGGAGGACCAACGCTGACAAAATTCAAAAATTCAAAATAAAAGCAGAGACACACACAAAATGAACCTATCAATTTTTAAAAAGCAGAACTTTTCCTCGTGTTTTATAATTTAATTGAACTTCATGATTATTTTTTTCCATTTTAATTCTAACAACTTAAATATTTAAGACCATAATATAAATGTAACTGAATAGTACTAAAATGAATGCCAATTCAATTATAGAACATGATGTAAAGTTTTATTTATTTTTTAAATCAATTGCTGCTTAATTGATGGTGGCAAAAGTGAGTGGAGTTCATTCTGAAATTCAGATGAAAGTTCGAATCCTCTCTCTGCCATTGTGTCCCTGGGCAAGACATTTCACCTACTTTCCTGCTGGTAGTGGTCAGAAGGACCTCAGGGCAGCTGTGGCTACTATCCGCAGCCACATGTATGTGTACGTGAATGACTTTCAAGTCATCTGGAGTCGATAAAGTCCAGAAGACTTGCACAAGTCCAGGATATTTACCATTTTAAGTGTATTGGTTTATTTATTGGATCATCTTATGTATTTCTGATTTAGTATTTCATTAAGTTAATTTTGGTTTTCCATATGGGTCTGGAAAGTTGCTAAATATAGCAATAAGTGGACAACTTGGCAAAAGTGTTTTTTGGGGGGTTTTGTTGTCCTGATCAAACTTGGCCATGCCTCTCATTGTCTCTTGACTCCGCCCACTTTGCTGGATTTTTTCCCCCCCTAAATTTGTCAGGCGTTAGTTACACTTTAATTATTTATGTCCTTTTCTCCATGTCTTGTTACAATTTATCGAGACTGATTGCAACTGAGTGTGTGTCACTGGGAAAAATCTTCTCTGTGATTTTTACAGTAAATGTTTACAAAAATGAAGGATTGAGATGGCACCAGAATGTAAAGATATCAATTTTAACTCCACAAGCCCTGCGCTGTGCTGATATCTATAGTCCTCTAGGAGCGCTGTTGTGTCATTTTTGGATGCATTGCTGCTCCAATACACTTGAATCAAAAACCTGTATTACCGCCTTGGCAAGTTTAGCAAACGCCTCGTCATCAACAATCCTCCAACCTCCAAAAGACAAACAGTATTTCTCAGCAGTGAGTCCCTACAATGTGTATTTTCTTGATAAATGTATCAGAAAAATGGTCCTCAAAATGTATCAAATACATGACACACACACGCACACACACATGTCAAAGTTCTTCCTGGAATCAAAGTTCAGCTTCTGCTGTTGAACTTTGTCAATGCATTTTTTTCTCCCCGTCCCCTCCAGATCTAAGAGTTTAAAAGCAGGTCTAACAACTTGTCGCGTCATTAACTCTTGCAACTTGTTATTTTTAGAGCAGAGTTCAGTTTCACTTTGGAGGAAGTGAAATTCAGCAAGTCATTCTCACTGTGAGGAGCGATGGCACAGACAGGAGTTCAGTTGTATCGGGAAAGGTTCTCCTGTTCCATCTGTTTGGATCTACTGAAGGATCCGGTCACTACATCCTGTGGGCACAGCTACTGCATGAGATGTATTAAAGACCACTGGGATGAAGAGAACCAGAAAGGAACCTACAGCTGTCCTCAGTGCAGGAAGACTTTCAATCGCAGACCTGACCTCCAGAAAAACACCCTCTTAGCAGAGTTAGTGGATGAAATGAAGAAGACTGGACTCCGACATGCTCCGGCTGACCACTGCTATGCTGGACCTGGAGATGTGGCCTGTGATGTCTGCACTGGGAGGAAGTTGAAAGCTGTCAAGTCCTGTCTGGTTTGTTTGGCCTCATACTGTGAGGATCACCTTCAACCTCACTATGAAGCTCAGGCTTTTAAAAAACATAAACTTGTTAAAGCTTCTGCTGAACTTCAAAGAAACCTCTGCAGTCGTCATGATGAGGTGATGAAGATCTTCTGTCGTACTGATCAGCACTTCATCTGTTACCTCTGCACTATGGATGAACATAAAGGCCATGAAACAGTGCCAGCTGCAGCAGAAAGGACTGAGAAGCAGCAGGAGCTCCAGGTGAGGCGACAACAAATCCAGCAGAGAATCCAGAACAGAGAGAAAGACGTGAAGCTGCTTCAACAGGAAGTGGAGGTCATCAATGTCTCTGCTGATAACACAGTGGAGGACAGCGAGAAGATCTTCACTGAGCTGATGCGTCTCCTCCAGAAAAGAAGCTCTGAGGTGAAGCAGCAGATCAGATCCCAGCAGGAAACTGAAGTGAGGCGAGTTAAAGATGTTCAGGAGAAGCTGGAGCAGGAGATCACTGAGCTGAAGAGGAAAGACGCTGAGCTGGAGCAGCTCTCACACACAGAGGATCACAACCAGTTTCTCCTCCACTACCCCTCACTGCCAGCACTCAGTGGCTCTACACACTCATCCGTCATCGACGATCGTCCTCCAAGACGCTTTGAGGACGTGACAGCAGCCGTGTCAGAGCTCAGAGACATACTACAGGACGTCCTCAGGGACATGTGGACAAATGTCCCACTGACAGTCCCCCTGGTGGATGCTCTCCTGTCAGAACCAGAACCTAAGACCAGAACTGACTTCTTGAAATATTCAAAAAGAATCACTCTGGACCCAAACACAGCAAACACACATATATTATTATCTGAGGGAAACAGGAAAATAACTATGATGGAGAAAGATCAGTTTTATTGTCATCATCTAGACAGATTCACTTATTATCAGGTCCTGAGCAGAGAGAGTCTGACTGGACGCTGTTACTGGGAGGTGGAGTGGAGCGGGAGGAGAGTTGATGTAGCAGTATCATACAAGAGCATCAGCAGATCAGGACAAGAATGTGAGTTTCGAAGCAATGACAAATGTTGGTCATTGTATTGTTGCGCAGACTGGTACACATGTTGGCACAACAGTGTTGGAAATCTAATATTAGGTCCGGTTTCGTCCAGAGTAGGAGTGTACCTGGATCACAGAGCCGGTGTTCTGTCTTTCTACCGCGTCTCTAGAACCATGACTCTCCTCCACAGAGTCCAGACCTGCTTCACTCAGCCGCTGCATGCTGGAGTTGGGTTTTATGATACTGGAGACTCTGTCAGCTTTATTGAACTGTAACAATAAGAACTTCAATAAGTTGTTTAATCCTGAGGTCAGCGATCGGAGATCCAACTGGTTACAATGTATTTCTTAGTCACCATCATTGATGCTAAGCACTCACTGTTTGGTCATTTCCTCTCTGCTCAGACGAAATGAGCAGCCAGGACGGACTCCTTTAGGGAGGTACGTTTTGTTCTTCAGTTGTTTTGTTGATGGCAGGTTTAGTTTGAGTTCTGCCCCGTCCTGTTTCTGTTCAGCCATAGAGGCTACCACTGGTCAGGAGGATTTTATTCACCTCAACTGTTCAAATTGATTCTGACAAAATCCTTTGTTGGAAACAATAACAAATAAAATTGCTTCTATGACCATTAAGGTAATTTGAAAATAGAGATTATAAGAATTAAATTCTCTGTATTTATTGTATCTTTCATGAATTCATTGTATAAGGGTTCTTTGATTTTAATATAATTACTTATCTTGCCATGCAGATAAAAACAAACACAGGTTATTTGTCGCTGTTTAGGCATTTGTGCTACTAAATGGCCATATCACAACAAACAAACGCTCTTAAAGGTACATCATAAGTATTTTTGTTTTCTCAAGTGATTGCCGGAGATATTTGGTTGTTCAAATGTGTTTTTTCTGACTTGTTAAATACGGAGCAAAATTCAATACACCCATACTCAAAACCCCATGTATGGAAGTAAATTCAAATCCTGATGACACATATTTACTTCCATACAGTTGCAGCCGCAGCAAACTAGAAAACGCCACAAGTCCAACTTGCGTCTTTGCCATGATTTGAGCGCCCCACATCGCCCCCTGGCGTCACAAAGACGCCACTAATTTAAACCAGTGACTGAAGTCACAACTCCTTCAGATTCTCCATGGATTCTCAGAAAAGCCCATGGAGGTTATGAATATCTATAAAGTAAAAAACATAAATCCCACACATTTGAATCAGCGTTTCAGAACATTTTAGGACAAAGTAAACAAATTATTTTTGTTTAAGTTGAATCACATTTCAGTAGCTTTGTTGTGGTTTATCAAATAATTTTAATTATATAATTTTTGTTTTTAAGGCATTTTGAATATCTTTTCAATTTTTTTTTTTTTTTTTTTTTTTATTAATCTTATTGAAGTTATGATTAAAGTAAGAAATAACAAATTCTGTTTTGTTTCTTAAGTTTATATTTAAAATGCAGCTTTGATTTTTGATCTGAAGACATGCTCCCTAACAGATCTTTTTGGTTTCTGATTTTTTTTTTTTTTTGTTTTTTGACACACTTCTGTTCTTCATATGATTAACCAAATTTTAATAATAAAAATAAATAAATAAAATGCAGTTTCCAAATGATTATTTCACTTAAGGGGAAAAAAATACATCCAATCCCACTTGGCCCTGCGTGAAAAAGTCATCACCAATTCCCCCAAACACCTTCCGTAGTTTAATCATGTCATAAATCCCATTTTCTAGAACGTTATCAGGCCTGATTACTGAGTAAAATCTCCTGCTGTAAACTGCTCTGTTCCCACATGGAAATGTTATTGTGAATTTCACTTAACTCTTAGTTAGACATTTCACAACCATTAAATATTTTATTCATACAGCATTATCAATATTCAAGAAGAAACAAATAAATGCACTGCTGATGTTAAAATGAAGGGACAGCCTCCACAAGGTAGCACAAACTGCTAAAGTCCATAAAGCAAAAATTAGCATCACATGAATATAACACCCAAAAATGTTCAAATCAATGTTGAATCGGTTATAGGAAAACAAGCAATAAGAAACAACATGCAAACATTAAGATGCTCTTAAACTAATCAAAAATGTATTTAAAAAAAAAAAAACCGAAACAAAACATCAACTGAAATTTTATTCTAGTTCACATTGAAACAAAACCTCACTGGAACACAGTAAAGAGTCTGCTGGTGAACTCTCATATAGCAAATTTATGCTGAAATTCAATAAATACATTGTTTGAATCTGAATATCTCTTTTGACCATCCCAGCTCCAACAATAACATTTGGTCTGAAAAATCAATAAATAACAGAAATACTTGTAGGTTAGTTTTGTTATTTATTGAAAACAGCAGAGAAAACCCAAGCAGTTTTCTCTGCTTGGGTTTTCAGTTGTATTATCTAAACTAATAAAATTAACTCAGGTGAATGAAACCCTCCTGGGCAGTGGAAGCCTGCATGACTGACCAGAAACCCAAACTAAACCCAACATCAACAAAACAACAGAAGACAAAGTAGCTCCCTAAAGACAACTGATCACTGAGCAGAGAGGAAATGACCAAATAGTGAGCTCTTAGCAACAATGATGGAGATTATTATGTATTAATACTTTAATAAATAATGTATTATTATTATTATTATTATTATTATTATTATTATTATTATTATTATTATTATTATTATTATTATTATTGCAACCAGCTGGACCTCTGATCACTTTTGTCTGTTACAGTTCAATAAACTTAACTGAGTCTCGATAACTATAAAACCCAACTCCAGCATGCAGCGGCTGAGTGAAGCAGGTCTGGACTCTGTGGAGGAGAGTCATGGTTCTAGAGACGCGGTAGAAAGACAGAACACCGGCTCTGTGATCCAGGTACACTCCTACTCTGGACGAAACCGGAACTGACAGTCGAGTTTCTACTCTGTTGTGAAAAAATATGTAAATCTGTCCGTGACAGTATAATGTCCAAGATTTGTCAGTGTTTCGAAAATCGCCGTCACCTTCCAACCTGCTGATATTCTTGTATGAAACAGCTAAATCGACTTCTGTCCCGCTCCACTCCACCTCCCAGTAACAGCGGCCAGTCAGACTCTCTCTGCTGAGGATCTGAGTGCAGTTAATGAATCTGTCTGGATGATCAAAATAAAACTGATCTTCCTCCACTAGAGTCACTTTCTTGTTTCCCTCAGATAACAACAGAAAGTTGTTTGCTGTGTTTGGGTCCAGAGTGATTCTTTTTGAATATTTCAAGAAGTCAGATCTGGTCTTAGGTTCTGGTTCTGACAGGAGAGCATCCACCAGGGGGACTGTCAGTGGGACATTTGTCCACATGTCCCTGAGGACGCCCTGTAGTTTGTCTCTGAGCTCTGACACGGCTGCTGTCACGTCCTCAAAGCGTCTTGGAGGACGATCGTCGATGACGGATGAGTGTGTAGAGCCACTGAGTGCTGGCAGTGAGGGGTAGTGGAGGAGAAACTGGTTGTGATCCTCTGTGTGTGAGAGCTGCTCCAGCTCAGCGTCTTTCCTCTTCAGCTCAGTGATCTCCTGCTCCAGCTTCTCCTGAACATCTTTAACTCGCCTCACTTCAGTTTCCTGCTGGGATCTGATCTGCTGCTTCACCTCAGAGCTTCTTTTCTGGAGGAGACGCATCAGCTCAGTGAAGATCTTCTCGCTGTCCTCCACTGTGTTATCAGCAGAGACATTGATGACCTCCACTTCCTGTTGAAGCAGCTTCACGTCTTTCTCTCTGTTCTGGATTCTCTGCTGGATTTGTTGTCGCCTCACCTGGAGCTCCTGCTGCTTCTCAGTCCTTTCTGCTGCAGCTGGCACTGTTTCATGGCCTTTATGTTCATCCATAGTGCAGAGGTAACAGATGAAGTGCTGATCAGTACGACAGAAGATCTTCATCACCTCATCATGACGACTGCAGAGGTTCTCCTGCAGCCTCTTTGTCGGGGGGATCAGTTTGTGCTTCTTCAATGGCGGAGCGTCATAGTGAGGTTGGATGTCTTTCAGGCAGTAGGACGTCAAACAGGATAAACAGGACTTGACAGCTTTCATCTTCCTCCCAGTGCAGACATCACAGGCCACATCTCCAGGTCCAGCATAGCAGTGGTCAGCCGGAGCATGTCGGAGTCCAGTCTTCTTCATTTCATCCACTAACTCTGCTAAGAGGGTGTTTTTCTGGAGGTCAGGTCTGCGATTGAAAGTCTTCCTGCACTGAGGACAGCTGTAGGTTCCTTTCTGGTTCTCTTCATCCCAGTGGTCTTTAATAATCACCCCAGGATGTAGTGACTGGATCCTTCAGTAGATCCCAACAGATGGAACAGGAGAACCTTTCCAGATCCAGCTGAACTCCTGCCTGCGCCATCGCTCCTCACAGTGAGAATGACTTGCTGAATTTCACTTCCTCAAAAATAAAAGCTGACTTTGACCTATTTATCACGTTGCTATGGTAAACGTTTAGATAAGCTTAAACAAACAAAGGTGTTGACAAAGGGTATGTTTCTGCCTGCATTAGTCACAGTAAAAAAGGATTTGCCACCTTTGTGAAAAGGCATATACCATCACCTGTTGATAGTTCTCACATTGTTCAACTGCGTTTAAGTATTTCTAAACAGCTGCTGTACGACCCCATCCATTCACAAGGAGTCAAAAGAAAGACAAAGGCAAAAATAAAGCCCTCCATATTGTGTTGGTGCTGATTTAGAGCTATAATGTGGATTAAGTTTTGGTTATGGTTAGAAATAAACTCGTAATGGCTAAGAAAAAATCAGTGGAAATGAATAGTGGGTAAGAATACAAACTTTGGAGTGTGCGTGTGTGTATGTGTGCATGTGTGCATGTTTGCGTGTGCGTGTGTGTGTGTGTGTGTGTGTGTGAGACCTCTGGAGCCTCTACACAGGTTTCCTCTGTTCATCTCTTATGGACTTGATCAGCTCTCACAGAGCCTGGCTCTGCTCAGACACCTTCACTGAATGACTGTCTGACCCGCTAACGACTTCCTCCTGGCCAGCGGCTGGCCGGCCGGCAGCGGCCATGTTGTCGCAGTGCGCGACGATGGACACAAAGACGTCTTTGAGAGCATGAGCGTATGCAGCAGGAGCAACAGAGCCACACGGGAGACGAGAGGTCGCCACTCTTCTGTTTATTCTTTGCTCAGAGTAAATGCTGCTGAAACACTGACATGACATCTGGCATGACGTTAGCAACAGAAATACAGCAGAAATACACCAAGGCGAGCTTCTCGCTTTGGCTCATCGTGTTTCTTTCCACATTATTGTCATATTTATCGATGGCTCATTTTCAGATGATTTTGTGAAGAGAGTTCAAAGGCAGGAGTCTGTGTTGTCAGGTTAGTAATTCCAATCTGAAAAAAGGGCAAAGAAGGTCCTTAAAATGAGATTTTGTAGTAATAAAAGTTAAAAAGAGCAGTCTGGTGTTCAACTCAGTGGTGGACAATATCAAAGGACACTTGAGTTCTGTATTTAAGTACATTTAAAATATCTTTAATTTACTTGAGTATAAATTTTTGGCAAACTTGTGACTTTCAACTCCACTATATTTTGAGAAAGCTTGTTGCTTACTCGTTCCTTTTTTTTTTTTTTTTTGGCTCAGCGTAGCTTTGTAATCTGATGTTGTTTTTCTTCACTGAAATGCAATTGGCGGGCTGCACAGTGGCGCAGTGGGTAGCGTGGTTGCCTTGCAGCAAGAAGGTCCTGGGTTCGATTCCCGGCCCGGGGTCTTTCTGCACGGAGTTTGCATGTTCTCCCTGTGCATGCGTGGGTTCTCTCCGGGTTCTCCGGCTTCCTCCCACAGTCCAAAAACATGACTGTCAGGTTAATTGGTCTTCCCAAATTCTCCCTAGGTGTGAGTGTGTGTGTGTGGTTGTTTGTCCTGTTTGTGTCTTTGTGTTGCCCTGCGACAGACTGGCGACCTGTCCAGGGTGACCCCGCCTCTCGCCCGGAACGCAGCTGGAGATAGGCACCAGCAACTCCCGACCCCGTTAGGGAGAAGGGTGACGGAAAATGGATGGATGGATGGAAATGCGATTGGCCACGCGCTGTGCTCCTTACAAGAAGAACCAATCAGAGTCGCCGCTCACACCTTGCATTATTTCACCAGCTGAGCTCCTGCTTTCATTAAAACAGACCTCAGAATGGAGATGGCTGGAGAAAACATGGAAACATCCATGTTTGATGTTTGTAGTGCTAAAACGGACAATGGCTATAAAAACAAGGCTAAAATGACTTAACCACACAAATTTTGTCAATAAATAAAAAAATACAAAAAAGAAAACATCTCAATCGTGGGGAGATAAGAATTCTCCTTTTTTTGATTCTTTTTTCACGTGTTTTTTATTTTAAAGAAAAAAGCTGAATTTTTATGCAAAGGTTTTACAGATAATGTAAGCTTTTTGTGACGATGTGGTTCTACATGTCAGCCATTACTTGGTTTCAACAATTTACAAGGCTCTGAATACGCACTCAGAAAATAACTTGAGTAAACTTTTGACTGAACATCTAGTTTAGTAAGATTTGACCAGGACTAACCATATTTTTACTCAAACACTGGAGCTGAGCAGTTTGTCCACCACTGGTTAAACTTTTCTTCTGCCTTCCCCTTCACCTTAACTTTTCCTTCACTCACCTGAGTTGCATCTTAGTATTGGAACAAGCCGATGAAGAAGCTGCAGAGGCCATGGAAGCTCTTCCAGCAGTACTGCGTGGCGAGGCGGGATGCCCAAGACGCCGGCTCCTCGGTGGGATGGGAAGTGGTCTTTGCTGGCTTGGGGGTGCTTCTCTTGCCCTGGGAGCTTCTGCCAATTGGAGGTTTATGGGTAGCGGTGGGTTTCTGCACTGTTGGCGCTGCTGGTCTGCCTGGCTCCTGACCAGGCTTTTCAGACTTTGGAGCTGAGGTCTTGGGCCATGAGGTCATAAAGGTCATCTGAGCCTCATCAGAGTGCTTTCTGCACATATGAGGGCGGTAGATTTTGGCTCCCTGGCAGGCGTTCTTCAGCTTCCTCAGCTCCCACATCATCTGGACGAAGTAGTGCCGAGGGTTCTTGTTGTAGGCTCCACATTGGTTCGGTTGGCCCTGGAAGTCGCAGTAGTAGGAGCGCCCCGTCGCCTGGCTGCGGGATCTGCAGGAGACACGCAGACGGGTGAAGTTTCCTGCTCCGTACACCCCCATGGTGCACGAGTCCTTTGACTTGGTGATGAATGTGATGGTGTTGTCCCAGACACTGGACGGCTGCTGCGGCTGCTTGCTGGTGTTGCTTTGGGCGATGGATCCGCAAACAGCTGCCACCAAAAGCAGCGGCAACATCGTGAGCTTCATCCCGGTCCTCATGGCAAAGCTGGGCTGCTGGCTGCTGCCTGCAGGGCACGGCTCTGTTGGCTCCTAAGGCACGCAAATGCAAACTTTTCAAGCTTGACAGATGGTTTTATTCATGACTCAGACGTAAACTCCTCCTCCACTTGCTAAACTACGTGCGGGACGTTTTAAAAATGATCTGGAAGGGGAAGAGGGCACAGAAACCACAGGAGAAACAGGAGAAGCTGATGAACAGCAAGAGGCATAAGAGAGGCTCACACATGAGGCCAGATGTTGGGGAACAGGAGGACCATTGACCATTGATGAAAAGGAGAGCAGCAGGAAAATGGAACTAAAATCCTGAAAGGATATTTGCCTCCTTACAGATTTCTTCCTTTCTCTTTTTTCTATGTCAGGCTCAGGATCTTTAAGATCATCAAATAATATTAATTTGAGACCAGATTAACTTGAGCTTCTACAAAAGAGAGCATTCTTTTGTTTTATCAGTAATGGCAAGTCGCCACACCACCACCGCCATGTTTAATGTTTTAGTTCTGAAATGATTGGTTCAAAAGGTACAAAAGGAAAAATGCATAATAGACCCCAAAGAATCATGAAATGTATCCAGATGTATGTTGGCAAATACTTAATACTCTCAGCAGTTCTTGCCTAAGAATGAGAATTGTCTCATTCTTACTGTGTAACAGAAGCAATTGGGGCTTGCAGTGATTTTCATGTTGTTGGCCCTAACCCTAACTTTATTGACTTCCTGGAGTCAATAAATGTGTTTCTGTTACAAATATCTTCAAATGTCTTTTGACATATTACGCTAATGTCCAAAAAAAATACACAATTTTGTAATTGCTGTGTTTCCTTTAAATAAGAAAGTCAATTAAAATCACACTGTTGTGACAGATCAGTAAAAAATATTATCGTTCAACTACTTCCTGTCTTCTTCTTCATGGTTTGCGCCAGTGGAAACATCTGGTTGTTGGTCACATGATGCAAAACAAGTATTTCCTTTGCAGTTTTACGAGATGAACCAGTTTTGTTACAATAAAAGAGAAACAACAACAACAAAAAAGCTCATCCTGACGGCAAAGCTTTTTAACGACAAAGAACAGCTTTTCTGAAACTGACGTATTTCTATTTAGGGAATTTATTTTCAAACTGTCAAATACCGCAGTTATATGATCAATCAAAACGATGCACTTTAAGCATCATTTTTGTAGGATGGCTAATTCTCTGGAGGTACAACTCTGTTCTGTTTTTGTACTTGTGATTATTGACTCTGACTGTATTTTATTGGAAAACAAAAACCTTTAAAATGATGCTTCTTAAATGTTTTTGAGCATCTTTAGCTCAGGGAACAAAATGTTGCTTCAACCTGGTTCATTTCGTCAGACAGGTTCTATTAAAGTAATCAGATTTTTCTAAGCCGAGATGTAATTAGATCTGCTTGTGGTTGGTAAAACAGAAATTGTTCTTCCGGCTAATTCACGAGAAACAAGGACTGTGGAAACGATTTTCCTCATTTGGTTTGAATAACATTTTATTCTGTTCGTAAATAAAATCATAAATTAAAACTTCATTGTGGATTCAGTCGACAGCTGATGTATGGCTGATGACATGTATGGTTAGTTTCAATTATGTTTTATCATGTTCTTACAATTAAAAGTTGACTTCATTTTGACAAAGCATCAGTGTGAAAGTGCTAATAAGGTAAAAATGCCTCTGGGCTGTGGAGACCACCAGCTTTACTTTTATCTCATATTTGTTCAACCTCAAACTCTGTTTTGATTTGTGCAGCAATGATTCTCTCAGAGAGTCATAGAAAAGTCCAATGTGGGTCTCCAGCAGAACTCCCATCTGGGGATTTTTGCGTCTCCAGACACGAGTCTGACCATAAAGTTTCTGGCTCTGGGAGGTGACGTGTTTTATTTGGCTTCCAGGGACGGGTTGCTCATTAGCCTTTGAAGATGCAGATCCTGACCACCTATGCTGGCCCCTTTACATGTGGTTACACTCTGAAAAAATATTTGCTCTCAGTTGATGTTGGTGTTGACAACTTACTTTTATTGGTTCAGTTCACTGAGAAATGTCTTTTTCATCTGAAATGAACTTTTTTACTATCATTCTAAGTAAAACTATTAAGTTGACTACAGCTTTGTTGTCCTGTGTCTACACAGACCCCAGCAGCAACCACAATGTGACCGCCATTTCTTTTAAAGGGAGAGTATTATGTGTTTTCCAGCCACAGAGTGCCGTTTTACAGAACAATCATGTTACCTTCAGTTGTAATAAAAATGCTGCACTTAAAAGACATTTTACTTCATACTTTAATGCCATGAAATTGGGCCTGTCTCTTTAAAAACCCCTGCTCTTTCTGAAACTCCGCCTTCAGGAAGTCATCACAACATGTCCCCTCTATTAACCCTTTAACAACATTTTTACCAGTGTTTCACTGAGAAGCAGCTCCTATAATGAGCCTTGCTGATATACAGTTCCACGAGGTGTTTGCTAATTGCTGCTGGCTAGTCTGAAGGAGCTGAGTGGAGGAGTCATGCAAGAGGGCTGCTGTGGGAGGCAGAAGTACAGAAACTGCAGATCTGAGGAAATGCTAGGTCCACTCAGGTGTTTTGCGCAGGTCAGTGGTTGCCATGGAGATTAAAGAATTTCTCAAACATGGATCAAAGCAAATGATGTCAATGATGAGGGAATAACATTAGAACATGATGTAAACCTTGAAAAAGAAGTCAGTTTTACACAATACTCTTTGGGGTGTAAATTTTATAGTTTTTTTAAGAGTTAAAAAAACTCTAAACTTATCTGACCTTGAGAACAGTTGTGACAATTTCTGGTCCACACATTAAAAAGTCAAAAGGAAGAAACACAAAAAGATACAAATTGGACTCAAGTTTTTATTCACAGATTTGCTCCTTCTGGAGAAGCGCCAAAAATTTCTCTTTCGTCCTTAGACCTTGCTGTCATGGCAACAGGGCTTGCTGCAATGGACTAACGTGGGCTACGCTGCCTTTGCGCGTTAGCCGTCCAAAAGTACTTCCATAACATCATGCTAAAAAGCAGCATGTGTTAACAACGGCAGCTCTCCTCACTTATTATGGGATAAACTGGAGCTGCCAATTAACTTGTTCAATATTTAAAGGCATAGTCCAACATTTTGGGAATCCCCTTTTGCTTCCTGGTTGCTTGTGAAAAGAAAATATGTCCATAGATGTTATAAAAACTTCAACAAATATTTAATCCATCCAAAAAATATCCTTGGTATAATCTCAAATGTAAGGGATAATCTCAATTAAAATGTTATGCTACAAACTAAAATATACCTTTTACTAGCAAAGCAGGAGTTTGGTATTTTTTTGTGAGGACAGACGGGCCAGAGTTTTCTGCAGACATTCATGATGATTAGAAGACAAAGCAAAACTCTGGTTATCAGAAATACCTCACATTAAGCCATTATTAAGTTCATTTCCCAGTTTTTGAAGGAGTATATGTTTTATTTTGTTAGTTATCCACTAATGTGTTTAATTATTTAGCAAAACATAATGACTGTACTGTTTTACACTTTCCCCTAAACATGTACGCAATCCATCATCCCAAATAATTTGAACTATGATACAAATATCCACAGAGAAAAAAACCATAAATCTACAAAAAAAAAAAAACAACAACAAAAAAACATGACTAACATTATATAAAACAAAGATTAACAAAAAAATATATAAAACTTTCAAAAGTTTTGAAAGTGTATAAAATGATGATTTCGGTTGTCGTGGTAAAACTGATGTAGGTGCAGCTTAATTCTCTGTTGTGATGCAGAAACTGAGATTTCTACAGCATGAGAAGCTAAAAGGATGCTGGAGCGACCGAGGGAGGACCGAGCAGACGACGGCCGTCAGACGTCTCTGACGGAGAGCTGGAGGAGCGCCGGGGTGGAACGCCCCACCACTCAGATTGTTGGTTTTTATTCCCTTTTTTTGTTCCACTGAAGCTTCGGGTGACTTAAAAGCTGGAAAAATCCCAGAAATCCTGGGAAAAGGATGGAAAGGAGCCACGGGTTAGATGGTTATCAATATGAGGGAATGTTGGGGGCGTTGGAGATGACAAACAGAATAAGGAGTACATTTTTGTCAAAACATTTGGCACAGAAATTGCTACAAAAGTCAAAATTTGGAGATTAAGCTCAGAGATTTTTCCGAACGTTTTCATTTTTATTTCTAACAAATTTGAAATTCAATTCAAATATTTTTTAGAAAAAAATGGAAATTTCTGAGTTTGGAAGGTTGAAAATTTGCTTGAAAAATCTGAAATTTTGAGATATGGCTCAGAATTTTTTTTTATAGGAAAAACAAAAATGTAAAATTTTGGAAATTTTCTGATTTTTAAAAGTAAGTCATTTTCTGAGTAGCTGAGTTACATTTGAAACTCAGCTATTTCCTTGTTTTTTTCCAGAACATTATTGAGCTTATACCAACAATTTTCGAGGTTCTTGGTGGAGTACTTGTTAATGTACTCCTTTTTTCTATCTGCAGTGGCTCTATTGTGATGCTGCACATGCATGTCTAGAAGAGGAGAGTTAAGAAGTGAGCGCTCACCTTTACAGGACTGATCAGTTCCAGTTCTCCTGTCCACTGTGGAGGAAGGAAGGAAACAAAATCAAACCAGGTGAAGCACATAGGAAATCCTCAGCTTTGACCTATTTTCACTTTTCCAAATGTTGGAAAAGTGAACTTCCTTCGCCAGTTTGTTCCCAGAACGATGCATAAAATTCACTTTCTTCAGAGCTTTGGAAGAGAGATAAGCTCTTCAAAATGTTTTCTAGTCAGAATAAACAAACATTTCCTCATTCCTACAATTCTTTATTTGATTTAATATAAACACTTCTTGACTCTTGTTCTTTTCTGTGTGACGAAAATATATAATCATTGGGGAACAAAGACAAATTTGCTCCTTTGTTTTATCTGTGATGAAGAATTAATCCTTGGACTGATTTAGAGTTCGGAGACTGATCGGTTTCAGACTCATTCTGTGATTTATTCCAGTTAAAAGTCTCTGCAGAGTTTTGTGAAACAATAAAGAGAAGCACATAAAGCATTTGCTTTGACTCATGGTGGCCAAAAAAGAAAAAAAAATCGGTGGGAAACTCATCAAAGTGGTCCATGTGAGAAGTGAAGGAAACAATGAGTATTATCATTATAAAACAATGAATTTACAACTTTGCTCAGTAAAAGTTGAGACTCGTGATTAATTCCTACGACAGAATCCGATGGAAACTTTGTTTCTCTTCCACTTTTACTTAAAATTTTAAGAAAAGAAAGAACCAAGAGGGCGAGAAGAAGAAATATGATGAAGATGACGATTAAAGGTGGATCTGGGAAGCAGGACGAAGCCGAACCAAGGAGGATGGTTTGATGGACAGTCAGTGGAGTTAGTGATGGTCAGACGAAGAGTTTTTGCCGGTCATAAATACCTCTAAGAGGGAAGACACATCCTGCAGGTCACCATTCACTTGGTGGAGCCGAGGCCCGAGGGAACCAAGTCAGTGTGTCATTATAGGGAGCGCTAAACACACACACACACACACACACATACACACACACACGAGGAAGTCTTTAGAAATAAATAAAAAAAAAGTATTTTATTAAACTCTTTCTGATTTGCAGATGAAATTCCCTCCACCGCATGCAGACAAGCGAAGTTTGATTCACAGCACTGCTCATACCTTTCCACTGACATCACACACCTGATTGCCACCATTACCTGTTTTTAGCCCTACTACAACACATGATGAAGGTGGGGTGAAGGTGAGAGGGAAAACCTTCCTGAAGCTAAAGAGAGAGAGCTGATCCTGAGGGAAACCAGTGGGAAAAGTATGAAAGGTCCAAAATATCCAAACGGTGAGGATGAAAGGCAAAAGGCATTGAAAAGCTGAGCGACATTAAAGAGTGACAAGCCACGGATAAGAGTATCTGGAGAAAACACCAGGAGGAACAAGAGGACAATCAGCAGTCCAAGAAGAAGAAAAAGGAAGAGAACGACGGAGGGAGACAGAAAATACGTCGGGTTAGTTTGGATTTGAGCTCAACCAGAAAACACCCAGAATCTCTGATAGCAGGAATGAAAAGATTTTTCCTGTACAGTTGAAACCAAAAATCTTTTCTTGCACTCACTCTTCAAAGACGTCCTCTGTGTCCATCCGTCTGTAGTATTTGGCCAGTTTGACGGAAAAGACAATGCTGGGAATCAGCAGGATGCAGCAGGCTCCTAAACCCATCCAAAACGTGTTCTGAAAAAAAATCCAGCAGTTAAATAAATGGAGTGACTGGATGGAATGACTGATAGATCCTTAAATACAGAAAATACAAGTAAATGTTCTGAAGACGTTAAACTGAACTTGCTTAGTTTAGTGGTGGTGTGTTTAAAACAAACTGTTAAAATTGACTTAAAAAAAACATCTGTTAGATCTGCGATCCAGAAATTGCTTGACGGTACTGGTGATTTTATTAAAAGGAAATATTTTTTAATGTGCAATAAAACCTGAATTCATTCAAACATTTTTCTTCAATAATTATTTTTCTGTCATCAAAAATGATCACTGAGATCAAATGTCAGACTTTTAATAACTAACTAACTAAACCGCCTCAGGTTAGCCATAGTGAGAAACTAAAAAGCACGTAGTCAAGTGACAGAGGTAGATTTTTAAACTCTTAAAGATGTGCTTGTGCATTATCAACCAACAAATGCATCATTCAGAAACTGCAAAAAGGGATCCTTTTAGTATTTTTTTCATGAACTAAATAAAACTTTTGGAGAAGCATGATGTGAAAGTTAATAAGTGCTGTAAACATAAAGCTAAAACAGGCCAGAGTAAAAACAAAGGACAGTTTAGGCCCGGTGTGAGCTTCCTGTCCACACAGCCTGCTCCCAAAACACACAGCAGCTCTAAACGAACCATTGATATCTCTGCAGCTGGCAGCCTGACTTCCTGCAAACACAGAAACATCCACAGGGAGCTCTTACCACTGAGTCAATTATGAAGCTGCAACCCACTATCTCCATGCTGTCCACCATGTTGCTGATAGGTTTACACTGGGCGACCTCTGCAGATAGCTGCAGGGGACAAGGACACACAATGCGAGCACAGTTTAGTCCCAGAGTGTTGGGAGCTCTGTTGCTGCTGAAACCAACTTAGATCAACAGATGGAAGTCAATGGACTGGCTGTTATTTGCCAACACCAGAATATCCTGTTCAAGTGAACCAACTCCAGGAAGTCCATTAGGACTGGCACACTGTCTACATAGTAAGGCCAGCTTAGTGTTAACAGTGGGCCTTTGTGATGCTTTCCTGTCCTGACTGCATCAACTGAAAAGTCAAAATAAACCAGAGAAAAGAGTAGAAAAACACTCACAGAGTTTTTAACCCAGTCAGTGTACTGCTTGAAGTATCCCACCAGGCTGTGAACGAAGGCCTTGGTCTCCTGCAGAGAGGAGAGCGCGTCGTGATCAGACAGAAGTTTCAGCTTTAGACAGCTATTATTTATTCATCTATTTTTATTAATTTTTACAATTAAAAATAGGTTTTAATAATCACACTAGGTTACAAATATATTTTTGGGAAGTTGTCTATGTTTTTTCAGCTGAAAAATCTATAAAAATGAAATAGAAGAAATGGCACAAATGTAAAATCTGTTTCTATTTCCAAAGTTTTGCTTTGGTTTGTACCTGTTTCACCACCTGCGAGGCATTTTGAGTGATGAGATATTCTGCTGCATCGATAGCGCTCAGGATGTTTGTGACTTTCATCTGAGACACAGAGAAGAATCAGTTCATATGAACAAAATCAACTGATTTCCATCTGAAAATGGTTTCATTTGGACAGTTTCACTCACAGGCAGGTCGTTGGACATCTTCTGCAGCAGCTTGATGCCCTGGCTCAGGGTGCTCTGCACAACAAGACACAAAAACAAACAGCTTCGTACAGATCTTGATACTGAAAAATTATTATTTTATATTTTACATTACGTTTAGATTTCCTAATTGCACGTTCTGAACCATTTGAAAGAATATTTGTTGCACTTTATTTTTCCCATGTTTGATTATGGTAGTCAGCCTGTTGCTTTTGTCAGTTTCAGATTCTTCATAGTTTATTTTATGTTGGCTGCTCTACTTTTTATTGAACTGACTGAACAAATTATAGTTTGACCAAGCTTGTGAAACTGTAGGTGTATTTAAATGTGCTGTTCTGATGCAGAGTTATCAAATAAATTAGTATTAAGTAAAATTATATGTGCTTTTTAAAATAGGAAACAATTTAAGTCAATTCAGCACCATTTTTCTGTATTGAATCGGTATCGGCCGATACTGAACCTCAGATATCGGTATCAGTATTGGTATCGGTATCGGACGTGATAAAAGTGGTTCAGTGCATCCCTGGTGCAATATATAACTAAATCAGGCATGGACACTGCATACTAATAAAGGGGCAACAAGACGATTATAAACATGTTGCTACTGTCACAGGAACACATGAGCCACGATGTTACAGCAAGCACAGACAGACGGCACCATGCAGCAGCTTACCCGCGCTCGGACATATTTCTGTTACCACGGGAACAGAGAAGGAGGGAAGGAGAAGTTAGAAACGTAAAGGGGTTTGCAATGTAAAGTGACTGCAATGTGTTGGACGAACTTGTGAATAATAAATCAGTAACAAAATATATTGCGATCAATATAAATAGATAACACATCTGACAGAATATTCAATATCCAATATATAGAATATTCACTGAACTCCGAGCCAGAACCGCACAGCATTGAGGTGGATGTAGGCAGAGGAAAGGCTTCAGCTGCTCAACCTCTCACAGCGAGCTAAGCAAGGGCGGTGGCACCAACTAACTCAATCGCTCTCTGGTTACCTAGCAACAACCTTACCATGGCTTGCTCCAGGGGCACCACCTGCTCCCTGTGGATGCTTCTGATGCTGCTGGCGTGTCCCTTCAGAGCGTTCTCCAAAGCTCCACGGGGCTTTAAAAACACAATCGACAAATCATCTAGGGTCGTTCAAAAATGAATGGAGTAATTGTTTCTTCCTCCACGTGTCTATCGATCTACAGAGATTAGTTTGTTGTATAATGAGAGCAGAGTTGTCACCAACTGTGAAGTCAAGACTCACCAGCTGGTCAGCTTGATCTTCCAGATCAGAGCAGAAAGACAGCAGATCCACAATAGTGACTCCCTTATTCACCTGAAAACAGTTTTATTCTTTCATTAATGACTTCAACAAAAATCCAAATCTTTGTGATCAACAAGAGGAATTAATGAGTCTTTATTTGATAACGCTAAGGCCTGCCTCCTGGCTCTGATTGGTTGTATCTATTTAGCACTGGGAGAAGACAGAGGAGCTTGATTTTTTGTTGTTTTCAACAGGGGTGGTCAGTTACATTTATTATTAACAGCATTAAGCTTCTATTTTACCCTCCTAACTTTATCAATAAGTAGCAAAGATGCAATTAAATTTAGCCATAAATATGTTAACAGTTATAAAAATGCTGTTTTTCACCTGACAGTGAGACATAATGAAAAAACAGACTAAGTTAACTAGACAGTAATTCTAATATGTTTTTTTACACATAGCTCACCTCAGCCAGGTAAGCCGGATAGTCGATTTCTCCAACTCCTGAATTTGCGAAATTCATGAGGCTGTCTCTGCCGGCCTGGTCCAGCAGCATGATGTCCCGCAGGTCCACATGGACTCCTTCCAACACTTTGGCCAGATCTCTGTTGTACTGTTATGAAGCCGACACAGATCATTGCGACTCGGCCCCATCACAGACCTACAAACTGTGAAATCCCAACACTCACCACAGTCCTGTTTAGGAACGAGTTGATGTTGAAGATGTTCTCCAGCTGCAGAGCATGATACAGACCGTTGTTCTCATAGCACTCCCTGGTGGAAAAACCTTGTCATTACACACAGGACCTTGGTTTCCATTTTTCACTTTCAGAGGAGATTTTGAAGATTTCTTGACCAATTTCGTGAGATATCAAAACAATGTGCAAAACCAGATTACAGCATCCCTTGTTTTATCTGCTAAATAGTACCAATATATCAAACCCACACATTTTTGTTTTACATAAAAAAAATGTAAAACATCTTGTTGAAAGAAAATCAGAGTAGCTATTGAGAAGGAATGTATAATTGTGATTTAGGGTGGCTGTAAACAGAAAAAAGAGAAAAGTACTAGTACATTTTCTTAGAAAAACATCTGAAATTTTGACATTAATCTCAGAAATGTCTAGAAAACACAGGGATATTTCTGAGTTTCACAAGTAAAGTTCTGAGAAAAAAAATGATATTTTCTAAATTTTCAAAAGTAAAAAACTTTTGACTTCTAAAAATGTTCTCGGTTTGAAAAGTTGAAAACTTATGAACTGAAACTTCCCATTTTTCTTTTTCTTTTCTGGAGAATTTCTGAGATTTATCTGTTTTCTTGTAAATTCTTCAGCTTTGGAGCTCAGATATGTCCTTGTTTCTTCAGGATTTCACTCAAATGAAAGAAAGGAGCGTTTTCTGCACCTGTACATGCTGCCCAGGGTCAAGTCAATGTTTGGATTCTGGAAGAGCATCCCAGGAAGAAAATTACGTTTTTCAGGATGAACCAGGAATGGCGTATCAATAATCTGCACAAACACAAATGTGAACCAACAAAGCAACAATTTAGTCCACTGTGCATCACTATTCTGATCAGATATAAGAAAACAGATATGGAAGAAACTCAGGGTTCCTGAAGGGAGATTTCTGCTTCGGTACCTTGAACAGCTGTCGGTTGGCCAGAGGTTCACATATCAGCTTCTCCACGTTGCCTCCAACAACAAACAGAGTGGTAACGAGACCCATCAGCACCCAGGCAAAGATAAAGGAGAATCCCACACCTCTGAATGAAAGAAGATCAAAATAACCTCTGAAACACACATTTATTACTTATCAAATTTGTCTGTAATTTGATAAGAGACCTAAAAGACCTAAAAGACCTAAAAGAGAAAAGGTCAGAAGAAGCAACTGTGATTGTGAACATTTTGGAGGTAATATTACATTTTTGAAAAATATGTTTTATATGTATTATATGTTTTCCAGGCTCCTGATGGCATTTTATAGCATGATCAATTAACTATGTTAACTTCAGATGTTATTAAGTGCTATGTATGTCAAATATGACCTAAAAGAAATTTGACCTTCTGATTTACAACTTTGAAATTGGGTCTCTGTCTCTTTAAGAAAGTCCTGTTCTTTTTGAAATGCTGCCTTCAGGAAGTTATCTCAACATCTCTCCTCTGTTTACCCTTTAACTATGTTTTTACCGGCGTTTTTCTGAGAAGTAGCTCCTATAATGAGCTCAGCAGATGTACACTTCCAACAGGTGTTTGCTAATTTCTGCTGGCTAGTCTGAAGGAGCTTGGAAATTTGGAAACTGCAGCTCTGAGGAGCAGCTTCCTCTCAAGATGTCTAGGTCCACCCAGGAGTTTTGCACAGCTGAATGGTTGCTATTTCATCCATTTCTCAAACATGCATGAAATAGTCACGGCAACATTCCTGCCATGTTTCTGAGTAACACTGTAACATGATGTAAAGCTCCAAAGAAGCTCAAAAAAGTTGATTTTACATAATATTGCTCTCTTAAAGGTAAATGATCACAGTCACTTCAAAGCTCATCCTGATATAGATCTGTTGGTGTGTTGCTATGACAACGTACGCCATCAGCAGGTTTCCGCCGGTGTTGGACAGGCAACCGCGTGTGGTCGGGCTGGCCTGCTTGTCGTAGCCGCAGGTGCCGCAGAGCAGGCCCAGCATGTTGAAGGCCAGAATCAAGACAACAGTGCAGAGAACGGCCACGCAGGCGATCCACCTGCAGCACAGAAACACATTTAACACGCTTTACTTCCCAAACCAAGAAGCCAGAATATCATCTGAGCCTCAATTGAAAGTTTTACACAAAAACAAAAGACAGAAAAAACTCAAATGTTTAATATAAAGAAATGGTTGATGGGTTATTGCTGTCACTGAGCAAATCAAACCTAGTCTCAGCTAATCAGAATACAAAGACAATCCATTTCAACATGTCGTGGGATCAAGTTTCACCAACCGGTAGAAATCCATCTGGTCCACCTGGGGGTAAAGCGACTCGATGAACTTGTGTCTGTCATTGAGAAAAATGGTGAAATTGGCAAGAGAGGATTCCACTGGGAACATCTTGGAGAAACTGGTGATCTCATTTCCAATCTTATCCAGCATGCTTTTCACTCCTGCAGCAACACACATCGACACAGAGAACCACTTGAAATGAAATACATTTATTGTTCCTCAGGAAGACAAGCTAACACTTCACATTATCCTGAATACACAATAGTGACAGCATCATGCATTTGAAGATGCTTATTGTCACCAGGGTCAGGGAATCTGATCTTAATGCAGGGCGAGAAGAGAGCACAGGTCAATAATAATGTGCCAGAATGACCCAGTCAAAGTCTTAGGTCTAACTAGGACTCTGTGGCAAGATATTGAAAGATGCTCTCTGTCTGATCTGACTCAGTTTGAGTTGGTCTCTAGTCCCATTGGTAGGTTGATGTTAAAACACAAACGATAAAAAACCCACAAAATAACAGTACTAAATGAGAAATACATACAATAAAATTCAGACGTATTTCAATGTTGACAGTTTTTGGCTTATCTTAGTAGCTCTTTATTTCACCCTGAATTGATTTTCTTCATTCTCACACTGAGATTATAAACTCCATCCAATTTAGAAAAGCTTTCTGAATATGCATAATTAATTTTAACAGAATCAGAAAAAGAAGAACGTGACTTACGAGGCAGAGCTGTGGTTCGTCATTTAAAAAGCATGCATGTGAACAAAGAGAGAAACATTGAGTCAAAATTCATTTTGATCTCCTTGAACCTCGATCCTCCACCCTCAAACACACAGGGATGTGTGTTTACCTGTGACGATGTTCTTGGTCTGTTCTTTCACCATCGCTGGGGTGTCATTAAAGGAGGCGTAACCCTGCAGGCGTTAAAATAATAAGAAGAAAAGGAAAAGGAAAAATGGCATCAGGTCATATATTGAATTGCAGGCTGCTGATGGCTCAGACACAAACAGTTACCTTTTGGACAATGTTGCTGAGATCTATTTTCAGCACAGTGTTTATGTTGGTCAAGGCTTCGTTAACATTTTGAAGCTGAAAGGGAGAACAGAGAAAAAAAGACATGTGAGTTAACAGGAGCAATAAAGAAAGTTTCTATTCTAATTTTAATGTTACAATGTTTAAAGGGGCAACTTCATGTGCTTTCCAACCACATACAAACACTTTATAGCACAATCAAGAGCAGTGGCTATGTTACCCCCAGTTGTTTATAAAAATGCTGTACATATCTAGTTTGACTTCATCATTTAGCGTCTTGAAATTCTTCTATTTCTTTAAAAACTCCTGCTCTTTCTGAAACTCCATCTTCAGGAAGTCATCATAACATGGCTCCTCTGTCAACCTTTTAGCAAAGTTTTTACCAGCGTTTCACTGTGAAGTAGCTCCTATAATGAGCAGATAGACAGTTCCACCAGGGGTTTGCTAATTGCTGCTGGCTAGTCTGAAGGAGCTGAGTAGGGGAGTCATGAAGGAGGGCTGCTCTGTGAGGCAGAAGCTCTGACTCTGCAGCTGTGAGGAGGAGCTGCAAGTTGAAGGCGGGATAATGTCCACCCAGCTGTTTTACAGAGCTGAATGGTTGCCATGGAGATTCAAAGTAACACTCCAGCTATGTTTTTCTTGAGGGAAAACATTATAAGATGAGGCAAAGCTCATCAAATAAAGTGAATTTTACACAGTACTACTCCTTTAATGGACAAGCTCAGCACATATTTCTCATGAAAAAAATTAACTTTTCCAGGTTCAAGTGATTTTTTTACTGCATAAGTACAAAAGTCCACTGTAAACTTATGACATTTCATACTACGGAAATATGCAAAAATCAAACTGGATCCATGGATGTGATTCCTACATCAGACCAGTGTAAAGCTCCTCTAGTATAAAAGTATTTCTCCTGACCTTGGAGAAGTCGGCGTTGGTTCTGAGCTGAGGCAGGGTGGAGCGGATCGTGTTGCAGGTGGGGGACACGGCTCCGTTGGTGCAGGCCGGGTCCGACAGGGTGTTGGACAGAGAGGAGCGCTCCCCGGCCAGGCTGGTCTGGAGCTTTCCCATTCCCTCCTGAAGGATCTCCAACGCGGAGCTGACGTTCTCCAGAGCTTCTTTGGTTTCCCGCATGGCTAAAAAAAAACATCAGAGACGCAGAACTGAGTCAGAAACTACTTTAAGTCATTATTTAACTACACTCAGCACACTGACCACAAAATCCATAACCAAGATATAAAATATACACAGGTCAATATACAGAAATCAGAATATTATTTATTTTATTAATAAAGTTCAAATTATGCAATTCATAGCATCACCTTCCAAAAATAAAGTTTTTTTTTTTCTTTGCCTTTTTTGGCTTATGCCATTAATTTATGAAGGTGCTGATATGTAGAATAAATTACAAACAATTCATTATTATTAATTATTTCTAGTAATTCTGATGATCATAGTTTATATCTAACAAATCCAAAATCTAGTTTTTAATAAATTTACCGTATGTCTTTAGTAAAAAAAACAAAAAAAACAACAACAACAAAAACACACAGCTAGTCACTGACAACTTGCTCTATTAAAGAAGCTTCACAGAAAAATTTAGTGGAAAGAAAAACTTTGATGAAAGGTTGTTGAAACACAACCTTAAGAGGATTGTTAAGCAAAGTTCAAAATCCAGGCAAAAGGAGCCTCTACCAAGTACAATCCTTTTTACTCATCTCATTTCATAAAGTTTTACTTTTAGACATCTACATTTGGATTTTGATTCACCATAAGCAATTATCATCAAAATTAACAGAAAAAATATTTTGTAATTAATCAATTTGACACATAATCACCTTCCTAAAATAATGGCCGATGTCATTTTTTGCCAAAAGACGAAAAAAAAAAATCCAAAAAGAAAAACAACCTTATTTTAGGAGATGACGATATGGTTTTGTTTTATAAATTGCATTACAAAGTTTTAACGATTTTCTGGGATGTTTTTAGATGCACCTGGAAAACAAACATGAAGACTGCACTGAGGTCTGTTTCTAACACTCCCACAAACACGACACAAACACGGCACCACTGGACCCAGATCTGCCTCCTTTACCTTTAATAGCACTCTCAACTTTTGCTTCAGGTTAAAAGAAATGAAAAAGGGGAACCATAGAAACAGGGAAGCAAAAACATTGATGTGAGGACTTGATTGAATGTGATTACTCGTGTTAATGGTCAATAATGTCAGATGAAAATAGATCACCTCCTGCCATTCTGAGGGCGACATCCAGCGCAGGAACCACTTCTTTCTCCAGATGGCTGTGGATTCTGGCTCCCAGCAGAGGTCCGATGTCTGGCATCACAGTATCACACACACACACACACACACACACACACACACACACACACACACACACACACACACACACACACATCAGGTTTATGACAACATAAATATTAAAGCCACAGATATTACAAAAAAATAATAATGTTAATCTTACTGTCGAGGTCTGACAGGACTTTGTTCTTGGCAGTGGTGTACTGGGCTGTCAGGTAGTCGATTTGCTGCGGGAGGAAACACACAAATATTATTGTCTTACATGAAACGCTCTGTCTGGATGTGTGTGTGAGCGAGAGAGAGAGAGAGAGAGAAAAGGAGAAAGAGAGGATACCGCTGGGGTGTTGTTAGCGAATGTCTTCAGGTCCCTCATGTTGGTGTTTATGAGTCTTCGGGTGCTTTTGATCTGAGTACTGATGTTATGGTTTGCTGCATAGGCGACAAGAACTCCCAGACTGAAACACACAGATAAAGACAGGGTCAGACATGCAGTGGCCACAATGAAGCAGCAGGAGGCAGCATCGCTGCAAAACGCCAACTTCAACTGAAATCCTGCAGCTTCAAGCAAACCAATTATCTTTGAAATTAAAGAACATTCATTTCTTGCAAACTAAAAACCTCTTTAACAAACGTCAGCACAATAAAACGTGGAATTTCCAGTGTTCATTTTTGTGCTGTTAAATTTCACATTGTTGTTGCAGCTGTGCAGTTTTTTGTTTTGCTTTGTTTGTGTTTTTTCACTTATTTGCAATTTTGAATTTTCTTGGTGAAATTTGTTGGACTGGTCTGAAATTGTTAGTATTAATTCTTGAATGAAATCGACTCCTGATATTTTCATGGTAATTTTTTGTTGCAGTTCTGCAAAAATCATTTTTTTCAATACAGCTGAAAAGCCATATCTTTCGTGAGATTTTTTTTTAAATTGACGTGTTTCCATTAAGCAAATTTGTTTTCAGAAGTTCAACTTGCACAGTTCTGTGGTTCATGGAACCCAGGTTGAGGATGGTTTAATGTAGGCAGTTTTACATATGAGTTATTGTTTTGTAGAAATCAGTTTCACTTTGACAGTATAGGAAGATTTTTCTTGTTAATCTTTTTTGTCACAAAAGCAAAATTTTGTTTCTCACAACTATCTGTAAAATCAATAAACAGGGGCATGAAAAATGGTCAGACGTTTCTGGCGGAAAATGTATTAGAGGCCACGAAAAACTTGAACTTATTTTCAGCAGGATAATGACTTTGAACAGACATTCACTAGTTAGAAGCTACAATAAAATGGTTGACATAAAAACATATTCATGTGCTAGAATTCCCTACGAAGGCTGTTCTGTGATTTCTTTGCTGAAGAAACTGAACACAAATGTTCATCTACACTTTTACGGGTTGTAAAAAACAACAACTTTAAAAACCATGAATCATTTCTCAACCACCGCATGCACTACTTTGTGTTGGTCTGTCAGAGTAAATCCCAACAAAATAAACTGAAGTTGGTGGTCTTAATGTGACAAGGATCAAAAGCTTTTCCTCCTAACTAAACCTCATGAAGAGGTGAACTAAGTGCCTGGTGAACAGAGGAGGAGGAGCACTCACATGATGAAGATGGTGGTGGCGATGAGTGAGGCGGTGAAGAATCCTCGGTGACAGTCTGCGTTCTTCCTCTGCCTCTGATGCATCTCACCGCCACAGTTGTCGCAGCATCGACACATGCAGAAGCAGGTGGCGACGATCGGCGTGAGGACCACGAACACGATTCCAAAGACGCCGCAGATCAGGAATCCAGACTCATAGTGGATCCACTGCAGAGGGACAAGATGGTTCAGCAGACTGCGGCTATGGGTGAAATCTGAGGAGTGAAAGGATTTACCTGTAGCAACAGGACAACGTTCTCTGGCTGGGAGAGCGACATCATGGACGGAGGAAGAACAGAAACATAAAACAGGATGAGAATCACAGCAAATATTGTTTCAGATGATGATCTTGAAGATAATTATTAACAGCATATTAGGGCTATTGTAGGAGCTGCAATGCCCTGAAAAAAATTCTGAAGTTTTGAGATTGAGCTCAGAAATAAACTAGAAGATACTTGAGCATTTCTGAGTTTCCAAAGTAAAGATTTTTCCATTTTTGAAACTCAGAAATGTCAAAGATTAATCGAAACATTTCTGAGTTTTTTTCAAGCAATTTTTTTTGCCTTTACACAGTCAGAAGTTTTCAAGTTTCTCCTAGATAATTTCCAGGTTTAATCTCAAAATTTCAGTTATTTTATTTTTTGCAATTTTTCAAAACAGTTTTGAAGATGAGAAAGTTCTTCTCTTTGTCTAAAAAATGTCTTAAATGAATCTCAAAATTTCAGGGGTTTATTGGTGGAAAGTTAGCCTTCCTTTTTTTTCTTTCAGTGCCCCTTACATGCCTCTGTAAAAACCTCATCCACAAAGCTTTAATGACTGGAGAAAAATGAAGTTCTTCTTACAGTTTTAAACTCTTAAAAGCCAACATACCTTACTCCATTCTTCTACTTTAATTCCTCCCATATTTTGCTGAATGACACTAACAATAAGATCTGAAAGAAAAAAAGAAACACAAACAATTTCTTTATGTAAGTGCTTTGAATGTGCAGACAGTGTTATGATAATAATAATTCAGTCACTGATTCAGAGACAGTAGAGCTTAAGGTTTGGGACAAGAAATGAAGCTGAAGTGCGGGAAAAAAATCCATTTATCTGCTCACAAACAGACAGGACAGATTACATGGAATCAGTTTTTTTAATATCCGAGGACAGTATTGTGACGGTGTTTCCTCTTCCGTCAAACAGCTGTGTGTTTACTGAGAGCCGCTTAAAGTGAACCAGCAGGACTCCAGCTAGCTCCAGCTGTCCGTGTTTACTGTATGTAGGTCAGCTGATGCTAATCCTACCTGCTGAACGTTGACTCACCTGCTCTGTTACTCAGCAGGTAAACTGATTCTTTCACACATACGCTCCAATTAGGACATCTGCTCACAGTACATCCGCCAGGCGGTTGAAAAAGTGGCAGATGTTTGTTGACGATCTGAAATGATTCACTTTTTATGTCGATTTCCTCTTTTTTTTTTCTTTTTTTTAGAGGGGTCATTATTGTTTCCAGATATATTGTTCCTTTTCATAGCAAAATCAAGTAACTGTTATATATATAAATTAAATATGACTTAACAGAAAATTGACTTTGTAAATTAACACCTTGAAACTGGATCTTTGTCTCTTTAAAAACTCCTGCTCTTTCTGAAACTCGTCCTTCAGGAAGTCATCAGATCACTCTTCTATTAACACTTTAACGAGGTTTTTACCAGCGTTTCACTGAGTAGCAGCTCCTATAATGAGGTCAGCAGACATGCATTTCTACCACCAGGTGTTTGATAATTTCTGCTGGCTAGTCTGCAGGAGCTGAGTGGGGGAGTTAAGGGGGAGGGTTGCTCTGAAACTTGGAAACTGCAGCTCAGAGGAGGAGCTTCCACCTCAAAGTCAGGGCGAGGTACACCCAGGTGTTTTGCACAGCTTAATAGTTACCATGGGAGATTACAGGGTTTCCCAAACATGAATAAAAGAATCAATGACACACCCCAGGTCTGTTTTTCATGAAGAAATAACATAATAGCATCAAAAGTTGATTTTACATAATACTGTCCCTTTAAATTATTTTTTCAAAAGGTTACTCAGGGACAAGTAACTAGTTACTTTCCACCTCCATGTGCTCCCGGAGTCATTTTAGTGAGCTGGGAAAGTTTCATCGTTGTTCCATGTTTGATCTATTTGCAGATTATAACTCCCAGTGGGGTCTGTTGGAGGACCAAAGCCTCAGAAATGAAGCTGTAACCCTGTCTAGACTCATCTGTCCTTCAGCGTCTTTCAATCAGGACTTCATGTGTTGCATTTTGAGGTCTTACTGCCTGCTTCATGTTGTCAGTCAGGCTCCATTAAAGTGAAATCTACATGCCAGGCAGTATGAAAAGTGGGTATGAAAAGTGAAATTAAGTAAAGTTTATTCGTGTAGCACATTTCAGCGACAATGTTCAAAGTGCTTTAGCACTGACTCATCAATTTAAATAAAAAAACAATAAACATTACATTCTGTCTGATGTTATCAATAAAATCATCAATATACATCAAATACATTGATCAATGTTCCAGTTGCTAATCAAAGGCAACTCAGTGTTTCAGCTGTTTTGCAGTTTTCTGAAAGTTTGTTCCAGACTAAGCCAAGAAATGAGATTGGTCACTGATAATTTATGGTTTAAGAAGAAGTTATTTTTTCATATGCTATTTAGGATATTTTTTTCTCCCCTTAGTTGTTTAAATCACCCTTTGAAAACTGACTTTTGTTCTATGATATTATTTATTTTGTACATAAAACATTCAAGTGTCAAGAAACCAATTAAATGTTTTATGTTTACCCTTTTTCCTGATTTACCATTAGACAATGTCAAGTTTAATTGAATTATCAGATGTCTTAAATATATCTGTAAAAGTACAGTCCTGAACAGAAACAGTAAATTATCTAGGTGATTAAATTATTTTACAGCATAAAAAGTAACACAGAAGGTGTAAACAAACAGAGCGAACAGATGGAGGCCAGTTTATCATGTGAATGCTGACACAGCTGTCACCATCAGAGGACTGAAAAGTGACCCAGATTAACCCCAAGAATGCTTAGCAACGGCCTATTCTTATCTGACCCAAGTATTTACACTTTTCTGAACGTACACACAGATTCATCCATCATGATGGATGACATCAGAATCAGTCAAATCTTTGAAACTTCAACCAGTAAGTCTCAAAAATGTGAAAAAAATCTACAGTGATTCTATTTACAGACATCTGATTTTAGTATTTTGTTCTCTCCAGATGTTCATCGCAGATCTGGTTTTAAAAATTCTGTAATAATTTTATTGACTTGTAAAAATGTTACCGTTAAAATCTGGGAAAATGTTGCACCTTTGGAAAGTACCAGAGCTGCATCAATCAGCCGGCAGCAGATCCAAATCTGACAATTATGTCTTAACTGGTGCGGATCTGAGATTGAGAAAATAGTTGTTGTTTTTCTTTTCCTTTTCTCCAAACTCATCAAAGTTGAGAATTCCCACCATTTCAAGGCTGTAAACACACCAACCAAACTCCTGTACCTTGAGGCACTTGCTTATGCTCAGAAAACATCAGATGAAGTTTAGGAATCATCTGTGCATAAATAGGAATAACTCTTCATAATAACTCCTTTATTTTCTGTTAGATAAAAAACATTCTGTTTAATAAAATATTTCAAGTGAATATAACTTAATTCTTCGTTGCACTCAAGTTTACAAGGGGAGTAAACTTTTGGATAAAAAAAAATGCTTGATAACTTAATCTATTTAAGTTGAGTCTATGCAAAAAAAAGTACTTGATTGGCCAATAAGGTATCCCACAATGCATTGTTTCACCACCAACAGCGATTAATCTAACCACTTTTTATTTGCCACAAAAATTAAATTAAAAAGGTTTAAGGTGAAAAGACAGACTCCAAAACTTTGTAAAGATTTGTGTGCCATTTAAGTAATTACAATATACTCAGCTTTATTAAGTTACACTATCTAAAATTGTGCATATTACTCTTTTTATTATTATTATTATTATTATTATTTTAAAGTTTTAAATACTTGACATTTTTTTGATCGATGAGTTTGCATAATTTTTTTAAAAGTAAACTGCACTTCTTGTGTTTTACAGTGTACAACCTAGATCACAGAACCTCTAACCAGTATTGGCTGTGACCAGGCTAATCAGGGCGTCTCTAAATAATGTTTTAGCACCTCAGATCAACTTCTGTAAATTCTCCTCATTACATTTAATCTCGTCCTAATAAGCCTTTCTTGTGAGTTTAACGAAAAGCAACAGTAATTTTGGATATTTCGGGGACCATTTGGTTAATCCTCTCAGCTCCATCCACTCTTCAAAGTGTAAACAGATTCTTTTAGCTTTTCTTTGGTTGCTGTGTTGGCGTGCGTTAGAAATTTGCGCCACTGGGGAGAACATGGCAGACGCCGCCGGGGGAAAACGCTGCAGCTTACTCTGCAGATATGAGCATGTGAGCATATCTGAGTTGCGCCGGTGCCACCTTTTGTTGCTCAGCTGCTTAGCTAGCGTAAGCCACTGAGGGGAGTAAAGCTTAGACAGCTTAGTTCAGTGACCCCTTATAAGAGGTAACTACTGTTACAGAAGGGTGAAGAAAGGGACAAACAACCACCAGAATCAGACATGGAAGGTCTGAATGGAGCAGGAACTTGCAGAGCAACCATCTTCTGCAGGTTTTCACACAAAATCTGCCTGCTACCCTTCTTTATGGCTGCCGTATTTCATCACTTTATCAATATCCAGCGTTGTTTTGTAATTAAAAGCGCAAGACAGCTTTAATATGTAAATCAGAACCTAAAACCTTCTTACTGCAAAGTGTAAAAATAGGCACAACACAATCCTCCACTCTGACCCGCTTGGAGAGATTACTGGGAGGTGTGGACGAAGCCTGATGCAACCTCAGCGTCCATATGTAAACTGCAGTAACATCACTCTGCTTCACGTAGCAACAAGCAACGGTTCTGAGAACACCTTTCAATGAATTTAACAGCTAATAGTCTACGAGTAAATTATCCAACTGGTTTTTCTTGTACTGTAGCTCCAGCAGAATGAAGTTAAAGAGCGGTACTGAGTTAAAGGTGTTTCGTGTTAAAGGTGTTTATGAAAAAAATGTTACTGACATATTTGTTTAATTTATCATTATGTCATGACATAATAATAAATTATGTCACAAGGCTCCTCTGCCTCTTCCCGGTGCTCCCAGTAGCAACCAATCAGAGCCCGGAGGAGGGTCTTAGTGCTGGCAATCACTCTCATGCTCACCCCTCCTACTTGTTCTCTGCCATACTGCAGCTAGTTCACCGCTACATAGTCTACCATGAATGCAAATGCGAGTTAGCATGTCCACTGATGAAGGCAAACAGTTTTCCTGGAACGGTAAATTGTTTCTCTACCATTAGCACATAAATGTCTGCATTTTTCTGGCTTTCTCTTTCATGCTGGATCTAGCTATTGCTGCCTTTAATAAAGCATACTCCTGGTTTTCAATCATTACTGAAAGTATCCCTGGCCCAGTGGTTCTGTATTTAGCTGCCTCGGTTCTAAATGTTGACATTTGGAGACCAATTCTCCCATGTACATTATTTGTTCCCGTTTTTCAAAGAAACTACTTGCAGTCCTGTGTGTTTGTCCCTTCTGTGGACAGAGCCATTATCTTTTACTGCCATCAACTTGATCTGCCATTAACTAACACCTTCTATCTTATCAGAAATTGCCCTGGGCTCGATGTTTCCTTTATTAGCTTAATGTTAGAGCTGTTGCTGTCTTTTAATTTGTTCATTTTATTTGCTCTTCTTTCAAATAAAAGGCATTGCTGGCCCAGAGCTCTTGTGCTCTTGTTCTTTAATGGGGCGACTGCTGCCATTAACCCTGACTATTTTTGTTTTTTCTTTCCTATAAAAAGTACAGATGGACCAGTGCTGCTTTTTTCCCCTCCTGCTCTCTGCATCCCCAGGCAGATGGCTGCTCATCCTGAGCCAGGCACCTCTGGATGGTTTTTATGATAGTAGTTCTAAAGTCCTTCTACTGGCTCCCTATAGCTCAGAGAATAGACTTTAAAATGCTGTTGTTAGTTTATAAATCACTGAATGGTTTAGTATCATAATACGTCAAAAAGCTGCTGCTGTATCAATCTTCCAGATCTCTCGGGTCTTCTGGCTCTGGTTCTGGTCAGAACCAGGACCAAACTTGGAGAAGCAGCATTCAGCTTCTATGCACCACAAATCTGGAACAAACAACCAGAAAACTGCACAACAGCTGAAGCACTGAGCTCCTTTAAATCAAGGCTAAAACCCCACATGTTTAGAGTTGCATTTGATTATTACTAACTGGAAAATATATAATTATGGACTTAATTACAAGTTTCCATTATTTCTCCTTGTTATACTCCTGTAATGTTATGTTTTCTGTTTGTCTAACTGCACAACTAAGCTTGACAATGATCAGGAAACCGTTCCTTTGTACCGTCATTAAATGCTTACAAAGTCAACTACTGAAGGTGCCGGCCTGGATTTGGATGTGGAGATGAAAATGTGGCTCTAAAGTCCAGACATGCTGCCCAATTTCTGCCAGAGATACAATCTTATCTGGACGTTGAATTGGGACGAGACTGAAAAGAAGCTCAGCTATGTTTTTCTTGAGTTAATTAACTCTGGCATTTCATGATTTGTCTTACCAGCAGAAATGTTCTATGAGCTACAACGTTTTAAGGTTGTGGGAGGAGAGTACATTTCCAACACCCACTGTGAGCTGAAGCAGAACCAACGTGATGAGTAATATATTCCAGGATGCTAATTCAATGACTTTAAGTGGAAAGGAAATTCTAAAAGAGCAAAAACTGAATGTATGAGCAGCAAAGAGGCAAACAAGCTCATTATATAAGAAGTCCTCCTCTTTGTTCAACAAGTTTGAACAGTAAACAGTAAACTTTAACCCTAACTTTTTAAGTTCTTCCTGATAAACAACATGTCCAAAACTAATCACAGTAATTAAGTGAAACGGACCAACACCAGCATATGACCCACTTTCTGTGTGCCCAGCCGTGTGTGTGTGTGTGTGTGTGTGTGTGTCATTGTGCCATCTGTAACAGTGGTGTATCAGCCCACTGTTAGCATTAGCCCAGTGAATGCTAATCCCCTAATCCAGCCAGTGTGCATCTAAGAGATAAGAAACCGATTCGCCTCTAAGAGAAAGAGGCTGAAATGCCTCCTCACGGTAAAATGAACCTTCACAAAGATTTATTTTATATTTAGGTGTGAAGCGAGAACAAGGAGAATATTTCTGAAGAACTCCTGGCATACTTGTTTTTCTTGGGTTTGTATTGACTTGACTTTCTTGCTCTGAACATCAGTTTGACTGAGATTTTTCTGTGTTCTTTGGGATAACAAAACACCCAAAACTCACTCACTTCCTGTGTAAGTAGCAGAGACCATCCCTGTTCCATATTTCATATCAAAACTTGATTACACAATTTTCCAGTTATTGATTCTTGTCTAAATACTAAAGTTCACTGTAAATTTTTGGCAGATAAATTCATAGATTGTAAATCTATAAATCTTGACAGAGGTCTGTCTGTCTGGATGGATGGATGGACGGACGGATGGATGGATGATGGATGATTTATGGATGGATGGATGGAAACAGTCAGGGTTGGTGAGCTTATTTGATCAACTTGAACAACTTTTCAATGGTCAGTTTCTCATTTTTCTTCTCATATTTCCATGGGAACCACTGGTTTTCACAGCAGAGTAGTTCAAGACAATATAGTGCTCATCACTTTACTTGTGCTCACCACAAGGGAGAGAACTAAAACATGCAGGATCCCGGCCCTCGAGGACCGACTTTGGGCACCACTGGCCTATAGTATCCCTGAGCTACTTCAAGGCATTAAAACCAAATTACTTGTACATTTTAAACTTCACACTTTTCATATTTAAAATCCTAACCTGTAGTGACGCTGAATTACGCAAGGAAACAATCTATAATTCTAAAATCATTCTTTCAATTACACATTTTCAAGAGTCACATTTTTTGCCTCAAAAAAAGAAAAAAAAAAAAGAAACAAAGTTTGAACAACTCGAGGAGGACAACATGAAACAACGTATGCACTAGAGGTCTGCCATATTGTCTCATTGGCAGAAAATTTGCATCTCTAATTTTCTCCACTGTTTGTTCATTGAGTGTCAAGAAATATGAAAATATGATTATATGCACTTATTGTGAGCAGTTCAATGGTAAAACAATGACACTTCTTCATGCTGTGCTAAGATGAATGTTGCAAATAGGAATGTTTTTCAAGTGTGTCTTGGGCTATGATTACTGTCACCCAGTCACAGCCACAGACACCTGAAAATAAGTAATAAATAGTTCTTATTGTCACTTTTATTGTTATCACAATACTACCACAAAATATCCTGCTGAGACTTGAAGTCCATATTGTCCCCTCCTAATCCTCATCCTTTGTTTCCCTGATTTGCTGACACACACCAATAGCTTCTATCCATCCATCCATCCATTTTCTGACCACCCTTCTCCCTAACGAGGTCGGGAGTTGCTGGTGCCTATCTCCAGCTGCGTTCCGGGCGAGAGGCGGGGTTCACCCTGGACAGGTCGCCAGTCTGTCGCAGGGCATCAATAGCTTCTAGCTCCTAATAGTATGGTCCTGCTTGTTGCTGCAGGTGAGCTTGTTTACTTGTTAATGGCTCAGAGAGTTTGGCGGTTCAGGAAGCAAGCAGGTGCGACTGATCTGCTGCGCTCCTTAGGCAGCTCCAAACACCTCAGAGTCCGCCTGTGTGCATTCGCCATAACTTTACATGCTTCTGATATGTAATGCGGGCGTTGACGTGCCCCTCCAGGTGGTCCGTGTACTTGTGTGTGTGTGTGTGTGTGTGTGTGGGGACGATGAGTCACGCTGGAGAGTCCGCAGCAGTGGCAGCATATGGCCCAGTGGATTAAGGTATTACGTGGTGATGCAGGTGACAGAGAAAGCCTCCTTTAAGCACTGATTTTGCTAATTGCTTACCGAGCCAGCGTCTATAACATTGGACACCAAAATGGCAGCAACTTAAAACCTTCAATCCAATTGCCCAGTGCCATCCTCCAACGTGACCTCTTGTAGTTTTACACACAAAACAAACTACGTTCAATTGTTAGAACTCTGAACGCAGAGAGAAAGGCCAAGAGGACTGAAACCTGATCACCTGTCAAACCAGGGAGTGTTCACTTATGGACTGTGATGCAGCTGTGTTACCAGGACAAATCTTTGTCTAAATTCCACTGAGGTTGAAAAAAAAACATCATTTCCCAGCTGGGAAGTTTTTCATTCAACAAGAAATTCAATAAAAATCACACATGATTAAGTCTGTTCACTTTAAAAGCCATTGATAATCATGGCAGCTACATGAGATATAGTCATAATTATAGTCATAATTTTGGGACAAAAACCAACTGTCCCAAAAGTTCTTAATAACACTGAAAACATTTTTTTTTGTAATGGCATAGTAATGCAAGAACACCTTTGCAAAGATCAATAAACTCTGAATTCTAATGAGCATTTAAAACTGTAACTGGAAGACATCTTACATATCCCAAAATAAATGAACAAGACAACCAAAACAACAACAATAACAAAAAAAATGAA
The DNA here is from genome assembly GCA_922788865.1 of Poeciliopsis turneri. Classification (NCBI taxonomy): domain Eukaryota; kingdom Metazoa; phylum Chordata; class Actinopteri; order Cyprinodontiformes; family Poeciliidae; genus Poeciliopsis; species Poeciliopsis turneri. The sequence goes on from CAKLNU010000176.1 coordinate 1,100,667, forward strand.
TTTCTAACTCTTTGTAAACAAATGTCCTACAGCAACGGGGCTTGTTGAGACCAAAGCATCAGATTGAAAACTTTTGTCATTCAGTTTTTGGAAAAGAGAAAAACAATAAATCATCAAATGGAAATGATTGAGCTAGTTTTAATTTATGATGTGATGAATGGAATAATTATTTGTTGTAACAGGCCTATACATAACTGAGCCTTGGCATCAGCACTCATCATCTATCAGCCATTAGAGGAGACGTTTGTGTGACAAACCCCTCATTTTAGGGAAATGATATTCTCTGATTTTACAGCGAGTTATGGCTTCAACACATTGGAATGACACACGACTTTTATCAACTGTGTGATGGTGTGAGAGCTCTGGAGGAGTCAGCTGCAGATTGTCTGAAAAAAACAAAAAAACAAAACAAACTATCATCCTCCTACTACTTCCTTCTTGTTTGTTGTTTCCACCAGTAGTAACATCCACCTGTTGATCACGTGACTCGTACAATGTGAAAAATGTGTTTCCTTTGCAGCTTTGCAAAATACGTTTATTTTTATATGACTGAAGAATCACCTCATCCTGCCGCAAAAATTTGTGAGATGTGCTTCCATTACGCAAATGGATTTTTGTAATTTCATGTATTTTACCTCATGAGCGGTGACTTTTGAACTGACCTGGCCGAGGAAGATCTGTTTACTGTGCAAATACATCCTGTCACAGTGGTTTGTTTTAGGACTCTGTTCGTTTTTGGACTTTGCTCTTTTATATATCACAATGGTCTTTGAGATATGTTTTAACAACTTTTTTTTAAATAATTTTTAACAGGAAAATCTGCAAACTCCATACATTACACAGCTTAGTGTCTTCCAAGGACCCATCATACAGTCACACGGGTCCAGGATAAAATGCATAAATGACTGACTTACATAACAGCTACACCAGCTCCTTTTATCACAAATCCAAATGTTCTGATATTATCAATTTACCGCAGCAAATATGCCACTGAAAAACATAAATAATCTTTTGATGATTCAGTTCCATATGGAAACTACCATGAACTTTACATGTATGGAGGTTCACAATTAAAAGAGTAAATAAATAACCATACTACTACCTAGATGAATTATGGCATATCTAAATATTCTTTTTAATATTTTGATATTTAAAAAGATATATGTATATGTATTTTTTTGCCCTGCACATTCTTTGTACTTTTTCCCATGCTTTCATACAAATACACTGAAAGCAGTCGGATTCATAACTTAACGGTCAAATTTTACTTCATTACCCCCTTATAACACTCAGTTTGGCTTTGACCCTTCAATTCAAATTGCCCACTTGATTATGTCAGAGATTTTAGTTCTGTTGTTATTTTATGCAGATAAATGCTTCATTTCTCCTCTTCTCTTTCTTTCTTTCTTTCTTTCTTTCTTTCTTTCTTTCTTTCTTTCTTTCTTTCCTTCCCTCTTTTTTTCATTGATAAAAACTTTGTGGTGAAAAATTAAACTAGAAAAAAAAATGTTTTAAAAAGTCAATTATATCTAGTAATAAAGCTGCTGAATGTTTATTCATTATACCCGAATGAAGTCTATTAATGATAAGCAGTCAGCCTGGTTTGTGAGAATGGAGGAGCAGATGGTGTGATAATATTTTAATCTCACCTTTGGGGAAAGAGTTTGGTTGAACCACGTACAGAAACGCGTGGACCATGTGGAAAAGGATCCCGATGGTCCCCGGCTCGTAGTAAGCGTGGGTATTATAAACCGCTGCGGGAACAAACCCAAAGTCCAGCGGCTCCACCGGCGGAGGGGAGCGCTGCCTGCGGGGGTCGGCCCTGACCTCCGCCCGCTGACCTTCCCTCTCTTCCGCCTGCTGCTCCGCGCTGGTGGCCCCCCACCAGAGCAGCAGGACGAGCCACCGCGTCCACAACATGGCTCAGAGACGAAGAAGAAGGAGGGGAAATAAGCACCAGAAGAGACCCAGTGGACACCCTGCTGTCCCAGTCGGGTTGGAGAGAGCGGCTGACACCTGTTCCTCCCGCAGGACCGGAAACACCTTGAACATCCAGCGGCGGGTCGGTGAGGAAGCAGCCGCTAGGCTCTGGTCGTTCTCCTCCACGGACTCATCACGGACATCCTTCCCGGAGGACCTACCGCGGTGTGTGGGGTTCTCACTCTGCCTGCCGGTGTCCTCGCGTTCACCGGACCGACCGCGAGCTCAGAGCAGCCTAATCTCACGTGCACGGAGAGAGAGAGAGAGACAGAGAGAGAGAGAGAGAGAGAGAGACAGAGAGAGAGAGACAGAGAGAGAGAGACAGGGCTCAACGGCGCTCGTGCGCGCTGGAAAATTTGATGCGCGCATCTGCGGCGCGTGACCCGGAGCGTCCACTTGGTGATGGAGACAGAAAACATTTAGTATCAAAGATAAGCTGAGCAGATAGAAAGACAAGAATTTTCAAATCCTCAGGGGGAAAAAAAAGTTATTCAAAGCAAATAAGGAGAAACAAGTTTGCCAACAATTACTAATTTTCTTATATTTTTCTTATTGGAAAATGTAATAACTTTAAGGTTATTTTCAATCAATATTTCTAAAGCCTACATTTTAATGTTGCAGGAAATTGCTTTGGTGTGATCATTTGCTACATCGGGCTGCTTTTGCTCTACAAGCTGTCTAAAGCTTCCTTTTCTAGATTATAATGTTCTAATTTCTCTGTGGTTTCGGACAGATTTGTACGTCTGCAAGAAGGAAAGGATTTTGTCACCAAACTGTTGTACCTGAAGAAACATGGAAATATTCTGAAAAATCTCAGTGCACGGAGGCTGCAGCGATGGTTCATGTCTGCAATCCATTAGATCAAGTCTACCATGCAGTGTCAACACATGCACAAATAAAACACCACCACAAATTCAGAGCAATCTCAGGTCAAGTAAAGACTTGCACAAATTTTTTTTATTAAGTATGGCAGAGCACTCACAGTTTTGTGCAAAAACTCTTCACCATCAGAGCAGATTGTTACAAAAAACAGTTAACCTGCTTGAGGCCAAATATAAAAACAAGGGGAGGCTCAAAACATCTGCACAATATGATACATGTATCTGGACCACCACGTCTCTGCGAAGCAGGGTTTGGATAACTTCGAGAAAAAAAAAAGTACTGCAACCAGAACTTTTCCTTTTCCTTACAGAGCTTCTGTCTGCATAAGAAACACAAGCTTGTGAGAAACAGCAAGGGGAAACCCAGACATTTTACCGGTCTGGACTGATTTACAGACTGATAGTTCTGGGGGAAACTTGACGCTTATTTCTACCCACAAAAAAGCTGGACCTGTAGCTTGACCGGTTGGATGTCACTGTGAAATATGACGGTCAACTCGCTAATGATGGTCCAAGTTTTTGATGTCTTGTGAAACTGGAAAGAAGGAGAAGAAGGGAAGAAAAGAAAAAGCCAATGTGAGTGTAAGTATGTGATGACAGAGAGCCTTCAGAGTCTGTGCAGGCAGACAGTGGGCCACTGTGTTTCTACTGTTAACAGAGAGCGCAGTGAGTCCTTTCACTGCACTGAGTCCTTTCACTGCAGTGAGTCCTTTCACTGCAGTGAGTCCCCTGTTTTTACTCACATCACTGCAAAACAAACTCAGTCTATTCTCCTTCCATCATAAAAGACTTAAACCTCAACATGTCAGATTCACACACGGAGGCCTGTAAGCAAGGGCTGCACAACATGCCTAAAAGCCCTTTCACAACATACGTGTTTTATATCAGTCAATATCAACAATTGTCAACATCAATCATTATTGATACATTTTTTTCGTTTAATATGTCTGAGAAACTGCCTAGCTGCCGGTGTGACCTTTCCTGATTTATCTAGTTTTCACTCCACACTGTTGGTTTTTTATTTTTAAATACGACAGAGAAATTTGAAAGTGCTGCTGTGCAAGTTAATCAGCAGGTTGTTGCTAGGTAACCAAAGAGTGAGTGAGTTAGTTGACCTCACCAGCCTTGCTTAGCTCACTGTGACAGCTTGTACTAAAAAAAAGCTAAAGCTTTTCCTCTCCCTACATCTCCCAGGATGCTGTGCGGTTCTGGATCAGAGTTCAGTGAATATTCTAGATCATTATCTTCCTGAAATAATGTCTTTTTTTTTTTTTTTTTTTGCCAAAAGTTATTTTGGCAGAAAAAAAAAAGTTGTTTTAGACAACGTAAATAGATCATGGCAAAAAACAAATTGAATATCCTATCAGATGTATAATCTATTGAAATTGATCACTTGTCTGTCACCCTGTTGTCCATTAATCAGAGATGACCTGACCTTGTTTTAATGTTTGGGAAGTTTCAGATTTCAGATGGTCTGTGTTGACTTGGATTAACTCAGATTATTTCTACCTCTCAACCTCAATTCTCAGTTAGTAATGTTCTGCTGCTGGAAAAAATATTTCTTTGAAATATATAAATGCACAGCCATCCAAAAATAATGAATACTTCAAAACCACCTTTAGTCACACTGCAGCCACGTACTTACATGTGTTTTATTCGGGATTTCATGTATCAGACCAAACTTATTGTAAAGCATGATTGTAAAGTGGAAGCAAAAGAGCAACTAAGTCTTAAGTTATTGCAGAACTTATATGTATTTTTGAAGTTTGACGGCAGCATCAGAGTGAGGTAAGCATAAAAATATGTTCCAGAAAGCACTAATGTCAATTGTGAATCTGTGGCAGGACTAGAAAATGGATTGTTCAGAGTTTCTCCATCCAGTTTGAATAAATTAAAACTGATCTGCAAATGTTAGCGGCCAAAAATTTTGGTGTGCAGATGAGAAAATCTGATGGAGAAAAGAGGTGCAGCCATAATTGCAGAAGAAGGTTCCACAAAAGTTTTAACTCAGTGGGGCTGAAGACAAACGCAAGTCACACTTTTCTATTTTGTTTAGAGCAAAAAATGTTAAAGGGACAGTATTATGTATTTTCCAGGCAAAAAGTGGCACAACTGAGTAACTCGATTACCTTCAGTTGTTAGAAAAGATGTGTTTTAAGTCATATTCAAATATGACTTAAAATAAATTTGACTTTGCAATTTGATGCCTTGAAATTTGGCGTCTGTCTCTTTAAGAAACGCCTGCTCTGTCTGAAACTCCTCTTTCAGGAAGGCATCACAAGATGGATCCTCTATTAAGCTCAAAAAATTTCATTTTACAAAAAATGTCCCTTTAAAAACTTGAATTTTTCCCCTGTTAATTCACAATTATGTTTGTCTACTGCCCCCCGAAAATCCAAGTGACAAAAGTAAAAAAGTTCAAGGTTATACATAGTTTAGACCTGTTTTTATGTCACTGGTATTAAAATGGTCAGATTTCAGCCGCGTGTTCATCGGATTGCTGAACGCAGGAACTGATGGCGGTAAATGAGAGGGAACAGAAACTCCTGTGGCGGCTTCACGTAATCAACTGATTAACAGCAAATTTCACAGCAATTTGGGTCAACTGGTTCACAAACAGCTGATTAACAGGACACCTCTTCACAAATCAGAGCCGGCGAGCGACAGCTGACATAAACTCCACGCTGGTTTGAATAGCTGAAATGCTCCCAAACCAGTTATTCATTTCCTTCAGGAGGAATTTCAGTTGCAAATTTAAGGATAAATCAACGTTTCCAACATGCTCAACGACGATGTTGCTGCCATAGTTACACGACTTTGGAAACCGAAATCGCCCCTTAAAATAAAAATTTTTAAATCACCTGCTCCTTCATACGCCTTCACACAGTCCTCCCAGTGATATTAAAAGAAAGAGAAGACCCACACAGACGATTTCACACCAACACGCCCCAGAAAAATGAAGCCGATGAGCTCTGATGCTTGTTTGTGTCACTCCTTCTGAACGTGTTGGCACCTGTGTCTGCAGAATGCCTTTATGCGCAGCTGAAGGTTTCAAATTCAGAAAAAAACATCCAACATTTTTCAAATAAAAAAAACATACTTTAAAGAGTTAAACTTGTCAGATTTTCTTTTAAATAAAAAGTCGACATCTGACAACTTTTGTTCTATTTAAAAAAAAAAACCTCTTTGTCCTGGGAATAATTGTGCTTCTGAAACACACACAACCTCACAGTCCAGCTGCAATGCTCCAACAATCCAGACTGGATTTCCTTTCAGTGGTTTTATTCTCTGTTTGGTTGTTTCCTGGTGTTCTTGCAGCACCCATCTGGAAACGTCTGATGTAACAGCTTGATGCCTTGGCTGGTTTTTGCCAGTAATAAATAAATAAATACTCCGAGAGTCAGGTGCATAAGTGCGAGTCGGGCCTGAGCGAACTCCGTGACCCTCGTCAGATCCCTGGACACGGGCTGGGGTTCCCTTCAACGGTCAGTCTATTCGGTTCCCGCAGATGGTGAATCGGTCTATCTCCAGCAAGTCTTTCTTGGGTGTTCTGTGTTTGAGTCCGTCTCCTTCCAGTCCCATGTCATTGTTTAGAATTTTGTCCTCGTCGTCCTCGTCCGGCGTCGTCAGGAATGTGTCCGAGTCGCTCTTTGGGATGGCGGAGGAGGGGCCCTCAGGTTTCTCTGTGGGTGGAGAAACGCCCGGTGTCAGTGATACTCCTGCTCTGTCTGACGTTGGCTCTGTTGATGAGAAAGTGTTTAAGAGTTTAATGGCAGAGAAATGTTCACAATGCGAAATTCCTTTGGTAGCTGTAAGGTATCAAATATGTTAACGTAGACAAAGACGTTAAGATATTTGATATAAGAAAATAAACAGCTTTTGGTACAAATACTGGTGAGTATCAAAATACAGGGCTATCAAAATAAATTATAATGAATCATTTTCTTATTTGACACTCTACTTTTTCAAGTTAGTAAAAATAATCAGAAATTTTAAAGGGGCAGTATTATATATGTTAACTTTAGATATCAATTATATATAGATGCATGTCAAATATGTCTTAAACGAAACTTCAGTTCGTAATTTAACACCTTGAAATTGGGCTTCTGTCTCTTTAAGAAAGTCCTGCTCTTTCCAGAAAATCATCACAACATGGCTCCTCTATTAACCTTTTAACAATCTTTTCACTTAGAAGTAGCTCCTATGAAGAGCTCAACAGATGTGCAGTTTCACCAGGTGTTTGCTAATTGCTGCTGGCTAGTCTGAAGGAATGGGCTGCAGACTGTTGCCTTGCAGCTAGAAGGTCCTGGATTCGATTCCCGGCCCGGGGTCTTTCTCCAACATGACTGCCCGGTTTAATTGGTCTTTCTAAATTCTCCTTAAGTGTGTTTGTCCTGTCTGTCTCTGTGGACTAGCAACCTAGTCTTGCCAGGAATGTCTTCCTGGCACCCTTGTCCCACAAGGGAAAAGGGTGGAAGAAAATGGATGGATGGACAGTCTGAAGGAGCTGAGTGACAGAATCACGAAGGAGGAACACGGCCCTTTTAATTGCATGTACTGTTGTATAACCCAGAGAGCAGCTGTCTAACCTTGCAGCGGCGCGGTGTGAGTGTTTCTGCTGCGGTTGGCTCTGGAGTTAGCACGGCTGGAGGCGACAGATGGAGGCGGGTCAAACAGCTTTTCTTCCATCTTGGCCTCTTTGACAAACATGCAGGATGTTCCAAGGAGAACGATGCTGTTGAGCACCTTCAGCGTGATCATCCTGCTCGCAACGACAAAAAAACATGAGCGTACAACGCAAACGTGCGAAAGAGTAACAAACGGCAACGTCACATGTCATATTTACCCCAAGTAAAACAGCAGCACACACATGAAGGAGAGCGAACCCTGGATCTTCACTGAGCTCGTCACCACTCTGATCAGCTGAAAAAAGAAACAGTAAAAAACAGCTGGAACCATGCAACACTTTAGCAATGTAATATGGTGCTCTACATTTATGCGTAAGTATCTAATGACGGACCAGCAGAGCTAAAGGAAGTGGAATGAAGCCCATTCTTCTGGATACGGAGTCGCTGTAGTCGGTGTAAGCCTGCAAACATTTTCAGAACAAAAAAAGCCTCATTTAACTTCTGACTCCAAAGACAAATCTAACTCTGTTCTGCTGGACAGAAATGTGAGAAAAAAGATAAAAATTCAATCTGAAACATGCAACTGTTTTTAATATCCATCAAATACAAGTTAAAACGTTAATGCGGCTTTTAAAAGTTGTTCCTAACAGGATTACAATAGTTTTATAGAACAAGTTTTGCCCTCATTTGTTAAATTATAACCACAAATATCTGCATCAGCTGTAGGTGTTTTGCAGTAAAACATCATTTTACCCATATTGGTATTTCTGGTGGTTTATAAAAGTGGAAAGAAAAGCCGTCTGTCCTTTTTTTGCTGCGTATATGTAGGCTGTGCACATTTAGCATATCATCCCTTTTCGAGGCTGATGAATATTAATTAATCCACATAAAACTTTATGCATTTTAATGTTATTACTATCATTTTAAAAACTGGCAGGCAAATACAGAAAATGAGGGGATTTTGTTGGTCAAAATGACAGAAAGTGAAAAAGCCTAGTGAGACCTCTGACTGGAATTTATCTAAACTTGAATGTGCTTATTTCTTCAATAACTCTTACCACCTAAAAGTACACATTTTCTGTATGTATTTAGAGTTCATTAAAGTGGCAATAAAAATAATTGCAAAAAAACAATATAGGGGAATCATACCATCAATATAATTGGCTGTGAAATATCTAAACTCTATAGAAAAGCAAGAATGTTTTCACTGCCTCCAATTCACATTTTGCTCCCCAACTAATACTGAGAGGTCCGTTATTATGCCACCTCTCCACAAAATACAGTACGATCCAAAATTATTCCTACGACAAGAGAAACATTTGAACGTAGGTCTAATTCAAGTTGTTTCACTCACATTTTTCTGTCGGCTGCTGACGAGGTCGAAGGCGAGGCTGGCTCTGTATTCTCCGTAAACCTGGGAACACAAGCAGAGAGAATCCGTAGTTCTCAGTCAACAAACCCATAAATAACCAAATTCTGTAACCAAATTCTCCGTTAAAGGAGCCGACAGAAGGTATGTGTGTCTAAAAAGTGATCGCATAGAGAGGTTTCTTGCAACAACAAAAAACAATAAAACGTGGTTTGATTTAACAGTGTGAAATAATCTAGTAAATTCCTGCTTTAACAGAAACCAAGCTGAGGAAGGAAGGAGGTGTTAACCACCAACGTCAAAATGAACGGAGAGAAGGAGGCTCAGCTGCAGGCAGATCCTGTTTCAGACTCAAATATGCATGAGTGAGAGAGAGGAAATAGAACATTTGCGGAAGGTGGAAGAGGAGAAGAAATACAAAGACAAAAATGATCCAGGTCGGGTTGAGCTTTTGGGGTTTGGGATAAAGAAAAGCCTGAGTGAAAAAATACACCTCATTACATTCTAACAACCAGCAACAAGAATACAGCAACTGGTTTCTGGATGGTAAATCAACAACAACAAAACACTTTTGTTTTCTAGCAGCCCCGCTGGGTCTGCTGGAGCTTTACTTGGGTTGCTATGGACATAACCACACATACGCTAAATCAAAGGACTCTGTGGCAAAAAAAAGCCCTATCGAGACATCCCTCATTTTGGACATCCCATTTTATTTTTCATGTTATCAGAAACATAAAACGGAAGGCGTTGGTGAGAAGCTGAGTGTTTTGGTCAAACAGAAGCAGCAGATAGACAGTGAGGTGCACATTGCACAACATTGTTATCTAACTCTTCTGAGTGAACAGACGTGAACAAAATTGTGACCAATCACACAACAGTTTGACATGCAGAGTGGGGTGAAAGTTCATCAGAGGGCTTGTGTTAATAAGACATGCGGCTGAAAACAAAATGATTTGGTTTTTGCTGCAGAACTGCAACACCAGCTGCGTTTTCATTTCAAATGTGAGTAAATTTTGTACATTTTCCATCCATGTCAAAAAAACACAACGTAACTACATAAACGGAATTAAAATCCCAGGTGAATAAGTTTACTCTCGTGGAAAGTCATTAAAAAAATCTTTTTCTTCACGGTTTGCGCCAGTGGCAGCATCCGGTTGTTGGCTATGTGACTTGCAAAAGTGTTTCCATTCAAATTTTGCAAAATAAAGTAATTCTGATATGGCCAACAAAAAAACCCCACCTCATCCTAGTGCCAAGACTTTTTAATTGAAAAATGTGTTTTTATTTTCAAAATTGTCATGTCAAATTGCACATTTATATGACAAATGACAGACGCTCCAGAAAGTGGCTGTAATGCTATCACGCCACCATCTAGTGCTATTTCTACACATACCAGATCATCTCTGATTTAAATATTATTTAAATGTTTTTATCAGTGAGTGTAAATAACTTGTTGAAGAGACATTAAGCGACTCACGTCAGCACTGATGTCATTGAATTTGGTGATGAAGGCGTGCTTGACAACGTCCACTGCCACCTCTGACGTGATCACCATGACTACGTCTGGGAACAGGACCCAAAAGTGGTCTAAAACAAACACAGGAAGCTGAAATCAGTATAATTATTCAGATATGTAGGCTGATGAGAAAGGAAATTTGTGTTACGGGCTAAAGCAGAAGGAAAACGAATCTGTGATGGGAGCCGTGTCATGCTGCGTGCATTCTGAGCTGGTATTAGTTACCGGGATTCCATGAAAACTGCTCCATGTTTCTCAGACAGACAATGAGCAGGAGGATGTAGTTGGTGAACCTCTCCTTTATGTCTGTGGGAAACAAAACAAATCAAGCCTGGATTAACCTACTTTCTGCCCATTGCCGCTCAGCGCGATCCCAGAAATTTACCTTGGATTAAATCAGGTTAAAGAGGGGAGGATAAAAATATCCCAAAAGTGTGATTTTAGTGCAGAGGCTCCGATGGCTTCCGACTTACCGCTGTTGGACATCTGGAACAGGTTGTTCTTCTCAAACTTCTTAAACACGCTTCCTTTGATTTCCACAAACTGGGGAAACAAGATCAGCGCCTCAGTGGTTCTGCTGCAGCCAGTTTTAAGAGTAAATATTGAAAACAATTACACTCACATTGTTTGACATCATTATGGTGAGCAGAGACTTGTTATGGGAATTGAAGGCTACATTCAGTGTAGTAGCCTGAACCATGATGAGAATGGCATGAAGGACTAGATCAGTAACAGCTGAGGAAAACAGGTTTGAGGTCAAATACAAGACGAGTCCAATCAGTAACACTTACTCTGAATACAAAAGTTTACTATGAATAGATGGATGGATGGATGGATGGATGGATGGATGGATGGATGGATGGATGGATGGATGGATGGATGGATGGATGGATGGATGGATGGATGGATGGATGGATGGAAAAGGAAGGAAGGAAAGAACAGGAAAAAATGAGAGAAGTAAGGAAGGAATTAAGGAACAAAGAAAGGAAGGAATGAATATGGGAAATAAATGTTTCCATATTTGTTATCCTTTTCCAATCATACTCAGATGTAACTCTGACACATAGAGTGTTCTGGTTTTCCAGACTGTTGAACCCTTAAATGGTGTAAAACAGATAACATGCTCCTTTGTGACGAGACAATATGTAGAATAAAGAATGAGAATAATACAAACTGAAAACCTCCAGCTATGTTCCACTGCATTCAGCAATGAAAGGCTGGTGTGTGTTTCTCAGCTGTTCCACTCAAACTGTCCTTTGGACAACTAGTCCATTAACAAAAACATAAAGATTGTTATTTTTAGTAATCCAGATGGAGTGCAGTCTGGCAAATATTACTGTCATTAAGTCTGTTTTCATCTCAGTGTTTTGCACTCTCATAAGTCGGTCCCAGTAAGGATACAGACGTAGAGCACAGCCATGAGGAAGTGAGGAATCACTCCTATGTGTGCTCTCTTCTTCTCCTTGGGCTCGTTGGCGGTCCAGTACAGAGCATCGAGGATGTCTTGGCCAAACGACGAGAAGAGACGATCGGCAACCTGTCGGAAAGCACAGATGGCAAAACAGTAGGTGGATGTGAATCAGCTGACAAAGCCAGAGACAACCATATGACTCTACCTCCAACATGTTATAGATGATGTAGAGTTTGATGACGGACTGTCCCCGGATCAGATGGTACATCATGGAGTAATCCACGTAGCTCATCATGGAGTAGCACAGCACCATGATGAAGCCCTTCAGGACGTCGCACACCTGGGCAGGCTGCAGCAAACGGGAGCCGCTGGAGCCAAGAAAACATTTCAGGAAGCAGAATGTTACATGATGGGAAACATCCAAGCTAAAATCCAAAACACAAGATCCACAAAATGCTGCTTGCTATTATCCAATCAAACTGAATGAGTCGTGTAGAAATCTGCTGCCCTCTGGTGGTTAAAACCATCATCACCACAGGAAAACATTCCCAAAATTTCAATGGGTTTTTACTTCCAACTATCAAATAGTACAAGTCATATAAATACTAGATTTAATCAAACAGATAAAATATAGAACTGACAATGAAATACTTTCCTAAAGTCTTATAATGTAAAGGAATCCCCTTAGTAACTATAAATGATTGCAAAAGTACCTGGAGTGCTAGTTTTTCCACACGTGCTCATGTTATCCCTGCCAACTTAAACATATTTGAATAGCATTTTATGTGCTAGACCAGGAATGTTGAGGTCCAAACATTGAGTTGTGACAAGACAATATGTGGCACATTTTCAATAAATTTGTATTTAAAATCATCTGTAAATTATATAACTGCAGATGTATAATAATATATTTCAAACTTACAGCATCACTTAATCTTCTGTCCTATTTATTTTGATTAAAGGGGCAGTATTATGTGTTTTGTAGGCACATAGTGCCATTTTATAGCACAATCAAGTAGGCTCACTATGTTGTCTTCAGTTGTCATAAAAATGCTAAATATATATTAAATATGACTTAAAAGAAATTTGACTTTGTAATAAAATGCCTTAAAATTGGGCCTCTGTAACTTTAAAGACTCCTGTTCTTTCTGAAACTGCGTCCAGGAAGTCATCACAACATGGCTCCTCTATTAACCCTTTAACAACATTTTTACCAACATTTCACAAAAGAGTAGTTTGTGTGAGCTCAGCAGATGCGCAGTTCCACCAGGTGTTTGCTAATTGCTATGGGCTAGTCTATAGGAGCTGAAAGGGGGGGGATTGCAGGAGAGAGCTGCTCTGTCAGGCAAAGGCTTGGAAGCTTCCTGCAAATGGGTCGTTGAAGGCAGAGCTCAGTCCCCCCAGGTGTTTTGCACAGCTGAATGGTAGCCATGGAGATTAAAGGATTTCTCAAACAAGCATGAACGAATCAAGGCAACACTTCAGTGGATAACATTAGAACAAGCTAAAAGAAAAAAGTGATTTAACATAACACGGCCTCTTTAAACATCTATATCTGGTTTCACTTTAGTATCTTCTTAGTTACCCATTGAGTTTGGCTTCAACCTGTCTCACTCCCCACATCTATTAGTGCAGATTACCCGAGGCCGCAGCATGGCACAGTGAGGAGTCGTAAAAGGGCCAGAATCACTCGGAGCGGCAGCAAGGTGAACACGTACAGAAATGTATCCAGACAGAGGAAGAAGCCGAAAGTCATCAGCTGCAAGGAGAGCCGACAGACAGACATGTAAATGTGTATGTCTAACTCTGGTGGGAGTAATTGATGATGGATTTCTCTGCAGCTCGTGTGTTTACCTTCTCCAGCTCCTTGGGGATGCGGAGGCAGGTGTAGACCCTCTCTCTGCGCTCTGTGTATTTGGCCTCATTGTGTTCCAGAAAGTAGCCTCTGGTTAGCTCAGTGGTTATGAATCTGACCAGAGACAGATCTGGAGGTAATCACAAACATATAAATAATTAAAGGAAGAAAAATGGACATTAGAAATTAAATAAATTTTACTAGATTTGGAGTGGAGGTGCGGAAAGAAAAAAAAATTGATTATAAGAATTGCAATTCATAGGCCTAGGAATCCAGAAACATTTCAAAATGCTCAAAGATTGATTTTAGCCTTCTTAGTTTTCCGTAAAACATTACATTTTGAAGTAAAACACTATATTTTGAATAATTCTTGTTTTATATTTATTTCAGAAAAGCCAAGCAGTTAAACTAACCTAAATACTGCTAATTTTTGTTACAGAATTTTTTTCCCCCAACCTATTTTTGTTTAAATATAAACTGATGGAATTTGATACAGAGCAGAACATTACAGCATTGTTTCAAATTAATGTTAGATTTGTTTACACCGTCCTTTCCCATTTTTAGTCACATAACTTAAACATAATCTCTAGACCATTTTAATAGAAAGATTGGTTTCTGAATCACATACATATACTTATATATATATAAATGATTTTTAAATTTATTGTGTGCATTCACGAACTCAATTTTGTAGACAATGCACGCTGTAGTTTTCGGACCTTGTAAAGAGACCTGAGAAAAAAAAAACACACAGACAAAGCAGCGCCTGTCACAGAATTACAAGGTGTCATGGAAGGAATGCAGCAAATTCACTCCGATTTTGGTCATACGAAATTCATAGACAAGAACATTGATAATCGCTCGTTGATTCATACTATTTGCTGCAATTAATAAAAACTAACTGCACATAAACACGCTTATGTGCAAAAGCTTGCTAATGCGCCTGCGCAATGTATCTACTTCCAGCTAAACGAAGAAGCAAGCAGACTGTCCTGCACGTTTATATCAATTTGTCACCAGTAACCGCTGTGATAAATTACATAACACTCAGGCGCATCGCCGCCGGATATGTCTTTGTATTGTTTTGGTCAATCTGTGTTGTAAACACAACTGCTCCATCTGACTAGACACTGCTGCACAGCTCCACGTCACTGAAATTCATTTAAACTGCGAGCTGAAGGTCTTTGCTATAATGCAAGGAGCAAATATGAGTGTAAATGCTTGTTGACAAATAGAAACAACAGCTCCAGCAGTCTGTTTGTTTAGTAAAATTGTAGAAACCAGGCTGACTCTCACCTGACAGGTTGCCTTTTTGGCCTCTAGCGCCGCCATTTTTATCATGAAACCCCGGCGTGTCAGTAACTCCGTCTTTCTTTTTATTCTGGTCCGCGTGAGCGGCCTTGGTGGCTCTCCCCCTGTCCTCCTTCTCTTTTTCCTTCTCCTCTACCAGACCTGTCGACAGCGAATCCGCCATCTTCGACAAAACGGCCTCAGCTGCTGCCAGGGAGACTGCGCAACGCGCCGTGACGTCACCACGCACCGTACCTTCACCATTTGACCAGAAGGTGTCGCCAAAGATTTTGTTGGCTTCTATTTGCATCATCAAAACCCGATGACAGCTCACAGTTTGTTTGACCAAAATACACGCTAATAAATATGGGCGGATTTTTCTGCCCATAAAGGATTTTCTAGCTCCTCAAATGAAAACAGTCAGTGTTTACAACTGACCAGTGATCAATGACCAAGAAGTGATTGAGATGTTTTAGAGTATTCAGTGGAAATTTTGCTTTTATTTTGCTCAGTTTTGGTCCTCTATCTTCTTGGGTCTTTGTCCTAATAAATATAGACAGAAAAAAAAAATCTTTTTTTTCTTTTTTTTTTTTACCATGACAATGACCATTAGAATGTGTAGATTATTGTTTACCTCTCAATATATTTTCAATGACAACAAAAAGGAACAAAAATCATAATATTTTTCTCTGTGTAAAATATGTTTTCTTACATATTGGTGAGAAAAAAATAATTTACTAATGGTATGAAATTGAACTATATCAATAAATTAATTGATATAATTTTAAGTCATATTGCACTTTGACAAATAATCAGCACACAGGTAAAGTTCATATTCTTCCAAAAATATGAACAATATTGTACTATTGTACACATACTTTATGTGGCTACTTTAAAAATTAAAGGCTTTATTAAAGAAAGAGAAGATTCCATTTGTAAGTTGGAAACAATAACACAAAGGTCCATAAAAGTGGGAAAATCAGGTCTTTACAGAAACCTCAAAATCTTGCATCTAAAACATTGTGCTGACTGATAGAAAGTATTTAGTGATTATGTCTTCTTTTTATGTCTTGTATTTACTGGTGTGTGTCGGTACAAACTGCTTTAGTTCATTTGGATAACTAACTGAAATCATCATTGGAAACCTGCAATTCGTATTTACTCAGTTAATTTTGCGTGACAATAACAGTTATTTCATGATCTGAAATTTTAAAAGTGACAAAAAGACAAAAACTAAATAAATCCTTTTTTTTTTTCCAACATAGCTGAGTTTATACTGCAGTTTAAGCCGCGTCACTTCAATTGAGGAGCTGGAGAAATGAAGGATGGGACATCATTCAGGCCAACATGTTGAGTTGATGCTTTCTGCTGACCTTTAGGGTCGTTGCTGTATCAACCACATCTGTCATTTGGTTTTAGGAATGCGTTAATTAACTTTACAGCTGATTGAGCAGCTCAGACTATGAGCCATAAGAAATGATTGATTCAAAGCTGGAGTTGGAAAAGGTTAATTTCTCCCGTGCATAAATATGCGTGCGTGCGTGCGTGTGTGTGTGTGTGTGCGTGCGTGCGTCTGTGTGTGCGTGTGTGCGTGTGCGTGTGTGTGTTTGTGGTGTGTTCGTGCATTCGCGCGCAGAAACCGGTTTGCGGATAGGGTTTCTCCCGGTAAGAGATCTCCCTGACGCCCATAGATTCAATTTCTCCTCCCGTGTGACTTACACATGAATACATGCAACATCACGCCGGGCCCAGCGCTCCATAGCTTCTCTCTTCCCGAGCCGAGAGGAGACGATGAACCGCTGCGTAAACCCATGGTGATCACCGAGCGCGCCCCGCGGCCGCTGCCCGGCGTCCTCTTACCTTCCCCGGGGCACCATGGGCTCCTAAGATGCCTTCTCTGTGGAAACGAGTGACATTCTCGGTGGCCTCGGCGCTGTGTGTCGGCTCGGTGGCCCTGCTGGTGGTGGCGCTGGCCACAGAGCGCTGGGTTATCGGGCGGATCCTGTGTAAAACCGGGGTGGACATAGTGAACGCGTCCAGTCCGGAGATGGACCAGTTTATCGGGGACATTTACTACGGTTTGTTCCAGGGAGGAAAGACCAAGAGGTGCGGACTCGGGAACAGGCGCTCCAAAATACACAGTAAGATATACAGAGCCAAAGTGACTGAGACGGAGAGAGCTGGAGAGAACCCAGTAGTACACATTCAAGTAAGAGGAGCATAACTTCAGCCCAAGAAATTACTCAAGAGTTTGGTAACTGATCAAATCATCACTTAATATTTAAAAATGACATCATCAAAAATATTAAGTGATTTGGACATGTTGGTATTTTAAGGACCAAAATGGGAATAATTCATGTAAACAACAGAATTACAAAATAGCAAAATCAGATTTTAAAAAATCTTTTAATGTAAAACTTATAAGACTTTAATAAAGCTGAGTAAAACTTTTTTTTATTAAATTTTACTCAAATAAAAATGTCAAAATATTGCTACTCTTACTTGAATACTTTTATCACTATTCATCTCTGATTAAATATGTAGAAAGTGAGGAAAACAAAAAAACAAGCCTCAGAGCTTAAACACAATCTTCAACAACTTAAAATCAGATTTAGATATATATATAGATATATATTTTTTATCTAGAAAGCTTAATTTTAGGAGCTTTTTTCACTTAAATGCTTCACAGGTCAAAGTTAACTTGTTATCAAGCAAATAAAGAATATGCTGTCAAATGCTTCTGGACAGAAAATAAACATTCAAGTAAAATAAAGAAAGGCTCTGAGGTTTTCCTACCTGAGCTCATCCCTCTGCTCTGTGCGCCTCTAAGTTTTTCCAAAGCTGGTGCAGACGCTGAATGGGGGTCTTCACATGATGGTGATTCTCTTCCTGCTGGTGGCGGTTGGCTTCGCCCTGGTCAGCTTGTCCTTCTGCATTTACAACGCACGCAAGGTCCCCTACCAGAGCATCAAAGGGCACAAAGGACTTTATCTATGGAACTTCATTGCTGGTAAAAACTCTGCATTTTTCAGCTTTGCTTCAACATGTTTTGCCTTTCTTCGGCTTTTTTGTGTTATTTATTTATTTATTTATCTTTACAATTTTTCTTAACTAAATTACTAACAATTAAGCCAAAACATTTTTTTATCCCTTGAATATTTAGGTTTAAAATGATTCAATCAAGTGGTTTGTGTCTAATATAAAATAAGGTAATCATCAATCCAAAGTGATGTGAAGAGCGTATTCATTAAAAATAATATTACTAATTAATAATCCATGAAAACAAATTTTAATATCATCACAATAATCAAACGCTTCTTAGTGTTGCTGACTCGCTTTGTGTATGTTTCACTGATATTTGATGATTGATGAAGGCCTTGTTGCCATCTTCCTAATCTTTAGCTCATTTAGCTGAAGCTGGTAACACAGAGTGATCATCCACACTGAAACATGTCCTGCACTGACACAGACCTAAAGGACACGCAGTGAGGAAGAAGCCAAATGAAATATAAAAAAGGCATATTTCAGTTTGCAATGTCCACCGGGACAAAGATCTTCATTTCTGCAGACATGTCCTGTGGTCTGATCCACTTCAGAGACTTTGTCAGTATACAAATCTGTATAGTACTGTATACAGATATGATAAATATAGATATTTAAATCTGAAGGGAAATTACTGTAAGTACTTTCCTCTGTTTGCAGCTCTTTTTGGCGCCCTGGGGGTTCTTTGTTTCCTGGCAGCCGTGAAGCACCATCGTCTGACTGAGCGGGTGGCAAACCATGGAGAGAACCTCTTTGTCCTGGAGGTTCTGGATGACAGCCTGGACTGGTCCTTCTGGCTGGGAGTTGGTAGCATTGGGACTCACTTTGTCGTTTGTGGAGTGGTCGCTATGAGTCGCATCAAGTTGCCCAAACCGGAGATCAAGAAGCCGGAGGAGCCCACAATCTCTGCCCTGGACCTGCTCTACTAAAGACACACACACACAGAGAAAAAGAGTTATTGGTTGTGTCTTCTGCTTTTACTGTGGAAAAGAAAAAAAAACACCTGCTGACATTTGTGATCACACTGTTTTATACAAGCTAGACTTATTTCACACTCATCTTCACTGAAAACAGATTTTAAAGGACCTTAATGTTTATTTGTTCTCATTGAATAGATAATTGATGAAAAAGCCAACTTGTCCAGTTTAGACAGAGGGATTTATTGTTGGGTTTAGTTTGGTACTGTGGACGATGAACAGTGGTCCAGCAGAATCACTCTGAACATTTTGCATTCAGTACTGTAAATTTGGTTTGTGTAGTAAATAAATGTCTGTAAATATGCTATTTATTTTTTCATTGTACATACAGAATGTAAATTATAGATATTTAAAATATCATCCATAGTTATCTGATCCTTTTTGTGTGTCTGGTTCCTATTCAAAGCCTCTTTTAAGGCATTATGTTTCTCTGTATAACTGCCTATTGGAGCCATTGAATTAATTTTGCATTTGTTCAAGAAGCATAAAGGGGGAAAAAAATTATCTTTGGTTTCTAAACAGTAGATATTTATGAATCTTTATGCAAGTTGAGAACTTTGATAATTTTATGTTAAAGTCTGGCATTTCTGAAACTGTTTAAGGTGGCCTAAGTTTGTGCAGGAAGTTTTCTTTTTGTTTAGGAAACCACCCAATGAAGACAGTAAACCTGAAACAATTAACCAAAAAACATTTTTTTTAAATATAAGATTGCATGTAATTACATATATTTGCTGTAGGCCCATGTTACAGTATCCATAGGTAAATAAGCCTGTTGCATGATAAATTAAAATTACTTCAGTAACTTCAATTGTGACGATTAACAATTTTTTAAAGAAACATTTATTTATGAATCCATTTCAATTATGGTTTTAGTTGTGTGTGTGTCTTATATTTCAGTTTTATTTATTGTTTTTTGTTGTGTTTTGTTTAGGATATTTAACATATTTTCCAGTTCCAGTGTTGAGCCCAAGTTCACAGGGCAAACTGCATTATTATGCTATTATTAACATATTACTTGAAAATGATCTTAAAACAACAACATATTATTTATTGCATTAATTACTGGGGCAGTTTTTCATCAGAATTTGGTATCCTGACAGACAGGCCTATCACATTTTCCACATTTGGTCAAATTAAACTTTAATGCATTTTATTGTAAATTTACATGATAACTTACACTGAGTAGCAATTAACGTGTCACTAGAACGATCAGCGTTGCATTTAAATCCACTTTGTACTCCACAGGAGTACACAGTGACATTTTTGCCGCTTGGTGGCGACAAATCCCCGTCGTCCTCGCTCGTCGGTGACGTCACTTTAACGCGACTCTGACGGGGTCGTCTGCCTTCCTTTCCCGCATGAGAAGCGCCTGATCTTCCCGGGAGGGAAAACTAGAATATTAACTCAGATAATTACATGTTGAGGAGGTGACAATGCTTGTTGTGAGGAAAGCTGCGCAGGCGGCCGCGAGGAAACATCTCTGCAGGCCGTTCTCTGCCTCACACACACACCTGCAGGAGAGAAAGGTGAGTAGTTTACCAGGTGTTCAGTGGTTTAGAGAGTCTCAGCAGCAGAGTGTGGAGCTGTGAGT
Source organism: Poeciliopsis turneri (assembly GCA_922788865.1). NCBI lineage: Eukaryota > Metazoa > Chordata > Actinopteri > Cyprinodontiformes > Poeciliidae > Poeciliopsis > Poeciliopsis turneri. The sequence continues at coordinate 1,121,207 of CAKLNU010000176.1, forward strand.
GTCAGAGTGTGTGTGTGTCTGCAGGGTCTGGTCCTGGGAGTCTTTGAGAAGGACGGAGAGGAGGAAGGTGTTCATCTGACTGAAGCAGCGGCCAGGTTTGACCAGTCTCTGTCTGGAAAGCTCTCAGAGCTGCTGAAAATGTGAGTTGGTTCTTCTGTCTGTCAGCTGATGTGATCAACAGTTCACCTGGGCATCCCAGTAAAATAGAGTTCAGTTAAAAGTTAACTGCTGATTCATTTTTAAAAAGTAAAAATCGTGTCTGGATTTATTAAAAACACAGTGGGATATTTCTAGAGCTTTAGCGTTTCATTATGAGCTTGTGTTGATTTGCACGTCCTGGGGAAGACTGCTGTCTTCAGACAGTCAAATGTGTCTTTCTCGTGATCATTGGAGAACGTATGTTGAACATCTTTCAGCCAGCTGAAAAGCAGTGGAGAAAACTAGTAACTAGCTCATCTTTTACTGCAACAACTAAACACCAGAAAGTTTATGGTCACATTTTTCTTTGGAGTTATTGCCAGTTTTTGACTTTCCATTGATGCTGGTGGATTGGGTCCCCATAACAACTTTTGCTGGATGATTAATTGTCCCTAAAGTTACTGCGATAATCAATTATATTGTTGCTTTGAGACAATTTTTAAGTAACATAATTGTTATAGATTAATGATGCAAGAACACATTCTCAAAAAAGAATAAACTTTAAATTCTAATGGTAATTTAACACTGGAACTGGAAGACATTTGAAATATCCAAATATAGAAAACGACAAATAAAAATAAAGTATGAAGACTCATAGCAAAATTGTCTTCCTTAAATGTTTTGCTTTTGCCCCCAGTGCCGGACCTGGCCTCAAGAAAGGTAAAAGCAGACTGTTCTATGGGATTAACCAGGTAACAAAACATTGCTTTCACACTTCACTCCCCGTCTTCTAATGGCAACAGAGTAAAACGTGCTCTGATCTCCATCAGGACTTCCCCTGTGTCGCAGTGGTCGGGTTGGGCAAAGACAGTGAAGGAGTGTGTGGGGCTGAGAAGTGGGACAGCAGGAAGGAGAACATCAGGCAGGCTGTGTCTGGTACGATCCGCTCCGGCGTCTGATCTCACATACGGTTTCAGAAATGGTTTTTCTGATGTTTGCATATGTACATATTCTTTTTGTTCAGCTGGCTGTCGGACTCTCCAGGAACTGGAGGTGGGTCACGTTGAGGTGGACGACTGCGGTGACGCCAAGTCAGCAGCAGAAGGCGCCGTTCTGGGATTGTTTTCCTACGATGAACTGAAGTCGAAGAAGAAGACCAGAGTGACCTCACAGCTACATGGAAGGTAACCTGAACTTTTGAAATCTTTTGATTAATAATAAAAATAGCAATATGCTTCTTTCTAAGTACAAAAGGTATTTTCTAAAACCTCTGACTACGTTTTTCTTTTTTATTCATTAAGTAATTTTTTTTAATGGGTTTTCATCTTTTCTTTTTTCCTTGATTAATCTATTTTTTATTGTATTTTCTTTCCTTAAAACATGTATCTCTATTGTCTTGCTTAAATTTGTCGAGTGTTTGTTTCAAAGTGAACTCTTTACATATTACTTTTGATGTGCTGTTTATTAATGCGGTACCTGTTTGTCTTGTACATTTTGGTTCCATAAAACTAAAAAAACAACAAAAAACATTTTTTATCTTTTTTTAACCACCCATTATTACAACTTGACTTCCACAAGCTCTCTTTTCCTTGGTCCTTTTAATCTTTGTACAGATTCTTTATTTAATTATTTTCTTTTTCTGTTTTTTACATTCATCCAAACATTTTAGTTTTTTACTCTTCTGTATTTTGAGTGTTTCTCAGTCTGCAGGTTTTCTGCCGTCACTGACCGTCCCTCTCTGTGTCTCACCAGCACTGACGTGGACGGCTGGAAGAAAGGCATCATTTATGCAGAAGGTCAAAACCTGGCGCGTTTTCTCATGGAAGCTCCGGCCAATCGGATCACTCCGACTACCTTCGCCAACACCATCGAAGAGAAACTGGCTCCGCACGCTGAACGAGTCACCATCAAAAAACGGTTTGTTTCTGTTCTTCTTCACTTCCTGTAAGCTGTCCTTTTGGATGTATCAAACCAAAAGGACAATAAACTTTGTGTCTGTTTTTAGTAGATTTCTCACTTGTGGTTTTATTGACTAAGGTTCCTATGATGTTCTGTAACCCATGTGACTGTGAGCCAAGTTTGTTATTGCTGGACAATAAATTGTCCCAGAAATTATTGTGATGGATGATAATACTGTTTTTTGAGACCATTTTCAATTCATATATTGATAATGATATAATATTGCACAAAAAAATAGAGTTTATATATATATATATATATATATATATATATATATATACTTGTTTTTATACTTGCTTTTCTATGTACTATATTTTCTTTTGCTTTTCTATGTACTATATTTTCTTGCTTACTCATTAAATACCCTAATTCTTCATTTATTGTATTATTTATGAAATTACATCTTCTTCCATTTATATCTTATATTTGCCAAACTGTTTTTTCTTTCCTTGCTTATATAGCTGCATTTTAAGTTAGTGATTTTCTCAACTATCTTAACTTTAATGATTGAGATATTAATATGATTTGCTTATAGGTATTGACTTGGTTACTTTATTTATTTGTGATTTTTTTATTACTTTGTAACTTTATATTTATTGTGTTTATTTGTTACCAACTGTTTGCTGCTGTATGACTGAGAATATGCTAATGCTAGTGGTTAAATATTTCAATATTTCCAGTGTCTCTCGTGAGATTATGATTATTGACGATTGCAGAGAGAGAAGACTAGTTCTTACTTAGCACATAACCAAATTTATTATTATGACTTACTTATGTTTATGTATTTTACCTGCAGATCAAAGGCCTGGATGGAGGAGCAGCAAATGGGAGCATTTCTCAGCGTGGCGCGGGGCTCAGAGGAGCCCCCTGTCTTCCTGGAGCTGCACTACCGCGGCTCAGCAGACAGCCAGCAGCCGCCGCTGCTCCTGGTGGGGAAAGGCATCACGTTCGACAGGTTCATCACAAACACACTCACGACTCATATTGATTATGATCATGTCGTCTCATTATTAGTAGGCTGTGTGCGAGCTTTGCCCCCCTCTGATCCCTGTGTGTGTGTGTGTGTGTGTGTGTGTGTGTGTGTGTGTGTGTGTGTGTGTGTGTGTGTGTGTGTGTGTGTGTGTGTGTGTGTGTGTTCAGCGGTGGCATTTCTCTAAAGCCGTCTCAATCCATGGACGCAATGCGAGCCGACATGGGTGGAGCCGCCACGGTTTGCGCCTCCATCGTTGCCGCAGCGGCTCTGAAGCTCCCGGTGAACATCGTTGGTGGGCTTCTTCCTCTTCCTTTCTGCCAATGCCTCCATTTTATTGTGCCCAGACCAACATCCTCCATGTTTGTGCTCGGAGCAGGTCTGGCGCCGCTGTGTGAGAACATGCCCAGCGGGAAGGCCACCAAACCAGGCGATGTTGTCACGGCCAAGAACGGAAAGACAATCCAGGTAAATGAAGGTGTGTGATTGGTCCAAACAGCCCCCTGACTGAGTGTGTGTTTACTAATGAGGTTTATTGTTTCATGAAGGTGGATAACACCGATGCAGAGGGCAGACTGATCCTGGCTGATGCTCTCTGTTATGGACACACCTTTAACCCCAGAGCTATCATTAACGTTGCTACGCTAACAGGTGACATCGGTAGCAGGATTTACTGCTGCTGCTCTGTTAATGTTAAATGGGTTATTATATTATTAACTAAATGTAAGCGTTGTAGAGAAATGATGGTAGACAGTGTCGGCCCTCTTGTTGCAGGCGCCATGGATGTAGCTCTGGGCTCGGCGGCAACAGGAGTGTTTACCAACTCAGACTGGCTGTGGGAGCAGCTGCAGCAGGTAGACAGGAAGTACAGCAAGACTCACTACTGTACCAGCTTCTCTGTTGACTTATGCTCTGTGTGTTTGTATGTGTGTGTGTGTGTGTGTGTGTGTAGGCAAGTGTTGTGACAGGTGACAGAGTTTGGAGGATGCCTCTGTTCCAACATTACAGCAAGCAGGTCACTGACAGCCAGCTGGCCGACCTCAACAACATCGGCAAATACAGCCGGTACGTTGCAGATTGCTGCTACACTCAGATCCAGTTTTACTCAACTGACTTTACATTGAATCCTTACTTTCTTACTTTTTTGCTTGACTCTTTTTTTTTTTTTACTCCTTCTCACTCATTCTTTCTACTTTCCTTTTGTGATTTATTTTTGCTTGCAGTCTTTCTTTGTAATCTTTCTTTCTGTCCTCTTATTGCTTTACTCTTTCATTCTGTTCTTTCTTCCTTCCTTTCTTCCATCATTTCTTTTTGTCTTTCCTTACTCCCTTCCTTTTTTCTATTCTTCCTCCTCTCTTTTCCCTCTTCCCTTCCTCACATATTTCGTCCGCTTTATAATTTGTATGTGTTTATAAAACTGACTGTAAAGTTGAGAAAAATCTTTGGATTTAATTCTGGATCTGTCTGACATTTGAGCATGGCAACTATGAAGGAAAGTTTTTCTTTTTTTAAAATAACTATAATAATAATTCTAGTAATATTCAGCAATAATAAAAAACAACACAATGAAAAAATATATTTTTTGATTAAGTGCAAGAAAATTCTATGAACAATTACTTTATTTCAGAAAAACAAAGTAATTTTATTAATTGGCTAATGAAAACAAAGTCATTAACAGACATATGGGTGAAAGTGGCCTGCCTGCCTCCTGACCCAGCTCTCTGTTTATCCTGTGCAGTTCTGGCGGCGCGTGCACAGCAGCCGCTTTCCTCAGGGAGTTCGTCACGGCTCCTCACTGGGCTCACCTGGACATCGCTGGAGTGATGAGCAACAAAGACGAAGTTCCCTACCTCAGGAAGGGCATGTCCGGGAGGCCGACCCGCACGCTGGTGGAGTTTGCTGCCGGGATGGCCCACAGCGGCTGAGAGGATCAGGATCAGATCTGACGAAGAGCGGGACTCTCCTGAGTCAGAGATCACACAACTAACAACATAGATATAACAGATGTTACATAGGTAACATAGATGAGCTAATACAGATTTACATGATGTATTAGTATTACACTGTGATGTGAAAGGATATTTGCCCTCTTTCAGATTTCTCCTATTTTTATTTTCTCACACTTAAAGCTGAAATATATATATAAATATAAATATATATATATATATATATATATATATATGTATTTTTTTTTATGTTTTGTGGAGTTATGTTTTTCAAATTAATATTAATTTGATCTGAAATGGGGGTTACAAAAGACACAAATCAAGAAGAAACCTGTGAGGACAGATCAGTTTCACAGCACTGTAAAAAAAACAACATTTTGTTACAGCAATCATTGTTTCCAGCACATGTTTTTGAAGTTGACATGTTTTTTAAAATGAGCTGTAATTGCTTATTGAAATCATAATAAGCAATTATTATTTGCTTATTATGACACTCTGTAAAAACACTCTCTTTTTTATAGAGTGTTCCACACAGGCTGAAAGAATGTGAAAATTAAACATTTAATACTGTTAAATATTGCCTTATCTACCACTTATTTAAAAGCAAATCGGATACCAGGTTGTAAACTTCTCTTCAGTTTTCAGTTTTAGTCAGATTGTTTTTCTACATTTCAGAAGCTACATTGAGTCTTTGAAATGATTTTGATGTGTAAATCAGTCGATATATCTTTATGGATAAAACCACCTTGATGGAGTTTGGAGAATTATTGTTTATATCAATACTACCAACAGCAAGATTGAATCTAAATAATTATAGAGAACTTATTAATCAATGCAGATTATTTCTGTTTTGAGATTGGATCTCGTTATTTTTCTTCCTCTTATTATTTAGTGTATATTATTGCTTGTCCATCTTTTCACCTCATTTATATACATAAATTATTAAATTCGTTTAGTTATTTAGTTTTCTTTGCGGGTTGGCCTTTATCGCTGTGTAAATGCTGTGCGCATGCGCATAACCCGGATATTCGACAGTGGAACATGGCTTCGTCCATGAACGGTATGTTTCCAGGCCAGCAGCCGCCCGGTGCTCATCCTGTTGGAGGGCCTCCTGGACCGTCTCAGCCGAGCTTTCCCGGTACCGCTCCACGGGTTCAGGGGAGCAACACCCTAGTAGATGAACTGGAGGCTTCCTTCGAGGTAGGAGGGAAGGGGGCTACATTAGCTCTGTTGTTAGCATTAGCCGTTGTGGCTAACACACGTACTCATTTATGAGCTAACTGAAGATCAAATGTAGCATTTTCTATGAGTTGACCAGTTACAAACTGGAGCTTCAACTCGCCGTTTCACTGAACCATAAACCCAATTTTACGACACGACAGCGTAATGGGACCAGTGTAGACTGAAAGATAAAAAAAAAACCTTTTCTAGATCAAACTAAAAAATAAAACAAGTTACATCAGCATCCAAATTTTTGAGTCAAAGTGGAAAATGTTTGACTTTTGAAATTCTGAAATTTACCAAAGAATATTTCTAGAAAAATATGCTTTAAAATGTTTACGTTATTTGGCAGCAATTTACTCATCGCTTTCTTCTACGGTGGTATTAATACGCAGTCGTACAAAAACACACACAGAAATGCAGGTGACGACAGTTTCACAAACATGACCAGAAAAGCAGAGTTAATTTTGAATATTGATTATTATTATGAAAAAAATGTTTTTATCATCTTATATATTTTTTCCTCTCTTTAAGCCTCTTGATAGTTTCTCCCTGAAAGCTGCTCTGTTTATCTTGCAGGCTTGTTTTTCATCGTTGGTAAGTCAGGACTATGTGAACGGTACGGATCAGGAGGAGATTCGAACCGGTCAGTATGCTGCATTGTTAAATTGGAATCATTTGCTCGTGGTAGTGTGTTTCTGAAAGCGATCATGCTTATGTTGAAGGCGTGGACCAGTGCATCCAGAAGTTCCTGGATGTGGCTCGGCAGACTGAGTGCTTCTTCCTACAGAAGAGGCTTCAGCTCTCTGTGCAGAAACCAGAGCAGGTGTTGAAAGAGGTAAACATTTGGACCAAACTGACATTTATGGGTTGCTAATTCCTTGCCGTTGGTATACTGTGGCTTCTCTCCTCTCAAGTCCAGTTCTCTCTCTCCAGGACGTGTCAGACCTGCGTAATGAGCTGCAGAGGAAAGAACTGCTGGTTCAGAAGCATTTGGCCAAGCTACACCACTGGCAGCAGGTGCTGGAGGAAGTTAGCGGTCAGCATCGTAAACCCACAGACCTTCCCCCTCCAGGACCACTGGCCTTCCTGGAACAGGCTTCGGCTAGTCTGCCCCCAGCTCCTCTCAAGCCCAGCTAAGACACCAAAGCGCCTTCTGATCTGTAGAAACCGCCATGCAGCCCCGCTGTGAGCAGGAGGAGAGCCGCCATGCTGGAGGAGAAGCTGCATCAGGACGGAAACATGCGTTCAGGTTTATAGACTGTCGTTGGACCGATGTACATTTGTACTTTTATGTTGTTTTTTTTCTAGTTTTTGATGTAAATATTTTTGACATTTTTTTTTTTTTTTTATGTAAAACAAAATAAACAAGTCTGATACCATTTTCTCACCACATGTCTTCAGATCATGACTAAGGATTTTCATTGGTCTGTAATTTGGTAAAATTAACAGTACAAACATTCAACATGTGCATGAATGTGATATTAAAGAAGCAGCATAGTGTATTTTTTAGGCACAGCGCCATTTTATAGCACAATCAAGTAACTGTTACCTTCAGCTGTTATAAAAATGATGAATATATCAAATATGACTTAGAAATTTGATGTTATAATTTAACACCTACCGCTTCCAGGAAGTTGTCACTAGATGGCTCCTCTATTAAACTTTTAACAAGGTTTTCACCAGCATTACACTGAAGTAGCTTGTATAATGAGCCCAGCTGATGTGCACTTACTTTCTGTTACATTCATTGTCATTTTGCAGAAACTAGTTTGTACTACGACCCTAAAGGGAGGGAAGGAAAAAAAAAAGTTAGTTTGTTGCTCACCATTGACTTGTACAAGCAATAAAAATGTAAAACATCCAGGGGAGATAAATACTTAGTTACAGACACAATGTTTTTAAATTGTTGCAGTTGTATAATTATCCCACCCTGAAATAAATTTAAAAAAAGGATCAATAAAGCTCTAAATTAAGAATATCCATGTCTTGAGATCACATAGACATCTGACCAGAACATAACTTAAAGTGAAAATTGTTGACTACAAACAGAAGTTTAATTTCTCTCTCTTCTCCTTTATGAAGTGTTTTTGTGCAGGAGCATGAGTTTTTGCTTTTTCTTCTCATTGAACATTAAATCAATGTGTCATTGTGACTAGGGAAGAAAATTAGCCTCTTGGCTAAGGCCTTATGTATTTTGCCTGTCAATGTTAATAATGTCCAATTTAAAAATTACACTTGAACCGATCAAATAAATTCTTAGTTGTGGTTGTGAAACAACAAAAGGACAATTTCTGTCATCTACTGACATGAACAAAGTGCTAATCTGCTAAGAATGCTAGAACCACTCCCAGGATCAAACAGCCTTATTGTGTTGCAATACATAACTCTTGATATATCAGCAAAGAAAATATCCTGTTAACTATATTTAGATCTGTAGCTTAATGCAAGTCATTTGCCATTCATTTGAAACCATTTTTTTTCTCCACGTTTTTGCATTACATAATATCAAAGAAAGGAAGGCAGTGCTCATCACTGTAATCTATTCAGTGTGTTCACACCAGAACAGACTTGTTCTGCTCGGCTTCACAGCTCCTGCTTGTTCCTCACAGATGGGTTCTGGGGAAAGAGATCTTGCCCAAAACCAGGGGCTCTGCTCTTCAGAAGACCCAAGATTGATAAGGAATTTCATATTTTACAGTCAGGAGTTCTTTTTATTTTGTTTTCTGTCCACCTTTTAAAATCAATCACTTCCACTAATTAGCTCAGCCAATAAGTAAAAAGTCTGAGCTTAAAAAAAGATAGTTAAGTCACTGTGACTTAATACATTTACACTACTACTCACTACTTTGAACGTCTATATTTTATTTCTGTCATTTTACTTGTGGTTTGGAATTTCAAAAAAAAAAAAAAAAAAAAAAAAAATTATTGTCTGTATGGCAAGACAATGTATCATATGATACGATCACTGAACAGAACTTTTGTTATTTTATTTATAAGAACATTTATCAGAAGATTTTCACAGGCCGGGCCAGTAAAAAGTTTGGGTTGGCACAGTTAAAAACAAACAAAGAGACAGACTCACGCTGTGTGTGACGGAAAGCGAACATGCTGTTTGGAAGCTTTTCTTCATCAGAAAGCTGGAGAAGCTTGTCAAAGTTTATGGAAAGAAGGATGTGCCTAAAATCAGGGAAATCCTGGGAGAAAATCTGTAAGACTACAACAAACAAACAAACAAACAACCTTGACATATTTCAGGAAGGTGGATATTTATATATTTGGCAAAAGTGATTTGTTTTCCCCCCAGATAATTTTTTTTTGGTAAAAATGACTTGAACCATCAGGAAGGTGACAATATGTTAGAATGGCCTAGTCAAAGTCCAGATTTAAGTCCAAGTGAGGCTCTGTGGAAATACTTGGAAACTGATGTTGATAGATAGTCTCCATCCAGTCTGAGTTTAGCAAACAATAATCTACAACATTTTCTGTCTTCAGATGTGAAAATCTTAATATAAATGTAGCTATCTGTAACTATTTAAATTGCTGACTCAGGAAGGGCGGAGAATAAAAATAATATGGTTCAATCCCGGCAAAAATGCTCAAATGTCTAAAACTGCAGCGGTGGGAGTGCAGTGTGATTACATGTGAAGACAGACTGCCATACCCGTCTGAGTTCACCCAGCCTCCTCCGATCAGTCTTCCACCGCTAGAGGGAGACAGCGCTTTCTTCTTGGACGCCTTGGCCGCTTAAAAGACCGTCTTTACCTCCCTGTCCTTGTTTGTGCGTTTTAATCAGCTATTGGAAAATAATAGGTATCTTTCTCCGTCCTCCCTCTGGCTCCCAGAGACACCCAGGAAGGCACGGACACCTCAAACCAAGCCCGTCTGGTTCGGTGTGTGTGTGTGTGTGTGTGGTGGGGAGGGGGGCGCTACCTTCCCGACCAAAGCAGAAGAACAACTGCTGCCGCTGCTGGCCACGAGCCGCCGAGCCGAACCGAAACGTGTCCGCGGAGAGAGTCACCGCAGTGGGCTGGGTGTTGATGTGAGAAGGCGGCTTTAATGGGGCTTCTGTCAGCCCGCCTGCCCGCCCTCTGAGCCCCGATTCATGCCTGGATTCAGACCCATAAAAGAGCCATCTGTGGATATGGAATGGTGCATTCTGCAGGGCCAAGTTTTCAGCCTCTGAAAAACACCGGAATCATGGACAGTCATCCGCTGTAAGTGAGCGCGCGCGCGTGTGTGCGTGCGTGTGTGTGTTGACATTTCCCAATGGCTGCTTGACGGATGGTGCTGCAGTAGCAGAGACCCCGGGCAACCGGAGAGGCAGCTGACTGAGCGGGGGAGAGTTTCTCCCGCAGCCTGGCGGTGCAGGTCTGAATGGATGCAGCAGCAGGAGGGGCAGGCTGCAGGATCCCGATCCGGGGGTTTTGTTTGTTTGTTCCGTTTTTGTCCAAAGAGGACGAGCGTGGACTCCCCACAACGACGCGCGTGTGTGGGTGTGTTTGTGACAGAAAACAGGGGCGACGTGATTTTGCCACGAGCGGCATAAATGATGTTGTGTTGGTGCTTTTATTATGAAAGAGAGGCCGGAGGTGGGGGACATTTCTAAGATGCATCAACTACAACTGTTATCTGTCCAGCAGTCTTTACTCTGCTGGATCAGTTTCCAAAGTGCGTCCCGGGGGCCATGTGCGGCCCTCTGGATGATTTGGTTTGGCCCCTTGGGTCCACAATTCAGGAATGGAGCAAATTTGCACTAATTCGCTCTGCCCAACCTCCCCCAAACATAAATAAAAAAAAAAAAGTGGACAATAATCTCCCAAAACAGTTTGGGATTTTTTTTTTAATCTCTCATGTAATACAGCGACTTTGTAACTTTTGAATTACCAGTAATTTACAGATTCCTTTTATTACTTAATATATTATTAGCAAATGTTTTAAAAACAAAATCTTAAGTTTTAGTGAAAAAAGTGTCGTTTGAAGATTTAATTAATTGGAAAATCTGTATTTTTCTTCTCCATTACACCTCTTGGGTTTTTATAGTTCAGTGATGTCATCATGTTTGACAGGAGTGTTTTACAGCTTCTTCACATACATACTTAATCTTTTCACACATCAGCATCCAGTAATTAACAGCAGTGGGATTTTGAAATGATTATACAAAAATTGAATCTGTCTGGAAAAAAGACCCGCATGCCAGATCTGGATAACTCTAGAAGATTTTTTTTCTAATTAAAACAACTTTTTTATCTTAAGTTTAAGACATTCTGGTAAAATTATATCTCTGTTCTGCTGATTTTCTCACTAAATTCTTAAAATTAAACAAAAATTTGTATAGAAATAAAAGCCACTATTTGAAAATATTTTCTGGCAGTTGTAATTTTATTTTTAAGCAAAGTAAAAATTAAAATCAGATCTGGAAAAAAAAAACTTTTTTTTTTTTTTTTGATGAAGCCTTAAGCCAGCTGTACTTCGGAGCATGAATAAGGTTTACACATCAAATTTGAGATTTCATGCTGTAATAGTTAATTTTGTGGGTTGAAAAACACAAAACTGAAAAATGGTCAAGTTAAAAACTGAAGAAATACCAAACCCTGAGTAAAAAGCTACATTACAAGGGCTGTAGTATTCCTTATAGCATCCATCCTCCATGCAGAAAGAGTCCAGGTCATGAAATCAGTGCCAGTAGCTGAATAATTTTTTAGAGCGCAGTAGTGAAAATCTGGGCACCAATGTTGTTCCTTCAGTCTTTTTCAGCAACCGTTTTTAGAAGTTGCCGGCCTGAACACGTTGCTTTGTTTTGAGTTTTTTATTTTACATGTCTGAGGAAGTTGGGTGTTGAATCTATTGCTGTGAGAAGAGAAATATCTGAAATGAAATCAACAGCTCCATACTGCAGCCATGACAACATTATGTTGTACCAATAGGAATAATCAGAAATGTTTGCGTTCTGGTGACGAGTCTTAAATGCACTCACCATCAACAGCTATAGATATATTCTGAATGACAGAAGTCCACAGTCTGGTACTTTGGTCTCCGTTAGCCTTTTTCTTAAGCATAATTTTGTTTTCAGAGACTTCATAATTAATTTTATTTATTTGCTGTTGTTTTATTTATTTATTTTGAATATTTAGATTGTCTTCCCATTGCATTATTAAATATTCTTTGGGTTTGGAACTTTATTGATCTTTTAGAATGTCTCCTTGTATGAGCAGTTACATTTATATTACTTGAAAATGGCCTAAAAACAACGATATTATCGTTTATAGCAATAACTTCTGGGACAATTTATCGTTACCATGACGGGACTAATTTCCACGCCTGCTTTAATGCCGGTGTGTGTTTATGTTCTGTATTAATGTGTGTGTGTTCCCTGTCAGGTGTACTAGGCTGTGTCCACACTCTCTGGATAAGGAGGATGGAGTGGAGAGGCAGGGCCCCGTCACCCTGAACCCTCGGCACATGAGGAAGGCCTTTAGGGTCATGAACGAGCTGCGCAGGTGATTTGTCCTCCCTGCTGGGTTGTTTGTCCTCCTCTGCTGTTGGTGTAACCTGCAACCTGTTTCTTGCTTCATCTCCTCTGTGCAGCCAGAGCCTGTTGTGTGATGTGACTATAGTTGCAGAGGATGTAGAGATTGCTGCTCACAGGGTGGTTCTGGCTGCCGGGAGCCCTTATTTCCACGCCATGTTTACAGGTACGGACAGACCTCTGTCCCCGCCGCGCTTCAGTCAGGGCTGGATGATACGGCTAAAAAATAAAACGTGTCACGATATCAGCGATTCATATCAGTCCGTGTAGATAATTTGTAGCATCCAGTCAATGGTTAAATGATGATTTATTAAAACCACCCGTATCATTCATCAGCCAATGTAAGAGCTAGCCAACGAGAACAAATAATATTACAAACATTCTCGCCATCTGTTGTCATACATATCCTGTTACAGCACAGTTACTTTAATTAATGCTACAATCACATTAATTGATGGGATTAATGCATCAATACATTTTTTTTTCATAAAAATTTCAGGATTCTCAAATTTTTTATTTCAATCCCAGTTACTTTTTCCCTTATTGACTGAAGCTAAAATTGAGTTGCTTTTTTTGTTTTGCTGTCAACCTTTTCTGTTAATTTCAATGAACTGCGTTCTGTTAACAAGAAAGTTACAAAAATAAAAGCATTGAACCTTAACAGTAATTACAATAACCTAACTTTACTCAGTTAGCCTTTACATAATTATTGGTTAGTTTTTTTTTTTTTGAATGTCTGAATACAGACAAACTGGTGACCTTCCCTGTTTTATTCACAGTTTTAAATTTGATTTGAATTGTTAAGCAGTGGAGAAACCTGAAACTGCTGCTGTGCAAGTCACTCAAGAGGTTGTTGCTAGGTAACCAAAGAGTGGTTAGCACTCTTCTGAGAGGTTGAGCAGCTAAAGCCTTTCCTCTGCCTACATTCCCCAGAATGCCATTCGGTTCTTGATCACAGTTCAGTGAATTTGTACATATCAAATATTTTAACAGACACATTATCTACTAATATTGCTCCCATGTTTATTGTAAAATATACTGATACTGGTTTAATGTCCAGCTGTGTTTGTCACTAACTGAATGGTGACATTTTTAAACGCTGCGGACAGGAGAGATGACAGAGAGCAGAGCGAAACGAGTGAGGATAAAGGAGATGGGCGGCTGGACTCTGGGCCTGCTGGTGGACTACATCTACACAGCAGAGATTCAGGTCACAGAGGACAACGTTCAGGTAACCAAACACACCCTGGTCAGATACCGACAGCGGCATGTAAACGCATTCATACCCCTTAAACCTCTTCACATCACAACCAGCATATTTTATTGGGGCTTTCTTTTTATGATTGACCGAAACAGAGAAGTGCGTTACTGTGAAGAGAAAGGAATCTGATGCATGGTTTTAATTTTGACCAATAAAAATCAGGGAGGTCTGGGATGCATTTCTATTCTCAGCTGGATTTGTATCTTGACTGTCAATCACATGAATAGTTATTTGATGTAAACCCTCTGTGGTAGCTCTGGTTCATGTTCAGGGTGGTTATCCTGATAGGAAGTGAACGTTGCCCCAGTGTCTGGTCCTCTGCAGCCTCTAACAGCCCTGGACTACAAAGCTGCTACGAGAAGAAAAATGGTGGATGCACAGAACTGATTAGCTGTGAATTCATGACCTTGTTTAGCAGTTCCACTGCAAGTACTGTGACAGAATAGATGAGAAAATGTCATAGACTTTAGAGGAAAATAAACAGAATGAAAATATGACCCAAAAAGAATATGAAGATATCTGTGCAGCACAGAGAATACATGTAAATTCTCCCCTTTAACTCCCACTTGTTTCCATGTATTTTGTGCGAATGACGCTGCTACTCCCATGTTTCACAGTGTTGGTGGTGTGGAACATTAGTTTTCAGAGTTAGGGTCTCATCCAGATCACCTCCCCTGCTCAGCCCCCTGCTCAGGTCTATGCTAACCATGACACCTGGTGTCTTTCTCTTTGCCAATCTTTGTGTTTGCGCCTGCCAGGCTCTGCTGCCTGCAGCGGGACTGCTGCAGCTCAGCGAGGTGAAGAAGGCCTGCTGCGAGTTCCTGGGTTCTCAGCTCCACCCGTCCAACTGCCTGGGGATCAGAGCCTTTGCCGACCTACATGCCTGCTCCCAGCTTCTGTCTCTGGCTAACAGCTACGCAGGTTTGTGTGCTCAGACTCTGGCAATGCTTCCCACTGCTTCATTACGTGCAGTTTGCATTGGTTTGGGACTATCTAGGACGGGGGAGAGGGGCGGACAAGACAGAATGAGGACAGGTGTAATTAATGGAGACGCTGTGGAAAACTTCTGTTGGTGGCTGAGAAGTAGTACCGACGCATTATGTCTGTGCTGACAGAGCATAATTTCACGGAGGTGGTGGGGAGTGAGGAGTTTCTGAACCTGGGCATGGAGCAGGTGTCCAGCCTGATCGCCAGTGACAAGCTCACCATCCCGTCAGAGGAGAAGGTGCATGCCCCCACCGGCCCGCGCTCAGGTGTGATACAGCAGACACACACAACGTGGCCTTATGCATGTCTGTGTTTCTGCAAAGGTGTTTGAAGCAGTGATCGCTTGGGTCAACCATGACAAAGATGTCCGACAGGAACACCTGGCCCACCTGATGGAGCATGTCCGCCTGCCACTGCTCTCCAGAGAATACCTGGTGCAGGTACGCTCAACCTGTCTGCTTTTTATTCATCATATAAAATATCTACATTATTTGACCAGAGAAAACCACTTCTTCTTATTGTTAGCGTGCATGAGCCTTGAGATTCCAACTTTTACTTTATCAAAGGGGCAGGATCATGTTGACTTTTTTGAGCATTATATCATGTTATAATGTTTATAATGTTATTCCCTCAAAAAACTTATCTTGGGCATTGCTTTGAGTCCTTCATGCATGTTTGAGGAGTCCTTTAATCTCCGTGGCAACCATTCAGCTGTAGATTCTATCACCACCTCTGAATCAAGCTCCTCCTCAAAAACTGAACCAAGCTTTCACCTTACAAAGCTTGGAAACTTCTTGTGAAATTCCTCCAGACTAGCCAGCGGCATTTAGCTCACACCTGGTGGAACTGCACATCTGCTGTGCTTATTTGAGCTACTTCTCAGTGAAATGCTGGTTAAAAACATTGTAAAAGGAATAATTTATCTTCTTGTTATTAAACAATACAATCCATCCATCCATCCATCCATTTTCCGTCACCCTTCTCCCTAACGGGGTCGGGAGTTGCTGGTGCCTATCTCCAGCTGCGTTCCGGGCGAGAGGCGGGGTCACCCTGGACAGGTCGCCAGTCTGTCGCAGGGCACAATACAATCCGATTTTTTATTTTTTATTTTGGTAATCTTTTTTTTATTATAGCAGACTGGAGTGGCTGTATCTGGAAACTTGACTCGCCTCAGCATGAGTGACTCTTAAAAGTGAAGCGTACGCTGTCACTTACTGTCTAATTGATCCATCTTTTAAAGCCTGGCCTCTTGGGGAGGTCGTGTCCTTTCAGAAAAATAAAATGGGTTGAGATGGTGGCGAACAGTAATGCATCAGGTGGAATTGCAACAGATGAACGCTAATTCTACCTCATTGATCTTAGTATAAAACTGCTGTTGGAAGCTAGCAGATCTAAACACATAAACATAGATACTTCTGAGGTAATTATGAATTTGTTTGTTTTAAAACCCCCC
Organism: Poeciliopsis turneri; assembly: GCA_922788865.1. Taxonomy (NCBI): domain Eukaryota; kingdom Metazoa; phylum Chordata; class Actinopteri; order Cyprinodontiformes; family Poeciliidae; genus Poeciliopsis; species Poeciliopsis turneri. The sequence goes on from CAKLNU010000176.1 coordinate 1,137,671, forward strand.
AAAAAGGACAAATATCATTTTTGCTTTGCTCCAGTCTTTTTATACCAGATCATTAAAATTAACATTGTTTGCTATATCTGTAGGCATGGAAAGACATACTGTAGTCTGAATTATGAAAAGTTTACATTTAATAAGTTGATGCTGAACATTTAATTAATTATGCGAACAAATTCAGTTGAAATGGATCAAATTATTTATTTAAAACCTGAGAGAACATGCAGTCTCATAGAAACTGTATCTGAAATGACGGAAAGCATCCGACTGTGGTGAATCAAACACCTTGACACAAACAAGCAGAGCAAGAAGCTCTCAGGCGACATCCCAGCTGATTCAGCAGCTGAGTTCTGTCAGAGATGAACACAGATGGTCACGACTCGACTGTTCCGTACGTTCGTTTCTGATTGAGTGCGAGATGATTATTCATGCTTTAGTCTCATCTTATTTAGACTCTTCTAATAATCCTTTTACCTATTCAAGAGGAACAAATTGGCCTGTTTCCAGGCAGAACTCTTTATACCTGCTTTTATCTCTGTACAGTGACTACGGGTACATCTAGGCATGAATTGTAAAATTTCCTGTCCTTCTTTTGAGAAGCAAAGCTGTCTCGCTCCAGTTTTGAGTCTGAACAGTGACAGTTTGTCTGGTCAGAGGGTAAATTAGTAGCACAGACTCATGTAGCGCGACAGCCAACCATAACGCATCACTTCAGTCTTTGACTGCTGGAAATTATGCTGAAACCAGTTCATAAGACATTCATTTAGACTTAGATTTATGCACAAAGACACAACATTGAATTTGGCAATGACATGCCACAGAAAAAAATCACTGAAAAACTATATGTATAACAATTTATACCTACAGACATATATATAAATACATATGCATACATACAAGGTACTGGTGCAGTAACTTGTATGTATGCATACATACAAGTTATTACATACATTTACCGAATTGTTTACAATTAGGTAAACATAAACAGATTTTTGATGGTGAGATTTTATAATTTTTTGTTTTCATTTTGACTTTAATACTGTTTTTATCTTCTGTGGCTTGTTTCAGGTGTATCAGATTTATTTTTAAAATTTGCAATTTGACATGAACTGTGAAGTTACTGAAATAACAACCTAAACATCTCTCCGTAAGTCCTGGAATAAATGTAATTACTTATTAGCTGCTAAAACAGGGTAAGCAGAATAACCTTTGACTTAGGAATTGAAATGAAAGAAGGATTCCAAAAGTCTTGAAAATCCTGTGCAGTTTAACAGGCCAGGTCAGTTCAGTGCCACCTTCACAGAGATGTTTGAATTCAAATAAAAATAATTGATCCCAAAGGAAAATTAAATGGTGTTGCAAATTATCGAAAAGAGCCAAGAAGTCATCCCTGAGGTATGCCACCCCTAAGCCAAGCCACTGAGGTTATACAGCAGCTCAGTAACAGCAAATCTCCTGTTAATTTAAATGGATGACCTCAACAAAAACACTGTGATTGTAGACATTGAAGAGAATGCAATGATCAGAACTATCTGAGCTGAATAAACTGTCATGGACGAGTATTTGCACATTTTAGAAATTTTATTTTGTATGTTTGTTCTACAGTTTTTGTCTCTGGTAAGAAAATGTTTGCTCAATTTAAATCAAGAGTTTGTGTCGACGTAAATGTCCGATACCAAGAACGTTTGCTTTGGCTTTCTTCGAGCTTGCTACCAGAACCTGGTAGCTGGCTAGTTCTGTTTTCTGATTGGTTCCTGCTTGGCCATCAGCGCGTCGAGGAAGAGTCCCTGATAAAGAACAGCAGTGCCTGCAAAGACTACCTGATCGAGGCCATGAAGTACCACCTGTTGCCAGCCGACCAGCGAGCTCTGATGAAGACCGCTCGAACCCGGATGAGAACGCCCGTCTCCTGCCCTAAGGTACAGACAGTCACCACTCACAGCCTTCCCTTCAGAAGAGCTGAGATGTTCCAAGTGTTGTTCAAACACTCTTTTAAGTGCAGTGTCGCTTCTCTTGCATCTAGGTGATGGTGGTGGTTGGAGGTCAGGCGCCGAAGGCCATCCGAAGTGTTGAGTGTTTTGACTTTGAGGAGCAGCGATGGTACCAAGTGGCTGAACTTCCTACTAGAAGATGCAGAGCAGGTAGGAAAACCTGAACCGCTAAAACTGCCTTGTGATAATATTCTCACCTTACAAACTTTTTCCATGTTTTCCCCATTACTGCCACAAACCTGAAAATATTTAACTTAAGTTTTATTTCGGAGAGCAACTCAAAGTAGTGCTTAATTTATCTTATAGAAAAACTATGGAGTGCTTGTAATAGTTTCTCCCTCGAGAGCTGTGGACCTTGATTTGGTGATTGAACTGGGCCAAATGTGAAATCCCTTCTAGAGGATTGAATATATTTGCATTGCTCTGAATAAAGTGCTGTGTACTCTGAAGATGGTGGAAAGCATGTCACTTGAGTAAGTATAGACCAGCCTAAGTGCTTTCTCTGAGATTCATTGAAACCTCCAAGCGAACACCAGTAAACAACTACTTGGTGTTAAATTCACTGCTGCGTGTTGGGTCTCCAGGTGTGGTGTACATGGGCGGGTCTGTATATGCTGTTGGTGGTTTCAACGGCTCTTTGCGAGTGCGGACGGTGGACTGCTACGAACCGGTGATGGACCGCTGGACAAGCGTGAGCAGCATGCAGGACCGCAGGTCAACGCTCGGCGCCGCTGTGCTCAACGGACTCCTGTATGCTGTAGGGGGCTTCGACGGCAGCAGAGGTACCGCTTCCTCCTTCTCTGGTTGAAACCTGATGAGATGTGTTTGTGAAGCGATGGAGGGTTGTTGCTCTTACTGGTTCATTCTCTGTGACTGCAGGTCTTTCCACAGTTGAGGCCTACAACGCCAAGACTGACGAGTGGTTTCACGTGTTGCCCATGAGCACCCGGCGCAGCAGCGTAGGAGTCGGTGTTGTCAACGGTGATTGCAGCTCTGTTTTTAATTTAAAGGTTGATCAATAGGCGGTACAAAAAGCACATGAAATAACAGATGTTTAGCCTACCTCAGTCTTAAGAGCCCAGTTCATTGAGCTTTTTCCTGCTGTCTGGCAGAGTTCGCTTTTTAGAGTTTTTTTTTTTGTTTTTTTTTGCACTCCCTGCTCTCAGAGCGTGACACCTGCCGAGCTCCTCCTTAGCGCCACGCTAAGACCGCTGTATTTTAGTTTTGCAGGTAAAAACACTTTAAATACCATTAATTGTTCAATCTGAAATGATTTCCAATGCTTCTAGGGATCCTGTATGCTGTGGGAGGTTATGACGGAGCCACCAGGCAGTGCTTGAGTACAGTGGAAGCTTACAATCCTAAAAGCAACACATGGAGCTACATAGCAGAGATGGGCACGAGACGCAGTGGAGCAGGTGTGTGTTTGTGTTCTTACTGCAGGAAGAAGAATCATCGTTTAGTGGTTTATCCATCTCTGATGTGTCTAAAATATAGGAAACTATTAGAAAAACACTTAAATAAAAAGGCACACTGCTAATGTTGACAGCTCTAATCCTGCTTATTGGTAAAATGAGATACTCAACAGTTGTGTTACCACAACAATAGACCAGATAATCTGCATCTGATCTGGTGCTTTTCCCAGGTGTGGGTGTGTTAAAAGGTTTGCTGTACGCTGTGGGGGGGCACGATGGTCCACTGGTGAGGAAGAGCTGTGAAGTTTACGATCCAGCCACCAACAGCTGGCGGCAGGTAGCCGACATGAACATGTGTCGACGGAACGCTGGTGAGACAGGAGGAGACCCACCTGGACGCATCAGATGCTGGTTTTTCCACTGGTGGACGTTCGTCTCCGTGTGTCTGTGCTTTCAGGTGTGTGTGCCGTAAACAACCTGCTGTACGTGGTGGGAGGCGACGACGGCAGCTGCAACTTGGCCTCGGTGGAGTTCTACAACCCAACCACTGACAAGTGGACGCTACTGCCAACCTGCATGAGCACAGGCCGCAGTTATGCAGGTCAGTCAGCATGTCGAGCCCCAGACACAATGTGACTATTCCAAGTTTTTTTAAAACCCTTTTTTTCCAAATAAAAATATTTGAAATGTGAATTACTGGGTTCAGACTTTGAAAACCACATTTTGCTGCAATTAAATCAAAATGTGTCGCTTTCATTGCAGCATATAGATGATTTTGTGTGTCAGGGCTCTTTGAATCACTATAATTAATTTCAGAGAGCTGGTTGTTTAGTTCAATTAAAGGAAATCTACTTAAGAAGGATGTTCCACATTATTAAGCATTATAATGCAGCTCTGCCTCCTCCCTGTTGCAGGTGTGACGGTGATTGACAAGCCCTTATGACTGCTCCTGACTCCTGCCTCTGATTAAAAAGCGGAATGCGTTCTGCTGAACACCAATCTTGGATCTGTCTTCGATGCCAATGCGGAGATGGGCAGCATTAGCACAGCCAACGACGAAGATGTTGATGCTGGGAATGATGAAGGTTCTTGCACTTACATTGGGAGGCGCCACAGCGGACGAGGGGAGTCAAACCTGGGTTTAATTTGGCTCCCGGCGGGACTGCAGCAGCGGAGGGGACAGTCGGGTTGGAAGCACCACCTGGATCACTGCAGTGCCATCGAAACGCTACTGATATGAAGCTGCTATGACTGCAAAGTTACTTTAACACTAGTTAATTTTAACACAAACCAGATACGAGAGAGAGAGGAAGACCACCCGTCAGATCTGTGCCAGCGCGAAGGAGAGGAGGAGCATTTCTGTTTTTATTCCTCCGGGGAGGAAGCTGGTGTGCTTGCGTATGAAGGTGCTCCATTGCTCGCACATGTAAGCATGTTTTTGTTTGCATCAGAGAGTCTGTGTGGTGAGGCCTTTTTTTCGACGCTGCATGAACACACTTTGTCTGACTTTTGAGCTGTTCCAGTGTTGCAGCGAGGCCCCGACGAGTGCCTGAATGTCAGAGTCCTCCATGTTTGTTTTGTAGCTTCAGTACCGGAACCAGGACAGCCGCTAGTCCGAGATAAACAAATCATGACTTTAGGACGGTGTATTAGCTAGTGTTGAAGCAGAATAACAGAATGTTAAAAAGCACTTGAGAACATTGTTCTGTACATTTTTTTTGTTGAGATGGGAGACTTTAATTTTGTCAGGAAGAGAGCGAGAGGAGTCTTGTTAACTAGAGGCCATATCTGCCGTGGTTGGAAACACTAATGAAAGCAGCAGCAGACTGAACTCAATGCATGGACTCTGTCTCTAACCTGTTCGCCAGTTTCCTCTTTTCCTTTGGTGTAATGACGTTTATAACTACTGCACACCCTGACGTAATATGAATGTGCCAATTTTAATGTCTCCTCTTTTCTGTCTCTTTTTATGGCTCAGTGTTTCTGATCTCTTCTCTCATTCTGGAAAGTGACCAAACCTCCTCCTGAGTTTCTCTCTCTTCTGTCTCTTTCATTTCCTGCTATTGTCAGAGTCGCTCTGAAAAAGTGAAAGTAGTATCGCTGTTTCTCGTCAGTGTATTGATGAATGTCATGTAGGCTTATAACTCTGAAAATGTTTTATTACATGTTTTATATTATCATTAATAAATATGCTTCTTGTATTTAAAGCTGTGAAATGCTAATAATCTGTTTTTAAAACTTTGCCAAATCAGTAAAACATTTAAATTACACGTGTCGTGTGACTCTTGTGAGTTTGCTTGTTGTGAATGTGCGTTGTTTCTCCCGGTAATCCGGTTTTAATTTAATTTCCTTTGCAAAACCCAAACAAATTAATATTGGCATGTAATTTAAGGATATGTTAAAATTACTCTTACACACCACATTTATTTAACTCAAGTTTTAATTGTTTTATAAGTGTATTACTTTCATACCAATGTAAAAACTTTTGTTGGTAAACAATTCTTCCTTAGACTTACATTGTATTTGTCCCACGTTTTATTCAGATGAGTCTTTAGGTCTGTTATTTCTACTGAGACGGCTGAGGTTGGAGCACGTAGCAATAATGAAAAGCAAACTAAAGCCAAACATTATATAAAAACGCTAAATGTGACTAAAGTTCCGAGGTTAGACACCCCCACCACCCCATCTCTACCCTCATCCAGCCTGCTGGACTTATGGAAGCACATCCGACTTCCTATTGGCTTTCACTGCAGAGCCCTCCAGTCTCACTATCATCACTCCATCCCCCGAACCAATCAGTGAAGCCGCTCTGATCATGACGTCACTCTCCTCTCGTGTCGGCCAATAGAATTTTCCAATATTACTGTACTTGACCCGGCAGTCCGCCTCTTCCTCAGGTAGACGGACGCGCTGCGGAAAGGTGAGGCTGTCAAGTTGTCCAGTTCTGCAGGGGAAACATGTAGCTAATTTCAAAGTTTTTACAACATGTTTTGTTAACTTAAAAAGCTGTATTATCTTGTTTCGATGTTTACGCGAGTTTTTAGCTAATATGATGCACGTTAGGCTAACGTTGTTGCGTAAATAACTGTTTCACCCTCATCAGACTAAATATGATTGTTGTTCTGTCCTTTAGTTGGTCTTTGTTTAATTATTACAATCTTTGAAGGATTTTAGACGCTGTAAAAAAGAATGTAAACGTACATATTTCGATTGTACGTATTTGCAGATATGTGGTATAAAGTTTGGTTGACGCAGCAAGTGAATCTTGTTCATTTTGCAAAACTCGACACTTTATTTAACTTCAATTGATAAAATAAGAAACCGATACTATTTTGTGTCACGACCAGAACAGCGTGTCGCTTCATTTTTGAACATTTTGCTTCCAAAACGCTGGAATCTTTACAGGTCAGAGCAGAAACAGCAGAAATTGTCAAAATAACCACATAATGTGAGTTATTAGACAAATAAATCAAAACTAATTTTGTATAACTACAAGATGATTAAACAGGAAACAAAACATATTTAGGAAATACAAAACTTAGACACAGAAATGAAGGACTTCAACCATTAATTGCACAAATAAATGTAAACAATAAATTGTTTTTCATTATAGAATGACATTGTAGCAAAACAAGAACAATCTAATTTATGAGAATAAAGGAAAAAATGAAAAGAAATTATTTCTCTCTCACTGACTTTCTTGAAGCCTGAAGAGTGAAAAAACTTTAAACCAGCAGCTTAATTCAAAGTGTTATTGTAATTTAACATTTTGTTAGTCAAAATTCTAAAAGTCTAAAATTTTAGGCGGTTTGTCTGTGTGTGTTTTAAAATATCATTTTGGACATTTCATAAGAGAAACTTTCTTATTCCTCTTTGCATCCTTGACTATCAGCAGTTCACTGATAGTAAACATAGCTAACAACTTAAGAAACAAAAGCAGCTCTCTGAAGTTGGGATGAGATTGAAAATAATTGAAAAAGTACCAAAGTCAAAAGAAAAAACATGAAAGTCTAGAAATTGAAGGCCCAGTGCTGTTCATATAACTAATAGACTTGAGATAAAGTGACACATGCGGATAAATGATTTCTCTGAGACAGTGCAGTTACACTGCTTTCTGCTTCTGACGTGTAGCTACGATGTAATTACTGCGTCTAAGCGTGTTGGTGTCTTCCTCCAGACTGCATCCTCACATCATGGCGGCGAACGGGACGTCAGACATCCTGAGCTCTGCCTTCCTGGCAGTGGAGTACGTCGACGCTGTGCTGCCAGAAAACCCCCTGCAGCCCTCCCTGAAGCACTGCTGGGGTTACATGCTGGACAACTACACCAAGTTCCAGATCGCCACATGGGGGTCGCTCATCGTCCACGAATTCATCTACTTCCTGTTCTGTCTGCCCGGCTTCCTCTTCCAATTCTTGCCCTTCATGCAGAAATATAAAATCCAGCAGGTCGGTGTTTGTTCTGCGCTGCTTGGCGTGGTTTTAGGTTTTGAGATGTCGCTTTGTGCATTGTGACAGAAGTGTGTGTTCGTTGCAGGACAAGCCGGAGACGTGGGAGAAGCAGTGGACATGTTTTAAGATGCTGCTGTTCAACCACTTCTTCATCCAGTTTCCTTTAATCTGTGGAACATATTACTTCACAGAGTTCTTCAGCATCCCGTACGACTGGGACTCCATGCCCCGCTGGTCAGTGAAAACTACTTTACAACAATGTCCCTCATAAACCGTTTGATCAAGTGCAATTAGGATCCTAAATATAGTGTAAAATAAATAATAAATCATGAATGTGCTTATAGCACAAAGCATAGAATTAGACTGAATAGATCTGCTCTTATGAACCAGGCACATTGTCACCGACATCCGCTCTAGGGTAAAAACAGTTTAGGATTTTTCAAAATTGAATTTGAATTGACTGAAGTGTGGTGATAAAACTTGTTGGACGTACTTTTGTTTGTCACTGGTCTGTCAGGTGAATCGTTGGGTTTTTGTCTAACCACTCCTCTCCTCCTCTGCTGTCTCTCAGGACGTCTCTTCTGGCTCGGTGCTTCGGCTGCGCTGTCGTCGAGGACACCTGGCACTACTTCCTCCACCGCATACTGCACCACAGGCGCATCTACAAATACATCCACAAAGTCCACCACGAGTTCACGGTGAGCCAAGCGGCCGGGCCGATAAACAAACACGCAATCTTTACTGAAGAGTTACTTATTAAATGTGATGTGACGTGTCCCAGGCTCCGTTCGGCATGCAGGCGGAATACGCTCACCCTCTGGAGACCATCATCCTGGGCGCCGGCTTCTTCATCGGCATCATGATCTTCTGTAACCACGTGTTCTTCCTGTGGGCCTGGGTGGCTTTCCGTCTGCTGGAGACCATCGACGTTCACAGGTGGGACACGATCAGACCTTTAACATCTGCCTGTGGTTCCTGGGGTTGACCATTAGAGGGCCACAGAGGACAGTATTAACATGTTTCAGGAAACATGAAGCTTGTTTTTGTTTGAAAGCATTTTACTTATGTTCCTTGTGGATTTTATTTATTAGTTTTTGGCCGGTGAAAAGTCTCGTTTGAAGCAGAAATTCCGTTAAAAATATTTTAGTGTAATGAATGTTATAGAAATCTCTGTTTTAACCATGACCATTCATGAAACCGTTTTACAAATATAGTTTTTTACTCAGTGGCTTCTTTAGATTTGCTGTAATACAGACTGCTGCAGGAGATCTAACCTGCCAACAGTTATCATCATATATTCGTCAAAATCTTTGACGAATTTCAATTAATGTGAGTTAGAAAAACATTTAATTTCTGCCTTGGGATCAGAAAAGTATTTTTGAATTTTGAATTTATCTTGTAAATGTATTTTCGCTATTTTGAATCAAACTAAGGAAATGTTATCTTGTCTTTGCATGTATGCTGCTCTTTTGTGAGAAATTATTATAATTTCTATTTAATCTAGTAAATTAATATTAACATTAGAATTAAAAATCACGAAGTACATCACATTATACTGTGAATGCCACAATAAATAATAAAAAAAACATAAAAATTAAAAAATGTCAATTTGTTAGTTGAATGTCACAAGAAACTACTCTTTAGGGACGCTTTAAGGCCTGCATGTATTGAAATAATGTTTTTATTTTATATTTACCTTGAAACAGACAGAGAATTATCTAGTAATTAAAGTACCATAAGTAAAGTAGTAACACATAAATCTTCCTTTATTCAGCAGGATTGAATTGAATCGCAGATCAGACAAAAGTGATTTTCTTACCAAATTAGGAAAATGTTGTAGCCTGTTATTGTAATATATTGGTGCAGTAATTTGCATAATAAGGCAGAAATACTTTAATAATAGTTGGAAATAAAAGAAAAGCTCAGATGTGTTCTCTGTTGAAATTAAGCTTGTGACTGAATGTGTTTTTAAGAAACCAACAAGAAGCAAACCACAGCCATCATTTCTGCCGTGTCACGACTAGCTTTCCTCTTCCTGTTTTAGTAGAACAGTTCTCCTCTTCTGCTCTCTCTCTCTCTCTAAACGTGACTGACCTTCATCCCCTCCTTCATGTCTCATCACAGCGGCTACGACATCCCTCTGAACCCTCTCCACCTCATCCCTTTCTACGCCGGCGCCCGTTTCCATGACTTCCACCACATGAACTTTGTGGGGAACTACGCCTCCACCTTCACCTGGTGGGACAAGCTCCTGAACACCGACAACCAGTACAACAAGTACCTGGAGAAACAAGGAGGGAAGAAGGAGCAGTAAAGCGGACTCTGTGTACCGAGTGTTAGTCCTCTCTGCTCACTGAATAAAACATCCAGAGACAGGGTGTGGAGAAAAACAAACGAAAAAAAAACACTCTACTGTGTTGTGAATCCGAATCAGACTGAGAGTTAGCTTCAGTTTGCCTCCTTATGCCTTAATAATCATGCTATCTCTGTCACCAGCTGCAGGCTGAATAAAGGAAACATCAACATCCTCATTTTGCTCTTTGCTTTTCATCAAATGAAATGTGAAGATGGTGCACCGTGTTGCTGTTGTTGTGAAATGCTCCTGTTTACCTCTGAATGTTTCAGCACTTTATCACTTCCTCCTTTAGCTGTTGAGTTCTTCCAGCTGATCCCCTGGCTTCAGCAGAAACCATCTGATCGGGGTTCGATGCAAAAGTTCTTGTAAATTTTAGGCAGAAAAAGGGAATTGGCTCATGTGTCTCTTCCATATTGTCCCACTCTTATTTTTTCATATAAGAATCAAGTGCCTTTTTTAATTTGAACGGTAAAAGAAGCGCTGACTGTATATTGTTTCTTCTGTAAAATAAAAGCTTGTAAATACATTAAGTGAACATTTTGGTTGAAGTTGTGATTTTTGATCGTGATAATGGTCTGAATAGTAATTTCTTTTTTTTTTTTTTTTTTTGAACAGAATGCATTTGTTTGCTACTCCGCACCATCAAATATCCCCTGCAGCTTCAAGCAGCACACAGGCCCACACAGTGTGGTCAGCCAATACGCTAATACTTTCAAAACAAGCATAAATAATTCAAAGAACATGCAGGTGTTGCAATATAATTTCATCTTACATGTATCAATTTACAATTCTCAAGTCCAGAAATTTTTTTTAAAAATTCTTGGAAGAAAATTGTTTTTCAAGAACTGCATTAATTATTTTGTGAATTGAGAACTCTGGTCTAAGTAGCTTTTTGTCCAATTTTATATTTTGAACAGGTAATATAAAATTGCATGTCACTTGAGCATGATAACTTGTTTTAACTTTTATTTTCTTTTTCTTCTTTCTTGATTTTACTTTTGTCTGTTCTAAATAAATCAATATTTACTACATTGCATTTTTGAGTCATGTTTGATAAGAGCATCTACTAAATGCACAAGCATATATTTTGTGCATTTTTTTTAGTGCATATGTAATTGAAAAGGTTATGTAAATGTCTTCGTCTCTTCAAATATAAGCCAATAACTTTAATTTTTTTTTTATTTTGTAGTTATGAAAATGTACATCATAACATTTGCTGGGGACAAAAACGGTGGAATTGACTGAGTTTTCTTGCAAATTTGCAACTTTTCAGACTCCTAAATATCCACGTTCTTTTATAGGAAATATTTTAGATTAGTCTAAAATTTTCAGGGTTTTTTTTTCTAGCAAATCTGAGACTTTTCGAACTCAGAAATGTCAAAGTTTTTCTGAGACTTCACGGCGGAAATTTAGTCCTTTCATTCTAATACTCCGTCGTATGAACGCCTTTATTTTGGAAGTTGTGGCAGGAAGTGCGGGACCTCTGTGCTGGTTTCACGCCTCTCGCGCTCCTCTCAGGTACAGCAGCGCATCAACGCAGAGGGAAGCAGAGGGAGGCAGAGAGAGAGATATTTATAGCCCAGAGTGAAGCGGCTGCGCATCGATAAGACTCTGGAGCAAACCGCAGGCAGACGAGGCTGACTTACAGTCAAAAGAGGAAACGAGAACGAGACAAAATGAAACCGCTCTTTTCTTCTTTTCTGTTCGCCGCCGCGGCGCTCGCGCTGGCCGCCGCGGCCAGTACCGGTACAGACCCCGGGATCTCCTTCGAGTACCATCGTTACGACGAGCTGCGGAAAGCCTTGGTGTCGGTGTGGCTGCAGTGCCCGACCATTACCCGCATCTACACCATTGGAGAGAGCTTTGAAGGCCGAGAGCTGCTCGTGCTTGAGATGTCCGACAACCCCGGGACGCACGAGCCAGGTCAGTTTTTACGCACACAGCCTGCGTGAAAATGCGCTGATTTTATACATCCCACTTATTCTGTCGGGTTTATCCCGCTGTTGGGAAGACGTCACCACTTCTTCTGGACACATTGGCACAGGAGGCAGTTTGGCGCATAGCAGATGGTTCTTTCTTATTGTATGGATGATAGAAAAATACAGAAAGGAGGAGCGCAGGTGAGTTTAATCTGCGTCTCCAGACCCTGGTGCATCACCTCCCAGATATTCTGATGATAGATTGTAGCACCAGCAACGCAAAGCCGCCATTTTGCTGGTTGATCAGCATCTTTGAGTCGTGATTCTGGGAAAACACCTCTCCACCACACCTCACAAGACTCAGAGATGATGATCCACACTTTGTGCTAAAGCAGTTTAAAATCCACTGCTTCACAAAGTATTAAAATGACTGAGAAGTGTTTCTTACAACCTTTATTGGCATCCTAAAGGGGGAGAGAAGCCACAGTTTTCGTTTTGTTACAAGAAAAGCAAAAGTGGCTAGCTGGTCTTAGATTGAAATCATTATTTTTATGTTTTTATTTTTTCTTTAGTTGCATTTAGATATCTAACAATTTGTACAGTATTGTAGAGAGAGGGACAATACATTTACACATGTACATATCTCAAGTTTTTATATATATTCAAGGGATGAATTGAAGTATAAAATATGTTGTCCCAACTCTGTACTAATCATCTGCTTCCAGTTTTATGTCAAATGTCCCAAGTCTGATTAAAGGCAGATCCACCAATCAGACTTTTCCTGGTTTTGATTTGTTCGACTTTGGCAGCTTATCTAAGAACTGCAGTACATAAATGAGATGCAACTCTAAATGCAGGAATTACAAGATACATCAAAGCATAATTCTCATTATGCTGATTGTGCTTTGATTATCCTTTGTTTGATTTTTACAAACAGAAAAAAAATCAGATTTTCAAGCTCTACAAAGCTTAAAAATGTACATCAAGGTCAAACAGTTGTTTATGGACAAAAGTAATTGTTCTGTTTTTGATGGGTTTCATTAATTCTGAAGTATCTTTTGCTAGGAAAGTCAATCTATGTTGGTTGTAATTATCTCATGGTTGTTGTAGAAAACATGCAATGAAAACAAAATGTAGAGCAAAAGTTCCCGACCTGTTTGGGTCTGTGTTGTATTTGAGATGGTCTGTTCTCAAACTCATTTTACTGGGGTCAACTCCCCACTCCAGCTTCTGTACTCTTAATACAATTCCTGACAAAATTTTAAAAATAAGTTGCAAATGAGATTCCCAAAGACCAGACTTTAAAGTCTGCAACATAGTGTGAATGCTTGAAAGAAAAATGTGGAGGAGTGAAGAAAACCTAACCTGATTTTACACCTGCAGTCCAGCCTGGAGGAAGGGTGACATTCTAGACCTGCTTTGTTATCGATGGAATCTGCCCTAAAGCTATAGGGCAGATTCCTTACATTCTAGTGTGCTAAAATGTTGTGACCTTACATTCTAGCACATTACGGTTACTCAACAGGCTAATGGTCCAATGCATTACTGCAAGCGCCTTTCTAATGTCAGTTTGGACTAAGACCTTAAACAGTCCATTAATTCTCGAAAGCTCACCAAAGTGTCTGAATAAAGACAATTCTGCCAGAAAGGGGCCACAGCAATTCAAAAGACCTATTGCTAGTCTATTGATTATGATTTATTAGAGGACCAGTATTATGTGTTTCCAGGCACATGGTATCATTTATACCTTCAGTTGTTATAAAGTAATATTTGTTTATATCAAATATTACTTTAAGGAGATTTTACTTTGTAATTTAATACCTTAAAATTGGATCTTTGTCTTTTTAAAAACTACTTGAATATACAGAATAATCAGGGTTTTCTATTAATATCAACACATAGGCCTGTCGCGATAAACGATAAATCAATTAATCGCACGATAAATTAAAACTATCGACCTCATTTCAATTATCGGCTATATCGTTTCTTCCTGCCTTTTTCTCTTGCTGTTGATGACACTGAATGAAAAAAGGCTCAACTCCGGTGCTCTCCATTGACCCTCCATTCATTATTTCCTTAGTGTAATGCGCAGCGCGCGCTGCACGATCTTATGTCGCGGATTGTTGGCCCATTATCAAAACCTGAGAGACACATTAGCCGACAGAAATCCTCGGTATAACGGTTCGATCGAACTGTGTTGTGTCCAACAATGGACACAAAATAATAAGTCCAGTTCACTAACTTTGAAACCAGGCATTAATCAATTCCTTACTACAATGTACCTGCAATGCATGTGGCTAGCGTCAGTCTTGACTGAATGAAAATCATTATAACTATTTAGGTCACGTTAACGAAGAACAGCTGAAAAGTTACCGGGTTTTCTGGTAGAAATTTCGCTCCAACTCCTCCCCTAGTTATTTATATTTTCTTTGCACGAACTGTTGAATAAACATTCATGTAGTTTCCGATGTCTGTTGGACTTCGGGTTGCACCGTGTCAGCTGTTCGGGATTCCCTCCGTGTTTCCCCTCAGAAAGCAGGAGGAGAATCCGCGTTTTCGGATTGGCTACCGGTCACATTCAGTCTGAGCAAATCCTTGATTTAGATCGGAGCGGCCACGACGATCTACCGTAACACACAACACTAGTGACGATCTCAGAACGAAGAACGTTCTAAGATTGTCGTTCGGGGTAAAAAAAATCCTGTAGTGTGAACTATTGCATCAGGCAGTCGGATGTCTTCTCTATTTAAATCTAATTATTACTGAATACTACACAGACTTCATAATCTGCACTCTTTCGGTTGAATGCAGTATTTATTTCCACTTTGGTTTTATGTTGTTTAGTTTTTATTCAAGTACATTTATTGTTAATGGAGACTAAGAATCTATTTTATTTTTGGTTTTGGTTGTTTTATTTATTTTGTGTATCAGTCCCAGTGTTAAGTGTTCTTTTTAAAGTAAAGTGTATCTATCTTTGGCAGGAAATCATATGTATTATTACATAATTTCCATTAAATCAGTGTAAAAAGGTCTTCAAACAATATTATCGTTTATCGCAATAATTTTTTGAGACAATTTATCGCCCAACAAAATCTGTTATCGTGACAGGCCTATCAACACAGTGTTGATCAGGGTCACACTGTGAATGAGTGGATCTGAAATTTTTTCACACATGAATCGGCTGCCATAGACTCTGGACCATAACAGCAAACCATAGCCAACCATAACTAATGGCTGTCCAACATAGTAATAAAATCTGTGACCTTTTTTGTTTTGTGGTAATTTTTAATTTTTGGGCAGGTGGAATCTTTATTTACTTCCCTTGGGAGAAATTCTGCTATAAAAATCCTATCATACATCCCACAACATCAGAAAAGATCAAATAAATAAATTGTACAGGAAAAAAAACATAAGACATTAATTACAAAATCATTTTTCAGGAATTTCCACACATTGGACTGAGTCACAACCAGTGTGTTCATTTATAATGCAACTTCTACAAACAAACTCTGCTGCTAAACTAGTTGGATAAACACTCTAAATCTTGTTCCAGCTTGGAAACGATGTGACAAGTCCTGAACCAGAACCAGAACCAAAACCAAGTCCTTAACCAGAACCAAGTCAGGCTGAATGTGAACACCACTGGTTCTGGAGAAAAACCAGCTGATGTTCAAATCCAACTGCCTGTATGATCCAACCAGGCCAGGTGACCAGCTGATGTAGGATTCTCTCGTGCTGCATTCAGGTGCAGCTGGGACACGAGGCTGTCAAAGAGTCCAAACAATTCTAAAGTGATTTAAATATGTTTTATCTTAAATATGGCCATAGTCTTATTCACAATAAATAAATAAATAAATAAATAAATAAATAAATAAATAAATAAATAAATGTAAACATCAACTTGGAGTATTTCTATGTTATATTGTTCAGGGATTGGCTGTGCCTGCCTACAGCCCACTACTTTAACCAGATCTACAGTCAGCTCTGTACTTTCTGCTTTTTGACATGTTAAAACAAAATAAAATGAAATTATTTTCAGAATACTCTAAGGTCTACCAAAAAAAGAAGAGAATTGTTTTATTTACTGTTTTAATTCAACCTTCAGTGCAAATTATTCACTTCAGACAAGAAAGCAGTTTGAGAAACACGTCTGGTCCCTATTAGAGAGGAAATGGATTAGCCTGCAGTTCTTTTATCCTTTAATGATGTTTGGGAGTGGTTCACTGATTCCTATCTTGGACTCCAACAATAGATTTGACTGTGACATCCATCAGGAAGTGATTTACTTCTTGAAAATCCTCTCCAATCCCCCGTAGGAAATAACGTTGCATAATCCCCGAAAAAAAGGTCATGGAGAGAATTTTGTTAGATTTTAACAAAAAATGTTTCATGCAGCATTTACTGCATTAAGGTGTATTTTCTCCTCCGGCAGTGTTTGGTCTGACCGCAGGACTTCAGTGTGGCTCACCTCACACGGTCTCACACACACAGAGTAATGATCGTATTCTAAATAAGCCTATAATAGTGTTGTGGGCGTACACCGGCATGAGTCACAGTAGCAAACCGGAGCCCTCATTACCGACAGATGACTTTCCAAGCTGCTGCTGCTTTTTTTTTTTTTTTTTACAGCTCCCTCATTTTGCTGAGCAGAGCATCTGGCAGTGGAGTGCAGGAAGACAGGCACAGAAATGTGGCTTCGATTTGCAGAATAAAATCCTAATCTTCCTTTGAGATGTCCCTCAGATATCTGTGCGCCACGTTCACATGAAGGTGGAGCTGAAATAGCTGTTGCCAGGGCGACAGATCGGCTTAGTGCACTGAGCCGACTGCTTGGTGATTGGCTGGCTGACTGCTTCTGAAAGACTATGGTGGTTGAGCTGATGCGTCTGTCGGTGTGCAGCAGCCATCTGTCTGCAGCACAGGGACTGCCCACAGCCCAGCATGTAAACACAGCCCACAACTAATACAGCAGTTTGTTTTGTTGTTTTCACAGAAAAAATGTAACATTGTGCTCTCAAAAGCATTAAATATCCTAATTTATTTTCACATTTGCATCCAAGTAGCCAGTTTATGCTAACCATTTTTATGTATTCTCAAGCCTTTTCTAAGTATATTTTTATTTTCACTAATTTGTGAAATTCTGTTAAAATGTGCTGCATATTTTGCAGTTTTTACCGTAACAATAAGTAGGGATGAACCAATCTGGTTATTTCAATTTCGATGCTGATTCAGATATTTGAGGTTTAGCATCGCCGATTGATACAGAACAGTCCTGAATTTACTTTAAACCTATCTATTTTTTAACCGCACAAAGAATTGTACTGAATTACATATTTATTTGCTATCTTTGCACCAGTACAGCGCACTTAAATACAACAATAGCTTCAGTCAAATATGTAAAAACAACACCGCTTTAATTTGTTCAGTCAGATCAATTAGGAGTAGAACAATGTAAAATAAGTAATAATGATACTAAAACTGACAAAAATAACAGGCTGATTATGTTGTAGCAGTGAAAATAAACTGCTACAAGCCTTCTTTCAAATGATCCAGAAAGTGCAATTAGGAATTCTAAATATAATGTAAAATAAATAATAAAACAGGTCATCACTCAGAGCACTTCTCATAAAATTAGACTAAATAGATTGGCCCCTATTGGGAACAGTGTCACAGATACCCGATGTAGAATTTTTTCCAATACCAGGACAAATAAAGATATTAATTACTTTGCTAAGTTTGAGATTTTTGTATAGATTTGACTCAGGAAAGGGGAAAAAAAACAAACCTGGTTTTATGACAAGTTAATGATAACAGAGTGCTTAAAAAGCCAACATTTGTTTCTTCTGTTCGATAGACATTTTATGCTTGATCGAATCGTACGTCAGTGTGAATATGTTGTAAGAGTTGAAATGCGGTGTACTAAATATAAAAGTGCCTTTTGAAATGAAATGAGTTTCTGTAGAAGCCAAACATCACAGAACAAAGAACAGTTACTGTATGTATTTTTGGACATTTTGTTCCCTTGTGGATTTGGATCCTCTTCCTGTTGGATGGAGGAGGAGGTGATGAGAAAGACAGATAAAAAAAGAAAGAAAAGATTATTGAAGAATCTGAAAATATGACCTGAATGCTGATGTGACGTGGTCAGGACGTAAAAGTCAGGTTGGAAACAAACACAGGAGTGTTAAGGGAAGCTGAAGGAAAGGCCAAGCTGTCAGCTTGAAGTCATTTATTATACATCAGACCACCAAAGCCCCTCGTTTCCCTCTGACTTCATTCTGCTTTACTTCCTCATAGGAATGCCCTCCTCAAGGAAGGAGTAACAGCCAAACAGAAGAAAAATAAATAACAGATAAAATATAACATTAACAATTGAAATAACAGAAAATAAAGAAACCTGATAATGAAAGATTTTTTAAAGTTTCTTAAGGCTATTTGTATTTTTTTTTTTTATTACATTGTTTAGTTCAAATAACAGAAGAAAGGACTTGAAGTTGTTGTTGTTGTTGATGTTTTTTTTTGTTTGTTTGTTTTGGTTCAGAATATTTTCAGAAATCAGTTCACCAGAAATAAAACACAGTTTTGTAAGCGTCTCCCTTTTTCCTGCAAAATTAATGATGGCCATCATGGCCAAACGCATCAAATTTAGTGCCATCAAAAACGTTGTTAAAGAGCTGATAGAGGAGTCATGTTGTGATGACGTCTTCTTTAGGTTCTCATCTTCACCCTTAAGATTTCTTTAGATTATTCCTAAAGAATAAAACTTGAACTTTACCCTCCTAGTTTTCTCTCTTCATTTTCCCTGGTTTATTTATTACATCCCTCCTCCGATATCCCTAGACTGCCTTGGAAATGTAACAATCATATTTGATATATACAACTTTTTTATAACAACTGAAGTTACTTGATTGAGCTTTAAAATGGTGCTATGTGCCTTGGAAATATATAATGCTACCTCTTCAAAAAAGCAGGTTGAAACCTTCAGTCATGACACAAATATACTACGATACAATCCAAAAGAATCCATACATCACCGTGGTTTTCTCGTTTGTGTGCAGGGACGTCAATAATACAAGCTGTCAGAGCTTGTATTACAGAGCTAACAAATATCTCTCCTATGATAGTGATGCTGTGTCTACTGGAAGGATCAGCAGAGCGTGTTTGCTCAGTCTGCCGCTTCGTTTGTCTCCATAAGCACCTGCTCCTGTCAGGGTTGCCACGATGACGAGGGCGCTCTGATGTGATGCTCCATTACGGACTCTGTGGCCGCAGTCATTATGGCCAGGTCACCTTAGAAACCTTATTGATCACCCGTCAGACAAGTGGAACAAACAAAGTAGGATGGGCCGGGGGGAATTAGGAGATGTGTCACATTTACGGTCAGAAGTCAGAAATCACCCGGAATGAGTTAGAAGAACGACATGAATCTTTATTGATTTGATCAAATTTTGTTTTTGACTTTTGTATTATGGATGAGAAAATTTTTTACTTTTGAAACCCAGAAATGTAAAAAACAAATGTTTGGAAACTTTCTAACATTGATGTCAAAATTTGTAAGTATTTCTTTGGCAGGAATATACTCATTTTTTTATATCTACAATGGCCCTAATACGCAGTCGTAAAGTCCATCTCTGAAAGGATGAAAAAAGACTTTTTTTTTGAGGAACATAAATAAAGTTCAGTCTTAAATCCACCTGAGATGCTGTGGCACAATCTTTAAAAAGCTCCTCCTGTTCAGAACCCTCCGATGTTTCTGGAGTAAAACCAGTCTGCCAAGAAAAGTGAGTCAAACATCCTTCATAATAAAATACAGCACACACCGGTGTAATCATATACAGCATATAAAACATGGTTGTTCATGCAGAAGGGGCCAGTCTCCAGGTACAAAGCATAAATCCAACTTCTAGTGTGTGTGTGTGTTTGCCTCAAAGTCTGTAAAACCTGTTCACCAGTCCTGAAACCATTAGTAGCAGAGAAACCAGATTTGAGCGTTTAAAATGACCTTATAACAACCAGATGTGTGTGGGGGTGAATGGGTGGGTGTGTCACACACTTCAAGAAACATTAGAGAAAATAAAAAGGACAAAATAAACAAGCTTTCACATCAGAATAGGGATGGGCAAGATGGACTTAAAGCTTCATCGGAATATTTTGTGATAATAAAAAGGATGATAAAAACTATTTATTAGTACTTTTTATGTAGCTGTATTACCGAAATCATAGGAGCCCCACAAACACAAATACTGCTCCTGAGAAACGTAAAGAAGTGTGATTTGTATCACTAAAGTATCACAATAAATGATACGATAAATGCCCACCCCTACATCTGAATAACGACTTTGATATTATGATTGTCTGAGCAGCATCATTGAGACAAAGTAAAATCAGAGTCTTTACAAACCGTAACAATGTTGTGAGTGGATCTGAACAGCTTTAAACAAACCAACTCCCACCTCATGTTCTCCCCATGTGCCAATGAAGAACTCTGATGCTTTACCGAACAGAAGTGTTTTTGTTCCCCGACAAGCAGAGAAGCTCTTTTGTTTTCCAACAGCTGCGCAAAACCATTAATAGTCAAACACACCATGTTTACCGGCGCCTGCAGTGATCAGCACTGTTGCTTGCTGCAGGAGGGTCTGCGTTTTGAATCCCAGGAACTTTTCTGCAGAGTACTAGTTCTCCTTATGCTTACCTGCTTTCTCTCTGGGCACTCCAGCTTCATATAGCAGTTCAAAATCATGAAGCGTACTAATTACACTAAGTTGATGTTTGTTAGTCCTGTGTGTTGCTGCTGATGGGCTGGTGACCTGTCTGCTTCGTGTTGTGTGAGGTGAAACAGTGTGTGAATGTGTTAATGGAGCTGTCAGCAGCTGGCAGCCCTACACCAGCCTTCAGACTGATCAATCAGCGGCTGCCTCTCTTTAGTCTGCTGCCTCTAAGTCATTACTGTCTGAACACGGCTGCAGCCTTCAGCTCTGGTTAGCCTTCCAGCAGATGAGTCAGGGCAGCCATCACTGCTGGGTTCCTGAAGCAGCACAGTGCAACAGGTTACTCAGACCCATGAATGAAACAAATTTGTCTCACCAGTGCAGGTGGAGTCATTTTTTATCCAATTAGGACAAAGCTACACGTTTTCAAATAAAGAGTGACCTAAGTCACGTTTTAATTGGTGAGAAACGACTGAATCTTTTTCTATTGTCTTCAGCCCAAAATAAATGAGCTAAATTGTTGCTGAAGTTTTGTATCCATAATGATTCCTACAGAATAAAGTTTGACTATATTGTCTTTGTTTAATTAAAATATTTCATGCTTAGTTGTTTATAAGCAGGAACAAAATTAATTACAAAACTTTTTAGTGTTTTTGTCATGTCCTGTGTTGCTTTGAGATGATTTGGGGTTTGATTTATTTATTCTATTTTCATTCCTTAGTTTCTTTGTTTGTTTAGAAAGAAAATGAGGCCTTGTTTCTGTTTACCTTAGCTGTCTTCTTTATAGTGATTCTAGTGCAGTGGTTCCCAAAGATTTTCTTCTGGGCCCCAGTGTATTAGGATTATTATGTGTCTGGATATTCTTTGTTTTTCTGTTAGATTCATTTTCTTAGTTTTCTTGTTTTCACTGCCTCTCCCTTGTTGTCGCTCTCTCTCCTCAGCCTGCCTTCTGTTCTCTCTCCTCACACCTGCAATCTGTTTCCAATCAGCCATCTCTTCCTGGTTTAGTAATCAAGCTCCCCAGTATATTTTTCACTTATAAATATACTGAGACGTGATGGGAAGATTCTTGCTGATTCTTCCCATTACACCTTAGTTTCCTCCTATTTCTCATTTCACCATTGTTAGTTGACCCTGACTTGCTGCATTGTTTCTGGTTGTTGTAAGTTTTCAGCTGTATTATTAAAGAAAATTTAACATTATCCATGTTCCTATCTCCTGTTTGCATTCTGGACCATCCACAATCTTAATGCTCATACCAATTTTAGTTGGGGGGAAAAAAAACTGGCCTATGAGTATCCTTGATTTTGGCCCATGTAATAAAATGTTTGGACTCTAAATTACTCTGGGGTAAACATATCTGAATGATGACTTCTTATATAAAAGATGGTGGATGTTGTCTCCTTTATTTGTGCTGTCATCAGTCTAAGAAAAAACCTTGAAAAACAAGTGTAGTTCCTCCTCGTCTGAAGTGATCTTATAGCTGTTCCTGTTTGGTCTGCAGGCGAGCCTGAGTTTAAATACATCGCCAACATGCACGGCAACGAGGCCGTGGGCAGAGAGCTGGTCATCTACCTGGCCCAGTACCTCTGCAATCAATACCAGCAAGGCAACGACACCATCATCGAGCTCATCCACAACACCCGCATCCACCTGATGCCCTCCATGAACCCAGACGGTTTCGAGAAGGCAGCCTTACAGGTCAGGACACCGGCCTGGAAAGTTTGACAGATTTATTACACTTGCAGCAGAAGTCTTTTAAAACAGAGGCATAATGGAAATAACAGTAAAATCCTTGTAAAATTTATTTGATTTCATTCTTTTAGTGAGAAAAGTCCGTGTTTTACCTAAAGTGAAACACAGAGTCAATCAAAAACCAATCAAAATGCATTTTGATTATTATTTTATTAAGAATTTAAGAAAAAAATATGAGCAATGACTCCCCTGGAAAGTCCAGGGAAGTGAATAAAAGATGAAGGTACATCGCTTTTAATATCCACCAGTCCTCTTACAGAGATGGGAGCAACAGGGAGTATCCCACCAGTTTCAGTTTGCTTCACAACTTTTCCACATATGTTTAATATGTAATATAATCTCATCAGACTGCACTTTAAATATCGATAGCACTTTGTTTTAAAGTGAAGCCAGGGTAGTGTGATATGCTATTAGTACAGAATTTGTACATATGTTGACTACTGTATTCAGTTGCATTAATTTGTGTCTTCGTACATTTTCTAACCTCTTCTTCCCGTTTCCCCTGCGAAGCCTGGAGAGATCAAGGACTGGTTTGTGGGCCGCAGCAACGCTCAGGGAGTGGATCTGAACCGCAACTTCCCTGATCTGGACCGCATCGTCTACATCAATGAGCGGGAGGGCGGGGCCAACAACCATTTGCTGCAGAATATGAAGAAAGCCGTGGATGAAAACACAAAGGCAAGCAATTAGTCAAAGTGATTCAGTGACTTATTTATTCAGCTTTTGCAACTCATCCCCAAGCCAGTTCCTTACAGTACTAAGCAAAAGCTTCAAACCCTGTCAAGTTATATTTTTTTGTCCTTTAAGGGAACCAAAGTTTCTTGTCATTTTGTGAAGTGGTCCCTTGACTTTGTCTGGTTTCTCTCTTTTTTCCAGTCCAGTTTTTAAACAGCGTGCTTTAAAATGACTGGAGGGGGAATGTCTGAAAATAGCTGACAGAAGAGATATTACTTTAAAAGCTGCTTTGCCTGTAAATTTAGTTGGTAGTGTTGCTATTTTAGATTTTAAAAGTAACATTTTTTACTTGCCAACATTATTTATTTTGTATACAAATTTTAAAGGTACAGTACTTTTTTTTAGCTTTACATCATGTTATAATGTTATTATCTCATAAAAAAAACATACCTGGAGAAGTGCTTTGATTCTTTCATGCATGTTGAAGAAATCCTTTAATCTCCCTTGGCACACATTAAGATGTGCAAAATTTCTGGGTGGTAACAAGTGCAGGTAACGTAGTTACTAGATGGTGCTATAAAATGGCACTGTGTGGCTGAAAAGTGCACATTACTGCCCTCCCATTAAAAATAACATCTTTTCTGTCTTTCCAGCTGGCTCCTGAGACCAAAGCAGTGATCCACTGGATCATGGACATCCCCTTCGTCCTGTCAGCCAACCTGCATGGAGGAGACGTTGTGGCCAATTATCCTTATGACGAGACCCGCAGTGGTGAATATGAGTCTTATACACATTTGTTTTTGTCCAATTAATTGCACGAAGGTGTTTTTGGTTTGTCATTAATTTGCTCAAAAATATTTCACTTCTAATAAAAACACCAAAGATTTTATTTGTTTAGTCTTTCCTCATAAAGTTAGTTGAAACCAGAAGGAAAGTCAATGATTCGACTCCTGCCTCTGTGTTATTACAGAGCAAACAGACTGCTATCTCCTAATGTGGAACAGATGCAGATGTTCTGCTAACGCTTTATAACTGCTGTTAAACATTTCCTGGCTTTTTTTCTTTCACCTCACACCGATCCTTTAAAGAATCCGCCCACGAGTACAGCGCCAGCCCGGACGATGTGATGTTCAAGTCTCTGGCCAGAGCTTATTCCATGTTCAACCCTGTCATGTCTGACCCGGACCGACCTCCCTGCCGTAAGAACGACGACGACTCCAGCTTCAAGGACGGCATCACCAACGGAGGGGCCTGGTACAGTGTGCCGGGAGGTGAGACTTCCTGCCAGGCTGCGCAGCTGTTTTTGTTTGTTTTCTTTTGTTTTATTGGGTTTGGAAATCACCTAATCACCTGTTAAAGAGCCAGAGTATTGGATGCAGTGACATCTAGTGGCTTAAGTTGCACGTTGCAACTTACCTTTTTTCATGTGGAGAAATTAAACAAAGCAGACTGGGCTGTGGTTGCTAATGCTGAACATACATTTTTACTTCACAACACATGTTAAGAATAATAGACTTTAGATCAACTGGAATGCTTAAAAATGGGAGATATATTTATTATTTTATCTATTTGTTGTTAGTTTTCTAAAGGCCTTTTAAAACCAATTCAAAGGGTGGCTCATCAGAATAGATGTCCATCTAAAAATAAAACACAAATCATTAAATTTTGTGACTCCATCACAAATGAAACATATTAATTCAGAAACAGATGATTTTTTAAACCTTTATTTTTATTAGTTTTGAGAAAGTCATGTTTTAAATAACATGACTTTTTAAATGACAAAAGTCATGTTACTTAAAACATCACTCTTGATATAGTATTACATCAAACCATTAAAAGTGTTAAATACTGAAATGTGGGATAAAGAACAGTGTGTTTAATAAATGGTTAAAGGTTCTTATTTTTAATCCGTCCAATGAGCCTCAACACATTTTCTAATTTATTATATATACCTTCATTAATTTAAACACACTTGGGAAACTCTCTTACTGCAGGTTTTGAGCTTTTTCAGTTTTTCTCCTAAGTGATGGTTTTTAAATTAAATTGTACAGAATAAATATCACATTCTTTTCTCCAAGAGAGTTTGAAATGAATTACAATGGTCTCATTTTAGAAAACCATCCTGAAATAAAGCTAAAAATAAAATTGTTGCACCTTGGAGAGCCATGTGAAACTTGTGTCTATTGGTGATTGTCAAGTATCTTCACTTGTATCATCAGTTTTCTGGTCTTCCAGTTCAGTTTTCTGCCTCTGTAAAAGTTCTATCCTGTTACAGGGATGCAGGATTTCAACTATCTGAGCAGCAACTGCTTTGAGATCACCCTGGAGCTCAGCTGTGTCAAGTT
Source organism: Poeciliopsis turneri (assembly GCA_922788865.1). Lineage (NCBI taxonomy): Eukaryota > Metazoa > Chordata > Actinopteri > Cyprinodontiformes > Poeciliidae > Poeciliopsis > Poeciliopsis turneri. Next base: position 1,163,280 of record CAKLNU010000176.1, read on the forward strand.
TCCCAACGAAGAGATGCTGAAGAAACTACTGGGAGCAGAACCGCGACTCCCTCGTCAACTACATTGAGCAGGTTGGCATCGCTCTGTGTTTAGGAATCCTGATTCAGACATCATTATGTTTCAGACGCAGCTTAATCAAAAAGTATTCCTTCGTTTCAAGTAACAAGGCTCCTGTTTTTGAAACAAAAAACAATCTGGCAGCTGTTTACAGGACATAAAAAGTCACCAGAGCCGAAATAATATTAACTTGCACATTTGTTGCTGTAAATATTACATCTTTAAAGGAATTCTTATTTAATAACATAAATGAAAATCTTTGACACTTTCTCCTTTTCAATAATGTGGTAACATTTGCCACCAGAAAGCTTCTCTGCTGAGTTTTTGAATGTTCTTTGTGCGTTGGGCTCAGACTCATCGTGGTGTGAAGGGCTTCGTCCGGGACCTGCAGGGAAACCCCATTTCCAACGCCACCATCTCTGTGGAGGGAATCGACCATGACATCACCACGGGTAATGACCCTCACAGAAAAAGAATAAGACCCCATGACAAATCTGATGTGCAGCATGATTAAAAAACACACACACACAAAAAAAACCCACACAGTTAGACAACTCAATGACCCCATCTTGTGGCCAAAATGTGTACTTCATTTTTTTTCTGAATGAGTCTATAGGTGACTTGTTCTAATAAACAGTGAGCTGCTGAGGTACTGACAGCATTTTCATTTTTTTACATTTTGTCTCACTAAATAGAAACTTGAAGTGTTTTGCTCTGGGCTCTCATGTTGTTGTTGCTTCAGCCTCTACACTTTGTAAGGACCTCTGTTTGCTGCAGTTACAGCTGCTGGATTTTTGGACCCTACCAGCTTTACACAACTACAGACTGAATTGCTCCTCATTCTTGAAGTTTTGGGTTTTGGCATAAAGGGGGCTGAATGCATCTGCACAGCACATTTTTCAGATTTCTATCTTTAAAGAAATGTGAAAAACATTCACAAATTTCCTTCTGTTTCACTATTATGCTCTACTTAGTGTTAGTCTATCATATATAGTCTCAATAAAATACATTACAGCCTGTAATAAGAAAAAAATGTGAAATCATTTCAAGCAATATGAGTACCTTTACAGAACTGTTCATGATGGCGTCAGCGAGGTAAAACATTGATGTGATGCTTTTCATAGCTCAGTATCAAACATTAAACTATACATGTTTGTCTTATAGCCAAAGATGGAGACTACTGGCGCCTCCTGGCTCCAGGAAACTACAAGGTGGCTGCCTCTGCTCCAGGGTTCCTGACAGTCATCAAGAAGGTGGCTGTTCCCTACAGCCCTGCTACTCGGGTGAGACCTGTAGGCAGTGACAGCAAACCAAAACAAGATCTTTATAGCTCTTCTCCCAAACTAAACACAGTCTGGTTCTCTTCATCTCCGGTCCTTTGACCTTAGTTCAAAGGACTAAGGTCAGTTGTCATTTGAGTCAAGGTCATTTGACTTCATTTTAATGCCATAGATGGTTTTCACTAATCACAAAGTTGTCACCTGTGAAACCTTTGCAAAAACAAATAAATGTTTTCTGTGATGCAGAGGGAGGGTTTCACTCATTTGACTTATTCAATGTTGATTGGTTCATATTGATCTAATCAAAGTGCTTGAAACCTGCTGGATGCAGATCGCATCAATTGTAATCACAGCAGTGTCAGTCTGTCCAGCTTTTCAGAACAATAGTAACATGTTCTGACCGCTCTGATTTCAGGTGGACTTTGAGCTGGAGTCCCTGATGGAGCGGAAGGAGGAGGAGCGGGAGGAGCTGATGGACTGGTGGAAAATGATGTCGGAGACGCTGAACTTCTGAGCCGTTTCAGACCACCTGCACATCCATGTAAAATATGTCCATCCCGTGTGCCCGTCCCACTCTAAAGAGTATATATTGTCTCTCTTTTGTTCCTTTTACATTAAAATATGCTAATATCATTTGATTTTATCTTCATAATACCTGTAAGTTGTTGAAATATGGAATAAAAAGCTGAAAACTAAGGAGGAGCTGGCAGGTAGTTTGGTGGCAGTGAGCCTGCTCTTCATTTCTGTGGTGTTGTTTATTTCACTCGAATGGTTAACATGGCCTATATAACAAACTGATTACTGAAGTAATGAGTAATTATGTATGTAGAAAAGCTGTTTATATCATCTTTTTGTTGTCCTCTTTTAAATGTTTCTGTTTCTCCGACCTTTAGTACAAGCCCCCCACCCCCACATTTCCTACACCTTCTAACAACTGTGAGCACACTTGCTGATAATTCACCCTGTTTCTGTTTTGTCTTATTAAAAATACATCAACAACACTATGGTTCTGAGATAATCAGGGACATTAAAACCACTGTAACTTCAATGTAAACAGTCTGTCAAGACAGGCTGATAATCCTGTATGTTATTTATTTTTCAGATTTTCTTATTTTGATCTTAAGCACACACTTAAACTAAAAATGGATATTCATAATATATACTGTATTTATAAACTGCATATCACTAGAGATGTGTGTCGTTTTTATTACTAAGATGAAAAACAATGAGGCCAAAAACGCATAAATATATTTATTGGAAAGCCATTTAAATAGTTTGAGAAGAGTAAAGATTGATTGAATGTATAAATACAGAAATAGATGTGAAGTGTGAAGAGTAATCTGATTAATAAATTTCCCCTCTTTATGTTGTCAAGCTGCTTTTTGTGTCTTTCTTTTATTCAAGTCATTCCAACATTAGCAGCCACCTCCACCAGAGAAGAGCACACAGTCCTGGCAGAACGTTTATGTATGGAGCTTTTTTTGTTGTTGTTTAGATAAAAACAATAAAAGTGTGTCGGCTGGATTTTATTTGATTGCAAAGAGCTTTACTGCACCTTGTAACTCTCCTGCAGTTTTAGCATGATGCTCAGGAGGAGTGCAGCAGATGTCATGGTCCGACAGTGGGAGGGTAGGGAGGTGTACCGTCAGACTGTCAGTTCATGAAACTACTCATTTGAGTTCTACACAAAACTCGTGGAAGTGCAGATGGGGTCGGTGCACAGGGTGATAAATAGTTTGAGGGGTCCAATTGACTGTCTTTTAAGATGTTCAAAAGTGTGCAAGACACCAGGTTTTTCACATTTTTTATGCTACAGCTGCAAAATTGTATGTTTTCTCAAAATTTTATGCAATAGACTAATATAAAATAGGTAATAATCGCTAAGTGGAAAAAGAGTAATACATGATTTTCAATTAGCTAAAAAATAAATCAGGATAGTCAGAAGGTGGGCTGCACAGTGGCGCAGTGGGTAGCGCTGTTGCCTTGCAGCGAGAAGGTCCTGGGTTCGATTCCCGGCCCGGGGTCTTTCTGCACGGAGTTTGCATGTTCTCCCTGTGCGTGCGTGGGTTCTCTCCGGGTTCTCCGGCTTCCTCCCACAGTCCAAAAACATGACTGTCAGGTTAATTGGCCTAGGTGTGAGTGTGTGTGTGTGGTTGTTTGTCCTGTTTGTGTCTCTGTGTTGCCCTGCGACAGACTGGCGACCTGTCCAGGGTGACCCCGCCTCTCGCCCGGAACGCAGCTGGAGATAGGCACCAGCAACTCCCGACCCCGTTAGGGAGAAGGGTGACGGAAAATGGATGGATGGATGGATGGATAGTCAGAAGGTTACCAAATTAGTATGTAGACTCCAACTTTTTCACAGATTTTCTGTGAAAGACTCAGAATTAGAGAACATCAGTGAACAGAGCAGAACTAACAGCTTTAATCAGATGCAGGAGTATTTGAAAGTTTTGTTTTTTCTGATGAATTTTCCTTCTGACTGCTTTAGATGTTTGAAAACTCTTCTGTTTGCTGAAATAAAGATTAGAAACGCCATGTGTCCTGTTTGGTACCAGCCACATCGAAGACAGAGAGAGAGAGAAATGAAAAGCAGCTTATAGAAATATTCTGGTGATGATCTGTGGATTTTTCCTCCATGTCCCTAAACTGATAACTATGCAGTAACTCAGAGAGGGTGATGATAAAATATTTGAAATGCAGCCATAAAACTAAAGCGCTTAGTCAGGATTAGATTCAGAAGTCGATGTCCATCACGATACGTCGGAGTAATAAAGTTTCAACATTGGACTCATGCACTTTTTTTGGATGTATTTGACAATGAAAGTCAAATAAAGAGTTATGAAATTGTTCTATTTTCTCAATGGAAGACAGGAATATGCTAAATAAAATCATAAATATGTCAAATTAAATATTGAAGCCCTCAAAACATGATGCGAAACAATAATCAAAATTTTAGATACGACTCTGCTCTTTGGTGTCCAAGGTCATGTTAGTGAAGTTTCCCCTTTCGTTAAATGTTATGCAACCTTCCTCATTTTGATTTGGTTTTATTCTATTTTATGTTTAAGCATATAGTAGGAATAACATCATGTAGCAGAAACTGCCAGAGCCATTCAGCCTTTAATATGTTTTTATTTGTTGTGATATTGTCTTTGATAGAAATGTAAAGAATAATTTATGTTATAACAACCAGCTTAAGAACACTTTCTTCAACAAATTTTTTACAGTAGCCTAACTCATCAACAGGCCAAATCATTTTAGTTGACAAAAAATATCTAATTTAAAGACATATTTGTTGCTTATGTCTTTAAACATAAACGCAATCTTTCTGTGCTTAGATTGCATATTTTCCCCTGAAATATTTAATATACAAAGAATATTAAGCCGTTGTCTCACTTAACTGTACTTTGAGCCACTAGATGGCAGGAAAATATCTATCTGTGTTTGTTCTTATTCCAAGAGCAAGAGCTGAATTTTGTTAAACAAACATGACCAGATCGTTCTTCACGGCCGTTTCAAACGTCACTGTGTTGTTGTTTCATCTGCATCATTTATGATTTCTGTCCAATTAACATGTTTTCATTTCCTGTCTCTGATGTCATAGAGAACTTTACTATTGTTGTCTGTGGAAGATGCCATCAAAATAAATGCATTTATTTTACTTTGCTGCATAAGAAAAAATGCATTCGATGAAGGTCAGCAGAATTTATAGAGCATCAGAAAGACGATCAATAATATGATATATGCTGTACAAAATTATCTTTTTGTCATGATTCATGTTCTGTCCTGTCCATTCTGTGTTTAATCACTCATCTTGCTGATTGCTTACCTGTTCCACCTGGGCCCCGCCCTACTTAAACACCTCTCAGCCGCCGCCTCCTTGTCAGATTATCGATAGCCACAAGCCAGAAGAGATCCAGCGTTTCCTTCCAAGCCTTCAGCGTTTCCACAAACTTTCCTGTCCACGGATTTACTTTGTTGCACTGATTTAAATGAGCTCAGTGTTGATTTAAATGAGCCAGACTCAGTGTTTTGGCTCAGTTTTCTGAAAGTTTGGTCCAGATTTGTGGTGCATAGAAGCTGAATGCTGCTTTTCTATGTTTGGTTCTGATGCAGAGCAGAACCAGAAGACCCTTAGAGGTTCTGAAAGGTTGATACAACAGAGCTTTAATGTACTGTGGTGCTAAACTGTTCAGTGATTTATAAACTAACAGCAGGATTTTAAAGTCTATTCTCTCAGACTGTAGAACTGGGTGATGAGCTCCATCTTCCTGGTTTAGTGAGAATTCTGGGAAACTTCTTCTTTTCTTCTTCTTCTTTGACCTCCTCCTGGTACTTTTCATGTAGGCTGACCCATTTTCACCCTCTTAATGCATCGGTTTCCAAGTACAAATTTTCACTCTAATAGTTCATTGTTCTTGTTCCCCCAAAAAAGCTTCAAACTCAGTTACAGTCTAATGAGCTTGAATAAGTGAAACCACCTGAGTGTAAGCAAGGCAAAAAGATAAACAGCAAATAGAGATCAGGAACAAGGAGGAGGAGCTGCATTCTTTGATTATCAGCTTCGGGCGACTGGTGAGGAGGATGGAACATCCAGCTTTGGACAAATATGTTGGGGCTCCAAGTATAAATATGTACAATCTTGTAAGAAATTCACATGTTACTTTCATGGGATTAAATCACACCGACATTTTCAAACTTTCAACATGAGTACATTTAAACACTGTCACTGTGAGAAATACCTTTTTAGCAAAATAACCAATAGCATGTTTGCTTATATCTCGATCAGCCTCTTAAAAGGAGCAGTATTATATGTTTTTTATGCCATTTTATGGCATAATGAAGTCACCTTCACAGGTTAGAAAAATGCTGTACATCAAATAGGACTTGAAAGAAATTTGACTTCAATTTAACACCTTGAAATTGGGCCTCTGTCTCTTTAAGAAACTCCTGCTCTTCCCTTCAGGAAGTCAGATGGCTCCTCTATTAACCCTTTAACAATTTTACCAGCATTGCACTGAAAAGTAGCTCCTGTAATCAGCTCAACTAATTGCTGATGCTAGTCTGAAGGAGCTGAGTGGAGGAGTTGAGCAGCACTCCCTCACTGAGCAACAATCCAGGAATGTTTTTGATGAGGGAATGACATCATGATATGATATGAATTTCAAAGAAGTTGATTTTACATAAAACAAATATAATGTTGGAAAGACTAAATCCATTATTAGATTTAGTAAAAAAAGTTAACTTAATTTGCTTAATTGAGGATCTATGAGGTCACTAAAGAGATGTTTAAGAATTTTATATAAAATGTGTCAAATTAAAGGATGTGTTCAACTTTACATGAACAGCAGACACTAAAAAATGCATAAGCATGAATAAGTCATAATGCTTTATTTCTATCAAATTTGGGATGTGATTTTAAATGGATGTACAGCATCCCTGCTTTAAAAAATAACCACACATATCGTATAATGTGAAGACAAAAACAATCTGCAGACCTTTTAAGCAAATCTTTTCAGTTTTGTTCTCCAGGAGAAGACGTTGCTTCATTTCTCTCCTCTCCACTTCCTCACCAAGCAACGGTAGCACTTTTACTCCAACTCTGAGGCTGAGTCTGCAGTTTAAGCTTTGGATGCTAACTCTGCAGATCAATGAGAACCTTTACCTATTAGTCATAGCGGCCCTATTAGCATCAGCTATTAGCATTGTCATCAATACCATTGATTGACGCAGGACGCAGCGGGACTGAGAGGAGGAAGAGGACATTAATCTGATCCGACAGGCCACACCAGTCAGATCTGACGCTGGACACGACAGCTGATGTTTTACAGTCTGATAATAAATCTGCAGCAGATTCAAGTGACAAATGAAGATGCTGCTGCTATTATAAGTCAAGTAAATGAAGTGATTTTTTTTGTTGGCAGTGTTATAGACAGTAAATGAATCAAGGAATTGGCAGAAACAAGTGCATGTTAGCATTTTTTATTTACTTTCCTCCTTCAGTCTGTCCACACAAACATGGTATGAAAAAGTTAAGACGTTCGTATGATTGGTGTTTTTCTCCCAGGAAATATTTCTTCACAAATCGTAACTTTTTGCTCTGCAAGAATCCAAGATCCAGTTTATTTATGAAGCACATTTAAAAACATGCAAGCTTTCCAAAGTGTTGCACACATTAATAAGAAATACATCAAACAAAAGCAAATAAAAACACAGACGTACAGCAGATATTTAGAGGAAATCAGCACAACTAATCGAAGGCAAAGGAAAGAGACTTTGAAACAGGAAGTGGAGATCTGTGTTTAAAGAAAGTTTTGCTGCCACAAAGGAAGAGGTTGGATCTGTTTTAAACTTTCGCCTGGTGTTTAGAACCAATGCAAGCAGCTGCTCGGCTCCAGGTGCAAGGAGAAAGACCGAGCAAACTTTTATCAGCTATAAGTAAAATTTTAAAATGAATTCTCCTCAGTAATTCCCTGACGAGAATTACTGAGGAGAAGCAGGACAGGACAGATCATGTCTCTGTCCACCAGTCAGAAGGCCGCAGTGAAAACATGGAACTGGGAATCTTCCAGAGAGCGAAATGACAGCAGGAGAACAGCAACGACTCAACCAGGAGGTCACAACTAACCCAGAGCAACATGCACCAGACTGCAGACCCCACTGGTCTCTGTGAAGGTCAGAGTAAATAGAGATGAAATAGACAAGACGAGAAAATAAAACAACTGGGCAAAAGCAGCTAAAAAACACTGTTTCCATTGAAATTACAATTGTGGAATTGGAAATACAGAAAATAAATTTGCATAATGCAAACGCTGGAATTATTTTTTTCATTTTGAAGTTTTTGCACGAGGATGAGGCGGTTTTACAGTCTTATCAAAAGGAATATTTTGCTAGAAATTAAAGTCTATTGATCAATGAGATGGTGTATGTGCACTAATAACAAAAGCAATAATTTCTCAATATTGATGAAAGGTACTTCTTCCATTGGCAGATTATTTCACTTATTACAAAACACTTTTACAATATTATAAGTGAAATAATCTGTCAATATAACAAATACTTTTTCGGCAACATTACGAATTTATGACAAGCTCCTGTAAGCACACTAATATAGAAACTAGACTAACAGTCCTCGGTATGACGTTGTGTTTTTACAGTGTACTCTGTTCCTAACCCTAATCGTAACCTATGAACAGTGTTTCTTCTTGTGGAGCATTTTGGTTCTCACAGCATGGTGTTTGTTGACAAAATGGACCAATGTATTAAATACAAAGACACACACACACACACACACACACACACACACACACGCACACACACACACACACACACACACACACACACACACACACGCAGAGTGTGTAAGATCCATACAGCATAAATCTGCTGCTTCTCTGAAAGGAAGCCTATCTGCAGGGAGCAGAGGCCAATGGAGACTCTGCTGAGTTCCTGTCATTTCAGAAGATTTTACATTTTCTCTAATATGAATTTATGGGGGCTAAGTTTAACTCCAATGACCTCATGCCGACCTCTTCAGGCAGAACCCTGTTCTGAAACCTTACCTGTTTTAAGCCATACAATATGACTGTAAACAGATTGGTGGTGTTATTAAATTAAAAACAGACACACAGACACATGCACACACACATTGCAGTTCCTGGAGAACTGCTGTGTCGACGAAGGAAAGCCCGACGCACACTTCAGCTTCCACAGTGCAGGACGGTGTGAACGCAATGATTCAGTCACTCCAACAGTCATTGCTCTGTTTGGTTTGCACGCAATTTATGGCGTCCACTTCTTGCCAATGTCGTAGCCTCACTTCTCTCTAGACTTATTTTATCCAGTTACCCTGGTATTGCAGAAGTAACTAAAACAACAAACAAAAAAACATGTTTTAATTATTTTTTCAGGTCATGAGAAAACCTGAGGTTACTTCAGTCATGCATTTAGTCATTTGACTCCTGAAATATATATATATTTTTTTTAAGGAAAAAATGTTCTTTGCTTACAGAAGCTCAGACCATCTTGTCAGCAGTATTATTAATTATTATCTGATGAAGGTTTAGATTAACTGTCAAACATATGTTTCCCTCATAATTGCTAAAACTGTCACCCTGTTGTGACAGTGTGATATGAGACAATCAGTTGAAAAAAACTCTCCTCCACCATCTGCCAGTGCTGCTGTTACCATCTGAAGAAATGAACTACTCCAAATACTCCTCCTGGCATAGCAGCACTATGCCAGGAGGAGGGGCATAGCGCTGCCAGTCAATGCTGCTCAAAGTGCTAATGGCAGAGAAACAACTTACCTTTACAGGAAAACCATTTATCCACCAACATTGGCAGCCATGCTAACTAGCTGTAGCATTTGTGCCAAGCTATGTTGTAGTGACAGCTCAATAGCTTGGCACAGAGCAAATAGGAAGTGTTGCACACAAGATTGATTGACAGGGCTAAGATCCTCCTCCTGGCTCTGATTGGTTGTTTCTGACTGAGTGGTGTATTTCTGCAGTTGGTACTGGGAACCCTGGGAGATGGATTTTTTTCCACAGATGATCTGTTTTACATCATTCTGTCTCTGCATAATGATAATTTTAAAAGAAATGCTACAACCTGTAGCTTTGTGAGTATTGATTCAAAGGATTTTAACTAACCTAAAGTTAGTTCTCCAAAAGGAGGAAACGTAGAGACTTTTATTATTCAATATGCATTTATGACAAAGATAAAAGCTGTACAATCAGACGTAAACAGAGCTGATGTGGAGAATTATAAGCGACATCTACAAGAGTTTTGGGTAAAACTGTCAGGAGGCCGCACCGCTTCTTGCATGAAATTATGAAAAACTAAGTATAACAGAAAACCTCTAGAATTTTATTTACACACAAGGTATGTAATGCTTGTGGATGTCCTATAAGGGCATCCATTTTAGTTGTTCTTGGAAATTGCTTGCCTTTTGTCATTTTCATTTTCCAACAGAATCACATATCATTCCCTTATTCCCCCTTTTATTGCCTCGATCACAGAATCATTCTTCTATCTTTCTAACTTCAGAAACACAACAAGAATCGTTTCACTTAGGTCACAAAACTGGCACGTGCGCACTCAGTGGTTCACACAGGCATGCCATGAAACACACAAAAATCAGAGGTGGAGAGATGAAAGTGCAGAATTGTGTTGCACAAAGGAGGAAATAATAACAGAAGGGAAAGAATGGCACTCACAGCTTGGCATTCAAACAGAGGATTTCCTCTCCGTTCCTTGTCTTCCCTCCGCTCTTTCTGTTTACCCACGACTCATATGTGGGTCTTGCATGCGGAGCGGGTTAACGACCATCTCATCACAGTCGGAACCTGAAAACGTGGATTCCGAAGTTTCCCCGCCACATCCTCCTGTGGAAGTGAGTCGGTCTTCAGAGCTCGAAAACTTCCAAGACTCCCCAAGACGCCACTAAAGGCGAAACGAGATTTCAGCAGCAGAAGGGATGAGGATATTAAACTTCAAAGACATTTTTGGGGCCTACTGAACAATATCCAAGTATTATTCACCTTTTCACTATGTTGTTGAGTCAGCAGACTGTCTTCCTGTGGCATTTCAACAACAACAAAAAAAAAAGGTGATGAATGTCTCAGGCCAAATATTTGCTCCCTATAGGGGAAGTTCATGAAACACTTAAGACACTATCAGAGTCAGCAGGCCTGGGAGAAAACATGTTTTCTTACCTTTGCTGCTTTTCTCCTTTCAGCCTCATAACAGATAAAAATGATGAACCAGTTTTATCTCAGTGTTCTGCAGCAAACTCAGCAAAAATAAATGCATTGTCACATTTACCTGGTACTTAAAGCTGCAGTGTGTAACTTTTACAAGCATATGTCATTTTATATATGTGTTGAAAATGTCTCTATGTCGTGACACCTTTTCCACTGACTGTCCAATTTGACATTTTGAAATTAACTTTACTTAATGGACAAAACTCCAATTTTGAAAAAACTTGGTTTTGGATAAACAGTTTTGGTGCTGGGATGAGGTGGTGTTTTCTTTGTCTTTTGTTTTTTCTTTTGGTCGTATCAAAATTGGTTTATATCACAATACTTGCATCATGAGTCACAACAGGATGTTGCCACTGGAGAAAACCATGAAGAAGAAGATGACAGGAAGTAGTCGGAGGATGATGTCGCTGCATGACTTTCATTTGACTTATCATGAACAAATATATTTATCTGTGATTTTAATTGCGTTTCTTATTTAATGGAAACACCGCAATGGTGAAATTGTGTTGTTGTGACTTTAGCAGATGGTAGATATATATCCATAAGGCGAAGGCAGAGTAGTTATTAATTACCTCACATTATACTGTCACAACAATATGATAATTTTATGTAAAAAAAAATGTATATATATTTTTAAAATAAAAGTTACGTTCTGCTGTTTTAAGCCTTAATGAAGATCATAAACTGACCCAATAGCCACTCCTTTATGATTTTATAATTAAGATATCCATTTAACCAAAATGTATGAGCACATTTTGAAATGCCTTATCAGTAAGAGGTGCTGCACATACACAGGGAGAACAAGCTAAGATGCAGTGACTGGTCTGTTTGTGTACAGAGAGAAGAGGAGAGGACAGTTTGTGTAAACGTCTGAATTTGAACAGATTTGACTTAAAAGAAATTCTCCCTTTAAAGAGATGCTTGGACACATAAATCATCCTGGTTGATCTGTCATCTGACTTTCAAACTGACCACAGAAATAAAAGCCAGTGTGTCTCATGCTGTGCATAAATACATCTCATTTCAGCTGTATAATAAAACAACCTTTTTGAGTGTTTTGAAATTAACACAAAATAAATTGAATCACAGCAAAAGTGCACACAAGCAGAGGAAGAAAGAAGGCTGCTTTTCTGAAACTGTGCAACTGGAAGTTGGATGAACACATTTAAAACCTTTATTAAAAATGTGGAATTTATTGCAGCTGAATAAACTCAACTTCAACCACAAGTTACAGGGATAGTGTCATGAAAAATCAACTTTTTAAACTTTACATCATGTTATAATGTTATTTCCTCATCAAAGTAATACCTGGAATGTTGCTTGGTTCTTTCATGAGAAATCCTTGAATCTCCATGGCAACTATTCAGGCAAAACACCTTGCTGGACCGAGCTCCACCTTCAAAGATGGAGCTCCTCCTTATAGCTGCAGCGTCCAAGCTTCTTCTCCTCCTTGTCATGGAGAAACCAGTGACTCGTCCTCTTGGCTCCTTCAGCAGCAATTAGCAAACACCTGGTGGAACTTGAGTATCTGCTGAGATCATTACAGGAACTACTTCAAGACCTGGATAAATGGTGTTAAAGTGCTAATAGAGGACAGATGACTTCCTGAACTTGGAGTTTCAGGGAAAAAAAACTGAGTCCCTCTGTCTTTTTAAAGAGACAAAGGCCCAATTTCAAGGTGTTAAATTACAAAGTGAAATTTCTAATAAGTCATATTTACATAGACAGCATTTTTTAACAACTGATGGAAACATAGTTACTGTATTGCTGAGTATAAGATCCCACTGTGCTTGGAAAACCCATTATTGCTGCCCCTTTTAGACACCAGCCTGCAGTGAGATAAGGTATAAATAAACTTTAAATTCCCCGTTTTCATTACTTAAGTGCTTTTGTTTGGTATAAATCATTCCTTTTCTTAAGGTGACATACGGTGTAACCCTTGTGGAATCCAGGGCAGCTCTCTATAGATTTATTGTTTTCAGAAGAAGAAGAAGAAAAAAAAGAGCTAATTGTAATAACAGCGGCTGCAGCACTTGGCAGAGCCTCCAGGGACTGTTGTTCAGTTTGAGCGTTTCTCTTTTACTGTTGTGTGTCTGTGTGGAAGCGAACGCAGCGTTGGGGTCGGTGTGCAGGGTCAGAATGCTGGCGAGGTACTTTCACCGACTTTCAGAGACTCACCAATCAATAACGGCTCTAAATGGGGACAGAAATACCTGCACACAGCACTTCACTCCCGCTGCTGGATCCTTTTTAAGAAAGGAAGCATTTTGCTGAATAGATTGTGTAGATGTTGCCCACACAGAACTGAGGGGAAGTGGATGGAGAATGCCACTGGAGGCCTTCCACAGGCTTAATAGGCAATTAGCCTGGAGAAAAAAAATAAAAAAATGTGATCATAAATGCACATCTAAAAAAAACCCACACACAAGCAATCCCTGTTGGAGGAAACAACTGCTGTTCTGGAAGGACCTCAGAAGTTAGTTACAGAGCTTTATGGAGAGTCGGGATTTCCACGGCTCAGCCTGGAGAATCTGTAAACAGGACCACTGAGGAAATGGCTTCCTGCTTTGCTTTGGAGAAATGAACATTTATGATCAGAAGAAAAAGAAGAACATTTAGTGTACAACACATTTATGCAATTTTCTGGGAAGTAGCCAGGCAAATACGAATGAGTGAAATGGAACAAAGTAAATGAGCAGCACCTACTAAGATTAATATTAATTCATGTAACTAGTATTTCTTATAAAAGAGCGATTCTTTGTCTAGGCTTTGGAGTTGAAAGATTGAAACTGTATTTCATTTATCTGATGTGTTTGCCTGTAACAAGGCGGTTCTTTGCGGTGCAGATGAATGTTGCGGCAGCAAAGGTTTATTCATCATTAGAACAAACCAAACATACAAGCTTTAAATAGTCTCAGCTGAATTAATCATCAAAGCTGGTGAAACCCCCTTCAATTCACAGGGAACTTCACCAATTCACAAATACATTTACTGAATACATTTACTTTTTATACATATTTTATGTTTTATCCTTACAGCAGAAGAACCTTAATGAAACACCACAAAAAAAACCTTCCCCCACTTCTCCATGGCCTCCCACAGAACCTATAAACGGCATCCGGACCCCCGGGGAAGTATTTGTCCAGACACCCTGGAGAGAAACCGACGGGTGAGTCATTCTGAGCACCTCCATATCACATTTGCATCCACACTTAACAGATTCCACCAAAAGAAAAAAAAAAAACAACCCAAAAACATTTACTTCAGTTTTACTAACCAGCAGTTATCCTCACCTCACTTCCCACTGAGGAGCAGCTGAGCAGAACCTGCATCAGAAACGCTCCATGCTAATTATTAAAATACTCAATAAATATTGTTAATTACTAGGTGTTAAATTACACCTAGTAATTTAACACCTAGTATTAAATTACTAAGTGTTAAATTAAATTAGCTGTGCCAAATAGCCAAATAAAGTACTGGTTGTGGGGCTAGTTTTAATAAAGTGCTCAAGTGAAAATAGCCCCATTAATGAAGAACTCTTCATTACACCACTCCTTTTGTTGATTTTGGTTTTTCCTGTTTTAGATGAATTTCATCTGGTTTATATTTTTACTCCAGAATACAGAAGACGGATGAGTGGGGAAAAGAAATAAAAATCCAGCTGTTTTTCACAGAATTCATCACATTTTCTCTTGGAATTCTGACTTTTGATCTCAAAAGATTAAAGTGAGAATCCTGAAGAAAAAAAGACAACATTTTGAGATTAAAATCAAAATTCTGAGCTTTTTTTTTTTTTTTTTTTCAGATTTAGAACAGTATGTTTCTTCCATAACACCAGCATGCACTTTTCAGTGTTTGTAAATTATAAAGAATCCAAAACAATAATGAAGATGGAAAAAGGGCAAAATATGAAATAAATAAATACATAAATAAATAAATAATCCAAGGGGAGTGAATACTTTTTTAAGGCGCTGCAGAGTTGAACTTTTTTTTTTTTGCTGACCTCAGCACTGGTACTTTAGCGCCCCCTGCTGGTGACGGCTGAACACCAGGATTAGTTTTGCCTTTCTGAACAGTTCCAAAAAAAAAAAAAAAAAAAAAAAGTTTTTCAGCAGTTGAATAAACTGTCCTCTCCGCTCTCCTGTTGGCGTCAGGAAGCTGCTCCATCCTGCTGCCTGGTTCTGGTTCTGGTTCTGCTCACTTTGGTTGCGCCTTCAGAGACTCGTCGAGGTTTATTCTGGGGACAAAGATCAGAAGTGTGTTGACCCGCAGCAAATTAACTCCGCATTTATGTGCGCGCGGGCGCGAGCGCGCGTGTGCGTCCCGGTGTGTGTGTGTGTGTGTGTGTGTGTGTGTGTGTGTGTGTGTGTGTGTGTGTGTGTGTGTGTGTGTGTGTGTGTGTGTGTGCGTGCGCGCGCGCGCTGCCTCCAGGGGATTTGCGTCCTTGCCTGCGGGGACGTGGACAGCTTGCGGATGGATTGATGGCGTGACGTCACCTCTCCCAGAGGGCAGGATTAAGTCAGGAGGGACAGAGACAGCGCTCCGGTAATCTCCCCGGTGATACATGGGGGAAGAGGACACGCTCGGAACCGTGGCTACCGAGTGACCCACCCGCCCCCACCCCGCCCGACCGGGCCCCCCCTCCTCAGGGAAAGCTCCCGGCATGCAGGGTCCACTGGAAGCTCCGCGGGAAGGCGACGCGCCCCCGGACAGGTGAGGGCAGCAGCAGGTAAGCGGCAGAGCCGCAGGGTGAGCTCGTTTGCGGAGGATTTACCTCGGATAGGTTTCACAAGCTGCGGCGATGGTCTGTCAACAACTGCTGCTGGTACTGCTCCTGGGTGTGTGTGTGTGTGGGGGGGAGGGGGGGGGTGCGTGTGTGTGTGTGTGTGTGTGTGTGTGTGTGTGTGTGTGCGTGTGTATGTGTGTGTGTGTGTGTGCGCCCGCTGCAGTGGGAAGATTGGGACATTTTTCTTTTTTTTTTTTTTTAGCAGAAATGTGTAATGAAATGAGCTTTTCAACAGCATTAATGTTCACCCATTCATGCAAACCGAACTGGTTCAAGTGTTTTAGTGCGTAAAGCTGACAGATTTATTGGGACCCCGAGAAATACAGACAAATATGTAACAAAGTCTTCAGATTCATCTAGAACAGCAGCTTAGACTCCAAGGTAAGAAATGATAGTTTGTAGTGCAACCACAGAAGAAGAAATGCTTGTGTTATGTTCAGTCGACTAGTTCTCATCCCTTTTATCTTTATGTTTTGAATTATGATTCTCCTCAAAGTCCCAGTGAGAAAATATGATCAATTTTCTGTCAGAATCTGCTGCCGTCCCAGACAGTCCTGCAGGCTTCAGCATCCAGAGACCCAACAGGAGGAACCGAGTCAGACAAACTCAGTGCTGTATCTGTATTTACATCAATTATTTGGTCATTATTATTATTCTTTTTTTCATTTTTGGCCAAAGTTATTAAGATCTCTTTTGGAGCCTCCACTTGCAGCTCCAGTTGCCTGCTGGTTGCAGACTCCTCCTCAAGTGAAGGCGGCCCACAGCATCACACAACCTCCACCGGGTTTAACGGGCAGCATCAGAATCGATCCACTTCCTTTAATACCAACTTGGACTGATTGATGAAAACATCCATTTCAGTCTCATCTAGTCTGAGTTCATATTTGTGGCTAAAGTTCTTGAAGTTATGAACGCCTTGCCGACTCCACATGTTCATGTTGGTGATGCTTGGAAAGAACATACTGTTTTTCTAGAGTCACATAGTTTATGTGGATACGGTCGTGTGGTTGTTATGAAGGCGTCAGTCAAATGAACCGGTACAAACAGTTCATTTAATAACAGTGGAAAAAATGACGATTTGATCAGAAATAAAGATTCATATGAAACAAACATATTGTCACCTTCCTAAGATAATGGCTGAAGTATTTTTTTATGTTAGTTTTTTGCCAAGTTTTTTTTGTGCCTAAATCTTATCTTTTGTTAAAAAATGAAGATTTTGGCAAAACAAAGAAGACAAAAAAAAAAAACACTTGGCAAAAATGACCATCATTCTTGCAGTGCTCGTTTGGTTTTTCATTAAAATGACAAAATTCAGAATGTGGGAATGTTGATCACTTTACTGCCATTTTGTCCTCCCTCTTTACACATCGGCACTCTTGGTTTTTTGTGCTTCTTCCATGACAATGAGGAGAAAAGGAGAGAATAAAAGACTGACTTCTCGCGCCGTGGCTACATTTCCTATATGCATCAGTCTGAGCATTTATGGTTTTGCTGTCACCTACTTGGCAGTTTCCTCTAAAGTACCAGAAAACCCGCAGGCAAATTTGCTGAGGTCCTGTTACTTTTACCGCTACCGGTTTTTAATTCACGCAAGCAGTCTTTAATTTGCGGGTCCGGGTCCAACACCCTGTAATAACCGGCGCGCGCTCGTTCTCCTGCTGCAGATGCGCAGAGATCAGAGAGGAAAGAGCGTCTGTTTCTGTATCCCACCTCTTTTTTTTCTTTGTTGCGTGAATTCAGCCACAGAAACTCTGAAAGAGAACAAAAGAAGTGAAAAGAAAGTTTTGAAAGCGTGCAGGTATGCAGTGGCGGCGGTATGTGCGTGCGTGTGCGTGTGTGCGTGGGTGTGAGTTTGTGTGTGTGTTTGTGTGAGGGCGGTGCGCTGACACAGCCTGAGAGAGACAGCAGAGGCTGAACCCCGGAGAGGGAGCGACATCAGTGCGGGGCAGGCTGGGAATTATGCGACGCGGATGCGTCCAGTCCTCGTGTCCGCGCAGCAGAGAGACACCGCGGCGCGTCTTTACGCTCAGAGGCCGCCTCGTCCTCACCGCCGTTCTGTCTCCTTTCTCCCGCTCCAGTCTCACCTGCGAAGCCGCGGCGGAGGACCGCGGAGCTCCTCGGCGCTGAGCGACTCACGGATGCTCCGGTCAGTCATGAAGACGCGCGGGGCGCAGTAACTCCTCGCCACCAGAGAGCCACGCGACCATCACCATGACCCTTTAAAGTCTCGCCGTCCATCTCCAAGCAGCAGAGGAGAGGAACAGAGAGGCCTTTTTTAAAATATATATATATTATTTCATTCTTTTGCTTCCTTCAGTCCGCAGATGGACCGAGTGCCCTTGGCACTGGCCGCTAAGATGCGCTGGATCACGCTGATGCTTGCGGGCTTTACTTTCTGGGGGAAACTTTGTATTTCAAACTGTTTCGACTACGAGGAGCCCGGATTTGATTATTATGAAGAGGAGAAAGTGGAAAGCATCGACTACAAGGACCCGTGCAAAGCCGGTGAGTCCATTTTCCAACTTTGATTCCGTTTTTTTTTTTAAAACGTTTCAGTGATGACATTGAATAATTATCCTCTGAGTGTGGGTACAGTGATCCGCTCACACATCTGGCTCCGATCAGGCACGTGTATGAGTGCATGAGCAATGACAGCCCGCGTGCGTCTGTGCGCTCGTGCCCAGATGATCCTGTTCAGGCAGTTTTTCGTGTGGCGGGATGACTCCTGCAGCCAGCGGATCCCGCTGCGGGGCCCCGCCGCGGATCAGCCTCGTGGCGCGCTGTTTGTGAGCCGCGCGCCGCTCTCAGATCAGATCAGAAGTCAAAGTCATGCTGCGTTCTGAGACGTGGTCGGGAAAAGCGGTTCCAGAGCGGCTCCAGCATGTGTGCAGATGAGAAACAGCTGGGATGAATCCATGGCAGCATCAGGCGCTGCTGTCCTCCTCACTTTAGCTCTTGAACAAATTACGCAAAAAATGAATTTAGCGGCATTTGGAGCAGCTTCGAGGAGGCTAAAGCGTGTTTGGTGGAAGAGGTTTGTGTGAAGATAAAATAATGAAGCCGTCTGCAGGTTCAGTTCATTTTCAATGGAACAGAGCTGCGTTGTTACAAAGGGAATTTTAAAGTTTCCACCGATCCACTTCTTCACTTCCAATACCGATACTGATTTCTGAAGTCCAGTATTGCCGATACAAATCAAATATAGAATGAAAAAAAAAAACACACGCAAAAACTGTGCTGAACTGACTTAAAGCGTTTGTTTTCTTACACACAGACATGTACTTAATTTTTTAAGTACATGTACACCGCACCTAAATACACCAATAGCTCCACAGGCTTGATCAAACCTGTAGAAACATCACAACTGTAACAACAAATGTAATGTCAAATAAATAATAAAGCATAATGTCACTCAGAGCAGAATTAGACTGGTTATGTCCTTATGGATCAGGCACATTGCCACCAGTACTTGACATAAAATTATGTTCAATATCTGCACTGATACAAATATTAAAATGAGATCAAAGCATCTAAATGGAGATTCTTATGCCAGATCATTTTACAACACGTAAAACAAATAAAAAGTGATTTTCTCCTTCAAACTGTATGCTAATAAAGTAACTCTTATCATATGAAAGCAACAAGAAATAATTACAAAAGGATGATTTACTTGTTAAAGGGGCAGTATTATGTAAAATTGACCTTTTTGAGCTTTAAATCATGTGATGATGTTATCCCCTCATCAAAAACACATCTGAAGTGTTGCCTTGATTCTTTCATGCACGTTTGAGAAATCCTCTAATCTCCCATGGCAACCATTGATGTGTAAAACACCTGGGTAAGCCTAACTCTGCCTTCTAGGACAAAGTTGCAGTTTCCAAGGCTCCTAGTTTCCACCTCACATAGCAGCCATCCCCCCTGAATTCCCCTACTCAGCTCCTTCAGACTAGCCAGCAGAAATTGGCGGAACTGCATCTGCTGGGTTCATTAGGAGCTACTTCTCAGTGAAATGCTGGTAAAAACTTTGTTAAAGGCTTAGTGAAAGAACCATGATAACGTCCTGCAGGCAAAGCTTCAGAAAGAGCAGGAGGTTTTAAAGAGACAGAGACCTAATTTTAAGGTGTTATATTTCAAAGTAAAAATTCTTTAAAGTCATTTTTGATATATAGCATTTTTTTTAAACAGTTGAAGATGATGTAGTTACTTGACTGTGGTATAAAATAGCACTGTGTTTTTCGCCTCCTTTAATAACAATAATTTGGGTGGTCTAAATCTTGAAAGGGTTCTTGTGAAAATGTGAATGTTTATGATCTGTTATGGGATAAAAGCTCAATTTGCAATGATTAAGACTTATTGTTGGGGAGGTCTTTTAAGTCATCATCATTTCTGATTCTCAGCAGAGGAACCCGAACGTCTCCTCACAGAAACTCAGGTTTTATGGCCAGTGATTGTCGTGTAAAGTTCCAGATTTATGTTTTTGTCCCTGTATGTGTGATTTAGTGGTTTAGTCATGTTTTCTGTGATGACACAAATATGAACTCCACCCTGAGTGCTGACCATCTGTGAGCTGATCCCCATGCATTCCCCTCATACCAAGTATACAGAGCTCACAGCCCTCCCTGTTTGTGTTTTGATGTGTAAATTACACAGATCTGTGTAGAAGGGATTTGTTCTCGCCGCTCCGTGGCTTTACGCTGCACTAAAAACATGCACTTTGTGTTGTGTGAGTGTGTTTGGACGGAAGCCCAGCAGGTTCACATGGGTTTGACTGCCAGAGCGAGTTCTGTAGGTTAAAATAACCGAGTGAAACGCAGAAAATGTACATGACATAAAGACATAAAGAATTTATTATTGTTAGTGTCTCGATTCACTGCAAAAAACTGAAAATAGCCAAAAAATTTCCTGGAGTTTAAAATTCTGCAGCTGTTTTGTGTGTGTTTTTAGGACATCGTGTGTGAGTGTTCATTAAGGCTGAGATACAGCAATTTTTTTTGATTCTGTTAGAGAAAAATTAAATTTGGCTTTCTTTCCTGCTCTCTAGGATTCAGATTTCTAGGATGAGACAAAATGTTTTGATTGACAAAATGTTTTTGTTTTTTTTGCAAACTGTTTATTCCATCACTCTAAGACCAGTAATTTATGTCTTAACATGCATTTCTGAACCCTACCTAAGTTCCAAAAAATAAATTGAAAATAAAACAAGACAAAACCCAAAAGCAATCATCGAAGTAAATTAGCGCCGTGGCAATACAGCTTTGGACAGTCGGTGAAAAATGGCAGCAGAAATCTATACATGTCTGCCTTTGATATTAACATCAAACTGTTTCATTTAGTTCTATCATGAGCTCAGCTGATGCTCAGTTCCACCAGGTGTTTGCTAATTGCTGCTGGCTAGTCTGAAGGAGCTGAGTGAGGAAGCGGTGGAGGAGATGCTCTGTGAGACGGAAGTATGGAAACTGCAGCTCCAGGGAGGAATTGCGCCTCGAAGGCAGTGCTAGATCCCACCAAGTATTTTGCATAGTTGAATGGTTGCCATGGGGATTAAAGGATTTCTCAAACATTCATGAATGAATCATGGCAACACTCCAGGTGTGTTTTTGTTGAGGGAATAACATTATTACATGAGGTGAAGCTGAAACAAAGTTGAATTTGCTTTACACCATCCCTTTAAGTTACTGTGCAGCCCTCTGTCCCTCTGAAAATAAACACATCTTAGTATTTTAACAATTTTATAATCTTGCAGATGGAAAATATAGTGAAACCTTCCTTCTAGCACACACGGAGAAGTGGGTTTCGGTGTTTTGTAGCTTTTTTTTCCGGGCGCAGCTTGGAAGACCTTTAAGCTCAACTCATTCCAGGCCTGACCCTGTGGCATCGTCGTCGGAGCGGTTGGTATTCCGCCTCCTGTTTTTGCTGGGAAAACACAGGGGGGGTTGTGGGGGCTTGTATTTGGCTGTCTGCTTATCTCCTCCGAGTCCCGCGCTGGCAGACAGGGGAACGCGCACTTCCACGTCCTTTGTGAAGCCATTTCCCCACGCGAGCACTCCAACCCCAGCTCGCCCGCGCGCTGATCCCTCGGGAAACTCCCTTTCCCATCCTGCCGCTCAGCTGGAGATGACACACACACGTGCACGCAAACACACACGCTTGCACGCGCACGTGCTCCTTCTTTTACTCAAGAGTCATTCATGCTTCCTTCCAAATCACTGTTCTCATAAAATGCTCACACACACTCGAGTGCAGGCTAAACAAACTTAAGTGTCCAAACTCTGAAAGCTGTTTCTTCAGGAGGGATCCAAGAAAACAAATACCTTTCCTCTCCCCTCCCAAAGACAACAGCAGTAATCACAGAAGGACACAGGTTTTCTGTGGGTTTTCATATTTTTTTGTGTGTGTATTAGAATTGGCTTACGGCTCTATGTTGCTGAGACAACAATTCTGGTTTTCCTGAACCGTTTAGTTTAATGTGCCTCTAGATAAGTGACATTGCCCAACTGATTTATGTTTGCTGTATAAAAATGTCCCTTTTCCACATGTCAGCACTTTATCTGCACCTGTTCAGGATCCAGTTTGAGGATTTGCAAGCACAAGTTCCTTCTGTCCACAAACTGCCCAGGCTTAATGTGGCACCATGCGTCTCTTCTGTTCTCCTTTGCACGTTGTCGTGCATGTTGCCTGGAAACATGAAGATGTATTTTAGTGTTGTGGTTTGAACGATTTCTCTCTTCTAGGAGTTACGAGTGATGATTTTTCCCGGTTTTGTTTTTGTCTTATGCATCAGAAAGAAAAGAGGAAAATCGACCTGGTACTACAGCGCTGGTGTCATTGTTTACTCTGGAATCACTTTTTCATTTTTTTTATTTTACACAATGATCACTCCACCATCCGAGGATGAACGTTTCATTATCTGTCCACAGTCATTGAATGCCCTCTGGTGGTCATCTAATTATTACCTGAAACAATTAGAAAATAAGGCCAATCTTGGAATCATAAACCTCTCCAAGGATTTGTCATGCTGAGTTGAGTGAATCCTCATCAATGCTGCATGTCTGCGTAGTATAGCATGAGCTGAAGATAGCATGCACTCTTGATTGGAGCTGCAGTTTTTAAGCCTCTGAGTTTCTGCTTCACAGAGCAGCCCTCCTCCACTCGGCTCCTTCAGACTAGCCAGTAGCAATTAGCAAACACCTGGTGGAACTGTGCATCTGCTGAGCTCTTTATAGCAACGCTAGTAACAATGTTGTTAAAGGGTTAATAGAGGAGCCATGTTACGATGACTTCCTGAAAGCGGAGTTTCAGAAAGAGCAGAAGGTTTTAAAGAGACAGCGGCCCAATTTCAAATTACAGAAGGTAACTTGACTGTGATTTAAAACGGCATTTTGTGCCTGCAGAATCCATAATGAATGTTGCAAATTGCAGTGCAAATTATGGAATGATTAAAAAAAAAAAGACAAAATTTGTAACCTGCATCAAATAGCATCATCTTTGATTCAAATTCTTTTATTCGCTTTTGTTCACAACTTCATTCAAATCTACCTCCTCTACTAAAAAACCCGCAGCACTACTTTACCTTTATGGTCAAGTTTTTGCTACATTTCGTGTCTGAACATACCGTAAACAAAGTTTCCACCAACAAGCTTTTATGGTTTATAATCCATAAGAAGAAAAAAGATTGGAACGTATGAAAGATAAAATTTATAGGTCAGGCCTCAATGAAAAGTGGAAATTCACATCAGCATGGAAGAACCAATATTGTTGTCTTCATAAATCTCATGGAGGAAAACAGAAAACGAACTACAATATGATACAACAGTATTTGAGAGTTCAACAATCCTCACAGCTGAATGTGAGAAGCATCTGCCCCAGATGTGGATGCAGCTGAATTAAGGCAACTGAGAATCTGAGTTTTTCTTTATGTCTCCAGGCTGATGTACACTGTAGCTGTTCATGTAATCATACACAGATTGTGTGTGTGTGTGTGTGTGTGTGTGTGCGTGCGTGGGTGCGTGTGTGTGTGTGTGTGTGTGTGTGTGTGTGTGTGCGTGTGTGAGATGGAGTCTTGTTAAACTGTCCCATTGCTTGCATTATGATTTAGCTCTTTATTTTGTCAGCGAATGTCTCAGAAAAACAACAGCAAGCTGGAGTTTAACTTCTTGTTTATTGGGTTTCCACAGTTTTTAATTGTTAACAGTGTCTCACAGTTCAAGACTTTTGTTCCTCATTGCAACAAACTACTCTGAGTCACCAGAAGATGCATTTATGTTTCTATCTCTTCAGTCTGTCTGGTACAGTTCAGATTTTTTTTAAAGAACTTTTTTCCTTCTTTTCTGCACGTATTAAAGTGGATTTACAGAGACAGTTTCAGATGTCTTTTTCTTGCTCGTCTGTTTCTTTTAGCTCTTGTTCTCTCATAAAATGGAGCTCCACAGTTGTGGAATAGCTTAAAATTTTCATCACCTCCTCGTCTGTTTGCCCCAGTTTTTGTGCCTGTTCATGCGCAGCGCTCTGAAATGGCACAATTCCCTTTCTTCAGTGCCAAAAAGAAAATTTCAAAAATTCGCTTACATTTTACAGTTTGATTATATAACGTGCCAGCAAACTGTGGCTACTGTTCCCTGCTTCCGCTCTTCCACAGTAGTGAGGAAGCTGCAGCAATGTGTGCGCTGCGCTCTTTAATGTGTGTGTCTGTAAGAGAGCAACTGGTCTCACTCATGTTATATTAAACAGGATTTTCCCGGGCTGCTGCTGCTGCCGCTGAGCTTCCCAAGCCTTCCTCAGGATTCCCGCTCCAGCACCGACGTGGCGGGATCTGACTGTTTGTTCTGGAGCGGGAATCGTTCCGGCGCCGGTGAAGCCATGAGTCAGCACTGCCGGCGTTCTGCCCACCTGCCACGCATTGCTCAATTATTAAAGAGGTTGGGCACTTTTGTCACCTCGCCATTTCTGCTGGTATTTATAGCAGCAGAAAATCATTCACCTAAATCCCTCAGAGGCGAAGGAAAACCCGCTTTCTCTGCACAGTGAAACTCATTTTTACCTGGACTGTCAAAGTAACGCAGCTTCATGTGAGGAAGATATTTATTTATATATATAAAAAATGATTTTGTGCATTTATTATCATCTTCTTTGGCCTTCTCGTGCCTCTTATGTGTTTATGGAGTGATTATTCTGGACCGGTTTTAATCCAGATGAATACAAACCAGAATATGTTGCATGTCTATGAACAGACCGCAGTCTCCACATGCCTCAGTCATTTCAGGTTTAACTGATTCTTTCATGCATGTTCGGGAAATCCTTTAATCTCCCGTGGCAACCATTCAGATATGCTGAGTGTTTGGGTGGAACTAGCTCTGCCTTCGAAACACAGCTCCTCCTCACCTGAGCTGCAGTTTCCAAACCTCCACCTCACAGAGCAGCCCCTCCACCATCACTTCCCCACTCAGCTCCTTCAGACTACCCAGCAGCAATTAGCAAACTCCTGGTGGAACTGCACATCTGCTGACCTCATTATATTAGCTACTTCTCAGTGCAACGCTGTTAAAAACATTGTTAAAGGGTTAATAGAGGAGCCATGTTGTGATGACTTCATGAGGTTTCAGAAAGAGCAGTGACTGAAGAGACAACAGCCCAATTTCAAGGAACTAAATTAAAATTCTTTTAAGTCATATTTGATGTTAATAGCATTTTTATAACAACAGAAGGTTGCATAGTTACCTGATTGTGCTATAACATGGTGATATGTTCCTAGAAAATACATAATACTTTCCCTGTAAGGAGGTTTTGTCTGTTAGTTGTTTGATAAAAATGATTCCACATGGCACTCGTCCTTTCAGACCACAACATGAGATGAACAGTTTATAATGAAACAAAAGTTCAGTCTCTTTCATTTCTTCTCCTGATCACAGTGACTTAAGTAGATCAGCTTCAACTTTAGAGTTGCAGTTGCTGTTGCCCATCAATCTGGGAAGTGCTATATAGACATTTTCAGACAAAATGAAAATGCATCTTTCTGAAGTAAGAAAGAGTTTTCACAAGAGGAAAATATGAAACAGAGGTGTTAATATTAGAAATAATGAACATCCCAGGAAAATCACCCTAAAGTCTGTGCAATGTTCAGATAAGATCTAGCAGACCTGAAATCTCCATCTGACAAGCTGCTGCCTTCAGGCAACATGTCACATTTAATGGCCAATCAGAACCAGAACAGTGATTCATTCTTTTTGTCAGTTTTGGAGATTAACGTCAGTTAAGTGTTTAATGGTTAATGACGGTTTTTAACGGTTTGTGAAAACATCGAGTTTGGGTCACTTCGTGTTGCATTGATGTCAGAGTCCTGCTGACTCTTCATCCCAATATTCTGACTTACAGAAAAATAAGACGGTGTGAAAGTTTACGCTGAGTGAAAGTTCAGGTTTCGTGACTCGAAACAAAAACATAAACAACTTTTATTCCGGAAGCAAACCTTTCCACCAGTTTAACAACATAGCCTCGCCTGTTGGGCTTAATTCTATTTCCTCATTTATCCACTTGTACATAGTGTGACTATTACTCACACCCCGACTATGAAGCCCATAATAATATCATGTCAATCCAATTAAAATCATCTGGTGTTTTGAACCAGAAGGACTATACCAGCCTTTGTGGCAGTGGTCTCCTTCACATTGCAGGAAATTAATTCAAGAGTTACACCAGTACTCTGTGTTTTTCTTATTGTTTTTTCTGTTTCTGGGTCTAAATATGAATATTATGGGATGTTCTCATTGTGCTAATGAGCTAATCTTTGTGTAACTGCTATGCTTGCATTAAGTTTGATGCAGTTTATCATGATAACTTGCAGTGAACAATATCTGACATGACAATGGAGTTTAGATCATTCCCATGTGTATTTTTACTTTACCAACACGCCTGAAGCATGGCGATAAAAACTTTGGGCCTCTGGCTGCTGGGCGGAATCTATTGTCCTTTTAATGTGGCTAAAGGTGAATTTTCTGGTTATTATTCCATCCTAAGTAGTGCCATTGTTTTTATTGTATTTTATTTTATTTTATTAAGAAAAAAAAAACATTTGCATTTGATAGATAATTACTACTTTTCAGTAGTGCTTCCATCCAAAACGCACAAATTATTGATTTTGAAAAACAGCTACTTTAGGAAATTTGTTGTCAGTTTTAAAGAGCCACAATTTTATTTTGGCTTTAAGTTTAACAATTAAGAAAAACACAAAACCTTTGGAATAGAATATATATATTGAAATGTGTGGAAAATGATGTAAAACCACCCCCAAAACGCACATAATGACATGAAAAGTGACATGAAAAATATATACCAACGTTCTTACTATGTTGTGGAAATTCAGGGGAATTCAGTAAAATTAATCTATAAAAAATGTAATCATTTACTCTATTAGAATCTTCATCAGTCTCTTTATCAGAATCAACTAAGAAGCAGCCACAAACAAAACACAAAAAGTTAGAGTTAAAGCAACAAGCTATTAAAATCAGATGCATGTCATCAAATCAGTCTGAAAACCTTTAGTTTGGAGGTAAAATGACTTGATGAGATAAATTCAGTCAATTCCAAGTTTCTGTTGCAGGTTCCAGAATATGAGATCAGATAGAAGCTTTTTACCAAATTCAGTCCCAGCAAACGAGACAGGAGGAAACAGTAAGTTCTTTCTTTTGCCGTTCAAAATGAAGTCCAAGTAATGCCTCATAAATAAAAGTTAACTAATGGAAATTCCTGTATTTTATATGTATATCTATTTTTCCTTATCTTATGAGCCAAATTTATTTGGCATATATTTGTACTTTTTCCATTTATGATCCAGTGCGTGTTTGCAAACAGACTGTTTGAATCTGAATGTGGTAACACTGCATCGGACTGAATCATGGTGATCTGACTGAATTGGGTTGTGCTTTAGGGTTAAGTGGGACCTGCATGTCTTGAAAAACAGCCTGAGCATCATTTGTGGAGATGTGGCGGCTTTGAACCTAACTGGGTTTATGAAAACCACCTCCAGGTGGAGAAGTCGACTTCCCGTGGAAAAGTTAAGTCACATTCAGTCTACCTCCACAATATCTGAGCTGTTTCTTTGCTCTCCACATATCTGTGGCATTGGGCGCTCGCACTGCTTCCTCCCTGTGAACGTTTAGTGTTGGGTTAAACTTAACCAGGACGTCTTGCACAAACTACCTCAAAGTGCTGTGGAGCAGTGGGATCGTTTTTAATCTCGCTTTGATTGACGTTTCTGTTTCTGTTATCCCAAACTTTGGCGACCGCGTGTTTAAACCCGAACACCCGTGACAGGCACACCAAGGAAAACAGTGACTGCTTTGACTGACTCAAGCTCTTAACAGGGAAAACATCTGAGATGTGGGTGGTTCATTGAGCTCTAGTTTTAAAAATTGAAGTCACATAAAGTCATTTGATGTTCGCTCAGATCCTTTATTTGGAGGCTATTTTCTGTTCTGTGCAAAACTTTAAATCTAAGCCAACCACAGTCTCTGTTCATAATGAACCCTGCCTTTTTTACAGCCTAATTACCATTTGATGGGAATAAGAGTTTCTTGGGAGGAGCGACAACCTCGAGGCCCTTTCAGCTGGAAAACATGCCGGAGCATTCAAATTTTGAGACCCTAAACTTCTTCCCCTCATTACCACCACCACTTCCACAGTCATGGTACATTATTAAGCCGCGACTGCAGCACCTGACGCTGCCCTACAGAGTTAACATGGATCAGAACGATTCATTTTGGAGAAAATCCTCAACAGAGGCCCAGATAATCCCTCTTTGAATTTACAGTACGCTCCCAGCTGGAGTTGTACACAATATGAGAAATTCCAAGTGTCAGAGCACGTCCATGAGTACCTGGCGCCGCACGTGCACACTCACATTCGCCCACCTGCAGTGTGACCTCATATCTGCTTAATGAGGAGCTCGGCTCGGCAGGACTATGTAATCTTTAAGTGTGTGTGTGTGTTTGTGTGAGATGCTTCCCGGTGTGTCCGACATGAGGGTAAACTTTTACAATTACTGTCATGATGTAGACGTTTAAAAATGTTTCTCTGGGATCGTTTGGATTAGTGTTAAAGCATTAGAAATTAACACTCAGGTGAGTAACAGCTGAGAAGATCATGTATAAATAATGCCAAAAAGCACCAGTGTGCCAGTCTGGTGATTCAGCGTTGGGGATACTGGTACCATTTTGTCTGGTGGCAGCAGTTTTAAAAGTTCACATTTGAGGGTTTGCGGAGCCTGACATGTTCAGAACTTGGGCCCAGTTCAGGTTCCCAGTGGTGTTCATCAACACGATGAGTTCATCAGAGGTCTGGACCTCCAGGACTGTAATGCGCTGACCCTCTGTAATCGACAGGCTGTTGAACCGATGGGGTTTGTGCTCTGGAATTTATCGTCTCGTCTTTCTCGTGATGTTTTGAGTAACAGGTTGTTGTGGCTGTTGGATTTCTTCCCTCTACAATGACTTGCATTTCACTACTGTGGGTCTTCTGTGAATGATCTGATCAGGTTTTCCGCATGCGAGTCTAAAGGGCAAAGGGCAGAGCACGTGACCTTGTGGTGTCCCAGTGCTCAAAGTGGGGACCCTGCACAGACTACTCCTGCTGTGGTGGGGCCTTCAGACAGTTAGACAGAGTGAAAACATCTCCAGCTCAGCTTTAAAGGGACAGTATTAAGTATTTTCCAGCCACAGAGTGTCATTTTACCACAATCAGGTAGCCATGTTAACTTCAGTTGTTAAAAATGCTCTGTGAGGCAGAAGTTCAGAAACTTGGAAAGTGCAGGAGCTATATCTCGAAGGCGGAGCTAGGACCACCCAGGTGTTTTGCACAGCTGAATGGTTGCCATGGGAGATTAAAGGATTTCTCAAACATTCATGAAAGAGTCAAGGCAACATGTGCACCATGTTTCTGATGAGGGAATAACATAACTTCATGTCAAGCTCAATAAAAGTTTATTTTACATAACAGTGCTCCTTTTAGAACTCAGTGGAGCATTATTTTTCTCTACAGTATCATTGTGTTTCCCATAAGATGCTAACGTCGATGCATTTATTCAAAGGTAGATCACATTTAAGAGTCAATATGACAGAAACACAAATGACAGGTTCACTTTTGAAAGATATACAGTAAAATTTTAAAAACTTTGTAATTTTACCATTTAACAGAATAAATATGTCTCATTATTTGATTGATCCCAAAGGGAAACTAAACTAACTGGTCTGAAAACTGTTCTGCAAGTTGGAGCTGTTTCCTCAGTTTGTGTTTGGTGCATTACTGCATTAGACTTTGTGTATGTGGGTGTGCGGGCGTGTGTGTGTGTGTGTGTGTGTGTGTGCGTGTGTGTGTGTGTGTGTGTGTTTGCTGCAATGCCTCTCCTGAAGGGCAAACAGTAAGGCCCCGGTCAGCATGATGCAGGTCTCCTGGGAGAGTCCTGCCGTTTTTTTTTTACATCGATTCTGTTCCTCCTGCCTCTTACGAGCAGTGCAGTCCTAACTAACCCCTCCTCACCCCAGGCTTGACTTTGGACTATTTATGGCATCCCTGTGGACTAACAAGACCCCAATCGATGAGCCAAAATTACTATCACAGAGCACGCTCTCTCCTCTCTGTTTGCATATCTGCTTATGTCAGCTCTCTTTTTCTGGGAAGCCTTTAATCATTGTAGTTCCCTTTGTTAGGCTGAAATTATGTATGAAAAAAATACATATTTAACTTTGTTACTGTAACAAAGGCTTCATACATTTAGAAACAAACTCAGTGTAAAAATGGTTTGTAATGCAGCGGCAAGACAACCCATCATACATAAAATAAACCGCATGTTGTTAAATAGGTGCTTCTTTTGTGTTTGTGGAGTTTTGTCATTTTTATGGGTTTTATTTTTGCGTAACAGGAATATTGCTGTGGCAGGAGACACATTAGAGGGAGTGTTAGCTGAAATTGTGACACCACGGCTACAGCTTAGTGTAATAAATGACAAATGAAACAGGACCATAAAACACAAGTACTTATATAAAGTGGCGCACCCACATTAACCCTCTCAGTTCTTAAGTGGCAAAAAATGTCTTAAATTAAGTTTTTAAAAGATCTTACATAACTACAGTTTCTAGGCTTTTTATTGCATTATTTATTTTTGAATTATTTTTATGTAATTGTGGTGATTTCATTTGCTGAAATCATCTTTAAGACGTTTTCAGTTCTGATTTATTTGCTCCATGTGATGCCAGACTTTATATATCAAATTTATCACATCTTGCTAATTCAGTAATAAAAAGTGAATCGAAAACATCCAAAAAGTGAGTTTGCTCACAAATCCATGCTTTAAAAGTCGAAGGGGTTGTTTCTAGCCATTCTTATGAAGTGTCTGAATTTATCTAAGTTAGCTTCAGTAAGTTCAAGATGTTCTAAACCAGGGATGTTCAAATTGTGGTGCAGGGGCCCTTTGCGGCCCTTTGGAGGATTTTCTTTGATTGCTCGTCGGTCCACATTCAAAAATCTTGCAAGTTTGCAATTAAGTAGAGATTTTCACTGACAAACAAAATGTTAAAACAATAGAAAGTATTTCTTTTCAACTGACAATGAGTTGTTTTTTTTTTTTTATAAAATAAATTATGTAAAGTTCAGATGACATAATTTACACATGAAGCAGTACAAAAAAAATGTAAAAAATATTTACCTGTCATTTAAAACAACTATTCAAGACTGTTTATATTTTGGATTGATAATGATCTTTGCCTTATTAAAATATCATCTATTTATTATGTTACTGAAGCAATACAGGCAGTAAATGTCTTAAGGAAGAAATCTGTTCAGTTTTAATTTTTAAAAATGTGGCCTTCATGTTGACATTTTTGGCCCTAATGGCAAAACGCTGTTCTGAACTATGCACAAAATCAAGTAAACTCAGCTACAGTTATATTTTGATTTTCCCTAATTTGTCACAGGGGAAGCTTGAGACGCACTTAGTCCATAAGACCTTTGATAAAATAAATGTTATGATCAGTTATGTTGCACAACAAAAAGGAAAATCCTCTTTAAATCGTCCTTGATCTGTAGCGTCTGGGCAAAACAGTTTACAGTATTTTGTAAATCAGTGCTTTGCTCCTGTCTCCTTCAGTACAATGGACTGTAATGAACACAATAGTCTCGTCTTGTCCCCCATTTCCTTCAATAGCTACCCTGATTAAGCAAATGACAAGCCTCTCCTCGGCTATTGTTAATGTATTAGTGTCTTTAATCCCCATGGAGAGCAATAATTAAGCTCAGATAGTCATCGAGAGATGGTTATCTGTTAGGCATTCACAACAATGTCGTCCATATGAACTGGTGCAAATACAGAGAAACCAGCTGGATGAACAAGAGAGAAAAATCTTACTTGTTTGACAGAATCAAATCTAACAACTGCAATCTCTGTTCCCACAGAAAAACTAGTTAGTAAAATGTATGACTTATGATCACATGACATTTAACACAACTTCTGTTTATTCTAAAGGTCCTTTTTCCTTTTTTGTTTCCTGCTCAGTTAAAGCAGCTTTGGAATTTTTAGGAATATGAAGATCATTTTACTTTCCAAGTAAGCTCATTCATGCCAAAATGTAATTTGATTCCATACTTCTTTTGATACAACCCATTGTCTCTAAGTATGGTCTATAAAGACGTCATTCATGCAAGAACATTCACAACAGAACTAAAATCCACATCTCAGTTCGGTTGACTTGAACTCTGGCGTGATTTGAAAGTATATGTGAATGCCAAGTGGACCAGACGCAAACTATGCTCCGAGGCATTCTGGGTAAATACAACCGAAACAATCACACTAGTGTAGCGCTAGCAGGAGAAATGGCTCGGATTCGTACAACCACTAAAATCTGACGGCACTCCATTTTTGTTTACATTTTGCAAAGAGTGAAGTCACATTTGATGTCTTCTTCTGATGCTTCTGTGTCGTTTCCTTCTGTGGGCCTTGAGGAGGGGAACAGGTTCTTCATTTTGTTTGGATCGTTTGACACAGTGCACCAGCTGCAAATGTTACAAATTTAGCAATTTTGGTCTCAAATCACACACAGTCTATTAGACTACCAGGTGTGGAAACACCCTTAGAATGAAATTGCTTTACAGTTTCATTCTTGACAATGATCCAAAAATGTTGGGACTCTATGATTTTAGGAGTTCCTCCTCTTATCCTGATTACTTAAAATGTCTTTTGGAAAAAACGTGCTTGTCTTTTTGTTGTAATTCAGATTTAGAGTAAGCCAGATTGGGTTTTTACTTGTCACTATCTATAAAAAAGGCTGGGCCTACAGTTCAAGTAGAGCATAATCCAGGGTCCTACAAATTCAGTGGTAGAGGGCCGGTGTCCCCTCTAGATGTGTGCCTTGTCCAACACACCTGGGTGAAATGGTTAAATCCCCTCCTCCATGCATGAAGTTCTTCAGAATTCAGCCCGTTATTTAACTCAGGTGAGTTGAAGCAGAGGCATGTCTAAAGTTGCAGGATGGGGCCCTCCAGGCCCGGCGCTGAAGATCCCTGGTGTAATAGTTAACAGGCAAATCTCAAGATACCAAACAGCTGAACTCATGACTTGTTGTGGCAAGACATTTTCCAACCAATCTCTTTCTTGTCCAATTTTGGTGAGCTGGTGTGAATTGTAGCCTCATTTTTCGGTTCTTAGCTGACAGGCGTTCCACTTGATGTGGTCTCTATTTGCTTCAAGGTTTGATGTGTCATATGCTCAGAGACGGTGTTCTGCATTCCTTGGTTTCAGTGAGTTGTTGTTTGAGCCGCTGTTGCCTGTTTGCAATGTCGTACCAGTCTGCCTGTTCTCCTTTATCCTCTGATGTCGTTCTTCCACTCAACTTCCACTGACTGGATCTGCTTCTTCTTTGGGCCACAGTCAAAATCACTTAGTTTGAAGTTCAGCGAGTCATTTTCAACACATATATATCATAATGATCTTTTATACCAAATAATAATTCAATAAACCTTTAACTTGTTTTTCAAATCTCAGATCTTATCAGGTGTTATATCAAGTCATTTGACTCCAACATTATCAGCAAGGCAGAAATCCTTCTTGGAGTTGAACAGAGCCAGTAGAAGAAGGTTTATGGATCTGCTGTGATTGTTTCCTGGAGTAACTTCCACTGGCTGCTGTTCCCAGGCCAGAGCAGGTGGAAGAGCTTCCAGCATAAAGTCGGATCATTTTGGATTAATGATGTCTTCGTAAAGCATCTGAATCCTTGCGTAAGAGTTGTTTATTTGACTAAATTAACTGCATTTATTTCCACTTGTACTGCAGGTGCAGACACAAGCACCAAATGAGCTTCTCCTGAAGTCTGTAAAAAAAAAAGTCAAATTTATACAAAATCCTAAAAGTTATGGAGGCGCTGGTAACATGTTTTATGGCCTTTAAACCAGTTAATAAGCTCGTGCATGAACCAGTATCTCCACAACCATGTCCAATCTATTCACTACTCAAACAGTAAAAGCTGCTGTGTTTTTGATGGGTTAAAAAAAAAACCTGTTTATTTACGACTATAAAGGGAGAATAGAACTGTCTGACTGAAAGTTACAGCTGTGAAAACACAAAGCAGTTAAACTATTACTTATGTCTCTTTGTGAGCCTTTTGGTGCATGGCTGTATCTCAAATCTGCAATAAAAATGTCTAACATGACATATTTATTCTATAGTAAATGATTTTAGGCCTTTTGATTTAGAGTGTGGGTTATTGATGGTGGTGAATGGAAGGTGAAACTGTCAAACATGTGCAGTTCTGAAGCTTCACATGCAACATTTGTTCTTGGTTCCTGGAGTTCTTATTCTTTATAAACCATCAGCTCCAAGGCATCAGTGGGGTTTGACTTCCCATCATCAGAGGACAGGCAAGGGGACAGTACTGTGTATTTTCCAGGCCATTTTATTGCAAAATCAAGGAATTATATTACATTATAAAAATGCTGTGTGTATCAAACATGACTCCATAGAAATTTGACTTTGTAATTTAACGCCTTATATTGGGTCTCCGTCTCTTTAAGAAGGAGCATATATATATATATATACACACACAGAGAGAGAGAGAGAGAGAGAGAGAGAGGGATCCTCTTGTTTTTCTCTCTTTTCTTCTGCTGATGGGTTCTATTGTTCTTTAAGCCTGAGGCCTGAGATAACCATGGTAGAAGGTTTATTTTGTGACCTATGAGCCATTTCTGTGTTGTTCCCTCCACATGTTTTAGATCATTATCAAGTAATTACCCATTGTAATTAATTACTCCCCCCCCCCCAAAAGACAGAGCCGCAGCTCCTCCTCCATGCTTAACAATGGGAATGAGATGCTTCTGTAGATATTTATCCCTCGCTACACACCAGACCTGCCTGGAGTGTTTGTTAATGAAAAACTCAAAGTCTCCTCTGACAACTCCTAGAAAAAAACCCTCACAGCGTTTAGAAAACTCAACACATATCTGGACTGAGAAGGCTTATTTTTTGACATGTTTAGCATGCAGATGAAGTTTACGACGCTAAAATATAACTTTTTGCTGAAGTTCTCAAACAGTGATGCCCCTCCCCCCTCGGTTTATCATCCTCTTTGGTGTGTGTGGCGACAAGCTGAACAGGGTTCTTGTTCAGTCTGTTGACCAGTGGCTGATTGAAACCTTGCCTCCGTGTCACCTGTGATTTTTCTAAGATCTTTTTTTTTTTTTTTTAACACAAGGCTTTTCTCAGCTGAGTAAAATCTCGAGTGAAACGTTCCCCTGAATTCCATTTTTATGAATGATTTTTCACACCTGTTAAGATAAGGCCACTGAGCATAGCATTAACCTGCACTTTACCCGTTGATATGAACTGTTGATTAGTCCAAGATTTCTTCAGCTACATCCTGCTCTAAGGAAATCTGTTCACATCCTGTGCGAGAAATGAATTCTGTGAATTATAACTTTGAACGTGAGCCTGCGTGGCGCACATTCAAAGTTATGTCAGAAGTCGACTGTGGAGACGGGAAACAGGTAGAGAGAATTAGGAAGGCAGGATGGAGGTTTTTATGGGTCATTAATTAGAGCAGCTTTGCAGAAAGGTCCTACACATGACCTGATATCAGACCACTGTAAGACCACCGACCTGGTGGCTCAGTGTGTGCATTTTTGTGTGGTGTGTAAGTAAGCAGTGCTAAGCTGTTCTAAGCTCCAGCTGATGTGAAACACAAGGTTCTCAATGTGCATAAGAAAGTTTAAAGTGAGAGCCTATGCTGCTGCATGATAAGGTTTCTGAAAGTCAGCAAGTTGTTGGACTTCAAGGCATCATTACAGTCACAGGCAGTGGCCAAAAGATAGAGCACCTCATTTTGAAATCAATTAATTTTAGTTTGTAGGGTTTCATAGAATTTATTATGATTAGAAATTAGAACCGAAATCAGATGGTGGCGGCATATTTATTCACTTCACCACACAGAACCTCTGGTACTATTCAAAATGATGGATCAGCAAAAATCATTTACTGTAGCAAAAAATAAATAAATAAAAAAATCAAACAAAAACACAAAACAGAAAGCCATTTTATTAAGAGCTGAATATTCAGAATTTGTAAAGTCTGCCTGAAACACTGTTTTTTTCTCAGACCTGGAAGAAAAAACATAAAATAATTCAATAGACCGGAAAAAACGTGACTTTATGGCATTTTTTTCTTTAAGAATGAAAATATAAACGCTTCAGCATGTGGGTCTGCTGCAGATCTTTGCTGCAGGTTTCCCCTCTTCTCTTTCTGCCTGTTTTCTTAACTTTAACTGAGATTTCAAGAAAGGCCACCAACACTTCTAAATCTGGCTTGATCAATGGCAGGCAGAGGTAAAAAGCTCAAATGAGTGAAATGGAGCAACTTTGCTGTTCAGCCTTCCTGTTGTCTGCTGAATGTCTTGCTCTCTCTCACATTGTCTGAAAAATACATTTAAATTTTCAATCTAAATCATTTGATAGAAAATTCAGCTTGAGAACCTGTAATATATAGGCACACTGCTACTTCACACCCCTTAGAAAGGATATAAGCAGGATAGCTTTTAGCCAGTAGTGTTAAGATGGTTGCATGTTGCAATGCATATGAATGTATGGATGTGTATGCTTAGAAATATGTAAACCCAGATAAAATGGAAAATTAATTAACCTGTTTATTTTTATTTTTTGATTTGATTTATTAATGAGGGTCCATCTGAAAATATTGTATGAGTTTATAGGGAAGGAGTTCATAAGTTTCTTCCTACTCCTTTTCGAGCATTTTAAGATTATTGTGGTATAAAAATATGTGGGGTTTTTTTGTATTCCTTGTTCTTGTTCATGATTTTAGAATACTATCATATTTGAAATCAATAACTAAAATAAAATAAAATAAATAAATAGATATTGGGTAACATGTGCTTGAAGTAATTAAATAATCAGCTACAGTCATTTCTAGAGGCAGTTTTTGGAGATTTTAGCCTGGATGATAAATTTTTTCTACTTTTACTTGAGTAAAGGCAGTCAGGCAGGTCTGCTTGTGCCTGAGTATAATTTTTTAATATCTGTACCCACCTCTGCATGTCATCTGTGAACATTACTATTAGCTTGTGTCCCATCAGGCAGTCATGTTTATGTATCTTCTTTAGGAGGCAGCAGTTTGACCGACACAGATCAGATCACATTACAGACTAATTCCTTAAATAAAGGGTCTACTCCAGGAGTCGTGTGGACTGCTTTCCCTTATGTGGGACAGTTTCTGTTTCCTAGATCCTGGTGAACTGAGGCACATTGTATTAATCTAATCAAAGGAATTTAGACCTTCTCACAATAAGTGTTAGTAGGTCAATCTAGGTCAGATCGAATAAATCCAAGCCTGAACAACCTTAAGAATCTTAAGGCCAGGCAAATCTTAATCCATTCTCAGAAATTCACGTGTTGGCTATTATTATTAAGTGAGTCAGCTTTTTCACAGCAACATTGTTTTCAACTAAATAACTATAGATTGTTTACAACAGGCACTTGATAAAACAGAAGATGGCTGTGGCTCTTTGTTGACCGGCAGAAATCAGCACCGACTCTCCGGCCCGGCAAAGACAAGTGGTCAGAGAAAATGACCTGATGAAGCATCTTAGTAATAATACGATTTCTAAGATAAATAGAAGCAGGAAACAAATACTAATAGCAGTAATTGAAGTCATTTCATATTTCCCAGTCTCTTTTCAAATGAGCTTCTTCAAAAACAAGTGACTCTTTAAGAACATTTATTATCCCATAAAACTGGAGTCCCTAAGACACAGCAATTCAACTGAACATCTAGGTGACAATTACACAATACCAACAACCTTTTCTGCTTTACCACAATCACCCATTCAATCCCCACATCAACAGCTCACCCAGTCTAGCCACTGGAGAAGCCTATAAGAAACTTCAGAGAAGGTGAATGAAAATGAACTACATGGAACATTAAAGCTATAGATAAGGTGCCCTTGACAAAGCATCTGTCACAGTATTATCCGAGCCTCTAATAAGGCGGATATCCAGGCAACAAGGTTGCAAAAACAACATCCATTGCCTTAGTCTGTGGTTTGGACTCTGTAATGAATGAAAAAATGTTAGGGGGTTGTGATCGGTATAGATCACCAGGGGAACACTGCCAGAATCAAAGTATATTTCAAAATGCTGTAAAACTCAAATTAATGTCAATGTCTCTTTTTCAATGACAGAATAATTCACCTGAAAATGATTGAATTTTTTCGAGTAGAAACTCACAGGTCGCTCAACCCCATCATCATGTTGCTGAAATAAAACAGCACCTACATCACTCGCATCCACATGCAGGCCAAAAGGATGATCCAGTCGTGCAGCTGCAAGAACAGGGGAAGACTACCATTCACTGAACTCCTGAACTGCACAGCATTCTGGGACATGTAGGCAGAGGAAAGGCCTTAGATACTCAAACTCTCACAGCGAGCTAAGCATCCACTTACTCACTTGCTCTTTTGGTTACTTAGCAACAACATGTTGAGTAATCGTGCAGCAGCAGTTCCAGGTTTCACCACCATGCCTTATAACTGATAATAAAAAAAAAACAAAGCAAATAACAAACAATGGCGTGAAGGGAGAGGAGAAAATAAAAACTACTTCAAACAGAACTGGTCACATCACCAGTTTGGCAGTATTTGGTATATTTAAAACAAACAAAAAAAAAACAATAGATAAATAATTATCAATATTGACAGATATAAAATAAAGTTTTTCAGTCACTCCGCCAGCCATATTTTGACGTTGATGCGTATGT
Organism: Poeciliopsis turneri; assembly: GCA_922788865.1. Taxonomy (NCBI): domain Eukaryota; kingdom Metazoa; phylum Chordata; class Actinopteri; order Cyprinodontiformes; family Poeciliidae; genus Poeciliopsis; species Poeciliopsis turneri. Next base: position 1,202,463 of record CAKLNU010000176.1, read on the forward strand.
TCAGTATTTTCTTCTACTTTCTTTCAGCTGTATTTTGGGGCGACATTGCCTTGGATGAGGAGGATCTGCAGATGTTCCATATCGACAGAACGATAGACCTCAAACAACACACACATGTGCGTTCACACTCCCGACAGGGACACACTTCAGGTGAGTGCCTTCTTCAAAACTGACTCACACTCTATTCAGCAGCTGTCGTATAGAACCATAAAAGCAGACAAATATAAGGTTATGTTATGCATGGGTCTCTTTTTTGCATGTCTTCTGTAATCAGGAGGCCTTGGGGAACATGAAGATGTGAAGAGAGGATCGTTATACCTTCTGCTGGAGAGAATACGCAGATTTGGCCTTGGTATGCAACCTGGAGCTCACCTTTTCTTTGACTCTTATTTTACAGAGGGATACATTTAGTTCTCTTTTGTGCCTTTAACGACTCAGTATCCACAAGACTTGAAGTTGTCTAAAATGTTTTTTATTGTAAAATGATACACTAGATTTGAATGGGCAGCAATATCTGTTCTAACATCATAAGTAATGCTTGTCCTTTCAGTTCCTTCAGACTAGCCAGCACCAGTTAGCAAACGCCTGGTAAAACTGCCCATCTTCTGAGTTCATTATAGGAGCTATTTCTCTATGAAATGCTGGTAAAAATGTTGTTAAAGGTTAAAGGGTTAACAGAGGAGCCATGTTATGATGACTTCCTGAAGGCGGAGTTTCAGGAAGAGCAGGAGTTTTTAAAGAGACAGAGGCCCAATTTCAAGGGGTTAAATTACAAAGTCAATTTTCTTTTAAGTCATATTTGATATATGAAGTATTTTTATAACTAGAAGTGAAATAGTTACTTGATTGTGCTACAAAATGCCACTGTATGTTTGGAAAATACACAATACTGCCCCTTTAAGGATTTGTTAAAAACATGCTCATTTTTATCATGTCTTCATGGAAAAACTCTAGAACTGTAATATTTAATAACATGTAGTAACAATATAATGGCTTTTCTTGCTTCATGCTATATTAGATTACATCCCAAAGAATGAAAGCAAGGTAGCTGCCAATTCAAAAACCCAAACCTGGAAAGGTGGGAGTCCCAGTGAGGCGGTAAAAAGCCGTGTTCCTCGAGCGGCCACATCCCGAGCTGAAAGGATCTGGCCCGGGGGAGTCATCCCCTACGTCATCGGAGGAAACTTCACTGGTAACAACTCCGCTCAACCCTCACCACGCAGCTGTGTTGATGCACACTTAATTGTGTAAAGGTAGGATGTAAAATGTGTGTGTTTTAGGTAGTCAGAGGGCCATGTTCAAGCAGGCCATGCGTCACTGGGAGAAACAGACATGTGTAACTTTCATTGAAAAGACGGATGAGGAAAGCTACATCGTCTTCACCTACAGACCCTGCGGGTAAGACTGGAAGACTTCTTTGTGTGTCTTGGATTGTATGCGTGGCTCTTTGCGTGCGTGTGTGTGTGTGTGTGTGTGTGTGTGTACCCAGGGTCTACTAGTGACCTTGTCACAGTGAGAGACGATATGGTCACTCAACAATGGCTTTGCTTTCCTTCCTGTCCTGCTCCTGTTTCCCCGTCCCACCAATCATGGTGCTCGGTTTTAAGTGTTTGTATGTTCGGGCAGTTCTTTTGTTCCGACTCGGCAGAAGTGCATTGTTCTGTCAAGTGGCAGCACGGTGGGGTCAGAGTGTGTTTGGACAGCAGTGACACTTCACTCACTGGATGTTGTAAGTCGTGATTCTTTACAGTGACTGAGGATATTAGGGTTTATTGTATAAAAAACAGAAAAATGGTGAGCAGACAGCTGGAAAGCAGGACATCCAGCTCTGTGTGCCTAATTAGGAAGTATTGATGTTTGTGAGAGAACTACCAAAGCCTCATCCTAATTCTTATGAATTAAATTTTAATCTGTTTAGCTCCACTGGTAACTATTGTGCATCTGTTTTTCTACATTATCTATTCGTGCTTGTGTTGCAAGCTGGCTCCTGATCCTCACCATGCAATCAGCTCACTGGATAACTTTAATCAGATTTGTTGGCCTGGCACCGATGATCGCAATAATTAGGAAAAAAAAATGAATTAGGTTCTCTGTTCAGTCTTAAAAGTGATTATTCATGTAAGGTTAGAAAACTGCAGTTTTATGGTATTAGTATGTTTAATTATGAGCTTCCTAGTATGTTAATGAGTTCACTGTTGACTAACTGCATCCCTATCGCTGCATTTTATCCCCCCAAACTCCTCACTACTAAACCTGTGTTTAAATGCCTCCCTGCTGTGAACTTCATACCGATCCATCACAGGTGTTGTTCCTACGTGGGTCGCCGTGGCAACGGACCCCAGGCCATTTCCATCGGGAAGAACTGCGACAAGTTCGGCATCGTGGTGCACGAGCTGGGTCACGTCATCGGCTTCTGGCACGAACACACTCGGCCTGACCGTGACGATCATGTGACCATAATCCGGGATAACATCCAGCCGGGTGAGACTCATTACTGCAGAGACACTAACGTCTCAGAGCCGCTCAGGGTGCCGCCTATTTATAGGCAACCCCAGCGGTCACAGGAGGCAGGCACGGCTTGCCTCGGGTTCGCGTTCACGCCTGGGTCCCAGCAGGAAGTGTGAATGGATCTCCTAATGACTGTGAAGTCCCCGAGACGACCGTCTGTCACATTTCCACAAACACACCTCTGCTCTGTCACACAGTCAGACGGCATCAAATTACTGGGCAGCAGATTTATTTAGAAGCATCACCACTTTCAGCCCCCCCACCCCCCACCCTTCTAATGCTCTGTGTTTCTCACCTGCACATAATACTGATGCAGCTTCTCTGAAGAGTTTAGTTTATTTTTAGTTCAGTTTATCATTAGGAATGCACCAATAAACCGACCAGCTGATAAATTGGCTCCAAATTTTCCTAATTTTAACAGATCAGTGATTGCCCTATACTCAAACATGAAGCTTATTCTCATCCGCCGACCTTATTTATCTATCAAAGGTCTAAAAATCAGTTGCCTTTTGTGTTTTTAAGTCAGTTGTCCTCTTTTGCTCTGCATGACTTGCTTGTCATGTCTGCATGTTTGCAGTTAACAATAGTCACTCCACTGTTTCCAATTCACAGACTTTCTTACCATATTTAGTAACATTTCAGACAAAACAAAATCAGAATTGGCAGGTCAGGACAGAAAACTGCAATTGGTGCATTCTGGTTTATCATCCTCTGACTGACAAGCATTTGTTGACAATCAATTGATTTAATTCTGTTTTCCAAACAGCAACCGCACAATTTTAAATGCAAAGTAGACAATTAATTTTAACAGAATAATTATTTGCAGATGTCAGGTGAACCTCAGCAAAAGTAACATGGAAAAGTTGGACCTGTGCTGAAAAAAACGTTTCTTTGAACAAACTTAAACTACTCTAATTTGTTACAGACAATTTTCTCAGTTTTGCTCAAGATTTCAGAATTAATCAAATCAATTACAGCTTGAGCAAAACTAATGAAACTAGCTGTAACGAATGAGTCATTTTTTTCAGTGAACTTTAACATCCTTGATCTTTTTTGCCTTTCCTTTTCTGTTTTTCTGTTTTTGTCGGCTTTTAGCAGATGGTATTTTTTCATGGTAATCTGCGTAACACAAATGATCTTTGTGAATAAAAACCTGTTTGCCCTGAGTGCAACTTAACCACGGTTGTAATAAATATCATCAATATATCGGAAATCTTTGTTAAATATCTACACAATGATGCAGAGAGCTGTTTAGATCTGCCTCTGCATCAACGTTAAGAATGAAAAGGACAGAAAAACTCTGGGTTGCTCATATTTCACTCTTACAAATGACTTGGCAAATTATCTGCCAGTTTAAATACCATGTAATGTGCAGACACATCACTGGTTCATTCTGTGTGTTCAGAAACATTTGTATGTATTGTAAAATATTGTCCCAACCTTACAAACTGTGATTCACAGGTAGTGACTTTTGTAGTTTTAAACTAATTTTTGCACCATATCAGGAAAACCACATTAAAACATTTCACTTAAACCTCGATTTTGGAGGTTAGCTGTGATAAAAGTGTTTTAAATGATCTTATAATTAACTTTGATCTTACATTTCTAAGATTAAACAGTCGAGTATCAGCTCTGTTTGGTGAAAATGTATCCATGTGTGTGCAGGTCAGGAATATAATTTCCTGAAGATGGAGCCAGGGGAGGTGAACTCTCTTGGAGAAGCGTATGACTTCGACAGCATCATGCACTACGCCAGGAACACCTTCTCACGGTAACAGCTCCAGCGTTTTGCCAGCTCCATGGTTTGTTTTTGCAGCTGTATGTAGATTACAAAAACCTCTCTATATATATTTGTTAAACCTGCCTGTGTCACAGCAAAAATGATAATTTGAACAAATATGTAAAAGCATTTTTTATTGAAGCATTTATGAAAAGTTACATGCTGCAGATTTAAGACAGAAAATTTTTTTGTGTGTAGAAATGCCATGTTTTGTTAAATTTAAATTAAATCCTGAAAAATATTTTTTCCCCAAACTTTATGTTCTGTTATCTTTTTAAAAAATATATGTTTCATTTCCTATTAGAAATAATAATAAAAAAATGAATACAAATTTGAAATCTAAATGGGCATGAGTATGAATGGTATGAATAATTCTGGGCTGTTTATGATTCAGTTCCCTGCAAAAGCAGTGTTATGTTGAAGTTAGACTCTAATGAACAAAGTGCTGCTGCACTGATATGGATTCCACTAAATGTTCCCAGTTCTTGAAATTAGAAGATTTTTTTTTACGTGGTGTTATGCCGTCCTGATGACACATTTATGTTCTGTGGTGGAAAATCGAACGTTCACTCTCTTCCCTGCAGTGGGATGTTCCTCGACACAATTCTTCCATCCAGGGATGAGAACGGCGTCCGGCCGGCTATCGGCCAGAGAACCAGGCTCAGCAAGGGAGACATCGCACAGGCAAGGAAGCTGTATAGATGTCCAGGTATTGAAGCATTTATGATGTTATTGCGTATTTGGGTTTATGAACGTGTTTATTGTTTTCAGCTAGGAAACGAAAGATAATGACGCTTATTAATTTGTTACACCTTTAACACAAAATCCTCCTGTCTCTGAGGCACAGAGGTGGAATGTAGCAATCTGTTTTTCCACATGACCTTTCCAATTCGTCTTCACACATCTGTAACACGCACACCCACACACACGCACACCCACGCACACACACACACACACACACACACACACACACACACACACACACACACACGCATGCACGCAGGCTTATTCATACATTCAGTTCTTGAGCACACCCGTACAGAACTGGCGTCATTCTGTTCCCTGGTGAGGAGTTTCTGACATGATCTGGAGTTGCTCACTGAGCCGGGGTGCAACGCTGTAAACGCTGTTTGTTAATGATACCGAAGCTCTCAGCCCACACACACTCACACACACTCACACACATGTTTTCATGTCTTGTGGAGACTTTACATTGACTTCCATTCATTTTCTACAGTTCATTCCTTGCCTTGTCCCTAATCCTATCCCTAACCATCACATACCTGACCCCTAACCCAAAAATAGCATTTCCTCTCATGGGGAACAAGAACATGTCCCAACATGGAGCAGTGGTCCCCACAACCCCACATTGTACACAGAAATAGGTTCTCACAAGGATACAAAAACATAGTAGTGCACACACACACACACACACACACTTTATAAACAACAGATGTGCTTTCATTTACCATCTAAATGCACAATTTGACATTTAGAAATAGAAAATAAATTTGCTCAATGGAATCACTGCAATTTCGAAAAAAAAATCCTTGGATGTAAATAGAAAAGTCTTGGTGCGAGGATGAGGTGCTTTTTTTTTTACCATATTGAAATCGGTTCATTTCGCAAAACTACATTGAAAACACATTTTTTTCACATCAAGCGAGTCACATGACCAACAACTGCATGTTGCCACTGCAAAGATGATGACAGGAAGTTGGAGGATGATGTCACAGCATGACTTTTAACAACTTATCATGGAAATAAACTTATTCACGTGAGATTTTATTGGTGTTTCTTATTTAATTGAAACGCTACACACTGTGAAATAGTGGCCTTTTTATATTAGCGGCATATTGACAGTTTTGCGCACATTTGCATTAGAAACACAGCTAATGATGCAGCACTAAATGATAAGCTGCATCTTTATTGTGTTTTGTGCATTGATTAATACTTTCCTTGTTGATTTATGCTTTGCTTGAGTATTATATTGTCCATAAATAGCAAGTTCAAACAAGGGTGTCTCAGTGGAAGCTATAAATCGATATAATACTGAGAATGTATTAATGTATCCCAGCTGGAAACAGATACAACTTGAACCTCATAAGGTCATAGTAGGGCGCTACCATATCCACTGACAGATGAACAGAGCCCCAGGGCATTGTGGGGGGAAAAAGGCAGCGTGCATGATGGGACAGGAGGGGCACGTTTGGCTAACTTCCTTTTGAGAAACAGCAGCAGCGTTATGCTCCGAATGAAAACCAACAATGTTCAGATCATTTGCCCAGATTCTCCGACTCAGCTGTTTTACATTTGTCAGATGTCCACAGAGTGGCAAATTACAGGACGCATATAGTATGTGTTCACATACAGTAGATTAGCGTTTTACAGAGGAATGTTGAATTCAGAACACGAACAACCCAGCCGCTGATGCTCAGCTTCCTTCTGGGTGCGTTGCAGCTTGCGGAGAAACCCTCCAGGAATCAACCGGTAACTTCTCCTCACCTGGTTACCCCAACGGATACCCCTCATACACTCACTGTGTCTGGAGAATATCTGTCACTCCTGGAGAAAAGGTGCACACATACACAGGCACACACCGAAACACAGTATAAATTAGAGCGTGATGACAGATTGATGCTGTCTTCTTTCACTGCTCTGGCACTGATGCTAATGTCTAGAGTAACTAAAGGATCTTTCATTTGTTCCTCCAGATTGTTCTCAACTTCACCACTATAGACCTGTATAAAAGCAGTCTGTGCTGGTATGATTACATCGAGGTCCGGGATGGATACTGGAGGAAAGCTCCGCTGCTCGGTAAGATCTATGTGAGGGAGAGAAGAACTGGAGCCAATTTCTTCCAGCTGTAATGAAATTTGTCAAAGCTCCTGAAGAAACAATGACTTTACAGCCAAAACCACAGCGCTTTCATCTGACTTTTTACTTTTTGACCAGATTTTTAAACAAAATTTGACTTTGTAATTTAGTGCCTTCAAACTGAGTCAAACTCCTAAAACTCTGTGTTCAGGAAGTCATCACAACATGGCTCCTCTACTGACCGTTTGACAACGTTTCTACCACCTTTGTTCTGAGAAGTAGCTCCTATAAAGAACTCAGGTGATGCTCTGATCCTCCAGCTTTTTGCTAATTGGTGCTGGCTAGTCTGAAGGAGCTGAGTGGGGGAGCCACAGTGAGGGCTGCTCAGTGAGGTGGAAGCTCCTAAGCTTGGAGCTTCTCCCCGGGCGTTTTGCACAGCTGAATGGTTGCCATGGGAGATTAAAGGATTTCTCAAACATGAATGAAAGAATCAAAGCAACAGTCCAGGAATGCTTTTGATGGGGGAATGACATTATAACACTGTAAAGACCCAAAAAGTACTTTTTTAATAATACTGTCCTTCTAAAGCTGTTTGACTTTTGAGGTCCTACCATAGTAAAAACCCTACATTTCTTTGGTTAGTATGGGGTTTATTTAGTTTGTATTTTCCCTAAAACATTGTTAGCAGATATATTTTACTTTGCCACTGTGACTCATTTCTTGTCTCGTCAAACTGCTGCGTCGCTCAGGTCCATCCTGGTCAGAGAGTCAGGGACTGAGTCGTAGAAAATCATGAGGGATCTGCGACCTTAACATGTTTCATTTACTGCATGAATCATTTGACTTGATTTTCTGCTGGATCAGAGGCCAAAATGGATCCCATGTGTTTTACATGAGGACTGTCTAATAATGATTACTTCCTTACTCGCAGTTCATGGAACATCTGAAGTGGCTGCATGTCACAGGATAAATCAATTTTAATCAGCAAACATATATGGAAACATATCATTGACAAGATTTTCCATGCTTTTATTTCATGAAGGATGCTGAAAAAAAATTATAATTTTGATAAAGTAAATAGAAAGTTGAGAAATGGCAGAGAGATTGGCAAAAAGGAAGTTAATGAGGTAGGTTCAGAGCAGGAAAGAAGGTAGTACTGATAACACACTGTTGGATGAAGGGACATGTCCAGGAGAAAACGTTTAGAGTTCTTTTAGTTATTGGCCAACTGAATCTAATTTCAGTTAAATTGGGTTTAAAAGTAAAACACTTCTAATAATCAGTTCTTAAGGTGATTTTGTTGATTTTCATTTTCTGTTTGTGATTCTCAGGCAGGTTTTGTGGAGACAAAATCCCCGATGTCTTGATCTCAGCCGACAGCAGGATGTGGATCGAGTTTCGCAGCAGCAGCAACTGGGTGGGCAAAGGCTTTGCTGCTGTTTATGAAGGTAACAGCTCCTTTAAATTAATAAATCGTTTGGAAAAAATGCTGGTTAGCATGTGTAGGCATTCGTATGCAGCCTGGGTCTATGCCTGATGATTAAACATGCCTGGTTTTTGAGGTTAGCTCCATTACTTTTAGTGCAGAGAGAATGTTTCAGGTCTCTGTGATCAGCAATGGTTGATGCTAACTCATCCTGTCTGTCTCTGCCTGCTGTGATTCTCTGTTTTTCTGTTCAGCCATCTGTGGAGGGGAAATTACCAAGGACTCTGGGCAAATTCAGTCTCCCAACTACCCCGATGACTACAGGCCCTCCAAAGAGTGTGTGTGGAGGATCACTGTGTCTGAGGGATACAATGTTGGACTTAGCTTCCAGGCCTTCGAGGTGACCCACTCTCTCTATATCTCTGTGTGTGTGCGTGTGTTTCCGACTGTGTGTGCGTGTCACTGTGTGCATGAGCTCGGAAAGTCTGGGTCAAATTTCACGCTTGTATTGTTGCTAGAAAGGTAGTAGAGGTTCCAGCGGATGGTGTGTGTGAATCTGGGGTTTAATCCCATAGTTCAAATTATTCTCTCCATGTTTGGTACTGTTCTGCTCTGTTGCATCAATCACTTCCTCTACTTTACAAACAGCAGCTGTGGGCAAAAATCAATGTTACTTCTTCATTAAAATGCAAAAACCTACTTGTTGTTCAAATCGCTTTTGGTAATTGTATGAACAAATGTTCAAGGAGAAATTTGTGTCCACAAGTGCTCATCAGTGCATCACATAGGAATTAGCTGTGTGGTGCTGAGTTAGCCATATTTGAAACAAGTCCCTTCCACACTTGTCGACTTCAGGGAAGAAGTAAAGTCCTGATTGTGTCAGCAGTTGTCTTTCCATTGCATATGTGAGCAAATCTTTGTCTATGTTTTGGTAATGTTGAAAAAACAAGATTTGGCTAATTCAATTAAATAAGAAATAAAATTAAAATCACACAGAAGAGTTATGGCTTCAACACGTTAGAATGACACAACTTTTTATGAACTGTGAGAGCTCTGGTGGAGCTAAAGACAAACACATCCATCATCCTCCGACCACTTTCTATCATTTTCTTCATTGTTTTCTCCAGTAGTAACATCCGACTGTTGATCAGTTGTAATGTGAAAATAATGTTCCCATTGCAGTTTTGTGAAATACATCAATTCAATACAGCTGAAGATCCACCTCATCTTAACACCAAAACTGTTTGTTGAAAACAATGAAATTTTCAAAATTACAATGTTTCCAATAAGTAACTTTATCTTCATCATTTCAATTGGCTCAATTGCATGAACAGTGGAAATGCAGCTAGTACCGTCATAATTGAATTTAACTTTGAAAAGACAAGCGGGAAAACTTGGCAAGAAAAGATGCTTTGGCTTTCTGAGACATCTTGAGGACAGCTGCAGCGTAACGAGTGATGCAGTGTGTTACACCTCACTCCTTGTAGGTGTAGAAAACTACAGATTATTATTTGCTGTCAGGACTGGGCTAACTGTACGTCTCTGCTGGGGAATAATTATGTGGAACCTTTTACTTCAGAGTTGCTCATTTTATATAAATGCTCTCAGCAGTTCTTTTACAGACACTCCTTGGTTTTTCTCCCTTCCAATCAGAAAAACTGCAAGTATTTTTCCATTTCACAGCAATGATTAATTTGTATAAAGCCAATAAGGTAGAAAGTTTGAGACATATCAGCTGTGAAACGGGGCACTGACGATGACTGTAACACTCCAAAAGTCTCACTGAACATGTGTGTGTGTGTGTGTGCGCGCGTGTGCGTGTCAAAATATCAACAAACTGTGTGTTTGTGTAGATCGAGAGACATGACAGCTGTGCCTACGACTACCTGGAGGTTCGGGATGGCCCACTTGAAACAAGCCCACTGATTGGCCGTTTCTGTGGCTACGATAAACCTGAAGACGTTCGCTCCACCTCTCACACTCTGTGGATGAAGTTTGTCTCTGATGGGACGGTGAACAAGGCTGGCTTCGCTGCCAACTTCTTCAAAGGTGAGGGAGTTCAATAAAGGCGGTCTATGAGTGATTTTCTCTTTCATTTTCTTTATGTATTTATTTATTTATTGTCCTTTAAAAGTACTCATCAAGAATGCCACCTCAAGTCTTGCCATATTTAACAAATTTACAGTGAAACTTCTTGTTTCACTGAAACTCTTAGTTGTTTTTTCCCATGTGGCTTTTCTCTCCAAATCATTTCACATAAATTTTGACTCCTGTGTGTTCCAGAGGAAGATGAGTGTGCCAAGCCAGACAATGGTGGATGCGAGCAGAGGTGTGTAAACACTCTTGGCAGCTTCAAGTGTGCCTGTGACCCTGGCTACGAACTGGCTCCTGACAAGAAGAGCTGTGAAGGTAACAATGAGTGTGTGTTTCAGCATTTCTTACATCATAAGGCTCAGTTTTACAATAAATATTACGCTGCGATGACCTGTTGTTTCTTATGGGCCCAGAAGCCCAAGCCGAATATCAAGACGTTTAGGTTTGGAGGTTATGTTTAGGACTTTTATGGTGTGAATTGAGTTTATGTCAGGTTTAGAGTCAAGCACGTACTGATGGTTCAGTTTGGGGTGCGGGTCAGATTCAGGCAGTTAGGCTGTAGAGATGAATGAGAAATGAATGGAAATCACTGCAAAGTCCTTGTGAAGATAGAAAAACATAGAATGTGTTTGTGTTTGTGTGTGTGTGTGTGTGCGTTGGTGTGAGTGTGTGTGTTTTGTGTGTGTGTGTGTGTGCGTTGGTGTGAGTGTGTGAGGGACTGAGAATATTCGTCTTTGTTCAGTGTTTTGTGTTTCATGCCAGTTTGACTCAGAAACATCCAAACAGTTTCCATCAACAGGAAAAAACACAGAAGACAAATCAAACAGCTCTTTTATTCCCACGATGTAGACCATCTGCTAAAAGAACCAAACAAATAGAATTAAACAGAGAAAATGTTTGCATTTTAAATATTTCAGCTTTATAATTACTTCTGGGAAAACTTTCTCACAGGATTATATTTGCATGTTTAAAGCACTTAAGATGATAACTTATAAGGAATTGGTTAAACAGAGTCAGTCAAAATATCAACATTTAATATTATTCCTGTCAAACGATGATTTGATAATGACACTTACTTTCTTTGTACGCATGTACTCTGGACCAACTTAACTAAAGTAAAAAGATTTCAAATTTAATTAGCAATCTGTTGAATGTTCTTCATTTTGTGCTACACACCTTTGGCACAGGTTTAAACTGCATGGCAACATTTAAAGAGGCAGTATATTCTTTTTTTTTTAAAGAAATTGTTGTTTTACATATATGTTGAAAATGTCACCATGCTGTGACAGCATTATATGAGACAGATAATCAGTGAAAACATCAAGCTCCTCTGACTTCTGCCTGCGGTTCAACTGTCATCTGCAGAAAATTCAGCCCAATGTCAGAAACAACCAATCAGAGCCAGAAGGAGGAACTCAGCGCTGTCAGTCATCCTCATGTATGTGCTGCTCAGACCATTCACCACAACAGAATGTGTTGTGGCCAAGCTAGCTGAATGATCTGCCTAGTTAGTCTGATGTTCCTGTTTTTCTGTCCCTGCTGATTCTCCATTATTAGCACATTGAGCAGCAAGGATGATTGACAGCACAAAGCCCCTCCTCTTAGCTCTGATTGGTTGTTTTTGGGCGGGATTAGTAGCTCAGGGAGGCGACGGCTCTTTTCACAGATTACCTGTCTCATATTAAACTGTCACAACAAAGTGGCAGTCAGTTTGAACAAAAACGTGTAAACCATGTATTTTTGTAAAAGTTGCATACAGCAGCTTGAAGGTAGCATCTTTATTTATTGACTTATTAAACAACAACGTGATACATGAGAAGTAGACAGTAGAAATGCAAGTTGGTTGAATTTCCATTGGAAATTTTCTTCACTAGTTTGCTTTTGCAGATTGCTCTCCTGTGGAAGGTTAAATGTGATTTGTGACGTGTTTATTTTTTCTTTATGTTGAAAGGTCCTATAAAAAGTTCTATACAGCACAGTTTGGTGTTGTTGACTTTTTCTATCTGGTTGCGAGCGTCCATTTCTGAATTCCTTCAGCTGTTTCCATCCACTGTCACATCATCAGTAAACACTGGAGACCAAGGCTGTTGGGAATCATTCCAGTCTCAAGCAGCACACAGCTTCCATGGAGCTGAACAGATGATCCGTTCTGCTTCGGGTCATGTGTCAGTCTCAATCCACCCCTCCATCTTGTTTTCTTCTTGCCATTTTGAAACAGAAGGAAGAAATGCTGGTCTGACTTTTTAATGTTTTTTTTTCCCGGCAAAGTTTAAACAAACGTCATGATGATTTTTATTGAGCTGCATCCTGGTGTTTTGTGTCGTTCGTTGAAAGATTTGTCTTGATTTTGCGGCTTTCTCTCTTAACTCCATTTGTTAATTTTCCTTGTAAATTCATTCAGTATTTTTGCATTTGCAAACATCTTTGCAGCCACAGAGCTGCAAAGACTGCAGCTCTGTGTTTGTAAACTTATTGTTTGTAAAATCAAAAACTACTGAAAACCCAAGTCTGCCAGGTGTATGGATAATTTTGAGCTACCTGTATGTTAAAACTTAGTCACAAATCAATTGCATTCATTGTTTGAATTCTGCCTGTTAATGCCAATAAAACTAGAAACTTTATAAGACATGAGTCATTTTTAGTAACTCTACACACAAATGTTTTGATTGATCTTTTAAAAAGGTAAAGAATAAAAGTCCTCCCAGTTTTTTTTTCTTTTGAAGCAGCATAGAAGGTGAAATTAGATGTTTGAAGGAAGGAAAAGGGAAAAGAGAGGCAGCTCTGGTTGAAATTCAACCCTGCTGTTCCAGTGACCAACATGGTAGCAGATTCACCTCTTTCCTGTCTCTTTGTTTTTGACCAGGCCTATCATAACTGTGTCACCTGCAATCCTGATAGAGGTTCCTGCTGTGCTGGGATGGGCAGTTATGGGTCAGCAGCATGAACATCAGAAGACTGAGCACACACCTTGGTGCTGGATGAAGTGCTGCCGACCCGGACTGCACCAGCAGCCAATCACAGAGAGACGTGTACAGGCCCAACCCCAGTTTCTGGATCAGTTATTATGGGATGATGGTGTTAACTTTGACTTGTTTGCTTTTTCCATGGGATTATTTGTAGAAAAATGAAAACTGGCATAAACAGGGGAAATCACTGTAACGTCAGTAAACCCTCAGTGTGTTTCATGTACAAGACAACTATGTTGCTGGTTGCTGGGCCTGATTTCTTTACATCTGTGCGTTTTCAGCTGCCTGTGGCGGTCTTCTGTCCAAGCTGAATGGAACCATCAGTACTCCTGGTTGGCCTAAAGAATATCCACCCAACAAGAACTGCGTGTGGCAGGTGGTGGCCCCCACTCAGTACCGCATTTCCATGCAGTTTGAGGCTTTCGAGCTGGAGGGCAACGAGGTAACCGTGTCCAGGTGTTAGAGTGCAGCTCGGCCGGCTGCAGGGCTTTTAGCAACACGCTAACGATTCTTTCTCCTAACGCGATCCTCGTGTGCGTGTGTTTAGGTTTGTAAGTACGATTACGTGGAGGTGCGAAGCGGCCTCTCGTCCGACTCTAAGCTGCACGGGAAATACTGCGGCACAGAAGTCCCAGAGGTCATCACCTCTCAGTACAACAACATGAGGATTGAGTTCAAGTCGGACAACACGGTTTCCAAGAAAGGCTTCAAAGCTCACTTCTTTTCAGGTAAGACTCGAGCATGAGTGTGTCTTTGGCAGAGTGCTTTGATTGAACATCATGAGCATCAAAATGCAGGACTTGTTCTGACATCTGGATTGATTTCCTGAGAATCTGATCAATGAATGATGAACGGGAGGAGAGATTCCATCAGGACAGAAAAGACATGGAGAATTTTACACAATGAAGACGTAATGTTCAATTCACATGTACTTACCCTTGTTAGTGTGTATTATTCAATTTACAAAATTCTAAGTGTGTAACATTTAATTAATACACTCTGAAAACCTTTTTAGCACAGGATATATTAATGGAAATGAACTGATTATGTCACAAAAATGTCATCATTTTAGTCAGAAGAACAGATTTCTCTAAATCACATTAGAATAAAAATCTGACCTGATTGAGAAAAATGTCATTTTTGGATTCAGTGGGGCAAAATAGTCTTAAGGCAGTTGAAAAACATAGACAACTTCCCAAAACTATTTTTTATAACCCAGTTTTATCAGCATGAAATCATTCCATCAGTTAACATTAGGAGGTCAGACTGAGGCAGCAACTCTGAACGTTCTCCTCTTCTGGACTGTTTTACATTCAGTGGAACAACTGGTTGTACATTCTTTAAGGACCTTTTTAAATCCCTCACTAGACTCATAATCTGCTTCAGTCTTCCACCTGAAATGCCTCAGACAGCTCTTAGGATCTCATCATGGTGCTCACGCTCACTTCAACTGTTAGGAGGAAACCAAAGCAAATGTCTGAGGTTTAAACAGGACAAACCTTTTTATTCGCACTACTTGCTGCTTCTTTCTGTCTCTTTTGTTCGGACTGATCTGGGTAAGAAGGGTTTCATTTACGCTGCTGCTTTGACCTAAAACTTGCTACAGAAAGCTTTGAAATTGACTGAATTTTTCTCACTGAGTTCTTTTACCTATACAGAAAAGTTCTCCAGGCTGATTGATTCAGTGACATGTCAGTGTCATGTATTGTCCAGACCTGTAGTTTTATAGCACAATCAAGTAACACTGTTACCTTCAGTTGTTATAAATTGCTGTATATGTGACACATAGTTTAAAAGAATTCCGACTGTGCAATTTAATGCCTTGAAATTGGTCCTCTGCCTCTTTAAGAAGCTCCTGCTCTTTCCAACACTCCGCCTTCAGGAAGTCACCACATCAACCCTTACAACCGCTCTTAGGAGACGCAGTTTGTACGATGAGCTCAGCAGACTCACAGTTCCACCAGCAGTTAGCATCATCTGCTAATTGTTGATTCAAGTGTGAAGAAAAGATGTCCACGCATGGCGGGGCACACCACACCACGTCACACCACACACACCACGTCACACCACTCACACCACATCACACCACACCACGTCACACCACACCACGTCACACCACACCACGTCACACCACACCACGTCACACCACCACGTCACACCACCACTCACACCACACCACGTCACACCACACCACATCACACGTCTTTAGGGGGTGAGGGAGAGTCTTGTAAGGCAAACTTGCAAAACTATGGGGCACTAGTAACATAGAGTTTTAAATTCAGCAATAAGTCTCACTCTTTGGATCGTAAAAAAAGGCACCACCTACTTTCAGTAGGTGTCCCTGTGTCCAACCCTGACCATCCACTTTATGAGATGTTGGTTCACACTCCCTCACAGGTAGACTTGGAAAACTCTAACTGCCTGCAGAGCCTCTAGACTTTGCAGCTTGGCACTGTGGAGAAGTTCCTGGTGAACAGATAGCCCACGCTTATTTGCACCTTCCAGGGATACGTTTTGGTTGGCCAATGGCCAGCAGCTGTAGGGAGGTCCTCTCTGCCTCCCAAACACCACTAATCCATGTGTGCATGCGGACATTTTGTGCTTGACCTGAAGACGGCTACAATGAGCACCGTGCAACATTGGCTGCAAAGCCTCTTAGTCAGTGATAGGGTGTGACTGAGCCCACAATAGAAACTGTAATACCACATCAGACACAAACACACGTGCACACATGCGCACACACACAGACACACAGGCGAGGATTTAGTGGTTTCATTAAAATCAGATCTAGCTGAGTTGGGTTAAGAGTCATCATCTGTGTCTAATCTTACACCTCTTTGTAGGGAATCTTGCTTCCAGACATGAAAACATCACAACACTTGTTATTTTAGTCGTGGGGTTATCCTGCGCATCTGTCAACATGGCAGATCTGGTCTTCCACCCTCTGCCCCCTGCAGAGTCCAGTTCCTCTGAGCAGCTTTGTCACCAGCCAGGCGGTCAAGATTCAAACAGCAATACAATTTTTTGGTTCCTGTTTAAAAGTCTGCAGAGTCCAAATATTTAAGTACAATATTTAGAAAAAAAATATGCACAAAAAAATTTTCATATATGTATGTTAGAAACGTATCCAAGGAAATGTTCACTGCTTTTATTTTAGGTTGACACTAGTTCAGTTTGAGAGCTCACACACCTACAAACAGCATGCCAGCATTTTCATAGTGTAATTACGACAATATGGAAAATGGAAAATGATCATACAAACTTGTGTGCTGGAGCAGAGACTCATCTGAAATATGCAGGGCATCAGAAGAAATCCTAATGTGATATTCCAATCATTGAAACTGTAAAAATTAAAAATAAAAGCTTGAAATATTTAACTCTATGTGGAATGAATCCTTGTAAAATCATGAGTTGACTGGCAAGAAGTACTGTACTTTTACATAATATGTTTCAGAAATATTGTGTGAGACTGTATTAACCAGTCTTCATTATTTATTTTGTAAAGTTTTAGAGAGTTACTTTGTCATATTTTGGGCTATATAAAATGTTTAAAGCTGGGATCTGTCCTTTTTTTTTTTTTTTTACTTTGTGCCTCATGTTGAAATGTTTGCTTGAAAGCTAAATAATGTTCTGTCTGTGCATGTTCATGTTTTCACCACTTCTGTCACCTTCCCTTACATCACCTGATCTGCTCACGTTGGTTCCTCCCCGTCTCTCTCCCCCCCGTCTCCACAAATGTCCTTTGGGGCATTTTTTTTCCTTCGCCCTCCGTTTTCTTTCCCCTCCCACTTCCCTTCATCCCTTCCACTTCGTCTCTGTTATTTCCACATGAGTGACATGCAGCATGTGTGTCTCTCACAGACAAAGATGAATGCAGCAAGGACAACGGCGGCTGCCAGCACGAGTGCATCAACACGGTGGGCTCGTACGTCTGTCAGTGTCGCCACGGCTTTGTGCTGCATGAGAACAAACATGACTGTAAAGAAGGTGGGTTCCACTTGCACCCGCATGTTCACACACCGGAGTGAGAATGGCAGGGATGCATGTGCATGCTGACAACACTTTTGGTCATGAAAACGGGAAATTTCAAACCTAACATCTACACACACACAGAGACATCCGAAAATGTCAACAGAAACTGTTAAGCTGATGTGTTTAGACAACCAACCTGTTAGATTTCAAGTAAATCCTACATTGTTAGCTTTCTCACTACCTTGACGAGTCTCTGTCTACCGTTCTTGGCATACCAATCACTCAAACTCTTTTTACACTAGAAGTTACACTTAGCAGAGACTTGAGTTTCAGATTCAAACCCAAAAGAATGAAAGATGGTTATCAAATGTTCATGGGTAATTTAGGCCTAAGGATGAGAGATTAAAAGGTCGTTCCCACATGTTCATGAAATAAATTAGACCCAAAGGAGACTTCAGAGATGTAAGATGAAGGAGGTTTAACCTTTTTATTCAAATGTTGTCTCGCTTGCAACACAAACACTGATCTAGAGGATATTTGTGCAAAATGAATAACAGATAAGCTAGCAAATCCCAGCAACACGAGTGGCCACCAGTGTAACAGAAATCTCTGCCAGCAAACCCATCAGAAGAAACTGCAGCCACAGCGCTTATCTCCATGGTTCAGCTAGCTGCAGAGTTCAAAAAGCACCGGGCAGTTCCCATCAAGACTGCATAAAACCTCTATGAAGCTTGGTAGGCTTGTTGAAAATAATAGTGGACTCCCTGCAAAAGAGCCTCTCCTCTGTGACGACTGTGATTGAATGTTGACTCGGAGTGGACTCCACCATTAACATGCTGAAAGTTTGAAATATCTCTACTTTGGACTGACTTGACGACCTTGAGAAGTGCACAGGTAGAAACAGCCTCTGCATATGAAACATCGCTGATGGAGCTGAGGATGGCGCAGTCCCAGCTGAGTTCATTTCAGGTGTTTGGAGCTGGAGAGGGCACAGCGGTCTCCAACCCTCCAATCCAATTAAGACACAATCTTCGCTTGTGTCTTAATGGTCTGCTTTCCCAGATTCCGGGAGGAAGAAGCTGTTCTTCGCAGATCACGATCACGATTTGCAATGCCAATGACTCACAAGAAGGACCTATCAAGACCGCAGCAAGGAAAGGAGCAGTATTCCATGGCTTAAAACAAGTCCAGTTCCAGGAAAAAGTCAGCTGTATCCCACAAAGCTGAGAGTGACCCCCAAGGACAACATGCTCATCTTTAACTCACCCGAGGGAGGAGGCTCGAAAGTTCATCAACCAGAATCTGAGTAAAGACTACAACACTGACTGTGTGGTGTTTTGCACCTCAGCAGCCATCAAGGGGTTGATTGCTATGTGTCACATTGAGAGGACATCAGTTCCATGAGTGTGTGGACAATGCTCTTCCCACCAGAACACCAAGATGCTTCCCAAACAACAAACCATAAAAAACTAGTGAGGGGCAAAAATCTTCAAGGGGGGAGACAGAAAATTATCTAGGAGTATACATTGTTTAGAAATAATGTTCCACAAACTTTAAAACTTGACCGCCTCTTTATTCCAGAACTCTCAAGATTAACGGGATTAACGTTTGTTAATCTCTGTTTGACAAGCATTATCAGAGGCATCCATTATTTTTTTACTCAAACTGTGATTCACATTGACCCATTTCCTCCTTAAGTGATGCATAAATCTTTGCGAAGGCTCTGGCCTCGCAGTTAGAAACCATAATGGATGATATAATCACCCATAACCAGACTGCTTTACCTTCAAGACTTCAACCAGTATTTGTCGGCCTTCCATAGAAATCAATGCTCATACTCTAAATCAATGAGTGAAGGATCACAGGTTATCTCTATGTGCAGATGATATACATGACGATCAAAATGAGCCATAATAATTATACTCCTAAGAACTTCTAAGAAATCCAGTCCAGGTGCTTTTTTATTGAATCACTTAGAGTTCCTCTTTACTGTCATCGTGTTCATTTGATCTGGACTTTTAGCACAGAACCAGCAGCCTGCCTCGACCCCTTCAGATTTAATTTGGATTTGTCTCAGATGTCTCGCTCCACAAGGCCCTCTTTATAAAAACCTGGAACTTACTGTAAAGACTTTACAACTGTTATTACTTTGAACGTGTGCCAGCGAACCGGAGATTTGGTGTCTTTGGCTTGTGGCTTCGCCTGAACCTTTCTTACACAACCGCCCCATAGTGCTGGGGTTCACTTGTCCCAAACGTGCCTTTAAATTATCCAAAGAACTTGAGACTCAGAGCTTGTATCGAGTTTTCTGTTTGATTTGTACTTGGCTGAAAAGTGATCAAATGTGAAAGAGCAACAGGGCGCAACAAAGGGAAATTAGAAAATTACAGCAATATTATGGTTCAGAACCATAAGTATAATGTAACATCCAGGGATTGGTGTTATTCAAACCAGATTTTTTTAATCTGACTGACCTCTCAAACATTCCCACAGTAATTAAAAACCTCTAAGCTTTTCGAAGTCAACTTTTGCATACACACACACACACACACACACACACACTCACACACACACACACACACACACACACACACACACACACCAACAAAACACTACATCCATATGAACAACTCGCTGAGGCTCCCCAAGTTTCTCATAAAGAGAATCATGTTTCCAACATCTGGGGACACCAAAGCTTTGCTTGTTGCATTGTTGTCCTGATTGCACATGTGTGTTTATATGTTCACTAAACCAGCATGGCCCTGCGGCCTGGAAGTCAGATCTGTGGTTGTACACAAACAGCATTAGTGCGTAAGGGCGTCGGATGAGGCAATTCATATTTTCACGTATGCATGTCAAGGATCTGGTTGTATTGTAAACCAGACCATTGTAATAGTGTGGGTGTGGCTGAATGGGTGAATATATTTAGACATTTGTGTGTTTGGTGAGTCCAAGGGGAAAAAAAGCCAAAACAAAAAGAAAACAAAACAGATAAAATGGAAAATGATTTAACCTATAGTTTCTTTTCAGTTTTTGATTTAATAATGAGGGTCCATCTGAAAACATGGTATGAATTTATGGGATAGTTTCTTCCTACGTCTTTTTGAGCATGTTAAGATTGTCATGGTAAAAAAAAGTGTGTCTTTTGTATTATTTTATACTGCTATCATATTCTAAATAAATTAAAAAAACTCTGCCTGTGTACAAGTGTTGTCAAAACCAAAGGTGATCTGCTCAGTAAAAGTCCATGACGTAACAAAGAAGTTAAGCTTCCTGAACAATCGGATCAGGAGATTTTTTTTCTTTCTTTCTTCACTCGATGTTTTGAGTAGAAGAAGCAGGATTAGACTCAGGGCACATGTACACCACGTCTTTTAACGCTGCGCTGCTGAAGAACAATTAGCGTTCTTTATCAGTCAGAAAAAGGGCCGATGGAGAAAGCTCCAGAGTTACGACATAACAAAACATCAGAATCTGTGGCCAAACTCGAAAACTGCTGTTCATAGAAGCTCACAGTGCAATCTCACTGAGCTGGAGGTATTTTGCAAAGAATGGAGCTAAAATTTCTAGATGTTCTAAGCAGGTCAAGACATAGACTGTGAATGTGGGGAATTGCGGTTCAAAAAAGTATAGATCCAGGGGACTGAATCCAAGTGCACACCACACTTTTCAGATACATTGTGTTGGTCTACAACATAAAATCCCAGAAAAAATTGCTTAAGTTTGTGGCATTATGTGTAAAATAGTTTGTTCCGCCTTTATATATCTAGTTTTTATTTGTTGTTGCTGTATTTATTATTCTTATGTGAATGTTTGTATCTTGTGTTCTTTAGTTTATGGAACTACGACTGGAAATTAGCATTTTGCTACATCTGGTATTTATGACAACATTCATTAAGATGCACTGTCTCAGTTCATCTTAATGAGACAGTGCATAAAGACAAAAAGGTCAACAGATTGAATATATTTAGTTCCTTTGAGGTTGCTGGACGTCATGTTTGTGTCAAATGAAACAGCTTCGCTCTGATTTCCTGACAGCATCACTCTGTGACCGGTCAGTGCTGCCACATGCAGGGTTTGTGTCTGTTTTTAAATCAGCAATATGACTTTTTTTTTTTTTTATTCCTAGCTCTTGGATTTGAACCACAAACATGGTTCAAATGTTTGTGGTTCATTTGAACCACAAATGACCATGTTGCAGCAGCAACATGGTCAGCTGCTGCACAAACTGACCATGTTTAGTGCAGCAGCTTGTGCTGTACATGTGCGCCTGACTTCCTTCAAACCTCACCCTGAACTTGTGACCAGGATGTTCTTTGAAATCCCTTTTTTCCCCTCGTTTGGTTCTTGTGTTTCTCTTCTTCATGTACCCTTTCTATTTCCTCTGACCTTTTCCTGTGCAGCCACGATTTTCACTTCCTTCCTACGTGTGTGTGCTCTCGTGTTTCTGTGTGTGTCCAGCTGAGTGCGAGCATAAGATACACAGCCCCAGCGGGACCCTGAGCAGCCCCAACTGGCCCGACAAGTACCCCAGCCGGAAGGAGTGCACCTGGGACATCTCTGCCACGCCGGGACACCGAGTCAAGATCGTAAGTGAGCAAACCCAACCAAGCCGACCGAGTAACAACTTGTCATCCTGGCTGCAGAATCATGCGGCATGAAGAAGCCTTAAGGCGTCTCTTCTCTCTTTTCTTTTTTTATGTCTGGATTTCTTTGTTCTCGCTCTTTTCAAGAGAACCAAGAGTGGATGAAGGAGAAAGCACAGATATTTGGGTTAACTGCAATCGCGTGCGCATGTGTTAGTAAGAGGCCTTGGGCAGAGGCCATCTGTGTCCTTGTGCCTCTGTGTGTACACACACACACACACACACACACACACACACAAGTTTGGATTTCTACCCACATTAGGACTTTGCATTGACTTCCATTCATTTTAGTTACTGCATTTATGGCTAATCCAGACATTTTCCCTAACCTTAACCATTACTAGTCCATTCCTAACGCTAACCTTAACTAAAACTTAATTCACATCATACTTCTAAACCTGACCTCTGACCCTAAACAAGGCTTTAGGACCATGCTTTGGTTCCCATACGGCCCATGGTTCGTCAGAGGGTTGGTAAATATGCAGAAAAAGTCCTACAAAGAATAGATAAACAAGTACATGTACACACACACACACACACACACACACGCACACACACACACACACACACACACACACACACACACACAGAAAGTTAGCTGTCTCCTTTGTGGTGTGCACATTTGTGTGACATGACTTGATGAAGAGTCGTGTTAGTCACTGTTAGACTGAGGATTTCTGGTCTTGAGTTTCTCTTTTCCTAAACAATAACATGTTTCTCCTCCCTTTTGTATAGGAGATAATTTTATGACTAAAGATCATCGAGGTTGGACAGCTGCAGATTACAAAGCATGCTCAGAAGGCCAAGCAAAAAAACATGAACGTCTGTGATGCATAATTAGAATTGATGCAAACCGCCACGTTAAGGGCCATTTGCATACGACAGGTTATGTGTCATGAAGTGTTTGTAATTTTAAATATCTAAACAGAGCCAAATTAAAATGTTGTTGCGCTTTTGCTAATGATCAATCATCACAGCCACATAAAAACAGCATTTATTCTTACACCAAAGCCAGAATCAAAGGGGAAATAAATGATCACTGATTTCACTTGCTTGTTGGTTTCCATCCATCCATCCGTCCATCCATCCATCCGTCCATCCGTCCATCCATCCATCCATCCATCCATCCATCCATCCATCCATCTACCAATCAAACTACAAATTAACCAACCAGCCCACTCCTCCAGTGTGCCCTGGTTCTCCTCCTGATGGGTCGTGTCTAGAACACTTCATCAGGGAGGCGTTATGACCCGCTCCACCTCTGCTGGCTCCTCTTGCTGTGGAGAAACAGCGATTCTATTTGAAGGCACGGATCCTCCAAAACGGATCATCTCAACACCTAGAAATTCTGCAGACTGAGTGAACATAAAACATGTGAAAACTGCCCATTCATCAATCCACTGATTGTTGAATGGTTCTCTGGGTTTAGCAGCATCACAAGTCGAGGTATTGCTTCCAGCCCTGGTCTTTTTGTGTGTTAAACATTTCTCTGCAGCTTAAAAATGTTGCAAATCCAAGGAAGTTGGTGGAAGCATCTTCCTCTGACTGCCCTTTCTCTGCAGGCCTTCAGTGAGTTTGAGATTGAGCAGCATCAGGAGTGTGCGTACGATCACCTGGAAGCCTTTGACGGGGACAGCGACGCGGCGGCCATCTTGGGCCGCCTGTGCGGCAGCAAGATCCCAGAGCCTCTGGTCTCCACTGGGAACAAGATGTACCTGCGCTTCATCTCTGACGCCTCGGTGCAGCGGAAAGGATTCCAGGCTTCACATTCCACAGGTAACGACACACCTCCATATAAAACACTGTGGGAGTTTGTGAACAGCATCAATCACCATAACTGGTGAACTGGTGTTCTAAGGGGTAATATCTCCCTCTAGTGGTTTATTGAAGCAGGTGCATGAGTAAAGCAATCTAAAAATGATTTATCAGAAGATCCTAAACAAACAAAAACAAACTCTTAGCAAAGCTGTCCAGACGTCATCATCTTCCTAAAATAATAGTCATTTTATGCCGAAAGTGATTTTCCAAAATAAATAAATAAATCACCACCTCTTTCCTTGCCAAAGGGTCATTTGTACCAAAAAATAGAACAGAAAAAAAAAAAATCACTTTTGACAAAAAATTACACATGTCATTATTTTGGGAAGGTGATGGTATGTGAATGGTCGCTCACTTCCCATCGTCTGTTTGTGCTTCAGAGTGTGGAGGTCGTCTGAAAGCGGACGCTCGACAGAAAAACCTTTACTCCCACTCCCAGTTTGGAGACAACAACTACCCGGGTCACACGGACTGCGAGTGGCTGCTGACCACCGAACAGGGCTACGGCATCGAGCTCAGCTTCGTAACCTTTGAAGTGGAGGAGGAAGCAGACTGCGGTTATGACTACATCGAGCTGTACAACGGATGCGACGCCAATGCACACCGCTTAGGCCGCTTCTGTGGTTCAGGGGTAAGCTTCATTTTGGATTTTTCGGGAAGTATCAGAGTTTCACAGAAACTGTGCTTTGTTCTTTCTTCCTAACACAAGTTGAAAATGTGATTTGGTTTTGATGCATAAAGCAAGTTATCACATCCATCTACTTCAGTTCTTCACTTTATATTTGTTAGTCAGAGCTATTCTGTGCCTCAAACAGAAATGTAGAATGTTAGAGGGTTTTGTGTTGGAATGACCTTCAACGTTTGACTTCAAACTCATTGTGGTTTTTTAGTCACTTCTTTAGCCACCACAAAGCCAAAACGTTCTAAACTTTTAGCATGGGTCTCATCTTGGAAAAATGAATTTCCGTTATCCACATGGGAACATTGGTAACTGAGACATTTGAATGAGCTGTTGCTGATCCAAAATTATCTATTACCAAACAAACAGGATTATGTTTTCCAAGCACTTAAGGTGCCATTTCATAGCACAATCAAGTAACATTAACCTATCAAATATGACTTCAAATAAATTTGACTTGATAATTTAATGCCTTGAAATTGGGTCTCTATCGCTTTCAAAACTCCTGCTTTTTCTGAAGCTCTGCCTTCAGAAAGACATATTAACCCTTTAACAACATTTTTATCAGCTACTGAGAAGTAGCTCCTATAATGAGCTCAGCTGATGCTCAGCTCCAAACAGGTGTTTGCTAAGTGCTGCTGGCTGGCCTGAAGCTCTGAAACTGCAGCTCAGAGGAGGAGCTTTGTCCTCCAGGGCGGGGCTTAGCCCAACTGTTTTCCACAGCTGAATGGTTGCTAATTTCTCTAACATGCATGAAAGAATCAAAGCAACAATCTGAAAATCTGAGCTTTGAGACCAAGGTAGATCAGTTTGGCCATAATGCGTAAAAGCTAAAGAGAGCACGAAGTTGATAAGCATGGAGGTGGAGGCGTGTTGATATGGGCTGCGTTTTCAGCCTGTGCACCTCGCATTGGGTAAACCATAAAATGAACTGTGTTACAAAATATTCTATTGTCAATCATGAGGTTTACCTGGAGTGGGTCGCCAACAAAACAATGGTCCCAAACACAGCAGTAAATCTACAGCAGAATGGTGGAAAAGAGGAATCATCGATTGCAGTGGACCAGTTAAATTCCAGATCTAAGCCTGAATAAAATGCTGTGGTAGGACCTGAGGGGAAGGAGAAATTTTTCCAAGCCTTAATGAACTGAAACAAAGTATTATAAGACAGTAGGAAATCTGTAAAACTGATCAGATCAGACAAAAATGACTGGTAGAAGCTGCTGCTGCTAAAGATGGTTCCACAAGCTGGCGGATGGGAGGGTGTACTTACTTTTTCACACTGCAATTCTCTGTTGGATTCGTTTTCTTCTTGTTTTTTTTTTTGTTTTTGTTTTTTTAACAGATCTTTCTCTGTCTTTCCTTCTTCAGCCTAGAGAAGGGATTTATTCCCCTGGAGATGCCATGCTGATCCGTTTCCATAGCGACGACACGATCAGCAAGAAGGGCTTCCACGTCCGATACACAAGCAGCAAGTTCCAGGAGAACCTTCACGCCAGGAAGTGACTCTACACTCAGCCGGCGACCTCCGCGGCACGGCAACCAGAAAAATCCGCTTTCTTCCGTCATCTCTGACCCACGGACAAACGAGGACGTCCACCAGCCGCCTGACCGGGTGGGAGGTGATGGAGGGGGGGGAGGGGGCAGCTGTCGGTGCAAATATTTGTTTACAAAAGAACCGTCAAGACTTTGAGACGAAGTGGAAACGAAAGGAGGATTGGGTTTGTTCACGGACACGAACGCAAAGGAGCCGCTTACAGACTCATATTTCCAAAAACAAACTATGGCTATGAAAGAGACTAACGAACAGAATCCAAACAGCAGTTCTGTGCTGCTCCTGGATCCATGAGCTGTGCAATTTACTGTCGCCGGGCGGCTGCTTCCATCCACAGAGACTCAGACTGCTCACAGATGTTTTACTTGCCTTGGACGGCTGGGAACTGGCCTCTTCAGCCCAGCTCAGAATGGCTGCAGATACTATGATTTCTGTGTATTGTTAAACCCAACGTGTTTACTGCGTGTGTGTATGCGTGTGTGTGCGTGTGTGTGTGTGTGTGTGTGTGTGGGGGGTGTGTGTGTGTGTGTGGTGTGTGTGTGTGTGTGCGCGTGGGTGCGTGTGTGCTTGTGTCTGTGTCCGCGCGTGAGGAGAGAACAAACAAAAGGCCCAGGTTGGTCCTTTGCTCACGGCTCATGCAGACCATGGTGGAAAAATGGAAAGGAAAACAAACATATGGAGATTTTATAATCTGTAACATTGATGTTAAGCCTTGCTTTATGTTGTGCTTTTGAGTTTTACTGGTGGTTTTAACTTGCATATCCCCTGGATATTTGTTTTCATATACACATATGAACATATATTTATAAATATATACGGCTGTGGAAAAAATTGAGAGACCACTTACTTTGAGCAAAATGAACTTTGTTCTTTTATTCTATGAACTACTGACAACATATTTCTGAAAAGTCAAGCAAAAATGTAGCATTTATTTACAGAAAAATGAGAAATGGTCAGTCACCCAAAAAAATGCAGTGCTCTAAGACCTCAAATAATGCAAAGAAAACAAGTTCATATTAATTTAGAAACAACATTATTAATGTTTGAACTCAGAAGAGTTCAGAAGTCAATATATAGTGGAATAACAGGAGGTTTTCAACAAGGTGCAGTGCAGTGGGCTCTTCAGCATTTCCAGAGCTGTATGTATGTATATATATATAAGCAGATATCTGAAGGGAAGAACTGTCTGTGGTGCTAAAATAAAACTGAATGAAGGTTTTTAAATGGAGGTAAGATTACTTGCAAAGGTATTCATATCCTTTTAACATTTTCTCCTTTGGTGGTGAACAGTTTGTGGATTTTATGGGGTCATAAAAAGGATCCATGGAATCTAAAAATTGAGGTGAGTTTGAATCGATAACAAACGTGCGCCGCCGTTACGGCGCCACCCTGAGGTGGACATTTTTATCTAATTTTTTTTTTGTTGTAAAATAGCTCAAGCTCTCTCCACTGGTCTTCAAATCTTCAAATCACTGGTCTTCAATTCTCAGCTGGATTTCGACCTGGGCTGTGACCGGGCTGATGATCTGAAATGTTCTGTGGTGCATCTTGTTGTAGATTTATTGCCTTTTTTCCTGTTGGAAGGTCAAACTTCTGCTTCGATCTCAACTTTTTTGCAACTTGTAGAAGGTTTTGCTTCCTGATTGCCCTGTACCTGCTGGAGAAAATCATCCCAACCACTGCAACCTGTCATCTACAGACGGAGTACATGAAGGAGTTGGCAGCCATTGCTCAGTCGATGATGGCCACCCTCAAGAAAAGTCCCACAGCTAAACAAAACAAAAAGAAAACATCAAGGCAGGTAAAATGTCTAGGGAGAGGGAAAAAACTGAGAACAGTAAGAAAGAGCAGAAAGGCGGCTCAATTACAAACGTATTAATTTTTCATTTCTATTCATAAAAGTTTGAAAACACATAATGTTTTTGTCCACTTGTGATTCCGAACATCACGTAAACATCAGTAAAATATGCTGAAGTTTGTGTTTTGTAATGTGGCAAAATGGAGGGGAAAAAAAGGGATATAAATACTTTTTTCCAGGCACTTGTCAAGCCACTGTGCAAACAGCCCGCTGAAAACATCAGCTTGTATCTGTGGAACCACAAACTAATGCCTTACAACCAAAATTTATGGTTCCACTGGTATCTCTGATGCTCCTGCAAAGATGTGTACAAGTGTTTTGGCTGCATCTTAGAATGGTTTCACTGTAAAAAGAAAACACACCAAGAGTGTGATTTGTATGTGTCCACAGTGCATGCGTGTTTGTCTTGGCGATGCTAACATGCTAGCAGAAACCTCCTCATGTCTCTATTTTGCGTTGCAACAGATTCCACCTGAACGCTTCCTTCCTCACGCTACATCTGGAGTAAGAAGGAGAGGAAGTCTGAAGGAATATCAGAGGTGTTAAAGCTCTAATGTTTAAGTGTGTGTTGTAGCTGATCTATAAGGAAAACATAACGCGTGTGTTTGTCTGTAAGTTGTTTGTGCTTAAACTGACTATGTCATTGTACGTGCCAAGCTCCAAGTGATCCACTTTGATCCAAACCAGTTTTTGTTTTTCTCACTCACTTTGTGTCTGTAGTCCA
Source organism: Poeciliopsis turneri (assembly GCA_922788865.1). NCBI lineage: Eukaryota > Metazoa > Chordata > Actinopteri > Cyprinodontiformes > Poeciliidae > Poeciliopsis > Poeciliopsis turneri. The sequence goes on from CAKLNU010000176.1 coordinate 1,231,306, forward strand.
GAGACAGGGACGCTGCGTCTGCTGCATCACTCATTAAAGTACACACAGGTTCAAAGCTCTTGCCTGCTTCAGTTGGATGTTGATGTTTTCAACATTTTCAGTTGTATTTATTTTCTAGGGAAAAACCCGGCTCTAAATGTGTTTTCAACAAATTTACTGGTACCACACAGGCACATGGAGAGGGTGGGGGTGGATGGGGTAAAGGGGGGCTTGAACCCCTGCCCCTTTTGTCCTTGATGACCCTAGTGCCCTTTTTGAGTTTTTTTTTATTTATTTTTTTTTTTTTGTTTTAAATTTTTTATCTGTATGTGAGGAGGCCTGTTTGTGCCCCTCAGCAACAATATTTAGCTAAATATAATAATTTATCAAAATAAACTAGTCTGGCTGCCCTCAGTCTAATAATAACTCAGTTCCTCCATGTTGTTCAGACATGGTCCATGGTGAGGAGAAAGGGGGTCGGATCTGTGCCCTCTAACTACCAAATATTCATATCAACGTATGAATATTTTGTTCATTTTTAAACTTGTTCAAATTTTAAACCTGATAGAATGATAAAAAAAAACCAAACTCTTCTTAAATGGTTTTAATATACCATTGTCAATCTAAACTTAATATTTAACTATTAAAATCCCTGTTTTAATCCCGAGCCTCCTGAACTATACACTTCCACATCCATCATGATTAATTTGCCTCAAATGATTGACGCAGTTGCAAAGGGTTACCAGTTCGTAATGCCGAACTGATCTGACCGTTTCCATAGCAATGATCAGAAGCAAGATATTCCCCCAGAACTACAGTGAGCTCATTGTAGCTATGACCTCATCTATGACACAGATCTATGTCATAAATAAAGAACATCTGGGGTTATGAATGCCTCCATCTCAAAACATCAGGTCAAGCAGCTCTTTGACCCTCAGCACTGAGTTTTTGGAAGGAATTCTAGTATGGAAGAGGTTTGAGCCACCATGTTTTTTCCTCTGACTTTTGGCGCTGGATATTTGATCACCACAGGAGTGAGGAAAGTTTTCAACAAACTACTGCCTGGTATCAATTTGGAAAAAAGTAGCTCTCAGGACGACTGCACGGAATATGATGTGTTCGATGCTTATCTTTTAAATCCTCCTCCGGCTGGGAAGCAAACCTCCCTGGCCAGGAAACACTCAGGGAAAAACTCACTTGTGTGAATTTTCAGACTGAAAAGTCAACTTCTGCTTTGACGAGAATGACCCATTAAAAGAAATCTGTCCATTTCGCCAATCTTCCCAAACCTTACAAAGTCCAAAGACCAATCTTACCTGGCTCTGAAGAGGAAAGACATCACACAAGATGTGCTTGTTGTCACATCTGTCACGCTCCTCCTGATTTTTAGTATGGCAGAGATCTTACTCAGCGAAAACGGCATTTGGAAACAGTATCCCTGAAGAGACCATTGTCCTAGGTAATGATTTTTCCAATCTTCCCAAAGAACAAACATGGATACAGGGATATGGATATGGATGGATATGTTAATGAACAGTACAAAAAAACAACCCACGTAAAGTGTAAGTGAGTTGTAATTACCACTGTCCATTCATTTCATCCATCCATTTTCATTCAGTTATCCGGCCGGGATCAAAGTGGTAGCAACTTAAGAAGGGATGCCCAAACTTCCCTCTCCCCAGCCACTTGTTCCATATCCTTTGGGGGAATCCCAAGGCATTCCCAGGCCAGCTGAGAGGCATAGTCCCTCCAGCGTGTCCTGAGTCTTCCCCGGGATCTCCTCCTGGTGGGAAAGGTGTTAAAGCTCTAACGTTTAAGTTAGAGCTTTAACGTGCCTGGTGAGGTGCCTAGAACACCTCACCAGGGAGGCGTCCAGGCGGCATCCCAACCAGAACCAGCCACCTCAACTGGCTCCTCTTGAAGTGGAGAGAGGCGGCTCTACTCTGAGTCCCTCCCAGATGACCGAGCTTCTCACCCTATTTCTAAGGGAGAGCCCAGACACCCCACGGAGAAAACCCATTTTGGCTCTTGGGATGTTGGAATGTCACCGCTCTGGTGGGGAAGGAGCCAGAGCTGGTGTGTGAGGTTGAGAGGTTTTGGCTAGAAATACTATCTTACCTCGACGCATGGTTCCAGTTCTGGAACCAGTCTCCTTGAGAGGGGCTGGACATACTTCCATTCTGGAGTTGCCCATGGTGAGAGGTGTTGGGTAGGAGTGGGCATACTTGTTGCCCCCCCATCTCGGTGCCTGTACCTTGAGGTTTGCCCCGGTGAATGAGAGGGTAGCCTTCCTCCGCCTACAGGTGGGGTAATGAGCCTGACTGTTGTCTGTGCTTATGGGCCGAACAATTGGAGAGCGCCCCTCCTGGGGACTCCCTTGTTCTGCTGGGGGACTTCTACACTCACATGGGCAATGACAGTGAGACCTGGAGGGGTGTGGTTGGGAGGAACGGCCCCCTGATCTGAACTCAAGTGGTGTTCTGTTGTTGGACTTCTGTGCTCATCACGGGTTGTCCATAACAAACACCATGTTCAGGCATAAGGGTGTCCATATGTCCACTTGGCACCAGGACACCCTATACCACAGTTCGATGATCAACTTTCTCAGTGTTTCATCAGATCTGCGGCTGTATGTCTTGGACACTCGGGTGTGGAGCTGTCCACTGACCACCACCTGGTTATGAGTTGGCTCCGGTGGTGGGGGAGGATGCCGGTCAGACCTGGCAGGCTCAAACGTGTAGTGAGGTTCTGCTGGGAATGTCTGACAGAGTCTCCTGTGAGACGAAGCTTTAACTCCCATTTCCGGCAGAATTTTGAACACGTTCTCTCACTGAATCTGAGAGGACCATGTTACGTGCCTAAGGACAGATTTGTAGGTCGATTACGTCATGGCATGGCAACAAGGCCTATCCGAATTCGAATACTCCTTCAAATGTGTCCTTCCTTTCCAAATTTGAAGAACAGGTCCGGTGTGTCCTTCACGGCCCACCATATCCCATAATTCATTGTGGGTCCCAACCAGGCATTCAATGGCGGTGAAGAGCAACAAATTATTTTGCTATTTTAAACTTTAAATGTCACAACGTGATTTGGTACAACGTTTTTAGGCAAGAATGTAAGTACGTCAATACATCACCTAATTGCAATGTTGCTCTGACATTTTCGGACATGTCTGCTCCTGCTGTGTGCCCTTTTTTTTTTGAGCCCCTGCCCCTCCAAAGGTCTCTGAACGGCTTTATATAGTTTTACATGGTTTTCCATCTTCCATTAAAATGTAATTTTAGTAATAAATCTAAAAATTGATCCACAAGAGTTTTAACTAAGATGTAGCAAAAAGTCAATCTTCTCTGAAGGGGTAGTTCATTCTTGGAATGCCAACGGAACTGAGGAATATCACATTTCTAAATCTATAAAACAGTGGTTCGTACAGTTGCTTATTGAAAATTTGTATTGTTATTGTTTGATTAATTCTTTGGTATCTTTTGTATTTTATAGATCATGTGATGTCAATAAAATTTTCCTGTTCTACTCCATCACCCTGCAGATGCAGATGAAAATGTCCTTTTATGGCGAGTCTGGCACAATTTCATGGCAGACTGACATTATATGTTAACCAATGTGCATTAAACAAACTAAAGTGAGCTAAAATGATCCAGCTGTTACTTAGGAATAATAATAAAAAAAAAAAAAAAAAACACTTTTCAGTTCAAGAGATGAAAGTGCGTAACAAAAAACTTTAAAAAGGAAAGGCATTAAGACAATCAAAAGCACTGAATAGTATTCTTTATTCAGTGCTTTAGTCCTTTGTAACCACTAGGGGGCACCAACGACGAGTTTATCAAAGGTCAATGCTTTGAACTGGAGCTGGATTTCCCAGTAAAAAGGTTTTTATCTTTTCCCACATCATTTATTGAGGTTTTTTTGAATAAAATTGAATACGAATAAAAGCAAACCAAAACAACAACAACAACAACAACACAATAAATGATCAAATTAAGCCAGACGGCTTTGTGTTATATAATGAGTCCAAAGCTCGTGGTGTTTTGTAATCTGCTCTCTCCAGAGGAACTAAAACCATAAGCTGTGAGACTGGGTCAGCTTGTTGTTGGCTGACATGGAGGTTTCTCCTTGTTGCAACGATATTGCAGCAGCTTCTTAAGCCGCCAATCAGGTTCAGCTCCACATACAGGTCACCAAGGGAACTGCAGGCAGCTTGAACTACCAAGAGTTCAACAATTCAAGCTGCAAGTTCACAACATGTTCGGCAAATAAGACATCACTTTAACTCAAAATACAGAAAACGTATTGAATGAACTGACTACATTTCTGATTTATGAACCACAAAGTCTGTTGCTATGTAGACTTTTTCTCCCGTGTTGCTTGCTTTAGGTTGCAATGTTTTTCTAAGTAAAGTAGAAGGTGCAGCTTGAATTTTCAAAATCTCATTCACAGTAGGAGGCTGACACACTGAAACAGCAACTGTCCAATTTAAAAATGATACATTACAATCAAAAATGTAAAGAACAGCACAATGTTTATATTTTAATAAATGTCCTTCTGTTTAACTACTAAATCGGGTCACAAATATCTGTCAGTGTTTACTCAAAAGCAGCTATCTGCCTTTATTTTAATAAAACATGTCTACCAAACCATTATGTTTTGGATCTTTAAAGAGTTACAGATTCATTTCCCTCAAAAATTACTATTTTCTGAGCTGGTAAATAAAATCACAAACTTTTTAGGGTTTTTAAACAGTAAGCATGTTTTTTATGGTCTGCAAACAGCTTCAACTTGATGATTTTGACCCATCTGGGAAAACTTTTGAGTTTACAGAAAATTTTTTTTGTAGTAAAACCAGAAAACATTATATTCATTATTCAATAATTATTACATTCGTTTAGCAAAATTGCTGCCTCACACCTTCTGATGTTAGATGCCCATGAGTTCTGTGGCGGGAAATTTTATCATCAGATAAAATATTATGACTTTATTACCACATAATACAAATTTTCATCACAATCCCCTCTTTTGATTATAGCATGTAAGATTGTACATTAATCACATCAATATTGGGGGGCGTGTGCCTCCCAATATTGGAGACAGTCACATTCGTCCCACCCAATAATTTTACCAAAGTTGTGAAGAATTTTGAAATCGTCCACTCGCATGCTTTTATTTTGAAGGCGCACCTTCGTTTATTGAAATATGTATTAACTGGTTTTTAATTTTTAAATAATCTAAATTATTTTATTATGAGAAGAGCAGGTCAGGAAGACAGAGAAGAGCCAGGTGGAGTTTCAGGATGTGAAGATATAAAAATCACATTAATTATAACAGAACCAGAAAGCAGAACAGGTGAGGACTGATGTCAGGTTGATTTCTTTCAAGGTTTCAATATTTTTTTTCATTATTTCCACACTATAAGGGTAATGGTTAGGAGACATGAAAAGAAAAGTGCTAGAGATAAATAAAAGAGTGAAACTTTTTGCAATCAGAAACGAGTTACACAGTTAATAGAGTTGAGATGTGTAATAATGTATACATCTGAAAATAATTTAGTTGTTTAACTTCTCATTCTGTATGATGAAAACATACATTTTTTTTATATTTAGTTAAGTCACATTCTGATACTGTACGTTACTGTAGTGTCTGTTGTGAATACATGAATCCATGCAGGGACATCAGGCTGCAGAGAGTCTGAGGGAAACAGACAATAACGCATATCAGTAGATATTTTAGTTAAATGTTTGTGGCTGAAAATGACAGGAAGAAAAACATTTAGGCTGCTGAGTCCTATTTATGAGCTGTTTTTTATTTTGGTTTTAGAAAGAGGCAGAACCTGTTTAATTGCCAGTCAACTTATACCAATGCATTTTGACCAATAAAATATACCAGAATCTGGTAGCTTGTGTGTGCTACCAGAGTATTTAGCTTGCTAGTTGTGAGGCAAATGATAAAGTGAGTGTTCATTATGCTACATGGATGCATAACTTTAATCTGATTACTGGACTGTAAATAGTAATGTGTTAGAATACTTGTTACTAAAACAAGGGGCCAGATTAGAGTAACGCGTTACTGACATGTTGATGATTTCTGCTCAAGCTATTTACTGATTGGTCAGGTTTCCGATATGCGTCCCCTCCACCTTTCTAAGATTTTCCTTATGCTGACAAACTGCATGGAGATGCTCAATTCATTTTCCAGAAGGACGTGGTACCAACTCACTGTGCCAAAGGAACCAGAAGTTGCTTTAATGACCATGGTGGTTCTGTTGGTCAGCCCATATGGACCTGAACCCCACAGAGAGTCCACAGAGAAGAGCAGGAGGAAGATGACAAACAATGTAGAACAGCTGAACAACTCAGCCAAGGAAATAGGAAACAAACTGTCCAGGACGCAACTTCCATCTCACATTTCTTTTGACAAAAATCATTTTTGTTGCTCGGGTGGTTGCCCAGGCAACCATCCGAGCCCCATGTCGCTTCCATAGAAACTGAAAATTCTAGTTTTTATGAGTTGGAAGCCATGACTTGGCCTGTCATTATAACAAATTTTGCAGGACAATTAATTGGCCCAGAAGTTATTGCGATAAACGATCATATTGTTGTTTTGAGATCATTTTCAAGTAATATAATGGTAAAATGCAAGTACACATTATAAAAGATCAATAAACTTTAAATTCTAACAACTTTTAATACTGGAACTGGAAAACATTTTAAATAAAAACAGGATTGAGCTAATAAGAGTGACAAGAGACTCACTGATGTGATTTTTGTGACTGGAAATATTTCTTGGTACCAAAGGGATATAGAAAAAATCTTCTTTGCATAACCATTGAACAACAAGTGTGGGAGGGGTTTGTGGTGTCATTCAGAACTTCACACAGCCAGAGGAAAACCACTGCAGCACTTTCTCTGGCTTCTTGTTGGCAAGACTTTTGCTGAACTGCCATATCTTTATCCTGAAACTGGCCCATGCCGCGTCGTTTCCAAAAAACTTTAGAAATTTCTGAACTTCTTTGATCAAAACTGGACAATAAAAGGAGTTTGTTGCTTTGTAATGTGTTTGTGCAGGTGTGGTGGGGTGAAGCTCAAACCATCCAAACGTTGTTTTGGTCACATAGCATCTTTAATACCACCATTATAATAATTAGGATATCAAAAGTATCGAGTATACATACATAATTTGCATTGCGGTACACAAATCTGAGCTGATTCATGTTTTCATATCTTTCATTTGTTGTTCTCAGGATCAACTTTTATTATCTCGACATTGTGCTGATACATGAAATTGTCCTGGAGAACTCAACGCTATTTCAGGAAGGAGAACATTTAATCGGACATGTATTGTTAAGCGATATAAAAAGCTTTTTTGATATTTCCAAATGTAACTTGAATCCTATAGTCTACTACTTTCCAATACCAATATTCAAGAATCTTGATATAAGCCAAACTAGAGTCCATGTCACCAAAATCAACGTAGTTTAGGTCGGTTTCTGCACCTGCTGCAGCCTTGATATTCTGTTCTGTTCTTCTGGGGGGTTTTTTGCAGTTAAGTTCTTGATGCTGTAGGAACAGTCTCTTGAAGCCATGCCTGTTTTTGTAACAGTCCCAGTAAATGGATCCTCAGGAGTCTGAAGATGTGTGGAGTGTTTATGTGTGTGTGTGTGTGACTGGTTGAGGAGCGCAAGGGTTAGAAAAAAAATGAAAAAAAAAAATAAAGAAAGGAAAAAAGAAAACCAAAACGGTGAAAACACCTCACTTCAGCTCCATCACCTGGGCCGTCTCAGTCCGTGCTGTCTGTCAGACGCTGGTGATGGAGGCCAGGCAGTTCGATGACTTCTGCAGTTTTTCAGGCTGCGTGGTGGGGGGCTCGGGGATGGCGCGAAAGCTGAAAGGCAGTCCAATGCTGCTGGTGCCAATGTGGCCTGGGCTCAGCGCCGGATTCTGCCGTCTATTGCTTTCCACGATGCTGGATGTGTTGGATGCAAGGCTTTCACGCGTTCTGCACGACAAACAGAAAGTTAGCTTGGAAATTACAAATTCAAGTGAGTTTTTTACAGTGTCGTGAAAAAAAGGTTTTTGCTGCCTTACAGGTTTCTTGGTTTTGGATTTTTTTGTTACACTTAGAGCTGACAGTTTGGTATGAGACTGATAATCTCATACCAATAGGAGATTATCTCATACCAATAATCTGTGAAAAAATTTAGCTCCTCTGCCTTTTCCCACAGCTCCCACTGCTGTCTAAAAACAACTAATCACAGCGAGGAGGAGGGTCTTTACGTTGTGAATCATGTATCCGTGTAGCGCTGCTCATCCCTCTTTTTCCTACGCCTCTTGCTCTCTGTTACGCCACTGCTAGTACAGCCTCTAGTGAATGCTAAGGCTAGTAAGCACGGCCACCAACAACGGCAGACAAATAGTTTTCTGTAACTGTAAGCTGTTTCTCCGCCATCATCACATTTGGCAAGCGCATTCATGAGGTTGATTGACAGCTCTAAGCCTCTCCTCCTGGCTCTGATTGGCTGTTTTTGCTTGGGAGTGGTGCATTTCTCCAGACATCTGCAGCAGCTCTGGAAGGAAGTGGAGCAGATCGATATTTTCCTAGACTGTGTCTCTTATTACACTGTCACTGGAGGCAGCTTTAACAAATATAGAAAAACATGTTTGTTTGTTTTTTTACAAAAATGTAACATAGTGCACCTTTTACTTTGTTTTTTTAATGACTCTCTGCTGGAAAATTCTTTTGCTAATCTGACAAACTTAAATTGTTGTACCTCCCTCAGTGGGCAACAACGTTTGGGATAACTGACTGCTACTGTTTTGCAGAGAAATTTTGAGCCATTAAGCGGAATGGTTTGAATTCAGTCCCATTGGAGGGTTTCCTAGCAATAGTAGCTTGTTCAAGGTCAAGCTGCGGCATCTTAAGCTGATTTTAGTCAGAACTTTAAATAGGCCATATGAAAGCCATTTGGTTTTTGTGGAGACATTCTGGGGTAAAATTGCTGCTGCTCTTTGGATAATCGTCCTGCTACATAATAAAGTAAATGCATAACATAAGCTTGAACTCTGAGTCTAAAACTAATAGCCTGACATGCTTATTCTGAATGTTCTGCCATAGTGCAGGTCTCATGTTTCCATCATTTAAAGGAAATGGTCCAGCTCCTGTGCTGTTTGTTGCAACTTTTGAAATGTTAAATCTATCTGTTATTGAGACCTTGTTCTTCTGGACTTTTTTTTTTGTTTTTACCTTTTGAGCCTTAATAGTCAAAATCACATTTTGAAAACTGATTTTGTTTCTTCCTCAGAATATGAGAATATATTAGAGTTTTTTAGTTGACCTGAAATATTTAAGTACAAGAAAAAAAAAATTAAGGGGAACATTTTTTTTCACAGCTATTTTTTCACAGAACACCAATACATACCTTTAATTTCATTCCATTCAGTCAAATGCAATCCTAATTATGATATAATGCAATAAAATGTAGCTTTTCATCTCATATTAAGGTATGTGTCCAAGGAAGTCCAGCTAATTACATCTTTGAATTTGTAGCAATCTGTCCCCCTAGTAAGCTTGTGGTGACAGTGGACAGATGAGGGGTTGACTTTGCAAAATTCCCTCAAATGGATGAAAACAAATCAAAGCACAGAAAATAATAACAATAATAATAAAAAAAAAACATTCAGATTTGTTGAGGTTAAGTGCAATCAATTCCTACAGGAGAACAAAACATGGAACTCTGGAGGTAAGATGAATCACAAAACTAGGTTTATGAAGTCGACATTAGACAAGATTTTAACCACATTTTTAAGAAATGAGCAACCGACACCGGCAGTATGAGTGGCATGATGCAACCTGCAACCCAACAGCTAATGCTGCTGCGAGCGGCACGGCAATCCTTTGAATCAGTTCTACTCAGAAACGTTAGTTCTGATCGGAAAACTGTTCAAAGCTGAAGTCTGTCCCCCTAGTAGTTAGTCAATTGTGGATAATGGCAACATTCATCATGACATAGGTAACAAAATATTTTGTCATGTTTTTCAAAGATTTTATCTTATAAAGCAGATTCACAGAATGACATTTTAATGATTTTAAACAGTGATGAAGTCTATCATGCCACTGATAATTTAACAAAAGTAATCCCCCCCAAAAGGGAAACAGTTTCCAAGCAGTCATGTTAACGTCAAATATTATGCCAACTTTAATGGAATTTTTAGAAAAGCAATAACACACGACTCATACTTTTCTGTGTTTTCGCAAATCTAAGCGTAGGGTTCAACACATGTTTCACTGAGTCTTAAACAAACTGTAAAAAATAATTCAGGTTTGGCCTGTACAAAGGGAGCAAAATACCAGACACAACAATGGGTTTCTACAATTATCCCAAAAATGTTTTGGTCCCGTCTGTTTGTCTTTTTTACAGAATCTGTGTTGCCATCATCTCACCAGCTATCTGCATGAGATTATGATGATGTAGGAAAGAAAAAGGAAGTCAATAAGAGAAACAAAAAGTGAGTAAGAATGGTAATGCTTTATTAGAGCCTGGGACCTTTAAAAGAAACTCTATGGCAGAGTTTCTATTTGCTTTCTCATTCATTCATTTTATTTCTTTATTTATTTTAGTCTTTTTGGTTAGTTTTCTTAAATCTAGTTTAGTTTAAGCCTACATTCTCAGATAACCATAAACAGCAATAAATTTGAGCTTATTTATTTTTGTGCAGTAATTTGTTGTAGATATAGCCCCCCCCCCCCAAAAAAACAATACATTTACATCCCAACAGGTGATGAATCAGCAGCCACTTCACTTATGTGCAATTAATTTTCAGAGAGGCTGAAGCCTAGAAAGGACTGCTGTGCTGCCTCTGAGGGCTTTACGGCAGTTGCACCCACCACTCATTCAAAGAAATCATGCTTCACTTCAGACTCTCCAAAAGTCTCCAAGAATGCAACCTCAAAAAATTGCTAGATTTGTCATTTGTCCCTATTTTTGAAAAAGGTTTCTAGAGGGGTCTGAAGATTCACATTACAGCACAGCATGTCGTACGAACGATTACATACCAGATCCCATAAAAACACTAATATTGCACATTTGCTCAAATATGTGGCTTGCCCATATGTACACTGACATGTGATTGGAAGAAGCTGTGATCAAACCTACAACCTTCAGATTCTACTCGCTGTGCCACAGACATCCATATGCAAGATTCAGGATAGCCTTAAATAAAGCACTGGAACATGTTTGACACATAGAATGAAGGTTTGGGAAATCATTTTAAAGATTCCATAAACAATGTAAATAATTCAGATTTGATATGTTGGTATCCACTTGTGTTTCAACACATTTTTGCTTTGTCTGTCACTCTGTTTTTTTTTTTTTTAGCTTGGTGGGCAGAATCTTAGCTGCCAGTTCAAGTTAGAATGATAGCAAATTTAGCCAAACGAGTCTCTTCTCAGCTTAATCAACTCTATTAACTAAGTGATGTTTGATCAGTCTAAATATTTTTGATATTTTTAGATTTTGAGTAAGAGACGATCAACTACAATCCACAATTCTAAAACTGCACTGAAATTGTCCAAACATCAACCAACAGCATGTCAACATTAGTATCAGCTTATGATACTAATGTTGCATTATGATCAGAGCAGGGAGGTCTTCGTGCTGTTAATCACTTAGTGTTCGCACTGCTCGCACCCTACCCCCTTGCTCTCTGATATATTACAACTTGTTCTTCATAACAGAGCCTGCCATGAATACTCAGGCTTGTTGGCATGGCGACTGATGACAGCGGATAAACAGTTATCCTGGAACAGTAAGTTGCTTCTCTTAGCACATTAATCAGTGTGTATATGAGCGTGATTGACAGCGCTAACACCCCACCTCCTGGTTCTAATTGGTTGCTTCTGACAATGGGGGTCGTGCTTTTCTGCAGATGACAATGGGTAGAAAAGATGGAGGAGATTGTCTATAGGTATCATATCTGTCAATGTATTTCTAGTAAAAAACAAAAACACATTTGAAAGAACAGATTTTGTCTCGTATTATACTCTCACGACATGGTGGCAGTTTTAACAAATATGTAAAACAAAATTTTTTAAAATAAGAGTTAAATACTGCAGCTTTAGTACATAAGATTAAAAAGAGTATAGAAAAATATTTGAATTTACAGGCTTTATATTCAATATACATTCAATTTTTGAAGTTTTATTGGCATCATAGCATGCTCCACTATAGAATTTTTCAGAATCAGTCAATCACTTCTGATAATTGCTAACCATTGTTTTCTGTTTTCACTGGTAAGTGGAACATTTAATTATCTTTGGTAATGTGCTCCAAATCTTTGAAGTTGGAAAGCCTCATTGTCATCATCATATTCTTTACCTTCCTCCATAAATTCTTCAGCAGGTTTAAGTTTGGAATCTGGCTGGGCCACTTCAAAACATTAACGGTACTTCCATTCAAATTGAACATTTTGATCAAATTGAAAGATTACCGTAATTACAGCTATATCTTAGGAATACTTCTGGGCTTAACTGAACTAGTTGCTGTATTTTTGACAACCTTTAATAAACTAAATTCTCACTAAAGCTTGTTCAGTCTTTTTAAGTTTCTATTGAAATTAGACTGCCTCACAAAAGTATGCCCTTACCTGACCACAAACTTCATTTTATTTTTGGAAATGTTATGTAAAAGAACAAAACAAGAAAATGCTTTCTTGTTTTGAAAGTACTTTAAAAAAAAGATGAATATTCAAATTTCTGAAAAGTGTGGCATAGATTTTTACTCAGCTTTCCTGAGTAAAAATAAAATATTTCTGATTCTGAGAGAACCAGTTTTTTTTATCTTCTTCTTCTTCTGTTTTGGCTTTTCCCTTCAAGGGCTGCCACATCGAATCATCAGTCTCCATTCAGTCCCATCCTCCCCATCCTCTACCTTCACATTATCCATCCAGATCCCTAAATCTCCAGTTTGCTCTACCTCCTGGCCTCCTGCTCAGTGGCTCCAACCAGGACTCAAAATATAATCATTATCTCTCCGAACATTTCCAAACCATCTCAGTATGGTCTCTCTAACTTTATCTCCAAAACAGCTGACATGAGATGTCCCTTTGATGTCCTCAGTCCTAAAAAATATTCATCCTCCTCACTTTCAAACAAAACCTCAACATCTTGACCTCAGCCAGCTCCAGTTCTGCCTCCAGTCTTTTCCTTATCGGTTCTATAAGATGTACTGTCTTGTACACCTTTCTTTTCATTCTTTACAAGACCCTTTCATCACATCACACCTGACTCCACTCCTCCCAACTTGCTTGCACACCCTTCTTCACCTCTTTTCCAGACTCTCCGTTGCTCTGGACCAGGGGTGCTCAAACTTTTTGAGACCAAGATCTACTTTTTCTCTCACCAGCCAGCTGATATCTATCTCATGACACGAAGACATAGAAATTGTAAATGAAACCCTCTTGACTCATTTTCTATACAAATATACATCAGTCATATTAGAAATGATAAAGTGATAGAAAGCCTTATGCGGTTTCTTCCTCAGTGAGATTCTGACACTGGGAGCAGGTTACTGGTTTCTCAGTCAGAAGCTGGTTGCAAACCTGAGGCCAGCAGGTGTCAGTCAGTTATAGTGGATCTGAAATTTGGTTTGATGACGTCAATATGAGAAACTACAGACTGATAGGAGGAACCAAAGAGCTCTGCAGAGGTAAAGGCAAATCTTCTGAATTTGGGATATAATTAATTTAATTTCACATAATTATCGTGGTAATTAATCAAATTAATCAAATATATTTGTCTTATTTGATGTTTGTTGTGACGTTTACTGTTGATCCTAAGTACTTAAAGTCCTCTACTTTCTTTACTTCTACTCAGTGTAATATCACTGTTCCACTGTGCTATTCACATTTGCAAGTGTATTCCATCTTGCTACGACTAGTCTCCGTTCCCCTCTTTTCCAGTACATGCCTCCACCTCTAGGTTTTCCTCTACTTAGATGCTGCTCTCACTGCCTATCACAATGTCATCATAGTCCATGGAGACTCCTGTCAGCCTGTCACTAAAAACCACTCTTTCCCTTGGAATCAGTAATACTTTATCAATCCCCACTGGGAAATTCTCAACTTTACAACCAGGCACTAATTAAAAGTTAGGAAAATTAAGACAGTAAAGAAAAAAATGAGATTTAAAAACAAAAAAGCATATTGAGTTTCAGAGGTCACCCACATTTTAGGAAGGAAGAAATTTCCAGTTGACCATTTCCCAACTGACTGTTGTGCCAATCCAGAAAATAAGTTTCATAAAGTATTTGTATGGATTTATAAATCATCCTATTTGCTTAAACAAATGGCAACTGAACTTGTATTACTTCTTCAAAGGCGTTATCTTTTTAAGCACTGAGGATTGCCAGGCCCTAAATGTACTAACAAAATACTTGTGATCTGGCTACAAACAGATGGATTTGTTTGACACATTATCTTATGACAAGTTTTGAATGATGCAGTTTACTTTGGCTCTTACCTAGGAGAGTTAAAGCCACTGTCCACTGTGACACTGCTGCTGTCCATGCTGTCCAAGCGGGCAGAGTGGGCTGACTTCTGGCTGCTGCTGTTCTCCGTCTCCTTGGGGCTGAGCAGGGTCAGATTGGTCTCCAGTTTTCGCTGCAAATCATGTTCCTTCTCCCGGTCAAGAAGCCACTGCATGGTTCCTTCTCCGCCACCACCACTGTTGCCTCCAACATTCCCGCCTCCTTCCCCATGGTCTTTGCTGTCCTCTGCTGTGGCCAACTCTTTGTGCGAGTCCTCCTCTGCCTCTTCCTCCTCCTCATCATCTGATACGTTATAATAGTCAAAGGAGGCAGAAGGGACTGTTGGCTCTAAGCTGCTCTGTAAAACTGCAGGTGACGCTGAGGAAGTGGCTGAATTGGAAGGCTGCTGGGGCTCAGGATTGTCTAGGGCCTCTGTTGATTTGGCATGAGAGGCTTTCCGCAATGTGCCAGACTTGGTGTAGCTGCTGTCCACATAGCCAGTGGACAAGGCATTATGTGGAGGTTTGAACAAAGTGTCCTTGCTGAAGATCTCTTTCCTCTTTATCACCAAACTGCCTCCTCCCCCTCCAGGATCTACATTGTGTTGGTGTGGTGTCAAACGGGCATTTTGTGCTGGTTCTGGCGTCTGGCTTGGCGTCAGTCGCGCTGAACCGCTCTGTCCCTTTGCTGCTGACATGTCCTCTTTGTACTCCATTGTATGAGGAGAGGTAAGGTGAGGAGTTTGCCGGTCAGCTGGAGAGCCCTTTCGGAGTCCCCCTGATGAGGTTAATGTGTCATATTCTGATTTTGCCTGAGGCGAAGGGGCAGTAAGGATTGTTTCATTTGATGTATTGCACTGGAAGTACTCATCCGTAGAGGGCTTAGGAGAAAGTCCCATTAGCTCATTGTACGTCGGCAAACTGTCTCTGCTTTTGTTCCTTTCCATTGTACTCCGGATCCTTGACTCATCCAGACTCCCTTTCCCCAAATCAGGCACATTAAAGTCGGAGTGGAACTTAGCAGCAGAGAACATGATCCTTGAGTAGTGGGAGGACTTCTGTGTGGCTCGAAGAGTGCCATCGTCAGTGTAGTAATGACTACGCTCCTCCAGACTGGGTTCAAAGTCTTCCGGGGCTCCCAGTGACGGACCCTTGAGAGAGTTGTCCATTGACCGAGATCGTTCCTTAGCTTGATCTGACCTCTCATGTCGAGACTTCCTGTCCTGATTGTGGCTGTGACTTCTTTGTACTCTGGACTGACACGTTCCACGTGAAGGCTCAGGAAAGGGCATCTCAGTTCGTCTCTTGGCCAGCTCCCCAGACACGTCCCACTCAGGTGTAACTGGGCAGTACGATTCAGTAATATTTGGGTTACTGTGAACCAGATACGTTGCACCTCCACTTCGCCTACGTTCCAGAGTGTACATAGCTTCCCGAGGTGAGCGAACCAACGAGTGGCTAAAGAAACGATAATCCCTTTCCATGAACACAAGATCCCAGTTTGAACCTTCGGATGGGTCTCCCCTGGATGTCCTTGGTTTGCTATGAGAGCGAGACTTACCATGTGGTGCCCTCCGGTGCCCCCTGCCCCTACGGCTGCGTGCACTGTGCTGGGCAGAAGACCCCGCCTTGTTCTTCTGTGTACGCTCTTCCTCCAGCCTCTTCATTACAGCAGTGTGCCTCGCAACATTCTCCACTGTTAAGTCAGGATTAATCCTCCGAATTATCTCCATCTCCACCTCCCGTGGAATGGGTGTGGTTGGTACGTCTTCGTCACGTAGGGGCCATTCCTCAGGGGGGAACTGGGCTGAGAAGGTAGCCAGCTGTCGCATTTTATCCTTCTTGAAACTTAGTCTAAAAAGTTTGAGACCAAACCTTTTGGTTTGTTTCTCACCACTTCCACCACTACTTGCCTCTTTCTTTTTGGTCAGAGTGTCAGCTTTATAAGGGAAAGAAGTAATGCCTTTGCTCTTATCAGCTTGCTCTTGAGAAGGCGAAGACTGTATAGGAGGAGAAGTGGGAGGTGGGGGATGGGGGTATGATGGTGGCTCTCCTCTGTGTTCCCTGGTCGACGTGCTTGGAAGGGTCTCCCCGCCATTTTGATCCTTGGGTGGCTTGCTTTGATAGGAATCTCCCTTGTGCTCCTTTGGTGACTTACTTTGGAGTGCAGAGCCATGCAGTCTTGACTGGTCCTCACGATAGGGATTGTACGAGTCATTGTGGTTCTTCCGAGAAGGCCTATCTCTCATGCAGCCTGGTGTGGACGGTGTGACATTCCCAGACTGAGGTGAGGTACAGTTCTGTGGCTGTTGCTGCTGACGCTCCGGCAGCCAATCCTCCAGGTGATACCACTTGTTGTTTGTTCTGATGAGGGAAGGAGTGATAAAGTACGTCTGGGGAGTGACGATGAAGTAGCCCTCTGGAGTTGGATATATCTTCCTCTCTCGCACCAGCATGTTCAGAGTGTGTCGCAGGACCTCTGGGCTGGGTGTAGGCACACCTGCAAGAAGCACATATCAGACTCAATTAAGTAAAATGAAAATATTAGTGGAAAGAATAGTAGACAAATCCAGTAAAGTCAAGGGGAAACTTATGTTGAACATATTTTCATTAAACCCACATCTCTGCATTAAAATGTTTTTTTTGTAGGTTTGATTGAATATTCTAATCTGAAATGTTGTGTTCTCATTAACTGTAAGCGAAAAATATGTAAAATATATATAATTTTCTTTTTTAAGGCTCAAAGGCATCAGTCTGTGTGGAATTGAGCTATATAATCTGTTTCCCTGAGCTGAATAAATGAACTTTTAAAAATAATACTCTAATTCATTAAATATGGGTGTATATTCTCCTGTTTTTTTAAGAAATAATGTAGACTTCTCCATGTTTTACAGGTTATCTAGTTTTAACTCAGCAGAAACATAACAATTTTAAACATTTAAATCCTTGCAGTATGTTGCATTAATCACTTACAGTTGGCAGATCTTGACAGATGCTTACATTCACTGTATAAACATTACCCTTTTGTGTCAATGTTTGACACACTCAGAGCAAGAAGCCAGTAGTCCTGAAGCCACATTAAAAGACAGCTTAAAAATTGCGAGTAGAGACAAAGCCCTTCATTTTTGGAAACATGTCTTCTGATGGTCAAAACCTCCACAGCAAAGTTTTGCTATAAGCTTGAAGAAGGTTGCAAGAAGGCAAGATTACTAAAAAATATTTAATAAAATGTACAGTATGTAAAGAAACCCTCTGGCGTTGTGGCATTTAGCATACAGAAATAACAACAGTTCTGCTAACTATAACACTGTGCAGTCATGTATGAAAATATCTATTTTCAAAATTGGACAGATGGATAAAATCTCTGTCTAGATCAATAATATAAATACAGTTATTTAGGGAATTATTGGAATTTTTGGAAAATTACAGATGAGGCACTTGCTGATATACACTAACTTCTCAATAGGACTGAAAGCAGGGCTTTGTGATGGTCATTCGAGAACATTTACTTTATTTTTAATCAAACCATTGTCTACATGCTGAGGGTCATGGCTCAATTGGACCTGAGCTTTCACTTTCTGGCTGATGTTTTCAGATTTTGCTTCAATATTTCTACATAATATCCTTTCCTTGTGATACCATCTATTTCATTCAAGAGACATTAATACATAGATCCCAGACATTTTTCCCTCAAATTTTTGTAGCATTTAGCAAATAGAAATAATTTGGGTAATTCTAGCAGGTCTAAAGCAAGAGAAGTTTGGTCTGATTTAACTTTAGGCAGGGAGAAAAATGGCAGCTTAAGTCTGTGTACGTAAGCTTCTGGTTTCAATTGGAGATTTGAAATGGCAGAAATAAATATAAACTTATTCAAAGTTTTGATTTTGACTACCTCAATGTCAAAACTTCCCCTTTTGTTGTCATTATGATGGATGTGCTTCTAGCTGCCACCAATAGCTCAGATGTAAGTTCAGGTTTTCACAGCAGCAGTAATTGGTGCTGGTTTAACTATCACCTCCTTGGGCTACTAACATGGTAGTTAACCAGTTGCTCACACTCACCAGAATAACCAAAAGACAGTGTGAGGTCTTTTTTCTGAATCACTTGGTCCAAAAGTTATCAGCACAGCAATAAACTGAGACAACTTCCTTCAATAGGTCCCATCAGAACTTTTAAAGGTCAAAATTGTGTATATTTCACCCACATGGTGCCATTTTATAGCACTATGTGCTATAAAATGAAGTAACTATTTTACCTTCAGTTGATATAAAATTTCTATATATAGCAAATATGGCTTAAAAGAAATTTGACTTTGTAAGTTAACGTCTTGACATTGAACCTTTGTCTCTTTAGAAACTTCATTCTCTGAAAGTCTGCCTTCAGGAAGTCATCATCACATGGCGCCTCTATAAACCCTTTAACAACATTTTTAAAGAATTTCTCAAACATGAAAGATTCAAAGCAAGACTCCAGGCTTTTTTTGATGAGGTAATAACAGTATAACATTATGGAAAGCTCTAAAAAGTCAATTTTACATAATACTGTCCCTTCAAGTTTACTAGACATGAACACACCACCCACTCACACACAAACTATATTAGCACTGCGTGCACCAGATTGATGCTCCACAGACAGAAATTAGGCAGCTTCACAATTTTTCATTTAACATTCAACAGTTTTTAGACTAAGAAATTTTTCTTGAAACTTAAACATTCTATAATGTAGAAATTTCTCTGTTGGTATAGACAAAGACACATTATCAGTATAACTTTCCTTGGAGACTGTAAATCTGTAAACTGTAAATCAATTTTAATGCAACTAGTTTTGGAACTAATAAAACATTTCAAGGAAAACATCTGCATTTTAAAACAACTATTATGTATTTAAAACAACCAATATGTATATTTTTCTAGGCGATATTTTTTCTTGCTATGGAAAAATATATTTCCACATATATTTGAATGTTCAGAGTCAAAGTTTAGTCGACGTACTAATCTGAACATTCGCTTGCTAGCTGGGTACAGAGGAACCTACAGCTGCTCCTGAAGCTGCTACTGGAATAGCTGCTAATGCTACGTTAGTAAATATGGAGCAGGATACTTGAGTCTTCAGAAGGCCTGGTTTGTCAGTCTGCGACAGACTGGCGACCTGTCCAGGGTGAACCCCGCCTCTCGCCCGGAACGCAGCTGGAGATAGGCACCAGCAACTCCCGACCCCGTTAGGGAGAAGGGTCAGAAAATGGATGGATGGATGGATGGTTTGTCAGTTTAACTTGTTATTAGCTAATCAGATTTATTGGACTGATTGCATTGGAGAGTCTGCCTACGTTCAATCCATTGATGGCAGCATAGGCAGTTAGTCTGCCTATACCATGGAGATCAGTTCAGTAGTCTGGTCGGCCTCCAGGCTTTACTTACCTCCCCACCAGTATCATTTTTTTTTTATTTTAAATATGTTTTTTTTTTTAATGTAAACCAATGACCATGATGTAGAAAGCATTAAGCTAGGTTTGTAGCTGACGTATCGAACTGGGCGCAAGGACATGATCACCTGTCCATTTGCCTCACATGCTATTATTTCTAAATTAAGATGCCTGCTCATGCACCTCTGAATTTTTGCAACTTTTAACATTTTTAACACATCAACACAATGGGCTTAGTGGGTTTTCCATGGGAAGCCCTGACACCTGAATAATAACAAGGGATTAATGGAGATTCTTCACCATAATATCAGTACCTCTCCTTGTGTTAGAGAAATACACACAACAGAAAATGAATAGATCTCTAAACAAACACTGCTGTTGTAGTTTTCTGATCTGACCCAGCATTTTTCTTTCTCTGCCGTGTGTTTGCTGTTCCTTATTTGTTTTATCTTTGTCAGATAGTAAAATTTGTTTGATGGTCTGAATCATAAAAGTGTAACAACAAAGCAAACAGAAGAAATCTATAAAGGGGAAATATTTTCTCACTCCACTGTACATTTCTAATAGAGTCATTTTTCCCCTATATATTCCAAGTTTCATGGATTTGTACCTGGAAAACTGGCAGTGAGGTGCTCCATCAGTGCCTCCTGGTTGACAGGCTTGTGGGCAGAGTTCATAGCAGAGATGGCCAAGCACAAGATCTCCCCCAGTGGTATGAATTGTGACTGACTGATAGGTGACATACTGATCGGAGACACATCACCTGCAGAATGAGGAGGAGGAGGCACAGGCACAACAGTTAGATCATGAATGAACAGTGGGCGCAGCGTGTGAAGCTATGATGTAATGGTCAAACAGCGGCAGTGTGCACGCTGCCAGGAACGGCTCCTCCCCTCGTCTCTGTGCTTCCTTAGCCTGTCTTTGCTGCTGCTGTTGCCTTTTCTGGGTTAGCAAAGCGAGGCATCTGCTGCAGCAGACTGAAAAATCCTTTGCAAACTGCTCGTCTGTTTCAGAGAACCGGCTAAGGCATCCTCAAAGACGGACCTGCTCAAAATTTCCCTCTGAGCTAACCCACGCAGAAATTCTCAGGTCCGCCATAAGCTGGTTTTGCTGTCAGCCGTAGCGAATGATGAGATCATCCCGTACCGCACAGAAAGCCCGGGCTTCAAGCTCTATCTGTCTAGCTGGAAGGTTGTAAAGCAACACACTGCATGCAACTGCTGCAGCATCTGTGCTGTAGTGACCCTGTCCCCTGACCTACATCTGAGAATCACACGAGACGATGAGGAATCTAATGTCCAAAGCTCAAGTTTGACATAAAAATCCCCCCTACCCCTTCCAAACAACGGAATCGGCATCACTCATCCGAGTTGTGCTTCTTTAACTTTAGCCTTGCCTCTTCAGCAACACTCAGCCTGAACGGTCAGTTAAGCAACACGATGACGTTATCTCTCTTTAGTATCTCAAGCCCTTTAAGCTTTGTGTGGCTGCAGGGGACTTTTTGAATTTGCACACGGATGCGTTTCAGCTGTGTTGAACCAGGACACATTAGACGGCCTAATACGATGAAAAGAAATAAAAGTGTTTGTTTTGCAAAGTGAGAATGGTCCTTCATAGTCGGAGATGAAAAAACACGCAATAGGACTGAAGGACAAGATTTCTCCCAAAGGTAAACATCCTACAACCATTTATACAAACGGTACACGCTGTACCTACTTTACCTGTTATCTACATTTCAAAACATAGCTCAGATTATAAAAATATATCAAGGAAAACACACACAGATTTGACCCCACTGAAATGCCAGCTTCCACTGGGATAGAAAGGAAAAGCTTTCCCAACACTTCTTACATCTCACATCATCCCCAATGAGTTGGAGCTGATTCAAAACTGATTCCACAGTTTTCCTAAACTCTTAGCTGCCTTAGCGTAGAGAAGGTGGAGCTTCTGGCACAAGAGGGGGTAGGGGGAGTGTCAGACTCACCTGGCGCACGATAACTTGGTGGGGATGGAGAGAAATGCGGAGGAGGAGGAGGAAGATGCTGCTTCTGCACACGGATGTCCTTCTCGCTACGAGAGAGATTGTGATCCAGCGGGCGTTCGGGAAGCTCCGAGCTGGGCCAGGCCCGCCGCAGATTGCCGCTGCGGTTCTTCTTCATCGTTACCCCCCTTTTTTCC
The DNA here is from genome assembly GCA_922788865.1 of Poeciliopsis turneri. Classification (NCBI taxonomy): domain Eukaryota; kingdom Metazoa; phylum Chordata; class Actinopteri; order Cyprinodontiformes; family Poeciliidae; genus Poeciliopsis; species Poeciliopsis turneri. The sequence goes on from CAKLNU010000176.1 coordinate 1,253,411, forward strand.
CCCCTGTTTTTTTCCTAATCCGGCTGCCTTCACTCCCCAGGGACCTCTGGGATAAGGAAGCGTGGGGCAAAAAGGGGTGGCAAGGGGTAGGGGGTGCTGGGAACTGGTGAAATGGGGGGGAGAAAGGAGAAAGAGGGTGGGGGATAGGGGGAGAGGGGGAAGGAAAGGAGGGGAGGTGGGGAAGGGGGAGGTCGACCAACCTCAGGCTCAGTGCCTCCCCCGCATCAGTGAGAACGTCCCGCTAGAGCGATCACACACCAGACATGGCAGGAACCAGTGTGCGCCTTTACACACATTCACGCATCTCATTTACGTCCACGAGCGAGCTACGAACGAGCGCGTCGGCGCTGTGGGCTGTTGTCATCGGCTGATCCGGGGCGACGGCGGCGGAGGAGCAGGTGATTGCGCGAGGCATCACCCTTTCATCGACATCAGTCCCAGCCACCATTTGTAGCATCCCCATTTGCATGCGTAGGGAGGCACATTACGTAGCCACTCTGATGTGGGAGGAGGGAGCGGGAGAGATGTTGGAAGGGTGGGGGGGTGGAGGGAGCAGGGGTAGAGATGAGGGAAATGGGGCATTGGAAGCAAAGAGGACGGTGAGAAAAGGATTTCAGTTGAGCTTTTTTTTTTTTTCTTTTTTAGGGGAGTGGGTGGAGGGGTGAGGGGGGAAGCTGCGCGTTCCCTTTTCAGAAAGTAGCAGGGAGAAAGGGGGGTGGTGGTGGAGGGGGGGGCGGGGGGGGCAGAGATCCGGAGGAGATTGATGGTATGGTCACAGAAGCAAAAGCTTTAAGAGGCCCAGTCTTTGACAATAGCTCAATTCACCACAGGAGTGCTCGGCCGATCCCCCCTCCCGTAAAACAAAAGAGCTGGTTTTAAAAAAAAAAAAAGAAAAAGAAAAAAGCCCGATATAAAAAGCTCCATTCAGGCCCCGACGGGCATTAAAACCTCCGTAGTAAGCCCAGCGCCGGAGACACCATGTTCACCTCCATCTTTATCCCATCAGCCACAAGACCCCATCGTCCTTTCGACAACAGCACACCAGCGAGAGGGGTGGGGAGAGGAAAAAAATGGTGAGCATCGAAATGAAATAAATAAATCAAGTCAGGAACAGATATCCACAGTTTCCCCCCCGCGATCCGACGTTAGAAGCTCCCCGATCCGATCGCCGTAGCATCCATTCATTAACGGGGGAGGGGGGCGGACGCTGAGGGGGGGTGTGGGAGATGCAAACTCCAGTCAACAGCAAAAATCTCTTTCAACGCTAATGCTGCAGCTGCTCCCAGCACCTCCAGGAAGGGTGTGTGAGTATGTGTGTGCGCGCGTGTGCGTGCATGTGTGTGTGGACAGGGCGGAGGGGGGGGTGACTGCTGCGTCTGTGTCTGGGTGATTGAGGCTGAGGGGATGGGAGGAGAGGATGCAAGGGAGAGAGAACGAGGACATGCGTTAGAGGCAGAGAGGAGAGTAAATATGAACACACACACACAACAAAAAAATTAAATAAAACAAAATATAAAAATTTTTTTACTCCTCTGGTAAAAATCCAGGAGAAAAAGAGAGGAACACGTCTTTGGCTAAATTTCCATTTCCATTGTCTCCCTCCACCTTCTTTCCATCATATGTCCTCTTTAGAATGAGGGGCCCCTCTCTCTGCCTTTCCTGGCCCTATACGACAAAACTCACAGTCAACAGGAATCACTTAGAGACAGCAGGGTTGACTTTTAACAACTGAAACTTTGCAGAACTGCAAAAAGAAAAAAACAAAGAACACAAGAAGACAACAGCAAACAAGCAAACGCACTCCATGCTGACTCACATGTGGGGAGTGTGAATGGACGGTTGGAGGGACGGAACAAGGAGCAAAGTGAGAGGGGCAGGACAGGGCAAAGTGGGGAGGTGATGGAGCGGGTGGAGGGAGGTGGAGGATGGTGTCACAACCAATCTGCTCCAGTTCACTGATACCAAAAAGAAAGAGGAGAGCAGCAGCAGCAGCAGCAGGAGGAGGAGGGAGAGCAACACAACGCCAGCCATTTTATTTCTCAGTTGTGCTGCAACAGCCTTTGTTGCTATGACAACGCAAGCCGATGAGCTCATAGCTGTTAGCTTTTGAGTGTTGTTCCCTTAAAGAGCCAGTTACCCAAAATAGAAAGTCAACTGAAGCACATAGACAAGGACCAGAAAAACTAGGATCCCTCTTCACGTGACTGTTCCACAACGAAGAGCATATAATATAATAAAATATAATAAAATATAATATAATAAAAAATATAATATAATATAATATAATATAATATAATATAATATAATATAATATAATTCATAAGATTAGAAAGTTATTGAAAAGTTTAAATAATTTTATTAATTCAGTTCCAAAATGTGAATATAACATATTTTCTAGGGATTATATTGGCATTAACATCAGTAACAAAAGTCATCTTGTTGACTTGTTTCTGGAGAGGGAGATTGGGTGGGGGGATAATTGAACGGTCAAAATCTGGAAAAATCTACAAAATATGTACATAAAGTATGGTTATCGGCAATGACAGCAATATTCACACCAAATATCAATATTTGTATCAGTGCATCCCTATTATTTTATATAAATGTCAATGTCCTCAAGTTGGCAGCACCTCTGTTATGTTAGCTCTGGTTTATTCTTTTTCTCCAGACTTTTGTTGATACTTTTTTTTATCTAGGCACCGCTTGTTTGGACAACTTGTCTTCTGGTTCCGGATGTTCTGCATCTGGGAGGACTTTTGCTCTGACCTTTTCACTTTTTCGACGTGAAGCGTAACTGTGGCAACAAAGTATTGGTTCTTTATGATTCAGAATGGCTAATTAGCATCTGAAAGGTTCAAATAGTGCCTGAACTTTGACCCAACTCTGACCCCAAAACAACCCCTCTTCCATAAAATAGTCTGCCCTGAATTCTGATTTGTAACGTTATGAAAAAAAAGTGTTTCAAAAAGACAATGAGCAAAACTAAATAAAAGTTAAAGGTTTGATTGACTCATCAATAAGACATACTCTCAGATTCTTCAAAGTGAACCTGCTCTTACTGTCCACTGCTAGTAAGATAATGACTACTCACAATTATTCAGCACAAGTTCAGAAGAGCAAAGTTGTGCTTCCAATGAGACCAGAACTGGGCATTTTATAGCTGCTGGGTCACATTTGCATGTCTCAAACTGACCTTCAGGGGGCAGAAAAAAACTGTCATAAAAAGTCTCAATTCGGTACATAAAACCAAAAAGCAAAACTTTTATTTTGTAGCTACTTTAGCACCATCGATTAAACCACAATACCCGCACAATTTAGAAAAATATAATTTTTCTGAAAGATAATGACTTAATATAGAATAATATAAAACTACAGATGTCATACCACATTTTATTGTTCAGCTGCAATGATCACTGTTACCAGCATGTGCTTATATTTCAAATTTATTATAAAATATATTTGTTTAAAAACAGATTTCTGATCCAGCTCTGAGCAACAAGTACAGCAACTAAAGAGTATTAGTCAAATGAAATGCCACTACTGCAAAAAAAGAGAAGAAACAAAACATCAAGAGTTTGCCATATCTACATCATCTGATGGATATAAGAAATGTCAAATTTTGCTTTTATAGAAGTTTCATATCTTTTTTTTTTTTTTACGTAGAATGCAGTATTTTTTCAATGTGAGACATCTAATCTGGACTGAAGCTTGTACTTGTGTATGATGATGTCACAAATGAAACCGTAGCTAAATAAAGTTTTTCTTTAGGATAATAAGGGGTTTTTAACTTTTATCTTTTCATCTTGAATACATAATGCTGGACTCCGTGTAAGAGTAACAATGTGATTTTTGTCAAGACCTTCTCACAAAAACTTTCTTAGCAGTGAGTGTGCCCCTCAGTGGCTCATTTAACCAAAATCTCATTCTCAAAGCTTAGAGTAAGATCAAAGAAATTCAGATTTTTACGTTGATATCCAATGTAAAACGTATGTGAAATTTATAGCAACAGCTTCTGCTGCGTCAAAACATTTCCTCCTATTCTCTGCGGAGGCCCTCCCTTTCCTTTCAGCGAACAGCAGTGCTGAGCAGGGAAACAGAGTCGGGTAGAGTTTTCCTGAACAAACACTGCACTTTTCCTGCCTAAAGAGCACAAAACCTAATTCTTCAGCCTCTGCTAATCAGATTGAATAGTCAAAAAGGAAAAAAAAAAAAAAGATAGTGCAGGTTTCTACAGCAGAAAGCCTGAGACTTTCATCTGGATTTGTTAATCCAACAGCAGTTTAACTCTTTTAGGGGGCGAAAGTTATTATATTACACTATATCACTCTAGTAAACACTGTAAAGTTAACAGGAACTGATAGTTTAAGAGAAATTAATAACAAAAGTTATTAAAAAACCAAATCTACAATATTAAATAATAGGCAAAAAGTCAGGCATGTTACTGTGGATCATATTGAAATTGTGCTCAGAACCTCAAATAAACAAAGTTAAACAATATAAAATTCAGTGCAGTCATGATGTGAGGCAAGACATACATTATAAGGACTCTTTATTTATGCTACTTATTAGTCTCTCAAACGACTTCAGGTATGGAAGTCGTTTGAACTAAGACTAGACCAGTTTGACACTTACTGATGAAAACTGTAAACAATTACAAATGATTCAAGTTATTGAGATCCAGCTAAGAAGATATTCACTGAATGAAGAACAATTCAGTACTGCACAGGCATTGTACAAATCATGCAATAATCAAGAAGTTCTTTGAAATTATAGACACTACATGCCAACTTAAAGGAAAACATATGTAAAAGTAAGACTAAATTTCAAAAAGCTTACCTTTGTTAATTGTCATGGAATCATGATAGTGAAGAATTAAGAAAATATTTTTCACATTATATCTTTTCTGTTAGATCACTAAAAGACAAGTGGAAGACATATACGGTGCATCCAGAAACTATTCACTGTGCTTTACTTTTTCCTAATTTTATGTTATATTCTTATTCTATTTTTTTCTTAAAGTTCAAAACGAAGTGTTGCTTTTTTAGATACTGGTTATGCTTCTCCTTTTCTATTTCCCCCATAATTTCTGTAATTTTTATTAAGCAAGTTATTAAGTCTGCTTGGTTACAGTTCCACAACTGTTAGTACTGACCAAGTAAATTGTATTTTATGTCGTCTTAGAATGTCTCTTACAGAAACAGAAAGCTGAATGTCCTGCAAGCCTTTGATATTTAAAAGTACGATTTGAAAAAACCAAAAACTTTAAGCAGGTACATACACATATTTTTCAGGAAGCTCACATTTTTGTTTTTAAAATAGTTGTATTTATTGATATGATGTATTATTCTAATTTTAAATGTCGTATCTTAATTGGAAAATCGTAATGGTTTACAAAGTTTTTCAAACATCAATCTGTGTACGATTATAAAATGACTTTCACTTAGTGTCAACGTTCCTGAAATAAATCATGTTTTTCAATTACTTATTGAATGGGTCTGTATCATGATCAGAGTTTCTATTCATTAGTCAGAGGCAAGGTTGGTTTGTTTTAATTTAAAATAAGCAGGTAAACCTGAAGCTGCATGGGAGTCATGCTGGTTAAACTGTAACTGATCTCTGTGCTCACATGGCCTCGTTATTAATGTGAAGACTGAAACAAATACAGCCCTTCCTGTGACTTTCACAAAAATATGACATGACTCGTAAAAATTCACTTCATACATACAACATACGTTAAATTTGCACCTGCACGTTTGGTTTTGGCATTATTCATTTTGGTGAGTCATTAGCTACAAGACAAACATTCCACAGCTTATCAGTGTCTGCTGGTACCGACAAGGACTTGAAAGCAGCCTAACAGCAGTCCAGCAACAGTGCAGAGGTGTCAGACTGCTGCTCTGATATTATGTGTCTATCAAGATGATCATAGTTAACTAAAATGAATCAAATAACAAAAACTGAAATTGAGGAAACATTTTTGTTAGCTGAAATACATAAAATGGTAATTAATGGGAAAAAGCTAAAGGTAACTGGAACTATATCATGCGGTGATAAAACTGACTAAAATGTATGTAAATGTAAAAATGTATGTAAATGTATGTAAAAATTACAGGTATAACATCCTTTGTTATGATCTGCTTATGAATCTATTTCTTAGCCTTTCAAATTGAAATAAATTTCTTTCCGCCACACAAGCAGTTTACGTCAGCTGTCGGCAAATTACTCCAAACTCCTCTAGGTGGCAAAATGGCAACAGCAAAACTTGGGAGAAAACACTAGAGTGAGTTTGTTGTTCAAAAAGTAATTGAGTACATTTTTTGAAAATGGTATCTTCTGTTAAGTATTTATTACTCAGTCAATGTATTCATAATCGAAGTACAATATTTACCCTGTTTGCTAAAGTTGGGGGGGGAAAAAAACACCATTTCGCAATCATGGTGTTCATATTAAATGAGAAATGAAATGAAAATCCCGTGTGAATAACTTTGTTCACATAATAAGTCGTAAAATAACGTAATGCCATCATCCTCCAGTTACTTAATGTTCTCTTCTTTGTGGTTTGCTGCAGTAGCTACTGGACTTGTGTAATGTGAAAAAGTGTTTTTATAGTAGTTTTGCGAAATAAGCCAATTTTGATATGGCTGAAAAACCCCCTTATCCGATCACCAAAACTTTTTGTCAAAAAACAATTGTGTTTTTCTTAATTGACATGTTTCCATCAAGCACATTTATCTGTGCAAATATAGTCAAGGCAAAGATAGCTAGTATCTTGTTGTTTCTTTTACTCCCCAAACATGCTGAGTTTCATTCAGGTGGTGGAATAATTGTCAACACAACTAAATCTACAGAAAACCACGAATTTTGTGCTTTTACTCTGCCTTTCGTCAATGCATAGCCCATGCATCATCTACACACAACTGAAGCTGTGGCCCAACTGAAGACACATGAATTGGAAGAACTCTGACATTGTCCAAGCCTGTCTCTGAGAAGCTGCTAAAAGAGATGCCCCAACATGCCTTAGCGTGTATGTGAGTTATTGTTTTGACAGAATAAAAACATGGTCCTCCGTACTGAAAAGTTTAACTTGAGAATAACTGGGCCCAGTTCCTGAACTCGTCCATGTGAATCAGTAAGAGTATAAGTCATAAAGCGGTGAGATGATACATAAACTGCCTTTTAACTCCAACTAGCTGCGACTGGTTGGATGCAACCCGGTGGGTATCTTCACTGGAATCACTGACTAATAACTTCCTCTTAAAACTTTGGCTGGAAGTATTTAACCTCACAGCTCCTCTATGCAGGTTTTAACATGGTTAACAGGACTTCAAAAAGAAATCTAAAAAGCCTCACATTTGAATATGTGACGTTTTGGTGTTAAAAGCAGGTTCTGTTAAAGTTTGTTTTTCACTGAGAAATTCTGGTTGTCATAGTCTGGGATGACAGCAAAAGTCCTGGTGGTTTTTCTATGTGGGTAATGTGACTCACTCAGAGGCGGGTAGAGAACCCCAAAAATTATACTCCAATAAGAGTAGCACTATTTCAACATCTTTTTACTAGAGAAAAAGTGAAAAAGAGACATCCAAGAAATTAAACAAGCAAGAGGAAAAAAGGTATTTGGTAAATGTCTAGTCAAATACTGAGCAACTGATAAAATGATCAGTCATGTTATATTTAAAAATTACATCAACAGAGAACAAAGTCTGGTTAAGTCTGGTCTAGGCCATACCTTAAGACTTTTTAACATTCTTTGTATAAATAAATAAATAAATAAATAACTCAAATAGCCACATCTTTCCACTTCACAACTAAGACCAACTTGTTTGCTAGTCAACAACCTAAAATCCCAATTATCGAGTCTGATTTTAGATGTACTGATCTGAGCTTTATTATTTATTTTACATCATATTCAGAATTCCTAATTGCAGTTTCTTAACCATTTGAAAGACGGTTTGTTGCAGTTTATTTTCTGTTTGATGAAGGTAGTCAACCTATTATTTTTGTCAGCTTCAAGTTCCTTTATCATTTATTTTTAGATTGGCTGTTATACTCCTAATTGCACAGACTGAACAAATGAAAGTTATTTTTACATGTTTGACCACGCTTGGGAAGATATTGTTGTATTTAAGTGTGCTGTTATCACAAAAAGAATAGTTATCAAAAAAAATGTTACTCTGTACATTTATGTATGTCTTTGAAAAAAAAAAAAAAAAAAAACATTTTAAGTCAACTCCGCACTGTCTTTCTGCACTGAATTGGTATCGGCCGATACTAAACCTCAGATGTTTGTATCGGTATCGGTCGTGGAAAAAGTGTATCGGTGCATCTCTAAAAGATGACAAAACGTGAAAGATTTCAAGGAGTTACATCCGTTTACATGGCGTCCCTATAACAGATAGTCACTGACGGACTCTGAAGCTTGTTACCCACCTATGCATCTAATATGAAAGCCTTGCGGTGGCTGCAGCGTCCTCCGGGTCCAGGCGATCCTGAGCTGCTGAAGATGCGCCTCGTGGCTCTGGAGGAGCAGCACGCTCTCGTCTATCCAGCCCAGGAAGAAGACCTCCGACAGAGCCTCGGTCAGCGCCTTGTTCCAGAAGTGCTGCATGTTGACGGCTTTGAAGCTGGCGAAGACCTCGTAACCGGTGTGATGCTCTAAGTGTTTCCACACCTCCGCTGCATCTGGCGGCGGTGATGATGATAATGATGGTGAGCCCTTCTCATCTTCCCTGCAGACCCGCGACAGCACGAGAGCCAGAGAGAGCGGAGCTATGTGGGAAAACTTCTCCATCCCTGCTTCGCTTCCCGACTGAAAACTGACATTTCTGAGCGGGAACCTCGTTATTAAGTTCTCAAACCTGTCACGCGGCCTCGTTTTTCATTTTTAAAGGTAATTTGTAGAAGAAAGCTGCCTCTAAGTCAGGTCAGCTGCTCCATGTAAGCGGCCGTCAGACACGCTGCTCCCAGACTGTAACTGTCAAAGAGCATTACGAACTATTTTCAGCCACAAAAGAGGCGAGGACTTTGTGCTGCGTTCAAAAACTCCTCGTAAACTACTACGCTGACATTTTAATCGAGTTTGCGCCTCTATTGTCACTGTTGTTATTCCGAATGAGGACAGCGAGTCAAACACCGAACAGGTAACACACAGGTAACCAACGAGACATAAAAAAAAAAAAACAACAACGAAAAAACAAAAAGAGAAAATTCAGAAAGTCTGTGGCAATCCAAGTTCTTGGAAGCGTTTTTCTCCTAAACAATTTCTTAAAGAAAAAAAAAATGAAAAAAGTATATATTTAAGCCCTGATGCAAGACGTTAAACTTTTACGAAAGGTTTTCATTAAGAGATGTTCATTAAATACATCTTGAAGATATTCATTAAATATTCTTCCAAGTTGAAGACTTTCATTTTTTGTCATGAGGCCCAAGATTCCTGGCGGGGCCTCTGACTATAATATGCACATTTGCACAGGTTAAACCCTGTCTTAAACTTTTGTAAAAACACTATAAATACAGTCTTCTTTATTTCACATCCAAATTATGCATTTATATTTAACATTTTGGGAAATTGGCAGAAAAGCAGAACTGAAGTCCAGTTCTTTGAGTTTCCTGATCACCTGTCTGGTATGGCAACTGGAGATTGGCAGCTGCCAACTCTAATGGGATAAGAGTGTAAGAAAATGGATGGGTGGATGATCCTGAGCAAATCCAGAGAAAATATATTGAAAATTGTTTTTCCATCTACACAGACGATTTGAAGGGATGTACTTTTGCTGGAAACTGCAGCAGTTTATACATTTCTGTTTTGTGGTGACCTGTTCAGACCCTACATTACTTTTGATTGCCTGATCATAAAGTAGCAACTTGCTTGTCTGGATCATACAGGCAGGTGTTTGGTTTGTTGCTCTATTTTGAGCAATAGAAAATAAATAAAAACATTTTATTCTTTAGTAGTTTAAAAATAAGAACATATATGTACATCCAATTGTACCCAAAGATATACAGTAACATCTGTACAGTAAGGACAAGACCCTGAGTAATCCAAATTAATGTTTTTTTTAATAATATTGCATTAATATTTAAAAAAAAACACCAACTCATTTAGCTCAAAAAGGAGTGGGAGGAAGATAAACTTATTTACTCCGTGCTGTTCACATATCAAAACTGTGTGGTCACCACTGTAATTTGAGATTTAGTAATTACATTGTTATGCTCCTCCAGGAATCGGCTCCGAAGCTGAAGATGTTTTCTCCGGCTGCCTCTATGTGCTGGTAAACCCCGACCTTCTGACCCTTCAGCCAAACAAGCAACATATGAGTGAAAGAGTTTATTTAGAAGAACAAAAACATTCCATCAAGCTCATGATGCAGTTGCTGATAAACAGTGATATTGCATATTACACATGTAAAAATTGTCTACCTTTCAACATTGAAGAAACTAAAACAAGTCATTATTGTCAGTGGATTCTCACAAACGTACTGAAACCAGAGTGTGCTTAGCATGCAAACTGTTACATTTACGAGAACCTAGAAAAACAAAGAAGTACAACAATCTGACGGTTTTCCTTCTTGAGGACTAAACGGATTTGTTTTGGTCAGCTTATTTAAATAAACGGGTACATAAGGTTTTAAGGCATGAAAACTATCATCACAACATTTGGTGATTGGCTTCCGTGGCTTCTGTAAATTAAAGGAAAATTTGAACCAGAGCATAGACTCAGTCAATTTCATCACTGTAAATTTCACTATAAGAAGAAAAACCAATCAGAAATTCAGGGTTCTAAAGTTATTTTATCTGAAACAAAGACTAGCTTTCAGTATGGCTTTGTGAGCTCAAAACGGCACATTGAATCACTGCAAAAAAAGAAAAAAGGTTTGGGAAGGAAACACTTTCTCAAGTCAGCAGTTTGAATTTACCCAAAAATAAAGAATGAGATCAGAACTTATCAAAAATCTGAAAATAAAAGACAACCCCAATTGCGAGTTTTGTTACAGATCTCATGCCGCTCTTGGCCATGTTACACCACCAAAACCCTGCCGACGCTTTTACATTATTGTTCGCAGTATGGTTGTGCAATTTAATGTCTGGTGAAAGAGAATACAGCTTTGAAAAGACTTTCCGCCTTTTCATAATATGATTGTGCGCAGATATGTTTCGACAGTTTCATGATTAGAAAAGTACAAAAACAGTCAAACTGTCTGAAAAAGATATTTCCCTGAAGTGTGTAGAGTATAAACATTAAAGTTGCACAGATCACTGAGAACTGGTCGGTTAGAGTTTCGCTGGTCTTGATGGCCACGTTGAGCATACAGTGTCATGAAAAAACATTCGTCCTATTTCCCAATATTGTGATTTCCTTATCAAGGACCAAAATCCGTCCTCCCTTATAAGAGCAGACAGGCCTGATCTGAGATCAGAACCACAAATAGGATGCAGTGTAGTAGATTGAGAAAACTATTTATAAAGGAAGTGTTTTTATGCTCATCTCCACGACTTTTCAGAACGCTTAACTGCCAAAAGAAATTTACCGAAACTCAATAACTAAATATGAAATTGGTTTGTTTAAAGGTACGAGAAGGTAGAGTGAAACTAGATGCCTGTTGTTTGGGTTTAGCCTGAAAACGTTTTATAAAAAAAACAAAATTACATAAATTCTGAAAAACAAAATAATAATAATAATAATAATAATAAAAAAAAAAAACAGGCACATGTAATATAAAATACCGAACACTATTCATGTCAGACATACACAATGCAAAGTGAGAAACCTAGGATGCCAAGCCTATTAAATTAAAAGTATCCTGAAGCATCACATTTTGTCCTAAGAAGTGTAAATTTCACCTGAAATCATGTGGAAAAGCACAACCTGATCTGTAATCACGTCTGCCAAGCTTAGGTTTCTGCTGAGAATTCAACATCAAGGGCAGAAATACATCTCTTTGGTCAGCATGGACACAATGCATGGAATCTGCTTCCTGGCGTTAAACCCTGGTGAATTGGACACAGACTCAAACTCTACTGCCACCTTGTGGTTTACTCGTGTCATGATGTGCAGAAGCTCCAGTTCCTTTCCGTATTTGCTGATCATATCACACAGTGACTGGATGAACCAAGAGCCAGTCATTGTGTTCCTCCAGGAGTAGTAGCCTGCGACAACCACATATTAACCTGAATTAGTATTTTTTAAGCAAAAAAACAAAACAAAAGAAAAATGACTAGTTTAAACACCCCCTCCATCAGGGACAAGGGTTTTAGCAAATGGATGGATGAACGGATGAATAGTTTAAATACGTATGCACAATTAACCTGGAGCAGTGGAGAAGGCGTAGAGGAAGTCTGCTTCCACAGGGATCTTAGTGGTTTCGTCTGCACTGTCGGCTTCAATACCCGGATCAAGATCGGTGCCTCTGCACGCCTAATCAGAATGGACAAGACACAATTTCCAATAAATAATGTGACAAACAAGAATAAAAAAACATTTTTTAAAAATCTAAGGAGTGGCCTTGCTTACCTGGATAAAGAAAAGTTTGGGTTTTCCCACCAGACTTTTACAGCGATTGCCTCGGTATAATGAAGTAAGGCTCTGGATCTGCACCGGGCCATCGGTGCCGTAGATCACGCCATCATCGCCGTGGCTCAGCAGAACGCAGACGAACGAGGCGGAGTTGCTGTGATCGTGCTTAGATGCTACAAAAACAAAGAAGTCAGTGAAAAGAGTCATCACTGCCGTCCATTAACAGAACCGGTTATGCCGTCAACGACAATTTGCTCTCCTTACAGATGTTTTGCAGTTTTGTTTTGTTTTACAGCATTTAGCATCTCTCAGATCATACAACAATTCTTAATATCAGACAAAAATAAACCAGAATAAGTACAATACAGTTTTCAAATGATGAATTTGTTTTTAAGAGAAAACCTTGCCAAAGTCTCCTGGCTGAGAAATGTCAGTGTTTCTGTTTGTCCTGATTGGAGCTTGATGTTTTCTGAGATCGTTCAGTCTACTTCACGTTAGAGTGAAGCTTCTGCTGCACTAATGTCTTTATTAACCTGACAGTTCAAGCAGTAATCAGGTCTGGCCAGAGAAACTAAACCAAAATAAATAAATAAAAAATCAATATAAAAACGGGATCAATCACCATCATCTGCTGATCGTCAGCTGCCCTACTTTTACCTGGGCTCACATTACTTTGGACAACTTTATAAATTCAACATCACTTGGAAAACGTCTCTTAATATTCACCAGGGTTATCTTAGTCTGAAATTAAAATTTGCTTGTCATTTAAGTGACAAAAAAGCAAAAGCAGAAGAAATCTGTTAAAGAACAAATGTCTTAAGTTTTATTTTATACTTACTTGCACTTAAAATGTTCATCATCTGATCGGTTGTTTGATCATTGTAAATCTTCACTGCATAGCCCAACTTCGTAAACACTTTACACACATTGGCTGCATCAACATCAGTGCCGTTTCGCTGATTCATCCCTAAAAAGATAAAAAAAGATGCAAAAGACTGAAAAAAAATATATAGATTTTTTAAGGTGGCAACTTTAACTTGATTTCTACAAGTCAGTAGTTTCAAATGATATACCGACGCCTAATGAACATACAATTCCACCTAAAATAACACATTAAGCAGATGTGCCCAACTTTGCAATAAAACAACATAGTAAACCAGGATCTGCTGCTCGTGTTCACACCAATCAAACAGTAACCTATTAAAAGTGTTCATTGAACCATGTGTGCTCTTTCAGTCCTGCTAGACAGGTTTTCAAAACAGAGTTTGCTCAGTGAGAACCACAAGCATGTGTCCATCTGTCCGACTGAGGCTACATTCACTAGCGATGATAACCAAATGACTTCCCAGTCAACAAAGGCGCTCACTAAAGTGCACACATCCTTACACATATATGCAAATTAGTGAGCAACTTTGTGTACTGAATCAAAGAATTGAACCCACAACCTTCAATTTCATTCTATTCTACTCTGCTCTACCCAAGGATGTATCCCTGGGTTAAAGTAGTGAGCAAGTCATGCATACCTGGTGCACCGATTACAAAACTTTGGGACCAGTGGTGCAGAGTGATCTGACTCTTCCGTTTTATCTCTGAAAACTGTCAGCTTGAAGCTGAATAAATTCAAACAAGGCAAGTTGTACTTCGCCCCAGTGAGCAAAATAGTTTGTCCTTATGAATTTGTCATGCTTCCTTTAAATTAGGTGTGAAGCACATCATGAAAGGTTTGAGAACCAATGCCCTGAGGGAAGACTTCCAGATTTGTAATGTGGATTTTAGTCCCAGTGAAATTTCTCACACACGCCCAGTTCAGCTTTAAATTTAGACACACCTACTGTAACGCCATGCTACAATTCAAGAAGTCCAACCCCCACTCAGAAAGTCATGCGTGTGTGCAGCAGCACTCTGACGAACAACTAGGAGGTAAACTCTGGAAGGTATTAACAGAAATCCACAGAATGAAAGTGTTTCTTGTTATTTCTCCAACAACTGTCACCATAGGAACCTACATCTGAATACCTAATTACGTATCAGGGGATGCAGGTAAATGGTTTCAACAAAGACACGAATAAAGTTCACAATGAACATTTCTCCAACAGGCAGGCATGAAAAATCTTGTTGTTTCTTGTCCAAACCTTCTCAGTCTGGTTTCTGACTTCATCTCTAAAACATCTACCGTGATATGGGATGTCCCTCTGATGTTCTCATTACTGATCCTATCCATCCTCATCACTCCTGTTGCTTCCCGGCCATCACGACCTGAACTACATACAGGGAATAAAAACTATTAATCCCAGAATGCACTGCATTAACCCAGTTTCAGTTTCTAGGAGGAAGAGGAGTTTCACTGTGTGAATACGGGGCATCATGTTTTAATAAAAACTCTGTCCTTGAAGGACGGCACCCTCTTTACTGCAAAGGGATTATAATGGTGAAACATTGCAGTCCCTCTGCTACCCAAAAGGAGAACTCCAGTTCGACTATATTCTGACTGAAGAACAAGCCACTACTCTGGCTTACTTAAAATTCTGCGGAAAGAATCTTTGAATTATAAATTCCCCCAAAAGAGACTCTGATCCTGTTCCTGAACCGACACTGCTTTCATTTACCTGGAAGAAGGTGCCGCAGCTCCACAAGCCTGCTGTACGGATACAGGGCCAATCTGATGTTCGCCCAAACCAAGGCAACCTTTCCCAACCACCAACTGCTGAGCAGCCACTGCAACTATTACTCGCGTTTTTCACTTCCCCGGGATGGACTGCGGCCCCCATAGCCGAGAAAAGGGGAACTGTGGCCCTGTACATGCTGTCCGCCGCTAGCGGAGTGGCAAATGCCATCATTTTCCTCAACTGCAAAAACTCTCTGATCATCCCATCATATTTGTTCTCCGTCGCACGACTCGCTCACTACCAGAGATACCTTTTGTTCTTAAGAATGTCTAAAGTAAGGCTTTGTGTCTGGGTAGAAGAAGTTAGTTTCGTATAAAACATTTTTAATTGTTTTTGATAATCTATTTCATTGTTTTTGTTGGCCACTGAGCCTTTGGTTTGTTTGTTTAAGAGGCTATTGACTGAAAGAGTAGTTTTACAACATGAGCTTATTCCATTTTAATCAAAGTTTTTCACTTTTTCTTTTCACAAGCCAACAGAGTTTAGCAGACATGCTGAACCGTGTCCGTTATCTGAATCCAACAGGTAAAAACAAAAAGCTCTTCAGTGTTTACAGATATAGTAAACTGGCTCTCCTGAACAACGTTGTACAAGTCATCACAAGCCTTTTGTTTGTACTTTGCCCCATTTGCCTTCATCATACACTACATCTCCTTGTATGCCTGTCTTTTCTCCTGTCCTCTCATTGTCCCACCTATTATTAGTGAACTTCCTGTTTTGTACATGGTTGATTTTTTTTGTTCCAACATAAAGTCTGCTTTTCTGCTGAGATACCAGACACCATCTTACCCGTCTCCCTAATCACATTAGCTGTAGCTGTTCACTCATCTGGGAGTCTCAACTCCCTAAAAAAATCCACAACACTTTGTTTTGCTTTCACCATCTGGTCTTGTTTTGTTCTCTTTATCTTCTTTACCATCAGCTCCATCCTATGTTGTTTATCTGCACTATCATCTACCACAACCTTACAGTCACTAATCTCCGCATTTCAAAATCTATAGAAGATGCAGTCCGCCTTTGTGCTCCTACCTCCATATTTGTAAGTCACCTTCCTTCCTCTTCTGGAAGATGGTTTGTACTCCATCTCCATCCTTTCCACAAAGTCCATCAATATATGTCCCTCTCCTATACTGGATCTCAAACCTGCCCATCACTTCCTTACTGCCTCTGTTCCCTTCACCAGCCTGTCTGTTAACGTCTGCACCAAACCACCCTTCTCTGAACTGTGAGGTAACGCTACATTACATCATCTTGCTCACTCCAGACGGTCTGCTTCTCCTCTAACTCGCATCCGACCTGTGGGGCATGAACGCCAACAAACACTGATCATCATGTCTTCAATTTCAAGCTTCAGATTCAGTCTGGCAGTTTTTTTTTGCTTGCAGAATGTTCCTAACAAACCAGTAAAAGAGAACACAAATCTATGAGGACAAAAGAAAAGAGATGGCATTGAAAATGGGAATACAGGGTGAAATCTAGATATTTTCTGTTCTTTACTACTTTACCTATCCAGACCTGGAAAATAATACATTTAAAATCTAGACCTTCCCACACCGTAGGAACCCTGGACATGAAAAATAAACACTGAAGCTTCGTTATACACTTAAATAATGCAGTGAAATTCTAACTAGTGGTGCCACATAGAAACCAGAGCTCAGACACATTTAATAAACATCTTCAGTTGCCTTGGGACCAAAGCAAATCTCACTTTAAATACGTTTCTGATTGGTCAGCTTCTATCTGATAATTTTCTATTTCTAAATAATTTCTATTTTGAATCAAATTGTTAATGAAGTCATAGGGACATTGAGCTAATTTATGGATCAATAGTGTGCTTATTTGAGCAATAAGTGTAAACGCTTGTGAAACAATGAGGTTGCGCAAAAATAAACCAGCAGACCAACATCCTCTCAAGACACATCAACTATTTTAGATATTGCTTATCACTTTCCACCAGCAGTTTCACTCTGACAGTACTTAGAGCAAACTAAACAAGCTGCAGTTACAACTCAAGTGATTCCACAACTTTAACATAATCAGAGGAAGGAATGCCCAATATTCTAAATCATCAAAAACCATAAAGAGTGAAAGAAATCAGTAGAATGACATTAAAAACTACAAAATACTTTTGGACATTGATGTCAGGTTTATCTATCAGGATTTAAAGAAGACTTGACAAGCATTCTGTTATGTGTTGTACAGTTTTAAAATAATCATGTCACTGTTGAATTAATATGCACCAATGTCAACAAACAAGATGGTCCAACTATAAATGTCAACTTCCTTATTTAAAATATGAACAAAATAAAATGTGACCCAATTCTAATGTTTCTATCAGCAGATGGATGACATTTCCAGCCAGTATCGTGCAGCTAGTTTCAAAACAAAAGAACTAGTCAGAGGCTAAAAGAAGACAGGATAAAGTATCACCTGTGGCCCTGTCAAAGTTCTTGTTGTTGATGATGATGCACTGGCCAATGTTGGGGTAACGGAGGCTGTATCTGAAGCTGTGGGACTGGGGCTTAGCGTCAACGTCCATGGGCGAAGGAGCAGACAAAGATCCCGCTGCCCTGCAGGAGCACGAACCAAACCACATTTCATCATCTTATTGATTAAAAACAGCATTAAGTGATGGAGGTCAGAAAGTCAAACCGACAAAACTCGGAGGTTCCGGGAAGACTCAGTCTGTTCTACTGACTTGAACTTGACAAAGAAACAATGACCTCCTGAGGATAAAGGTCGCAAACAGACTCAATAAACCCCTGACTCACTGTTTTCCATAGTCTTGCCTCGCGTCTGTGGCGTCCCCTGCAGGGACTGGTCTTCCTGCGGACATAGTTCTTAACAGGATAAAAAAAAAAGCGCAAACCCGGACGGAGAAACTACACGCCCTGAGCTTTTACCAGAGGAACCAGCTGCGAAATAAAACGGCACACAGACGTAGACGTCGACAAGAGCGAGTCGAGAAGCATTTAGCTGCCCTTACCCGCCCAGCAAACAAAGATGCAACGTCATGCTAAGATGCGCTTGTTTTTTCCGTGCGGACATCCCGTGTTAGTCGGTGTTAAGTCATCACGGGAAAACCAGGGTGGAAGCGTACACCTCCTGAACTGCAGTCAGGCGGGTTGTGTGGTTTTAACGATATATTTTTCGACTTTGCCATAATAAATGATCACTTGTATGAACATAAAGATTTATATTTGTTCATAACTAGAGCCATTTTCTTTATACGGTCCTCATTGTAACGTGCTAAATATGTACGCCGTAATAACCTGATATATTGTGTGGAAAACGTAACAGGTGCGTTGTTAAAACAATAAAGTTTTCAAATTAAAGGTGATAGTTTTATTTCTCTTTTGCCTGAGTGAGTAGCAGCGAAGCTTCCGGGTGAAACCGAGACGACAACTCAATGTTGTTTCTTTGGAAAGAGGTTGAGCTGCCTGGAGCTGGAGCCAGGAGGACAGGAAGGAGGAATGGCGGCACGTTTTATTCACACGAACAACATTTATTACGCGAGCATTTAAGTCTAATTATAGAAAAAGAATTGTTGGAAAATATATTTTGTAAATACGTTTTTGCAGTATGTTAGTCCATAATCGTGTTTTACAAAACATGGCTGAGAGAAAGACAAAGCGAAGTTTAGATGTTAGCACAAATTTGTAAAAATCAAAATAAGAGCAACTCAGAACACAGGGGCTAAAATCTGCACTTTATCTACCAATACTAATAATATTTACTATACTGTTGTGCTGTAAATATTATTGAAGCTTAGCTTATGTTTATTCGTCTTAAACACTGAAACACATAAAACTATTAGTCAATCAACAAGCCAACAAATCAAGAAGATTCAAAACAAAGTCTTTCCTAAGTGTCGTATAAATCAAAAAGGTGTAGGCTGCAGCTTACATGTTCATTACAAATAAACCATGTCCAGAAAACACAGAATCAACAGCTAAATCCAGACAAAAGAATAAAAAACACATTAAAATCTATGAAAATCACAAAGGTCTCAGTCAGATTTCAAATATTCAAAAACATCATTCAATCTTTCTCCAGCATTGTTTCGAATGTGAAACAATGCAATGCTTCACTTGTGATGAAAAGAAGACAGTCAACAACATAGTAAACAATGGCCTCTGGAAAACTACTTAAGGAAAATACCTACTTTTCCAGTTACTTATCTAAGTTATCTAAGTTTTAACTTGTGATCTCTTCCTCTTCCGTAACACTTTGAGACAATTAGTCCACCACTTTAATGAAGTAAACTTTTGATACACTAGTAGGCATACTGATCTATAGGTTTGATTGCAGCAGTTAACTTTAAACTACAGATGTTGAAAATGACTGTTTTCACTTCTGCATGTATGTTAAACAGTGTTAAACATTTATTCTAATGAGTGGTAAGGTACTCAGTTCTTTGCCCATTGTAACATTTGTGTTCATTCTGTACCCATACCAGGGTTTTCTCTGGGGAAACAGTGCTGTCCATACCTTAACTGGTCCTGCACACTGTTGTTCAGCTGGCTGAAAACTGTGACTACACTTTCAGATTCACAACTCAGGCTATTGTTCATTTAATCTCAATTTTTCAACCCCTTAGCCAGACCATGTGGGCATTTTGGGGATGACATGCAAGGATTTTTAAACAACTTTAATATGTTGTGAAAATCTAGAGCCAGAACACCAGCTTTCATCTTTTCTCCACCTAGAGCTGCTTTATTCCTCATGGCAAATTTTTTCATAATCTTTTATAATCTCTAATTATAATCCATTTCACAATCCTCGTTTTCAATAACTACAGTGAACAAAACTTAGGAACCTTTAAAATGTAACTTTCCAAATGACAAATCTTTTAAGGACCCAGCATCCAAATGAAACCAACCATTTATTAGTCATATTACATCCTGAAACACTCAGTTACATAAAGTGCAAGCACAACTTTAAATCTCTTCTGTGAACAGTGACAGTCTACAAAGTGCAGTGGAGTAACTACAATAACAATAATAATATGCGGAAATGGAGAAAATGAAATTAAAAAAAGATTTGATAAAACAAAGACTGAGACAATGGAGCAACAAAACCACAGAGGAATTTATATTTCGAAAAAGAAGTAAAGAATATGTAAACTGAACATCTGAATAGACGCAGTTGCAAGTTTAAATGTTGTGGGTAAAAACATACAATTCTGTGGGACAAATCAATAAATGTTCCAAATAGAAAACTGGCTGTGCCAACAAAGAAACTAAAAACTGTAAAACAAAAAACAACTTTAAAGTGCTTCTCTGTTCAGGACTATCTAACTGCAGCCACTTCCTTCACGGCCGGATTCATGTACACAGCATCGGTTTTTCAATGCGTCTTCATTTGTAAGTACACTTTAATAAGAAATATGAACATTTCACTTTCATTTTAATCAGCCACATCGTAACCCAGTTTGAATTATACAACAAAGAAACAGAAGAAACTCTTTAAGAACCAACACCCGGTCGTCATATTGCTCTGGAAGAATGTGACACACAAATCAGCACACAAATCACTCAATTCATAAGGTTAAAGCTGTGATTAAGAAGTAATAACGGTAATAACGGACCCCCCCACCTCACAACAAAAACACAGACTCTTGGGCCATGTTTTTGTTTTTAGTTCACTACTAAAACTCCTTCGTAAAGGTGAAAATCAAGTCCTTCATCTTCACCTTTTATACCAAAGGATTGTATGAAAGCAGGTCATTAAATCAAGAGATAAAACCTGCACCGTTTAAAATGAATTATTGAAGGAAGAGACACAAATGGATTCTCACTGACCTAAAAGTGATTTCTTGGATTTCTTTAGAATTCCTGTTAGCAACTTCATATTCACACAGGGGAAAATGGAACTAAGTAACACTCTGCACAATATCAGGAAATGTATTCTGAGACTGGAAAAAAAAAAAATTAAATACACCACCACTTAAAAATGAAACATCTGGACATCCAGAAACAGCTACTCCATCCTTCACCATGTGTTCTATGTTATAGTTTATAGGAGGGCAAGAGTCTGGAAAGAAAGCACTAAATAAATACTATTAAAAGATTTTTACAGAGTAGAAAAAGTAGACCTTCGGTAGAAACACACAGCACAATGGTCTACATATTTTCCAGCTTTGAGATAATTCAACTTTGCTCAAACTGAACATGGATTCACTGCAAAATAATTAAAATCAAAAGAAAAAAAAAAAACAACAATAATAAACTGCCTTTAATGGAGTAGCTCTCACGAACAAAACAAATACATACAGCGCTTTGGAAAAGTATCAACGTGTTAAAACCGCAAATTTCAAAGTATTTTACTTTTGTTATAATTAAATTCAAAGGAAAACGCTGAAGGAAAACGATACAAGGTAGTTAAAAATGATGGGGTGGATTTGTATTTAGTTCCCATTAATTTAATGCCCTCAAATAAAACCCGGTGCCACCGAGTGCCTTCAGAAGTTGTCTGATTAGTCAGTAGAGTTGACGTGAATGTAAATGAGGCACATATCCAGTGGGAGAACAGAATTACGAAGACTAGATGTACAAAACCTGTAAATTTAGTCCAGAAAAGACGTGAAGTTGTAGCAATAAGAGATTTATCATGGGGAATTTAATGCAAATGCACCACACATTTTTATATTTTATTTTGATTAATCATTTCTCTCCCACTTCACAATTACACACTACATTGGCCTGACATAGGAGATGAAACTTTAACATAACTTACTGCAGTTATGATGCGACAAAATGTGAAAAGTTTAATGGAAGGTGGGTAAATACTTTTATAAGGCACTGTATAGAGGATAATCAAATCATAATTGGATCAGAAGATTTCAAACTGGGAGAGGAGTGGCAATGGAGAGAAGAGGAGCTCTGAAAGCTGATGATGCATTTCACTGAACACATGAGTCAGATTTTCTGAGGTCTAGGAATGAAGAAGTTGCTTTTTTACACCATCCAGAACCTCAAAGTCCAGGCTGCTTCGTGCATGAGGAATGCTTACGGTTGAGCACTGTGACTGTTCAAAAACACAACATTTTAACCAGTAGTTTTGGTCTAGTTTCTAGTGCAAATATCTTAGTAAACACAAAATAAGAAAAAAAGTAACTTACAAGTAGCTTTTCAGCAACATAATATGAGCTTTTTTAACTCCAGTTCCTTAGCATTGATAAAAAAGTACAAGTTTCACAAACAGATTATTTCCTTTTGAACAAGACATTTTTCCCATGTTGTGAGGAAATTATTAACTTAAATCAAGGCCTTATGTCTTTTTGAAAAGTTACTTATATGTAAATTTTGTCTCATTTAAAGTGCACTGAGATTTTTACACGAGAAACCAGACCAGAAAGATTTGGTGAAATGTGTTTTTGCAGTGAGGTGATCAACTTTAGCTTGTTCTTCTGTCAATTTGTCCAGGAATTAGTGCATGTTCTGTTCCAGTGACTGAATGCACAAAATATAGTATTCTGTGTTTTCTCCTTGTATCAGTAATAATAGTTACGATTAGCATCGAGCTCCTCTGGAACACAGTGGAGCTAAGGGGATGACACCATTCCCCGGTTTTAGAGCCGACTGATGAGGCCAATGGGATGCAACACAACCAGCAGCGAAATGACTACAATACCCATAAGCACTAAGTGTGCTTTGAGAGCAACATCCAACAGACTAATCGTGAGGCTACAGGCGTCTGTAATCAGAAGATGTCGGGACACATTTCCCAACTTCCCTGCTCCTTGGCGTCCCAGTAGCCTCCCTTGTAGACATGCAGCGTCTCTCCAGACACGGAGTCGTGGATCTTCTCGAACCACAGCGCTTGATAATTGTCTGGATGGGCGCCTGCGGAGGATGCCAGACAAAATAAAATCATAGTTTTCACACAGAATGTTTCAACTGCAAGTGGAGAAGCAACACGTGAAGCTTTAAAGCAGCAGTATGTAGCTTTTATTTTTAAAAGAAATACACATAAATTATTTTTTTTTTTTTTTTACATATTTGTTGAAACTGTCCCAAGCAGTTTTAATAAATATGAAAATAACATGTTTTTTTTGTGTTTTTTTTTTTTAAATAAACGTTACATACTGCACCTTCAATGCAGTTCAGATGGTCATAATAATGCTCTGTTTTGGATGAACTTCATTTAAAACAAAGCAGAAGGAAAATGAATGAGGAGTCAGTGGAAGCAGCCAAGGTTCCATCAGACGCCAGCAGACAGACGACTGTTACACCGAGCTTGTACATCTGAGCCTATGGAGCAAAATTCTACAGCCAATCGCAGCTGATCTACATCTGGCTCTATGACAGGTTACAACAGATGACTAAAAGGATGTTCTTTGCCTTCCGCTGAGAGAGGGAGAGTGAGTCGGAAAGAGGAAATGAAGTGACTGCTTAATATTGTGCAGGATTTTCTAATCCAGAATTTACTACAACCCTACAGGTGTTGCTTCGTTCACTTCAGCGATGGGGCTGATCGGATCCCATTTCTGTATCTAAGCTGATAACCTTCCTGGAGGTCACTGATCCAGAAATTGTGGTTCTGTATTGTTGAAGGTGATTTTACTCTGGACGCTTAAGCTGACAGTGAAAACTCTGTCATATTATTTAAGCAGAGGCATTTTATTCTAGATTGGTAGTAAACTTATACACAGAGGTGGAGAATCACTTTCCTTTTTGTGACGAGAACAAATACAAGATTGTTGTTTTTTTATGTGTTTCATACAAACATTAAAGTCCTGGCACTCAGACATATTCTGTTTGCGCCCACTGCCAAATTTTTCATTGAGAAAAAAAAAATATTTAAATGGCTGCCAACATCTGTGCACAGACTCCATAGATATCTTTCGTTTATGGTCGGAGATTTGCACATGCCAACTCTGGCTTTCCCGGCTGCTTTCATTTCACCCCTGCCAAACATCTGTCTTTGTGTTGATTCTGCTTTCATTAAAAAGCAGAATCTAAGCTGAAATTATTGACAGAGAAAAAGGTGAAGTGTCAAAGAAAACACAGAGTATACATAGTTGTTCTTAGCCTGATGATGCTGTTTTTTATATAAATGTATCGCATGAACAAAGTTATTCACTTTTGATTTTAATTGCATTTCTTATTTAATGAAAACACTGTAATTGCGCATTTGGTTTTCTCCAACATTAGCGGAATATTGACAAAGTTTTGCTCAACTTTGTAATGAAAATGCAGCTACTGTATTGTTGCCAAGTTGGCAACAGTGGGTGCGAACGTTTTGACATGACCTGGTCAAAACGCCACGTTAACCATGTTCTATTCAATATGGTTGATTTATATAAAATCAACTCACAACAAATCAGCCTTGTCACTCAATCCTCTGTTATGCAGAGCGCAAAGTGACTGTTTTTCAGAGCCTGGCTGATATCACTGGCCAAGATCAGTGGTTAAGATCTGTTATATACTCAAGTATAGGCTGATCACAGATCTTCCAAAATTAAGGGCTGATAAATTAATACACCCCAAGTGATAATTAGTTATTAACCAAAATCCCAGAAACTGACAGATTTAAAAAAATAAACTGTAAAAGGTAACAGAAAAGTGTTTGTAATTCCATTAAGCACTTACAAAACATGTGATGAAGTTGTATTTATAAAGCACCTTTTCAGCAACAAGTTTAAGGCAGTACATAACCATTATGTTAACCATAAAATATCGCTGTCATAGGTTCTTGACTTTATTTAATTGGACTGTATTATTTTATTTTCACAGTAAACGGCTTAATAAAACAGGAGTTTGTTCCTCATGTATCCACACAGTGCAGCACTGTGTCTGCTCATCAATAACTGATGACCGTTGGTAGTAGTTTTGCTGTAGATCAAGAGGCTTTTCAGTCCACTGTACACTCAAATAAACTCTCAGAGTAAAAAGCTGAAACCTTCATTGACTTCTGGAGTCTACAGTACCCCCAAAGTGTCCAAAATAAAAATTAAATATTAAGTCTAAGGTTTTCTGGACCAGAAACTACCAGTGTCAGCAGATATTTATAAAAAAAATCAGAAACTGGGTTTGGATCAAAACCCCTCAAAATTGGGCTCCAAGCATGTCGAGTTTTTACTACATGATGATTTTATCTGAATACTTGCTTGGGTATAGAGGGACAGATTGTCCATAAGGGGCTAAAGAAAAAAAAAAAATTATGGATGATTTTCTTCGAGCTTATTCCAAGATATTTCTATTTTCGTTGAATAAATACAACAGAGGGTGAAAACGTAGGGGGATACTTGCATGCAACAGGCGTGGGGGGAGGAGAATCCTCTGCATCAGCTGAGCAAACCCCAGCACAAACAGAAAATACAAGTTCATAAAACAATCCACACAAAGTTGATGTGTAGTTTAAAAAAGAACAAAGTGCCATGAGTTGCATTAATGATTCTGTTCAGTCTGGTTGATTTATATACAACCAGTTCACAACAAATGTCATCTGAAAGCGTTTTAGAAGACGTACAGATCCATGTTCAATATAATTAAATAACTTCTGCAATCAAAGTTTGATATAAGTGGCCGTGTTTGTCTGAAAGTGACAGCAGATAGTCACAGCACAGGAGACAATTTTTTTTTTTTAATTAAAGAGTTTGTTTGTTGCTTAATCTCAAACTTTTGCTGCGACAACAGTTGAGCTTTTTGGCAACAAGCACTCCGGTTGCCTCAAACAGACAGACAAATCTGTTGATAAATTCAGAAGAGTGGAGCGATTTCAAGCCTCCACCATGAGGATTGGAGACTTTGGTAGATTCCTGACTTCTGATCTGTTTCATTATTTTGTTCTCTAAATATGCGAGTTGTAGCTTTCAACATAACTTTATTAAATCAAAATATTTTATTTAGAAAGTTTTAGCGTTACTGTGAAGCATAAATTAATTTAATACTGACATAAGTTAATATGCCAGAAAAGCAAAGACAGGGATTACTATTAAAATGTTACTCAGTTTAAAGGGGCAGAATCATATATTTTTCAGGCACATGGTGCCAATAAGGTCTCTTTAAAAACTCCTGCTCCTTCTGAAACTTTGCCTTCAGAAAGTCATAACAATATGGCTCCTCTAACCCTTTAACAACATTTTTACCAGTGTTTCATTCAGAAGTAGCTCCTATAATGAGCTCAGGAGATGCTCGGGTGTTTGCTAAATGTTGCTGGCTAGTCTGAAGGACCTGAATGGGGGGAGTCACGGAGGAGGCTCTGTGAGGCGGAAGTATGAAGATTGCAACTAGATGGTTTCCATGGGAGACTGAATACTTTCTAACATGCAAATGAATCAAAGCAACAGGAATATTTTTGATGAGGGAATGACATTATAATATGATGTAAAGCTCAAAAAAGTTGATTTTACAAACTGTAATACTGCCCCTTTACAGTTACATTTATTTGATAGGAATTGTGGTTATAAAGAATTATGCCTTTGTGATTTTGTTCCCTACTTTTCAGTGGAATGAGATTCTATAACAATAAAATACTTTTTTTATCCATTGATTTCTAAGCAATTTTACAACTGATTTATCCACATCTGCATCAATGTTTAACTGAGTTACTGCTGAGACAGTAAACTGAGACACAAACTCCAAATATCTGCATCTCTACTGCTGTGAAATTTACAGAAGATTTCTGTAAACTTTACATGTTGGAAAATTTACAGAAATTTATTTTTAAAAAAATCAACACCGGGCACTTTGTTCCAAGTTAAATATGAATTAATACTTGCTTTCATCAGAAATCTCACTTCCTGTGGTGCCACCCTTATGTGCAAGAGCTAAATGGAACAAATATGGATGAAGAGACGTTAAAACGTAGGAAAGGAGGTTATCAGCAAGACAAAAATGAAGAGTGAAGCGATTTCAAACACCAGCGACATCCTCAGACATGAACTTGTTTTAGGGACGAAGACTGAATGTGAAAGAACAAGGATGGACAGACCCCAGATCTGCAGATGAACGAGTTTCTCTGATCGGCTCCTACCTTCCTCAGGCGTTGGAACCGCTTTAACCGCGTCTCTTTCCCGTTCTCGCCGGGTAGAGCGCTGCTTTTCTTCAAGCCGTTGTTTCTCTGCGTTTGCTTCATCCCAGCGACCTTCTTCCATCAGGCGCTGGTCTGGACGCCGCCGGCTGTCCGTCGGCGCCACGCCCTCCTCGGGTTCGTTCAGGGTCAACGCAAGAGAGGAGAAGTAGTACATGTTCTCTGCTCCTTCCCTGTAAGGACATCATCAGACGAGATCTGAAGCACAAAGCGTCACTCTGGAACCTTGTGAATTTTCACTTACGCTCTAAATATTAGAAGGATTAGATACAATTGAAAAAATTACGGTAAAGGGTTCTTTCTCCAGATTTCTTTGGGTTTGAGGGTTTGGTAAACAGTCCTCTGTTTGCCCTCAGTGCCATTCTCGCCTTTGCTGCTTTGCATAATCCTGGAAAACTCCATCTTCTCATCCCATGTTCCTGAAAGAACATAATGAGCCTTCCCGTCCTTATCCGTCACAACTCCTGTCACCTGAGAGAGAAAAACACCCACATTTCACCGTGCGCAGTACGACGCGATTTCAAACACCAGCGGCGTCCTATTTACAACATGAAGCTGACCACACACAGTCTTTAATGCTACTGCTGGGCTCATAAGATCGGGATTCTGTGACCATAGTTTGGTATATATATCTTAATACTTGATGCATTAATCCAGAGTTTGGCACACATCCTCACTGAATATCATGCAAATACAAGAGTCAGTGAAACAATGAAGAAAAACATTTTAAACCTCAAAAAACTGAAAAACTTTTTCATTTGAAGGAATTTTTTTTTCAATGTAGAACAAGGATTCAAGACAGAAAGATGATCAAAATCCTGTTCCAGGTTCTGAAATATTATACGCATCTGAGTACATCTTCCACCTCGAACCTCTGGAAAAGATATCTGCAAAAACCTTAAAATGCGGTTTTCCAATCTGAAGCCAGCAGAACAGAAAGTAATGCTTCCGGCAAAGGAGCGTGCTCCTTGACCAGAACGCTGGCTCACCTTCCGGGGTACATCTCTAGAGAAGTAGCTGTAAGGAGCGAACTTGAGATGGCAGCGATCTCCCGTCTTGTGGTTCACCACATCGATCTCTCCTGACTGACGGAGGAAGTCGAGTCAAATACAAAAACCACTGAGGGTTTCTACACAAAACATTCTTTTCATACAACCACCACCGCTACCTGATCGATCCACAGTTTCCCAACGATGATGTTGTGAACGGTCGTCGTAACTTTTTTCCAGGAGTAGTGATTGTTGCTTTTATCAAACATACACTGGATGGAGCCTGGTAACAGACAACCAGAACAGATGTTTCTTCTACTTGAAAATAAATAAATAATACCGTAAAAATAAAAAACAAGAAAAGCCAGGAGGAACGTTTTAGTGCTGCCAATCACCTTTTTGTCTCATATGGTCATAACATAGCAACAGTTTTAACAATAATGTAAAAAAATACATAAAATGTTTGGTAAAAGTCACATACTACCACTTTAAAAATATCGATCAATGCTTGCTTGTCACCATGGTAATACTCGATACTCCCCACTCAGTTTTACAAAATAATGCCAAACTGAAAGAATTGCACAAAAATGTCAAAACCCACACAGAAACATGAAGGTGGAATCCTAATTATATACTTCGACAGTTTATCAGTTATAAAAATAAATTGTTGATGTAGGGGTTAGTTTTACTTTCAGCCACAACCACACAAACAGCTGAAAACTTACCCAGAGGCATAATGGAAAGGTATTTTCCCCGGAACTTGCTGGCCAGTGTGATTTCCTGTCTGAGGGTCCAGCCCTTCTCGGAGAAGGCGTGGTGGGCTGCAGCTGGTGGGTGGTGGCTTACCTGAGGGGTCGGGGCCAGCAGGAAGACATTTAATCATTCATTCATAGCTGAAAGCAATAACCGGCTTAATCCAAGCAAAGAGCTCAGGTGTGTATATATATTTTTTGCAGACCTGTTCACAGAGCGAGCGGTAACCAGACTCTCGAATCCGGTCCAGCTCAAATGTTTCCCCCAGTAAGGGGTTGAAGGGCTTCCCTGTGCGGTGGACCGTGGTGGAATAGGATGAGACGGTGAAAGCCGCCACGTAGCACATCTGCTCTAAAGAGCTCTGACACTTTGCGGCTTTGTCCAGGAGCTCGTAGTACTCCAGGTCTTCAGACAGACGCTGAAGCATCGACAGCGGCTCGTTGAAGTTCACCTGGAAACGCAAGACAACAAGGAAAAAGCTTTGTTATACTTCATTTAGGTAAAAAAAAGATCCAAGACTTCAGGTGACGGATCGATTTCTTACCGGCATCGGTATCTTTGAGAGCTCCTTTCCGATACAATTCTTCATGATGCTCCACAAATTAAGGTAATAGTTGGGTTTGTCGGGAATACGAGTCCGTCTTTGTCTGACCGGCTCCAGCTCAAGAGGCGGCGAAGACTCAGAATTGGACGCCAAGGACAGTTCATCACACTGATCGAGGAAGGACAAAAAAAAGGGGGAAACATTTGGAAGATTAGTGTAAGTTTGGCTCATCAAGTCAATGCAGATGAGGAGATAAAAACGGGAACGCTACCGACTGGTCGTCCATTCCCGTCTCGTTGCTTATCCCGCTGATATTGCTGCCAGATCTCCTGGAGAACAGAGATGAGAGAAGACATGACGCCTCGCCGGAGTGAGTTACGCAGAACAGCATGTTTAGAAAAACAGAAAAAGAGGATCAACCTGTGGTACTTGGGGTCCGCAGGAACAGTAATAAATCCTGTTGGGTCTTCCATTGCATCAAAGAACTCGTTGTCATCGTCTTCATCACTGGCATCGCCCTTTCCTGAAACACTGCCTTCAAACATGACGGACAATAAAAACACAATAGAATGAGTGGGCAGTTCCAAATATACTTCCAAAATATTTTACATTAAAAACAAAACTTCTCAGATCAGTATTTTCATTTTTCTGGGTGATTGAGTGGAAAACTGTACTTGGGGTTTATTATCCATATGGGTCATAAATGACAACACAAACACATCGATGTATTTTAACCGAGTTAATGTGGTGAAGGGAATATCTCAACTTTTATCTTAACATCTAAAATGTTTAACAAATGATTGAGTAATTGTAGCCAGTAGGTCAAATGTTACCAGACCAAAGGAAGCCATCTACTTGCTATGACAATCGATGAGGTAAAGTCATATAAATCATCAGTTGTTAAATCACTCAAAACTATTTTATATGGAAACAGGGAGTAAAAGCAACCTGGTATAAATATGTTTGACAGATTTCTGCTTTCTTCAGAACCATTTCCTGTGTAACCACATCTGAACAGGAAATGGTACCAAACAGAGAAGGAAGGGAGGGAGTGGTCACACATGGGGTAAGCCATTGCGACCTGACCCACTTCAGGAACAACAGGTGCAGTTTGGTTTTGAAATTAATGTGCACTTATCTGAGTTCTGATTTGTCTATTCAAAATGGTCTAGAGATTCTGTTTAAATTATGACTGACAACAGGAAAAGAGTGTAAACAAATAGACAACTTTATAAGGTAACAAAAATATTCTTGTGCATAAAATTCTGTAACTTAAATGACCATGATAAGGGTAGCTTAGCTGCCACGCCTTTTCTTAAATAAGAACTTAAATGCATTTAAAAATCTGTTTTTGTGCATTTTGAATCCTTTCTGAATTCCCAGCACTAGGAATTATGAATCTCTATAAAATGAACTTGTGCTGCACCTTTAGTTTCCAGCCGCTCAGACTGTGTAGGATCTCTGCTAACAGACAGCAGAAGTCCAAAACGAGTGCCTTACTTTTAATGCTTAAGTTGGGATTGCTGAGGGAAGGTGGCAGAACGGTGGCGCCTCTGAATGCTCTCTCCAGGTGGTTGTGCTGTTTGGCTAGTTGCTCCAGCGTCTCCTCCAGGCGAATCCTCTGCTCCCTCTCGGTCTGTAAGGCCTTCTGCCAGCGCTTACTGTGGCTCTGGGCGATGGACAGGAAGTCTCTACAGGCCTTCAGGAAAAAAACCCTGTCATGTCAGGAAGAAAACGTCAGCAGCAGCCTCAGTAGCTCTAACCAGACTCAACCTTACATTGATCATGGCGTTGGAGGTGATTCGGAAAAGCGTTGCCCTTTCTGTGACCTGTCGGATCTTTTCCCCCATGTCCGTTCCAGCCTGCAGCCCCTCCAGCTCTGATAAAGACCTAATGTTTTGCGAAAGCAGTAAAAAAATTAATAAATAAAGCAAGAATGCTAGCAAATCATTTGCAGCTTTGTTTCTCCTGAAGGCTCTGTAGCAGACGCTAACCTTTGGAGAGCAGAGCCATGTTTAACAATCAGATCGTTGCAGGTGGTGAGGTCCTCCACCTTGCTGCCCAGGGTGCGCAGCGTGGACTGGACTTCTGACGTATGAGATCCCCCTGCCTGAGTGGAGGCAGGGGGCGCTCCAGGGAACTCATCAGCAGAGTCGTCTGATGACAAACACAAGCAGCATATCGTCTCTGAACACAATGAGAGCGATTGTGACGCCTGTCTTTATTGGGCCTGTGTCTCACCAGATTCGTCCTGCATGCGCACGGCTTTGGCCTTAGCAAGTTCCAGCGCAGTGATCCATCGTTGGCGCTCGATTTCAGAGCTGGCCTTCAGGTGATACGTCTGCGCTCCCCCGTTGGAAATGACGAAATTGCAAGAGTCCTCCACGGCGATGTTGGCGGTGGCCAGGTTGATGGTGCCTCTGCAGGTGTGACCCATCTCCGCCTGACACCTGGAGACAGCACGACGGTGGAGAGTCAAAAGCATCCAGGTTCAGACACACAACATTTCTGCAACATGAATGTGTGTGTACACAAAAATAAGGGGAAAATGTAATATAAAAAAAAAGGTGATGCAGTTTTAAACAGTTTTTGCGGTTCTTCTTCTTAAAACAACAGTGTAAGTTTTGTTTGAATATAATCTTAATGTACCTGTATTTATACAAGTACATTTCAATAAAATATTCCCATATGAATGTTTGTGTACACAAAAGTTTTCTTCCACTCAACTTTATTATATACATACATTTATATACATACATATATGTCCAAATTGTAGCATGTGGGCCACTTGTGGCCCTTGGATTGATTTTGTGCGGCCCCCAAATGCAGTCAAAAAATGACTCAAATTTTGTTCAAATTTAGATGCTTACGGAAACCTTTTATTTTTAATGAAGATAAAGTTATTAGCTATATAATTATTTTCCAATAGAAAATGTTAAGGACAACAATAAATATTTGCCATTATACAACCAAGCTTTTATAATAAGTTTAAAAAAAGACAGATTTTCACTGGAAATGAATCTATATACTAGATTTTGAATCAACTTTATTTATATAAACAAAATATTTGAAAGTAAAATGTTGTTTGATACCAACATATAATAAAACCACTTCCTATTTTTGAGGTTCCATGTACATAAAACAACCTGAATATTTTCCCCCCGTTTTACAGGTGTTATGCATTATTGTACATTTAAATCTGTACTGCTCACCTGTAGTAAGACAGTAATCCATTGCTGAGAACAAACCATCGTCTCTGGTAACCTTTTATGTAATTAGTCCATTTGAAGAGCCATCCCTTGTACGTGTCTCCAGGGGTCGGGGTGGTAGGAGTGGGGGGTTTGGGCTCCGACATCACAACTACTTGTGATTTCACTCAGCGAGTTTAAATCCTGGAATGTGACAATAAATATTAAACATGTACAAATAACTGCAGAACATTATCATCATTGATTTTGTTTGTTTGTTTTATAAATGAGATGCACACACAATCCAGGCCAGTTATAGAATGCATCTAAAATTGAGCAGAATTGAGCATTCTGACGTATGAGATCCCCCTGCCTGAGTGGATATTTTATTTTACTGGGAGATTCAACACTAAAGCTCTGATGAGGGAGATCAGAATCTAATTTAAAAACTACAGAAGAAACCAAAACAACTCATATTTGTCCTGCAATACACTAATATCTATAATGTGAAATAAGATTGGGCCAAGGGGAAGTTCCATCGTTTACAAAGAAATTAGTCACACTGGCTTTTATTGAAAAGTATTAAATAAAAAGGGGAATGAATACAAACATATGCTACAGTTTTTAGATTTGATCTTCAAACTAAATTCTGAAAAGCTTACATCATTTTACTGCCTCTTCAGAAATTTACATTTTGCATACTCTTCAGCTGCTGCTGTTTTAGTGTGTAGTTCTTACCTTGTATATTTGATATTACTATACAGTAATTTTGTTTTTAGTATTTTAGTTTAAGACTATAGCTGTGTCTGTTTGTTCCTTTGCTGTTGTTGCACTTGATTTTGGCCCAGGGTCTTTCTGCATGTTCTCCCTGTGCATGCGGCTTTCTCTCCGGGTACTCCGGCCAAAAACATAACTGTTAGGTTAATTGGTCTTTCCAAATTCTCCCTCGGTGTAAGTGTGTGTGTGTGTGTGTGTGTGTGTGTGTGTGTGTGTGTGTGTGTGTGTATGCATGGTTGTTTGTCCTGTTTGTTTCTGTGTTGCCCTGCGACAGACTGACGACCTGAAACCCACTCACCGCATGGATACCGGGGGGATAAATTACAAGTGAAACAGGCGCCAGAGCTTTTCATTTCAAAGCTACTTAAACTCTGGCTGCTTTTAAGCTCACAGCAAGCTAAACCAGATGAAAACGAGTTTAAGCCTCGCGCGCCTGAGAAGCGAACTCTACGACCTGAGGAGCTTCACTCCAGGTTTTGATCCCATTTTCAGAACTAGGTCCACCATCTCTGGGTCTCTTACCTGTCCGCGAGCATCTCTTGCAAGAAGACAGGACGAAGGAGCAGAAGCGTTAGCTGTGCTAAATACTTAGCAACGCGTTGTGCATCGGAACGGTGTCCGGCCAACCTCTTTAATCGTTCTATTAGTTCCGCTGAAGACTAGCTTTAAAAAAAAAAGAAAAACGAAAAGCCGTGATGGATGTAAACACGTCGACTGAACGTAGGAATAAACTATACAAAATTTTCACGTGCAGGGCTGACATATCAAACTGCAGTGATATGTTACTAAAAAATAACCGGCATTGCAAATACAGCAAATATATTAATTAAATATGCAGTGTTTTTTTATTGTATTTTATGAGGTTTTTACAAAGTACTAATATAAAATCGTTTATTAAAAATTAAATGCAGCAAAACATACATGGTTTTCCACTTATCTAATTTAATACTTTCAACCTAAGATATTCTCTGATGTCATTGTTTTAATTATGTAATATTTTAAATATAACATATCTTTGATATTGTCTTATTTAAGGTTTTTGCTGTTAAATCAATCGGGTAAAAAAATTCTTTCATTCCATTCTTTTATATGTAATATTTAAAACAAATGGGAAAACAGTTCTGTTCATTTTTTGTTGACTATCCCAGGCTAAATCATATTTGTAGTCATTTAGGAGCAAATCTAAACATTTTGAAAGGTATTTCAATCATTTCTATGCATAACAGAGTTAAATGAAAAACAGCTCAATTATTATTTAATATAGAATCAAACAGTTCATAGATTCTTTGTAGTTTTATGTCAACTGAGCTGTTCAATACAACAGTATTAACAGTCTTGATATTTTATCCAGTAACGTCAGATAAGCTCCATAAAGTGAATTAAACCCTTTTTTTTTTTTTTAAATCAAAGTTAAAACCACTGAGAAGAGCTTTATTTTTTTCACCAATCTTTATTTCAAAACATGTTCAGGATTTTAGATGCATTTTTCTCTTTTCTATATCCAAGTTCAAAATCATGACACTGACTGTATTTTGCAACTGAAAATATTCACAACACAAATAAAACTGTCTTATGGTTGCACTGATTTTATTCAACATTTTTATAATCAGATTTTTTTTTTCACCAGCGAGGACAAAATAAAAAAAAAAAATAAAATAAAATCAAGGGATTATCTAAAAGATCTCTGCGCACGTCTGTGTGTTTCTATGCTACACATCGGAACAGTAAGTTATTTAGTGATGTTGTTTGCATTCATGCTCTTCCCGCTCCCACTAAGCACTATGTATGGGGTTTTCTGAGATTTCTGCTTCTCCTGGAGCAAAGCCACCGTCCCGAGAGGGGTATCGCTGCTGCTCATCTTCTTCAGCAGCGCCTCTTCCTCCAGCTTTTTCATCCTCTTCTCTGTCTTCATCTTTCCAGAACCTTTGCCGTGGAATCGGTGCGACAGCTGTCTGAAAGCTTCCTTGGGCGTGAGCTTCCGCCCGGACTCATCCACGTACTCGATCTTGACGTCGGGCTTGTAGCTGTCCTTCTCCTTGAATTCCTGCGTGAAGCCTCTGTACTCTTCTCTGCGGCTGTACTTGTCGTCGAAGCCCATCTTGTCCTCGATGCAGTAGTTGTCGTTGGGCAGGGCCGCCTTCGGTGCCTTGACGCGGGCCACCTTCTGCATCTGGGTGTCCAGCAGGCCTTTGTTGGTGCACAGCTTCAATGCAGCCGCGAGGCCGGAGTTAACGATGGGCTCCTCGTCCAAAATGGTGGCCGAGGCCGTGGAGAAGTCCGCCTGTTGCTGCTCTTCGTCCAAGTTAACGGTGCTCCATCCGATGTTCTCGTCAATTTCAGAATCTGAACCTCCGCCGTCATCTTTCTCTTCTTCGTGCTCAAAGTCCATGATGTCCTCCTGGTCCTCCCGGTTTCCAGACAGTCCGTACGTCGGAATGTCCCCCAGAGTTCTGCAGAACTCTGAGGTGGCGTTGAAGACGATGTTGTTCTTCTTCTCGGGATCGTGGTCGTCATCGCTTTTAGCCAGGACTTTGATCTGCGCCGCCACCTTCTCCCCAGAGTCTTTGAGGAGCTGCTTCTGCCTCAGCTTCCTCTGCTTCTCCAGCTGCTTCTGGAGCTCCTGCTCCGCCTCGTCCTCCTCAATCACAGCCGGCTCAGGAGGAACGTAATCATCTTCGTCGCTTATATCCATCTCTGCTGTCCTGATGTCGTCTGACATTTTGGGCAGTTCGTGCGGCCAGTTGCCGCCATCTTTAACTTTCTCTTCACTCTCCTGTTGCTCCTCCTCCGCCTGTTTGCGGCCTCTGCCTCGCGCCCTGGAGCCAAAGTCGGAGGTGCGGGTGTCGTCCAGAAGTTTGTCTGCGATTGTCACCTTCTCTTTCTTCCTGATCTTTTTGACTTTGCGCTTCGTCTTCTTGAAGCCGACCATCTCCTGAGGCGTGTAGTACTCGGAGGCGATGGTGAGAGCGGGCATCTCCAAGGACTGAGCCTGATTCCGCAGCGTTTCTTTCATCGCCTGAAGCTCGCGCTCTCGCTCCCCGTCTGCGAAGCCCCAGCTGCCCAACCGGAAGCTCTTTTTCTTCTCGCCCTCGATTTCTTCGTCGTACTTTGAGAGCACAGTGTGCTGC
This sequence comes from Poeciliopsis turneri, assembly GCA_922788865.1. Taxonomy (NCBI): domain Eukaryota; kingdom Metazoa; phylum Chordata; class Actinopteri; order Cyprinodontiformes; family Poeciliidae; genus Poeciliopsis; species Poeciliopsis turneri. The sequence goes on from CAKLNU010000176.1 coordinate 1,290,006, forward strand.
TTGAAGGTGACCATGTCATCCACACTCTCCTCTTCCTCATAGGGCTTATAGTCGGGTTTCTTCTTCTTCAGCTCCACATTCTTTTCAGCTTTCTCCTTGTCCACCAGTCCCACGTTTACCAGCACATCTTCCTCCTCTTCCAGCACACCTTTGTCCTGCAGGGTCAGGACAACGGTCTGGCCCTCGGTGAAGGAGTCCACCTTGTGCTGCACTTTGAGACCCTTCAGATCTTGTGATGAATAAGAGTCCCGCTTGCTTTGGACAAACTCCTCCTCCACCAGGCTGCTGACTCCAAACTCTTCGTCCATCTCTTCCAGGAGCTTGGCTCTCTTCTCTGCCATCTCCTTCTCTTTGGCCAGCTTTCTGCTTCTCTCCACCCAACCAGCCGTGTCATCCAGCCAGTCATCGTCACCGATCGCTTTGACTTTACCCAGTTTTTGATTGAGCAGGCGCTTTTCTTTCATAGCTGCGAGCTTCTCCCGCATCTCCTTCTCCTTTCGGATCAGAACGGGGTTGATGGTCTCCGCCACCATCGGCGCCTCCTTGGTCCCCAGCTCCTTCTTGCCCTCGTTCAGCTCCAGGGGCTTCAGGCCCAGCTTAGCGCGCAGTTTGTTTGTTTCCTCGATGCTGAGGGAGGCATCTCCGCTGTTGCTCTGCGGCTGGATCTCCGCGCCGCTCTCCTCATAACCAGGGTCCACCTTCTCCCTCTTCACTCGGGGCTCCCCGGCGCCTCTTTCGGTCTTGCTGTGGCTCTCCCGCCTGCTCTTTTCTCTGGATCTGGAGCGCTTTCGTCTGTCTTTATCACGGTCTGACACATCTCTTTCTCTCTCCTTGTGACGATGTTTCTTATGTTCGCGACGACGATCCTCTGCGTCCTTATCGCGGCTCTTTTCCTTGTGTTTTTTCGAAGAGCCCATCGCTTCCTGTGCTGGTTACAACTATAGGGTCCAAACGAGTGAGCGAGCGAAAGTTGAAAAGCTTACAGTCTTATTTAGATGTTGCTAGCTTTCACGCTAAAGCTAGCTAACGTTAGCTTCAGAGCCTAAAAGAACCACGATGACGCAACTCACTCATTTCGAAACTTAGATCTTGTTTTCGAGCTCCGACATCCACAAAGCGCAAGTTCAGATGCTTGAGCTTTGATGATTTGTGTTTTTCAGTCCAGTTTTTAGTTCCACAACCGTTCACGGGGCTAAACTTGAAACGAATGTCGAACGACAACCTTTTTCCTCTTTTGCAGTAATCAGGACCTCGCAGAGCAACACAAGGTGAGCGAGCGCCACCTAACTGGACTTCTTCTTCTTCTTCTTTTTGTTTAATGGCGGTTGGCAAACAACTTTTAAGGTGCATTACCGCCACCTTCTGGACTGGAGTATGGACCAGATCTACAGTCTCTATAACCTCCTCATTAAACCTGTACTTCTCAGAAATCTAAAAATAAAACTAAAAACCACATCCCCGGACGACTTTTGTAATAGGTCTTTAATATCTAATTTAACTTTATTTCTATTTAATTCTTTATTTAATTCCTCTCTTTCCAGTTTATACTTGGTACACTCTATAAAGATATGTTGAACTGTTTCTAATTTTCCACAAAAACTACATAACCCCGTGCTGTGCTTATTAATTATTCTCAAGGTGCTATTTAATCCCGTATGCCCAAATCTTAACCTAGATATAATATCCTCCTCTCTTTTACTCCTATTTTCTTTTCTACATTCCCCAACTTTTCCTTGAATATTATAATAAAATCTTGCTTTCCCTTCATTTTCCCACTGTTCTTGCCATTTCTTTTTGTTGTACACTTTACTTATATTTTTTATCTCATTTTTGCTAAATTTAATTTTAAGTTCCACATCATCCCTTCTAGTCGCACTCTTAGCAAACTTATCCGCTAATTCGTTTCCTATTACACCAACATGAGCTGGAATCCAAATAAATTTAACACTAGATTCATTTTTCCCTATTTGATAAATTGACTTATTTATATCCTTCAGTATGTCTTGTCTTGTTTCCGATTCTTGCCCCATAATACTCGTCAATGCACTACTCGAGTCGGAACAAATTAAAATCTTTTTCTTACTCAAATTTTCACCCCACTTTAACGCCATTAAAATAGCTACTAACTCACCCGTATATACATTCAATCTGTCCGTTACTCTTTTATTTTCCATAATGTCTAATTCAGGAACTATAAATGCTACCCCTACCCTATCATTTAACATCTTTGATGCATCTGTATATATTTGTAAGTGTTCACCATACTCCCTACTTATATAACCTTCCACCACTCCCTCTTCCATTTGTCTACCTTTTTCCAATAACTTAAAATCAACTTCAGTCTCCTTATATATCCAAGGCGGAGTATACGGGATACCCATCATAGGACTAACTAAACATCGATTTAGTTCCATTTCCTCTATTTCTTTATTTATTATCCAACCAAAACTATTTATATCTTCGTTCTTAATTTTTTCTTGACAAGGTTGTAAAATATTATTTATAGGATAACTTTCTTTATGTCCTCTTGTATTTGCCCAAAATGCTACTGCTAATTGCTTCCTTCTAAGCTCCAGCGGCATCTCACCCATTTCTACTTGTAGTGCTGACACTGGTGTTGTTTTCATTGCTCCACAGCAAACTCTTAATGCTTGATATTGAATTTTATCTACTTCTTTTAATAAATTATTTGAGGCTGAACTATATACCACACACCCATAATCAATTACCGACCTAATGAGTCCAATATATAATGTTTTCAAAGTTTTCCTACCAGCACCCCAATCTTTTCTATAATTTTACTAATATGTATTTTCCACGTAAGTTGTTTTTTTTATCAAACCATACCCCTAAATATTTAAACTGATCTACTCTCTCCACATCCTTATTATACATTTTTAACCTTACATTAGTGCCTACTCTCCTATTAGTGAAGGTAACAAATTTGGATTTTGAAATTGAAATTCTAAAACCCCATTTTATAGCCCAATCTTCTACTTTATACAATGCTTCTTGCATTTTATTATTTATAAACTTTATATTCTTCCCCCTTTTCCATACTAAACCATCATCCGCATATAGAGTTACTCCAAACTCTTTTTCAATTTTACTAAAAATATCATTAATCATTATTATAAATAACATGGGACTTATAATGCTACCTTGAGGAGTACCGTTTTCAGTTAAATACTTTGAACTTATTTCATTTCCTATTTTAACTCTTATATTTCTATTAGTTAAAAAATCTTTAATCCATTTGTAAATTTTACCTCTTAATCCTATTTGTCTAATTTTAATCAGTAATCCTTCTTTCCATAACATGTCATATGCTTTCTCAATATCCAGAAAAACTGCCATTAAAACCTCTTTATTCACCTTTGCCCTTCTGATCTCATGTTCAAGATATACCATAGGATCTGTTGTACTTCTTCCTTTTCTAAAACCAAATTGATATGATTTTATTTTTCCCCCTTGATTCTAAGAAATAAATTAACCTATTATTTACCATCCTCTCCATTATTTTTTCCAATACAAGATGTTAAAGCTATTGGCCTATAACTCTCAGTTAGCTGTGGATCTTTACCTGGTTTGCAAATAGGGATAATAATTGATTCTTTCCACTTATCTGGCAAAATTTTTTCCCATATTTTATTATATAATTCTAGTAATACTATTTTATTTTTTCACTCAAATTTTTTAACATAATATAATTAACTGGTTCCCCGGTGTCGAATTTTTTGTATTCTTTAATGCTCTATTTAACTCTATCATTGAAAACTTCATATTTATAGTATCATTATCCTCTATTTCTTCATTTATCCTTTCACTATATCTTTTTAAGTACCGGGAAAATATATTCTTTTGATTTCCCTGACATTTTCTTGATCGTGTTCCATACTCTATCTAACGTTGTTGTTTTTCCTATTGATTCGCAATACTTACCCCAATAACTCTTTTTCGCATTTCTTATCTTCCTTCTGACTTCTGCTTGTTTTCTCTTATAATTAATTAGATTTTTGGAGGCAAATGGCTTTTTTTAAGCCTTTTAAACGCCTTATTTCTTGCTTTAATTGCCCTTGTACATTCTAGATTCCACCAAGGGACTATTTTCTTCTTTTTTAATCCCTTTACTTTTTGGTATTATTTTTTTTTGCTATATCAAAAATACTTTTACTAACCTCTAGACTTAATTCATTTATTGGTTTATTTATATCTATATTTACCAACCTATCTTCACTCATATCTTTATATTTTCCCCAATCAGTGTCTCTAAACCTCCATCTTCCTTGACTATTTGCCTGTTCTTCGTCCACATCTATTTCAACTTCAATAAATATTGGATAATGATCACTACCAATTGTACTATTTTTTATATATTTTCCATTTACAACTATCTGCCAAACCTGGAGATACCAGAGTAAGGTCAATAGCAGACTCCTTACCACTAATCATATCCAACCGAGTTCCTTCCCCATTATTTAACACTACTAGTTCTTTTTCCTCAATAATTCCTTCTAAAATCCCCCCATTATAATCATCTTTCTCACCCCATAAAGTGCTGTGCGCATTAAAATCCCCTACACCATATTAACTTCTCTTCTCTATGCCTAATTATATCTTCTATTTTTTAATTTATCTATTTTCTTACAAGGGTTATAATAATTTAATATTTTTTATACTTCCATGTTTTGTCCATATTTTAACTTTTCTTTTATAAATATAGCACATCCTCATCCTCCTCCATTTCCATTTCCTCTGTCTCTTCGTATAATTGAATAACCACTAACACTAAACTGTAATGTTTGTTTTAACCAAGTTTCTTGAATACAAATTACATCTGGTTTCTCCTTTAATCTATTAATAAAACCTTTAAACTCTTGACCATTAGCAATTAGACTTCTAGCATTCCATTGTAATATTAAAATTATATGACTATATGACTTGCCTCATTTTCATCTGATCCCTCTCCTTGTCTGAGTTCATCCTGAATTCTTTCCCATGATAAATCCGTGACATTAAAGAATCTTACTGCTGCTTTCACTATTATTTTAATTTTTTCAGTTTTAGTCCTCGCTTGTTCTGAACAATTTATAGTGGCTTTTCACCTCCTTTACTGCTTCTGCATATGACATTCTCTTCTCTGTTTTTAGTTTTTGAATTTCTGCTGCTTCTTTTCTCACCATACACCCTGCATATGCTGCAGTATGATCTCCTCCACAGTTGCAACATCTTATCGGCTTCTCTCCACACTCCCCATAAGAATGTTCTCCTCCACACCTACCACATCTTTGCTTCCCATTACATACTTTTGCTGTATGTCCATATCTCTGACACTTGTAGCATCTCATCGGTGGAGGAATATAATTCCTAACACTGAAACTCAAGTATCCAATCATTATTTTATCTGGTTTTTCTTTTCCTTTAAACTCTAATAGCACAGAAGTGCTATCCACTCTTTCTCCATTTCTAAAAGCCTGCAGTCGTCTGATATTTGTCACTTCTCCTCCTTTTATGATTTTCTTTAACTCATCCAAGTTTTCTCCTAATGGAATCCCTGATATTACCCCTTTTATTCCTCTCTCTTCTCCCATTATTTTCCTCTCCATTACTTCTCTTTTACAAATCGATTGTATTTTTTAACGCTTTGTTCTTTTGTTCAGCATTTTTACAGATAATCAACAAGCTTCCATCTCTTAACACTTTAGCTAATTCCACATCTCCAACTACTTTCTTTAAACCAATAGATAGCGTGATTGGACTCACTCCTGTCAAATCCTGCCCAGCTCTGAACTTCAAAATTACCTTGAACTCCTCCATCATTACTTTCTTTCGTGTCTCGACGTTTTCCTCCTCATCTTCGAGAGATCTTTTTCCTGTATTTATCCCTTTCTTGCCCTTATCTTTTCCTCCTCCCCCTTTCTTATTTTCTACCACCGACCAACTTGTTTCCATTCCCTCATCCTCTGAGCACCCTCCACTACTACTAGCCATCTTAGTCCACTCACAGTCCAGATTATGCCTCTAAACCGCTCCTCCACTTCTTAGCTTCTCGTGACCGAACCACGCTCCGTCAGAGTTGCTCCCTTCCTCAATCACTGCAGCTGCCAATCCACCGCTCTCGACCTGTCCGCCACCTAACTGGACTGGATTCACAACAGGAGATGAATTCAAAAATATTTTTCTTTCACAAAATATAAATGTGTGCGTGAATGAAAATGATTGATTTCATGTTGAGCGCTCTTGAGTTTACCAATAAAGCACTATTTAAGACTGATGTAATTTCATTATTATTATTATTATTATTATTATTATTATTATTATTATTATTATTATTATTATTATTATTATTATTATTATAAGCAGTAACATAACAATAGTTGTGGTTTAATTTATTTATAAGAGCCAACTCTACTTCTTGATGAGTGAAGACTGAACAATGTTAAATCAATGGTGTCACAATAAGTGTTAATAGTTCTTCACGTCACTGATAAACACATGAAGTTCATGGTCTAATGCTAAATGTAAAATGTAAAACCAAATAAAGGCATGTAGAACAAACTTCAGTTCTATTCAGACACGTAATTAAATAAAAAAAAATTCGTTTGCTATATAATTTGAAACAAAAGACTATTTAGTCGCAAGTTTGTCTCAACAAAATGCCACTCACAACGTGGCGGTGACAACTTTCCACATCCTTTCGTTTTGCCTGATGCATTGCGTTGCCACCTGCTGTTGGGAGGTTGTAACATCAGGCTAGTACCACAGTTGGTTGCTGCGATGTTGGGAGCCATGGAAAATAGTTGCAGATTCGTGGATTAGCAGAAGAAAATATACTGTCTTTACTTGAGTACACGAGGCTTGTCATTGCGAGTCTGTTTCATTGTTTTAAACGGTGAGATCATTTTCCGGTTTAAAAATGTTTAGCTAGCTTTGTTTGAAGCCAGCCACAGATTGCCTTGTTAACGTTTGTTAGCCTCTGTAGATGTACACACGGTAACCGTGCAAGTTAACTGAGAAGATAGAAGGTTTCTAAACGTTACGCAAGATTTTTATTTTATATCAAATACTTTACTATGGACACATTTTAAGTTGTCTGTTGTGCGAAGCTGGGATCAAGCTAATGGGTATTAGCCACCTAAATTCTTAACACATACGACTTTAGCAACTTGTTAGCAATGATTTAGGGTAAGCGCCTAACACTGAAAGTGAAAATATTGAAAACAATACAAAAATATCATATTGTTTGTTGCCATGGCGACTGGTGGTCGGAAATAGGTCACAGACGTTTGGCTAGCGGAGTTCACCAAGCATCAAGTCCAGTGTGAACTAAGAGTGGCTACGACAATGGCTGTTGTTGTTTCACTTTTTACTTGGTAATGAAGGACCTAACTGGAAGCTCGTGCTAGCCTCTCGCGCGGTGAATGGACGGTCAGTCCAAGCGGGCCGTCATCGCCACGCACAACCCAGCTGCAGCTAACGCTAAGCGACTGGTCACCAATTAACCATAACGGCCTTTTTTTCTTTTTCTTAGAGTTACGGAAAAGTTACTCAATGGAAGGTTAATGTTTGTCGGTAAGAAGTATGGACTCATATCAGCGTTAACCTCTAACGTTAGGTGTTACAGCTTAGAATGAGAATGATATTTTCAGTTTTGGCTAACTGATTTGAAACCGGTAAGCAGTTTTGAGGAGTCTTTTTGTGGTAATAATCAGTATTACATCCAAATCTAATTTTAAATTGTTCTCGAAGAAGACTCATTTGTGCCTGTTGTGAATATATACAAAGTAGAGGTAGTATGTACGCTGATGAACATTCCTTATAAATTATGATTGAAGTGAAGTAGTTTATGCAACAGCTCTCTTATTTTGGGGTTTGGAACTGGATTTTCTTCTTTTCGTGTTCTGGTCATTGACCCTCTCACTGTCTGTTGTTCTTTCCAGCAAGCTGTAAGTGGGTGACATGGCAACCGGAGGTGCTCCATTTGATGACAGTGCAGAAGAGCTGCAGACCTGGACAGCACCCAATGGCAGTCTGGAAGACAGACTGAACAACATGGTGAGGGCTGACACTTACACAAAGTCCCACTTACACATTGTTTTTGACAATACAACATACAAACCTATGGAGCCAGTTATTTTCCCATAATTTTATCTACATTATACAATTGTTTGTCAATCTACCTCCTGTGTAGAACACTCTTTATCAACCTAAATAAAACAAAAATAACCAATTAAATGTATAATCTTGCAGTAATAAGTAACTGTCAATAAGAAGCCGTCAATGTTTGAAGGATTCAAAATCTGATATTGGGTATTTGAGCAAAAAAAAAAAAGCCTTCCAATTTATATCCTCCTTTTAAATTAAATAGAACTGCATTAAGTTTTAATTAAAGGGAGACTTTGGCACACCCAAATCTGCTTTTTTATTACATTTTCACAAGCAAGCATTTTCAAAATTCTCTTCTTTTGTTTATGTATATATTTGTTTTCTTTTTTTTTTTTTTATTTATTGTTTTTTTACAATAGTGCCCAGAAGAATGTGCAAACTGTATACCATTCTTTATTAAGGTTAATTTGCAAAGTTTGAGACGTACAATGATTTATACATCACTTTCCTACAAAAAAAATCTGACTGGTCTATTTGTTTAATTAAAATATTACACATTTATTTTATTGTTGAGCGGGTAAAAACAATCAAAAAAATTTTTTTTGCTTGTTTTCTTTTTTCTTTTTATCCTTCAACTGCGATTACTTTGGACTTGACAGTTTTGGCCAAAATGAGAACAAGTTTGCACTCCTGTAGATTCTCTCGAGATAAAAGGCTTGCTGATGCCATTCATTTTCAATGTAAACATCATCATTGCAGTTTTAATATCTATGATCCTCATTGAGATTGTCATTACAATAAATTTCACAAAAAGCATGATTAACATTTTAAATGTGTGTCTCTCATCATTAGTCTCTGCAGAGAAGTTTTTTTTATCATTATTAACAAACATTTCTTATATTTCCTGTCGTGTTTGAGCAGAACTGGGGGATTCAGCAAAAGAAAGCTAACCGGTCGACAGAGAAGAACAAGAAGAAGCTTTCTGCAGCAGTGGAGAGCCGGCTGACTAATGATATTTCACCAGAATCCACCCCAGGGGCCGGCCGCAGGAGAACTCGTGCTCCTCATTCTTTTTCCCACATCAAATACACGACCCAAATGTCTGTTCCTGACCAGGCTGAACTGGACAAGCTGCGCCAAAGGATCAATTTCACAGATCTGGATGAGGTAGACATCCAATACTGAACAATGTCTTTGATGTTCCTGAGCCACAGGAAGTATCTAATAAGGGAAATAGCTGAGGGGACTGACTGGTAATGGGATGAAACTCTTCAGTGTCTCAGGAGTTTTGGTTATGTGACTGCAGAGCTCAACCAGTCTGTACAGGTCAATCAACATATTTCTGCTTTTGTGGATTTTTAAATATTTTTATTAAATATCCACAGAACATATTCAAAAATATAAAATAAAAACCAAGAAAAAAAAGAGACAAAAGTTTAAGAAAGTTTAAAAAATTGTTTAGTTAACCAGGAAAAAAAAGACATTTGAAGTTTGAGACAGAACTGTTGGGATTTCCTGGGAGGTTGATGTCTCCATGGAGACCACTCACTAACTAAGCCTGACTAAAGCAGGTTTTGGTTATCATTTCTAATTTTTCTCTGAAGTCCAACATTTTTTTCTGTTTTTTATGTATTTTTTTTGCATTTGTGTGTTGTGTAAACATAGCCTATTAATGTGCATAAAATTCTGTAGAAGTTTCCCACAGTCACAGATCTACCTTCAGAATTTGGAGTTGATTGGTTCGGCTGTAAAAAACCCTTTCATGCATGATCTACTGAATCAGAAAAATGCCAAAACAACATTTGTCAGAAGATCACTTTAATCCACTCTGCTGTCATAGCATCAGTTTGACTTTTAGTGTCATCAGAAGGTTTTTTAGTTTGCCAGCAGAATACTAGATGATGCTCTGATATCAAATAACAGCTTCATGTTTTGTTACTGAAAATCATTCCCTGTTAAATTATGTTTTGTGATTTCTTTTTCATTTAAACTGTAAGACACAAAAATGGTATCACTTATGAGTGCTTATGCAGCTACGTCGCTTGAAGTTTGAAAACAAAAATCATGGCCATAGGCCCAAGTAATGATCTTTGTGGTCTGATTTTTGGTCAACCAGCGGAGCATCGGCAGTGACTCCCAGGGCCGCGTCACGGCCGCCAACAACCAGCGGCAGCTAGCCGGAGAGAACAAGAAGCCTTTCAACTACCTGCCTCTGCATGTCAACACTAACAAGAGCAAAGAGCTGATCCATCCCTCAGCTTCTGCCCCAACTACCCCAGCTATCACAAAGGAAACCAAGAAGCAGAGTGCAGGGCGGAGAGAAACATTAAGTCCAGTAGGTCTTCGCAAGGAGTCGCCAAGGATGAGTCGCTGTGGGACAGAGAGAGGACTTCTGATGCAGGGAGAGTATGGGAGGCCAGCGCCCAAAATAGACAGCAGCCAGGTAATGCTTTGTGGTTAGAGACATCTGTATGGCAGTCAGCTAGTGTTTGATGCTATGAAAAATAGAAAAACTTGCAAAACTATTGAAAAGCTAGCATTTTATCAAATTATTACCACAAACTTGTATTAGCACCGGATAATGTGGCTGAAAAACTTATCATAATGTAAGTGTTTCATATCAGTCGATGTCAATATAATTGATATTGATTAGTTTTTTTGTTTTAAATATCTGAAGTAACGCCAAACTGGTGGCATGACAGTTCCTGTTGTACCTCAGTTTTCACTCCATGCAACTGAAACCTAAAACTGCTGCTGCACACAATATTCAGCAGGTTGTTGCTAGGTAACCAAAGACTGAGTGAGTTAGTTGAAGCCTTTCCTCGTCAGAATGCCAGAATGTTGTGTGGTTCTAGATCGGAAAAATTTATAAAAAATGTGTAATTTGTAATTTATAGAATATTCAGTGAATATTCTATAAATTTATAGAATATTGAATATACCATCAGACACATCATCTACTGATATTGATCACATCATATGTCTATGGCAATAACGATTTATTGCCAAGCCCTAACTTCAATGCATGTTATTTATTTTTGATAGACCAAAACAAAAGTAATGATGAATTGGAGGTAAAATTAAAATGTGGCTTTTCGTTGATGGCTTTCAAAAAATATTACAAACACAAATACAACAAATGTGAGGTGTGGCAATTTTTGTAAAGCTAATTCAAGCTTACTAGAGCTGTAAATGACTGACATATAAGGGGTCATAATGACTTGTTGTCATGTCAACCGATCATCCCAGATCTCCCACCTTCTCGCTCTTCTTTTGTGTTAGTGAGATTAAATGACAATCAGGTGGGATCCTGTTCTCTAACTGTGGGACTGAGTCATATTTTGATCAGAAAGCCAAAAACATTCATTCTAGAGTCTTCAATTTTTATTTGCAAAAAAAATATAAATTGAGAGCCACATAATTTACTTTCACTTTGCTACTTTGTGTTGGTTTGTCACATAAAATCACAATAGAATACGACAAAATGTGAAAAACACTTTGAAGCAGGGTGAAAGGGTTTTCGTGTCTCTGTACGGCTGTGTATTTGTACATGGCGGTTCTCTCGACTGCTTGGGGAAAAAACCAAAACTAGGATGAAAGTGAGGGAGAGGTTGTGCAGCTAAAACCAGACCATATATAGGACAGTTTCTAAATATGCCACCAATGGCGCCCTGCGAGTTTCTTGCCCAGCCCCCTCTCAGCCCTCGTGTGTACCAGTCACAGCTATATCTACAGATGCTCACCTAATACTTTTTGTGTGTTTTTCTTCTCTTCATCACAAACCTCCACCGTACTCCCCTTTGTGCGCTCTCAGGTGGTGAGCAAACTGGTTCAGATTCGGGAATACATCAGTAAGGCCAGCGCCATGAGGGACGATCTGGTGGAAAAAAACGACGTTCCCGCCAATGTTGAGCGTCTTTCTTACCTCATCGACCACCTCAAGGAGCAGGAGAAGTCCTATCTACGCTTCCTCCAGAAAATGCTTGTAAGTGTGTCCAGTTTTCTGATTCATATCTTTGGTGTTTTTTGTTTTGTTTTTTTTAAATGCTGTAAGTTTTTAGCTAAGTTACTTCAAAGGAACGTGGCCTGTGTAAACGATTCCTTGAAATCATAAAGAAAGAAACCTGTTGCTGGGTGGCTGGCAGGTGTATGATTTTAAAGGGGCAGTATTATGTAAAATCACATTTTTTAAAGTTTACATCATGTTATATTGTTATTCCCTCACCAAAAACATACCTGGAGTATTTCTTCCATGTATGTTTAAGAAATCCTTGGCAACTATTCATCTGTGCAAAAGGCCTTGTGGGATCTAGTCCTTCCTTCGAGATGCAGCTTCTCCTCACAGCTGCACTTTCCAAGCTTCATCCCTCGCTTGCAAAGTCCTCACTCGGTTCCTTCAGACTAGCCAGGAGTAATTAGCAAAACACCTGGTGGAACTGCACGACTAAGAGTTACTTCTCTGTAATGCTGGTTAAAATGTTGTTAAAGAGTAAATAAAGGAGCCATGTTGTCCTGAAGGCAGAGGTTTAGAAAGAGCAGGAGTTTTCCAATTTCAAGGCACTAAATTATGAAGTCATTTAAAAAAAAAAAAAGTAATTAGGTATATCGCATTTTTATAAAGTAGAAATTAAGATATTTATTGGGTTGTGTTCTAAGAATATGTAAAAGTTAACTTCTTGCATATGTATTTTCTCAGGGCTTCGGATCAGATGTTTTTTTTGTTGTTGTTGTTTTAAAAACGTGTTTTTCCATTACTTATTCTGTTCTGCAGTTTAACTCATACAGTTCCTTTAATAGCACAAGTTCCTGATGAATGTTTGTGTGACTTTTGTCCAGGCCCAGGAGAGTGACTGTGACGTCGGGACGCTGGACTCCGCGGTCGGATCAGGGTCACTGGCTGACAGCTCCTCCCTTAACGTAGAGGTCCAGTCTTCAGATGCTTCAAATATAATAGTGAGTACATTTGTGGGAGATATGTCTAATATTTTAAACTTTAAATTTCTTGGAAAACAGGACAAACTACAACACTAAACATTATTAGTTAATCTACTAGAATCTAACAAGCCATTTTTCTGCCTAACTTGTTTGTACATCCGCCTTCACCTCTCTGTTCCTCTGGACCATTGATCCTAGGTGCTTAAAATATTGCATTGTGAATTTTCAGGGTGGTAGGACAGCGGGTGTGCGTGCTGACCAGAAGGAGGAGCTGGAGAACCTGCGTAAGCAGCATGAGCTGCTGAAGAAGATGCTGGAGCAGCAGGAGCAGCTCAGAGCGCTGCAGGGCCGACAGGAAGCTCTAATGGCCATGCAGCACAGTGCAGAGCAGGCGCTCGCTGTGATCGAAGACACAGGTGACGTACCAACCCACAGAGACGGCTACACATGCTTTCAAACTAGCTCTATCTGGAGCTTTGGTATATCATTTCAGTTCCATTTCTTCTTTCCTCACAAACAACTTTTTTAGATACATTATAGGAATAAAAGTGAAATATTCATACATACACGTTTCTGTTTTGGAGCTACATGTTTAATTTTTGGGAATAATTTTTCCAGAAATATTGTCAGAAAGACGCTTTATATACTTTTGCTCTTTTGACATTTGTTCTCGCCTGCAGTCGTGACAGAAACCACCGGCAGCGTTTCCGGCCTCAGCATCACATCAGAACTGAATGAAGAGTTAAATGAGCTGATTCAGCGTTTCCACAACCAGCTGCACGACTCTCAGGTACAGGAGAAACTATATCTGTGGCTAGGTTACCATGGTAACTGCCATGATATATCTGTACCTCTTTTAAAATCCTCAAACAGCATGCCGACATTTCATCTAGTGCTGGCCATAATAAATAACATGCATATTAAAAATGCACAAAAAACCTTAAAGTGCAGTGTGAGAGGTTTGCTGCTGGAAAAAATGAGTTAAACATTTTTATTAGAGTTGCTAATAAATGTAGCTGTCAAGGGGTAAACTGCTCTCTTCCACCAGACCAAAACGGTGCCAGATAACCGTCATCAGGCTCAGAGCCTGTCCCTCTCTGGAGAAGTGTCCTGGTCCTGTCCCCCCCACGCTGTTGGTCCACCTCAGCACAGACCGCTCCTTCACTCCGCTTCCGGCCCGCATGCCGGTCTGGACACCGAGGGAGCTGCCGCCAGCACCAAACTCACCAAGTTACAAGAGCTTAAAGACAAAAAGCAAACAATGGACAAGATTCTGCAAGAGTTGCATTCACTGCGAGACCAGACACTGAACAACAACTCATGTATGGCTCTTTTTCAGTCTTTATTTTTTTTATTTTTTCCAACCATAGTGCAGCTTTAACCTTTAAGAAGTGCTGATGAATGTCCTGTGGCGTCCTTCAGGTCGGGGCTTGTCAGCACAGTGCAGTCCAAGTTTAGGAGGATCTTCAGATTGTACATCAGCTCTCTGCTCCAATGCAGCCTCAACTTCCTTTCAGCCTTTATTCACACAACAGGACGGCTCCGGTTCTTCAGACAAGCTCAGGTACAAACCCACACGCACGCACGCACCCACACACACCCACACACACACACACACACACACACACACACACACACACACAGCTATGAGCTCAGGGTCAGATATGAACAGCAGAGTGTTTTGAAGCATCGGTGAACCTTCTGCTGTCCATCCGCTGTGAACCACTTTTAGTTTTTCTCTGCTGAATTACATTTTTTTGTGTCTTTTGGAATGCAGTTCTGGCTGGAAACTTTCACCCATCAACATCATCAATGTGATGCTACTTTAGGATTTTTGTGTTTTGAACTTTTACAAAAAACGACTTAAATATTTAGGCGAGTTTGAATGTTTTTATAAGTTTTTTATCTTTAATTATCGCTCTGCCACATCTCTGGAAATGAACATAGAAATCCATACTTGGCTTCATGGTCTTTTAATGTGTGAAATATTGCATCCAAAAAAACACTAGAACCTTCCCATCCTGTTTAACTTTACATAAATTACTGCTAATTTTCAACATTATTAATTTAATGTAATCAGGTATTTAATTTTCCATTTTATTTCTGGTCTTATTCTTTTATAAATTAGTTGCCTTTATTTAATTTTTTTAATATTCTGTATTTATTCAATAATTTAATAATTTTCTTTGTTAAAAATCAAATACTGATTTATTTTCTACATTTCTTCCTTGCACTGCCCTCTTGTTTTTTTCTATTTTCAGATATTTTTTTCTGATTTTGTGCACGCTCCATAAAGTGTTGATAGGGTTGAAACATTGGATCACGTCATTTTTTACTTTAAACGCCATTGCAGTTGTTTTGTTGTTGCATCATCATCCCCCACGATACAGTGGGACGTCGTGTTTAGATAAAGCGTTAAAAGAAGCAGAAATGTAGCACTTGTCCAAATTGTGAGTGAGTATAAAGTTTTCCACTGAAGCTGCATTCATTTTGTTTCATCCGCCAACAGGAAGCTGAAGGAGGTCCATAAGCGCCTTAATGAACTGAGGGAGTTGGTTCAGTACTATGAGCAGACGTCTGACATGATGGTGGACGCCGTCAATGAAAATGTGAAAGAGCCTGATGATGATGATGAGGAGGAGGAGGATGAAGATGAGTCGGAGGATGGATCTGTAGATGTAAACAGACGCGCAGTGAATAGCCTGACCTACGGCCGCAGCTTCAGGAGCGGCACCACAAACAACCAGGACGGTCGACTCAACACCGAGTGTGAAATCAACAACCGAGCTGCAGCCAACCTCCGCAGCCTCAACGTCACCACGCCTATAGGTCTGCTCAAGTAACACACAGCAATGCTAGACCTGAGGAAAAACATTCATTCCTCTATCTGCTGTGTAGATAGAGGATTTGGCTTGGGGTGTTTTGGAAGAAAATGTTCATAAAATCACATAAATGATAGTTGTTATATAATTAATTATATATAAGAACAAGAAATATTATCGCCAACAAGTTAGTTAGTTTTTTTTAATACAGCAAAAATAATAGTCTCATATTAGTAGTTTCTGTTGTTTACGTCAGGGTTTCTGCTGCCTCTTAAATGTTAAATTTAATATTTTCCAACTTAGGCTCTTCCTGTTACGATAACAAATTTTGCTGGATGATCAATTGTCCTAGAAATTATTGCGATGAATGATAATGTTGTTTTGAGAGCATTTTCATGTAACATGTTGATAATGGCATAATAATACTGTAATAAGTTTTCCCTCTCAAAGACTAATATACTTTTAATTTTGTACACATAACTCCACACTGGAACTGGAAGACATTTTAAATAACCAAAATGAAACCACACACATGCAACCAAAACCATGAATGCAATGGATTATGAAGTCTCTGTAAACAAAATTGCCCTTCAAAAAAATGTATCAAAATGGAAATGATCACACTCATTTTAATTTGTCATGAGATTAATAGATTAATTGCTTATTGTCATCATTCAGGACCCTTACAATAAAACTTTGTTGACTGAAGTAAAGAGCTGTTTTTGGTAACTAAGCCGTAAAATTCCTGGAATATCAAAGCTAAAGACCTTCAGCTGCATCATCATCAACACAAATACCCTCCCGCATTTATATCTGGTTATTTGCTCAAATAAGAAACATTAGATAAATTACATTTTAAAAGTTCTAATTGAGATTTATTCATCTCTAGGTTTATGTGAACATGACGTTATTTAACATGGTTTTAACTTTTATCTTGATTTAGAGTGCCAGTACAACAGGGACCTTGCCTTCGTGCAGGTAAAGGATGATGATGATGATGAAGATGGCATTGATAATGATGAAGGAGGCCAGGCCATGCTTCCAGATAGTATATCGGAGTCCAGTCGAGGGAGCAGCTTTGGGAACGCTGCAGGTTTCCCTCCCAAGGTTCACCGGCAGATGGCGACGCAGAAGCTGAGGCAGCTGCAGGAGCTGGTTGCCATGGTTCAGGTACGACATGCAGCGTCTGGCTAACTAACTGGATTGGCTGAAGAACATCAGTTAACTTTACTAAAAGTTTTCCACCTGTAACTAAATCACTTAGTTTTTTCCAGAACATTTTAAATAAAACTTTTAAGCCTAAATACCTATTTTCTGCCTCAAGTAAATAGAAAAAAGTGGTGTTCTAACAGAAACATATGAGCAGTCATCTGTGACAGTGTTTCATTTTCACGTTTCCCTTGATTAGCGGAACTGACTGTTTTCTCAAGCTTCATATTTTAAACCTCACTAGTAAAATCAGACGTAGAACATGTTATTTTCAATGTCAGTCTTGAATTGCTATTGAAAGTGTTTGGAAGCATAAAGGAGTTGTTTCTTTAACAGTATTAATAATTTTATAATGTTTAATTCTTTGAAAAGAAAAAAAAAATCTAATGTGTTAAAGAAACAACAAATCTACATATCTGTGACGCAGAGTGATGACACGGATGGAACAACAGCCAATGACGATGAAGCTTTACACCAGCAGCCCAATAACACTCGATCTGCTGTGTGCGGGGCGTCTGGGGCCGGATCCAAACAGAGTCCAAGAGACCTGGTTCTCTCCACCAAGTCCCGGTGCAGTAAAATAAACCGTTGGCATCTAGTCCTGCAACTTATTGTTGAGTTATGTAATTATCATGTGTTTTTCTAACAGGGAGAAGCTGTACGAGGAGAAGTTACGTCAGCAGAAGCAGGAGCTGAGGCAGCTTCACGAGGAAAGACAGAGACTCATAGAAATCCAAGGAAAGATCCAGGACTTACAGTGGACCTGCCCAGACCTTCCGGTATCTGATTCTAAACAGCTATAAGTTTAAATTACAAATTTGCTTGTTCAAAAGTTATTCAGAGTTTTATGTGAACTAAAATGTGAAGGGGAAAAAAAGTGAAATTCTGTTTCTTCTCTGGAGGAGATCCTTGATGTAGCGTCTTCCTTTAGATCAACAAATGCTTTGGGAGGGAAGCAGCACTGGGACAAGGCAGAGGAGCTCAATTTCTTTTTTTCCTTTCACAGGAAGAAAAGAAACATATTGTTTATGAAAGTTACATACTCTAGCTTTAAAGCTTGCACCCATCATTAAAAACATCATGCTAATGCTAAAAGGATTAGATCATTTGATTTGAAAGTAAAGTATTTCCTCCTCTGCAGTCGTCTGTGTCCAGCACAGGCAGCCAGCAGGGTCTGCTGAGGAAGGCTCCATTAGCAGCTTCCACCCCTGCTAACGTCAAAGCTTCTCCTTCCCCTGGACCCAAAACCAACTTAACCGTGCTCAAACCCACCGCTCAGGAGGCAGCTTCTTCCTCCGTCACCGACAACGAGGTAACAGATTCACATCCTCAATCTCCAGCCAAAACACTTTCCAAACCGTAAAGCGTCTCGTCATGAGGGCTCTCTGTTTTTGCCCTGCCAGCAGCTTTGGTCCGAAATGAGGCGGAGACAAATTTTGCGAGAAGACCTGCGACAGCGGCGAAAGCAGCTGGAGTCGCTGATGGCCGAACATCAGAGACGTAGCGGCTTCCGTGACTCTCCCTGTCAGATGGAAGAGCAGGAGGGGAGTGCTACTCTGTCGCAGTCCATCAACAGGGATGAAAGGTAGAAGACGCACTTCCTATCTCATCATATCAGTTCAGTTACGATGTTTCATGTCCCTTTGGTGTCAATAAAGCTCTTGTCATCCTAGTATTACTATTTGAAGTATTAATTGTTGCAGCTACACGTATTTAGCTGATATCTGAGGTTTATTATTGATGATACTGATCTAATACAGACAAACAGTGCTGGAATGATTTGAAATGTTTTTTTTTTAAAACGCAGACATAAATGTACTGCATTACAAGTTAATTTGATAAATCTGCTCTAGTACAGCACACTTTAATATACCAATAGCTTCCCACGCTTAGTCAAACATGTGAATATATAAACTGCAACAAACCGTTTTCAAATAATTAAAAAAGTGCAACTCGAAATTTTAAATATAAGATAAAATAAATAATAAAGCGTTGCATTTGACTGAATACATCTTCCCCTCATGGATCGGGAAAAAAAATCTGGAATTTTTTTCAGTTTAGTGACCAATACAGATATTACTATTGGCTCTGTGTGTCTCCTCTCATGATTCTTATTTGTTTTTAGAACAATGGCCACATGGGGTTCCAGTCCTTGCAACCTGGATGATGAGAATGAGGAAGAGGATGATTATCATTCTGAGATGTGCGCTGAGGAGGAAGAGGAAGAATGTACAGAGAGCAGCTCCGATGATGAGATCCACATCTACTCGTCGAGGATGAACCAGAGCTCCTACAGTAACAGGAAGAATCAGGGAAGGTGAGTCCAGCCGGCAGAAGGTCCACATTTTGACCGTTTTAGCCCGGCTGATTTGATATCCGTCATCTCTTTCTCTGTCTGTGTGCGCTCAATGTTTCAGTAACCTGAAGCCTCCGGCAGCCTTTTCCTGTGACTCCGAGGCTCATCTTTACAACGAGACAAAGGTGAAGGATCAGAGCCGAGGCGCGAAGCCGCCTGCGGGCCAGCACGGAGGCGTTCGGCGTCAGGAGAACCTGCGCTGGGCCTCAGAGCTCTCCTTCGCCGAGGGCTCCATCCACTGGCAGGAACAGATGAACCAGCTTCAGAGGCAGCTTGACTTCAGCACCAGCATGTGTCAGACGCTCCTGCAGGATCAACAGGTGAGTGATCCAAGCAGACACATGCTCTCTGTTTGGACCTGGTTCTGATAGGTGTTACTGGTGGATGTTCTGGTCTGATTCAGGATGTAATGGCTGCATGTTCACATCTGAGCTCTTTGACCAAATTTCAGAATCTCAGACTCTCATAGGGTCTCCAGCCATGTAAACATGTTGACTCATTCTTCTGATTTCTGGAAGCAATAACTTCTGTAACAATCTGAACAGGATGACCAAATTTAAGAAAAATGTTAACTAAGCAAATCTGAGCCCAAAGTAAAACCGTGGCTCTTTCTCCGGATGCACCAGTCCACTTTTTTCACTTCCGATACAGATACAAATATCTGAGATTCAGGTACCGATCCAAGACAGAAAACCAAACTGACCTGACTTAAAACAAAGACGCTTCTCTAAATCTGCCTCAGATTCTTTTTGGAGGAATATAACTCACATATCACAAGTCTTTTCTATATTTCAACAAATGTAGCAAGATGGAAACTGTGTGACTGCAGCTCTACTCTTCAGTTTGAAAGACTAGTTTTATCCTATCATATCTCACCATAAACTAGTTTATTGATATGTTTAAAATATTCTCTAACAAAGGCACTTGTTTAATCTAAAACTATCATAATAAAATCAGCTTCACAAGCTAACACCATGTCTGAACAGCATCTGACTGACAGCGGTGCTGCTATTCCGTCTTGATATGTAGTCAGTCAGTGAAAGTGATGCTTTTTGTCCACAGACTCTGTCATACATGTTACAAACCCTGCTTACGGGTCAGTACAGCGTCTTGCCCAACAACGTGTCGTCACCTCAAGTCCACCTGGTGATGCATCAGCTCAACCAGTGCTACACCCAACTGGCCTGGCAGCAAAGCAACGTCCAGAGGTGAAACGACAAACTTGTATCAATAAACAGGAGTAAGTTCTTTCAGTTGGAGGTTTGTCTGTAATATTTTCCTTTGCTTTCAGGCTGAAACAGGTTCTGAACGACCTGATCCGCCAGCAGCATCAGCAGCAACAGCAGCAGCAGCAGCAACAGCAGCAGCAGCAGCAGCAGCAGCAACAGCAGCAGCAGCCCTCACCCTCTGCATCAGGTTGGCAGACACAGAAGCGGAGTTCGGCTCAGGAGTCCGGTCCCAGCCCCTCCGCCTCCCCCAGCATCTTCCTTCCTTTTACCTCTACGATGCATCCTTCAGCTGTCAACGTAGCGAACTCTGCCTTATCTCCATTCTCCCCTGGTATGGCAGTCACATTGATTAGTTTTGGGGTTTATCTTGCCTGTTGCAATTAATCAATTAATTGCATGATAAATTGGAACGGGGTCGATAACTTTCATTTTCACTATGTATTGTTTTGCTTTTTTTGGTCTGATCAAGAAAAACTCTATGACCAAAGTCTTGAGTGTGATGTTTTGGTTTTAACTAGCCTAACAACAATTTTGTTAACAGAGACTTCATAATTCATTTTATTTGTTGTTTCTGTTGTTTTGTTTATTGATTTTGAATATTTAATATGTCTTCCAGTTCCAGGATTAAATGTTAGAATTGAAAGTTTGTCTTTGAGAGACTATTCTTGCATTATTACCATTTAATGTTATTGTTGATCATAATAACTCCTGACACAATTTATCACTCAGCAAAATTTTTCATGAAAGGCCTTATCTTGCATAAGAAGCAGCAGATTTTTAGGTTAAAAAATCTTTTTTTTTTTTTTTTTTTGGCAATTAATGAAGAAAAGGAAGTCTGACTTTTTTCTTCATCTTTTTTTTTTTGTCAGTGTGTTAAACATTTCTCTTGTCTTTCATCCTCATTTGAGGCTTCAACTTGTATCTGCCATTCCCTGGTGCCATGGGTGAGTTTTCTCAGAGTGCAGAAGGTCCAGCTTCACCTGAACATCATAAACTGGATCCCAATACATCGATCAAAACCGAGTACATGGGTTTCCCTCCGCCACTGCAGCGCTCTCCTCTCAACACAGCTTCAGAAAGAGGGTAAGATGAGATATTTATTGTCTGTTATTTAGGTTTACATTTTCATTTCTGCTCATATTTTCATTGTTCCATTTTTTTAGATCAGCTGCACGACTGAACACCTCCTACACCAACAACATAACCCGACATCTGCCGTCTAAAGCAGAGCTGCAAGAGTCTCCTCCCTCGTCCCCCATTTTTAACAAATCCCAGTCGAGGGCGCAGGAGTTTAAGGCTTCCCAGGACAGCTTTTGCAGTATCCCCGATCCTGATGATCCGGCCACGGTCACAAAGACCTTTAAGCCTGGGAAAAAGGCCTCTGCACAAGCCAACCTGGCATCTCGAAGCAAAACCTCCAAAAACAGACGCAGGAAGAGCAAAGGGCACAACAAGAACAACGGAGGTCACCATTCTCACTTTGCTCGCAGTTTATTAAACATGCTTCTCACCTGAATGAATACACAAATCTTAATAAAATAGATATTACCAGATTTCATCGTTTCGTTTTGTCCTCCAGGCCAAGACAGTGACAGCTTTAGCAGCGCTGCAGAGTTCGGCCAGGAGAGGGCAGCCTTGTCTCATCACAAAGACCAGAATCAGATTCTGTTGGACAAACTGACTCAAGAAAAACTGGACAGCAAGGCGAGGCTCGGAACCAAACGGAACGACCTGTCCTCCGGTACGGCTCGACCGCTCGCAACTCAACGCTCCCACTTTACCTTTCTGAGTCCCTGAATTTATTATTAGTCACAATATTTTTCTTCATTTATAGCTTTGTTTTCAGTTTCTTCCGATTCAGTTATGTTTCTTTGCACATTTGTCATTGTCCTGACTCTATTTTATTTTGACACAAAGTGCTTTTAATTTATCCTACTCACAGCTTATGCTTGGAGAACTCCCTTCCTCTCTAACAGAATTGCATGCACAGAAGCTCCAGGTAAAGTCACCATGCACATCTTCCATCACTTTGTTCTTATCTAACCATCATGCATGCCATTTATTCACCTAAGCCCTCTCTATGATGTCTACTTTTATGTGTAACTTTTTTTGCTCTGTAAAAGTGTTATTTAGTTCTGATCAATTAAAACACAAAATGTTCCTAAGGTTGACATGAAATCTCTGGCTTGTAGATGCAAGCAGCGACTTCTCCTTGTTTGAGGCGCTGCGGGAGACCATTTACTCCGAGGTGGCCACTTTGATATCGCAGAATGAGTCGAGACCCCACTTTCTCATCGAGCTCTTCCATGAGTTGCAGCTGCTCAACACAGACTATTTACGCCAAAGAGCTCTGTATTCGCTGCAGGTGACTCCCGTTCCCATGATCATCTGTCTGTCTAAGCCAGTGTTGTTTTAAAGGGAGATGTGTATTTTGGGAGAAACCTGCGGCAGGATCTGATGAGCCTCCATTAGACAGAGAATGAACTGATACAAAAACATTAAAATATCAGATGTGCTGCAAAAACTCAGTCTTGCCAAGTGATTTTGGTCTAGATTCTAGTGAAAATAAACTAACGTACAAATAACCTTTCAGCAAGATGTAGGAGATTATTTTAAGTAAATCTTTGATGTTGATGAAAAAGTGTCAGATTATTTCACATGGGAAAAATGTGTTGTTATAAGTGAAGTAATCTGCCAGTGGAACCAGAACATTATCAATATTAAATCAGTATTTTCTTATAATAAGCTCCTATATCTTGCTGAAAATGCACTTATGAGTCAGTTTTCTCTGATTTCAAAGTATTGAAATATTTGCACTAGAAACTAGACCAAAAACACTTGGTAAACAGTTGTGTTTTTTTTTTTGCGGTGATGGCTCTGACAGTGCAATGGTGTGTTTCCCACAGGACATAGTGACCAAGCATCTGGCAGTGAGGCGCGTGGCCGAGGACCAGCTGCCTCCCCTGGGGTCGATTGTGTGGACAGCAGGCTCTCAGTCTGAGCTGACCCCCAGCCAGAGTCTGGTCACCAGTGATGAAGTGAGTTGGCTGTTTGACGTGTTAAGGCTGGATAATAAATCAGTAACAATATATGTTGAAACAGACACGTGATCATTACCAATAGATAGGTACGTCTGATAGAATATCGATTCAGTCATTTCACAGAATCATTATTTTATGGCATTATTTCAAATATTTAAAACAAAAAACAATCAATAATTATTGATGTCAACTGATATGACTTGGACTAAGCAGGAAATGTGGTGTAATGCTCTTTCTTTTTCTCTGTGTCTGTCTGCATCTCTCTCTCTCTCTTTCACTCTCTATCTCAATTCTGATTAGTTTTTCTGTTCCTGCTGTAGAAAATCTTCCCTGAGGAGTTACCTAATTTAATTGAGTTCTATTGCTTGCTTAAAGGGGTCTGAATACATACCAAACACGCTTATTGTTTTTAACAATTCTGCATTACTTTGTAAATAATAAAATTTATTAAGGTTTGTGTTTATAACTTGACCCAATCTGGCAAGGTTTGTGGGCTATGAATAAGGCACTGAACTCTCTGTCTCTAACCTTTTTGTTGTCTCATGTTTTGGATTTCCTTTTATTCTCTCCTTCAGCCCTTATAGCCATCCCATCCCTCCACTTCCTTAACATCCTCCCTCTTCTATATTTAAATGCATCTTTCATTAGCTTCTCACTCAGCCTTGTCTCCTTTCATCTGTCTCTATCTTGTCCCCTGTCATCCTTCCATGTTTCTTTATTCTCTGATCTTAATTTTCTCTCGCCCTTCTTCATTGCCTTTGAATTTGACTCGACAGCAGAGCCTCAGAAGCCCGTCTTTAAAAAATGACCCCCATCTTTCCGCGTCTCTTTTGCCAGATTAGACATGTGTTCTTTGTTCTCTCCCAAGGTCCCCAGAGTTGTACTAATTGGGAGTCAGGTCTTTTGTCTGTCTGAATATTCCCTTTGTTCAAGAGTGATGGCTGAAATGTTGGAGTTTTTTCTCCCCTCCTGATCTGTAAGGAAAACAGTCTGGGGAAGTTGTAAAAGCGTCTATAAAATCTGCCCCGGTTTTCCCCTGTGTCCGTGGATTCTTTAGGAAACAGGGCCATCTTTATGGTAAAATTTCAAACTCAATATCCATCTGAAGAAACATCCTTGATGCCACTTGTGATACCATGGCAACGTTTGTTTTGAAAGCACCGGATTGCATCTAGTGGAAAGGGAGCAGACATTAGTTCTGTACCTGTGTTCTTCCAGAATGCATCTGATCTGCCCCTAGAATGCATCTGATCTGCCCCCAGAATGCATCTGATCTGCCCCCAGAATGCATCTGATCTGCCCCCAGAATGCATCTGATCTGCCCTTAGAATGCATCTGATCTGCCCCCAGAATGCATCTGATCTGCCCCCAGAATGCATCTGATCTGCCCCCAGAATGCATCTGATCTGCCCCCAGAATGCATCTGATCTGCCCCCAGAATGCATCTGATCTGGCCCTAGAATGCATCTGATCTGCCCCCAGAATGCATCTGATCTGCCCCTAGAATGCATCTGATCTGCTCCCCAGAATGCATCTGATCTGCCCCCAGAATGCATCTGATCTGCCCCCAGAATGCATCTGATCTGCCCCCAGAATGCATCTGATCTGCCCCCAAATGGTGAAATATAATAGGATTCCTATGCTAATAAGAGAAATAAAACTACCAATAACAGGTTTGATTCAAATCTTGAAATTAGCACACATTTAAAGCAAACTCCAACGGATAAAAAGATTTTCTTGGGGAAATTTGACTCTTGAATTTTTTGGAAATCTTGAGTGGTCATCTCACTCTAACTTTATATAAAACCCCAAAATATGTGACCAACTTTTCCAATAATTTTAATGACTTTTTATCTGTGATTTACATTGATTATGACTGTTTTTGAAAGTTGTAATCAACATTCATGTTGACAGCCCCCAAGACAGAGGGACAAAAATCTGTGCTCTATATGTGTTGATCAGAGACCATAAAGATACCAAAGGAAACTATTACAGTCCTCATGCATTTTCCAGGCTAACTGCAAAAAAACAAAGAAAACAATGGGTAATGCTCCATAGATGAGCTATTTTGTTGCCTGCTTGATATGTGAAATCAGATTATCTGATTCCTGCTCTTTTATCTTATAAGAACAGAAATCACTTTTTAAACAAGTTTTTAAAAAGCGTGTGGAACGTGAACCCTAACACAGACTGCCTGGTTGTTTCAGGAGGTGTTGGAGAAGAACTTGAGGCATGAGCAGGATCTAAAGAGGAGAGAAGACGCAGAATCTGTTGATAACGACAGCAACATGTCAACCTCCTCCAACCTGGAACCTTTTGCTAATGATGACCTGGGTAACCGTACACACACCTCTGTGCTGCTTCTTTTTCTTTTTAAATGTCAGGTTTATAGTTCACTGTCCTCTCCTTTCCCCTTTGTGTACTGACTAAGTGCTTTGCTTATAACTTGGAACTTTAACGAAGGATCAGGTACTTTATTTTTTTAACAGGGCTTCTCATCTTTACCAACCAGTTTACACATTAGGATTAATGCTGCAGAG
This sequence comes from Poeciliopsis turneri, assembly GCA_922788865.1. Lineage (NCBI taxonomy): Eukaryota > Metazoa > Chordata > Actinopteri > Cyprinodontiformes > Poeciliidae > Poeciliopsis > Poeciliopsis turneri. The sequence continues at coordinate 1,316,244 of CAKLNU010000176.1, forward strand.
TAAATTGGCTACCTTTCATTAGCCGATCTCACTGTAATCAATTCAGAGTGAGGCTGAGAAACTGTTCCTGTGCTGTAAAGCTGGTTGCATTAATATTCACTTCGTTCCTCCTCCTTCACCTCATTGATTTTTGAACCCTTCATGTTCTTTCTGTCTCTCTCCTCGCCCTCCTCTCTGTGCCTCTCTGACAGGCAACACGGTGATTCATTTAGACAAAGCTCTGGTGAGGATTAGGGAGTATGAGCGCATGAAGCTTAAAGCCGAGTTTAACCCTCGCAGCAGCAGGTCTGACGCAACAAATGCTAGAGGTGCTTCTGCTAACCCCGCTGACCCAGTGGAAGGTATACGATCACATGACAAAGCTTTGAGCTCAGCATGTCCAGAAAACCTGGAGCTGTGGTTGTCTCTTTTCATTGTGCTGTCGAAGTGTCGGCGTTAAGTGATGCTGTCTGTGTGCAGAAAGTGCAGCCAACGGTGTGCACTGCCCTCAGATCGACACCCAGCAGCTGGACCGGCAGATTAAAGCCATCATGACCGAAGTCATTCCCTTCCTAAAGGTACAGCAAAAATAAAAACAAACACAACCGATATAAGTCAATGGGGTGTTTCCAGAAAGTGGGGAATTTTAATCTGAGGTGCCAAAGAAATTGGTTATAAATAGACGTACAAAACAAATTTACTGCCAATTTTTGTACGTGTTCCAAAAAAATCCATAAATTGGGAACACGCAAACCTGTTTTGTTTTTTTTAATCAAATCTACTGAAAGTCTGAGACCTGGTAACATTTAAAACTGCATAATTCGTGTTTAAAGTGAGAAACTATCGTCTTCCACACAATATGCAAAAAATGAGAAGGAAATAATAAAAAAAAAAACAATGTCTTAGAAAGATTTTTTGGTTTATCAGTGTGTGGAGTAGATTTATGGAACGGATTGAATGATGAGTTGGGAAAAAAAAGAACAAATATAAACCAGCTTAAAAAGGAGCTTATTGGGAAATATGTGGTATAAGAAGACTGTTTCAAAGACCAAAAATGCTATTGATGATAAAAAAAATATATAGGCAATTGTACAGTAAAAGATGAGAATGTGGGTTTTAAGTGTCATGTAATGTGGAAATAATTTAAGTTTATCTGGTGTTGGAAAACTTAAATGTTTATAAAATGAGTCTGAGAGCAGCAGGAATCATAAGGTCGTCTTCTCCTCTTTGAACATATAATGTAACATTGCATGTCAACTGTGAATGATCATTTGTTTTATTGATTTATTTTTTTCTTGCTCTAACTTTTTGTTTGTTCTAAATAAATGAATCAATAGATTTCAAAGTTTCCTGGAAATTTGACTGATGCATTTTCTTGATTTTTTTTTTGTTGTTTTTTTAAGGAGAACATGAACGAAGTGTGCTCCCATCAGCTGCTGACGTCCGTGCGCCGCATGGTATTGACTCTCACCCAGCAAAACGACGAGAGCAAGGAGTTTGTTCGCTTCTTCCACAAGCAGCTGGGAGGAATCCTGCAGGTAGGACCAGCTTCCTGCCTCCTGCCGTGCAGACCCAACACGTCGAGGCAACGTTACTGAGAAACCTCTCCTCCTCCTTTTTGTGTCGTTCAGGAAACTCTCTGTAAATTTGAGGGCCGTACGCTGAGGGACTGCGGGGAGGATCTGCTGGTGGAGATCTCAGAGATCCTCTTTAACGAGCTGGCCTTCTTCAAGTTGATGCAGGATCTGGACAGCAGCAACGCCGCCGCCAACCTGGGAGTTAAATATAAAAATCAGAAAAAGTCTCCACAGCTCTGTAAAACAAATCAGAACCTGGAGGTTATTAACTGACAATTGCATTTTACATCCCACTGTTCTGTGATGTGAAATCCTGTTGGACTAATTAAAGTCTTGTGTTAATTAGGAGAACTCGGAAGCAGATGCTGCTAAGTCTGTTTCTCCGGCATTTGCTGATGAGGACAAGGTGAGTTATTGGGATAATGGAGATCTTTTCAGCCTTTAAGCAGGATCGTTGTGTCCTACATACTTTTTCTGGAGTTTATCAAATTAAAAAGAAATTGAATCAAATCGATGCTATTAAGCTTGTATTGTGTATTTAATTAGTGGTTGGAAATGTTGTTCCTTATAAATGTTTTAATGCATTTGAACTGAAAGAGGAAAGCAGCTGTTCTCAGTATTTGACCTGTTTGATTTATAAAAAAACTGCCCAATGTTTCTCACTTCAGGATCAGGATCAGACAGAGAAGCAAGAATCTGGCGTCCTGCAGGAGGATTACCTGCAGACTGAGGGGAGGAGCAGCCGTGGGTCAGAGGGTGAAGAGGAGGAGGAGGAAGAAGGACAAGAGGAAGCAGCTCCTCTGTCAATCAGTAAGTGAAACATTTCAAAAAGAGAAAATACAAGCTGCAGGAATTCTCAGATAATATTTCTAAGATTGTTTTCAATAGTGATGCAGTAATCTGATAGCAATATCTGTAACAGTCCTGATATTGAAAAAAATTCTGAATCAGATATTGATGACAGCCCTCCCGATCTATCAGGGCAGATCTATTCAGTCTAGTTCTATGTGTTGTGAATGAGTGATATCATGCTTTATTATGTATTTTATATTATGTTTTGAATGTTTAATTGCACTTTCTGAACCATTTGAATCAAGTTGGTAACAGTTTACTTTGTCATGTTTAACCAACAGGTTACTCAACCTGTTGTTTTTGTCAGTTTTAGTTTCTTTATTATTTATTTTCCATTGACTGTTTTGCTCCTAATTGAACTGACTGAACAAATTAAAGCTGTTTTTACATGTTCCACCAAGCTTGTGAAGCTGTAGGTGTATTTAGGTCTCCTGTTCTGACATCAAAAAAGTTCATTCAGTACATTTATGTCTTTGTGTTTAAAAAAATCAATGCTTTAAATCAGTCAATTCATGTCTTTAGGTCTGTCTAAAGCAGAGACCCAGGCTCTAACCAACTACGGCAGCGGAGAGGATGAAAACGACGAAGAGGAGGTGGAGGAGTTTGAAGCTGGACCTGTGGACGTGCAAACGTCTCTGCAGGTTTCGGCTGACGGACAGGTGGAGCAGGAAGTCGTTGCGGCGGTGAGCCTCGATGAGAATGTGTTTCTGTAGCGCCAGGCAGCTGCTCTGTTCACTGAGATTTAACTTTGTGTTTGTGCTTCGTTCCAGGTCACAACCAGCAGCGAACCTGAGGAGAAAATCTCTGAACAGACGTGTTCAGAAACGAACGGTGAGCCCAGTCCAACTTCAGTTACTTTTTTTTTTTTTTTATACAAACAAAGAAAAAAAATAATACAGGCTGGGTTTTTCTCCAGTTGGGTATAAGTAGGCCTCTAATCATAAAGTTTTTTGGATGAAAAATTGATAATTGAAAATTGATAATATTGTTGTTTTGAGACTTTATTTTAGTGATAACCGTGTAATAATGCAAGTTTGCCCTCTCACATTGCCCTCTTTAATTCTATAAAGAACACTTAGCAATGCAATATCCCAAATAAATAGAAAATAAAAACCAAACACAACCAATCCATAAATACAATGGAATATGAAGTCTGTAAACAAAACTGCCCTTTAAAAAATGTTAATCATCAGCATAGAAATGATCAAGTTAATTTCAATTTATAATGATTTTTGTGAAAGGTCTAGGTATGGTACACTGCCCTCTGTTGATTGGATTATTCAGTTATTTTTGTATTGATTTTGTACAAATATAGTTCCGACATTCTGTTATGTTATTCTGCTGCATTCCTTAATTTGCCCATACATTATTTCTGGATAAACCATCAAATTAATCACAAATTTTATGCTCAAAAGTTATGAGAAGGAAAAAAACCTGTTTATTCAGTAGGACAGTAAGAGTAACTCTGGGTCTATGAGTGGATGATCTGGAGGAATCCCAGAGCTTTTCAAGCTTTTCCCTTCCGTTCTGAATGAAGACACGACCGGATTAGTCTCCCATGTCAGCCTTTAATGGTGCACATCTCCTCCTTTCCTGCAGAGGTCAGTAATACAGCTGAGACCTTGGACTCCTCAGCTGAAGAGCGCACTCTGGTGGAGCTCCAGAGCGCAGAGGAGCAGCAGGAAGCTGTGGCTGCAGCTTCTGCAGAGGGGGCTGCTGAACCCTCCCATGACGTTTCCAAGGAGACGGCCAGCAGCAGCAGCCCCAGCTCTGACTCGCCCGTCCTCGTAAGCGGCGACGTGAGTTTGTTTGTTGTCACGCTGCTTGACACGAGTCGTTTGTGTTAAATCCTGTTATTAATGCTGCTCAGCTTCCCGTCATGCAGGAAATCGGATCGGGAAGCACGAGTCAAAAGTCGGACGAGGACGACTTTGTCAAGGTGGACGATGTTCCTCTGCAGCTTACGGTGATGTGTGAGGTGCGGAAGGAACTTTGCAGTCCATGACTCTGAAAGCAACCAGCGGACAGGGTGTCATGTGTGCTGTGTGCCAACAGGAGGAGCTGCAGAAGAGGATCGTGGAGGAGCAGCAGAACAACAACCTGTCTGTGGAGATCCTGAACGGGAACGCCGAGCTGCTGACCGGGCTGGTGGGGAACGCTCAGGCTCTGAAGGAACCAGGTAGAGAGGACTGAGAGCTGCGTTCCAAATGTATGCAAAACTTTGTCCATATTCTGCTTATGTGAAATATACACCATTTCACAATGATGGTGTTTTCATTAAATAAGAGCCACACATGAATAAATTTGTTAATGTGAAAAAAAAATGTTATGTTATGATCCTCCTGCTACTTCCTGCATCATCATCTTTATGGTTTATGCCAATGGCAACATCCGGTTGTTGATCATGTGATTTGTGTGATGCAGAAATGTGTTCCATTGCAATTTTTCAAAATAAACCAATTTTGAAAATTGAGTGGATGATCTGGAGGAATCCCAGAGCTTTTCAAGCTTTTCCCTTCCGTTCTGAATGAAGACACGACCGAAAACCACCTCATCCTGGTGCCAAAACTTTATCGAAAAACAAAAGTTTTTTCACAATTGGTGTGTTTCCATTAAACTAATTTATCTTCAAAATATGAAAACATGTAGTTTTATGGTCAGTGGAAATGCAGTTAGTCTGTCCTCAGGTCAAAGTGTCTGTAAGCACCACCTGTACATCACTAGCTGCGTTTCTATTGGTCATATAATTGTGACATTTCGAAAATACATTTGTTGAATGAAAACACACCAAATATAACAAACTTGTTTTATGATTGGCGCCAGCATGAGGGTTTTTTTTTGTTTTTTTTGGGTTGTATCAAAATTTATTTTGATAAAACTGCAATATAAACATGTTTTGCATCTCATGAGTCACATGATCAACAACCAGATGTTTCCACTGCCACAAACCAGAAATGAAGACGACAGGCAGTTACTGGATGCTCATGACGCAGCATGATTTCTAATGACTTATGTGATCAGGCTTATTCACACGCGATCTGAAAACACCGCAATTACAAAATTGTGTTTTTACATCAGTGGAATATTGACAGTTCTGCTCACATTTGTAATGGAAACTTGATGACCGTTGTTGTTTTTCCAGACACAACTGATGCCCAGAGCGTGTAAAGACGACTCCAGATGTCTCACACTGCTGATTTTCTGAGAATCCTCCCGTCAGTTCGCTTCTCTAATCCGCTCGTTTGGACAAGAAAAGTTCTGCGTTATCTGTGAATCTTTAAGGAAGCTCAACACTAAGTTAATGTTTGTTGTAGTTTACCAATTTGTTTGGATTTATCTCCTGCTGCTGATCACATCCAGATGTTTCTTTGGTTCTGGGATTAGTTTGACATGTTTTATTAATATTTTTTATCTCTTCTTGTCTGGCCCTGCTGTAGCTGTTTTCACCGTATTCATATTCATTACCGTCTCTTGATGGTTCAACCAGCTGCTGTTACAACAAATAGTTTGTGTAAAATTAAGTACACCCTCTTTAAATTCTAGGGTTTTGTTTTTTTTCTGGCAGTGTATTTAATGTTTGGCCACATGTTCCATGTTATTGTCTTTGGTTTTCCACTTGAAGTTACATTCAGATAGTTTTAGTATCTATAGAGATTATTAAAGTTCTGGAACTGAGAGTGTATTTTCTTTTAATGACTGTATGTACATATATGTGTGTGTGTGTGTGTGTGATGGGGTAAATAGAGCAAATCTGTTAGTTGAAGTTTTTTTTGCTTAAAATGATTCCTCTGTCTCATCCTCAGAACTGTAACATGTTTCTGCTTTTCTTATAATAAACCAAATGACTGGAGTTGCTGAGCTGATTATTCAGAAGAAAATCAGTGACACTCTTATTAGATTAGATCTGATTTCAAAGATTACAAAAATTCTGTTACAAAACAGCAGAAAATCTGGGAATTCATTTGTTAAACAATGAAAAAAATTGAAAGGTCATCATGAGGTAAGTCTGTCAGTACGAGCTTAAAACAAACATTTCTTAGAATTTTTATAGTGAGACGAAGAAAGTTCAAGAAAACCAAACAGATCTGAGTTTTAGTTTCCCTCATAACAAGAACTGGAATATTGTCCTCGAAGCTTCACAAAATCCAGACGTCTGGGACTTCAGTGTTATGATGAACGGTTCAGGTCAACAGTTGCTGTGCGATCACTCAAAGCTTTTGTTTTTGTGCCAGGAAGAGTGCAGCGGATCCTCGGGCTGAGGATCACCAGGGCATGCAGGGGTCAGGACAGTCCCGGATGTACGACTCCAGGTTGCCTTCAGACACTTGCATCAGTGTTGTGTAGGTGGTCAGCTAAGAAAAAAAAATTGAGAGCTTAGTTTCACATAAAAAAAATATATATATTTTCTGGCTGCTCTACACAAGTAATTTAAGAAAACAGATTTTAAAGTGGGAGCATTATGTGTTTTCAGAAACATAATGCCATTTTATTGCACAATCGAGCAACTTGACCTAAGTTCTAAAAATTACTCTAAATATTAAATACAACTTAAAAGAAATTTGACTTTGCGATTTGAAATTGGGCCTCTCTCTCTTTAAAAAGTCCTATTTCTGAAACTGCCTTCAGGGAGTCATCACAGCATCTATCCCTTTAAGATTTTTACAAGTATTGCATCAGCTGATTGCCAATTGACGCTAGCTAGTCTGAAGGAGCTGAGAGTCGGCATCGTAGGGAAGACTGCTCTTTGAGGCAGAAGCTTGTACCCAAGAGTAGTACCACTCGAGTAAAAAATTTTTCCCCTGATTTGTGTATTTATTGGGATGAAGGGTGTAAAATGTTCAATCTGCGACTTCATCGGGACAGAGTTGGATTTAATCCCATTGCAAGCATTCAGCATGCTGAGCTGAGTGAATCTTCATCAGCCCAGACAGAGGACCTGCAGGGCATAGACATTAGCTGAGGCTATCTGGTCACTGTTGCGACATTTGTAAAGTTGTGATGCTTTCTATGTTTTTAAAAAGGTGTTTCAGCTGACGTTTAAGAATAGAAAGCAGATACTTAATCATTTCAATGTCGCTGCGCATTATCCTGCAGTGTGCTGTACAATGGGAAATAATACATTACCTTGTTTAACACTGGTTTGGTTGAGAGAACATCATACAGGGTTTTCATAGAAATGTTCTAAAATGAAAAAGAGATGAGAGGTTATGGGTGACATAACTCTATAATAAAAACAGGAAGTTCAGTCAGACTTGTGACCCAAAAGGTAGTAACTTAGAACGCTTCAGCGCTTACTGCCTGTGTTGTCTTGTTCATGCACTTCATGGCAGGAGTCCGGCGGTCGTCCAGGAAGAAGGGCTCCTGCCAGTGGTCGTAGTTGGTCTCCAGAACGTACCAGCGGTCCAGTTTCACGTCGATGCTGAAACAAAAAGGACCAGCAAAGACGTCAGTCAGGTGATCTGAAACCAGACGAGTCACCAGTTCCAAGTTGAGCAATGCTTTCACAAGACGGACGTGTCGGGAACTTCTTTCCCCATCCCCATCACATTCATGATGATTGAGCAAGAAGCTCCAACACCCGAAACGAGCACTTCCAGAATGGATTTTCAGAAGGAAATTGAAGGAAATGTAGTGCGAATGAAGCGGCCCGAGCCTCAGAACTCACTCCAGCACGTCGATGCTGAGCTCCCTGGACCTGGTGATGATGCAGCCTTCTCCGGTTTGGTTTCCTCCCAGGATGAAGTACGCTGGAGCCAGCATCTTGGTCAGAGCCAGCCGGTTCTTGGCTTCCTTGTAGCTGATGGGAACAAAAAGACAAGTCACTGCTGGCGTCCAGGATCCATCCAAAAACATTTAAGACTTTATAAAATACTCAAATCACTAAATGGTGTTAAAGCCTTATTTTGTTCTTCATATTAATTTTGCAGAGTAAGGTTATGACTATTGGTCAGTACATGTTTATTGTCCTAAAGAAAAAGATATTCAAATTATTGATACACCAATTCACTTTTTTCACTTCTGATAACGATATCTGAAATTTAGTATCGGCCGATATCAATCTGCTAAAATGACTGAAAACATTTATTTATTTTTTTAAACATAAATTGACTGAATTACATATTTATGTGAACTTTACACCAGTACAGCACACTTAAATACATCAATAACTTCACACGCTTGATTAAATATGTGAAAACAACTTTGATCTGTTCAGTCGGAGCAATTAGGAGTAGAACAGTCGATGGATAATAAATAACAATAGGTTCAATACCTTGATCAAATAGGTAAAAAAATTAACTGCAACAAACCTTTTTTCAAATAACTCTGAAATGCAATTAGGATTCTAAATAAAATGTAAAATCAATAATAGAGCAAAAAGCGTAGAACTGATCTGCTTTTATGGATCAGAAACATCGTCACCGATACCGGGTCTTTTTTTTTGCCCCCCAATATTGAGATTGATAGACATTCATATCATATCGATGATCCTCTAATTGAAATTGAACTTTGTGACGTTCTTCAGATATTAAAATAAAAGAACCTGTTTGCGTTCTCCAGGACCGATCGAGTGAGAAAGCTCATCCACATCCCATCTCTTTGTCCCATGATCCACTCCAGGATCCCTGAATGCAAACACATCATCATAAACCGCCAGTCATTAAAAAAACTCGCCATGTTTCCATAGATGGTGTGAAATTGTGGCTGAAACTCACCGATGTATCCTCCGTCGAGGCTGAAGCGCTCGTTCATAGTCAGCGTGAAGACGTGCTGACACCGACAGAAAAAACACTTTGAATATTTTTGCTTCCTCAGGGCTTAGGGAAGACGTGCGTTCTTAAAAAAAGTCTTACCGGCTTGATGCCGGTGAGCATGCCGACGTAGCCGGCGAAGTTTGTGGACTTGAAGACGGTTTTGTTGCTCCTTCTGAAGTCCAGGTTGACCACCAGAGGCTTCAGCTTCTCACTGATGGTCCACGACTTGTTCTTCACATCCCAGCTGCAAACAGCCGCAGGTTAACATGCAACCCGCAGTGATTCTGTCTCAACCCTCTTTGACATTTTTTAATGTTGCAGCTTTTCACTGGGACTTTTGGTGACGGACCAATGCAAAGCGGTACACAATTGTGAAACGGGAGGAAAAATGTTTACATCTTGGTAACACTTTATTTGATGGGGTGTGCATCAGACTGACATGATGACACTGTCATAAACATGACATCTGTAATGAACATGAAGTCTTCATGAATGTTTATGACTGTTTTGATAAAGTGTCATTTGGTAAATAATGACACTTTCAATGTAAAGTTGCATTCAAAGTCCATTAAAAGTCCCACCTTTGCTTGATTTTGTAAGTAACACTTTAAGGTAAAGTCAGCACTTTTAATGACCTTTCAAAACAACTTCTAGAGCAACTTTGCATTAAAAGTGACACTTCAAGACAACAGTCACAGACATTCATCAACACTCCTTCATGATCATGACAGGTCTTATGTTAATGACAGTATCATGTCAGCCTTGTTCACACCCGGTCAAATAAAGTGTTACTGTTTTGGGTTCATGTGACAAACAGTAGAACATTTTTTGCAAGGCGCGGTGTGATCCTTGATGTCCTTACCCTAAAAATAATCCAAAATCTAAATTTCTGCCATGAATGAGGTTCCCTGTTGACAAAGAGAAAAAGAAGCACAATTCCAAAGAATTTCAGCCCATGTTCAGATTTTCATTGAAGTTCCCCGGCTGTTTGTTTCTCTTTGGTTCTCACCTTTCTGATCTTGCGCAACAATGGATGTGCAAACGGTGAACACCTCATAAAAGATGTTAAACAGAACAACTTCTCCTGCAACACAGAGACAGGAAGGTCAGCTGGGAGTTTTCTTTTACCAACTAACGATGCGACGACTCGTCTTTATTTACCAAGAGGAACCCCCGAGGCGACTGCGATTCCCTTGATCTCCTCACCAAACGGGCTTGGGAGAGAGTCCGCCATCAGAGGCTGGAAAATATTAGAAAAAGCCGAATGTTTAAAGGTGACCTTTCACCTCTCCGAAAATAAGTCGCTCTGTAACAGAGGACGACTGACCAGCGTGATGTCAACCAGCTCTATCAGCCTTCCGCTGGGAACAAACGCGTTGGCCAAGTCCCGGATGGCTTGGATCATCCCGGCCAGCTGAAAACAAGCACAACCCCGTGACTTTCACGTCAAGAGTCACAACTCGTGTTCCCCGGCGGCCGCTAATCCTCTTACTTCGGTTTTTTTGTCAGTGATCACAGCCGTCCATCTCTTGCTGGGCGGCAGGTCAAGGTCAATGGTGTACCAGCTGACTGGACCTTTGAACCTGGGCAAAAAAAAAACCATGATGTTCACTGCTCCTGTTTGAGGTTAAAAAGGCAAAATGAATAAAAAAAAAAATACAATAAAATTAATTTAGAACTAAAACAAATATGCTATGGAATAATCTTCTGACGTCATGTTGGGAACATTTGTGTCAAGAGGTTAGCAGTATATGATGTAACCAAGGACAAACCACTCAGGAATGATCTCTGGTACAAATGGCCGTTTACGTTTATTATCACCACTGGTAAAGATGTGTAAAATTAACTAAAATACTTTTTTTTATATTGTAACTAAACAAGTTCACACTGGAAAAGTTGCTGCATCTTTCTAACGCTACTCATTGCAGGTAGAGAGATGAAAACAGGGAAACACGTTGCGTTCATGAAACATGTTTAATTATCACCCTGGCTGATAAACAGGGCAAGTTCAGGCAAGCTCAGGCTTAGGAAGACACACACACACCTGCACTATGTCACTGACATGTTCTCGTGTTTTTCTTATTTAAGAGTAACTTAGACGTTAAATTCTAACTGGATTTTATTACTGACTTTATAGCTGCATTCCGATTAAACCCGGATATGGTCTACTACTGTAATGGGCTCAGTAACTTCAGATCATAGCTGCATGTAAATGAGCAGCAGGGAGGCTGTCACATGTTTTTCATCATTAACAGCACAAACATCACGTCATGTTGTTTCTAAAATAAAGCATCGACCCCCACAAAATACAATGTAACGATACATAGCCTCTACGAATGTCAAAAGTCCCGCGTCAAATTGCAAGTGAAGGCAGTGCTGACATTTCCAGGAGCCAGTGATGGCAGCAGGGCTCAGTTCTTGAACATGCCTATTACTCAACAGTGTTTGGTAAACTTACGTCGGACCGTTCGGAGGGTACATGCCAGTCCTGCAGTCCTCTGTGTACTGAGAGGAAATGACACCATTAAAACAGGCAGCAGCGCAGCTCCGTGTTCGCGCTGACCGAGCAGGACGGAACTCACCGGTGGGACGAACTGAGCCGCCAAGACGGCGAGAGAAGCGGCCAGAAGAAGAAGAACCCCGCGAGCCATTCTTACCAGCCTGGCTGAACCAGAAGTTCTGTCTGTTTGGGTTTCAGTGACGCTTCCAGTTTGCGGAAGTTGCTGTTTCCCCTCGTGACTTTTGGACTGGACCATTTTCAACCAGGGTAACAGAAACGCGTAATACAGAAGCTAAATATCTCGTGTTGTCGTAGAATGAAATCGTTTCCGAACAAAACTTGTGTGCCATTTTCCTGTGAAACAAAATAAAACAAAAAACAAACAAAAATGTGACATTAAAACAAGTCCCATAATTCAATAATCAGCCCCCTCCCCTCATGTTGTGTGTCGGTTGTCTGTCCCATATGGAAATGAAAGTGGACCACAGAGCCATAATCAGCTCTGCAGGTGACTCCTGCTTCTCCTGTTGAATTAGTGACCAAACATGTTTGTTAACCACAGATTTGCTCCACCAAGTTTCTTTACTTTGGTTTTGTATGAGATAAGAGAGACTTACAGGAGGGGCAGCAACATGGCAACGGCCCCGTTCATTTCTGTGTTGTTTTTTTACTTTGTTGAAAAGACATAATTCAGTCTCCTGATGACCCAAACCCAGCTGATACTCTAATATTAAAGTTTTCTTTAGCTATCAAGTCGTGAATGGCTGAGAATTTTGTTCAGCTCAATCTGAACCATTCCTGTTTTTAACCTCGTTAAGGAACTTATTACAGTCACACACACACACTTCACCATGGATGTGCCTGGTGAGGAGCTGAGTCTGACAGCTGAGACTGATGAAATAAAAACGGGATGAAACGCAGACTAATGCCTTTTAATCCCTGATCGATCAGTAATAACCGATCACTGTGGAAGAAATGATCCAAGATCACCTAAACATTTGTCTAATTCAAAACAATCAATAGAAAAAATCTTGTTAATAAGGTTTAGCTTTATTAAAAAGATAAATAGCTTTAAAATGAGAACAATTTGCAAATAGAATGAATAATGGATTTAGAAGGAGTATGAAAAGATATATATTCTGACAAGTTGTGGACTTGTACTGGTGCAGAGTGATAAAAGCTTTACAGTAAGAGCAGAAGATAAAGTAGCATTACAATCTCAAAAAACATGACCAGAAATGTGTCAGAGGGTGGAGCTATACAGCACAATACTGATCAAGTTTATCTAATAAGAAACTGATGTCAAGAGCAAGAAAATGTTAACATGACCTTTAACTAAGGCTGTTTTAGACTTTCAGGCCATGACTTTATAAAAAGGTCAACACATTTAGGAGGTTTTACTGTCTTTAAAAAGATCATTCTGCAAAAAACCCAGAGAAATTAAAGCAGGAATTACTTAAAAATTATCTTTTCTTTTATCCCAACCAATTTCCTTTATTTCTGATATCATTAGTCCCATGATGAAAGACAGTAGTAGAAATAGAAAAGAGGATCAAAGAGCCATGTGAACAGCAACTTGTGTTTATGTTTCTCAAAATGTTCTACAGTTTGTTGACCTTACAACCACAAACTTCTATTTTAATTTTATATGACCAACACTAGGAATGGAGGAACAATAAGATATGGTCAAAATGCTTATGAAATGTCCAGCTGTTACAGTTACTAAGAGAAGCCCCAAGAGGCTCAGGTAACTGTCGATGTGTTGCAGTGGTCTAGTCAAAGTTCCCACTGAAATTCCATGTCAAGACATGAAAATCACTAATGTATTGCAGAGGTGTGAATATTTTTGTTACATCTGCACACTTACTCAGGGTTTTTCTAACCCTCCAACTTCATCTATGAAGCAATAAATAGTTTGGAAATACAACCGCTCCGACTTCTTTATGCATGCAGAAATAATCCAGGGCCTTTGGGTAAACGTGTCCAGATAAACACAGTATTTACAAGCTCAATATATGAAACAGAATATGAAACACTAAATTCTCTTCTGATAGTTTGCTCCAGGCTTCCTGAACGTCTGCAGACAGTCAGCTCTTCAAACGTTAGGATTTCCCACAGTAAAACACATTTAGCTGCTTTCTAATTCTAATTAGGATTATGCCTCTTATTACATTATGTACAGCTTCCATGTGCTACAGTTAATTTGTTGCACCAATGACTTTGTGTATTCCAAATAATAAATCCCAGCTCTGAGATAAACTTCTTTGTGCTGTTGCCCCCCTCTTACTGTGCTGTTTTATGTTCATCATAAAAATAATTGATGCAGCACGTAGCTTAAAGCCAAACTGATTTTGTGATAAATCTCACACTGTGAACGCACTGTAATCTCTGTGATGTTATTCTAGTTGCTGCAGGGCGACGTGGACACACACTGGTTAATTATTTACACTAAAAGACCAAATGGGTCACCTGAAATTCATAACTCATCACAAAATGTGGGCAATATGGTAGTCCAAGCAATAAAGTCATTTTAAACCAGTAAAAGTTTTATTTTTAAAATATAAAAACACACAAAAAAAACCCAGCCACATCACATGACCAGACCTGAAAGAGAACTTGAAAGAGAAGACTGTAGAAATCCTCCCGGTCTTTATTTGCAGTATCTGTCTGCTTTCATTTTGCTTCTCCTGCAAGCAAACAAACAACACAACATTTAACCTCACCAGTTAAATACGTCACTTTAGTTTCATATTTTTCTATGTACACAATATGTATGTAGATATACTATTTGTCTTGTTGTATTGAACTATGCAAGAAAACAAAACATTTCTATTTTGGAATATGATCATTATCCGTATATTTTTAATGTAGACATAGAACATTTTTTGGGGAATTGGACGTTGAATGGTTTTTGCCATTTTTACTTAAAATTACACAGTCAAATTTATTTTCAGTAATGTTTTACATATATAGTGGTGTTTGGCATTTGCCAAAAGTATAAAAAAAAAATTAAAAATCAGAAAAATTGAACTCTCACCCCCCATACTAATTCAAACGTAGAAAATGATAAAATACACTGTTTGGGAACTCCCGTGTGTTACTTCTGATTTCATACCTGTCCAGCAAAGCTTCATGAAACTTCCCGTCCACCCTGGCCTTCTTTAGCGTCGATGCGTCGTCTTCGTTAACCCTCAGCCGTCTGTCCTGGAAACTCTGAAATTTCTTCCTGTAAGACAGAGAATAAAAATATCTCAGCTCTATGTGAGGAGTAAACAAAAGAACGGGATGTTCTTGATTTCATTAGCACTTAACAAAAAAAAAAAAAAAAAAAAAGAAACAGACAACGAAGAAGACGATCTGCCATGCACCATGTGGTGTGTTATAACTCCAGCAGTGGGTTTGGTAGAAATAATTAGGCTGTTAAGTTACGCTGAAAGATCTGGAACGGCACTGGAAAACGACTCGGGGCTTTTCTGGGTCTGAACGCGCTCCTGACACTTCGTTTGTCTCGGCTCAGCCGGTGTTTTATGATTACCAGACTGCACTCCATCCTGAAAGCCGTCTCACGCGCTAAACACTACATCACCACGCAGGGCTCAGGGGCAGCCATTATCAACATGTCAGCCTGATGAGTCCATTTTCCTCACATTCATCTACAACAAATAACAGAGTGGAAACACAATCTAAAGCATGCCAACCAAAGAGAAGAAAAAGAAATAAATAAAAGGCTGCCTCAGACATATTGTTTGCAACTTTAATAGGCTGCAGAAAAAAACAACAACAACAACAACAAAAAAAGCCCCAGTAAAATGTGGCATTCCTCGTTCTCTCATCACACTAAGTGCAGACCATCAATAGCACCTCAGAGGGACGACGATGAGAAGGCGTCGACTCATTCAAGCGTGTTTTTACTGTCAAAATCCTGCTGGAGCAGATGGGAAAACAAAGGGATCTGAATAAAAAGCTTCAGCGGCGCCGACTTCAGAGGCCAAAAGGTTTCTCTGCTTAGGCTGGAAAAAATAGACAGAGTGCAGTGAAAACATCCAGACACCATCACACGTCTGATGCCACGGCAGCTCTTAGGACAAATTGCACAGCAGAGTGGATTTAATGACACACAGAAAAGATGACAAACAAAGCTATCATCAGAACAAAAACAGTTTAACTCGATGTAACAGTTGGGGAAGGCAATTCTAGGACATCTGTGATATTTATTTTCTGAATATTTTTTACCAATTCTCTCATGACTTCTTGTTTCCCTGACCCCCTTTTGATCAAACTTTATTTGTAATGCAATTTCTCTACAACATTGTGCAAAAATTGGTGCTTTGCAAGATTTGAGAAATAAAACAGCTCAGACACACAAAGGAGAATAAAAAGCTCTAAATGTTTGAATGTGTCAAACTTCTTATTGTGTAGAAAATTTTGCCATTTTAATGTGTTTTATTTGAAACAAACAGCAGATACAAAACAGCAACTATGGGATAAAAAAACAGTTTATTTTTAAAAAGCCTTTACATCCTGTCCAGCCTATGTGGTAACTCTGCATTCTGCAGCCTGTCTTCACTGGAACTTGTCCAAATCATCTCAGCCATGACCCTTCACCTTTGTCTTCAAATTTCTCAACATTAACGATCTCTTAGCAAATTCAGCTGAAAAACCCAAATGAAAACACACACAACCCAAAGTACAATCAATGAATCTGGACTTTAGCATCAACCTCTGTTCCCTACTTCCATTTATGTTAATTGACTATTTCAATTCCATTATTAAATTGAATGATGCCATTTTTTTTCTCAATTTTGGTGAAAATCAAAGAGAACCTGTTTGAACCAAAAGTCTTAGACCTTCACAAATATCGGGCTTTGACGGTATTTGTAAATTATTTCTCTGCTTGTGCCATTTGGTCAGAACTCTGTGACTGACAAATACACCAGATACAGCAGATCGCTACGGTGATTCAAATGAGGACGTTCAAATGTTCTCAGTGTTTTTTGTTGAGTTCTGCCACATAAAATGAACCAACTGCCATCTAAAGCTCTCCACACCAAACTAATGCCATCATGGCTGGTAATAGTGGCATGCAGCAGCTGGTTTTCACTCAGCACTGAAGGAGGAAAAATGTTGCCCATATGCAGCGCCTATATGGAAAGCTGTATTTATATTTATTTTAGACATTGAAAACAGACCTAATTTTTGCCAACTGTCTGTTTGGTTTGCCATACTTGCTCTGTGACGCCTGAGGAAGATTAATGCCAGGCATCACTACTCTGACCAAGCACCACCTAGTGTTCAATTAGCATCACAACAGGTGAGTAAGTGTTCAAAAGTGTTTTATTCTTTTATTTTCACAAGTGGTTTGGGCCTCTATTTATTTTATTTTACATAAAAACCTATAACAATATAATATTGCTTAACTGCTAAAATAGAAAAAAAAAATCAGTTCCTCGCAATGACTAGATCTACTTACACATCAGATATCAAAGGAGCAACAATCAGAAATTCATAAAAACCAACTCGAATATTGAAATAAAAAAATCCTCCATGTTTTTAGATGACGTTTCATTACCGGTGAGTTACTGCCATGGCAAAACCAAGACCAGGGGAGAGGAGGGAAATGAGAGTCAAATAATAATAAGACTCATTGTGTTTCATCCTTATCCATTATTTATTTATTCTTTGTTCTCGCATATACTTTTATTTATTTATTCTCTTTTTGTTTGCTTTCTTCCCCCCACCCCCTTTCCAGTTATTTACCAAAAACTGGAAAATAACTTTCCAATTATTGGTAAATTAGGATATGCTTTTTTTCTTCTGAAAAGAAAAAAAGCATATCCTAATTTAAGACTGACATGACACCATCGTAAACATGACATAGCATCTGTTATGAACATTAAAGAGTCTTTATGAATGTCTATGACTATTGTCATGAGGTGTCATTTGGTAAATAATGACATTTATTTACCAAATAGTAGCCTTAAAAGCTGCATTAAAATGTCATTACTTTTAATGCAGCTTTGCATTAAAAGTGCAAAGTTATAAACTTCTTCTGCTTCATAATGAGTGTTGTGTCATATTTATGAGTGTCATATCAGTCTTATGAAGACCCCTTCAAATAAAGTGTCACCCATAAGAAACTACTCTGATTATAAAGTAAAGAGCTTTTGATTTTTGAGTTTTGTGTTGTGCACATTGCAGAGCCAATAAGGTACTGATGTAACATGCTCCTGCTGTTGCATAAATGAGTAATATCCATTCAAACAGTGGCGATAACTTACACATAATTGACCTCACAGGATTTCACATTCCCTCTGTCCTCATCTGCAAGCTCATCTTTGTGCTTGACTTCCTGTTCTGTGTTGGTCCGGATCTGCTCATTGGGGCGGGGAGAACACACAGAGAGAGAAGGAGAACGTTAAATACCAACACCTTGACCTCCCTCACTGAAGAGGCGAATCCTCTGTTGAACTGGTCAAGTTCCTGCAGAGACCGCAAACGTACAAAAACAGTCTGAGGATTAACATGAATCCTTGGAGATAGAAAGGCAGGCAATCCGTCACCTTCAGCATCTCAGCGTCTCCCGCTGTCTTGCTGTTGGCCACGATGTCTCCATCTTCACTGTAGGAGATGAAACAGCTATTTGCAGCCAGCAGAGCCATTTTACCCTGAGGGAAGGAAGAGAAACAAACACACAAAAAAACACATTAAGCACAATTGCAGTGAGACGGGTTGTTGTGACAGAAACATAAAAAAAAAAAAAAGCAATGGATCTTTGATGTAAAACACGTCTGAAGATTGAAGGTTTTAACAAGCCATGGAGGATGACAGGCTGATTGGTTATCACCACGGCTAATTTTTACCTGTCATCCATTGAGGAGTGGAAAAAACAACAAAAACATCCAAAAATCAAATGCTCCCAACATATTTTGATGTGAAAACCTGAAAGTTTCTGAAATGTTATCTTTTATTCCACCCGTTTGTTTTGTTTTTGTTTTGTTTTTTTACTCCTGGTGAAGACGTGTAAAAAGCTCTTAAACAAACCAATCTTTCATTGAAGGATCATCATCCCACAAAGAACCAGATCAAACCTAGAAGTTAAATATGTTTAATCAATGAGAGGAAAATTAAAAATCTCACATTGGGATTATCATTTCAAAAAAAATAAAAAGGAAAAGAGTCGACTAAAGCTTCTTTTAGCTTGACTCCAAAAGTTGAGCCGTCTATAGGAGACGTGGAGGTCAGCTGAGGAGAGGAGACTCTGAGAGAATAAGCAGGTTTCTGGATAATTTAGAGGAAATGTGCCAAAGTCTTCTAACTGAATGATCCAACTGTGCATTCAGTCACAGCTGGAGACTGACTGAACGCACAGTCACAGTCTCCATTTCTGCTTTTGTTGCAGAAATGCAATTAATATTTGTCTTATTTCCAACTTGCAATTTTTGGTCCACAAAGTAAAAAAAAAAAAAAGTTTTGATACCTTTCTCCTCAAGAAAACATCCCCACTGGATACAGGTAGAGCTCTGTCATTGTCTTTGCACCCTGACCTCCATATAATCTCAGCATGCAGTCATGTTATTTCTTGTTAATATTCAAAATAAAATAATTGATTAGATAATAAAGCCACACTGTGAACTAAATGGCTGCAAATGATTGGAAAATGAACATGAGTCCCTACAGTGTCAGCTGGAAGACGTAATGATAATGAAGGCAATTAGAAATGAAGCTGTTTTTGTAATAATGACGATGCCTTCAGGTGAGTCTCAATATGGGCTATATCCAAACTCCAGTGCAGCCCAAAAAGGCAGCAGTTAAACAAAAACAAGTAGGACAGAAAAAATAAACACTATAAATCTCACATTTTTAGCTGTTCTTCAAGGTTTGGACAAAAATACAAACAAAACAACAACAACAACAACAACAACAAAAAAACAGTCTTGAGAATTTAAATGAGAGTCAGCTCAGAGTAATGAACATGAGAAACGATTTTAGATTTACTCACGTCCTGGAAGACGGGCTCCCACTGTTCTCTTGAGCCAATGGCGTCGGAGCGCCCCATCACCAGACCGTCAGAGTTGATGCCCAGGTACTTTCCATATCCAGATTTAAATGCAATCCTTCAAAAAGACAATTAACAAATAATTTTCTGCTGACTTTAGTTCCCTCTCTCCAAGAAAGAGTTTGACACAAAAGTATCATAGAGAGTGATTAGAAAAAAGGGCAGCAATCACAGGCCGCATGGAAACCTACTGGCCTCCAGGCAGAAACAAACAAATCTTAAAAAAAAAAAAAAAAAAGGAAAAGTCATGAATATAATGGAGTCATAAATTCAAGAGTGTTACAAAGAGCAGTGTGTGTGTGTTTGTGACCTCACCGTGTGTCTGACAGTTTAATGGCGGTGAGCTGCTCTGGTGGGTGCGGGCCCTCGTCATCTGAAACGTACGTCACACACATTTTAAAGCTTCACACTCATTATTTCTGATAAACTTCTACATATATCAAGTTCATACTTCTGGCGTGATAACAGGTATTTGCTAAGATGAATACCATCAACTCTGTTACTTTCTATTGTACAGCTCAACAAGCAGGTTTATTGCAAAATTTCCACTTTAAAATGCCACATTTTACCAGCTTTCAGTTTTAGGTCGGGCGCTGGATCTAAAACAAAAATACAGCCATGCAGCGTAATGTTCCTTTTAAATTAACATTAGATGTTTAAACTGACTTCATCTATTAAGCCTGAACAGCAAAAGTGTTGTGAATGTCTAATATGGCTTTTTGAAAGCCCTAACATAATTAGAAACTCAAACTTCACCAAACATTTTCCCTCGTGTGAAATTTTTGGACTCCAGTGGAATCGAAAGTGGGCGTGACCAAACTGCTCTACAGCGCCCCCTACCGTGAGAGAGGACAAACTGTGTCAAATCTCTACAAAGATTCAGCGGAGGTCTGAATCCTGGTACACATCTAGATCCCCGCAAAGAACAAAAAGGCTTTTGGAGGTATAACCTGAAATTCACACGTAGTCAACCATTTTGGATCAAAACTGCTACATTGACCTTCACACAGGTTCTATCTGAGCGAACTCTTCCTACAGCTTTTCACATCCAGACTTGAAAATCTGCAGCACAGACTTAAGTCCTGCAGATTTGAAATTTTATGCAATTCTTTTTTTCTTTTTGCTTTATTGCATCTTTCTGCTACATTAAAGTGTGCAGGCGTTCAAGCTTCAACATCTGATCATTTTCCATAAAACAACACGATTGACATCACCATAACTACGCCCCCTTCCAACAGGAAGTCACTTATATCACTAGTGGTTTCCTTTCTCAAACTGGAATGTCTGATTTAGGCTAAACGTTTAAGAATTGCAGCTGGACTTGTACCAACATTGACTGATGGTGATTTAGAAGACTCATCAAACGCGCCCTCTAGTGTATATGTGCGGGAATGGCAAAAGGTGGCAGTGTCCGGTGGGGCGCTGAGCTTGCAGATATACATTTTTAATTATTCCCCGGAATTTCTCAGTTTCTCCAACGCTGACAAATATTTAAGTATATTTAAGTATATTTAAGTATATCTATACCTCCAACGCGGTTGCGGATGAGGAGATTCCCCAGGACGCATTATTCAGGTCTGGTGTCGTTTGATTAAAATGCCTCATAAAATCTATGTTGGAAATGCTAATTATTTTCATAATCTCGTAGAGACTATGACCACGTTTTTGAGTGGCTCTGTGGTCTTTCCTTCTACACTGGACAATTTTGGTCCCTTTCATCTCATCCAAATGGGCTTATATGCATGCAGAGACCGAAGGCTCACTCAGGGAATTGGATGTTCCTGCTGAGCATGGGCAGAATTAATTGTGTGCCGGGTGTTTTTCAGGGCAGACAGATTCAATGAGCTGTACTCTGTCAGAAGTGCCTGCAGGTAGATGGAGGTAATATCTCTGAATTAGCTCTGGCCTTCTCTTCAACTCGGCTCCTATCAGGCATTTCACCTGGCATCTGACTTCACCTCCACTTTTAGCTACTTTGTTGCTGAAGCCAGAAGACAACTTTATTCCCACAAAGCTCTCTTGGCAGAAAACCCAAGTTAGGTTTTCACTATTTTGTGGAAAATCTGGGCAGCTGGTGGCATTTCAACCCGACTGAGAGATTAAATTATTCTAACTTTTATCATCCACACTTTACTCAACTCGTCAAGGCTCTATAAATACTGCAGAATGACTTGCCGCTATCAGCTCTGTACTTTATTTTCCCTCCATATTGATTTGATAGAGAATATAAATTCCAATAAGTTCAAAATGTATTTTACAATTCAAGGCTGGTTTTAATATATATTTTATTTGTCAATTGTTAATATATTTTTCCCTGCATGGACTATAAGCGTTTTCTTCATGAGGTCATATTCTATGGTGATATGTTAAGTATATCTATACGAAATACGAAACAAAAAAATCACAAATGTGGTAAAAAAAAAAAAAATTGAACAAAGTGATATGAATGATTTACATATTCATGTGTTAAAAACACTAATGAGTAAAGTTGTTGTTTTTTCAACAGTAAATAACAGTAAAAACCAGGAAATATTTGTCAGTTTATTAAACCCCTGCAGTAAAAGTTGTCGTTTTTCTTCCAAAATTATATTTCTGCTTTAGAAAATTCTTTCAAACGTGTTTTAAACTAAATGTAATAAATTCTTAAATTTAAAGTGGTGATTCTTTAAACATATATCAATTGAAATTAACCACTTGATTAAAAACAATAAATCAGCTCATGAATAAAGACGATTCATAAATGTGGTTTGAAATACATATGGATTACAGCTGCATACTTTTCGAAAGATGTGTATCTGCAATATCAGATATCTTGACAATATTGGTTGTGACTAATCTGATTTTTCTACTATAATATCTCCAAGACTTTCGTTGAGCTTTAGGATCTCAGTCGGTGAAATCTGCAGGAGGTTTAGACATCAAAGCCAAACAGATCATGTGCATGTAGAATTGAAAAGTGTACAATTTTAAATATAATAGTTTAATAAATACTGCATTCAAGAGGCCTTTCTGATTGCAATATTGCACACATTAATTTCACAAAGCCAACTCAAAGGAAATATAATGTGCAGTTCCAATAGTAATAATGGATTTGCCTGACTGGAATACCAAACTACTCATGAACTGCATGAACGAACTAAACCCTTGAAGTAATAATTACATCATAAACCCCGTCTCTCTTAATACCTCCGTGTGGCGCGCCGAGTGTGAAGAGCCCAGTATCCAAGGCATGAATGTATGAGTTGTTCTGCATCTCTATGGCAACCGTTCCGGCAATGTCTCCAAAACTACTGACACACCACCAACCACCTGGGGAGCAGAGAAACCGAGGTACCGTATGAGGCCAAGAAAAATGCAGTCATGATACAGCTTGAATCTTTTATAAAGGCCCAGTCATGGAGACGTTAAATTATACATTGAAAAAAGCCTAACTTGTGGTTCTTTACATTAAAATGTGGCAGGATGTAGAGCCTTGTAAAGGAAGTTGATTATGTCATTCAAGTTACTGTTATATAAATTTAATTACGCGCTTTATTTGATGGTGGCAGATATTTTAACATATGACTCACTTTCAGGGGATTAAAAAAAAAGGATAGTTAATGTTTTATTATACAATTCATTAAAATGACCAATGTTGAATTTATGTACATTTAGAGAACAGGTCTGGGAACACAAGATGAGGAGTTCTGCATGGCAGAAACAAAAACAGAAGAGAATTTAAAGGCACATACTTCAAGTTCTTTCAGAAAATCAGAGTTTGAGAACAGAATTTTCATTCTGCCTGCTGTGGAGACTAAATCTAGATACTTAAAGAGCTGCAAGCAAAACACTGCATAAAGCTACAGTTAAAGTCTGGTAAATATTTAGAGAAATAAGTATATATTTATCATATTACACGTTTTATTTCAAACTAAATTCCCTCAAGTTAAAGCTGGGACACATTTAGACTGCACTACTAGAGCATCTACTATGAGCTAAATCCTTTCATAGCGTTCAAGCACACTATGGAAATTTAATAATAATAACAGGTCATACCAACAATATCTTGTTTATCTTCGTCATTTGCAGATTTTCTCTTTTTATCCTTGTTCTTCTTCTTTTTTCTGGTGAAAAAAAATATCCAATTCAATCTTCATGTTGTGATCATGCGCATATTAATATATCAACACTGAACGTTTCCCCAAACAAATCAAATCGAACAAATTCCTCATGCCCGGACCAGCTCATCAACAGACAGACAAAACTTCACAAGTTTGCATGTCAGTAGATGCGATCGTTTCAAGGTAAAACAAAACCCAACACCTTAAACAACTGATGATAAAATAACAGTTAGCAGGTTAGCTGCCTCTGCATGTGGCTGACTAATAAACTAACGAACTATTCTTAAGATTCAAGTTATCTAGCTATAGCTAAAATCATGTTACACTGAATTATGGAGACATTTTTAATCTTAAAGGTTCTTTGAGGTCTTTCATGCTTTCTAACGTCACTGCTTAGGCTCGCGCTCTAGCTAAAGCTAGCTAGGGAAGAGACTGATTTATAGCTGCAAACAACGCGGGATCTCGACAACTAACGCTACAAACAAAGAAGAACACTTACCCTTTATTCTGACCCTTCAGAACAAGCTTAGTTGATTTCACATGTGAATATTCAGACATGTTTCTCACTCAAAAACACTTATCGTGAACGTCTTGTTACGCTGATAAACAAGTCGTGTTATAGTACGGCAGCCGGGAAGGTCCAGCTAACAACTGAGATGCATTCGCAGACCGCCTGAGTAGATTGAACCGCTCACTTAAAACGTGCCCTGCTTGAAAAGATTATAATGCGAGTTATAAAAATCTGATTGATTATTTGAATCCCCCTGTTCTTAATCTAACATCAGCATGAACACCGCTGCTTTTGGAAGGTATCAAATATCAAATGGAAGCTACAGCATCATAAAGAACAAACACAAACACAAACACACACATATATATATATATATTTATATATATATATGTATATATATATATTTTTTTTAAATAAGTCTGTAAAGGTAGATCTACACCTATAAAAATCATTACATTTTTATTCATGTGGGTGCTGATGTCCAGCTTTGACTTATTATACTGAATATTTCTTTCATTGGTTTCAGCTGACCTCATGTATAACACACTGGAGAACAAACATCTCCTCTGAATAAAAGATGATTTTGTAGCTTATTAAAATTTGCAATTCAGTAATGTTTTCTTTCTTCCTTTCTTTCTTTCTTTCTTTCTTTCTTTCTTTTTTTTTTTTTTTTTTTTTGGAAATGTGACCTAAAAAGTCAAACTGGCTGCACAAAAACAAGCAGTTCTCCAATTTACCACCATGCACATTTCAATGTTATTTTTTGTTTTGCAGCCAAGAGTCTAATTCCTAGTCAGCTCTGAGGTCATCCGTTTTCTTTTTTTCGGCTAACACAGACACCCACACACAACAGTGAAATTTTGCTTGATTTAACCCCCCTTACGCCCTTTCTCAAACACAAAAATAAGATAGTCAAACCAATCAAGGTTGGCAGAGGTAGAGCTGACCTCGTGGACGCTGTCCTCATCTTCATATTTATGCTAATGTGGCCTCATTAAACAGGAGTGGCCCAATAAGGAGCCTGTGACAGGAGGTAATAAATCATTTGTGGGCACTGTCAAGAAATAAAATAAATTAGACAGTGACTTGTGTTATCTGTTCACTGCAGTGAAACTCAACCTGCGTGAGGACTCTGTCACAGAATATGACCCTGTGTATTGGAAAAAAAAAGATAGAAATAAGTCCACAGTTGGTGGCAGCATTCAAATTGAATGTGGGGGAAATAATGTTACAGTGGGATTCATGGTGATGCTGTGAAGAAAAGCTGCATCAGAATTTTTGAGATTAATTTAATCAGGAAAGTCCTGTAAGCCTGACGGATGTTTTAAGGAACCACGAGTCAACACTTTAGGCTGATCTGAACCTCGAGTGGTTCTCTTCCCGTTATTTGGAAAAATTCTGTGAAACTTTGACAGCAATCCCTGTCGCTGTTGGGATTAAGCAATCACAACCTGCTCTGGGGAGGCTGAGTGTTTAAGCCCATAAGAACTTTAAGCAAGCTGACGCTGTCAAATGGAATGGTAAAACACCATTCAGTGCTACAGAGCTTTTTTGGGAGAAGTAAACGCAAAAAGTGCATTCAAGAGCAGCACTCAGCCCACGCTTCAGATCAGGCAGCATTATAGAAACATTCAGGGAGTGGGCTGTATTAATAGTTAAGAATACTACTTACTGAGAACCTAAATCTGAGGCCCAGACCTGCTTTGACTGATGTGCTTGTGGAACGTTTTAATGCTATTTGTCTTCTTTGCTCAAAACTTGGACATGATGAAATTGCTTCTAAACATCTAGATCTGCATCAAGAAAGTTAGGTGGATAATTACAGAGACGAAAATAAAGTCCAGATATCAGAAGGGAATGCATAAAGTGCAATTTTATTTGTCAGAAATAGATTGATTTTAAAAACTATTTTATGCAATAACTGCATAAAAAAGTTCAGGCATAAATCGGATTCATTCAGGAATCACCTTAAACAGCCTCAGACCTTAAACAAACCCAAATGCAAAGAATTGTTTTAATTTTTTTTGCAGGATTTCAGACCCTTAATCCTAAAGTTAGTAGGTTTAAGAGTCAATTACCTCTTCCTGCATATTACACTGTACATAAAAAAATGCTCATTGAGATTCAGTCCAACTGTAATCTGTATAGTTTGTATGTGCTATGGAGAATACATCATAATGATAATGCTATTTGATAATTTGATACTAAAATGCCACACTGTAAATACCCCACCCCTCTTTAATGTGTTGGATGACATGAGATAATAAGCAAAGTGGCAAATGTTATGGGTATAACAGTTGATCTGTAATTTGGTGAAGGAGAAGTAAATTCTGGAAAAGTCCTGTGTCCTTTGTGTCTTTCATGTCCTTGTTAAAGTGTTTTTTTGTCTAACAAGTCTCCCTGCTCCATTAGCTGCCTTTCAACTGTGAAAGAGCACATTCATCATCCTTTATATACACAGTTCAAAACCAACAGAACTGCCAACAGGGGATTAAGTCACTTTACTTTTTATTCAAGGTCTGTCAATCTGTCTGACTGTGGGCTGCTTTGATCTAAAGAGAATCAACAGAGGAGCAGAGTGATTACTATGACATTTTGTGGAATTATGGACCCTAAAAAAAAAAAAAGATTCCCAGTGCATTTGGTGACTTGATATCTACTGGCTCATCTCTCCTGGGACCTCATGGATGGATTGCCAAGGATCGCCGTATCACTACTGTTCATTTTGTGTTTGGAGAGTTCCTATATTGTTCGACCAAACAAGATTAGGATGCAAATGAAGAAGCTTGTGCTAACTTCAACATCATCTACTTTCTACAAGAGTCCTAAAACTAGAAAGAAAAATACCTAAGGAAAGATTCTTGTTTTTTATCAAGGGAAATAATCATATTGGCAACATCTTCTGCGTTTTGAGTCTGCAGAGGCTGTATTAAAATTGAAAGGTAAGATTTGAGTTACCACAGTTTTCTATTTGAAGCTTAGAAATGAGCCAAGACATGCACAACATGCCATACGTAGATAAATATGCTGCAGCATTCTGTTGGGAATCAGGGTTTTGTATGTGCGTAAAGAGACGAGAGCCCAACATGAAATATTCAGCTTCTATGCACCGCAAATCTGGAACAAACTTCCAGAAAACTGCAAAACAGCTGAAACGATGAGTTCCTTTAAATCAAGGCGAAAATCCCAAATGTTTAGAGCTGCTTTGGAACCACAATAAATGGAACCTTGACCAATATATTTGATGTGTATTGATGATCGTAATAATGTATTGACTGTTACTGGTTTTCACAGCTGTTGACTATAATGTGTTTGTGATGGTTTTTTTTTTCATATTTTCATGATGCAAAACATAAAACATGCCATGCTGCTCAAATAAACTTGACTGACTGATCATGGAATGAGTAAAATGCCATTCTGAAGCTCTTTGCACAAAAAACCTTTAAATAAATCTGTGTTTTATTGCAGTAGGACCCAGAGTTATGTTTATGTGGGTGGGTTTTAAAACATATCTGACCTGAGAAAGGAACCTCACCTGACCAGTGTTTAGTACGGCAGGGGGGTTGTGATGCTGTGGGTCCTTGGAATCAGTTGTATTATACAAGCTAAACCCGTAGTCATCCGTTGCTCGATATTAACACTAAAGCCTGTATTGATTAAAAGTAAGTTGACACTGAAAGGCTCTGTCAGGTTGCGTTGATGCATGAACTAATGAGGGGTCTGATTTTAACACATCCCTATAATTACCCGTCTTGTAGGCTGGGTTGTCACCTCTTTCCTCTTGTCTTCCTTTCCTCTCAGAGATGTTCTCTTATTCTTATCCACAGCAAAAATCTTTTTCTAACCTAGATTACGTTTTCAACTTTACTCTTCGCTTTGTCCTCGTCACCCCCGTCTCCTAAACAGGTCTCGTCTCACTTCTGTCACGTCTAATCCTCCACTGAGGGATTTATGTGATAAAAGGTTAAGTTGCTGACAGTGTGCAGCAGGTGTTTCCTGCAGTGAGGGAGCCACGTGTGCTGCTCCACACTCCCCACTTTGTCAATGTCACCGCTCCTTCCTCCTGTGTTTCCTTGACTTCTACGCTGTGTGTTTCTGCAAAACACCTGAGTTTATGATGTGAAAAACATTTGAGACAAGGAGACAGCTGAGCCTGAATCAAGTGGTTTGGTCTGAGGCTTCAGGCTGCTAAGATAACAATGTTGAGATAATGTGACATCATTGATGTGTGCCAGTGGAGAAGAAATAAGAAAAGTGTTGAATTTTCACACATTTCATTACTCTAGAAAAACATCAATTTTCCATCCGTCCATTATCAGAGCAGGCTTAAGACAGTTGCAGAGTAATTTACTATAGTTGGACATGTCGGTAAAGTGGACGGGAGCTGAAGCTTTTTTTACAAATGAAAATCTAGAACGACGTGTCTTCAATACTAACCATAGAAATTCCATAGTCAGCCATAATTTCAGCCAAATGTCTTTCGTCTTAGTTCTCTATCAGCTATTCACATGTAAAGACCCTCGGCTATTAAGAAATGATTGCTTGCTGGAGGTATGGACAGTGTTGAACTTTTAAACAATCGGATCTGATTTTACCCAACTGCGAAAGTTTGGCTATGAAGTATGTGATGC
The DNA here is from genome assembly GCA_922788865.1 of Poeciliopsis turneri. Classification (NCBI taxonomy): domain Eukaryota; kingdom Metazoa; phylum Chordata; class Actinopteri; order Cyprinodontiformes; family Poeciliidae; genus Poeciliopsis; species Poeciliopsis turneri. The sequence continues at coordinate 1,345,202 of CAKLNU010000176.1, forward strand.
GCCAGCTCGATCATAAAGGAAGCTAGCCTACCAGCCTTACCACCAATTGCTGAAAACAACCGTCTCCCACTGCTCAGAGAGAAAATGCACGACATCTTTTCCAGCATTCAAATGTCCCAAACATTCCTCTTACTTTGACTTCAGCTGATCAGTATTTGAAAGTGTGGCCAACATGGACTGAATTGTTCACGTTTCCTGCTAACTGAAGTCTGACTATAGAAAAACTTCAGTTATAAAGCAGCGCTGAAAATCAGTGTCATCCAACGTGCTCCTTGTTCTAATCGCCCTAAAAGCTCAACCTGCTCCAACCCTTCGCTTCTGTCAAACCTACTGATGCAACACAAACCAACCCCCCCGACCTTTCTCACTACTCCATGGCTTTTATCATCCTCAGCAACTGTAAGCCTTTTCTCTCATCTTCCAACAATATTCACATCTCTTCCTGTTCACCTTCTTGCCTTGAGGTTTCAAGAACCTCCTGGATCCAGTTCACCACACATTCACTGTTCACAATAAACTTGTGAAAGGGGCATGATTAAGTATTAATTTTTAGCTTTACATCATGTTGTAATGTTATTTGCCTCATCCAAAATGTAGCTTGACCCTCTCTCAGCTCCTTCAGACTAGCCAGCAGCAATTAGCAAACACCCGGTGACTGTATATCTGCTGAGCTCATTATGCAAGTTACTTCTCAGCGCAACGCTGGTAAAAATACTGTTAAAGGGTTAATAGAGGAGCTCTGTTGTTATAACTTCCTGAAGGCGAAGTTTCAGAAAGAGCAGAAGTTTTAAAGAGACAGAGGCCCAATTTCAAGATAAATTAGAAAGCAAAATTTCTCTTAAGTCATATCTGATATATACAGCATTTTAATGCCAACTTAAGTTAACATAGTTACTCTATTATGCTATAAAATGGCACTATGTGCTTGGAAAACAGAATACTGGCCCTTTAAACTTGTAACTCTGACTCTTGAGAGGTACGTGGGTCAGAAATGTATCCAAAATCATGATGGAATACTCTGCTTTCTACTGTTCTTAACATCTAGATGAGATTTCTATGAAGCTCAGAGTAAGAATGAAATCAACAACAGTTATTAAATCTTCTTCATTTCCCTCCTTTAGCTGGAGTCTTGAAACAGAATCCTTGTCAGGCTTTGCTTGACTGAAATTACCTGTCAGGCAGTAATTAGGTGATGGAGCGTTGCTTTTCAAGTGGTGATTGAGCTCTGAGGGGAAAAAGAAAACTTCTCAAAAGAACGTGTGTTGCTATTCTTGTATCACTAAACGAGGGATACAAGACCATTTATTAACAAAAGACATGTAATTATAAAGGGGAGCCACTTTCCCACTATGAACTAAGTGGCTGCCTTAACCCTTTTCATGGTGGACTGAACTGTGGTATTACTTGTCTTCATGGGGTGCTGAATCTCAAAATTGACTACAGTCTACACTCATTTAGAGGTCTTATGGCAATTTTGCAGCAGGTAATGGAAGAGAGGAGTTCAACGAATGGATAAACACCTGTGACATTTCCTTTCAGCAGTGTTCAAGGTAACACTTCCCACACAACCTGTTTTCTCCTTTAAACGCCTCCCGTCAAAGAAATTCTACCTCTTTTCTAACATGACTTACACACTGCTCTTTTTCCTACCCGCCCTCCAACACACAGTCCCCTCTAGCACTGAGAAATTGACTGGAAAAATGCAGCGTGACTCCTCTAAACATTTCCTCGACATAAATTTGCTATAAATATAAAGCCGAGCGCAGAAGAGTTGGGCGCGTGCTTAAATTAAAACGAGAAATCTGGATGTGTGAGCTGCGGGTGGATGAAATTGCACTTTTTGGAGTTTAGAAGCATAAATCTGCGCGACACATCTGACCCCTCGCAAACATATGTTACTCATCAAGGTTACAGCGGAAATAGATGATGTTGAAACTTTTACAGCCTGCTGCCCTTGAGGACTGCTCTCAGTGCCAGGTTTTATAAAAGGTTCTGTGGCAATTGTCTAATTATAAACCTCCTGAAACCCGTCATTTTGTGAGCCGCTGGAAAGATTTTCTTCTCCCCTCTTCCTTTCTCCAAATAAACAGAATCAGTGTTGCATGCATGTTACAGAGCCTTGCAAATATATTACTACAGCGTGAGCGTTTTCTCATTTTCCATGTTACAACCAAATGCTTTTTTATGTGGATTTTATGGAATAGACTGACATTATGTGCGTAATTGTGAAGCACAGGGAAAATAAACATATTTTACTGAAAAGTGCGGCATACATTTTTACTTAAGCCCCTATTTAATGTTATGTCTTTATTCAAGTGCAACAGTCACCCTTCAGAAAGTACTTAACAGAGTGCAAATCTTAGCATAAATCCAGCTGTTGTGTGAAGGCTGCAGAGATTTGTTGAAGAACATTTGTGGACAAACAACAAAGTTGTTGGCTCCGTTTACACGGAGTCACTCTTCAGGTAACCGTGGCATTTTTGTTGTAATCCAGCTGCTCTTTTACATAACACCAGACACAAGAGTCTATCAAACCGGCACTTTGTGACGCCAGCTCTCAGAGTGAAACGTTTCTGTAACACCTCCAGCACGTCGGCTGTTCCCTCAGCCGATGTGGAAGCGGACACGCGCATCAACGCATGTCTGCAGGATCTGTTCTATGCATCAACTGCAACAATAGAAACAATGGCGGATAGGATCGTGTTGGGTTGTGCCACTTAATCTGTTCAGTTTGAGCACAATTTCTGTAATTTCAGACGGCTTACAGTTTACAAAGAGGGTCATGCTCATTCAATGACAGGCTGAAATCACAGCACCATATAGTGGCATGGAATGACAAATACTGCTGACTCAAAATGTCCTGGTGGTGCTGTCTGAACTTGGAGCTTTTCCCCAGTCAACATCTGAAAGTTCAGACAGTTTTCATGCAACGGTCTCGCGTAAGCGTAAACGTAAACGTAAACTAAGAAACACACGAGTGAGGGAGAAAGTGGTTCCCAACCTTTGAATATCTCATCAAGCTTTGTTCCAACAGTCATTGTTATTCACCAAAACTGACAGATATGACATAGACAGCATTAATCATGGTAGCTGTGGACGAGGTGCTGAGATCTACAGGTCAGATGTGAAAGCTCTATGTATGGAGGAAAACTAACACCATACAAAAACCTGAAAAAACCTGGGGACACATGTTAGTGGCAGCATCATGCCACTGGAAAAGCTTTATTTCTGGGAAAGAGAGCCTGATCAGAAATGTTTGGAAGATGGATGGAGCTAAATACAGGACAATCCTGCAACTGTTAGAAGACTAGAGGCAGAAAACTGCACCAAGATTGGACAGTTTTTCAAGAAAAACTGCCAACAGTTTTTGAGTATCTAAACTTGCAAAGCTGGCAGAGACAAACCTCCATCAAACTGCAGCTGTGACTGCAATAAAATGTCTTTTTATAAGTTGTTCCCTCGGGACTACCGACTATAAATGCACACAACACTTGCAGATTTTCATAAAAGAAATAAAAAGACTTTCTTTCCTCATTTATGCACTACTACTTCTTGGTCTGTCACATGCAATCCAAAGCAATTGAAGTTTGAGGCGTTAGGTGAGGGTGTAAAGCAGAGAAAGATGACTCAAGAACACCCTTCTCCTTCCTTTTAGCTGAACTCACTGATTTTTGCTGCTCCTTTGCTTTACAGAGTTGCAGACTTGCAGTCAGGTGTCCTGCTGTGTTGTTTCTCTATGTCAGAGCGACAGAGCACCACAGGGCTCCCTCTGTAACCTCCATCGTTTTCTGCTTTTTACGCTCCGCGCTCACTGTCTTCACAGAAGCGCCTGACCTTCTGTTGTGAATATTAAAAAGAGGCTAATTTCTGACACCATCCGAGTCCCTCTGCAGCCAGGCATCTTGGCTACAGAGCATGACTCACTCAGGCTTCTCGTTCAGCCTTCATCACCAGGTGGCAGTACACACACACACAGCTCTGTGGAGCAGCCAGCCGGTGCCGCCATGACACGTCCCCCCTCGTTTCACCCAGTCCCCCCACCCTCCCGCTGTTTGCTGTTTGCCACAATGAATTTAAGGCTGCATCCTCTGATAACTCAAGATGAGATATTTCTGAGTAATGCATCTATGTAGGCTGCAGATAAACAAAGACCAGTTTCTGTAAGATTTGATTCCACCCAAAGAAAAAGAAGTTTCACAGCCAAAAAACCCAAAACAAAACAAAAAACAAAAACAAACAAATAAACAAAAAAAAAAAAAACAAACATGAAATGACAATGATAAAATCCAAAAACGTTAAAATGACTGCCAGGCATTTTCATTAAAGGAAAAGTATATATTTATATATGCAAGGGAGATGTTCTCATTAACACTTTCACTCAATTCTTTCTAAAGCACTCACACTGAGCATGCAGCTGCATGCTTTTGCTTTTGCAAATAAAACGCCTTATTTACATGCTCTGTGGGTGGTATATCATTTTCTTCAAAAAATAAGAAAAACCCATACTGCTGTTAATAAACTGATTATGCCCCTTTTTCTTAAACTTTGAACTACATTTTGTCTGTTCTGTTCAATTCTGTTTTAAATCAGCTATTTCATCTGAAATATAAACAAAACCCTGGTGGTGTCCTTACTGCCTGTGCAGCATGAAGTCAAAACGCATCTGTGAGTGTGAGGGGAACGGCTGAATAATTCACTGTCTCGCATATTTTTAAACTCGTTCCTATATTTATAATGCAGCAAAAATATAAATCAAGACACTGACACTCTGTTAATGTTTTAGCTCTTGCACATCTCCGCAGGCTTTTAGTGGCACATCACTGCCAGTTAACGAATACATGAGGCACTCACCAACACACAGAGTTCAGAGAGCATTAGAACTAGGATTTATTTTCTTGTTGGTTTTTTTTTGTCACAGTTTTACAAAATGTTACTGATTTCCTTTTGACTACAATTGACATCCATATATGCATTTGTTACCGCATCGGTAACAAACTAGAGATGCACCCATCCGATATTCATATCTGTATCGGTCCCGATATTGAAAATAAAAGTGTGTGATTCAGAGCATTTGTGTTTATGAAACGAAATGTTTTAATTAAATTCAGCACTTTTAAATTCAGTTTTTCTGACTACAGAAAATACCGGTCTGTCAGATCGGTATCAATTCATATTAAATCTCAGATATCAGTATCGTATCGGGAGTGAAACAAAGTGGATTGGTGCATCCCTATGAAAAAACTGAAAATATTTTGCTGGGAAATTTTTGTGTCCAGCAAAAGTCGCAAATACCAAAACTAATAAGCACATATGCAGCAGTTGAATTTGGTTCATTTCACATCCAGTTAAGTACCTGGATAAGAAATGAACCGAAGCGAAGCCGCATGGGATGGATATCTAACGGGGATCTGGACCCAAAGAGGAACGAACTCATCTGGGATCCTCTCCCTCAGCCCAGACAGAGCTGCATCATGGATTCTATTTTAGAGATACTTCTGAATGGTGTTTGTTTTCATTAACAGCTGGAAAACACTGACAAACGTACTTCTAGATAATAAAGTGTGATTTACACAGCAGGACTTCATTTGAAAATTAAACATCAAACTGAAAACTGCTGTACATATGTGTCTAGTTTGTCAGACTTCATCCCTGGAGAATAAAACTCAGATAAAGATCACAATCAAGTGGAGAAAGATCCTGGTATGCTATTTTACTGGGCGTTGATTTCATGTTTTATTATTATTATTATTATTATTATTATTATTATTATTATTATTATTATTATTATTTCCATTTCATCTTCTTAATATGATTTGATCATAACATGTAATTTTTGAAACTGCTTGATTGGACAGTTTCCCCATTTTATTCTGTTCCAAGGAAAAGCTTCCCTGTTTAACTTTGGAGGAAGTTAAACATATCTGAGTTTAACTTCCTCCAAATTGCAGCTCATTCAATTAATGTTTAATTAAGAAGTTAGTTTCATACAATTTGCATTAAATTTGTAATTTGGAAGCTGGCCTCTTCCTTATGTGATGTCATTAGAGGTATTCTTACATGGAAGTTTTTGCACAGGCAGCATTATTTCATGGCATGTCATTTTATAGGTCTCAAAGTTTCATGGCAGACGCTTACATCCCAGCCTCTATTTTTCAGGGTGAATGTATTATTCAACATTCAACAATATAATTATAGAGGTTTCTTTGTTTTTGGGGAACATCTCAGTTCGAGTTGGTGTCAAAGTATCTTCGTTGTCAGGAACTGATGCTGCTGTTTAGGGGAGCTGAGTCATGTTGCTTCTCAAAGTCATGACTAATATCCTTTCATGTGAACATGACAGCTTGGGTTCAGTGATTGAATCTTGAACACAGTCCGAATCGGCTCCAATCCAAACCACACAATAAGCTGGTTTTGTGATAAATAAACTGACTAATGTTCAATGTCTGTAATGTCGAAAATGTTCCAATTAGGCTCAAAAGTTCAATTGGTGAAAGGAAACCAACCAATAATCACTAAAACTGCCAAGACGATCGGACAAATATCCGGCCAACAATGACACCATTAGGTTGTTGATGGCTGCAGTGTAACTTGATTGAGCTACTCAGCTAACTTTGCTGGAAGTCTGTGTAAATATTTGAGTCTGGATGTCAAATTGTTACCATGTGTTGGACAGAGCACCTCACAATGAAATCAGGTATATGCAGTCGATTTAATAATTTATTTGCTCATTTGTTGGTGAGAAAGAATAGTACAAATAAATCATTAACAGCCCAATATAAACACAGAATTCAAGTGTATTTAAACTTTTGACTGGCACTATATACCTGCAGCAAGTTAGATTGTCTTGTACTGAAAGAATAACTAAACAAAAAAACTAATAGGCCCATAACAGAGGAATTATATAGATAAGAGTTTTATGAATATAAATAATACTCAATTATTTGAAAATTATGAAGCTATCTGAGTTTTTTTGGGGGGGAACAACATGGAGCTACTGACCAGAGGATGTATTAAACCTGCCATAAGTATTGTACTGTAATTTGCATTAGTAAAATAAGTATTATTTAGTGGACAGGTCTCTGGCACAGGGACTCCCATCCTTGAATATCTGGCTCTGCTAATCACTACGTTATGTTTAATCACAGCTTTCAAAACAAATAGTATAATTTACACTCCAAGTACTGAGGCGTCTTGTTGTGGAAAGGGGTTTTACACACACACATGCACGCACGCCCACACACACGCACACACACTCACACACACACGCACACATGCATCGTTGCAGAGTAAGATTTGTCAGCATAGCACAGACAGCCTTGTTTTCCCCTCCTATTCCAACCAACAGGGGAGTTACTCCACTTGACGTCACCTAGTATGAATCGGCCCAAGTCCATCTTCAGCAGTCTGTATGACGAGGAAAAAAAACAACAAAACAACAACAACAAAAAACATGTCATCATCATTCACCCAAAGAATGATCAGCAAGATGCAAAAGATTTCACCTGTCACAGCTCTGAGTGTTGAGGCGAGGCCGTGTGTGCGGGGGGCGCAGACCACACTGGAGCGGGGGTCCGTACTGGAGCGGGGTTCTGTACTGGAGCGGGGTTCTGTACTGGAGCGGGGTTCTGTACTGGAGCGGGGTTCTGTACTGTAGCGGGGGGGAGATAGAGTGAGATATGATGTGAATCACCAGCTGGATCTGAACGAGGTCTGAACCCACAGGCTCACAAGCATATGGTAGTTACACAGTAATGAACTGGTCTTTGTTGTGGTCTCTGGAAGGTATTCTCCCAAACATATCGTAAAAGGTTGTGTTCTTCCAGTGGATTTACGCTACACGCACACACACGCATCACATCACTGCTCTCTGGGCTGTACATGATTATTTATACAAATCAAACCAAATCACACAATGATCTGAGTACAAACTAAAGAGGGTGAGGAGCAGTTCTGGCCTATACATCTCTTTCAAAATGTCACACGCTGAATATGGATGAATGTCCGACTATTCAAGTTCTTGTTGCACATTCAGCTCACACTCTTAGCTCTCCTCTGCATACATTTACGAAATGTATAATGAACTGTGGGAACAGAGTTCATATTTTGAGCTGCTACTGTGCCTAGTGCTGCTCTTTTTTTATTTTATCCATGCATCCTAAATGCCGCTATATGTGAGGTTAATTCATTATGTGTTTGGGAGATAACTTATATAAACAGAGCGTTAAGCCAGATTGAGAGGCTGTGTGCCAGGAATATTTTTCAGTTTGTTTCCGAGAGCAGATGTGTGAAAAAATGTTGCTGCACCACAAGCAAATACTTATGGCTGCAGTTTATATTGGTTTGTCTAGAAAAGCAAACCAACTCAAGCGAAGGAGAATTAAAGACATCTGGCTGAAATTAAGCCTTCAGCTACCAGACATGATGTAAGGCTTTTCTTGCTTTGACCATCCGTCATGTTGCCAGATCATTAGCTTCGCTTGAAGAGTGCTAATGTCCATCTACTCCCTGCGTTCATGCAAACCATCACAGGACAATGGGAATTAAAGCTGCAAATTAGCAGCGCATTGTTATGATTTTCCTGGACGGGGTCAAACAGGGGTTCAAACGGTTAGAAAAATAAAGTCGCTTCAAAATCTTTCAGTTTTGAAGCGACTGAAAGATCTTACTATTAAGGACAACAGAAATCTGAATGTGGAATAAAGCTGTTTAAATTCAGTTAGGAATTAAAGTGTGTAAAACGTTTGAAAGATGTGTTGTTGCTTTGTTACAATTTTTGAATATTATGAAGTGGTCTTCAGAAAAGCTTCCCCAGGCTTTTTATTTATTTATTTATTTATTTATTTATTTATTTATTTATTTATTTATTTATTTATTCTTTTTTAATTAAATTTCTTTTGCCACCTACCCCTAAAGATACAACATGATGTTTTTCCACACAGCATAAAAAAATAACTAACACAGGATTCAAATGTGTGTGATCAATATTTTAACTGAAACTGGTCATCATTGGTCAAACTGAACAACATGTCTGCTGTGTGAAATTGCACCTTAGAGGTCACTGGGTGTATGTGTCCATCCATAAGTCGTTGTCTTTCGTATAAATTAATGTTTGTGTCTTATTAAAGTACCTAATATAAAAAATAAAACACTCCTACTTTTCCATAAAAGGAGTTGAACGATATTCAAAGAAAGGTCACCCATTAATGTAAATAGAACCTAGTTATAGTTAATTACAGGTGTTGATTCGTTCTTTGAAATCCTCTGCTGTAGCTTTTGCAGTTCTAGATCAATTCTAATGGTTTCTGGCAGATTTTGGATGTCGAAAAGTGATTTCAGAGAATCCTGAATGTGTTTTCTCATTCCCCCTTTTGAGCACCAGCGGTCTCAGAATGTGTTCTGGCGTAGATAAACATAAAACAGACTCACAGACGCTGTATTTTCTGTCTTATTCCCTGTGTCTAATCAAAATGTCATAGAATACTGGATTATGCATATAAAGAAAAGAAACTTTTCCCACTCAGATTTGCACGTCTGGATTAGTGAGACCTTGTAATGGGGGGCTTACGGAGCGCTAGCATCTCGTCCTGACGCTGGCTTGCTTTGCCTTTTAACAACCAGAGCGTTACTCTTCTGTGCGTCTGCCAGCTCAGATAATTTCTGCAAAGAAATTTCTTCTGCTGCTTATAAACTGAGGAAGCGGAGGGGAAGACTGTCCCACTCTTTAATTATTAACCTTAGTAACCAATCTCCTTGCTTGCTGCAGTGTCTTCTGAACAACAGCTACTACATCAAATACCCTAATTTGCATCTGAGGCGTTGGGGGGAAAATTGAGTGAATCAAGCATGGCGTTCTGTATGTCTGCGTCTTTCGCCGACGCCCCAACAAAGACTTCAATACATCCCAGACAATTTATATGTATATAGGGAGGAAAAAAAAAATAATTATAATGCTAATCTAAAGTCCCAGAACTTTTACTGACTGTCGTTTCTTTTCCTGCTGGATAATACTCAGCCGTCCTCCAGGATTGTGCCTCACAGTTAAATAAGTTCTGTTTGTTTGGCGGGAGGCCGTGTTGCAATCTTGTAAAGATCCAAGTTAAGCCAAAAGGAAACTTACACAGCCTCCTATTTATGTTGTTGGTTTTTTTCCCCCCTCTCATTTGTGTCGGCTTACATTTGACCGACAGCAAAATGTGACATGCATTTTAAACGTGCATCAGATTGGATTTGCAGCAGATCTACAGCCGGTAATTATGTGTAAGAGCGTCAGACGTGTTTTTGTTTACAGCAAAATCGTCTCTGCCTTTGATACGAACACATACTGAGTGCTGGTAAATTTTAATCATGTGTGTTTGCTGGTATTGTCAATCAGCACTATTCAAAATCAGGCCAAAAATCTGCCAGCAGAAATGTTGAAGCAGGAACTCCTCTGCTTTACTTCTCCTTCCATCCGGATGTCATGAGCTTAAAAAAAAAACAAAAAAAAAAACTCCTGACATCTGATGCAACAACAGGAAATAGAAAACCCTCATTATTCTGTTGTGAAACAGCTGTAATAGAGCTGTATTGAGAATGTTGGTAAGTTTGTAGTCCAAGTGGTGGTGAAAGGACACAAATGGATGCTGGCAGAAGGCATGTTCAGGAGCAAAACACATCCTTCAATAAAGCCAACAGGCCAGGAGGGAAAAACCTAAGTGACAACAGGGAGTGGCAATGACACGAGGATTTAGTAACGAACTGGAGGGTAAAGAACATTTTATTATATGCTGGGAGAAGTGACAACTGGGAATGAGATACTGGGAGTCAGGCGTAAAACAGCTGGAGAGATTCTTCAGTTTCCTGGTCCGTTCACAAAACTTTATTCATTCCAAATTGGTTTTTCAAAACAAAGAAAACAAGTAACCACAGGACAAGAAGAAATGGAGAACCAAACACAAAAGAATTCTCTCAACACTATTTTTATTTTTATTTTTGGTTTAATGCGATGTATCAATTAATGACATTATAATTACTAGAAATAATTCCCACGGTATCAAAAATTGTATCCAGTATTTTTCATCGTATCTGTTTTGTGGTTAAAAATCCACCTGACTCTGCAAAGATGGCTTTCTACTGACTGCTGATAACTACTCTGCATAACCCCATTCAAAAATGAACCCAAACAGAAGCTGCTTCATCATTTATTTAATAACATAGGAGCCATAATCAAGAGTCAGTTTTGGAATAAGTCAGTTACTTTGTTGGAATTTTCAAAGTCTGAACTATATAGAACCAATAGTTGAGTTAAAATGAGCAAATAGTCCAGGACCATCTGTGGATTTCAACCACCAAGGGAGCAGATATGAAATCAATAAATCAGAGATGTGTTTAGAAAGGAGGAGATTCCAGGCTTTAAAAGAGAGCAATGAAATTTTGAAATCAATGATGGACTCAGCCGAGAACCGGAGTGGAGAAGCAGCTGTTACGTGACCTGGTTCTACTTCGGTGCTGATTCAAGCTGCATTGTCTCTAATCAAATAGAACAAATTAACTGCACTGATGAGAAAATGTGCCACAATATTTAAGTTGTTGCTGTCCAGTTTGGTTCGCTGCACATCTAACAGCATTCTACTATTTTAGACTTATGAGAGAATAGCATAAGTGATGTTGACCCTGATAACCGATCAGTGGTAGAACAAGCTGTGCAACTTGATGGACAGCAGACTGCATTCATTGATTGGCCTGCTTCAGCACTGAAACATGTTTCCTTTACGTGTATCAGCGTTAAATAATAGCTTTGTATTGTCTTAGTACAGGGGTGCCCAAAGTGGGCCCTCAAGGGCCGGCGTCCTGCATGCTTTATTTCTCTCCCTGGTAGGTTAGTAACAACCTTTTCTGCATGTCAATGTTCTTCTTAGGCCTTTAATGAGCCATCAATGGATCCAGGTGCCTTAAACCAGGGAGAGAACTGAAACATTCAGGATGCCGGGCCTCGAGGGCCCACTTTGGGCACCCCTGACTGAGTAGATCTCACTGTGAGCCTGGAGATGAGTTTTTGTTCAGCTCTTGGACAGGCGCTTCTTTTATTTCTTGCAGGTGCATCAATTCTCCACGGAGATTTCTCCCTGCAGACACAATGTTCACTTAACTGGAGCAATGGAATCAAATGATCTGCCAACTCATCTAATGGCTACTTGAGAAAAGGCAGATGGGAGAGTAAACTTGATTGGAGGTTTCAGGCGATGTTCTCATAAAGACAGGGTGACATAAACGACAGAGACCTAATATTTACCCTTACTGATCATCAGAACCAGAGTGTGTTCTGTGTTTGTGTGTTTGGTTTGATTGCACTTTGGGTCAAACTGAAGTTTTGAAGTCTTGTCACATAGTGGAAGGAAGTGCTGTGATCAGTTTGTTTTTGTTTTTAGAGATTTCTTCTTTTGGATTTTATTATCCTGTGGATAACAAACTCCATTAAACACACCACCGTGACATAACCTGAAAAAAAAAACAGCAAACAAAATATAAAACTATCTGTCACAAAACTACAGTATATAACAATACTCATCAAGGTTCAGCTAAACGGTAATTAAATGATAAAACATGGACTGATTATGTCATAGTTACTGAAACTGTTAAGAACATAAATTGAAGTAAAATTCACGTTGAAAAATACTTAAAAAGTAAATACAAAAAAATCAAATCTTTTATTTTGTGTAACCATCCATACAAATCTGTTCTTAATGCAAGTACAAACATTTTTTTGGTGAATAACGAAGTGGATTTTAAAATACCTGTCTATGGAGATACAGCTCATTTCAATAAAATGCAGGAAAATCTTAAAGTTTCAATTTCCCCCTTTTTTTTAGGAGAAAGCTGTGAGAGGTGATGTGGTTTTCCGGTTCTTCTGTCGCCCGGCGCTCCCTCCAGACGTTTTCCAGACATGTTCCTCGGAGGATGCAGGAGGAATTACGTTTCCTATCCCGCACCGAATCATTGCATGGAGCAGCTGATGCATGTGATGCCTGAACTAAAACTCACTCGCTGCTTGTAAACCACAGTGCAGCAGCAGACTTATTACTCTCTGGCATTAATGTGGCTTTCCACGAGAAAGAGGTTCGACTGAAAATGCAGATTCAGTTAGAGGAAGTGCTTTTCTTAACCCGGGATTTCTCGGCTCATTCAGTACATGAAACGGCTCACGGACTGGAAAGCTTTTTGGCATTAGGCTGGGATTTCTTCCCTTTTTTTTCCCCCCCCTTTTAAAGCCGAGCAGCTATATTGCCTTTTTCAACCTTGAGAGTAACTGGGTCACATATTCTGGAGTTCTACTCATTCGTGTAAAACTTTTCACATCTTCTTTTCTGCGGCCCTTGTGCTTCGGTTACCTCTGCGCTCTTCCTCTCGGTAACAAACGCATTTATAAATTCTCCGTGTCCTCCTGGCTCACTCTTACAGTCAACATTCTGTCCTCTTCTCTTTCATCTGCGTCTGTGTAAAGTCTTGCTAATCACAGCGGCACCTCCAGCATACTTACAAGGCTCTTGAGGGACATGATGGACATCAGATGTATTTACTGAGACACGACACAGAGACGAGTAGAGGACATCAGAGGCCAGGCTAATATAATTCAGTCTGAAATAAAAAACAGGGGCAGCTTTGAGGGAATAGAAAAAAAATCTTTAAGTTTGGCTGAGGTGGTGGACATTTTGCTTTCTGAGATATTTGTTGAGTCCAGAAGTAATGCTGAAGTAAGAATTCAAATTCACTATTTAGTCCTTGACAGAGTAATTTGAAGAGTTATTCATTAGAGTTTTTTTGTATTTATTTAAAGGGGTCTAGGATTATTCAACATATTTTTTTCAGACTTAATTTTATGTATTTTTTTTGTTGCTCTGCTATGGCCCTATAATAATGTCACTAGAAATGTTAAATTTTTCTAAAAATTTGTATGAACATAGCATTTCTTGTAAACTCCTTGCGAGTTCAAGTTAATTTTATGAAAGGGGATATGCACATTAATTAGAGCTGTGAATCAATAAAAAAAGTGAATCAGATGAGTCACGCTCTGCGATGGACTGGTGACCCGTCCAGGGTGACCACAAAAGATGGGCACCAGCTGCCCTCGTTACCCCACTGGGGATACTGGTGTCATACAGTGGTGTTGACATTCTGCATGATTTAGTTCTCTCCCTGGTTTTATGTCCCATTAGAAGGCCTAAGAAGAACATTGACATGGTGAGGAGGATGTTACTACCACCAGGGAGAGAACTAGAACATGCAGGGTCCTACTGGTGTAAGATGGATAATCACTCCAACGCTGTGATTAATCACATTTAGTCGCTATTCTCAACTCTCTAAGCTTGAAATGTAGAAATGCGTGTATTCAAAAAAAGTCATTTTTGATTAAAATGTGATTTAGAAATGTCAAGTGTAAAATGGTTCGGTGATATTTCACCAAAAGGCACAACCTTCTGGCTGACACAACAAAACACTGCAGTTCACACCACTGATCCCAGTGTGCAAAGGCATATGCACTCTGCATAACCACAGAGTGCATGAAAACCTGCATACGTAGCTCAAAAATGTGATAAGACTTGATTTTCCACAAAATCACATTCCGTCTTTTTTCAGAAAAAAGACGGAAAGTGTTAAAAGACACTCCAGTCTTTTCAAAGGTTTGTTGGAAAGATCAAAATATGGACTAGACAGAATCTGAAAACCAAAGTACCTGTAAGGATTCATGACTAAGAGTGAACGTCGGTGTGACAGGAGAAGGAGGTTAGTTTAACATGGTGAAGGGAAGAAAAAGTACAAAAATGTGTGTTTGTGAAATTCAGGTTTTTGTTGCTGGTGCAATATTTGTGTTGCACTTGGCTGAGGAAGTCCACCTCCGACGAGGTGAAGAGGAAGAGGATGAAATTGCTGGCTAAATGTGACCTTGTCTTTCTCAGCATTAGTGGAGCGATGTTTTGCTGCTTTCTGAACACGACTGTAACTGCTTCTCATCGTTCCATCGAGTGCCTCTCTACGCTTCCCTGCCATCTGTCTCTTGTGTTGCGCCTGAAAGGTGGGTCTCCTGACTGGAGGTGACATCATGTCATCATGTCAGGCGTCTTCAAAAACAAACTGCTGCATCTGGTCCAGCAGGAAAATTTAGTTAGTTTAAATATGAAATGTGAATTGGTGTCTTGTTTATTTATGTGAAAGTAACAACATTAAAACCTGAATTGCTTAGAACCGAGCTTATTTAGTCAGTTTTTAATATTACTTTATTAGCTTTTTGATTGCATAACCAATTCTTACCCTCTGGTAAATGAGAAACTGAGATGCTGAATAAAATATTGTTTTGGCAAAAGAAAAAACACAAACATTTGAATAAAAATGCCTTCTTGTCTTTTTCAGTCTGATACAAGTTTTGCTCCATCTCTGCATGTTAATGTCATAAAACCTAACAGTGCTGCTGCAGGGAGCGCAGGGAATGAGCAGCACAGCCACGGCTCGTGTCATTCTGCTTTGCCTCAGCGGACGGTCATGAAAACTGCGTCCTGCATCACAATGACCACTGACCCCTGTGCCAGGATTTGATAGGCTCCTCTGTGGCATCCTGGGTGTCCTCTGAGGAAGGTCCTGACCAGTACGGACCTGATGGGAATATTCATGACAGCGTGTTTGTAAGCCAGGAGACTCGCATCGATTTGTATAAAACAACCCCGAAGGTGTAGCTCGCAGGGGGAGCAGCAAGGATGGAGGAAGGTTTAATGAATGGGAGAGGTGAAGCTTTTCTGTGTGCCTCTTAAAATCCATCTGTCAAAAAAAAAAAAAAAAAACGGCAATCGGATCTGATCAGGGTTTGTTTTAGCTGCTGTGCTCTGCTGACAGTTCAAGGTTGGGAGAGAAGATTTTACGTAAGAGATACTGTTGAGATAGTCTGACTCAAATGGCACAATAAAATTGGCCAAATAATTGTAATTATAATAATTGTAAACATGATTTGTAAATTGAAAGATGGAAAAAGGTTGACCAAAATGGAAACCAGTGGAAGCTAATTTGACTGTTTTTATGGCGTTGCAGCAACCAGATATTTTTTTTATTATTATTTTCCTTTATTTATGCAAGAAAATCTCTTGAGACTCATTGTCTCGTTTACAACAGAGACCTGTGATACAAATAAAAACACCGAGGGAGAGATGAGCAACCAAAACCACCATCTGACGTGCAGCAAACTGCAAAAAAATAATGGAAACAAAACTAAAGCATCAAACTTTAAATTTCATTTTCAACATTGATTAAAATTACTTGAGTTATGCTCACAACAACTATTCCCATAATTATGACTGTTTTCAGTTATCAGATGTATCTGATAACTCAGAAAGAAAAACAATTTTAATTTCCCTGGGGAAATATCCCATCACAAAACAACAGCAGCAACTTCTAGGAAAACATTGTAACATTTCTGATGTCACTCATAAAACTGCAGGATTGAGCCTGTATCTACACATTTCTATGCAAACACTCTGCCTGTTTTGTATCTACATGGAAGGTTGATTGATGCTTAATTGCTTATGCTATAATTTGACTTTTGAGAGAAGGAGTACTACATAAGTTTTTTCTTCAAACTACTCCTTGTCCTTCAAAACTTTAGTTTATGTCAACATGTGACGTGTTCATTTTAACCTGTAATTGAATGACTTAAGCTAGAGAGGTCATCAAGCTTCATTACAAAATCCGTTTTCTTCATAAGGTCAAAGGTCCAGGAAACTGTTCATCACTAAAACCTATTTAATGGACTTGCTAACAACTTGAACTCGTCTGTTTTCTGAATCTCAATTTCAGACTTTCCTATTTCAGAACATACAAGTTAAAACCTTCATTCATAAAATAACCTAATTTTGAGTCTAAATGATTCTGCCCTTCAATTATCAAAGGTGGTTTTTGCCTTTAAAATTTCATTCCCATTTTTAGCCAACACCTTCATTCCTTTCCCGGTTTTGACACAAGCCGATTGTTGATCCGTTGCTTATGAGAAACCGTTTTGACCCCGTGCCGTGACATAACTTAAGCTGAATCTCAACGTTATTAAGTCTTGCCCGTCTTCCACTGATAAATATTATAGGTTTCCAAAGGTTTAGCAATTTTTCAGTCTCGTTTTGAAGCCTAATAAGGCTACAGAAGAGGAAGATTGATCTCAGTGCTACCTTTGATACGCTCTCTCTTTATCTCATAACTCTCATTGATTTCCCAAGCGCAGAAACATGGCTGAAAACGTCGGGTGCAGCCTCTCTGATACTGAATCATAGGGATCCTAAAGATTCTCCAGGCTTCACTGTTACTTATCGGCTGCTTCGTTCCTTAAAACCTTAAATACAATAAATGTGGAGAAAGTTGGACATTTAGTTTTTAATAGATTTGTTGTTAATATCTGCAACAAATATCTGAAAATAGTTTTAACCGCAGAGTAAAGAGTAAATTCATAAATGCTTTGACTAAACTTCTGGCCCTACAAGGGCTATAGGGAGACATGCAAAAAGACAGATTTTTATGCTTTAGATCACATCAGACATGTTTGTGATTTTCTTCAGATGTTGCAGTAGCAGTCAGTGTTACTTGGCTACGGATCTTAGACCCCATGTTGTGAAGGGAAACCTGGCACAGGAATTTCTCCAACATAAAAATCTGCCAGTGAACCCAGTCAAAGGAGAAAACTGTGTGTAGGTTCAGCTACAGAAACGAGAAAACCAAACAAGCATTTGTTTTTGCGTGCTGGCAGGAGGATGAACAGGCCTTTTGGTGAGCGATGATTGGTGTTGTGTAACATGACGGTACTTGAATCGAAACTTGATGACACTCTGCTCCCTGCGGAGGAAGGCCTTTCCCGGTTTCTGTCAAGAAAGCAAAACTTTGTTGTGTTATTTTCTTCCCTCCTGGCTGATTTTAACAAGGAAAACACACCCTGTCTCTCTTTTTTCTTCTCCCTTCCCTCTGCCAGACCTACTTTACACAGAACGAGAAAATGCCAGCGGGCGGATATCGAGCGGGCTAACAGACGATGACAGAGTTGCTTCAGAGAGATGTGAGTGACATCAGAAATGAGGCGAGTGTGTCGGTGGAATGTAGTATGTAGAACAATCCTCCAGAAGCACGAGTGAATAATTCTTACTTTGACAGGGCCAAATTATCTATGAACCTTTGGGTATGAAGGGACAGATAGAAGCTGAGATGAGGAATTGTTTCGGAGGGTGGGAGAGACAAACACAGTCAGTTCTATATGGAAATATCTGTTGTATTTTGTTTTTCCTAACTTGAAATGTTAACAGGGGCTAACTGGCCTCTCGTATCCAGAGGACTGGCTGGCCTCGACTGCAGAGTCTGAAAACAAAAAGACAAAGAACCACGAGAAACCATCCATCACAGCCGGTCTTTTGATCATTCAGTCCATCTGCTCACACAGTGTGGACAGACTGAAAGTCAGAATAATCATCATTCACACACGGCGGTCACAGAAAATGAGCATAATAAGAGGCACAAAGAAATATTTTAGCAGTGTTAGGACACCGCAGAAATCATTTTCAGTCGGAGTTTGAGGACATTTTATTTTAAACTGCTTTTCCTATTGAAGTGTTTTCAATTTTTAAAACATAATTTTATATATTAGTTTGATACTTTCAGGAATGAATTTGTGATTCGTCTATAAATTAAAGCATGACCAACTTCTCTGAACCCCATCAGATCTCATGCTACTGTCATTCGGTTTAATATAATTCAGTTGAAATTTGTATTAAAGGGGCATTATTATGTGTTTGCCAGGCAAATAGTGCCATTTTACAGCACAATCAAGTAACCATGTTGACTGAAATTGTTAAAAAAGAAGAAGCTGTATATATGATGAGATGGTTTTCAGTCGTATCAAAATAGATGCGTTACGCAAAACTGACGTGGAACCATTTTTTTCACATCACATGAGTCATGTGATTAAAAGCTGGATGTTACCACTGACAGAAATAATGGACACAACAGGAAGTAGTAGGAGGACGATGGCTTGTTTTTGTTTTTTTCAGACAATGTCCAGCTGACTTCACCAGAGCTCTCACAGAAAGACATGTGTCACTCCAACATGTTGGATCTGTTGCTCTAATGTAAAATCATTAACAAGGCCAAGTAGGCGGGGCTTGTTGCTCCAACGCCTGAATAAGACTCTGACATCTCTGATGGCTGATAGTTGATCAGTGCTAGCGCCAAGGCTGAGTTATGTATATATATCATGTTGCTGTTTACATTCCTCCCTTGTATGATTTTTAATGACTTGTAATGTGAACAAGCTTATTCACATGTGATTTACATTACATTTCTAATGAAATGGAAACACCACATTTATTAAATTTATTAATTTTTTTCATAAGCAGAATATAGACAAAGATTTGCTCACATTGTAATGAAAATGCAGCTACTGATATTTAGGGTAGGAAATAACTCTGGGACCATGGCGCCATTTTTATTTTCCTTGATGTTTTTCTGAGGTGTAAAACTGAGACCTGATTGTTGAGACGTTGTCTTTTCCCGTCTGGATCTGATCCTTGTTTGACTCACGTCTCCTGAACTGACCGAATGAACAAAGGTCCTAAACTTTGCGCATTTGACAAACTGTCCAAAAACTCTGCTTGTGAGCAACCCTCCAGAATGCAGTGAGAAGACACAACTGCTACTCAAATATTACAGCAACGACCCAATAAAAACATGACTCAATCATTCATCTACTCCCCTGGGCAGGGAGGGTTTTTAATCTCATGTATGGCTTTCATTTTAATTTCATAGCAAGTAGGACTTCGAACATCCTCCAACTTTATTATCATCAATGAAGAAATGTAATGTCTGTGGCCATCTGGATCATTTTGCCCTGCGTAGCAGTTTGAATTCTTCATGCAGCTGGGTTTGCACTTAACTTTGCTTTTCATGGTAGCAGGAGCTCTCATTCAGCTTTTACATGACAATGCAGAATAATAAAAACAATATTAAGCTTTTGTTTATTCTTCACTTATCTCTGTTTGGCTGAAGAAAAATATGAACAAACTATAATGATAGCTGAGCCTCCTACAGCTCTGTGAAATATATCATGGCACCATTAAAAAAAAAAAGAAACCCAGCAACAACAACAATAAAAATCACACCAAAACATTTTGTAAACCTTCTGGTTTATTAAATACAATTCATTGAACATGTTGCAGTGAAGTGGCTAATCTCATCACAAAGCAATATGTCTCTAATTATACAACGTGCAAAACAAGAGCAGGTGAAAAGCTCAACATTGAGCAGACGGGTGTTAATTAACGGTGTGTAAAACATTCAGCATCGTGATTCATCACCGGAGTTTGTTCTCACTCCAACATATGTTATTGCAAACCTTAAATTGTTAGTGATGGAGGATCCAACTTTTTCATTGGAGATCTTTTATGTGGGGCTTTCAGTGATGCAGCCATATTCCAGGAAGCTACGGACGGAAGAAAAAAGATGCTGATCATACGGCACGATGCATGATGTGAGCCACGATTTCTATCTGGTTTTTCTCCTTCTATACAGCTTTTTCGTTTAGCTGCCGTACGTTGGTAGGGTTTTGCTGGTCGGGTTTATCCAAAAGGTTAAACCCGACCATTGGACTCCAATGGTGCCCAAAGCAAAAATGCGCCTAGGAAAACACAAACCGCCTGATTACATTTCGGATCCTGCCCATTTCTGTCCAAATCACAGAATGCATACATCGTGTTCTAAATTAATCATGGTGATTCAAAGAGCCCTGACACACAACACCAACTATAAATTTAATAGCACAACAAAAATGTAATCTTTATACCACTTAAATCCAATTTGCATAATAATTTGCTTTGGATAAGTATTATGATAGGACCTCAGAGTTCAGCAAAACATAGATAGTAACAGAGATGAACTTTATTAGATTTTTGTCGGATATACCAGTATACTAAAACTCACCTGGCCGATAACCGATTCCAATACCAATAGATATCCAAAGCTTGTAGAATGAACTGTTGGAGATTATTTTTTCTTTCGCGGATAGCCGCACTCTTGCTTTCCCTTTTGGCCATCATGGTTGAAATGGTGGTTCTTGAGATGGTTAAAGTTTGAAGTGTTTCAGGACTTTGTTGTTGCTCCTCCTTGCATCATCGATGCTGATCAGTCATTGCAAACAGCAGCTCTGCTTTCAGTTTCCGACGCTTTAAAAAACTTCCACACTGCTAACGTTTTCACTTGGTCCTGCTCTCCAGATGTGATCAGATCTAGGTTGGTGGGTGTGATGCCATGACGTTGTGCTGTGCTGCAGGCATCATTGTCTCTCGTTTGTCGTTTAAGAAAAACGCCTTTTGTGTCTGTGAGTTATTTTGACGGAATGGCCAATTAAATTTTACAGCCAATATCGGCCGGTACAGATACCATGCCGATAATATCGTGCATTCCTAGTAGGTAATTGGCAGGATACCTTTTACTTTACAAATTACTGACATGGTCGAGTCGCATGGGATCAACAACAGACAATCTCTGCAGTTATTACAAACAGCATGACGGTTCCAGAGTAAAACTAATCCCTTGCTTATAGGGTTTTGCATGTCCTGTTTTCTTCACCACATATGAAACGTCAAGCACGCATCTCTATATTTATAAGGAGTCTGAAGCTGCATGACGACTAAAACCTCGACTGGTTTTTATTATCCTCAGAGTAAGTTACATCTCTGAGTGGATTTGAATCATTTTCTCTGCATGGTGTAACTCTTAACCACCTTGGCCACAGGAGGCAGAATTAAGGAAAAGTCTGCCAGAGTTTTGGTATGTAATGCAGACATATTTTGTTTCTCCTTTGATCTACAAAGCAACTGCATCTTCAACACAATACAAATTCTCCCAGAGCTCCAGCAGTCATAGTTGTGAAACCTGTTAGATGAAAAGATTGGCTCACTACAGTTCATCTTTGAGTGTTTGCATTGTTTTCTATAGAACCCCCCGATGATTCATAGGAGTGACACATTATCCCATCACTTCGCAGAATCATCTTGTCTCCCAGCAGGTCGATGCCGCAGACTTCCACAGTGAAAACTGTCCCCATGACGTCTCATGGGGTGTTTCTCAGTTTCACTGGAGCTGATTCTCTGAATAAATTGAAAGAAGACATCTAAGAGGCAAACTGACGGAAAGGCAGAAAATGTAGGACACGCTGCCAGGGACAACAGCTTGCAATGCTGGAGACCAAAACAAAATAAATACTAAGGATTATACACAGCTACGTTCTTCTGAGCTGTAGGTCCATACAAACAAACCAAAACCACAAATATAGATGAACACAAGCGGCGATCCAAACCTAATGGATGTGGAGATGTGCATGAAGAGGCTCTTTTCTCCAATTTCTGTTTCTTCACTCACTTCTCATTTGCCGTCCCGCTGCTCTCATTTCGTTTGTAATGACTAATCTCCATGCATGTAAAATAGCTTCTTCTTTTAAAATGCATTAGTAGCCATAAACATATTTGTGTGATTCCCAGTGGGATTGTGTGGAGTTGTTTTATCCCATCATGACTGCGTTAATCCTTAACTATTTATGTAGAATTTAAATGCAAGGTGGGTCAATGTTACAGCGAATGTGGTGGTAAGAAGTTTCATTCTATGTGCAGTTAATGTGTATTTGGTCTGTGTATTAATGATAAGGTAAACTAATAAAAACAGAATCATTACTGAAATCATTTTGTAGAAAGATTTAAAGTCATACTGAATAAAGATAGACCTCTTATTCTATATTATGTTTTTGAAATATTTCATTGTCTCCAGATGTTCAGGATCTGGCTGTTTAGTTAACATAAAACTCTCAGCACATGATGTTATGATGTCCATTATAACTTCTCATATCTTGAGGTAATCAAGTCTTTTTTCAAATAAATTAAAGAAACTGGTAAATTACTTTGATCAGCCAGGTTATGAACCAGTCTGTCTCCTTTAAGATGCACTCTGCAATATTTCTTTTTATTAGTCTTTGGTTTTAGGTAACCATAGAGAAGAACCTTGGTTTAAAAAGCTTATTGCTATTGAAGTCCTTCCCCTTTAAATGCTCGTTGGTTAGCCTAGATTGAAATTCAAGATGCATCTCTAAATCATGACTGTACTGTTTATCATTGTATGATGACCTTGGTGAAGGTCATATGCCTAAGCACATTAATCCAGTGACAAAGGATGTTAACATGTCAGATCGGCCTTGTTTAACTGTCGATCACACTTTCTGCAGGGTTTTTACATTTTTGCTTTAAGGGCTTACAGAAGTTTTACAGTTTTACCTTTTCAATTGCTCACAATGGTTATTTTATTTCCATGTCTAAGAAACGTGGAGAGAAGTGTCAAAGAAGGAAACTGAGGACAAAGCAGTCGACTATGCAGCTGAACTTTGTCAAAAGTGATGACGTTACGTGAGGAACATGGATTTCGGGCATGACTGCACAACACAATGGCCACCTGAGAAAAAGAACAGTTATAGCAAAGCCTCAGACTCAAATGTCAGTTTATAAAATGACATTTTTATGGCAATTTGCTCAGTGAGGCGGAGGCAGTGTAAAAGGAGAGGTCTACATGGAAACGTAGCTTGAAACTCTAATGGAGCAGCACGCTAATCGGTCCAAAGCGACCAACTGGGCAGCTTTGGTCGCAGCCTGTGATTTATTTTATCTGGCCTGTGATTTATTACAAAAATTAAAATAATAATATAAAAAAATATTCTGGTATCCATGTGAACAATTTCTTTCTTTCTGGTTTTTTATTTTATTTTTTATGTAAATTGTCGCCCCCTCCTGTTTTACCCCAACAACCGTTTCAGCTGAATACTTTATACTGCTCAGCTGTGTAAAACTATGTGACTGGAATGTGAATGGAAGTAGCTGGAAATCTCACTTTCCTCTGACTGATTTGACTCAAGCACTGGAAAGAAAAACAGAAAGTTCTGCAGCAGCTAATCTGTGGTTCACAACTGATGTTTTTCTAACAGACAAATTACATTCAAACACTGTAAACCAACATGTTTTCTTACATGAGAAACTTTATGTTTTTCTTCAACAAACACAGACAGTTTCTGGCTGCTAAGTCTCTGCCAGAGCTCTCTGTCATCATGGCTGCCTTAAATCTTGTGTCATTCATTAAAGTCAACATGTACCTTCTGTTGCAATCTGTTTGCACGCAAAAGTGTTGTAAGTACTTTTTAGGTCATCTGCTGTGGCAGAGGGAGACACCAGTTGTGGCTCTCAAGGTGTAACAGCAGATTTAATCTTGTTCTTCACTATTTCTGGTGGGTGAAACAAGAATTTGTTTTCTGGATGTTTTCCAGCGACACGTCGTTAAGCTATTGCTGCTTTCAGAGGGTGGTGGCTTCTAATCCTCAATTTTAAGTAATAATGTAGCATGAAATTATTTACTTGCCATAAAAAAAAGTATTATTTTCTTTATACATGTATAAAGTAAATAATAAAAGATTTGAACAAAGATTCTAGCAGTAATAGAGACTAAAGTATGGTTCTTCTTCTTCAGCTGTTTTTTTACCTTAATTTCAGTTCACTGTCGATGAACAAAGAGAGATGAGTCAGAACCTGTAATGACAGAATAAAGCTCAGATAATGTCGTTGTCATTCTATTATGAGATATAAGAGACTTTTGAAGGAGCACTAACCAGATACCAAGGTCAGGCTGCAATGAACATAGAGAATGACGGCTCAAAGAATTATTCCCCCTTACATTATCGCTCACATAAAGCATATTGCATCCACCTTTGGTCAGGGCTACAGATATCTCTCCAAGCTGTCAGTCTGTCCTGAGGAGCTTAAAGCTGGGCGGTGTTGCAACAGCCTGACTTAAACAAACCATTTGCTAAGTGTAGCAATAATGCAGAAATGATCGATGAGAGAACAAATGATGAGTTTTGGTTATAAAAGTGCATCTGAATCAACTAGAATATTATCTAAATAATTCTTAATTTCACTAATTCTGTGCAAAAACCAAAGTTCATCTACTTAATTCAATATTTATCTACTTACAGTAATTCTTTTTTTTTCTAGTGTAGTGGATTTCTTGATCTGGGACCTGAGTACAAATTTCATATCACAAACTATCACAGTAGATTGACAATAGAAAAAATTCTTGAACTGCTGTTCATTTTGATGATTATGACCTCGCTGAAAAGCCATAGAAAATCAGAAGATTATGTTAACCAACTTGGGTTCTTTATCTTTATATATATTTAAGAATAGTCTTTTTAACCCCTGTATGTAACAACAGAAAAATCCAAGTATTTTCAAAGTCATTAGAGTTAGAAGAACCAGTAAAACTTTAACTTTAGCTAATCGGGAATTTAAGTGTAACATGAGGGAACTGCTTCAGAATCAGAGCAGAGGAGCTGTGAATTAAAGCAGAGAGGGTGAGGAGGAGAGCAGCATTTCATTTAAGGCAGTATCTAATTGGATTTTACTTTGATGTCCAATACCAGCCACCATGGGCCAGAATGGGCCTTTCTTCAGGGAGATTTATCTTAAGCAGTGTAATAATATTCCATATTTTCTTATTAACTTTAATCTGCGACACTTATCCCAACAGACAATTTGGAAAACAAACATGTCTGTGCCACGGCGGAAAAACACACTTCCTGGAACATGGAGGATCTGAGGAAAAACTGTAATAACCTCACTGAGTAAGACTCGTGAGGTGTGAGCTCTTAATGAGGGTAGTTATTTAACTCAAATTCTCAAACGCCACTCGTGTGAGAAGCTCTGGAAATGTTTAACTGAATGATGAAAAGGAAGAGCGACATAGAAGAGGGTCCAGGAGAAACAGTTCAATTCATTATTTGCTTCTTTGCCAGCTTAGTCATCTTCAAAACCAAAACTGTGGTTATAGATCCACAAAACAAGACAATGTTCAAGAATGCATTTGGTCTAATTAATACATCTTGTTTATGTATGTGTGTGACCTCAAAGCACCTGAAAAAAGTATTTTATTTGTTAATGAGAAACAGACTGAGGTAAAGACTTACTCAATCTCAGAGTAAAAGTTATCTCAGTCACAGAACAAGAGTATAGAGTATTTTAAGAGGGGCAGCATTATGTAAAATGAACTTCTTTTAGCTTTACATGACATTATAATGTTATTCCCTCACTAAAAACATATTAAAGGTGTTGCCTTCATTCTTTCATGCTTGTTTGTGAAATTATTTAATCTCCCGTAGCAACAATTCTTCTGTGCAAAATGCCCGCGTGGACCTTGCTACGCCTACAAGAACGTTTCTCCTCCCCAGAGGTGCAGTTTCCACACACTGCTCCTTCAAACTAGCCAGCAGCAATTAGCAAACAGCTGGTGGAACTGTGAATCAGCAGAGCTCATTTAAAAAGCTCAGATAAAAACGTTGTTAAAGGGTTAATAGAGGAGCTTTTTAAAAAAGACAGAGGCCCAATTACAAGGCATTAAATTATAAAGTCAATTCATTCCAAATCATATTGTATAAATGCTATGTTTAGCATTTTTATAACAACTGAAGGAAACATAGTTACTTGATTGTGCTATAAAATGGCTCTATGTTTCCTGTTTGTATTACTGTTGACTGTCAAACCTCAATTTGCTTCCTTGTTCTCAGTTAACACTTCAAATACCTCATCAGGCACACAGGAAGAAATATCTTAGTGAAAACTTAACCCTGCATACAACAGATATTGTAATAAAAGCTTAATAACAGGTTTTTTCATTAGTTTTTCACATATTCAGCCATCCAAAAGCAATGGCACCACATGACTAACTACTGTCTGAATTTTTTTATGGAAGTTATTATTGCCAAAATTGCAATACTATATAAATGTACTGCTTCCTCCTACAGGCTTTCTATTTTTTATTTTTTTTTGTCATACTTACATGTTTCAAATCATCCAATCCATTTTGATTGCAGACAAAGCGAATCGGATATGTATAAGTTGGACCTTCGAACACAGACAGTTTGATTAAGGTCACACCACATGATCTCAACTGAATGTAAGTCCAAACTTTGATTAGGCCTCTTCCAAACCGTGATTTTATATTTTCTGAGCCATTCAGAGTTGTCCTTGATGGTTTGCTTGGAGAGCACTTGAATAAGAACTGAAACATTTCCCTTCAGGATTGTCTGCTATAGAGCATTATTCATGGTTGGATCAAATACAACTGCCATAGTGAATACAGTGAATCATTTAGGTCCTGAAAGAGCACAGCAGTCTTAGAATGTCAAACCAACACAATCTATGATGCTCTTTCACCGAAAAGCTCGTTTAGTTTTCTGAAATGTTGCGTATTTTAATGTTGCACAGATTTTCCAAAAAAGTTCCTCTTTTGTCTCATCAATCGACTGAATATGTTCCCAAAAGTTTTAGGAGTCATCACAATAATTTCCATCAAATAGGAGACATCTGTCATCGTGTTATTTTTGGTCAGCAATGAGTTTAGCTTTGAAACTCTCCCATGGAAATCTAGTTTTCTCTCTTTCTTATCTTACAACTTACACAAAGCTTAAAACTGCAGCATGTAAACTTTTACAAAAACTGTTTATTTTTTCTACTGCAATTCATCTGAGCTTTAAAAAAAATATATGATCACGGTTCATAAACTGCATAAAACAAGGTGTCCTCCACTTTGAGGCGTTCAGATCATGCAGGGAGGGTTAAAGAGTCAGAGGGGTGTGACGCTTGAAGCAGTCACCTGTTGAAGACGAGGGATTTCCTCTGAGCTTTGTGCTGCCTTCTTCATGTAGATGGAAAGTTCAAACACATTCAATGCTTTCAATAAAATCACATTTGTCATCTGTATGTCATCTGCATCAGATTTCTTTTCTCAGATCAGACTAAAAGAGGCACACTGTGCTGCTGCCTTTCTTTAATCTCATATCGCCCCGGTAAATCAAGTGGTTGTGGGTTCATCGTGATATTGGTGTATCTACTTTAACCTCATATTTCATGCTGAGAACTTTCAGTTGATTGTGTCATGAACACAAATGGATCTTTATTATTATTTTTTTTAACATTTCATAGTCATTCTATAACTCCATTTTGTTCACATCTGTGCATTACTCCTGCTTGAGAAATGTCACCTGACTGAAATCTCTGTAGGTTTTAGTCCTCACCTTGTTCTGTGTTGGCTTGAGAAAGATTTTCACCTTCATAAATTGCTAAATATTTTATGCCACAAGTTAAAATGAGAATATCTGAGCTGATCCAGCCTCACAAGAAGTTCCTCCTTTGGAGGGAGTTCAACATCTGTGTGCTGTTTTGTCAGAGCTTCAGGAGCAACAAAAAGAACAAAAACACATTTTGGCCACTAAAAATGAATATCTGTATTCCAGACCAACATATGTTTTATTAATACTATACCTTAAGGAAACCTCTCTGTGTTGTGGATTTGTAACCTGCTTAGTGCTGGAAAGTTTAGTCAAATTAAAAATGATTAAAAATGCAGCTCTACTTATTCTTGATGCTAAGCACATGTTTATGTCACTTTCCTCCCCAACTTTGGAACATTTTCTCAACATTTCAAGCTTGCAGAGATTCGTGGAGTGGAAGTGTGACTAAGTGCAAATATCTGACTGAAAACAAATCCCGACCATTTAGTGATTCAGCTGTCCATATCAACATCCAGATCGGTACTCCCGCTCCCAGACAGCGCATTAAGGTCTTTTATCGTAGCTCCAGTTTGATTACACTTCTATCTTTTTAACCGCTGAATTCTGTCTGCAATCTATCCACTGATCGCTGAAATCTGCCAGGGGCTATAAGAAATAACAGCACTTTAACACGAGATAAGATGTCAACATGGATAGGATTTTAGATGAGTTCATTAAAAATAAAGTTCACATCTTTCTGTGTGTTTGTGTGCTTCGCTGAATATTAAGACCCACATCAAATCCAATTCAGTTACTGCAGTGTCTGTTTTAGTTTCAACTTTTCAACTTGTTTTGAACTGAATCAGATCAAATCAAATCACACTTTATTAATTCCAAAGAGGGAAAACTGTGTTGTTGTATTTTCTATAAACGTAAATACAATGAGTCATTATGGAGACTAACTGGAGAGGAATAATGCGATGGGGAGGAATGACTTCCTGTGCTGATAATTCACACAGCAGAGCTGAGCCAGTCGGTGACTGAAACACTGAATTAATTTTGTCCTAATTAAAGTTTGAAGAATGCACATCAGGAGTACTAGGAGTAAACAACAATGAAAGAATGAGTCAATTGTTTTTCTGAAGCTCCTATGACAAATATGTCCGCTATCTGAACATTTCCTCCAGATGTTTGTGTGCCGCTGATTAGGATGAGGGCAAAACTCTAATACTTTCATTTAGATAAGTGTCTTTTTCTCCAACAGTATTTGCTTACAAAACAAACATGTACTGTAAATGCAACTTCAATGAGCTGTAAAGCAAGAATTGGGTGCACACATGTTTCCATTTTAATGTGGATTTTCAGAATCATCCCGTATGAGCTGGAAAGTTTCAGCTCATACGGTGATGCCTCGGAATGACGGCATCACCGCGATGGTGGAATGTTCTCAGATCACCCTCACTTTTACCAAAACTTCTTTGGTAGCATTATGTGATGGGATGTGCATAAGACTGATATGACACTGCCATGAACATGTCTTTATGTATGTTTATGACTATTGTCATGAAGTCATTCTGTAAATAATGACACTTTTAATGGAAAGTTGCTTTGAAAGTTACATGAAAAGTTCAATAAAAGTGCTAACTTTGCTTTATTTGGTAGAAAATCACACTTTAATGGACTTTCAATTATTTCCTAACTATTATTTACCAAATTACACTTCATGACAACAGTCATAAACATTCATAAAGACTCTTTTATGTTTATAACAGGTGTCATATCAGTCTCATGCATATCCCTTCTAATAATTATTTGCATTCCCGGTTCATGTGTGACATTTCATTCTGCTATCACATTCAAAATTAATAAAATAAATATATAATAAAAAAAAAAGAAAAAGAAAATCTGGTCTCCAAACTCTGCTTGCTCTGTTGGTGGCTGCCTCAATCTTTCAGTTTGAACCACTAACACCACCTTAACTTATACAAATATTGGTAGCTGCATATCATAATAACTTTATGAGATTTTTAAAAAGTTCTTCAGGTTCCTGTTAAGCAGTGGAGAATAGTGTCGCTGATGTTTTGTTGCTTGAATTATAAAGTCATGAGCTCCTGTTTGGCAGAGAGAAGCCTGACATTTTATAAACTAAGCTCTGTGAGCTGCCTGCACTGGATTAAAGAAGTTTTAAACTAATACTCTGTCATACATTTTCCACATTGCACAAAGTTCAAGAAAAATTTGGTTTAAAGCTCCATGCCGATGCAAACCTCCTGCTTGCACCCAGGTTTGTGTCTGTTTCCGCCTGGCTGTGTGATCTGAGTACAGACACGTTGTACAGACTGCAGAGACTTTTAGGTGTCACAGCAAAAAAACACAACGTCTTTAATAAATACACAAAATATTGCGACTAAAACAGCCTGGTGACGCGGCAAACATCATCCTATAAATAAAACCCATGTGTTGCCTTAGAAGATAAAAAGCTAAGAGGCTTTGCAAGCAAACATCATAAATAATCTTTAGAAACGTCAGGTGCTGGAGTGAAAATAATAGAAAAATAGACAATTAGGTCAGAAAAACCTTGAAAAACCCTGAGAGAGCTTGGAGAATTATTTCTCAAAAAGTATTTTAACATATTACAACCAAGGAAGATAAAAAAAGAAATAAAGAATGACACAAAGCTTTTGAGAAAGCGTGGTATATGATGTCTTTGTATTGTAAATACTGCTTAGTTAAAAGCAAGCAAATGTATTTACTGATACAGATCTTGGATGGATGGATGGATGGATGGATGGATGGATGGATGGATGGATGGATGGAGTTTTACTGAACAGGGTAAAGTTAAACCCTCAAAATGTGACAACAGTTTTACCAAGAGAGGACTGAAGAGAAAACCAAACTCTAGATCATGATTAAATTAGAAAATTCTTTAAAGTGACAGTATTATGTGTTCTCTAGGCACATAGTACCATTTAATAGTTTAATAGTACAATCAAGTAAGTATGCTAACTCTAGTGGTTAACACCATGAAACTGGGCCTCTGTCTCTTTAAGAAACTCCTGCTCTTTCCATCACTCCGCCTTCAGGAAGTCATCACAATATTATCGATTATTATCGATATCCCCTTTAACAACATTTTTACCAGCGTTGCACTGAGAAGTATCTCGTATAATGAGCTCAGCAGATGGTTGCTAATTGCTACTGATTAGTCTGAAGGAGCTCAGTGGGAGAGATATGAGGGAGAGCTGCTTGTGTGAGAGGGAAGCCAGTAAACTGCAGCTCTGAGGAGGAGCTACGTCTTCGAAGGCAGAGCTGGGTCACCTGGGCGTTTTGCACAGCTGAACGGTTGTTAATGGAGATTAAAGGATTTCTCAAACAATCATAAAAGAACCAAGATAACACTCCAGTTATATTCTTGATGAGGGAATAACATTATAACTTGGTGTAGAGCTAAAAAAAAATTGATCTTACATAACATTGTCCCCTTAAAGAATAATGCTGCAGTTGAGTTTTGAAAGAATGAACAGAAAAAAAAAAGTTCCAGTCATCCCAGATCAATCAGCCAATGGCCCAACCAATCAGACCACCAGAAAGTGGGGGATACATTAGACAGTTTGCCATTTTGTTCCAGTCTTTCATCACTTTCATGATTGATAATTGAAACTGTGAACAAATTGTACTGTAAAGGAATCAAACTTTAAACTTGTTAAATTGAGATTTTTTTCATAAGAAAAGCCCCAAAACATTTGTTTCCAGTTCTCAGCTCTGCACTCAAACGGATCTCTGAGCAGAACCAGAAAACCCACTGAACTTAACTCAGCGGTGAAACATTGCTAATGGCGCCGTCGTTTTCCTGTCTGGAGTAATTTCACTTTTAAACTTAGGCACTGCGGTGGGAAATGCATTAACGCCACAAACATCAGAGAGACTCTCTGCACGCTGGTGTGAACGCCCATTATCACAACTCTTCATTATCACAGAATTATTCAGTGACTGTGAATGACTTGAAATGATCTGCTGTTATCACTGTCCTCTTGTTAATTGCTGAGTGCAGCGTTTGCATCATTTAATTCACCTTTTTTAATTTCTTTCTAACACAACCAGAAAGTTGGATTGGACATACCAGAAGACTCTGGTGTTATTTTGCATCACTGGCCGGTTTTCTTTCAGAAAAAAACTTCCGTTCTCGTATATAAAGCTGTGATCTGCAGCTCCGTCGTGGTGCTTGACTCCAAAGTCTTGTTCTCGTTTCCTGTAGAGCGTCATGCAGCTTCCCACTCTTTCAACGGTGGACATATGCCCCTTACTGTTTATTCCTGCACTCTTCCACCACTTTACACCGCCTGGTGCCAATTTTCAGAAATAAATGGCAACAAAAGTGAAAGATTGTGGAGTAGGACCTGAGAGGAGACTGAAGTGGGTTTTATGGGTGTTTCTGCATAAAAGTGGCCGATAGAAATCAGCGCACTTAGAAACGGTGACATAATTAAAAAAAAAGCAAAGTAGAGCTATTTAGTCGATTCACAGCTGCACAAAGGAAGTCGTGCAGATTGAGCGTTAGCATTTAAAATGTTGGATAATTGAAATGTAATTGAAGTGTCATTTAGCTGTCATAATTAAATCTCATTGACAGCATGTTCAGTAAACACTCTTGTTTTACTGATCTGTTTGCCTTTTATTCCAATTCCTCTAAAAATTTCTTCATAGAACCTGAAAGGAACCAGATGCAGGTCGTACAGCTCCCACTGCCGCCCTCCATGTAATGTTGATGGATTGAGACAGTGGAGCTGAATGTATTGCTGTGATCATTCATCTTGCCAGATGCAACAAATCAGCACACCGAAGCGTAGCTAAAAAAAAAAAAAAAAAAAAAAATCAGCCGCTCTTGACAGAGGAGTTGCCTTCATCCAAGGACAAACAAGCAAAAAGTTTCAGCCTCAAACAATAAGCTGATAAAATGTAGCCACTGAAGTCGGTTTCCTAAAGATAGATTGTCATTTAGTGTGAAAAGAGACTGAAAAAGTCTTTCCCTTTATAATCTAAAAACTGCATCATAATTTATCTGCATTTTTGTTAGTTTTAAACTCATTAATGTGCTAAAGTGACTAAAGCTAGTGTTATTTATTTCCAACCGGAATTATCTGGATATACAACCCAGTATTGTCTCTGCAATTGTTACAAGTGCTACATGTCAACTGTTTAAATATTAAATTATAATTCCAGGACACTGCCAACTGTACAAGCATGTAAGTTCATGTTTTGAATTTTTTCATTGAGAATAACACAAAGGCTTCTATTTGGATATAGTCTGTTATAATTATCTGAAGAAATTTTGTTAAGTTAGTGAGTTCTGTTTTTGTGCCTGAAATAAGAAAATTTTACTTGGACAAAATATGTTCTAGAAGTTTGCATTGTAAATACTGATATTCTAGTTTCTAGTGTATATTTTCTTAATAGCAAGCTTTTATATCTTACAGAGATAATTAAGTACAAAAACACATTTTTCTTATTTATTTTTTTAAGAAAAATGAACAAGAAAATAAAAGTCCTGTTTTGTTTTGACTTCATACATGATCAGATCTCAAATCTCAAATCACAATATTTTTCTTGGTGAGAATATTTTTCTCACCAAGAAAAATATTCTTGGTGAGAAAAATGATGTTGCCAGAAAGAAAACAAGCACAAATATCCTTAATTTAAGATATTTAATCTCACTAAGATTTCAGGTTTTGCAGTGAACTGATTTGAAGTGGACTTTGAATGTTTTGTCCCCTTTAAGCAAGGAAGATGCCAACAATTTATGAAAGCATTGAGGACTGGTCATAAATGATTTCACAGTAAGTGTGAATCAAAATTAAAAAACCTATATTAATATGTGAATAATGTTAATATAATTTTAACAATCAGTTTGAGTGAAGAATATGTGAGAATAGGATTAATTGTTTCTTTCTTTTATTTAAATGAAAGTCCATCCATCCATCCATTTCCTGCACACCTGGTGGGGTCAGGAGGGGTCCTCCGGGTCAGGAGCACCCAATCTGCAACAGACTGGACAGGTCTCCAGTCTGTTGCAGACATAGAAAAGTAATTACCTCATATCAAACAGTTTTGTCTAAATGCTGTAAATTCTGTGGTCTTTTAATTGGGAGAAAATCTACTAGTTATTTTCTGTTTGGAACCGTTGTAAAAGTTTTGACCTGCACTGAATGTGTTTATGAGTTTCACCCTGCCACATACTTCCCAGGTGTCTGTGAATGCATTTGCAGCTTAGCGAGTAAATAAGCCTTCATGCTGGCATTTTGTAAATGGCCAGTTGCCATCCTTTATTTTCCTAAACCTGAAACACCTTTTCCTCCACAGTGATTAATATCAGGCTCTATTTTTTTTTTTGCAGGATCTGGTGTTGTATCAGCCCATAGTGTATGAACCAAGCTTTTTTCTTATCACAGGCAACGTCTTTGGCAATCAGTGTAATTCCAGAGTATATATATTTATATATATATATATACACCCCGTTCTCGCAGACATGATTGTGTGTTTTTTTTTTTTTTTTTTTTTTGCTACTGCTTGATAACGTTAGACTACTGGGAGTATATCTGTGGTGGTGCGAGCGTCTGCACAGCTCCGATTAAACTTGAATTATCTGCAGAAGAACTGGCTGCTGTTTCCTTCAGCTCAATCACGGGGGCTCATCTCCTGCCTGTTATTACTGTTTTATTCTGAAGCGAGCGAGATTCAGCAATCAGTAGAATATACGTGTCTCTCAGAAAACATGTGATTTACTTCCCGAAGTTTGGATGTCACCCGTCCTTCCTATCTGAGAATTAAATCTCTTATGGTTTAACACTTGTGGCTGTCTCTTTATTTAAAGTGTCCAAAGCGATTAAAATGGAACAGACTCTGACAGTGTCATATTTTGGATCAGAAAGGAACAAATAAACGAAGCCGTTAAAGATTCCGAAAGTTTCAGAAAGAGCATCTTTCTTTGTTCTGGTGTTGATTATGAAACATTTCATGACAACAAGAAATATGCATCTTTGTACCATCCAGGCAAAGTCACATCAATGCTTTTAGTGAACTACCTAATTGGAAAATGATTATCCCCTTTAGGGCCATGACAGATGCATCGTTCTGGTGTGTAATTATACTGGCACGCTCCTCAGACTGAATGATATATTCACACATCTTGCTTTTGTTCTTGGCTTAAAAGGAAGTTTGTGTATGGAATATTTTTAACGTAACACAGCTTTGTCACTGAGGAAAAACCTTTTCTTCTCATGGATGTCGCCTCAATTTAGTAGGTAAACGAAAGAATGACATTTAAATTACATGAAATTTAGCAGCTGGTATAAATTGCAGCAACTGAGAATGTGTTGAAGTCTTACGTGCCATAACATACGTTGGTGCATATTCATTTCTCCTCTACCAGAAGGTGTTTTTCATATTAACAGAGCTGGTAAGAACAGAGAAACTTGCCTGTACATTTCCAAGAAAATACTTTCATCAAAAGAAACCCATGTTCAAGGAAATTATATTTAACTATATTATTATTATACCATCAAAGATTTATTGTTGACTATTCTGACAAGAGCTGTGTAAATAATATACTGAGTGGTTATTAAAAATGTTTAAAAATAGTCTGTCATAGTCAAGGTACAGTGTGTAAACAAAGTTGTAAAGTAAAAGTTGCAATTAGTTTAACACAAATGCTGCAACGTTTAAATAAAGTGTTAATATTAGAATATTAATACATTCACAGTGTGTGTTTGAATAATACCAAAGGCACAGTGTGCAAATAGATGTGACTGAAAGTTTTTTTGATTAAATTCATGTTATGAAGAGTGCAGTGGTGAAATATTTTATCATTAAAATGACTTTTCCAGTCGTTGCAGCCACTCAAAGCCCTTTTCCACAGGAGCCACATTCACCAAATACAATCCATAAATGCACACACACATTCACACACAGATTAGTTGGCATCCTGGGATCGACTGCCCTGCTCGGCGACATCAACGCATGACAGGAGGTAGCTGGAATCGAACTCAGTTTTCTGATTTCATGCGACTACTTTTCCCACAAAGTCACAGTCGCCCTGTGGAGGAAGCTCATTTCAGCTGCTTGTATTATTTCAGTTATGATTCATGTGTCACGACTGGGACACAGACAGAATGATATATTTTGGGCTTGGCTCATTCTTCACCACAACAGACCAGAGCAGCAGTCGCATTACTGTAGATAGGGCCTCAATCCATCTATTTATCTCCAGCCCCATCACACACCATCACTTGTAAACAAGACATCAAGGCATGTGAATTTCTCTGCTTGCGCCAAAAAAAAAAAAAAAAAACTGCTCCCAGACCTGGAGGGAGGAGTGCAGATTTTCTTCTGACTGGCTCCAGACTTTAAGAAACTGACTGTCGACCCAGAACACGTCAGATTACGTTTCTGT
This sequence comes from Poeciliopsis turneri, assembly GCA_922788865.1. NCBI lineage: Eukaryota > Metazoa > Chordata > Actinopteri > Cyprinodontiformes > Poeciliidae > Poeciliopsis > Poeciliopsis turneri. The sequence continues at coordinate 1,381,765 of CAKLNU010000176.1, forward strand.
AAAATCTTCCCTGAAATCCTTACTGTCTGAAAAAATCACCACTGTACTTAAAAAACCCGTCTCCATTCCTGTTAAAGTAAAACACTTCATAAATCCACATGTTCTAGAGAGACGTAGGCCTACCAAGCTGCTTATTATGTACGATCTTGACACTTGCTGCTTTCTTAACAGTCAGAGTGAATACCTTCATGCTAAAAGTTAAAGTTACGCTTCTGCTTGTCTTTGGACACTCCTCTGGTTGGTCGTTGCAGATCAACAAAACACCTCCTGACTCAGAGCTTTCATGTAAAAATGACTGAATTAAAATTCACCACCACTTGTCACTCAAGGACTCCGCTCCACTCATCTGAATAGAAATAATGTGTTTGAAAATCAATAACGCGCAAATCTCTCTCACTCTTTCCCTGTGAATGTAGGAATGTGTGATTTGGATGAAATCTGCTCACAGATCAGTCGATGAATGAGAGACATTTCTCTGTGTTTGTGTGCTCTGATAGAAGAATCTGTCCATGTCTGCCTGTCACTGAAAAAGACAATCCTGCTCTACATTTCGGAGTCGCTGAATGAACATGAATAATTCATGACTTCGCCAATAAAACGATGTCCCACCTGGGGATTGATTTTTTCTGCAGCAGTTATTTCACTGGGATTTTTTGGAAGACAACTAATTTAAAATATGCCTGATAAATGTAGCACAAACACATCTCACTTTAATAAGCCGTGTTAGTCTTAAATCAAATGTCAGAGCAACACAATTGAATTATTTGCACATGACTAATAATGAAGTCAAATAAAAGTGTGATCTTTCCATTTCATATTATTACTGATGTTTGGTTGCGATGATGGATGCAAGGAGCAGAACAGGCATGGGCAGCGCGGGAAGGTGAAAAATGTAATAAGAGAAGTAATTAAACAAGAAGTCACAAAGTAACAATGAATGCAAACACAGGAAACGAGAGCAGCTGAAGCCCACAGCTTCCTGCGTCCGGCTCTGCCAGAGTCAGTCCTGGAATTATTTTTGAGAGCAAAAGACAAAAAAAAAAGATCCTTGCACCGATTCAATTATCATCAAGCATCCACAACAGGGAGCATAAAACATCTATCAAAGCATTTGTTAAATAAACCCAGTCGACCCGCAGTGAAAACACATGAATCTCTAAAAATGATGAACTCAGTTGCAAAATAGGTTTTTAGTTACTGATAAATATGCAGCTGAGGTACAGTATCATTCAAAGACTGATTGATTACCTTATTTCAGCTTCATGACTCACTCTCATCGATTTCTTGCCTTCTGTCTCTGATCAAAAGCAAACATCCACACTATAAAAAAATGTCAGTAGGATGGACATAAAACATGTTGACAAGGCTTTTAAACAAACAAACGCCTTTTCATTTCACTCCGTTTATATGGCCGACAGAATCTCTTAATAACTCAGTCATCTTCATAACAACGTAAAGCTTAATTAAACAAAATGACTTGTTGCGTTAAACCTGCAGTATGTAACTTTTATAAAAAAGTATGTTGTTCACATATTTGTCAAAAATGATCACTACATTGTGCCAAGTAATCTGTGCTCATCTGTGCTCATAGTGCTAATGGCAGAAACAACCAATAGCAGCCAGGAGGCGGGTCTTAGTGCTGTCAATCACTCTCATGCTCATCTCCTCCACCTTGTTTTCTGCTAGGCTACAGCTGGTTCACCACTACAGTATGTAGCCTGGCATGAATGCTAAGGCTAGTTAGCATAGCCACCGATGACAGCAGACAAACAGTTTTCCTGGAACGATAAGCTGCTTCTGCATTAGGACATTGAGCAGCGCGTACATGAGGCTGACTGACAGATACCAGTAGAAGCTCAGAGAGGAGCTGGAGGAGTTTGAACTGTTCACTGATTATGTGCCTCATATTGCACTGTTAGTTCTGTCTATTTGAGCTGTTCTAGGGCTACGTCACTGTTATGCAACCAAGCTGTTGCTGGCCAAACACCCCAACTCACTTTATAAATGTAAAAATGGCTGGAAGCAGATGCATAGTTAAGCAGCGATTCATCTTTGACTCTGAGTCAGAGCCAGAAGCAGAAGGAGTGGTGCCTCCTGCTCAGCCATGAAAACGTACAGGCAATTTCTGTTATAAATATATATTTTTTAATCTGCTGACATACATTGAATAGTGGAGACAGACGTTTCCTTGACTTGAAGTCTGTTGGTAAATCCTGCCATGTGTTGACGGTTGTTTACAGAAGAGCCCTCAGTGAAGTGATTCATGCAGACTGCAGGATTGATTTGGCAATGTGGCTGGGACATTGCCATCAAAAGTAAAATGCAGTCCAGTATGTCTGTTCTCTGTCAACAGGAGAATGTTCATGGACACATAATATTCATATTGCAGCAAATAACAAAACACTTGTGTTTTCCGGCCGCCGATGCGGAGTGCATACAGCAGCAAAACCAGCCTACAAAACATTTTCTTTTTCTAAAAATGAAGTGATCAGAGCTCTGCTCGGTTTAGTGAGGGGCCGGGCTCGGCTGGAGTTGCTAGGTAATGGGAGAGGTTTTTGAAAAAGCACATTTTCCAGCCACCAAGTGAACGTTCACTTATTGCCAAAAAACGTCTTGGTGTTTTATTTTAGACCTCAGATAGTTTATTGACCCAAAATGGAAGGACAAAAAAGTGCAAAGAGACAGTTTTGTTTAATAGGTCCCCTTTAAATTTATTTGTTGAACATTAATCCCAACAACACATATTCATCATTTCCAAATATTTAAGAGTTCATATAAATTATTTCTGCTTATTTACATTTTGATGGCAGACATGTTGAACACAGTGTTGCAGTGGTTCTTGAGGAATCTGGAGGTTTGGAGTGGAGAGACCTAAAGTGGGGAGTGAAACCTCACTAGTGGGGGTTCAGTGTTCCCCCATGTGTGGGATGTGCTGCAGTAGAAGCACTGAGCTACCTCATTGCACACTCACAGATGATTTAACAACCATCTCTTAAGCATTGCCGTGGATTAATAGAGCTTGACATAAAGCCTTTTTTTTGCTGGCTTTAGCTGTTCTTGCTGAGCTTCTGGGGAATTGAGCAGCGGTGTTTTTCCCAGACACCAATGTTATTTGCACTGTTAATAATACTTTTACAGGCTTGGGGTTTATGTTGCACTGCCAAGTGTCTCCAGTGACTATTGGCAATCTATGAACGCACATCTAAGACGCATTTGCTGGTTTGCCTAAATATAGGCCAAATAATTCAAGACCCGTTTCTTTGAAAAGCCTCTGTGTGTTTTCTCAGTTTAAAGATGTTACGAATGTTAGTGGTGATGCTGGATTGACTCGTGGGTTTTAATGGTTGATATTATGAGTCCACGTTTATCTTGTAGTTATCTGTTTTTTGCGGCGTTTCATAGAAATAAAGCAGAATCTTGAGTTCCTGGGATTTTCTCTCAGGCTTTTAATCACCTCCAATTAATCCCATTGTAAATGCACTGACTTCTCAGTTCAACAAAGCTATAAAACAGAGCTGATAGACCATGAAGCCGAGGTGCAAACATCTAAACGGACAACATGGCCTCTCGTTGGCTCTCCCACAGGGATTTCCTGTGGAAGTAAAGCTATATGGGGTGCTACTGATACTGGCTTCCTCTTAAAACACTCGTTGCCTCAACCTGCAGGTGACCTTCCAAAGTACAAAGTTAGTCAGAAAACCCCACGATCCATACCGCAGATTTCACAAGACAGATTATGATAGGTCTGCAGTGCTCAGAATGTAAATTCAGTCACAGATGCAGGAATCGGCTGAAAGTACAGAGATTAAGCGGAGTTTCTTTTGACATAAAGCCGGGAATTGTACTTTTTGCTAATTGTCTCCCTCTGGGAAAGAATGAAAGCTTTCCCAGTTTTAAACTGAGCAGTGTTTGTGTCTGGTTTTTCATTTTAGTTTTGTTGTTCTCGTTAGGGGTGAAAACAACAACCTTGTAAGGAGTGGTGTGTGTATATTCTTGCAGTGAGGTGTGAATACTATTGACGAGGCCAGGAATAGCAACCAGCTGCATTGTGTGAGAGCAATTGACATTGCAACAAACCCAAGGTCAAACACTGAGAAATGTTCTAATAACAAGGGAAGGTAGGCTTGTTTATATTGCACAGTTTAGCATCAATGCTACTGAAGGCGCTTTACATGATGAAAACATAGAGACAAACATTTTTTAATCAGATGTCATCACCGAAATAATCAGAAATTGTCATATTGAAATATGGGAATGAAGACCAAAACTAATCTATATTCTTCTTGGTGTTTACTCTAAACAAATTATTTTTTAGCCTTTAATTTGAAGGAAGTCAGTGTTTCAGCTGTTTTGCAGTTTTCTGGAAGTTTGTTCCAGATTAGAGGAGCATAAGGAGCAAGCAGTTCATCAGCAGTATTAAGCAGTAAAACACGGCCAGTATAAAAACTGAGCACATTTATTTACAGAAACAGAATTTTTAATGAATGTCAGAAGATAAATCTGACTCCGAGAAGCCGTCAGCTAAAGCATGAAACCTGGAGGATGTACTGCTGAGCTGACAGCAACACCATTAAACAAAAACAAAGAATGGAGCTCCAACTAAAAAAAAAGTTTATTAAAAAAATAAATCAATTTTATGTTTTTATATAAAAAAAGTTACAATTAATTGATTTTTTTTATTGTATTTTTTTTTTTTTTTTACAAGTAATCAAATTAGATCAATCGAAGTGACTATATTAAGTTCATGAAGATGTCATGTTAAAGTAATCTAATTTGATTAAATGTAACAACTCATTTTTTTCATGTTGGAGCATTTTTTTCATTCTCTCTTTTCAGTGTCTCTTTTCGCTTTAATTATTGAGAAAGAAAGACGTAGAAAGAAGTTGTTCTTAAAAAATGCTCATCTGCTTAATTTTTAAAGCAACATAAACATTACGTTGCATACCGAATTTAACACAAGTTCAATGATCACACACCAATTTGCTTTCTCTTGATTTATTAACTATTCCAATGGTGAGACAATTACAGGTACAATCATCAAATCGGCGCTTATCAAACAAAGCATTTCCACCTCCATGTTTGTGTCTTTCCAGAGCGATGATCAGCATTTGGTGGACCAGAGCAGCAGAGACCTCACAGGACTGCTGATGTGAGGCTCTGCTGCTGCTGACCACATGAACGCACGCACACAACTCCATCCAACAGGGAGGCAGCGAGTGTTTTTCCGAGAAACAGAGAGAACATCAATCTTGCCCAACATGATTTGCTGACTGGATGAAAGCACTCCATCTGTCTTATGCAGTTTATTGAGGGAAAATTGGTTGAATTTAGTGCATTTGTTTCACAAAGTGAGAGAGGAAAATGGATTAGGAGATGCCCTTGTCCAAATCTTTGGTGGAGAAACAAATTACAGCAACTGTAGGATTTTTGAGAAACTGAACAAATATATATATATGTTCTGGTGTACAGCGCAGTCTGAGTGCTTCTGTTTCCACACTTCCACATAACAAAATGGCTTTTACCCAGAGTCTTCAATTATTCCAGGGCACCAACAATGTTCAACTCCTGCAATGGCTACCCAGCATAGATTTAAAATCCTTCAAAAGATAGAAGCCACAAAGAGGAATACCCTCCTCACACTCCTGATTTGATTTCAGGTCTTATGTGTGCGAGTTCAAAACCAGAACAACGGCCGTCTGATCTGCATTGGGCTGCAGGCTATTTCACTGATTAGTACCTGGAACTGAAGTAACATGTTTCCTATTTCTATAGTTTTCTATCACCAGGCTAAATTTAGGACCCAGTCAAATAACCACACTTTTGTTTGCACAGACTAATAATTCCTATTCTGAAGGCATTTCTTTAGGTGCTCAAATAATTCATTTTTATTCTTAATAAGTAACACGAAATGAGCAACTCTGCAAAATGAAAGATTAATCCAACATCAACAGTACATCAGCAGTACTCCCACCTCCCTCTGCCTTCCACATCCATCAAGTCAGAAGCACCTACCTGGTACTTCAGCCTGCCTACGTCCTCATCATCATAAAAGAAAACTTTAATTAGGCCCTTCCAAGTAGGTGGTCACACTTCAATCATTTCCACTACTAGAGGACATGAAATGATCAACGATGCTTCGAAAACGTGTTTATATTTCTCTTGAACTTGATCCACATTCTTTCATGTTATAACCATAAACTGTTGTATTTCACGGGGATTTTATATGACAGGTCCACACAAAGTGGCGTGTCATCGTGAACTGAACGAAAAACGACATATGCTTTTTAAAAATGTTCTAGCAAGTATGCATAGACTGGCATACACACTGAATCCATGCTAATTCTTGACGAGTCAGGGAGAGTCGTTTATCCTCAGCTCGGGGAAAAAAAAGAGATGAATCCAGAGAGTCCCAATACCAGAAACACTGCTGACCAAATCATAGATCCATCTCATATTTCCTAAAGAATAACTCATTAATCCACAAGACGTTTAGAAATATCCCTTTCACTGAAAACAAACAAACAAAACAAAAACACATTGAACTTTTTGAAAGTTGTGGGTCATGTTGCCTCCAAGATAATATATCAGAAAAAGAACAGCAAACCAAACGCTAAACATGATGGTGGTAGTGTTTTATTTGGGGCTGCTCTGTTTTCTTAGAATCTGGAGAAACCTTTATTTTTTCTTTTTTACTAATGGAACCATGAATTTTGCTCTCAAGCAGAAGCAGGAAATCCTGGAAGTAAACTTCCAGCCATGTTTTCATGACATTGCAGAACTATCAAATGAAATCCAATGGTTAAAAAAAACCCCAACAGTTTAGGTTCAAAACCCTCCATGGATGTGAAATTGAACCAGCTCCAGTGTTTCAAAATTCCTGCACATAATAGAAGAGAAATGTTTTCTATTCTCCCTCACGCTGTAAATTCAAATGTATCAGCTACCATGTGTCTGGAAAATACCTTGTGAACGTGTTACTCACCTTCCTTGTTGCTTTCTGCCAGACTGCTGCTACTTCCCCAGTACGGCCACCGATGACGGCAGATAAACAGTTTTGCTGTAGTCGTAGGTTGTTTCTCCACCATCAGCACATTCAGCTGCATGATTGAAAGGATGATTGACAGCGCTAAGATCCTCCTCCTGGCTCGGATTGGTTGTTTCTGCAGATGGCAGTACTTTCATAGTGAGGAGGCAGAAAGGCTCTATTTTTTCACACAATATCAGTCACAACATGGTGACACTGTTAACAAATAGGCAAAAAACATTGTAAAAGCTTATAAAGTTACACGCTGCTCCGTTAAGAGTGCCATGGTTCATAGAAATTGTAATTCAAATGAAGTCTGGAAAAGCTTTGGCACGATTAGGATCTGCACCCTGCAAACCGAACCGGATCCCCTTTTGTAAGAAGGAAAGCTTCCTCAGATTTTCAACTTAGCTCAACTGGTGGATAGCTCCAGGGCATCGGATTGGTAAGAACATACCACAGCATGTTCACAACCACAAGGCTGTAGCCAGGAATTCTTTTCATTAGTGATTGGTGAGATACGGTTTGACTATTTCATGTGCCATGTTCAAATCAGCCAAGATCAAAAACATTCCCCCCAAAAAAAGGATTAGGGAGGGAAGATCAATGCAGCCTAAGCTAAACTGAGACTCAGCATGTGTATATTAGAGAGCTTTACCTGTGGGGGGATTTTATTACCATTTAGCAGAGTCTGGCTTGCTATGCCAGAATTTAAAGTCTTTATTCTGAGCTGAGAAGATCACAGGTGGTAAAAAGACAGAACTCAGATGTGTAAAAATTAAATCAGTCAAATGTTCTGCTTATTTGTATCCATCCAGCCTATATTTACAGTAGGGATCCTGATTATGATTTATGAGTTCTGAAGTGTAAGAATTCACCAATCCTAAATCTCATGCTAAAATATCATTAATATCACTGCCATAAAAACATTTGAGACACATAAAACCAGCAGTGACATGACCTGCTGGTTTCATATGAATATGATTTGATTTTTAGAAACATGCTGCACAAATTACAGCAACAATTCTAAAACTCCTTCATTTTCACTTCCAAATTAGTTCTATAAACTGCAGAACAATAACTTGAGATAACCAGTCTAGATTAAGTACAGCTTAGAAACAGTGTGTTGCTATGTTAAAAAGTTATTATTTTATATCAAATGTGCTTTTGCAAATTCTTGTTTGTCTTTTAAAACCTATGATCGTGTTGTTGCTTTATAGGTCAGGTTTCTGCTAATTTCCTTCGTTATGAGCAGAAACTCTGGTAACGCTTCACTGAAGCTGAAGTAATTCAGCTTCAGTGAAAACAAAAATGTTCTGTTCCTTTGGAAATACCAAATTATGCCTTTACTTTTTCCAGCCTAAACAAGCTAAGAATACAAAATAAAGTGAATTCTTGTAGCAGTGGCCATTTCAGATCACACTCAAGAGCTTCAGTCATTTTACTGATCTTATTCTCCAACTTTATGAGGGGAGGAACCAGGAAACTTACCCAGATTCAGAACCAGGTTTGATTTGTCAGCATTCAGAAGCTCAAAGCCCACAATAGCAAGAATGAAGTGTCTCACTGTTGGTCCGATTTATGCTGATCCCCACCAACAGGAGCAGCAGGATCTCAGCTGGTGTGTGTTTGTGACCCCCAAGAGGAATAACTCTTGAAGAAAAGTAGCAGGTGTGTGTGTGTGTGTGTGTGTGTGTGTGTGAGGGAGGGAGATCAAAGAGAACGGCAGCCTGGGATGCAAGCGCAGCATGGTGTGGTGGGATGCTGGAGGGGGCCGAGGATGACAAGGGTGGTAATGTATTCTGACAAAGCTTCGCCAGCCAGTGAGAGCTGACCAACACTCATCTGTTTGTTCTCCATGTCGCCAAACCTGCAAACCACTTGGCACACTCAGCCAGCCCAAGATTAAAGGCGTAATCACAGGTCAACAACGCTGCCTTTTGCATCATTAGTCTCCGCTCGTCTGACTCTGTAATGCATCACCCACAGGACCGAGCTGGCAGATTCCTTGTTCTTCCCCCCCCCCTTTTTTTTTTTTTTTTTTTTTTCCCCGGATTGGTGGTTTTTACAGCAGCTGCTTAGAAAAGAAGAGACTGCATTCTGTGTGGAGGAAGTCCAAGTAATCACAGCCACAGCAAACGCTTGGCAGCAGGGCTTCTCTCTCTTTTTTTTTTTTTTTTTTTCTTTTGCTGCACTCAGTTGGGATTTTGCCCTGGCAAGGTTCCTCTGCTCATTTTAAACAGACTCTGTTGTGTTGTCGGGCTGCTTATGCATTCTTACTGTGACATGGCAGTAACTGGAAGGGAGACGACTCAGAGGATAATCCCTCCTGACATCATTTAATGCACTGTTTCACACCGCAGAAACAACACGTCCTGCAGCCTGAATCAAGCTAAAGGTTTCGGCTGGATTTTTTTTTCTTTCTTCAATTTGTAGATTTTCCAGTTACTGCTTGAAAGTAAAGATGTCGATGTTGATGTAAAGGTCAGATTAGTTGGCATCCTGAATTGCTACTTCTACTATTTTTTGTTGTTGTTGCAGAATTGCACAACTGCATATTAGGACTTCAAATATTATCCAGTGAGGGCTCTGATTTCTTTTAAATTTCAATTTAAGGTGTCAGTTCTGTCTCCTTTCTGCATCACGCTGATATGATATAACAGTTAATCACAGCAGCTTTTGGTCCATTTCACTTCTTTCTGTCTCAGTAACATGACGGGGAAAATGCAGCAAACACATGAGGAGGATTTCAAAGCCCTACTTTGTGCTACTGGCCAAGATTTATTTCACAAGCTCAAATATCCCGGCAGGGGCTTTGAAGACCCCCCAGGAGGACAACCTCTGTCTGAAAAACTGGACCAGGAATTAGATCTGATAGTGACCAGCTCAGCCAGACCGCAGGGAACACAGCTTTATTTTAGGGAACCACAATGAAAGTGATCTCCACTGGAAGGAGGGGTGGAGAAATGTGGAGCAGGGAACCAGCTCTGTAGAAAGAGCAAGATGAAACCTGGTGGTAAAAAAGAAAAAAAAGAAAAAGAAGAGATGACAGACATAAAAACAAAACAAGGAGACAAGAGTTTTAATCACTGCTTTTTGTGAAGGGAATCAGGTGAACCAGGCAGGAGACACTTAAAAATCTACTGCATAAATAACTGGAGTACAGGGCCTTGTGAAAGTACTTAAGCCTACAAGGATTTATGTTTTAGATTTTGTCATGTGACAACCACAAACCTCGATATTCAGCGTACCACAGGAATTCATTAAATAAATAAGTTTATGTGAAGGGAAAAAAGGGACATTGTTTTCAATTTTGTTTTACAAACATGAATCTGGTTGTGCTGTGGTGGCGCAGGGATTAAGCACAACCCACAGGATGAGGCCTTAGTCCTCGACACGGCCGATGCTTGTTCAATTCTTGGCCTGGTGACCTTTGCCGTATGTCTTCCCTCTTTTATTACTTAATTTCCTGTCCTAGCACTTTCAAATAAAGACCACAAGAGCCAAAAAACCTTTAAAACAAGAAATACAAATCTGGAAACTCCAAAAAACATTTTTTTGTTAACCTCATTTAATTTGATAATCCAAAATATAATCATGTGCAGCCAATATGATCGATCTGTCACCTGAGAAATAAACGCCGACCAAGTAGTGTGATTTCATCTCGTCATTTGTTTGTGTTGTATTTGTTGCTGCCTCTTGGCCAGGACTCTACTGAAAATGATGATTTTTAATCTCAGTGGGTTTTTATGCTGGTAAAATGGAGATGAAACAAAATGAATAAAAATACGAGGTAGGGTTGGGTGATATGCACTCAAAGTTTTATCACAATATTTTTTGGGGTACTATTACTATTGAACAATAAAAGTGACAATAACAACTATTTATGTTTATATATTTTGAAGTAGTTGTGTGGCTGTGATTGTATGTCACAAGATAATATGTCTTACTGAACAATAGTAAATACGATCTAAGCAAAACACCCAGTAAAGGTTCACATTCCAGTGTTGCTATCCAGTGTTGTCCAGTGTGACAAAAATGTGAAACAAATCCGAGGGACGTGAATACTTTTACCAGTCTGCGTTCATGTTCTCTGAGGAACATAATGTTCAATTTCCTTCCTCTGCTCCACAATCATCTCCTTCATTTTGTTGACATCCAATATGAAATGACTGCTGCCCCCCTGCACTGCACAGTGGTCTACCAGTTCTCTGTGTTTAGATTCCTGTACACCACTCATAGACACCACAACTGCCGAGTCATCGGAGTGTTTCTGCTGATCGCATGACTTTGGGCTTCTCTGGAAGCCTGAGGTGTACAAAATGATGAAAAAGTGAGAGTGAGGCCAGTCTCCCTGTGTCCTCCACTGCTGCTTACGGCTCGAACACAGAGCACAACTGTTCAGCAAAGGACAAATCAAGAGTTTTGCTGTTATGCTCATGATGAAGTGATAATTAAAAAAGTCCAAAACTAAACACATTCATTAAATAAATGAATGTGAATGAAAATTACATGAATGGGAAAGTATTGTGCATTTTCCAGTCAAATAGTTCCATCTATTTGATTGGTACAAGTATTCTTATGGTACAAGTACTTATAGCAGCTTAAATTGACATGTAGAATGCAGTATTCAAACCAGACTTAAAATCTTGTAAGAAATTTGACTCTGTATAACTTAACACCCTGAAATTGGGCCTCTGACTCTTAAAGAAGCTCCTGCTCTTTCTGAAACTCTGCCTACAGGAAGTCATCACAACGTGGCTCCTCTATTAACCCTTTAACAACATGTTTAACAGCGATGCACTGAGAAGTCGCTCCTGTAATGAGCACAGATGCTCAGTTACACAAGGTGTTTGCTAATTGCTGCAGGCTAGTTTGAAGGAGCCACTGTAAGTGAGGGAGTTGTGCAGGAAGGCTGCTGCGTGAGACGGAAGCTTAGAAACTGAAGCTCAGAGGTGGAGATGGTGTGTTTTTGATGAGGTAATGATATTATAACATGATGTAAAACTCACAAAATTAACTTTTACATAATACTGCTCCTTAAAGAGAATATCAAGAATACTGAACAGTCAAAAAAGGAAGAAACTTAAAGAGGGAAAGAAGAACTGAAGGGGAATAAAAAGACAGGAAGACAAATAAAACTTGTTTTAAATGTAAAAAGGAGGACAAGAGTAAATCTAAAACATAGAAGAGAAGAAAAATGGATGTAAAAACTACAAGAGGAGCAGCAAAATGTGAAACTAAAGAACTAGAAGTTGTAGGGGCTTTATAAAAAAAAGAACAAAGAAAAAGAGGAAATGCTTCTCATTTCTCAAGAGGCTCATGGACAAAAACACCAAGAAAGAGAAAAATGTCCACAATAAGGAAAATATGTGCTTCTTGATCTGCACAGGAAAGTGACAGAAACTTGGAGGCTCTTGTTGGGATCTGGTTGGACAACAGAATTCATTCTTCATCGTTATTTTCTGCCTCTTATCGATTCCTGGCTTCCCATTGTTTCCATGTTAGACCTTTTTTCCTTTGTCCACATCTTTCTGCTTCTCCCTCTTTTTGATAAGGTCTCCTGTTACCCCCTAAACTTTTCCACTCACTTTCTCCAGTCCTCTTCATTCCAGGGGAGCAGCTCAGTGATTGGCATTGCAGTCTTTGTCGACTGTAAGGTTCTGTTGGTGGATTTGGGCTTCAGATTGTCTCAGCTTGGCTTATTTACACACAGCAACAAAAATAAAAACTTAGGTTTGTAGCAAGAACTTTGAAAAACAAGTTTTTAAGGAAATATGTTGACTCTGTGATGATGTGGCATAATTTCAACACGAGTGGATAAGTTTAGATAAAGTTTACTTGCTAAGTGCCTTTTAAAGCAGCATTAGATAAATTAACACGACTTCATATACTGTTGTTTAGTAATATCAGCAAAACTCACCACGGCTCACAGAGGCGTAAAAAAGTTTTGGCTTCTTATTTTCTATTTTTTTTGTTTTGTTTTTTGGATGTTTGTCAAAAATTGGTGTTTCAGAAAATCTAACTAATTTAACACAAATAAACACAAAATGAAGTTTTTAAATCAGGATTAATGGAGAAAAAACTCAAATCCTACATGGCAATGTGTGGAAAAAAGTTTTCCCCCTAAAACTAATAACTGGTTGACTTTCCATTAGCAGCAACCAATGTGAGGAAGTTATCGTATTTGCGATAACTTGCTGCGTCTTATCCAGCTAGGAAGGAATTTTGGTTCCTTTAACGGACTCCAAAGTCTTCATTTTATTTTTCTTCAGCCGGTCGGAGGTGGATTCGCTGGTGTGTTTTGGATGGTTGTCCTGCTGTAAAACCCAAGTTGGTTTCAGCTTGAGGTTATGACCAGATGACTGGATGTTATCCTTCACGATGTTTTTGTTGACTGCAGAATTTGTGGTTCCATTTATCACAGCATGTCTTCCAGGAGAAATCCTTTGGTCTCCCATGGCAACCGTTCAGCTGTGCTAAACGCCTGGGTGGGACCAAGCTCCTTCTTGGAGCTGCGGTTTCTGAGCTTCTGCCTTGCAGAGCAGCACTCCCTTGCCACTTCCCCGCTCAGCTACTTCAGACTAGCCAGAAGCAATTAGCAAACACCTGGTGGAGCTGAGCATCAGCTGAGCTCATTATTTGAGCTAATTCTCAATGTAATGCTGCTGAAAATGTTGTTAAAGGGTTAATAGAGGAGCCCTGCTGTGATGACTTCCTGAAGGGAGAGTTTCAGAAAGAGCAGGAGTTTCTTAAAGAGACAGAGGCCCAATTTCAAGGCGTTAAATTGCAAAATCAAATTTCACTTAAGTCATATTTGATATATATATATAATTTTCATAATTGCTGAAGAAGACATAGTTACTTTGTTGTGCTATGAAATGGTTCTATGTGCCTGGAGCATAATACGGGAAGACATGAGAACAGTGAATTTGGGTTAGGTTATTGGGAGGGGGAGTGACACATTTTCACACAACCATGTTAAATCTATTATTCAAGATGTCTTCTTTCAGCAGTCTTCTGCCAGACGGCACACAGACTGCAGCTCAGCAGAAGACTGCTGAAGAAGGAACTTTTTACAATATGTATGTTAAATAATATGTTCTGATCGCTGACTGATAATACATCACAGGACTGTAAATCCATTTCTAGAACTACTGAATGCAAGATGGAGGTGATTCCCTGTGAAGGTAAACAGGTTTATGCCATTCTAATGAATAGACTGGTTGATATAGATATGAGACATAATAAATTATCATACAATGTTATGTCATATAGTGCTAATATGTGCTGCACCTCAATGGTTTTATACTTCAGCATCAGATAGAAGCACAAAGTTAAATTAAAACCTTTCTTTTCTTCCATCGAACAGAGGTGTGAACATGTGAAACAGCAAGTTGGACCAATTTGTAAACAAATATGTTGACTTTATTTTATTGGAACGAGAAAGATAACAGTGTTTCAATAATCACACAGATTCCTCAGACTTCACTGCTTCATTAGGAGCCAGAAAAATCTTTAACAAGTCAAGGATGATAAGAACCGAAATAAATGTCAAGGTCAAGGATGTAGTTTGTCACAATGGAGCGATTATTAAGGGAGATGGATTTTAGGGTTTTTGGTCTTCTTCAGTGAGAACCAGACATTGTCTTTAATTTGTCATTCATCAGGTATCTCTACAGTTAAAATAATTAATGAAGGACAGACGCTCTGTACGGCTAAATTCAGTTGATTCATGCTGCTGCATAATTTAGTAGTCCACACAGAGGCTGGGAAAGCAGTACAGCTGGAAGGTTGAAAGGCTCTGGGTCATTGCTCAATGTTGTTCACCAAATTAGCCCTGGTTGTTGAGCCGCTCACATTACAAAGTTCATCGGATCTCTGTGTCATCAAGTGAACCATTCTGCTCTTTTTTAAAGATACAAAATTGAAGCTAACCATTTTCAAGGATGCATCAGAAACCAAAACCAGAACTGCAGAGCTGGTTTCCTGCAAGTTTTAGATGCTTGTTTTAAATAAATAGGCCATCTGGAGGCTTTTTAAAACTTTACAATATGATGGTCAAAATGTAAATTATCTTCTTCCATCTTCTGTGATAAAAAAAAAAACCTAAAACAAAACACAAAAATAGAATGAACCCCCCACTAAAAGTTTTGCAAAGCTTCTTCACGCTTAGTCAAATTCTCTTAAAGAGATTGCTGAGATTGTGCTGCGTAACCTCCTTTAAGTTTTTAGCAGTAAGACTCTTCCTTCCAGCAGGCAGCTGTCAGAGAATCTTTCATTTTGTCTCTGAGACAATCCAGCTAACAGCTCAGCAGACAGAGGACAGCACTGCTGCCTCATTTCTCACCCAATCTGAAATGTTTCACAGCAGTTTGTGTAAATCCGGTTAATTACGTCAATAATCATAAAATAGAAAGAAGTAAATTGGCAAAAAAAAAAGACAAAACAGAAAAGTTCAGATTTCTTTTTGCACTACTTCCAGTTGTTTTTTCTTTTTCAAAGCATCAGTTTAGTTGTTTTAACCTGCTCATTTCAAGCCGTTTTGCAGCCCTTTTCTCCAGCGCCGCCGTTCAGACGAAGATCTGACCTGCATCCTGTGAGCCGATGTGCTGCTCTGCTTTCTGCTGACTTTGTTTCTGTTCTACCCGAAGCTGCTGATCTGCCTGAAACTCCCAGATCAGAGCCACCCCACAAAACGCGAGCAGATACAAACGAGTGGTAACGTGTGTTTAGTTAACATGCATCTGAAAAACAAAAGCGATCATCAACATTTTGTAAACTCTTTAAAGAACTGAAATGACCTAAATAAACTGTACTGCAGAGGAACACACAAATCAGAACACACACAAACACACACGCACACGCACACGCACGCACGCACACACACACGCACACACACCAGATCCACGTTTTTTCCATAAGCTGATTCTGTTTGTTTGATGCTGTTCTTTGGGCTTCAGGCTTTCAGTCATAGGTTCAGATTAAATTTGAGGTATGACTGTGTTTGCTATCAGCTCTGGTCAGCTTTCACCCGTTTTATGTGTCAGCTATTGACTTGCATATAGATTTGAGAAACACGCAGATATTGTACAGTATTTTTTTCTAATGCAATGTATAAAACATCTGTTTATAACTTACACGACGAATCAATCTATGTACATTAAAGTACTCTAGTGCAGTTTTGACTTCATCGCAGAATGAGGACCAACACACAGTTGGTTTAAAAACTTTTTCCTCTGAATTCTGGCTTTGAAAGAATTTGTTGCATTTTTTCCTTCAGTTTCTTATGAATTTTGCAACAGGTCTCTTTATATACTTTTGGTGAAACTACTGTTTACTTTTTTGTTTCCAACCAAACAAATGCCGTGGAGCAAGAGGGAAGTATAAACAGTACTTTGTCAGAGGTTTGTTGGTTTAAGATTTCCATTTTGCTCTGTGCTCTGATCATTCACCATCAGTGTTTCAACAGAGTAGAAGAAGCAGGACCAAAGGAAAAGCTGACAGAACAAGGAGCTTTACGCATTTTACTCGTTAAATAAATGGTGTCACCTGTTGTGTTGTGCATTTAGTTGTTCCAACATAGACAGTGCAGTGTATTTATTTATTTATTTATTTATTTATTTATTTATTTATTTATTTTTTACACCAAATCATACAGAGCCATTAATTCATGTATCACTTCTGTCCCCAGGTGCAGAGTGAATTTTGGTTCTCATTATTTTTTAAACACATGAACAAAGTATCAAATGTTAGAGGAGGTGAATCTTCTGAATTGAGAACATCTCGTCGACCTTCTATGTCATATCATTAACAAATCTACAGTCTATTATTTTATTCACACCATTCTAACACTCTTTTCATATTTTTGTTTATTGATTGAAGTTTTTCGCATCAAACACTCGTTTTTATTTCAGACTGTTTTGCACATTTTATGCAGACACTTGATATTTTAATGACATTACCACTGTCTTCCTTATTATGGATCACCTCAAACATAAAAAGTTGCCAGAAAGAATTGACAAACATAACCTACAGAGATCCTGCAGGGTGAAGGATGCTCTTCTGCAGGTCTCAAAAAATATAGACAAATTGGAAATTCTGACATTAAACTAAAAGGTTTTCTGTAATATTGTTTTAATGAAACCATTTAAAAATTGTCCCAGTAACATTTGAGTTCTTGCTTTGAAATTTCAAAGTTGAGTTTTTCTCATTTGTTGTCTCAACTGTGTTGCATCTGTGCAATATTTTTATTAGTATCCACAATAAAAATAGATATGGTTATTAAAAATGACATTTTAAAAAAATGAATAACATCATACAATGCAGAAAAACACGACACAAACATAAATCGATGCAGCAAAAGAAGTAAATCTGAGAGGAAATGATTACTTTCTCCAGATTGAACTCTGTGTTAACTCACACACATGCACTGATTATCACATTTTCTTTTCCACTGTTTTTCACGTAGCTTAGCATGAAAACCACATCTTCACTCATGGTAATAAGTGAGGGGCTGAGCAGACGCCATGGACGCTCACAGAACTCCAGAAATGAGCCGTCGGTCTGCTCTGGTTTTGTGTGGAGCGAGAGTTCAGGCCAGTTGTTCCTCTTGTTTTCTTTGCGCCGTGTGTCCCTCTTTCTTCTTCTAGTGTGGTAGTCTGTCATTTCCTCCGCCTGGTTCCTCGAGGAGTCAGACTGTCTGCGCCTTAAATAGTCTTGACCTCAGCACAGACTCTGAGGCTACCTCCGTCTTTAACTGCACTCATGCTTCTCCGTTTACATTAGAGTGTGGTTTTTTGAAGGTGGGTGATTTTCATTGCAGGCACGCTGCTTGTAGCCTCACATGCTGCAGAATTTAATTTTTTTTTTTTTTTTTTATGTCTCTCTAAGCTTTATTTGTAATCTGAAATGGTCTCCATGGAAGCGGCAGCCCACATGATCTCGAGCTCCGTCTGAACTCCATTATGATGTCAGGAATAGCCGAGGTTTATGTGCAACAATCAATACAGTTTATAATTTGACTCTTCCATACTGTGGAATATTCCATATTAAATACTAATTGAACAGGAAAAAAAATGAGGAAAACAATCAGGCTGAAATTGAACCCCATTTCCATTAAGGAGTGGTCTTTGAATGCACCACAGAATGTATAAATGATTATCATTATATAATAGCCAATTTTGGATAATAGGGACTAATAGGGTCATATGGCACCATGCCACATTAACATTATTGCACAAAGTGACTCAAATTGGTGTCAAATGTTTGTACGTTTGTGCAGCAAAAATGGTCATTTGTGGTGCTGCTACCATTGTAAAGAGTTTAAGAAATGTTTCCAGAGGTCATGAAAGGTCAACTAGTCCCCCACACCCCCTTCTCCGTCTTCAAATCAGATAAAATTGATATCATTCAACTCGACTATGTTGGTTCTGCTTTGGCTTTGAAGATATTAATGACAGTTTAGAGGTCAAAAGGTCACAGCCCCCAACACACTCTTTTACTGAATCAAAATGACCTTTAAACTTTCATTAATATCTTCAAAGCCAAGGCAGTTAGTATATTTACTCAGATAAACTTAATTTGATTACTAGTAACAAATTAGTCCTATTTTTTAGCCTGTTTTCTTTTTTTACTGTATCAAAATTATTGCATATTTCTAGGTGTTCTGGCTCTAATTTATGATGCTATTTGTCATTTAATGCTCATTATAAAATAATTATAAGATACAGAAGTTCACATTACACATGACCAGGTACTGATTTGCATCCAGTCTTATCCTGTCCTGCCACATCAAGCGACGTCTTCACCAGAATGGAGCCATTAAATCATAATGAAAATCTTGAATTTACATATACTGTCAGGCAGCTGTATCTTTCACGCTACATTAGTGCTTAAATGTTGGAACCAACGAGACAGAGCTCTCAGGCTTCCATCTATTCAAAATGTTCCAGGACTAAAGTTATAGTCTAATTATTAGAAATGCAAAGTGAGGCGCGGCGCCGCGGCGTCTTCAAATGATGTAGCTCGACCGAATGTAATAAAAGTGTTTACTTCATGAATTATGAATGCTGTAGAGCGGTCATAATCTTTGCTAAAAAACATATCCTGTTAGGCATCCTCCAGTGGGGCAAATCAGAAGTTAAGCACGCGAGCTACAACTTCTGCCGCAGCTTATCACCACTGGCAGAGATGGCTGGAAATTTACATGCAAGATGCAGTGTTTACTTCAGCTGCTCCCAATTGATAAAGCAAAGGGTGGAGGCAGTGGGGAAAAAGCAAAAAGCTTAGAGAGCAACGACCTGCAGAAAAAAAAAGAAGAAATAAAAGTTGCAGTTCATGATCACAAATGATAGAGAGCAAAACTCCAGACCCTTAGGTCAAGGAGGCGCTGACTGATACACAATGAGTCCTGCTGAAATATTTGCACGCCAAAAACAACGGGCATAACTTGAAGCTGTGGTGGGCCTCCAAGTTATTTGAAGTAAACGAGGTCGCTCAGGTGCAGGGGTCATAAATATGAGAGCAAAATGATCTCCAAAGAAGTGTGTGTGTTTTTTTTCTATTATTTTCTGAAGAAAACACAAGTACAACCAACCAAAAACCAAACAGGAAAGTGTTTGTTTCTTATTTGTTTGTGAAAAGAACAGGGTTTATGTAATTTCATTCTTTTTTTCATTTCAAACAAAAATAAAAAAGTGAAAACTTTTAGAATTTTAACTATTTCTGCGCAGATTTTTTTTATTCAGTTGTGATGTCAATATTTTAAATCATTAAATGTATCGTGTATAATACTGACAGAACAACAGCGACACTTTGCAGACGTGTCGCTGTTGGCTGACAGCAGAGACCTCAAAAGCAATTTCACATTCAGTCTTGACGCTTAATTACATTTCCAAGACGCTGCTGACTACCTGGGGAGGCATTTTTACAGCAGAACCTGGAAGAGGAGGTGACTTTGTGTCCCCTGAGCGCAGACTGTGCTCTGAAACGGAACACGGGTCCTGAAAGGTGCCATTAGCGGCTCACTGAGATGAAATGGTGTCAGCCTTTGTCTTACCACATGAATGAATTTAATTTGTGTGATCTCCATGTCCTCAGAGCAGTGGAGCAATCAAAGGTAATGTTGATGAGGCTCAAGGGCACCTGGCAGTACGTTTTTACAGCGCAAGTAGAGTACGCTGAGAATGAACAAGCATTTTTTTAAAAGATAAAAAGTAACTTAAGGCTGGAAAAGTAAACCCAACAAGATTAACTGATAACTCATAAAGACCAATAAAATACATACTTCTCCACCCAGTCTGCTGAATAGCTGTTTATTTGCTTATTGCCCTACATAGATTTTGTAAAATCTCAGTGTCATTAGCTGTGTATCTATTATTGACTGTATAATTGTACAATTTAAGAATTCAAAAATACATTTACTTGATAAATACACACCAATTCTCTAAAAAAAAACAAAACCAAAAAACAAACAAACAAACAAACAAAAAATTGTTTTTGCTGAACTATTGTTAGGGTAGGATGAGGTGTGTTTTTTTTGTGGTTGTATCGAAACAAGTTTACTTTAAAAGACCGCAATAGAAACACTTTTTCTGCATCACACAAGTCACATGATCACATGTTGCTACTGGTGGAAACGACACAGAGGATGACAGGAAGTAGCAGGATGTGATGCTCTTAATGACTGACTGCATGAACAAACTTATTAGTTGTGTTTCTTATGTAATAGAAACACCGCAATTGTGAAATTGTTTTTGCAGCATTGACAACGTTTTGTGCACATTTGCAATAGAAACACAGCTACTGACATGTGATGACTGAATGAGATCCCTCTCTTCTGTAACTCAATGCTTGCAGTAAAGTTTTACGATATGATAAATTCTTGTGCAGTTTTGGACAAGAATTGTGCAGTTTTGGGCTTTATAAGTTTGGATGTCTATTGAACAAGCAGACAGGTACATTAAGGACAAGCAACCCAGATATTATTTCTGCCTATTTTATAGAATAAATGCAACTTTTTTTTTCTTTTCTTTTTTGACAATTCCAGAACATTCTGACAATTTGCCACAGGTACTTTATTGTCCTTCCTCAGTCCAAAGGCATGCGTTTCACTGGGTGACTCTAAATCGACTCAACAGGGTGTGTGTCTCTTTGTGATAGGCCTGTGGATTTAAGTTCGTGCCCCCTGCTCCTCACTCACAATAAGAAGGGACAGATTGTAGCCCTCTGCAAAACTCTGTAGAAATGGAGGACGAGTGAACAACATAACTCTCTTTTCTGTCTTCATGTCGCCAGTTTCTGCTGGTAACAGTCTCTGAAATTTAGCAGTGTAAGAAAACAGGATGACTTTCAAAGTTACTATAGAGAACAAAATAATGAAAACTGAAATTAAGAAAACATTTTCCTTAATTGTAACAAATAAAAATGGGAATTTATGGGAAAAAAATTATAGATACAATATTCCTTTTTGCATTTATGAATCTATTTATTAGTCTTTTGAACTGATGTGAAATTGGTTTTTTCCCCACACATTAGCTATTTGTCAGCCATCTGTAAATTACGTCACTCCATTCTTCTCCTTTACAAAAGTTGGAAGAAAACTTCAGTCATTTGTTGTTCAACAATAATTAAATACATTTTTCAGAAATGGTATCTTTTGTTGAGCATTGTTCATATACTGAAACACAATACAACACTATGAGCCTTTTAAATTCTGGGCCCAAAAATTAACCGAAGTATGAGCAAATTATCATGACTATAATGAATAAAAACTAGCAAACACACTTTAAGACTAATTAAAACTAACCACATTAGACAAACAAAAGTCACAGCAAAAGAAAACTAAAGTATAATGGAAAACCCGAAGCTTTTGCAAGCCTGCTGACTTTCATCTATCAGAGACGAGGCAAAGCTGCAAGACTCACAGGGCTCTTCAAGGTCGCCTTCGGTTAGAGCAATAAAGTAGCAGAAAACAACAACAGAACAACACTGGATTTTATTTGACCCTTACTGTGTCAAAACAAAGCTTCCCTTAAAGTCAGTAGATTTCCCACATTGTGTAAAAACTCCTCTGGAAAAAGAAACACGATATTAGACACTGGATGTGTTTCTGAACAGGAAGGAAGCAGTGATGATAAAAGGAGAATGGAGCTCCGGCTTACAGACAAATGAGTTCATTTGTCACATGGAATCAAATTAAGTTTGTCATACCTAATTTATTTACATTTTGTTTAATGTGACAACTTAATAAACTTAATATGTTTACTTGGATAAACTTAATTTGATTACTTCTACCAAATTAAGTAACATATATAAAGGTGGACCACGTGCTTTCTATTTTCAGTTAGTTTTTAGTTCAGTGGACTGGGTGAGAAGACACCAACAGATGATATTTGGGAATATATTGAAATGCCAAAGCCTTTGTCAACAACCTGAAGTTGGGATACATATTATTACGTACATGGGTAGTAATATGTATTTCCCATGTACGTAATGTTTTACTGACGAATACAGCAAATGTTCCCCTTCTCTTTGGGAAAAATCCAGTTGAACTATAGTTGGGATGCAGTTCACATCTCATTTATGAAGTCTTCAAGAGCTCAGATTCAGGATCAGCTCTCATAAACCTCACAGACTTTGTACATGACGTCAAGCATAAAAACATGCAAACCATCTGAAAGTCAAGAGTCAATTCTTTGAGAAACAGAAAACAATCTAGCAAACACATGGCCTGAAAGGTGCATTCATTTTCTGCCGATCATTTACGCTGCATTGGTATAGATACTTAGTCAACAAGAAGATAATATACCTAAGACTTCTAAAGAGGAAGCAATATTTATTTTCCAGCTACACTATGATTTTATAGCAGAATCAAGTACCTATCCTGAGTGAAGTTAAAAATACTGCATACATCAGACATGACAAAAAAGAATTTTGACTTAGTAATTTCACATCTTGAAATTGGGCCTCTGTCTCTGTAAAAACTCCTGCTTTTTTTGAGACTCCACCTTCAGGAAATCAGCACAACATGGCTCCTCTGTTAATGCTTTAAGAATCAGATGTGCAGTTCCAGCAGATGTTTGCTAATTGCTACTGGCTAGTCTGAAGGAGCTGAGTGGGAGCGTTGCAAGGGAGAAGTTTGTAAAGAGACAGAGGACCATTTTCAAGGCATTAAATTCTAAAGTCATTTTTTTAAAGTCATGTTTGATACATGCAGCATTTTTTAGCAACAGAAGGTAACATAGTTACTTGATTGTGCTATAAAATGGCTCTATGTGCCTAGTAGATACACAGTACTGCCCCTTTAAATAAAGACTCAGTAACCTCTCACTGATCTACCCTCTGTCCAGTTTGTGGGTCAAAAATGCAAGTTTGTCCTTCTAACGGTTTATTTTCTCCCTGCCTGCAACCAGAGGAAGATCACTCCCGCCTGCCGCCTCCCCCATTCCTCCGCCTCCCAAAACAAACTTCTCCTGGGAAGATCATGTCACTCTGGTTTTCCGCAGCACGTCAGTGTGTGAGGTCTGTGTGCGAGAAAACACATCTCCTCCAATGTGTTTGCATCAAAAGAAGATTACATTGCCTATGGGGCAGAAAGTGATGTCTGTTAATGCTGTCACTAAGGCAATCACCCATGAAACATCCTCCACAGATACAGCAAGTCACAGATGCTGTGAAAGTTTTAGGCTGATTCTGGGAATTTTGTCAGCCCAAACTGTCATCAGTGATGACAAGGTCTGCACCAACCAGACTCACTGCTGCAGCAGCTGATTCATAATTATCTGGCCTCAGCCAAAACGGCCCTTTTAATTCCAACTAATCTAATCATTTCATTTTCCTTTGGGATTAATAAAGTATTTTTGAATTTTAATTGAATTTAATCTATTACTGCTCCCTGGTACTTTTTGCTGTTGCACCATACTTGTTGCAATGTTGGAGAGATGATGGAAAAAAAAAAAAAAAAAAAGCAAAAATAAAAATAGACAAATAATTTGTTTACTCGTATCTTTTGGTTTAGTTTTTTATATTCTATTCTGTTTTTCAATCATTATTATAAAACGACTGAAAAACAGGTAAAATACATTTTTTCAAATATTGTTTGTCAGTCATCTTTCCGATTGGCTACCAGTCAAATTCATCAAGTTGTTTTATTTTTCAAGGTAACAAGGTTAGAAAGCACAAAATGGACAAGTTTCTGACAAGAATAAATTAGAAGGAACCACAGCAGCTCTGCTGAAAAAAACCTAAGAACTCTCAGGGAACTAAGATCAGAAAGGATGAACACTTATGCCAAAAAATGCAATAATTACTGAAAAGTGAATAAAAGTAGGAAAAAAAAATCATTCTAAAAGTTGATGTTACTTTACGTATTTTGCAGTATAGTCTGTGGATATTTGAAAATGTGATCCCTGCTCAGAAGCGTGCCATTGCAGTAAGAAGGAAGAGCAAACAGTATTAGCAGTAAACCGTTAACATTATGCAACATTTTATAATTTTATTGTCTTTTCTTAAAAGGAAGGTTTATACTGATTTTTGTTTTCGCCTAGAAATGTTAAATGTTAAAGTGATTATGTACAGTCTTTACTTAGTAAAGACAAGTTGTTTCATCACAAGCATGTTAACAGTTTAGTTTGTCATAAAACATGGGGTTGTAATGTTGTTAAGATGTATTTATGTTGTTTCCAGACTGAAGTGATTTCCATCTGCGTGTGTGTGAGTGAGTGTGTGTCCTCAGTGCTCAGTGCTTCTGCCTGATGTTACCACTGAGCAGACAGAAATGGTTGTGACAACCAGATGCTAATATTAGATGAGAACAGATAGTTTATGTCTGCAACTTCTGGATGTTAATCAGAGTTTGTTGAAAAGACAACTGTCTGCCTTCCTGAACGTCAGACAAACTGAAACTCCAAGTTGGAGGTGAAAACATTACAGTGATGACACACGCAAGCACGCACGCACGCACACACACACGCACGCAAGCACGCACGCACGCACGCACGCACGCAAGCACACACACACGCACGCAAGCACACACACACGCACGCAAGCAAGCATGCACACACGCACGCACGCACGCACGCACGCACGCAAGCACGCAAGCATGCAAGCACGCACGCACGCACAAAGGGTTGGTTCCAGGTGGTAGAGGGGTTTTGTGGTGCATCACGACTCATGGTGACAGTCGGTACCATGTCTTACATCAGAATGTCTGATATAAAGGTACATTGATGCTTGGGTTGGGAATGACTTTAGGTTTCTGGCCGACTGTGGCAGAAAAACGACCAGGACTTTATTGTCAGTGAGGCAGTGTTTGTGTTTTAACTTTGAAATAGTTGTGACCCCTAACTCCACCCAACATCTAAAACGATCTATGTTGTCTATAGTTGTGGAAGGTGGAAGTACAATGAGGGGGCCATTACTCAACAACTCTAAGTAATCCATTTCACATGTTGTACAACTGCCTGCACTGTACAATTTCCATCTGCGTCCATCAAAAGAGTCGAGCCAGGCCAGTAAACACGAAATCTCAAAGTCTCTTCCCAAGCCCAGACTTCTCTCCCTCAGCTCCATGAGGACTGGGAAGATCTCTTTGGAGAAATGTGTTTTCCTGGATAGTGAACAGCTGAGAGGAGAAAACTCGCACAGCACGGGATGGATGACGCCTCAATGACCACCTGTTCTGGAGCGAGACACCTC
The DNA here is from genome assembly GCA_922788865.1 of Poeciliopsis turneri. Classification (NCBI taxonomy): domain Eukaryota; kingdom Metazoa; phylum Chordata; class Actinopteri; order Cyprinodontiformes; family Poeciliidae; genus Poeciliopsis; species Poeciliopsis turneri. Next base: position 1,407,488 of record CAKLNU010000176.1, read on the forward strand.
CTGGTCACGCTCAGGTTCAGGATGGATTGAAAAGAGACATTCACCCAACTGTTTTGGAAAACGTTGGAGAACTTAAAGAAGTTCTTTGTGTCTTCCATGACAGTTTGTCCCTGCTGTGCGGCTCATGTCCTCACCACATCCAGGATGTCTGAACCAGCTGGCTGCTCCGAAAGGTCAACATCCCCGTCCGGGTTGGTTATCCCTTTCGGAACAGTGGAAAAACCGGACCCAAACACTTTGCTCTCGTTCTCAGAGACGAGAGCAAAGTGACGAGCAGAGACGAGGCCCCAGCCGAGGTAGCCTCGTCGTGATCATGATCGTCTTTGGGAACGATCACAAACATGCCACTGGTTGGGGTTTCAGAGATATTTGTTAACTGAGCTTTCCCTGTTTGGGGAAAGGTTAAGCTGAATAACAACAGAAACTTCACAATTCAGAGACAATGTTTTCGACAGACCAATGGCTGTGACATCTCTGTCAACTCCATTTACCTCTGAGACACGTTCCTCGTCCGGGGAAGTCGGTGAATGTGCCTTTAAGCGACGACAGCTTTGGCTTTGCCAGAATTGATGAAGCCAAAACTTCAGCAACACCTTTCGCTGTAAGGTCTGATTTAAAGGTCAAACTTCCTCAGCCGGGTCAGTTTGTCCAAAGACGGTACGTTTGTCCGAGGTGCTGTCCTGCAAAGCCTCAGTTGAGTCAAAGTCTGTTTCCACAGACATCCATCGCTTGTTCGAAGCAAACCTCTACGTCCGGGTCAGTTTGTTCAGAGCTACTTTCATCCAAATCCTTTCCAGGAAAGAAGTGATCAAATACCTTCTTCATCCCTGTAGTCTCCGCATATCCAACTCTTCAGCTGAGCGGGAGAAGGAAGGGGACTAGCGCTTTGGACAAAGCAGGATCTCAACGAACCGTTTGGACACTAAATGCTTGAGTGTTTGGAGATTCACGAATTCAAAGCCTCAGAACGTCTTTGATCTGTTGTGATGTACATGAGTTCACCTATGACCTCATCAACGAGCTCACTGTAGTTCTGTGGCACGGTCTTGCTTCTGATTGTTGCTACGGCCACGATCAGATCAGTTCTGCATGTCTCAAACTGCAGAAAAAATAAATATCTGCTTCTGTTTTTTTTAATAAAAAATTAATTAAAAAAAAAAAAAATCAAGGATAAAAGGAGCTGGTGCTCATCCCCTTCCATCCCCCACTCTGCATGTGCCTGCAAAGAACTTCCTCACTTTAGGCACAATTGTGCACAGGTGAGCGAAATTTGTAATTGCACACATGGGGTAATTTTTGAGAAGTCTCCAAAAAATCTCAAAAGAGAGGTTTTGTTTATATTAAACTCCTAAAAACAGCAATAAACATATCTCTGTCTTGAAATGTTTTCTTTTTTTTGGCTTGATTAAATATTTAAATGTCATATTTACATAGGCTATGTGAGAAAAAAAAATTATAATTGACAGAAATAAATGATCTGTTTATTTATTAATAATAACATTATTTATAACATTTATTAATGTGTTTCACTTAGTGATGGAGTTACTAAAATAAATGAACTTTTAAATAAAGTTCACATGTATTGGTTGACTGTAAATGTTGTTTCAGGCTCGGTAATTTGTTTAGGAGTGATGGAAAGTCAGATGAACTGAAACTTCTTCATTCTCCTGAGAGTCTTCATGCAGGCGGGTCAGAAAGTTTTAAAAATAAAAGAAGACAAACTCAGGATCACACCCACAGAACAACTTAATCCACCCGGCGACATTAAGAATGCAGAAACAATAATACCTGACATCACAGAGATGAAGAGGAATAAGCAGCGTTCCTCACATGCACACAGCATGAAAAATGGAACCATTTCAAGATGAAGTGGCTCACCGGGCTTAAAAAGAAGTGAATGCAGAGAATGTGGGTTTTAGTCCAACCCATCCTAAGTTCCCAGCTATAGAGCAATGCATCTTTCTCACTGTGAATGAGGCCAGGGGCAAATTAATAACAAACCTCCAGATTAACTACTGGTTAATCTGGAGCTCCCCGATGAAGCATTCCTCACTCTGCCTCCTCCTACAGCCTCCTGAAGGTGGGAAACGGGGGAGGAAGTTGATTTAAGAAATTAACAAATGAGCACTGAAACCTGATCTCTTCTTTTCCTGAGACGGGTTTTTGTATTGAAAGCAGAGTTTGTGTGAGGAATTCTGACCGGAAGCCAGAGCCAGAGAAAAATAATCCATTGAGTAACATTGCATAATCCAACAGTTCTTTAACAGCTGATTTATTGAGAAGAGACAATAAATCTCTTCTCAATAGATTTATTGAGAAGAAATCTATTGAATCAGTCCTTAAAACAATGTGACTATTTAAGGAAAAGCATTTAATGAAAACTTAATAAACTGATGTGCAGCATTTTCTTTTTGAGTTGATGAATTCTGCTGCAGTTAAGCAGCTTGTGCAAGGAAGATAACAAAAGTAACTCAGTCTTGGGACGCTATTTGTACTTCAAATATCAATAGCAAGGTGTGAAATTTTAATGAGGACAGAAAGCAGAAAACTGGCGACTCCAGGAGTTTCTGCCCTAACACGTTTTTCATTTCGCAGGTCTTTCCACGGCTGTATGAAGGACCAATCCTGGCATGATTAACACACAAATTAATAAATGACTCAATAGAATAATCCCATGACCAAAAAGCAGCTGGACAGCTAAATTAGTGTCCCATTAAATGCAAAGAAAACTATAAGAAGAAGAGATTTATTATGTATAAATGTATATTTTGATTTCACTTTTTTAAGTGGTGTAGTCTATCATTAGGCACATTTTTTTAAACTGATACTTTTCAGTCCGAGTGTTTTTCTTGAATGCTACAATTTTCTTTGGTTCGCTTCATTTTCATTTTCCAAGCCAGTTTTTGACATTTATTACCATCCAAATATATGTTTCTTGTTTTTCCCTCTAAACATCAATCATTTCTCAAACTCTTTTGCAATCCAGGCCTGTGGTTCTGTGTGGTGGTCTGTGGGACGACGTCACCATCTCATCTTCTCGCTTGTTGGTCGAGGTGAAACCTGCAGGAAGGAGCTGCTGAGTTTGAGAATTCATGCTTTGGAAAATAGCTGACATTTACAATCTTATGGAAATGAGCTCGCCATGGTCTCACAGTGCCTTCATTTAAAAGCACATTTCAAAATAAACATATTCATTAGACATGACTCAAATCAGATTTGTGTTCACTATTTAATGCCTTGAATTGAACCTCTTTTTCTTTAAAAAGCACCTGGTGTTTCTGACAGTCCGCCTTCAGCATGTCATCACAACCACATTTCTCCATTGAGCCTTTAATTACATTTTCAGAAGCAAGAGGCTGAGTATCACTGTGTATGACAAGCCTAGCAGACTTCAGTTCTACCAGGTGTTTGCTGGTTGCTGCTGGCTAGTCTGAAGGAGACAAGTGGGGAAGGTAGAGGAATTGTTTCTTCTTCAGCTGATTTTGATTTATGTCTCAGGTGTAAAATCCTTGTTGGTAATCGTTTATTGCACCGGGGCACTCTCAGGCCATAGTTATTATGAAAACAAAAATGGATAGGAGAAATATAATTGCTACTTTTAATTTTCATCGGAACTTTTCCGGTAGATCTGATAAAAACTCTTAACAGCATTTTATGGGCATTTTTGTGTGTTTGTACTTGAACTATTAATGTATATTTTTATTTACATCAACTAGAAGGTGACAAATCTGAAAATTTAAGTCTGGAATTTTGAAATGAAAAATATCTTGAAACCCTGAAATTCTCAAAGGGAACACTTTCAACACCTAATGTAAAAAATACATTAGTCTCCTGAATCACAACTCAGAGGAAGAACTGGAAATAAACATTCTTTAAAAGAATAAAGGCAGGGATATTGTAGACTATATGTATTCACCCTCATTTCAGTGAAGAGTTTCCACCATTGTGGCAAATAATCTTTTTTGTAAACTGAGAAAAAAAATCCTGTTGTTATATTCAGAGTACAAACCTGATGATTAGAGAACATTCTACATGTTAATGTTTGACACCCTGAGGTTATGAGCATTAGTCAAGTACATTAACTCTGCAAATTAGACCCATCCTCCTCATTGTGTAATGTGGCTGCAGTGCACAAAGTAATCTGCATCCTGAGTTGGCTTTTAGGCTGGAGGGGAGCAGGGACCTGTTTTTACATGAAAAGAAAAAGGATTTATTGGCTGTCAAGGAAGAGCAAATACTTTTTTTTGTTATTCTAGTGCATCAGAAATGACTACAGTTCATATTTGTAAAATTACATGCAGTTACTATATATTCCAATGATTTAATGTCAGCATCATCTAAAAGTGAAATCATTGTGTATCAAAAACAATCCTAATCATTTCTAGAAGCATAGATATAATCTGTAACATTGTTTTTGGAGTGTTACAGTGTGCTGATATTTTCAGAAGCACAGGGTTGGCTGTGGCAACACAAAGAATTTGGAGGCTTTCCTCCATTTTCAATATTCCATTAACTTTGTGCACTGACCCAGCACAACCACCGACAGCAAAACAGACTCTCAGCATGATGCAGCCATCACCCTGCTTGAGACTTTGAAAGTCTTCTTTGGGTCTGAAAAGCCCCAAGAAAAGCTTCAGCTCGACTCATCCTGACATTCTCCCTGCTTTTGTGGCTGAATTACTCAATTTGTGTTTTCTCTGACAATAAAATGTTTTGTCCAGATGTAAGTTGTAGCGGCCAGAAGCAAATAATTTTTCATTAGCTTCTCTTTTAATGGTAAACAAGCTTCACTTTGAGCAATGACACTAGTAGTTTCTAGCTTGAGTCATGGTTCTCTTTAGGTTATTCTTGAATATTCTAACCCATCTGGTTTAATCTTGGGGGAGTAATTTGGTTTAGATAGAAGAAAACCAACACATTTAAACCAACTTTTCAGAATGGTCAGATGTCCAGTTAGTGATATCAGAAGTTTCTTTATGGCTACAAGTGAAGATGTATTTCAGCGTTCATGCATAATTTTGACTCAGAAAAAGTAAAGAATAAAATGTGAAAGGAAAATTGGCTAATCACCAACCTGCTCATCTTCAGTTAGATATTTGAACTTATCATATAGTTTTTGTTATGTAAGCAGTCAGAGGCTGACACCAGACAGAAAAGGAGACAAATCCACCTACTGTACAAACAGAAATGTAGTGAATACATGGCAGAATATTGGATAAATGTTTTAGATTAGCTTCCAAGGAACTAACTGATTTTCTAAATGATAGTTAGAAAACACTGAGCTGTAACAACATTCACAGCAGGGCTGCAAGGATCTTGAATATGGATTCTGAATCATTTTCTTGACATTTCTACTCATTATCTTTAGCATGCAGTTGTTCCTTGAATCCTTCTACTTTCCAAGACAGCCAACATCACGTCAATTAACAGAGATCCCATCGCTCCATACAGGCCTTAGGCCACATTCTGGTATTATTTGGTGTCTTACAGACTTTTTCTCAGCAGACCTGGAGGAGGTTATGGGTCCTGCGGCTGGAGAAGGCAGAGAAAGGCAAAAAAAAAAAAAATCCCCCAAAAAACTTGCTGTCCTTGAGAGCAGAGAAGCTGAATTAGAACAACGTACAAGAATAAATGACATCATTGTTACTGGACTGGTAATGAAACCACAGTCGGATGCAAAGGCGGTTGTTCCTGAGCAGGACGAGGAACCAAGTGAGCAGGATTCAAACTCAGTGGAGCAGAGATTTAAAAAAAATTCTGGTCAGCAAAGAAATAAAACTTAACAAAGACAACGCTGAGGCGTGCCAACTGCTGCTGAGGAGAAACCAGTGGGAATAACCAGAGATATTATAATGAGCTTTGTTAACCAGGAAAAGCAAACAGAACTCTTGAAACAAGGAATAAACTCAAAGGACCCGAACAAACTCCTGACAGTACACCACACTATTCAGGTGATCAATTAGAAAACTGAGAGAATTTTTTTATTATTTATTCACATTTATAGCAGGAGCATGTATATCAAAGCATAAAGGCTATGTATGTAAATAGCCGATTCAATCACCAATTTCAAGGCTTGAAATCAGAAAGTAAAATTTTTTCTAAGTCACATTTTATTTGTACAGCATTTTCATAATTTCTAAAGTTAACATAGTTACTTGATTATGTCATAAAATGGAACTATGTGCCTGGAAAATACGTAACACTGCCCTTTAGCTTCTTGATGCAGAAATCTCTTAGATTAACTGTTGTCATGTTATTTTAAACTTTTTTTTTTTGCAAACTTTGTTTATTTGGTTTTTAACAGGAATTGCATAGCCATACATTTACAATGTGATACATATAAAACAAACCATACAATTCCATTAAGTTATAAAAACAAAACAAAAAACACAACAAAACAAAACGACCTCCAATCACTCCCAGGCAATAAGAAAAAGTCATAAGGAAAAGAACAAAAAAGAAAAATGTTTAGAAATAAATAAAATTAAGATGCATTCTGCCTTACAAAAAGAAAAAAAAAAATTACAGTTTGTGCCCAGGAAAGTAAATATGGAACTATAAGAAAGGGAAAGGACACAGGATGAGCAGACAAATACATACACAAAGGACTAGACTGGGACAGAATGAAAATTAACTTGACCAATCGTAGTAATGGCTGCCAGATTTCTGCAAATTTGTCAGAGGAACCCCGTAGTGACGTCCTTATTTTCTCAAGTTTAAGAAAATAAACAATATCCCTCAACAATGTATAAAAGAAGGAGGTTGTGGTGATTTCCATTTAAGAAGAATTATCCTCCTTGCAATAATGGTCATAAAGGACAAAGAATTTTCTTTGGAAGAGGACAAAGGAGATGGCCCCGAAAACACCCCAAACAAAACACTCTGGGGGTTCGGATCAATTTTTCTGCCAACCACGTCTGATATAACAACAAATATCTCTGTCCAAAAACTCTTGAGCTGGGGGCACAACCAAAACATGTGTATAAGGTTTGCAGGAGACTGTTGGCACCTATCACAAACTGGGGAAACAGTGCTATAAAATTTAGACAGACGAGCCTTAGTATAGTAAACGCGGTGCACAAGCTTGCATTGAAGAAGACAGTGCCTAGCACATATAGAAGACTTATGTACCCGAATTAAGATACGTGACCAAAGCTCATCAGGGATAGCCTCTCCTATATCCTCCTCCCAAAGGGCCTTGATTGAGCTTAAAGACTTGGAGCGGATCGAAGCTATGCGGGTGTAAAGTATTGAAATAGATCCTTTCAGCCTAGGAATGGGCAAAAGCAAGGAGTCAAGGTCAAAGTCCTCAGGCAGCCTAGGAAAAGTGGGAAAATTACTATGAACAAAGCTGCGCACCTGTAAAAATCTGAAAAAATCTCGAGATGGAAGAGTAAATTTGGCAGAGAGTTGTTGAAAGGTAGCAAAGGCACCATCAATAAATAAATCCCTAAAGGTCCGAATGCCGAGGTTTGACCAAATCACAAAAGTTTTGTCTATGAGAGAGGGAGAAAAGACATGATTGTTTGCGATAGGAGCATATGGAGAAAGGAGTTGTAGACCAAAATAACGCCGAAATTGAGTCCAAATCTTGAGAGAGGTTTTAACTACGCTATTCTTTGTGTAAGCAAGAGTCGAAGATTTAATTGGTGAGTACAATAAAGCTGCAAGAGACACAGGTTTTGCTGAATTATTCTCCATTACAAGCCAGTCAGGAGAGGATGAGCCACACCGAAGCCAGGCTGACAAAACCCCAATATTAGAAGCCCAATAGTAGTACCTGAAGTTCGGTAAGGCCATCCCCCCAAGCGGCTTAGGTCTCTGTAAATATTGTCTAGACAATCTAGGGACCCTCCCAGAGAAAATCTGAAACAAGAGAATCTACCCAACCAAAAAAGGAATTGGTTAAAAAAATTGGGACACATTGAAAAAGATACAAAAAACGGGAAAGAACATTCATTTTGACACAGTTAATTCGAGCTACCAGAGACAGTTTAAGTAAGGACCAGCGCTCAAAGTCTTCTTTAACTTTCAACAGCAAGGGAGAAAAGTTAGCATTAAATAAGTCCTCATACCTACGCGTAACTCGAATTCCAAGATATGTGAAACTGTCATTGGCTACTTTGAAAGGAAAGCCATGCAGCGGAAGAGCCCTAGCTGCTGAGTTAATAGGAAACAATTCACTTTTACCCAGGTTCAGCTTATACCCAGATAACCGGCCAAAGTCTGAAAGCAGGTGCAAAGCAGCAGGAATAGAGTTGTGCAGATCTGAAACGTATAAAAGTAAGTCATCAGCGTAAAGTGAGACCTTAACTTCCAAACTATGACGTTGTATGCCCACAATAGTTGGACTCGAACGAAGCATGATTGCAAGCGGCTCAATAGCCAGGGCAAATAAAAGGGGACTCAATGGGCATCCCTGTCTTGTAGAGCGATGAAGAAGGAAGTACTGTGACCGAGTGTTATTAGTCCTAACCGAGACCTGTGGGTTAGAATAGAGCAACTTAATCCAAGTCAAAAAACCTTCACCAAAACCAAACTTTTTGACAACATAAAAGAGGTAAGACCATTCAACTCGGTCGAAAGCCTTTTCAGCATCGAGAGAGATCAAGGCTTCGGGATTGTTATGGGATGAGTCATTGTATATAACATTAAAAAGCCTCCGAACATTAGAAAAAGAATGTCTATTTTGAACAAACCCGGTCTGGTCTGTGTGAACTACTGTAGGCAGAACACACTCAAGACGCATAGCTAATACTTTCGATCACAGTTTAAAGTCGGCATTTAAAAGGCTTATAGGACGATAGGATGAACAACAAAGCGGGTCTTTGGCTTTTTTCAGAAGAAGGGAGATGGTGGCCTAATTAAGAGTCTCGGGCAGTACTCCAACAGCAAAAGCATCATTATACATTTCTAATAAGAGTGGTGCAAGTTTATCCCAAAACGCTTTATAAAACTCAGAGGGGTACCCATCAGGGCCTGGGCATTTTCCTCCCTGAAGAGATCGCATAGCCGCGTTAAGTTCTGACAAAGTAATAGGTCTACCCAGGTTAACCGCCGTTTCCTGATCAACAGTAGGCACTTCCAATTTGGCGAAAAAATTATCTAAGTCAGTATCCGTGGATTCAGATGAATACAGTAACCTATAAAATTTCTCAAAAGCAAGGTTAATCTGACAGGGATCTGTCGTCACATCTGCATCTGTTTGAATCTTGATAATCTGACGCGATGCAGACACCTGGCGGATTTGGTGTGCCAACAATTTGCTAGCCCTATCACCGTGTTCGAAAAACTGTGCCCCGGATCGCAGCATAAGTTCTGTAGTGCGGTGGGTCATGAGTATATCAAATTCGGATTGTAGTGAAAGATGCTCTTTATACACATTTGGGGAAGCACAGGCCGCGTACATATTATCAAGTTGCGCAATTTGTCGTCTTAAGGTATTCAACTTCTCATTCCTTAATTTATTCTCGAAATGAATAAAAGAAATGATCTCTCCCCTAATAAAAGCCTTCAATGATTCCCAAAGAAGGGAGGGAGAGATACCTGGTGCCCTATTTGTTGTCAGGAAAAAATCTATCTGTTTCGAAATGTAGTCAATAAAGCTAGTGTTTGAGAGAAGACGTGTGTTTAATCGCCATAATGGACGTTGGGATGATAAAGTGCCTATTTTAACATTCATCAAAAGCGGGGCATGGTCAGATAAAACGATGGCATCGTATCTACACAAGGACAAGGATGGTAACAGCCTATTATCAATAAGAAAAAGGTCAATGCGAGTGAATGTACGATGTACAGGTGAGAAGAAGGAGTACTCTCTTTTCAAAGGATTAAGAAACCGCCACGCATCAGATACTGCAAACTCCTTCATAAATGAATGAATTGTTTTGGCCGATCGAGAGAGCATGGCTGGCCTGGATGAAGAACGGTCAAGTGTTAAGTTGAGCCAACAGTTGAAATCTCCGCCTAAAATTAAATAATGTGTTGACATATCCGGAAGTTCAGAGAAAAAACGTCTATAGAAAGCTTCATCATCCCAGTTGGGAGCATAGACATTAGCTAATGTAACATTGTAAGTATATCCCTAATTGAACCTGTGACAATAACATATCTACCATTGTGATCAGAAATAATCTGATCACAAGTAAAAGGGACAGATTTGTGGAAAAGAATAGCTGCTCCCCTGGCCTTACCAGAAAAAGAAGAATGATAGATCTGGCCAACCCAGTTCTTCTTCAGTTTCTGATGTTCTTGTTTCCTAAGATGAGTCTCCTGTAGAAAGATGACCCTTGCTCCCAACTGGTTGAGGTGATGTAGTACTTTACTGCGTTTGACAGGATTATTCAGCCCTTTGCAGTTGAAACTGGCAAACTGGAGGTCCTGTCCTAGTAATAGAGCCATAGCAAAGTATAAGACATATAAGTAGCAGAAAGAATCTGGGTGCTTGATCGATAAAACAAAGGGTTAAGCAGAAGAAAAGATAGGGAAGAGTTGGAGGTACACAACACAAAAAGAAAACCTAGTAAACAAACAAACCGAACATCTCGCAGAAGCATCCCCCCAAATGGGATGCGCGAAACCCACTCCCCCCACAAAATGCCCATGGTCCGACCTACAAAAGGTCCTTGGAGAGTTCTTAGAAAAAGAAAGCCCTCCAAATAGAATGCAACAAAAACAAAATCTAGGTGCACTATATTGTAATTTGACACACATACACAAAAAAAACATCAACATAATGCCAGTAATAAAAAATAAAAAATAAAAAGTGCAAACCAGTGTGCAAAGACATGCAAGAAAGCCATGTTATTTTAAACTTTAAAATTCCTGTTCAGTGTTTCAGGAATTCAAGAGAAGAACATGACAGACAAGGTCAAATATGGAAACTAATCATCTACTAATCAAAAATCATATTGATTAAATTGATTGTAATATTCAGGGTTCTGCAGTTAAAATCCCTGCTCTTTGTCTGTCTTACTCATTCACATTTCAGTGAATGAGTCATGTTTATAACGTCATACACATTACCAGGCAATTAATCTCACTGTCCAAAATTATTGAAGGTGGAGCTGATCATGTCAACATTGTTCATGTATTTAATTTGCTGTTTATTTTTTTGTTGATTAAGTCAGAAACAATAACAAACCTCAGGGCTAAGTGAGCTCCCTCATGGTGCTGACTCAGTTCAAAATGATATAACCAAACAAAACTTGACAAAAAAAAAACAAGTGTTCATTTTAATTAGTGTGAAAGCGAGACTTTAGTAGTTTTCCGATTTTAAATATGATATTGCAAAACCAGTCGTTCAGCTGACATATTTTCTAAGCATACGCTTTCAGGAAAACAAGCATGGAGTGGAAATTTAAACATACAAAAGAATAACATAGCAAAACAATAATGTCCAGAAGAATTACAGGTTTGTAAAATGTAAATGAAAGGATAGCTTCTGCTCTGGGTGAATATAAAGGTTCCTGATTTACAAATAAGACAAATTGGTCTTTATCTCTCAGGGACTATTTCACTGTTTCAATAGAGAGCTGATAATAGCAGGACAACAAAGCAGCAGTCTATAATGCTGCCAGCAGTCATATAACGTTTCGTCTCTCAGCTTGGCTGTGCTGGACAGCAGAGTGTGTTGAGGATACTAATAGCGTCTCCGACACTCCCGATTACCCAGTTGATGAAAAAATGTTGTCAGACCTTGCCATATGTCGGCATCTCTGAGCCTCAGCAGGAGCTTAGAGATGCAAAGTCACACACTCCTACCAGGTGAACAGCTCACCTTTTGTTGCAAGGTGAATGCGGGAACATTTCCCAGCATTCACTCTGAGAACGTCTGTCGGGTCCTACTTTTCCACAACTCCATTTACGTATAGAACAACCCAAGAATGAACTGACAACGTTTGAAAAACAATAACAACCCACAAATTATGAGACAACAAAGACAAAAAAAGAGAAAAATCATGGCATTAAAAAAATTCTTGTAGATCCGCTTTCACCTTTCCATTTTATCAAACAAATTATTCTGTTATTCTGCAGTTTTTCTGATGCATATTATTTAATTTCAGGTTTTTTTTAAGCGTGCCTGAACATAGAGGGAGTTTCTATGGAAATCTAATAATGGCACGATGCTGCAAAAATGTAATTAGAAGTCACACAGACACACATGGACAGGGCCCAAATCTCTCTCAGTCCTTCCAAACTCATCACTGTTACTGTCTCCACTGCTTGCACTTCCTCACACTCATTCCCAGCTTCAGGCGCCTCTCAGTGCTCCAAGCAGCCTGCTGTCACTCTCGTTACACCACAGAGCAGCACCGTTTCCCAGCCGAGCCCCGCAGCGTTGAGCAGCACAGCTTTCATTCCTGTGTGACAGAGGGGGTGACAATAGAGGCGCCAGGGTGGTAATGGAACCAGAGACAACAGCTCTCGCTTCCAGGCCGACAAGAGCACAAATGACCAGCGCGAGACTCTCCCCTGGAGCCAACTCAGGCTTTCTGCAGTCAATGCGTTTATATCATTGGGAATTTGTGAGTAATAAAAAGGGGTTTCTGGGAAAATTCTGCTCTTCTTTAGAGCATCATTTATACAACTGTTGGATTAATTCAAAATTTTTATTGACTGTTTGTTCCATTTTAATCTTTGGTTAACAAACAGGCTTATAAGACAGCTAAGCCAACAAGGAACATCAAATGACAAACTGCTGCATTGGCACCAGCTGGTGGAATCATCTGCGTTTCCATTGCAAATGTGCACAAATCTTTCTTTCTTTGCCAACAAACAATCTCTATTCACTCAAATTCAGCAATTGTTTTACTCTCTGTCTCCTCTCTGAAAAACAGTCTGAATGCTGACTACAATTAAATGTCTTTAACTGCCCAACACATATTCTTTTACTTTTTGGTTATGCTTTTAAAATTAAGTGACCATTTAGAATTGATGAAACTGCTTTATAAAACTATTAGCATTGCAACGAATACCTTGGTTTTGGCAAATTGCTGCTTTCGTTCACAAGAAATAACATTCTATCCACGGTTTTACCTTTTTAATAGTTTTGTTGAACATCCAATTAAGCAAATTAGTTTTCGCTAAATTAAAATACACTGATACCTCAATAAATGTTGAACGAGAGATGACTCTGACTCCGTCATTTGGAATGATCAGGTTCTATGCAGAAACTCATTAGACCTCATGTCAGGTCCTTTCCTGAAATTATTCCAGTGGTTTTAATAATCACCAGCAGTCTTTTCCCCATTGTAACACATTATCTTTGCCCTGTGGCCATTACACAGAGCTCAAAGATGTTCAAAATTCATTAGCTAATAAAAAAAGTGATAATTGTTAATTTGGATGTTGCTTTGATTGGAGCTGTTTTAATCAATCCCTCTGATGCTAAAAGATCAAGACGACCTGTGGCGTTAAAAAGGCAGCATCAATTAGATGACTTTTCAACTGGATTTGATTTAAATAAATTAACAACCAAACTTGCAACCAACCAAGTCTGAACGTGTAATTTCTTGTTAGACACACTTAAACATGTTGCAGTTTCATGGCTTCAACTACAACTTATTTAGCTTTCTTTTGATGCATTCTAACCACATTTTGGTCTCAAATGTATCAAGTCTCAGTCATTGTCCAGTTTTCATTAATAAAAATTTTTGTTTTCAATTTGATCCGCAAATGTACATGTTAAATGTCATTCCAGCATAAACGCAATAATTTACTGAGCATTAAAACCCCCCCAAAAAACTACAAACATTGAATCCTCTGCCCTTGAAGCTTCTGCTGCTCTCTGATGTGATCTCTCCCTGGGTGTTGAGCCACTGTCTTTTGGTAATAGCGAAAGTGTTTAAACTGAACCATAATATTTGATTTAAATCATAAATCAAAGATTTTGCATGGTGAAAAGTTGATAGAATGTAAAAGTGCAGTATGTTTGCTCTGAGGAAAAACAAGAGCGCTTTATAGAACATCTGCATTCTCTGGTTTCTGTCATGTTGGTTTAAGTGTGAGGTTCCAGAAAATGAGTACAACTGTTGCTAATCATGTTTGTTGCAACACTTGAAAAGCCGTTACATTCATTCAGTGAGAGAAGAATCCGATTAGTGGGGCTCAGAAGATAATGAGATGAAAGTGTGATTCAGAAAGGTTTCTTATTTTAAGGTTGAAGAGTAATATCACATTAGGCTCTGAGGACACATGGGTGGCTGGATTTAACAATCAGTTTCATAAAGCCACTCAGGCAGGCAGATGATGAGCTTCCCAGGTGAGAAAAAAGAGCAGTAAACTAAAATGTTGGTTGGGTCAAGAGCTAAACTCTAACTAAGCAATGCCTACCAAACGAAGAAAACCAAACCCAGAATCATCCGGGATCATGACGCTCGTAAAGATAATGCACACACGCACACACACCCCCACACACACAATACGGAATGAAACACTTTAAAACTGCAGTAAGTCATTTTTACAAACATATGTCTTTTACATGCTTGTTAAGTGTCACCATGTCATGACAGTGTGAGGCTGATAATCTGTGAAATAATCTGTGACCGCTCCTGGTCAAAAAGCCCTGTGGAGAAACCTATTCTGATTATAAATCTTTGTACATAAATCAATTCACTTTCAATTCAGTTTATTTATAGAACTCCAGCTGACAACAAATATCATCTCAAGGGTCTTTACAAAATAATTGAATCTATTTGTTAGTGAAAAAGCAACATAGCAGCATCTCCTGCAGATTTCCACAGCTCATCCTGTTAATAGTTAAATGTTTGTGCTTTGTGGTCACATCATTCATCATATATTTTCCATTACGTCACATTCTCCCATAATTTAGACAGATGTTCTCATATCCTTTCACCATCCCTCTAGATGGGGTGGCGAGCAGATGAATTAGAGCAGAAATCTTTTGGTATTTCGTAATTCACGAGTCTCTCCATAAATCACTTGGTTAATTTAGACGTTTAAAAATTTGGGTTTTATGTTGTTAATAAACAAAACATTACACTCTGAACCTTTTCATGGTAATTATCACAACAGAGCTGAGGAGACAGTTTTGGTGTGTTTTTATTCATGGATTAGCAAGAGCTCAGGGTCTCAACGCTGAATAATGGCTTTCTAATGACAATATTAACCTTCTGAACAGACAAAAGTGCCTAATGCACTGTAATGTCAGAGGTCAGGTGCTCTCATAATGGGAAGAAGTATGATGGAAACGTGTGTGTGGCGATTTCTGGAGAGAGAACTGATGTAAATCGAAGAATATGTTCATGCAAAGCCCAGTATATTCCTCTGATTTGAGTTTACTGTCCGTTTTAGAAGGCTGGACAGTTTTCTGCTGTTTGATTTAGAGAGCATATTATTGGTACAGGCTAATAATTACACGTTCATATAAATATTAAACATTATGCATATAAATAAATTGAATTCTATTCCACATGCCAATTTTACTATTTAAATATTCATTTCACACATCAAAGCACCCAAACGTTTCGTGAGAATAACAGTGTCCTCTCGTTCCTATTGACTTGCATGCACGTGTTTCAGGGTGAGAGTTAAGAGGTTTTTCTGTTTCTGTTTTTCTTTCACAGGAACAAGCTCAGGTGTTCTTTGGTAGAAAAAATGTAAGCATTTGCTGCGTTTATAAACTGTTAAAATTCACAGCAAGTCCTTGAAAATACAGCAGATAAAGAAAAATGTCCCAGAAATAGAATGATGCAGAAGATACAGATCTACCTTTTTTAATGAAGTATGAAAAGACAGGAGTTTTTTTTTTTTATATTAGAATTTTTATTGCTGTAGCAGTTTGTCATACCTGTAGGCCTGTAATATACCCGACTTATTGTCATGGACACATACAACTAGCTCTTTGCAAACACGATGAATTTTACACCTTGTGATAAGGTCTTTGCTGCAGTTAGTTTGCACAATAAAAAGCATTTCTTTAATATATGAAAACAAATGATAAAAACTCTGTAACCAATCTATCCTTCCATCTATACATATCTGCACACACACACACATGCACACGCAAACACAGGCACACACACACACCTTGCCTTCTGGTTTTACTTTCACAAGTAGACAGCAGATGTTTTGTACACAGAGCAGTATTCCAGTATTCATGTAGTAATGTAGCTCTGACACGCAATCAGTCTGAATACTGAACACCTGGTTTCAACTGAGACATCTCGATGCGGTAAGGATACAATTTCTCTTGTGCTGAGACATTTGAAATGTACTTGTCAGGTCAAGAATGTGCTGCATTTGAAGAAAATCCAATTGTAAGGTGATGAAAGTGTGTCTAATTTAGATTCACGACAGAAGGGTACAATCAGTTTCTCTCTGTTGTGAAAATGTGAGAGCGAAAGGTGACATTTTACATAAACAAATAAATTGAATTTCTTGGGAGCTGCATCTTCCCATTTTTTTTACCCCCCAAACAGATAAAGTCACAGTTCCCATTATGTACAAATGCCAATGGAAAGCGATATTCAGCATAAAGGGCAGAAAAAGAAATACAATGTGTTTTTGCTAGCTTAAACACACACAAAGAAATTGGTTGCATACCAGAATCAGCCGGGCATTGGGGCCTAAGGTGACTTTGTGTCACTAAGTGACAGTTTCTTTAAAGTAGGCAATTTACTTATTCTCATTAATTCAGTCTGGTCCACCTTAGAATAGATATGCACGAGCTTTGAAAGACTATTAGTACTTTTGGAATTTATGAAATTTATAGTTGTTGACTTTCTTACTTTTCTCGAGTAAGAATATTGAACTCGATCAAATTTTTTATTTGTTATTGTGCAGCACTGCATAAGTAGACGAACTGTTGCTTCGTGTCTGGATTCATATTCCCATTATTTACCCAAATTAATCTTGCATTCTGCTGGCTCCAACCTCACATTTTCTATCATCATAACATCTAACTCTGCAGGACAGTGAATAAATCGAGGGAAATTCATTTCCTGTCATACTGTTCCACCCACAATGGTTACCTTATTTTTAGCTGTTTAACTGAGATCCATCCAGACAATTTATTGAAGCTAAACAAAAATAAATGTCCATAATAAAGCAAATTGGCTTTAGGTTTACAATTAAAAATAAGTATTAACATGGTCAGGGGTTGGAAAAAAAACATGAAATCAGGAAAAACAAAGTGAGCATGTGATCCACTTCGTGATTTTAGGATCAGTAGTTTCAGAATTCAGTTAGCAGATTTTCTGAAATCATGAGGTGATGGTAAAAATGAGTTTGAAGCATGAGGCAGTTCATATCTCATGCTCCTAAAAGGACTTTGGCAAATAAATAAATAAAAATAAATAAAAATAAATCACCACCTCTTTCTTCCCAAAATATGTTTTAGGTAATAAAAACATTTGATACACTCAGTGTAGCCATTTAATAAATCGTTAAACGATTAATAAATGATTCCAGGGCATTGATTTCCTCAGTGCCCTGTGATGAACTGCCAAGCTATTAAGACATACAACTCTGGAAAAATGAAGAGCCCACTGCACTGAACCCTGTTGAAATCCTCATGGTCATTCTACCAGATATTGATTTCTGAGTTCAAACTTTAGTATTGTTGTTTCTTATTTCTGCAAATAAATACAAAATTTCTGCTTGGAATTTCAGAGACATGTTGTCAGTAGTTCGTGGAATAAAAGTACAATGTTCACTTTGCTCAAACATTTACCTATGAAATTTAAAATCAGAAAAATGGATCATTTTAAGTGGTCTCTTAATTTTTTCCAGAGCTCAGATGATGGTAAATATAATTTTCCTTTAATTATTGGAATCATAATTTGCAACAAAATATTTCCTCATTACATCAGTGTTGTGTTTTGCTTTGGATTTCATAAATGATCCAGAGCACAGCAATAAATGGAAACTAAGGGGGTGGCATGTCAATGAATTATTAATGTCCGTGCTCTGCCCACTATATGGTTAATGTTTCACATTGAATGGCTTGAATAAATTTGTGCTGTTTTACACAGCAAAAACAGCTTGCTCACCAAACATTAGTATCCTCAATGTTCTATCTTTCTGCTTGGAGGTGGATGTTCTCTTTTCTTTTCTTTTCAGGAATCATACAATATTTAAATTTACTGATAAGGTCAGTCAAGTTTTTTCTCTAAAAGCTGCAAGAGCCACCAAGCTGCCATAGCAACGACCCTCCATTTCTTATGCTAAATTACTTGAATTTAATTTTTCCACATTTTCATTACAAGAAAAAATGACTCGTCCACAAATTTTAAAATGCTTTGCTTCCTTTGACGTAAATGTAACCGGAGGAACGTCAGGAGATGACACATTTTGATCCTTTAATGAAATTGTGCAGGACCTCACTGTCATGCCTTTGTGATTTGATCTAGAATCAAGATATGATGCCACCTGTCACAGATCTACACCCCCTTCTCCCCCAAGCGCCTCCAGCATAGTTTTTGTGTGCAGCATGTGTTAAAGATAAAAAAAAAAAAAAAGAAAAAACATCTCTGTCTGAAATTGTGCCGACAGCTGGTTAATGTGATATTTGGTGTGGGTAATAGGTAATAAGTCAAGCGAGGTAGCCTCCAAGACCTGTGGTTGAAGCCTGTGAGCTTCTATAAATGGATGGAAATGAGTGTTTAGTGGTGTGTAATCAGAGGGTTTTAGGGAGGACATGATGAATAATTCACGATTCCTCCCTCCACTGCCATGGACACAAACACACAACTATTCATAGGGTTTAACTAGAACTCTGCAACTCAGGCTCTCTCCAAAACTATTCCTGCCTTAGTTTGTTAAGAACAATTTGGCTTTATTTGCTTAGTTTCAATTATTTATGTCTGTGTTACTCTGCTATGTTTTTGCAAGTGCCAATCAAAGTAAATAGGAACAACTATAAAAGGAGAAACTATCTCAGCACCAAGAGTTTGCTGAATCCGAATAGGAAAGAATAGAATAGTTTTGGCAGAGAGAGGAGGACTAATGGAGACTAAAAACCAGTGCAAACGTTGTGAGCCCCATAGCGCCCCCTAAGTACATTTCCTCACATTTCTAAGCTCTGTGTAGTAATTTTTTTTTTTCATATCGGCTGGTTGTGGTCTACACCAGAAGAAATATATAATAGGGCAAAACCTTCTTACATGTTTATAATCCATGCATTTAGTTTATACAGAAAAAAGCAATGATTTAGCGAACAAGTTAGAGAGGAGATTTGGCAGGGGTGTACTATAAAATACAAATGGTGGAGTTTTATATGATGTCATTCCCTCATGAAAACCATACCTGCAGTGTTGCCTTGATTCTTTCAAGGCAACACTGCAGTGTTGCATGTTTGAAAGAATCAAATCTCCCCCTGTTACAAAGCACAGCCTGTTTCCACAAAGCCCCTCCTTGGAGCTGCAGTATCCAGCTGAGCGGCAGCAGCAATTAGCAAACAGCTGGTGGAACTGTGTGTCTATGTGGAACTTAGTTGAGTTGGAACTTAGAGTTGGTATTTTGAGCTGAAAAAAGATGGGCTGTCAACAGAAAGGTCAGTAGGAAGGTCATTTTATTCACTATCAGGGACCCAGGAGGGAGGCGAGTTGGGACTGCATGAACTGATAATCAGGTGGGATGGTAGCTAAGTGGCCTCTGCAGGCTGAGTACAGAACTCCATAAGGCTGCGGGGGTTTTGATATGAGCAGCGACAACAGAGTGTAGGAGGAGAGTAGCAAAGGACAATTAATTAAGGTAGAGTTGAGGCGCATTCTGGATGAGCTGCTTTTACTGATGGGGAGTCTTCTGGGAGGATGTCAGAGAGGCAATTGGAGCAACCAGAGCAAAGGGATGATGAACTAAACAATGAGCCAAACTGTGGAGGTGGACGCTTTGCACAATTTGCATTAATTATCTCTATATTGAGTATTTTGCCATAATTTGTTTTGAAAGTGTGAAAAATATGTAACAGGATACATTCTTCTAAGAAGAACGGGTCGAGCTAAGCATTTAGGCATTTAGGCCTTACTCTTTATTGGTTAGAACAATAATAAGTAAGGATTTTTTTATGTCTACTCCAGAGTCCAATCTATGTAAAACCTAAAGTTAAAATAAAGCATTCTTAAGATGGAATATTACTGTATTAATGCTCCCACACACTCAGGTGTTCAGGGTGTACTCTGTGAGACGTGGGTCTGCCTGCACACTGTCTGTAGAGGGTTGAGGTTTAGTTGAGCGTGCAGATTGCCTCCATTCATCATGATAATTCCTTCATTTCCAATAATCCAAATGGATACTAGTAAGTTTGATGAGCTAGTTTGGGGTCTAGCCCCGTTTAGCACCCCCACGGCCTCCAGTTCTCCATTTAAACAAAGTCAGGATTTTTTTTTCCATGAATGTGGATTCTAATGATAGGACATAGACAAGATTAAAAAAGATAAAATTGTTATAAAAAGCCCTCTGGTCAGAGCACTCAAGCTGCTTATCTGACAGTTTAGGTTCACCTTTAATCATATCAGAAAAAGAGGATATTTGCTGATAAAAAGTTGTTTTTTCTTAGCTTTTAAGGTAAGAAAATCTCTTCCGTTAAAGATTTTACAAGGGAAATTGTGAAATGTACAGTATAAAAAAGAATAAGAATTATTTGTCTTTATTTTGATAACTGACTTTAGACAATCATGCAAAATTCCCTTTTTGCACATTTTTGTGCTTCTGGTTGGGTCTCCACTGCCTCTAGAAACAGTTTCTGGCTATAAGTTAATGCTTTTTGGTGTGTGGAAAATGAGTAATTTCAAATCCTCCTGATCATTTCGTCACAATCGGCGGGCATTGCCCCATTACCCTCATGCAAGTAGAGCTTAAACATCAACACATTTGGACACCTGGTCTTTCTGCTGTCTGTCCTGTTCAATGGTTGCTGCAAAAACAAATGTTTGCTATGTCGTTGTTAGTTGTGCAATATTCTTCACGTTTTCTGCTTTTGGGTCTGAATCAGACTCAAAGATGTATGGTTATACAACTGTGCGTCTGTGGCAGCCATTTTAACAGTGTAAACACTGAGTTATGGAGTGTGGCCAGCAGCAGCTTATTTGTATTTAAAGTGACAGAGGCCCTAAAATAGCTCATTCTGAAAGGAGCTGATATTTTCTAATTTTTCTCAGATAAAATTATTTTCTAATTTTATCTGAGAATATTTTGCTAAAATTGTCATTAACATGTATAATACATAGACTTTTCCTAAGTTGTTCAAATAGCATTAGTATCTAAAAAATTTACACATTCAGTTCCAGTGCTCTTGTCGCCATACTCGACTGCAAATCTACAGAAAACTGTAAACAGTTCCGAAGTGCAAACAGTGTGAGGAAGATGTGTTGTTGTTGTGCTGTTGGCTTGGGCCACTACACTGTCTGACTCTAACAAGATCACATTTAATTGCATAGAACAGTTTGGCAGCAAGGCAACTCAAAGGGCTTTACACGATAAAAACATAACACAATGAACAAACAAGGAAATCGAATATTATAAAGGCAAAATAAAAAGTAAACAAAAAGAAACAATCCAGATTAATACTAAAATCTTCTAGTTTTAATTTTAAAAAATTCAAAACAAGTGTATTTTTGTGCTCTAGTGCTCAAATACATTTGCTCAATACATACTTTTGGAGCAAATTTACTAATTTACTAAACGCTTTGAAATGACAAAATGATCAAACAACGATTCTGCAAATAATCTAGATTGTATAGGAATAGAAGGTGAGGGTCGGGTAACCCTAATCCTAATCCCCGCATGTCGCTGTCTGAACTGTTTTGATTGAGTTGAACTTTGACCTTTTTTAAGATATAAAAAAAATAATTTCACAGGACTTCAACTGAATTAGTTAACTTCATTTATGGACTTGTTTTGGTAAGAATACTATATTATTTTTTTACTGAACTCAAGCCACAGGTAAAGAATTACAAGGTCATGTCATTTTTGTAATGGTGTTTGTTTTTTGTTTTGTTTTTTTATTTATTTTATTTTTCCATTGTTGTTTATAGAGAAAAGTTTTTCTTTCCTAACTGTGCAAAGAAATGAGTAAATCAAACAATATTCAAGGCTGTTGATTGTGCTCCACACACTGTTGAAAGGAGGTATAATTAGGCTAAGTAAATGATAACACTTATGTGGGAAGAATATGTGAGTAATGCTCAAACAGAACTTGAGAAAGAACGTCTTGTACATCTCGCTGATAGGCATGCATGTTTAGCGGTAAATAAAGCAGCTGTCAAGGCTCACAGTATTATTCTTAGACTAAGTTTAAATAGAAAAAAAAAGAAAACAAGTAGTTTAAAGTGATATAATTACTGCATTATGTATACTATGCCTTTACAAAAGAGAAACCGGGAAACGGATTTTGTGTGGGCAGCAACAAGTTGGTGAGATCACCCTGTCATTTCATCTTCTTTCTGTTTGGGTGTGATTTCTTTCTCTCTTTCTTAATTTTGAGGAGTTTACATATCCAAAGTTTCCCAGAGCGAACTGAAATGAAACTGAGCCTTACTTTTATAGAAGCAGAATGGGAGAAAGATCCTTTAGACTGCAGGCTCCTCTCCTGCAGAACCAGCTCCCAGTTTTAGTCCTTGAGACAGAAACCCTGTCTAATTTAATATATATTTATATATACCTTAACATTGATGGATCTTTTGGATCATTTTATTATCTTTTTAGAGATAACTGTCTAATTTCCTTTCAAGACAAACCGATTGATACAAATGATTATAAACTTAAATATGAATATTGCCCATAATTTGACAGTTAGAGGACACAGATCCGCCCCGTCCTCGTCGCCATGGATCCGATGACTGAACAACATGGAGGCAGAAACTGAGTCATTGTTAGCCTGAGGGCAGCCAGACTAATTAATTTTGCTAAATTATTATATTTAGCTAAATAATACTGCAGAGGGGCACAAGCAGGCCTTCTGACATACAGATAAAAAAAAAGAAAAAAAAACTCAAAAAGGGCACTAGGGCAGCAAGAATGAAAGGGGCAGGGGCTGAAGCCCCTTTCGCACCCCCCTCTGCACGTGCCTGAAGCTTATCTAATTATATGATTGATAAGGTATAGACGTGAATATGTGAATTAGAGCAACAATGTCGAGAATTTGATGACATGAAAAAAAAGTTGAAGTAAGCAAAAATGGTCGGAGAAATAAACAGATAAACAAGACAGATTATTTTTATTTAGAGGTAGTTCTTGTTTGAGCAGAACGTTTGACCTTTTAGTACAATCAAAAAGTATTACACATAATAATTTCATGTTTCTGGAACAAAACATAATCCAGGATTTCAGTAAGCTCTGCTGGGCAGCTGGGGGTTGGTTTGGTTTATGAAATAAAAAAAATCTCATAGCCCACCTAAAGGATTTGGTTTTACAAATACTCACAGCTCTGTGAACAGGTGGCTGAAACTTCTGCAGTGACATAGAAGTCAGGATAAGAAGTCTGTTATTTTAGGATCATCTCTTTTGAAATGATCCTGTAAGAAAAGTCTTCATCATGCGTCATTATTAAACTAAAAATTCACATGAATTTTTCATGCATCTCTCCCAGAGATATGCGAGGAGGATAGGAATTATTAGGACAATTTATTTTTGCTGGAGAGATGCTCTCATCCACTTTTTTCACTTCCGATACTGATACAGATTGCTGCGATTTCGCAATGACTGACACAGATAAACAGCACTGAGTTGATTTAAAATGTTTCACACATAAATGGACTGAATTACAATTGTATTTGCTAACTCTGCTCCACTACAGCACATTTAAATACACAAACTACTTCACAAGCTTGGTCAAACATTTGTTCAGTCAGTTCAATTAGGAGTAGAAGAGCCAATGGAAAATAAATAATAAAGAAGCTAAAACAGACAAAAACAAAAGGCTGACTATGCTGGATAAACATGTAAAAATAATCTGCAACGAACCATCTAATAGTTCAGAAAGTGCAATTAAGAATTCTAAATATGATGTAAAATGAATGATAAAAAATTATGTTCCTCAGAACACTGAGTATAACGTTAGACTGGATAGATCTCTCCTTATGGATCAAGCACATTGTCATCAATATCAGATCTAGATTTTTTTTCGATATCAATATCAATTTCAATATAATATTACTATCAGGATATTAATATTAAATCAGTGCATCTCTACTTGAGTATCCACTAAGTCTTCATTCCCAGAAATGAATAAACTTCTTACATAATAAGTCTTGTCTGAAATCTTACTGAAAGTGACTTCACACATTTATATTATAAACCACATATAAAAATCAACTTCAACGTCTAGTAAATTAAGGCAACAGGTTTTGTTGCATAGAAAACACAATGTGGCTTCCTCTGGTCCTTTCAGGCTATGACTCTGGATCCCTACAAGTAATTCTGCTAAACTCTGCAATAATGAGACAGAAAAAATGTTTAAGCATATTTTCTTACATTTTCTTAGTGTTAAATATTTACCACCATAAACAAGAAAGCTTATATTAAAACCAAAAGAACAAAATATTCCATTAGAACATCTTGTCCTGCTTTGTTGTGTATTTTCTTTCCTGTGTAGGATTGTTATGGATGTTATTTATGGAAAGTTTATTTGCTTGGATTTTGCAGCCTTTCAAGTTTGGGTTGTTGTCCTTTATGCATTGTAAAATATCAGGAACATTCTGACAGACTCTGTTGTATGCTCTATGACTTATGCACAATAAGAAGTGAGATTTGGTCTTTGATTGATTTTATTGTCCTAAGTAACTCCGCTGTCCAGAGCTGCAGGGGGCTGAAGGTAATGAACGTCTTATCTGGTTGCTGGGCTGTTGCCACTTTGTTCCGCACTTCATGTTGCTTGGTTCATTATTGTTTTTCTATTCTGAAATATTGAAATTGTCATTTCAGTAGCAATCATGTTCAGTCTCTATTATCCTGCTTCTCAACAATCAGGTCATAACAAATTCACCACATCCATCTTTCCATAATGTAAAATAAAAATGATAAACAGTTAAAATGCTCAGTGATTTCTCTTCATAAGAAGTTTGTTTCTTCTCTGTAAGCACACAGTATTGACAGAATTATATGCTTGACATCCTCATCTATCCTGGTTTGCATTGGCAAAAACCACATTTAAAAAGTTTTAAACTTAGGAGAAGTTCAAACTTAACACATGTTCTAAAATAATGGTCTATTTTAGGAAAGGTTTGTTTTGACTTAATATCAGGCAGAAATAAAACTGTCTATTTATGCAGTTTATTTAAATATCTGCTTCCCACTGTACCTTGCGTGGAGAGATTTGACATGACTTTTAAATCATTTCAATGATAGGCCTTTATTTGTCGCAAGTCCATGTCTCCCCCCTCATTCTAATAATAATGACAGCCACCGTGCGACATACTTTCAGTGCATTGTTTTCCCTGACAGGAACTGTCAACTTAGTTCCTGCTGAAATACTAATTATGTCTGAAGGTCAACAATCCTGCAGCCCATCTGGATATTTCAGGTCAATTTTATTTTTATTTTTTATGTCTGACTCCCATTACAGCTCCAGCAGTCAGTGTATCTGACTGGTGACAGCTCGGTGTGTTGTTGGGATTAAATGAGGACACCCATGTTGGATGCCCAACATTACTGTACACGGTTTGAAACCTTACCACAGACCCTCTGCTGTGCTGATCTCTCTCTCTCTTGTACAATGTGACTGTGGTGCCATTTTTTCTGCCCGTCAAACTGATGACTTGTTTAAAATTTACAGCAGCTTTATATACAGATTGAAGTTTACTTTGTCTTTAGGAAAAGGTCTTTGTGCACAGAACTCTGAGCAAAATTTCTGTTTCTCTTTACTTTAAAAGTCAAGAGCAAGAAAAAAAAATATCTAGAAATAAAATATTTTAAAATGTATTTATTTTTCTGAGTAGAAAATCTTGTTTCCTGAAGGGAATAAAATTGGAGCCAACAACCAATAGTCTTGTTTGTTTGTTTTACCTTAAGCTCTGAAGGGCAAGTGAAATAAAAAGTGTTTTCTTTTCTCATCCAATATATGGAAAAATGAGATGACAGAAAATAAATTTTCCTATTAGTTGCTACTATTTTTGTAATACCTTTGTTGTCCTCAGAAATGTTGGTGCCACCAGCTCCAATGAGAATGAGTGCAGAATGCATACGCTTGGTTCTATTGTGTGCTTTGAGATGTGTTCAGATAAAAAAAATAGAGCTTCAATAATCATAAAGAGCGTAATTACTTTAGAAATTTGCCTAATTCTAAATTAATTTGTGCATAGACTGTGAAAATCTTCACAGACTGGAGACTTTTAGTTGTATTTATGTTTTTACTGCAGTCTGTAGATACTTCAACGTACATGAGAATAACTATTATTGACAAATGTTACGTAGGATACGAAGTAACATTTTACATCCAATGTTAAATGTTACATGTAACATTTATGACATGTGAAAAATAAAGACTCATGCAATCTAATTACTATTGCAAGCATGTATTAGGGACATTTTAACAGAACTATCTATGTTCACATTTAGAGGTCATCATATTCAGGGCCATGCAGAGACCTTTGGAGGGGCAGGGGGTCAAAGTTTAAAAAGGGCACACAACGGGAGCAAACGTGTCTGAAAATATCAGAGCAACATTGCAATTAGGTGACATATTGATGAACCGAGCAGAAATTTGAGACTTACACGCTTATATTCTAGCCCAAAAGCTTTTTACCAAATCAAGTTGTGTTTCATTTAAAGTGTGAAATAGCTAAATAATAGTTTGCGCTTCACCGCCATTGATGCTCTGCCTGAACCCACATCCCACCGGGAGGAGACCCCGGGGAAGACCCGGGAAACGCTGGAGGGACGACGTCTCTCCGCTGGCCTGGGAATGCCTTGGGATTCCCCCAGAGGATATGGAACAAGTGGCTGGGGAGAGGGAAGTTTGGGCATCCCTTCTTAAGTTGCTACCACTTTGATCCCCGCCGGATAACCGGAACAAAATGGATGGATGAAATGAATGGACAGTTGTAATTACAACTCACTTACATTTTATGCAGGTTTTTTTTACTGTTCATTAACATATCCATCCATATCCATATATCCATGTTTGTTCTTTGGGAAGATTGGAAAAAATTGTTACCTAGGGCAATGGTCTCTTCAGGGATGAGGTCTCCTAATGCCATTTTCACTGACTAAGATCTCACAGTTTCCCTGCTGGAGAAGGATTGAAAAGATAAACATGGAAAACATCGTACTCAGTGCAGTCGTCCTGAGAGCTACCTTTTTCCAAATTGATACCAGGCAGTAGTTTGTTGAAAACTTTCCTCACTCCTGTGGTGATCAAATATCCAGCGCCAAAAGTCAGGGGACAAAAACATGGTGGCTCAAACCTCTTCCATACTAGAAATCCTTCCAAAAACTCAGTGCTGAGGAACAAAGAGCTGCTTGTATATAAACCTGATGTTTTGAGATGGAAGCATTTATAACTCCAGATGTTCTATGATCTATGACATAGATCTGTGTCATAGATGAGGTCATAGCTACAATGAGCTCACTGTAGTTCTGGGGGAATGTCTTGGTTCTGATTGTTGCTATGGAAATGGTCAGGTCAGTTCTGCATTATTAACTATTAACCCTTTGCAACTGCGTCAATCATTTGAGGCAAATGATTAATCAGTTTAGATTGACAATGGTATATTATAACCATTAATTTTTGACAAAGTGAGAATCATTATTAGACTGAGGGCAGCTAGACTAGTTTATTTTGAAAAATTATTAGTTTTAGCTAAATTTTATTGCTGAGGGGCACAAACAGGCCTTCTGACATACAGATAAAAAAAATAAATAAAAAGAATTGAAAAAAATTTCTTTTTGAAAAAAAAAAAAAAATTTAAACTATAAAAATCTCAAATAGGGCACTAGGGGCATAAAGGATAAAAGGAGCATGGGCTCAATCCCCCTTAGCCCAATCAGTATCACCCACAACCCAATAAGGACAAAATTTTGTCCTTATTGGGTTGTGGGTGTTTCTGATTGGCTTTTGGCTTCTAAGATTGGTTGCACCTGCAAAATATATCCCCAGAAAAGTGGACAGACTAAACTGCTTTGTAATGAGTTTTTTCAGTATGATAGAATTTATTCTTATGAAAAAAATGTTGCTCCAAAAAATGCAGCAGAACTTTTTGTAGCAATTGTGTTTAAATATCAGCAACAATTACTGACATGTTTGTGTTCATTGGAACAATGTGATGAGAAAATAAGAGCAAGCAATTCAACAATTTTTATTTGTATAAGAATATGTGAGTAATGTTACAATCCAGAGAAATAAAGGAAGGTTTCCCGGGTTCCTCCATGCTACAGGATCCATTATTGATTTTCAATTTTGTCTGAAGGTCTAGGTTTTGTTCGTTTTACTTTTTGTGCAGACTAAAAGCATCCAAAGAGTGGACTCCCAAACTACCTCAAATAGACTGAACATTGATTACTGAAAACACTTTCATTTTCCCCAAGTAGTCTTGTAGAAAGTTTATTTATAAACTGCATTTCACAGGCACAAAACCACAAAGTACTATAAATATAAATGAAAAATTTACAATTACAGGCATAAAAACATAGAACAAGCTTGAACACAAGGAAAAAAAACTTTGCAGCATTACATTTTCCCATAGTTGTGAAAGCGTCGGTTGAGTCCTTTTTATGCTGTGATTGCTCAAATAACATGACTTTTTTCCAAGCTATACGCGTGAAAAATCCATAATGCTGAATTGTTAGAACTGGTCAGAAAATATGACTGAAATTTTATTTCCAGCTTTCATAGAGATGAAAAAATGAGATAAGTAAATTCTGATGGAAAAAGGACTATCTGAAATAAAAAAAAAAAGAGACAAATGGAGGATTACATCACCACTGACAACAAGATGAAGCAACAAGGAGCTTATCTAAAAAAACAATGTGCTTGTGTCATGAAGTACTGTATGTGCTGCACATTAATACAAGAGTACAAAGTCCTATTAATGAGCTAATTCCACCAATTGCACTTTGCATGTGACAATTGGTTCTCACCATTCTACGTCTCCAACTCTGATGGTCCTGATTGTCAGAATTCAAATCTGAAGAGTTTTGAGTTGATTCTGGATATCCAGCTGTCAGTTCAGGTACATACTGGTGAGGCTGGCAATTCTTCACATTCAAATATATGCTTCTTTCATTTCTACTGGTAAATGAGTATTGTCATTTTAGCGACTGAGGTACAGCACACATCTTGAACCAAGGCAGTGGACAGTAACTACTCCCCCTAAAATCATCCTGCTTCTGCATTCCTGAACAAAAATACTACAAACAAGTTATTTAAGTTTTAGCCCAGAGAAACAGGTCTGTGGAATGTTTTGGGAATGTTCCACTAAATGATTTTCAAGCATTATAAATATTTTGAGATTTGAATTCAGTTCTTCTCTGAGCAATCCTAACAGTATTGTGTTTAAAAATAAGTGCTAACGTTCTTTAGTTTTGATGTTTCTCGCCTTATGATTCTGCTCAAAGTATGAACTGACTTTCTATAATTTAAAGCGTCTGTGAGAGTCAGGCGTGTTTATTTCTGCTGGGGATTTACTTCAAATTCAAGTCTAACATTTATGCCTTATCAAGGTTTGATGATACTCTCCACAGAAGCCATGACCAAGACCAGAACACTGCGTGATGTAAAGTCGTGTAATAACGATGTAAAATGAAACTGCCTTTGATTTTAACAGGAACTAATTGCCATGGTCTGAACTGAGGACGGGGCCAGATAGCCATGACTGCCTGTGTTAAATTGCCATTGGCTGTGCTGCAGAGCATTGTCTTCATTAATTACAACTTCTCATATAAGCTGTTTCTCATGATGGGGATCTTTTTAAATTACTTGTACAAAGGTTATGCACGGTAATTACAGCGTTGGAGAGGATAAACTTTATCATGCAAACTAATATTTCATTCACAGGCTGCACTCTTCCCATCCAGCGGTTATGAATATTAACATTTAATAGACATCCACTGCATTGCTTCAGCTCTATGTACAATCATGTGTCAACATTTTTCTTAACCTAATGAGTGTTTCTGTGTCCTCTCAGGAGAAATATACAAATATAGCACTAGCACATGTTTATTTAAGAAAAAGCCTGGAGAAAGAAGCACATTAGCAGCATCACAGATTCCACCATGATGGGATAGGTTAATGGGACAGGGCCTTTGGGAACAGTTCACACAGTTGATGCCCATGTACTCGGCAGCACACACATAAGTCAGCTACAAAGATGCCGGTGAATATGTAGGGTACTTTGGTGACACTCTACATGTCAGAGACGTTGTTAAGGCTGCATTACGCAGGATAACTTAGAATTCTCCCGAGGTTCTTTCTGCAGCCGCAGTGATACGCTTCAGACAGAAGTTAAATCACCTTGTTATCTTTGTAATTAAGGACAAAATTGTATTCTTTCTCTGTGAAAGTAGTCTACCAATTTACACGAGAGTTTCTCAACACCTTAGCTGTAATAACAGGAAATCATAAGAGGCCAGTGAAAACTCTCTTATAAAGTCGTGACAGGTTGGTTAGTCTGGATAATTAAACATGGCAAAAAAATTAATGCTGTCGATGTACGCAGGCGCGTGTGTGTGCGTGGGTGTGTTTGCGTGTGTGTGTGTGTCTGGGGGTGTAAGTTTATCAGTATAACACAAACAAATCCCACATTACAAGAAAAATGGGTTTAAGTTCTACAGTTGTATTTATTGACATTTTAATGTTAATTTTAAGGTGTGAAATAATAAATAAAGATAGTCATTAGAAAATTAAGAATTGTTTTCTGTTTTTGATTCTCACAACAGAGCGTAAAGGTTTCAAAAATCACTTTCAGTTTTAAAGAGTACATGGTCAATTTCAATTATGCATCATATACACATATTGGTGGCAACACCAAATATCCAAATGTATAATGAAACATAAACATACATATGTCTAAAAAATAAAGATATGTATGAAATAATGAAAGAGTCGATAATTAAAGTTTTACAAAATAAAGTTTTTTTTTGTTAACACTGTTACCATGTCGTGACAGTTCTGTATGAGACATAATCTGTGAAAACATTGAGCTCCTCTGCCTTCTCGCTATAGACCTGCTCTCATCTACATAAATCCACATCTCCAAGAGCAACAACCAATCAGAATAATGAGGAGGGTCTTATCGTTGTCAATCACTGTTGTGTACAGGCTGCTGACAATCTCCTGCTTTCCCTCCGCTACGCTGCAGCAGGCTCACCACCACAACTATGAATGCTCAGTCTAGTTAGCATGCCACCGATGACAGCAGATAAGCGGTTTTCATTTTTTCTGCCATTAGTACATTTAGCAGGGTTTATACAAGGTTGATTAACACCGCTAAGCCCCTCCTCCTGAGTAAGCAACAAAATCCTGTTTGAGATCAGTTTATCTTTGCACCGTATCTGTGATCTTACCTCTGTTGGTGTTCTGTTTCATTTTTTTTTCTTCATTGCTTCGGGTTCATCAGGCACAAACTTATCAACAATATATCACTATTAAACACAGCAAAGCTGCATTAAATGGTCCCATGAACTACACATAGCAACTTTAACTGCAGACAGAACCTGTCAAATGGCATGCAATAGAAATATAAAATATTACATTTATGAAATTTCTAGCTTGACATATTTCCAAAAAAGGTGTGAGTTTAATGTTTACATTCATCACAGTAACCACCTGCTTTTTTCAAGAAAATCTGAGAAATGTCTAATTAGAGATTATTTCCCCCACAGGGATTTCTGCAAAACTGAATTCAATACAACAACAACTCTGACTGTGAAATACCAAACAAGTTCTATTTCCAGATCTATAAGGAGATAATGACAAAATGTATATATAGATTTGCCCTTCATCAAGAAACACAGCAAGTGGCTCATGGACGCTGGAGTGCAGCTCAGCCCAGAGTTTCTTTTTTCATTCCAGCAGTCTATTACTTTTAATGAGAAAGTGAAAAATAAATAAATGTAGGATCGTGAAAATGTAAATATGGCAAAGTGGTTTGAAGTGCAGTTGATTCAGGAAGGAAGTGCAGTGAGAAGGTGGTGAGGGGGAGACGGGCTCCTGTGACCTGCATTTTGGCAGGTATGTTGTGTGGGTTGGTGGGTCGGACCTGGCTGAACAGACTTCTGGTTCTTTCCTCTTCACATATGTTCTAGTCAGAGACTAACTAACATGACTCTGTATATATAGCATGCATTTTAATAAATACAAACATATATATTTAAAATGTACTCTACAAATATATTAACCTCCATATCCAAATGAAAACATCAAAAACCCACATGGAGAAGTTTTCCTCACTTATTCCCCGGCCTCTACTCGAACCTCCAAAGGGGGAAATATTATGTATTTCCAGGTATAAAATATAATTTAATTGCACAACAATAATTGTGATATCATGTTTAAAAATGTCTATATCAAACACGACGTAAAAAGAAATTTGATTTTGCGATTCAACACCTTGAAACGTGGCCCCTGTCTCTTTAAGAAGCTCCTTTTTTTTCTGACTCTTCGCTTTCAGGAAGTCGTCACAACAACGTTTCTCCATTGACCTGCTTACAACCGTTCTTCATAGAATTAGACTGAGAAATAGTTCCTCTGATTCATTTATTCAATATTTTTATTTATTTTAAACATGATAGCAGTATACAATAACAGACATGAACAAGGAATGCAAAAGACATATTTTTGTACCACAATAATCATAAAATGCTTGTAAAGGAGGAGGAAGAAGTAAAAAAAAAACTTATGAACTCCTACTCCATAAATTCATGGCATGTTTTCTGATGAGCTCAGCAGTTGTTTGCTCATTGCTGCTGCTGCTAGTCTGAAGGAGCTGAGTGAGGAGGGGTGCTATGTTTGGTGGAAGCTCCAGAACGGAGCTGAGTGGAATGGCGGCACTTTGTGAGAGTAAGCTCCATGTATGTTTTTGATGAGGGCCTAACATTGTAAAATGATGTAAAGCTAAAAAATAACAACAATAAAAAACATCAGTTATATAAATTGTAATTCCACTTTTAAGTGATTGCTAACCCTGAGAAGCATTTACCCTGGAGATGACATATAAAAGAAAGGACAGGAATTCCACCTTAGCAACTTCCTTACACTCACACTTTTACCTTCAGTCTTAATACAATTATTTTCCAAAGTTTTATGAAACAGTCAACCTTATTTGCGCCAAATTCCAATTCTTTTGTCCTCACAGGGAACCACTGCAGGGCCTGGAACAAAAGGCTGTGTGTGATCTATTAAAAACACTCAAATATTCCATGAATACTTAAAAGTTCTTGTGTGCAAATTGTTATTGATGTGAAAATCTGTGCTTTAAGTGCAGGGCTCAGGAAAGCCTTGGTGAAAGTACTTTTAATAAAATACAAAGATACTCTTAAAGAAACCACAGTAAAAAATGATATCAGTAATTAAGATCTCTTCAATAGAATAGCAAATGAATCTTAAATATAACTTTTCTGGTTGAAAGCATTCATACCCTTTACTCTTTTACTCCGTGTTAAAGAGTAAAGGGTGGTCAAAACTTTCTTCGCTGAGTCGGACACTAAACTGTTTTAAATTACTGTGAGAAATGTCTTATTTTGTTCAGTTGCTGTTCGTTTAAATATGACTCCAGTCATGCAACGTTGAAGTGCCTCAACAGATGCTGGTGGAGTCAGCTGGGATGGGTCCAGTTTCAGAGTTGTGTTTTCAGGCAGTCATGGGAAATTAAAACTCTATGTGCTTTTCACCCAGCGAAAAACTGAAAAAAGTCTGAATCACTGAAAATATGCAAAGCTGAGTGGACCGTAGTGACAAAGCCCAAAGTATGTCCTGAAGCCGGCACTGGGGAGCCTGGGTGTAATTTAGTTTTCCTTTCAAAATCTGCAGATTGGATTGGAGTCAGACGTTTTGTTTCTTCTATCGCACTCAACATAGAGAACACCGATTAAAAACAAAAACAAATGTGTGCTCTAATTATCATATTTTATATGGTTTTCAGTTTGTGAGCTGATTGCTTCCTTTGTGGGGAACCAAGTGATGAAGCACCTAATAAGGAAGCAGCAATTCTCTTCCTCTTTCTTAACGTTTTCTGACTGTCCAGTCGGGTCACACAGTAAAAACAGTGTTTCAGGTTTGACCTTAAATTGACTCACATGTGTCTCACCTATCAGAAGCCTCCACAGGTCATGACATCATCACAGGAGTGGTTCTGTATGTAAACTTCTGATTTTGAGGCATTAATAAATACATCTCTGACATTATTTCCTCTCATTATTGTAGCATTTAGCAAATGGAAACAATTTTATTTCTGACTGCCCTGTAACAAGAGTTCTTACTTGAGACAGGGAGAAAAAAAGTGTGTGTTTTTATGCGGTGTATGGAAATGTCTGGTTTGAGCTGTGTGGGGGATCGATTCTTTTTCTGCACCTTCTCTGTGAGGAAGCAGGAACGACTGGAGGCCAGCCAGAACATCTCTCTCTTTTGTGCACTGTTGGAAATTATTTTAAGAAACAGTAATCAACCTCTGCATGTTAAAAGATGGCTGGGGGGATAAATAGCTTGGAGGGGTTTAACTGTGAGGACACATTAAGAAAAGGTTATCAGATGACTTATTTGCATACTCTGTCATTGTAATGCTGGATCTGCATAGGATGGAAGGAAAGGAAGTTTACAACACTGATGGCATCTCATAATGTTTAGTTATTTACAAATACTAAACCTATTGGGTTGCTGAGGACGTATTCCAATCGTCAGCAGTTACATCTCGGAGGTCCGACTTTCCTAAAAGGTCGTTATGGAAACCTGATTGTGTTGGGTAAGCCTCTATTTTCTGTTTTCCCAGTACCACCTGCTTGTTATGTTTATATTCTTGTCTTTTTTGCAGAGTCTGACTAGAAAGAGAAACCTAAGAAGAAGTTGAACTATATGTGAAGCAGTGTATTTCACGGTTTGACATAAAATACTGACGCAAATTAAGTTTTTGATGACATTCTAAAATGTTAAAGATGGAGTGGTATGAGGTATTTTTAACATTGAGCACCCACCTTATTTGATGATTTGTTTATTTTATTAATTTAAAAAAAAGGTATCAAGCACTTTTTTTAATGCATGAAGTTGATTTTGCTACTGAAGGTGTAGCTCTTCTTTTTGAACCATGAAAGAAAGTGATCAGTCAGAAAGTTCATATACTTTGCTGAGGTCATTTTCACACCTTTGGGGCCTCTGAAGGGCCCGGTCAGCTCTGTCTTCCCATGATTTCAGCCCAAAGCATGACTCCACCACCTATTGGGTCGTGGTGGCCGTACACCAATCCACTACTCAATGGATTGGTGTACTCAAGGGTACTTTTACATGTCAAAGCCTCAGATTGCTGTGAATGTTTTAACTTAAGTAAGGAACAAAGGAGATAAGAACATTGGTAATAATATCTTCTTTAAAAACTAAAACTGTTTTTGTAATTCCGTTGTTGCATTGACTTGCATCGAATTGTACAGGTTTTTGGTGTTTTTCTGTGCCATATGAAGAAATTGACATTTCTTTGAGAGGAATTTCAGCTTAACTGGATGTGAGAAAGTTCAGAAAGCACTTTTGAAACAGACTGAAATATTTGAGACAAACATGGATACATATCTGACCCTGGATTTAAAGCCCACTGTGTGGGTGGTTTTGTGAAAATGCCCAGAAATGTTGCTCTGCGCTCATATTCACACTAAAGCCATTAAAACTGTCTGACCACACAATTGGGCAATGTTGTTATACTTTTCATTAAAAGAAAAACCCACAAAAGTAAATCAAAATGATATTTTGTAGTTTCAGAGATTAGAAATGTAACTGAGATCCTGTCTTAGTGACCAGAAACAATCATTCCTGCTGGTCACAAGCTATTTGAAACGCACAAATACCTTGAGCCCCGGTCCTGCAGTTCTCTGGAAATGCCACAACATTTTGAGGTCTTTGTAATTATTGTCATAATTATTTTGGAATCTACATGTCACATGTCCTCTGTGTGTGTGTGCAGCTTTTGGCAGTAGATTTAATGTATGCACTAAAATCCACTGCCAACAGCAGTAACTGTAACCATACAAATGTTCAGAGCTCAGAGACACAGCCAAGGTAAGGAGGGCTGAAAGCCGACCACCACTGAACACACCACATGAACTAGAACATCTAGACTGGGTCAAATAACATCTGAAGACAGATTTTTTAAAAAGGTTTTATGAACTGACTCTAAGCTTCACTTAGAGTCAGTGGTGACGGGCCAGATGGCTCAGTAACGGGCACACAGCTTCACTTCAAGGCAGATGCCAACTTGGGTTGAAGATTAGTTCAAAATCAAAATCATAAATCTCCTGCCAGTTTTCAGAACAGCCCTTCTTCATGCAGGAAGAGGTCTGCACATTGATTTTCCAATGATTTTTCTGCATGCTCCATCACATGCATCCTCTGCGTGCCTAACCAATAAAGGTGTTACAAACTAAAAACATGGCCCCCTTCCTCGTCTAAACTGAACCCTACTGAGAAATAGTGGGCAGGAGATTTACAGAAAAGGAAACCAGTAGCAGTCAGTTTGGTAAGTCAGCCAACTGCCCCGTGGAAATCCAAGAAGTATATACTCTCTTTTTATGTTCTATCTTCTAGAGTACTTCCACTGAGAGAATAAACTTTTAAATATTTGATGTTTATAAATCACTGAACGGCTCAGCACCACAATGCATTAAAGACTATTGTTGTATCAACCTTCCAGACCGCTCAGGTCTTCTGGTTCTGCTGTGCATCAGAACCGGAACCTGTTTGAAGAGTTTTTGTGCTCTTCTAAATTTTCCAAAAATGGAAAATCAGCAGAGGCAGAAGCTGATAAAACATTCGACAAACTGCTGTTAAAATGAGAACATTGACTAGTCAAGTTAGCGTGAGCCGCAAAGCAGACAGAAAAGCTGCATGTGGCTCTCTAGTTAGCTTCATAGCACTTCATGTATCCAATTCACCACCTGTACTCTCAATGACATGCTGAGTAACAGCAGTCACCACAGTATACCATTTAATATCCAATGCATACTTTGAGTGTTTCATGCAATTTTTTACTTTTATTTTTTACCATTTAATTTGCAAATGACTGCAAAAAGTCATTTGCTGTGAAATTTTGATCTTTAGAAATAGGTTCTATAGTCATATGCAATGATACCTAAATCAGCATTTTACTTAAAGCGTTTACACCTTCAAATTACAGTAAGCTAAGATCCATGGAGCAACATGTTGCTTTGGTTGTCTTCATATCTGTTGCTAGGTAACCTACAGCAGAAATTCAAAGTCATATTTGACCTAACCACACAAAAAATGATTACTTTATAATTAATTTGAAAAAATCCTTTTATTGTCCCATTTGTTCAGTGAACAATGTTGTCAAATATTATGTAATCAACAAATGAGCTGTAGGCCTTGAACAACATGTACACATGAAGGCAGCAGCTGCTCCAAACAGTTAACTGAGCAGTAATGAGAATTTTGCTTATAGATGACTGGTGTATTGTTGAACAGGAACAAGGATGGATGATTCACAATTTCTTGTAATTGTCATGTAATTCAAATCTGACTGATAGCCTGGGCAAAAAAACATACGAAAATATTTGACAAGATTTTTGCATGACAAAAAAAAGCTTTACTTCCTCTTCTGCTTCACTGCTTCTGTCAGGTTTTATTTGCCAGCTGCTTGTGCCATCTGCCTTTCTTATCATTGTGATTAAGTCCTTAGTTTTCAATCATTTTGTGTAAATCTGTATTTTTACCATCATGTTTTGCTTAGAGATTCACATGCATTTGCAAAAGGAGGGGGTTTTCTTTTTTTTTTTTTTTAAATGTACCATAACATTCCACACGTCTTTTTCAAATCCAACAAACTGACTATTATCAAACCTTGGGCTGGCTATTTTATGCCATTCTTTGGCCAAATGTCAGTGAAAGCCTATTCAAGGCTAACCTGACAATATGCAGTTACTCCAAAAGCCCAGAAGCAATTAAAATATATCAATGCAGGCAGTAGTGGGGCACTATCATATTTTTTTTGACAATGGTGACTCGCTGTGGTAAAAAGGCTGTTCTGTATACCCACTGAAACAGCTGCAATCACACCAGTCCATTTATGGATTACTTACTGATCTTAATCCTTTTCAGACCTGTGCTCTCTTTGAGAAATTGCATTTTCCCAATTATGTTTAGGCATAACATAATCAGTGGCTGGATTTTGATCTAAAACAGAGTAACAATCTTTATGACCTTCATGTGCGATTGAAGGAAGTTACAGAGACACACGTTATGCTCACCTCTCAGAGTTTGAAAATTCCTTTTTGAGAGTTTGTTTGACTAAAGGAATGTGCAGATTTACGCCCTTTCACAGCGAACACCATCAAACCTAAACAGATTGTACTTCGAACAAGAAAAAGACATCAATTTACCCTGGAGAGAATAACTTTGAGCATGGCTCCGTATGCCAAACTCCAAGACAATTTGTACCACTTCCATCTCAGAAGGAAAACAACCGGTGGGTGAAGGGTAATAAAAACTGGAAAACAGTGATAAGAAACATCTGCAGGATTTAAAAAAAAAGTCTGCATTTGACTGCTAAATGAGCTCCATCACCCCTATTAGCAGGGTTCACCCAAATATTCTAGAGTCAGCTGGGCATGCACCGTCTGCTGGGATGTCACACTGTTCAACAAAGACACACAAACTCCAACATTTTGGCTCCGGTTTCTAAAGATTTAGACAGAAAATTTCCAAAGATTTGGCTCATCAAAACATGTCTGACTTTGGATAACAGCACATTTTGAAGGTTTTTAGGAAGCGCTGACAGCTCTTAGAAGAGGTTTGAAATCTTTCAGTGCACTTTATATAAAGAAAAATCAAATTCCTCACACATGTACTCATGTTTCTCTGTCTGCCACATTACATTAACTCATTTATATCTTGTGGAATTTTACATGAAAGACCAAGGCAAAGTAGTGCATTATTGAAAATCATTTAAATGTGTGCATTTATATTGACCTATTTTGCAGAAATACTTTATAGGGCTACCATTCACTGAAAATTAGGCTGCTAACCTGTGAATGTAGCAGGTCTGCACTTCTCAAGACTGTAATTATTGCACATTCTTTGCAAAATAATTAAACTTCAGGTTGGATGAAGCAGGTGGATGTAGTGCATTGAGGTATCATTATAATGCATTGTATAATTAAAATGTATCTATCTGATAAATTTGTATGACTATGTCAGCTTAGTAAAAACTGTTTACGCCTCAAAGCAGACTAAGCCAGAGTTAAAGGCATACAGTGACTTCACTGACATTCCAACACATGAATGTCCAATGTCTGAAAAAGGAAATGTTGACAAATTATCGTATGTAACATTCAAATTCCTGACATTTCAATCTGTCCAGTCAGTTTTTACCTTTCCAAACCCCTTAAAACAGAATCATTAATAAAAAATCTCCTAATGTATGCAATCAAACCAAATGTATCCAGCTTATCTAACTTCGAAGTGTCATAATTTATTCCACCAAGACTAATTCCTGCTTTTGATAAATTGGTCCGAAAAAGAAAGTATTCACTCCAGGGAGCTGCCCTCCACAGCACTCAAGCTGGTCTTGCCCAATTTCCATTTGAATAGCTTTGAAAAAAATCTCCTGGAATAGCAATTTGCTCACTTAGA
Organism: Poeciliopsis turneri; assembly: GCA_922788865.1. Taxonomy (NCBI): domain Eukaryota; kingdom Metazoa; phylum Chordata; class Actinopteri; order Cyprinodontiformes; family Poeciliidae; genus Poeciliopsis; species Poeciliopsis turneri. Next base: position 1,447,227 of record CAKLNU010000176.1, read on the forward strand.
CCTACAAATGTGAAGACTTTTGGAAAAGGAAAATGACATTTTATTCAAAGAACAGCGAATCTAGTTCCTGAAAAAGACATTTATTAAAGTGGAGATGCTGTTTTACCCTTATACAGGTGAACATCATGACAGGATCTCTCCTTATCTGCTGCTGATGTAGAAGAAACTGTTCAAGACCTTTGTTTATAGGTTTTTATTATGGGTCAGACAACAGGGTGTTATGTTTTGTGTGTTCTGCTTTAATAAAAAGGGATTTTGGTTATGTCTTCAGGTTCAAACTGCTGCAGCTTACAGACTGCCTGACCTTCATGGGCCTATTCTTCTCCAGGAATATCTCTGCCAGACTGTAAAAACTGCCCATGTTTGCCTTCGTCCTTAGAGGCGCGGCTGCTTCCTCTGAGGTAGTTGGCAAGGAGACTCGTCCTGGATCAGTATTATTCCCAGAGGTTCACTGGCCTCCTCAATGCGTAGAACAGCATCATACATGCATTGCAAACTTGTTATCTCCTGTTCCTGTAAGGCTCAACACTGCCCTCTATCTGTGCAGAATTGATTTTTTTTTATCTCACTGTGAATTTTCACTTTGTACTTATGCCTTAGCACAAAGACCACACACATTCATTAACCCTTGTGCGATCTTAACATTCTGTTTACTCCGCTTGCCCTAGGTCAAAAATGACCCGCCTGACCAAAGCCCTAAAATAAAGCAGATTAATTGAATTTTAAATCCAAAATCGTTTTTTGCATGATGAAACAATGTTTTATTTATTAATTCAGCTCAATTTAAATTTAAATTTAAATGCTGGTATTAGAGAGAGTTTGTGTGTGGCCTTTGAACCCTTTAAATGGTTTTATAATTCACGGGTCAAAAATGACCCACACAGAAATATAAACAAAAATGTGTCACTTTTTCTAATGATGGGGTCAATTTAGGAAAAGACATAAAATTTCAAGTTTGAAAAGATCGTTTAGGGTATTTTTTCTACAGCTAAACATGGTAATGAGTCACTTTTGACCCGCAAGACCACACAATGGTCAAAGTGGCATTATTATGCATTATCCAGTCACATAGTTTCTTTTTATAACATAATCAAGTAACTATATTAACTTCAGTTATGAAAATGCTGTATATGACCTTAAAAGAAATTTTGCTTCTTACTTTAACGCCTTCTAATTGGGCTTCTGTCTCTTTAAAAATACCTGCTCCTTCTGAAACTCCACCTTTAGGAAGTCATCACAACATGGCTCCTCTATTCTCTATTAACCCTCTAACAACATTTTCACCAGTGTTGCACAGAGAAGTAACTCCTATAATGAGCCCAGCAGTTCCACCAGGTGTTTGCTAATTGCTGCTGGCTAGTCTGAAGGAGCTGAATGTGGGAAGAATGAGGAGGGTTGCTCAGTGAGGCGGAAGCTGGGAAGCCTGAAAACTGCATCGCCATCGGAGTTAATTTTACGATGGCAGTGGAGGAAACGAACAAAGCGCTTCATCTTTGTGTCTCTCATCTTTGTCACCATCAAATTCCAAGAAATAATATTAATCACTGACGTTTCCTCATAGTATGGAGCTGACTCGATCCACCCACACTGCTGGCTTATGTTCCTGTAATAGTGATGCACTTTTCAAAATAAACTGCCAATATTTCTCCTCCTAAGTGTCTGTAATTGTTGACATAATTAGTTTTCAGCTGTCAAAACTGAAAAAATCAAACCTAAAGAAACTCACTGCTCCTAATGGTTTCAGAAAAAGTCTTTTGTCCCCTGGGTGGCATTTTTACATGAACTGCCACCGCGGTGGGTCACGATACAGACTAAACACAAAAAAACAGTTAGCATATTTATTGGTAACAAAGTCTGTAAACATTGCTCCGGCTGACTTGTGAATTTTGTTTGATTTGCCCCACAGTAAGATTTGGTCTTTTGCGGTGCTTGTGTGCAGATTTAATTTCTTGCATCTGGAAGTTTTGTATGTTTGAGTTGTTTTAAACAGATGCATATTTTACCAAAACCCCACAATAGAAACTGTAATCCTGTAATCCCACTCACCGAACATGATCACCCAAAGTTACAAGGAAAGTTTCCTCTGCAACATGGAGGCGCTGACTGAAGGAGTCAAACTGACCTAATGAATGACTCTGAAAAGATGTTTTTCCCTAGTATGTTAAACTCTGACTGGAAAAGTGTAAACGTCTCATGAACAACTTTAGAAAGATCTTCCTAAAGCACTGCATTAATGCAATGTATTAAAACGATCCCATCATCAGAATAGAAAAAAGATATTCCAACCTGTTAAATTACATCAAAGTTTGCTTTTCTACTTTTTGGACAGATATGAGAGGCACTTTTAATTTTAATACAACAGAAACTTCATAAGAAGAATTACATTTCCTCGAGATGCATGAGATCAATTAACTCTGTGCTTTAAATTACTAATCTATTCTCAGACCAATTTAAAAAAACAAACTTTAACAGTGTATGAAATCTATTTCTCTGGCTGCCTGGAATGCAATTATAATAATACACTTAGTTCTCTATTTCTTCCCCTACATGAAGATTTCCCCTATATAAACCCCGTCTCAAAAAGACTTAATAACCATTTCCACTTCAATCTGAAGAGCTCCTAAGCTCATTCGCAATCTTTTCCTCGGAACATTTTGCTCTAATTTGAGCTTAAATAAATTATAATGACTGTGGTAATCTTGCGGTGATTAGCCCTTTTTATGACTAAACAAACTGCTCAAGTTTGCTGAGCCTTAGCGTGGCTTTGATTTAACGCCCAAGCTCCACTTTGTTACGCAATAAAAGATTAAACAGTCAGAAAATTCTGCTTCAGGTATTATTGGCATGTTGCCAAACTTTGAAACTGCTCTCCACACTTCCCACTGCAAAAAAAACATCAACATGCTCAGACCGAATGGAAACACAGACTGCAACGCTCTGAACGCACACCTCCAAATTGTGCATGTAGGGTGGTTGGTGGGAGAAAGTTTCTTTTTTTTTTTTTTAGATTAAACTATCTGTTACTCTGGTAAATAGAAGCTATAATATCCTATTTAGAGATACTCATGTATTTAGGAGGTGGACATGTCCAAGCAGCAAGGATAAGAGTCCTAAGTGAGTTCACACCTGACATTAACGTGCATCCTCACATGTTAGAGTTTAACGTTTTCCTCCTGGAGTTACTGGGTTCTTGGTCTGTTGATCTATATCTTTCCTTATGAGACTTGATGAACAGGCAATGTTTACACCTTGTGTAAATTGGACCCTGGTCTTCAACGTTCGATGGGACCTCAGTATGTGTAAAAATAGTTTGTATTTCTCAAACTCTATCTCAGGTTCAAATTACTTCCTTAAAAAAGAAGAACAATATAAACGAAACCATAAATCCTGATCAAATCTGACATGAAAAAGGATACTAAAAAAATACAACCTGGCAACTTGGGTACGTAAAAAAATAGTCACTATATATTTTTCTGTATCAAAGCTGACAGAACAGAAACTTAGCACTTGCGGCAGAATGAAAGGAGCACAAAGAAAAAAACTCACTAATGTGCACTTTGGGTAGTAACTCTTTTAATGAAGTATTTCACACCTTTCTGTGCCTTCCTGCTGATTTTTTTGATCCGGCTAGTCTTAATTAAAAGCTCTACATCTGCCGCCATGCTGTGCCACCCACTTCAGTGCCACAGTTACAGATCGTTTTCACCACAGAGCCAACGAGCCGGGCTGTCTGGTTCCTGGAAGAAATGTGGTTTGGCTTGAGTTCTGTTTATAGACTTTCTGTTGGAAATTTATGCTCTTGTAACTTCTTTCCCCACTCCCCAATTTCACTCACTTTTAAAATGACTCCTTCTGATTATTTTTTTGTTTTTCTCTCTTTTTCTGCTACTTGTTTCAATTTGATATGTTTGTTCATTTCAAATTAAACATTAAAATTAATCATCTCAATTTTATTTTTTATTTTTTTGAAAAAGTTGGGACGGATTCCAGGCTGTCACATCGAGCCGTTGGGGAGTTATTTAGGCTCGTCTTCTCCCCCACCCAAAAATTGACTTTTGCTAATAGAAAAACTCACACTGGGATTCAAGATAAAGAATTGAATCATATATCTCAATTGCCCTCATGCAGAAATTACATTTTAGTGAACATGGATCTATAATTTTTGGAGAACGTATTAATTGAATAGAAAGAGTGCAATCAATTTTAAAGCCTGTTTGATCTTTTAGCAAATCCTCATTAGCTTCTAGCTCTTGTGGCTGAATGTCTTCAAAGCTCAGAGGACGGTTTCAATTTTCCACACGCTGCTGAAAGATAAAGGAAAGGAAACGGGCTCCAATACGAGTTCCAGAAGTTCCTCTAGCCAGTATATGGATGCATGCATGAGACTGATCCAAGGATGCAGTTCCCTGGAGACACGGGTCAGGAAACAGTGAGAGACGCTGATGTTTATATTAATTCGTCCTCTGCTTTGTGAGACATGTGCACTCTCTCTCTGCTGCTCATGAATAATATATACCCGGGGAGTTTAATGTGACCCTGTCTGCTATTACATCAGATGATGGATTTGTTTAAAAGCCACTTGACCTCAGCATCACCACTGTGCCTTGCCATTGACCTCTGAGGGTTCTCAAGTCACATTCAGGCACTGATGCTGCAGAGAAATGACTGATCGGGATCAGGCGTTCATCAGGATCTTAGATGTTTATGCAAATTTTGTATCATACGTGTTCAAGCCTCGATTTCTTTGTTTTGATTCACTTGATTGAACTCTGTCATGAATTATTTCACATCTTTTCTATTAATTTGCTTTCCTACCTGGTGTGGAGTTTACGTAAAGTACCAATATCCTTCAGCTGTCATGTAATTCCATGTGTAGTTTTGTTCATTTTTTCACACACCTTTCAGAAAACAGTGCAGCCCACCTGGGGAACACCCATCACAACCCTGCAGACAGCCTCCTCCGTGAAAAACAACGTTACAATTTAGTGAAGAATTGTGCAAATGTACAGAGACCTTTCCCTTGTCAGATAAACGCTCATCAAAGTCTCCATGTCTGCTGCAGATTCAAAACCTCAATAGTGGACTAGTTGAAGAGAAATATCAGCATTGCTGTCTGAGCGTATTTCTGTATAAAACACAGCAACAAACTTCTGACCAATCATGCAGCATTTTGCACAGAGCTTTGTTTAAATAGTTTGACCAGAGCCTGGTGTCGAGTTCAGCAGCCGAACTTTAAAAATTATGTAGCTCAACATGTTATTAAAGCTAAAGTTTAATCAGTAATACTTTTATGACAAATTTATGTCAGATCATGATTTCTTGGTTAATGTCAAGTTGTCATAACAAAGACATTTTGAATAATGTTAACTTTGTATTGAAAGTGTTATAATTTACCGAATGACACTTTATGACAACAGTCATAAATATTCATGAAGATTTACTCATGTTTATGTCAGATGTTTTGTCATGTTCATGACGGTGTCATGACAGTCTTATTCACAACTCTTCAACTAAAGTGTTACCCTGAATTTAGAACAACTTCTTGTTAAGGTAGAACTGGCACATTAGTTGTGTTTCCATCACAACTGTACACAAAGCTTTGTCAATATTCTGCTAATGTAAAAAATCAAAAACATTGAAGTAAGAAACACAATTAAAATCGTACAGGAATACATTTGTTCACTCAATAAGTCAAAAATAATAATAATAAAAACAACACACCGTGTCATGATTGTCCAACTACTTCCTGTCATCTTCTTTGTGGTTTGCAGCAGCAGCATCATCCGCTCTCTGACCTCAGGTCTCCTGGGATGTGAAAAAATGTTTCTGTTGCAGTTTTTTGATGCGGTTAAGAAAACCATCTCATCATATCTCCTTGAGGTTTTATCCCCCAAATTTTTATTAATTTTACATTCATATGTTTCAATTTAGCATATTTATTTATAAAATGTTAAATTGCGCAATTGTATGGTGGATGGAAATGGAGCTGCTGGTGACAGCAGCTGTAGAGGTGAGAAGGCTCAACATCAAACTCCCCTAACTACAGAAACTGGCTTGTATTCTGCTCCGTTTAAAAGCCACAGGTTGTTTCTCTTGATCACAGTTTATTAATAATCTTTGTGATCAGGCATATGTTATTCCACACTGCAAATGAATGCAAACCTACTTTAAGATGCGTGCTGCTCAGAACAGCAGAACAAATGACACAGCAGCAGCATACACAGCAGCAGCATACATAAAAGATGCCACTGATTTATCACTGCCATTAAGGCACATTAGCCTGACAGGAACAGTGAATGGGCTGAAAGCGAAGGAGCAAGAAAGACGCCGAAAAGAACGTTATTGGAACAGAGATGTAATGTATCATTAATCTCTTCCGGCTCTCTGTCTCTCACATCTCGGCTTCCTTTCTGACACTCTTTAATCTTGGAAGGCTAAATTAAAAGCAATGAATACCCCACCAAGGTATGTGCCACCCAGAATCCTCACCACACGCTCTTCCTGTGGAGAAAGCGTTTGGAAGCTGGCATTTTGGTGCCATGTGCTCTGCAGACTCTGTTATTTGTTGAGGAAAAACAACCCAAACAGTAGCGAGCATCTATTCTCGTAGAAATGTTCAAGAACAGGTGAACGTTTCTACTACAATCAATCATTTAAACTACAACACACTAATTTTAGTTTAAATGACTGATACTGCAGCCCTTCCTTTTTAACATCACTGACTTGATCAAATATGAATAAAGTTTATTTAAAAATTTTTCAGATCAGAAGTCATCTTAAAATATATTTGAAAAATGTATGAAATGTTTTTTTATTCACATTTGTTCTTAAGTGTAATAAAAATCCAACTCTAAGGTTAGATTATGATTTCTGTCTCTGCTATGTATTATCAATATGTGAATAGTAATTGAGGCAATAACCAAATATTTGACACGTCTAAATGATTTTATGCATGTATTTATACCTCAGCTTCCATAAATTGCATTGGGATTTTATGTGATAAGGTAAACCAACTCAAATTAGTGCTTAATAGTGAAATGAAAATGATAAGTAGCATCATAAAAAAAACAAAAACAAAAAGAAACAACAAAAAAAACACACACATGAACTGCAAAACATGTATGATGGAATTATAAGTTATTGCCTGTTGTTGTGTGTCTTTATTTCAAGTTTACACACACAAAAACTCACACACAATTTTCACACAAAAACATTTATTTTAAATACATTTTGAAGTCATATACTTTTTCATGCATTTCTTCCAATTCATAAATTACATCAAATAAAGCAGTTATAAAATGAGCCGTAAGTAAAGATAGAAAATAAAACTTGAAGGAATTATTATTTTTTTTTTACTTGTTTTTTCCAAGCTAATGTAATTAATCAACTAATTATATGAACACAAAACCATTTTTGTGAATAGGAGGAAAAATGCTGAGTTTTTTTGAAGGACAAATTTTCAAAATGAACTTTTTACATATTTTTCTGATAACAGATTTTTTTGTGCGCCTAAATTAAAGTGTTAATTGGTTTGTTTTAGGCTCAGAACACAATTGTGATGATGAACGTAATTAATTTTAGGATCAAAATGCATATAATCCATGACACAATTGAAGAGTAACAAAGCCCATTTTAGAGCCCTAATTTATAATCCTATACATTAATTACCTAATGGATTTAATGGAGGCTAATTCCTCAAAAGGAACCGTGTGAAATATCCAAACGGGTAAAACCAACAGAAGCTCTCCTCTTATCTAAACTTTTATCTCCGTCTGCCAGCTTCAAGATAAGGTTTTTGTCATTGCGGGTCTTGACACGACCAGGAGTGAGAGGAGCTGCTTGCACACCCAGCATTTCTTCATCGAGTTCAGACTGTGTGAAGTCGCTTTACCTTCTTGCTAGTCCTGACCCTTTCAGCTCATCGGAGATGTGAGGTGAGATGAATTTTAGGTTGTTTTAATCGTCCAAATATTTTTGTAAATACAGAAAATGACGAACGGACAAACAGTTCGATGAGCAGGATGCGCTCGGCAAATCCTGACTCTTTTGTCAGGAATATTTCACCATCAGATGTGTCCAGTCTCCATGGTGACCAAAGGGTCCACTGGCCCATGAATTAGGATTCCCTAGAATGTGAAACAATTGAAGGGAATAAAATACAAGGCATTTTGATGTATTTTTCTTTTGTTTAATATCTGCATCCATGCAGCCCTGGTGAAGGTCAAACAGTCGTTTTGTTGCTAACGACAGTCATAGTTATTATTCTGCAAGTTCACTTTGTCTCAAAATTTATTTACTATTGTGAAATAGTGAAATAGTCATAAAAGTGGACTAGTTATAACATTAAAAAAATTGTTTGCACTATGCAGAAGTGCTGGAAAAACTTGAGGTTTTTGCAAAATCATTATGCATGTCACTCAACACGAGAACTTTTTAAACCTCTTTAAAAAACTTTTTTAATATTTCCAACCGTGACTTGGACCAGTGCTCCTATGATTACCAGCTTTGGATATTTTCAGGCTCTGCAATCAATTCCAGTTAACAACGACATAATCTGTGGGAGTAACTAAAGAACAGACTGGAAGGAAAACTTTCAAACTAAACTAAACTCACAAACGGAAAATAAAACCAAACCCCAACACTGTGGTTAGTAGCACAGTTTAACAGAGAGGGTTAGTTATTCATTGGCTCCATTACTACAACAGTCCTGGAATAACTCAAATTGTACTGTTTTTTTATTTAATTTTTTTTACATACATTGCTAGATCAAGTGGTGTATTTTCCTTTAAAAATTCAGTGACTGAATTCTACAGACTGGTTTATTGTCTTTCAGTACAAGCAGGAGGAAGATGTTGAATCAAGAAGGAGAGAAGCAGAACCACTAAGATTAAAACAAACGCAAATGGGTCACATTATAAGCCTCTCAAGAGATGAGTCAGTTCAATGGATTATAAAGTAAAATGAGAAAAGCTAATCTGAACTGCAGTCGGGAAAACTTTATTGCAGTCATTTTAACTGAAAACGGTGACAAGTTGTTTCTGCATGAAATAGATTTATAGGTTAAATTAAAACTATATAATAAAAATGAATCTATTTTACATAGGTAACACTTGTCATTCCTGATTTATTAAACTATTTGCATCTTCAGAAATGTGTGCTGAGGCACCAGCAGTTTGCAGTGGGCGACGATCGAGAAATATACTATTTCACATAACAGAAAAGCAATTTCCGTGACATGTAGGAGGCAGCGGCGTTTTCAAGCTATGCAAGTATGAGTGAGATGATTGTGCAATTGCGGCTATAACACAATGAGAGCTATTTCTGAAGCTTTTCAGCTGATCTCCATGCGTGTTTTTATGGTCTCTGATGCCTGGCTGGGCTCTGTTTGCTGCAGGAGGAAGCAGGAAAAGAATGAAAATGAAAATGTGCTGGTACCCCGGGAGGACGACGAATTCGATTTGTTCTCCTGAGTCCTTCAGGACAGTAAAATCTACTGGATCATTGGATCTTTTGCCTTTAAAGCTTGTATACATTTTGGGGAAAAAAACAAACAATTGTGTTTCTTTTATGAGGGACGTTTACGATTTTAGGAACTTCCGGATATTAAAATTTTCTATCCATAAACTCAACATAAAGCCAGAATATAACTAAGCAATATATTTTAAAACAAAGCAGTTTGCAGTCACTTATTCTTAAAATTACTTGATCTTCACATTTTTCACTGTGGATCAGTGGAATGATAGACAAATTCAATAACTCTGGTCAAAAGCCAAAAATGATCTGTGGTTTTCAACTGTTTTAGCATCATGTTGATGAGCTGAATCCAAAAATCAGACTAATTTTACTCAATTGGGTCAACTTTCTGGATTATGGAACAACATGAGCATCAAAATGCAGGACTTGTTCTCATATCTGGATCAGTTTGCTGAGAATCTGATGAGCAGGAGGAGAAATTCCATCAGGAGAGAAAAGAGATGGAAAATTTTATACAACGAAGAATTCACATGTACTTACCCTTGTTAGTGTTTATCATTCAAGCTACAGAAATACAAGTTTGTAACATTTAATTCATACACCCTGTTAGAAAACTATTTTATTCTCCTAAAACCTTTTTTGGATGAGAAATATTAACAGAAATCATCTGATAATGTTAAAAAATGTCATCAATTCAGTCAGGAGATCAGATTTCTCTAAATCAAATTAGAATAAAATCCTGACCAGATTGAGTAAAATGGATGTAATTTTGTAATTCAGCTGTGCAAAATAGTCCTGATTCTGTTGAAAAAACACAGACGACTTCCAAAGAACATGTTTTGTAACTCAGTACAATCGTAGAGAAAGATGAAGTGAAAAATTTTCTGCTCTTGCACCTACAGAAACCACAACCTGCACACTTATTGACACCCTGTTAAAGATGTGCAAGAAATCTCATATAATATATAATCTCACGCTGAGACATTTAGAGACATCTCACCTTCCAGTACATTACCTTACTGTTAGTAATAATGCTGTTAAGACATATGTAAGCCTTTTTTAATTGATGGTTACCATAGATGGCAAGGAAAGCACAGAGCCTTTATGATATTTCACAGGTTGTGGCATAAAAAAAACCGGAGGATACTGGTCCATTTCTATTCTCGTAATGCTCTTTGTATGATCCAGGAACCCTGGTGCTCTGTGACGTTCTTCTCTTCAGATCAACCCCGCAGCTTTTCAGCAGGGTTTATATCAGGCAAACCGAAGTGTTTGTTGCAGAAAACATTAATGAGGCAGTATTGTGTAAAACTGTCTTTTTTTTTTTTTTTTTAGCTTTTATATTGCTATTCCCGCCCCCAAAACATACTTGGAGTGTTTCTTTGATTCTTTCTTGCATGATTGAGAAATTGTTTAATCTCCCCGAGCAACCATTCAGCTGTGCAAAACACCTGGGCGGACTCCCTCCGCTTTCGAGGTCGAAGCTCCTCCTCAGAGCTACAGTTTCAAAGTTTTGAAACTCTGGGGAGTTACGTGTCAGTAAAACTCTGGAAGAAACATTAAAGGTTTAACAGAGGAGCCATGTTTGTGACGACTTCCTGAAGTCAGTAAGAGTAGGAGTTTCTTAAAGAGGCAGAGGCCAAATTTCAAGGTGTTAAACTACGCAGTGAAATTTATTTTAAGTCATATTTGATATAAAAATCATTTTTATAACAACTGAACTCAACGTAGTTACTTGACTGTGCTATAAAATGGCACTGTGTGCCTGGAAAACACATAATGATGTCCCTTTAATGTTCTGTGTGGTATGAAATCTTCCTCAAAAAGTGACCCAGACGGAGCCGTTGCAAGGCTATGGAAAGATAAAGCCTATAATTCACACTTGAAATAGAGATTGTAAATATGCTTTGAAACATACGGTTAGAAGATCAACGCTACTTTGTCCAAATGTTATCACAAAAATGTTTCAGTGTCTGCAGACATGAAAACCGTTACAAATGTTCTGCTAAGATGACACTCACAGGCCTCCATTAAATAAGAACATGCAGCCAGCTGGCAGTTTATTTAAATAATGCTGTCCTCCCGCAGGATGAACCCATTCAGTAATACTGGATCGGTGTGTCTTTTTAGTGATACTGTACAAACACACACACACACTCATACTGTATAGAAGCAGAAAAACCATCTGTTAGAGTTTCTAACACCTGTGCTGGTGCAAAACTGAACTGAAAGCATCAAAGTTTCCTAATCAGCCTAATTTTGACGGCACCTTCAGAAAAACCAGAAGCAAGTTGGAACCCTCCCTTCACATCTGGTTGGCAGTTAATGAGTTTCTGCTCAATTATTCTTTTGAGTAATTCATTATGTTATGTAACCCCCATCACACAGGATTATGATTTGGGGATACAGAAACAGCCCTATAGTCAGTTTTTATTATTAGATATTTATTTTGTGGGCTTGACCTGATCTGAATGAGCAGATTATTGTAATCTTCTGATTTTAATTCCTTGCTTGTGCACTTAACATGTCATGCTGTTATGAGCTGATGAAATTCCAGTATATTTAATACAGAGTATGGATACCTGTGAATTGTCTGGTGAGTCGTTGTCCTGTTGATGGCTGGAGCTGCCAGCCTGAGGATTAGCGAACAAACAGAATTATGAAGGATACATGCTTTTTCCCAGCTTAGGACTGACCTGCTTTAACACATAACAATGATTTCTTCTCATCCGAATAAAGCCCCAACTGACCCATATTGTTATTTTACTTGTGTTGCATTCTAAATATCTGGAAGAAAACCATGAGAAATAATTAGATTTCTATGGATTCCTACATTATTTTTCATTCCTGTTAAATCTGCCTGAAGATGTTTTTCTCTCGCAGACTGCACACATTGATCCGACCACAGGTTTCGCAGCTCTTCAAAACTTCTTAGGCACACAAATTAAATTCTCACATGATGAATGGGGATTTTTAGCTTGCAGTAATCTCTGTGTTTCTAACAGACTGCAGTGGAAAATCTCTGCAGTTTCACCTCCTATCACGCCTGGCCGTTAAGCTTAACAGATTGCATGATAAAAGAATTCTGGACACTTACTTGTTGATAGTAATGGTGCATTTGAATCCTTTATTGCTCTACAATAACTAAGAAGAAAATTAATCTAGATTAAAGAAATTTGTATTTTCAAATGTAGCTTTTGATGATGTATCAGGAGGGACCAAAAGGTGCAAAATCATGTAGAAGTCCAAAGGCCAAATACCAAAGACATTTTTTTTTATTCTCGAGATACAAGAACAGCCAAGTTATCTCATTAAAAATAAGTTAAGAAAAACAGCTTTTCTTTCAAATAAGGTGTGATTCATCATGAAGTGAAGTCGCTTGTAAGAAAACACAAGCGACTTACAATATCATTGATATTATGACCTGTTATTGGTCCATCAGAAAATGTTTTTCTCATTGATCCAAACTTGACAAAATACACAGTGGTTTTAATGTGCTCTGTTCCAAACTTTCCACTGAAAGATGTTGAATTTACTGCTGTCCAGTGCAATAGGACAGGAGGCTAATCTTCAAATTCAGAGATTTACTTTCTGGCAAAAATGTAAAGGCTCGCCAGTCCTCCAGGGACATTGTTCTGCATTTTTTAGATGTGACACTGGTCAACACATCTGAATCAAATAAATTAATTAGCTCCTCAGTACGTAGAAAAGTTCTCCAGAATCCTGCTAATGACCTGATTCTCTCTCAGGTATTCTGAAGCAGAGGCACATCTCGAAGTTGCAGGTTATCAGACCTGGGGGCCTGGAGATGAAGACTCTTCTTCTTCAATTCCCTGCCTGCCTTTCTGTCTGGTCTCTCCTATCAGCTGAACCTTCTTCCAAATCAGCCGCCTGTCACTTAACAGTAATCAAGCTCCCCAGTCTTTAATCTCCTCATTTCCTTTCCCACTTTGCTGGATTCTCCCAGATTATCAGTGTAGTAGGTTGTGGTAAATGCTAACTACCACCTACCTCATTGCATCATGGGTCTCTGCCTCCTGTCTCTCTATAACATAGGTGGGCTATCCTGGTTCTCGAGGGCCAGTGTTCTACAACTCTTAGATGTCTCTGTGGTCCAACACACTTGAATCCAACAGCTGAATCACCTCCTAAGTGCAGTCAAGTTCCCTGGAGTCCTGCTAATGACCTCATTATTTGACTCAGTAGAGATACATCTAAAAGTTGCAGGAGACCCTGCAACCCTGTCTCTCAACCCTGGTCCACAGAGACCATTGCCCTGCATATGTTACACGTCTCTTTGCTGCAGCACACCTGATTTGGATGATAGCATTAGCTCCTGCATGTCATCAACTGCTGCGGAAGCCTGGTACAAACCTATTTATTTAGGCCAGGTGTGAGGAAGAAGAGAAACTCCTGAACATGTAGGGCAGTGGTCCCTGAGGCCGGGGTTGACAGACTCCGGCAGAGAGGAAGGTGTCAAACTCCACGCCTCGTCCTGTGACTTTTAGATCGTCCTCTGCTGCAACACACCTGAACCAGATATTCAGGTCATTAGCATCAGACTGAGTAACTAAAAGGAATGTGTCCAATTAAAGGAATTTGTATAGGCCACCCTGACCTTGAGAATAAGAACCTGTACATGTAGGACAGACATATAAAGATCAAAGCCCACATCTGACCCGCAAGACCATTATGTCTATTATTGATAGGCCACCACACTGTTAAAACATGCCTCTTTGGATAAAACATTTTGGTGCTTGCATGAGGTGTTTTTTGGTCATAATTTAAATGGGTTTATTTATTTTGCAAAACTGCAATGGAAATTTTTGTTTTCGCCTCACAAGTCACATGACCAACTTACCAGAAGTTACACTTTCACAAACCGTGAAGAAGAAGACAGGAAGCAGTTGGATGTTTTTAATAACTTACCACATGAACAAATTGTGTTTCCAATCGGAATACCACAAGTGTGAAATTGTATTTTTAAGACAATAACGGAACAAAGACAACGGTTTATACACTTCTGTAATGGAAACCCATCTAATGTCACAAGCCACAGCCTCAATAGACTTACTTGCAGGTACAATTATGGACAGATATTTGTAACCAGATATTCATATTCAAGAAAGTTGAACCTTTTTTGAGATATCCATTCTTATTATCATGTATTTTTCACTTCCACTGCAGCAATAAATGCACCAACATAATCCAGTAAGTGTTAATTTTGATAATAGTAGCAAAATAATTGTTAGTATTAGTGTTAGTAGAAGCATGGATGATTTCACAACACCTATGAAATTGGACATTAGTTGAAACTCTGTTAAAAAAGCCTGATCATTATAGGATGTATATTCTGAGCAAGAGTTTTTTTTATTATGTTTATTTTGTGGCTCATCTCTAATTCAACAGGAGAAAATTGACATCTATTCAAATCACATAAAACTAACATTTACAACTTTTAGAGGCAACGTCTAATGTCTTGGATTTGTAAGCAATCTATTGCCATTTTTATTTCCTCCAGAGTTTTTGGAGGCAGTGAGTGTGGTCACTGAGTGTAGGGAGGTTATTTGATTTTTGTTTGCTGGTAGGAAAACAATGGAGCAATTTGAACATAGCCTCTGGTCCAAGCCTGGGTTCAGGGTGGTGAATTTAAAGCCTCGCAAAGTTTTGCTCCAGTCACTCTTGAGAAAGTGAGTACATTTATTAATGATGCTGGTAAATCAGACTAACTTGAAAAACAGAAGGGGTGAAGTTTAACGAGAAGTTAATTAAGCTTAAAGACGAACCAGATGAGAAAACCTTGGAAATAATATAAATAATATATAAAACAGAATGATCAAAACTACAGATTAGTTGCCATTTCCTACCTTTCACATAAAGGGACAGTATTATGTAAAAATGACTTTTGAGCTTTACATCATGTTATAAAGTTATTCTCTTACCCAAAACTGTGTTGATTCTTTCATGCGTATTTAAGAAAACTTTTCATCTCTGTAGCAACCACTCAATTGCGCAAAACATTTGGGTTTTGCGCAATTGTGTGAAGTTTCCACCTCACACAACAGTCTTCCCTTGTGACTTCCCCTCTCAGCTCCTCCAGACTAGCCAGCAGCAATTAGCAAACACCTGGTGGAACTGAGCATCTGCTGAGCTCATTATAGGAGCTCAATGTAAGGCTGATAAAAACATTGTTAAAGTAGAGGAACCAAGTTGTGATGACTTCCTGAAGGTGGAGTTTCGAGAAGAGCAGGAGTTTTTAAAGAGACAGAAACCCAATTTCAAAGCAGTAAATTACAAAGTCAAATTTCTTTAAAGTCGCATTTGATAATTTATAATTTATGATATATTCATAATTATATCATAATTCTAACAACTGAAGATAACATAGTTACTTGAATGTGCTGTAAAATGTTACTATGTACCTGAAAAAAACCTAATACTGCTCTTTTAAGAAAATGTAGTTTTCTGTGGTCTATTTATTTTCAGTGTTTAAATGTTCTGTGATATTTGCATGTCAACTTCATACACAGTGAGAAAATAAGACGATTCACTGAAGACCAACCACAGCTGGAAATCTTCAGCCATTTCATTGTTCGATATGAGTCATTCAGAAGGCTACAGTGGGATTTTATACTGCACATCCCAAACAATCATAAACATCTGATCCTAATTACAAGTAAATAATAAGTCCAAGCTCTCTCACCTTATCACTAACTAAAACCAGCAGTCTGCCATTCCTCTTCTACATTCTTTTACAGCATATTCATATTTGCACCTTTCAGTCTCTTCTCTCCTTTGTAGCCCACACCATCGCAGCTCCCACAACTCAGAAAATGTAATGGGGACAAGATTTTGTGGCAATTACTTTCCACACATCACATGGTTGAGCTGGAAGTCTGAGGGGGAGCAAATCAGAAAAAGCTTAAAATCTGACCAAATGTTTTTCTGTTTTTTTTTTTTTTTAAAAGCTCATTGGCACCGTTGACAAAATGTTTAGGGATGATATCACAAGTAAATACTTTTATCTTCAAAGGATGAATCTGCGAATGTATGTCGAATACAAAGGGTAATAATTCTTGGTAAAAGTCCAGCTACACAGAAGCCCACATACCAGGAATTCTTTAATCCTATGACACGGATGAGAGGATTTTTGTAACAAATGTTCCCAAAATAACAACCCCGTGTCAATAAATGGTTCTGGGACCTACGACTGTTTGCTGCATAGTCATCAAATTCAAAAAGTCTTGTTGAAGTAACTTCTGCCTACGTTCTCTCAGCACACGTCTTCCTGCTTAAAGCATTAGTGTCGCACCTGCTGCAGACAAATTCAGCTATCTGCCGGTGTATATTCTGACCCTGCATAGTGAGGAGCAGTGGAAGGATAATTATCCTTTAGAGCATACGAAGGCTTTAGAGAACAGGTTGGGCTGTTTTTTCAGACAGGTAATTGCAACCCCACTTTTACTTTCAAGGTTCACTCTGGGTCGTCTGCTCCGGCGAACAGCTGATAAGAGACTCAAATACCATCTCGGTGGATGTGCGGTAATTGAGCCGCTAACAGACATCCAGCCCAGTGACTGTTACTTTCATGACAGACCAACTCCATATCTGCATTCCATCTAGATGGGAGGTCACGTCATGACACTCAAATGCAGACAACTTAAATCTATGAGGCTTGTTTTGAACATCGGCAGACTGCTATCACACTCCATCAGTTTCTTCTTCACTGTGCTGCCCGACGAGAGGAATAGATGTAATAAAACTGAGCTCTGCAGATGGCTGACGTGAAGAGAAAATGTCAGGATGCCTGCTTACAATTTGCCAACATGTAGCCCAACGCCACGAGGGAACGCTGAACTAATGGTCGTTTTTTTTGTAGCTTTCTGTTCCAGTCTCATCATTGTCAATTGGCTATTATGGTTAAACATTTGCAGGCTATTGCCAATAAAGAAGGACCTTCTCCAACGCCCATTGAATGCTCAAGGAGGCAATAAACAAAAGACATCAGGATGGGAATGATGAAAAAGACGAGAATGCAGGAAGAAATTAGGTGATTTGTGGTCACTACTGTGAGGGACTATATTGAAATACCAGAGGCACAGAAGAAAATGATTTTGTAAAAATTTGCAATTTCTAGTCCTGTTAAATCTGAATCCATTCAATGGAATAGAATAGAATATACTTTATTTATCCCTAATAAAGCATATTGGGGATCATTTGCTTATTTGTTGAAAGCGACTCCATCTTGGGTAATAAACACAAAGTTTGTAAAATATATATACCTAAAAGTGATAAGTCAAAAATGACTAGATATAAACAAATAAATAAATAACAAGCAATCACATGCAATATCCATCCATCCATCCATCCATCCATTTTCCGTCACCCTTCTCCCTAACGGGGTTGGGAGTTGCTGGTGCCTCTCCAGCTGCGTTCCGGGCGAGAGGCGGGGTCACCCTGGACAGGTCACCAGTCTGTCACAGGGCAACACAAAGACAAACAGGACAAACAACCCACATGCAATATATTAATCAATAAATAATCTATAAATGAGCGCAACATTTTTTTAAAATCAATTAGCACAGAATGTAAAGCCTGAGGGCAACAGGCAAAAATGACCTTCTGTGGTTCATTTTGGTAAAATGAGTCTCTGGCTGAAGGTGCTGCTGTATCCGGTCAGCTGGTCATGAAGTGGATGAGACTCGTTGTCCAAGTTGGCCTGCACCTTGGATGGGATCCTTCTCTGGCAGAGAGTATTTTAAAGTACATTTAATTTCTACCTCTTTGCCACTCCTCTTTGTGAATATACCACACCACATTATACCAAAGATTTATCGTCACTGATGTGGATTTATTGTCGCTCTTGTGGTTTTGAAAATCGGCCAATGATTTTAAAATCTTGCTGTGTGAACCAGACATAAACTAACTTAACACTGTGCAATTAGGTTTCAAAATTTTATGTGCAAAACAATTTTTTGTTTAAATACAAACTGATGCAATTTCATGAAGCACAGAACCTGGAATTGTTTGAAATAAATCTACTTGTTCACAGTCTTTCCCTTTTGCTAGTCACATAATTTAAACAGAATCTTTAGACCGTTTGAGTAGAAAAATGGTTTCTGAATCAAACAGTGATCCCTGCCTGCCTGAGCTCCTGCAGAAACAAGATGGTTGTGGTGAGGTTAACTTTCGACTGGATTTTGCTGAGTGTTTTGAAAACTCTGTGTGCTGCTGCCCGTCTTGGAAGAGAGTTTTTAATCTCCATGGGATTTTCCTGGTAAAATAAAGGTTCGCAGTCATAAAATAATGTGAAAGAATTATTGATTCCCAAGAGGAGACAGTGTGATTAAGTTGACAAAGTGGTTTCCCCTCCACTGCCTTGAGAGAAGAGAACATTTTGAGACTGCTGCCAATCTGAGCAGAGCTCCATCCATCCATCAACTGCTGGTAGCTTATCTATGCTGGAGACATCATGAAGCTGTCAATACATGCAAAAACCTTTCAACCAAATATTTAGTTCATTTCAGTAATTCATTTCCTCAATTCCATTTTGATACACATAACTTAATTTATGAATTAATGTCTATAGATCTCTTAAAGAAATCTTTGTTTGTTGATGCATGTAAAATTATACATATGTCAACATCAAAAGATATTTATCCATACATAAAGGTTTTTATGTATATATGCATATACATGAAGACATGATTAATTTAAGCAAACTGGCACTCCAAAACGGGCATCATTTGACTGTTTGCGTAATGTTTAAAGACAGCCTGCCTATAGATGAGTGCAGACTGCAGCTGCTGCTCTTCTGTTCCGTTGCACAGTCAGTGTACAGAAGGTCATCGTAGCAGCAGTAATGCTGATCCATGGGGAGAGATGTGGAGACGTGTGTACGGATGTGAGAAATTGCTGACTCGCGGCCTCTTTAAAACAGATGGTCGAAGCTATGAGGCACTGCTTTGGTTGAACCCGTATCCACAGTGGTCATACAGCACCGTGGCTCTGACAGCAGGGTGAGCAAAGCAGACACAGCACAACAACACCACACTCTGTATCGTAGGTAAAAAAAATTGTCTTTTTATTTCTAAAACAATGGTTTTGGATAATATGCACGAAATAAAATGCAGACATTTGTGAAAACTAAATGCCAGCAGACGTTTGAAAATGCAAAAAGGAATTAGTAACAGACCTTTCTCTGCATACTCTATCGTATTGCATAAAAAAAATGCTGCTTCAGAGCTTGTTATGCAGAGCAGGACGCAACAAGCATACTGAAAAGCTCAAGAAGGATGGGGTTCAAAGACATAAATTCCTTGGGTAAACACAACTAAATCATAAAGCTGTGGTGGGAAATTTCTGCGAAGTAAATGAAGATGTGATTAACTCACAAAACCTGGTTGCTGCTGCTGCGTGATTACCGGCGAGCTATGAATCACCCGCTGTACCTTTCTGCACCTCCGTCTCATTCACCAGAACTGAGAGGAAAATTTTGTAATTAACTACAGGTTAATTACACCAGTTTATGCCAACGGAGGGTAAGCATCATATGGAGGAGCATTTTTTTATTTATTTTTTTTACTATGAAACCCTTTAATGGTTAATTTTGAGGTCTGTTGGGCTTTAGATTCATTTTCACTGACTTTGTTTGTCTACTCTGCTTTTAAAATGACATAGTGCTCATATCACAGGGAGCAGAATTAGCTTCTACACATAATGCATAATGTTTACTAAAAAACATAGGTTTAAGAGGAGCTGTCTGTCCTTGTTCTGTTCGCACACATCGGTGCTGAACCTAAATCCTCTGCCTATTGTATTTAATATCCAAGCTTTAACAGCCAAGTATTCATAAATAATAATTGAGTCTGAAAACTATTTGATGATTTTCAGAGTCTGCCCTGACTTGGTACTTTTTACCTAAATTACTAATTTCCATAAGCGTTTATTAATAGCTATTCACAGCCACACCAAAGCCGTTGTTTCACAACAGTGGCTACATAAATCACACAGACCTTGCTGTGTGACTGCGTCACTTCTGACACAAGAGAGTTTTTCCTCTTTCTGGTTTCACTGTTGTCTCACTGCTATCAATCTCTGCCAATGCTGTTGCACTTCATCACTGAAGTAAAACATTTATTTGGAATTTTGTTGTGTAATATAAACAAGTCCAACACAATAGTTTTAAAGCCCAATGTGTCACTCTGTGATATATCAAGTTATACTGCCAATGTGAAAAACTGCTGGGTGGAAAACTCTCAGAAGGTCCCAAACACTGTGGGAAAGGTGCTGTTCATTTAATTATACGGTGGAGAGCCAATAAAATTGTTTGTTATTGTTGAATACTGCTGGGAGACAAAGGGCCTTGTGTTTACACTTTGAGTTTTGAATTTATTCTAATGAAAAACTATGCAATCTTCCCTTTGAGCATGTTTGAACTGACTTCCTAGCTCTTAATGCATACATTTTTCTCCACACACCGACAGACGATGAGCTACTTAAGTTTAGATTTTAACCACTTCATCATCTGTAAAACGAGGAAAATTGTTGTTTGGTGCAACTGATAAAAATTAGACATATCTTTCCCTCTAATAGGTTGTTGTAAATGCAGGCAGGACCTGCTGGGTAAATGGAGTCGCACTTAAAAGTTAACATTTTTCACTCGCTGAACTAACGGCGCATGAATGCAACTTGTAAGTTGAATCCCAACCTGACTGTGAGACGATCAATCAGGATGTGTTACAGTGCCCCCCCTTTAAACCTGAAAACACAAGACTGAAAGCTGGGTGCACATCCAACAGAATATCATTTTCCCATGACCTTGTATTGGCAAAATTTCTCTGCTGTTACTACCAATATTACTACTGATCACAATATTGATTTTGATAATTACATTATTGCTGTTGGTCACACTGGAAGTGAATGAACACAAACCTGTCATAAACATGTCAACAAAACTGTCAGAACCACAATCAGTTTGCTCACAATAATCCTGATCTTTTCAACTCATTGCCTGCCGAGTGTGTAATTGCATCCTTAACATATTAACCCTGTAGGTCCTAAGCTTGTGATCCAGCCAAATTTTCAGTACAATAATTCTGAAAATATCCATCGGTTTCTGAAAGGGGAGGCGTTGCGCTTTCCAGCCAATATCGGACTATTACGGTAATATCATCCCCGTCGTAGCAGGAAGTGAAATGAATCTGACGGCCACTCTTTGAATAGACGGTAAATTGCGAAAATAACTTGCTAGATATTGAAAGTTCCAGTTATTGTGGATAAATGGACAAATACATTTATTCACAGGACATTTAAAGAAGTGAGTACAGTTAAAATAAGCAAAAATAAACAGGCAGATATTTTAAATGTAGAACATAAAGGGTTAATTAAAGCTGATATCGATATTAATATCTAGCCAATCTAGATTTGGCTAGATCCCAAATAGCCAAATCTTATTAAAGCATCAGAGAGTAGGTTCTAAATGCCACATTCAAAAACAACCAAATACATTTTGAGGTTTTATTAAATTGAAAAATGAACCATTATGAAATTGACTGAGTGCACAACTCTGAGTAATTCTAGCTAGAGAATATTTTTTTTAATTAATTTCTGCCACAAATAACAACAAACAAGAAGGAGATTTATCAAAGAAAACAATTATTGTGTGTCAAACACATTACAAACTATTGAGAGGGGAATGTTGATGAAAAACTGGCAGGAATTTCTGAAATTGGTGTTCTTTGACATGAAGTTAGTAAAAAAAATAGAAAGGTCTAGGTGACATCATGAGAGGAGAATAGAAGGCCAAGCAATTAAATTTATGGGATTATTGGGAAATGCGAACGAAGTGATGAAGTTCTGTTGAAATTCCACAGCGATGCTAAAACGTCCCACAAAGCAGGAAGCACAACTAGACAGAGGAGAGTGAAACCCTGAGAAAGTCAAATAGTTCCCAAACCAATTACAGATTCTGACATTGATAGTGAGGCTGATGGAGGTAAACAGAGGCTGCATAGTGACAGATCTGTGTTTGGATGGAGCCCGAGTTTGAAAGAAAGTTTTGTTTCTTAAAGAGTCCACACAAGAAGTACAAATTTAAAACTTGCATCAACAGAAATCACTGAATCTGTTTCTGATCTACATGACAGTCAACAAAATTTTATTGAAAACTAATGATGATCTTTTTGATTATTATAACTGAAGCAGGCAGATCATTTTAAAGGTGATTAAGTGCAATATAAACCACAAACGCAAAAGGTTTGTAGATCCTCTTAAAGCACGCACACACACACACGCACCAGTCTGGTGTTAGGTTTCCTTCCTCCATATTGACATGAATCCTTCATTCCCTCACCATTCTGTATTTTTATTACTCTATCATTTGAATGCTGTAACTCATTATGGGACTCATCAAAACAGAAGATATTTTTTTTTCTCAATCTCTCAGGGTCACCAGTGTAGGTGACCCTGAGAGATTTGTAACCTGTTTCTGGACCTCAGCTGACAGGCCGATCCTGGTTGCAACACATGATTATTTGAGTTGGAGTTATCATTCTCCCGTCTGCCTCCTTTCACATAGTCGAGTCATTTTCAGTCACACAAAACTGATGCCTATTTGATATGTTCACTTTTATGTTGCATTCTCTGTTAACCCAACAGATGGTTGTTTCAAGAAAGTTCCAGTAGATTGTCAGTTTCTGAAAATTTCAGAGCATTCTCTTTAACTATTTTTGTTTACAGAACATTGTGGATAATTGCAGGTGTCCTAGTTGATACCAGTTCTCTTATGGTTAGAACTAAATATCTAGCAGAAAACAATTACAATTTTATTTAGAGAAGAAACCATTTCATTATATGACATCATCATATGGATTATAGTATAAATCACTGCACTCTGACAAACCCCCACTGATCTCTTGAGACTGCCCCACTGTAAATTTATACAACACGAAGTCAAATTTTACACATTCAAAACAATTTTTCAGTTTTTTTAACCCTGTGTTCTTCATAAGGTAAGCTGTGATCAGATTTGCAGACCAGTTGCACAAAGCATATTGTATAAAAGTCTTTTAAATTGTCTATTTAAGGTTCTGAGTTCAAGTCAACCTCACTTTTACATTGTCAGCCAGCTGCTGCCAACTGGCTTTATCTTTGCCACTTACAAGTTCTTACAAAGGAACAGGAAATAACATTTAGCTCTGAGATCTGTTGTGCGCCACTACAATGACTCTATTATTCTACCTTGATGCTTGCTTCTCTTCCAAATTCCTGTTTGCTTTTGGGACTGTGAGTTAATCTATCCCCAGGCCATTATCCTGTCTAACACACAGGCCATGTTTTCAGCTCTCCCACCAACAATCCAGCCTGTTCCCTCCTGTGGCTTGATGCCTTCATGAGAAGAACTTCCCTGTACTAATCTGTTCCAAAAAAAAATAAAAATAAAATGATAACAAAAATCATATTTGAATTCCCTTCACTGTTTTTAAACCTATTGTATTATTGCATGTCATTGTTCTGAACTTAAAGAAAAAAATTGATTAAGTTCTTCTTTGTGGTTCAGATGATATCAAGAGTCTTAAGTTTTTAAGCCACATTTGCATTTACATAATTTGCATAAAGTGTTACATGTATAATTGTGTGCATTTTTATATAAAAATTAAATTACTGTATTCTTGAAGCATATTTATTTGAAAGATTATGTTATTAATAAATTATGTTCCCATCAATTCATTTTACTGTTAGACTTGTTCATGAAAGCCAGACAGCAGTCAGGGTTTGAATCATTAGAGTGAGATTTAAGGCGTAAGTCCTTCTTAAAAATGTAAGTAACTCCCCAAGGGGAATAAAATAACGATGTATTTAAAACTTTATGGAATTTAAGCAATTTACAGTCATTTCTATTGAAGAACCAGATTTTATCTTTGCCAACTTTCCACAAATGATGGTCAAATTCATCATTAATGTCTGTGTAGATATCAATATTCTGTTGGTCAAAAATATTTCTGGACTTTATTATGTATTTCCAGGCACATATCACTATTTTATAGCACAATCAAGTAATGTTACCTTCAGTTGTACTGAAAATTCTGTCTGTATTAAACATCACTTAAAAGAAATTTGCCTTCATTACTTGATGCCTTCAAATTGGCCTCTGTGCCTTTAAGAAGCTTCTGACCTTTCCAACAATCCTCCTTCAGCTCTACGTCACAGCAACATAGTCTTGCAGTTAAACTTACAAGTAGTTCATGTAATAGGCTCAGAAAACATGCAGTTCCACCAGGTGCTTGCAGGCAGAACTGGGCTGAGCTAAAGATCCAAGCCGGAGCTTTGTGTAAGTAGGCGGAGCTTTATGAGAGCAAGCACACATGAAAGAATCAAAGCAACATTCCATGTATGTTTTTGATGAGGGGCTGACAATATTGCATAGGTAGCTGAAAAAAGTTTTTTTTTGTTGTTTTTACATAGTGCTGTCCCCCTACTGCAGAGGAAAGCTGGCTGTCACATGGAGGTATACATAGCAAAAAGAAAAGATTCATTTCACTCGATGTTCTTTTCTCTTGAACTGGCTCTAATAAACCTATTTGCTGCTGCTTTCATTTTGATATCAATTCCTTTAAAAAAAATTCTTGTGCCATTAGCTGCAGCAGAACAAAATTTCTGGACAAAAGACTTTTTCTTTCACGCTCTCTTTTTAGACTCAAATTTACCTTGCAGAATTTCAGAAGAGCTGCTGCTCATGTTCCCTCACGGATGTCATGACATCAAAGATGAATGAATATTGTGAAAAATAAACTGAATTATTCATCACTTGAGAGTTTTTGGACCGAGCTGTTGGTAGTATTTGTTCCAGATGAGTTAGGAGAATAACCCTGACCAGAACCTTGAGTATTGATGTAAGATCTGAAAAGTAGTAGGAGTGTTTTATATGTTCCTGAGGTTTGGACGGTGTGCAGTAGGTACAGGCTGCCACCAACAGAGTGAGTCAAGCAAACCCTCTAAAAGGACTTTTTTCTCACTGCAGTTGTCAACCACCTCACCTGTATATACATGACCTGTACCCATATAGACAGAGCATATTTTATCTAAAAAATAGACACGAATCCTATACATTGTGATATATGTTCATCAGTGACATTTTAAAAACACTATGGGGATGAGAAGAGACACTTTGTCTCTTTTCCACATTCTTTTTGAGAAGTACAAAATTACATTTTTTACATTCCTTTCAACAAAACAATCAATTGTGTTTATGTGGAGTTTCGACCAGAAGGGCATCTCAGGAAGAGGCCACATTCTGGCAGCTTTTCACTTCATAAAATCAAATGTGCCTTAGTAGAGGCACAAAAATTGGAAAAATGCCTACACGTTGTTTTTTTTAAAACAATGCATGGTGTCAAAGTCTGGCCAGATTATGTGTTGTGTTGAGGGGCTGATTTGCTTCAAAACCTAGATGGAAGCATCCCGAATTTGCATTTTCTTTTTTTGCGACATTTTAAAAAATTCCTCAAAATTGGCATCACAGAGGGATGGAAACATGGCTACTGTCATTCAGCAGCAAACTCTCCCCAGGGTTCATGTACAACATCTGGATGGATTCTTTAGCAGCAGACAGCGAGCAGCAGGACATGAAAATAATCTGGAAACCGCTAGACGTAAATTCTCACTGCGGAGACGATCACATCAGGACAATTTATACAATCAACATTTCAGTTTCCTGTGGGGTGAGATTCAGAACTACAACCACAATAGCAGTACTTGTTGTCAGGTAGTATTGACACTTCTAGCCCCTAAAATCTCCAACAATTCTTAAATATTTTCCTCTCTGTTACAAATCTTCATGTAACAGACAATTCTATTCATGTTAAATAAATTTACATTTTAATTTGCAAACCTTTTCATCCACATCTACAACTCCATTACAAATAAATGACTGTATTGTTATACAAGATGTTTTATAAAGTTGACAGTGGTAGCAGCAGGCTGACAATCAAACACTCAATTACAGTAAGCTTCCTAATGACTGAATAGCACACTTAATATCAATATGCTAATGAGATGTTTCAGGGCCAGTCATGTGTGCAGGCTCACTGGATTTCAAGCTGACAGCTGAGTGATGTTATGGTGATTTGGGCTCTGACCTTTAAATCGGGCAACAAATGAGTCGGAACTGAAAAGTTCTGAGCTCGGCTGCCCCTGTAACTGGATGTCACCGGAAACAGAAAGAAAACAAAGTCATTTACAGGAACATACACCACTGGCTTTGGGAAAAAATACACACACACACACATGCACACGCACACACACCCATATGTTTTATAATGTAGTGATTGGAAAACATGACTGATCCACATGAAATTCAGATTATCTTTATGGAGCTACCAGAGCATACACTGCAGTGAAGAAGAATCTGGCTTCGGCTGCATATGGACGCTGAAGTAGATCTCTGATGGAGGTATTTGAAGTTCTAGAGGGGTTTGAAGTGAACTTTTTTTTATTCCTTCCACTGGTCTGTAAACACGAACACCACCACAAGATGTCTGACAAACACAAATGAACAGCAGGATGCTCAAGCCTTCGTGGATGCGGTGCAGGCAGCAATCTCTTCAGTTGTTGCTTGGGAGCAATTGTGGCAATCAGAAATGGGAGGAAACATGGGAGGAAGGTGTTAGACAATAAAGTTACCAGAAGGATCCAGCAGTGTCAGCTGAGCCATGAGAGCTGTCAGACTTTGGTCCTTCAAATGTTTTGTTTTGTTCTAAGAATTTCAACGAAGAAGATGAATATTCAGTAACACATCCTCAGCTAAATTTGAGGTCTTCTGTTAAGTCTGCATGTCTGTCGGCACAAACTGATATTAACTCCTATATCTCCAAGCGGTGGAGTTAATTTGAGTTTTTTCCACACAGCGAATTACACATAGCATTAGACTTTGTTGTATTTATTTTATTAAACCCTCCACTTGGGGTATTAAACTTTTAATTATCAAATGAAAAATAATTGCAGTTAGTTACAAACCTCACAGGACAAAACATAATAATCAACTGTGATAATGAATGGAGTCATGAGCCCTTGAGCTTGCAGGAAACAATGCAGTCAGGCTGTACGTTTAGAAGTACGTTTAGAAGCTTGATTGTTTATGTTTAATCACATCCCTAAACCATTCCAGCTCCATCCATTCTTGTGTATGGATGTAGCTACGATAAGTGGAAAAAATAAATGGTCAGCACCAGTCCTGAGCACCTTCTTTAACGTTTCAACCATGTTGCTTTAAGCAACTACAATTTCTTATTCTGAAGGCTGCAGTCTGCAGCTAACCATCCTTAAAAATAGTTGTGTTTCTATTACATGCACTTATCTCTTCCCAAAAATCTGCATGAAATATTTTCTCTAGGTTAAAAAAAAAACAACAAAAGAGAAGATTTCATTGGTATTCAACAATTCCCTGAAGGTTCTGATGTATTCATGAGGTGCACCGCAGATAAGAATTCACCTCTTTGTAAGACTACTTAATAGGTGAAAGAGGAAAGAAATAACATTTTATAGAACAAAGAAAAAGACTTTATTTTTCACCCTGCTGCATTTTGACAACCTTCCCAAGTGTTTGGCTGATAATACACCACGCTGTCTTTGTAGGTTCAATAATAAAAAGAAGGTTAAGTCAGGATATCCTTGAGGGCAAAATATTTTGATAAAGTATTTATCGGATCTTGTTAATGATCTGATAAACATAAATAAAGCATATATGTCATAAGAAATTTAGATTTTGTCAATGAAATGTCAAAACCTTTATTGAAACAATTGTTATACATTGTGATTGTATTATGTGGTGATTCAATGTAATTCCTGGGCTTTCATCTCATGTTCTGCCTCTCAGGTTAGCTCATGTCACAGGGGAACAGCCTCACTTCCAACGCTTTGTTTTTTATCGTATGTTAAAGGACAAACTCCCAGACAGAATGTTAAAAACAAGGTCAGAAAATAAATCTAAATGTAGGATGTTTAGCAGCGGTGCAAAATGGAACAGTTAATAATGTGGCTGTCAGGAGTGAGTGATGGACGAATTAAACAAAATAAAAGTGAAATGGGAATATGGTCACATTCGATCCAGCAAAAGCACTTACATGTGCGTGTGCTGACAAATAATTTCAGCCATTTCTTATTCTGCCACTGATGCATGTTCATTGGACCATTAAGTGCTCAAACTGCCAATAATTGCATGAGTCGTTTTCAAAGGCATAAGATGCAAAAATGTCACCTTTGGGGGAAAAGGTAGAGCTTGTGTTTTAAAGCAAAGGCAGCATTTCTGGTCCCTGTTTTATAATAACGGTTCAATATGTTGGGGTTTATATGGGAGAGGATTAGAGCCACAGAGAAAAACAAAATGAATTCTGAGATTAAATTCAGAATTCTGAGAGTTCTTATTTTTCTTTCCAGTGACCCGAATCCTCTGAAAGGGATTTATTAACTCTAACTTTGAAAATATTAAGTTATACCACAAGTGAAATCAAAGTTACTAACTCAGGCTGTTTGCATGATGA
The DNA here is from genome assembly GCA_922788865.1 of Poeciliopsis turneri. Classification (NCBI taxonomy): domain Eukaryota; kingdom Metazoa; phylum Chordata; class Actinopteri; order Cyprinodontiformes; family Poeciliidae; genus Poeciliopsis; species Poeciliopsis turneri. Next base: position 1,476,239 of record CAKLNU010000176.1, read on the forward strand.
TGAGAGACAGAGCGATAAGTCTCTCGCGACAATGAGGTCAAAGTCCATTTAAAAACAACAAATGCAGCAGTTACTTCTCTATTCCTCAAACAAACTGGATTTTTGAAGCATGAATGTATTTCATATTTTAAACGTCTTTGGGATTCCTTTGTTGCATATTAGAAAAAAGCAACAATTGAAATTATATTTCTAAAAATATATAATTTGGGGGTTAAAACATTTGGAAATAACCACATTAAACGTAACATTGGTTTTCTGTGTTGCTTATTATGAGTCTCTGGATTTTCTGGGATAAAGTTTATGAGTGACTCCAAATCGAAGAATTATCTGTTCCTTGATTTGGAGTCGGTTATAAATAAATGTGACACTTGCTCACTGCTCTAGTCTGCCCCAGGGCAGCTGTGGCTGCAGCGTAGCTCACTAGGATCAGTGTATGAATTTGTGCGTGAATGAGTGAATGTCTGAACGTAACATTGAACATGCACTGGGTTTTCCCTTGTTTAATAATTTTACTTCTGATTTTCATGTCTTCCTCAAGCAAACATCAGGTGTCATTAGATATTCCAGTCTCTCCTTCTCTGGGTCTCCTGATGTTTTTTTTCTTCAGTCTCTGCCAGTTAATGTTGCTGTGTTACAATTAAGTTAAATAAGGAGGCATGGGATAGAACAGAATTGTTTTGCTACTGCTCTGCTGGTAATTAGTTTGTTAAAGTAGAACAAAAAGAAGTGCATCTCTGAATATCTAAAATTGGATATTAATTAAGTTACAAATGAAAATCATTCTGTAGTGGCAAGAGGAGCCGCCAGACTGTGGCTATCTAATGGAGACTGATATATTTTCAATTGAAAAACTTTACTCTGGTTCCGTATTAATATTGCATCTATCTGAATTAGGTTTCTCACTAACTTGAAATTGGCAGTTGCTTTAGCGACTGTCCCACATCAGATGGATGAAAAACTAATGGCTAATGAGATGTAAAAATCCCACAAACTACTGTTACTGTCTCAGTTTATGGCTTTCAGTCACTTTAAGTGCAATGGGACATTCCATCAATAACAAGTGTTGTTATGTCAGCAGGAGGTGGGAAAACGAGCTGAGAGTCTGTGACCCGTAACACACATGGAAAGGACAAGAGGCTACCACCTGTTGAGAAAAAAACTGATAAAAAACAAACACAGGCGTTAAGATTGACTTAAAAGATTTCTGTTGTCAAGGTTGAGCAGCGACCTAATTTCAGGTGGAACTGAAATTAGAACTTTCATTCTAACTTTCATTCTAATTTCAGGGAATTCAAATGATTCAAATTTGCTGGTTCGAAAAGATTTTGTCCAGAAATTTTGACTGGAAATGGAGGAATTCTTAAAATCTTTTAACAGGAGTTTGGGTAGTGATAATCCTAACTGAGTTTATTTATTCATACTAAGTATTGTAATATTGTAAAAACAATAACAGTTGTGAAATAATTGCGAAATGAAACAATGGTTGTACATTTTTCAAAATTGTTATTACAAATGACCTGAAAAGTGCGGCTGTGATTGTATTCATCCCCTGTTTTGGGTTTTGTTATTTAGAATACGTCGCCACCAGGTTTCCATGTGTAAATACCAACATTCTTCCCTTTTCTTCTTTTGCAAAATTACTGAAACTCAGTCAGATTAGACTGAGTGTAAGTGACCAACATGCAGTCCACCTCTGGCTGTGGTTGGTGTTGTAATCCTGGAAGGGGAATTTGTGGGGAATACAGAGAATGCCAACAGATTCTCCCAACTGAGCTGTGGATCTCTACAGCTCCTCCACAGTTACCATGGGTTTGCTGTCTGTTTCTTGGGTGGGAGGTCAGCTCCTTCCCATGAACGACAGGACTTGCTGCGCTGCGCTGCCTTCTTCTTGGTTCCTGCTTTCTTGTTGCTCTTAGATTAATGTTCACTGCTGGGTTTTGTCGATCGCTGCTTTAATTGTTATATTTAATTGTGCAGAAGAGAAATTTTGCTTCTGTCAATGCAACTAAAGTCCACCTGTTTACCCCTCTACACTTTATTACATTTTTCTTATTTTTTGTTTCTAAATAACAAATAACACTCATGTGTTATTCATACATGCAATACATAAAAAAAATTTAAAAAAACTTACGTGTGTATTTAATTTTTATGTTTAGAAATTTCACATTTTATGAAAATATTTCTTTTTTTCTCCGAGAACATACTGCGGTTATTTAATGCAGATGATTACATTTTTTTCACCCACAAAAATATTTCAAATGAAACCATATTACAGATAACATTGCTTGTTCTTAAAAAAATTTAACCATTTGGACGCCTCTTCAAAGTTAAAGTATCTTGAAGATTTTGGTTCCCTTTGCAGATCTATGAGTTCCATCACTTTTGAAAACAGAATGAGAAATATTAAGAACTTTAATAGCAATGTGCTGTAAATATGCAGAGAACTGTCCGTGTTTTTTTCTGGATGCGAAGGGAACGTTCTGATTTGCTCCCTGCAGTGATTCTGTTAGCGAAATCACACCCGTCATTAGCAGGACTGAGTGCTCATAAGTATGAAGGCAGTCCACCATAAATAATGGTAGGTTTTTTTAATAATCCAGGCCGATGCGGCGAGAAGCGGTGATTGCTCTGATGCCCCTGCTATCACTTTCAGATCTTTCAGGGGTCGGATGGGAGAAGGCAGGCTGGTAGCAGCTCAAAGAAATCAAAGAAAACTAATAAATGGGTGTATGAGGGAAGTTGTGTGCGAGCTTATCTCTACCAGCCAGCAAAGCTCGTTATCACTCTGTTTTAATTGACTCGTTACACAAACGCAGTGAAACATGCACATGGTGTGCATAAACAAATTGAAACTGGTATTCTGTGAACGGCCTATCACTTCAGCTCAAAGCTGCTGAAGACTTAAAAGAACCCAGGGGAAAAAAAAAAGTGAATATACTCTGCCAAACTTTTCCAACTACTTCCTCACCTCTGCCCACAGGATTCGATATTCTGTGAAGGAAGTCTGAAATACATTTCTCTACGATCTTATGAGGATCGCAGAGAAATGGAGGGCCAGTTTCCTGCAACTTTAAGATGTAGCTCTACTTCAACACACCTGAGTCAAATAATGAGGTCATTAGCAGGACTCTGGAGAACTTCACTGCACTTAGGAGGTGATTCAGCTATTGGATTCAAGTGTCTTGGACCAGGGAGACATTTAAGAGTTACAGAACACGGGCCCTCGAGGATCAGGAATGCCCACCATTGCTCCAGAGGGATGCATAACTATAACCTTCAAGATCACAGTTCTTTGTTCAAATATTATTTTGTGAAATCAAAGCAGTTTTGTAACTGTATACTATGAAATTACATGAATCAGTTCCTCCAACTTTTAGTGGAAATTAACTCAAAGTCAACAGACCCCCACATTTTTTCACAAGTTCATTACAAATTCTCTGCAAAAATGGCCAAAAATATTTGGTCTACGTGATGCTTACTCCCACCTGCAGGTGGCAGTATGTCTCACTTCCCATCTGCGATTGATGTTGCAAACTACAGAAAGTCACATGTCATATGCGCAGATATTTCAAAATTGCTGATATTTCTATAAGTTAGCGACACAAAATTTGTGATTTTGATTTAAATGAAATCCAAAAACAATCACAAAATTATGGATGGACTGATCAGTGTTAAAAGATTTTCAATATTATTTCATTTGAACAAGAACTTAATGAATGCAGAGACAGCTAGTTACTAATGTTTGATCAGTTTGTTAATGAGTTTTATCAATACATTGGGAACAACCGACTGTTTGACAATGTTCATGACGTTGATGTGGCCCAAAATGAGACTGAGCTTGACACCCCTGGTGTAAAGCATTGTTTGGTCTCCAAATATATATATATCATAGTATAATCTACATTTCATAATTTCTCAAGTTTTGTGAGTATTTATTTATGTAAATAAACTAGAGACAGTGTGAGAGACTGAAATGTATTTCCTAGAGCAGAAGATGATAAATGAGCGTTTTCCACAGAACACCATTGCCCAGCAACATCGGTCCAATCTGTCGGTTCTTTTGGTTCCCACCATCTCTAATAAAACTGTAACATCCTTCGATTTAACACATTTTACAGGACATTCCAGCAAACACCAGTTCAAATTGAACAAAATTACACAGGGCGGAGTTGCCACTGTGGGTGATGGGATTCTGTGCCCCAATAACTGAGCAACAGCAGACCTTAACCGGATAAATGAGTGGACGTGCCAGGGTTCAAGTGAGTGACCTTGATTTGATGCACCTTCAGCAGGAAGCTGGCTGAGTTACAGACGCCGTGGGACAGAGCAGGTCAAAATGCTTCCCTGTTCACAAACACATGCATTTTACTTCTATCCATATCACAATGTACAAATACGTGCATTGCATTATGTAGGTCATAATAGCACTAAAGGTATTTTTCTGTATTTGTGGTTTAATTTATGATGCACTGCAGGTAAAAATGTGAGTGATTTTGGTGGTTTGTGTTTTGCAAAAAAAAAAAAAGAAAGAAAAATAGACATAACAAATGCACTTCATATCTGAAAAAAACTTGTTTTCTAAAACATAAATCTACATAAACTATATTATAATAATAAAAAAAAATAAATAATAACCACCTCTTTTGCTGCCAAAAGAGGTGCCAAAAATTGCTTTTTATTTATTTAAAAAGCAAATTAGGCCATTATTTCAGGAGGACTCTGTGCAGGCCTGCCAATATCTTTCACACCAGACTCTCTCATCCATGTCTTTATGAATCTTTCTTTGTCTGGTGCTGCACAGTCATGCAGGAATAGCAAGGAGCTGTTGGTAGCCTGTTCCTGCACATGTGGTGAGAGGAAATGATCCAAAATGTCTTGGTGTGCTGTACATTACGGGTTCCTTCTACTGGAACTATGGCCACAGCCCAACTCCTGAAAACCAGCCTCACCATTATCTCCATGTGCACCTAACTTTACACTTGAAACAGGCACTGTACTGGTTATGCCACACTGGAATTCAACACGTTCCTGAGTTACAGAAGCAGTCTATGTTTTATGCACCCGTTACCATGGACGTGATTGGAACAGGTAAATGATGTCACAGTTGCCCGGATGTTTGGAGAAACAAAACATAGGCAGAATGGTGACATCTGAAGAGTGTGTGATGTTTGACGATGAGGACGTCTAGAAGCTCCTCACACTGTGGAAGCGAGCATTCACTAGTATGGAGCTGAACTTTTCCAACTTTCTGCTCGACAGTCGGTTTTGGTAATTTATCAATGCTTTTGCTTTTCCTGCCATGGTGAGTTTCATCTTGAGCTTATTTGCAGTTGGCAAGCAATTAATAGTGACCATTAAATTATACATATTAAAATCCTAAATCTGCCGATCCCAAATAAAATCAGCTGTTTAGACTTTTCCTCCAAAACACACCTTACTGCTGCTGTTTGTCCGAAGCTAAAATGATGGCGCCACACTGTTCTAAATGTTGTAGTTTGACATCATTTGTGGTCAGTGGCAAATGGCTGAGCAAATACTTTTCTCTATAAAGCTGGAAGTTAAACAGCACATAAGAACACAGTTCCTCTCAAAAGTATTCACACCCCTATGTGAAACTCTGACATAATTTTCTGAGGTTGGAGCAAAACAAACCACTGAATAATTGTTAAATGGAAGGAAAATAATGCATTGTTTTCAAAATATAAAAGAAAGCTGTTGTGTGCATTTGCATTGCGCTCCTTAAGTGGGGAGCCTCTACAGCATCCCCTGCTGCGGCAATTAAACCGGCAAGCTACCGGACGTTTTAAAAGGTGGAACCCTGTTGCTGGGATGTAGCGGTCACTGCATAAACCTGCCTCTAATGTACAAGAAGCTTCTGGCATTTTTAGCATATATGTGTAATTATATAAACCTCCTGTGTGTGTGTTAACCTGTGCAGCTCTCTGTGTCCCATCTGCATCCAGAGGCCGTGCTTTGCTGCTTTGCAGGATTATTGTGAAGTCTGTTCTGTCAGGGCCATGGCAACACAGACCCAGTTCTGCCCCCAGAGCCTTTTACAGAATCAACCCACATTTCAGTGGGTTTGACGGCATAATGATACATCGCAGAATTCAGCGATGTTCCATTTTATAGAACAATCAAGTAACTAATGTTAAAAATGCTGTTCATATAATACATAACTTAAAAGAAATTTTGTTTCACAATTTAACACCTTGGAATTGGGCCTCTGTCTCTTTAAGAAGCTCCTGCTCTTTCTGACACTCCGCCTCTGGAAACTTCCTGCACCCTTCTGAATGTTTACTGATGTGTTACGTTTTTCTTCTTCTATATACAACAAATAAACAGGGTCCAGTTTTTTTTTTTTCAGATTGCATAAAATAAACATTTAACGTAAATCCCATTCAAAATTACTAATCAAACATTCTAACTGTAGCCACAGATATCCAAAGCATGCACATGAAATAAACTGGTGAATGCTACATGCTAACTTATTCCATGTATTGAGAACAAAATGTCTTTTAGCCAGTAAGCACAACTTAACTGCTGCTTACATTCTCCATTGACTAGAATCAATATCACTATGCTGCTAAAAAAAAAAGACACATTTTCAGAGTTACAGGAGAATAAACTTTCATCTGACCAACCCAAAAATACTAAATATTAATTAAAAACCCATCACACACACAGAACAGTTCTGTTTGTTGTATATTTACATTCATCTCACCTGGATTATTTGTCAGTTTTAGATCCTTTGTGTCCCTGTTCAGCCCATTCAGATGGTTATTATTCACATTCCCTCAGCCTTCGCAGCTATTTCCCATCACACGATTCTTCCTACACTCTTATTTGTTTCCATTTGCCTCTGATTCATTTCTCTGGTCTGCTTTGTTATATATCTCTCCTCAGTATTGAAGGACATTAATTGTTGCTGCTTGGTACTGGATCCTTCTGTGTATTATTCCATGATCCATCTCCCGCAATTTCCAACATTTAAACATACAGACATGACACCTTTATGAACAAAAGCTGACATTAGCTATTGTTAATGTCATATGCGTAACTGCTCAAAATGACATTTCGAAAATGAAGTCGCTTAATTTTTTTTTTTAAAAAACTAGTTTTGAGGTCGGGGTTTTTTGGTTTATTTCACAACACTGCAATGGCAACAGCTTTTTCGCGTCACATGAGTCACATGAGTCACATGATCAACAACCGGAGGTTTCCACTGGTGCAAACCATGAAGAAGACGACAGGAAGCAGCTGGAGGACGATGGCGCAGAATGTCTTTACTGACACAGGAACAAACTTCCATCCATCTATCCATTTTCCGTCACCCTTCTCCCTAACGGGGTCGGGAGTTGCTGGTGCCTATCTCCAGCTGCGTTCCGGGCGAGAGGCGGGGTCACCCTGGACAGGTCGCCAGTCTGTCGCAGGGCAACACAAAGACAAACAGGACAAACAACCATGCACACACACACTCACACCTAGGGAGAATTTGGGAAGGCCAATCAACCTGACAGTCATGTTTTTGGACTGTGGGAGGAAGCCGGAGAACCCGGAGAGAACCCACACATGCACAGGGAGAACATGCAAACTCCGTGCAGAAAGACCCCGGGCCGGGAATCGAACCCAGGACCTTCTTGCTGCAAGGCAACAGCGCTACCCACTGCGCCACTGTGCAGCCCAGGAACAAACTTGTGATTTTTAATTGCACTTCTTACTTCATAGAAACGCATTGTTGGAATATTGACACAGTTTTGTGCACACTTGCAATGGAAAAGCAGCTGCAGACCGAGAGCTTCTTTTGTTTTTACATCCTGTTTATCAGGTGGTTCTCCAACTTCTTAAATGTATTGAAGAAATCACTATCTGAATTAATAGTTGCCCTTGGCAACAGTATGTTAACAAACAGAACATGTTCCGAATATAATGAAGCCTAATAGCGTGGGAGGCAGGTGAAAATGTTGCCTTGGCCAAAAATGTTTGAAAGAAGAAAGGCTAAAGAAGACAGAGTATCTAAGCGTTATATTTCTATGTTTTTTCTGTTCTTCTTGTCTGCTGCAGACTTCACACTCATTTTGACATTTCTGCTCACATTCTCTCCCTCCTGGTCACTATTTGTTGCCTTGTTTCTTTGCATTCTCACTTGCCAGGGGCCACATAGTTGTAAGATTGTCACTTGCCGCCATGTCTCAGATTCTAATCATAGATTTCTAGCAATATATTTTGGATATTTCATTGATATTTTTTTTTTTTCCTGGCAAAAATAAGGTCAAAAGGTGCCATGAGGGCGTTAATGTCTGACCTGCTTTAGAGCTTAAAATGTTAAATGCAACCTGCCTGCTGTGGTGGTTTTCCAGTAGAGCAGCATAAATCGGAAACAAAGGGATTACAGAGAAAGAGGGCGATCGTTTCTCACCCAGCTGACGTGAAATTAAAGAAAATCAATATGTATGGAATGTGTATGATTAAAGTGGAGAAAGAGTAAATCTTGTTAATCTGATCACACCAACTGATGCAACATTCCCACTCGGCTACAGAGAGGGATAAAAAAAGAATCACTCTGATGCAGTGACTGACAAGATGAATGAGACGGAGTTCGAAACCACAGACCAGCCCGAATGCAAATGGATGCACAGCAACCCAATCAATGCCCATTTTCTTTGTGAGATTGATTCAGTGCCTGAGAGAAATAAAAATGATTTTAAACAAAAGTATACAGTATCTCTGGAGAACACCTGGTTTAAACCACTGTTCAAAGAGTCTGATTTTTAACAGATTATTGATGAGCTTTCATGGGATTCAACTTTTCTATAAGTAGGTTATCTGGAATATGTATTCACCTTTATTTTTTTCTTTATGTTAATCTTGCTACCTGAGTCAAGCGTAATTTGCTGGTCGCAGTTCCAGCATGAAGCTTTGAAGTGCACACTTAACGCCAAAAAGCCCCAAGCCGCTGCGTAAAGAGGCATGTGGGGGGATCTAATCAAGAAAATTCAGACAGATTAACCCACATGTTGTGCAAATTACAGCCGCTCCATGTTTGATAACGGTGTTAAAGAGTGACTGTTCCAAACTTTCCAGTGAGTCACTCCGATTACTTTCTGTTTCGTCTTTATTTTTAAAGTTCATAAAGATCAATTACCAAACCGCAGCCGTTTGCTCAGCTGAAGAGATTTTTCAGGGCGTTAAGACGCCTTTATAGGTGGAGACTTGTGTCACATGACTTGAACTCTTTAGATTTTGAGTGAAATATCTAGTCTTTTCAAATAAACAGGTTCAAGTCCCAAATTATTGGTGCAAAAGTCAAGTCCAAGTCTCTGCACATTTTTTCAAGTCTAATCTGAAGTTTAAAACACATTTTAAAACACAGACCGGCCCTCTGTTTTTCCATACTCTGTACGTATGTTTGTAGGTAAGCTGGAGCAAAACCAATCAAAGGAGCAAGATTTAAAAATAATGATGCAATAAAAGAAACGGGAAGGAAAAAAAAAACAGAGGTGAAAAAAGAAAATGCTCAAAGCAGATACACCGCGCGAGTAATTTCATTATGAAGTATCCAGCAATAAATGGAGGGCAACATGGAAAACCTGCAAGAAGAGGAACTGAGATGGAGATGCAACAACTTCCAACTTTGACATTTGAAGTTACACTAAGAACGGTAGGATATTCTTTTCTTTTGCTGTTAGATAACTGACTTCAGCTAACTTGGTGTTACTGGCAAATGCACTCCAGCCTATGTTGATGTTACCACTTAGCTTTCACTTCACTGTGTTATGTTTTGTGACACTGGCTGTATAAAGCTGCATTAAAAGCATCCACAAATAATGTGCAGCGTCTTAGCTCAGGATTCCCAGTCCATAATAGAATGGATTTAATTAAATATTTATAGGAAACAAAGCTGTTGTGAAACATCTAAAAACAAAATTATGTTGACTAAAATTTCCAAAAGTTTTACAGAATTAGTTCATTCAGTCTTGGTTTTTCAACATTCTTAACAAAACAAATCCTGAAAATGTTCCCTACATTTGTATTCAGACAGCAAGTCTTACCTGGTACTGTCTTACTAGTAAGACAGTAACTTTTATCTTACCTGGTAAGTTGATTGACAACAAATTCTCATTTTCCACAGTGACCTGCGATCTGTGGAAAATGTTAGCCTTATTTTGCAAGGCACAGCTCAGGCTGTAGGGTCATTGTTGTTCCAGAAGGAAAATATCTGTACTCTGAATTGCTTCTCTTTCAGGATTGTTCAACCACTTCCTGTCTCCCTCCTGAAGTATTGCATCATCACAACACAATGTTTCACCATCAGGTCTGTGTAATCAACCTGATATGTGGTGTTAATTAAAAACCAAACAAAGTATTTTTTTCCCCCAGACAACACAAGAAACAAGACAAGTGAAAGTTTAATTTCAAAAAATCATTTTTATCAACCACAACTCTCACTTTCAGCATTTTGTGTCTTCATTTTTCTGCCGTGATTGAATACAAAATTACCACGACTGACTGCCTTCATGGCAACATTATCAGTCATTATTCCATCCCAGAGCGTAAGCAGGTAAGCATTTCAAGTTCAGTCCAAACATGTTGGATGGTGGCATATATTTAGCACAGACTGAGTTCTGTTTCCCCAGAGACGCTGATTGCAGGAGGGAGCAGTGAGAGTGGGTTTCTGTGGGCTTATTTCCTCAGGGACAGTGGTCTGCTAATCATCCATGATCACAAACGGAGAATGAAAGGCAGGAAAATGATGTTGCCTCATTTACTGCTATTTTTGCATGGACTTTATGAGTAATATTCTGACTTTTCCATTAATGCACTCTTTAATAATCTAGAATTTATTCAGCTTTTGGAAATATTTTTGTCAAATATTTTGTCTTAAAGCTGCATTGTGTAATTTCTCTAAAAATAAATTTTTACATATTTGTTGAAACTGTCATCATGTCGAGAGAGTGAAATATGAGACAGACAATCTGTGAACAAAATCTGAGCTCCTCTCCCTTCTCCCAGAGCTGACTGGAAACAACCAATCAGAGCCAGGAGGCGGGTCCTCTACCCCTTTCAATACAGCTTCTTCCTGTCAGAAGAGCCTGTAGCGAATGCTAAGGCTCGTTAGCATTTCCACAGATGGCGCCAAATAAGCAGTTTTCCTAATGGTAAGATGTTTCTCTACCATTAGTACATGTAGCAGCATGTACACAAAGTGATTGGCAATGCTAAGACTCTCCCCCTGACTCTGATTGGTTGATTATAGTCAGGAGTGGCGCATTTCTTCCTGTGCAATGGCCACCTGAGGAAGGAGGTGAAGGAGATTGATGTTTTCACAGATTATCTCTTATATCATACCATCACCACATGGTGACAGTTTTAACAAATATGTAAAAAAGAGAAAAAACAAACAAACATGTTTTTGTACAAGTTACATACTGCAGCTTTAATCTGCGTTTTTGAAGTAGCAGCTTAAAGAAAAAAAAAAAAAATCAACATTTGCTTTTCTAAGGGATTTGGAGATGGCTCCTATAAGCTCATATCTGTCCAGTAAACATGAAGTGACAGCCAGCAGCTGATTATCTAAGCTTACAGTCGCATTAAGATTAAAGACAGCAAGGCGCAGCTTTTGAAGACATGCATTAAATTCCCCCAAGTCCACGCTTTTTCTAAACTAATTAACACAGTTGATCATATAAAGCTAACATGCATTTAATAAGATGCTGGCTCTATATCGATTTCTCCAAACGCAGCCACTTTTTTAAGGCTGTGTGTTAGCCCTATTTTGCATGGCACATGCAATAAGTCTGTTCCAGTTAGAAACACTTGTAGAGTAAATTTCTAAAAGCTAATTGGGTTGATGTGCTTTCCTCTAAAGCAGCCTGTTTTCACAGCTTTGATCTAATAAGGCTATGTGGACATTTCACAGCCTCCTGTTCTGTGAAGGATGAATCGTCCACCAGGTGGAAATGTGTTCATTATCAACTCCCAGAGCCACAGGAGGCCGATCTCTCTGTGTGACCTCTGGGTCGCGGCAGCTGCTGGGCATCTGCAGAAACTTTTAAAGGGATCATAAAGTGTTGCGGGGTTTCACAGAGGCTATGCTCGCAGCTCTCGTCCAAGATATGAATAATCATATTCCTGTTCAAATACCAACATACAGGACAGAACGGGTGCCACACGTTCACACGTGGCATTTTACTGTCCCAATTCACAGCTACTTTTAGTGGCCTGACATTTCCTCAGGTCTCTGACTAATAGTCACTGTTAGCCTTTTTTTATGGACTAAAGGGCTAATTGGGTTTTATACTGGTAAATCTATCTGAGAATTATTTCTCTGTTTTTGTCTCCTTTTCCTCCCAATAGAGATTTTTTTGCCCTCCACAGTTGTAGTTGTTTTCTTCAAAGACTGTTTAGAAGTCACCTCTTCTTTATTTAGCTGAGTAAACTCGTCTGGAGGTGGCGAGAGAAGAATGCCTCCGAATTAGACCTAATTAACCCTTTTACCTTAATTCACATCAGCCTAGATTGATAAACAAACCTTTTGGTTTCTTTTGTCCTACAGACGTGAGCTGAGTTGATTAGAGTCTTCATGCAGCAAAAAGCAAAGAGGAGAAACCTGCTTGATCATCGATATTTTCATTTATGAAGTCCATCTTTTTCACTTTCAGTTCCCATGTTCTTAAAATACTATTCTACATAAAATTATGTATAACAGTGTTTTACATAATACTCCAAATGTATTATGCAACAGTGTACCCAGATAAGCTGAATGATTGTTTAATGGTGAAAAATGAAGAAAATAAGCACAAAAATAATCCAAAATCCAAATCCAGGCAGCACAGCTGAGCAGAAGACAAACGGCTCAACACTGGTAGAGCTGGAACACCAATGGACAGCACAGACAGACTCACTCAACAAACATTCGACAAGGACCCGACAGAGACGCAGAGACACAGGTGACACTAAATACACAGGAGGTAAATCAGGGAAAGAGATTCACCTGGGAGTAATCAAGGGGGCGACAGGACAATACGGAGACTGGGAAGACACAGAAACTGAAAATGAACACACAAAAAAACACAGAACATGACACAGAGTATATAAAATGCACATGCAAATATGTTAACCTGTAAATAATCTATAAATGAGTGCAGAGAAAATTAGATTTAAGCTACTCAGAGCTGGCCATTGTAAAGTCTTATGGCTACAGGCAGGTATAATAGTAACTTAATTGTTTTACAAAATGGCAGTATATGCCAAAAAAATACATAATGCTGTCCCTTTAGTTACATGTTTAAGGAGACAAGGCAAGTTTAAAGGGCAAATGAGAAAATATGAAAGCAATTTTTTGTTGTTTAAATGGTGTAAGATGACCTCATGCCATAAGAAAATAATCCAACACCATCACTGTACCCCGCATTCGACTTTGTAACAATACTATTTGAAAAAAAATTACACGTCCCCATAGATTTTTGAGACATGTCCAAAACTCCAGCTGCAGCTCTGACAAACAAAATGATCAAACGAGATAATGGCATCACAGCAAAAAGCTTCATAACCCGTCCTGACGCAGCAAACAGCATTTTACCTCCTTCATCCAAATACACTGCACCATTCAGAACAGAAGCACTTCAAAGGCAACACTGACACTTCAAACATGTGACAGGACTTAATGTTCCTCAAACCTGCCTTTAGTTCTGGGGCAAAGAACAAAGTGATTTTTCATAATAAAACATCAGATGAACAGTACGGCATGACATACTGGGTTAGGAGTTAGACCTTTAGGTTGCGGGTTCAAACCCCACTATGGGTTTGATGAAAGAATAACATTAGAACATGATGCAAAACTCAAAAAAGTCTGTTTTACATAATACTGTCTCTTTATGGAGTTAAAACCTTTTTTTGTTGTTGTTCTTTGAAGGAGTGTTGAACTGAGACTCTGTGGCAGCTGATGCCATTCTCAAATGTCTCAACATCAAAATTGTGCAAAAGAATGGTTGATAAAATAAAACAAAATAAAAAATTCCAGAAAGCTCTGCAACTGTCCAGAAAAAGTCCAAACCCGAACCAGACTAAAATGCTGTGGTGGAAATGTAAGAGAGCTGTGGAAAAACCGATGCCCACAAACCACAATGAAATAAAGAAATGTGTAACAGGAGTGAGCCAAAAGTCACCCAGAATCTGACGGGATCTGACAGGCTGATCGCTTCGGATTACTGTTGTCAATAGTGGTTAATAAAGATATCAACTGATAGAAACAATTTTACTACATAATAGATGGATGTTTAGAGCATATTATTTTTTAAGTGTGGGTTTTAATTTGGGTCTTAATCTCGAGAAATCTCTTATAAACACACGAGGTGCCATTTGCCCAGATTTTGTCAACTTGACTTTGTGTTTATTTTTGGACACAATGGTGGTAAAAATGATAGATTGCATTATATTGCATCACCTTAAATTGTCAACAGCAGAGTTACAACAAAGTTTAGTTTTTTCACAAACACTCCCAAATCAGTCACTCAAAATTATTGTTGAGTTGCTTAAAATATTTGTGTTACATTCAAAGATGAATGAATCGCTCAGATGTTTGGATATTTTTGCAATCTGTACAAACTTTGCAATTCATCCTGTGCAGGAGGTTATATGTCCTACACGTAACCTACTGTGCACTCTTGAAGAGAGCACCGAGTTTGCGTTGAGGTCAACTCTATTTTGAGAGCAGACAGCCAGACTCCTGGATCTGGCGAAGAAAACGACAGACTGACACCGAGGAGACGACTGAGGGAAGCCTGGTAAAGTGAAACCAACCAGCAGTGGAAGTCACAACACACACAGACATGCATGCGTGCGTTTTGGTGTGGAAGGGTGCGTGTGTGCATAACCCACGTTCTGAATTAAAATTTTCCGTCTGTGAAAGGAATGTAGCAGACGTGTATTTTTTTTTTTTTATTTTTTTTCCTCCCAGACCAAAGAGTGGCACAATGCCTTTATTTCAATATGAAACTAAATATATTTTCCTTTTCAGAAAATAAATTATTAACAATCACAAAAATGTGTCTGAATATTGATGACCTGAAAAGAACAATATACAAATTATTTATTGCAGCTATGGAAATAAATGAAATTACTCTTAGAATTTATTGAGCAATTGCAAGACTTGGAAGAGTTTTTTGTTACAACTACATAATTATATTAGGTTTGTCATCAGTATCAGACAATACTTGAGAACAAAATACACTATAAACAAGGGAAGATATTAAAAGTATGTCGGTGGATCACAACCACAATGTAATGAAAACAGGAGTGAATAAATGGTCTTTAGATCACTGACGCTGTAAGCAGAGTCCATCAGCTGATAAAAGGTTTAAAGGAAAGTCTTTTTGTCTGTTTGTTTGCTCTGGTTTGCTTTCACAATGTGCTTTTTGCGAGTGGACATGTATTTAAGTTTTTTTGTTTTATGGGTTACTGGATATACAAAATTTCCCTAATTAATGTTAGCAACACTGAACATTTTTACCAGAATGCCAGTGCGGCTTGTGAAGTCCAAACAGAAATATTTCCTGTAGTTAGTTCAGACTGATGCTGTTCTGTATTCACACCGGAAGTGAATCACACCATGGTGTGTTTGGGACATCAAATCTGGAAATAAATCTTTTTTTTTGTTGTTGTTTTTTTTTGTCAGCCATTGACACAATTGTGATGACTTTGTCATCTGAGGGAATGAGCCAGAATATTCGTAAACTATTGTGAGAAGCTTGTGGAAGGAAATCCAGCTCCGGCTTAAACCTTGAAAGGCAATTTGACCAATTAATAGGGAAAGGAGCCTGGAGAAAATAAATTATTTAAAAACATATCCCATTATTCTGCCATTTTTCAAATAACAAAAAGATGTAATCCCTCATTTATGTGAAGTATCTGGTACTCTACATGCAGTAGATGAAAAATATTGACGGCTGTTCACAACATGCGGTTTGGACTTCTACGTCAGTATGGCAACAGTATTTGAAACTTTTGGCAGTAGCTTATAAAAACCCTTTCAGATTTGAATATTTGATTTGCTTGAGTAGATGTTTAATTTGTTTTGACAGAATCGGTGCTGCTGTCGTGCGGTGGAAGGTGCTGAAGGATCAGAGACTCACAGCAGAGATGCAGGAGGTGAAATCTGGGCTTCCTGCTTCATGTGCTGTGAATTTCAATCAGTCTCTGATAAATGCAGGGCCATAAATGCTCTCAGCGGGGTGCAACATGCCATTTCAGATCTATGGGCGATGACTGATATAATTAGAAGTAATGGACCGTCCAGCAATTAGCATGCTGAGTGCAGTATTATCAGCCCTAATGCACAAGTTAAAACCATATTCCTCAAATTATGGGATGAAGGAAAAAAAAAACATTTTCAAAGAAGCTGTGTGGCGTCACACAGTAAGAAGAAGAATAGAATAGAAATATTATTTATTGTCCCACAATGGGGAAATCTCTGTGCAGCAGCAGCAATCACAGCAAATAGACACAGGGATAGTATATAAAATATATGGAAAAAAAAATAGAGTAAAGAATAAAAATATTATACAGTAAAGCCAACATTTCAACATGAACACCATGTAGTTTCTAAAAAAGAAAAATATACTCCAGTCTAAAGGCATGTGCAACCTGTTAAAAATATGCATATGTATTTGAACATTAAGTTTGGAGTAGTTATAATTAGTGACAATAACTGTGCAACAGTAAAGTTGTGCAGTTTCCAGAAAGTCACAGAACACTTCTTGGTTCTACTGCCTGACAGCAGGTGGGAGGAAGGACCTGGGAAAACTCTGCTTTGTGCACCAAGGATCCAGCAGTCAGTCAGTGGAGGAGTTCAGCAATTCAGCAACAACTTCATGCAAAGGCAGTTTGGGGCAACATTGTCCAACAGTTTCACTGAAGTCATCCAGAACTTTGAAATAAAAACCACACATCAATTAGATTAGCAGGTTTTTAAGAGATTTTTTTTTTGCCCTGCAATCTCTTTTATTTAATCATCAGACTGTAACCTAATGTAGATACTTGCTGAAGAAAATACTTAGAAATAATACCAACCCTTCTACTCTGCAATGTATTGGTGACTAATCAAAAGTAGCTTTTTCTTTCATGTTGACTGAGAGAGAAACAGCCGCTGTAAAACTGAGTTTCACAAAGTATGAGTGGCAAAGGGCCAACAACAAGCTAAAGGAGATTCTGTGTGAATCTTCCAGTCAGTAATGATCTGAGGAGCCTGCATCAACTCCAAAGTCATCCACCAGAAATTCTTTTGCACTTCTTGCTTCCCTCTGTGAAATCGCTTTTCCGCTGGCAAGTTGAGCTCCAAACTGTTAATGTGCCTAATACAGGCAGTGAGCTTTTCCATTATAAGCTCTGTTCTTCACTGTTACAGTCGACTGTCCGCTGATGTTTGCAGTGATACTCAGCAATAAAATATCTCACGGTTCTGGTTCTGAAGGACCAAATGAGCTACAGTCTAAAATATCAGACATCATTGATAAAAAAAACCCCCAAAAAACCTTGAAGAGTCTGCTAGAAAGATGAAAATGGAAAGGAATTTTATTCTTAAGCATTACAGTGACTCAAGAAATACATCAAAAGCAAGAAAAGAAAGACTATATTAAGAAAAAAAATAAATTTCATAATTGCCCCCCAGAGACCAAAACCAATCAGTTCAGTTTAGATGTCAGATTGAATTTTAACCAGGTTTTAGGGTTTAGAACCAGTGTCACTGATTCTAAACCCAGTTTGGTTTGACAGACATGTTCATTCAAAGGTCATTTGTTGAGTCATCAGAGGTCATTTGGTTCCACATCAGACGCTACAATCATTAGGTGTAAAGAAAGGCAGGTTTAGGATGCCTGTTAATTTTATATAAACAATATTAACTCATTATGTAAGTTTGGGATTGACTATTCATCGACTATTGGGATGGGATTATTTTTGGGTTGCAATTTGATGGAAGCCTAATGACATGGTTAGTTTTTTGTATCTTCATTTCTATGATTTATCCAAACAGACTGTGCACTGGGTGCTTAACCTGGAAGCTTTAAAATATTTATGTTAACATAAATAAATAATATTTATCTTAAACTTATTTTTACTCAGTTATTATAACTATTTGTGAAGCAGGTATTGGGTTTTTATTCATTCTCGTTGCTCCAACATGAGTGATATTCGATTAGTCAAAAACATTCCATGTTAAACTCAAGTGATAATGAACAAAACTGCCTCGAGTTGTCACAATAACGTGAAAATTTACTAAGATTACATGCTATCTCTGAAACATATAAGACATTGTTGACATTTGAATATTAATTCTATTCATCACGGCCTACAGTTGCTTCCAAATACAAAGGCTGGTGTGACAGTCTTCATCTATTTCCAGCCATGATACATTACTGTTCCTTTTGTTACATAATGAAGACATAAAATGCTGTCAGGCATAACTGATGTGACATTTGACAAATGCTGTTCTCTCTATCTTCTGTAATCACAGAATTTCCCTCTCTGCACATTGATCTGCAGTTAGCTATTGAAGGCTTTGTCAGGGTCAATGTGGCTTTTAGTTGCCAATATAACTCTCTAATGGTGCAAATGAAGAGAGAGCAATCAACCTTTCCACTGACCTGTGGAACAATTTAGTTTGCTCCCATTGTCTTTCTTCTCGACACTCGACATAAAAACTTCCAAGACATACTTGAGGCACTACACTTTTACCGTCCAGTCACTTTGCCTTCTATTAAATTTAGAACCATTGCTGTGTCGTTGACTCTCTTGGATAATGTGTAGTTCACAAGAACAAACTACAGAGTGGTGGCTTGGCTCTGAAGAGTCCTTCCTGTAAATGTTCTGCACCACAAAACTAACGGAAATGAACATAGGAATAAAAGTGAAGATGTACCTCACACCAACAGAGCAGCATCTTTTGACAGAGGATGATAAGGAAACTAAAAAAAAGAAAAACTGCTGCTACAATAGCAAACAATAGTATTTATATAATTGCATTTCCTCATTATTAATTTAAAATAAATTTTCTAAAAACTACTCTCATCTAAAAAAACAACGTAATCATACATTTAAAGGAGTTATTTGTGATTTGCTCAACTGTAAACTCTATACCCTATTAATTTTTAGCAAGTTGAATAACCCAAGCATTTTGTCAATTAATGGCTGTAGTGGTGTGCATCTTTGAAAAAAAAAATGTTCGAGAAGGATGAGGTTACTATTTTCTGTCAGGACATTTACACTTGATTGACTTTGTATATTTTTGCAAAAGAGATGCAATTCAAAAGTTCTGACAGTTCCTGTTTCTGCCTGTTCCATTCGTGGATTTACTGCCAGTTGCCACCACTGTCAGAGGTCTTGCCTTTGCTCACCTGGGCTGCCTGGACCTTCTACTCTGTTGGATTTCATTAAAACCATTGTTTACATCGCAACCTGGGTTCACTGCGCCTCCATTCTCACCAACAGATACCAGATCAAGTTTATTCAGTATGATTTTAATTTCATTTCCCATTTAATGGAAGCAATTGCGAAGGTGTTTTTATCTTTCACTTTAGCAGAATACAGACAATGATTTGCACATATTTGTAATGGACATCGAAAGGAGTTATTTTAACATGGCAAAATAAATGGTACCGTGTTACTTTGAAATTGTGACACGGGACAGGTGGGGATTGTAAAAGCAAAAGGGTCATATAGGTCAATTTGAGAGATGAATACAGCAGAATAAATGCATGCTCTGCTGACAAAATAACAAAGCATGATCTGTGATGAAGCACAAATAAATTAGAGGTTGGTTTGTAATAAAGCCAAGACCGAGGAGGCGGTTGGAGGTCAAACGGCCTGTGTGGAGGAACTAGAGAGGATAAGTGAAGACAGTTGATTAAATGGACATATGAGACATTTAATAAGTTCACCATCTACATAATGGATGTAGATGTTGATATGCGGTATCAAGGGCAGCTGTTCAATTTAAGAAGTTAAGGCAATGACTCATAGATGTTACAGAGGAAAAGAAAACATGTATTTAGTGTGCAGCTGCTGTGTGTTGCTCAGATAAACAAAGAGTTGTGTCCAAAATTGCCTGAACTGCTTCACATCCGATCTATTATGGCTCAACTGGTTTCAAATGGAGAGATTTGATGGTTGACTGGCCTTTTGCCCTGCCTTTCAACACGTCTCCTCCTGTTCTGAACCATGTGAGCAGCACTTTGCACTCTTCTGTAGCCTGTAGCTGCACCAAAAAAATAGCTCACAAAAAAAGCCAAATTCCTGCCGCCTAAAGTTTATGCTGGATTATTAAAGGAGGCTGCTTTTAATATCATGGAATAGTACTAAACAAGTTTAGCTAGTCTACTTAACCCTTAAAACACAAAGGTCTCTTACGTGGTACCCAAAAAGGACCTGGATATTATTGCATTTGCTCAAAAATACTCCGATTATGACAATGACAACGTTACATCAAGCAGACATGCAAGGACTCTGCCAGATGCACATGTTTGGCATGAAGGGGAGCAAGTCTACCTCCAAGATGGAGGCAAAGTAGAAGTTCGTATGATGGTGCAGCTCACCCCTGTGTCTCCACCACGAGCAAAGTGCTAAAGCCCTAACAAATGACCCACAGCAGGGTGTAAACACACCCACAAAATGCAGAAAACATGAGGTGTGTGTGTGCGGTGGAGAGCCCTCTGGCAGCTCTTCACACTGACATATCCATAAAGGAATGATGGATGATGCACTGTGGAGTCTCTCTGCAGGCAGAGAAGCACACATGCTCCACTCAATCCAGTCCAAATACTTTCTATACACACACTTCTAAAACAAATTCAGCTTTCACATTTTCTCACCAAAAGCTCCCCATGTTGCAAGAAACTTTGTGTCAGCAAAAGACACAAGTTCAAAATTGTGACCATGACCCGTGACAAATGCGCCAAAAGCACTCAAAGCGCATCTAGAGTCAAAAATGCTCTTATAGAAAATATTAGAGGAAAGAAATTTTGATTTATTTGCTTGAATGAGTAAAATACTTTGGCAAGCGAAACCTCAATGCCCTCAAACAAAACACATCTAATCTTGTTTCTTACAAGTAAGTTGAAAAACAAAGCTAATGAATGAAATAAACATTTCTCAACTGAACATATACAAAAGTTCCTCCTGTGTATTATTGCAACACCATAAACACAGTAACAAACAAATACAGGAAGGTAATGAGGAAAAACTATAACCATATACATTAGGTATTAGTGCGCACCTCAATTTTATGGTTAAAGAAAATTTTGGTAACACTGAGACTAGAAACAAATGAAAAATCAAGTATTTTTATATTATTTTTAACAAAAGTACATCTAAAACCTGAAAGACTAAGTAATTTAAGTCCTGTGTTGCTATAAAATGTCAATTATGACTACTTCAATTTGTGAGTTATGTCAATTACGCAGTACACATAAAAATAAGTTATGCTTACACATTTTTTTTTTTTCCTCCAAAGAGTTTTTGTGGCGCTGGTGGCTCACATTTTAGACATTAGACTGACAGGAAGGAGGGCAAGGAGAGGGGGGAAGACATGCGGCAAAGGTCGCCGGGCCCGGGAGTCGAACCCACGACATCCACGCCGAGGACTGAGGCCTCCGAACGTGGGGCGTGCTAACCCCTGCGCCACCACAGCACGCCCCATGCTTACACATCTAAGCGTTCACATTACTTGCAAAATATCAAGAAACCGATTGCCTTGATATGTTCAAGTAAGATGAACCAAAAGTGTTCAGTTATTGAAACGAAGAGCCAACAGACAACAGTTTGAATGGAAAAAAAGGTTTAATAATTAAACAAGTTCACTTTAAATACAAGGTTCTCAAGTGTGCTTACAGACACACTGACCTGGAAACTAAGTTGTCCATGAACTTTCTTTCTAGGGCAGCCTTCAATCTAATATAGAAGC
Source organism: Poeciliopsis turneri (assembly GCA_922788865.1). NCBI lineage: Eukaryota > Metazoa > Chordata > Actinopteri > Cyprinodontiformes > Poeciliidae > Poeciliopsis > Poeciliopsis turneri. Next base: position 1,498,194 of record CAKLNU010000176.1, read on the forward strand.
CTTCAAATGGCTCTCAGTCTTCAAAACAAACCAAAACGATTCAAAAAGAATCAAACAAGAAATAAAAATCGCTTTTCCAATAAGGGGAAAGGTATCGGCGTTGATCCATGATGTTGCATCACATTCACTTATTGCAACAGACGATTTTTCAGTGATTGTATTTTTGGTTTCAAGTCTTTATCACCAAGTGAGAGAAGCACCCTTTGGATGAAGTCAAATGTGTACTTCAGTTGTTGAGGGCACTCCAAATTCAGACCATAAATAAGTCCAAAGAGCAAACACATGGCCTGTGGAAGATTTCCAAGGTCATTCATGACTAGGCGGCCTTCCAAAATGATGGCTGTACCTAAAGCCTCAAGGTGCAGGGAATCAGGGGAGGCCTGCTTGTCCTCAGGAATGATGGTCAGGATCCCAACAGGTGCATGAGACACGTCTGGGTCTTCGCAGTCCTAACAACAATAGAAGCAACACCACAATTACATATCAACATAACACTTTACAGCTGTCCCACCTATGGCAGTCCATTCATCATCAGTCTTCTATGGCAGTACAGCGAGCGCATTTCCCAAGAGTGTCAGTGATAAATAAGTGTTGATGATGTTGGAAGGGAAAGTTCATAACATTTTTACATGTTGCACTTCATCAGCTAAGTGAAATTCATTGTACTTTTTAGTTCTTGATGACATTCGGGTTTCACATGGTGTGACACTAGAGAACTACAACTGAAACCTTTGGAAAGAGACAGCAGAGAACCACTAAAAGTGTTCTGATTGGGGATATTTCATTAGTGCATCATGTAAGATGCACTAATGAAATAGTGCCTGAATAGGCTTTTACTCAGCCTATTCAGGCTGAGTAAAAGAACAGTAACTAAAACTAAAGCTATCAAAGTCACATAAGGAGCAGAATTAAGTGGGACATAAAAAAATATAAAAACGTAATAAAGATGACCTACAAAGCATGTCTTGAAGTCTGTGTTCTCATCTCCAAGGATCACAGGAGGGCCACAGAGCACTGCCGTTCGCTTCACAGTAATATCTGTACTCCGAAAAATCATATCAAACACACATCACTCCTGTAGTAAAGAATAATCAATTAACAGCTCTGCATGCACAGTGGGGTTGTGTATTTTGTTCCCAACATGATAATAAAATAATGACTTTGGATCTGAGAAACTCACCTCGGGTCTGACTTGTTGCACATTAGTCTGAAGTTTCTGGCCAACATTTCCCTCCTTGCTCTTGAAAATCTCAAAGAAGTGAGGGCTGTATTTATCAAGTTCTGTGAAAAATTTTGAATCCAAGTTTTTGCTCGACAAGCGACAGAACTCTGCCAGAATCTGAAAGAAAAGTATGAAAAATTAATATTTAACACATAGAGATGTTGGACCTCTCATGACTACTTTCCACTAGAAGGACAATGAAACTAATTCTGTAAGTTAACAAGAGACGAGATATTTCAACGCTGATTCACTTATATTTTGCTATCTCGGTTGGGCACGCGCCCATAAAAGACGCACTCCTTTTTTTTAAAATATTAAGACTACCACTTGTAGTGAACTTGACAAGAAAGAAAGAAAAAAGCCTGAAAGGTTTTTTTTTATCCCGCCAACATCTTTATCCATTTTCCTTTTCTTGTTTTGCAGCCCGGACAGCTGTTTTCTCTGCCGCTCCATCTTGTTGCTAATAAATAAACATGATATTTTCGATTAACGTTAGTCCCCGGCATCGCTAAATCATTACAGATAAAGTTAACCTCAAAACCTGGACTTACGGATGAATTACACGGCCAAGATAATGCATATAAGTTTGCTAAAAACCAGTGGAACTTACCGTGACAAAACTTAGCTGCAGCAACCGCCATATTGTTGACAGTTTGGTGCTTCTGTCAAACACGTCGTCACTCGTCAGTGGCCAACTGCGCATGTGCGTTCAACGAGAGCTGCCGAATGATGCCGAGTTTTCTGCTGGTTATGCAGATGCGTCTTGCTCTCTCATAACTCCAAGTTCGGGTTACTTGCTGCTGATGAGTTTAATTACTTGCCTCAGTAGAAAGTTGTCTTTGCTAAGTTTAAGTTAGTATAGTCAACAAATTAAGCTGGAATGAGTTAAGGTCACTTTTCTTTTCGAGTAAGATATACTATTACATTTTACAGTGTAGTGACTGCTCTCAAAACTTACAGACATATTGATTAAACATGTTCTTTTGAGCCTGGGTCTCTGATACTTTTCATCCAACTTTGAGAGAAGATTCAGCAGCTGCTTCAAAAAACAGACCTGACTTTGTTGGGACAAGAACGCAGCGTTAAAGGGAGAATGAACACATGCGAGAGCGTAATGGCTATCCTCAACATTAACGCTCGCTAATTACCTCTAGCAGAGCTCTGAAATGAACTGACGAATATTTAAATGGTGTTAAAATAGGCTCTTTAAAAGTCACCTTTCATATTATGGAGGTGCGAATGTGTCTGATGGTTAGCGCTCACTTTTAATCAGCAACCCCAGCAATACACTTCAGTGCTTTCAACAGTTCACGTCTCTCCTTAATGAGTGACTTTCCTCCAGCATTCAGGTTTTGTGGACAATTATTACAGGAGCATATCTGATGATGACAAAACTGTCATCACAGCTGAGTTTAGTTGACAGATTATCTGTTTTTAAGCAGTTTAAATCCTCTTCCTGTAAGGATGAAAGAATCCTGACAGAATGAAAGATACTCCTAGCAGAGGGAGCGAAGCGAGCCGTCAACCATTTTCTAGAACCTTCTTAGACAGTAATCACACCATAATCTTTGAATATGCACAACTCATGGGAGGTAACTCAGGATGTACATGGAACTGTGTACTTTAAAGTGAGAAGCACAACATTTTCTAACATTGTATCTGAATGAAGATCATTTTTATCAGTTAATATGACGGCATATTAGGACCATTGTAGATGGAAACATTTAGAGGGAGTGCATTTCCATTAAAAGACTCATTAAAATTCTTTGGAAAATAAAATCAACATTTCCATGTTTTTTTTTTTTTTTTTGTAGAGAATGTCTGAGATTAATGTCTAAGTTTCAGAATTTTTTAATTTTTTTTGCAAATTCTCAACTTTCAAACTCCATTTCTCAATTCCCAGGTTTTTCTTTTTCCCTAAAAACTTTATGAGATTAATCTAAAAAATTTTGAGTTTTTTTTTTTAAAAGGAAAGTTTGAACTTTTCAAACGTGGAAATTTTTATTTTCTAAAAACAATTCTGAAATTAATCTAAATATTTCCTATCAGTGTATGATCACCTGCTTTCTCGCAGTTTCTGAGTGAAGTAAAGAGAATAGTGAGGAAGTGGGCTTGTGTGTGTCCACACGTGCAATTTTTGTGTGTTGAGGTCTGTGTGTGTGTTGAAATACAATTCATAGTTGCAAGGAAACATATAGGACTGGACATTTTTTTCATCTTTTTTTCCCATCAACTGGACTGCCGGGTCAAATTGACCCGAACAGTAACTATGTAAACAGTAGACACAGGGGGTGTTGCAAACATGTAAAATGAATACATTTTCAATTTACTTACAGAGAAAGACAAATAGAAAAAGTTTCATGCAAAAAAATAGTTCCAACTATTAAAAAAAAATTAAAACATTAAACTTTAAAATGGGTCAATTTGACGCCCAACATAACAGAAGGGTTAAGTTTACAAAGCCTAATGATGATTGTAGAATTTTACTTTCAATACATATATTTCCTCTGTTTTTTCACATCAATCTGTCTCCAAAATTTATTTCAGATGAAACCAGAACAACAAAAAGCCTCACAGTTTTCACATGTATCCATGACATTTTGACACCTGCTCACTCGTAGTGTAGATTAACATGATTTAATTCTAATCTTCAGGATTGCGGCCTCATCCGCATGTGATTATGCTGCTAAGCGTGACCCCGGTGAGCAGGCTAAGTGGGTTATTGGTGTTACCGACTATTTCGGACTTGGTCCGCAGTTGTTCTGATCCAGTGACATATGGTACACATATAAGCCAAACCTCCATGGAGCGTACGTTTCCGGATGGGTGAACTCTGTTTTCACCTTGGGAAGTGCACAGTGATGTGGAAGCAAACAGAAGCCTGTTTGATTTTTCTGAGACTAAAAACTAACGCTTATGTTAGTTTTGTCCACACTAATCTAATTGATAAACATTTATGCTTCATATTTTGAAAAAATAAAAAAATAAAATAAAATAAAAATAGACACCGAAAGCTTTGTGTTTCAACACAGGTTCAGTTTTAAGGAAAACCTGTCCAAGCGGCTAAAGTATTATCTCAGAAAACAGGCTGACAGAATCTGCAATCAAACTCTGCCTCTCCCCTAAAATCAATATAGAACAAAATTACAGAATGTGGAAACAATGACATTTAGTAAGGCAAGGATAATTCTCTGAGAAAATTAGCCAACTGTAATGATAAGTCGATTTTTCACCCTTTGTCCTTTTCAGCAAACTTCTTTGCTAATTAGACCCAAACGAGTCAAGTGAAGGTCAAGAACAAACAAAACGGGCTGGTAAAATCCATCAACGATAACCTCAGCCAACCTCAATCTTTGTGTGGTTTAACAAATTGTTGTGTAGAGTTTATAATTAACACCTATGTCAAGATTTGTGTCAATAAACCCAATTAAACCACCGTAATCACCTTTTCTCTCTCCATTTAATCTGCATTCTGATAGCTTTTTGTGCGTCGCCATCAAATGTTAATGAATCACTGTTGTCAGGGTTTTTGCGGAATTGCTGATGACTACAGTACTATTGAATGCAATCAATTACTCCCAGAGCCTGTCAATACATTAATCAGCCTTTGGAAGACCTATTAGTACTGATCAGAGATCAGAGCCTCGTCTGCAGCCCATTCAATCAGAGACGCCCCCAAACCAGCGGAGCCCTGCAGAGCTCATAATTTGTCTTTTTACGTCAAGCAGGATTTCATCAAGTCCCTATTGTTGTCAGGAGAGCTCAAAGTAATTCCACAATGTACATTATTCAAAAGACATCTGCCAAGTTTATTCATTTTGAATAGTAAGTTGGATACTCGTATCAAATCTACTGTTAATCAAGGTCTAAGAATAGGTTTTTAATGTTTTCGCTGAAGCTTTCACTTCATGAGCAAAGTGATCGAGTTCCAACGCCAAAGCAATGGGAGCAATACACTTGAACTGTTCATGACACCTGAACTAAATTATTTTGAGTTAGGCATTGAAGCCTCTCGTTAGCTGTGGTTTCATTACAAATGTGAGCAAATGTTTGACTACATTCTGCTAATGTCAAAAATACACAGTTTTGTAGTTGCGATATTTCCATTAAATAAGAAATTAAATTAGCTTGTTCATGCAGTAAGTAATTCCAAGTCATGCAGGGACGGTTGAAAACAGTTGTGTGAGATATATTCATATTTCATCCATGGTGCCAGCGCTCATAATCTATCGGCCTTCAGAGGAGACGTTGGAGTTGAAGCCCTTTATACTTTGGAGTGTCTGCGGATAAGGCGTTTCAGGGAAATTGGCTATGATTTTTCTAAAGAGCTATGGACTCAGCACGTTGGAATGACACACATCTTTTATTAACTATGTGATGCTGTTCATGAGAAAAATGTGATGCCATAGAAAGTAACGTACTGGCATCACCTGCTATGCATCCGCTGTGTAACATTCACAGTCTAATAGCCAGAAGTTAGGCTGACACAATATTAATGTTAGGTTATCAAAAATTTGGCCACAAATATTGCAAAGCTTACAAGCCATGTGTTCAACAAATGTGTACACAATCAATGCAACTGCACTGGAATGACCTAATGAAAACACTTCATTTCAGGTAACACTGATTTTATTGGTATGATCAGTTCTACATAGGGGTCCACAGGGGCCGACAGGGGCCAGAGCCCATGGAGAACTGGTTATGACTCCTGCAGAGATAAGATAATGCAAAATCAATATTTATAATATATATTGAGATGTATGCTGGCATAACCAGCTGGCATCTTGGGCCAATTTTATTTTTTACCTCCAAAATTTTAATTATGAATCAAAAATGTGCATATTGTACCTTTTGCTTCAGTCATATTGAGACAGGATCAGAGCTTTCATCTGCCAGATCAGAGGTTTGCAACCTGCAGCTCCACATGAGGAGGCTCATTTAATACATTAAACAGTGAAATATAGTCTTTCTCTCTTTCTTTCTTTTGTATAGCTTAGTAGGATACTGTCCAATAGAATAAAATAAAATAAAAAAAAAAGCAACATTTCATTAAACTGGTGTTTAGACCACAGCCTGGTGTACTGGATTCCTGAAGTAATTATTCCTGTTTTGTATTTAGATCATTCTGTTTGGAGCCACTTGGAACCGGGACCCAGAGCGCAACAGGTGCAGATCTGGAAAAACAAATGGATTGAGGGCTCAGAACTGAGCTCAGGCCCGATTACCTCCTGTAAGCCCCATCAGCTGATGCCTCGGCGCCCTGCATCCACTGGTCTTATTGAACAAATCTGCAAAGTGGAGTGATCCAAAGAGGATTTATCAGACTCTGTTTTGGGATAATCTTTTCACAGGTAGATTGAAGTTATTAGGTGATCATTAAGAAAGTCACTGCAGGCAGTGGACAGGCGTCCTCTTCAGACATGTACAGGAGCCCTTGGTCAAACATCAAGCTTATTAATGGTTCCTTCAGCAGAAACCACCTGCTAAACTGTCGCACAAAATAAGATTAATTTATCCAGCTTATGCTGTTCCTGTCTTTGTTTATTGGTTACAAGTTAACTAATGTGCTGCCCATTATGAAACAACAGCACCACTTTATGTTGCTACCACTTCAGTTCAGACTCAGAGAGAGTGATTCATTGTGCAAAGTTCCCAAACATAAGAGGAGAAAATAAGACTTTGTTTTAATGAGTTCTTTCACACTTACTGACACCTCTGAGAAAAACGAGGACAGAAAACGTTTCATTTATTTCAGTCATGTGACGTCTTTCAAAAAAAATATGTAAAATCCAACATTTGGTTTGAATTTTAAACGTTCACAATAAACATTTTTGATCAGTGGGATCAAAAACAAAGTAAGACATAATTGTTCTTTTGCGCGATGCAGGAGTGTTTCCATATCGCTGACACATGTCCTCCCATGTCCCAGACATGATGTAACACAGTTGCCAATTCCACTTTGGCGCTCTGTAAAATGGGAGAACAAATAATTGTGACAATAAGTGAAGTTTCAGGTGCGTTAGAAATACCAACAACAATATTTTGTCATATAGAGGCAGGATCAGAGCTTTCATCTGCCAGATCAGAGTCAGATTAGTCCAAATGTCAACATATCTACACGCAGAACAATAACTAAAAAGTTTAACACAATTATAATTGTGATAAGTCTGGATGAAGATGTTAGTTTACGTTTCCACCGTCTGTTGCTGGTTTTCACAACTGTTGAGTGCCTGTGTCGATCATGGTTTTAATGTTTTTAATGAAGTAAAGCACTTTTACTGCCTTGCTGCTGAAATGTGTTATGTCAATAAACTTGATTGATTAAATTTATGATACATATTATTTCAAGCCACTTTATAAGAAAAGATCCCACATTTTATATAATAATAATACTTTTTTATAGGGTTTAGATTTGAACATAATTTCTGATAATAAAATCCTATTTATTTAATTCTGAAAATAATTACAGAATAATTTCAGCTAATCAGCTAAAAAATGGGCAGATGACAGGATGGACAGTGACTTGTTCTAGACATTTCTGATGATCAGACCTTTCGCTGCTCTGTCTGACTTTCAAACACAACACGACTGTAACGACTTTACTTTCAGAGATCTTGATTCCCTTTTTCACTCCTGCTTTAATAACCTTTAAAACTGTTGCTTGTTCACACTGAACAAAAAAAAAATAAATAAAAAAATCTTCACTTTTTCTCTGTTGTCATCCTACAGCCTATTAAAAGAACAAAAGCTTTTCAGCAGTCGCAGGCATGAAGAGGAAAACCTCCACCGAAAGGTGTTTCATCTCCGGCGGCCCTTTTTTGGGATTCATTTGTCATCATCCATCCGATGCTTTTGGCCTTCTAATTAGGAGGAGAATACAGAGGCGCAGTGTTTTGTGAGAGAAGTGACGCAAAGAACAGAGCCGGTCCGTCCCCTCTGCATGTGTTCCCCAACAGAAAGGACTGTGAGGGCCGTTTGTGTCGCTGGGGCCCCGACGTTCACAGTTACTGTTTGGGGACTGATAAATGACTCTCACCACGAAAATATTCTCCGAATAAATGGCCGCTGAAACGTGTGGCCATGGGGACAGCAGAGCAACTGTCCGTTAGCTGAAGCAGCCGAGAAGATATAAAAAGCTCCGTTGTAATGTATGATGCTTACTTAATGCACTGAAGCTGAAGTCATAAATCTGTACACAGAACGAGCACATAGGATTTGTGTAGACACCTGATACCATGATTGTTCACCTGAATGCACAGATTGTTCCGCAGGTAAAGTTGAATCGATGTTTTGAATTATGGAGCTTCTGCTGAGGTGCTGACACTTCTATATGTACTAACAACGTATGGATCATAAGGAATCATATTAAAAGCACATTAATAGTCGGGATGTAATGATGCATGCAGCTCAGACAGGACATCACACATCAAGTTCACAGGAAAGAGATGAAATGTTAACAATAGCAATATCTAAATATTTATCCCAAACAAATCACTGAGTTTTAATTTTGAAATAAAATGTAGGAGTTTGACCACTCTTTATGTTGCTGCCTAATGCTACGGTTGTTCTAATATCAACTAACATTGAGAAATGCTCAGTTTTGTCATTCAGCAGATAGAATAAAGGTCTCAAAATGTCCTGTAAAGAATCTATGTTCAGCATAGAACCAAACAAGGAAAAAATCACTTCCTGTTAGACTTCAAAATAAGATTCTCAGACAGATTCAGGACAATTCGTAATATCTACATTTCACAAGATGAAGTCACACGCTGACAGTAACTTGACTGCAGAGCGAGGCAGACTTTACTTTAACAAGGAATCTTGTGGTGTTTCAGTACCGCAGAAGCTTGTGCAATGAGATCACATTACATGAAAGCCACCAGCTAGACTTCTTTTGAAAATGAACCACAGTCACGTTAAATATAGGTTATCACCTACAGAAGAACATGGCAGCTAGTTTTTCACTTGTTTTTTCCATTTCATTGTGAATGATTATTTAGTTGAGATTAAACACATTTCATTTAAATCAAACATCCACATAAATGGTGATGTGTGTTTTTTTTTTTTAAATCAATTTCCTCATTCAAATGTGGCACGTTGTCTATGGGTGCAGGAAAACGTTTGAGTCTTACAACACTGCACAACACAGAATCTACAGTTTGTTTGTATTTTGTGATCATTTTTACTGTAAGTGTGACTTCAGAGTCACATAAAGATAGTTACAAAGTTGTCCTTTCATCACCTGAAGATCAGGATTAAAAGTCTAATGTCTCAGAATGATCTAGAGAAACACATCCATGCGTTTATCATTAGTGACATTGATTAGTGCAAAAACGTCTTCACAGGCCTGACTAAAAACATCCTCCAGCTGCTGCTGGCGTTCTGACTAAAACCAGGAAGATGGAGCTCATCACTCCAGTCTTTCCACTGAGAGAATAAACTGTAAAATAATGCTGTTAGCTTATAAATCACTGAATGCTTTAGCATCACAATACATTAAAGATCGGCTGTTGTATCAACCTTCCAGAATGTCTCAGGCCTTGTGGTTCTGGACCGATCTGCATCAGAGCCAGAACCAGAACCAGAACCAAACGAGGAGAAGCAGCATTCAGCTTCTATGCACCACAAATCTGGAACAAACATCCAGAAAACTGCAAAACAGCCAAAACACTGAGTTTCTTTAAATCAAAGTTAACCTGTTGGAGTTAAGTTTGATCATTGATCATTGATCAAAGATCAATGATCATTGGTCATTGATCTTTGAACATTGACAAACATCATTGTTTTTTATGATGGCATTTCAAGATGAAATGTTCATCACAGTTGGTGGCTGTATGATGATTTTTTAATCTATAAAGCATTTTGAACTGCCTTGTTGCTGAAATGTGCTACACAAATAAACTTGACTTTCCATGGCCATGACTGTGTTCTAAGATCTTGTCTCTCTGGATTGGTCCATGTGGACCCCAACTTTAACCAGCTGATAATTTGACCTTCATGGGATTACTTCTAGAATCTAGTTTCAATTTCAAAAAACAGTTGCGGTAGTTGTTACCCAGAGAACTAAAACATATTGTCCCACAATCTGCACCGGTGCCGTGATGTCTTGTGACTTCCTCTGTTTTTCCTGCAAGTTGTTGCAGCTGTCCCTCTCTGTGTTAAGCATACTTCCAGGCAGTGATACGGGTTTCCTGCTGTTGGAGCTGCCCTCTCTGTCAGTCAGACTCTTCACACCTGACTGCCAGCTGAAATCCCCAGATTATGGCCAGCAGATCCCTGCTGTGTCTGAAAAGCTCCATTGAGCAGCGTGTTTAGAGATGTGTGGGCTCATCCACACCGATCTCTGCTTCTTACCACAACCCCACATGGAGGCATTAATGGACTGATTGATCCAGTAAATAAATAATAGCACAGGCAGGACGGGAGGTGGTGAGACACTGGTTCACTGCAAGTGTAAAATCCTGCTCTGTTTAGTCTACATTTTGGCCCTCACACTATAAGGGCCAAAAAGGTGCGTTCTACTTTTCGAAAGTCATTCAAACAAAGCAGACCGATTCCCCGAAACAGATGGCGTGACATAAAACGTAGTTTTTATGTAAAGCTACTCCCAGAAACAGGCACAGCTTTACGCATAGCGTGGGATATTTACCCTGAAACAACAGAGGTGGGGAACATGTTTTGCGCAGTGAGACTAAACATTTTGTACAGAGAGTTATTCATTTTATTCACTCGGTCTTATTCCTGCTCTGCTGCTTTTTGTGACTTAAACTTTTTCCTTTACAGGAAATGTTCTCACAGTGCAGGCATATTTGCTTGCCAGCTCAATTATTCAACCCATCTTGATTCAATTATGAGTTGTTTCATAATTTTTGGAACCCTTTTGACATGGTTTCTGACTTTATTAAATAATTTTTGCAACTTCCATTCTGGTCAACCCCCGATCTTCTTATTTGCCAGCACCTAAACATGACATGGATGTTACCACTGGTGAAAACACTGAAGAAGACAACAGGAAGTGGTGGAAGGATTTTTTATTTTTTATTTTTCCAGAAAATGTGCAGCTGGCTCCACCAGAGCTCTCACAGCATTGCACACTTCATAAAAAGTTGTACCATTTTAACGTGTTGAATTTGTAGCTCTTCTGTAAAATGACCGACTACAATTTCCCCAAAACACAGCAAACATAGTTGCTCCCATGTAGGCGGGGCTTGTTACTCCAAAGCATGAATAAGATGCTGATGTCTCCTCTGATTGGTTGATAGATTATGAACGCTAGCACCATGGATGAAAAGTGAATTTATTAATGGAACTGTTTACACCCATCACTGCTATGATTTTTAATGACTTTTCGTGTGAACAAGTTTATTCGTGTGACTTTAATTACATTTACTTAAAGGAAACACAAAAATGTTTTTTTGTTTTTTGTTTTTTTTATAGACAAATATTTGTGCACATTTGTAATGCCTACAGTCTGTTGATGCAAGTCAGAAGTTTGCTTTGCAGTTGACATGCTATGCACATTCAAGGTGTTTTGAGACGCGCAGAGTCCTGAAGTGGTCCCTTCAGTAGGGGGAGAACAGCAATAACAAGCCTCAGATGAAGGCTGAGATTAGGCACAGACGGGCCACAGTGGAGCTCCCTCTCCAGATAATTCAGCTCTAATCTGTGCTCTGCAGGTGTGCGTTTGGTGCTGAGAAGGTGAACCTGGCACCTCGACAAAGATTTACTCCCGCCTCTCTCTCTGCGTCTTATCACGCAACGGGAAGCCATGTGCGCACGCTACACAATTTAGCACAGACGACTTTAAGAGTTTCTATCACAGCACTATGGGTGTATGCCTGAAAAAGCCTGAAACTCAACCCTCACAAAATTTAGGCAAAAGGTGCATCTTTCTGCTACAGATAGAGCCTCTTAAAAAGCAATCAGAATACTTCATATATATTTATTCATATTCAGACATATTACATCTCCATTTTCTGCATTTACAGCCACGGTTTGCCCTGTAGGTTTGTTTACATGCTTTTACCTCTGCGTGTTCTGAAAACGGATCATGTTGTTTGCACCTTGCATAGCAGAAGAGAATATTAATTCATAACCAATCAACACCTTCTACAGCTTTGTAAATGTGTATTTTTAAATTGGCAATTAAAAATAAATTAAATAGTTATCTGCCATCATGCATTGGTTTTAATTTTTGTCATACATAAAAAAACAACAACAAAAAAAAACCTTTAAAAGGAAGAATACTAATGTCATTTAGGCTTGGGTTGAAAAAGAAACATCTTTAATGTGTTTTTAGCTAAATTGGAGACAAAGTCCATTAAAGCCTCAGTAACGTCTGTCTTTCATCATACATTAATTGCAAATTAGAATTTGGTCAAACTCCAAAACAATTTGTAGGTAGCTTCATTTAATGCTGAAGTTTGTCGTTCTCTGAAAACACAATGACAGGCTTTCTGACTAATTGCAGACTAAAAGGCGGATGGTAATTTGACATCTAATGAAACATTTTATTTTATTTTTTTTCAAATTTCAAAGTTAGGCTGATGAAAGACGATGGGTGGTGCATGATCAAGCGGGGAAGTTCTGCAATCAGAGCAGATTGGGCTCATCAGGGAAGGAAAAGCAAAAACTCCCCCTTTTTAAAAAAAAAGAAATATGAAACAAGCAGCTATGAAAAAGAAATGCATTCTTTTTTTAACCAGTGGAACTTCAGCAGGATGTGTTGTGCCACAGTAGAGTCTTGTTTGGCTATTAATAACTGTAAATAATTGCTCTGGGCAATTATTAGTAAAACTATTAATATAGATAAAAAATTATTGAGAAAAACAACGTAGCTCTGTCTCAGTTATTGTCAAAGTGGAGTTTCTTCAAAAAGCAAGATACTGCACCAGAATAAACACACAACTTATCTTTATTATAATAAAGTTTATTAACAAAAAGATTTCAAATGTGCAGTGAAGCACTTCAATAAAATGGAATAAAATGTTGAATGGAAAACCCCAAAATATCCACCAGACCCGGCAAACTGGCTGAATAACAAACCAATGAAGACCAAACTAGAGGACTACAGAATGCCGAACACGTTTTAAAAAATAATTACAGTTGCATGTTGTATAATCACCTGGAAAATGATGGGAAGTAAACAGAAAAATACCCAAATTATTAAAATTTGTGACTAAAAAGAATGATTGCAACTGTAAGTGCAAAGGGCCTTTTAAGTCATCATGATTACTAGGATGCATTGGCCTGTGTAAAAGACCTTCAGCCAAGTGAAGCTGTGGAAAGACTTCACACAAACTGAATTAAAACAAGGACCGGAGCGCAGAAGGAGCTCAGCAGAGGGGAGAGAAGAAAAACGCGTTCTGTTGGCTGATTTCAGACCTGTAATCATAAAGAAGCCACAGGCTCTAAATGGAGAAAGTATTGGAGGCAGTCACCTCTGGCAAAACAAAAAAAAAACTTTGGTGAGTGTTTTGACAGTAGCTCTGAACTACTTACATTGATTCTGTCTTTTACACACTTGAAAAATTGAAATTGTGAGAAAAATGTCCAAAAACATTTGATATAGGTGTTTTTTTTTGTTTGTTTGTTTTGAATTATTATTTTTTGTTTAAAAAAAAGAAAAGAAAAGGAAATAGTTTGTGTGTGACTAGACGCTTGTATGTGTGTTTATAGAAAGATAAATAAGAAACGCAGTGTCTGTGAAATTGGGTGTTGTGTTTTATGTTGAATTCTGCCTCGCCTCATGTTTTCCATTTCCACTTCGGCTTTTCAGAGCCAATCAGCCACCAAACCAACAAACATGTGATCTTAGGTTTCCAGGGGTTGTGCACTTGCATTACAAAATCAATTTTAGTTCATGTGGAAAAGGTTTTGAGAATATTTCTGTGAGTCACCATTATTTATTTATTTATTTATTTGCATGCATTTGGATCTTGTATTTTAGCATTGCAGTTTGAACTTTTTCAATGATATAATGTCATGTTTTGTTTTTTTCTTGTGATACAAATATGACAATACAGAAAAGGATTTCTCTCACCTGCACTTTCTTTTTTGAACATTTAGTGGATCTGTGGGCCAGCGCAGCTTCGTTTCAAAGTAGTTCACCATCTTTGATTCAACGTATCCTGAGAATCTGATTTGTGCTCAAAGGGAATTAAAAATAAGGCTCTCGGCTGGGTAATCATATTTTAAAAGTGAGTGCCATCATCTTGAAGCATTAAAAGAAAGAATAATATCAGCGTCAAACAGGTACCTGTTGAAATGATGCCAGTGTTTCATCATTGTTGCATATAAGAACCTGGATGGATCTGCATTTGGAAGCAGCTTTAGTTCATTTCACTGATGCCAGAGATGCTGCGTGTAAACACTGAGCGACGTGCCGGGAACATTTTAGCAAAAATCATTTTAGTACAGCTACTTTAGTTCAGCCGTGTCGCATAATGTTCAGGAAAAATTTGATGCGGGCACCAAATGCTCCTTTTTCAATCAAATCAACTTCATTGTAACTCCACACAGTACAAGTGCTACTGTTTTTTTTTTCTTTTCTTTTTAAATCTAAAGTTTCCAACAAGTCAGCATTTCTTTCCCTATTTTTCCTAACTGTTGGTTCTTTGAAAAAAAAACCTTCAGCACTTTTTAAGGTTCCAACTCAGCAGGGTAAGCTATAAAACTGCAGTTCATTTGTCTCCTCTCAGATGGAGTATGTAGATGGCTACTGCCTCTCCGGTGCTTTAATGCTGCGGGCTGTGGTGTGGTAAATGGTCGAGCGATTCAGCCTCTTTCTCTGCACAGTTAGCCAGCTCTCAGCTGGCAAGCTCCTTTCAAATTTATTTCCCCCCTAAAAAGGAAAAAAGAATATGCCAAATGGACCGTGTATCCTAACGTGTGTCTGTGTGTATGGAAAGGCAACGAGTCAAGATTCCTGAAAAATATTTTCTATAAAGCCTTGATTTTAATTCAGCTTGAAACATTCCTATGTGTGTTGATTGTTGAGGTATAAAATGTTCTTTTTTTTGCGGACAGTAGTTTCAAGAGAACTATTATGTATGAAAACTGATAAATGAGTGTAGTGTGGAAGAGAAGCAGAAGTTACAGCCGGTGGCACAGAAGCCAAATGATGATGCATTCATGACACAAATAGTCTAGCATAGAAATACATGAAGGACAGAACCAAAGAACCGGGAGCCTTAAATGTAAAGAATGAAGTGACGCCAGAGAAGCAAGAGTGACAAATGTAAAACAAATGCAGAACCCATCGCCAACGTCACAAAGACCATAACGAGAACAAAAGGCATGACGGAAGAAACAGGAGAATTTATACTGATTTAGACGATAATGACTGACACGGTGCAGGTGTTACATCGAGCAAATTAGGAGCAGAGAAAAAAAACCCCAACAGACCCAAACCTGGGAACAGATGAATATATTACAATACGTCCGTTTTACATAACTTCTAGGTTCAATTTTCACACTTTTCAACTGTGAAATATTGGATTTTTTTGTCATTATCAGACTTTTTACATGTCTGTCTTGCTCTTTGATGGCTGTTTTAAGAAAGCTTCTGAATACATTTATTTGCCGTTTAATCAAGTCTAATAATAGAATTATCCTGTTGTTGACTAACATTAAATATAGTCCAGTAAGATATTCATCTGCACATTGATTTTAGTACATGCCACCACTTAATGTTCCACATTCAAAGAATGACTGTTTGCAGTTCTTTATAATGCATAAAATGTTTTAGAAAATCTTCTTTGCATAATAATTTGGAACAGAGCATTTTGAGTTTTTTATATTTTTTTTAAATACTGTTCTCAGCTTTGTTCAGTAAAATTAGATTTATACTGTAATAGTTCATGACTTGAAAATTATACTGACCATCATTTGCATTGACCATTTAAGAAAATATGAGAAAATATCACTTGCATAATATTTTGGAACACGGTGCAGAAAGAAGTTCATCAAAAAAAGAGGAGAAAAGAAATCCACAGAACAGATGAAACATATTTTCCAAACCACAACCTCAGGCACAAAAGGATAACTGCAGTTCGCCACTGCAGTTATAGTTACAACGTGTAACGCTGTTTGCAACTTCGCATAGCAGAAGGGAAGTCTGCTGTGTCGTGTGTTTTTTTTTCCTGACTAAAAAAACCTTCACTACCTTACAAGTGAAGCCACAAATTCGCTTTGGTTGAAGTTCAAAGTTCATGCAGCTTAAATAAACAGAATATTTCAGAAGTACGAGGAAATGAGCAGTGAGAAGTTGTCGTGCTCCTCGAGGCGAAGGAAGAGAAAATGACAGAGGATTTCAGATGGCTCTCTCAGTGTTTATGTAAATGTGCTATTTGTAAAGTGAATCTGTCCACTCGGCTGAGCTCAGGATGTTCTTAAACCATAATAGCATGAGTGAAACTCCGGGTTTTAACAACCCCCTTAAAGTTCTCAGTGCCACACACCTCCCCTGTGACTGATATTTACATTTTTATGCCCGTGTGCCACACGGAGAGACTGATGCTCTGTGAAACATGTTTATCTTCACTGAACGAGTCCTTCGCATGTCAGCGCACTGAAGGACAGGGATACCCTGAAGTCCTGAACCAAAGGCAGTTTTACAACCCTCCACGGAAAAGACGCTCAGAGTTCTCCCTTTTGTCCAATAAACCTTTAATTTTGCCATAAAATGCAGTGTGTACATTATGAGGAGAGGAATACGTTTTATTTTTGGAGACGGTTCGCTTCACTAAAAGCTTCCCTGGAGGCTCTGAGGGTGTGATTCTAGGAGACAAACAGCTTTGTTCTGCTTTAACTCTGGTATTTCAACGCACATGAGCTGCTGATAAATGCTGTTAGCATTGTGTTAGTTCATCACATCATATCAAGGTAATATTGTTTTTGATGCACGGCTTAGTTTTCTCTGGTGGTCAGACACTTTAGAAATAATAAAAACAATTAGAGGCGTTAACGTCTCAACCTTGTTTTTCTGTATTCATCTCCCTTCTTTTTACCTTTTGAGACTGACAATTTGATTTGCACAGCGAATGAGTTCAATGTTTAATGCGTCTCAGAAGAATAACAGGGATTCAACTGGGAAACTTAAAACAGCTCCATATTTAAGCAGATTGATATCAAAGGCTCTGATATCACATTGGTTCTGGGATGGAAATTAATACTCTGCCGTGTGAAAATGTCAGAAAAACCTACAATTATACTTTCTGCTGTCAAAATAATATTTATCATTACAGTTCCAACTATTGTCTGTAGGTATTTTAATTTCCATATAAACCAGATTCAACATTGCTAAATTAGTAGTACTCACTTAGTTTTTTTGTCCTTCTACTTGTTAGTAATCCTTGGGTTCAACAGTCTAATATTAGCTGGTTAGTGGACCAAACTATATCCTGTCTCCTAAGAAGAGCTAGTCTTCAGCTTGCAGCATCACATAAATGTTGGTTTTGTAGCTCGCAAATTTCTTTTTGAAAATGTTGAACATTGAAAAAGGATAGATGGTAAAATTACCTATAAATAACAATATCACAAGAATCACTGTAATGGCAAAATGTAAGTTAAGGCAGGGTCATTCTATTTATGTAGCACATTTTCAGCAACAAGGCAGTTCAAAGTGCTTTACATGAAGGAAATACAAACAAAACAACAAACTAAAAAAAAGGGTAAAAGTATAAAACTACATGTTGGTTCCCCATGTTTAATTAAAATAAGAATAAATACATAATTTATAAAGTAGTAGATGTTTTTCTGGATTCTTGTTCTGATCAAACTAGATGTTGGTTCCAGTTGTTCTGGGTTGAGTTCTAGATTCTAGATTTGCTGGATGTTGGTTCTCCATGTTTGATTCTTGTTCTGGATTGTTGAGTTCACAGTGTTTGAAAACTAACATCAGTTTCTCTGGAACTTGTGCTGATATTAAAACCATAAAGCTAAATATTGGTGTAAAGTAACAAGTACAAAGTTTACAAAAGCAATAAACTGAATAGTATATATCTAAATGTTGGTCTAAAGTGATCAGTACAAAATAATTTCACAATTTCACAATTTCACTGTCACATTGTCTACAACATGTTGATGCAGTCAACATTTTTCCTTTAATCAATATTAATAATAATGAACATACTAGCAGGTATTCAAGGGAATAATTTTTCCTGCGTTTCCCTGACACTTACTCAATGGAGAATTGAATTCTGTCTCACACATTTTGTTTTACTCAGAGCTACATCACACCTGGCTGGACAAAGCCTCCCCTACAGAAAGCCAAACTGGCTCTCAAGTGGCTCAATGTTTGACTCATTATGTGGTTCATGGGTGGCTGGCTGTGGAAAAAGCCAAATGGCCGTGCAGCCGAACTGTGTGTTGCTTTCACAGAGAGAAACATCTGGCTGCTGCTCCCTCTGCACCCATGCAATATGATGCCGAGGTTCACTTTTATACAATCAAAGATTGTGACGCAGATTTATGCCAAAGAACCAAAAACAGATTAGGTTTGTGTCTAAATTTAAATCACTGCGATTTTCGCAAATTAACTCATTTGAAAGGCTGTTCGTTTGGTTGCTAGACAAGCAAAGCTGCTAATATAACCCGAAATAAGAAAGTTTCTTTTCCTTCTGAAAACCTGAATTACTGCTTCTGCAGAAGCAATGAATCTGCTTTGTACTTTTGCAATAAATAATGTATTTCAAACCAAAAATCTGAGCTGAAGTGAAATCACACATTGACCAAAATAAAGACAAAATACATTTTCAAGTACAATAAGATCAACTATGAACAAACAAGTTCTTCCGAATTAGAGTTCAGTGCAGAATCATTGGAAGAAAAACAGGACACAGCTGAACCAAACAACCATTTGTAACAGTCTATTGAGAAGAAGCTGCAAACAAGCTAAATAGCAAAACTTAGATCTAATAACTAATGAGAACAAATATCAGCATGTTCATTTACCTTCAGGATAAAACAGTAGCTCTGAAGGGTTGCAGTAGGACCTGAACAAACTCACTTCATTTATAGTTCATCCTGCTGCTCTCAGTTTGATCTGCATGCAAAGATCTTCCACCTTTGAAGCAATAGGAGAGGTTTTGTTTTTCTGTTGCATTGTAAATTATTATCCAGTTAGAAAAATGTATACTCTTTCTGAATCCTCTAGCAATGTTGCCCTGGCAACGTTACCAGGCCCTTGGATCAGAGTAAACATCTGAGTATTTTTCTCAATGTTTTCCAGCAAATTTTTTCTTTAGTTTTTTTTTAAATTCGTCTGCACTGCTGATGCCAAACCCTGGAGCCTAAGGATCCGGGTTATGTGCTGTCGTTTCTTTTTTTCCCTCTTTTTCTCCTGCTGTGTTTCTTTTCTACATTCATTTCCTCCCCCCAGCAGGTGAGATGGGTGCAGCTTCCTCCTCGGTGCTGCGCGGCACACCTGCAGCTGATTCTCCCCTGATTACTGATGCAAGCGATGGAAACTAGAGTCAAATTCCTTGTTTGTACCCAAAATATAGGTAATTTAGTGAGGAATAAAGTCGATTTTCATTCTAACAACCTGCAGGTTTTTAAGTCTCTGACCAGCATTCAGAATCAGTCTGTTGACCGACACTGGTCACTGAGAAGATTCTTTAAAAACTTCTCTGAGTTTATTCCATCGTCATTCATGTCTCCTGGAAAGTGCTGCCCGCTCCTCATCAACATGTACGGTACAGACTCATCTGTACTCGCTGTCTTCTTTCTGCATCTTTGCAGTTCTTTGGCTCATCTGCACCTGGGATCTCTGTGACCTCGACCCCCAAGTTGTTATGTCAAAAGTCAGCAGATTACTGAGTTCTCATAACTCAGTAATCTGAGTTTTCCTTTGAAGACCTGCTTTACACTGGGTACTAATGTTGAAATATGCACAAGAGTGTTAAATATCAAAATCTTAAAAGACTTGAACATTTATGGTAACTCAGAGACACATGCACTGTTCTGTCCTGCAGAGCTTCATCACTTCCAGCACAATCTGTGGCTCAGTAGGAACCTGATGAAATACCCAAATTTGTAAAAAGCTGATTTAAAATGAACCAAGTACAACTAAATGTATCCATTTTTCAAAGATAACCACAGAAAATTTAAAACATTTCTCAGCTCCTTAAGGAGGAATCTGTGATTAGTCCATTAGTTTGTGGGTTGGCTGAGACCCAGACAGATGGCTTGATTTTCAATTTTTGTTCTCAAGGAAAGGAAATTTGATCAGTAATGTCTCTTCTTGTTATGCTTTTGATGTATTTTTTCCCTTTGCTCTTATTACCTGTGTTTGCCAATCTCAGTTGTTTGAAACTGACATTTTGGGCAACGCTGCTTCAAGAATCCCGCTGACCTTTAGATTTGTGTTGGGCAAAAATGATTTGGCTTCTTCTGAAGGGAAATACAATAAGTGATAAAGGAAAAAACACTCAGACATCAGAGTTGGCATTTGTATCAAGTGAAAGTTGGTATAAAAATCAATGGCAACAACATAGCCTTTACCTTACTGATAGAGTTCAAAACTCTATTAGTTACATGGAGTTTTATAGGGCTGGATATGTAAAGAATTGATGACTGATCAATTTGAGAGAAGACAAAACAGTAGTAGTTTACTCGTCTGCCTCTCTGCAGTGTGTCCACAAAAAGTGTTTACATCTAAAGCTCTGGAGATAATGAAGCGCCCACTGCACTGAACCCCATTGAAAACCTCATGGTTAATCTACCAAATATTGATTTCTGAGTTCAAACATTAGTATTGTTGTTTCTAAATGAATATGAACTTGTTTTGTTTTTTTTTCACATTACTTGAGATTTGACAGCAATGTCAAATCTCTTATTTTCTGCTATATTGAACATTTCTCACTTTCTGTAAATACTAAAGTTTTGCTTGGATTTTCAGAGACAAGCAAATAAGTCTGTAATATGAAATATGATATTTTTCATATTTCATAATATGTAATATGAAATTACGATCATAAATATGGTAACGCGCAACACTGACAGTGTTACTGTTAAGCTGGTTCGCTACAACATTTTTTGCATTCATATCATCTTTTGGGAGTGATTACTTTTTATTGCTTGACAATGTTGACTTTCTTTCTTTTCAGCTCAAACATTTATTTTTCTTATTACTTTGCAGACTTGTCTGTTGTTTGTGTTTGAAGTGCTGTACAATTATTCAGCCTCTCAAACCAGAGTTTCATTCGAGCAGTAATGAGATATTCAGCCTTCAGAGGTAACTATTACAGTCAAGCACTTTAATTTAAAAAATGTGTCTCTAATACCCACAGTGTTTATGTATTGTAATATAAATTGGAAAAAAAAAAACATACTGAGATAACACAAACCACCAGGAAAGATTTGAAATTAGAATAGCAGAAAATAACTCAAAAAACACAATTTAATGTTAATGTGAAGGAAAAAAACCGACAATGTTGCCTAGAAAAAAAAAAAATATTGATATTCAAGAATGTATTAAGCCAAGCATTCCTTTAGTTATGAAGTTATATTTTGTCTGTATGAAGAGCTCTCTCCGTAACAAGCGTGAAAACAAGCTGGAGTGGCAGTGAGTTATTTTGTGTCAAGTGTAATACGGATTTTTCAGAAAATCACCCACCTGGGTATAAACAGTGGCACTGGTTGTTGTGCGCTAGACTCCTCCTGCCGCCCATAAAGAGCTCCCACTCAGCACTACTGCGCTGCAGGGGCGGCTGCAGACAGGTGCTGCTGTGAGATTAACAGATGCACAGCACTGCAGGGATCCAAACACAACGGTGCTTACGCCGAGATGCTGAACACCTTGTCAGCACGTGGTTCACGCCCGCTCCCTCTGGACACATTCCTGATAAGGATCAATGATTTTTGAAAGATATGCTTGTCCAATCAGAAAAAAAAAAAAAAAAAAAAAACCTTCCAAAAAAACAGAAACCTGAAAATGACAGAAAAAAATGTGAGCGTCTGAGGTGTACAAAGGAAGTGGCAAAGTGTTACGCAAAGTGCTAAAGAATCAATTCTGTTCATTCTAAAGTGAGATGTTAGAAACAAAAAGTCACAGTCACTTTGTGAAGCTCTCACAACTGATTAACAAATGCTTAAAATAAGAAAACAAAATACTCCCCATAAAGCAAACATACAGCAGAGTTTGGTTTAATACTATGTATTAAGATTATTATTAAGGGAAGCTTAGAGCTGAGATGTCTCCAAGCCTATTAGATGCTAATGAGCTACATGCTAACCTCTTGTTAAGGTGCCAAAAAATAAATCGTGTTTTTTTTTTTTTCCAAAAATTACTACATACCAATATGAGGGTTTGCTAAATGCTGCTGAAAAATGGACTTTGACCAAATGGGACTAAGATTGAACTTTTCAGCTACACGCCAAGCGGCTCTGGCAAAAACATTGACAAAAAAGCCAGTGAGTTTAACAGTAGAGTTTTTTCCATAATGTTTGAGTGGGAAATTATCCTGCTGCTTTAATAAAGCAGAATTTATTTGAATCAGTTTTGCATATTTATACCACAGACACCAATAAGTGTGGAGGACACCTGTGTATCTCGGTTCCCTCATCTTTTACAATCCTACAACTTTTTCTTTACAGACCAGAAACCATGAAGAAGACGACGGCAGGAAGCAGTTACAGGATCAGGGCGCCACCTTATTTTTAGTGGTTAATTGTGTGAGATGATTTTTATTCAGTTTCTTATTGAACAGAAACATTAATGAAACACTACTCGTGTTTTTTTAACAGCAGCGGAATATGGACAAAGCTTTGCACGCTTTGTGTTTTCAAATTCATAGAAATGTTTGTGTCTTGATAAAAATGCCATTTGACCTGAAGTTCAGTTTTCAGACTTTTGAATATGGCTTTACCAATATCATACCTACTTTTAGGTTTGTTCTACTGAGGCCTTTCACAGAAAACCTTGTCAGTTCTTGTGTAAATCATTACACAAATCCTGCTGCTGGGTGGAGATGGGGAGGATTGAGTTAAAAATCCTCAGCTGAAAACCTCTTCATAGAGTCGCCTCCGGGTTAATTAACACGCGCTCACCTGAGCACCACACTCTGCAGAGACTCCTGCCAAAAAGCCGCTTTCCGGGCTGCAGTGAGTGCATCTCACTTGAACAGAACACCGTAAAAAGCCAGGTGTGGCAATCAGATGCATCCTACCGCAGCATGGTCCTGGTTTGAATCTTTATTCATGAAAAGGATTTTTTGTGGCTGAAAGGATTCTATACAGGCAGTGAGGAGCAGAAGCAGCTCTAAACCATCTCAGCTACCCCACCACCACCTCACCTCCTGCCCCCACATCACTCTGTTAAGTGAAAACATTTTGTTCTTCCTTATCTCCTGCAGCCTTCTGAGTCCGGACTGTCTCCTGTGTGTTCAGTCCCAAGGTCGCAGCTCAATTTGTATTATGACTGATTCTCCCACACATGTCCCCCAATTCACACAGAGAACACTGCGAGGATGAGCACTGATGCAGTAAATTTCCTTTTTCCGGGGGAGTCTCTCTAACCGGAGCTGGACGGCCTGCCGGCGGCGAGGGGAGGCATTCGCGAAAAGGACTCACCAAAGAGGAGTTTCTGTCACCACAGACTGCTCTTATCATTTCTCTCCTTGATTAGAGGGGGAGATTTCATGCCTGAAGGTCAACTTTAGGGCTCCAAGCAGGGGGCTGATAAAGGCTGGGAGAAAACACATTAAAGGAAATCTTCCACTCCTCACTGATAACCATCGGTTTGACAACACCTTTCAAGAAATTATTACAAACACAAAGGAAAGGGTCTTTTTGCCCTTTACCTTTTCATATGTGTGTAGTTTTGGTCACTGTGTGGCCAACTTTCAGAAGTATGAAAGTGGTCTCATGTAAGAAGGTTTGTGCTGATGTTTTAAAGGGGCGGTATTCAGAAATCTCCCATGGCAACCATGTCTGGTAACAACCACTTTGCTTCGTCCAGAGGGTCTGGACTCTCGTTTTGACAAAAGATTGCCTCCTGGGGGTGTGGACTATGTTATTCGTGAGGTTTTAAATTTTACCCCCCCCAAAAATTTTGATTTTATCCGTGACGCATGCTATGCGCCAATTCGACAATAAATGCTTACCAGAAATTTCCTGCATTGTAAACAACCATCCTCTGCCACAAAGACAGATGCACCGAAACAAACGCAAGAACATCTGTATATTCCTTTGTGCATGAACACGTTTTATGACATCCAAGTTATTTAATTGCTGACAAGTTGAAACTATTTTCTAAGAGCTAATAACTTTTCTGGACAAAATACACCACATTATTAAAGGTTCTGTCTCAATTGTTCCAAAAGGAAGGGAAGAGAAAGATCATATTGACAGGTAATAATTTGTGTAAATTTACTTCTGAGACTCAGAACAGGTGGCCCAAATGCCTGGAGAGCGAACGTGGGGAGTCACCGAGGAGCAGAGAAAAAACAGACATTAGGGAAGCTTCCCAGACTAACATTCAGATCGATTTGGATTCAGCACTAAGGAGATGCCAGATTTAGTCAAATATGAGATTAAGTATCTCCCGTTCTTTTTTTCTTTTTTTTTTTTTTTTTTTAACCAAAAGTAGACATTACAAACAAAGCAGTCGGTTTTTATACAGTAGACCTCTAATTCAGTGCGTATTGTATCCATATTCAAAGACGTGGGCTGTGCTGTGCTGATAAGACAGTAATGGAAATTTTTACTCGTGTCTCTTTGTATAGCAATTTAAATGCATTCCAATAACAATGTCATGTATGAAATGGCTCCTCTAAAAGAAGTATATTACTTGAAAACATTCATATTCATGTATCGTCTAATTCGTGCGTACACCTTGGTGAACAGCTGAATCATTTTCAGATAGTTTCTCACTTATTTTTTTATTCACAGAAACTCATTTCTGAAAATTGGGTGTTTCTTTTTTTTTTTTTTCCTTAGCGCTTCAAATGCTTTCAAACCAGGCCGCTATGAATTTAATTAATCTGCCGTTATCTGAGCTTTTAATGTTTTTGTCGTGGCGTTGCCTTATTTTTCACTGTTGGAATAGTCTCTCTCCTTTGTAAAGGCCAACGTTCGATCAATGAGAGAGAGAGGAGAAAAAAAGAGAAATGTAGCTAAGGTAAGGCCTTTGCTCCAGTGAGGCAACTTTCAGTGCCTAATTTCCATTAGGTCCCAGAATGGTACATAATGCATATGTTCAAAGCTTTAATTAGATACATTATGCAGGGGAGCTGGGCTGCGCTGAGAATATTTGGCACAGTGGTTAGCACTGCCACCACTGGCTCTCAGAACAACATCTATGGCTTCCTGCGTAGAAATATCTTAACTGCTGCTGCTTGCTATTATACACATTACAGTAGAAATGAAAAAGGCACTATTATATATTTTCTAGGC
Organism: Poeciliopsis turneri; assembly: GCA_922788865.1. Taxonomy (NCBI): domain Eukaryota; kingdom Metazoa; phylum Chordata; class Actinopteri; order Cyprinodontiformes; family Poeciliidae; genus Poeciliopsis; species Poeciliopsis turneri. The sequence continues at coordinate 1,523,815 of CAKLNU010000176.1, forward strand.
ATATTGTATCAGATTGTAACAAAATCAAGTGACTATTTTTATTTAAAAAATGATGTACATACCAAATTTGACTTTGTAATTTAACACCCTGAAATTGGGCCTCTGTCTCTTTAAGAAACTCCTGCTCTTTCTGAAATTCCGCCTTCAGGAAGTCATCACAACATGGCTCCTCTATTAACCTTTTAACAACATGATAACCAGCGTTTCACTGAGAAGTAACTTGTTTAATGAGCTCGTCAGATGTTTGCTCATTTCTGCTGGCTAGTCTGAAGGAACTGAGTCGCGACAGAAAGGCTGCTCTGTGAGGTGAAAGATCAGACTCTTGGAAATTCTAGCTTGGAGGAGGAGCTGCACCTCAGAGCTGGTCCTCAGTTGCCCTACGGGTTCTGCACAGCTGTTTGGTTGCCATGGGAAATTAGAGGATTTCTCAAACATGCAAGAAAGAATCAAGGCAACACTCCAGGTACATTTTTGATGAGGGAATAACATTATAACAATGTAAACCTCAAAAAAGTGGATCTATACATAATACTACACATGCAAATTATCCACTGTGACTGGGATCCATTTTCTGCTTTGGGGAGGTATACCCAACTGATCACACCCCTTTGATTATGTTTTTTTAATTACCTTATTGCTATTATTTTTATTTTTTAGCATCAAAAAAGCATTTTGCTGTTTATTTAAAATCTGTAGGACTTTTTTTTTAAAGCTAATAGTCTACATTATATTTTTAAGCTAACCAAGTTCATTTTAATCAACAATGGCACTGAAAAAAACCTTTACACTCAGATATCAGAAAATGATACTGAGTAACTTTCTCACTAGGTTTCTATCAAACACCAGAGCAATAAGCCATTAAGGATGAAATGTGTCCAGTCGCCTTCAGAGTGAATCGTCACATTGTTTGCTGCTAAATGTCACTGAGAACAAAGTGGCTGCCTCAAAGTTTCTGAAACAGAAAAAAGATATTAAACTTTAAACCATGCAAACATTTGCATTCCTTCAAATTTGTTGAGTGTATTTGTGGCCTGATAACACAATGTCTAGCTGCACACATACAGAACTCTTGTGCTTAACTCTCTGCTGGTCTAGTCAAAGTCTGCAGCATTGTGTCTTGTGAAAATAGATCAATCTCATCTTCTAACAACAGAATGTAACAGTAAATAATCCGGACAGAATAACAGATGGTAAATAAGAGCCAGTGGGACCAGGGCCCAAGACGTTATCGGTTGTAGACAGGGGCCAACAGGGGCCAACAGGGGCCAACAGGGGCCAGCATCGATGTAGAACTGTCCTGGCCCCCATGTGGCCCCTGTACTAATGAGATAACATAAAATCGGTTTCTTATGATGATGATGATGATGATGATGATGATGATGATGATGATGATGATGGCACAGGTAGCTGTAACTAATTGGTCCATTTGACCAATTAATTTATTTTACCTTCACAGTTTTAACTTTAAATTCAGTATGAAATATTTAATCCTAAACCATCTATCAAGAGCATGCCAATGTAAGTTCAGTTTGTTTGCAGAGTAAATATTTCAGGTTGATTAACATTCCGGTCTTTATTGGGTATTCACATGCTTTTGTTATTTGTTTAGGGCAATAATTTGCCAGTTTGAAGTAAACACATGGCTTCTTAACATCTCCATCACAAGCATTTAGTTGTGCAGTGTGCTGCAGTGGTAACAGTCTAATTAACTTCTGCACCTTTCTTTCTTCTTTCTTTCTTTCCCCAACAAACTAAACTGTCTACTCCTCCATTTAAACTAGAAATAGATTATCACAACTAAGCATTGTGTTTTATTTTTCTTTGTTTTGCATGAACTGTAGGTTTCTTAACGCTCCACAGAATCCGAACATAAAGCAAATCATTTTGGCCTAACTCGGCCTTCATTTCAGAAGGGTTCAGGTTATAGATTTAAATGTTTCTCTGCTGCCACACTGGAGACTGGAATTAAAAGTTCCACTTCAGCCAAAGTTTTCAGTGCACTTCTCAACCGGAGTGCACTGAAGTCTAAGTATCTACAGTAATACTCCTGAAATTACCTCTTTTTTTTCATTGCATCTATAATGAAAACCACAAGGCGTCGTTCATCCATCCGATTCTTCTGAGCAGCTCTTTACTCTGGGTCTCAGTTAGTGAAAGTTGTTTTATGTTTTGTTTTATAATGCTCTTCACACATTAGTGTTTGTATTTAATTAAACATTGTATTTACTTAATTTACAAATAAATACAGTACAGGAAACGGGTGTGTAATTGTCATATTTAGTGGTGGGGAGGAGAATTTGTGTTTCTGCCAAAGCGTCTCAAGTTCTCGTTTTCTCTTTTTCCTCTTTTCATCACATTTTCTTTTTATTATGCATCTACATCACAAGTAGCCCTGAAATGTTATTAGTGCACACAGCTCTTATAGTAAAGAACAACATTGGTATTTGACATTTGTGTGTTTTATGAAAATACATCATCATTTTTGTATGATTATGTATACAAAAATGTATACATAACTACTAGAAAATACTATACTGCTTTGCATTGTAGTTTGTAAACACTCTTTTATCTTAATTAATATAATTTTGCTCTATGTGAATTTCATTCATAACAACAATATTATTGATGAGATGGCTTTTTCTTTAAAAAAATTTTAGACATTCAAAACTGGATTTTTTGACTGGATCTTTACAGTGAAATAATCCTGAAGGTTTTGGTTCCGTTCAAACAGCATCAGTCCAAACTGGTCTCAACCTCATTGCTTTAGATAACAGGTTGATTCTTCTGAAACCTCTTTGCATTTTTTTTCTCATTAATCTTGATTACAGAGTGCCAACAATCAGATGGCCGAATCTTTTTCATTCCATTTTTGATTTCCGTGTTTGACATCGTTAGAAATAGACAAATCCATACTCTCTGAATCTGTAAATAACTCAAAACTCCCCGGATGTTTTGTGGTCAGTCGCAAATACACAAAATGGTTTTACTGCAATGTTTACAAGTATTTCATGAAATCAAATGAACTTAACCTTGATTTATTTCTCTGCATTGTGCGCCTAGGCACTTCAAATTATGGGGCAAAATTATGAAGCTGAAAAATGAAGTGAGTCAAGCAAAAAAATAAAATAAAATAAAACCCCAAATAAAATAAGCATGTGTGATTTATTGTTTGTTGTCCAGATGATCTGTTCATCTTTAATGAGTCTCACATGGCTCAGCACTAACTATCCTCCCACTTAACCAAATCATTATTTATGTCCTACTTGTTTCTTTAGCTCAAATGAATTTCACGCCCCGTCGTCCCAGCTGCTCCTCTACATTATTGAGAGAAACTAAAGGAAAAAAGTCCATGAGTGAAGAAGTTTCAGTCCTTAATTAGAGCTTCCTCTGCTCTGAGAGCAGAGAGCTGGATGTCACTGATGTTCACACAGAAAGACCAAAGCCCTTTGCTTTGCTTTGTGTGTGGAAGAAATAGCACATACAAGAATCATCCCAGATGTTTTTTGTTTTTTGAGGTGCGATTTATTTTTTTAAAACCTAATTCAGACAGACTTTAACACACACATGTTTGTTCCCGTCTCCAGGAATGCTTCACATCAAATCAATTCAGTCTGTCTGTTCATCTGCCTGTCTGCTCCGCCTCAATACATTTGCATATGCTCTCCCCCACACACTTTTTTTATTTTTATCATCAGCAACGAGATACAGAGATCACACGTGAGAGTCTCTCCGCGCCCCCTCATCCCTAATATTATGCCGCTCCGTCTCCACTTGACTCCAGCACTTGGTGGCTGGCAGTGAGAGGAAACTCGCTCTGAGACTGAGATGATGCCAGAGACTCTCTGAGGTGGTTCACTTTTTTTTTTTTTTTTTTTTTTTAAACCACAGCAGCCCATTAGGTCATATGTTTTTTACTCATGACAGACTGAAAGAAAGAAGGAAGAGACAGTAATAGATGTGGAATTCAAAAGTTACAATTTTATACCAGAAAACATAAAAATGCATCAAGAAGGAAAGATTTCCTTCTTGGATATTCTGCACATATTCTGTACATCAAATATAAGCCTTGAGAAACATAAATATGGAATAACTACTACTGACTGAGAGTCAGTGAGACTTTTTTTTTTGTTTTTGCTCAGGAAGAAAAAACACAAATATAAGTCAAAACTATTCTACATTTTGGCTTTGTGGAAATTGTTTTTAATCAATTACAAGCAAAATCTTTCACAATTAACTTTTCTAAATCAAATAACTGCAACCAGATGAAGGCGGACTGCTGCTTTCAGGTAGAGGAGCCGGTGTCTGGCTCAAAGCTGCATAATGCAACTTTAATGAAGAATATATTTCTATATATTTGTTGAAACCATGTTGTGACTCAATGGTATGAGACAGATAATCTGTGAAAAAAAAATAAAAACTAAAAATCGGGCTCCTCTACCTTCACCCAGTGCTAACTGGAAACAACCAATCAGAGCCAGTATGAGAGTCAAGTTGCTGTCAATCATCCTCACGTGCGCCTGCTCATCTACCAATCACAGAAGATAAACCACTTTCATGTAACCGAGTTATATCTTCACCAGTAGCACAAAAAACAACAAATTAATGAAATTGATTGACAGCACAAAGCCCCTCCTCGTGTCTCTGATTGGCTGGTTTTGGTCGGGAGCTGTGCTTTTCTTCTGACGGCTAAAGCAGATCAGGGAGGAGAAGATCCAACTTTTCACAGATTATCTGTCTCATAACAAACTGGAGACAGTTTCAACAAATATGTAAAACTTTTTTTTTTTTTTTAAATGAAAGTTTCATACTGCAACTAAAAGTAACGTTCATCTGTCTTTCTCATGAGTGATGATAGGATGTATTGATGCTTCATCAACATATTAATTTAAAGGTCCCACTTTCCATTGTGTTATTGAAAAGGACAAATGTTTTCTCCAATCAAGATTTTGCAGTACATTCCAAAATATAACGCTCCAACAATGAGCCACGCTGAAATGCATAAAGCTTTATCATTTCCTCCCAAATGATGAAGCTGTTAAAAGCCCCAGTCGGTCTCAGCAGATGGGAACTCAGACATGCTGGGTTCTGCTGGAGAGTTTTTCCTGTTTAAAGGAAACTGTGAGTTTCCACTGAATCCACATGCTGAGAGCAGGGATGCATATTTTTACTTGATGTAATTAACTGTTCACTGCCACCATCTTCTGATCTGGCTCATACTGATGAGGATTTTGTACAATGCTGTATGCAAATAGGCCAAGCTAACATTAGCACAGCTGTTTCTCTGATTTGCTCGGATTGAGTGATTATCTGCCCTGCCACTCACAGTTAATTGTGCTTTGGTAAAACTTCCACAAGTTATTCCACGGCTTCATCAACTCTGTTCATTTTTTAAAATTTCACGGTGAAGATCGCAGGATGCAGATTGATCAAACTTCGCGGCTACATTTTGAGTATTCAGATCCCACTACAGACTGTTTTTAATAAAAACAGGACTAGAGACAAAGACAGCTTTAGGTTCCAGTGATAGAGGAGATTTTGGGAGACTGATAAGCATACCTCTTCTTACACTTCTCAATGAGCAACATCATGTTACTGTGGGCCTTTTCCCGTTCCAAACCAATCCCACAGGACAGCGTCTTAATAAGCAGTGCCTCTCAGGTGCAGACAGAACAAGACGCTCACATCCGGCTCCACGTCAAGAATAACAAACAGAATTTCAGCAGGTTCTGGTTCAAAGTGCAAGTTTATGGAGGTACAAAATTCAACTTTCTAGACCTCTCAGGTCTTCTGGCTCTGGAACCAAACATGGAGAAGCAGTATTCAGCTTCTATGCACCACAAATCTGGAACAAACTTCCAGAAAACTGCAAAACAGCTGAAACACTGAGTTCCTTTAAAGCTAAACTAAAAACTCATCTGTTGGGTTACAAATTTAACAATGCCACCTCACAAAATGTAATGTTTCAATTGCTGATTCTATGTTGCATGACTTTGTATTTGTATGATGTAAAGCACTTTGAAATGTTGCTGAAAAGTTGATTCACAAGTAGAACTTGACTGAGTTAAACGTTAAAAATGTTTATGCTCAAAAAGTTGCTAAAAAATAAACAGACAAGAGAAATTTAACCAAAAATAGAGATAAATAAACAAATTGTGCCTTTTATTTCACTTTTGTTGAAGGAGGAAGGTTGGAATTTGATATGAAGAAAACAGGAAATTGACATGTAATTTGTGGCTCTCCACATATTTAAGATTGTATCTCTCCATTATTACTGTTACTACAGAATCCATTATTGTTATTCTCTTCTCTTTTACAGCATCAATTACAATTAATTGTGAATGGTCACCTGTGTGACGAGGTGTTGGCACCATTTAACATTTACCTGATGTTAAGTCACCAACACCAAGAAAGACAAGAAGGTGCAGCAGTCTTTCCTTCCTGCTTATAAAAAGTGTGGAAAAAAAACTAGATAGTTGGAGAATTCCCAGATTTGTTTTATAATGCGAGTTTTAAAGATTAGACCCAGCGACTGACAAATCCACAGACAACAGCTTTAGTCTTTAATCTGACACTAATCATAAAAATAAAGCCTTGATGGTCTCAGTTATACAAATGAGTTTGCAGTCAGATATTTGTCGCAGTCCTTAATGAGCGTGTTGTACCTGAAAACACTGAGAGAACTGTCATCTGAGACGATGGAGGACTTTAAAACCCTTTCAAGAAGATTAATCAACAAAGTCTGTCACATGTGCTGAAATGATAAACGCTTAATTCTGAAAGACGTCCATTTGTGCAGAAAATCTATTTTTTATACTCAACTAAAAATGACACTTTAAAACCTTAAATCTTTATGTTTACCTCATGAAATCATTTCACTCTTCCAGTTAGTCCAACATTGTCTGTGTTTGGAGTTCAGGTCCTGCTTCGTCACTGCAATGGTGTGATGTAGCGGACATTAATAATTCACACTCAAAACCAGTGGGCCTGTCAGTTTCAGTAGAATGTCTCATCCTCACCATTAGTGGCGGCAATCTTCCTCCGTGAGTCGAGTCCTCCAGTGTGAAACGAGCTGCTCTCCATTGACACGGTGCAGAGATGAACCTGAAGACAAACCTGTCACTCCATTTTGCTGGTGAGCCATCTGTATTCCAGCTGCTGTAGGGTTGAAAGACATGGAGGTGACATAAATGGCAAAAACAAATCAAAATGTATGCGGCCAGCAGAAAACTCTTTGGTCCTGTTACGCCCCTAAAGGTCTAGGGGTTCAGGGCGATAACATAAAAATGTCCAGAGAAAATAAGGGGTAATAGAAAGGTGATTTATTACAAAAGACCCAAACAAATCAGTCTAAAGCAACTCAAATAATCAAAAACCAAAAAAGGAAGTGGAACAACAAAAGACAACCCAATCAAAAGTCAACCTGCTCTAACAGAGCAAACAAAAAAATGCTTACGAAATTGCCAAAGACAATATCACAAAAGTGGGGAACAGCAGCGCAAAACCTCCTCTTACAAGCTGTCCCCCTGAAGGAATGTTTCAGGAGCCTTTTATAGGAACAGGTGAGTCTCATTATCATCTGATAGGCTTGCAGTTCTCTGCTGGTCCAATGGGGGTGTAGCTCCTACAGCCTCCGGGCAGCCAATCAGGAGGTGACGCATCCTCACAGCTGAACCTGCACAACAAGACCCTGCACAGACCCAAGAGGCCAGGGGCTGTAACAGTCCAAATGTCTGTGTGTTTTGGTGTGAAAAGCTGAACCTCTTCGGTGGAAGAGATTCACAGTATTTCATTGTAAACGCTCCAACCAGTAAAGATTCAATGTGTCAGAAAACGAACTTTGGTAAATGAACACACCTGGATCTTTTGGCAATCTGGTTTGAGATTATGAAGACAGATTTGAAAATGAAATATTAACCCCAAATGGGTTAAAAAATAAAAAGAGATTGAAATTAAAATCTGTTAAATACCAGATTCCCCTGAATTTCCTGTTTGTGAACATTATGGCTCCATATAAATAAGGTGTTGCCTTTAACCAGACTGACTTGCTTTTTTGGTGTGTTTGCACATTGAGAGCAAAGTGAAACTTGGCCTATAACAGTAATTCTGGACACTAGTGGCAGTTTCTTCAGAGAAAACTGTCCTACTTGTTTTTTATATTTCAAGACGTGGGTGTGTCGGCTCACCTCCTCCTCCTCTCATCAGATCCACCATACCAATCCAGATTTGAGAGTCCAGATTTTGGCACTCTCTGTCATACATCATTGTTTTAAAATTGAAAATAAGTGTGTATTCACTCCAGCCTTGTTTAGTTTGCTGCAAATAAACCCCAGTTCACTTGCCGACAAAATTCAGTTCGTTTGAGGAGGAATTCTGACTTTGACCAAACAAGCTAACTGTGGTCCGTCTCAGTTCAGTTGAAGTGAATTCTGGTGCAGCCTTAATACATTAATGCTGAGCGAACTGGAGAATGCTCTAAAAGCAGGAATTCTGGGAAAATCCAACCAAAATAAACAAGCGTCTCTAGCGTTAGCGGGAGAAACAGCTTGTGTTGAAGAGTGCTTGTTTTTTTGTTTTTTTTCATTTCTCATTTGCCAAAAACAAAAGAAACATTATACAACCACTAAAATCTGATGCCACTCCACTTGTGTTTACATTTTGTGAATATAGAAGTGGGGCTCTGTGTCTTGATCAGAGGGTTTTTTCTGGTGTTTCCTTCAGTAGTTTATGGTGCAGCAGCACCACAGCTCAGGAGGTAAACATGTTGCTCACAGGATTTGGTTCAGTACATTGAAAGTGAACTGCAGCGGCTGAAATGCAGCAAATGTTGCAAATTTGGTCCCCAGTCGAACCGAGTCTACTGAACTATCAGGTATGAAAACAAAAATCTTAAGAGTTTTTTCAACATTTTATTTTTTTTTTCTTCTCAGGTCAGGCGAATATAAAGCTCGTCGTATTTCCTTTTGTGTTCCCTTCACCAACTTCAGTTCATGCTGAAGATCTTCAGGCATATTGAAGCATTTCCATTAATTGTTTTCCCTTTTCCCATTGACAGAGGTTTACAAGTCAACTGTGAGAAATGAGCTGCTTAATGACTACATATTCAGTGGCATCTTATATTGGTCTAACAGAACCGGCCTTTACTCATCGACTGGCTTTAGTCATACAAACCTTCAGGGACCCAATTCTAAAAGTAGGTCATCTGAGCCCATTGATGAAGCTGCAGCAGGAACACACCACCAGTGATCAAATGGGTTTGACATATGTCAAGGATTTAGTCGCAGGCTTTCACTGTAGAGCACGCTGAATCTCATTATGTCTGTTAGCCGAATGTAGGAGGCCAAACTGATAACTATGCACACTATGACAGAGTATTAGGGACACAGTGGATGGGAAACAAGAGGAAGAGTAAAAAGTGAAAATAGGAAGAAATTTTGAGATTAATTAATTAATTAATTTCAAAGGTCAGAAATGTTTGACTTTTGGAAATGTTCTTTCAGCAGTTGAAGATTTTCAAGTTTTCAAACTCAGAAATTTAGACTAATCTAAAAAATGTCGGCAGACGGCACTCCTTTTTCTTTTTTTAATCTACAATGACAGTAATAGCATGCAGTATTTGTTTCAATTGTTTACATTTTCCAAGACAGTTTTACTTTTCCACATTTCACTCCTAGCAACTGTATTCTAAACATGTTTAATTTGCGATCTATATATAAGCTTTTTCTACTTAATGGGACTTAATGGGACTCTGATGACTATGCAGCTCTTTTGAACTTGTCCACTGTAAGAAAACGTGGATTGTAAGCATAATGGCTTTCAGTTCAACCGTTTGCCCACTCAACACGCCTTTCAGGAGTTTCAACATCCCCGGATGTTATTGGAGGCAGAGGAGAAATCTGAAGCACTCAAAAGGTTTTAAATCGAGGGCATGGAGCAAGAAAGATGAGAGAAGGAGTGGGAGCGAGTGGCGGAGGAGGAAAGGGAGGGGTAGACTTTGTAGTTTGCCTGTGACAGGAGGGAAATGATTCAAGAGGGAGCCAGAACAGAGAAGCAGGCAGGGAGCCTTCAGAGGGAGGAAAGAGGCTGAGATGATTATGTTAAATGATAGACAGCTGCAGGAGTTGGATGAGCTGTAATGATAAATGATACATAATCGGGGGCACATGAAAATCACGAGGCCAGATGATTGACAGACGGGCCAATTGGTGGAGGACGAGGGGCGAAAGGCGAGCTACAAGTCATGAGCGAGTCAGAGTCCATCATCACAGTTGCCGATGTGTCTGTCGGAGATAAATCTGTGTGCCAGGTGTGACAGACAGGAGTGTGTGCAGTGAGTCGAGAGCCACGGAGCGCCGCCACTGTGGCGTCTCCACAGAAACACTCTTCATTATTTCCCTCCTGTGAATTACAATGCAAAATAATTCCTCAGTAGCCTGTGCTTCTTTCACAGAATGTCCATTTCACATTTATTACAGATTTAGTTATAAGTATGTATGCAATGGAGCTTTTCAAATCATTACATAAAGTGACAAGTACTACAGCCACTGGAAAGAAAAAAACACACTAAACAAGTCCCACTTAAGAGCATAATGGAAGCTTTGCAAAACTCAAAGAAAGCTTTCATTAACAGCTAAGTGTTTTTTTCATTTTTACCTTTTAGACACAAAAAAGGCACTTCACTCAACTATGCCGTCAAAAAGAACAAATAAAGGCTTCAATTTTTGCTAAAGACCAGATTGTTTGTCTCTAAGAGACATTCATGTTGTCGAAGAAACGTGAAACCTGCTGAAGAGCTGCAGAAGAAATACCAATTAGTTTGAAACGGAAGTTTTTATATTGGGAAGCTTTTGATCTTTGTTTTATTATAATGACATCCATCAGTTTACACTGCACTATAGAGAGCTTAGATTCGATAATCATACAACATGATACGATCTTAATAAAGCAGCCCTAGCAGTTTTAATTACTTTAAGGACAATGACATTTATTTTTTATTGTAGCCATATTCTACTTATAATTCTTATTAAAAATTGGATATATAAAGTGTCAAGTTGCACATATATTTTTACTTGTAAGACATTTTCAGTGCTCTCTCTTTGGCTTTTCAATAAAGGAACCAAAAGTGTAAAGACAAAGCTGTGTTTACACTCCAGACACACTTACTGCATGCAGGCCATTTGTGAAACTACTGGCACCACTTGGCTGGACCTCTGTTGAATTGGGTCAGTCATTTTAAAGGAGGTGAGAAGAGGTGATCAGCAATCACTTATTTTATGCTAGATTTATTTTTTCGGTTATTTTGTAGAAATAAGTTTTTATTCTAACTTTTTTTTTTTTGTACTTTCCATTTCCGTTGACAAAAGCTACGTTATTTTGATCATGACTGAGTCACAAAAGGCAATAAATGGGCTAATCGGTCTTGCCGGTTATTAAAGTGGACCCAATTGCAGCAGGGAGGAGATATTGTTAGAGTTCAAGATTTAATGAAAGAATAAAGACGGCACTTACAAAAATACAAAAGTCCAAGGAACTAAATAAATTCAAACTGGGGAGAACACAGGGGAACCAGGGAGCAGAGAGGAGAGGTGACACGATGAACCGACATGTTCTGACTGAGAATGAGGAGCTAAAATACTGGGATGTTAATAGTGGGAACAATAGATCTGAGCTGATGAGCTAAATGATTGCAGGTGTGAGTAGTTGCTGAGGGAGGTCGGTGGGGGGGGAAGACAAAGCAACACAGGAGAGAGAGGGAGGAAATACATGGGAACAGGAAATAATTCTTACATTAAGAATAACTTAGAGTAAAGAAACATGATGAACTAGAACAACATAAAATAATAAGTAGAGGAATAACAGGAAAAAACATAACTAGAATCACTAAAGAACAACAGAAGAAAATAATACAAAAACCAAATTAACACCAAAAATGACACAAAACCAAAACCAAAGTCAAACAACCCCAAATCCTAGCAACAACATCCAGCATGAATAATTTTCATAGGGCCTGTAGAAACCTCACCTTCTCCCATTTGACAGCTGAAGCCTCATTCAGGGAGGATGAAAAGGCCGAAGCTTTTCACACGACATTCTGTTTGAGGCGTGTAGGAGTAAATCATCTGTGAAGGTGAGACGCAAAGATACCGGGACTGACACGTCTCTTTCTGACCATGTTTACATCAAACCCGCGTCACAACACTAAGCCACTGAGCAATCCACACACACTGCCTCTATGGATGTTGAGTGTTTGTTTAAACCAGGCGCATGTCCAAATTTGTAAAATGTTCAAATATAGAAAACAATCTCCAGAGAGATCATTTAATGCTGTTCTTCTGTTGCTTTTGTAGATGTGATTAGGAGGATAATTAGCTAGCACATTTTAATTAACCTCTTTTTTCCTCTGGATGAAAATAATGATAAAAAAAAAAATGTTATGCTCAAATTTTATGTTTGGAAGGAAATATCTATAATGCTTGGAGTATATGTTTCACACCCTTTGTCTGAACAGAAATATTACTATGCCAGTGACAGGTGGACCAGCGAGTTCTTGATGGATTCTGTGTTTTCTGTAAATCTGCTCCTCAGTGCAACAACAGAACCAGTGGAGCCTGTTGCAGCAGAAAACATCTTTTAATAAAGTCACAGAGATTTAATAACATCTCAACTTCAGCACAAGTATTCAGCATTCCTGATGCACTCCAGTTTGTAAAGACTTGTAAATTATTGCAATTGCACAAAGACACAACTGTGAATTTGGCAACAAAATGTTGTTGCTTGGTTACCAGAGTACACAGAAAAAATACACAGTATTTTTTCTGTGTACTGGTTTCCAGGGGAACGAGGTGCCGGCCGTTCAGCTTATCCAAGCAGTTTTTAAGGCACAATTTTAGTTTTTTTTTTATTTTTCAACTTTGAGGGATTAAACAGGAAATTGAGGAATGTCAGCCTAATACTTATTACATGTTTTTACGCTCTCCCTCCTTTCACTTTAAAGCGCTCTTCTCTTTAGTTTTGTCACTTTTATCGTATTAATTTCCCACTGATTCTGAATGGAAACAGCTCTTTGCTGTGGGTGATTTTTGTTTGTTGCTGTTTAGTTTTGAAAATCTAGTTTTACATCTATTTGGCCAAAGAAGTTTTCTGGAGGTCAGACCGCAAGATTACTTTGTTTTTAGTTTTTTTTGCCTTTGGAAAGCTGCTGTATATGCAGCTTTTAAGTTGACCGACCACTTAAAATGATCAGTTTGCCTGATTTTACTCTTTGTAGGTAAATGTTTGAGTGAAGTGAACTTTGTTCTTTTATTCTACAAACTACTGATATGTGTCTGAAATTCTAAGCAAAAAATGTGTTTATTTACAGAAAATCAGAAATGTTCAAAATAACCAAAAAGATACAGTGCTTTCAGACATCAAATAATGCAAAGAAAACAAGTTCATATTCATTTGGAAACAACAATGCTCATGTTTTAACTCAGGAAAAGCTCAGAAATCAATATTTGGTGGAATAACCAGGAGGTTTTCAACGGGGTTCAGTCCAGTGGGCCATTCATTTGTTCCAGAGCTGTAGATATAAAAGTGTTGCTGGTACAGGTAAGAAAAAAAATCTAGAATAAATATACGAATAGAAATATTTTTGCTAACTATAAATAAACCAGCATTTTCAGAGTCGTAGTGGTGTTGAATAATCTAAACAACAGAAGTAGTTTAGAAATCTCAGTCGAGTCGAGAAATGATCTGATCATTATTGTAGGAATCAGGTCATCATATGACCACAGTTTATTGCTTGCAGTAAATTAACCATATTTTATAAATCCATACTCTACAACACGATGTGATTTGATGAAGTTTACATTCGATAAACAAGTATAATTTTGCTACAACTTAAACTGAAGTATTTTTAGGGGCTCTTGAGCAATATTTCTGGTTTTTGAAGATCTTCTAAAGTTCTTCACTGGTCTTTGGCTGGTAGGAATTGGACTAGAACTATTTATCTAAACTTGTTAAAAAATCCGGTAAGTTAGAGAGAGACAGCTTTGCATAGGAATTTATGTGAGTGTTTAATGCTAGGAAGAGCATAAACTAAGGATCGAGATATTTTGCACTGGCACCAATCCAGTGTTTAGGAGCAGACCTTCAGTAATTCTAGATGACTGACCGATGCTACATTACAGCAGAAAACAGACGCAGAATCAGTGACTTCACACAGGAACTATTTTGACATAAGTTGAACTTAACTGCATTTTTCAATGGATTCTATTTGAGTCTATATATTTGGTCTGAATTGACTACATGTATATTTGCATCTGCATCTGTTTGTTTTGTACAAGCCTTAAGGAAATGTGATTTGACGCTGTGTAGTCAAATCACAGATGTTTGACATCTGTTATGGTGAGTGGCTATGACAACCAGGGTTTACATTTTACAACTACCACCTGCTGCAGGACCTAAAACCTTGGCGGAAGTGAAGGAGAGATTTTGTGGCTGTCATGTAGGGCCGGAGAGAAGGGGGCTGTCAAACAAATTTGAACGATTTCTTATTGTGAACATGAGATCCTTAAAGCAAATGAAACGGCAGCGAATGAAGCACTAAGAAGGTGCTCAACTGATACTCCAGGGGAGCATCGGTAGAGGAGTTTTAGGAGCATTACTGAGACTTATTAGTGGACCAGCCTTCATCACTTCAGCCAAAGACTGCAGACTCTGCTTCTGTAAAGATCTGCATACAGGCTGCCATGCTTGTAATATTTGTACTTATTTTTCATTTGGGTTACATTTTTTGTAAGTATTATTATTAGAAGTTTACAAAAAAATGAAATAAAATGTTGCATAAGTAAGTTACTTTGTATACAGACACAATGATCACTGCCTTTTGCACAATGCACCTCTATCTGAGCAAAACATTCCTCTTTTGAAAGCTTGTTTTGAGCTTGTACTCAAAACAAGCTGTTACTCTCATTACCCCTTCTGTACGGAAAACTGTCTGGTTGCCAAAGAATGAGATGTAAACACTGTGCTGAAAAATATTCTCCTGTTCTTGCTTTACAATTGATTGAAGAATCACGTTCAGATTTGCTCCGTTTCTCTCCGGTGCACTGGGAGAGGTCCTTGACGTGCAAAAGTGGTGAAGAGCAGAGAATGGATATGTGATGAAAAGAAACAAGAGCCCAGTGAATACTGACAGGATGGACCTAAAGAATGAGGAGAATTGAGAACGGATAGACCCATAGCTGGAAGTTTAGATAGAGGATGACGTATGTAGAGGAGCGAATGGGCCAAGAATGAGAAATCAGGCCCACTCCACATCCTGCTGCAAAGCTGGGTGTGGGGTGGATGGCTGGATGGATGGATGGCTGGATGGATGGATGGATGGATGGATGGATGGATGGATGGATGGACGGATGGATGGATGGACAATCAGAAGCAAGATATTCCCCCTGTAGCTATGACCTCATCTATGACACAGATCTATGTCATAGATAAAGAACATCTGGGGTTATAAATGCTTCCATCTCAAAACATCAGGTTTATATACAAGCAGCTCTTTGACCCTCAGCACTGAGTTTTTGGAAGGATTTCTAGTATGGAAGAGGTTTGAGCCACCATGTTTTTGTCCCCTGACTTTTGGCGCTGGATATTTGATCACCACAGGAGTGAGGAAAGTTTTCAACAAACTACTGCCTGGTATCAATTTGGAAAAAAGTAGCTCTCAGGACGACTGCACTGAGTACGATGTTTTCTATGCTAATCTTTTAAATCCTTTTCCGGTAGGGAAACTGTGAGTTTTCAGAAGACAATACTCTTGAAGAGACCACTGTATTAGGGAACGATTTCTCCAGGTTGCACTGAATTTTGACAGACATCATGTTACATCTGTCACGCTCCTCCTGATTTTTAGTATGGCAGAGATCTTACTCAGCGAAATCGGCATTTGGAAACAGTATCCCTGAAGAGACCATTTTCCTAGGTAATGATTTTTCCAATCTTCCCAAAGAACAAACATGGATACAGGGATATGGATATGGATGGATATGTTAATGAACAGTACAAAAAAACAACCCACGTAAAGTGTAAGTGAGTTGTAATTACCACTGTCCATTCATTTCATCCATCCATTTTCATTCAGTTATCCGGCCGGGATCAAAGTGGTAGCAACTTAAGAAGGGATGCCCAAACTTCCCTCTCCCCAGCCACTTGTTCCATATCCTTTGGGGGAATCCCAAGGCATTCCCAGGCCAGCTGAGAGGCATAGTCCCTCCAGCGTGTCCTGAGTCTTCCCCGGGATCTCCTCCTGGTGGGAAAGGTGTTAAAGCTCTAACGTTTAAGTTAGAGCTTTAACGTGCCTGGTGAGGTGCCTAGAACACCTCACCAGGGAGGCGTCCAGGCGGCATCAACCAGAACCAGCCACCTCAACTGGCTCCTCTTGAAGTGGAGGAGAGGCGGCTCTACTCTGAGTCCGTCCCAGATGACAGAGCTCTCCCTTATTTCTAAGGGGTGTCTGGTTTTCTCCAGACACCCCATGGAGAAAACCCATTTTGGCTCTTGGGACGTCGAATGTCACGGCTTTGGTGGGGAAGGAGCCAGAGCTGGTGTGTGAGGTTGAGAGATTCCGGCTAGAAATAGTTGGTCTCAACTCGAAGCATGGCTTTAGTTCTGGAACTAGTCTCCTTGAGAGGGGCTGGACATACTTCCACTCTGGAGTTGCCCATGGTGAGAGGTGTTGGGTAGGAGTGGGCATACTTGTTGCCCCCCCATCTCGGTGCCTGTACCTTGAGGTTTGCCCCGGTGAACAAGAGGGGAGTCTTCCTCCGTCTACAGGTGGGGAGACAAGTCCTGACTATTGTTTGTGCTTATGGGCCAAACAATTGGAGAGCGCCCCTCCCAGGGACTCCCTTGTTCTGCTGGGGGACTTCTACACTCACATGGGCAATGACAGTGAGACCCGGAGGGGTGTGGTTGGGAGAAACGGCCCCCTGATCTGAACTCAAGTGGTGTTCTGTTGTTGGACTTCTGTGCTCATCACGGGTTGTCCATAACAAACACCATGTTCAGGCATAAGGGTGTCCATATGTGCACTTGGCACCAAGACACCGTAGGCCACAGTTCGATGATCGACTTTCTCATTGTTTCATTGGCTTTGCAGCCGTATGTCTTGGACATTCGGGTGAAGAGAGGTGCAGAGCTGTCCAGTGATGAGTTGGCTCTGGTGGTTGGGGAGGATGCCGGTCAGACCTGGCAGGCTCAAACGTGTAGTGAGGGTCTGCTGGGAACATCTGACAGAGTCTCCTGTGAGACGGAGCTTTAACTTCCATCTCCGGCAGAACTTTGAACACGTTCTGGAGGAGGTGAGGGTCATTGAATCTGAGTGGACCATGTTCCGTGCCTCCATTGTCAAGGCTGCTTATCTGAGCTGTAGCTGCATGTTGGCAACCTTCGAATCCGTTGATAGACACCTTCAGTGAGGGAGGCTGTCAGGCTGAAGAAGGAGTCCTATTGGGCCTTTTTGGCCTGTAGGAATCCAGAAGCAGCTGATGGGTGCAGGCAGTTGAAGCGACATGGGGCTCGGGTGGTTGCTGAGGCAAAAACTCTGGCATAGGAGGAGTTTGGAGAGGCCTTGGAGAAAGACTTTTGTATGCATCTGAGGCAGTTCTGGACCACCATCCGGGTTCTTCGGAGGGGGAAGCAGTGCACACCAACAGTGTTCATAGTGTTGCTGCAGCGTCTTGTTGTAAACCTTGAAGGATCTTCGCTTCCTCCAGTCTGCTCTGTCCGTTCTTCACTGTTGCATCTTGGTCCAGTCCGTTGTCCAGATGAACACTGAGGTGTTTATATTGTTCAACTACCTTCTTCTTCTTCTTCTTCTCACATGATGGAAATTGGGTTTGATTTAATCCTGTTCCTCCTGAAATCAACAATCATCTCCTTTATTCTCTGCTGCTCCGGTTTCCTAGACACAGTCTGAATTCATGACTGTTAGGTCAACTGGTCTCTAAATTCTCCTTTGGTGTCAATAAAAGATAAATTTCATGAATAAAATAGCAAAAATAAAACATCAAGGTTGCACAGTTTGTAGCACTGTTCATTGTTAAACAGTTTATTGTTCCCCTACTGCCATTCTTATAAGTCACCCTATGTTCCTGCCTCTTCTGGAAGAAAGTATTGACAACAGGCATTTAATTTCCATCCTATTTCCAGAGTCTACCAACATGTCTGGTAAAGTCTGCACTTATCACAGCCCTCTCAATTCTTAGGTTACTCTGCGTCATGTCATCTAGAGAGAAGAGCATCAGTCAATGTGAGTCACTGATGCTGACTCATGTTGAAGACAGCAGGGATGTAATGCCTCGGGTGTATGTGCCTTTAGTCCCATGTGAAACACTGTGACTTAACAAACTTTCTGTTTTCTTTCTTCACAGGCAAACAAGTGATGATTCAGTGCTTTCAGGCAGGATGAAGGAGAGTCCCTGAGGATCCGTGTTTCCCCATCTAGAGCAAAGCTTTGCAGTTTTAATACAAGTGAATTTCAGTCTATACACCAACTGGATGTTAATGGTCATCCCACACTTTTTTTAATCTAGCAGTTGTTTGTTTAATATATTCACATTGCAGCATGAAGCCAAGTTATTTTCTCTCAAGCATATAAAAAACTGGATTATTTCCAGCTGTCCAGTGCAAAACCTTGAAAATCCAGTTTTACATTTTGAAGACCTGTCATGAAAAATCCACTTTTTTTAAGTCTTATTTACATTTTTTGGGGAACTTTGAGTGCCTAATATTGAAAAAATTGAATGTATTCTCTCCCGATGCTGCATAAATATCTTTTTATTTTTTTTAGGTTATATTTTTCAGTCTGTTCATTCATTGACTTTGACATCACTGCATTTCCAGTGAAACGGCTAAACAAGGGTTAATCAGTTTTGTGAATCTTCCTGTTTTGTCTTCCTCGTAGCAGTTTTGTTGTCCCATTTAATTTATGCTGAAGTTGTAAGTAATTAAGTCAAAATGTTCAATTCGAGTGCGCATTAATGGACACGATTCCTTCCATCACCAGCTGCCATCAGAAACTCTTTAAAGTGTCAAATTTAATTTTTCTCAGAAATGTGTCCACGTCACTGGGGACATTTCTCAGCAACCTTTGCCAGTATGAAGGAGGATTTTCCAAAAGACTTTGTCTAACTGAGGCATCAGTTCCTTCTTTCTTCTTTGCACACAGCAAAGTGGTAAGCTCCAAATAACACTCAAATGACAGCAAAGCTTGTTTTAGACATGAACATTGTGTGTAGATAATGACGTCCTTGTCATTGCTTTGGCAATGGTTTGTCCCTGCCTGTTCGTGCTTCTGTTAGCGCTGGGTGCTAGCTTTTAGTTGACTCCTGGAGGATGTCATTGTACTGCATGTTTTGAGAATAGATGTTTGGTTTTGTTTATGCAAGTTTTGTCTTAGCTAACTTCTCAATTATGTAGAGGTTTTGTTTACTTCATTCTAATTGCAATGGCATTAATATTTTATGATGGTTTTCTTCACATGAAAGTCTTTTCAAATGTCAGCCATATTTAAGCATTTAGATGTTTTTCCATATCACACATTATGTAATTCTTTATCCATCTCAACATGTACATTTGTCAGGTTTTTGTTCCCTTGATGCCAGAATATTATTATTCTTTTCCTTCCCCCTTTGTTATTATTGGATTGCCATCTGTATTATTATTTCTTCATTTTATCAGAATAAGAAGAAGGAGTTTAGTTTTACGAACTGGCTTGTCTGCTCTGCTCTGGTCTGCATCTGCTTTCGGATATCTTTAACCTCTCCACTTCTCCATTGATTTATCTTAAAGATTTGAAGTAAACTCACTTTAGAGGATCATTTAGCAGAGGTTAATTTGCAAGTGAATAACAGATTGCAACACTATTACTCTTGATCATAATTATGGCAGCCATCCAGCTAAAGCTTGAATTAGAGATCTAAAGCTAAATGTTTGCAGAAGTAAACTGCCACGCTTTGATGTCGTGCCTTATAAATGCGACTCTGTTATCTTTAATAGAGTTACTGATCGACTTCCAGTCATGGACACAAACATCCTTATTTGAAGTTGTATTTTTCTCTCTGTTGTTGGAAAGGAGGCTCTGACTAATTGTCAAATCTCAAACATTAATACCTTAACTATTAATGCTAAAGTATTAATACTTTAACATTAATATTGTTAAAGTATTAATGCTTCAACAGTGTTAATACTGGACCAGACTTCAGATCTCCAATAATAAATAGCTAATTTAAGACACTGACCATATTTGCTCATGCTAAATGATGCTAGAGCCAACAAATGAACTGGCTTCCCAGTTTTTGAGCCAAAGGTAATTCTGGGGCCAGCCGCACATCAAGGTACAGATGAAATGTAATCCACAGCTGCTCCGCCGAGTACACACTCTCTGCAGGCTTCCAGATGAGTTTATTATGAAACAAAGTAATATTTTAGCAAAAGAATGCACTGTTCTTTCTGTCTCCTACAATCTGTTTTGTTGTTGTATTTTTTACATAATATCAAAGGAGCTGTTTGATTTCGAGTGCAGGCTGCCTCAAGAAAACCCTTTTTTTTTCAGAAGCAATATTACTCATCACTTTTTCTTTTTGTCTCGTAAACTAAATTCTATTTTCTTGTCTCTGAATTTTGTAAAAGGGAGAAGAAAGCTATTGAAATCATAACGATCTGTTTACTTTCATCCACCCAATAAAATAGTTTTACATTGCAAACATTAAAAAAAAGTTTATGATTTAGCAGAGCTCAGAACTGCTTTCAAAGCCTCTCAAACCCCTTCCAATGTGTCTGCAAAGTGGTTTGAAATTAAATAAACTTTGAATCAAGAGAGAAGATCTGGATGAATATTTAAATCAATTGTACTTCAGTTAAAGGGATTCATGTCTTCAGCTTAAAAGTGAAACTGTGACGGGAAAAATTTAAATTATTCCAAGTGGCCATTTAATTTGAATTTGATTTTGTAAAATCTCTTCAGTCCAGGGGCCATAACAGGGGCCTGGGCCCTGTTGGCTCCCTGTCTAAAGCCACCAGTGACACGAAACAAAGTGACCCGGTTTCACCAATTTCTCCAACTGTCCACTTAAAGCAGCTGAAATTAAGAGTTCACATCGAATTTTATTGTCAATCAAAGCCACAATATTCCATTGAATCTGTTCATGTTGCTTCTGCTGGCTACAGCTGTGTCGGCATCAGATTCCCAGGAAGTAAAATGGCTGAGGCGGGCTGGGAAAAAAAAACAACAAAAAAAAAAACAGTGAGCCCCTACGGTTGAAGTGCAGACATACTCAGCCTGCTGACCTTTGAGGCAGTTGCTGATACTGCAGGTGGTGGTGGGAGAGTAAATAATGGTGATGTGGCGGTCACCTTCAGGCACAAGTGTTTGGAAGTTGGTCTGGGGGGGAGAGCTGTCAAAAATTCACCAGGGGATAGATTGGGTGGTCTGCTGCCACAAGAAAAGAGCATTTCTATTTAACTGGACTGGAAGCCTGATGATGTAAATGCAATGGCAGCAGAGAGCTGACTTTCAGCACGCCTTTGATCATTAAACGCAGCGGCCACATCGGCAAACAGAGAGGCAGCTTTGAGAGCGCTGACCTTCCGGGAGCTGAAATGAACCAATTACACATACTGTTTTCTGTCATTATCTGCAGTTCAGCGAATCAATAGATTTTAGATTAACACGGGACCGGATTTTTAAAAGAGGTCAAAGATGAAACAACAAATTTCACTCTACTGGGCAGCGCATTGAGTGATTTTGGCTTTTAAGGAAATATTGTTTTGCTTTTACTGTCAGAATGGGTTACAGTGTTCTCATTAAATCCATTTCCAGGGGTAACAGAGAGCCTTTTCCCAGCAAACAAGCTCTGATAAATTGACTCTTGTCAAACAAAAACACAAAGCTGACAAGTCAGGCTGGCATCTAATTGCAGGAAGCTGAAGGCACTGATAACACTTTTAGCTTAAAGTGCATCTTCATGTTGGCTGATTGCAGGAATCGGCCAACATAAGGCGTTTTTATAAAAGACCGCCTTGGCAGAAACTGCATATCACAGATGATGTGCTACAACCTTCAACAATAAACACCTATTTGTAATTCAAAAAGAATCCATTCAGTTCATTTGTTGCTGTCTCCTGCTAGAACGGTCTCAGCAACTAAAATGCTACTTAACAACTTTGGGAATCAATAGAGGATTAAAGCCTGAGGAAGATTTATGGCTGAGGAACCGGCTTAGGAATAAATGAGATGGAGGAAAAAAAAAAAATAATAAAGTCAACAGCTGTCTCTATGAATGTGGACTGTAGGGAGCGCTAAGCGTTTTAGGTAACAATATAATTAAAGTACGGAATTTTATTTCCCCCACTTTTAACAAATCTTCTTTTTCTTGTCTTAGAGAAAATATTAAGATACAATTTTAGATATTGCCCACTGTTATCACTGATGCAGCTGAATCTGAGATTAAAAGTGTCTGACTTACACTGAGTGGCAGACAAAGAGACAAAGAATCCGCTGTCTGATTGTGGATGCTATCTTGGTAAACACTGACAGAAAGAACTGTTGTGAGATAAAGAATGAATGAGGAAAATGCACATTATTTCCACCAAACATCAGAAAGTACAGGCGCTTAAATTCTGTGTTTTTATTTCATTTTATTTTATTTCATTTTATTCTATGTTACATGACTTTGTCTTTTATGTTTATGATGTAAAGCACTTTGAAATGCCTTGTAGCTGAAATGTGCTATACAAATAAAATTTGATTGATTTGATTGATTGATCTGGTTGGCGGTTCTGGCTGCAGTTATGACCACTAGAACAGCCCAAAGAATATTTCTCATGAATAGATAAAACTGCTGATAAATGACCAGGGGTTGGTCTAAGTAAAGCTTTTGGGACTGAGTATCCCACTGCACATATGCTGTTATTCCAAAGTTTTATTTTACAACTTGATTTTGTAATTCTTTGTTTCTTCTTCAGTTTTCCTGAATGACTTTCATAGACTATCACAAAGCAACCAGTCATTGAATAGTGAGAAAAAAAACCTACATTTATGCTTTTGGAAATGTTTTGCATTTACAAATCTACAAACATGTCTACTCTTTGTAAAACCATGTTTTGCTGCTAATACAAGTGTTAAGCGCCTCTCCAAGCTTTGAACATTTGGAAACTGAAAGTTTTGCCCTTTTCTCTTTGCAAATTAGCTGATGGTGAGATTGGATAGAGAGGGTCTGTGAACAGCAGTTTTAAAATCATACCACTGATTTAGGTCTGGGCCCTCTAAGTACACCAGTGATTCAATGGCTGCGTATTTGGGGGCCACAGCCCCCCAAATGGTGAACCTCTAAACCAGGGTTTTGATCTCTGACGGGTTTTCTTCCAGAATTTGTAGCTCTTTAAATCTTCCCATCAGATTTCCCATTCCTATGTAGCCAAAGAGCATAAAACTACCACCAAAGCATTTCAATGACGGTTGCTCTGACAACAGATTTACCCACCTGAGGTCTGGATCTTTGCAGTTCCTCTACTCATGTCCATTCATTTTCTGTCCATGTTTTAGACACAAGATCAATATAAATAGAAAATATGTTCAACAGAATAAAGCTTTAATAAAGCATTCCCTGTTTGCCTGGTATTAAAAACAGGTATTCCACAAGGCTGTGGTCCATGTAGCTCGATAATGAAATGAGGACAAGACAAAAAAAAACTAATCAACTTAACTAAACATACAAATGACAAGTTCATGGTAGCTTGCTTGAATGATTTTAACAAAATATTTCTCATTTCAGTATGTTAATCTGTGTATCACTTGGTTTGTATTTAGTCCCAATAAGCTTATGTTCCATAGCAACACAGTTGTGGTTTGGGAGGATTTGCTCTGACAAACCAACACAAAGCAGGGCAGAATCATGAAGTGGAGGAACTCTGCAGAACTGTGGCATTGATGTGCGTTCATCTCCTTTTATTTCTGACTCTAACTTAGTGTTAGCCAACTCAATGCTATAAAGCACACTGTCAGTCAGTGGCTGAACTGTGACAAAATCTGAAAAGAATTAAAGGATTTAAATGCTTCTTCAAGGCATGGTTGATAGGAAAACAAATGAATGTTTTGTACTGGTATTATTTCATCAAAAGTATGTTACTAGTCTGAAAAACATACTTTTGTTTTCGTTTTTTACTCTCAAAAAAGCAAAATGAAAAAAATAAGGCACAAAATACATACAAATATTGCAGTCGTTGTTCTCCCACCGACCCTGTTAGCATCTGTGAAATCAATAAATGTACATGAGGGCACTTTGTTTTGTCCTACCATGACCCCATAAGTTGTGGCCACGTGCTCATGATTCTTTAATGATGTGCAGAATCCCAGACACCATACAAGGAAAAAAAAAACAAAAAAAACAAACCAGGGGCACAAACCGAATATTTCAAAAGGGCTGAAGATTGGACTCCATGTCTCAATGGCCAAGGGTGATTTTCCGGGTGGAACCAAATGAATGAGGATAAAAAAATAACATCCCGGCTCTGCCCTGCAGCCGTGTAAAAATATTTCTGATCTAATGTCATTTTGATTTGCTGATATTTGCCCAGTCCGTCGGCTCACCAGAAAGCGGCTCTCTCACTGTGATGAAATGTGACAAAATCTTTGCTTTAATTTTGCCAAGTCTGAAAGACCATTATAATTTTCATCATTTATTTACTGCTTATGATAAAATAGTTATATTATAGTTTATGAATATTTCAGCATCTCCCTAATGGTTTTTGCTTTCTACTAGGAGATCTTAATGTTGCCTCAACCACACACTGGTAGGACCAGTCAACACTCTTACCTCATTAGTTCCTTTGTTTTGTATTTAAATAGTCTATTTAAATAATCATGTCATTGCGTTATACCTGAACCAAACAGTTATGTTGTAAAGCTTGCAGGTGATAGCACTGTGAAGTTTTGAAAATGTGTGATGTTATAATATTTTTATTCATATTTAGAAGGGGATTTGGCCACTTCCTCTCTGGGAACATAAACACACTCAGCAAAACGAGTAGCCATAGCCTTCCTATTCCACTAGATTCAAATCTCTCTTCATGCACAGTCTGGGCTTTCTCCCATTTACTCGGTTTCTCCTGGTAGAATTTCTACCAGAACGAGAAGTCGTGAAAGATGACGTGGTTTTAGAATTGTAGTCCACCTGTATCTTAGCAACTAAATGGCTTCTTTCACTTCCATCAGCATCGGTGGATGTGAATGAAGCTGTTCAGTCTGTGTTAGCTTTGCTTCCAAAAATTCAATAAACATTAGCATGTCTCTCTTGGCAGTGAAGGATGGTTGTTAAATTTCAGGTAAGGTTCATAGCATTACCAATGTCATGTTAGAGGTTGGGTACAATGTCAAATCTCCACAGACTCCACACCTCCAGCAAGCAATTGTTTCTCAACAGCTGAAGGTTCAGACCTCCTGCACAAAGCAAAGTGAAAAACAATGGCTTGATTTTTTTTTACCAAGCTATTTCTTGCTATAAAAGGGGAGTGTTCTAGCTTTTAGTTTTATTATTAGGTTGCATTAATGTTTAGTTCTGTTTCACCCAGTCAAGTGTAAATCAGGAGTGCCCAAAGTCGGCCCTTGAGGGCCGGCATCCTGCATGTTTTAGTTCTCTCCCTTTCTGTAGTAACAACCTTTTCAGCAGGTCAATGTTCTTCTTAGGCCTCTAATGAGTCATCATTGGATCCAGCTGCGTTACACCAGGGAGAGAACTAAAACATGCAGGATGCCGGCCCTCGAGGGCCCACTTTGGGCACCCCTGGTAAATGGTCACTATATAAGTTTCTGTGTCTTTGCGGTAGATCGGTTTTGTAAGTTAAGTCGTGTATGTTTTGTTTGCACCTTTCATTTTCAGTAGGTCATTTTTTCAATTGGGTTATTTTTTGTAACCTCTTTGGCCCAGTGATTACATTTTGTACTTTTTTTCTCCTACTTTTTGAGGAGGTAAAAAAAAAAAAAAAACACACAGACTAAAGATATTTTTACTGTGTCCTCTCAGCCTTCCCTGCTCGCTCCCTCACACCAGCACTCCATCATTCTTCCCTCAGGCAGTAGATGTTTCTGTTTTGTGTATTAATCTGTGTGCAGCCTTCGTAAAATCCATTTGTTAATTCTGTAACGCTTCAGTACCGCATGACATCTCCAGCATATAATCCTAGTATAATGACCTCTCGTCTTCCTCCTTCAGGTTCTGGATCTCCTCAGTTTGCCTTCGACTCCAGAGGTGTCGGGAGAAAACGCAGACTAATCAAAGAATTCAAATGAATCATTTCGGTGGGCTCCGGGCATCAGCTCTATGGAGAATCAGAGGCAGATTGGATTTTCCACTTTCGGGAGCAATCCTCTGTAATGTCACTGACACCTCACTAAAGCAACACTGTCATACTGTGTTATCTGGTTCAATATTCTTTTATTGGCATTTTCCTGCCTGGGAAGAGCATGGGGCAGGCCAAGAAAATGAGACAAGTGATGGAATATTCCCCTTGTTATTTCCGGCTGACAAGAGCAGGAGGAGGAGGAGAAAAAAATTGTTGTTTTTTTTTTCCCCCTTTCCCTATTTTGACAGATATTTGAAGCAGCTTCTCTCTGCAGGGGGGCTGACTGTAGCAGCATTTTGTTCCAGGAACATCACAGAGCACGGCATCAAAACAGTTACAAGTAAAACAGCATTTCATCAATTATATTAAGAGACTAAACATGCTGACTTATTCCATCTCCTGGGAGAAACTCTTCATCAGCGTGTGTGTGTTTTTTTATATCTATATTTAACCATGTGTTCCGTCATTAGAAATGTATCAGAATGTTTTAAAGTCCTGCCTAAAGGAAGCTTTGCATGGTGGGAAATGGTCTGTCATTTTCCGACTCCGTGAAAGATGGTGTAAAATTGTCATTTTTTATTTTTTTTTCCCCTCTCTTGCATTAATTCACCTGAAATATGCTGCAGGCTCAAAAACGGTAGATGAAAGCTTTTCCTGAGATTAGTCACAGCAGTCTGTCAATTGTACTATCTTACTTTATCATTTCCTCGCTCCGTTGGAATTCTGCCTGACATTAATTTATGTATATCTGATCCCTTAAAAAAAAAAAAATTGGATTTAAATATCTCGGAAGTTTCTCCCGCTACGCGCTTCATCTTTCCCTTCTGATTTTCATGTACTCCGCCTTCCTTGTGTAACTTCATCAAGAAGTGGTTTGCACAGTAAGTTCAAACCAGCACCACCACCTGTCTCGTTCCAGTCCCTCTTCATGAACAGCTGTATATTCACCACACCAGACACTTTTCTTTTTTTTTCACATAACCTGGAACTCTGCAAACATCAGTTATATCCAATAAGTTTGGATGTATGTTCCGATGAGACTAATTTAAGATGAAGCATGGACACCTTCGCAGAGGTTTAGTGCAGTGAGATCATTTTACTAACAGTAAACCTCACCTCTAACATTCTTGCAATTGTTTCCTATGCTGAGAATTTTCAACATCTGGTTGCAACTTCCCAACACAATATTCATTTTTAAATGGTATTAATAGTTTTTTTTTTTCTAACTGTTCTGTTTTCCCTTAGTTTTTTAACTTTTGATTTCAATTCACAATTATTCTTCTCATTATTACTGTTATTATTATTATAAACATCCCAAAACGTGTTCATTGTTAATTCCACAGTCTATCGTCATTCCTGTGTCATCATTTTGGTGTTTTCCTTTAGGCTTCCTCCCATTTGAACTCACTCACTCACACCTGCCCTCTGGCCTGCATGAAACGCTCCCTCTTCATGAACATTTCCACTCCGCCTTACCAGGCTGGCAGCAGCTAAGAGGAATTATTGGATAAAATAGGCACAGTGTGAATGTTCTAGATGAGTGAAGCTGAATCAACTGTATCTGACAGAGTTATACTGGGAAGGCTCGTCAGCTTCCCAGTATAAATGAATCATGCAGCAATTTATGCAACAATGGATTGTTTTATAAAGAAGTATTTATATTTTCCTAAACACAACACAGTATGAGAAGAAGCCAGTTTTATTTTTATTTTTTCCAATTAACATTCACAAAACTGATAAAACCATGTATTCCCTCATTCTTCACAATTGCCTTTGCTCTCATTACACTCATGTAATTTTTGACATCACAGCCGAGGTCGAAGTCAGTGTATTCTTTCTGACATTTGCTCTGTGTGTTGCCATAACAAAGAAACTAAATGGGCCAAGGAAATTTTCTGAAATAAGCACAGTTTAAATGCTAACCTATGCTGTGCAAAAGCATGAATCACTCCTGCCAGTGCTGTTCAGTGAAAGGGCAGCTAGCTAAAGGCATTAGTTTCATCATGCTGCAGAGTTGTGTCAGCTGCATGGGTCAGAATGACTGAAGGTTTTTTATTTTTATTTTTTATTTTTACCAAACTGTGGAAAGTTACAAATAAAGATGTACCAGTCATGGCTGTTTTGCAACAGTGGCCATAAAACTTTGGAAATTACAAATAAAAATTTTTCTCATGTAAAAATGTATTTCTTGACAGAGGTTTTGCACTAGAATGAGTTGTTGTTTTGGCTGCATCAAAAAAGATGTATTTTGCAAACCAGCAATGAAAACATTTCTTTCACTACAGGCGAAAACCACCAAGAAGACAGGAAGTAGTAGGAGGATGATGGTTTGCTTTTGGACAATTTGCAGAAGGCTGCACTAGAACGCTCACAGCATCACACAGTTCCTAAAAAGCTGTGGAATTTTAACATGTTGAATTTATAGCTCTTCTGTGAAATCACTTACTGCAAATTCCCCAAAACGCTGCATACATAGCGGCTCCTAAGTAGGCGGGGCTTGTCACTCCAATACCTGAATGAGACACTGACGTCTCCTCTGTTGGATGAGATGATGAGCGCTATCACCATGGCTGAGTTATGAATATATCTTATGTAACTGTCTACAATCATTGCTGCAATGATTTTTGATTAAGTTTGTTATTTCATGAACAAACTTATTCACATGTGATTCTAATTTAATCTCTTATTCTTAACTCTGCAGTTGCAAAATTTAGTTTTTCGACATTAGCAGAATATGGACAACAATTTGCGTGTATTTGTAATAGAAATGCAGCCAGAGAGTGTCATGAGTTCATTAATGGACGGGTTGTTTAGTTGATGATACCTCTCCTGGACTCTGGGAATCCATCGCCACACAGCCTGTTCCCAGGTGCAGCCATATCAAGGCCTACACAGGACAGCTATGTTTGAACATGCTAATCCCCAGCCTTCATTCTTCCCAAACTTCAATTGGTGCCGCTGTTGGCACTTCCCCCCTCTCCCCCGCACCCCTCACAACCACAGCCTCTGCAATGTTTTGCACACAAAACAAACCAACCAGGGCCAGTCTGAGAGAAGCATTCGTTAGACCTTCAAAGCAACGCTGAACCTGCCTGGTGATAAAACACAGTTTTGACTCAAAGCTTTGAAGAGTGCTACAACACATGAACTGTACCAAAGGAAGGAGCACTCTTATAAACTCCTTTATATACATAGATGCTTGCCAGCACTATCACACATTCAAAGCAGCACAGAGTGAAGATGTGTAGTCGTTGAAGGCCGACTCTATTTTGCAGTAAGCTTCAGATCAATCCGAAAAGGAAAGGGCAGGGTTCTCTGCCTATCAGAATAACCAAGTCTGCTGACCTTTTTAAATGGGTGAAAGATACGCTAAGGTAAACAGTGGGTAGCTTGCAGCTTTATGGCACGTTGTATTGATCCCTGTTCTCAGAAAGGTCATACACTTGAGAGGTGATTGTTATTAGATAAGCAAAAAAGAAAAAAAAGTAATAAAATGCCGGTGAACTTTTGAGTTTTGCAAGTCAGAAGACGATGACATTTGACTGTACTGACTTGTTATTCTTCTTGCACTGGAGGTTTATTCAAATTTTATGCACTGTGCTGCGTGATGTATGAGTACAGTACAGTATAGCTTCACATTGGCTCGGTGTGCGTTCTGACTCAGCAGTTGAGTCCTGTCTGAATGCGTGTGTATGTGGGTCAGTGTATGGTCATTAGCAAATTAGAGCCAGTCTAATTTCTCCTAAATAACTGATCACAGCTCTGAGAAAGAAGTAAATTAGAAAGAGATGAATGTGACTTGAACATTACAGAAAGGAAAATACTGTAGCAATGTTCATGTTACTGAAGATTTAGAGTCATCATTGTGGGGACGTTAGTTTCTTAAAAATGAAATAAAGTTTAACCAAAAAAAATAAATCTGTTAAGAAACACAGTTTTCATCCTGGTTCATTGAACACGGGACTACACAAATACTTCTGTAAACTTTGCCCTTCAGCTCTGAAGAAATATTTATTCATACAGTTTACTAACTGTTTTAGGGTCATTTTTGATGTGCTGAATCCAAAGGTCACATTGGTTTTGCTCAATCAGGTCAACTTTCTGAACTACGGAGCAACATAAGCATCAAATGCAGGACTTGTTCTCACATCTGGATCAGTTTCCAGAGAATCTGGACCAATGAGTGATGAGCAGGAGGAGAGATTCCAGCAGTACAGGAAAGAGATGGAGAACATAAAGTTCAATTCACATGTACTTACCCTTATCAGTGTATATCATTCAATGTACAGAAATCTAAGTTTGTAATATTTAATTAATACAATCTGTTGGAAAACATTTTTTTTTCCTAAAAACTTTTTTAGATGAGAAATATTAATGGAAGTGAACTGATTATGTCACAAAAATGTAATCAATTTAATCAGAAGATCAGATTTCTATAAATCACATTAGAATAAAAACCTGACCAGATTGAGTAAAATGGATGTCATTTTTGGATTCAGCTGTGGAAAATAGTCCTAATTCAGTTGAAAAAACATAGACAACTTCCAAAAAATATTTTTTGTAACTCTGTGTTATTTTAGATTCAATTCAAGTTATTTTACTTTGACGATCCAGATGTCTCTTGTAATAGTGCCAGCATGGCAGTGAGAAACTGAAATGTTAGAGGTAAATATAGTTTGATTTCTTCTAAAATTATCCAATGATTTTTTTTTTAAAGACAGATGTAAATGAATGTAAATTCAGGCAATATAAATAAAAACAAACTTAGTAGCTACCTGTAACTATTGTCGTTGAAAGATACCGTATACTATTGGTCAAAAAATAAGTGCATGATAACCAGTCATGCAAAAACCCTACGGTCATTTAGAGGCAGGCACCAATAATCACTCAAACAATCAACTTATATCAGGTGACTTTCACATTGAAGAAAGATTGTTTATGGCTCTGGTCCTAATCCACACGTTCAAATTCAGTCTCAAGTAATTTGGTCATGAGTCTGAAGTCTTTATTTCTTACAACTTAAGAGTGACTCAAGTCTAAGTTGCAAACTGCAACAACTTGGGTTGTAACTTGGGTTTGCAGCTCAGTTTGAAAGTAGAATGGGATTGCAATCTTTAGGTGTACAACTGAAAAATGCATTAAAAACCTTTTACTTGGGACCAAACTGAACTTTTCTAAAGTTTCTTGCTTGCCAGAGGGAGTAGAATGAAGTAGGAGGCAGGCTGACAGGACATGCGTGTATAGAGATGTAAGTGATGTAACTAATAAACTAATCGTAAGGGAAAATTGTCAGTTTACCTCTTAAGCTACATACAGACTCTACTTTGGGTATAAACTGCTATTATTTGACAAAAATAATAGAAAAAATAATAGAAAAACAAATGCATATACCTGGTGGTACCTACACTATAAAGAGGGAACTAGTAAAGAGAGATTCTACTCCTCCAAACCAAGTTGAGTCGGACTCTGGAGGTTAGGCTTCTGATGAGAATCCATTCAGTAACCAGAAAAACTTTCAAATTTCATCAAGACTCATAACAATAACGATTTGTCAGTTTAGCCTGCTACCAAGTGCTGAAAAAGGAGGCTGAAAATGTTGTAACACTTTCAACTTGCATTATGTTTAATGTCAAATTTATTCAGGTCATTTGCAATCTGTAAGACAGTGACAACACTCAAACAGTGCAAATTTGTAAATCTTTATAAAACTAAACTTAACCTGTTCACAAGCAACGAATGAAATGCTCATCAATCATGAATTAATACTTAACAGTTTCTTATGATTGCCACTGGTTTGTCACATAAAAACAACGTCTTTAATATCGGTGAATTATGTTTGATGTCTGAAATAAAATTTTACGGCTGCCATATCATGCCCATAATATTGTGCATCCCGACTCATCATACCATTTCCTGCTGACAAAATGTCATCTCTGACTGATTTCCCAATTGTTGACTGTATGATGTGTTTATGTTTTCATGATGTAAAGCACTTTGAACTGCCTTGTAGCAGAAATTTTCTATACAAGTAAACTTGATTGATTGATTCATTCACTCATTCATTCATTGTCTGTGTATCTTCTGGATGAGCTGAAACTAGAAGTGACAGCAGACAGAATGCAGCTCCTGTTCTTAAATGGCTGCACATGTAACATGAGTCAGTTACATACTATTGTAATTTCTTCGCCTTCCTTAATGGTGAAGAAATGGTTGAGGGGGAAAAAGCAAAGCTTATGGGTCAAGACCGGAGGAGCTAAATATTGGATGCAAGCAGCATAAATGTGTTTCCTCTTATGTGTGTCTGGTCAGATAGAGGAACCAGGTGAGGAGCTTTGTCTTTGGGGAGGAGGTCAGAGCAGAGCCTCTGCTCCTCCATGCTGAAATTAGATTACAGAGGAAATGTTGGGTGCCTGATCAGAATGCCACCGAGGCATCAGTGACATCAGACCCTGCAGTTGCTTGAAGACTTTCATTTGGCAGGGGGACATCAGGGTTTTTGTTGTGGTCTGATCTTGGATAATGGAAGCCAGCGGATGAATGGATGAATATCCATACTTTATGGGTGTCATTTTTATGGAAGGTTACCCAAATTGCTTGATCTGACCAAAATCTGGACATACAAAAAGTAACAAAGAAAGTACAGATGCTGAATTCTTAAGATATGGACAGCCTCTGTAGGGACATTTTCACACAGTGTAAAGATTCAAACTATCACACACTATTTAAACTCATTCCAAAAATGAGAGTATTCTAATACCTAACAATGAAAAGAAAAAAATATAAATATAATCTGTGCTTATAATTAGATGATTTAGATTGACTTGTGTGATGAAGGTCGTCATTACTTGGCTTGAGACACAATGCAGATTGAATATTTTAATATCTGTTTCAAGTACAAACAGATTGAAGAATTTTATTGATAGTTTGTGGGTCTTTTCAATCAACTTCATC
This sequence comes from Poeciliopsis turneri, assembly GCA_922788865.1. Classification (NCBI taxonomy): domain Eukaryota; kingdom Metazoa; phylum Chordata; class Actinopteri; order Cyprinodontiformes; family Poeciliidae; genus Poeciliopsis; species Poeciliopsis turneri. The sequence goes on from CAKLNU010000176.1 coordinate 1,557,145, forward strand.
TCAGCTGGTACTGGTGACATCCTGCTAGCAAAACAAACAGATAAGGTAAGCATTACGTGACTAATCTTTAAAATAGATGGAAAGATGTTTAAATGCCTCTGTCTCTTCCTGCAGGATGTTCAGGCTAAAACATCCTGAGCACCTTTGAAAGGTTATGGATGGAAGGGAGAGACTATTGTCAGATTTATATCTAGACAAATGTGCTTTTAGAGGTGCTTAGTGATGAATAACATTTGTTAGCATTTGTTATTTTGATGGTTCAGCTACTTTTGTAGAAGTTTGTTTTTGTGTGTATGCACTTTGTTTACCGTGTTTCATGGTGGGTCTGCTAGTGGGAGGGCTGGTGGACTGTAACAGTCAGCTGAAGTACTGAAGTGTGGTTGTCATGTTCACCAACATGTTCAATGTTGGTGAATAAACACTCAGTGGCTCTGCACCTTTTCTCTGCCTCAGGTCTCTTGCCTGATCCAGCCACTAAGGACCATTTTAACATCATCATAAACCAGTTTAAACAAAAAAGAAATGTATCTATTTCCTGTTTGAATAACTGAATCAAGACTCTGCTGTCACGCTCTAGCAGACAGTGGATGCAACGTTAGACTTTGAGGGTGAAAACTAATAAAAGTACAACGATCCTTGAGCCCTGGACACAATCAGACTTCACCTCATGGTGTCTAATGCAGCAAGGAGAGTTGAGCATTCAGGTTTCCGCATGGACAAAAACCTCCTGAATGATTTATTTAATCAGACTGTTTTTATCGCTCTAAATGTTAAAGAAAAAAATTAAAACTGATTCAGGCAATTATTACGACCCTCGGCGTTCTGGCCTGGCTTTATGCATGGATGTGGTTCTTGCTAATGTTTCTTCGTTCTGAATTTGCCAGTTTGCCTCTGAAATAGATGGAGGTCATGAAACATTGATGAATGTCACTCTCCGCCTGCTGCTCTGCTGATTTGCATCTCTCTCATGGCGCTGCTTCCCCGTTTGGAGCTTAGCGGAGAAAATGTAAGCGTGCAAAGTGCATACCAATTAAACTCTTTGTCTAATAACAAGTTAACTTGCCACATATGAAATGTTTCCATTGTGAAGCAGACCAGCATTCCACCAAAAGGGAACACGCTGGGATATAATAATGCTGCTCGGGCCTGCCTGTCTCTACATGTCCTGAGGGCAGATTATTTGCCAACAAAGCAAAATGTTCCACCTGCAAGTCAGTGAGGAGAAACAGAACTGATGTCCTGTCAGTTTTATGCACATAATACACCATAATAACACATCTTTCATGGCAACCATAAAACTGTACCTTTCGAAGAATGCTAATGAAGAAAAAGAAGAAAAAAAAAACAACGTATTACTTTAGCTCTGATCAAAAGTGCCCGGGCAAAGGAGGGAGCTTATAACCAGCAGCGTTATTAAAGCAGGGATAGAAAAGTCGTGACTTTACCTCTTCAATAAGCTTATCATTATAATGTCCCTACAGTCAGGTGGTTACAGACTGCCTCTCTTCCACAGTGTGCACCGGTTATCAGTCACAGTTCCTCGGCACGCAGGAGGGAGATTGCTTCCAAAACGAGAAAGCTTTAACCGTGATTATATGCTGTATTGTTACAGTCGAGTGGATTTGAAGAAAATCTTTTGACATTCTGGTAAAAAAAAAAAAAAAAAAAAAAAAAACTGAAAGTGAATTACACATGCTACCAAGTTTGAAGAAAATTTACCACAGCTGAATGAACAATATGGTCATGGACTGTGAGAGTGTACACATTCTTTCTTGTTCTCAAGTCATAAGATAAACTGTAATATAAACAAAGATAATCTGAGTAAATCCCAAAAGCAGCTTTCAAGTGATGATTGCATGCATTGTTCTGTCTAACAATGATGTTTTAATTCCCACCATGTCTATGCAGTTAGTTTGGAGTTCTCTAAAGTTTTTATCGGTAATAGTTGCATTAAATGGACAGGCATGTATGACAAACATTTAAAAATCATTCTGTTGCAATTTTCTGGTGTATCCAGGCTGAAATGACATGCTTTCATGCTTCGAACTCTCAAAGCCACCAAGCATTCCCTGGAGTTCAGCTAAATCCGTCATCAAGAAATGAAAGAAAGATGGTGCCTAGATCAGGCCGTCCTCACACACTGAGTGACCAAGTACTGCTCACCAGGTTCTTTGCTGTCAAAGCATTATGGGAGAGAGGCAATTAGAAGCTACTGTTGAAGAAAACTCATGACAAAGCTTGATTAGAATTTGTCCAAAAAGCACAGAAGATCGTTTTTCTGTCTGATGAGACCAGAATTGAGTTTTTTAACCAACAGCATCACAAACATCATTATCATGGTGAATTCTGGAGGTAGCTGCATCAGACTGTTGGGAAACTTGTCAGCAGCCCTCAGAGCTGAAATGAATGCAGATCAGTTTTGGAAAATCCATTTGCAATAGAACTATGGCTTCTTAATTTACAGCAACACGACAACCCGAAACATCCAGGAAAAGCTAAACTGTCTACTCTGTAAAAATATAAAATAAAATTAAAAAATGTGTTTTTACTTTGACATTGAAGGGGGCTTTTGTATTTCTTTTTTTGCATGAGCCAAATTTTGTTGATCATAATTGATTTCTAAAAGCAATAAAAAAGGTTAAACACCCAAGAGGATGAATACTTTTTATACACACCAACCTGCTTAACATCGGACATTTGAGGAAACTAAAAGTTACTTTGTCGAGATTCTTGGAATTCTGGATCTTTTCCCTTCATGTGCTTAAAGTACATGAAGGGAATGTTACTTTTTCTTATAAAAGTTACACAATAATCTCAGGAATGCTACCACAGTTCAAGCTAGATAAGTCTAAAATAAACACAAAGTATCATAAAGCCAACTGCACAAAAACACAAAATCTTACAAAGTATTTTAGATCTAGTTTCTAGTGCAAATATGTTTGTAAGACAAAACTAACCTACAAGTAACTTTTTGGCAAGATAGGAGCTTCTTCTAAGTCAATAATTCCTGAATATTGATGAAAAAGTAAGGTAAGGTAAGATCATTTTATTTATATAACACATTTTCAGCAACAAGGCAGTTCAAAGTGCTTTACTTGAATTTGGAGGAAATACAAACAAAACCAAAGGAAAGAATAAAAGGTAAAAGTATCAAACTAAATATTGGTTCCCCATGTCTAATACGAATAAACAGGGATTCCACTGGATTCTCATTCTGATAAAACTCAATATTGGTTCTCCATGTTTGGTGAGATCAGTGAGTACTTTATAAAACTAAATGTTGGCTCTCTATCTGGGAAAAATGTCTTGTAATCAGTGAGACAATCTGCCAATGGAGCAAATATCTTTTCATCAATATTGAGGAATTATTAACTTTAAACAAGCTCTCATATCAGAGAATATAATGACCAAGATATTTTTTGCCAAAAGTGACTGATTTATTATTATTTATTGCCTAAAACATCTTTTGGAATGAAAGGTGGTAAGTCTTTTTGCCAGCAAATTGTTATTATTTGCTGAAAAGTTACTCGAAACTTAGCTTTGTTTTATTTCAAGTGTACAAAAATATTTCCTCACTTGGTCAAGTAACTGGACCGACATTACTTGGCCAGAAGACTTTGTGCGTTTGAAAACTGTCGTCGCTTAATGGTTTCATTTGCAGCTGCGGTTTATATGTGTGGGTGCCAGTCAGTGTGAGTGAAATCCTGCAGCCAGCATCCCGGGGTCTGAAGGGGCCCCTGGCTGAGGCCTCGCCGCCTGGAAGCGCCGCGCTGCCAGCGAACGCAGCGTTTTGCTCCGTGTTGTTTCGGAATAGCTTGTTGACGTGTGAAGCTGTCCTGTGTGAACCAGCGTGTCCCTGACGTAGACATCTGTTTCTCGCCGATACATACAAATTCCCGGCATCAACAGTAATGAGGAATCATCCGCTGTCCCAGCGAGGGAGATAATGTGTGTTAACATGAAGTGGAGCTCAGCGTCACTGCATCCGGTGCGGCAGAGAAAGGAGACCGAGGTTTCCCTGCAAAACGCCGGCCTCTTATTACAAGACTTTACTAATCCGACCGCGAAAATCCATGTCCAAAATGTGCCTTTTGTGTATAATCCCGACACAGTTTCTGCGGGATTAGGATTTAGCAAGGAAGAAAACGACTGGCGGGATATAGCACATCTAAAATATCAGGAAATGTTGCGTTCAATTGTTGATTTATCCTGCAATGTGCTTTTTCCTTTTTCTCCTACTTTTTGCTGTGTCACATCAAAGAGCGGTCCTCTTGGAGGGGCCGGGGGCCGCGGAGGGAGGGGGGGCCGCAGCGGAGATTATTTAATCACAAAGCTGCATGTTGACGCGCTCCCCTGCATGCGCGCAAAAATAATATTTGCCCGGCAGACAACAGAACAACCCTGACAATTTATTCTACGTCAGTCTAGTTCTCTGCTCCACGCTGCTCAGACAGGCTGCTCTGCATATGTAAGCAGTCATGGTAGGTTTAGTGCTCCTCAAAGACGGGCCATTATCTTCCCAGGCCATCTGCTCCAGTCAGTGAATGAGCGCAGCGCAGTTCAGACTGAGGAACAGAGGGAAGGTTTCCTGGGGGGCTGGAAAAGCTGCTGCATCTTATCCCAGTTCAATGAACAAACCAAATAACAGTTTGCTTTTTAACTGAATGCCTGGATGAATGTGTTTATTGACAACTACACTTGCCTGGTTTCATGTTGATGGTCACACAGAAAGTAATATGCCTGGAATGAAATACGGAAACCAAAGCAAAATCAGTGTCAACCTGAAACCGTTTTAATAGGTTTTAACCAGGACAGTTTAAGAAGAAAAATATAAAACAAACGAGAATTTACATGAAAGCATTTTAATTCTTTATTTTGTGTGAGTATGTTTCCAGAAAACTCTCTAATAACAGTTTGAATGCAGAATCTGTATTGGTCTGGTGACCTGCCCTCTTGTTCTGCCCCCTCGTTCTGCGTGTTGAGGAAACGGTGACTTGCTGGAGGTATGGACTCTGTTTAGATTTTAAACGACTGGATTTGGTTTTAAGTTGTAGAGTCACAACATCTTTGCCAACAATAACAGCTTCAACATTCCTTCAGCTCCAGCTTTAATTTGGAAGCGACACGACTGACTGGCTTCGTTCTTTTCCTCTGATACCAAGCCACGACCCTGTTAAAGGCAGATCACAATTCTAAAACATCACAGAAAATCAGCATCAGTGTTCACAACTCCTCCTTCTGTTCGCTGATTGGCCTGATTAAAATTTATCCAGAGAAATCCCACTCAATGGGAGAAATCCCAGACAGAACACTGAAGGAAGATGAGAAATAGTGTGAGAAGGGAAAATTTGGTGGTGCGTTTGATTGCAGTCTTTCAAAATAATTGCTAACTAAGTCATTGTTTGAGTGAAGTTTTGCCTTCCTTTTTCCACTTCTTACATTTTCATTTCTTTTCTGTGAAAGCCACGTTTAGCTGTGCATCTCTGCAGCTCCTCAATCGACTCTCTCTGCATAATGCCGTCTCTTTCCAGTCACTGGAGAAAGAAAACAGGTGAGCCAACTAAAAATTTGTAATCAAATCAAGTAATCAAATTAACTTTAAGTAAATGTATTAAATTTATTATTTTTTCATGTTGAACAACTTGATTACATGCAACAAATTAACTAAAACATTTTTAAGTGGAACTTTCCTTTTTTCAGTGTATTTTTGTGGTTTTGCAGTTATGCCAAATTCTATTTTTTAATTTTCTCTCTACCTTTGTCCCTTGGTTCTTCTTGTTTGATCGCTGATATTTGCTACCAGAAAACTATATATATATATATATATATATATATATATATATATATATATATATAAAGGGAACACTCAAATAACACATCCTAGATCTGAATGAATGAAATATTCTCATTGAATACTTTATCCTGTACAAAGTTGAATGTGCTGACAACAAAATCATTGTTGACTGTCAATCAGTGTTGCTTCCTAAGTGGACAGTTTGATTTCACAGAAGTTTGATGTACGTTTTTGAGCAGTATATATATATATATATATATATATATATATATATATATATATATATATATATATATATATATATATAAACCCTGTATCATTTTCCTTCCACTTCACCACAAAGACAGATTTTGTTTCCCAGAGATATGACATAGACTCTGTGGTTAATATATATGGGACTATGAGTCCAGCTTATTATTTTGCTGGATACAGAGAGCTGTATTTTTAGAGGTCTCTGAAGTGAACTTGCTGCCTCAAAGGGAATACTGCCTTACAACTGGAACCCTCTATACAAGTTTAAGACCATCCATCTCTGCCTGATTTTCTGTCATATTGATGTAAGGTGGATAAGAAAGAGAGAGAAAAACCTGACACACTTCTTTTTAAAAACAAATTATCACCAATGGCCTCCCATTACCTAAGAGAAACGTGGACTTTGATTTCCATTTTTTTTTTTTTTTAGAACCATAAAGCAAACAAAGCGGTGAATTACAACCGTGATCCATCTCAGTCCGTCTCATGGGACCACAACCTTATTTGGACTACGCGCTATTACAGCTAATTGCAAAGCAATCCAAGTCAAATGTAGAGTTTAAAGGAGGAAAAGGAGCTTATTAATTTCCCTGAGGACTCAGAACAACTCTTCGTGATTCTACCTTGCCATTGCATGCTCTCTCAAGACTCCAGTAAATAATGCAGAAGTGTTAACTCTCCAAACAGGTTGCTCCAGATATAGCTCAGTGTATTTTTGTGTCATCTTTTAGGTAATTACAGAAAGGGGCTTCAGTGAGCTAATCTCTTGCCTTGCTTAGGGCGTCTCAGGGGATGAAAAACTATTTTCAGAGTGCAGCAGTTTGTCTTTCGCTTCAGGGCGGGGAAGAGAATGTCAATAGTTGTTTATGATTTCATTTAAATTTCTTCAATTCAACTAGCAGAGCTCTATTATGTAAAAGGCTAAAGCTGAATATGAAGAGCTATGGTTTTTGCGAAGTGTGCAATATTGCAAAGGTCTGGTTCCCCAGAGAGCTGCAGCAGCCGCCTCCTGTTGCAGGGTCAGTTTATGAACATCTGGACGCGTCACAAAGGGATGGAGGCTCAGTTATTCCCATCTCGCTCACAGTTAAGCTCTGCCTCAGGATTCAGATTCGATCTGCGCTGATATGATGGTGGGGAAACAGATACCTAGGTGCTCTAGTGCTGAAGGCACGATACTAATCATTTATATCTCTCCATAATCTCCCTCCACTTTCAAGTTGTAGGAAACACAGAGCTTAAGACATTAGTCACAGGCTAAGGAGAGGACAGCGTTTGTCTGATCTGGACATTTCAATGCAACTAAATTGTTCTGTGTTGCTGCCACGCCCTCTGAGCAAGACGCTGACAGAAGTAAAAACAAACAAAATCAGCAACTCTTTGTTGAAGGATTACAGCAAAGAACGACATAATGGCAGCATTTTTATAAACCATGAAATTGTGCACATTGAAATAACAAAAATAAATCTGTTTAATGGAAACATAACAATTTTTTAAAAAAGGTCTCATTTTTGATGCGTTTTGCACCAAGATGAGTTAGTGTTTGTTTTGAAAGAGAGGTATATCACAATACTTCAATGGAGACACTATTTTTACATCAGACGAGTCACGTGATCAAAAATAAGACGTAGCAGGAGGATGATGGCTTGTTTTGTTTTGTCCAGACAATGTGCAGCTGGCTCCACCAGAGCTCTCACAGCATCACAGTTCATAAACAGATGTGTGCCATTCCAACGTGCTCTAATGTAAAATCACAAACTATACAATTTCTCCACAATGCAGTTTGGGGAAATTGCTCCAAAGCCTGAATGAAATGCCAACGTCTCTGATGAATGATAGCTGATGAGCGTAAGTACCATGGTTGAATTATAATTTTATTTCTTGTAACTGTTTGTCTGTCTCTACCATGATTTGTAATGACTTATCACATTAACTAGCTTATTCACATGTGATGTTAATTCCATTTCTTATGTAATGTATACACCACAACTGTGAAATTAGGTTTCTTCGACATTAGCAGAATATAAACAAAAAGTTGCGCACATTTGCAAAGGCAACACAGCTACAGATTTACTTTTAACCCTGTACACTGCACACATATTTAGGCAACCCTATGCATTTGATGCATTTCTGTTCATATTTATAATGTTGCTTGTTTGGACACAGATAGATATAGTTACAAAATGGATGGATTACACCAAATTATCCACTGCTGAGTTCAAATTTTCGTCCTGTGAAACAACCGGGACAAAGAGGATGAAGGTGATTCCCCGATAATTAATCTGCTTTTTAAAGGGCATTTTAAGTTCAAGGCTCATCGAGAGAGTTTTAATACAGATGAACTGAATAGAACAGTGCTTCCAGTAAAATGATCAGCTGTAAAATGTGAGAGCAGCTCACTTAAAGTCAATGTGAAGAAAATTGGAATTAGGAAGGTGATTTCCCACAAAGGCAAAAAACAAAGAAAAAAACAAAACAAAATAAAACAGTTTGAAGACAACACAAAGGAAGGAATGAGTAACTTTAGGACGGATCCCTGACATGATGCTACAAAAGAGTTTTTGACTCTAGCTCTGCTTCCTCATGAGGATTCTACAAAACTATCATAACGTTTTAAAATCCTTCGCACAAACTTAACGTGCTCCTTCGTGAGCAAAGAGAGGACCATCTAACTGACACATTAGCAGGGCTTTTATTCCTGTTTCAGGAGGGTATATTCACATAAAAAGGCCACCTGAAATTGGATTTCCTGCTCAGTAATGCTGAGATCGTTCTGCAGTCCTCACTCCAGTAAATTGTGACATTTTCCAAAATCACCTCAAGCACAGAATGCTGCCTTTTTAATCTCAACCCATTTCTGCATTTGTCTTGTTTAAAACTCCTCTGTTAATAATCATTTAATGTTTAAGAGACCCGTGTCTTTAGAGCAACTTTTGTATTTTTTCAATACAGGGGAGCCTGAAATGACACAAATGTTGTGCAGAATTTGATGTGTATATTAGAAACTGTATATTATAACATGTCTCATTTGCATAAAGCCACAGAGCCGAACATTTAAGGGAACCTGAAGAAAAGGCTGTTAAAGTGAGTTACCGTATCGTTCACATCAGCAGAATGAGGATGAAAATGATTCTGTTCTCTTCTGTCTCCTGAAGTCAATCAGAAGGATTTCAGATCATCTTAGTAACTTATTCCTTCACATCAGGCTGAATAGCCAAACTCCTCGGTCAATAAGTCACCTTGGTATCAAGTCAGGAGAATAAATTACGACAGTTACTCCATATCAAAACATCAAAAACTCGAGTTCATTCTCTCTGCAGTAGGTCTTGAGCCTGACTCATTATTCCCTCTTAGACTGTTCATTTAAAGTCACACTGTTATTGACCACACCTCTCTGTCCAAACTAACTTGCCCAGGATACTGGTTAGGATTACCCAGCTCGCATTCAGATGTGCTCCTTTCATCCAGACTTTTATGCCTAGAAGAAATCAAAACTCATTATTCATTGGTATTCAAGTCCACTTGACCTGACATTGCATGTTCTCTGTCTTTGGCTCTGTCACAGTCAAGATGTTTCTAAAGGAGATTTAAAAATAATTTTGGGTTTAATAGAATTTCATAAATTGGTTTGCCCCCCAACCCCTCAATCTTAGAGATGAATCTCCTGTCAGAGTAACTTTGAAACAAAAGCAGAAGGGATTGTTGTACATTTAGAGCGTCTGATTTTAACAGTCAAGTACAATGAACAAAATCCAGTTTAATGCGGAGAACAAAATGTGCTTTTCATATTAAAAAAATATTATATGCAACCAAAACGCTGGTGTAAAGATTTCAAATCCCTAGTTAATAAAGTAACAGATGACAATTTCATTTAATAGTCATTTGAAAAATCTAGGGAAGAATTGTCCAGAGAAATATCTCTTCTAAATTGTTAAATCAAACTTTAATGAATGGATTGGGCTTGGTGCAGCTATTTTACTTATTCTGGGTCCAAGTTGTAGGATGCAAAGTTTTTTGTATTTTCATTAGAGATGAGAACAATTCTTAGTGATGTTAAGAGGACGGGAGTGACTTCTTATGGAGGCAAAGCTGCAGAGGATTCAGCCAGCGGACAGTAAATGTACCCAGAATGCAAAATTGTGACAGATGCTGCATTCCTGTTTAATCTCCTGACATCCTAACTGCAGTCATTAATAAACCCCAAACAAGAGAAATATAATCACTTCTTTGGACTATATATTTATGAATTAACAGATTCTCAGTTTGAAACTTCTTACTTAAAAATTGTCTTCTAGTTAAAAAAAAGTGATATACTGAATCTGTTTTTGCCTTTTTGTTTGTAAACTTGAGACATGTGAACAACTTCCTTGAAGCTAGAATAAGGAGGGTGTTTGTAGACTCTGCACATCTGCAGTCGTTTGGCTGTAATACCCTCTTCTGCTTAGGTCTGCAAACAAGTTAGACTGCATCCTTGAAAAGGTACAATTCCCTCTCCTATGCTTAGTGATTTCAGATTATATTAAATTCCCACTGAGAGGTGGATTTAATCTGTTGTTCAGGGGTTAGAGTTCCCCCACTATACCAGCACATACGGTCCATAAGGCAGAAGGACCTGACCCACGCGAGCCAGGACTGCAAACACTTTGCGAGATCAAAGCAGTGGAAGCCGCCCAGGGCATCACCTGACCTGAATTCAATTAAAGCTTTACAGGCAGATCAGAGAGCAGCCTATGAAAGAAAATTGCAGCCTCAGATAGCGTACAGGACAAAACTCAGAGAGAGAACAAACAGAGCATCATTTAAAGAAGACAGATGAAATATTGTACACTCACTCTCGGACACAAAAGGCTTGTTTTCATCTTCCCTCCTTCCCTCTGTTCCACAAATCTGCCCAGCGAGCCCATAGGTCTCCTTTGTTTACTCAGCCTGTGGGCATGTGTGACTTTAATGAGCCAATGCTGAACGGACGTTAGGTAAGAATTCTCACACACTTGCTCTGGCTCAACTGCCCCTTTCTTTGCTCTGGCATTTTTTGGAAGCCCCCTCCCAGCATGGTGTCAGGTTTAGCTGTTGGCCACATGTTCAGGAAGACGTTCGCTTCAGCAAAGTTCACCATTAAACTCTAGATGGGGTCACAAGAGCACGTCTGTTAAAATACGAACTTGCAATGATAAAACAATTATGGTTCATCCATTTCCTTTATCGCCGGATCCCAGTGCAGTGTTTGAGGCAGCTCATTTCAACACACAGATTGATAGATAAAAACAAAAACAGGATGTGATTTTTCTTGCTGTGCCAGATTTGTTCATTTTTACTTCCATTTTTAGTGTTATGCTTATTTTTAGTGCCTGTGCTTCCATTTGACAGGTGGCCACTATCACACTAAAACTCCTCCACTGAAGATAAATGATTGTATTCTATTCTGTTTCTTCATAGCCTGGGATCAGATCTAGATCAGGGGTTCCCAAAGTGTGCTCCATGGGCCGTTTGCAGCCCCTGAAATGATTTTCTGTGGCCCCTAATTAAAATTTGAGAATGAAACTATTTTGATCCACAAGCAAAGGTGGTTGGCAGAGATGGTGTTTATTTTTTAGGACAAAATTATCAGAGAAAAGAAACAAGTTAGGCACAACACAAAATATTAAACCAACTTTTTAGCATTTTCTTTATTTGCATAGTGAATCCGACCGCATGCATCCAAGGACTTTTACTCTAAACAAACTTTAATGCACCCAAATCTGCATTTGATTAATTTATTAAGCTTGACCAAACACAGCAGGTGTTTTCAGACAGACTGACCCAAATTCTGTTCCTGAGCTGAAAATAGATACATTTTGTGTGTACTGTTTTCCAAATGAGTCTCAAGGAATTTGCAAATTGAATATATTTTCCTTTTAATGATGCAAAACTGCTTTTAAAATTTTAGCTCAACATTGCTCTACACATTTCTTTTCTACTTTACTTTGTTAAAATATTGCATTCTGAGTTTACTCTCGAGCAGATAAAATAAATTGACCAAATTGTATTTTGTAGCGATAGCTCTTAGAATACTTATAGTTTTTGGCCCATTTGTACTTTTGTCTTGATGATTTCAGTCCATGCGAGAAATCTAGCTCTAGATGAACCGTGACCATGTGAGGGGCTCCACAAGGCTCTGTGCTCATGATTTATTTATTTGTTCAAATTCATCTGTTAAGGAGAGGAAGGGTCAAATCAGAATCTCCTCTATTTTAGTGCAGGGTGAGCAGAAGTCTTTTTGGTTTTGGTTGAGTAAATGCAATGCTTACAGAATAGAACCAAACCAAAATTTATGAACATAAAGTCCACAGAACATAAATGAAACTTTTAACAATCATATGAAGTCTTTTACTAAATCTGACTACATAATAGAATCAACTGAATGTTCTTTTAAAGCTATTTTTGTGGTGTTTTTTTTTTTATGTAACAGCTAAAACAGATAAGAAATGGAAGAGAAAAAAGAGTGATGGAGACAGAGAATGAGAGAGGTCAAGAACCCATTTGAGGAAATTGATTTGTTTAAGTGAAGTTGAGAAGTTTTAGACATTTAGTTAAATTTGCATCAAGCGGTCTGCGATAAGATTTAAAGGGAAATAAGTTTTGTACTGTTTTAGTACTGAAATTTTCTCACTCATTAATCTTAGACAACTTTGCAAAAAACAATTCTGGTAACAAGCTTGCATGAGACCAACTAATTAGATTTTATAGTGACAAGTCATTGCCAAAATGACATGTCTGCATATGTATAAATAACACACACGCACACACTTCTGAAAAGTGTGGCATGTGCTCTACTTTGTGTTGGTCTTTCACATGAAATTCCATATCAACAAAACAAAACAAAAACAAAAACACAATACTGCTGTTATCTGGCATAAATTACTTTTTATGCCAGAAACTGCACGTGCATGGAGGCTTTAACGAGCTTCAGCAGAATCTGCGCAGCCAACAATTTTAATGATTCTATTAGGTTACAAACTACAGTATCAGCATGAAAGGATCAGATAAGCAGAAACCAGCGCAAAACATCCACGCTGATATCACCGATGCTGTTATCTTCTCTCAGTCCTGCATCGGACCGAGGGGAGAGCAGCGACACCCCGATCTTTACTGTTCTCGTCTGCCTCTCAGCGCCTGGACGGATCGCGATATTTCCTAAATCACCTGAAGGCAGCCACAGCATGCCACCCCACCTGTGCCATTCTGCTGGAGACGCGGAGTGAAGCACATCCCCTCCTGTTCAGCAGCACCATGCAGGATCAGTGTGAGCGGGTCGACTCTGAAGGACTGAGGAGGAGCGGAGCTTCCTGCTGAACGGGAGTCCGTCATGTGAGACAGCCAGGATTCATGGGAGGTAAACTTTAGAGGTGGGTAAAAATGTATCCTTTGTGATCTTTCTCAATGATTTTTTTTTAACTATACTTTTTTTTTTTTAAACTTTCGACTCAGCAGCATCTTTAACCGTGTTTCAGTGCTCTCGCCCAGAAACGCGCACGCGGACACGTACACTTGTAAGACGCGTGGCACGCGCGCTTTCTTCAGCAGCGGATGTTGACAGGTTGTCAAGCAAGCCGCGAGCAGCACAGGCTTTTCCTTCGAGGGGCGCATCAGCTGGGTCTCCGCGGTCCGGACCAGAGCAGTGACACAGCGCCATCCGCCGCACGGCAGCTCCGTCCGGAAGAGGGACATCCAGGAAAGTCCGGGTGACTGACCCGAGAGGGGGCTGAGGGCGTCTCCATGCTGCGATAATGGCACAGCATCACTGCAGGACGCGTTTCCAGCCTGACCACTGGATATTAGAGAGAAGAAAAACACACACACACATACACACAAAAGTACAACACAGAATGCATCCGGGCTTCCGTAGATAGGCAACTTTCTTAGCAATTGGAATCATGGGGCAACTGAATTTGACTGTATTGTTTCAATCATAGGATCACATTGCACTGTATGTAATTAGATCTGGATATGATAGATAGATAGATAGATAGATAGATAGATAGATAGATAGATAGATAGATAGATAGATAGATAGATAGATAGATAGATAGATAGATAGATAGATAGATAGATAGATAGATAGATAGATAGATAGATAGATAGATAGATAGATTTTTTTTATTTGCTAAAGCAGCAACAAAAGGCAAATAGTTAAACATTATTAAAAAACCCACAATATGTAAAATATGATTACCTTTGTCACACGTCATAAGTAGCCTATCTTAAAATCCATAACTTAGACAGATGTTTGGTTGATCACCTTATACTCGGGTATGGATTATTGCAGAGAGTTACTGAGAATGGGAGGAATGATTTTCTGAGGGGAATGAATTGAAAATACTTCGGAATAAAGTAGGTTATAAAAAAATATTTGTTTTAATTTGGCGATATACAAAAAAAGCATGAGTTGAATAAATATGGAAAGCTTTAATCTAAAAAACGTACAACATATGACCCACATGGTAATCCTCATTTGGGAAGACTGGCTGTGCTTTCTTTATAAACATTGGGTTTTCATCAAATTAAGCTAAAAAGAAATGTAATTAAAATAGATTATGTTCTTATTTCCTGGAAGACATGCACAAAGTAGGCTGAACTGAGGTTATGGAGGAATTATCCTTTGTTTTAGCAGCATAGCAAGGTCACACAAACAATATAGAGTAGAACAGGGTCCTTAGGGATGTTAATTTGAAGTGGAAATTCAATGATTTTCAAGATTATCCCTATTTATACATCAAACATTAATCTGACTTTCATTAACTTCAAAAAGCACATGATATTGGCCATTAACAGATAATGGTGAGAAATTAAGCTTTTAAGGCATTTAGTGAATATGAAAGAAAAAAAAAATCTACTGTTTCAGAGCCAAATAAGGAAAAATTGGCCAATTCCAATCTTTGACTGATGGTCGGTGCCTTTATAGCGGAATAGTATGAAGTCAATGATGACATAGAAAGAGTTGGTTGTCAGGTGGTTAGTCTAACCAATTCAATTATCACAAATTTGCTTTTTTTTAAGTTGGAAAACAACAGCTTCTACAGCTATTTATTCCAAATAGCTCATAATAAATACACATCAAAATGTACCACAAATATGCAGTAATTGATGCATATTTTGTATCAGTCGTTACACGTTCGCATTATTAGACGGTATCAGACAGGTTTAGCAATTGACAAAATATTCCTGGTAAAGCGGAGCAGGGACAGGCTGGCGCCCGCTCCGGCGGAGCGCCGAGCCGCGCCGCGCCGCGCCGCGCTGCGCTGCTGCCGCCGGTGCCAGCCTGGTAAGTAGATCCGGACGTGCGCAGCGCGGAGAGATATTTTTTCAAGTGGGAGAGAGAAAGGAGCGCGGTGGGGAGCGAGGGAGTGAGCGTGGAAAAAACAGAGCCTGCCGACTGGTGGCAGAAGGAGTAACGGAGAGGAGAGAAGTCCACGTATTACCATGCGGAGATTTGGACTACAGAAACTTCATGCCAAACCTCCGAATGTTTGAGATTATTAATAATAAGAGAGGTACGTTGTTTGCTATCCTAACGGGCTTCCCTTAATTGGCCGCTTTCGCATCTTTTTAAGGTGGAGAAAAGTTGACGCTATTGTGAGCTTCGGGCTGTGGAAAGCAGCCGCTGCTGCTGTCCTCCTCCACAGAAGTTTGCTGTGAACAAAACAAACTATTTAATTCCAACTTCGAGATCACAAGCGCTCATACCGGTCACTATGGGGAAGGTTTATGCGCTGTTTGCTCCTGTGCTGTGGTTTTTGATTTTATAAAGCAAATCTCTGCCCGGCGCTCGGCTGCCGTCGTTCCAAGGAGTGAATGGGAGAGTTGGGGGATGGGGTTAGAAATGAAAGACTTTCCAGGCACCTAACTTATTATCTTCGACTGTTAACTTTTATTTCTTAACAAAAGCAGCTTAGGTTCGTCGCCAGATGCATTCAAGTAAATGCTTCGAATTACAGACTTTTTTTTTTTTTTCGGGGTCTGGAAATAGAAACGAAGTTGATTTGAACATTTCACAATGCGCTTCCTCAAGATGGTTCTTTTCATACCTGCAGGGAGTATTTTCAGATTTAAGGTGTGTTTGCTCTCATACCGCGTCACTTATTAACCTGCAGAAAGCCATAATAACTGAACCGTACCAGGGTGATTTGTGACACGCCAAAAGTCAATAATGTATTTTTTGTTGTGTGTGTGTGTGTGTGTGTGTGTGTGTGTATGAGAAGCATTCCTGCGCAGACATGGCAACGTCTTTCTTTTTATTTGTCTTTGTATGGACTCCCACACAGCCAGGAGGGAGGCTGGAAAGCGGCTCCCAACAGTTTCCCAGCCGCCTCGGCGCTGATTTTTCTTCAACCCCTTCATGCTGTACAGATCGCCTCTGTTTATTTTTCTTCAATAATTTCGCCTGCATTTATTACATTGTAGTTTTACAGCTACCTAGAGATGGCAGGATGGATATGCCAGATTACATTATCTGTAATCATACAAATGGCAAATGTATACAAAAACTGATTAGTAGAAATCTGTTCATGATCCTTTATGAATTTTCCATCCATTGTTGTGCTTTGCTTCACCGCTGTATCCATCATGGAGAAACCGCTTGTTACTCAAATGCAACTTTGGTACTCCACAATCTGCCTTAAAATGTGTAAAGAAACTGCTCATCCTTCATAATATTTATGAATACCAACTGATCAAGCTTAAAGTTGATACCTCTTGTGATGTCATCAACCCATGCATGCACAACACCATACAAGTATTTTCATAGTGCTTCTTAAAAACGGAATATTTTTCAAATCCTCCAGTGGAAATGTACACTTCACTCCCCAGCTTACATTTTATTTGTTCAGTTTATATTTTATCAGAGTAAAAGAAAATGCACACAACCTGTGTCTTTAAAAGTCAGGAGTGTCTATAAATGGTGTTCTCTGCCTTATTTTAATTTCAGAATGTAAAATATGTGAAAAACATTTTACCCTTTTTTATTTATTTTGGGTATGATTTACACACTTGAGTTCAGTTTAACATTGAGAGGTGTACAGTTGCTATTTTGGCAATGTGCTCATAATAGGCGCACTGCCAGCTCAGATCTGTCATCCGATTGGCTGCTCTGCTTCATCCTATTTCCACATGGAACACATCAAGCCACTCACCAGACTGGCCCACATTTGTTAAGTCATTTAAGGCAGTCTGGTTTCTTGCAATTGTTGTCTTTAATTGTAATCCCAGCTAATGTCTTCTGTCTGTTGAAATTAACATATTTTGTTTGATGTTGCTCTGTTCCAGGTGGCTCTGTGAAGATCCCGGTACGATGATGGGGAAGTTCTCAGTGGCACTGCTCGTTCTGCTCCTGCAGCTCTTCTCTGGCTGCGCAGGACGCCAAAGGTTTGCGAGGGCTGCCTCCATACAGTTCACCCACTCTGTTTACAATGCCACCATATATGAGAACTCTGCTGCTAAGACCTACCTGGAAAGTCACACCAAGATGGGGATCTATGTCACGGACCCATCGTGGGAGATACGGTACAAAATAATCTCTGGGGACAATGAGAACTTGTTCAAAGCGGAGGACTACTTGTTGGGAGATTTCAGTTTTTTACGAATAAGGACCAAAGGAGGCAGCACTGCCATTCTTAATCGGGAGGTTAAAGACCACTATATGCTCACTGTTAAAGCTTCAGAGCGGAACACCAATTTGGAGTGTCGCACGAGAGTGAAAGTGCAGGTACTGGACACCAATGACCTGAGGCCTCTCTTCTCACCGACATCCTACAGCATCTCTCTACCAGAGAACACGGCCATACGCTCAAGTGTGGCCAAAGTCATGGCGACAGATGCTGACATCGGTACGAACGGAGAGTACTACTACAGCTTCAGAGAGTGGACGGACATGTTTGCCGTTCATCCGACAAGCGGGGTAGTGACGCTCACCGGCAAACTGGACTACTCTGAGACAAAGCTGTACGAGCTGGAGATCCTGGCCGTGGACAGGGGCATGAAGCTGTACGGCAGCAGCGGCTTCAGCAGCATGGCCAAGCTTACCGTGCGGGTGGAGCAGGCCAACGAGCATGCGCCTGTGATCACTGCGGTAACCTTGTCGCCCTCCGATGCAGATCACGACCCGACGTATGCTGTTGTGACAGTGGAGGACAAAGACCTGGGACCAAACGGAGAGATTTCGTCACTGAGCGTCGTGGCCGGCGACCCGCTGCAACAGTTTAAGGCTATAAGAAGCAGCCCTGGGAGCAAAGAGTATAAGATAAAAGCTGTGAAGGAAGTGGACTGGGACAGCCAGCCATTCGGATACAACCTCACCTTACAGGCAAAGGACAAAGGCACCCCACCTCAGTTTTCGTCTGCTAAACTGGTACACATCACCTCTGCGGAGTTCCAAAAGGGTCCGCCAGTATTTGAAAAGGCTGTCTACAGAGTCAATCTGAGCGAATTTGCCCCTCTTCACACACCTGTGACGATGGTGACAGCTGTGCCACGATATCCCCATCAGAATTATGCCTTTAAACACAATTATGACAAGAACAGATTCAGCATCAATGCAGATACTGGCTTAATCAGCACAACAGGACCAATCAATGCTGATATTTCGGCACAGTATGAGCTAGAGGTGATCACAAGTGACAAGAAAGCAGCCACGAAAGTGATTGTTGATGTGATTGATGTGAATAATAATGCACCGGAGTTCCAGCAAACATCCTACAAGGCCAGTGTCGATGAGAACGTACCTAGTGGGACCAGTGTGGTAGCAGTGAAAGCCACCGATCTCGACAAAGAGGAGAATGGCTATGTGACCTACAGCATTACCAACTTGAGTCCCCAGCCATTTGTCATTGACTACTTTTCTGGTGTCATCAGCACTTCAGAGGTCCTGGATTATGAGCTCATGCCCAGGATTTACAATCTGAAAGTCAGGGCAAGTGACTGGGGATCCCCTTTCAGAAGAGAAGTGGAGGCATCGGTTACCATAACTTTAAATAACCTGAATGACAATAAGCCTTTGTTTGAAAACATTGACTGTGAGGTCACTGTGCCAAGGGATCATGGGGTGGGAGAGCAGATTACAACAGCTTCTGCCATAGACGCAGATGAACTGCAGCTTGTACGGTACTTCATTAAATCCGGGAATGATCTTGATCTATTTGAAATGAACCCAAACTCAGGCCTGCTGTCGCTGAAGCGCACACTTAGTGAGGGGGAGGCGGCTAAAGTGTCATTTCATAGTTTACAGATTGTTGCGACTGACGGCGAACACGAGACTCGGCCAATGACCATGAACATAACTGTCATCACAGCACGCAAGCCCGTCCAGGTCAGATGTGTTGAAACTGGTGTCGCCACCATGCTGGCCGAGAAGCTGCTGCAGGGAAGCAAAATCCACGGCCAGACTGAGCCAGAGGATACCTACATGGACATTTATTCAGTCAACCGGTACGCCCCTCTGTTTGATGAGTCTTTCCCAAGTTTTGTTGAAGTTAGAGAGGACCTTCCTGTTGGAGCTCGGGTCATTCATTTAAGTGCAACAGACCCAGACAGTGGCTTCAATGGAAAATTAGTGTACGTTATTTCAGGGGGAGACACAGAAAGTCGTTTTATTGTCGACATGGAAACCGGTTGGCTGTTAGTTTACTCTCCACTTGACCGTGAAATGACAGACCACTACACCCTCAACATTACTGTTTACGATCTCGGGATACCGCAAAAATCTTCTTCACGCCTGTTGGATGTGAAGATCCTAGACACCAATGATAACAGCCCTCAGTTTTTGAAAGATTCCTACTCGATTGAAATAAGCGAGAGCACAGCGGTCGGGACTGAAATTATCCAGGTGGACTCGACAGATAGGGATCAGGCGGACAATGGAATTGTCAAGTACTCCATTTTAGGGGGCACAGATCATTTTGCCATAAATGAGATAACCGGAGTGGTGACTGTGACGAAGCCGCTGGATCGGGAGCGCTATCCGTTTTATGTTTTGAAGATTGCAGCACGAGACCAGGCAGTGAGTGAGCCCCAGTTGGTGTCCACAGTTCCTCTTAAAATTACCCTGGAAGATGTGAACGATAATCCTCCCAAATTTGTTCCTCCTAATTACCGTGTTAAAGTGAGGGAAGACCTTCCTATCGGTACTGTAATTATGTGGCTGGAAGCGCATGACCCTGACGTTGGCGCTTCCAGTCAAGTACGGTATAGCCTGATTGATAATGGAGATGGCCACTTTGAAGTGGACAAACTCAGTGGAGCTCTTCGGATTGTCCAAAATTTGGACTATGAGACTAAACAGGTGTATAACCTGACAGCCAAGGCTAAAGACAAAGGAAAGCCAATATCTCTGTCCTCGACCTGTTTCATTGAGGTGGAGGTGGTGGACGTGAATGAGAACCTCTACAGGCCATTCTTCCGGTCATTTGTGGAAAAGGGATTTATAAAAGAGGACGCTCTCATTGGGACTTCTGTGATGACGGTTTCAGCTGAAGACGAAGACTCAGGACGAGACGGAGAGATTCGGTACTCCATAAGAGATGGATCTGGCTTAGGATTTTTTTCCATTGATGAAGAAACTGGTGAGTGCTTGTGTTATATACATCTATTTATTAATCTAGGAAAAGTCAGTAAGTTTAATGGTGTTTGATTCATTTATCGGCAGAAAATAGTGGTACTTTTGGTTTTGTTGCATTTCATGAATCGCACAAAATACCAGATTTGTCTGTATTTCACCTATCAACTGCCAATTAACCCATTAGGGGAAACCTGCCATCTGTTGCCAATTGATTGGTACATCATCCAAGAAAGTTTGGATAGTTGACTTTGACATGTTTTCCTGTGTGAAACTTTGGTCTAAGAGAGTTTCCTTTTACAGGCTAGTTTCTTATTCCAGTCATTTTTTCCTTTTTGTGAAAGAACTGATGGCAGGAACAGATGGAGCAGCTGTTTCTCAGACCTTTGTGTACATTCCTGTGTAGTTACCTTGGTTGTAAAAAGATTTTGGATTGATTTCACTTGCTTTTTTTCCCCAACCAACCTTTTATGATACAGATGCTTCTCAAAACAATTTTTGATATAAAAGTTTTCCAGTTTGTTTTGACTACGAAAATCAGCTCAAACTACACTCTATTCTTTATTATTATTATTTTATGGATCTAGCTAAGTTAATGTTAATACATGCTGTGCTGTCTTTAATGATTTCAACAGCTGACTCAAATCATGTCCAAATATTCAGCCTGGAATGCTAATAAGACCCCTGATCACCTGAGTTAGAGATGGAGGACCTCTTTAGCTGCCCTTGTTTTTTTTTTTTGTTTTTTTTTTTGTTTCACTCTTAGCTATCTTAAAGTGACTTTTTCCTCTATTTTTAATTAAAGCTCTCTTTCTGCTATACATATTTAATATCTGACTGAGGCAGTGAAACGTTATGTATAATATATTGGTTTTGCACTTGCAAGTGCACACTAGTTCATTTCAACAAGGAAGCCAGGAAAAAGCAATTTATCAGTTGGCTGCTTCACCTGTTTAAGAGACGGTTTATACCTACGGGTCAATTGAGATGCATGTGAATAATTCAACAAGTTGACAGGAAGTCTCTCCAGGGAAACTCTGTGGGAAAGACCTAGCTGGTAAATTCAGCATGGGTTGAGTACTCCAGGTTGTTTGTTTCTGTGATTGTTCTGAGATATCTAAAATGCAACACAATCTTATTTTATGAAGATGGATGCTGGGGTATATAAACCCTGGACTCGATATTGGATAATTGTGTGCATAGAAATGGTTTTCTGTGCACTCATTACAAAATCTTTCTGTTCAAAATTAGAAACTGTGACATATGTGGCACTGAGTTACAGAATAGATTTCTAATGCGAGTGTTTATGGTGTTACTTTTTTATCGCTGAGTGCCATTTCCAACATCTGAACAGCTTAGAGTGTGAGAACATTTGGAGAAAAACAATAAAAATGTTTACAATTTAAGTTGTTGAGTACATGTAAATTTTGTAAATTTTATTTAATATAAATTTAATTTACAACTACATTTATATCAACCAGTAAATACCAAACACGGAGAAATCAGTTACCTGTAATTTCCCCATTTAGTTAATTTTGCTCTGTTTGTGTACTACAATAAAAACAATTTCCATTTATCATTTTAATTACAGCAAAATTAAAATTGCAAGGAAATTGGTCCTTTAAATGTTCAGAACATGCTACACAAAAGTGACAAATTTCACCATTATTCTGCTTTGGAAGCAACATAAAATTTTTACTACTGTAGGGTTTGATGAAACCATCACCATCCAATCAGCATTTGAAACCTGTTGCACATATGGTGTGACATCACAGATTGCAAACATACAGCCCGTCTGGTTAGTCTCTGTTTTATGTCTCTTTAGAAATGTTATTTGACAAGCGAGACAGCAGGAAGTGAAGACATCAAAGGAGATGAAGGACAATAGCAATTTTCTACAGCTGCATTCTGTTGTCTGTTGCACATGAAAATCGGACTGCTTACAAAGAAAGAGAAGCAACGCTGGGAGAATTTTGGAAGATTTCCTTGAACTGTGGCCAAAATCAGCATATTTGCCTTTTTTTTATATGACACACAATGAACTTCTCAGAATAAGTCAGGAGTTCTTGAACGATAAAATTATAAATGTAACATAATTTACTTTATTCTTGATCCTTAAAGTCAGATCAGGCACTTTCACAAGACTGAAAGGCCACATCTAACATCAAATCTGCAGCGAGACACAAATTCTAAGCCCATAGCTGTTATCATCTACTTAATTTCAGAGGCCTTTATTAAGTGATTATCAAGAGGTGCAATAGTAGGCTTGTCTTGGGCTGGGTCCTGTTATTATGATGTATTTCTGAGGTCAGCAGACAACTAAGTGCAGCCGAGGTGGCAATGCCCCTCCCAAGACTTAACAAGATGAAGGGTGAGGTTTGTTAAAGGAGCCATATGTGTGTGGAATATACTTGGTGCTGCACCTGCATGTTGTGAATTCTAACCAGAATGGTGTAAAAGCAAAAACTCTGCCCAAAACCAAACACCATCCAGCTATGAAATGTGTTTCCCAGCATGCAGCGGTGAAAGATGCACATTACCATCTTTTTTTTTTTTTTTTTTTTTTGCTTGGATGTTAAGGGTGCTGGGGAGTCATCCAACAGCTTGTCATATTTTTGAGTTAAAAATGTTTAAAGTTGACAGGAAATTTGAAAATATGACCACATAGTTATGTGTTATTGGAAGACATCATTAATAATACTTAAAAAACAACTATAAAGTTTTAAAGAAGGCAGTAAAAATAACATTTTTTTTGACTTGTCACTTTATTTGCTGAGGTTATAAGCATTTAGACCGGTAAAGATGGGAAGTGGTTATGGAGCTCTGGTGAATAAAAAAGAAAAAGACACCTGATCTCAGTCTTGCTGTGTTCACATACTATGTGATTATACTATGTTGCCATTGTGCTTCCAACATTTCATTAAAAAGTCTATAACCCGTCACTGTTAAATAAACAAATAATGCTTAGCCTGGTGGAGGAGCAAGTAAAGCCTGGTAACTCACCAGGCTTACAACACACATTTCCTCAGGAACCCATCCATCCATCCATCCATCCATCCATCCATCCATCCATCCATCCATCCATCCATCCATCCATCCATCCATCCATCCATCCATCCATCCATCCATCCATCCACGAACACACTTAACCTTAGTGAGGTTGCAAGGGGCGTTTGTGTGTATCTCCAGAGGTCAACGGGCAAGACCTGTCACCTGTTTATCACAAGACTTGCATAATGCTCCCTCATAAATAAAATAATCTCTGTCTTTTGCCATTTCTAGCTGGTCTGAATGAAAATGCTTTCATTATCAATTTATTTAAGACACAGAAATTATGATTAAACATTGTAAATGAAGTCGTCTTTAGGACATTTTATTTTAATTCACATTGACACGCCAAAAGGAAACCCTGCTGTCGTCATCTTCTGCCGGTTTCTTGCCATCAGT
This sequence comes from Poeciliopsis turneri, assembly GCA_922788865.1. Classification (NCBI taxonomy): domain Eukaryota; kingdom Metazoa; phylum Chordata; class Actinopteri; order Cyprinodontiformes; family Poeciliidae; genus Poeciliopsis; species Poeciliopsis turneri. The sequence continues at coordinate 1,581,222 of CAKLNU010000176.1, forward strand.
CCGCCCGGGGAGCCGATAGCAGCTGTTTTCCCAGACATTCTCTCCTTTATTAAAAGCTCTGTGGTCACTGGATTATTGCCATTTTAATTTAAACAGAGTCTCATCATGGCTTCCTCCCCCGCTGTACACCACATTTACCTTCCAAGGCTTCTATTGATATGTTTGCTACAAGCCGTTTTCAGTCTGTGGCACGGTTTCTAAGTGTTTAAATAATACACATGCAAAAGTTTAATCAACAAACGGTATCAGTTGGTTTAATTCTTAAATTGAACTGGACAGTAAAGTTTGGTCTTGCATTGAGAGCATGTTCTGTTTAGTTGATACTAATATTTAGTTTTCATTTAGGTTTTGACCGGCTAATTCTTATTGCGAACATTTGAAAACTTATTTGAGGTATAACAATTTGTCGCACGTTATTTGACAGATGGAAGAGTTTGAATTCAGCCAAAATTAAAAGAATTACAAGATTATTCATGTTCATTTGCCAAAGTATTTGTTTCCAACCTCAAGCTGATATTTATAAAAGCACATACTATTTCCTGATAACCTTATCGATCAAAAAGGAGAATGTAATTTTACAAGTAAAAAATATTTAAAGCGAATCTAGAGAAAATGGTTCAATTACATTCTCTGATGATATACTTACCTTATTTTGTAACATGGGAAACCTTGTCACCTCTACAAATGCTGAATAGCAATATGTAGCAATGGAAGAATTTGTAGGTGATCAATACTTTTGCATCTTACCATTCGACTACACTTTCATTTTTTCTTAATGTTCACCACTTTCTATTGGATGATTCATTTAAAGTCAGAAAATTGTTAGTATTCAGAGTTTTGATGCACTAAAAAATTAGATATTAAAAACACAAGATTTTTATCCTGATGGAACTTTATTGACAAATGACTTATAATAAACAGTCTGTGCAGGAAGTACTGTTTTTGTGCAATAACCGCTCTATGTGTATATATATATATATATATATATATATATATATATATATGAAGTACAATATTTAAATTTAATTTTAGTTTCAAACTTATGTCTCTCTTGTTTGTAGATTTGGAGCTGAAACACAAGCACTTTCCCTCACCCCAAGGAATAAATAAAGTTCTTTTAGATTTATAAATCACAATTTCACAACTCCGAATTTTAAGTTTCAGAGTTGATTTACTGCAGTGGAATCATGAAGAGTATGCTTCCAAATTAGCTCTTATTTTTCCTCCTTTTATGTCTCTTAAAGCCATTTTGTCAGACTTCACGTGAAAACAACCAATTTGCTGTCTGAAGGGCCGACGGCGGCAAATGAGCTACTAATCTTGTGGTTGACAGATGAGTGCGGTCGCAGCAGAGCTAAATTTAAGGATCTTGCAGCAGTCAACCTTAGTGTTTGCAGAGATCACAAAGGCAGGATGCATCAAACTGAACAGAATAAGGAGAGATCCCGAAACCTTTACTCCCTCTTACCTCTACTTTATACATTCACAGTGTTTTACTTCTGTGACTTGCAGGTTGACTTGAATTGATCAAAAAGAGAGAAACAACGTTTCATTATTTGAAAAAAAGTTGTGATTTTATTAAACCCAGTCCTCCTAATACTGATTTTTATAGCTGAGCGTTGCCCTCACCATGCAGTGCTAAGCTAAGTATTTGGCTGTAGCGTAAGGCACTGAAGCACTACATGCTATATGTAGGTCAGGTGTAATCTTGGAAAAGCTGTCTTTGCATGTAACGGCCTTGAAAACATGTGTTTGTTGAAAATAAGTTGCAAACATTTGAAGTGTTAATAAAATTCCCAAAAGCTGGAGGCAAAGAGCATAATATTAGATTGACCTCATAAACAGCCCATTAAGTTTCTTAAACTGAACATACACTTTTGCATCAGTTGTTAAAAGTAACTGTTGATTTATGTTGTACTTTTAAGTTTTTATTATCTATTTATTCAGTTGTAATCTTTTTCTAATTTTACGGCCCATGCTTCTCAGAAATTTATGTCTAATTGTCCCTGGAATCTTCATATCTACATTACATTCAATTTAATACCTGATGCTTTGTTTTGACTCATTTGAAGTTCTTGGTGTTGCCCTGGTTGGATATGAAAAATGCTTCAACATTAAAGATTGACAGCTGCTGGAGTGGTTGAGGGAGACGACTAAAGCGAGGAGGAACTAGAGTCTCGTTTGACATCCTGTCATTGCTCTGTGACCCAACAAATCATTTCTTTTATATGAACAACAGTTGATGGTTCATATACAGAAATGTATCCAAAAATCCAATCAAATTTTTTTCCTGTAGCTTCCTTTCAGATGTCTGGGAGGCAGTGCACAGCAACAGGTGGGGGCAGGTCACTGTTGCGTACCTTTGTACTACATAGAGTTGGATTAAATTCTGCTTTGATGGGGCATCTCATTGAAAGAAGCACGGCTTCATACAGCTAGCAATAAAGAATGCTTATCTTTATGAACCCGGACAAGCCCCCACTCCTCAAAGCATGCCTGATTCATCTTGACACACCTTAAATCAGTGAACAATCCACTGATAAAGTCTTTTAATTCCAGTGAGTAATCATCTGTTCATTTGAACGTTTACCTCTAGTCATTTAGTAAATCATTTTTTTGTCTTAGAGCAGCTTTCAAATTTAGAACATTTAGCTCCGAGTCTAATAAGAAAAGCTGATGTAAGCATCAAGAATGAAACCTACATAAAGCACAAAGTGCAGGGAAGAGGCTAAAGAGGTGCAACATAAAGAGAAGACCTCTTCTTTTTTCCATCTGTGGAACATGAAAGAGTTTTTGCTGTCTGAGGAGCTGAGCTCCAATTAATTAAAAGGTCACAAAGCTACGAGTAAGTCCCAAATAAATAAATAAATGGCCAAGTTGCACATTGAGCAATTGTGAAGCAGATGCAGCGGCAAAGTCTGCAAACAACACATTTCAAGAAAATCAGGATTAACTTGTCAACTCTTAATCCTTCACCTTAAGCCCTGCTCACAGATTTCACTGGTGATGTTTTGGTTTGAGTTGCTGTTTAAAATGTTCAGTGACGTCCTGGGTTCTACTTTGTAGTTGTTGCTTTTCCTGCACTGCGCCATTCTCACACAGGAAAAGGACAAACAAATGCTGTGGTGATGAGAACTGACTCTGAAAATGTAATCAAAGCTGTTGTGTCCTGGTTCGAAGTGAAATCACTGAGTGTACAGAGTGACCGGCGCAGAGAGCACTCATTGTACATGAGAAGCAGATGCTAGCTGTATAATGCATACACTGCCCTTTCTTCCTGGATAAAATATGCATTGGCCTTTCACTTGAAGCTGTTTGCAGCCTGCGCCGCAAAAGCTTTCTTTGTGAGAGTAAACGAAAACAGTTTGACAGGTAATGAGGAATTTCTCTTCCGTTTCAACAAAAAAATGACTTCTTTCTGCTTTATTTTCAAGCACTTCGTGTTGTTCGGACTTCTTTCCTCAGAAAACTCGAGTTGCTTCTCGTGCATCAGCTCAGTGTGTAAAACTCTGAACTGTCGCTCTCTGTCCCTCATCTTCCATTTATCCAAGATAAATGCTGGGCTGCAAAGTGGCACATGATTCCAAAGAGTCATCGCTCGATTGCTGTTACCGTGGAGATGGGACCAGGAATGTGCGGTGGGACAAAGTGGATTCTAGGTTGCTAAATGAATAACACACTTTCTCCTGTTAGAAGTATGTTGGACTTTCAGTCCATTAAATCTTTTTAAAGAAACATGGCGCTGCCTACAGCACAGGATGTGCCTCATTATGTGTTAATTTACTGCCATGCTGACATTCACCACTGAACTGCATAAATACGCTAAATAATTATAGATTTAAAAGAACATCTTCTTAAGCATACAGATTATTACATACATGCACAGCCTTCTTCTTCACTGCTGTACTTTCTTTTTAATAATCTCAAGACGGGCAAGTTTAGACAAGCAGCTAAAAACTGATAAAGCCATATCTGTGTGAGCTGAATTCTTAGCAACTTTGCTGTTATGTCTGTTGACCTTTCACACAAAAAATGTTGGCATCGCCCAAAATCGGAGTTGGCATTTCAGACTGTTTAAAGATTGGTAATCAGACAGAAAATGTCAATCAATGAGAACAAATGAATTCACATTTTGCGTTTGCATTTTATTGTTTTGTTCTGAAACAAAAGATTTTCAATTAGTCCAGAGCTTTTTAGTCATCTTCACAAGCAGTAATAATTCTGGGTGGTTGATCTCAGCTTTGAAGGTGGACTCAACTTTTCCTCTTTCCACCCTGCTGCTTTATTTTAAGAGTAATCGTTTATTGAAATCAGTGATGTAAGGCTCGTTTAAGTCAGACATAAATAAATAAGTAAATATTACAGTGTGAGAATAATTAGTAAAACATGGTTGAATTGTCCAATCTATAGTCAACAGGTTCATCTGCAAATTTGACATGTTTGATTAACATATTTAGCTTTCTTCCATAAGACAGAAGCAATAATTGAAACACCATCTCTAAAATTAACTAAATAACAGGCTCTACATTTGTTAAGTACACAGAGAAAACAAAGTACAAATTTAAAATCTTGTGTCTCTATAATTACAATTTTGGGGCTGTGTTGAAATGATTGAGTCCTGTCATTGCTGCAGTGTTGGCAGCAACCTGCAGACATCAAACCTCTCAGTTTTAAAAAGTTTCATAATTCTGGTGTTTTTAGTGCTTTGGGGATTTTCTGTGTTTTGTGCACAGATTGGTTGATGGATTGGACATAATGAATTATTCTTCTGAGAAAATACATAATTGTATGGCGTTGGTGGAAAGGTTACATTTCATGTAATGCAATGATAATAGAGACGGATATTTATAGAGAAACAAATCAATAAAGACTGCTCTATGCAGTTAGAGACATCAGTGCTGGGAGTGAAGAAAATCCTCAGAAAATAACAGAACTGAGATGTTCTTGTTACCAGAGGAACACATTACAAAAAGACAAAATCTTATAAAGTATTTTTGGTTTAGTTTCTAGTGCAAATATCTTAGTGCACTTGAAATTAGACACAACTAACAAGTAACTTTTCAGCAAAGTATAAAAGCTTGTTTTAGTAAATAATTTCTTAATATTCATAAAAAAAGGAAAAGCTCCACTGGCAAATTATTTCACTATAGCAAGACATTTTTTCCATAAGAGAAATAATCTGGCAGTGGATTTAGTACTTTTTAAAAATCAGTATTTAGCAATTATTCAATAAAAACAAGCTCATAATAGTTACTGCTAAGTTAGTTTTGTCTTATTTCAAGTATGCTAAGCTATTTGCATGAGAAGGTAAACAAAAACACTTAAGAGTTTGTGATTTTTGCATGCAGGCAGGCAGGCAGGCAGGCAGGCAGTTAGTTAGTTAGTTTGTTTTCAGGGCTCCGGGGCGTACAGTTAAAGCCGCTATAAAATACGGCAGTGATTTTCTGTTACTCAGGCTTGTTCTTTCCAAAGCACACTGACCAGGGTTCCATTAACAATGAAAGCTTTGTGTTTTCAACTAAATCTCAAACGCTATCTCAAGTGGCATTAAAGACATTCTTTAATATGGAAAATCTTTTCAGTCATTTTATTGCAGATGTCTATCAATTCTTTCCTTTTTTTAAAAATCTTGGCTTACTTAAGTCTACAAACTAATAATCATCATGCTCTCGTGGGATTATATATTTCAGAATTTCCATGACTGTTCATATAAGGAACTTGTACTGGCCCCAACTGGTTTATGAACCCCCTAAGACTCACCACACTCAATATTTTCTAAAAAAAACATTGCTATAAGCTAGCTGCTGACAGCCGGTTTTTGTCACATTGAACAGCGCCTGGTCATGCATGAAGTAGAAATGGCTCACTGATTCTAAAGGCAGTAGTGCTTTATCTGGTATGTAGAGAGAGATTTGAGAGACAGGGTTTTATACGTCTCTTCATCATCTGTCAGATTACGTCTGACCAATCCCAATATTCTGACCTTTGTTTGCCCTGCAAACGGACCAGACCAACTCATGCCAGTCATGTTACTCACATAAATGCTGCTCATGGTGCAGTAATGTCCAGCAGCTCAGGTTTGCAAGTGCAACATTTGATCTGCTTAGTGTAGCTTCAGTATAAAGTCAAAAATCTAATGAATGATTGTTAACCTGTTGACTGAATCTGCCACTGAACAGAATGGGAGGGAATAAGTAGGCTTAATTGAGAGAGAATCCCATGGCTCACTGGCCACTTGGTATGAAAGTTTCATCAGCTCAGCACCTTCAGGAAGAGAGGAGAGATGACTGAGCAGGTTTGTTGTGGACGGAGGATGAAATGAGAGGAAAATCTGGACAGAAAAGCGCTTACAAACAAGTCTTAAAAAATTTGAATTTTATCTTCACTAAAATGTTCTGCAGTCATATCTACTCTTAAAAAATGTCATTTGATGGAATCAAATGTGCTAAATTTGTTAAAATCGGTCTTCCTTAACAAGGACAGAAAGTTGTTGTTTACTTCTATGTTTTGCAAGTTCCTTGAAGTATTTGCTCCCTCACTAATACCTGACATACACTATGCCACGTCTGTTTCCATTGACAACATATTGGTCCAATTTGGCATTTCAAAAATAAATTTGCTTAATGAAAACGCCAATTTCAAGAAAATTTGTTTTTTGATCAAAAGTTTTGATGTCAAGATGTGGTGGTTTTTTTAGGACATGTCGAAGTAGTTTTATTTTTCAAATCACACAAGTCACATGATCAACAACGAGACGTTGCCACTGGCGCAAACCATGAAGAAGAAGACAGCGGGAAACTATTGGAGGATGATGGCTCGCGTGTCTTCTAACGACTCGTCATGTGAACAAACTCAAGCGTGACTTTAATTGCATTTCTTATTTTATAAAAACACAATTGCGAAACAGATTTTTTTCTTTTTTTACATTAATGAGATATTGACAACATTTTGTGTTTTGAAAACACAGCTGATCTGATATGCTGGAGTTTCCTTAGCTCTTTCCAACTAACTTAGGAATAACTATTATGAGCTTGTTATTAGTGAATAATTGCTTAATATTGATGTCAATGACTTTTTCTCCTTTGTCAATGGACCACTTTAAATCAGGAAATGATTGTTTTTTAAGATTCTGTAGCCTCCTTGATATTACCAGACAGGATCTGGTTACATGATTACTTGATTCTGCAGTCGTAGAATTGGACCTGATTGTGAAGTTAAGTGAAAGTAAACCACTTAATCACAGATCATTTGTGATTTAACAAAGAGGCACATTTACTTTAACATGGTGTCAGATGATGGCTTGGAAGCTTGTATCCCCCTTTATAGTTTTTCAGATTTTGGTTGTGTCATGTTCACATATGCATGATGAACCGAAGCATTCAAGAGCGACATAAAAGCAAGAAAAGAAGAAATGTGTAGGAGGATATAGAGGGGAATTGACGGCATATCCGCTCTAACTTGGGCCTGGAGAAACTTTAAATCTACATTATGAAACACGATTTAGAGAAAATCCCAATCAGGGGGGATTTTTGGCCTCAGTACAACTAAGGTGGCGTACACATGGAAACCATCATGTTCATATGCAAATGTTCTTTTGCTTCAACATTTAGTGAACACAGAAAGGATGATCATGTTTCTAAAATAATTCCAGCTCAGACAATTCACTAAGTTACCATTTTCCTACCTTTGACCTGACCTTTGACCCCAAGCCCACACTTTTACTGTCTTTGTAGACAGAGACTTTTGTATACATATATAAAAAAGGGTGGAATGACATTAGGAAAGCACAATTTATTATATCTACCACTGAATGTTGCATGATGATAATATTCTTCCTGCAGCAATGAGATGCTAACGTTTAAATCAGACTTGGTGAAAAAGTGAATCCATCTGTTCACTTTTATTGGCAGGCAGGATTTTATTGGACAGGATAATAGTTGACCTAATACCTCTTTCAAGCAACTCTTTGTGATTATTCACACATTGATATTGCACTGACGGTTGTAATTAAATATATTGTGCATCTTTAATTGAAATGATGTGATTTGGAGTAAGCCTTTCACAGTGAGCAATAAATTGATGAATTGTATGATTAAAATGAGAATGGTCATTTCCATTTGGTTAACAGTCATTAAAGAGATGCTCCGCTTTAATTGAATTTTTAAAAAGCAGGCATTTGAGAAATGTTGCAAACATTTGACACCCATTACGAAGCAGTTAGTTTGCACTACCTGACACTTTTGCCCGTTTTCTCTGTCTAAGCTGAATGATTATTGTTACTTAAAATGCAATTTTGGTATCTGATACTTCAAAATACATTTTAATTATTGCTGATTCAGTTTTTCATTTGTTTCAATTTGGATATTTAAAATGTTTTCCTATTCCAGTGATAAAGGTCATTTAGAAATCTTTGACAGGATGTTTGCTTTAATATGCCATTATTGTTATTATTATTAGTTGAAAATGATCTCAAAATGACAATATCATTATTTATTGCAATAATTTCTTAATTGTAAGCAAATATATTGTGATGAACTTCAGAGAAGCTCAGTTCTATGGGAACAAGTCCTAAAATAATCACATTAAAATAGCTTTCCCTTAAGTGTAAAGTCATTGCTTTAGATGACATTTTTCATAGTTAACATCAGAGAAGAATCTTGGAACATTCTTCAGATCCTTCAGTTTTTCACCCATGTTAGGTATTTGCTGGTTTCAAATCCTTAAAACTCAGATATGGCCTGCAGAGATCTGGGAACTTTGGACTGATGTGAAAATCAAGCTGCAGGGTAATAAGAAGCTAAGTTTAGGAGTCATTCTATTGCAGTAGGCTCAACAACGAGGTAGAGGAATTTGAAACATTTTGCCAAGGCTTTGGGAAGGGGGTTGGGGTGGGCGGCGCGATACTGAGAGTTTATGCAAGCATGTGAGCTGGAGGCCTGAGAGGGCACAGGAATGTGGGGTAGAGGTGAGCAAAATGAACCGACGTGGCTCAAAGAAAGCTCGTTTACCGTCTTAAGCTCCTCAGTGAGCGGCGAGCTACATATCCACTTATGTCTTGCAGGTCAGGAACTCACTCCGATTTAATATTGCACTGAGGATGTACTAAATTTTTTAATTTTTCTATACTGTGCAGCTCCTGACATTCAATAAGCAAAGAAAGGAAAGTGCCTTGTTCAAAACAAATAGCAGTGCATTAAAATAATAGACTGTTGAGTTTTTATTGAATAAACTGCAGTCTGTGTACACACAGTTGTAAAATACCTGCTGGTCCTGATAGTTGAAAAATCTGCTGGCTGTCTGAGGTCTCAACGGCACAGCCGCTGCGCTCAAGTAGCTTTGAAGAACAAAGCCAGAGGGAAAAGAAAAGAGAAGGGAAAAAAAAGCGGAAGGCAGTCTTGGCAGAGGCTTTTGCGTGGCCTGTTTCTTTTTCCTTGTGGCCGTAGGGCAGGTTTTGTTCATGCCTTACTGGGTAGGTTAGTATATGGGAAGGGTGTGACAACTAAATTCTAAAGATTCATCTTTCATCCTCTTTGTTAAAGACTGTTCCCCCCAGAAGGAGTTGCGGATAGATTTCCATATGTGCTTTTCCTTCATTTTTTACACCATTAAATACATGTGAACAAGAAAGAAATCTAATTAAATGAGTAAAGTCACCTTCTAATTTTTGGAAGTTCAGGATTAAGCAATCATTTGTCTTTTGACCTTTTGTAAGGAAAAACTGATCTGTTGTAAAAGTAGAAATATTTAAATAACAATGTCTGTCACTAAAATCACTAAACTCACAAGCTAATCGTACTCACTAATCCAAATTCACATCTTCACCTGACAGATTTTTTTTCATAATGTTTCTATTCATGTCTTTTTTATTAACATATAAACTGACATTTTCACGTTTATGTTGGACTCCATTTAATGTTCTGTCTTACTTCAAATGCTGTTTAACCACCGTCACACTATTATCAGCCTTGAGTGGCTAAACCAGGATTCGATGGATGTTTTGGACACGTCAAAAAATATTCTGTGACAGTTCAAGCCTACATTCCTAAATGACATCATACGCTATGCAGTTGCTCTGTCAACTGATCTCCAGCTTGATCTTGACAATTTACCAGCTGACAATAATACTTTCTAGTGTGGAAGTTGCTATGGTGGAAACAAGACTCAATGTCAGATATTTCATTGTCCGGAGGAGGATGGAGAAAACAAAAATGTCAGAAGCTACAAAGAAATCATTGTTTTCTGTGAAGCTCAGGTCAGCTTTTTCTAGGGAAAACATGATGACTGTGTTAGCCATAATTCAGTCACTGATTAACTGTTTAGACCATCAAACCTTTAGCTAAATGTCAGTAAGTATGGGTCAAAAACAAAAAACATATATATATATATATATATATATTTGTAAATAGAAAATGACAATGTAAGAACCAAAGTGTCAGCAGCTTATCTCTCACAAGTCTTTGCTTTTCTTATAAAGGGTGTAGATCCAAATATGAGGTTCCAGTGTTAAGATATGAGTCACATGCCATATAATTACTAAACTATTCTACACTGTAATCTTCTAGACTATAGTAGTCGTCCTGCTTTTTAAATCTTTTTTTGTTTTAAGGTGGATTGACGTTTATTTAATTATAAAAGTGATGGTTTTCTTAATTAGAATTAGATTGAATTTAAAAGCTCATAAAAAGTGTTGAAGGAATGCATGAGCGACACCAGAGCTTTGAGAAAACGTTGTGTACAGAGTCCTCTTATTTACATGCTGGTTGTGCTGGTGCTTCCTATCGTTGCCAAGGTGCTCTTAACATTACAGTTCATTTTGGTTTTGAGCTGACTCTTTTTGCCTGGCTACATTTTTGTCTTGCATCCCTTTGTTGAGAGAACTGTAATGATGACTGATGATGAGATAGGATCCCAGGACTAAACGCAAGGAAGATAAAGTGAAGCAGCGGTGTAAAATAAATGAGCCTCATTCCCCTCATGAGATAAGTTTCAGCATTTTGTGAGATGTCATGTGGAGTATATCTCTTTAAAAATATCCGTTACCCACGGCTTAAAGTTTGTGTGCATCACATTTCATTTCCGTAAGTTGGAGTGAGCAAACAAAGGCTGGAGCACAATTGAGATACTCTTTGTAAGCTATCGGAAATGTGTTTTTATGGTCTTCTGGAGGCTCCTTATCTAAGCCACCAGTGACTGGAAAGGTCCTAATGGACACAAGCCAGCAACTGAAATTGAAAAACACATATCTGCTAATAATACTCTCCCATAGCAGGATTCATTTTATTAGCCTCAGATAACAGCTCACTCAAACACAACCATAAATTTCTTTTGCGATTTATGGAGGTTATTCAAGTGCTTTGACTAACAAAGGCCTTTAAAGGAACACTGACAAGGCTTCCATTGTCTTGCGGATATAATAGAAATTTTATTATGCTTTCATGACTGTACTTTGTGTTTGTTGAAAAAATGGAGACCGTCAAGTGTAATGTTATCCTGGTAATAAATTGTTGTAATAGTGATAGTTTTTCAGTAATTTAAGAGCTATGCATGCAGCGCTGCATTTACCAAGGAGGGAAAATAACTTAATAAATTGATCAGTTTAACATCTGAAGAGGATTATGGTCACTCAGACCTGACATACCGGTACCATATATATATATATATATATATATCACTCCAGTTTCATATTATCAACTGTATATATATATATATATATCACTCCAGTTTCATATTATCAACTGTAGAAGCAAATTCTGAGAAATGTCCTCTGTCTTTTCTACACCTACTCACACTTATCCATTCCTATGCGAGCATGTGCCTGCTGAGCACCTGATGAGTGCTTCCCCAAGTGGAGCCGGACAGAGATAAAAAGCACAAAAGTAAAAGCAAATTCACTAACATGAACTTTGCTTTCAGCTTTTCCAAAAGAAAGATCAACAGTCCACTTTAACTGTGCTGGTCACATTCAAACATCTCTCTCCGTTGATTGAGAGTCAGTGGCAGCTATAAGATCAGTAATGTGTGGCATCCGTCAAGCACATAGCCGTCCAGTTCTGTGTCACATACGTTTCTTTTATGTCGGAGGAACTACTCATTCAGCAGTGCATTCAGCCATTGTCATCCCATACCACTCATATGTGTGTTTGAAAGCTCTTTTGTTTGCTCAGCTGAAGGTTGGAGACCCTTCATGGCAGGGAAATGTAAACAGGAGGGTAATGACTGGTAGTTGTTAATGTGCCACCTTGACATGTTGCAGGAAAGGGTGCGTTAATGAATATATTCCTTTTCATTTGAAGAACCACCTTTTTTTCTATTTTGTGTATTACTGAAAATAAGCACTAGAAATATGTGATACCAATATGATACAAACTCCAAAGATTATTCATTCTTTGCTTGTCTTTATGCCCTAGGTGTCATTCGAACACAAGAACTGCTGGATCATGAGACGACCCCGCACTACTGGCTAACGGTCTATGCGATGGATCGTGGTGTGGTGCCCCTCTCAGCTTTTGTTGAGGTTTACATTGAAGTGCAGGACGTCAACGACAATGCACCACAGACCTCTGAACCTGTCTACTACCCGTCTGTCATGGAGAACTCCCCGAAAGACGTGTCGATCATCCAGATTAACGCAGCTGATCCTGATTCGAAGGCCAGTGACAGGCTCAGCTACAAGATCACCAGTGGGAATCCACAGGGCTTCTTTGCCATCAACACCAAAACCGGTAAGACTTTTGGCAAAATTAAGACTATTGTTCACCAGTGGTCGCTGTCCCTTGCCGCAGGATGCTACCTCCATTCTTTAGCCAGCTACTGATCTGTTTAAAAGTTAGTGGCCGGCACAGGAAAATGAGACTATTCACTTCCGTTAGTTTTGGAGAGTCTAGTGCAGGGGTGTTGAACTCCAGTCCTCAAGGATAGGTGTCTTGCAACTTTGAGATATGCCTCTGCTGCACCACACCTGAATAGAATAATTAGGTCATTAGCAAGTCTCTGGAGAACTGATCTACACAAGAAGGAGGTAATTCAGCCATTTCATTCCAGTGTTTTGTACCTGTGGCACAACTAAAAACTGCAGTGCAGGAGCCCTGGAAGACTGGAGTTTGACACCTGTGGTCTGGTGACTAGCATACATAGGCTCACCCACAGGATTGCCTTCGTCCTCTGCTAGCCCGGAGAGGATAGTGCTAACATTGGTTAAGCTGATGTTAGCATTGGCTACCTCCTTGTCACAGCAGACTGTATCCGTGCCAAAGCCAGCTACTGATCTGATTAATAACAGGCTGGCACTGCTTACTAAGTGGCCTGGGTTAGCAAGTGAGAAGGAGAGTGCTTAGTTGCGTTAGCTTTGGAAAGGCTGGTGACTAGCATCGATTGTTAGCGATCTGCTGACACTGACGCTGTAATTGGGAGCCAACTTCAGCTCTGTGTTATACAATATGCTTACACATATTGCATGACAACCATTTTTCATGACAAACCTAGATTCGTGGGTGACCGGTGTATGCGTGCTGGTAGCCAGCCTATTGAACACTAGGTGCACAATAAGTCTGCACATTGGTGGTGAGACAGCACCATGGTCTCAGTGTCAGCTTGTAGACTCATAGTCATGGTTTTATGGAATCTGGGGTAAAGATGTGAAAAGCAGACATTTCCAAGAATCCATGTACATGTGGTTTAATTTATTAGTAACTACACTATCTTAAACTACAAATGTCACATCTCCTAATTTCTGTGTCAGCAGGCGTATCATCACTTGAGATGTCCACAAATAAAATGAATCTGAAAAAACTCTTCAATATCTTTAAAGATCTTGACTTGAATGCAGCGGACATAATGAGCTCTTGACTGTGTGTGACATGGATCACAACTACAGACGACAGGCATCAGTCAAGCTGCTGATTGTTTGGGTTTGAAACTTTGCGCAATCTGAGCAGTGTATTTTTACCCACAACAAGAGTGGGTTGAGCTTTGGGGGAATTTTTTCACTCTGACACTCTAAAGTGTGTTCTCACAAGGTTCTGTGGAAGTGATGTTACGATTAATATTTCAGTGAGTTCTTTTAAAGCAGATCAGGCTGCTTGTGTTTTGTGATAGAGCAGGAAAAGTAGCTCTTGATAGATGGAAAGTGAGGCTTCATGTAAAGACAGACTTCTCTGATTTTTAAAGCTACGGAGAAGATATGTAATTTATTAAGACTACTGGCTAGTTTAGAAAACATTAGCCTTTTCTGCCTAACCCAAAGTAGTATTGATATGATGCATTAAGTGTCATAATGTCTGAAAAACCCACCTGAAGAGTGATTTACCTTTGTATTGACTTAAAAGTTGGGCTGAAAAGAAGACTTCTATGTCTATCTCAGATTGTTTATGAAAAGAAAACAGATTAATCAGAATTATTAACAATTACATTTAAAAGTTATGAAACCTACAGTCAAAAATCAAGTTTACAACGCTGTAAAAAATTGTATTTTACCGTGAATTAGAAATGTTTTTTTTTTTACATTGCATGAACCAGCTCATGCTACTGATTCAATGAAACAAAAGTGAATAAATAAACTAAATCTACAGACGACTTATCAACTTCAAAACAATAAAGTTCTATCAATCAAAGCTGACTTTTGGAATATAAAGTTTATAGACACAAAACCTCTAAAGTTACAAGTAAGGCCAAATGTATTCATTATTGATCTTTTAATTTCACTTGCACATTTCTGCTGACTGGAAGTCAGATTATGGCTTTTGGCTCAGCCCAGCCAGACTCCTGAGCTGAATCTGACAGTTGGTGCTGGGTGCTAAAGATTAAGGTGATGGACAGGATGCCTTCCAAATTCAAAGATCTAGCGCTTTGAGTTCTGCACCGGTACGCCCACATGCCGTTTTTCCATTGTATTTTCCAGGGTTTACATTTCTTTTTTGCGCTATTTTGATCAGTCTTGAAATCCACGAACAGAATACTTTATTCTACAGATTTATTGTGTTTACCAGTTCTTACATTCAACACTCAATGTGCATCTACAAGAAATAAAAATGAAAAATCTGGGTGAAGTAAAATTTTTCAGTTTCTTGTATGTTACAAACATAATAGCTACAAACTACTTACAGTTAAAGTATTTTTGACTGCATAAATAGAAAATTTAACTTGTCATCTTCATAAAGAGACCAAGCATTTGGATGTACTTCAAATTGTTCAAGGTTGAACTTGGGTATACCTTTTCAGGCGTTTTTGGAGATTTAGGGGGCGAGGGTTAAGGGTTTCAAAATCAAAGATAAATCGTCTACCGTAAATACAAGTGTAGAAAGCTGCTCACGTTTTTATATTGATTATCCATCCATTATCATACACACTTAAAATATTGGAGTTGCCAGGGGTGCTGGTGCCTTTCGCCAAGTATGGAGTCCTATGGATTCCGAAAGTTGTTAAAAACAAACAGAACTTTACTCAACATTAGAAAACTTGGCAGAAACTCAACAAATTTGGTAGAGCAAAACACATATTTCCTCAGTAGCAGGAATTTGTTAGGAAGACTTCAGGAGGAACTGTTCAGCCAATCAGAAGTGGTGATGCATTTAAAAAAAGAAGTTTGACCACAAAATCTGCACTTCTTTCACATCCACTCAGAGATACAACTGTATGTGGCTGCAAAGTATAAACAGCAACCTTCATAACTGTAGTGGTGTTTGTTATATAAGCAAAGTGGCTTGGCAGTTTGGAAGGTCAGAAAAACATGGATTCTTTTCAGATTCTCTTTTAAGAGACGCTCTAAAGGCTAATCCAAAGCTTCCAGTGGGGTTAAATCTGAAGTGCGCAGGAGGACAAAGAGGCTGCGCAGATAAAGGTTAACAAAATTACGAGCTGTGTGCTGCAGCCCATTTGGTTGAATACAGCTGATCAGGAAGCTGAAAGGAGGAGGGGTGTGTGTGGAGGAGTGGGGGGTTGCAGAGCAGCAGTTGCTCCAGTTTGTCCTCCCTGATGTGTGTGGTCTTGTTTCTCAAGGTAGTCACATCAACAAGCTGGAGTTATTTTTGTTGGAAGTGGCGATGGGAATTTTCGGACCAAATAAGGATTCATTATTTAAGTTACCTCCCAAAACAGACTTGCAGAGGTTCTGCACTCTCCATGACAGGCAGGGAGAAAAAAAAAAAAGATAAAGAATAAAGAGACGTGAGGACTTTCCAGTTTGCACATATAGTTTGTGTTCTGTCTGCATGCATAAAAAAGCTCAGCTTAGGCATTTTCAGGTTTCTCTGTTTATATTGAGAATCAACCCAGGATAAGACGAGATTATGGCATGAACAATTATTGACTCATATCTATCTGCAGATAGATCCATTGTGTTGGGATTTCTCCTGAAAAAGGCTTTCTTTGTTAGTGCTAACAGATTTTCAAAAACCATCACTTATTCACCAGTCAGATGAAGGTTTCTACCCCACATATAGATTTCAGATTATGCAATGAAGTCCCTGCTCACTTCCACCGTAGGC
Source organism: Poeciliopsis turneri (assembly GCA_922788865.1). Classification (NCBI taxonomy): domain Eukaryota; kingdom Metazoa; phylum Chordata; class Actinopteri; order Cyprinodontiformes; family Poeciliidae; genus Poeciliopsis; species Poeciliopsis turneri. The sequence goes on from CAKLNU010000176.1 coordinate 1,597,703, forward strand.
AAAATCTCTTTACAGTGAAAATTTTAAATCTACTAAATCTTTTATGACTGTCAGAGGAGCTCGCTGAACAAAGGGAAAAAGAAAACATAACATAGAAGCAGAAGGATAACGTCTATTCATGCATGTCAAAGCATGTTTAAACTTTTATCAGCGGGATTCCAGCGATGCTCACAGCAAGTTTGACTAACACTGGTTCACAGAGAAGAAACCTCACCGAATCACTGCTCTCTCTCTGAGATTTAGTTCTTTTTTTTTTGTGAGTCTGCTGCATGGAGCAAAGTGTTGGAAAGCTAAAGAAGACAGTAACAAGTGCAAGATTTACTTTACAATAGGAATTTAGAGACAAAGCTTTTTCACGTTTCGTCACCTTATTGGTAAAGGTTGTTGGGCAGTGTGCAACTTAATCTCAGTAGAAATAAAGCTGTTCTGTGAAGCCTTGTTCGTTAACATCAGAGAACAAACTTCACCATGACGACCATGGAGCCCAGCGGACAGGGCAGGGAGTAAGCTAGTGTTAACTTCTAAAACTACATCACAAAGTTTGAATGTCTCCTGGCAACCCGACCACCATCTGAGCATGGTGGAGCCAGCATCATGCTGTGGGTAAGCTGTAATGTCTGCTGGGAAGTGAAAGGTGATCAGAGCTATCGTTCAATAGTTTTATCAAAATGAGTTAGAAGGTCTAGTTAAAGTGCAGGCTTTGACTTTTATCTGTTGTGTTGCTGCTGATTCTCTGAATTTCTCCACTGAAGGACAAATGAAGGAGTCTGTGGTTCTGTTCTGTTCTGTTCTGTTCTTACTCCTGTGGCAGGAAACTCGTCATCCACTGTGACTGAACTTAAATCTGGTAAATAAGGCTGCATTTAAAGCTGGTAGCGACAGCTGCAGTTTTGTTGACAGGTGCCTCTCCAAAGTAATGACTCAAGCAAGCTGAATTCAGATGCACATGATAATTTTCAGCTACTTGTAAAAAGCAGGTTGCAAACCACACATCCTGTCCCTCCACTTCACAATTACTTGTCTTTAGAGACAATCCCCCCCCAAAATGGGGATATGAATACTTTTGCAAGGCACACTGTGGGCTCATTTCTCCCACAAAACAGGGAATGATTACAATCATTTTTAAAAATGAATTTAAATCTGCGGTATTAAGCAACGTAAAAATAGTCCCAACACCTCCCCACATCATAAAGTCTATGTAGCAATCTCGCCGCATATTACGCGTTTATTTATTTTTTTTCTTTTGGAAAAGATTTAAATTTACTACATGCGTCTCTGTAATTACACCTTCTAAATTTGCATTGAAGGCACAGGCAGTGTCCTGGCACATCTACAAAGGGGAGGGAAAAAGGAAAAGACATGCAGGGCTGTGTTTTTGTGCGGCTTCTGAAACTTCATAGACCTGTGTTCCAAGCTAAATAGATCTATCATGGGCTATGGTCTGCTGCTGCCGGCTCTGCCCTCCCATATAAGCACAAGCACTTCACGCCTTGGGTGGTGCTGGTCAACCGTTTTTTTTATTTTTTTATTGTATTTTCCCTTGCAGATTCACTAAAGCCTTGGATAAAAGTCTTTCTTTTTGCCAAGCCCCTTAAATCTACTTTGTCATCTAAGTGCAAGCCCTGATCATCGGCCATTTTTTATGTATTTTGTTTTAACTTTTTTGCTGTCACCATCGTTGGAAAATGCAGAACAAAACATCTTGATGTAACCTCGCTCCTAAAAGAATCCTAAAGGGGAAGAAAACCTGAGCTGCACCGAGAGAAAATGATCCCTGTCGGCTGCATGAATTAGCTTTTCTGTATCAGTTCCAGATAGTTGAATCTGAATATTGTGCCAGTCTCACGTTCCAAAAGATGAATCAGTGCTGATTCTTCTGCTCACGTCTTATCCCCTCAACAGTCGTTTTCAACTTTGACTGAACGCCTCAGGACCAATGTTGTTACAGTTCACTAAAAGTCACACATTTAAGAAAACATTTCTGTGAAATCCAATAAATAAAAACAGTGATTAATGGGGAAAAACTGTGGCTAACAAGAACTATATTGTGCATTTATAGAACCACCTAAAACATATTCAGATTGTAGATATAACCCTTCATTTTTGTGTTTATGAATCTTTTTCTTTTTTTAACTTATGTGACATGGACACAAATAGTTTAAGTCAGCCACTGGCAAATTACTTCACTTCGTGTCAGTCTACAAAATGGCAACAGCAAAAGTTGGGGAAAAAAAAAAAAAAACCTTTTGCTTCTGCAAACTTTCTCAATTTGTTTTTCAACAATAATTTTAATCATTTCTTTGGAAAATGGTATCTTCTGTTCAGAAGTAAACATAATTACAACATGTGACTTTTTGAATTCTGCACATAAAAATTAACCAAAGTGTGACAAAACGAAAACTACTACTGTAATTACAAAATAAACCTTAAACTATAATGAAAAAACCAAAACTCTTCTAACCCTGCTAAGGAGAACTGAAACCAGTATCTTGTCAGTTTATTTATCTCAGTGGGATCTGAGAAAAATAAACTGATTTGTTTCTCAGTGCTAGTGGTTGTTTGGACAGAGATTCAAAGGAAGATTTAACACTTGGGGGCTGAACGTAGAACAAAACACAAAAAAACTTTCAGATGGCCAGCCCGCCTTCTGTCGACTTTTATTTTCTCTTCAGGCCAACATGTCAGCATTCCGGGCTTTCCGGGGTTGTTCAGGCAGGTTTTCCACCTTCCTTCTGTGGGAGAGTGAGCAGCATTCGTTACCCGCTGAATCATTTCCTGCCTCCTCTGAAATGCCTGTGCTCTGCAACAGACTTTGACCCAAGGTTTTATGCCAGTGCACACATCTGTGTTAAGATGGAGTGCCTGTGCAGAACAAGCAGTCAGAATCAACATCCACATACACACCCCCACACACGCAGACACACAGCAGGAAGCTTACTATACCTGAGTGGAGGAGTTAAAGCGGTAGCAAAGATTTTTATGATATGTCTCTATCACGCTAAAAGCTCATTATGCTACTTCCTGTTATTGCTATACAACCTATACATAAAGCATTTGGACTACTTATATCTACCCTAATAGCCCCATTATTGACTAATTGACTTTTTTTAATAGATTATCACCATTTAAAGGTAAGAAGGACTTTGTCTGGATGTTCAGATATCTGATCAGATACGAGTTCTTATCAGCTGAGCCTGATGGTCTGATGACAGCGATAAGCCTTCAGTCTAAGTTGAGGTTTTCATCAGCACCAACCAGAAATCTCACATGTCTGTATGTCATAAATGTAATTAATTTAACTCCAGTCAAAACAACAAGTGTACATACACTATATAAAAGGGATTTTTTCACACTGTCTGATGTGAAATCAGAATAAGCGTTCCCATTTTAGGCCAATTGCAATTACCATCCTTTTTATATATATTTGCTAAGTGGCAGAATAATGGGACAGATTTTTTTTAAAGGCAATTTTTATTACATTTCATTATTATTTGGTACCATTGACCTTAAACTGCTTGACTCGGGATAGCCCTTTTGGGTTTCCTTCTACAAGCTTGTGCAGGAGAAAACACACATTGCGGTCTTATCGGTGGTTCAACAAAGCAGTGGCCACTGTCAGGGGAAGGGAGATAGGAAAGGCATACTTCCAACAACTTCCTGGTGTTTCCGGTAATTTGCCAGCAACAGCTTTTCACTGCTCTCTTGAGACATTTGGTTGCTGCTAGTGGCCTTTATTCATCTGTTGCTCAGCAGGAGAAAGGGAAAGGCCAGGTCTGTATCCTGCACCGTTTTACCACTGAGCCACATGGTACCCAAGTTGTTACTAATTTTCCCAGTATTTTCGATTTTCCACATAGTGTCATTTTATAGCACAGTCAAGTACGTTACTTTCACATTTTATAAAAATGCTGAATATATCAAATATGACATAGTGGGTCATCCATGGGATTATTGGCAACACTAAGACCATCTGCTTGCTCTGATTGGTTGTTTTTGGTTTGTACTTAGAGAAGACAGAGGAGCTCCACTTTTTTCACAGATTATCTGTCTTACACTATGCTGTCATAACATGGTGACATCCATCCATTATCTAACTCATTTATGCCTGGTGGGGTCATGAGGGGTTCTGGTGCCTATTTCCAGTGGTCAGCGGACGAGACGCAGGGTCACCCTGGAGAGGTCACCGTTCCATCACAGGGCAATACAGAGACAGATTGGACAAACAGATTGGACCTATGCATGCACACACACTCACACTTCATCAATCAACCTGACAGTAACAAGCCAGAGTACCTGGAGAGAACATGTGTATGCACAGGGAGAGCATACAAAATCCATACAGAAAGACCTGGGAATCAAACCCAGGACCTTCTTTCTGCAAGGCAACAGCGACAGTTTTAACAAATATGTAAGAAACATATTTTTCATAGAAGTTACATACCATAGCTTTAATTGCTAACTTTCAAGAAAAAAAGGACTGCAGGTAAAATTCAGTCCCACAGTTAGTCTCTTTTGACACGGTTCATTTTCTTATTACCTTAATGTATTTATAAAGGTGTCTACTGTAGCCTATGCAGGCCTGCTTGTTAGTAGTAATCAATGTTTCAGAAGGGGGGATTAGTTTAGCAGCCAAGCATTGCACAATAAAAGTGAACATTTAGTATTTCCTGATTGGCTGCATTTAATAAGAAAAAAAGAAAGACAGAAAGAAGGAAAGGAAGAAACAAAGAAAGAAAGGAATTAAAGTTTGGGTTTGCATAAGTCTGCCACTGAGTGATTTTTGCACCACATGGAAATGTGTGCAACTCTTAACATTGCTAATCACAGTGACAGTGTGCCAAGACAAAGCACACAAACAGCCTCCAGGATGCCCAGATCCCCCTCAGGTCTCCAGCTGAACACTCGCGGTAGCGCTGGAGGACATGGTGGAGAGTGCCACTGTTCCTTCACTGTTGTTTTACTCCCCGTCTCAAACCAGCATGGCTGTAATTACTGTCAGCCCAAATCTCTATGTGTGTGTGTGTGTGTGTGTGTGTGTGTGTGTGTGTTCTTCTTTGGTCAGCTATGGCTCTAAAACCAGTTATTTCACAGTACTTTAACGTTTAGGTAGTGACAGAAAGGTATGCACCTTTATTGACTAGAGCAACAGTTGCCAGCAGAGTCTTGAGTCCTTCTCTGGTGACTGTCTGGCCATCCTGGATTAATAAATTCTTGGAGAGTTTAGCTGTGAAAAATTTCCTGAAAGCAATATCAGCGGTTGAATATTACTGATTCTACAGTAGTACATAAAGATGCCAGCTGGGAGCATATCAAACAAAAATGCACCAAAGGCCAACACGAGTATATCAAGCCAAAACACGGGCTTGGTTTACAGCAGCCACAAAATCAGAATTTCATTTCTTTCTCGACTGTAACTGATTTTCCATTGTGGGGAACATGAAAGCCTGGAAAATAACCCACTGCTGCACAAAACATTTCTGTTTGAATTTTTTTGTTTGTTTTGTTTTGTTTGTGAGTCGACACACAGCTCCTTGTTTTCTTACAAAATATCCCCATACGTCCTGAGCTAAGGGAAACACTCTCCTCTGTAGTCTCTTCCGGAGATCAACAACTTATTGTGTTGTCTTATATTTCTATAATTTTCAGTAAAATGCAGTATTTCAGTCCAATTTATTTGCCTTCACTTTGTTCAAAAAAGGTTTCTGATTCATGTTCCTTTGTTGTGGCTTTTAGGTTTGGCTTGACAGAAACCTCAGTACACCTTCATCAGAATTCAAGCTTCACAATAATACAATAATATATATATATATATATGTATATATATATCCATCCATTTTCTGTCACCCTTGTCCCTAACGGGGTCGGGAGTTGCTGGTGCCTATCTCCAGCTGCGTTCCGGGCGAGAGGCGGGGTACACTCTGGACAGGTCGCCAGTCTGTCACAGGGCAACACAAAGACAAACAACCATGCACACACACACTCACACCTAAGGAGAATCTGGAAAGCCCAATCAGCCTGACAGTCATGTTTTTGGACCGTGGGAGGAAGCCGGAGAACCCGGAGAGAACCCACGCACGCACAGGGAGAACATGCAAACTCCGTGCAGCTACCAGCAGATGAATTTACCCAAAGAAGGAATTTGACTCCAAAATGTTACAAAAACTGCCGAAGTGCTTGTGTTTAGCAGCTTAATGATACATCCAGCGCACCATGCCAAGGTCAAACAGACTTAAATAAGAATTTGGGGGAAACTAATGGTCTTCAAAAATCAAGTAAAGGTTTCATAAATCATTCATACACAAATTATGAAATAGCCTTTCATTTTAGGTTGACAATAATAGCTTAAACTTTACCAAAGTCTCAGTCTGACAGAAACTGGGTAGCAACTTGATTTGTTTCAATTACAGAAAATCTCATGGTTCAAACTCTGCCTTCGTGTGAGGTCAAACAGGTTTATTCAACCAGGTGAAAAACCTGGTTGAATAAACTCAACAGTTAACTGGAGCACATCCCATCAGTCCTGATTGGTGTGGGGTACCTCATTAAACATCAACAATTCTATCTATAAGAAATAAAATGCCTGATGCTTTGGTTGAGATCCTGATCGATCAGTTTGCGTTTTATTCAGACGTTGGAGCAACAAGCTATTTGGGAGCGGATATGTATGCAGCGTTTTGGATAAATTGTAGTGGGAGATTTTACAGAAGAGTTTTGGATTCAGCAAGTTGGAATGACACACAACTTTTTATGAACTGTGTGATGCTGTGAGAGCTCTGGTGGAACCTGCTGCACGTTGTCAAAAAAACCCAAACTTGTCTTCTTCATGGATTTCACCAGTAGTAACATATAATCTATGCGATGTGACAAAAGTTTTTTCTACTGCACTTTTGCAAAACATCCATTGCAGTAGATGTTTTGCGAACATCTAGTTTGATAAACCACCTCATTTCTAGTGCAAAAACTTTTTATTGAAAAACCTTTTGATATTGATGTGTTTTCCATTGAGCATTGTGTTTCCATTTTTATGTGTAATTTCAGTTTGTGTAATTTAATGGAAACATAGCTGCAATTTGAGAAGCCATAAATTCTTCTTCATATTCAGCTCCTTGTTCTCTGCTCTCTAACACGATCTTATTTCAAACGCCTTCTCATCCGTACAAGCAGCTGTAAACAGAAGGAATATACAACCTGTCAACACATTTGAAGTGTAAGCTACACCAATCACAAGTTTGAGTTTATGCAAAAAGCGCACAGCAATTTTGTATTTCGCCAGCTTCGTTCAAATTTTGTTTCACGTGAAGAATTGACATGCAGACTATTGTTTATGTTTGTTATCGTAAGATTTGCAGCTTTAATGGTGCTCACATTAATGCTGATTAAGCAGCTGCGCTACAGATATATGATATGTCGGATTTGGTGTGAAAAATGCCATCTGTATTCCACTGCAGAGTCCATGTTAAGTGAAGAGTTGCCTAAGGCAGCGCACAGGGGAGGCGGAAAACACGATCATCCATCATCTCCGGTCTTGCTGGAGCACATGAATAATTGGTCAGTGTGGCCTGTTTTGATGCGGCACACCAGAACTATTTGTTTTGATGATAATTCTCGAGACACCGTGCAACATGGCAAAGAATAATCTCAGCGTGAACCACACATTTATTCTACATAATTTGTGATGTCACTGCTGGAACATCTTGTTTCCCCCCACTGCGCTGGTAGAGTTTGTGAGGTTGGAAAGAAAGAGAGAGATAGAGAGAAAGAGAAGTGTTTTCTATTTCTCTGTCAGTCAGTTTTTTTTTTTTAATTTAAATTTGCAATTTAAGTCGAAGCTTTTGCAAAATATAAATGAGCCCAATGGTATTGGAAAGTAGAGCAAAAAATATATAGGTTGCACCTTCAAGAATTCAATTTTCCTGAGTAAATATGAGAGGACTTACATCTTAGCAGCTCACTCTGAAGATTAAATAAAGCCTAAGACCTAGAGGATTATATAAAGAAAAAAAAAGAGTGAGCAGTGGTGCCTCTCATTTTCCTCAATCTCAGTGCAAGGCATGGTTATTTCTGTGGACCTATAAGTTGCGGCCAGCTATTCTTGTTGCAGGCATATGTGCCACTGATGGGCTTGGGTTTCCGAAATCCTTTGCTTTATGCTAATCAAATGCACTGTGGCAGGCATAAAACTCCGGTGCGGTCGGAGTTGGCATGTCTACTCTACACTCAGTCTCTACAAAGTTGCAATTACAGTGGGAGTGAGTGCTGAATGCTGCCTATAATGGAGAATAGAGCAATCCCCTCCATCCCCCCTTCTTTCTGCTCATGCCTTGTTTGTGACTTTGGTGCAGAATTACATTAACAAGAAACTCAAGACTCCAGTTTGTACTTTCACTATTAAGCTTCTCTCTGGGATTGATGTCACATGACATCAGTCAGCTTTTTTTTTTTTTTTTTAAATCGAATGAAAGAAGCCCATTACAGCATCCAAACTAACAGCAGAAGCTTTTCTAAACTTTCTGTGGTGTCTGATGTCTGACTGGGGCATCTATTTATTCAGCTTGTGGAGAAACTAAAAGTAGGGTGTCAGGCCTGCACTGTTGTATGGGTACTATTTGCAGATCTTTGTGATATTTCACACATGTCACAGTATAGGGAGAGGGGACTGTCTGGCAATGCAGAAGACCACAGGCAAAGTGCTCCTCCAAACTCAGACATGAGGTAACCAGCGGAGGTCGGATTAGTTCACCTTACGGTGAGCTGTAGGATTGTTAAAGTTGTTGTCACCTCTTTTTTTTTTTTTTTTCAGTCAGATGCTGTTTCCATCACTTTCTACCATCCCAAACAACAGTTTGCCAGCTGTTGTTCCTCCCAGAGTAGGAAGAAACAATTAATGAAAATGACAAAGATTCTTACTGAGTGGCTTGTTTTACAAAACTTACTGCAAAAAATGACCCTGCCAGGAATGGCTGTCTGCACTTCAAGCACGAACATTTCACAAGAGAAGCGTTATCAAAACTGCTTCTATGTCTGCATGCTTTGTGGTGATGCAGTTGTATTTCACAGGGTTGCAACAAACAGTTGCAACATGTTTTCATCAGTGGACTTTAAAGTATAGAGGCAAAAAATTGCAAATATTTAAGTAACAAATGTCATTATGAAAAACTAATGAACATTCTCACTTCAATCAAGTCAGTGTGGCCAAACTCTGGCAAGTTCCGGTTGGCTGTCACTGGGTCTGTCTTTATGGTGTGTCACACTTAACAGTAAATCAATTAACTGCATGATAAAGTAAAAGAAACTCAATGATTTTCATTTGCTTGATTTATCATTTTTCTCTCTCTTTTTACCAAAAACTGAATGATAACAGTCTTCAGTCTAGTGTTTTGGTCTCAACTATCCCTTTTTTAAAAGATCATTTTGTTTACGGAGGTTTCATAATTTATTTTATTTGTTTTCCTATTGTTTTCTTGGTTTATTTTGCATTTTCCAAATGTCATCTAGATCATTTAAATGTTCATTTGAATTTAAAGTTTATTGGTCTTTGAGAATGTGTTCTTGCAATTTTGTGCCGTTATTACTATTGTTTCACTTGAAAATGATCTCAAAACAACAATGTTGTCATATGTTGGCTATAAGTTCTGGGACAATTTATCATCCAACAAAATTTATCACAACAGGCATACAAACCTCACTTAAGTGAGGTGAGTCATTTCTTTTTATTATTTTCATCACTTATTTGTGTTATTTTTATGTCTTTTAATGTATTTCCTTTGTTGTTAATTGTTTCCAACAGGTTTGGTTTCCACCACGTCGAGGAAACTTGACAGGGAGCAACAAGACGAGCACATACTTGAGGTAAACTTTTTTTTTGACCGATATTTCCCTCTCGATCTTATTACTATGAGAATAATTTAGTTTAAAATTAATTAATGTGCAATCATCATAATAAGGGAAAATGGAAAGGTTAACATATTCAGCTATTTAGAACAAGGGAGAGAAAAAAAAAAAAAACACAAAATTGAACTGGGGAGCTGGGGATTTTCCGTCTGTGAGGTTTGGCCTTTCCAGGCCAACTTTGACCGAATGCCACATGTTGCCAACCGAGAAGTCTTCATAGATATGCAAGAACGGTCTTTCAGGAGTCATTTCTCCTACCGATTTCCAGGCGGGGCAGAGAGAGAGAGATAGAGACAGAGGTGTGTGGGAGAGGCTGGTGACTGCTCCTTTGTTCTTTCCCAATGTTCCGTCTCATGGAGGATGGAGCAGGCTGAGACAGGAAACTACTGTAAACCTACCAGGCCAATGTCTAAACTTGTGGCATTTAATTGAGCACATTTCTGCCCTCCCTCAATGCCTCCCTTCCTCTTTCACACCACAGATCCAATGTTTGTAATCGCTCTTTTAATTGTGTTTCTGTGGACGACAGAGACCAGATTGATCACCTTTTAATTATTGTTGAAAGCAATGCAAAGCCATGATTTCTTTGTTACATCTAGGGTCTGCTGCGTCTGTCACAGTTGTAGCTCATGTTTTGCTCTGCTCCTTTTTCACTACACCAGCTAAACTACAAGACTCAGAATGAAATATAGGGAAGTATAAAGTGAAGAGTAGAGAAAAATAGTTTATTTGTAATGTTGTAGATAACATCACAATACCATATCTACTCTGCCCAGTAGTGTTGATTGCTAGTGAGTAAAGATCATGTGAGTAAAGTTCTCAGTATAAAAGGTAGTGGTGTCATTCAAGACCAACTTCCAACTTCAGCTGTATTTGAATCTTTTTGAATGCTTTTAGAGACATTTGATACGAATGTTAAGCAGGATCCATAATTTGCTAGTGACCAGATTTCTGCTCTCGATTTGAAATTTTGAAATGTATTTACTATTATTTCTCAGTCCCTTCATGTGCGCAAATCTTTGTCTATGTTATGCTGATAACAAATATAGACTATTTTGCAGCTGTAATATTTCTACAAATAAGAAATTTAATCAAATTAACATAATTTATCATTAAAAATAAGTCATTAAAAATCAAGGCAGCAATGGATGTAAGCAGAATTGTGATATATTCATAATGTCAGTAGTTCAGTAACAGTAGTGCTCATCGTCTTTCATTCGTCAGAGGAGACGTCAGCATCTTATGTAGGCGTTGGAATGACAAGACCCGTCTACTTGGGAGTGGCTATGTATGCAGCATTTTGGAAACACTGTAGTCAGCCATTTTACAGAAGACCTATGGATTCAACACGTTAGAATGACACAACTTTTTAAGAACCATGATGCTGTCAGAGTTCTGGTGGAGCCAGCTACAAACATCATCGTCCTACTACTTCCTGTTGTCTTCTTTGTTGCTTCTCTCAATAGTAACATTCGGTTGTTGATCACTTGATTTTTTTTTTTTTTAATTGGTGTGTTTACACGAAGCAGGTTTGTTTTTAATATTTCAGTTCTGGTTAATGGAAATGCAGCTATAGATGAGGGGTGCCCCAAAGCTGTGATTTAAGAGTAAACTGTCATTGTTCCAGTTGACACCACAGGAAAACCAACATTCTGATTAGTATTCAGAAAACAGAAAATGTGTCTCCCTGCTCAAGTTATGTCTATCCAGTTAATACAAAAGACGCATCGGATGGAGATCAATTTTCCATAAAAACTGATAGAGATCATTTTTCCAAAAAAATAATACAGTGATAGTCAACATCGTTGTTGACTATCACTGTATTATTTTGCCATTCAAAACAGCAGTAACCTGCTTTTTATTTTTTAAACAGAATTATTTCTGTCAAAGTTACTTTCTCAGGTGACGACCTACCCGCCACAACAGGACTTTGAGGATGTGTTTCACAACTGGGAGTCATCCATGTTTGTTGGGATATTGGTAACTGTAATATCCCAGTCTTTACTTTGTTGCTAGAAAAGCCTGCAAATTCCAGCCTCATGTCATCTTACTGAAGCAAAATAATCCAAGTTTCCCTACAGTAGGTGTCTTTCCACAAACGAACTTTCTCCTACTGTCAGGATTTTGCCCCAGAAACATGCCCTAGTTAAGCATTTACTCTGAACTTTTAAATGGAGGTTTGTGTAAGGAGGATGTTAAACATTTCAAAGTTCAAATTGCCCTAAAGTTCATATGTTCTGATATGTTTAGTCGTAAAAGATATCACCGTCTCTTTTCAGCTGTTTTCTGTGAAAGAACAAATAAATCCTTTATTTAGAGTGATAACTAGAGATTTAATGTTGGGTTTTAAAGCCGTTTATTCTCTGTGGCAGAAATAAAAGAACCACAACTACTGTGGGTCCTCAGCAGATTTATAGGAAACAAGACGCTGCTGCTGCTGCTGCATCTGCATCTGTGTTCTTATGCCTCTTTGGTACACGCCCCAAATTTTATTTATTAAATATATATGCAGATTGTGTCCTGTTCTGACTTTGATGTGATTATGATACACTTTCACATTTTGTGTCTGAGAGAGTCCTGCACAAGGAGGAGCTTCTGTGCAGACAGCCCAGGAAAACAAGTTCTGGAAAAAAAATATCCTGGGTTCCTAGTCAAAGTGGGCCTAATAACATATGTGTTATTTTAGGATCCAATATAAACTTTGGATACGTTTACATGTTTCAGTGTTCATGCAAAAAACCAAAGCAGACAGGGCCTTTAGATCTGTCTGGAACTATGAACTATTCCCCGCAGAAGGTTTTTTCCTCGTGTTTGCTGCTTCTGGTTTGCTTTTAATTAGTATTTGAACTGTGCTTTACTTACTTATTGGTTTTCTTTTATTGGCTACTTATAATTATACTTTTCATGTGAGGCATTTTGTTGGAACTGAAGTTATTCTTAAATGTACTTTACAAATTATTATAAATTACTGCATCACAGAATTTTAATGAAAGATGTAGTTTTTGTGCATAAAAGCATTTTTAAAAGTTTGATACCACATTCCATTTAAGTGGCTTTGTTGCTCACTTTGAGTGGGATGGTTTCAAGAAAACGAGTGATGTCAGCTTTATTTCATTGAAACCATAGCAACAAAGGCAATTTGTTCCCATTCATCTTGCATTATTTAAAATTCAGCAAGAAGCTCTTTATGTTGCTATTTAAGAAACCGGTGTAGATTTTATTTTTATTTTGCTGGTCTCTGGCAGAAGAAAGTCAGTGCAAAGTGTTGCAGAGGAGTTCTACTTCTACAGCGACTTGTTGCAGGATAAGAAACTAAACATGTGGAGCCATGTGGAACATGTGCAGCAATTAGAGTGGGGGCAGTGTCGGCATTGTTTCCACTAAATGCCAAGACGAGGTGGAGGGAACACAGCAGGCCTTCAGCTTTTATGATGAGGAATATGGGGGTTGGTAGCTGTCGTATGTCTCTGTGTGTGTGTGAGAGAGAGAAAGAGAGAGAGCTAAAAGCAGTGGGGGAATTTCAGAAAGAGGCAAAGCTGCTCTTGTTGTTCCGGGTCTGGGCTCAAGCGGCAGGATCAGAGACCTTCATCCAAAGGAAGGGGGTGGGAGGGAGAAAGAGGGGGTCGGAAGGGCTTGGTAAACAGCAAAAGTGGGACATGCCAGGACATGCCTATTACTCAGGCCTGGGACTGCATGGAACCGTTGTGATGTTAAAGCAGAGGTAAATGGGCCGTTCACATCTGTTGCCTGGAGCCTTTGCCAACATGCATTCTGACCATTTTAGCTGATATTCGGTCCTGCCCACTGCATTTACACACACATATATATACCCATTTTCAATCTATCCATTTTCTAACACCCTTGTCCCTTGTGGGGTCAGGAGGTGCTGGTGCCTAAATCCAGCTGACGTTCCAAGCGAGAGGCAGGGTCACCCTGGACAGGTCGCCAGTCTGTCGCAGGGCAACACAGAAACAGACAGGACAAACAGCCATGCGCACGCACTCACTCGCGTGCGCACACTCACACACACACACACACACACACCTAGGGAAAATTTAGAGAGACCAATCAACCTGTCAGTCATGTTTGTGGACTGTGGGAGAAAGGTGGAGGACCCAGAGAGAACCCACACATGCACAGATAGAACATGCAAACTTCATGCAGAAAGACCACTTGCAGGTTGGTGCTTAGATGTTTCTCCGCCATTAGCACATTGAGAGGCAGTGTCATTCTAACTAGTCTGAATATTATGTCTATAAATGTTTTCAATATTTTCATTAGCCATAAGTTGAAAAATTCTGATTTTGAGCAAAAATTAAGGCTTGAAAATATCCGTGTGAAATTAAACATATCATTTTTACTTTGTGAGCCGAAATAAATTAACTTTACATTTATATTAAAATTTTTCAGACAGAGGCAGAGTTTCTTAAATCATTTAAAAACTTCTCTGTTTAGGTGTTTTACACACAAGTTTTTCCAAAATATTTTTCTTAGATGTTTTTTCTTAACAAACAGTTGTTTCCAGAAAAGTCTTCTTCCACAATGAAACATCCACAATGAGCCAAAATGCCCCAGAAACGACGGTGGGGTCTGGGATGTGTGCTGCATGAACATCAGAGAAGGTGTGGTGCAGCGGGCTCTTAAAGCTTAAAGCTTGCAATGTGCTCCGATGATGTCATCACATTTAAAAACCTGTTTGTTGGTTAACAACCCAAAACCACCATTAAAGAATTTCAAAACAGGCAGTTTGGCTTATTTGCCGTAGATTAGCTTGTTTAATGCGCGTAAGGTTAAAAATAACTAGCAGATCATGGCAACAGTAAAACATAGCGACAGCATTCCTAACAGTAACGCTTTTTTGTTTGTTTGTTTGTTTTTTTACCCCATGCAGGATATCAGGCGTCCAGAGAGCTAGAAAACAAATTTGTTCATAGTTTGTTTATTGCGAAAGTTTCTGTGACACTGAGCAGGAAAAGCACAAACACCCTGCATCAACCCTCGGAGAGACATTCTCGTTCAAGTTTCTTGTCAGCCGGTTTAATTGACTCCGCTCATGTGAGCAGCGTGGACAGCTGCAGACACTGCGAGAAAAGCAGAAACACATTACTTTAGTAATTGAAAGTATGGCAGCAAATGGTCTGTGTGTGGCGGCGGACTGCTGACTGTTTTAGTTAAGTACTTAGCAGATGGTTTTAAATGACTGACATTTGTTCCTTCACTTAAATTGTATTTTGTTTTTCTCAGCTCAGAGCTGGAAATGGTGGCACTTCTTCCAGCGCCCAGTAATCCCTGATCCCATTTTTCTGTGGGATTTAGTTTTGTTTGTTTAGGTCAGCTTGTGACTGCTATTCTTTTCAGTAAGCTTCAGGGATTGTAAGCTCATCTGACAAAAGTCACGATGACGTGGTGAATCATTGTTCCAAAAAAAAAAAAAAAAAAAAGCCTTACAGAGCAACTACCAACATATGACTTCAGTCAAGGCTCTATAACGGATTTTTTTTATTATTTTCACATTGTCTTTTATCTGGAGCACTTCAGAGATTGAGCAACCCCCGGTCTTTAACTCAGAGCAATAAGTCACTTTGTTTACTTTCAGCTCAGCAGAGTGAGTGCAGCTGGTGTTTCAATTATGAATATAAACAAGTTTCATACCCTCGATAGATTTAGGCTTGAAATCATTTTCATTAAACCAAAAAGTTTATACCTTAAATGATAGCAAAAAGAATGATCAGTTTTAGCTTTCGTTTGCTGTTATTAAAAACTAGCATGGAAGCCTCAGTTTTCATCTCCTCTTCTTGCATGTTTTCGCTGCTATTATAAAGATTTATCCTTTGTGATGAGCTCCAGGTCACTGAGGATTGAATGTCTCTTAATCATCACCCTAATCTTTAGTTTCTTTGTCGGATTCTCAGATTCTCTGTCAAATCAGGTCTCTTGTTTGGGCGACTCCAAAACATTAAAAAATAAACATTAATAGTGATTTATAGTCAGACTAAATTTAACAGACTACTGCTACATCTTCCAGAGGTATGAATAATTCTGGGCTGATCTTTTGTTTTATGTTACAGTAACACAGCCTACTTTTGATTGTCCAAAATGTATAAAAATAAAATCATGATAATTTTTTTTATTTTCCCTGATTAACTGTTATAAATTTATTTACAAATCAATTAATTGTTTATTCAGAAAACAAAGGAATAAGATCTTTGTTTGATCACTAAATACACATATATTTCATATTTAGTTATTATTCTGATGGATTCTCATTTATTTATTAATTTACAGATTTTATATTGCATACTTTATTCTAGAAGAAATTTTTTATTTATTTTTTTGCTCCTGATTTTTTTTTTTTTGTTGTTGCATATTTTTTTAGATTGTTTTTGGGGCATATACAGTTTTACAAAACATTCAGAGGTTTCGGGTTGGCTATATATACTGTGACCATAAAAGAAATCTGATTATTTTCAAAGTCCACTCTCAGTTTATGACTCTGGGAGTTGAGAATGCCAGAGATGGGGTGTGATATAAAGTTGGCTGAATAAGATAATATTTCAACTTCCTAGTTTTAAAAATCTCTGTTGTGTCTCCTCAGATAACCATCACTGACCACGGCGTTCCTCCCAAATCCACCACTGTCCGCGTCATTGTCCAGGTCCTGGATGACAACGACAACAGGCCGCTGTTCCTGGAGAAGATCTACAAGATCCGACTGCCAGAGCGCGAGAGACCCGAGAGAGAGCGAGCCACCAAGAGAGACCCCGTGTATCGGGTGATTGCATCGGATCGGGACGTTGGGCCCAACGCCGAAATTTCCTACAGCATTGAGGAAGGAGACGAACATGGCAAGTTTTTTATTGAGCCCAAGACTGGCCTGGTGTCGTCCAAGAAGTTCTCCTCTGCCGGAGAATACGACATCCTCACGGTGAGCATTTACCCAGCTTAATGATCAGTCGCTCATTAAGCTGTAAAAAGTGACAGCAGATGCTGGTTTATTATTTTACTGTTTTATTATCCTGTTTTTCTCTCCAGCTGCATAGCTTTTCTTTCGTTTTTGTTTTTCTTTACCCCACCTTATTCCGGTAGAAATGCAGTGTTAATTAGTCCACATGCAGAATAAAAGTGTGGAGGAAACAGAAAACAGATTTTATTTTTTGTTTGTCTCACTATGAGCTTCTTTTCTCAGGTGTTGATGCGACATTACACTTCAACTGTCAAATGTCTCTTCACCGTGTCACCGCATTGCAAAGATCTCTTGGAAGTAAATGTGATATGTGTGTGAAAATTAACTCTGCTTTATCTTCTAAGTTCCTCCATCACATGTTGCTGGTAATGATTGTCATTTTGTAAAGTTGTTGGTGCCTTTTCTGAAAAACATATTCTGCTATAAGAAAATGCTACTTACTGAACTTAAGTTCACTTTCAAGAGAAAACTACATAGAAGATTTAATACACAAAATATCAGCTATTGTGTTAGAGTTCTGAATTATCTGATGATAGGCCCGTCACCCTAACATATTTTCCTGGATGATAAATTGTCCCAGAATCTGTTCGATTTAACTTTAAGGAAAGGTGTGTTCAGAAGCTCATTTCCAAGTTAAATCCTAACACAGACTTGTTTATTTCTTACCCCTTTTCTCAGATTAAAGCGGTCGACAATGGGCGACCTCAGAAATCGTCTACTTGTCGCCTTCACATCGAGTGGATTCCCAAACCAGAGGTGCCAGCTGATGCATCTCCCCTGCGGTTCGAGGAGTTTCCCTTCACCTTTTCGGTCATGGAAAGTGACCCGGTGGCACACATGGTGGGCGTTGTTGCCACCGAGTCCTCTGATGTTCCGGTGTGGTTCGAGATCACAGGTAGCGCCTTCTGTTGGTGCATTATTGTTTAGTTTATGCATGCTGAATAAATACTGGCTTGTAGTTAGACAACACTGTAGGACTAATAATGTGTTTCTTCTGCTGCTTGAGTGTTTTTTGTTAATTAATTTAGCTTTTAGCTTCAAAACAGTGCAGACCGTAAGAGGATCACCTTAGTCCTTTGTGATCAGATTGCAGAGATTTAGGTAAGGTAGATTGAGTAAAATGGAGTAGAATGACAGCTAAATTAGCAAAAGCTCGCATAGCTACTTAATATTTTTTCAATGTTATTTTACCCAATAACACTTTTTAATTACTTTTATGAGGACAGTTCCATAAAAGCATTTTGTAGATTTTTCTGCGGTACACAGAGTAAAATGAAACTGACTCCCTGAGATGACATTGCTGCTTATTACTGAATTGTTATCTACTGTAGGTTCATAGCAGCGAAATACTAAGATCATCATCTCAAACATAAATAGAGTAAAACGTTTAACTTTGACCTTCATGCATGTAGCAGCCGTGTTTGATTTTGGATAGAGGGCCTCCAATTCAGAATTATGACTTGAGTTGGGATTTTTCAGTTTTGGAATCCAAACATCCACATTGAAAGTAGCAGTTTAAGGTGATTCAGGATGTTTTCTGGATAACTCATTGGGAGGTTTAGCAGGGACATTCAAGCGGCAGAGGACCTAAGAGCCAAACCAGAATTTGTAATATCTCCCTTTACTTCCACCACCCAATCTGTTACCACCACCACCCAATCCCAGAGAAGCAACTAGAAAGTTCTGACTTCAGAGGACAAAGTGAATGCTTGATCGGCAGCCTTTAAGAATGTCAGACAACCTTAAACCTCGCTTCACAATAATAGATGAGCAAAGTAAGAAATTAGGTTAAACTTCAAATTTATGACACAAATAGGGAATATATATCACTTATTGTCTTGATCAACACCACCTTCATTTTGCTGTCTGAGCTATTTGTCCACAAGCAAACAAATTAAAAGGTGAAAAACATTTTCCCTGCAAAATTTATATTTTCATGCCACTTTTGTCAACAATAAGAATAGAACAAAAGACATAAAGCATTTCAACAGACTTTGTTGTACAGAATATAAATACTTAAAATACATTCCAAGACGGTATTGTTGTCTCTACTATGGCTCTATATTGCCTCATATCCTCTCAGAAGCTGCACAATTTCCCTCAGTCTCTGTTTTTGTCCTTGATAGTGTGAATCAATTGAATTTGCCATCCCCTTTACAATCTTAATTAATGTACTTTCCTCTTCTTTTTTCTGTTTAAGTACACTTTGCCACATAGTGGTGTTTTTGAGTGTCCAAACATAATTCTTCTCCTCCTAAGTGTCCCTTTTTAACTCTCAACATCCACTGTACACATGAAAAGATTTAAAAATGCCTTCCTTCAAAAAGAAATGCTGGCTCCTTTCCCTCTCCTTCTCCCTCTGCCCGTTTTCCTTCTAATCAAAGTCTGACTGACACGTCTCCTTTTTCTCTTCTCCTCCTCTTTGTGCTCTTTCATTGCTTTCCCTCTTTCTCTGGAATGTTCTGTGTGGTTGGATTGTTGCAAGACGGCAGTGAGGATTCTGAGATGTTTTACATCCTTCAGATGGCTTGTGACCACAACTGTACAGCAGAAGGTATCTGCTGGGATCTCCTAATAGGCTGTGCTGTATTAAGAGATCATGTGACGTTGTCTGTCTCTGGTGCTACCTGTTGGTTGTGGTTGGCATGCAGTCAATGTTTTCAGTTTTAGATTTCATCTGCTAACGTGTAATGTGTATGGTGTTGCTACAAACATATTAGTTTGACCACACTGTTGATACTTGGCTTAAATAACTGAATAAAAGCAAATCAATATCACTAATTAATAACATCAGCATTAGTTTGTGTTTGTTAAACATTGATATTTATGTTCTGCTCTCTTAGTTTTTGTAACCTTGTGAAAATAGATGAAGCTAGATCAGGAATTCCCTCTAATCTTTTCTTTCTTTTTTTTTTTTTTGTTTGCATGAAAAAAAAATCGCAGGTGGTAATTACGACAGCCGCTTTGACGTGGGCAAGGCCAGTGGAACCTTGATTGTTGCACGGCCCCTGGACGCAGAGCAGAAATCAAATTACAACCTGACAGTGGAAGCCACAGACGGGACACGAACTGTCAGCACTCAGGTAATTGAAACACTAATGAAACAGTTGGAGGCTGATGAGGCAGTTGTCATGGTTCTGTTTTCCTCATGTGAGGAATGGTGGGAGTGGAGAGACGGGTTATTAGTAGATCAAATGACCTGTTGGATGATAATGATGTTATGACGCTATCACTGCTTTGAACCGGTGAACAGGTAAAAGAAAAAATTAGTTTTTAGGTTTAAATCTGTTCTTTTATTCTTAAAAAATGAGGGGACATTCTTTAAAAATACTTCATTTGAGAGCTTTGCTCCAGCATCGGTGTTTGTCTTAGTTATTTCTGGGGCAGAGTTGCTGTAACGCTGCAGGCAGCTAATCAAAATAATTTCTTCGGGATGCACTATATTATCGTCATGGTAGCTGTAAAATTTAATATTGGCCATCGGCCATTCCATCAAAGTAACTCACCGATATAAAAGGTGTTGTTTTTGTGTGTAAACATAATGCAAGTTGACAGTGTTGCATCATTTTCAGCCTCCTTTGAGCATTTACGTTTGCAAGCAGGCTAAATTTACAAAGATAATCCAGTATTTTAATTCTACAGTAGAGAAAGCCGTATAGTTTCAGTAAGTAAGTATAGAAAAAAATATCGGTATTGGTATCAGCTATTGGTCAAATGAATTTTAGTATATCGACATACCGGATACCGACCAGAAATCCAATATTGTGCGTCCCTATTTTTGTGTTAGTCATCACTTGCTGTGCTTCTCCTTGAATCAGTGAGATTCCCCTCATCTTCTCTGAAGCTGCTTCTTCTGAATAGACAAATAACTAAATGTGGAATAGCTTGCCTTGCAGCCCGGCTGACAGCACAAGTGCCACAATAAAAGCTTTTAAGTGTGCAAGCTGCCTTCGGTTTTTGTTCCGATGGTCATGCCTTGTCCATGAGATTTTCCGTGTTTTTTCCGTGGTAGTTTGGGCCGTGCGGGACGGTAACATTCAAAATCTTTCGCCCTTTGTCCCTTAAAGTGGAGCTTCAGAGAACTATTGCTGGGAAGTAATGTATTTGTTGTCAGTCCGTATGAATACAGCCTTTCATCATCTGGCTGTTGTGCTCCCCTGAGCCTTGGACGAGGCGCGTCTTTGCTAGCATTTTGGAGCTCGTCCCCCAAAGCAGCATGTTCTTTAGTGCAAACCCTTAAAAACAGCGACTCGGTTCCTGTTTGCTCAGCTGAGATGCTTTGTCTCTTGCGTACTTTGTCAGAAGCTCTGGCAACAGAAAGTTCTTTAAAAACCACTTAGCAACACTTTGTGACATTTTAAGTGAGATTATTCAGATTTAAAGGTCGGGGCTGATGGTCTGTTTGGTGGTCTCATCATGTTTAACTCACTTCTCCTCCATGGTGTCCTGCTGCATGATACCTTTAACAAGAAAGAGATTGAAGACATGCAGAGATTCAAACCTATCAGACTGGCTCATTTGTTGGCCAGACTTACAGATATGGATAAAATGATTCTTGAAGTAAGTGCTGAAAAGCAAATGTAACAGAACGTGTATGTATTTAGTTTCACATTGCTTTTTTTGCAAGTCACACACAGAAAGGTTCACATATGACACACGATAGAGATTCTTTCACGCTATTAATCAACAACTGTACTTTACTTACCTGCTACAACAAGATGAAACGGTCGGCAGAATAATTGACGGGTCTTTGTTTTGGTCAATATGGTGCAACTGAAAAGAACAGTAAAAAATCAAACAATATTTGGTTTGTTAACTCTGGACTTACCCTGTTTGGGTGCAGCATGGGATTTGTTTTGACAGAAACATAGCTCTCCCCTCCCCTTCAAATTAGAGCTAGACTGTCATACACATTGTACCTCGTGAAGCTGAAAGTTAGACTTATCTATTCCTCAAATCAAAGACATGAGGAGGCTGTGCTGCCAGACAGGCTGGCCTATTTTCTCTCTTCAGAATGTTTCTTCTCTTTTTGTTCTTTTTTGCTCTCTAGTCCTCTTTGTGGTTCTTTCTGCTGCGCTCCCTCTGAGCCTCTTCAAACTGCTCTGCATTTATAGGCCAGATGTGAAGACCGATGATCAGCTTTAAGAGCAAACAGGAGTGCCGGACCTCGGTGGGTTGTGGACGGTGGTAATCCTGTTTTGGGAACATTGTTGATCGCTCTGGGCCAGTGGCCTGGCTTTCCCCGGAACCTACCACCTGGCAAGGGACTTGACTTCCTGCATAACGAGGACAATGAATATTCGCTCATGCCCTGTTCTGGATATCGCACAAAGGAAGTTTCATGCTTTATAAGGCTCTGTTTTAAAATTTCATCCCTTGCAGTACTTGGGAATAATTTCAAATTATAGTGGCAAGCTGATCTGAAAAATGTAGAAGATATCAGAGCGAGGGCTCCAGGGATCCGTTGGTGATAATAGTAGAATGAATTCTGGCCTGTGGGAAGTCTCCAGAAAGTAGTTGGCCACGATTCTGTGTACTTCTCATTTGGCCATCGTATTTCTATGAAGGCGTCTCTAAAGAATCAGCTGATGAAGACGAGGGGAGCCACATTCCAGCTCGGGCACCTCATAGCCAGGAGCCACGCCAACAAGGCAGCCTCGGCATGCAGCCCGGCCTGCACTACCCTCCCACTTCTCGAGCTATACAACATCCTCCCTTGGCTGTTGAGAAGTACCTCAAGCTGTTCTGCTCACAATCTGTTCCTGGTCTCCTGTTTCTCTTGTTATCTTAGCCCACATTACAAAGCCTTCCTATATATCTCACTTGAAGGTTTGCTATAATTACATATTTTGCTGCCGTGAGCATCAAAGGTGATTATTGTTCCTCAGTGCTCATTTGCAGTTCATTCCCAGCTACAGCTAATGCCTTAGTGTTGATTTTAAAGGGCATATTTTTCTTATATTTTGTTATTTTTCAGAAATGCTTGGGCTTGCTACAGAGAATGCAAGGCAGCCAAGAACGTAACATCTGATGCTGTTACTGTTGCATGATGGCATCAATGCAATGCAGTCAGTATGCAATGCAGTGACAAGAAGTAGTTCCTTTTTGTCACAACATGACACTAGATTTGAAGTGTGTGACCTCACACTAATGTCACACCCAGGAAACACAGGTGGTAGGTGGCAGGTAGTATTCACAGGGCATCTGCAGTTCTCACCATCACTTAGCTTAGACACAGAGAAAACAAACAAAGCTGCTGCAGTTAGACACTGTGGATGAACACGAAGTAGAAACCTTGGTGGAGACAAGTGAGATCTGTGGATCTCTAGGAAAAAAAAATTATTTTCTTACTTGATGAACTTTTTACACACCTGCAGATTCTTTCATCAATAGTGTGACTTCCTGCTCAAGCTGAGACTGTATGCTCATTTATCAGCATTAGGCTATTTCTCACTCTTAAAATAATTTTTTCCAAGAATCCATTCCTGCAAAATGCATTTGCAACAGAAAGAATGACTACATGTCATTGTATGAGTGAGAAATCTGGAGCCTCACAGTTACATTTAAAGAATAGATGATCTTTGTAGCATGAGTCCTCAAAGTGGCTTCACATTGATTTGACATATTCCAGTAGAAACTTCCATCATGATTACTGATGCTACATTCATAAGTGATAGTGCCTTCCTGTTTTAGTGGGTGTTCTTTATTTTTTTGTTTCGGAAACATGTTTTCAAAAAATATGTTTTAAACAAACAACAAATTGGCTAATTGTGATTCAAGTTGCTTTAGAATTTTTTTACAATTTCTTGCTTTTAAAGATGTTTTTAAAATATCTGCACTTTGAAGGCTTATACTAAAAGAAGTCACCTGCTGACAGGTAGCAGGTTTTGCTCTGGAAGACAGACTTTTGTTTGAGGAGCTTTTATATCCATTGTTATACCTATACTTTCTTTATATTTCAATTGAAGCCCGGTTAGAAATACATATTTTGCTGGTTTGACTATCAAACATAATTATTTGTATTTTATGTTTCATTCACACCCACAGGTCCCTTTGCAAGTTATCAAGTTGATTTTCATTATTTCCCAATCTTGACCGTCACCCTGAGCGTTTCTTAGTTGTTGTTTTTTAATTGGCGCTTATCTCCGTGACTCTTATCTTTTTTCTTTAATCTTCAGTTTATCCATCTGTCATGTCTGTTTCTCAGACCGAGTCGTGTTTCTCTTCATCGTTCCGTCTGGAAATCATGCATACTACAGAGCTTTTCTTTACAGCAGTGCAGTCAGTCTGCATCATACTGCTTTGTGATGCATTGGGACAAAGTGCCTTTGAAATGTTGCTTCAGTCTTTCTTGCAAAGGAGAAATGTGAGTTTGTGTGTGTATATGTTTGATGTGGGGGTAAATAGGCTTTTTGTGAGACTTTATAATGCACTGTAGATAGATGTACTGTAGACGGAGGTGACCGGGTCTCACTCCTTTCGGCTTCTTTGCAGCACTATCAGTTCTTTCCACCCTTCTTTTGCTTTTAAAAAAGGCTTTATCTGTCGCTGGCCACATTGAGAACTGTTGTATAGCCTCTTTTGTGTGAAGGCACATGTAAAAGTGCAGAATTGATGTGCTTGTTTTGGTGTGAGTGGGAGGTTGGGTGCATGCTCCATGTGTAGAAAAGGTTGATTTGGAGACACCTGGGATCTGGCGCTATATATTGCTTGGCCCAAAATCAGAAGGCGAGCTTGGAGTGAGACCAGATTGTCTCACTGTTTGCTTCCTCAGAGTTAACATTGATTCAGAATAAACACACTTGTTTTAACTTTTCACGTCCCGATTAGCAGCATGATATGGGGTTGCTCACAACAGAGGAGCCATGGAGTGCAGCCAGAATGCGGCTCTGACAGACAGCATGCATCCCGGCGCTCCCCCTGCAAGATGACATCTGTGGGCCTCAGTAGCAATGCCAACATCACAGCACACAGCAGATTGTAAATGTTATCAGTCCTGTCAGGTTGAGGCTATATTTGTCTCTTGTATCAGCTCACAATGACTAACAAACACTCTTAGCGCCACAAACCAAGCGGCCAATTGTTTAGACCAGAGATCTGACAAACCCTGGTTAGCTAGTGAGCGGCCACCTGTTCAAGGCTTTTGTGTCCTGGACACCCTCGCTTCCACCGAGTCGACACCTTGCAGCTCGGCTTCAACGGTTTTCCTACATGGCATCACCCCCTGGTGTCTGGTATGCAGGTGTCTAATCCCGACTGATCCGTTTGTTCCCCATGTTTGGCAAGGGTGGAAGCCCCTCGCTGCACTGGGAAGCAAAGATGGCATTCCGGCAGCTCTCTGTAATCCTCTGTCGGAAGTCCAGTAGACGAGTGGCTGGTGTTGATAAAACATGCTCTCAGAGGAATTTTACAGTTTGGAGGAGTAAGATTTTTAGTTTACAATGAGGAAAAGATTAATTGCTCAAACAGTAACGCATTTTTCAACATTAAAATAGCTAGACAGTATAGTTGTGAAAAAAATATTTTTTTAATGAAGAAAAGTTCACATAATCTCAATTTCTATCTGAATAGAATGCGGTTTTATTTAACTTGAATAACAAATATCCCTCATGTTGTGCTCACTAACAATCAAATTATCAATAATCATTTGTTTCCGAGCAGGGTTAAAAAGTTAAGACCACCTCCTCTGAAATAATAAGACTGGCCCGCTGGATGAACTTCGTAGATGTCTCGCAGAGATTAAAATCTGTTGGTTGACGTAATCTACCAGTCTTTGTGTGAACTATCTTGCCCACCCCTTACATTAAGTTTTGAGACATTTGAGGGGTTCGGGTATTTAAAGCCTCTATTTTTTTGTTTATAATTGATATTAAAATTGGACATACCCAAATGTGTTAGGAAACTTGTAGGCTGCTGTATGGTCTCCTATGTTTTCACAAGATTATGTGTATATGCTGTGTCATCAATTTCTCCTTAACAAAGACATATAAGCATGTTTTGACTCCTTTAGTCATCACAACATAATTAAATAAATTTTTTTGTGCAACTATTGGTTTCCTTTTTACTTAACCTCAGTTCTTTAGTCTGATTCATAAATTCTTTTCTCAAATAAACGCTTCTGCACAAAGCTTGCAACTCATCAAGACGTTTTATTCGTGCAATTGATTTTGTTGTTTAGCATCAAGTGGTGTTCACTAAAAGCTTTTCTGTCTCAGGTATCAATGTGGATATCTGGGCCATTATAATAAAAAAGTTAGAATGTATTTATGTGAGGAGAGAGAATAAAGTAACAGCAGAAACTTGAGAAATGAAGAAGCAGAACAACTATAAATAAACTTCCAGAAATTGTTATTCAACCTGGGTTTCTTATAACTCTGGGTGTTGTGGGTTTATGTTGGTTGGTTGGTTGGTCGGTTGGTTGGTTATTTGGTTGGTTGGTCGGTTGGTTGGTTATTTGGTTGGTTGGTTGGTGTGCCTTCACAGCATTATGTTCACATCAGGGTCAGTGCCCCGTGGATTGTCATATTGGGGTTCAACTACAGGGGAATCACACTCCACACACCGGTAAGGTCTACTCCGGGGTGTTGAGGAGGAAGGTTGAATGGACAGTCAAACCTCGGGTTCAGGAGGAAGAGTGTGGTTTTTGTCCTGTCCGTGGAACACTGGAGTTCTCCCAGCCAGTCTGAATGTGCTTTGCAGACTTGGAGAAAACATTTCACTGAGTCCTTTGTGAAATAGGGTACCAGACCCTTTGATATGGGCTGCTAGGTCAGTGTATGATCGGTTCCAGAGCTTGGTCCACAATGCGATGTGTAAGTTGAACTGAGGGTTGGACTCCATCAAAGTTGCAATGGTCACTGTTCATATCCTTTATCAACAGAAATTCCGGGTGCAGTCAAGGTGTTGAAGGAATCTGCTCTGGTGATCTTAGAATCAAGTCTCTGCTTTTTGCAGATGATTTGGTCCTACTGGCTTCATCAGGTCATGATCTACAGCTTTCACTGGAGCAGTTCTCTCCAGTGTGAAGCAGCCAGGATGAGGATCAGTGCCTCCAAATCTGAGGCCCTGACCTTGCATCGCAAAGGGTAGATTTCCTTCTCCAGTACAGAGAAGAGATACTGCCCCAACTGGAGGAGTCTAAGTATCTCAGGGTCTCTGTCCATCTTCCCCTTTCTTGCTATAATGATAATAGTATCCCACAGCTTGATGCTATCGCCATTATGTTTCATGGTGGTATTGATGTGACCACCAGGTTGTGCTGTTTGTTTTCCACCTCAGATATGTTTTCAAGAATTAAGAGGAAATGCATGCCGCATCCTAAATTTTGATTTGTGACATTTTGTGAAAACCATGTAATTGTGAAAAACATCAAGGTCTATGAAGATGCTTTCAAGCCTCGTACATGTGCAAATGGTTGCTTCATTTCAGTTACCACAACCATAACATGCCCTTTCCTTAATAAATGTAGCAGAAACTTTAACTTTAACTCTTATGTTTAAGTGTGAACATAAGATCATAATCACTCAGCGTGTGAGTGCATGTGTGAAAGGGTGAATGACTGACTGTAGTGTGAAGCTCTTTGGGGTACTCTGGACTTGATAAAACACTATACCAGTGCAAGGTATTTATCTGTCAACTCAGATGTTTTTTTTTACAGACCATCTTATTTACAATGCAATTGCTTCTTCAGGTGCTCATCCGGGTCATCGATACCAACAACCACCGGCCACAGTTCACCCAGCAGGTGTACGTTGTGAACGTCCCTGAAGACGAGCCAGCGGGCACCGAGGTCCTGCAGATCAGCGCCGTGGACAGAGATGAGAAAAACAAACTGACCTACACGCTCCTGAGCAGCACCGATCCCTTCAGCCTGCGCAAGTTCCGGCTGGACCCAGGAACAGGCATCCTATTCACCACAGAGCGGCTGGACCATGAGACCATGCATCGCCACATCCTCACTGTGATGGTAGGAGTCAGTTGGAACACTAAAAAGAGCATTTCTTTGCTAAGAAGAAAATTATCTTGTTACATCTTGTTGGTCTGCGTTATTTTGAGACTGTAATACTATGCCAAAAATGATATATATATATAAAAATATATATATTATGTATGTTTGGACCTAGTTTGCTGTTTCCACCTAGATAATCTCATACTTTTCTATTTTTCTTCCATTCTTTTTCCTTTTAATTATGATTTTATTATTTTTTTTAAATATACATCTATTTTCAGGTTCGGGATCAAGACATTCCAGTCAAAAGGAATCTCGTCCGTGTCATTGTTGACGTGGATGACACCAATGACAATGCACCTTGGTTTATAGGGACACCTTACTCTGGTCGGGTGTTTGAATCAGCTGCCATCGGCTCAGCTGTGCTGCAGGTCACTGCTCTCGACAAAGACAAGGGCTATAATGCAGAAGTCATCTACAGCATCGAGTCCGGTATGTTGCCACGGCATCCTAATGAGCCACACTTTCTCCAAGTTTTTCTTTTACTTGATGTTGGGTAGTAGAAAGCTTCCTTTGTAAAACAAAGCAAATGAAATCAGCTCATTAAACATGCGTGAGTCATCAGTCATGGAGCATACTGGACCGTGATCATGAATGAAACACTGTGCACAGAGGAGGAAATTCTAAGTTTTTGTACAAAGACTCTCCAGAGTGTGTGTTTCTCCTGCATTAAGCTTCAAGAAGCATGCTGCTGTTTGTCTTTTGTTTGCAGACATGCATGTTTGAGATAGCTGAGATGTTTTTAGTTGTTGTGACAGACAGGGCTGTGAGCAACTATTCGCTCCCTTAGAGATTCGATGCTGCTGCATTTTTGTCACAATTAAATATTTCACTGTTTGAATGAAAGAAAAACTACTATTCAAGCAAAGCTAGCACTGTGTAAAAAGTAATTGTCTCTTATTGCTGTATTAATGGTGATCAACCAAAAGGTTTTGTCAAATTTCACTCACCACACCAGAGATGGATTTGCTGCCAGACCTTAATCAACAAATGACTCAATGGAACCTTATTTAGGTCTCAAAAAGCAATGCATCATGGTCTGACCTTAAGAAATTCAAGAACAGATGAGTAATAAAACATTGAGACCCATCAGTTTTTAAAACTTTAGAAAACCATTTCTATGGCTTTGGGACTCCAGAGCACCACAGTGAGAGCCGTCATCCACAAGAAACAGCAGACAGCATTCCCAGAAGTGGTCATCATCCTAAGACTTATGATTCAACAGTAAGCAAGAGACTGGGAAAAATGAGTTCCACGGCCAACTGAGAATCCAAAGTATGACCTTAAATAAACTGATTATGACTGAAAACCTTACAGTGTGACTCTGCAAATAAGAGACACATTCTTACTAAAGCAATGCCTAAATGCTGTTGTCTGTTGTTGAGGGACAATCAGTGAAAAATTTGAGGCGATTTTTATTTTGCATGGGACCATGTTGTTTCTAGAACCTTATTTTTTCAGCAAATGGATGAAATCACTTTTTGAAACATGTTTTTGTCTTTATTCAATTTCATCCTTGTAGATATTAATAATTGATTGGTGATTTGAAACAATTAGGTCTGACAGTTGTCTAAGTTTCTGGTACAACACGCTGAGTGTTTCATTTCTTCTTTCTCTTGCAGGTAACGTTGGGAACTCTTTTGCTATTGATCCTGTTCTTGGAACAATCACAGTGGCCAAAGAGCTTGATTGCAGCAGCAAATCAGCATTTGAACTGGTCGTAAAAGCCTCTGATAATGGAGCGCCGCCATTATCCTCTACTGTCACCGTAAACATTGCTGTTACAGTCTCTGACAACGCAGCCCCCAGATTCACTGAAAAGGAGTTTTCTGCTGAGGTCAGCGAATTAGCCCCTCCAGGAAGCTTTGTGAGCATGGTCACAGTCATCAGCCAGTCTTCTGTTTTCTACCAGATTAAAGGAGGAAATGTCCACAACGTGTTTGACATCAACCCAAACTCAGGAGTGGTCGTAACACAGCAGCCTTTAGATTACGAGACTATGTCTGAATACAAGCTCATCATCCAGGGTACCAACATGGCCGGACTTGGCACTAACACCACCCTTCTGGTCCATCTGAAGGATGAAAACGATAATGCTCCGGTCTTCAGTCAGAGGGAATTCAAGGGACTAATCAGTGAGCTGGCCTCCATCAACAGCGTTGTGCTGACTCATGAAAACACCCCTTTTGTCATCCATGCCTCTGATGCAGACTGTGACCAGAATGCCAGACTAATTTATCAAATCGTTGAACCTTTTGCTCATAACTATTTTGCCATTGACTCAAGCACCGGAGCCATCAGAAGCACAGCAGCTTTGGATTACGAACAGAGAAGCGTTTTCCGCTTCACAGTTCAGGTTCATGATCTCGGAATGCCTCGCCTGTTTTCAGAAACGGCAGCCAATGTGACCATCGAAGTAATTGACGTTAATGACTGTCCACCCCTTTTCAGCCAAGAACTGTACGAGGCGGCCATCATCATGCCAACCTACAAAGGAGTAGAGGTAGTTCAAGTGAATGCCACAGACCTAGACTCTGGGCCTAACTCCAAACTGCTTTTCTCCATCTCCGAGGGAAACATAGGCGACAAGTTTAAAATTGATCCGGTCACTGGCATCATCTCCCTCCAGAACGTCACTCAGCTCAGGAGCAGATACGAGTTAAAGGTCAGAGTTTCTGATGGTAGATTTGCCAGCGCAGCTACAGTGAAGGTCACTGTAAAGGAAAATAAGGAGAACAAGAGGAAGTTCACTCAAGAGTCATACCAAGCCTACATTCAAGAGAACTCCTCTGAGAAGAAAACGCTTGCAGTTATCACTGCTGTTGGGAACCAAGTGAATGAGCCTTTGTTTTATAGAATATTAAACCCAGACAACAGGTTTAAAGTCAGCAGCACCTCAGGAGTCGTCTCAACCACTGGGATTCCTTTTGATCGAGAAGCTCAGGACTCCTATGACATCATCATTGAGGTGACCGAAGAGAAGAAATCAGAGGAAACTGCTCATATTTTAGTTACTGTT
This sequence comes from Poeciliopsis turneri, assembly GCA_922788865.1. Lineage (NCBI taxonomy): Eukaryota > Metazoa > Chordata > Actinopteri > Cyprinodontiformes > Poeciliidae > Poeciliopsis > Poeciliopsis turneri. Next base: position 1,628,585 of record CAKLNU010000176.1, read on the forward strand.
ACCGTGGAAGACGTAAATGACAACAAGCCGATGTTTGTCAACCTGCCCTATCATGCCCTGGTGCAATTTGATGCTGAGAAAGGTCATGTCATTAGACAGGTCACAGCAGTGGACAAAGATATAGGCCCAAATGCAGACATCCATTACTCTCTGAAAGAGCCTGAGGATCACTTTGAAATCCACCCATCAGGTGAAATTCTGCTCAAAAAGAAGTTTGAGAAAGACTCACTTGACACAAAGTTTGTTCTTGTTGTTTTGGCAAGGGATAATGGGAAACCTCCTCTCTCAGCTGAAGTTGAAGTGCCTGTAACAGTGGTGAGCAAAGCAATGCCTGTGTTTGAGAGGCCTTTTTACAGCATTGAAATCCCTGAAAACATTCAGCTGCACTCCCCTGTGCTCCACGTGCAAGCCAATGACTCAGAAGGGCCTCGCATCGTGTACACCATTTCTGAAGGAGACCCTTTCAAACAGTTCTCGATTGATTTTAACACTGGGGTCATTCACGTAATTCAGCCTTTAGACTTTGAGACACATCCTGCTTATAAGCTAAACATAAGGGCCACAGACTCTCTGACCGGAGCTCACTCTGAGGTGTTTGTTGATATAATTCTGGAAGATGTCAATGATAATGCCCCGGTGTTCCTGTCAAATTCCTACTATGCCAATATTTCTGAGGCTGCTGTTATTGGCACATCGGTGTTGCAGGTGGTTGCCAGAGATTCTGACACCGGCAACAACAGGGAAGTATTTTATCAGCTGGTTGAGGAGAGAGGGAAGAGCTCAGACTATTTTACTATTGACCGTGAGTCTGGAATAATCTCCACAAGTCAAGTTCTCGATCATGAAGAAGTCCAGCAACACAAGTTGAGAGTCCGGGCTGTAGATGGCGGCGTCCCAGCTTTGATTAGTGATATCACTGTGGCGATAGACGTTACAGATCTGAATGACAATGCTCCTGTTTTTACTCAACACGCTTACCAAACCACCATCAGTGAATTAGCCCCACGCGGGCACTTCGTCAGCCAGGTCCAAGCTTCCGATGCTGACAGCTCAGATGCAAAAAAGCTGGTTTTCTCAATTATAGATGGAAATGAAGAGCAGAACTTTGCTATCAACAAGCAAACTGGTGCCATCGTCATTTCAAACCATCGCCGGCCACACATGCAGCCTTTTTACAATCTTACCATAGCAGTGTCAGATGGTGTATTTAGAAACTCAGCTGTTGTTATGGTAACAGTTATTGGGGCCAACTTCCACAACCCCACTTTTTCCCAGACTGAGTATATGGTAGAGGTAATTGAGAACTCCCCTGTTGGCACCATAGTAGCAGAGGCAGAGGCAACAGATGATGATGAAGGAATCTACGGCCAGATCACATACCACATTGTCAACGATTTAGCTAAAGAAAAGTTTTCTATCAATGGAAAAGGAGAGATTTTCACCCTTCAAAGTCTTGATCGTGAAAACACAGTTGAGAAGGTAATTCCCATATCTCTGATAGCGAAAGACGGAGGCGGAAATGTAGGTTTTTGTGTCGTCAATGTAATTGTCACAGATGCAAATGACAACTCTCCACAGTTCAGAGCAGCTGAGTACAAAGCCACCATTGCATCAGATGCCCCAAGAGGAACAACTGTGCTCAAAATTGCCGCCTCAGACACAGACGAGGGAAGTAACGCTGACATAGAGTACTCCATTGAAGCAGACGTTGGAAATGTAGGGGAGAACTTTGAAATCCACAAAACCTCTGGGGTCATCATTACCAAAGAAAGCCTGATTGGACTTGAAGATGAGCTCTATGCATTCTTTGTAAAGGCAAAGGACACTGGAAATCCACCCAGACATTCAGTTGTGCAGGTTTACATTAGGATTGTCTCACCAGAGATGCCACTTCCCAAGTTTGCAGAACCGTATTATCGGCATACTGTTGCTGAGGACCTTCCCATTGGAACAGAAATAGATATAATTCAGGCAGAGAGCGAACAGACAGTCGTTTACAGCCTCATGAGAGGCAGCACTCCAGAGAGCGATGAGGATGAAGTGTTTGTTGTTGACAGAGATACTGGAGCCTTGAAGCTTGAGAAAAGATTGGACCATGAGACGGCCAAGTGGTACCAACTAACTCTGCTCGCTCAAACTAAGCATGAAACTTATGAAATAGTCGCTTCAGTAAATGTAAATATCCAAGTGAAAGATGTCAATGACAACAAACCAATCTTTGAGGCTGACCCTTATGAGGCTGTCACTGTTGAAAACCTTCCAAGTGGGACCCAAGTTATTCAAGTCAAAGCCACTGACCTCGACTCCGGAACCAACGGCCACGTTGTCTACAGCCTGGACCCCACGCAGACCTCACAGGAGATCTTTGAGCTGTTCGCTGTTAACAGTGAGACAGGATGGGTGACCACCTTAAAGGAGCTTGACCGTGAAAAAACAGAAAAATACGTCATCTCTGTTCTCGCCACTGACCAAGGCGATGCAGTTCAGCATGTTACCAGCACCAGTGTGGAGGTGACTGTGGCCGACGTGAACGACAATCCACCTCGATTCACCGCAGAAATCTATAAAGGCACTGTCAGTGAGGACGACCCCCCACCCAGTGGGGTGATCGCCATCCTCAGCACCACTGATGAGGATTCAGAAGACATGAACAAACAAGTGAACTACTTTATCACAGGTGGGTTTTCTCCCCCCCCTCCTCTCTCCCCTTAGTGTAACAGTGTTTCTTAAAGTTAGAAAAATCAGAAAATAAGATAAACACTGGATCAGAACCTATGCTCATCTTTCCGTGGTAAGGATGGCAAGGAAGGTTAAGCAAAACTCTCCTTTTGGGAAATGCAGCAAAGAGAAGCATCTTGGATGTGACTAAATCAAGATCTATTTCCAGTGGTCTTACCCCACTCCTAATGAGATTCCATGATGGGTGGAAGGTGCCTTATCTCTAGATTTTACAAGCCTCTTTGCACATATTAAATCTTTTATAATAGAGATGTGCACAATAATGTTTTAAATGGAACAGGAAGAAAATACTGACCTGCTAATTCCATAAGACTTGCTCTAAAACACTTATAATTGCCTATCATTCACGCGACAAAAATGAGCTTAATATTTCATCCATACAATGGAAACCGTCTTAGCAATACTGCAGAAGCTAAAACTTCTGCAGTATTTTTTTCTTACTCTGTTACTGGGGTTATACCTAGTAAAAGCCAAAGAAACAAATTGTTTCTGAGTTTCTTGTGTTTAGTTTAGAAATATTTCCTTCAGAAATGAATTTACATCCTTCTACATTGTTGGTCATGCTTCACTGAGATATGTGTCATATATAACAGGAGGTGACCCACTTGGCCAGTTTGCCATTGAGCACCTGCAAAATGAATGGAAGGTCTCTGTCAGGAAGCCGCTGGACAGAGAAGTGACAGACAATTATCTCCTAAACATCACTGCCAGCGACGGCATCTTCACCGCTAAAGCCGTCGTCGAAGTCAAGGTGTTGGATGCCAATGATAACAACCCAGTGTGTGAGAAGGTAAAAAGTGATTTCCCTGTGTTGTTGCTTGTTACTTCCTCCTTCTTTCCCGCTTTAATATTCCATGTCTCTTCCTCTTTGTGTCCTCCAGTCCATCTACAGCGAGAGCGTCCCAGAGGACTCCCCGGCTGGCAGGCTCATCCTGCAGGTCTCTGCCACAGACGCTGACATCCGCTCAAACGCCCAAATCTCTTACGAGCTCCAGGGAGCTGGATCAGAATATTTCATCATTGACTCAGACACAGGTGTGTATACATGCAGTGACAAATACCAGAGAAGAAGAAGAAAAAGAATAAATGCGTCTCTTCTTCACAGTTTGTCACATTACAACTAGGAAATATTACTGATTTTATGAGGCAGTGGTACTAACACAGAAGAGCACATCATTGTAATGTAAAGTGAACATGTACATAGTTTTCAAATGCTACACTTGTACTACCACCTGTTGCTGTCTTTACTACCTCTGCCCATCTATTTATGCAGTAAAGAACAAAGCTTTGCTCATTGTTATTAACGGAGACTCAGACAGATCGGACGGAGCATTTGTGAATTCTTGCTACAGATTCTCTTTCGGATTTAAGTCTGGACTTTGACAGGGCCATTCTAAGACACCATTATGTATTTAAGTAAACTTTTCATTCCACTGTATCTCTGGATGTGTGTTTGCGATCTTGCGGTGAGGTTGTGAAGCTAGTGTGAACCTCTATCCCTGTATCAGATTGCTGAGATCATCAGGGAACAGTTTCATCTAAGATAAAATTACTTTCAGGTGGAGTCCACTGAGGGATTAGGTGATTTATAAAGACAACTGGTTGCACTGCATTCAACTTAGTGGTGTTAGACTAAAGATGGCTGAACACAAACACACACTTTAATTTTTCATTTGCAAAAAAGAAGAACATCCTAGTTTACAGTTATGTTTATGTACATTAAATTATGGGTTTTCCTTGGGATTTTCTCCCTCTTGTGGAGGTTTCTGGGTTGTCAGGAAACAGTTTTTCAGACACCCGTGTTAAAATCTGTCATTATTCAGCCTTAAGCAGCTCAGCAGGTTGACGTTCCACGTGAGAATTGTCATTCTTTTGGAAAGTCTTTTGGTTTTGTGAGTGAGCGTTTCTGATATAGTCAGCCCTAGAAGAGGTTGGGAAGTTTTACCCGGTTTTTATTTACTTTTTATTTATACATTTTTAAAAAGGGCCCAGAACATTTCCCTGCTGTGCTTCTTTGAGGCTTTCTGCGGCACAAAAACACAGGCAAAGCACACTTAGATTGAATTAATGTCTGCCTTACTTCTTGCAAATTATTTCCTCTGGGAACCGCGATGAATTAGGCGTTCCATCTGGCTGGTTAGGGTGGAAAAGCAAACTGAAAAAACAAGAAACCCCCAAAAAGAATAGCAGTTAATCAAAAACAATCTGTGATTTTAGTTTATGTGCGGAGTAAAGGCAATGGGAAGCATAACGAACTAAGCCAGTAGATTTGAGCAGCTTTTCCTCACATCTGCTGTCGCACAGACAGAATGAGAGGAAAACGCCATCCAGCTGTCTTCTGGCAGGGCTCAATGCTGCTGCTGTGGAGAAGGATTTCTTTTTCTGTTTTTTTCACAACTCAGACAAGTAGGAGAATTGCTGATTATGATCGCTAAGAGGCTCTGGAGTTTTCCACCCTGCTTTTGGTGAAGCTGGCTGTTCTGCTTCCCAAGACACTTCCAGGCTGCTCTCTGCTGCCAACTCTGATGTTTACCCCCCCCTCCCTGCCCTGCCTTCCTCTACCACCTCCTGCACTTCAGTGACTTATTTATTTTGCTCTCTTATCTCCTGAAAGCCATTAGCTTTTGAAAGCTTTGTCTTCACCTGCTGAGGAACAGATAAGAAGTTCTACTATAAAGCTCAATATTTCACTGGTATATTAGTATCAAATAGGGGTGGGAGATATTAACTTGTAGTTTTATCACAATATTTTGTGATGCAATTGTTATAATAAGAACTAGTTATTATGTCACAGGCACATACTTTCTGGTAAGTATGTGCCTGTGACTGCATGGAACAGCAATCACAGCCCCATAAACGCAATTACTGCTCTAGAAAAACATTCTCATTTGTATGAATTAAAATGAACTAAAATTCTAAGGTTACCTTAAATCCTTTAAGTAGCATATGTGGATTTAAATTGGCATACTCAATTTAGTATGCTAAATCTGGCTAATATATCCAAAATTAGCTAAAGGTTAACATTAGCATGAGGGTTGTCACTAGCATATAGAGTAGCTATTATATAAAGACTACCAATAGGATGAGGATTATCCCTAGCATGTTGACTAAACTTAAATTAATTCCCATCATGACAAGAAATTTATGACAATAAATCATAAACAAAGACGATGAAAGCCCACCCTGGGTTTCAAACTCAAATCTGACCTGCATGTGTGCATTTCTAACCTCTAGGAGAGTTGAAGACCTTGCAGCCACTTGACAGAGAGGAGCAAGATGAGCACAGGTTCATAATGAGAGCAGTGGACGGAGGAGGGCGATACTGTGAAGCCGAAATTCGCATCGCCGTGGAGGACGTCAACGACAACCCCCCACAGTTCTCATCTGAGACTTACTCCATCACGGTGTTCGAAAACACGGAGACCGGCACACTGGTTGGAAGACTGCTGGCGAATGACGTCGATACAGGTCAGCTTTATTCCTCTTTGCGCTTCAAATAGAAACTGAATCCATCATGTTCTGTTGGGAATGAATTTAAGATCCTCCGCATTGCTTTTGCTTCCCTTTTTAAGATGTGATTGCAAATGCACAGTTTGGTTAGTTAGACCTAACTTTAGAATCTACTTTCCTGCTATAGCATAGAGGTTTACATTCTCATGCAACAGGTCAAATTTATGATGCAACGCATGGTGATTATGGCCATGGTTTCCCAGAAGAGAAAACAAGGCTTCTCATTTTCTCAGATTGATGCCACTGGTCAACAGATTACAACTCAGAAATCAGACAATATACTTCAGTTTTATGAATCAGTTGAAAATTGTCAGTTGTCTCTTTTTATACCCCATTTTCACGGCTGACTCGTTTTAAACGGAAAACCATGTGAAAAGGTTCTTAAGTAAGAATGAAAACTTGTCACGGTTAAGAGGACCCTATTTTCTTCCTCCATCGGCCATTGATCCATGAAGGAGACCAGGATCAGCACCTGCAGCTCACATTTTTAAAAGATTTAAGAGGACCTCAGCCTTAACCAAGACTGAAAGAAAGGGAAAAACTGGCTAACTGGCATGAGTCGAGAAATGATTCACAATCAATACCTAGAGCTAATAACTAGGAGACTTAAGTGTTCATATACAGTCTGGACATTTATAGAATTTAGCTGGAGTGTTTTCCATGTGTGGGCGAGTCTGGAAAAGTGTTTGATTCAAACCATTCCAGAGTTTTCGATCCATCCATCCAAATTAGCAGGATTGACAACAAGGTTGTAACAAAGTTTTCAGTGAAGGCATCATACAGCTTTCCTACCTGAAACCTGTCAGAATTTCCTGTTAATATTTCCATCTTGGAAATTTGAAACTCAAATATCAGAATACAGATGTTATTCATAAATAAACTACATCAACCACTTCAAGGTGGCAAATAAAGCAAAACTATGTCAACAGTCAATAGTTTTGCTTTTGAAAACATTTTTTAAAATTAAAAAAAAAATTAATATTGAAAAATGAAAATTTTTGCTGTGTTTACATTAACTAAGAAATGCAGTTAAAATCACACATGAATATGATTGTTCACGTGAGAAGTCATTGAAAAACAATATCCTCCTCCATCTTCTTCCTGTAGTCTTCTTCATAGTTTGTGCCAGTAGTAACGTTTGATTGTTGATCATGTCACCATGTGATGCAAAAAAGTGTTTCCATTGCAGTTTTGAAAATTTAGCTACTTTTGATACTATCAAGAAAAACACCTCATTCTTGAATCAAAACATCATTACATTTACATTCGTGTCTGAAAAAGAGGAAGTCATCTCAGCACTGTTTTCTGTATCGAATCGGTAGGAGCTGATACTAAACCTCAAATATCTGTATTGTATCGAAAGGGAAAAAAAGTGGATCAGTGCATCCCTAATTTTGTATTCAGTAATAATCTGTCATATTTCATAAGAGTGATACATAATGGCCTAAACAAAGTCTAAAAAAATCATGAGATGGAATTTTAAAGGAACAAATTGGAAACAGAAACTGAGTCCAAGTTCAAAACAAACAATTTCTGCTGCTTCACAATGACTGGCCTTAAAGTTGTATTTAGAAAACCAGGTGCATCTTGTTCAGTAGGGCTCCAAGCTAATTGTTGGAGCCTGAAATTGCCAGATAAACCTGTGTACACCGACTTTGTTTCCTGCTGTGGCCATAAAAGTTAACTGGCAGGAAATAAAGTCACAAATGCAGCAAATTAGCAGCCAGCCTGTGTATTAATACAGTTCACAAAGAAATACTAACCTGAGGTGAATGTACTCTGAAAATCATTCTGTACCATTAAGGCGTTTACGTGTTCATTTGGACTCTCTGCTGACTCACTGGGCTCCTATTATCTTTTTTGTTTTTTTGATGTAGAGCTGCATTAGGCTAAATGGCACGGGGGAAAGGATAACAAATGTGAAATTTTATGAATGATCAACCCCTGAAATTAAAAGCTCCATTACACTCTAATGAAATTTCTCTCTCTTCAGGCTAAATTCTCAAAAGGGAGGATTGCAATTTTCCATTTACCTAGCGCATCACCATGGGGGCCACATATTTATCTCGACCGTCTCCTCCTTTCAGCAAACATTGCCAATCACTAAGAGGCTCACACATGGATGGCTCCGAGAGCTTAAAACCTTCCAATTTAACAGCCGTTGGAATTACTTTGAGATTTTCTTTCTCGGAGACTGGTGGACCTGCCATTCCAGATTGCTTTCGGAGTTTACTGAAGCAGGACACTCGAGCTCCAAGGACCGTTTCAGATTGTTGACTGACAGAGAATCAACTCCGTCTGCCTCGTTCTATTTTCTTTCCCCCGTTTTTTGGGGGAGGGGTAGCGGCGCTGCTGACAGGGTGAATAACACGCTTCAAATGGGGCCTCTTAGAGACAAATGATAAATGGTGTACACAAAGGTAGCATTAAAACTTCTTGTTGCGCATGCTTGGATTGAAGAAATGTGTTTTGGACTTTACGTATCAAGGGCGAGAGCAGTTTTCGAAAGTGCGGCGAGAGCGACATGCACCCAGAGGGTTAGCCAGTAGCAGTAATTATTAGTTACTTGGTGCAGGCATAGATGGATTTCAGTAGCTCTTAGATGCGTGTATACTTAAAGGAATGTTTTTTTTTGTTTTGTTTTTGTCCATAGTGTTTCTTATTTAGCTGCGAGCATGAAGCATTGCATATTTGGCTCAGATCCACTTTCAGAGAGCCAACAAAATCAGTAGGTTTGACCCAGTTACCACAGCCTTCAATCAGTTGTCTTTCCAGCCAAGCATCAAAATTTAAAATCTAATGTAACCCTCCTCCTCAGAGAAAAATATTGCATTATCCTCCATACTTTCTGCATATTTTAGAGAGGATTCATTCTTGGCACTGCTCGCTGTGTGCCACAGCCTCTGTGATCTCTCTATGATGTCGGTTCCTCGCCCACATAGTTTGCTCCCCCAGTTCAGCCTCCCGTTACAATCTCTGAGAGGCAGCACTTATCAGTGCAGAATGATTATGAACCAGACAGAGACACAGAGGCAGACTGGTGCCCTTGATCCGTGATAAACTTCTAAATTCCCTGTCTGATTCTGCTTTGTCCTTTATCTCACCACCTGGGTTTGAGTGTATCTCTTGGCCTCCGCTCTGCAATCTTATTTCGCTCATTCCGCTTCTAAAGTTTCACCGTTTTGGAGGAATTTCAACGTTTTGTGCTTCATCCCTCTTTGTTGCTTTGTCAGAGATCTTCAGAAGCTCACTGCAGTCAAACCTTAAGATGTCTTCAAAGAGCTGGCCTTGCTTAAAATGAATGAATTGTGGTTGGGGCTGGACAATATTTGTAAAACGTATCATGTTATAAGCGTTTTCATGCCAATCAATATTGTTGACTATAGATTTGTTTTCTTTGTTTTTAATATCTCTCCTCTTTTATCTACTGTTTTCCCTCCAATCTGTATTTTTTTTATTTAAGAAGTTATGAGGCCGGGCGGCAAAACCTGAAACTAATTGTTGCTTGGTAACCAAAGAATGACTTAGTTAATCCCACTCACGTTGTTTAGCTTTTCCTCTGTGTGAAGCTAGCCTGGCCATTTCTTTCCTCCACAATTCTATTCGATTCTCCCAGAAAGTTATGACCTCTCCAATAGCAGGGAGAGAGAGAGAGAACCATAGCGCCGGGCATTCTGGGTAAATACATCCAAAATAAACATGTGTGTCTGGTCCCGTGGGAGAAATACCTCATGGTCTTTTACCAAAGACAGAAGAAAACATAAGGTCAGATTTTAGCAGTTTTAGGATTTTTTTTTCTGAGGTTTTTGTGTCATTTCCCTCAGTAGTTCTTGGTGCAACGCCACCACAGGTGAAGGGGGGAACAGCTTGCTCAATGGGTTTGGTTCATTTGACAGTGCAGTTTGAAAGATAACCACACCGACTGAAAATGAAACAAATGTCGCAATTTTGGTATTGATTCGAACCGAGTCTACTGAACTGTCTGGTGTTGAAATACCGTTGGAGAACAAACCCAGCTCTACATCAATAAGATTTCATATAATAAACAGTTTTATTCTTAATTCATTAAAACTGAATCGACAGCAGCCTTTTCATTTCCTGCGTATAAAGTAACAGCTTAATTAAGCAAATGTTTCCAGCTCAGTTTAATTTTCAGCATTTCTGCCAAGGGACCAAGACGAGTGTCATTACAAGTAACCATATAAGACAATATAGGCAGCTATAACTCTAAACAATTCTCCGAAGTATAATCAAGCAATCGTCTTCTAGACGTTCCAACCGGATGAAAGTGATGAGGATCTATATAAGCGAGGTTCCCTACGGTCATCTCTCCAGCGTAATAATGAGATCTAGACAGAATGGAGGGCACTCACCTGATAAATGGAACTATAATAGCGGATTCCAAATGGGGACCACCTGCAGGAAAGCATTATGATTATTATTGTGATCAGTCTCTGTCTTGTTTCCGGGTACATCACACTTGTGGGAGGACATGAGTTATGAGGACGTGGCAGATCAGGCGGTTAGCACCAGCGCTCACAGTGAACCATGGTTCATTTACAGCAAAGTATTTGTACTGTTTGAACATTGCACATTTTGGCATTTTGCAACCACATGGTGGCATGTGTTTTCTATGGGATTTGATGTGACAGACCAGCATTTTGTGAAGGTAAAGAAACAGTCCTCCCCAAAAAAATGTACGGCAGAAAATAAATGCCAGAACTAAAAAAAAAACACACAGGTCCAATCATGTAAAACTTTCAATGGAGTTCACATTGGTTGAATCTCTTCTCAGCAGTCGAGCGTTCAACCCTCTGCACAAGGCAAAGTGTAGAACAAGGGCCTGGGTTTTGTATGTATAGGCAAAAGACTTGGAATTGCAGCTGCAATTGTAGAAAATTGTGGTTCTACTTGCCACACTTTACAGTTTTTATTTTTTAAATATATGAAAATCACAATAATATACATTTATGACTGTATTTATAATGTGACGAATAAAATCGTCTCCAAGTCTAAGAATTTAATGTGCCAGTTATGTGGGTTAAATAAATTATAATTATACAACTAGACTCTAAAATTAATTGTAAACTGAACTTTGTCATTTGATGAATTAAAAGAGTGATTGTTGATTGTCATGGACAATTCTGGGTTTTTTTGGTCATTCTAGGTCTTAACGGTGACATTGTCTACTCCCTGGCCGACTCTGCTGATGGGTTCTTCTCCATTGACGAGCAAAGCGGCGTGATCACCCTGGAGCGCCCCCTGGACCGCGAAGTGCAGTCAGTGTACGAGCTGAAGGCCCATGCCAGCGACCGGGGCTCTCCACGTCACTCCTCGCTGTGCGAGGTGGTGGTCTCGGTGCTGGACATCAACGACAACCCGCCGGTGTTCGAGCACCGGGAGTACATGGCCAACCTGTCCGAGGACGTGGCAGTGGGCACCCAGGTGGTCCGAGTGCAGGCGGCCAGTCGCGATGCCGACGCTAACGGGGAGATTTCCTACAGTATCATCAGCGGGAACGAACACAGCAGGTTCAGTGTGGACCCCCGCACTGGTACGTGTCCGAGCTGGTTTTACTTTTATGTAACCTGAAGTTTTCCGCTTGGTGTTTGTGTTTTATCAGGTGAAATTTTATTAAATTTACTGTTGTTGGTTTTTATTAGATACAGATAACTTTCCAAATGTTATTTTGATTATACTACTTTCTAGCCATGGATTTTTAAAAATTCTTAATTTGTAGACTTTTATTCTGTTAATTAAGTCTTACTTCCTCTTGTCTTGAAGGCGATGTATTTGTGATCGAAGCTTTGGACTATGAGGCGTCTCATGAATACTATATCACCGTGGAGGCCACAGATGGAGGCTCCCCTCCACTCAGCGACATCGCTACTGTGAACGTCAACCTTACCGATGTCAATGACAACAAGCCCATCTTCAGCCAGGACATCTACACCACAGTGATCAGCGAGGACGCCGAGCTCGGGAAGGCCGTATTAACAGTAAGGACTAGCGGTGTCGTTAACAAATGCAATTCTAAAGATTTTAATACGCTGATATTGCATAATGTAGATCAGTGAAACTACCTATTTAGACCTAAAAGCTTCTCTCCAAAAGAGGATTGACTAATTAACAGCAGCGCGTTATGCATTCAACACATATGAATTGAAAGGCGAAAGTTTTCTGCAACAACTGATGGCAAAAAAAGTAATTTTTTTTTTTTACTTTGTCTCTAGCCCTTGTGTTCACGTCCACATGTATGATTTGAGATAATGAAACCAATCATGCAAACTTTTTAATTAAAAATATGCTTAATGTTTTTGATATGGGCGTTTGCTCAGAACCGCATCAGAAAAGGGTGGTTCACTCAAGAACTGAATAAAATAACCTTATCTGTCAATTGTCCCCTGAACAAGTTTTCTATTCTTCTATGCACGTGTAGTAAAGTAAGTTTCCTATATTTACATTTCATGCTAATAAAGTTAGGCATACTGATTAATTGTGATTAATCACACCAGCAGAGTGTCATTAATTGATTAAATTTCCTATTCGGCTGACAGCACTAGTAAGGATACACGTGTTCCCTCTGAGATATGCATAGCTTGTACAGAGCAGATGACTTTTTTTTGTTGTTTTTTTTTGTTTTTGTTTTTTTGCTGTGATTACCCATAATCACTCCAAAACCATGTGAAGGGTTTGACATTTTTCATCACTCCTGATTTCCCTCCAGCCAGATGTGTCAGTTCATCCACCTTCTCCTCTGTGGTTCATTTCCTCGCTCACGGCCTGTCTCCTCTCCGTCCATTATTCGCTGAATGCACTATCACATATCTGCACCTGTGGCAAACCACCATCTGGTGGAGCAGCTAAATTAAGACCGCTGCTCTTCATGCTTACTGCAACGCCACGTTCCGGTTCAATATCTGACACACATACTAAAGTCAGAGAATCTGAATGCATGTGACTCATTAGACCTCCTATTCAACTCGAGATATTTGTAACCTTTAGTCCATTTCATTTTAACTCCCTATTGATTTCTGTATTCCCTCTGTTTGAAAATGATCCCCACTCCCAGCCCTTTATCTGTACATCTAAGGTACCTGAATATAAATGAACCATCAGAAAATTAGATTTTAATGCGTGCCATTCTCTTATACCTGTAAATCCTCTGTGTGTTAATTTCCCTAGGGATCCTTTTTTTGTGTTTGAGATTTATTGAGGTTTTTAGTGGTGTAGGATTTGTTGTGTGCGTGTGCGAGAGTGTGTGTGTGTATAAAGTTGCATCGCTAAATTAATTTTGCACTGGCTCTCAAAAGTATGCCTCTGTCAAAATGCCATGATTTTTGATGTAAGAAAATCATGGTAGCTTGATAGAGAGAGCTTGATAAATAATTTTGCAACGTTTTCCACATACAATGTGATGGAGCATTTATCTTGCACAACCCAAGTGAAAACAGAAAAAAAAACAACATGTTTTTGGTATTTTACAGCCATAAATAAACTGTGTTACGAACAAGTTAATACTGATTCCACTAGTACTATTATTTATGCTAACATCAGTTTTAGACAAATGTCATCTCAAAGTATTTTAATAATAAAATAAGGTCCTGTTATTTTAAAACTATATTTTTTACACCAGAGAACAAATATTTTCGCTTCATTAAAGCAGCAGTATGGCACTTTTAGAAAAAATATTTGTTGTTAACCGATTCTTTGTGGCATTCTCTTTGACTGAAAGGTGATGGCCGAGGATTCTGATGGACCGTCCCACAATCACATCCGCTACTCCATTGTGGACGGCAACCAAGGCAGCCCGTTCACCATGGAGCCGCTGCGGGGAGAGCTTAAAGTCGCTCGCCAGCTGGACAGAGAGAGAGTAAGTGGAGCAGCCGATACTTCCTGGCTGTTCTCATGCAATGTAATCCATTGAGGAACTAATTGCAGTGAATGCAAAATCCAATCAGACTCATGCCGACTTAATAGGAAGGCTTGTTTAGTGATTTGCATTATTGCTTAGAAGAGCACTTTTGTTCATGTACAGTAACTCCTGATCTGTGTTTCTCCCAGATGTCTGGGTATACTCTGAAGGTGGTCGCCGTGGACAACGGGGTGCCCCCTCTCTCCAGCAGCGCAATAATCAATATTGACATCTCAGATGTCAATGATAACCCACCCCTTTTCTCCCAGGCCAACTACAGCCTCATCATCCAGGTGAGAGGGGTTAAGGGCGGGAGGGGGGTTCAGTGCAGATAGCTGATTAGAGTGAAAAAAATAGATGGAGAGGCAAAAAGAGACGAGGGGCTGCAGGAGGGATCGCAGCGGACACGGCGAGAGATTAGGAGAAAGAAATAACGGAAGGCTTTGTGAGCAGAATATCATGGAGGAGGACGGAGGAAGAACAAAGGTAGGAAGAAGGGAGGAGCAAGGGGATTGAAAGACAGAGGTTGAATCTTAAAGCGCAGGAACGCAGATCAGGGATGGAGGGAGTGAAGAAGAGAGAAATCTACAAGGTGGAAAGATGAGAGGGGATGGCTTACTAGAGGAAGGGGGGTAGATAAGAAACATTAAAGGGAGCTGCATCAATAGAGTGGCGGAAGCTCAGAAGAGAGAATGCTTTCTTCCCTCAGCATTTAGGAAGGATAATAAAGTGACTGATGCACTAAAGTTAACTGATGAATGAACTCAGCAAGTTTAGACCTTTGAGAAGGATGAAAACGCTAAACTAGTGGGGTATCCTATTAACTGATAATTATGTCTATAATTATGAAAGTCAACATCCAAAGCTCCTTCATGTCATCCTACATCCATAAATCCATGCAGCCTTTGGCTAAACATGCATCATGAAAACGACTAGAATACACTAAGAGTCTATCCTGGAAGTTCCTCCAAAAATGTGTTTGAACCCCTGGTGGTGGGATGAGGAACATCAAGTATGACACTAAAATTATTTGGACATTCTTACTATGGATCCATATTAGGTATTCATATGGCTTTTACAACTTGCTTCACAATTCATTGAACAGATAATTCATTGACATAGAATTTAATTATCTTTATCCATCTCTTTATACTCTTTATCTACAGTCACATACAGCTACATTCATCTTTAGAAAACATCTAAAAGCAAGTTCAGTAATGGCACTTCAGAACAAATGTTCTCTTACAACAAAGCTAAACAGTTAGAACACAGAAAAATGGTTCCATATATCAGCTAATTTAATATAAATGAAACGATTTATGACCATCAGGGTTTCTAAAGAACTGTATGATATTTACCTTATGCTGGATTCAATTTGCAATTCATTTATTTATGTAATCATTGGACAGAACACATGCCAGCTTGCTGCAGAGCATCAGATCTGAACATTGTTTCACCTCTTCACTGACTGCTTTTTATGGCCCATGAAGATTTGATCAAAGTATTGCAGTAAATTCTCTTAAATCAACTATGAGGGGGAAAATCCAGAGCTACACATTCTGTGTACACGCCCACAGAAAGATCAATAGCTCTTTTTTTTTTTAGCTCTGCAGGATGAATGTAATGGGTTGCAAAAGATTCAATAGATGTCAGATGTGAACATTATTCAGGCACAAAAAAGAGAACCACTTTCTTTTCAAACACATGCTGTTCTTTTAACTGCTACTGTCTGATCAGTCAGAGCCAACAGAAACTTTAGAAACAGAAAGAATCATGGAGGTAGCTCTACTTTTGTCCAGTTGGAAAAACTATGAAAAGGGTCAGCATTAAAGCAGAACCTTCCAGAAGCCGGACGCTTCAAGCTAAGTTTTAACATGCCATTTCAATTACTAAACTATTTTTTAAAGAACACAGAGGTTCATTAATCTGATCTTTATTTCCATTATCTTTCCGATTGACTGAGATCCACCTATATTCCATGGAGGTGGGATCAGTTTCAGATGCCTTTTGTCCAGCTCAGTGAAGCTCCTTCAGCCCACAAAGCAGCATTGATGCATTTCAGAAGTCAATGACATTAAGCAAAGCATGTCTTCTCATCACACCTCTTGTGATGCTCAGGAGAATCGACCAAAAGGCACAAGCATTCTTCAGCTAGCCGTGAGCGATCGTGACGCTTCACACAACGGCCCACCTTTCACCTTCGCCATTGTGGAGGGGAACGAGGGCAGCGTTTTCCACATCAACCAGCAGGGAGCGCTGGTGACCACAGGGGTGCTGAGCAGGAAAACTAAAGAGCACTACTTACTTCAAGCGCAGGTGAGTCGCAGAGCCGAGGTGAGTGTTACCCCAGAAGGGTCGGCGGTTTGCATCAACTTAAACTTTCGAGCTTCAGCAGATTTCTGTTTATCCACATTCTTTTCCCTCCTACCTTCCATCACCTCTCCAAGAAGTCTGCTCACTCACCTAAAAGCCCCTGAAGTATTTTACTGAGAGCTTGCTGCACCGAGAGTAACTTTACCAGAGAAGCTGAATAGAAGTAAAATCACATTTGATGTGATTTGATTTGGTTTGAATAGAAGTAGACAACAATCAGTTAATGAAGTTTATTTTTATAGAACATTTCAGCAACAAGACAGTTCAAAGTGCTTTACATGACTTACATTAAAACATAAAAACATCAAAACCACATCAACAGTTGTGAAAGCCAATAACCAATATTGCATTTTGTGCAATATTGAGTGATTTATGAACTAACAGAAGTATTTTAAAAGTCCATGAAAGTCCACAGCTGCTTCAAAGCACCTTATAGATGACTAAATAGGACAGAGAGCAGCTTTGATTTGGCTCTGTCACGTGTTACCTCGGTGGAAGGGAACAGAGGAGAAATGTGTGGGCAGATGGGACATGAAAAGTGTGATGTTGTTGTGCACACAACACTCAAGCTCCGATTTGAGTCATTGCTGTTGGTTGTTTTCCTGTAGAACCAACAGCTAAATCCCATGAAAGTGTGGTTGTTAAGATGTTTGATCTCGTTAATGTTTTGTTGGCTCTCTGTATCTGGTGCATTTGCAATGTGTGGATGCTGTTAGCCCAGGGACTGAATCAGCAGTGGAAGAGTTTGATTGCCCTCTGGTGTTGGAAGGCAGGTAATGCCTCACCGTCCTCCTCTCCTGTGCAGGTGTCTGACAGTGGCAAGCCCCAGCTGTCCTCCACCGCCTTCGTCAGCGTGCGAATCATCGAAGAGAGCGTTTATCCCCCTGCCGTACTCCCGCTGGACATTTTTGTCTCTGTTGCTGGCGATGAGTACCCCGGGGGCGTGTTGGGAAAGATCCACGCCACTGACCAGGACATTTACGACACCCTCACCTACAGCCTCGCTGCCCTCGCTTCCTCGCCAGCAGATGAGAGTGGAGCCTTGTTTTCAGTGTCGGCCTCGGACGGCAAAATCATCGCCCTGCGGCCGCTCGACGTGGGCCAGTACCCTCTGAATGTGACGGTGACTGATGGACGCTTCACAACGCCGGCGGACGTCAATGTGCACATTCGCCAAGCGACACGTCAGGCCTTGGACAACTCCATCGCGGTGCGCTTCGGAAACATCGCTCCAGAGGAGTTCATTGGGGACTACTGGAGGAACTTCCAGCGGGCGCTCAGGAACATCGCCGGGGTCCGCAGGAGTGAGGTCCAGTTGGTGAGCCTTCAGCCAGAGCAAGGGGATCTGGATGTTCTGCTGACTCTGGAGAGATCTGGGAGCCCCTACCAGTCCCAGGAGGTAAGACCAGCCAGAATAGGAAGTTTCAAAAAGTTGTATTTCATTTTTCACTCATGAGGTTTTTTTTATAACTGAAGGTGACATAGTTACTTGGTTGTGTTATAAAATAAGGGGCAGTATTAAGATAATACTGGCCCTTTTAGTAGGGGTGCACTGCTAAATTGGTTGGCTATAGTTGCTTAGCAGTAAAGAAAAATAAAAAATTGGTATTGAACAAAATCAGAATCAGTAGATTTTAAATGTCTGTGATCATTCCATAATCAGCAATCGATGCACCCCGACTCTTTAGCAACTTCAACATGAAGATGTTTGTTAAATCTATTCAGAAAACGACCACAAAGGAGAATTTTCTGTTAACGAGTAAGATGAACCAAATGTGCTCCTGGAGTGCTGGTGTCCTGGCTGTTTTCAATGCGTCTCTCCTCCAACACGGCTCATTCAAATGCTTCAACTACAACCTCAGTATATAAAGCCTTTTGCAGAGGTCAACCAGTGAACCATCATTTGAATCATGTGCCAGGGAGAGAACTGAAACATGCAGAACACTGGCTATTGAGGACTGACTGACTTTGGACACCCCGGTCACACTAATCCCTTCGACTGAGTCTTTTCCTGCTGAATTTTCATCAGGTTGTCTTCCGCAAGCTTAACTCCTCCGCGGCTATGATCGAGGACATGATCGGGGTCCGCATCGTGCGTGTGGTTCAGAAGCTGTGTGCGGGTCTGGATTGCCCTCTGCACTTCTGCGACGAGGTCATCTCCCTGGATAAAACTGCCATGTCCACATACAGCACCGCCCGCCTCAGCTTTGTCACGCCGCGGCACGTGAGGACGGCCACGTGCCAGTGCGACGGTACTTCAATCACACAAACACACACATTGGGTGTTTTGTTCCATTAAATCTCCTGTTGATAACCGCGATGTGTCGTGGCATTTAGGCGGAAAGTGTCCTGTCCTGAACAACCTGTGTGAGAACAGCCCCTGTCCAGAGGGGATGGACTGTGTGGCTGACCCCAGAGACACCGTCTACAGTTGTGTGTGTCCGGAGGCCAAAAAGGGCAAATGTTCCGGTAGGTACTTTTCCTTTTTTATATTAAAATCTTTTCTACATGAATTTTCTCTCTCTCTGGAGTTGAAACCATTGTAAAGTTGCAGTGCATTAGCTGACCTGATAACTGTGTAAATAGTGTTTACAAAAAATATATTAGCTTATTGCAATGCAATGGAAATGTTGGGTTTTTTTTTGTTTTTTTTCGCATCACACAATTCACATGAATGACACAGAGGTTACTATTGTCAGTAAAGATGAGGAAGACGACAGGAAGTGGTAGGAGGATGATGGCACGGCATGTTTTTAATGATTTATTGTGTGAACAAACTTTTTCACATGCAATTTTAATTATATTTCTTACGAAAACACCAAAATTGCAAAATTGTGCGCACATTTGTAATAGAATTAGATTCAGTAGACAATATGAGCTGGTGGTGCCAGTTGCCTAAAATGCAGAAAACTGTCCCATTTCATTGGCCAGTGGATTTCTCTCTGGATCTCGAAAAAAAAATATTTGTACTTCTTTGTAATTGTTTGTGTGAGAAAGGTACTTAGTAGATGCTGAGAGACAAAATACAATTTATCAACACTGTAGGAATGTCATGAATAGCAAAATGTTAGATGCTAACAGTGCTAAAGTAAACTATCAGCCCCATGGTTACTACTGATGCTAAAGTACGAGGCTATTTGGCTTTCAGAAATTTTTTTTCTGTGCAAAACTCAAAAAGAGGTTTCTTTTTGATCGATGTTGGTTATGTCTTCGCTCCTGAACCTCATGTTGTTTTATCTTGTCTCCTGAGCTGGTTGTGTTGGTTTTGAGGTGCTTTGCTGCTCTTGCTATTCTCAGTAAATGGTTTATTTTTTGTGTGTGTCTCAGATGGCCATTCACTGACCTTCAGTGGAAACGGTTATGTGAAGTACCGTCTGATGGAGAACGACAACAAGGAGCTGATGAAGTTGTCTCTGAGACTCCGGACCTTCTCCAGTCACGCCACTGTCATGTACGCGAAAGGGACAGACTACAGCATCCTTGAGGTGTGTTCAATCTCGTTTTGTAGTTGCATATTCAGATTTGAACCTTTGTCCTCCACATTAAAAGAAGCAGACCTCCCCCTTTCTCGGTGCCCATGTTGTCTGTGTACGAGAGCTGAAGGGTTGAAAAGGGCATTTAAAAGCTCCATTCACATGCATGACTATGGGAATGTGGCTAGCTGGTAGGAAAAAAAATAACACAAGCTATTTTAGTACTGAAGGGAAGCAGACAGGAGTTTTACACACATTCCTTTTTCAGTCTGTCTGGAGGAGCGCTGTGCATACCAGACAAAGAGGCGTTCAAGTTTCAGGTTGCCATCTAAGGATTTTAACACCAATTATTTTCATATTTTATACGTTTGGACAGAAGTCAAAGTTTATCAATGAATAAAGCTTCCTTTAGTGTCTAAACAAAGCTTTATTCATTTTAACGCTAGGATGAGACAATTTTTTGGCTTTATGAAAATGAGTGTTTTTCTCAAAACTGTGAAAAACAGTTTTGCGAGCTAAGGCCAAGTTACATGACTGGCCTGCTGACATTTCCTGAACATTCAGAATTTGTTATGACTCTGGAACTCAGCAGCGTTTTGTCTCTTGAAACAGATCGTAAACGGACGTCTGCAGTACAAATTTGACTGCGGCAGTGGCCCCGGCCTGGTGTCGGTCCACAGCGCCCAGGTTAACGACGGGGAGTGGCACTCTGTCTCCCTGGAGGTGGACGGTAATTACGCCAAGCTGGTGCTGGACCAGGTGCACGCCGCCTCAGGCACGGCTCCGGGCACCCTGCGCACGCTCAACCTCGACAACAACATTTACTTTGGCGGACACGTCCGCCAGCACTCCTCGCAGCGTCTGGGCCGCAGCCTGCCCGTCATCAACGGGCTGCGCGGCTGCATGGAGGCCATGGCGCTGAACGGCCTGGAGCTGCCGCTGAACAGCAGGGCGCGGCGGGCACAGGCCGTGCTGGAGGACATGGTGGACGTGGCCCCGGGCTGCGCCCTCGCACCTCAAGAGAGTTGCTCCAGCAACCCCTGCACCAACGGAGGGAGCTGCGTCTCTTTGGTCAACGGAGGTGAGTCTTTCTTTCTCTTTGATGATTTGCACAGATTCACATCAACCCTAAACCAGAAGAATCATAAATTATAGACAGAAGAGAAACATCAAGGCAGTTTCATCTGCAGGTTTTTTTTTTGTTTTTTTTTTAAGAAATATGCTAAATTTGTTCAGATTTACACAAAACACCTGCATAATTAAAGTAACAAAATCCCATTCCTCATCAGAATTCTAATTGCAAGAATGTTCCGCTCAGCACCTCGTCCTCATTAGCCTTCTTTTGCCTGAACTCCACAGGATACTTCTGCAAGTGTCCTTCCTCCTTCATGGGCTCCCAGTGTGAGCTTGCAATAAGCCCCTGCGCCTCCAACCCCTGCCTGTATGGCGGCACCTGCGTTCCCCGAGCCGACGACTTCTACTGCCAGTGCCGAGGCCAGTACTCTGGACAGAGGTAATGGTGATAGAAATGTCGCTAATAAATCAGCCCAGCTTCCATGTTTGATTTCTAATGTACAAAAACTGTTCCTCTCATCTCATGTTTAGATTAAATTTTTTGGGGGAAGGAATGTGTTAATTTGAGGATTTTAGTGATTTATTTGATTGTACTACTCCAGTAACCTTTGGAAAACAGCCACTGGATGCCAAACTGAATTTGCTTATTTTTCTTCAAGACCTGGATATAGAAAAACCTGAAAAAGTTTCACTTTTTAGATGGTTTTGTGCGAGTCCTCTGGAGATGAAAATGTTCTGTTTTGAGAATTTTTTGTTGTTTTTGTTTGAGCAAGCCTTGCCAAAAATTACATTAAAAATGTAATATAAAATATTTAGCTTTTTGTGAAAGTGTTGTCCATAAATTATATACACATACATATTTTAGACGTTATAATGATCATCCCAAAACGTCTACTTGTTGGTTATTCTGGTTCAGTAATCACAGAGATCCTGCTCAGCCAGGGTTCCTTCATTTGTGGTATATGTTTTCTTTTTACCTTATGTCCATTTCCTATCCAATAGCATCCCAAGACTCAACAATAGGGTTCAATCTAATACAATCACATCTAATACAAATCAAATACAATACAGAAGTCTTTTGTTGTAATGTTAGAAAATCACCAACACAGCACATTAATCCGTTCTTCAGAGTTGTAGATTACAAAATGATTTCTGTCAACATTTCTCAGAAGTGAAGCTCCTGTCCATCCTCATTTTCCTCAGGTGCCAGTTGGGGCCGTACTGCAGAGACAACCCCTGTAAAAACAGCGGGACGTGTATCGACAGCCTGGATGGCCCGGTGTGTGAGTGTGTGGCTGGTTTCCAGGGAGACAGGTATGTCTGTTTGGACTCCATCTGGATCAGCTCGGCACTTTGCATCAGAACCTCACCGAATCTCTCTTCGTTCTGTCCAAGGTGCCTGAGCGACGTCGATGAGTGCATCAAGAACCCGTGTGCCAACGGAGGCCAGTGCCAGAACACGTACGGCTCCTTCAAGTGCAACTGCTCTCTGGGTTTCCGCGGGCAGAAGTGTGATCTCCCAGAGGAGGTACAGAATCAGTTTGTCTCCACCCCCTGGAACATCGGCCTGGAGGAGGTGATCGGCATTGTGGTCTTCGTGTTCAGCATCTTCATCCTTGTCCTCCTCTTCATCATCATCCGAAAGAGAGCGTGCCGCAGCAAGTCGAAGTCGGGCGGCGCCGACAAGCACGCCGGCGGCTCCAGCGTGCCTCACTCCTTCCTCCAGAGGCCGTACTTCGACTCCAAGCTCAACAAGAACATCTACTCTGACATCCCCCCTCAGGTCCCTGTGCGCCCCATTTCCTACACTCCCAGCATTCCCAGCGACTCACGGAACAACTTGGACAGGAACTCGTTCGAAGGCTCCACCATCCCGGAGCACCCGGAGTTCACCACTTTCAACCCGGATTCTGTCCACGGACACCGGAAAACCGTGGCGGTGTGCAGCGTGGCGCCCAACCTGCCCCCACCCCCTCCATCCAACTCTGTGTCAGACAGCGACTCCATACAGAAACCCAACTGGGACTATGACTACGACAGTAAGTCCGCTTCCCTCTGGCTGGTTTTAAATCTATCTAGTTACCTTGTGTGGAAAACAGGGCTGTCAAAATTAACGCATCGTAACTTTAGCAAAAAATATATTTTTTACATATTTGTTAAACCTGTCAATATGTTTTGATAGTGTGTTATTTGTGAAAAGATCAATCTCCACCTCCTCCCTCAGCTAGCTTTACTGTATGAAGAAATGCATAACTCCCAGTTGGAAACAGCCAATCATTTATGCGCATTCACTGCTAATTGTGCTAATAATGCCAATGCTTGGTTGATTTGCTTCTCTGCAGCTAAAGTGGTGGACCTGGATCCCTGCCTGACCAAGAAGCCGGTGGAGGAGAGCGCCTGTCAGCTGTACAACACCAGAGGCAGCATGTCTGAGGTCCACTCGCTCAGCTCCTTCCAGTCAGAGTCATGTGACGACAACGGTATGCCGCCGTCAGTTCAGTACTCGCTAACCTGACAGCTCTCTGCATTTTTAACATCCAGGTGTTCTGCAACGAGTTTATTCCTGTTTTGTGTGATGCCTGGTAAATTTACAGATAACACTTAGAATTTTTTATTTTTTTATTTTTTTCTTTGCATGTGCTCAATAAATGACCCGGTAGTGGCTGTGGGGTCACATGACTTATTATTATTTTTTGTTTCTTTTCGCTGCGGGGCTTCAGCTCCCATATGGATCAAATCGGTCCACAGATCCAGAACCAGGTTTTAAGCAGGGGGTCCGGCCTGTAAGTCCTCAGTCACCATCCATACAGACGGAAGAATCACAAGTTCCCCATCTGATCAGTTCTGCTGAGATTACTGATTGGAAAATATAGAAACCATTTAGGACCCGGTAATTTATTCTCACTTTGTGACGTTATTTCAGAGAGAAGACTGTTGTTTCAAAGTTTCTCATCGCTTCCTTTGATTTGACATTTTTTCCTACATATCCTTTATTTTTGTCTTCTGTTTCTTTCTGTTCTTCTTTTTTGGTGAATTTAGAGATAAATGGATGTTTAACATCGAAGAGTATTTTACCAGGGTACTCGTACTTCTCTTACGTTCTCCCATCTTTTCATTGAATTTTTCTTGTTTTCATCTGCAGGTTCATCTCAGTCAATCAGAATATTATCTAATAGAATTTATTTTTAAATAATACAATTGAAATTGTCAAACTTATCTATATTTATCACATAGTGGTATATTTTAAGCATGTACTTTTGAGTTTCTTTGCTGACGAGTAAAACCCACAAAATCATTTTCTTGTACAATTTCAATATTACAGAAAAAATCTAAAAAAATACATATTTTTAAATAGAATTGATATTTTGAGTTCACATTTTGTCCTACATAATTAATGGGAAAATTGCTGACTTGATAGTGATTCCGCAGTGACAAAGATCCAAAAAGCTTTTTCCAACAGAAATTGGCAAACATATGACTGGAATGTTTCGTGGAAGGACAAAATGCTGGAACAGCTGTAATGTTCAGAGGATTGTGAAATTATGGGGTCTTTTTTTGACAGTTTTGCACAGGTTTGTAATGGAAACACAGCCATCATCACAACTAGCAGAACAAAGTAAAATGCTTGAACTATATTTCTTTGATATACTTAACACAAGATTCAGTTTTTCCAATAAAATTACTGAATAAATTAACTTTTTGATAGCATTTTATTTGCTGAGATGCACCTGTAGATGATGAAGCTCAGTCCATCATCATATCGTTCATCCACACCTTCAAAAATCAGAACTCATCCAAATCTGACAGAAAAAACAATTTATGTTCAGATCTCTGGGGAATTACCCTGATTCTTCCATCTGTAATGTGAGTGGCTCCCTCTGGTTCTCAGTACATAGTAGCTGTGTGTTATGTTGCACAAACAGAATCTGACCCCTCCCCCCATATCCCCTCATCACCCTCGCTACAGTGTTCCCCTCTGACACGGTCTCATCCCCAGCCATAACCCCCTCAGACTCCATGCTGACGCTGTGTGAAGAGCGACCAGGACCCCGGTGTGTTCTGCCATCACTCCGACCACATTCCATCTGTGTTTGCTTGGTTTTTTTGCTTTTTTGATAAATGAACAAGGCTTTCATTTTTACTAATGTCAGGTCTCTTTGATCCACTCTCTCCCCAACCCCCGTCTGCCTCTCACAAGCCTCCATTGTGACAGTAATCCACCTTGTCAATTCTGTTGTTGACACTGTGGAAGGAGAAGGTACTCTTCTGGCTTGTGTCCACCGGTGCTGTTGTCCCTCTGTGTTTTGGTGTCCAGTGCAGGTTGAGACTCTGTCATTGTCTTACACAAAGGGGCTTGGTCAAACTATGACTTCCTCGTGTTTGGATTGAGATCGTTTTGGGCAGGAATGTGATGGTAATTTGTGGAATTTAGTGATTCATTTAAATTCTTCAGTAGCTTTTCAAAAACAGCCATTGGACGAAAGGTTAATTTTTGTTTTTTCTTTCTAGTTCATACAGAGTCAAATCTATACATACAGACTCCAATTCAAAACATGATACTATTAATGCTTGTATTGATGGTTAATGGTTGCTTAGCCACTTGTACACCAACCACACATCCACCAGCTTGTTGGTTTACTGATCAGGGTTCTTAGCAGGAAGGTCAAAGTTTGTCTAAATTGTCAGAGGAAAACTTAATTATCCTTCATAAAACCTTTTATGTGCATCATTACTGGATGGATGGATGTTATGTATTTATGATAAAAACCGTATCTCTAACCGTAAAGTAAAATACATTCTGACACATTATTATTATTACTGTCTGACTCGTCATGATGTTAGGAGGCTGTATGTATTATATTTGAGCCCAGAACTTTTAAGCTGCGTCAAAGAAAATCAACAAAGAATTGAAAGTTGTTTTCCCAATTCTTGTTTTCTTTCTTGTTTTTGCTGTGTTATTAGAAATGAACTAGTAGACGAATCATTTAAGTGAATCATTCTGGGCCCAAAATGAATCAGATATTTATGGCAGTGATGGCTGTATCTAAAGTCTTCTGACCAAAACTGTGTGTCGAAATTACAGAAGGAATATCATCCCTTCCCTCGATGTGTAAGGAAATGACAAAGCTGCTATGCGTTTTTTTATTTGCGTCTCATTCCTTCCCCTCCTGTGTTTTGTTGTTATTCTCAGCATATTGTGGAGGTTTTAACATGACCTGTTGTTTCTCTCTCTCCCCCTCCTGCCGAACATAAAGAGTCTTTTTTGGCTCATGATCTCAAGAACCCGAGAGGTGACTTTTTACACGTTTGTTTGTCTGGTGGTCTCTGTTGCTCCTGATCCCATCCTGAAGCGCTTTACCACTAACTCAAATCTGAAGTGAGAAGGTGTTCGCTGTGAGGTGAAGGTGACATCTTCTAAAGCGCTACCTCGCATGGTTTGAGGCTGTGACATGTTGATTACTCAGTGCCTAACCGGACGTATTCCCACTTGTGTTTGTGTCCAAAATCTTACATTTTCATACTCTACTATTAGCATAAAGGGATTATTATGTTAAAACAAGACAAACAGATCTACATTAAACAGCTAATCTAGCAGAAGCAGTAACCTTAGTTTATATCATTCCAAAGTTTGACTTTAATCTACTAAGGGTTTATTGCTGCATGCATTGTAATATCAATAAAAGGTCTAATCATTGTCTTTGGCTGCACAACATATAGACTCCCAGTCAGGATTGTAATATTGACGTTTTCAATTTATGAAACAGCTTCTTTTATGAATTCTGTGTTCTGATTTGGACATTTACTTTATTTAAAAAAAAACTGGCTCATTTCTTCAACATAGATATTCACCAATCAATAAATACATAACATTCCAAAAATATTGCTCTTTATGAGGGATGCACCAATCAACTGTTTTTACTTCCGATATCGATACAGATATCTGAGGTTTAATATCAGCTGATACTGATCTGATACAGAAAAACAACACTGAACTGACTTAAAGCCTGTCAGTTCATAAATGTACTGAATAAAAATATATTTTCTAAATACGCTAACAGCTTCACAAGCTTGGTCAAACATGTTAAAATAACTGTCATTTATTCAGTCAATTCAGTTAGGAGCAGAACAACCAATGGAAAATAAAAAACAGAGAAACTAAAACAAAAACAAACAAAAAAAACCAACAGGTTGAGTGTGTTGGTCAAACATGCGAAAATAAACTGCAGCAAACTTATTTCAAATGGTTCAGAAAGTGCAACTAGGAATTCTAAATATGATGTCACATAAATTACAAAGCATAATGTCATTTTAGAACACAAAGCATAGAATTAGACTGAATAGATCTGATACACAATCTAGAATATCTTTCAGATAGGATATTGATATTGGATTGGTGCATTGATGCTTTTTATTTGTCTAAACAACAACCTCTGTAACACGTTAATAACCGATGTGACCCAGAAGCTCCATGTTCTACTAAAACCAGCTTTTTATAACCTGAACATGGCAGAATGTGACGAAAGTCTGCAGCAGCAGCTCCAGCATGTCTTTGATTTTTAACATGAACATGTCTGACGTCTTCACTGCAGAGGCCTAATCTCTGTGTTTGTGCTGCGGCCTCTTTTTCCCACAGGATATCACTGGGACACATCTGATTGGATGCCAAGTGTTCAGCTTCCTGGAATCCAGGAGTTTCCGCATTACGAGGTGGTGGAGTCTCCCGCGCCTCAGTACAACGATCCAAGCGCCATGGACACCGACTACTACCCCGGCGGCTTTGACATCGAGAGCGACTTCCCTCCACCGCCGGACGACTTCCCCGTAAACGACGACCTCCCGCCGCCGCCTCTGCCAGAGTACGGCGACCGCTGCGACACGCTGCGCTCCCTGAATAGAGAGCTGGAGAAGACCGGCTCAGGAAGCTCCGGCCGCCGGCGCCCGGCCCGTCCCCAGCATTACAGCCTTAACCAGTACCTGCCGCATCACTCCTACCCAAGCAGCGGTGGCTGCGACACCGAGGGCCAGGGCGCATCCTCCGCTTCAGCTGCCGTCACCCCGGCCTCCACCGTGGGCAATGGTGGCTACAGAGGGGAGTACACCTTAGGCTGCGGCCGGGACTTTGACTCTTCCGCTCTGGACGACATGTCCATGTCTCTGTACGCCTCCACAGCCTCCTGCTCAGACATGTCGGCATGCTGCGAGGAGTCGGAGGCCATGATGAGCGACTACGAGAGCGGCGAGGAGAGCCACTTTGAACAGCTGACCATCCCGATGCTGAACTCCCAACAGCACACTGAAGTCTGACACTGGATCCAAACAAAAGTGCCTGAACCCACAGCTACACATACCACCGACACTAATAACACACAGTATGTGGACACCAGAGAGCACCACACAGAGAGCTGACCGGAGTGGGAAGGGGCGGCTCGGGGATTCTGGGAGGTTCTGCTCATTCCTGCTTCGTTGTTTTGTATCTTTCTGGATTTGGTCGTTTCTTAGAACGTTTGAGCAGTTTTGACAACACATGATTCAAAGTTCATCTCCTTAAGCTACTGATAGTCTGCGACAATGAAATGATTAGTTGATTTCAGTAAATAACAAGAGATTGCTTAAAACGATTTCCTTGTGATCAGTGATTCTAGGATGTCATCTTTATTAAAAAGCTGGCAGTTTGAGCGTCAGTCTGAAGCTGACGATGGGCCAAAGCGATACAGCTGATATTATTAAATTTCTCTTTGGGATCAATAAAGTATTTTTGAATTGAATTAAAATTGCTAGCTGATTCTCAAAGTCATTGAAATGTTAGGTTCATCAAGGCCCCACATTTACCTTCACACACAGTTAACAGCATGTTGCTCTGTCACACATTTCTCTTCATGTAGAACATGTGAATGTTGGCCGGACAGAAAGGGACAGAAATGACGACTGTTTGGTTCGAAACAGAGGCACGAATGAGCAGAATGAGGAACAAGAGGCCAGAGAGAATATCAAGAAGTAAAAGGAGCCGTTTTGTTGCTTCTCCCTCTGCCCCTTTAAGATGACATCACCAGTACTTTAAAAGAGACCTATTATGCTTTGCTTTCCTGTTCTAGAAATAGAATCCCCCAGTTTGGACTTTCATGCAAATCAAAGTTTAAATAATTAAATTAAGAAAAGAAAAGAATGAAAACAGTTAATGTGAGCAAAATCAGTTCAGTCTGAATCTGTTAGCAGCTCCGGCGTATCCAGAAACATCTGACTAGCCTGGAGAAACATTTGAGCAGAATGATGCTATGACCTTCTATGCACTAAAACTACTGAGAGGCAAACCGCAGAGCGTCACTGCCTGGAGGACCTGTGGTGTCACAGAGAGCAGGTACCTCTTCGGTTTCCTCATGAACACCTGTGAACTTGGGCATTTCTGAAGAGTAGCTGCAGGATTTAGATTGGCGGTTTCATCTCGCTGCGCTGTCACTGTTACAGTCCATGTTGTTGCAGTTTATTCTTTTACAGCTCTGGGTTTGTTGTCGTTTTAGCTGGAGCTCATTTACTAAACAGATTTAACTGATTAAATTACGAAAACAAAACGTAAATAAAGGAAACTGAGAACAAATCTCAATGTTAATGGATGGAAAAAGACTGGATATCTTTGTAAATTGTGTAAGAAATATAGAATGGAGCAAAGTGGAGCTACAGGGGGAACAAAAGAAAGAAAAAGCTGAAATGGAGCATAATATGTCTCATTTAAGTTCAACCTTTATCTTGCTAACAAGGTGAGTTTTCTGAAGGATCAACATTTCAGTGTAGAACAGAAAATCATGCTAGAAAACAAAAATCGTGACAATATTTTTGTTTCAATAAGACAAAAAAAAAAAAGAAAAAGACAAGCGAGATGTTTTTATACGAATCCTCATTTTCAGTGTAAATCTATGTGTACAGTTTTGATTTCAAGATTTACTAGGTTTTGTAGATATTCTATGCTTTTATTTTCAATGAAAAAAACTGATTAAATGGTGTGAAATCAGCCATCCTGTGCTTTCATTCACAAAAAAAAAAGAGAAGCGAGGCTTTTCTGATCACAGTGTACTCGTTAAAAAAGTTTATCGTCTCTAAATGCTCTTTCCAGAAATGGGTCTTCAGTGAACGACTGCATAATCTTGTTATTTTTTTTTTCTTCTGTTTGTACATTTTGATTCTGAAACTTGTTTATTTTTCCACCGAGATAATGGGACCCGATATATTTATAGTGCAGAGTTATTCATGGGCACCGGGGGGCGTTTTTCATGTGTCTGTGTGTGTCTGAGCAACGCTATGGTCTTGTTAAGGTTTTTATTGAGTACTGCCACAAGCTCACGCTTTCCTACTGGCAATAAATTATTCCTAAAAAATGCAAATGATTCTCTGGCGTGCTTTTTATTGTTGGGATGTTTTCATAACTGCTTTTTTTGACGCGTTTGTGAAGTAATTCCGCTTCAATAAGTCTGCTGCAGGGTTTTTGTTCAAAATAAAGTTATTGTAAACGCTTTAATGACTTTTATCTTAAAGGGATAGTTCAGATTTGAGTTTTTATGTGAGGCTCTGTCAGAAGGTTAAAAGAAGTTCAGGTCCTATCTGCAGTATCTGGCAGTATATGGCCGTTTTTTGATGCTGCAGGAATTAGAAACAAAACAGTTTGATTAGTTGTGTTGAAACTTTGTATAGTCACCAGTTTTCTCCTCACACATCTGAGGAAGATATGTGACACTATTGATGACACACTCAGCTTCCTCTTCCACATGTTCAAACCGGACTAGACATTAATAATAGATGAAATTACTTTTTATCATATGTGCACTTTCTGATCATGCGCCTGAAGCCGTGGGTCAGTCGTGGATCAGCTGTAGGTCAGCCGTAGGTCAGTCGTAGGTCAGCCATGGAGCAGATTTAAATATTACTTTAAATGATATTGGAGATAATCTCTCAATCTGTGGAAAACCTCCACCAAAACACCAAGAAACTAGTTTTATTCTAAATTTAAAGAAGCAAAGGAATTCTTCTTAAGATAAATATATATTTATTTCAGTCTAATTAATCATAAAATAATACATTTATTATTATTCGCACACCAATTTTTAAAATGACTTAGCAAAGTGACACTAACACTAATTCTACAATCTAACTGTCATTTTGAAATGAACATTAGAGATTTTGATTTCTCTTTGGGTTTGAAAGAAACATGTAGTCCAGTTGATCACTTCTGATATCTGAAGTTAAAGTTTGTAAAAAAGATATTTTCAATCATAAATCATTTTCTTTCCACTTCACAAAAGGAAACCATTTTGTTTTGGTTTTTCACATTAATATGTGATTCTAATTATGCTTCTGGACTAATGGAAACACCACAGATGGGAAATTGTGTTTTTTGACATTAACGGAACCAAAGTGGATGAGAGAAAAATGCTCTTCAGTCTCTGAGTGAACATGTGGGGTAGAAACAGAAACTGTCCTCTTTCCATTTGTCTGCCTGCAGCCACTTGTATCAATAAGCCCAGGCTGTCTGACATGAGCCTGATCAAAAAGACAGGACCTGGTACCTGCAGGCTCGGTCCAGAGTCACGGCCAACAATGCGCTGTGTGTTTTCTGTTGGCTGTGTTGCACCGTGGAGTCCTGATGGACAGAGCTGTGTTTCCCCGTCTGAAGAGCCTCCAGAGGTAAGAAGCTGACTCTGGGTCCCTTTAATGAATCACACTGAGACGAGGAAGACTCAAGCTCAACGCTCTGCTGTTGGACTGAAGTCAAAAGAGAACAGATTCCTCACAGGAATTATCTGCATAACCGAACAGCAGCTTTTACACAGCGTCTCTGTTGGGACAAAAACTGTTTCTACCAGAGAGCTCACAGCCTGTCATGAAGAAAACATCAAGTGTTTATTTACAGCTCATTGGCTGCTTTCACTGAATAAAATCGAAATAAATCATTGATTTAAAACTGTCCACCCAATTAAAATAAGAATAAAGACCAAAATATCAGCTTCTGTTCTAATAAAGTAAAACATGTTTCATTTTGATTTGTGCAACTATGTTAGAGCATAACAACAATATTTACGGTATTCTATTTATTTCTCGTTTACATGGAAAATTTCATGTTTGTCGGTTTTCAACAAATCAGTCCCAGTTTCTGTGATCTTTCCGTTCCATTCGTGGGGAAATGTTTCATCTTTATGCTTCATCAGACTCCTCCACAGTACGCAGAGATGAAGCTGAAGATCTGAGCTGGAAGGTGACTTAACGTGGCAAAATTAAGAAATAAGAAACCAAAAAATGTTGGTTTTTTTTATTATTTTGTCTGCACTGTTTCTGAAAGAACTCACATTGCACCTTAACGTCTTTCTGTGTGCGTCTGCATCAACAGTTTGAGTTGGCCAACCAAATTGCAGTGTCACACAAAACCATTCCGAGGGCCACAACTGGCCCGCGGGCCACATGTTGGACACCTGATGGAGGCATAACTCTAAAACAATTGGTGGACGTTTCAAAAACTTCATCCCAGCTTCATAAAGCTCGAGTTGTGTGGCAGAAAACTTTCCCTCAGGATCAGGGGGGGAAGGTTTCAACTTCTTTCTTCCTCAGTTTGGGAGACAGTGAGAAGCTGCATCCATCCCAAACCTAACCGATCATGAGCAGCTTTAATCTCATGCCTGATTGATTCAATTAACTCTGCAAACAACAGCAGGTGTTTTTCTGTCACTGAAATAATCAAGTATATTAATGCATTATCCACAACATGAAACCATGGAAGCGGCTCTGAGGGAAGCAGGAGGCGATCAGCTTCAGCTGCTCTCATTAATGTTCACTCAAACACATGGGACTTTGTAGTGCTCTCTACCAGTCACAAGATGGCAGTATATGGCCGTTTTTTGATGCTGCAGGAATTAGAAACAAAACAGTTTGATTAGTTGTGTTGAAACTTTGTATAGTCACCAGTTTTCTCCTCACACATCTGAGGAAGATATGTGACACTATTGATGACACACTCAGCTTCCTCTTCCACATGTTCAAACCGGACTAGACATTAATAATAGATGAAATTACTTTTTATCATATGTGCACTTTCTGATCATGCGCCTGAAGCCGTGGGTCAGTCGTGGGTCAGCTGTAGGTCAGCCGTAGGTCAGTCGTGGGTCAGCCAGAGGTCAGTCGTGGGTCAGTCGTAGGTCAGCCATGGAGCAGCGTCCATTGAGCAGATGAGGTTAAGCCAGCTTTCCTGTGCTGAGGCCTGAACTTTGAACTTTTAATCAACATCAGAATTCACAACTCACTGCAGAAAAGAAGAGGATACCAGTGAAAAGAAGGCTCTTAGTAAAATAAATACATGATGGATCAATACTTTCAGGCTAAATACACCAAATATTCACTGGACCATCTGAATGTTGCAGATTGTTAATTTATTGTACCAGGCAAAGGTTTTTTTGCTGACGTTTAGTGAGAATTGTATCGATCAGTTTCCTGTTAGCTGACTGCAGTGGCAGCCAGTTATTTCTTGTGACTATCAGCCCATCAGTTTGACATGCTGTGTACAGAGGTGGTTATCTAAGTTAGTTGTAACAAGTGGTTATTGGGCTAACATGGCATTTCTCTAGATCTTCTTTGATCTCTAACATGATGTTTTCTCCCCACATAGCTGCCACTCACCAGATATTTTCTCTATTTTTGATTATTGTCTGTAAACTGGTTCTGTGTGAAATTCTGAATTGGTGAGCAGTTTATGAAATACTCAAATCAGTTGCAAGTGTCCTACTCTAAAATCACCAATGCTCAGTTTGATTCCCAGCAGGTTGTCTTGACCACCAGATAAGTTGAGTTGCTCACAGGTGATTGGCTGATTTGCTGTTTTTGATAAGCAATTGAATGTGTCCGATCACTATAGACCAGGATTTTACATGAAGCTGTTACTAAAGTTACAGTAGCACATGTAGCATCAATGTATCTGATACGTCCTGAAATGTAGTCTGTAGGGATAAATTCACTCTCTTCAGCCTACTGACATCATTGATTACTACGCCTCAACCTCAGCCAACCAGCACCAGACTGTTGCTCTGCTCCAGCCAATCACCACACAAGAGCTCCTTCAAAAGGCCAAACAACCACAGATCAACCTGCTTCAGTCGCGCTTTGACCCGCTTCCACCCTCATCCTCCCCGCCTCCACCCTCATCCTCCCCTCGTCTCCTCCCCTCCTCCACCCTCATCCTCCCCGCCTCCACCCGTCTCCTCCCCTCCTCCACCCTCATCCTCCCGGGCATCTTCCAGACTCCCTCCAGGCTCCAATCCACCTGCAGTGTCCAGGTTCGAGCCCATTATCCAAGCTCACGGTGATTCTCAGCACTCAGGTCTTCTGCCGGCGACCGAGCGCCAAAGAACTTCGGGTCAACAAAACTTTCTAACTGCTGCTTTTTCTCTGTGAGTCTCTCCAGATTGAAATGAGCAAGTTTTGAATTTCCTGCTAAATAATTATCAGGGGGAATTAATTACAAATAATCAAATGAAAATGGTCAACTTTTCCATATTGGTCACACTTTGCACTTACAACAGCAGTGACTAAGTAGAGGCTGTTCAGTTATTTAGATTCTACACACCCCAGTAACAGGAACTGCTCATTCCCATTACTGAGAATGTGCAGTTAATGGGATCAGGGGGTAAAATATCTCCTCAATTCACCTCTTGAGAAAACTACCCAGTCATTCATGAGAAGTTCTGTAGAAAACCCCGTCAGACGTGTCTGATCTGTCCAGACGCTGTTCCTGATGCTGATGCTGACCCCACAGAGCTCTGGATCTCTGCAGCTCTGGAGCTCTGGAGCTCTGCAGCTCTGCAGCTCTGGAGCTCTGCAGCTCTGGAGCTCTGCAGATCTGGAGCTCTGCAGCCGGCGGCAAACAGGAAGGTGAAACAGCTGCCAGCTAATCCCTGCTGCTAGCCTGGGAAGTCTGCTCCGCTTTGTAACAGAAGAACAACTGATTTATATTCAGTGTTGACACAAATGACCAAATACGTGGAGAGTTATGATTTTAATAATTTTATACTGAGCTTTTAAGTTGTGAAATATTGTTTAGGAGAAAACACTTCCCCAGTCTGGACACATTGAAGTAAACACTGTAGTTTGTCTGCTGAAAGGAAAACGTCTCTCTCAACTTTTAGTCTTTGGGTGTCTCTGATATATTCACTTCCTTTATTTAACTGCATCCAGCTCTACTGGAAAAAAAAAAAACAAAACATAATGCTGCCACTACCTTGTATTTTGCCACATCTTTAGGATGTTGGGTGAAACGTTCCTCACCAGAGCAAAATCATCCACCTGGTTTGAGTTAAACAACTTTTTTCCTTCCACTTTCCCATGAAGGCCAAGTCAGTGAAGGGCACGAATATTAGCTGTAATTAATTCATAATGGCAATTAATCAATAACCTATAATTAGCTGCATCCCGTTCCCCGTCCATACTGAAGAAAAGCTTCCCCTTTGCATGATGCTGCCACCACCAGCAGGGATCTAAACCGTGTTCACGGTGCCGTGCAGCAACGCTTTTCATTTGAAATCAGAGCTTTTAGAACTTGAAGTAGAAACTGGAGGAACAATTTCATCAGGAAGAATTGGGCTTTGAGAAGTTTTTAAAATGTATTTATTTATTCATTTTTAACTGCCTAGGAATGTTCGGGTTTATCACAACCAAAACAATGCTAGACATGGAATCCATTGGTGTAGAAAACTAGTTTCTGCAGAGTGAAAATGAACTGGATCAGTTCCAGGAGCCACAGATGACCGTGTCCATTCAGGCCCAGCACTAAGTTTAAAGTCCGTCGGTATGCGCGCCTGACGCTGTGGGAAAGCTCAGTGTGTCGATGTGCGTGAGAGGGACAGAGGCACATGCAGAGACCACTGACCCCAATAATCCTCTTTCTCCCAGCGTACACATCTTTTTTCCTGGGTGGAGCTCTGCTGTTGTCATGACGACCGGCTAAGGGGAGGAGGGGGAGGACGGAGTAGGTGGGGTGGTAGATAAAAGCAAACACTCTTGTTTCTCTGCGGGACGCAGCGCTGACCAGTGGAGCGGCAGAGACATGCCGTGTTGAGACCGCACTCATTACATTACTTCTGTCTCCTCTCCTTCATTTTGCTGACAGCTCGCTCAAATGAGGATTTGGGTGTGTTTGTGTGTGAGTGTGTGCGTGTGTGAGTGCGTGTGTGTGTGTGTGTGTGCACCCTCCACTTCTCAGCTAACCTCCCTTCCCTTCCCAACCTTCACATACAAACTCATGGCAGCTGTTGAAGCTTTACTGGCTTCAGATGATAAAAGCATGATGCGACGCACCATCAGCCCACCTTCCTCTGATGTTTCACTTTATTTTCTTAATTTGGCCGAGGAAATGAAAAGAAGGCTTAACTTTTATGAAGATTAAAATCAATCCCCCCTTTTTTTTTCACTTTTCTCAGCAAAGACCCTTTAAATTTCAGCAGAGATCTGTGGCGCCGAATCCAGAAATTGAACAGTTTTCATCTTCCTACTTGTGATGCTTCTCTGGAGACAGATGAAGGGCTCAGGCAGCAGAGGCAGTCTGTGCTGCAGCGTTCTCATCTCCGCCCTCTTTGACGAACGTCAGCTCGGCTGGACCAGCAGCGAGTCTTCTCTGAAGACCGAGGGAGACGAAACAAAACACAATCCAACGCACTCCAGCACCCTGAGCTCAGAACCGCACGGAGTATTTTCACTGGCTAGGATACTTTCAGTTGTTATGACAACGCTATATATATCAAATATAGCTTAAAGGAAATTTGATTTGCATTGCAGCCGGTGCTGTCTCTTTAAGAAGCTCCTACTCTTTGAAACAGAAACAGCCTTTATGGTCCAAAAGGAAAAAGTCAAACTTTCTGTTCAGTTTTAGAAACAAATGATTTCATGTGAATTGACTACATAGTTCAATTTCTGTCTTGATTTCAAAAATCACAGTAAGCAGCTACTTTTAGATTTTCTTAATACATTTGTTGACAGCTATTCTTCTTCTGTCCAATATTATTTTTCCAAGAGCTACTAAAGCAGATCAGACGCCTTCCTGCTCCTCTGCTGATCTTTAAACTAAAAATATTCCATCCTCGGGGTTGGAAGAGTAAAACTATGTCCTCTTGCTCCTCTCTGTCCTCTTTTTCCGCTAACTCTCCTTCTCCTGGGAAAGGCTCAATTAGTTTTGACATTAGAAGTATGAATAAGGTCAAAGGTCACTGGATTTTGTCAGGCGGGGGGGTTGAGTTAAGAGCCTGGAGCCCAGCCTATCAGCTGCCTGTAATGTTCAGCCTCACCTGTGTGGCAAATCCAATAGAAAGATCAATATGATTGATTGCTGAAGTTATGGTGCTGGATGCTTAAATATGTGCAGCTCATATTGATGTTGCTGCACCATGAAGCTGCAGGTTTTCCATAAGCGTAAAGAGCGCTGGGTCTGTGAGGAAACGTCTGGTCCTGTTCTGCATCCAGAGCAGCGCTCAGCGGCCACAGAAAATTCAATTCAATTGCATTTTTTTAAAGTGATTTGTTGATCCCAAAGGGAAATTAAATGTTGCTGTAACTCATATTAATTCAGAATTCTTCAAAGATTTATCTATATGTTATAGATTAGTAACGTACGCCTGTGCCGCGTTCCTTTCCTCCCTTCTCTCTGCCACCTTCCTGTCAGATTATTGTAAAATAAAATAACTTTTTTTTTTTTTTTTTAATAAAAAGACATCTCTGGTTTATGTGGTTGGAGCCATACGGGCATCCAGATGGAAAAACGGCAAGGGAAAAAAAAAACGTTGGTAGAAATGGATAGAGAAGCAAATATGATGAGTCATCTTACAAAACCAAAATATATTGAGAAAACTTGCATAAGGTATTATTTCTCATTTTCACCCTGAACTACGGAGCTGCCTCTGCTAGGAAATGGCTACAGTGGAGCGGGCAAAATAAATGTCGAGTTTTAAAGGGCCTCAATTTCTATAGAGCTGTTCTAGTCACACTGAATACTCAAAGCCACATGAACGCATTTACAAACACATTCATACACCGATGTGCCATACAAATAAAGATATATTTTTATTTGATTGTACTTTATGAGAATATAGTCATATAATCTCAAAAATAGTCAAAATATTACAAGAAAAGTCATATCATGAGAATAAATTCATCAGAATGAAGTTGAAATAACACAAAAATAAAGTGGTTTTATGAAAATGAAGTCATAATATGATGACTTTATCCTCACATTATTTTCACTTTTATATTGTACAGGATCATTCTTGCAGAGAGCCTTTATTTTTTAAATTTTTTTCTTAGTTTGACAACCACTAATAATTTGGAAAGATTGTCACATTGGTTTCTAAGAGATATTTATGTTCTTTAGTTCAAACAGGGTAAAGATCATACAGACAGATTTAGACTAAATGTCCTTAGCGAGACACTCAAGGTTTATGACTTTGTTAATAATTACATCAACATTGTACTTGACTTATTGTCTTGTTTTATTATCCTCATTTTATTTCCTTTTTGTTTTGATATACCTCCACAGCACTTTGTTTTTTTAAAGACTTTATTGATGACTCATAAAGCCATAAAATTCCAAAATTCTTGGCAGCACTGGTAGAAGTAATTTAAATTGTTTTATTCATTTAAGAAGAGACAAAACTTTCAAGCTTAGTCAACAAACGTTAAATAGTGTGTTTGGGCTTCAGGCCATGCCATTCCAGCCATGCCATTCCAGAAGCTTCAAATCCCACGACACTTTTTATTTCAAAATCGTTTTCAATTTGTGTTGGAGATCATTATCCTTCTGGAACGCTGCAGAAACACAAAATCTTACCAAGTAGTTTTGTTCTAGTTTCTAGTGCATAAATCTTAGTACACCTGAAAGTAAGTTACTTACTTACAAGTAACTTGTAACTAACTTTTATCCAAGACATAGGAGCTTGTTTTAAGCTAATATAATTCATCAATATTGATGACAAAGTTGTAGTTCAGATTATCTTACTTACAATAAACTCACAACATGTTATAAGTAAAATGATTTGCCAATGGAAGCAGCAGTTTCTCATCGATATCAGGGAATTAGTTACTTGAAACAATCTCCTACATCTTGCTGAAAAGTTATTTTTAAGTTAGTTTTGTCTTAATTCTAATGTAATAATATATTTTTATTATGACTAGACCAAAAATTAGACCAAAGATTTTGTGTTTTTACAGTGAAGGATCAAAGGGTCAGATATGTCCAAGTTTCAGCTAAAAGAACAAAAGAAAAAGAAAACTGCTGGACCACAAATACATGTTAAATATGAAGCCAGTTTCACAATGGATTTAACTCAAAGGAGTAGAGAAAACCAGCAATTCATTTAAACTTAAGCACCAAAAATATTTTCTTTTCTTTTTTTTTTTTTTGCT
Source organism: Poeciliopsis turneri (assembly GCA_922788865.1). Taxonomy (NCBI): domain Eukaryota; kingdom Metazoa; phylum Chordata; class Actinopteri; order Cyprinodontiformes; family Poeciliidae; genus Poeciliopsis; species Poeciliopsis turneri. Next base: position 1,668,083 of record CAKLNU010000176.1, read on the forward strand.
GTATGATCAACGGAATCTCAAGAAATAGTTGAATAAAATCATGGAAAGACCTGCAGTGTATTTACATCTATATTTAGCGCACATGGCAACTAGAGAATCACACAGAGAAATAACTAGAAATCTAATTCCATCTAGTAACATTTCATTGTACTTTATTACCTTCCAACAAAATGGAGTATTAAATGAATAAACTCTATCTCTGAACTGCAGCTAATTTAGAATAAATGTTGCTCCAATAAAGAAGCTCAGAATGTCCCACTTTTCCTGTTGATACTTTGACTTTTTTGTGTAAAATCAGCAAATTGACACAAATATTAGATTTTCACCATATTCTACCTCAGGCGCTGTTGCACAATGTAATCATTCTGTTGCGTAACTTGAAATAATTCCTGCACCGTAATTATTCAAAGCAGTGCCTCTGTCACTTTCTGCTTCTTTTCATACAAAGTAGGGATTTTCATTAGGCTGCAAGTTTGAGCAAGCCTGCTGTTTGAAAGAATATGTTCATTTAAAAATGTTACACTGCAATATGACTCAGCAACAAAATGGTTAATTTTCCAATTTACAGATATGTTAGAATAATAATCTGTTTCTGATTAACGAAACAAAACAAAATGAAGTGGAAGAGTTCAGAAAGCAGAAGAAATGATTCTTTCTGCCTGGGATGTTCCTGGGATTTGGTCCCAATTATTGGGCTGTTCTCAAAATTACAATTCTTTAATTTTTTAATAAAATTTTTATAAAGATGTCTGAAAGAAGATTGTTGGTTAGTGAGGAGACCCACAAAGACTCCATTCAGTCCCTTTATTGACGTAGTGCTGTTCTGGCTGATGGGTGGCATGCACTATAAGCATTTGCAACACATCATAACACGGAACACAAAACTACAGAGAACAAAAAGCTTCTTTTTTTTTCAATTTTAAAACAAGATGGCTAATCAGGGGAGGATAACTGCTGACAAACCCTGGGAATCCAGATCTGCTTCCAGACCTGTAACGGTGCAGACATGACCCACAGCTTGGGACGTGGTTTAAAAATGAGCTCTGTTTATAAAAATTAGTGGATTAAAATTTGTGCCACTTATTAATATGGACGACTGGTTGACAGTAACACTGCCCAGATTTTTATTTTACTTTTTTTTTTTTTTTTTGGAGCTAAGTTATCACTGAAACAATAAGTATGTATGAAAGTTTCCATTTTGATAGGTATATAACAGAACTGTCTTGAAGTCTTCAAACACTGAAAAAAAATGTATACATATTGTTTATTTGATGAATAAAGCAGATATTATTAGTGTGCTTTAAGCATTTTCCTCTTGAAGAGTGAGACTCGTGTTATTTAGAGATCTGCCTGCGTGAATTGAAATAAAATAAGCATAAATGTGTGGAGTTTTGCTTTTAAGCATTTTCAATAGTGTTATTATTCTGAAAGGAGGATTAATAACGGTTTGTAGTTTTTACAAATATGCTATTTTTTGTCTTGCCCTTTCATCTGCACTAATGAATGAAGCACTGGATTAGGATTTGCTCAGATTAAGAGATTTAAAGATGGTGTGGAAGTTAGACTGAAATATCGTCACATTATTTCACTTCAGTCGAAAATAAAATTCATATTACATAAATTCATTGCTCTCAAAGTGATAAATCTGAAGAATTTCTGTTATTTGTGATGTGAATGGCTTATAACTATTTTTCTTTTATTTAAATATTAAATAAGACAAAATAAAAACTTATTTTAGTAAAAAAAAATAAAGAAAGCTCTTACAGAACAGTGTGACGTGTCTGAGGAGTTAAGAAAGCCCAGGCCTGTGGGGTTCAGGTCAGGCCAGTTTGCTGGCTAATCAAGCACAGTGTTGCTACGGTCACTAAAGCAGCCAGTGGAACTTTTGGCAGCATGAGCAGGTGACATGCCCTGCTTGGAAAATGAAACTGACTCTCCATAAAGCCCATCAGCAGCAGGAAGCAGGAAGTGATCTTGATAAGGAAGACTGGACCGACACCAGCAGACAACACGACTCTCTAAATCATCTCAGTCACACTGGACTTCTGAGCCTCTACTCAACATCTTTATGAATAAACTGCAAAGAGCATTTTCACTCAGGTTGCTGATGTTGACTGATTCAGGCATTGATTAACAGTTGCAGCAAATGTCTGAGAAAAATCTCTTAAAATTGCCTTTTTCTACTTAGTTGTCTGCCTTTTTTCCTTTTTGCTTCATTTTCCAACAGCCAATAAAAAGCCAGCTTTGACATAAATGACGTTTCGTGGATTTGCTGCCAGTGGAGGACGTCATTGACTGTCCTCTGGGTGATTGTGCAGACAGGAGTCTTCAACATGATTGTGTGGGCCACAGTGTAACATATCTTTGTTAAACATCCCTGGGTTTAATTAGCTCTACGCCATAATCAAAATTCACAGAAATAAACCGTCGATCTAATGTCTGAGTTTCCCAAACGGCAGAACACGTGAGCTTTTATGCATCTCATAATTTGACCTTAGTGATGCAAAGTGTGTATCAAAAATCTGATTATTTTTGGAAGATACATTTTAAAAAAGCAGCTTAATAATAATAAGCAAAATCAAACTAGAAAGGCATTTTTTTATTGTTTACTTTATTTTACTGTTTTATTATTTTATTTTGTAGAAAGAGATCGGACATGAATGATTCTTTAAAAATAATAATGAATGGGATTGTGGAGAGAGAGAGAAAATGCGAGCGTGAAACCACAGAGCCATGAATGAACCCGCACGCGGAGAAATGGAAGGAAGTAGGACACGGGCTGCTTTTCCACATCGCAGCCACCAGGAGGCGGCGTTTCTCCCCTCTCCGTGTTGGAATCGCTCTCCACTTTGGCTTGTTTGATCACATGCTGGGAAGGTTTGAAGTGGCGGCTCCATGTCACACATGCGTACCGACAGAGTGAATGGCGCGCGGGCGCAGGAGTGACTCCGAGGGAGCAGAGAGAACGGAGAGCCACACCAGAGCTGATCCTCGGCAGCTGGGTAAAGCCTTCACAGGGGGCGGGGGAGGAGGAGAGAGCGGAAAAAGAGGCGCTCGTGGAGAAGATGAACATGACACCCATGGGAGGTTATTGTATTAAACCACCGGTGTCCACTGTGTAGGACTCGCGGAGTAGTCACGGAAGATGTGAATTTGGTTCAGTTGGAGGAAAAAAGTTTTGCAGCTGTTTATTACAATGGTCATAAATGGGTCTCACCTGAACAGCTCCGCTCAGGACCCCAGTGACGCCGCGCTGAGCCGCCCGCCGTGGGTCACCACAACTTTGGGCTGTTTTCTCATCTTCACCATCGTGGTCGACATCCTGGGGAACCTGCTGGTCATCTTCTCCGTGTATCGAAACAAGAAGCTCAGGAACGCAGGTGAGCTCAGCAAGTGTGGGAATCAATAAGCGGAGAGGGGAAAAAAAAAAAAAAAAAGTGAAGGTATGTTGAGCGCGCGTGGCGCCCATGAGCGGCTCGCGCGTGATTACTCAGCTGCGACACAAACAAAACAAGCGTCAGCATTTCAAAGCGATGGTCGTGGCGCGAGCCCACTCCAGCAGACAGCGTTCATTAATTAGAAATCAAGTTTATTACGCACGCGCTGGAAGTGAGAGAAATGTTAGCGTCAGGTTGGTGAGCACAAACTTCAGCTCGTGACATGCAGCCGACATTGTTTACTTCGTAATCTCCACGTATTTATTTAATTTAATTTTATATTTATTTAGCAGCTTATTATTGAATGGTTTTCCAGTTATTTTATTTTTTTTTTAATATTTTTATTTTTATTTTACAAAAATAATAAGGAACACCGATCCAGAGCCGCACAGCGTTCTGTTTAAACTGTGGATTAAAGATCAATCCTGTTTAACTGCGTTTTACTCCGCAGTTTACAGCCGGTAGAAATAAACTCAGCTCGCTTCGAAGTCCGTTTGAGGCTGCTATCATTTCCACAAACTTCCAGACAGGTGACAGCCTCGAAAGGACGCGTGTTTTTGGTTTTGTTATTTTTTTATTTCTTGACAGTCTGACACCGCAGGGAAAGCCTCGCGCTGCACCAAACGCCGCCAGGCTTATTTCTAAAGTGAGGAAAAACAAAAAAATTTTTTTTTTTATGTTGTCCCCCACCTCCTCCTATTTATTATGCATTTAAATCCACCATCTCTCTGCGAGTACCATGGTGACCCCGCCAGCCTGGTTGGACCAGGTAGTGGAGGCGGTGAGGCGTTTAACAGTCAGAAGACAGAGCGCTGCTGAGGAACCCAGGAGGCTCCTGTCGTACTCAGGTCTGCTCGCTCTGACTGGCAGCCGCGCTCATCACCGCTGGCAATGAGAAACATGCAACCTATAATTTGAGTACATTTAGTCGTTCTTAAAAGCTCCGTGTTAAGAAATAAATACATTTGTTAAAGAAATGATCCTGCAGATAAAAAAAAAAACAAGAAACAAAACATGATTTATAGATGATCAAGGTTTTAATAAGTTCTTATCAGTAATTCAAGACTTGAACATGCTGTGACTTAGAGACTCATTCCCTGTTTTCTATACTCAAAATGACTAAGGGAAGAAAGCATTAGGTATATTTGTGCTGATTTATGTAAGAGAGACAGAGAATACTTAGGGCTGGATGATATGGCTGAAAATCTTAAAACGATAGAAGTGTTTCATATCTGTCTATATCAATAATTATTGATTATTGTTTTATTTGAAATATTTGAAATAAAACAAACTGGTGACATGACCTTTTCTGTTTAATCTACCGTTTTCACTCCAAGCTGTTTTTCTTAAGAAGTTATGAAAAACAGTGGCAACCTTAAACACTTCATTACTCAGGAAGTTGTTGCTAGGTAACCAATGAATGAGTTAGTTAGTTAGTTAGTTGGTTAGTTAGTTGATGCCACCCATGTTGGTGAGCTGCCCATGAAAGATTGAAGAGCTAAAGACTGTCCTCTGCCTGCATCTCCCAGAATGCTGTGTGATTCTGGATCGGAGAATATTCTAATATATTGAATATCATCACCTTCCTAAAACAGTGGTGGTATAATGGTTGGTAGCACTGTGGCCTTGAAGCAAGAAGGTCCTGGGTTCGATTCCCGGCCTGGGGTTTACAGCATGTTCTCCCTGTTCATGCTGGGTTCTCTCTGGGTACTCCGGCTTCCTCCCACAGTCCAAAAACATGGCCAGTTAACTGTTAGGTTAACTGGCCTGTCTAAATTCTTCTCAGGTGTGAGTGTGTGTGTGTGTGTGTGTGTGTGTGCGTGTATGTGTGCATGGTTGTTTGTCCTGTCTCTGTGTTGCCCTGCAATGGACTGGCGACCTGTCCAGGGTGTAATGTGTGATGGAGATAGGCAACCCTCCTGCCCCCAGTGGGATAAGGTGGTAAAGAAGATGGATGAAAGAAAGAGATGGTGATTTTTTTGCTTTTGAAAAATGACTTGGGCCATTATTTTAGGAGGATGACAATATTAAATATTCCATCAGATGTATTACCTATCGATGCTGATCCCGTGACTGTTACGATGTGTACTGCTAATGATTTATTGTCCAGTTGTCAATTTCTACCTGAATTAATTGGTTAGGAATGATGTCACATCCAGTTGTGGAAATGGAGAAGAACGTCTCTGGATAAATTAATAAATTAATCCTGTTGCTAAGTGTGGTAGAGCATCAGTGATACATTAGGCCTATTTCTCTTCAAGTCCATTAGCAAAAGGTGCTTGGTCATAGTATTGACAATAGGAAAATGAACAGAACCTGGCAATGTCTGAATACTGAGTGTTATAATTTGAACATTGATATGGACTGTTGCTTTACTTTGTGATGATCAGCCTCTTGTGAAGTGAGTAAAAAACATGCCCGTGGAAATCATAGTAATTTTTAGAACAAAGGCGTAACACAAGAGAATGGGTGACTTTAAGAAACTGCATCTTAAAAAAATGTTCCCTTCATTACGGTTAATTACATGTAAAGAGGTCATAATCCAGCACCAGGAATTTAATCGAGCATGTAAGTTAGCCTGAGTTATTCCTAGACTTCAGTGTCTACTTTGAATAAACTTTCCAGTTCATTAAACAAACTATTTTTACTTGTTATCCTGAGTGTGGGTCCAATATTTAAGGATATTAAAAAATAAATGACGCTTTAAAGCATTGTACAATGCCGCCTATAATGCCTATAATGCCGCCTCATTACCCAACCCTTGAATATTGACAAGGGTTGGGTAAAGTCCAGACAGTTGCTCAAGACCATGCTTTTGGTTCGCTGTCGCTCCTCTCCCTTCAGAGCTCGAAAGATGTGCATGCCTAACTTGAATCTGTTCTGATTGTGAGCTCAAACAGCTGCTGGCAAATTGCAAGTGGATTGGCAGACGTATCGATTGACATAAACTCATTGCCGCTTGCAGGAATCTGATGCTTGTTTGACCAAATGTTTGACTGCACAGCAAAAAAACAAAACAAAACAAAAATTCTCTGGAATGTATTTTAGCCGTTTCATTTTACAGCCAAGAGAAATTTAATTTCCCTTTGGCGAGTCTCTGTTATGGCTAAACAAGTAGGCATATATTTTCTTGGCATGTGCTAAATGTTTTTAGAAACTGCAGGGCAGTCTGAGTAGAAGGGGATAAATTAAACAGCAAGTAATGAAATGTACACGGTAGAAAAAGCTGGCAGGCATCATAAGACGCATGCAGCAGCAGGAGCAGCAGCAGGAGCAGCAGCAGCAGCAGCAGCAGCAGCAGGAGCAGCAGCAGGAGCAGCAGCAGCAGCAGCAGCAGCAGCAGCAGCAGCAGCAGCAGCAGCAGCATTGCCTTCTATGCATGGCCAAATCCTCTGTCGGCACATGAAACGGCCCATGATAGCGTGAGCAGGGAGCCAGCAACACATGGTGATTACTCTCAGCTGCACGAGTGAGCACGATCATCATTGTGGCCTCAACTCACTGCCAATAAATAATCTTAAATGTACCGTTTCTGCTTGTGACTTGGGAGGCTTTGTTTTTGTGCTGGAGCTGACGTGAATCAGGCCAACACAGCCTCGTCTTTGCTGATATCGGAGCAGCAGAGTTTGGATGATCTGAGAAAACCAAACCTGACAGCTGGGTGTGAGTGCTGACATGCCACCTTGCTGGGCTTTTTCCTTCCATCCCACAAGACTCAATGCTTTTTGAATGATAGGTGTCATCATCTGGTATTTCAGTGGGCAGTGAAACAGAGCAGACTTTTTTTTAGCATAGTACAAGCTGCCTCACTGAGCGTGGTTGTCAGTTGTTTCTTTATAATGGAATCCTATTTTTTTAAAGCATATTTGCTCGCATGTCCGCCGCTGAAGTTAAGGAATGAAATAGGAGTTAGTGACAGCTGTGATGTCAAGTGTCTAGCCAAGGAGCCAAGAGATTCAGAACATCAGAAGCAATGGTGGCTACCTGAAAGTCAGAATTCACATGGCACAAAAAGTAAAGATTACTGCATGGAGCAGTTGGTAGCATTGTTGCCTTGCAGCTAGAAAGTTTGGATGTTCTCCTTGTGACTGCATGGGTTCTTCCTGGGTACTCTAGCTTCCTCCCACAGTTCAAAAACCTTTAAGTTAACAGGTCTGTCTAGAATAGATTGCCCTTAGTGTGTGTGGCTGTTTGCTCCTCAGTAGAAAAATACACAAGGGAGGATATCAAGAAGAGACACCAGTGGTTAAGTTATGTCTCCACTCTTAAAGCTGCTGCATGCAACTTTTATTTTTTTTAAATGTAGTTTTACATGTTTATTAAAATAGCCACCATGTTGTGACAGTATGTTATGTGACAGATAATCAGTAAAAAAAAAAATGGAGCTCCTCCACCTCCTACGATAGCTATCTGAAGAAATGCAACACTCCCAGTCAGAAAAATCCAATCAGAGCCAGGAGGAGAGTCTTAGTGCTGTCAATCATCCTCAGATATGGGCATCTCTACCATTTGCTATTTGTTAATGGCAGAGTGTGGTACTGTGGCAGAGAAAAGGGAAAAGCATGACTGGTGCATACACAAGAATAATTGACAGCGGTAAGACCCTTCGTCTGGATATGATTGTTTCTGACTGAGAGCTGTATGTCTGGTATTAACTGGGAGACGGCAGAGGACTTAGATTTTTTTCCACAGATGATCTGTCTTATATTATCAGAAATATGTAAAAAAGTTACATGTGACAGCTTTAACTGTTTTGCTTTGATGATTATCCATCAGTGTTCTTCAGAAGGCTGCTGGCTCTGTGGATGCCTCTCTCTGCCTATTTGGTTTCTTAGGCTCTGAAATGATAGAGAACAATGAATGTTTTTTTTCTCTCTTATCAGTGTTCTCTCCAACACCTTAAACCAGTCTAGCCAGTCTCCAGCGCCAACGCAGAAGCTGTTTCACCTGGACATCATTCACCTTTCTTCAGACGTCTCTTTCTTTATCATTTATGAGCATTTTTTAAATATTCCAGCGGTCCAAATGGTTTTGAGGTAGCCAAACTGAGCAGTCACATGCTTTTCTTTTATTCTCCTTTTCGGATGTTTGGTTCAGATTTGATTGGATCAACTTGACCTGGTTTTTATGCCTGGATATGTGCTTTATAAGGCAGCAAAACTGCTGTGGTTCATAAAAAATGTTTCTTGATCGTGACGCTGTTACTCAAATGGAGCAGTACTGGACGGTTCAAACAGTGACTCATGTAATGTAGCATCTTCAATCTGTAGTGACAGGTGGAGAAAAGCCTCACAGACCTGATTCCTCTGTGCCCAAAGCTCTGCCTGCGCAAAAAAAATAAACCAGAAGTTCCATACTGCACTGTCTGTTTTGAAATAAGATGCTGTGTTTATTTTGTTTTAGTGTTGCGTGATTTGGCTAGGCGCCACTACAATAATACTTCACCTTTTAGTCTCGGTTTTATCATTATTGGCAATTAATATTTCGCGGCGTTACTGTAGCATTAGGACGTATCTGTGTATGTCACTAATGAAAAGGAATGTTTTAGCTTTGTGAATGTGCTTCAGCTGTGTTGTGAGCAGAAATCGGCTCAGCCTCATGGAGCTTAATAAAGAGAAAAGAAAACAAATCCACGTATGTTATAGAGAAGATGTTGATTTCACAGCGTCCTGTTTAATTTAGGATCCTTATGCTGTGAGAAAGTGTGAGCCTTTAGTCTGAGCCTCGCCAGGGTTGGAATCGTTTCTCACTGTAAGACGTGAGATGGAGCTTGGATTTTTATTCGTCCTTTCAAACTTGTTTACTTATACTTTTTCATATTTGGCCCCATTATAACCACACGTTTGACCATTTAATTAGGATTTTATGTGAGAGATCAGAGAAGTGCACAATTGTGACTTGGAAGGAAAATGATACATGACTTTTAGACACGGTTTTACAAAGACAGATCTAAAAAGTGAACTGAGAATTTGTAATCAGCCATTTGTACTTTGATACCCCTCAATAAAATACAGGACAACACAGTTTCTTCAGTTGTCACCTAGTTAGGGAATTAAATACATCATAGAACAACCATGTGCTTAAATGTGCAGAAAAGAAAATTGATACTGTAGATAATCCCATTTCCTAATCCTGGGAATTCTGAATTGATACAAAATGCTCAAAAATTTATTATAAAAAATTTTTGAGCATTTTGGGAGCAGAAAGGAGCAGAACATTTTCTGCTCCTTTCTACAAGTATACTGTACATCACAGTATGTGTCCACTCGGCCACCATAAAAGGTCATCCCAGTCCCCATATGTATTGTGAATAATTTTTTGATATTACTTTATTTAAAGGGGCAGTGTTACGTGCTTTCCAGGCACGTACTGCCATTTTCTAGCACAATCAAGTAACTGTGTTACCTTCAGTTATTATAAAAATGTTATAATCCTGGGTTGTTTTGATTTTTCTTTTTTGTAATTTGATTTCTTAGCCATCTTGTGTCATCCTTTCCCTGTTATTGGTTCCAGCTGTTTGTCATTTTCGTGTTTGCCACTGTGAGTATATGCTGCTACTTGTGTCACCGTTTCCCTGCTGGATCCTTACATCGTCTCCTGTGTCATGTCCTGTCCTGTTTGTGGACCCCCTGTTTGGACTTATATTAAATCATTATGTGACTCCAAACTCCTGCCTGTGACTTGATCCACAGCTCATGTCACAAAACATGACAAAAATGCAAAATGTTTTACCTCACTTTGAAATTGGACTTCTGTCTCTTTGAAAACTTGTGCTCTCTCTGAGACTCCGCCTTCAGGAAGTCATCATAACCTGGGTCCTCTGATAACCCTTTTTCAACAATTTTACCAGCTTTGCACTGAGAAGTAGCTCATATAATGAGTCAGTAGATGCACAGTTTCATCCGGTGTTTGCTAATTGTAGCTGGCAATTTAGCTTAATGACAAACACCTTAAGCTTTAATAAGGTGGGGGATTTTCTTTACCTCTATTGTTTTTAAGCATTTGTCAACTTGAACCATTGTCTTTCATCTTCCATCATCATATTATTACTGAGGCCAGCTTCAGCACTTCCTTGATCATTGTAAACCACAACATTCTTTTTCCCCCCACATAAGCAGAAAGTACAAAAACCGGAAGGTCAAAGTGCTATTTTAAAGTTCTAAAAAGGTGACAGCTTGGGAAAGCTGGGCTGCATGATGTGTTCTCTGCTAGCCGTATCAGTTGTCAGGTAGCTGGATAATGTGCTGCTGCTTTTGATGACAGCGACGGCTCTTTGCAAGCCCTGCAGAACAACCCAAAGCTTCAGTTTCACTAAAACTGATGGACAGTCCCTCTGAGGGCCCAATGCTGGCCTAGAACCAGAGACCTTTGTATGGTCTAACAAATAAAAAAAGGTCTTTTTTTCCCCTACCAGTTCATCAACCAGATTAGTTACTTATTACATTGTTTTTTTGCAAATTGAAACTTCAAGAAGGCAAAACAAAAGATGGTTAATATACGTTTGAATCCATTTTCCCACCTTTGCTTCCATAGAACGTCTGTGATTATTAGCATTTTCATGGCTGTCTGACGTGCAGGAGTTAAGTTGTGAAAGATTTCAAATATTGATTTTGTGCCTACCTTGTGGTTGACAGTTGATGTGATGTTTGCTTTGGCTGTATGATAGCACTATTAACAGTATTAGTATAATAAAAGTACCTTCAGAGTCAACACTGATTCTTACCAATGACGTTTAAGATGTGGATGTGTGCACAAGTCATCTTGTGCACACAAGTCATGTGCACATGTGTGCACAACTTAATGTCGATGACGAGTCATGTGCATCTCGTCATCGACATTAAGTTCTTTGTCTTAATGTCGATGACGAGATTTTGGTGGTTATGCATAGAGCATCTGCAGCATATTAATTTTATTTTATTTTGAAATGTGAAAATCGTACAGCTTCCAGTTTAAATATATATGCATGGAGGAGATCTGCAAAGTTTCTGCATTATACATGAAGCACTTTTAACATAGGCAGAGTTCAAGTGGTCTGTGGAAAAGGACCTGGAAGAGTGTGTATGTACATTACCTTACACAGTATTTCCACCCTATAAACTTTAATGTATTTTCTTGAATTTTTTTTTTTATGACGGAGAAATCCTGCGTAGTACATTGTGAAGTAAAAGAAACATAATGCTTGCTTTTCATATTATTTTACAACTAAAAATATGGAAAGCATGCCATGTATTTGTATTCAAAGGACTCAATTCAAGTGATTGTTTGCTGCGTTCATTCAGTAAAAACTGTTCTTCCAGTAATTTTTGCATTTTGTGGTGTACAAAAAGTAATGTCCTGCAATATTTGTGGAATTTGTAAATATTCAGCCTTGGCCTCAACGTTGGTCTTGGTCTTGGCAGAGCCGGTCTCGACTCCATCCCTATTTATTTTTCCATGATTGTCTTGGATTTAGGTGCGTCCATGTTCATTAGCTCTTTCTCACCTAAGTTAAAAATGTCCGATTGGATATTTGTTTGCTTATTTTCATTGTACGCATTTCTTTAAATGTCCTTTTAGCAAATATATTTCCCCATTTATCCATAACAACTGGAACTTTCAATGTCCAGAGTGCCCCTCAGGTTAACTCCCTGCCATGGCAGATGTGAAATTACCTTTATAACCTGACATTGGCTGGAAAGTGCAACGTTTCCCCTTACAGAAATCGTTTGAATTTTTCAGATAGCGCCAAACGTGCTGGAATTATGGTACTGCAAATGTGTCGGTGTTGTCAGCGCTACGTTTGTACATGGAAGGGTTAAAGCTGATGCTGTATGATGCCGCTTGTTCACTGATGTCACTCCCAACCCTCGGAGGCCTTTCAAGGTGGACAAATACTATCATTAAATTAAGTGGTCCACATTTGTAACAAGGCAATGTTTGAAGGCAATTGCTTGCATAAAATTTTACTAAGGGCATTAATTTTCTTCTTCTCTTTTCACCCCGTTGTGTCGACCTTTCAAATGAAATTACAATAAACCACATTGAAATTTCTAGTCGTGAAGATGAAAAATAATGGAAAAATTCAAGAGAAATGATTAATATTGGAACCATATAACTAAACAGATGTAAGTGTTTTTTCTTTTCCAATATGTTATGATAATATATAAACTACATTGCTGGGGCAGTCTCATTTTTCATGCAGCTGATGGGGAAATTTTGATTCTGATAACTCAGGAAGCCTGTGTAAAGGTTATGCAAACCTTATTCTTGGTTCATATTTGTCTCAGTGTCTTATGTTTACAGTTCTGTATGAGAGATATTTGAAGGTGCAGGAGTCACAGCTGCTCAGCGGGTCACAGCCGTGATGACCATGATAAACATCAGCCTGGCACAGTCTGGACGAGCAGCTTAATGTTACGTGAAAAGCAATGAAAAGATTCACTGGGTGAAAAACAGTCAGTAATTAGGGAATCATAGTGGCCAGGGGTCATGACTTTGGATTTAATTAATAGCTTGTCCGAGCTGAATAACAGGACAATGAGTGTTACACGATAAGGATCTCTTTTCTCTTCTCAGGACACTAATGTCTGAGCCGCAGCCAGGACATGGTAAAACAGAGCGCCAGTGGCCTACCCAAAGGCCCCTTCTCAGCTGGCAATTTATGGACGGCACAAGCACTTTCTCACTGTGCCCTAAAACATGTCTTAGCCTTTATACGTTTTCGATAATCACACCTTGTAGCTCTTCTTGATTTGCTGTCTGGAGCCTTTCTTGCTCTCACAAAGGATTAACTCTTAAACACCTGATCACATCAACTTCAGATATGATTACTTTGAGCATACTTTATTTGGCACTGGGATCAGATTTATATTGCTCTGCTTTAGGCCTGTCATGACAACAAATTTTGCTGAGCGATTAATTGTCTCAAAAATTATTGCGATAAACGACCTTTTCACACTGATTTAATGGAAATGACGTAATAATGCATGCGATTTCCTGCCAAAGATAGATGCACTTTATTTTCAAAAGAACACTTAACACTGGAACTGATCAACAAAATAAACAAAACAACTAAAAACAAAAATAAAATGGATTCTCAGTCTCCATTAACAAAATATGTATTTGAATAAAAACTAAACATAAAGCCAAAGAGGAAATAAATACAGCAGTCAATCAAAAGAGTGGAGATAATGAAGTCTGTATACTACATTGCCTTTCAGGAATCATTAGATTTAAATAGAGGCTACCTGATGCAGTCGTTCACACGACACGATTTGTTGCCCCGATTTTCCCCTGATGACAATCTTAGAACATTGGCTGTTCTAAGATTGCTGCTTGCAATGGTTTACGGTAGAATGTCGTTGCCACTCAGATCTAAATCAGTGGGAGCGTTAACGCAGCCTATTGAACGTGACAGGTAATGTCACAGGAGAGGAATCCATGCTTTCCGAGAGAAAATTACGGAGGGAATCCCAAACAGCTGACACGGTGCAACCCGAAAACCAGCGAACATTAGAGCTATGTGGAAACAACATTTATATTTATTCAACATTTCGTGCAAATAATATAGAAATGACAAAAGGGGGGAGTAGGAGCAAAATTGCTATCGCAGTTGATAAACCCAGTAACTTTTCAGCTGTTCTTCGTTAACGTGACATAAATAGGTTATAATGATTTTCATTCAGTCAATCATGCAGAGTAAAATAATTGTGATTGTGTTTGCTCAGATTGTTATAAGACTCTTACAAAACAACAAAGAATGGCCCCAATAAGCCCTTTTCATGTTTTACAGATCCTAATCTCTGTTGTGTCATCCTTTTCATCGCTGGTCCTCTTTGCACATGATGGTAGGTTCCGTGATCATTACAAAACAGCAGATATAACCAACGCTTGTATCGGGTCAGGGTGGAAGCTGGTGTTTAAGTCAGCCAGTTTCTGTAGTTTCTCCGGTTGCCATGCCTGAACGTTTTGAAAAAATTGCTCCTCTATCCCAAGGGTCTAATCATGTGATTTGCATGTAGAAGAAGTTATTAAAAACATTGATGGATGTTGTTTGATGTCAGTTATGATCTACTCTAGTTTTCTGATAGTTTTTCCTCGTAGCGGTGACCTTATCTGTGTTTTTTGCATTTTCATGTTCAATAAATTGTTTATTGAACATGAATAGTCTCAATTTGGAAGGTTCTATTCAAAAGAGCCTTTTGAACAGAACCTTTGAGCAAGTATTTTAACAGATTTTTCAATAAGCCCACATTTCAGATGTTTTTCATTGGTCTGACGTAGTATTGTAAGTTTAAAGGTCATGTTTTCATTAACTGTGAATGGAAAATCATCATAATAGATAGAAATATAGGATTTCATATTGCGTGTAATTATTTCATTAGTGATAAAGTTCCTGAAATAAATGGACTTTTCATTAATATTCTAGTTTATTAGAATATTAGTGAATTTATTGTTATTTAGATGTTTTGGTCTTCCCATCATGGGTGGTCACTTATGCACTGAAAGTCCATTCCAAATTCTAAATTTGTAAGTTGACTACCATTCAAGTGGGAATGACAAAAAGAACATGGCTTTCATGCGCGTTGACCTCCCTAAGCCTGGAAATTGCTTCACAGAAATAGCTGCTTACCTTAAATTGCTAATATTTACAGTCAGAGCAATATTTAAAGTGCTTAAATGTTCAGGGATCGATAATGCGCCTGGCTGCCCAATATCATTTTATGGTTTTTAATTACTTTTCCGATAAAATTGTGAAGCGAAATAAATCCTCCAAAGTCTCCACTAAGTCTGGGTCACCAAGTCTCCATAGCAACCACTTATTTTAAGGCAAACTGCACCCAGATGTATATCTTCCGTTCAACAACTGCACTATTACAATAACAATGCAGCAGAATCTTAAAGAAGAGTTGCAATTAAAAATGCATTTTCTACAAGCAAAGCCTCACAAGTTCAAAAGACATCAGTACCTGATTAGACCTTTAAATGTTAAATGTTGGTTTCAACAATTTCTCCCTTCTTCCCCAGAGAAGTCTGAGTATTTCAGACTTCTCTGGGGAAGTCTGAAATACTTCCCCAGAGAAGTATTTCTGGGGAAGTACTTCTTCCCAGAAGATTACATCTTCTGGATTACATCACTGTTGCCTATCATTTTCATTGCCTATTTTTTTTAATTTTGTTAAATAAAAAAACACAGTGTCTAACACTATATTTTGTATATTATTTAAGTATACAGTATTAACCAAGACTTACTTATTAGTTCCCCACTTTTTTAATTCCACTTCTTCCTAAGCTTTACCCGTCCGGATACAATCGATGCCTGATGTTTTATTTTTTTTCTCTTCTCACTTAAATCTGACCTTCCAGGCTTCATATTCCACGACACTCTGTCTGTTTGTATCACTTTGATTCAACACCCCCACTGTTCTCTGAGGATTTTAGGTTGTCAGGCTACATACCTGTGGAGGAATTCTGCCAATAGCGTTTTGCATCAAGCAAGTCAGGCAAGAAGACGTTTTTTGCAACAAACCCTGTGGATTCCAGATTAAAGAATGGCCTGGTGGGCAGAGAGAATCAAGGTTCTTTATTAGTGTGAAACAGTGACCCCCGCTTGATGTGGTCAAATCTAACAAGAGCAGGTGTTTAGCATTGTCGAGACCCCCTGTTTCTCGCTTCACATGCTCACAGATCAAAGAGTGATTTGTCTTGAGCCCAGAATAAAAAACATAATGTTAGTGCTACAGGTGTATTTCAATAAATGTATTATTTTCATAAATTTTTGTCAATTTATTTCTAACAGTCAGTTAAAATAATGAAACTCATCTGACAGGGCTTCATTTCAAATTGTTAACTTCAATGTTTATGACTATCTGCTAGATTTCGTCTCGCAGAAACTTTTTACGCTACTTTGAATAATTGATTGTCCGTACTGTGCACTTTGATAACTAGAATCAGTTGGAATGTTTGGGATTGAATTAAAATCATTTTTTGTAAGATGCCTTGAGACGACAGTCATAGTACATTGGCCCAAAGAAATTTAACTGAATTGAATTGAACTGAATTATGGCCTACAGTTAATGAAACCTGTTAGATATTTTTTGGTATTATCATTTTGTTATTACTTTAGTTCATATTCAGTCTAATGTTAATCAGTATTATTGTGATTTTTCGTTTAAAGAGTTCTCTTCCTTATGTGTGTATAAACTGACCTGGAGGTTACTACTGTCTGTTTATCTTCATGTGAGATAGTCAAACTTTGTGGTTCTCAGACCTTAAATTCTTTTCATGTTTATCTACCCATTCCTTAGATGATAATTTGACCTAGAGCTGAACTAGGCTCAGATTGTAAATTAGATATCACACCTGGAACTGAATTGCTGGTAAATGTTTTACGACCTCTGTTATTTCCTGACTGCCCCCTGTGACTGTTTTTCTTTGACAATAAAAGAAGGAGCTCACGTGAAAGCAGATCAGAACTCTCTGTGAACGGCTTAAAGAAGTTGTTCATGGAGACTTCTCCTTTTGCAAAAGCTTGACCATATAATTCATATACGTTGTCTGTGGTTTTTATTGTTGTAGGTTCGAGGAAAATACCTTACAAAACCCCAAAGTTCTGCTTCTCAAAAAAAAAAAAAAACACATGAATGTTGTGCTGCTACAATTTTTATGTAGAAACCATAATCATGGGGAAGACTGCTAACTTGCCAGTTTATCTACAGGTAATCACTGACACCCACCATAAGGAGGGTGAGTGATAAAGGTTACTGCTAAAGAAGCTGGATGTTTAGAGTGCTGTATCAAACATTTTAACTTTAATGTCTGGCGGAAGGAAAAAATGTGGTAGAAGAGGGAATAACAGCAACAAATGGATTAGATTAAAAAGGCATTGGATACACACGTTTACAGGACATGTGTGTATCCACATGTCCTCACCTGTTGTCCATCCACTGCTGAACCAGATACATCACCAGTGTCCTACCTTGTGGAAATAGAATAAGGAACTGACTGTTGATCAGATAAAATAACTGGAACACATTGGAACATATGTAATCAATTCTGTCTATCTGTTCAGATTAAATTGATCTTTTTGTGAAGTGCCTTCAGACAACGTCTGCTATACAAGTACAGTAATTACACAGTATACAAATAAACTGAACTGACCTGACACTCATTTTTAATATATATTGTACATGAGATCATGTTGCTTCCACTCGCAATTCAAACAAACTCCATTGGTGGCCCACCCCCTCATGTTTCCCTGTGCTATTTTTAATCATTCATTATATTATTAAGTGAAAACTTCTTTATGCCTTAAGGAAGCTTGAGATGACGTCTATGTGGACCATTAGGGCAGTGAGATCAAGTAAAGCCTTTTGCTTATTCAAGGGGAACTGTGCATTACACATACATACTGTAAAGTGCCTGCAGCGCAGTTTTAACTATTTGATTATTTACACACATGCAAGGATTTGGAGGACAGAGATGATGGCAAGTGAAAAGGGAGGAACCCACTTTTTTGGAGAAAAAAAAACATACAAAAAGAAACGCGTCCTTCTGCTTCCAAGGTGACCTTGGAGGAAGCGCTTGGTCCACCACTGCTGGTTTACAGTAAAGAGACGAAGGCTGGACTCAGCAGCTTCCAGCTGTGAATGTGTCAGACCTCATGACTGTTAAAATGCAACAGTAATGACGAATTGTAAAAAAAAAAAAAAAAAAAAAAGAAGAGGTACGGTTCTATAAATAGAATCAAATACTGTGTTTAATCTCACAAAATAAACCAAAAACGGCACAAAAGGGAATCACTATTTCAGTTTTTTTTTTTTTTTTGTCATTGACGGGGTTAAAAAAATGTCCAGAGTCGAGTCAGTGGACTGAAAGGCAAACAGCTCAATCAGAAAGCCTCAGCAGTCTGCATGAGACAGCGTAGTGATTCACTGTAACAGGATGTAATGATGATTATTATGGCAGACACATGAATGCCATTTGATGCAGCCTTGTGAACACGGCCTCACGCAGCCTTATCAGGCCACTCTCTTGGTTCAGCGCTGCAGTTTATCATACTACACTAACTCGCATATACACGCGCTCCAGATGAGTGCACCATTAAAAAATAACTATTTCACAAAGTGCACAGTAAAGACATGGGGGCAGGGGGAGCGTTACGTTCCAGAGGTTAGACGGGGCCACGCTGTCCATACAAATTATGGATGAAGTTCATACTAAGGCGCTTCTAAAATTGGAAAGAAGTTTTTAGGTTGGTACTGTTGACTAAATTTGGATCAGAAGTGGTACTATTTAAGGAAAGGGTGAGCTCTGTCAAGACTCATTGGAAATTTAAACCTGTTGAAGTATTAAAGGTTTTATTTAGCTGCATGAAGTAAAGATATTTGCGTAAAATGAAAGAACATGCTCTTTTGTTTTATTTTTGGTGGAGAAATTGCCTGGTCTTTACCATATGATAAAATTATTTTTCTGTTTTAACTCTTTACAAAATATGAAGCTAATCCCACCATCTATTATTTAATAAAGATGAAACCAAAGCACAACAATAAGACTAAATACACCTCATGATTCAAATGCTGTTGAATTTCCTTTTAGTAGTAATAACGAAGTAGTTTATATAACTTCATTTGTTTACTGCATTTTGGCTGGATTCAGAACTGCAGGCATTTCACTAGCAAGGACCACGCCACAAAGATATAGGTTTAAAGATTTATTGATGAAGGGATGGAGGGAGGAGAGGAGGGACAGAGGGATGAAGGGATACAGATGAAGGGATGAGGGATGAACCCTCCAGATGAAACCTGTACTACAAAGATGGAAAACATTGTTATGAATGAAGATGGAAGAAATGAAAGAGTCAAAGGGTAATGGAGGGTGGGGTTGACGAAATGTAAAAGACTGAGATGAGTGGATGACTCTGTTCACGTCAAGCTTTAGCTGTTAAACAGACGCCTCATATTTTACTGGGGGATACGTTGGTCTACAGAAAAGTTACCTGCTGACAACTGAAATTAGCTGAAAAATAACAAATTATAAATATATTTATGAACAGAGGAAGGTCTTGAAACATATGAAACAATAATAATTATTGTTTTAGTGAGTCATTTTCAAGTATATTTTAACTTTAAATCCCAAATTTAAAACTTTACTTAGACTTGAATATACCGGAAGAAACAAAATATGTAAAATTCCCATTTCTGTCTTTTTTCTTTTTTGTGTGTCAAAATAAATTTAGTTTTGTAATGTACACAATTTTCTGACTGACAAAAATCTTAACACTGGTTTTAAGTGGTAAATATTTCTCAATTTATATATTAAGATGAAGTATTTCTTCATTTTAATGCATTAAAACCATGTCATCCACTATGTCGATCAGGGGTCACCAACCTTTTTGAGACTGGGAGCTACTTCACGGGAACAGAGCAACATGTTTGATACAGACATGAATGTTCTTGGCTCAGCCTTTATAACAATAGTATACTGTATACACACGCATATATATGATTACAAGCTGCCTGGTCATATTAATGTTAGGCACTACTGACAATAGTTAGTAATAATTTACCATGGCAGAAGTTCTTAGTTCAGAGTTTTGAGTTCAATTCTATTTTGTAGCTTTTCTCTATGATTCTAAAATGGCCACTAGTGACTGAGAATATGGATTGTTGCAGCAGCAGCTGTATGTGCTGTGAGATTTTCCTTTAAATTAAAAAAAGAAAAGTTGTTGTATTTTTTTATTTTCCAAGCCTCTTTAACAAAATTATGCTGAGAAGAAAAATATGTTTTGGCACAAAACATCTTTTTCATCTTGTACATCTGTAGCACAATATGTACAAGATGTAGCACATCTACATCTCGTACAAGATGTACATTAAAAGGCATCTTGTACACGTAAGGTTTGTTTTTTTGGAGGGCTTTAGGAGAGCAACATTTTGGGAACAGTCGTGTTTTGACAGTGCAGTTACCGTGGCGAAGGTGTAGGATAATCCCAAAGAGGTGGATTATTTTCCCTTTTTTTTTTTTTTTTTTCTGTTTTCGTGTGCCTGTCAAGTTTGTGAAGTAATTAGCAGAGTCCACTGCATCTCTCTAATGAGCAAGAGCTCAGCTTCCTCAGCAAAGTATGCATTTTTTCTAATAACCCATTAACATGTTCCCTGTGATTATTATTTGAATGAGTGGTTTTGTCACACTCTCAGACATAACCACATAGCATTTGGGTTTGCTCCAGCGTTCTTTGGGAGTTGTCCAAAAGCAATAGAGAATTAGGCGGTTCATGTTCCTGTCCGTGCTGTTAGAGGCTCATTTTCTCTAATATTTGCAGGACACATCCACGTGGCATGCAGCATGATGGAGAAATAAAGCATCATTTTGTGAGAACTAAACAACTCATTTTCAGATTTGTGTGTGAATAAAAGAGCTTCTGTTTTGACAGCTTTACTTTGCAATAAGTCAACAATTTCTCATTTGAAACACTCATTAGATTTTTGCTTTTCTGTGGTTGTTTTTCAGATGATGCAGATAAAGGCAGTCAGGTTCAGTAACCTCAATGAATTATTTTAATGCCGTACATAAGATCACGGTGATTCTTGTAGCTCTTTGGTTTTATGTGGCTCCTAAAACGATGGCATTTGACCACTTGTGGAGAGTAGCCTGTTGCTCTCTAATATGACCTCATAGACAGAATCGTTAGCCCGTACCTCTGGTTGTAGCACTACTGAAGCTAATAGGAGTGTTTCATAATCCTAACGTCATTAAGGGTGTGACTTAAGATTCTCGTTCTGTTTAAAGCTGGCCCCGAAATGTCTGGAGTCAAAGAATTATTCAGTTTAACCCTATCAGCTGTCGCACGAGGACCTGTTTAAATCCAACAACACAGAACACACACACACACACACCCCCACACCCCCACACACACACACACACACACACACACACACACACACGCACGCGCGCACACAGTTTGTGACAAAATGACAGGTTGTTCAAGTATTCAGCAGCAGCCACACCATTTTTATATCAGGCTTCTTCATCTTCATGTGACTTTCACTTGTTTTGGGAAATTTTTCACTGGAGATGCAAAAACAAAAAACAGAAAAAAAGAAAACAAATGCTTGGAATTTCTAGTGGAATAGTTTCTCCATCTCACTTTACTTGAGTTGAATTCATTTAGAAAAGTTTTTGATAATTGTTCTTTCTGTAAAGTATTTTGACTTTATATAACATGCATACAAGTACAAATACTTTACTTGAGAGTTTTCTTTTCTTTTCTGGAGCCAGTAATTTATCCCATGATAAAAGAAACAATCCTGGTTTTTCTATGAACAGGAGTACATTCACTGAGCAGAACATTCCAACATGTCTCCATGTAGCATTTTATCTTAAGGTAGACTATACCCAGTTTAAGATACAAGCTAACTTCAGTTACTTAGTCAACTAACTTAGAGCAGCCGTTAATGCAGTTAATTGTATTTCCCTTTTACAAGCAAAAGTCCCAACTCGGAACCTTTTATGTTGTTTCATGTATTTCTGTAAATCTGAAGCATAAGCGATACCTGAAAAAGACAATAATGGTCGACTATGAGAGTGAATTAATTTTTATTATTTATTACATTTTTTGTATACATTATGTATTTCTAATATTTTATGTAATTAGTAATTCTGTGAAGTGGGAGAGAGGGATGCTGCGACTGCGATTGAAACGGAGGCGTTAGTTCCAGTCCCGGCCTGATGACCTTTGACACATGATTTCCCCCTCATGCGTTACCCACTCTCAATTAAAGGTCACTAGAGCCAATAAAACCTTATTAAAAAAAAGAGAAAGAAAGAAGAAGGACATGGACTCATCCAGGAAAATGAGTTTGTTTAGTTGAAGCTGCATGAACTTAATTGATTTACTTTACTTACTTAAAGTTAATTAGGTTTATTACTCAGTGTCTCTAATATTTGATTTTTAAAGTTAGGTCAACTAATTAAATTTGAACCAGTCAATTTTTGTAAAGACACAGGTGGATGCCTCAACAATCATAGGAGGGAGAAGTCTCTGGAGATAACGATGGTCACAAACAGTCCATAGTTTATGTCTGACCAGGTGGTCAGCAACACAGGAGCACCGTAGGCGACTGCACTCTCACCATTCCTCTCACTTTGCACACTTTAGACTTCCAGCACAAGTTCGACTTCTCAGATAACTCTGCAGAGATGATCAAGAAGCTGCGTACAGAGAGTTGGTGGATCACTTTGTGGCATGCTGTGGGAATAATCTCATATTGAACATGAACATGAACAAAACAAATGAGATTCAGCTCATCAATCTCACACTTTGCCTTTCTTCCATGTACTTGAACAGACAATGCGTACACTTAGCTTTTTTGACCATGAAAATCTTTAAATCATACAGAAAACACAGTTACAGAGCAGTCAATTGTAAAACTAAATTTTCTCCTTGTTAGTACCCATTTCAGTTGTCAAGATGATGGGCGAGGCATTGCTTGACTTGCCTCCCCTGACTGCATGTCACTGCTTGACAGTGACAGTTGACTGGTCATTAGGGTCAAATGTTGCTCTCACAGGTACTATCACCAAATCAGTCCTGTACAGTTCAAAAGCCATAGCTTACCCCCTCATCCTGGTCTGTCTTTTGTCTGCTGGATGACTCATTAGCTTTGGTCATGCTCTGGACTTTCTGGGCTCAATCTTTGGAATGTAAAAGTTGAATTTGTGACTTTGCTCTGAAAATGCTTGGCATTGCTGCGTATCTCTTTGAGAACCTGCTCTGCTCCTCCTTTGTAAAGTAGATCTCCAACATGGCAGCAGCAGATGGTGTCATTTAATGCTGTACTTGGAAAGAAATAAAGTGCATCTTGGTCAGACAATATGTCATTCATACCTGTCAGTCCAACGCGACAATTTTACCTGAATCATCATGTGAAGGTGCTAAGATACTGATGTCTCCACTCAGGTGGGTTTGTTATGGCTTGTGTGTGTGTTTTACTAAGTGTGCAACGGCCACTGTCTAAATCAATTTGAGTGTAAAGCTAAGGACATATTTGCAAAGTGGGCCGGTTCACCAGTTACTCCCTCCTGTGCAGTTAAGGGTCAAGGGAAGGATTAATGACTAATGAATTAACCTGCGGCCTCATGCATATATGTGTGTGCTTACAAAATAAGCTACCTGGGACTTTTGACCAGCAGGGAGAAGTTTCTGGCGATAACCATGCTAAGTGTCTAAATTGAGTGGTGGAGGTTGTTTTAGTCATAATAATTTACTCTGTAAAACTGTTGTGAAAAATGTCAAAATAATCAAAAGCATACAAGGGATCTCCGAGATTAAAGGCCATTCCCTTTCTTGTCGGATTACATGGATGAGAAATAATTTAGGGATATTTTACATAGTAAAAGAGCAGCTGTTTGAATAGTTCATACAACTAAATTGTTAAAATTTTTTGTTCTATTCCTTTTCCAAGTACAGGTTATTCTCCATCCATCCATCCATTTTCCGTCACCCTTCTCCCTAACGGGGTCGGGAGTTGCTGGTGCCTATCTCCAGCTGCGTTCCGGGCGAGAGGCGGGGTTCACCCTGGACAGGTCGCCAGTCTGTCGCAGGGCAACACAAAGACAAACAACCATGCACACACACACTCACACCTAGGGAGAATTTGGGAAGGCCAATTAACCTGACAGTCATGTTTTTGGACTGTGGGAGGAAGCCGGAGAACCCGGAGAGAACCCACGCATGCACAGGGAGAACATGCAAACTCCGTGCAGAAAGACCCCGGGCCGGGAATCGAACCCAGGACCTTCTTGCTGCAAGGCAACAGCGCTACCCACTGCGCCACTGTGCAGCCCACAGGTTATTCTTTTTGAGGAAATTTTGTAAAACAAATTAAAAAAAAATTGTTAAAGTAAAACTTTTATATAATGCTTTCTATGATGTTACATACACTCCTCACAAGAATTATTTCTTATTTGAAATATATATTTTTTTATTTTTTAAACATTTGTAGAACAATTTGTAGAACATTTTTAAAACAATGGAACGACAATTTTACAACAGGAATGGAACAATGTAAATGCCCATTATGTGTGTGTGTGCATGTGGATCCTCCT
This sequence comes from Poeciliopsis turneri, assembly GCA_922788865.1. Taxonomy (NCBI): domain Eukaryota; kingdom Metazoa; phylum Chordata; class Actinopteri; order Cyprinodontiformes; family Poeciliidae; genus Poeciliopsis; species Poeciliopsis turneri. Next base: position 1,692,607 of record CAKLNU010000176.1, read on the forward strand.
GACCCACAGTTCAAAATAGATCAAGCAGGTGGATTAGAGCCAGTTTCTAAATGTGACTTGTGAATTTTGTGCACTTCACAGACTGATGTGTGTCTAACTGCTGGAAAAATACTTACTCTCTTTATAAAAACACTTTTATTGATTTATTAGTTTACAAGTATTCTCAGAGGTAAAATGTCATATTTTGCATTTATGTATGAGTTGGAAAACTGGACAAATACAAACCTTGAATTTATTTATTGACTTACTAATTTAGATCTCTACACATGCATTTTTAATTGACAGTAATCTCACCTCACACATAACTCCTTGTGTTTCCATAGTCACTACAACAATCAAGAACCTGACACAGGTTGCTTGACATCATCGTCGATATGTTCTCATCTATGATGTCATAAATGTTCATAGAGATAGAAGAATTCTCAGTTTGCTTCTCAACTTGGTTGGAGGCAGATCGATTCCAGAGAGACGACTTCAAACTGATTCCACAAACCATTTTAGCTGAACACCAAGTCAAGAGGATTTTGATATTTATGGGACCTTGGATTTCTTGTTACGAAGGGAGTTGAAAAGTTGTTAGGATATAACATAAGAGGCAACGACGGTTTAGTGGAGAGCTCTGAGGACGAGAGATCAAAATACTTTGCTTTTGACATTGAACTCTGAAGACCAAAAGGACATGGAAGATTCCTCTAAGGATGAGAAAGTTACCATCAAAACATGGAGAAAGAAGAAAACCATCTCTGGTTCATCAAGTCTGATCATGATCAGTTTCATTTTATCTGTGCTGTAAACTAAGAGCTGTGACTTAGTTTGTGAGTTATGATAACCTTCATCAGGTGAAAACTTCACATTTTGTCTAGTATTGTTTTGCTCACAGAAAAACATTTTTTGACAATTTGAAACATTTAAAACACTTCTTTCCTTTTTTGTGTGTATTGTAGATGCTTGCTGTTATTTCTGACATATTTGTGATTAGTGTAAATTTTACTCATAGCTTTAAATGTTAAAATAAGTAATATATAAATATATACAAATAATAATAATAAAAAAAATAAATAGTAATAACACATACAATTTTTTTTAATGAAATAATAAAGTATGAAATAGTATTAAAGTATTCTTTCAAAAAGCAAAAAAAATAAGTGACGTTCCAACCTTAAAGCTGTTTCCTACGTCTTTATGACCAAATGATACATTTCCACCGGTCAGTAAATGTCCTTAAATAATCTATTATAAAAACATAAAAAAAGGCACAATGCTCTGTTTTTATATTTGGCATCACTTCTGAATGTGATTTTTATCAATGTGCCTATGCGTTCAGCGCATACAGACTGACTGCCCAATGACAAAACTGCCAGCTGCACCTCGACTGCAGGGGACATGACACGCCCACATGGACTGGTGCAGATGATGACAATTGTGTGACTCTGGCCTTTTAAAGCCCCTGCTGTGTCATTGGCATTTGTTTCTTTGTGTCTCTGTATATCTGACACCTAAAAATAGTTTTTTTTATTTTGAATTATTGTGTTAAAACTTAGGTCAAAATTTAGATAGTTAAAAAAATACTTTAATAACATATTTGCATGAAAAGCAACAGCAAAAAAAATAGTTTTCGAAATTAACTAAAAAAAAAATTTAGAAGAAACTTTATCTATTCTGAGATAAAGTTGAGAAGCTACAATACAAAAATAAAATACATTTTCAAAAGGGAATCTCAATGTTACCATGCTAGAATTGATCTGATACTGATAACGACTTGGTATCAATTTTATTGATATTTTTGATCGGCTTGCCCACCTCTAACAGTAGCCCTGTCTTTAGAAACATGAGGATTTCCAGCAGGTATGTTGCTGTCAAGAAAAAAAAAAAAAAAACATCTATGCAAAGGTTGCCAACATTATTGGGGAGTCATTTATTTTGTTATGACAACAATACATATGTACAATAAATCATAAAATACTAATTGATTTGCTTTGACTTTTCCTAAATGATTCCTGTCAGCACTGGAGGAAAAAAAAGAGAAAATCCTGATCAGGTCATTTCTACTAAATCGTCCATGTTGTGAAAGAATTAGATACTTATTAGTTTCACTAACTAGTATCTTTTTCAAAATGCAATGGTCACCCATGGTGTTTAAAATGATGCTTATTTTCTCTGTGTATGCATGCATGCGTGTGTGTGTGTTTCCTTTCAGAGATCAAAACTTCCTCAGAACTGCAATTATTTAGACTATGTTCAAAAGAGTTTAATCCTTTAGCCGGTGGAGTCATATTTATATGTGAAATATTTGAGAAAACAACCACAGTCAAAACAAGAAGAAAGAAAAGTTGATGTTGTTTTAGTGGGAAACTGACACAAAATAAGGATTTAAAGAAGGAAACTCAGTAATATGAAGAAAAAACTGCCCATTTCATAAACTCTGATTACTTGGAATAAAATTGTGTGATATGCTTTTATGAGAAGACATTTATTTTATATGTTCATCCACATAAAGTACACCATATCATCTAAAAAAGACATTAGAGGAGACAGTAATTATGGTTTTAAAAAATATTTTTATGCTTTTAAGAGTTTATGATATGATTCTACAGGTCAATTGGGGTCAACTGTACAGTAAAATAACTACTGCAGAATCTTAATAAACGTCATAGCTCAAAGCTCAGTAGCTGTTGAAACAGCATTCTGACCTCAGTTTCCCACTGGAACAGCAAAAACCTCCACCAACATACAGATGATTGTTAGGCTAGGACAGTTACATAACTTATTAATTCCCTCAGCCGAAGCTGTTTCCTGTCTTGCTTGCTGCATTTTATTCTCTTCAGCAGCAAGATAACAAAATCTTCTAACATCTTCCAGGCTTTAATTTTAGATATCAGCCCTTTTGGAACATGCAGCACCTCAGTAAATACCACCAAGTACCACCAAACTGACAGGCAGTTTAATACAAAAGAATTTGGGGGTTTTGAATAACCTCAGCAGAAAAGAAAAGAATGGGCAACGTTCTGTTGGTGTGGTTACGGTTGTTAGGAGGAGTTGAATTTTTGAAAACAGAAAAATAGGGCGATGTCTGTTTGTATAATCAAATCTTTAAAACCTGTAAATGTTAAAACTATAAAAACGATCGGAATCTGCCTCTCTAATTGTTTACCAAAGTGGCTGGATAATTTCAAAGCGCTTTGTGTGTTTGTAGCCCGATCTCTTAAAATAAATAGTGAGAATGTTATGCCGACCCAAGAACGACATGGTGTTGGAGCAAACAAGTCGATTCATTTGACCTCCCAAAAGGGAAAACCTGCAGCCATCTGACAGGTTTGGTGTTGATGTACATCAACTTTTCTACCTGCTCATGTCTGTTTTTCTTGCACTTCTCTTGCTCTGCAAAAACACATTCTGTGTGGCGCTACTGCCACAAATCAGTCTGATGGTAGAACTGCATTCTAACAACACCAAAATTTAACAATAGTGACAGTTTTAACAATACACTTAAAACCCTAGAAGTACACGAAATAACATGAACTGGATCTGCAGTATGTGACGGACTAAAGAACTACTGCCTTACAGACAAGTACTGTCCTCTGGATTACAAATTCATTCAACAGGTACATGTAGACATGATGAGTGACGGCTTATTGGCTGCACTGAAAATCAGAGTAAGCACTTTGGCTTCAACGATTATCTAAGCAGGAACCATGGGAGTTTCAAAACAAAAGGTTTAATGGTATTAATTTAATTATATGGAAATTTCACTGATGAAATTGAACTGACTTTTGAGAAAAGTGGCAGTGTACAAGATTTTTTTCTTCAAACCACTTCTTCATTCAAAACATTTGTATATGTCAACATGTGACAGGTTCATTTTAAATCGTAAATGAATGAAATATTCCAAAAAAAAAGTAAGAAAATAATAATCAGAGTGTAAATAGCCATCAGTGTTGTTCCCACATTCACATTCTGACAGGTAAACGCGTTGCCACCGGCGCTTGTCCTTTGTTCACCGTTGAACACTGATTTTCTCAAATGACTTCTGTTCGTTTGTTAATTAGCTTTGATTTTTATCTTGTAAAGAGTTTATGTGAGAATTTGTGGTAGAGCTCCGGTGCTTTGGGACAACACTTTGATAACTGTGGAGCTGAGAGTTTGCAACTTCAGAGAGTAGATGTTTCCTCTCTAATCTCAGTGAATTATGTTATCTGTGCAAAAATACAATCTGCTAGGACAGGTAGTTCTTCATTATTTATATAAAAATATACAAACAAATAAAACTAAAATGATTTACAGATTTCCTAAAACCAGGCCACAAATGTGTCACATGAAATAAGCTGAACCCTGAAGTCATGCTGCAGCTGTATTCCAAAAGTAGAGCAAACTGCATGTATAGGTTCACGAACACACACACCTTGCATCATCTGTGAAGCTTGATAAGCTCAGTTCCTATGTGTAAGAAATGCTTTCCACAACCGTGGCGGAGAATATTAATAATAAAAAGGGACACCTTAAACTTCAGGCATAAATATTTATACTTTTTACCTCTTTACTCTTGCAAACTTGCACACCATTGCACGGTTTGTTTTCATGTCTGCAGTAAACTGAGGTACATTTCCAACCCAGTGTGCAGGAACCAGAGTGATCATCACAGAGTTAGACCCATTCCAATTTTCAAATCTTCCACACCCTTAAAAATTTTTGAAATTTTGAAGCTGAGTTTTTAGTTGCACTTTAACAATTATAACCCTGGTAACCTTGAAGCGTGTTGAGTGTGCTCATTTCATAATGAGCAGCAGTAACTCCTCATTAAATACTTACTTTCAAGGGACCTAAATGGCATAAATGGGATCAATCCAATCTTCTGACAGGATCAAGCTGCTTTGTAATTGCAAATGGGAATCCAGCCACCACGTAATTGGTTGCTTTTTGTGTGTGTGTGTGTGTGTGTGTGCGTGTGTGTGTGTGGGGGTGTGTGTGCGTGTGTGTGTGTGTGTGTGTGTGTGTGTGTGTGTGACTGGATAGTTAATGCCTATGGGTGCCCGTTTGCCAGTGTGAAGTGGGGGTTACATGTTTTTCACTCAGTGAGTTATGTATCATTTTATCATTTGGTCATTTGGTTAATTTGATAAATATTGAAAGTAATTTGATATCAGTCTGAGTGTGAATCGCAGGGAGCCAACACGAAGCACAAAGGAGGGGGAATGGTTTGTTGAAGGTGCTTCAAAATTTGGAAGTAAAACACAAAAACTAGTCTGGTGTAAAACTTTAAATTGACATGATCAGCAACCGATCACTTTGTTTCAAAAATAATTTGTTCTATTCAGAGACTTGCAGTAGGTGACCTGCCACCACATGACCACAGAATCTCTACATCTCCTTCCATTCAGTTATGAGCATTTTAATACTCTACCTCCGGACTTTAAGTTCGCTAGTTCATTTCCAGGTCATCTGACAGAAAATACGTTACAGCAAACTTAAATAGAATGGAATCCATTTTAATTGCGGGACATTTGGTTTAAAAGATGCATATTTTACCGGAATTATGACATTGTATATTTAAGTAGGAGATTTTCGGAATGTTCTCACACAATAAAGGTGTTAAAGTCATTTTCTTTCAGGTAAAAGGGTCATCGAAGATCAGCAGCTTCTCCCTGAAAAATTCTTTATTTTTGTGGCTTATCCTTTTACCTAAAGTGTAATTACTTAAACACTTTCAAATGAAAAAATACCGCTTGAACAAATATCTCCACTCATTTCAATTGTCCGACGTTGTGTCTGCTGGTTTCTCTGGCCACTGTTTTGCATACACGGGTTTGTTTTCCGGAGCCATGAAGTTTGATTATTATGGAGCACTTCTTCCTGCACTCGAGGGCATTGAGGCTAAAGTTGGTGAACGAAAGTCTTTGTATGCTGATATGTATCTTTGACTATTTATAAGCAAGGTTATTTTTCCTACTCGTTACAGTTTTATCATTGTTTCCTTTCGGAAGGAGCCACGTTTTGAGCGATCCTGGCAGGAGATGTCATGTCCCATAAGCCCAAACCCTCTGCGATAACATCAGACTTCAGTCTATCATTTCACTCATCAGAAGGTGTCGTGTTGTTGTTTAAAGCCTGGGGGTTCCATGTCATTGACCCTCTAACCTGCTGGCAAATTTAGCAAAGAATCAAATGTTTTCAGTGTTCTTCATGTGACCATCAGCAGACAGAAATGATTTTGTTCTGTTCAGTAGCTCTCTGTATGCAGAGCCGCATAGACGTACTGTTGCATAGACGTGACTTATGCTGTCTCATATATCATCACTTGAAATGAAGTGACAAGTCCATTTGGTTTGTGGATCATATTCATTTGTTAGTTTTTTCTTAGTGGGCTACAAATTAATACCGCCAACAGCAAATTTTAGGTATGAAGCTGCAACATTAAATTTTACTCAAGGGGATTTTTTTTTTTTCTTATTTAAAAAAAAAAAAAAAGGTTAAATCACAATTTAGATTTAGTTCTTTAAGCGGCTAAGGTTTAAGCGGCAGAAAAACAGTTGTGTTTGTGATGCGTTTAAAGCAAAACCTGTTTGTCCTCGCTGAACGTCAAGTCAGCTGCCCTGTATCTGGGTCAGGCCATCAGCCCCCCGCCACACACGGCCCTTCGCTGCCTTTCAGAGAGCTGCTCAGCAAGCTTTGTATCACCTGTGGAATACATGATGGAAGGCATGGGGGACAGAGCTCTATGGTTTTCTTATGGGAGCGCGGTGGGGGGTAGAGAACACTTAAAACGTCAAATTTTGCAAGGTAAATTTTTCCCTCATTGTGTTGGACGTTCGCACAAAGGACAGACAAATTGCTTGACGTTATTTCAATGATTGCGGTCATTCTGCAACCATTTCAACTTATTACAGTTGTATTTTGTTTTAAAAAGATCTTAAGGTGAAAATAGGAAAGTAAATTATATTTTTGTAAATCTATGTCTGTGATTTATAACTTAGAGTGTAGCAAGACTTCAGACAGGTTGTTGCCGTGACGACTTTAAGCAACTGCTGATCGGGGGTCAACTACTCTCACAGTCATTGGGTTGTTCCTGCTAGATAAACTTTGTCTGATATTGCAAAACCAACATAGTGTCCCAAACGTGTTGGGTTTCATGAAGTGAAGTCAGTGACTCAATGCAACCTGATGTTTCCTTATTTTTACAAATTCATATAAACCAAACTTGATGGACTGTTTGATAAGTAAGATTCACTGGAATGTATTTATGATTGAATTGAAAGGACTTTTTTTATAAAGTGCCTTATTATGTGAATTATATATACTTTATATAAACGCAATAACATGAATTTAACTAAATTGGGGCTGGTCATTTTAGTTCTTCATTATTTTTATGTATTACTTTTCATTATTATTTTATATGAAATAATTTTTGTGCCAACCATTCATCTGGTCATAACATGCAAACGGACATTTCTAATGGACTGTCCTTTAACATCTGATTTAAAGTTATATATTGTAATCTGTTCCTAAGTCCAATAAACAATACAGTTGTTTTGGTTTAATTAATGGTCATAATCTTGATATTCAAATTGATCAAAACTAAAATAAATGGAGTCAGAGTGGAATATAAATGTGGTGTGGACTGGTGACAGCCAATGAAGAAACATAGGCATGCCTGGTCCTGTCACAATAAGACATTTTACTGGACGATAAATTGTCCCAGAACTGATTGTGCTAAATGATAATATTGTTGTTTTGAGAAAATTTTCAAGTAATACAATTTTAATAATGGCTTAAAAATGCAAGAACACATTTTTAAAGATCAATAAACTTTTAAATACTAATTAACATTTAAACACTGGAACTGGAAGACATTTGGAAAAACCAAAATAAATAAAAAAACAGAACCAACAAATAAAATAAAGCACAAAGTCTCTGTAAAAAAAATTATCTTTCAAAAAAAAGGGATAGTTGAGACGAAAACACCAGACCGAAGACTTATTCAGTTTTTGGTGAAAAGAGAAAAAAGATAAATCAAGCAAACGAAAATGATTGAGTTTCTTTTACTTCATTGCGCAATTAGTTGATTTATTAATTACTGTGACAGTAATGCCCATTGAACACATGTAGTTTAATATAGAATATTCAGTTTATAGTCATAAAATAAATAAATAAATAAAATGCTCTCTATTAATATCTCGATCTCCGGAAATGAAGTCTGAATTTCAGTTTTAAGCTTTTTATTTCCAATAGCCTTTATTTAAGCGAGTGAGTTATTCCAAACAAATTTTTATTTACAATAAGTAAATAACACACATAGCAACATTGCTGAGGTCATAAAGCAAAACAAAAAAAATAATACTGAGATAAATTAGACATGAATCATTGTAGCTGAATCGTGCAGCTTTCAGGCAGAACCTTCTTTAACTGCATCATTTGAACTGCTGGTCAAATGACTGCAGCCAAGGTTGATCCAACTTGGCCACTTTGCTGCTTGCAACAGTAATGAACTATTTACCAGCAAGTCTGTGAATCTGTACTTAATGACATATTGTCAATGTATGATATTATACAGTCTATATTAAAATTAAAAGGTTATTAAAGTGTTTAGATACTAAGAAGCTGTATTAAATCCTGCCAATAAACACTAGTTTGGTCCTTGACACACAAAGATGACAAAACCATTGCAGGCAGGCTACCGGTGCCTTAGCCTGCCTGCAATGGTTTGAAACTCCTAAAATAAATGAAGGGTGAAATCAAAAAAGACACATAACTCTATGCAACCATGTCCCATGTTGTAGTCTTCACACCCACACACTGTCATAGGCTGGCATCTATCCATTCTCTACCCCTGGGTAAAACATCCTTTATTCGGTGGAAAAGAAGAAACAAGGGAAATACCAGCAGAGGAACCGATTTCTACTGACAAACATATTGACATACTTGGAAGTCTTATGCAGTGCTTGAGATAAACTGCATTGTTTTGTGCATATATGCTTTCTTCATTAATATTCTTGTATTGTTGTACTGCATTTTTTAGGAAGTGTCCCCTAAATATGCGACAGACTGGCGACCTGTCCAGGGTGAACCCCGCCTCTCGCCCGGAACGCAGCTGGAGATTGGCACCAGCAACTCCCGACCCCGTTAGGGAGAAGGGTGACGGAAAATGGATGGATGGATGGATGTCCCCTAAATAACTTTTTAAATAGTTGTCAGTTATACTCCTGTACCAGAGTGCAAAAGTTTTAAACCATTCCCTGTTTCATTTCCTATTTTGCCTTCAGTGAACAAGTAGTTAACCTCATGGAGGAGGTGGGGCCTGGGAGGAGTGGATGGAAGTGTGGGAGAGTCCACAGTATATATTAGTATATATACTTTCCCAATATATAGGGAAGTGCATATTGCTTTAAGCTCTGGAGATATTTGGGGGCATGTTTTATGGAGGATTTTGCATGTTAAAGGCTTTTCCCTTTAACATGCAAGACAAATTTACAGCATATCTGAAGCACTCTAATGGAAGCACTATTAAATAATTCAAATAAAACTGGAACCGTGTGAATCAGAACGGAACAAGTCTGGGATAATCAGCCTTGTAGCTGCACAGCGCCAGGAACATAACTTGTTTTTAACACCTTGTTTTGAGGGGAACTTAGCAAAACAGTTCCAGATGGGGTTTTCTGCTGGCCTACTTTCCATCTTCTGTTCTGAATCACAGATGGCAGAAAGACGGCTCAATCAGCTACTTTGCGTTAAAGTCCTACAAATAAAGTGTGATGGTGAAGCAAGGCGCTCACAGGGGAGCAGCTGGACCACTGTAAATCCTAGCAGCACCAGAAGACATGAGTCGTGCACCCACATGGTCTACGACTCCTAGGGGAAACAAGTACAGTATCCTGCACTAAAGAACCTTATGTTGATTAAAATGAATGTGACAAATATGACAGTCTGGCAAACTTAAATCTTACGGCATCCGGGTGTTTAATGAGGAGATTAGAGTTGCAGAAATAACACGTTTTCACACTTGCTCTGATAAATGGGTTCATTTTCATATCAAATGCTGATGCCAGTGCAAGACATATAAAGACTGTGTAATCAGATTGACAACATGACATTGGACAAGTTGTCTGGGGGGTTTTATCAGAAAGAAGTGACTGGACCTGTCAGGCTGTGTCACGCCACCAGCTGTGAGGGCCTGGCTGACATCCAGTGTGACACCACCCGTGGTCTTTTGTCATCTCTGCTCCCCGAACGCTGCAAAGTAAATGTGGTGGACAGGTATTTTCACAACACATGATCCTCAAAATTGCCATAGCTGCTATGTTAAAAAAAAAAAAAAGAAAAAAAGCCTGGATATTTGGAGATTGGCATGCCTCTGTGAAATGTTTTAGGTTTTAGGATAGTTGGGCAGATTGGTGGTGAACGCCACTGGTTGTGAGACGGTGTTTGTTAAGTCACAACCCAGGGCCAAGACGGAAAGGGCGTTCTAATATTATCCAGTAGGAAAATGGGAGCTGATTTATGTCTATGAATAAAACGAAACAGTGAGCTTTTGAATTGCAGTTGTGGAAGCGTTGTTCTGTGTCATGGAATAAAAATGCTCCCCCTGCATTTAGCTGGACAAAAGACGTTGTGTGTCAGTTCTGAGTATCTCTAAGGAATCTCCTACCAATGGGGAAACATTCTCAGCCTGATAAGATAATTACACAGGACCAGAGGAGGGTGGGGAAAAAAAGGAAAATGCAAACAAAAAGGAAAATTACACTGCAATGGCCATTTATTAATGACTGTTTGTTGCATAACTGTTATTCATTTAGATTAAGACTGTTGTGGTTAATTAGAAGTTGGGTGGAGCAAAACACAGAGGCTGAAGACTTAAGATTGAAATTAAGGTTCATCTTCCAACAGAACCATAACACTAGAGCTATTAGAAGTCTAGCATCTCAGTATCCAACATATTGAGGTATCAATGGCCCAGTCAAGAGAAGAATAAGCTAAATAAATTCAGCCATGTATAGACTTATCCAAAACAAAAAAGACCTGCAGATGCAACAATAGTGAAAAGTCATTCTACAAAGGATTGAGTCAGGGAGGTTGGACGCCAATCCTGGCCACACTTTTCAGATCTATATTCAAAATATGTTTTGTTAAAGTTATGAAGGCGATGTATCATATTTTTTTTTCTCATCCTGACTGCATTGTGCTCCTTTGAGTCACCTTGATAATATTGTAATAAAATACATTTGAGCTTATGGTTGTAATGTGTAAAACGTTCAAGGAGTACGTATATATTTGCAAAGGAAGCTGTTCAAAGACAGGCTGGATGTGTAGAGCAGCTTTCTGTTGCTCTACTGCTGCCGTTTAGATCTAGAGGACAGAAGTCACCAAGCGCCAATTTATAAAACCGTTTCTTTCTGTTTCCAAATGTTTTCTCCACCAGTAAGGGATAAAAACAATGTTTTATCTAAAAAGAAGATGGATATTGACAGATTATGTCTTATGTCTGTATTAAAGGACTGTACTCTGAGCTTTTGGGTCTCTCTTGAAATTGCTTCAGTGTGACATGCAAGGAGATTAGTTGTGCTGACCATCGACTGCTGTCACAGTCTTTATTCATAAGCACATTACCAGCAAACCCAGTAGTGATTTGGGAATGTAATCAGTTCCTTTTTATTAAGGCTTCATCTTTTTCAGACTTTTTTTTATCAGTTTTCTCTCTCAGTAGTTATATTTGCATTTTTTTTTTAAGTTTCAATGTGGTTGTGAAGCTATTTTCATGTTGCGTGTTTCTCTGGAAGACAACCAGGAACCATCACAAACCTCCTCTAACCTGAGACATGGTAGATGTTCAGAGCTCATAAACTTCCATAACACACACCCACACACACACAGACAAATAATTACAAACTGCATTTCCTCCCTTTCCTAGGGGACTCATCTTTATTTAATACTCTCCTGTTAGCTAGCATGGCTCCTGCTGCTCAACAGGGGATCTCACAGATTTCTGATTCCTGGGATCATGTCCTCTGTTTCAGAAACTTATAAATGTACAAGAACACACCAGACCAACACAAACAGGGTGTGGATTTTCTTTTTTTTTTCACTAACAATTACAATTAAATTACTAAAAAACCTGCTGATATTTTCTACAAGCACATCTAATGTTGCAACAGTACGTTGCCACTGGGAAAATTTTTCCAGTGTTGTGGTTGTCCAAACCCAGTTGTTGTTCCCCAGCAGTGGCTTTGCTTTAATGACGTAACCCTTGGTGAACTCTTCTCCACAGAACTGGCGATCAGAAGATCAAAAAGCAGACTCGCTGTGAACGATGGGCCCCTCCATCCCAGCCGACCCTGTCCTAACTTTCCTCCCTAACAATCTGCTTAAAGCACAGAAGTCAGACATTTTTCTTCTGCTACAAATGAGGTTTTAACTTGCCTTAGGACAGCTGTGTTACCTTTTGACAGGTCTACCATCTCAGTCAAAGTCGTAACCTTCCCTCGTCCCATGAGGGGATCACATCAGGCCCCAGACAGACACTTTTTACTGAAAGAGAAAGCCCATCTGGAACTTGGCTTCCCACCTCTTTGGCTTAATGAAACACCGATAAGAAACTCCTTTAAGTACTGATAAGTATCTCTGTCTTAATCACCTCAGGGATGGATTATTGCTTCTCTGTCGCCCAGTCTCTGCTGTTTAATCTACAGCTGATATAAAATTCAGCAGCCAGCCTCCTAACTTATATCAGAAGAAGATGCAGAATCAAGGTTCTCCCATGGCAGTTAATGTCCTCTGGCTTTCTGAAGAAACAGAGTTTCATTTGTTTTCATTCTTTGTTTTTGAAGCTTTTGCTCTCCAGTTTTTCCAGTTCTTTGGTTGCTTTTTGAGTTTCATTCACTTCAGTTTTATTTTTGCAGCGTTTCACATTACGTCTTTTTAAATTTACTTTAAAAAAATAATAAATTCAATCCAATCATGCAGACAAGTACATCCATTCAACTGATCGTATTTATCAAACAATGCATCAAGGTCAGTTTATAATTCAAATTAGTAAAACCTTGTATATCTAAGGAAACACAGCAGTCTGCATCAAGTGGAAAATTATAAAGGGCAACTCCGAACAAATGTGTTTTTTGCAGGACCTCTGTGTTTCAGAACGTTTCCAGTTTTGCAGATTAGAGCAGAATGTTTCTTCTCCACATCTTGATCTGGTTCTGGGGACGTAAACAACAACAACAACAACAACAAATCTTTACGGTTATGTAGAACATAAACATACATGATAACCCACAGCTTAGTGTACTAATACTATAGTGCTGTGCATTAGTGACCACGCTTTGTAATATAGCTATTAACAGATTTCACCTTGACATGAAAATATAGGCATTTATTTCAGAAATTCCCAGAATAACACGCATTTTCTCAATAAACATGGTGCCATTGTAATGTGACATCACATAATGAGGTCCAGTCATGCTCTCAGATGCATTTTTACACATTAAAAGGACGGTTCTGTTTTTTTGTTCATGATTGGATGAATTTCTCTGATGGCTTCCTGCACACCAACACATTGTATGCACTTGATCTTGACTTTTGAACTTGAGTCATGACATCACTAGTGTATTGATTCAGTGGATTGTCATATTTTAGTCCTATAAGTTTGAAACTCTACTTCCTTGTTTCATTGCCTTCTTTTTGTTTTATCTGTTTTTAATCTGCAATGTTGTATTTTGCCTTTTATTTGCTTGTAAGCGTTTAGGGCTTCATTTGAAAGCACTTTAAAATTATGATCATTATTATTTGGTTGAATGTCAGTGATTCAAGGCAAACTTATTCAAACCAGCTCCACCTGGTGACGACCTGTAGCATTTGTAGAGATGTCTGGATCCCGGGTGACGTGTTGAAGTCAGAAGGCACAACTTTTGTTGAATTTAAACAAATGAATATGAGACTAAGCTACACAACATGTGCCAGACTATTGGCTGCTTTTCAAATGACAGTATGTCAAGTAGCATTGTGGTATTTCAGTTTGCCAAGCTGCTATTTTCATTCATATATTTTAGATATGCTTTATGAAACCATCCACTAAACACTTGGTGGAATTGCACAACTGCTGAGCTCCTTTGGTGACCAAAGAAGGGAGAATTTTTCTTCATAATTTTTAAGCACATCTTTTGACCAAAAACAAACACAAACTGGTTACTGTACGATCAGATGAGGTGATGAGCTGAGATATCTGAATGGAGCTTGACAGAGAAACTGTTTTTACAAGCAGATCATTCAACCAAACACACACGTCCACTGCTGCATGATTAAAATATATTTCAAACAGAGACTATGAGAACATTCATGCTTTCAAATCCAGTTTAGAAAATTATTGATTTTGTTTTTTCTAAGTTCATTTGTAAAATAGAGACGAATATCAGAGTTCATCCGAAACTTACAGGTCCTTTTGAATACGAGCATTTGATTTCCCTTCGAATTAAATGAATAGGTCAATACATTGTTTATTTGTGTACACCCAACAAATAGAGATGATAGCACCTTGGACCTTCACAGCTCTGAGTGCTCACCTATTTCTAACACACAAATCTTATTGAATTGGTTGGGATTAAGCAAATGCAACTTATGACTGTGTTTTTGTGAGTTTTTTCTATTATTTCTTGTATCTGGCTTTAAGTAATTAGGTCTGCTTAAAAATGGGAATTGTATTGTTTTTAAGTTGGAAGCATAAAAATAATCGAAATGAAAATAATTTACTATTATTATTATTATTATTATTATTATTATTAATTGTGACTATTTCCATTTTTGTGGATTTGATCAAAATTAGGATTAATCCTTTCACAGCGAGCTGAACATGTGGGTTGTTACTCAGTCAGTTACCTGAGGAAACCGAGGCAACGCATTTTGAAGGACAGTAGTCAGAGTGTGGCTGAAACCTCTGAAACTTGTCAGAGGTTTGAAAATTTCCTCTGCTTGGGGAGAAAAATCTGGACGGCTCTCAAAGTGAAACGAGAGTCCGATACTGATGCCGACTTTCCTGCAGAGGAAAGCGTTTTAAAAGAAACAAGAGGAGAAGGTCTCATCTGTGCTTGTTTGTTTTTTTGTCTTTATTACTGCAGAGGTGCAAAGGCGTTGTGACTTTTTTTTAACGGATGGATGATTCGATCATTTTATTAAGCCCAAATAGGTATTCATTATAATTTTTATTAAATATGTATCTTTATCTTTTAGGAGCAGTGACCAATTCTAGCCATTGTTTTGATTTTGATGAAAGCACATTAAAAAGATGACCTGTATGACTGGGACACTATGAACAATAATGTGATGATGTAGAAAATGAGCCAAAAACATCTGGAAATAATTAATTGGATAATCTGAACAAAGATAGAGGCTTTGTTTTCAAATAAATAGGCTCAGAAACCCTGAGATAATGAGGCAGGCCTTAACTGAGGGCAGAAATGAGCAAATGAACAAATAAATAGTGAGAAGAAAACAATCTTTCTGAATGATAACCCAGCCTAACCTAACACTAACTGAATTCTGTATCTGATTGCAACTTGTTCACTTTACTGCAGCAGTTTTGAGAAGAGCAAGATGACTGACCTTTTGTGACCTTAAGGGCCAGGTCCTTCTATATTTTTCAAAAATCTATTAAAAAAGTTTTCCAAAATTAGCTGAAAATGTTATCAATGAACTTTCTCATATTTTATTATCTTTCTATTTATAAGATGATTCTGAACTGTGTATATACACCATGAGGAAATCAAGGCTCACAATGTTGTTATTGTAGATTTAATGATATAAAAGGGGGGCGGAATCCAGCTGACCTAAATGGACTGTATATCTTTTTGGCTTACCGGGCCGTGTCAAAATTCATTGCGAGCAGCCACAGTGGCAAAAAGGCTCAGATGAGCTTCACTTGTACCTAAATCCTAACTGGAATTGGATAAAAGTGCTGGATTGCAGAAATGGAAAAGGGACACAGCACCGGGCCATATCTATCCTCAAGCCAAATGAAAACTCAGAATGATGCGTCAATCACAGAACTGACCACAGTGACAGAGAGAGTCTGAGAGTGAGAGAGTCCAGCAATCCCAAAGGCGTTTCACCTTGACAAGGTCAACACAGTGTAAAACCTTCTGTATCAGCGCTTCCACAGAGACAAACAGGCACAGGGTGTGTGTGTGTGTGTGTGTGTGTGTGTGTGTGTGTGTGTGTGTGTGTGTGTGTGTGTGGGGGGGGGGGGGGGTGCACCTTAAACATAGCTTCTGTGCGTCCCTTCAGTTTTCACTGAATGGAGAAATGAGGTTTTGTTCACACAGTGATTGTAAAACATCAAATCCTTTCACCATCTGCAAAGTCATTTCTAATGTACGGATGCACCGATTCACTTTATTCACTTCCGATACTGATACCGACATTGATATTGGTGTTTGAGATCTAGTATCGTCCGATACTGATTGAAAAACAGAACTGAATTGTCTTAAAATATTTGTTTCTTTTTAAACACATTTAAATACACCAATAGCTTCACAAGCTAGATCCAACATATAAAAACAAAACAACTTTAATTTGTTCAGTCAGTGCAATTAGGAG
Organism: Poeciliopsis turneri; assembly: GCA_922788865.1. NCBI lineage: Eukaryota > Metazoa > Chordata > Actinopteri > Cyprinodontiformes > Poeciliidae > Poeciliopsis > Poeciliopsis turneri. The sequence continues at coordinate 1,709,176 of CAKLNU010000176.1, forward strand.
TAGAACAGCCAATGAAAGATAAATAATAAATTATTTATTTAAACAACAGCAGGTTGATAAAACATGTAAAAATAAAGTTAAGCACCTATAGCCGTAGTTTTACTTAACTGACATCACCTATAACTTAAATAAATACATAACATTCCACGTTATGCAAGTTTTTAAAAAAATCAGATATTTAAATGGGATTTTCTGGGATTTTCAAAGACCCTCTAAAATCTAAAGAAACTGATAAACTTAAAAAAATAAAAATACGATTACTCACCATGTTGTACAGAAAAAACAGAATATACTAAACGGGACTCTGCAGGTATCCTTGTTAAACTATTCACCAGTTTTCAGTTCACTAAAATACATGCATGACAGCATATAAACATGTGTAGACTATATATACAAATATAAATATATTCTGTTGAGCTGCAACATGAGCTTGTTACAACAGCAGCTGCTCCAAACTCTCAGTACAGGTCAACTGAATGACACCTGCAGAAAAAAATAAATGCAACTGAATGTTATGTATTTTTGGAAATAACAGGCTATGCAGCTGATCTATAGTTTGGTATTTAAGTTCAGGTAATGGTGGCACATGCAGCCTGAGTGTTTCTGATACATGAATCAGCCCCAAAATGAAACATCTTCTCACTCAGCAGTTCAGTTGCAGTAGAAATGCTTTCCCTCTGACGTGCATTAAGTGCATCTTATCATCTATGGCTGTGGCGTCTTTTCCCATTTGAATCATTGAATCCAGGCCTGGCATTACACATCATGATGACATGCTAAACATCTTCCACTGACAGACAGGAAAATGCTGTTTAGTTAGATGGAGAGATACTGTCAGCATGTCATGACATGCCTCTCCATGACCAAATATTAACTTTTAATTATCGTTTGTTTTTAAAAGAGGTGTGTGCTCACTGTCATCTTTGTAATAAAGAGTCCTCTGTTAAAAAGCAAATACTGTACTGTAGTCGGTTCCTCGTTCCAGGAGAAACAACAGAGAACAAAAGGAACGTCTGTGGATCGTCACGGCCTTTCATGCACACAGCGTAGTGTTTGCTGACAAGTACGGGTGTGCATTATTTAGCAACAGGCAACCCTCCTTTTTCAGTATTGACCAAGATGAAAAGGTGATGGCCGATGTTAACTCTGCAAATAACAATGGGGATGCTTTCATTTGTATTTCTGTGACACAAACGTCCTTTTTCGTGCTATGAAATCAGCTGTGTCAAGTTTGCTCCTTCTGACTCATGCAGCCTTTTAGAATCAAGCCCAGATGAATGTCTCTTGAGGGAATGAACTGATTACTATGCTTGAACTTGAATGACCCAGTTTATAATAAGCTTCATTTAAAACAGTATCCATATTTACTTTTGTGCTATTTTGTTTGAATTTTTTTTTTTTATTGAAATAAAAACTTAAAAAGTGCTGAGTGAACCAAATAGCTGATTGTAAAGCAGCTTTGAAAGATCAAAATCAAAGTGAAACTGACGTTTTCCTATTAGCTCAGTAAGTGTTGCTAATGCAGACATTTTCAGAGAATGCTAAGAAGATTTCTACTGAATGTTAATGTCTCTTAATCGGCTTTAAAATATTTGACTGATTTGCAAATAAATGTGCGAGTCAGTTATTTATTTATTTATTTAAGTCATGTAAATAAATAAAGCAGACATCATTTCTGAAGCAGACATTAACAATATAATGTCTTAAAAGTGACATTATATTCGGCCCAAAAGTAAGGAAATTATGGCCAATTTATCGTCTGACTGATTTATCAGTTCATCTTTAGAAAATAAGCTGTTACTTTGTGTCCCTCAACAAATTCACACTTTAGCAGAAGTAGAAAGAAAATTCAAAAGGAAAATGAGAAGATTGAAAATCTTGACCCTTTTCAGACGGTTTACGAAGAAGAAGGGCAAACATTTTATAGAATTTAAAGCTTTTGTGTGTGTGTGTGTGCGGGTGTGTGTGTAAAAGAGACTCATCACCTTTTGTTTCACTTGTAGGAAACATCTTTGTGGTTAGCCTGGCTGTGGCAGACCTCGTGGTGGCCATCTACCCTTACCCTCTGGTCCTCACCTCCATTTTCCACAATGGCTGGAACCTGGGTAACGTCCACTGCCAGATCAGCGGCTTCCTCATGGGGGTCAGCGTCATTGGCTCCATCTTCAACATCACCGGCATCGCCATCAACAGATACTGCTACATCTGTCACAGCCTCAAATACGACAAACTTTACAGTGACAAAAACTCTGTATGCTACGTGGTCCTAATATGGGCGCTGACTGTGGTGGCCATTGTGCCCAACCTGTTTGTGGGTTCGCTCCACTACGATCGGCGGGTTTACTCCTGCACCTTCAAGCAGTCAGCCAGCTCAGCGTACACGATCGCAGTGGTGTTTTTCCACTTCATTCTACCCATCATGATTGTCACCTACTGCTACCTGCGCATTTGGATATTGGTTATACAGGTACGGCGACGGGTCAAGCCAGACAATCGGCCCAAACTGACGCCGAACGACGTCCGAAACTTCGTCACGATGTTTGTGGTGTTTGTGCTCTTTGCCGTTTGCTGGGCGCCGCTCAACTTCATCGGCCTGGCTGTAGCGATCAAACCGGAGGTCGTTGTTCCCCTCATCCCCGAGTGGTTATTTGTGGCCAGCTACTTCATGGCTTACTTCAACAGCTGCCTTAACGCCATCGTATACGGCGTGCTGAACCAGAACTTCCGGCGGGAGTACAAACGCATTGTGGTGTCGGTGTGTACAGCTCGCATCTTCTTCCAGGACAGCTCCAACGACGCAGCGGAGAGACTCAAAAGTAAACCGTCGCCGCTCATGACCAACAATAACCAGGTCAAGGTGGACTCTGTCTGAACCAGAACTCACAGACTGGATTTTCTATGCTGGAATTAAGAGTTTCTCTATTTTTTAAGGCTAACTGACAATAAACAAATAAATATAAACATAAAAGAGCTTCTGTCCTCTGGGCTTTTACGACGTTCTCACTGTACGGTGCTATCTGACCTCTGAACAATCACAGTAAAAACAGATGTTTCTATATTCTTTGTCTTTGTAACAAGCACTTTGTTTGACTCTGCAGTACACGTAGTAAAGTAAATGAATAATGTCTGCTTTGTTTTCATATTTGCATTGATGATATTAATGTAGAATTCAATTATTTTTGTGAATCTCAAAATTATACATACCACTGGCAGATTTAGAAAAAGGAAGTCATTTTTATTTAACCAGCAAGAACAGGTATACATATATTTTTTTAATTATATAACACTAGAATTATGAATTTTTTTTTTTTTTTTCTACAAAACATTCTTAATAGTTGATAGAAAAAATGCTTTATTGGCATAACAGGAATCAACCCCTCCCCAAAGTTTTTTTTTTTTTTCCCACACTGAATGTGCTCACATTCAAAGGTTGGGGATTTCTAATCTTTCAAGTCTGAGATTATGGAACTGAAATACTAAGATGATATACACGTTAACTTGGATGCCGACAAATGAGGATAAAATCACAAAATATTCATATCCATTGTGGATTTAGCTGTAAGGTAACCCTTTCATTTTACTACCATGTTTCCTCTAGATGGAATCATTGATTTGTTGAAGTGACCAGGTCAGACTCCCAACTCGATCCGGACTGAGACTCGGTGGAGGGAGCTAAAGTTCAGGGAGTCCTCAGGGACACGGAACTAATCATTAATGTTAAATAGTCAAAATAGCAGTGGAAACATGACTCCGACTGTTCTGATTACAGCAAATATTCCAATAAAATATGAACAGAGACAGACAATCCTATTCTTCAAACTGAGAATTGAGAGATTTTTTTGCTCTATTGTCCATCAGAAGCAAATTTTAGTGTGAAAATAAAGGTAAATCTGCCAGTGGTATAAAATATTTCTCTCATAAACAAACTATATATATATATATATATATATATATATATATATATATATATATATATATATATATATATATATATATATATAACAAACAATGGGTCATCAAAAAGTAATAATTAAGGCCAACATTGTTTTACTTTTTGTTGAACGTATAATAATGAATAATGGAGTTAGCAAGTTTAACAACAATATTTGTGACACTGTAACACTACTTGAGTACCGGCTGTATGAGTTGCTGCTATCTTATTATGCCGTACAATATTGTCCTTATTCTTTAGGTGGAATATTACAATTAGTAAGAGGGAACTTTCTCTCACTCCTGTGAAGTCATTATACTATATGCATGGATATAAAAACTTGTTCATATGCAAAATAAAATCTAATATTGATCTTTGATGGATGGAGTTGCTGTGCTCTGTGCTCGCTTTATTCTTCCAGGAAGGCATTCAGGGTTTTTTTGTGTGTGATCAACTTAAACTGCCACAATATTTCAGGAAACATCTCACAAGGAGAGTTTTACCTCAACAAGACAGAAATGTTCACTAAAAACATTTCTTGTAGTTTTGCCACCGTCTACTGATGACCTAACATGTTTGCTTGTTTGCTTCAGCACATTTTGTGTCTTTGCCATTTGTCTGATAAAGTTGCAATAGCAATAAGTGGACACATCCTTTGAAGTAGCACTCTCCATTCCCTTTGTTAGGCTGTTACTTTGCAGCCTTACAAAGTAACCTAATATTTGCTGATGAACACTTGTGTTTATTATCAATTAATCAGTGGACTGGTTTTATCAGAGTACAGTCATCCGGCTGCAGACGCCTCAAGTACCTTCGTACCAGAATGACCTTTTACACAGGTTATCATGTGACTTTTATCTAGTAGGGCTGCAATTAATGATTATTTTAGTAATCAGTTATTCTAGCAATTCTTCTGACCTTTAATTGGTTAAAACAAATTGCACATTCAGCAGATTTTTCATTCAATTTCTTGACCCTGTATTAAACAGGGTTTGCCTTTGTACTCTTGATCATTTGTAGCAAAAGATGCATCTTTGTTTTTAATATTTCTACTATCAATATGTGAAAAGTGTAACTCTTTCTGCTTAACTAACATCAGTACAAATACAGCCTTTTGCCACATGTACCTTTTGTCAGATTACAAAGTTTGTCCTCAGTTTTGCTTTTTCTCTAAACAATCAACACAATAATGCTTGACTTAAACTTATTGTATATTTGAACAACCTTTTCAGGCAATGTGATTCCATCTTAAAATAAAATCAATGATCAAATGGTCATTAAAGTAAGATTTCATGTTGTTTCATGTGCTGCTGTAACGCCATGCGGTTCTCTCAGCAGAAACACGGACCCGTTCAGGGTCAGTTTATGCAAAGTGTTGGTAGGCACTAGTATCCTTCAGATTGTGAAGGACTCTCCAGTGCACAGGAGGCACCAGCTCTATAGGCTTACTGTACATCAGGGCTCTGATGTGTGTGACATTTTTTCTTTTTTTTTTTGCGTAGGCAACGCTGATTGTTGTAACACACAGAGAGGCGCCAGGCAATACAGCGGAGAGAACAGCTCAACAATGCATTGGAAATCCACTCGGTTTACGTAACGCCTCTGACCATCATCCTCTAAGCAGGAGCTGAAAGAGCTCCCTGTGGACCCCCCTCCACCCACCCCCAACCGTTTAATCCCAAGAGCTGTGTTTGATAGGGAAACAGAGGAGGTTGGTGATGAGCAAATGTAAAAATCCCTGGGATTTAATCTGCCCCCAAACGTTGTCATACAGTAATCTGGGGCCAAAGACTTTTTATAGCCCAGGGAGTACAACAAATGAAAGAGAAAAGGCAGATGTTTTATATCCACTGATTTAGAGTTCATTCATTATTCATTTAATACTTTTAAGAAAAATATTAAAGAAAAAAAAACTGATGAATCCGTGGTCAAATATGATTCACAAAACATGCAATTCTGCAGCTCATATATTAAACCCTTCTTCAGATAGAGTCTAAATGCAAAACATCCTCTGAAAATATGAATCATTGTGTCCCTTATTTTACAGCATTTGTCTCAACCAAAAGAAAAAAAAAATGTTGTCTCTTCAAAATCCTGTAGAACCAGATGCTGTTTCTAAACGTTTGGGTCGGGCCAACGAGTCTGGGTTCCATCCATCAGCAGGTCCTTTTGGAACCACAATATTCTGACAGGATCGCTGTTTGGCTGGTTTGTTTCTGATCAGAACTGAGCAAAATAAAGTGTCTATGGAAACCATTGTTCAAAATATAAAAGTATACAATTGTTTTCAGAAGAATCAAGAGTACATTGATCAGGAGTGAGTGAAAATAAAAAGACTGAGTTTGAACTTTTGGAACGTATGGTTTTAATAGCAAAAGAGTTATACGCAGTAGTATTGAAGACCTCACCTGGTGATGAAGCCACTACTGCTATTAACGTTTTTATTTTTCTTTAACAGAAACTTTGTGTTTTTGTTCTCGTTCTCTGCTCTGTCTTCTCAAACCTCCAGCTGGTTGTGGCAGATTGAGTCTCGTTCTGGTTCTGCTGCAGGTTTCTTCCTGTTAAAGTGGAGTTTTTTCTCTCCGCTGCTGCCACATGGATGCTCAGTTTGAGGGATTGCTGCGACGACACAATGCAGGCGATTGTCCGCTGTGCAGGAGGAGTGAATACTGCAAGTCTTTCCCTCAATGCAATTTTCAGGTTTCTAAACTGATTCTAAACTGATTTGGATTTAACTGAATTAAATAAGCTAAATTGAATTTAAACTCCGTTGTATTTTACATTTCATGCCCTTTAGAATCATGCCACTATTTAAGAAACTTTGCTAATGAATGGGACCTCAGAGCTGGTGATTATCGCCATGGGAACCAGAGGTCCAACTGTTTTTCCAGTGTGATTCCTGAATTATTTACACCTTCTCAAATTGCCCTGGAAGAATTAACTTTGGTACAGTTTGATGTAGTTTATATGATCATTTCAGTACAGAGCGTAAACATGAGGTTTTGTTTTTCCCCTAAGTTTGGCAACATTCTGGAAGCTTTCAGCTGGGCTGTTTTGCAGTGTAAAGTAACTGACCAAACTGAATGTGGGCCATAATAAAATAATAGTTTTTAGAAGTACAAATGCAAAATGTTGTGCTTTGAAAGTTCTGCATCATCAGTGTTTATTGTGACAATTCCTGTTAAAAACATGCGGTGCATGTTTTTATTTTTTTATTGCAATAATTGTGAAAAGCTTTCTTTTGTATTTTATATCAAATCTATATGCGTTGGTGCAAAATCATCACTATCATGTTGACGGGCTAACATGATCTTAGCGTACTTAAGTTGGGGTTAATGCTTTTATCAGCAGACTGATTATTGCAAAAGAAGAACAAATGTTCCTCAAATCGTCTTTGCAAAGCGTTCCTGGTTGCTTCTGGTTTGAGGATCCATGCAGCTCAAACCAGAAGTTTGCAATGTTTTGCTTCCAGCCATTAGGGACCGAAACTGCAGGAAACTGGTATAACTTCAAGATCAAAATATGCATTAACTTAACCCATTTTAGTTCCAGCAGCAGGAAGAGGAGGAGTTTCTGGAAGGAAACTCTGTGATGTCATAGGGGCAGAACGGAACAAAGCTTGTCATGTTTGCAACACTGCTGCATCAGGAGAGAGGAATCTCTTCCGCCATCATTCATGAAGATGACATCGAGGATGGAAGCTTATTACCAGGAGCTCCGGGTCCAAAGTTTCAGGTTCCTGTCGCAACTAATCCGAGCCGGAGGTCCGGTCCTGCAAACGCGTCGAGATTCAGCCGCGCATTGAAACTGGTGTTTGTAACCTGACAGTTTTCTTAATACTTCTTGGAACATTTTTTATGTTTTATTTGTACATCAACTGTTGACAAATGTGAACTTGCTATTCTTTTTTAAAAATTATTTATTACTTGATGTACATTATCTGTTCTAGTTTGCTTTATGTATCGCTGAAAAAATGAGTAATTGTCCAAGATAGAGGACAATGTCGCTTGATGTCCCCATTTTTCTCTCACAGAGAATTAATCCGCAGGTGAATCACCCGGGCTTTGAATGTTCCCTAGAGCTGCACAACACTGCACTCGACTGTCTGGGAAGTGCATGACACAGAGGAGATTATAATGATCTCACCAGCAGTCGAGTTACATAAACTGACATGGTAATGGTATGTCCTGAAAGAGACAGAGACCATTAGCTGCCTTGGGGTTCTCCTGTTGTAACGACAGAACAGAGGAGTGTGACACATCTGAAAGACGGCAGCTATCTTCTTTCACTTTACTCGACAGATTCCTGAGCGCTTGACTTGAGCGTTTTCTTGTAGAAATGTTGAGCTCATCAGAAGAGTTTCCTACCTTGGATTAGAAGAAGAAACAAATTCCTGCACTCTCTTTTCCTGCCTCTTTTACTCGTTTTCTGTCACCCTTTCTTTTTATTTTTCTTTCTGAGCTTACACATACGTTTTAACACATTTCCCAGGAGGACACGTCGGCTCTGGTTTCTGACTGACCATACAAAAAAATGATACGGAGCTCTTTAGAGAACTGAGAAGCAGATTAAAAAAAGTGAAGTTTGAAACAGCAGCTAGAAGCTAAAAGTCCAGATGTTTGCAATAAGGTTAAAACTAATGTCAAATAAACTAATCCAAAGATCAGTTTTACTCGACCGTTTTTCTGCCCTGAAAAGCTAAATGGATTCATCCAGTGGTGTCCAACATGCGACCCGGGGGCCATTTACGGCCCTTGGAACAATTCTGAACAGCCATTGATAACAGTCGATGCAGTTAACACACAAAGTCTTCATCCAGACTTTTACTTTGAATTTAATGTCTTTTAATTGGCATTTTAGAATTAAAATTTTGTGGCCCTCTGAGTTCTTTCAGCCTGATGTTTTTGGTCCTCATGCATAAAAGATTGGAAACTCCTGGTTCAATCTGTGCAACTTCTACTGGGCTGGATGAACTCATGAAAAATGTGTTGGAGGATTTAGTTGAAAATTTATAAAGATTTGTGCAATATCATCTACAAAACATGTTTAATTTAAGTTGAATTTTAAAATTAGAACTTTGGCAAATTTACAGAAAAAATAACAGGAAAACAGGAGTTGAGCTTAAAGGTGAGAAAGAAGGAGAAAGAGAATACAAGATATAAACCTAGAAGACTGCTTCTACACCTGCAGAAAGAGAGGAAAAACACAGAGATATGAGAAACAACCTAATAATAATAAAGAAAACTCACTGGGCTGATGGATGACAAAAAATGTTTGTAGTTTGTGTAGAGCCCTGAAATTGAACACATGTTAAAAATAGCATTTATTATTATTCCATAGATTTCTATCATTGTAGTACCACTTTAAGAACAGCGTAGTGCATGATGGGAAAAAGTTCATGACGTTTTGTGGATTAGGAAATGAAAGAGGAAAACGATATGCTGTATGTTGAACCGTGGATTTTGTTTTAATAAAGTTGCCCAAAAGTAAAATTCGGAAGTATTTTTTTTAGTTATTTTCAAGGGTGCAACATAAATTTTGGTGTTTCCGCCCGGTTCAGCAAATGTTTTCGGCAATGAGAAGTTTTCTTTTATGAAGAGGAACGACGTCTCGGCGGAGGTACACGAACATGCTAGCGGCTATGCTAAGCTGCTATGCTAAGTGGCTGCGCGGCTAGTCAGATCTGACAGCTATTGGAAAAGAAAAACAACTGTTAAAGAAGTAACCAAACGAAAACATCATGGACAGTGAGTGGGAATCTCTGTTTGCCGATATTGAGAAGAAACTGGTCACTCTGTCACCGATGAGCTAAATGCCCTAACTGAAGCGCCAGGTCTACAGCTGAGTGAAGAGGTGAAGTCGACATGTCGGCTAATAAGAAGAAAACTACTCATTCACTTGGAAAGTGAAGATGTCACTGCTAGAGGACAGTGGATTTTCAGTCTCAGTTAACCACCAATGATTTAATAAATGACCTGAAGAAAGCTGACATGGGCGTTTTGTCAAGTGCTGAGACAGAGCACACCGCTGCTGAACAACAAGTGGTCAGTAAGCAACCTCTGCTGGTACAAATCGGTACTGCACCTTCAGTTTTACCGCCGCAAATATCAAGCTGCTCACCAAGTCTTAAGTCATCGCAAGTGAAAGACCAAGTAAATGTGCATCCAATTTTCAGAAAGGATTTTCGAATTATTGGACAAATCGGTGATGTGGGACAAAAAGACAAACTGAACTTCACTAGTCTTGAAAGACAGATCGAACGTGGACTTAAAAAAAGGATACGATGAGGGAGAGATCGTCGAAGCAGTGATCCAAGCCATTGCACCTGATGTGAAATTAAAAAGTTATCTAGAGAGTAGGTCAGAATTATCACTGGGCTCTCTCAGGCAAGTGCTTAGGACACACTTCATCGAGAAAGATGCAACAGAACTTTATCACACCTTAACATCGTGCGGTACAAGATCCCAGAGAAACTCCTGTTCAGCTTTCTATACGCACCATGGACCTTAGACAAAAAGTGTTGGCTGCTTTCTGATACAACCCTGAGCTCGTGCAGACACAGTTCTTACAAATTGGACTGAAATACAACCCTGAGCTCGTGCAGACACAGTTCTTACAAACTATTCGGACTGGATTACAAGATGATGCTGTAAGAGTGGACATTAAACCTTACTTGCAGGACGCAACCATTAGTGATGAAGTGCTTCTTGAGAAAATGAGTGTTGCCTACAGTGTTGAACTCGAAAGAAGGAATAAACTGTCAACGAGACAAAAGAGCATCAAAGTGGCTTCAGTTCTGGAAGAGGATGGCTGCAAAAGTGAAAATGTTGGAGGCTCAAAGAAAAGCAAAAGCAGACAGAAAAGCCAAACCCCATTGTGGAAAAGCTGGAAGCTAATAACAAAGTTATTTGTGAAGCTATCCAAAATCTTTCAACACAAGTTGCTAATTTGACTCACGCAAAGTGAAAACTGAAGACAAAAAACATAAGTAAGCCATACTACCCAACTGTTACCAGAAAAAGCCCCAGAAAATGTCATCAATGTGAACAATCAAACCCAGAAGGAAAATGTACACACTGTTTTAAATGTGGAAGCAGTGAACATTGGGCTGTTGGATGTCGGAAAAAGAAAGACTCAGCAGTTAATGTCAACAAAATTGAAGTACATACTGCAAATTTTATTGACAGTGTTCCACAGAAGGATGTGCCTTTGTCAAAAAACAGGAAAAGACAGCAAAACTAATAGGGCGCAAAAAACCTTGTCCAGTGTAACATTGGAGGTGTCCCAGTCACAGCTCTTTGGGACACAGGATCACAAGTGTCAATTGTGGATCTAAACTGGAAAAGAGAACATTTACCAGAAACCGAGGTTCGATCAGTTAAAGAGCTTCTTGAGGAAGGTATGTTAGATCTTTCTGCAGCAAATGGGACTGAGATACCTTATGAGGGTTGGGTAGGAGTTGAGTTTAGTCTTACAGAGAACAGAGACAGTGAACTGTTAGTACCATTTCTTGTAAGCTCTCAGCCAATCGCCAAGCCAATAGTGGGTTTCAATGTCATAGAAGAACTTGCAAAGTCTAACATATCAACAGATAGGACTCTTCCCAACAAGTTTTTGCACAGTCTTGGGTCAGCATTAGACGTAGGGACACAAAAGGGCAAAAGCAGTGTTCTCTGTGTTAAGTAAAGACAAATCTATGTTGGAGAATCAAACAGTAAGGCTTGGGAGACAAGATGTTATTATCCCAAAAACATCAAATGTTCAAAGTAATCTGTGGAAAAGTCAAGAAAAATGTGCTTAAGGGACAATATGCAGTTTTAGAGCCAAATGAAAGCACACCATGGCCAGAAGGATTACAAATACAACAGCAACTAATACACATATCAACTGATGAGGGAGCTACAATTTCAGTTGTAGTCGAAAACGATAATGGACAATGATATCAGACTACAAACAGGACGAAAATTGGGTCATTATTCACAGTGGAGAACATACAAGATGTAAAAGAAGTCACAAAGAGGTCACAAAGTGAAAGTGGACATGTACACACCAAAGACATGAAAGTGACACAAGAAAATGAAGGAAAAACTGACAAACAAGCATGGGATCCACCAGTTGATGTTTCACACTTAACAGTGGAACAGCAAGGCAAAGTAAGCAAAAATGCTAAGAGAGTGAAAGTGATGTTTTTGCACAAGATGAGTGGGATACAGGATGCATACCTGATCTCCAGATGAAAATACATCTCAGAGACAACATTCCAGTGACAAAAACATACAATTCGATTCCTCGTCATTTATATCAGGAAGTGAAAAAACACATTCAAGATCTACTCAGTAGGGGGTGGATACAGGAAGCTCGACTTCTTCTTACTCATCGCCAATAGTAATTGTGAGAAAAAAAGACTCTACCATCCCGACTTTGTGTGGACTATAGACAATTAAATGAAAAGACACACCCAGACAGACATCCCATTCCAAGAATTCAGGAAATTTTGAAAATCTCGGTGGAAATTCCTGGTTTACTGTGTTAGACCAAGGGGAAAGCTTCACTACCTAGGCGTTTGTTAGTCCAGAGAGCCGAGCATGCACTGCCTTCATCTCGCCATGGGGGACTCTACGAATGGCTGAGGATACCCTTCGGACTAACAAATGCCCCAGCTGCTTTTCAGAGGTATATGGAGGGTTGTCTTGGAGATCTCTGAGAGATGAGATATGTGTACCTTATCTCGATGATGTTTTTAGCTTTCAGCAAAGATTTTGACCAACATGTGGAAAATGTGAGAGAAGTTTTACAAAGACAAAAAAGAATGTGGAATCAAACTCAGACCAAAAAATGTGATTTTTTCAAAAAGGAAGTGTGTTATGTCGGCCGTGTCATTTCAAAAGATGGATACCGGATGAATCCAAAAAGAAGTAGAAGCTGTCCAAGCTTTGAAAAAGTCAAGTCCTAAAACAGTCAGAGAAGTAAGATCCCTTGTAGGCTTTCTAGGCTACTATCGATCATTCATAGCTGACTTCTCCAGGGATAGCAAACCGCTTACGACTCTGTTGTCACATCCAAAGACAAAGAACAACTCCTCAAAGAAAGGTTCTTCACAGTTGCCACCATCTCAGTCTGTGGCATGGACAACATTACAGCAGGAGGCACTTGAAAGGCTTGTTGACGCTTTATCGAGATCCACCAGTAATGGCCTACCCAGACCTTGAAAACCATTTGTGTTACAGGTGGATGCGTCAGAGGAAGGTCTTGGGGCTGTCCTGTATCAAAGGCAGGAGGAGCATTAAGAGTAATAGGGTATGGTTCACGCACACTCACTCCCACTGAGAAAAACTACAAACTTCACTCAGGAAGCTTGAATTTGTAGCTTTGAAGTGGGCTGTCACTGAGCGATTTCGAGATTACCTCTTCCATGCCCCACACTTTACAGTGTACAGTGATAACAATCCTTGACATATGTGATGAAAAAGTGCTAAACTGAATGCGGTAGGATATCGCTGGTCTCAGAATTAGCTGATTTTCGCTTTACTCTGAAGTACAGACCTGGTAAAGTCAACCGAGATGCTGATTTTCTATCTCGCAAACCTACGGAAATGACAGATAATGTCAGCATGTACAGAGAATGAAGCTGATGACATAACAGCACTACAGCAAGGGTGCGGATCCAGTGGTGATACTGACTGATATCAGTGTTACATGCAATGATGGGCACGACCAACTGTCCCATGTACAACTGTAGGAGCCATAGCACCGAAGATACTAGATTGCTCAACAAGAAGATCAAGTGACACAACGAGTAATCACATTAGCAGAAAGATGAGAAAATTAAATACAGGGACATGAAAAGAGACAACTGAGTAAAACGACTTTTGAGAGAATGGCCTCATCTTTACTCTAGACAAAGATGGAGTGTTACGCACTAAAGACGAAAAACTAGAAATCAACTTGTCGCTCCTGCTAAGCTTAAGGCACTGATTTATCAGCAACTCCATGAGGAAATGCGTCATTTAGGAGCAGACAGAATGATCTCATTGGCCTAGAGAGAGGTTCTACTGGCCAAAAATGCGAGAAGAGATTGAACATTATGCAGACAAGAGTCTGCCACTGTTTGAAACAGAAGAAACCCAACCGAAAAAACTAAAACCCCACTACAAACTATTACAACCTCTGCACCTTTTGAGCTAATTTCGATTGATTATCTGCATCTTGAGAGAAGTAAAGGTGGAGTAGAGTATATTCTTGTAATAGTAGATCATTTTACTAAGTTTGCGCAGGCTTATGCAACATCTAACAAGTCTGGAAAGACAGCTGCACGCAAAATCTTTGACGACTTTATTCTGCGATTTGGATACCCTGCTCGAATCCATCATGATCAAGGAAGGAATTTGAGAATGAGTTGTTCAGAAAGTTGCAAAGATATAGTGGGATACAACATTCAAGGACAACACCTTATCATCCTCAGTCTAACCCAGCTGAACGCTTTAACAGAACTTTGTTAAGCATGCTCAGAACATTGGAAGAGACACAGAAACCTAACTGAAAGAGACTATTTGAACAAAGTAGTACATGCATATAACTCTACAGTCCATGAATCGACTGGCTTTTTCACCTTTTTTCCTGTTATTTGGAAAAGAGCCAATCCTACCTATTGACCTATTGTTTCCAAAGGAGCAAAAGCAGTCACAGTCTCATCAAGACTATGCAGACAAAATGGCAAAGGTCAATGCAGGAAGCTTACAGCACTACACAAGAAAACATAAGAAAAGCAGGTAAAAGAGGACAAAAGTGTTACAGCAGAAAAGCCTGGAGTTCAGAACTTCAACCTGGAGACCACGTCTTGTCCAAAACCTATCTGAAAGAGGAGGACCTGAAAATACAGTGCTTACTGGGAAAACAAAACGCATGTTGTTTCAAAGAAAGAAGAGGGAGAGACAGTCCAGTTTATGTCAGACACATCATTAGATGGTGAAGGGAGAGGAAAGAATCATAGGAATGTTTTATTACTCCTGTCCCTTATCTCATTGATGAACAAGACACTAAAGAACCAAAGAAAAACACAACCAAAAGAGATACGAAACAGACAAACACACCTAACCAGAGACCAAGTTCATGAGGATTCTGACAGCTGTAGTGAGGATGAGTACTCTGTGTGGATTGCTCATCAAAGTCCGACTACCAGTCTCCACCCAAAAAGCTGCCCAGTCTTTCATGTCCAGATCAAATCCAACCTGCAGAAGAATTCCAAACTAGGAGACTTGTACAAAGACAAAGCCAGTTTCAGGATGAGAACGATTCTGCTGATGTCAGTAATGAAGTGGACAAGAGGCATGAGGAAGGAGACTTGCAGAACCAAGACACAAGTCAAAATCCGGACATGGATATGGAAGATCAAGTACTGGAACTTGAAAATGCCTGAGGAAGACATCAATGCTTCTTCGGAGGATGAGCAGGAGGTGGAGCAAGAGCGACGTTCCCCAAGAACACGTCAACCAACATCCATCTTTACATATGATGAGTTAGAAACCTAGTTACATATCTTTGAAGAAATAGAAATTCTATTTTGAACGATATATAGTTACAGCTAAAGTTAATTGAAAATGTTTTATCATTCATTTGGTACAAAATATTTAGTTACAAATAAGAGTCATTTTGCAGAGATTTATTTGGAAAAAAGGAAGTGAGTGTTCTGTAAGGTAACAGAAGTCATACTACATTCAGTCATACTACATTCAAAGCATGTTTAATGTGGATACATTTAATAAGGTGGAATGGTAGATTTAGCTATATGTGACTTAATGGACTTGGGAGGCCTACCAATGTACCAATAATTTAAGTTAATACACTGAAACAGGAATATAAGTAAATATACTTATCCTGTATACATGCATTTGTAGTCATTTAATGTGTAGTAGTGGTTATTGTTTTTGAAGAGCAACATGCAAACTAAATGGTACCTGGTTGAGTTCAGTGTTAGAAGCTAGTTGTAAGGATACATTCTTTATGTTTTGAAGTGTAAAATGTTTTGGAAACATTTTATTATTTTAGTAGGGGAGGGTGTAGAGCCCTGAAATTGAACACATGTTAAAAATAGCATTTTTGATTTATTATTATTCCATAGATTTCTATCATTGTAGTACCACTTTAAGAACAGCGTAGTGCATGATGGGAAAAAGTTCATGACGTTTTGTGGATTAGGAAATGAAAGAGGAAAACGATATGCTGTATGTTGAACCGTGGATTTTTGTTTTTAATAAAGTTGCCCAAAAGTGAAATTCAGAAGTATTTTTTTTGCAGTTATTTTCAAGGGTGCAACATTTGCTGCATTTCTATTGGAAGCATTCTAGCACACACACACACACACACACACACACACACACACACACACACATATATATAGCTCAATAGATAAGGCATCAGTATATCACCCGAGAGGGCGGGGTTCGAATCCAGTCTGGGTCCTTAGGCAAGACCCTTCAAGCTACTGCCTACCTCATACCATGAGAGATACTAAGTTGCATAACATGCCGGCTCAGACGTCGCCCGGCCAAACAAGGTCTGCGTCAGGTGTTGGGGAACCAGAGCAATAATTATATATATATATAATCATCAAGAGCACCTTGATGACAAATGGGCTACTGGAACAAGACGGAAATGGGCGAGAGATGAAAATGTGGATCTGTTGGAATGCTACTACTCAAGTAACCCTAGTCAGAGAGGTTACATGCAAAGACTGGAGAAGGAATGGTTACTTCGACATCCCCAGTCAACACTAAGTGCTAAACAACTAGTAGCTCAGTGTTCCAACATCCACAAACGGCAACTGCTATCACAACTTGAGATTGACGAGATACAACACAAAAGGGAGGAACCCGGATGTCAGAACTGTGGGGACTTAACTACAAGTCCCCACCCAGTGAGGGGATACACGGCCCCAGTGAGCGAATCAGAGCTGAACGAGACAGCTGCTGACCTGAGAGAGAGAATCATGACCTGAATGACAACCAGGCCTCCCCGGCGCCAATTACAACGGCTGAGTGAAGTACCATCAGAAAGTCTCATTGAGAATGTGAATGCAGCATTGAGAACGATCCCTACCAACACCATAACAGAAACCAATGAGCTGATCTACAACTCAGCATCAGTGATCCTTGAGATGCTTGGCTATAAGAGCAACCATGAGACCCAATACCCACCATGGAAAAGGTTAGAGGCTAAAATCAAGGTAACAAGGAGGGAAGTGAGCCAACTATCAGAGCTCCACAAGGGTACAATGAAAAGACAAGTACCCAGAAAGTACAGGCAGATGCCCATACCTGAAGCACTCGAAACTGCCAAACAGAGGCTCCAAGCCTTGGCCAGCCGCCTAAAGAGATACACAAGGGAGAATGAATCCAGAAGGATTAACCGGCTCTTCTCCACTCAACCAGCTAAGGTGTACTCTCAATGGCAGGGTAATAACAACAGAGCAGACCCACCAAGGCTGGAGACTGAACAATACTGGAAAGGCATATGGGAAAGGGAGGCGTCCCACAACAGCAATGCACAGTGGTTGATCTCTCTACGAGAGGACCATAGCAACCTCCCTGAGCAAGCCCCGGTAACCATCACTGTGACAGATGTCCAAGAAAGAGTCTCAGGTATGAAAAACTGGACAGCGCCAGGGCCTGACATGATCCATGCCTACTGGCTAAAGAAACTCACTGCCCTCCATGAGCGACTGGCAGGCCAAATGAACCAGCTGCTACAAAGTGGGACTCACCCTGAATGGTTAACTGAAGGGCGGACAATCCTAATCCAGAAGGATCCATCAAAGGGTCCAGTCCCACACAACTACCGACCAATAACCTGCCTCTCCACAACCTGGAAGCTCATGTCAGGCATCATAGCGGCCAAGATAAGCAAACACATGGATAAGCACATGAGCATGGCACAGAAAGGTATCGGTGTAAATAGCAGAGGAGCCAAACACCAACTCCTCGTAGACCGCACAGTTGCCCGAGACTGCAAAACCCGACACACCAACCTGTGCATGGCTTGGATTGATTACAAGAAAGCCTATGACTCAATGCCGCATACTTGGATCATTGAATGCTTAGAGATGTATAACATCAACAGGACTCTGAGAGCCTTCATTGCAAACTCAATGAGGCTGTGGAAAACCACCCTTGAAGCCAACTGCAAACCACTTGCACAAGTGTCCATCAAATGTGGCATATACCAAGGAGATGCTCTGTCCCCGCTACTGTTCTGCATAGGCCTGAACCCCCCTCAGCCAAATTATCAACAAGACTGGCTACGGATACCGACTCAAAAAATGGGGCCAACATCAGTCACCTTCTCTACATGGATGACATCAAGCTGTATGCCAAGAGTGAGCGAGACATCGACTCACTGATCCACACCACCAGGATCTACAGCACAGACATTGGGATGTCATTCGGACTAGAGAAGTGTGGTCGGCTGATTACAAAGAGGGGGAAGGTGATCCGCACAGAAGGGGTCTCACTCCCAGAAGGAACAATAGCAGACATAGAGGACAGTTACAAGTACCTAGGTATACCACAAGCAAATGGCAACCTCGATGAGGCCACAAGGAAAGGAGCAACAGCTAAATACCTCCAACGAATAAGGCAAGTCCTGAGAAGCCAGCTCAATGGCAAGAACAAAATCCGTGCGATAAACAGCTATGCCCTGCCAGTAATCAGATACCCTGCTGGAATAATTAGCTGGCCAAAGGAGGAGATAAAAGCCACAGATATTAAGACTAGAAAGCTACTAACAATGCATGGAGGGTTCCATCCCAAATCCAGCACCCTGAGACTGTACACGAGCCGCAAGGAAGGAGGCAGAGGACTAGTGAGTGTGAGAACCACTGTCCAGGGACGAAACAACAGGGGCTCAGTGAATGTTCAAACAACTAAGATCCATAAATACATCAGGGACAAAGCCTCAACAGACAATGTGCTCAGTGAATGTCTCAGACAACAGGGAACGGAGGTTGAAGTGCCAGAGATACCATCATGGGAGGACAAGCCCCTACATGGGATGTACCACCAGCAAATAACCAAAGTGGCTGATATCAGTAAATCCTACCAATGGCTGGAAAAAGCTGGACTCAAGGACAGCACAGAGGCCCTCATCATGGCCGCCCAGGAACAGGCCCTAAACACCAGAGCAATAGAGGCCCAGATCTACCACACCAGACAAGACCCAAGGTGTAGGTTGTGTAAGGAGGCCCCTGAGACAGTCCAGCACATAACAGCAGGGTGCAAGATACTGGCAGGGAAAGCATACATGGAACGACATAACCAAGTGGCAGGCATAGTGTACAGAAACATCTGTGCAGAATATGGACTGGAAACCCCGAGATCAAAGTGGGAAACACCCCCCAAAGGTGGTGGAGAATGCCAGAGCTAAGATCCTGTGGGACTTCCAGATCCAGACAGACAGAATGGTAATGGCGAACCAACCAGACATTGTCATAGTGGATAAACAACAGAGGAAAGCCGTTGTGGTAGATGTAGCAATACCAAGCGATTGCAACATCAGGAAAAAAGGAGCACGAGAAACTGGAGAAATACCAGGGCCTCAGGGAGGAACTGGAGAGGGACCTGGAAGGTGAAGACCACAGTGGTGCCTGTGGTCATCGGGGCCCTCGGGGCAGTCACCCCCAAACTGGAGCAGTGGCTACAACAGATCCCAGGAACAACATCAGACATCTCAGTCCAGAAATGTGCAGTCCTTGGCACAGCCAAGATACTGCGCAGGACCCTCAAGCTCCCAGGCCTCTGGTAGAGGACCCGAGCTCAGAGGATAAGAACCACCCGCGGTGGGTGAGAAGGGAATTATATATATATATATATATATATATATATATATATATATATATATATAGTGACTTTTGTCCATGAACAGGAACAAGGTGTGCAGACAATCTGGAACTGACATCACCAGTAAAACAGCAGCGGCTCTCTAATCCAGCACAGTGCGGTAAGTAAGATTCATACATACATTTAGAGAAAAGAACCCCCGCCATAATTATGGACGTTATTACAATGGTAAGCTTTCACTTTTCAATAATTAACTCTGTTTACTACATGCACTTAGTGCAATTAACTGCATTCAGCATCTCCTCACAATTGGTTGTTATTGGAGCACAAGAATAGAAGATAAACCAACTGCTGCTCCGCTTCTTTGACAAAATCAGGACTTTGTTATTTCACCATCTATTCCAGTTTTAGAATAATAATCACATTGTTAGTGCTGCATATTAAAGATCGAAGACTCAGTTACACGCACACACATTTTCTTATAAAAGAAAATGTATTTAAAATGCATGTTGTCTTTCAAAATACCTGGTTATACTTTGCATGTGGTTGACATGTTATTTTTCCTTCAGGGTGACTACAATGTGTTTTCATCCTGTTTCTATTTTTTCAATGTTTTTACCCCTTTCTTCCCTCTGTCTTCAGTGGCAAGCAGCCGTAAAATTACCAGCTGTTTAGCTCTCCATAAATGAACAATGTTTAGTGAACAGAAGAGAGAGAACAGATTTTTTTTTGTTTTGCTTTGTTTTCCTTTCAGGTTCAAGCAGTTATCAAAATCAAGGGAAACAAGTGTTACAGGCTCTGCTCTGCTCCTACAACAAGAAATATATTTAGAAAAGTGACTTAATCTTTAGTTGCTCACTGCATTGTTTACATTGAAGTGCACTCATATTGCAGGTATATCAGGGTATTTCGGTCACGCATAAGTCTCTGTGTGTGTGCGTGAGTGTGTGTGTGTGTGGGGGTGTGTGTGCGTGTGTGTGTGTGCGTGTGGGGGTGTGTGTGTGCGTGTATGCCTTGGACACACACACACACTCAGCAGAGTGTGTGTGTGTGTCCAAGGCTGTGGATAAGTTTGATGTACGAGTTTAAACCTGTAAACACCTGGCAGTTCAGAAACCTGCTGCTGTAATAAAAAAAAGAAAAAGCAAAGTTCCTTATAGAATCACGTTAGAAGCAGCGCGGTTCTTCATGCGTTGCAGTTTTTTAAACCCATTTGCAGTCCGATTATATCATCAGGAGCAAACAGAGCCGGTCCCATTCCAAAGGCTCTTCTGATGTCAAAAGTTGTACATTCAGCAGAAGCAGCGAATCTTATGCAGACCTCAGTGTTACATAATCCACATAACGCATGCTCTTACTGTGGAAATACAGGGTGTTACATTGTAATATCGCTAGGTCATCATTCAACATAAAATGTACATATCAGGAGGCTAAAGATATTCAGAATTCAGCTCTTCATTATGCTTAATGGTGGGAAGAAAAAAAAAAGCAATGCTCTTTTTCACTTTTGTGGCTGGAGATTGGATTGAGCTGGTTTAAAACGGACCTCGCTGCCCGGGTGGGTTTTTAACGGTCGGGTGAATCCAGGAGTATGTTTAGTATGTTTCTCTGCTGTGTGTTTGGAGCGGAAACAGTCTCGCCTCTGTAGACCTCAGAGAATGAGATCGTCCAGTGGTTCTGATGAATCAGGTCAGGGATCATCCACTGACGGGTTTACTGACACAAATAAAAGCTAAAACAAATACACACACAGAGCAGCAGGATGAGTAACATTAGTTAGTGAAAAATTAGAGATTTCTTTGGGGTGAAAGTTTAGGTTCAACCACTGATTTGCATATTATCAGTTTTCTAACCCAAAAAGTGAAACTTTACAATGATGAAGAGGAAGTTTTGATTTATTTTATTATTTTATACCCTTAACATGTCTGATCTCTGGTCAGTTGGCTGTGTCTAAACAATGCTTCAAACAGAAGGTCCAGAGCAGGTTTTAAATTAAGTTAGTCAAGAATAATCCTTCAGCAGAGCATCAAGCATTGACTGCTTAGGCTTACAGTTTGAGTTGCAAATTTCAGCTGAATGTATCAATATTAAATGTACAATATCTCTGCATAATGTTTCTAAAGTTTTCTCATGTTATTCCGATTCTAATGGATTTCTTTGGAGTGTTTCGTGAAAGAAACAAAAAGAAGTACAAAATTAAAGTTGAAGGCAAATTTATGTATATACATAATACTTGTGTAATTTCTGAGTTTCCCTTCAGCTGTTGACTACAGAGAACAGGACCATTCACTCTTAGATTTCTGTTTACCCAAAACACATCGCTGGTGACCTACCAGCCAAAGAAAGGACACTATTGTCCTCAGGAGGACATTACAAAACCTGTGCCCCAAAACACAAATCAAGAAATGAAGCAGTACAACAGAGCTGGATAAGTAGGAGACAAAGCCAGTTAGAACTGGCAAAAAAATAATAAAAGGAGAAACAATTTAATTTTTGTAAAGGGACAGTATTATGGGTTTTCAGCCACAAAAATTCATTTTATAACATAATCAAGCAACCATTTCACCTCCAGTTGTTACAAAACTATGACTTGACAAATAAAAAATTTGACTTCATAAATTATACACCTTGAAATAAGGTTTCTGTTGCTTTGAGACAATCCTTTCCAACATTTCAACTCCAGGAACTCATCAAAACATCCCTCAACAGCATTTTTACCAGGGTTGCACTGAGAAGTAGCTCATAATGAGCTCAGCAGATGCACAATTCCACCTGGGGTTTGCTAATTTCTGCTGGCTAATCTATAGGAGCTGAGGCAGAAGCTCAGAAACCTGGAAGCTGCAGCTCTGTGGAGGAGCTTTGTCCTTGAAGGTGGCGTTAAGTTCCACCAGGTGTTTTGCACAGCTGAATGGTTGTCATGGAGATTGAAGGATTGGTCAAACATGTATTAAAGAATCAAGGCAACACTACAAGTATATTTTGATGAGGAAAAAACATGGTGACATGATGATGAGCTCAGCAGAGTCGATTTCACTGAACATCGGCCCTTTAAGACAAATCCTGGAAGTAACCTGACTTGTTCTGATAATTAGTTGCTCTAGATTTTATTTGGTGGGGTCAAAATGAGACAACTGAAAACCACTGCAATCACTTTCTATTTTTCTTCTCACTGTTCTGCACCACTTTGTGTTGGCTTATGACAGAGGTCTCCTAGGCCTACAGGACTGCTGTCCTGCTGCTTCTTGATGTGTTCCTGGTCCAACACACTTGGTTGACCAGCAGTCATTTTGACTGCTGAATTCTTATTTGACTCAGATGTGCTGAAGCAGAGACGCATCTAGAACTGGAAAGACATTGGGCCCAGAGGCCTGGAGTTGAACACTACCGGTCTGTGCCACACAAACACCAAGAAGAAACATCAAAGTTGTTTTACCTTTACAAACTATATGAAAAAAGGTTCTGGGGCTATGAAGGTACATTTGATAGTAATAATGAAACCGCTTTCACCTTTGTGAATAGAGACATGCTTGGTTTCTGTATTGACAGATCCAAGAAAATTTATTTAAAAAAAAAGAAAAAAAATAGAATCATGTAATGAAAATAAGTGGATAGTTATTTTTAGCCCTTCAGTGACACATTCAGGCCATCCAATCCATCCGTTCGACAGACAGACGATGGTGCCTGAATGTGAAATTTGTCGGAGCCTCAACTGTGGCTTGTTGGGCTTCTTTTTTTTTTTCTTTTTTTTTTAAACTTTTAATGACTGTGCTAATTAACAACTCTCCCTCAGCTCTGGGACAAAATGAGGAAAGAGATGATGGATAGGTTTTGAGACAAAGAAAGAGAGGGAATCCAGAAAGATGGACACACGCACAGGAAGCCCCTGCTCACGGACGCGGTCGGCTCTCCGTTCCAGTCGGGGGCCTTTCAGCAAAGGTCCAGGCAGATAAACTTCCTCCTAATGAGGGAGCAAGACGGCTGTCGGACATGCTGAGAAGCTATTATTAGTTCTCACTTGGCTTGCTGGAGGAAAATGGATTTGCTATGATTAAGCATGTCTCTTCTTGAAACATACACGGACATCCACATATTAATATGTAATGCACCTCAAAAATCTTGTTTTTCTCTCTGCAGAAAGCCTTGATGTCAAAATGACAGGACAGAATTTGTGCGGTATTACATTTGACACAGTGCATTTTAAAATCTGTATTTTGCCTCATCACACTGAACTATTCATGACACAATAAGTGGTCGACTGTGTGACTCGTTGCCAGAGAATATTTACATCCCAAACATCTGATGGATTCAGCAAACCAGTAATTATTAGAAACTGTAAAAACTGGTGGTTTTTTCTGAATTAATTTTGACTTTTAGTTCTACATTTGCCATCTTTTTTCCATAAGTGTTAAACTTAAATCTGAATCAGCCCTTCATCCTTTTGTTAACAAAAGAAAAAAAAAAAAACCTGATAGGTGAAAATTTTCACCTATTAGGACCAAAAACTGTAGCATCTGAAAGTCGCAGCAGAGACGATCAGAGTTTTTTTTTGAGGTAAGGCTGTTCTGCATGCAAAAATGCACACTCATATTCACACATTAATGCATTCAACCAGGATTTGACAAAATACATTAGGATTACTGATTTTTAACACATGGTTTTATTGAACAAAGCCTAACAGTGAAAGTAGTGATGTATTGTACTTATTTGCTGTTACAGCACTGAAAATATTTGAGCCACATTTAGTTATGTCTGCTAACGTCTGCAAGAAAAACTTGCATGCCTCATATTTTCACTGTACTTATATGGAGCTTTTCCAATCAATTTGACCATGAGAGCCATTTACAGTAGAGTCACATTTACTCACAAAAACACGCACTGATAAGCAGATCAGGGGAACGTCAACATATGAAGGAATGTGAGGAAGCACCATCACAACACGGCGACTCAACACTGTAAAAAACAAAAAAAAACAACTTCAGTAACATTGTTAAAATCTCTTATTTTACTTTAAATTAGTTTTTTAGTTTGTTTGTTTGTTTTACAGTGTTCACATGGAGCCACAGTTGCCCCTCTGTGTAATTTGGAGGGTTTTATGTTTGGACGTTGTCTAACTTCAATATTCAAATGTTTCCTCAGTTTGACTAACTTACTGACAGAGAAAAGCTCCGATGGACTGATGACTTGTCCAGGGTGACCCCAGCTCTCAGTGGTTGACCTGTGGAGATAGGCACCCGCACCAGCACCCTGACCCCTTTGGGAATAAATGTGTTGGATAATGGATGATACACAAAAGTTTTTTTTGTTTTTTTTTAAGTAATTCTAAATTTGCAGTTGATAAACTGTGATTCCCCCTTTAACTTACACATTTTCTCCTTTGTCTTAAACGCTGTCTACTTATGGCTTTGGAAAGAATTAGAGCATCTGTAATTTCTCTACCTGCCCATGTGACCCCGCCTCTCGCCCAAAACGTTCCAGTGCCCCTCCTGACCCCAGTGGAGATGAGGGCGTTAGAAAATGGAGGCAATTTCTCTAGGAAAGGGTTAGTCAGAATCCTGAACCAAATTTCAGGTTAGAGCTGTCCTCACAACTGAATAGATTTAAAGAAAATTTGCAGGTAAACAAGTTCTGCCAGCTGTCGGGGTGGGAAGATGACAGACGAAGAAGAAGAAGCTCAGTGCTGCGATCAAATCAAATGGAGCTTCAATGCAGCCGGGACACATTTATGAGGTTTAGTGCAGGAAAATCTCACAAATGTGGAAAAGATTTTGAAATTATTTATATTGATGTCAGTTTTTTTTTTTCTTTTCATAAAACATTGCATTGTAACAGGAGTGTGTTGGCTATTTAGAGCAGCGGCAGCTGTGTATGTACTGTATCAGCTCCATCTCCCAGAGGAGCAAGTGACATTTGGACCTACAAGTTAAGCAATTTGCAAACCTGATCAGGAAGGTAGACCAAAATAAATCACTTAGCAGTTCACCATGAAACAATGGTTTAATAGTTCAGGTCCACATGACCTGAACTCAGTGCTTCTTTCGGCAGATAAAGCTGCTAAATCTGCAGTAACATTGTTAAAAATGCAGTGATGCAACATTTTCTGGATGAACTATTTCAAATATTAGCAGTGACTTTTCTAACAGTAATCAGATTGTTGGTCATGTTCAAAGAGCCATTTCTCTCTTGGTTGACATGAGGGGACTCCCCTCGGTCACATGACAAAAATCAGTGCAGTCATTGTTGTACCAAAGAACAGCAGCCTGCCCTTAGAGTGTTCTTTAATTCTCACAGTTGTTATTTTAATGAGGTTTACTTGCTATTTTTAATCTCGTGCTCTAATCCGTGTGACTTTAGATACAACTAGTCTTCTTAGAAATGGTCAGTGTATTTGTAACTGCAGCTGAAAAGTCCCTAAACATAAAGGCTACAAGTGCAAAGGCTCCATGTGGAACAGAAAAGGCCAAAAGCCTTTATTTAATAATCATATGACAAGTGAATTGTCTTTTTAATTCTCTGATTAGACCTGAACTTGAAACAAACTCTAAGCATAGAAAAAGCAATAATCAGTTCTCCACTTTTATTTCCACTATGTTAACATTTTAATTTCTAAATTCTCCCTCAGCCTGATAAGCGAAGGACACTCGGGACAATCATTCTCCTTAATTACAACATGTAATTCCAAATTAGCTTTGTTTACATAAGTATCTCCACAGTGACTCTGTCACCTTGCGGCAAGAAGGTCCTGGGTTCGAATCCCTGCCTGTGGTCTTTCTGCACAAATCATTGTTGACAAGTATTGGGAGGTTTGGTGCTGGAAATAAAGACCTGGGCTGATGAGTTCAGTGATCGCAGGTGTGAGTGGAGTGAGCAGGAGCCAGACTGAGGGGAGAGAGAGAGAAGGTGGCACAGGGGGCGAGTGAGGTAACATTAAGGAATAACTAGAACTAATAAGATGAAATACAATGAAACTAGAGTAACAAAAAAATAACTAAGAAATAAACATAACTAAAAAACAGCATGAGGAACTGAATTAAAGGAAAACAGGAACTCGGCTGATCTAACCAAAAAAGAACAAGGAAATACAAAAATAAACTAAACTCAACAAAAGAAGTCAAAGTCCTGACAGCAGTGCTTTGCTACTAATTGTCAAAACTACGACAACTAGATAACAAGGTTCAAGGATATCACAATTCTAAAGTCAGAAAAAAGTTTTCATTAAAATAAAAACAGAGGGAGAGGAAAGTAGCTCAGTTATGCTGGTTGACCTCTGATAACCTTAACATGTAGATGTGCTGGGGAACTGAATGTGCTTCGGTTCAGTTAAAAAAAGACGGTGACACACACAACCACTCTCTGACAGATCACTGGAGCAGGTGTTTAATTTAGCTGATCAACCAGCGCTGCATTCATATGATCATTTATTAATAAGTGCAAAAATAAACATCAAACCTGGAAGCATAAAACTGGATTGTACTGAATGTTCTGTTCTTTGTGAGGAAATGTTGGCGTGTTTTTTTGGGTGTTGTCTGATAGACTCTGGACTTGTTGTCAGTCAGCTGCTATGGCTGAAACACACAGAGACAAAAAAGAAGAATACAAGCGGCTTGGATTTGTTGCTCAACAGTTTCTCTGCATTATTTTCTGAGTTTTATTCTCCAATCAGAGAGAGAGCTGTGATCCTCAAAATCTGAATTAGATTTTTTTTTTTTTTTGTCACTCTATCAATCAAATAATAACTACTAACAATATCCCTTACATCTAAAATAATCAGAATAAATGAAGGTACTGAGCAAAATGTACATTTTAGACTCATGCATAACCTTTTAGCAACTTCATAAGCTCACTTCATACTAATGCAGCGTCTTTCTTCCTCTCTTTGTTTCTTTTTTTTCATCATGTGCCAAATAATCTTATCAGAATTCACACAGATATTCTCTGGAGCTATATTATGTTGACAGCTTTAAACCATTCATTATTTGACAACTCTGCTACTCTTAAAGCAACCAAGTAGACCTAGCTGTGTCTGAATCACGGTTAAAGTCTAGTAAAAATAAAAAAAGATCAACACAGATGGGAGGTGAGTACAGAGTGGTGTGTGTGTGTGTATGCGTGTAGGTGTGTGTGTTCAGTTGGCTTGCTTCCTGCATGGCTGGCATATTCTCAGTTGGATGAGCGGACAGTTATGTGATGTCAGCACACATTAACCCATCTGAAAATACATGGGAAACAAACAGAGACACATGTGCCCAGTTCCCACCAGCTCAAAGTAACAAGCTTCTGAATGGAAAGGCTAGCTGAATGGATCCTGAAACAGAAATGGGTAGTACAGTGTTATCTTCATATTTCTTACATAGTAAATAATATCATAATTTTCTATCACCAAATAAAATCTTAGAAACAGTAAGAATAGATTTGTTACCCCAAATACATTTAAATTGGACATTTATATATATATATATATATATATATATATATATATATATATATATATATATAAAAATTAATTTCTAAAACCTGTATTAGTGATCTAAATCATGTGATGCGAGCCCCTCCATAAGAGTAGCAATGCCTTTGCTGCACCTCAATGTGGAACCTAAATAGAGTAAAGCAAACTCATTTTCCTGCTGAATTAACCGTCTCTCAAGTGGCCGAGGGTGAATGTGCGGGTCTGGATGCCTGATGGATGGTTTAGGTGAGCTTTTCCTCACATTAAGCGATTGACTCAGCTGGCTCTGTTTTTTTTTTTTAATTACCACTGCAACCCTGCAGAACTGTTGAGCAGACTATCCTGCTCCAGTCCTCTGTTCGGTGCGATGAAACTGGCAGCCCCGCTCTGTGTCTGTTACTCGTTCTCTAAAATTTCTCACCAAAGGCAGCGAAGGCTGCTGAGGCCCTCTGGGCTTTGTCAGCCAGTTACTGGCTCCCACGTTACACACAGTCGACTGTTTTTCCCCTGCTAAAGCCCCGTGGCCTGAGATGCTAATTTGAACAGTTTCCGGATGAGACAGCGCTGCGAGAATTGAAACTATCCATCCACAGAAAAAGACTTGCCTCCATGCCGTAATGTGCCTCCATCGTAAGCACGTGTGAGAGCTTGTTTCAGACACTTAAATTAGCCTGGCATCCTGTGTTACCCGGGGAGCAGAAGCTTTTTATAGGCTTTGGTCTCCCAAAAATAGCTTCACAACAGATTTGGCAATGTAAATTTTTAATGACTATCCATGCTGGAGCTGGAAGTGAGATAAACAATATCTATAATAGAAAAATTTGTCTATCTGGCAAAAACAATTGTTGCGATTCACACAACTGTTTCACTGAAAGGGACTTTGTTAACCTGTTGAAGGTAAAGAGCCTAGAATAGCTTTGGGTTAAAGGATACTGTTGTCTCCTCTAAGGCAGGAAGATCCTTGGAGCCATTCAGTTTGTTTTCCCTTCAAGGACCCAAAATATGTTGGTTGGATAAACTGGATAAAATTCTGTTTTAGATACTTGATACACTTTCCAATATCGTGGCAATATTATATACAAGTTCATAAAAAATATATGACTCATCCCACTTTTTTTGAAACGTCCAATTTAAAAGTGTCACAAGACAACACTTGGTATAAATGTCAACATCCTTTATGGCAGCATGAACCTTTGATTGAGTTATTTCATTTCATCTTATTATAATTGCTTATCTCAGTGTGTCTCTGTGCTTCCATTTACTGTTGACACAAATCAGTGTCACTGAGGAAAAAACAAAAGATTACTCTAGAGTAAAATAATTTGTGTTTCAAAATAAACATGCCGTATTTTTACGCTGCAAACAGTGATCTGATCATATTTAATTTCTTTTTCTAGTAGCCTGTTGATTATATCAAGATATTGATTATTATATATTGTGGGCACATATATAATTAGTTGGCCTGTGGTGTGTTATATGTTGGGGTACTAATCTTCCTCCTTGCTGAGGAATGGAGTTTGGTACTAAGCCCCTCTGACCCTGAAACCCTCAGTAGGTATAAGTGTCTATAGACAAAAGATGGGTAGAATCATAGAAACCCCCCAAGATGCCTAAGTGGTATTTACATGTCTTATCGTTTAAGCTCTGCAGTCTTCTAAGGACACCAGCAGAGTCTTCATCAGGCTGAGTCAACTCAAGCTCAGCACAGATTATGGCATTGCGCTCAAAGTCAGTCTATGTCACAGTCCGGTTAAGGCCTGTTTTTAAAAAAACATGTATGGACCAAGATGTTTAGGGTGCTTTCACACCAGCCAGTCTGCTTTAATAAAACTATAGTTTGCCTAGAAAGTCTGCTTTGTTTGTAGAGGTGTGAATGAACAGTCAAACTGTAAAGCAGACCCAACAAAGCAAACCTCGGTCTCAGTTAGATTAAAGTAAACTCTGGTGTGAACCAGAGGCCACTCCACAAGCTGTGAGTGGGCGACAGTGCAGGGCATTCTGGGTAAATAAGACCAAAACAAACGTGTGAGTCTCGCACCAGAGGGAATAAATGGCTCATGGTCTTTTACCAGAGACAAAAGAGGAATCCTGCTGCCACCGTAATCTGATGCTACTCCATTTTTTGTTTACATTTTGTGAAGAATGAAGTTGTGCTCAGCATCTTCTTTGGAAGTTCTTGGTGTAGCGCCACCACAGGAAAAAGGCTGAATTTCTTAACTACCTTTAAAACATCCACAGTGTCCTTTCCAAAGTATGATTATAGGAGTTCTACCTTGCCACTGATGATTTCTTCTATGATAGAAAAAAATGAAAAATTGACATACCAAGCTACCTTAAGTCACACTTTTAAATCTACAGCCCAAAGTCTAAAGCAGTCAGTTATCATGTTGTGTGTCAACGTCTTTTTTCTCTAAGCTCCGGAGTAAAATGTGCAGCAGTCTGTTTAACAATGGACCAAACTGAATCAGCATTCAGGACTCAGATTCCAAGGACATCTCAGAAAAATGTCCCAAAAGCAAAAAAGAACTGAGTTCTTTGTCTGGGTGTTTTATTGTTTTTAATTGCTGTTGCTGTAGAGAAATGTAACTGAAGTCCTGATTTTGTGAGTCGCTGAAAGCACCACTCCATAAAGTTTACTTGATGCTCTTGAACTTGTTTAGAATAGGGAGTCATTTCTGCGATGCCGTGTTGCACACCCAGCAGAACTCCTGGTTGTCTTGTTTCTCTTTATCATCTTTTGTTGGAAAACTCTTAATTTTTTATCTAGGGCAGCCAGAATGCTGTACATGTAAGTGTTTTGTAAAGACAATGCTTTTAGAAGAACACCGTACAGCTGGAAATCTTGTTCTCAACGTCTTTCATCTTCTGCACCACATGCACAGTAAATGGATACTGGAAATTGCAATGACATGTTTGTTCTTCGCACGGTACCGTCTTAATCTCTATTTGTGAATGCAGTATCAAACTGTATTTACCGACATTGGTTCTCAGAGCATTCCTGAACCCACGCAAGGATTTCTACCTTATAATTAGATCTGCTTTTAAACACAGTGCTGCCTGAGGGCTCGGTCAGGCCGTTCACTCGGGTTTTTTCAGCCTTGTCTTTGGCACACAGAAATGTATCTGAGCTTTTTGAACCTCTTGTACCGAACATGGTGAATACTTTAAATTCTCTTTGTCCACCTGTTTAAATAGATGCCAACAACTTCTTAAGTTGTGGGCCCTCCATATTTTTAACTCTGATTCTCAACCTTCTAAAATCCTAATTTTATTTCAGTGCATGAAAATATTCATGTGTCATTTGTTGAATTAAACAGAAAAAAATAAATAAGTATGAATATAATTACACTATTATCTTCACATAACGTAATTATATGAATTACTTTAATTATAATTCATATAATTACAATATGTTATATGAATTATAATAGTGTAAAGGTAAGGTTAACCTATTTAAAGGTTAACTTTAAAAGGTTTTAGTTAACCTATTTTAAAATTAATCAGTGCATTCTCACCATATTTATTTTGTCAATTTACATATTTATAATTTTCTCCTTTTATGTCTAATTTATGTTTAATAAAAAAATTATGTCTAATTTGTATGGAGTCACTTTCAGTCCTCCATACAAAGATCATCAACTGGACAATTGCACATGTTTGCAGTCATTTTTCGTGCAGGTGTAGATGCACCTGCACGAAAAATGCAGGTACCTGCCAGCAACAACTTATTTGGATTTAAAGTAACAAGAGATTCTAAATCAGCTCGTTGTTAAAAGAGATCAAAGCGGGCAGCAAAACTGAGCAGGTCAAACATCAACATCTATGAATGATTTTGATGAAAAATCCTCGTGAACAGGTTTTGTGCAGCCCATACATGTATCCTAAGCTGTCCCAGAATGCATTTCAGGATGCCCTTTTTTTAAATTGCAAAACACACAAAAAAATTCACCATAACTGGGCATTTATGTGTGGAATTCTGAGAAAACAGATTAATTTAATAGAATATGGAAGAAGTAGTAAAGTAACTGATGTGGAAAAAGCGAAGTGCTGTGAATACATTGCACTGTATGTATTTTCCTCATGTAGCCATTTATTTGGAAACCTCCACAGCTCAGTTCAGGGCAAGCTGTTGTCATGGCAACACCTGTCCCCTGAGATTACAGATAATGTCACAGAAACTAATTCAGAAAAACAGATTTTAGCTGACTATTTATTTATTTATTTTATTTTTATTTATTTATTTATTTTACAGATAAGACCTTTCCTGGAGAATCACTCTGGGAAAAACAACGAATCAAGTGACGGTCTCCATGAAATCCATGAATAATTTCCAGTCAGATCTGCGAGCATAAAACTGTAGCATATGGTGACCGGTTTGTGCGGTCAGAATTGTTGACCCATATTTGAATTCACGGCACCTGCACAGATCATTAGAGCAAAGGAGCTTAAATGAGGAGAAAAACATCCCATTCACCCAACATCCGCTACTAAACTTTGCAACAAACAGGTTTGCACAGAGACATTATGCCTGGGTAACTATGCATCTAAGAACCTTACTAGATAAAAATGAGAGAATGCAATGTTAAATGTCAGATGGTTGTAGAGATGGAAGTTTACATTAGTTTTCATAAGTCTTATGTAATCCATCTTATTTTCAGATATGGAGTGATTGTTTTTTACTATTTCCATAAAGGAAAGAAAAAATGGATCCAAGCACAGGAAGTACAGTGGTATTTATGACAAAAAAATAAAATTTTATAGAAAAAAAATTGCTACGGCTAACATATTGTGTTCATCGGCTCTAATAGCTCATGTGTCATTCAGGAAGTTGCTGTTGTCTGGGATGAACAATGAATTTTGGGTATGAATGCATAGAATGGATAAATTTCAAAACAATCCCTGTCATTCAATAAATCAGCAGAGTCTGGAACACTTAATCTCATGCATATTTAATGAGGATATATTAAAAACGTGCTCACTCATATTGGGCACGCTCAGCTGTGTGCTGATGCTATATTTAGAGCCTCCCTCCACTGTTTCTGGCTCGGCACGTGAGGCTTTGGGAATGTCAACAAAAGGCAGCAGATAACAAGATGGAAAATGGGAAATGTCAGAGATGACAGAGCTGCTGTAAGTATCTGGGTGGATTTTTTTGTAAATATTGTCACCTTGATTAGTGTCAGGCTTAGAGGTGAAATACTGGCCTTTTGCCTGTCAGGCACAGGCATGGTTATTTAGGTTTAACTCTCCTTATCCCCACCCTGTGTGAGATGATTTGGAGGAATGCTATTTTTAGGACAATATAGTCCTGTGTGAAGCAACAAAGATAAAAGAGAGACGGAAAACAAGAATGCAAAGAAACTAAAGCTAATGACCAGATATCTGCAGATTGGAATTATGTTTATTTTCTCACAATATATCTTTATGATAAACAGCCAAAATTTTTGTCTTGCAGAGGGCTGTTAGTGTTTGTCGTTATATCATCTTTCTTTCATTTTCAATAATTCATCTCATATTGAAAGACAGAGACTCAGTTGCTTTCTGTCCACATTTGTATTTTATAATTCTTTATTAGCATGCGATTTCTGAAAAATGTTCTCAGGAGCACATGACTGATACATTTCACATCTAACTTGTTTCCATGCAGATACATTCTGTCCATTCTCTACGCCACATTTTGCAGTGCCAGGTTCTCCTGCCTGTCCAGCTCCCCAGCCAATATGATCATCTGATTTTCCTGACCCGGCCCACTCCTGGCTTCCTTCTCATCTCATTATCTCCCTCAGTTCTCGCCAGATTGCACGCTGGCCTTGGCCGTCCATTTTCAGCTTTTGTTGTGCCAGCCATCTTTGCTTCCTGCTTGTGACCTTTTAGCCTGTTGTTGGCTTCTGATCTCTGCCAATGTTATATTGATTGCTTGCCCTCCAGGTTTGATCCTCAGATTTTTTTCTTTCTGCAAGGAAAAGATCAAACTGCATTTTATCTCCGTATCTATGTAGGTCAGCCCTTCCTCAGCTTTTGTTTCTGGAAAAAAAAGTTTTCCTTTTTGATTTTCCACTTCAGTTTACAATCAAGGGAAGTACTTTTGAGGTTTCCGTAGCCCAGCTGGTGCTGCTTCTGTAACAAAAGTAGAAGTTAGAGTTCAGAAGGAACTGACCTGTCACTGGCTTTAGATTTTTGAAGTATTTCAACTGCAGCAGAGATTGACGTTAACTTTCTCAAGTACCCAAGAGCAGCCTTGCCTTGTATGCCTGTAGTACACACCTTGCATGGAGGACTCGGACTTAGCTTTGGATTTGCAAATTCGGTTTCTGTAATGTCTTTTTTAGTAGAAGGTCAAGGTCATTTCCACCTGCCTGACTCTACCTAGCAAAGTTTACTCTATAGTGTGTTAGAAAAGAGTTTCTTAGTTTCTGATTGTCTAATTAGGATCCATACGACTTTCATCCTGGTGGTAAAACAATACATCACATTTTTACTGATGAGGGATTGCTAAGAGGCTTATGGGAGTTTGGTTTCCGAGTCCTTATGTGTTTTGTGGATTTGGAGAACACTTATGACTGAGTTCCCTTCACACAAGGGTGAAACACATTGTATTTGGGTTGGATTTAAAAAATTTTGCTTTGTTTGTTTTGCCGATGATATTGTTGGAATTTTAAGCTTTAACTTTAGAAAGCAACCGGGAGGAGAGTTAGCTCTTCTCTGATCACGGCTCACACTTCAGAAAAAGGTTGACTGCTCACGTAGAATATGAAGAAGAGTTCAGGTTTCTCATTCCTTGGTCATTTTTTGGATGTAGTGGGGAGAGAACAGATGGACTGGGGTCTTCTCCGTGGGCTCATACAACTTAGCATGTTAAAGAAAAAGCTGAGCTCAAAAGCAAAGCGTCAGAGTTACCGGTCTGTTTTTCAAACCTTATCTGAGAAAATGTAGATTATGAAAACAAGAGAAAGATGGAAATAGCACAAGTACGTTGTATGCTGTACCAGTAAGTTGAGAGACTCGTGTTTCTTCCAGTATGAGACTATCCTGCTCACACCATTTGAACAGGACTATGGGACTTTGGCGTGTCACTGAGAGTCATTGACTTTCACTGTGTCATTAGCTGAGCTGTAGAAGTACATGTGCAAAAGTGTTCGTAACAGGCAATACATCAACACTGCATTATTTACTGCTTTCCTTCGCTTTGAACACAGAGTTTCAGTGATACCCTTACGACCCTCCAGTCTTTGGACGAGGAAGACAAAGAGCCGACAGCTTGTTGTTGTGCGAACAATTCCCTCATTCTGAGTTTGGTCAAAACAGAGAAGATGACTGTTGGTTTAGAGAAGATTAGAAGAAAGCCAAACATCATTTCGATGTGGATTTGTTCAGTGAATACAGACGTCTTGCTGTTGACCTGGACAACAGAGTAGAGTGGAGATGTAACACTGATGCTCATTACAAGAAGGGGATGAGCGGACTTCATATTGGGGGAAGCACGAATCCTCCATTGTTTACACCATTATGTCCCATATCTATGCAGAGTATTGTTTTTGTCAGCATTTACTGGCTGAAAAAGCAGCATCAGAACCACACTGGATATAAACTGAATAACTGATAAGGAAAGTTGGTTCTGTGCTGGATGTAACTCCAGACTCCCTGGAACAAAATACAACAAAAACAACAAAAATTACAAGTTGGTAAAGTAGATGACCTTCTAAATGATAAAACAGAGGTTATGGGACTCAGGGAAACTGACAGGTAAACAATAGAAGAACAAAACAGGAAAACAATGAAGAACAACATAAATAAACTGAGAACAAAAGAGTCATGTAAGGGTGAAGGAGGAACCAGTGGAGATCCAGAAGCCAGAAGCTTATCTACACTGATGGAGAGGAGAATGACAAATGAACTAATCAGAGGTAAGTTGAAGCAGCAGGCAGAAGGAATTATATCAGTAAACTGAGGAAGAGAGAAACTCAGAAAGCTGAGACAGAAACTGAAGATGATCCGAAAAACTGAAAGAAACACTAATTTAACAAAACCAGTTCCAAGTACACATGAAAAAAATTAATTGGCACAAAGAAGAAATTAAAATGGCAAAATCCAAACTAATACATAATAAGAAAATGATTAAGCAGAAACTAAAGTTCTTATAAGATTATACCACTTATTGCAACATATATTGATGCTGCTGATAATATACAGAGAATAAATAATGCTGACAGTTCAATTACAATTTTGGGAAAATGTATTGGTTTATAAAAATAATTTAGTAATTATAACAGAAATATAGCTAAAAAATAGTAACAATGTTGTAGTTACATTATGAGATGTAAAAATAAGTTCTGAATGGCAGAAGAGCAACAGAATTACAATTGATATATTAAACTTAGATTGTTCTATATACTTACTAGGAATTTTGCGACTATTCAAATATGAAAAAATATTCAACTGCAACATTACAGTAACAACATGGTTCCCTTGTACCAATATTTATTTATTTAGTGGCATAAGTGTTATGAGGAAGATATATAAGTAAACCAGAAAGAATCAAGGCTTTCCTTTTGCACAATACATTTTTCCAAACCCCACATAGTCTCTGACATGTTTCACTCAGACTACTTTGATAAGATATGATGTGAAATTAAATCAAGTGAGCAGTAATGTCATGACTGTTGTGGGAAAACCAGCTCAGGCTGTCAATCGTTCAGTCGTCACAGCAACCATCAAACCCCCAAAGAAGTGAAAGGCAAAGGGAACGGTGATCAGACTGACAGAGGGCGAGAAGTGATGGAGGGAAACTTGGAAAATGGGGAGATCGTAAGAAAAAAAAACCCTAAATTAACATTTAAAAAATATAATTAGCATGTAAAAGAGCAGCTTGTTCAAAAATATCCTGAAAACAGATGTAGGCGCCGATGGCGGTGACTTGCTGATAGAGTTAGTACAGTATTGAAAATCTTTGGAGCTTATTATGCTGTCAGTCACTGCGGGGTTTAGCCTCTAATCCGATCCCAAACAGAACCCTAAATCCAGTCATCTTTATTCCTCTGCTCACTCGCTAATGTATTCCACTAAGGAATGGTGTACATAATGCGGGCATAAATCTTTTGCAATGATCACAGACGTCTGCTTAAGCTCGTTCCTCAGCTGGAGACACATTGTACCCGTCAGTGAGTAATTTGATGGGTGGATGATGGTGAGAAGGGGGGGAGAATTAACTTTTTCCTCAATGTTCCATTTGTTGAGTGTATTCTTTATCCCCCTGTGTTCCTTCATGGGTGTGTGCCTTCTCTAACATTGGCAGCCCTGGTGTTAGACAAACACCTGACTCAGAACTGCACGGTCTGAAAAGTGACACAGTCATCTGCAGGGGTGACACAACGCAACGCTGCACTCCACAATGCTACAAGAACAAGGCTGGACAGAAGAAAAGGAATGTCGTGGCATCACAGTGTTTCTTTGGCTTAGCAAGTGTCAGCTTCATGATATTACTTTTAGCTGTTTTCATGACAACTTTGGATATTTGGATCAATCTGTACATCATCTATGAAAACCACATTGCACTCAGCAACTATAATAATGGCCAGTTTTATTGTCATCATTTTATAGATGTCTAAAAAACAAACAAACAAACAAAAAAAACACCAAACAAAAGGTTTAAAGGTTTCTGCTTGTATAGTGTAGGTTTGAGGTTGTGGAGAAGTGGGATTGTGTTCTGATCAGTAATGTGCTGATCAGAATCCCAGCTGCAACGTTTTGGATATATTGGAGCCTCTGCAGGCTCTTGCAAACGCCTCTTAAGAATTATCAACCTCAACAATTGTGTTCACAGTGAAAAAGGGACTGCTGGCTGCATTCACTTCCTGTCTTCCTATTGTGCTCCGAGATCGGATGTCTGTGTGGGAGACAGGCAAACAAGGCATAGTTAAAACACAACTCATTAAATGCAGAGAACACATTCTTCTGTGCTCTGTCTGCATACAATTAATTGGAACAGATCAGAAATGTGTTTTGAGCCCAGCTGACTATGAGTCATATCAAAACAGAGAGTAAACATTAGCCATTGTAAGCCCAACCGTTCAACAAATTGTGTGACATTAATTTATTGTCAACAGAAGTACTTTCTTCATTTGCTTCTCTAAGACAAAGTTATCACAGAGATTTAATTCCATTTTTTTTCTGTGCTGCTTAACCATGAAATATGTGTGTTGTGACTTTAACAAATACATCTTGAGATATTTGATGCGTCTCTGTTGATGAGGTGATTCCAATCCAAAATCGAAAACGTCATTCCGTCTTTTCTAAATTCCAGCTGAACTGAATTAAACACTTGCAATACTGCCTGCATCAGCTGTCTGGTCAGCAGAAGTGTTTTACCCTTCACACTGCTGCGCTGGTTCGTGTCAGGCGTTTGTGTTTTTCTGTCAAGGTCTCGAAGTACAGCCTGTCAGGACGTCTCCATTGTTGTAATGAAAGTTTTGCAACACGCCTGCATATGTTCTAACGCTGCTCTTGGCGAGTTTGATGGTCATGAACGTGTCGAGGTGTTAAGTCTTATATTGTCTTAACATTTTTTCTCAGTTTATTCCTGTGGTTTGTGTGTCAGTGTGTCTTGGAGAAGCCAAAGCAATAAATCTCTAAACAGCTGAATTACAGGCTGTTGACATTGTGCTAAGAAGTGACATGCACTTTAGTAACATCCTGGTCAAAGGTTTCCCTTCTGGAGTTTATCTATAATTTGAAAAAGTATAATGGGTCATCACACGCAATCAAGGCAGGGCAGATAGATGATGGAATACATGGAAGTGGTGTTTGGGATGAATGACCTGTCAAACCAGACCTTATGTGTGAACTAACAGCATGAAGGACTTTCTCTCTGAAATGTCTGATAAAAGCAAAAAGCCTGACTGAAGCTTTAGATGAACTCTATAAAAAGATATTGTTTCCCTTTTAAAAGATCAAAATGTTTGAAATTTCTTTCTCAATTATCTTTGAAACATGTTCAATCTCATTATCGTACTATTATTAGCATGTTTCAGAGATAATGTTATATGGGAAATTAGGAAAACCATTTTTTGTGGTAAGACTATTAATAGAGTAAAGGGCAGTTGCAAAGAAACTCAGCAGAAATTGAAAGGGTAAACAGAAGTGCTTTCTTCATTTGCTTCTCTAAGACAAAGTTATCACAGAGATTTAATTCCATTTTTTGAATTAAATTAAAAGTTCTTCAATTACATTGAAGCGTGGCGCTGCTCGTCCTCTTCACCCACCTGTTCAACTGCTACAACTTTTTACCTTCAGTTGATCTTGTCATAGACGTTCATGCTAGTTAGCATAGTCACTGATGATGGTGTATAAATGGTTTTCCTGTAATGGTAAGTTGTTCCTCCACCATCAGCACATTTATCGGCCAGTACACGAGATTGACTGACAGCGCTAACACTCTCCCCTGGCTCTGATTGGTTGCTGTTGGTCGGGAGCGGTGCATTCTGCTGTGGTGGCTCAGGAGGTGGAGAAGATCAACCTATTCACAGATTATCTGTCTCATAACAGCTGTCTCTGTTCTGCCGTGTGGATTGCATATCTTCCTATGTGACCTGGATCAACTGGAATCAAAACAACACACCAGGTAAACTAGATAACATGTCACTTGTCATTTCTTTCAGAAATTAATTTACATTCACAGTTATACATTTTGTTTTTGTGGCATTTAGCCAGAGAAAGCGCCAACATGAGAATGTATTTGTTGTTTGTTGAAACTTGTGGCATTAATTAGCACAATGCTTTCAACAGACTGAGTTAGCCTAACTGCTCTATAGAGGCTCTATAGATTTCCTTCAGAGACATGTTGATGGCAGGTGTCAGTTTTATTGAACTGCTCTGCTCCTGCAGTTGATCACAGTATCATAATTAATAACTTGAGGGATTCAACTTAATCTTTTAGTTGAATGAATCTATAGATAAACTAACAGGAGTTTCTCTATTAGTTTTATCTAGAGAAACTACTCATTACATTAGATCTACATTTAGCACTAAACCTTTTAATATTGGAGCAAGACCCAGAAAAACTCCCGTCAGATTAAAAATCTAGAACAAACTTAGAAAGTATCATCTGGTTGACAGAATCAAACACTGAGAACCAATATCCAGTTTTATCAGAACATAAATCCGGAGAAATCTCAACTAGTTTATTAATTACGGACTACTTATTCTTATTAAACATGGGGAACCAATATGTAGTTTTAAATGTTTACCCTTTTGTCTTTATTTTGTTTGCATTTCCTTCTAATTCATGTAAAGCACTTCGAACTGCCTTGTTGCTTTTTTACTTCAACTAGGATAACAGGTTTTTTAAATGCTTTATGTCTGGAGATGAAAAGGTGAGTTATTTTATATTCTTGTAGGTTAATTGTAATAATCTTGATTGTGCCAAGAAGTGACATACTGAGTCTGGTGGTGAAGACCTTGTTGCAGGTATGCAAGAGGCTGAGGACATGAAGCTGCAGAGAACAACTGAGGAAGATCTGGGAGAACAGGACACAGAAGATGACTTTAGCAGTAGAAAGCAGCATAAACTCTCACTAATCGCCACTAGGAAGCATTTTCTTCCCCCTAGAAGAGGGGAAAGGTATAGAGGCCAAGAGATTATCAGAAAATGTTATTATCCTGCAGAGTAAAGGTTGTGCACCTTTCAAATCTCCAGCACCCTGATGAGGCTGATAGAAATCAGCTGTGCAGGTTTTGCCGCTCGCCAACAAAAATCTTCTCTGGAGGAGATTCAACAATCAAAACTAAACACAAACACCTCAGAATCCTGACAGGGACAGACTGCAATTCAATTCAATTAACTTTATTTATGGAACACCAACATAATAAACTTAGTTATAATGTTGCCTTTAGACGACACTTGTAATCTAAAGGCGTTTTACAAAAAAAGTTCAATTCAGTCATACATATATTTCAGTAGCAGCTCCCTGCCTGACCCCACTGGGGACAAGGGTTTTAGAGGATGGACGGATGGATGGACAGACGGATGGATGGACAGACGGATGGATACATTCCAGTTGGTTTTAGTTATGAAACCATACAATAAGCTCAATTAAATATTCAAAGTAGATTAAAAAGTTTCTAGGAAACCCATCAGTTTACAGGAAGAGAAGTCTTACAAGAGCTTTTCCTTCCACAAAAACATCTTCTGATTGTATTGCTTTAATTATTAAGTGTTTGGTTGACACATGATTGTGTATCTGAACATTAGGCTATTTTGTTTTAGAATCTATAGCCACTAAAATGTTTAATCACATCAGTGTTGGTTCCTTTTCTTCATGTGACACACTGATGTGTTTTGTTAGAGAATCCCATTCACACCAGAGTAACTGACTCAAAGAAACTGAAAAAAAAAAAAAAAAGAATAAAAAACAGTTGGCTTTGTTTGGATGACTTCTGCTAAACCCCTTGAGGAGGTTGTGGAAAGAATTTTGCACAAACTGCTCAACAAATTAAACACTAACCTCCTCAGAGCAGCCCAGTAAAATAACAGAGAGGCTATTTAGAAGCTCCTTCAGTGCAGCTGAATTAATGACTGTCTAAAAAAGGTCATTTCTGTTCTTTGACAATGATTTTTTATGATAGGATTGAGAAGTCCCTTGCAATAAAATGCATATTTTCCTTTTAATTTAGCCTTCTACTTATTTTATGACCAATGGAGTAGTAAATATATCTTTGGCAGCTTTAATAAATTGGAATACATGAGAACAACTGTTTTTCCCGCTTGAAGATTAAATCTGGTTTGGTGGTAAAAGGTTAAGAAAAACAAACTCTTGAATAAAGCTTTCATTTAAAAAAGACAAGAGCCTTTTCTTCATTTTACTGCAGAAAATAGAAAGAGAAAATGACATTTCATAATTGTACATAAATTAAAATATAATTGCTAAGGAATTTCTTCTAAAAACCACAAACTACCACTGACTCAAATGTCTGGACTCTTGCATCGCTTTGGTTTTCCAGCTAGTCAAGTGCAACCCAACGGAGAGGCAACCTGCAAAGATCTTCTCTGACGGAGAGAACATGGCCCAGAAAAAAGAGGTACAAAAAAAAAGAAAATAATCAAAATACATTCACTTACAGTGATAGCAAAGCCCCTCATATGTATCCACTGTTAAAATAACGGTGCTTTGGTTCATTTCTAAAGTGATTCAAGTTTATTCTATGAATCCTACAATGTGTTAGGTTCCTATTTATTTTGAAGAAGCAACAAAATTGCAAACATTTTTGTAATTTTGTAAAACCATCCATCCATCCATCAAATGTTTTCTTCTTATCTAAGACCATAAAGTAGGGAAATCCAGACATCCATCTCCTGTCTGACATCCTTTGATTTATTCTGGAGGATCTCAAGGTGTTTTGCGGCGCAGACGGGATTTATAGTTCTTCTGGTTCCAGATCTTTTCTGGGTTTGCTTTTCAGTGGACAGTCTCACAAAAAGCTCCCAACGGAGGTGCATTAGCTCAGAAAGGTCTGTCAATTTATACATTTTTTGCACTAGAAAGACAATCAACTGTATTTGCACATATTTAAGCCCGAGGTTAGTTTTTCTGGAGCCTCAGACGGACCCAACATGGGACTGCTGGAAGAAAGCAACTTTGTTTAAAAGAAACACATTAACTGCATCCAGGCCCAGGATCAAGTGTTCAGTAGTGTGAACACTTCTTCACTCCGCTATAAATCCATTGATGAGACCCTGGGACCACACATGACTGGTTGACGCTCCATAAATCAGAATAGATTCCAAAATCAGCTAATATGGACTTTTTTTTCTGTCTTTCAGTGTTTCTTCCTGCAATAAGAAGAGAAAAAAAACAATGTTATACATATTCTAGAGGACATTGTACTTTTAAAGTGAAATGAGTGTTCAATTAAATTAAGTATTCATGT
The DNA here is from genome assembly GCA_922788865.1 of Poeciliopsis turneri. Lineage (NCBI taxonomy): Eukaryota > Metazoa > Chordata > Actinopteri > Cyprinodontiformes > Poeciliidae > Poeciliopsis > Poeciliopsis turneri. The sequence goes on from CAKLNU010000176.1 coordinate 1,752,302, forward strand.
TTGCAAACATGAATACTTAATTTGATGATGACATCATCAGTGTCTTTTCTGCGTTAATTTCTCCGTGGAAGATGGATGTTATTCTCTGGCTGCTTCCAGAAGGATCGATCCTGGAGGCTTAGCAGTTTAATCCACTGTCTAATGCAGACGGTCTTGAGATGATCTGGAGAGGAAGCATAAATACCACCAGGCTTAAAGTGGTCAGGATTTCTGCATTCACTTTTAAAATACTGTTATTTTGTGAAACAATTAAACGGACAGCCGATTCAAAATAAGAGAATTTCAACTCAGAATGAGCCATTTCCTCCTAATTCATGGAATACAAATATACTGAACATGCAATGAGCAGAGACTTTTGAAAACAATGTGAATGGGTGTATTCACATAGTCACAGGGACACAGTGCTATCGGTGGTGCAGGGAGACCATGGAGGGGAAGAAACATACCACAATAAAAAAAGATGTCAGACCTGGTGAGTAAAGCGAGCAGTTTGGGTTGCATGATTAGGACTGACTTGACATGAACATAAAAAACGGAAGGTTTCATGAGCTCTTTTCCTTCCAGTTCTATTAGTCAAAAAAAAGAAAAATAACTTCAACAAGAGGACAGGTGAAAGGCATATGTTTTATTAAACAAATGTTCACTTACTCTTATTCAAATCAGTCCACTGACAGATATTATCAGTCACTAACTTATCTGATGAGGGAAGCATTGATGGGGAAATATTTTTCAGGCACATGGCTCCATTTCAGAACGCAACAGTGTAACTATATTATCCTCAGTTCTTATAAAAATATTGCCTATATCAAAAATAGCTTTAAAGAAATTTGACCTTTATGCACTCCTGAATGGTTGTCTGAGAATATTCAAGAATTTATTAAATGTGCATGAAACAATCAAAGCATCAATCCAAGTATGTTTTTAATAGTTAAAAAAAAAAAAAAAACATCCAAATAATTCTTAGATGTATGTTTATTTTCAATTATGAGAAGTTTTTTTGGAGACCGGTGCTGCAGACAGTTTGGTGATTTTTCCATGTTTTGCTTTGCATTCACAGCCGTGTTTTGCTCTACAAACACCTGAAACACACCACAAATTTTGGACAACGTCCTTCGGTCTTCTTGGCAGCATGAATCTCATCTTTTCAGAGAGCTTTAGAGACTGTCTTTGCCAGCAGTGGTTCATTTTGTCCTTTTGCTACACCTACAGGCCTGTGAAGACGCTTCACTGAAAACTAGTGAGCTGCAATTCAAAAATCCCCTGTGACTCATTAAAAACTAAAGAAAAAACAAACATGAAAATGGTTGTCATAAAATTAATGTTGGGTGTCCTACAGAGAGCAAATTTTAAAGGATTGTATCCTTCTTCAATAAACACACACACACGTATATTATTTTCAGGATTGCTGAAATATGAGCCATGAGTAATACATGTGTGCTGTGTTCCACATTTGACTGAGTAGAGCAAGAGAATACACTGCCTGCCATACAACCGTCATCATAATCTCAAAATGACAAGAAGCTTCAAACTAACAGCCAGGTTCTAAATTATTACCACCAATAAAGCCTAGAATCAAGGCAGAAACGCCTCACTGCACCCTATCAGTCAGTGAAAATTGCTTGTGTGTCTGACACGGTAAACTGAAGAAGAAAGAAAAAGACACACACACACATATATATATATATATATATATATATATATACAGTACATTTTAAATGAAACAGGCTGGAGGCAAGCCCAGGGAGGAATGACAGGCCAGCACTGACCAACAGATCCATCCTTTTAGGGTTGCTCAAAGGTAGTGGCTGCTGTGACAGTGAAAGATGGTGGGGCTGTGACATTGCATAACCCAGTTTACAACATCAAATGCCCCTGAGATAAAACCACATGAAAGGGCAGGTTATAGACCAGGACACACTGACAGCCCTGCTCATTGCACAGAAAGAGGGAACTGCATTGGAACAGGTAACATTTCTACAGACCTCTTCTTCAGATGCAGATGCAGTAAAAGCTTTGCTTTCTGCTCTGGAATAGTACTCTTAAGGTCACATCCACCCCGACTCCAGAGAAGATGGCAATATTGCAATGGATTCCTAGAATGGATACAATATTCACACACAATCACGCATGGGCTTCGCAAAGCTTAAAAAAAAAATCATTGACGTTCTTATTCTTCCGATGCCCGAGTTCCCAAATTCATACGTCCATGTGCGGGTTCTCATATCCACAGGCATGCCGTCTGCAGGGAGATGATTGCTTCTGTTCCACAGCAGGCGGTAGGAGCTTTGTGATATTCAGTCTGCCCAAGACATTTGCCAGCGTGGAGATTTTTTTTTTTCACTACAAATGTATGCATACAGACTGGGATCAGGGAGCCGTTCACATAGATGAAAAATGAGGAGACATTAATTGCAGTTTCACACCTTTAACAGAAGCACAAAACAAAGTTAGGCATCGCGATTAATCACAGCGTCAGTGTGTGACTAACATGATTACATGTTTTAATCGACTAGCAGCACTGATACACACATTCTTGTACTGGATGTGTGATGGGACAATGTAAATTCAGTATGAACTTAGTTTTAAATAACAAAAACATTATTAATAAAAACAGTAACCCTCTTTCAGCTCAATTCTTTGAACGTCTCTGAGAAACTTGTTGCTTGCGTTTCGTCGCACTGATTCATTTAATTCAATTTAAAGCACGTCCTCTTATTAATGACATTATTTACTCCTTCATATGACTTTGCCAACCACATTCCAAGAAGTGGAAAAAAGACATCTGAGATCTGTTCTGAGATCAACGTCCTGCAGGCAGCTGAAGACTCCAGGTCTGTTTAAAATGGTACACAAAATAAAAGGTCAAGGTAAAGACTCCTTTCATCTAACTGACTGTAATCCATTTTGAAATGCCTGTTTAATTCTTCAAAGCCATCTCTTTAAGGATTGCGTAAGTGACATGTTTCAAGGTTATGGATCTCTTTAGAACTCGGCTCCAAACAATATTTTAAACAATGTGTAACTTTACAAAGAAAACTATCCAGAAATGGTCAAAAGCCATTCATGTGTCTGAAATGGCTTTTGACCTTCATGCAGCCTTTGAACCTTTGCACCAAATAGTTCTTCCATCCATCCATCCATTTTCCGTCACCCTTCTCCCTAACGGGGTCGGGAGTTGCTGGTGCCTATCTCCAGCTGCGTTCCGGGCGAGAGACGGGGTTCACCCTGGACAGGTCGCCAGTCTGTCGCAGGGCAACACAGAGAGACAAACAGGACAAACAACCACACACACACACTCACACCTAGGGAGAATTTGGGAAGGCCAATTAACCTGACAGTCATGTTTTTGGACTGTGGGAGGAAGCCGGAGAACCCGGAGAGAACCCACGCATGCACAGGGAGAACATGCAAACTCCGTGCAGAAAGACCCCGGGCCGGGAATCGAACCCAGGACCTTCTTGCTGCAAGGCAACAGCGCTACCCACTGCGCCACTGTGCAGCCCCCCAAATAGTTCATATTAATCCTTATTTATGATTATCATATAGAAGCACAGCAGCTGGGAAGAGACAAAAACTGGAGCAAATGAAGGAAGCTGATGACAGAAAAAAGAGACCACAAAAAAATAAAAAATCTGAACTGAAGATGTTACAACTAAGCATGGGAATAGTTGCTTGATTTCCACTGGAGCTTCCTTCCTGCCACCTGTTGGTGTTGATCTGGTCACTTACTCCAAATTTGCCTCTTAATCTCTGTGTATGAATGTTTGCACTGTTTTGAGTGTGACTGGATAAAAGCTGTTCTGGTGCAAAGTGTTGAGTGACTAAAAAATTGGAACTGGACCAAATTCCAAGCAGGAGCTTGTGAGCATCATTGAGTAAATATTAGCAAATTAAAACTCAACACCAGGAACACGAGGGAAGCATGACATGGTGGAGAAGAATCAGCAGGAAATGTCCCAGTGACTATCACTCTCTCCACCAGTTCAGCAGTCTGCTTTATTGATATCAATACCAATTTTTTTATTATTATTGTCATTAATCTTATCTGTCTAATTGCATTTTAATTACTGATGTTCAGCACTTTGTTTCAGCTGTGACTGATGTTAAAGTGCTTCATAAATAAAGTTGATCATGATGATTGTAAAGATTTTTTTGTCAAATCCTGCTTATTATATGTCAGTGGGTTAAAGATCTCAAAATGAAAGCTGACTCTGGACTTCTGGACTATGTCCAGAAGTCCATAATTACCTGCTTTAACCTATTCAGAGTCATTGCACCGCGCTTTTTATTTCACTATATGGCGGGCTTTTAAAATAAACGAGGTTCAAATATCAAACTCAAGATGGAGGTGATCCAAATTTTGTAATAAAATGACACTAAAAACTTCCATTTAAATAAGAACTATCCATCATGTTAAATCCCAGCAGTAATGATTTGATTCCAGTGACAAAGTAACAAGAGATAAAATCTTGTTTTCTAAGTTTTTGGATGCTTTTAGAGACTTTTGGATACACCACTATCTAAAAAAAGCGTTTGTAATTTTTGGTAAGCAAAGACAAACGAGTCACTTGGAACTGAGGAAGGAAAACTTACTTTGACATGCCAGATGGTTTACTTCTCAGAAGCATCTGGTAAATTGTCCCTGAAAAGTACGTGGAAGGACGACTGCATAAGCAACATCAACACCAACGCCTTCAGAAGTTCACACTGATGAAAATCATTACACATGAAACCAGCCTGTTGCTCCAGGATAGAATGCAGATTAATGACGGTGCTACTACAAACTCATCAAGTGTCTTTTTTTTTTATTTCTTCAAGCAGCTAATCCAATCAACTGCAATTAAGTCCTGCCCACACCAGAAGAATGAGCCATTCATCACACTTTTTTCATGACTTCCTTTAGAGTTTCTCATTTTATGATGATTGTCATAAAACCCTAGGACACAAAAACATAGGACAAGAAAATGTATTAAAGGACAACTTAACAGAATTAAGCAGTCAATGTTACAATATCTTTGTGACTTTAGTTTATTGACATTCAAGTTTCTGTATTGCTTATTTTATTCATTTATTTGTGTATCAGAGAGAGAAACTGATAAAGGCCTATGACATAGGAAGAAGATCACCCTTCATTTTTTTTAAAAACTGCATTCTGAGATGGATCTTTTTTACACCCTATTAAGCCTCCTGCGGTGTTAGCATGACGCTCATGAGGAGTGTGCCAAATGTCCCAGTCGGACAGCAGGGCAGCTGGGGGAGCCCTGTCAGACTGTCGGATCCTCGAATATATCAGAAAAGTCATGCAATGGATATGAATTGTGATCAATAATAACAATGAAAAAAAAAACTTTAGATTTCTTTGCCTGTTCACAGCAAACATTGGTCACAAATGATGTCAATTATTTCCACCTCAAGTGTTGTGCCTTATGTATGACTCATCATCACTTCAGATGAGCCAAACATGAGTTGAAAGGCTGCGTTGCTTGATGCGTTCAATGTTGCAACATCAATCTAATTGGGTCTCCGATTGTTCCAGGTCTACTGGACTATTAGGTCCAATAGCAGACTGCATCATTTTAACACAGGAAATTCTAGAGAAAAATCCACACATTTATGCACAATAAATGTGAGGTTTTGGTTTTTCGGTGTGTTTATTTAGGTTTCTGTGCTCTATTGAGGCTCTATGTTGTCCCGTCCACCTCTTGATTGTTTACACCCGTCCCTCGTTTCCCCTGATTACCCTCCTTGTGTTTTTAATCCCACCTGTGTTCCTTGTTAGGTTCTTGTCTTCTGTCATTGTACTTTAACTGTGTTTTCCCCAGTTGCTACCAGCTCTGAGCTTCCAGCCTTCCGCTCATCTGTGCTTCTGGGTTTTGTGCATTATTTTTCATTAAGCCATCATTTTCTCCACAACCTGGGTTCACTGCGTCTTCCTCACCATTTTACAACCGCAAATCCTGACAAATACAGTTCAGCTGTGCACTGAGTTGCTCAAATCGGTGAAGCTGTAGGTTGCTTAATCATTCCTCCTTGGTGGACAGCTGTTCAAAGTGTTAATATGACATTCATGCCTATGATGCACTTGATTAACACGATGCTTAAAATATGCTAAGTGCAAATGCCATCATAGATGACTATGGAAAGATTCCCTGACGACGAGTATCACACATGCTTCAAAAAACAAGCATTAATGCTTCAATTAATCCATCATTAATTTGCCACAAACATCCAGAACTTCAGACGTTGGGAGGCTGAATAAATCAAGTATTAAAATCACTTATTTTGATATGAATGTATATGATCCAAGACACTGGGATCATTTTGTCTTGGACAGGGAAAAAAAAAAGAAAACAAGAGCAGTTTCTATTTATATTCACTCTATTTTTAGCTTCAGTGGTGCCACAGAAACAGACAAATCGAAAAGCTCCGCACGTGACAGACTTAGCCCCCACAGTTCAGTGCTTCCACCTACTCGCGTGCAACCTCTATCTTCCCCAGACCATCTAATTGAGGATTTTCTTCCTCGCTTTTTCTTCGTTTGCATCACGAATCATTCATTTTAGACCGCTCATTCTTCTTTCACCTGTCCTTTCATTCAAAGTCTGCTGCCGTCTTGCTCTGTGAATGTTTGCCGTGCTTCCTTCCATTCATTTGTGAAACACCGACTACACAGTCACGTTTTGCTTCATACTTTGACAAACCCCTGAAGGCAAGCCATTTCAGGATGTTTCACCACTAAGCAACACACCAACTCTATCACTCTCATAGACGTGTGGAACTCTCTCTCTCACACACGCATGCCCGCACACACACACACACACACACACACACACACACACATCGCCTAAACCCAAACACACTTTCTTTCTCCCTTTTTTTTTTTTTGCTCCAACACGTGAATCCTTAACCTGCCACAACTGATAGAGGTTTACCACACCACAACGTTTTCTGTGACATACTCAATTATGACAAGCAACCACAAAAGCAAGGATGGGATTTGCTGAAGGCAAGATACGACAACATTTAAATAGATTCATAAATGTATGAATGCAGGAAAGCTAAAAATAATGACAGGTTTTATTTATTTATTTACCCCCACAACCCTCTGCCCACGCTCCTCACCCAGAATCATTCAGCTTCTGCTGTTGCTTCACTCTCTGAGGATATGTGCTAAAAATAGAGGTGTTTCCCATGCACGTTTTAGAATTATTTTCCTCAGCCTCTAATCCTGTCTCCCCCTCCTCCCCTCCTCTCCCTTTGCGTGCGCTCTATCCGCTCCGTTGCAGTCATGTCACATAAATACAAACGCAGCAATACACAGTTGGCTGCTAAATTTATTCTGCCACATGGACAGAAAGTAATCTTCTAATTTAAACACAAATGTCACTGTTTCTATTTGCTCTTTGTTAAAAAATTGGTTCATATTGTTTCAAATCCTGTGCCATAGAATCTATTTCAAAAGGGTGATAGAAACTAGATGTTCATCTTAGCTGTAATTCAGATAATTGAAACGATATTATAAACAATGGACAGTCTTGAAATTTTGCTTGGAAGGAAATAAAACTGCTGCTTAGTATTTTCTAATTCTATGGCACACTTGATGTAATTTCTGTTGAGACTGCTTGATCATTTTTGTGACCATGCAGTCACAAAAACTGCATGGTTGGTCATTTTTGTGCAGCGAAAAGGAAAGTTTAGTTCAAGAAGATGTCCAGTGTCCTACACAATGGAATAATATGCAGTGGAATAAAAACTTGGGAAATGTTAGCTCTGTAGGGAGCATATTTCCATTTATCAAAACTTATGTTAAGAACCTTTTCTTTCAAGTAAAGACCCTCTCCCCGCTTCCCCACTGTGACGGGACTGTGGTGCCCCCAGTAGAGAAATCTGTTTTCTTCTCCTGCAGCATTTACTGTCAAACTGACAGATTTTGTCCATTTCACTGTCTTCTTCAAATGTTGTGTTACAAAGCCTCTGCTGCGACTGGGACAGCGTTCGTGTATATGTTACCATAACAACGCGTTCTAAAAGTTCTGGTTCAGTTTGTGAGCAACACGTTCAGTTTGGTCCATCTTTGTTCAATAACAGAAACGGAGCTTAATGCTTAAATAAGTATCCATGATCTACCCAGCTTTTTGACACAAATCCACAAGAATAGATGTGTGAACAACCATTCAAAGACCATATGCTAATACAGAGTTCGAACATGATGTCACACTTTGTAACGGACAGCCATTTTGGCAGGCGATTGCCAGGACAACAATAGCTAAGCCACAGACTTAAAACTAGCTCCTGCCTTGTTCCTATCTAACTTATAAAGAAAATTACAACTACTACTCAATCACAATTTTTGAGTCCTCCACTAACCTCTGTGTAACTCTAGGATGAATACCAGAGATATTTACTGTAGTATATTGGTGTCCAAAGTTGGTCCTCGAGGGCCTTTGTCCCTCTGCATATATTATTTTCTGTTTCCACCAAAAGTGGTGGTGACTTCTCACAAAACTGATTTTGTAAAATTCTCTGATATAATAATGTAACTGTAAGAATTGCCGTGTCAGTGGGATGGATATTACTGTTCTACACTGTTGGCGGTATCACCCAAAGTACCAAAGGAAAATGGTAAATCAGTCAAACTAACAGAATGTGCCTCATTCCTTAGATCTGCCTGACTCAGCACAGTTGTGGTCTCACAGTGGGAAACAAAGATTAAAAAGTCAAATGACCTTTCTTGGTTTACTTGCAAAGTGTGTTGTGTACAGGAAATACAATCAGCAAAATACACTGATATATTTCTTTATATCCCCAAAAACATGGATTATTGATGTAAAAAAAAAATCTGTCAAATAACCTTCACAATTTTCCATTTAGAAGGTTATGTTCATATTGTATTCATTTAACTTCCTCTGAGTCATTACTGCATACAGCCAACACTGATATCTCAGACCAGAAATGTACTAATTTGCATTAGAATTAGCCAAACAGCATAACAGGACAGAGTTAATCCACTCTTAGATAAAAGCAACAATAGCAATTTTCGATGCTGACCCCATTTGTTGCACAACACAATCTGTTTTTCACAGTCCCATTTTTTTTTTCTCAAACTCATTACACTCAGACAATGAGATAAAGAAAGGATATACTGCAAAGGACGTTCATAATTTCCAGACAGAGGAGCTGATCTTCTTGTGTTGGTTAAGAAGTGAGATTCCATTCTGAACGTGCCCCAGTTGTTTGATGTAGCATGTCTATTAAACAGGAGAAGTTGACTTAGACAAATTGCTATGACCTCAAAAAATATGATGTGCAAGAATTTAAATTGACTAAATATATCACTGTTTGTAGATATAATAATAAGTCCATGAACTTTTTTGGGATTAAAGGAATAAATTCTCAAACTTGGTAATGTCAAGCTAAGGAGTTCAGCACAATATTTCTGACCCAATTTAAATGTTTCAGCAGAGCGAGCATTGATCATATCCCAGAACTCATTGACTGGTCAGACCAGTCACCAGTGCGTCGCATTGACAACATTGAGATGCACAGCCAGACGGCCATTCCATTGCAAAATCACAGTTATTTGTAATTGACAATTGAACCTTAACACATGTTTGTGGCATTGAGATTTAAAGACAATACAATGTGCTGGGAATCTTTACCTTCTAAGCAAATAAATCAAATGTTTGTGTCATACAAGTGGAAATAAGACACTGGTGCAGACTTTGGTTCTTCTTTGCCTCCATTGAAGACATTTAAGATATGAATGTGTAAGAAATTTAATTTTTTTTTTCTTGTCAAGATGTTCAACCTTGAATTAGAGCAAATATGCAGTTGTTAAATATGACTGAGACCGCCTGAGACAAGAAATTGGCTGCAACAGATTATTTCACATTTTACATGGCTCTGTGTCTAAAGTCTAAACGGAGCAGAATAGAAACTTTGTCATTGTCACGTGGACAACACAATTAAATCGGTTCAAGATGCCTGCAAGAACAGAAGCTAAAATCTGCTAAAAAGACATATGTACGCACATCCACACACATTCATGACAGGTATAAACATGGCTTTTTTTCTGGGGGCAGAAACTGTTTGGGAGTCTATTGGTCCTAGTAGTCAGAGTTGTGTACCGTCTTTTCGACGGCATCAGTTGGCATAGAGAGCAACCAGGATGAGAGATGTCTTTTGAAATCTTTCGTGCTTTTTTTGAGACAGCGGTTGCTATGTAGTTGTTCTAGTGAAGTAAGATGCCATCCGATGATCTTCAATGATGTACTTACAACTCTTTAGAGTGCTTCGCTCTGAGTCATAGTGCTGCTGAACAGTTTGTGTCCAGGATGTGTGGGATCTGCAAATATGTTACCTGTCCTGGCCCGAGATCTGAACAAGTCCTGATGATTCTCTCTGCAGATCCAGTTGTTTGTTGTAGACTGAGCACAAATATGTGTGTAGTCCCCATTGCCGAAGCATCACAAGCACCTGCTTACTGATTACTTGGTCTGGCTCTCAATTAAGTTAGGATCAATAAAAAATGGAGGACAAAAATGATAAGCTGTTCCACCTCACACTAAAAGCAAAATTGGTTTCAACAATTGCTTCATTTAATATGTGCACTCTGAAGCCACTTTTGCTTTTAAACACCTAAACATTTTAGCAAAGATGAATCTCTCCTGCATTGAATGTGAAAGGTCTTTTCTTTTATGTTAATGGCACAAAGTTAAACTGAGCAGCTCATTTGGAGCCTTCATAACATTCAGTTATCAAAAAGTTGTATTATTTTGTTTTATTATTTAAAATATATTTGACTTTGCAGCTTGATGCCTTGAATTGACCTCTGGCTCTTGGCTGCTCTGTCAGCTGGAGGCTGCAGCTCCAAGGAGGAGTTCTGTGGAAATGGGCGTCGCTTTGTGAGAGCTAGCGTTTAGGCACTCCTGAATGGTTGCCATGGGAGATCCAAGAACTCCTCAAACATGCTTGAAAGAATCAAAGCAACACTCCTGGTATGTTTTTCTTTCGTATAACATGACACAAAGCTCGAAAAAGTTTCTTTATGTAATCTCCCAAACTGCAAACATTGCTTTAAGAGACCAACACAGTTATCAAACTTTAAAATGAGTGATTTAAAATGAGTGATCTAAGCAGAATCATCATTCTGAAGATGATGAACACTAATCAAAATATGACATATTTTTGCTTTGCTGACTCAAAAGAAACTGCAGCGAAAATGAGTCAAGCTGTTCAGCACACAGGAGCATTGGAGACATTACTTGTGGCAGCACTGTACCTGACATTCAGTATTTGTACAGATTATCATGACTTCACAGACGACATTTTCTATTCAGAGATCAGTTTAATTTGTTTCTGTCATATTATGGACCGTATTTAATAATACACATACTGTGATTCTATACACCAGCAATGGTCCTGGTGAAGGATAAGATTTGGCAAACTGATATTTATATCAGTTCATCCAAATAAAGTAAAAGCGGGTCAAGGACACAAATGAGAAAATCGATAAATCCTTGTTATCTCAGCAAAATGGGAAAGAAACTAAAAGCTGATAATTTGTCATTCAAGCCTGAGATTGTAATATTGTCAGCAAATGAGGGGATTTGCAGAATGGAAATTAGACTCAGTTACAGGCAGGGTTACAAATGGATATAGCAATGGAGGTCATATCTATACCATCCCCACGCTTTACACACATATGCTGTCCAGCCAGAGTCTCCACCAGCCTGCCTCAACTATTAAAAGGTGTTTCTCATTAAAAGCCCAGCAGGAGGTCAGGGATATCATGTCTGTAATCTCCCAGAACTGGAATAAGAACCCAGTTATTAATCTTTGACCAGTAGCAGCACCACAGTGAACTTGATACAGTGAGATGTGCGTGCCCAGCTTCATCTATTCATTTATTCACTGCACATGACACTAAAATAGAGATTGGAGTTTTACAACTTTGTATCAGGGTGGGATCTCTTCAAATGGAGAAATGTTTTCCAGTTTCAAAACTTTGGTGCTCTTGTAACTCCAGTTGATGGTGCGGAAGAAGATCTTGGATTCAGCCTGCTGATCAACATCAAAACCCTAATTCATTTCACTGAAGCAAGAACAAGCAAGTCCATACTTAGGATTTAAGCACAATCCTTTCATTTTATGATCAGTGGTTGTAGATAAATCTGGTGGGTCACATCCTTTCTGTTTGAGTAGGTGGTTCTAGGTCATATCCCTGATCTGGGGTCAAGTGCATTAGCAGGCATGTTGTGGTATTCCACTTTTTTGGGATAGTGCTGCCAGGCTTGACTGAAGAGACTTCACCATGTCTTTGGATGCAGATGTAGTTGCTGTTTTCTGAAAATCTAATGCGGTTTTCTTCAGTCTGCTAACCAGCTGTACAACCTTCTGTTTTGCATAGATTATAAAAAAATGCAGAGGCTTCCCTTTGTCAAAAATTATGTTGGGAATATTATGCAATAAATGATTACAAACGAGTGTTTGGGTCCATCCTAATCAATGACTTCGAATAACAGTCCTGTAGCTCCTACACATTTAAATGCTTAAAATGTTGGTCAGTAACAGCCATTAGCTCTTTTTTTCTGGCAGTCATTACTTGAATTTTCAAGGTCAACACACATCTTCCTGATTTAATGGGGACGTTTTCTTGTTTTTCCCATTTGGAAGAGTCCCATGCGACTGGAAGAGTCTTATAGGACTCTTCTGTAGAGTCCTACAGGACTGTTCCAATAGAAGAAGAGACCTATTGTCTCTAGACAATAGGACCTCACTGTTTTATAGTCATCCTCCAGGGTAAAAAAAAAAATCAATGGACTGCCTTAAAAATGCCTTTTAAAACTTTGGTTAACGTTAAAAAGCATACATCCCAAAAAATGCTGTCGACTTGGATTGTTGAGAGTGAAACGTTCTGTGGCATTGTTTAGAAAAAAATATCCAACCTTTAATTTGAGAACATTTATGCAAAGATTTCAGTGTAAGATCATGAAAATTGAGTATCGGGATTTTTGAATTCCTTTGTGGGGGTCGGTGGGTGATATTCCAGGTGGTGGACATATTTTTGTAAATATTTTTATTTCAGGGTTTGTTTTCATTCCTCTTTACAGATAAAGTTTCAGTTCACTCTGCCTGTCTAACTTGTCAAATGTTTTCTGTTGTGTCAGCTAATGAGCACATTTCAGAAATATGGTCTTTGAGGGTCATTTTCATTATTCACACCTGATTACAAGGAAAAAAATGGAAATTGCTTCTGCCTCAACAAAACTTCATAGATCTGTTTGCTTATTAACATTTCACCTTCTTGGAAAAAAAAAAAAAAAGATCAAAGAATTAGATGATCATTACCAAGTAATATAACAAAACTAAGCATGAGAAAAATGGTCAAATCTTTTCATTAAATGGTCAAATCTTTTCATTAAACATGTTTTTAAACACTTTTTTTAAACACTCCTGTACATCTCACCACACACATCCATATCTCATCCTTTCTTCAGAGGGAAACCTACAATTTTGTGAGCTTGCAGCTCAATGTTCAGTAAAGTAGGACACGAAGTGAAGATGGTCAAATAAGTAAAGTCAACTCTTGCAAACAGAATGAGACACATGCTGTCTGGTTTTTAGTCTTTTTTATGCATTATGCTTCTATTAAATACAGATTCATTCTAACACCAAACATCTCACACAGATTTCAGTCGGTTACTTTGTATGATTTTAACTATTACTGTCAAATAAATGCAGATGAAACCTTTCCTAGTCACTGAAATCACTCTGACATTTTCTTTCTCACCCTTACATGAGCCATAGTGCTGTTGCATATTTTACAGTAAACAAGTATGGAAAGGTTACTGTAGAAATAAACGCACAAGCAAACATGACAGTGGTCATTTGTGCTTCTTTGCACTCTTAGGAAAAGAAGAAAATACCTTACACAAAGTCAGAGGAATGTGAAAGCAAACCCAAACGGCTTGGTTTGACAGAATCATGTGAGTCTTTGCACTGGAATGAAACAGAAGTCACAATCTTAGTCAATGTATTGACCTAAAGCAGACCTGTAAACATACTTGAATACACATAACACATGAATCCAGCAGGTCAATCAGGTTCTGCTCGATCCACTCTGGATTCTTCTCAAAGTGAATCTGATACTCTATTTGTGAAGCTGCTGCTTGGTCTGCTAAACACCCTGATTCTTTGGAGCTGAGTCTGTTTCTGACCAGAACACCAGAAACATATAAAACAATAATCGTGAATCACCTCTCAGGCTGGGCCCACCACGTCTTTGTTGTACATGTGAAAACACAGAATGGGGGATAGAGGCTGATCCACAGTAAATGCGTCTCTAAGGAAGTTGCAACAAAGCACCAACTGGAATGTAGGTGAGTGAAGTGGGAGAGCAGCTAGTAAAAAACTCAGGCAGAAAAGATGCATGATTCTAAAATTTCAAACTTGGAACCAACACTAAGAAAAATACAGGATTTGAAGTCGCAGTAACCTTATGTTTGTTATTTATTTAAAATAAAGAGTTATTCCAGTGTTTTTTGATATTAGTGGAATATAGATTTGTAAGGAAAAGAAGCTCGTTTCCAATTTACTAATCAAAGGCAACACTTTAGCCTTAATTTCAAGAAACTCAGTGTTTCGGCTGTTTTGCAGTTTTCTGGAAGTTTGTTCTAGATTTGTGGTGCATAGAAGCTGAATGCTGCTTCTCCTCGTTTAATTCTGGTTCTGGGGATGCAGAGCAGAACCAGAACCAGGAGACATGAGAGGTTCTGGAAGGTTGATACAACAGATGTTGTAAGATGTTACAATAAACTATTTTATTGTCTATTCTCTGAACTACAGGGAGCAGATAGATAGATAGATAGATAGATAGATAGATAGATAGATAGATAGATAGATAGATAGATAGATAGATAGATAGATAGATAGATGTTTACGTCTACTCGTAAACATTCTGCAGCTGTATGTTGGGTTAGTGGAGCAGCTTTCCTTTCATCTGTCAGTATGCATTAGAACGGCACCAGAACACTGGCTAGCTAAACAAGTTTGGCTCTCAGTACGCCCCTCTCTCAATATGCAAATTGATCCCTTTGATGTTGAACAGGCAGCAAGGGGACGGACAGACTGAGAAAAAGAGAAACACAGGGAGGAGGTGGAATAAGGAAGACAACAAGATGGGTTTGTTTTTAATCAGTAACGTGTTCTAATGAGGACCCATGTCAGCAAAACAACACAACTATACTCCTAACTGACCCAGCAGACTCTCAATTACTTTCCATAAGCTGCACTTTCCTCGCTGTCTTTTTCAGGAGAGGCTGCCACATTTTGTTGTTGTTATCCACAGTCCACAGCGTCAGTTGAGGGAGAACTGGAGCCCCACACCCAGTTAACTGTAGAATATGTGCACATTTTAAAACATCCAATAAGCTTACCTTATAATTTAATTAAAAAAGTAACCAATCGCTTCAAAGTCATGAATCAGAAGCAGGGAAATGCAACACATCTTCACACTTAGGAATTTTCTAGTTGAGTTTTTAGAATGTCCCTAGTTATATATTAGAAAAAAAAATATCTAATTGAACCGAACGGGTTAACTATGTATGACATTAAATTGCATTTCCATTTTGCACTGGCAGCTAAAAGAGGCAACAGATGTAACACAGTCAGGCTATCATAATGTCATATCTCATAGTACATACTTGCAGTTTTATTTTAATTGAAATCTAGATTGGCTAGATTGAAAGTTGTTACTATGGAGGCAACTCATATAATGTAAGTAATTATATCTTACTGAAGGAATTAATGGAAGACAGAACTCATTTTCCACGTTAGGATATTGCATGCACCAGTAAAATATTTATTTCAGATGACTGTCACCAGCTTATGTAACACGGTATTATTTAAAAAGACAAGATGAACTGTGAAGATATCACAGGTCCAGCCGGTCCAACTGATCTGAATTAATCTAAATGCCTTCGTGTCTAAGTCCTATTTAGATCAGCATTGAAGTCCCATTACCTTAAAGGATCCAGACAGTCGAATTGCTCCATTTCAGGAAATTGAGCTGTCTGCTCATCAGCTTTTAGGGAGATGTCTGGACTATGAAATGACTGAAAGAATCTTTGAAGAAATGAGAAAACTATTTAAAATTTTAATATTCTCCATTTCAGTTTCCATAAAAATCAGTTTGTTCATTAAGTGTGCATGCACGGGATGGATTCTTACTCTATTAGGGCTGTGGAGTCGAGCTCCTTTAAAAGAGAACTGGCTAAAATAATTTATCAACAGTAATAAGAAACGTGCAGATAAAAATGCTAATTACCAAACTGCAACATAATGTTAAAAAAAATCAAATTATTAATGAGGCAAATGGTCATCACTGAACACCGTGGGAAATGTTCGATCTGAAATCTGCTATTGCCAAAATAATTTAAAATATTTACAATTTTGAATGGATTCTCAGATCCCAGTTTGACTCAGTTTAAGATATGATTTTTAATAATCTCTTCATTTTAACAATTTTTGGAAAAGCCATCAGTGCCTGTATTATAAACTACTGTTTATAAGCATCTTTTGGTCAAATGTTCATTAAATAAACTATTTAGCACACTTATAAACACAACTTCTTTTAAAAACAAAGTCACTGTATCATAGTAATGTATGGGTGAGACTTTCTTGCTGAGCTGAGTCAATACAGATTTATTGATGCTGGGTCTTAGTATAGTGTGTTCTCTTTGTAGCTGGAAGTCAGATTCAAATGATCCCTGATGTCAGAATTCAAACTTGTGAAATCAAATTTCACACAGCAGCTTTGCTTTGAGGGACCAAAATGGCATTAAAATCATGACATTTCTATTCTTGTTTTTTTTATAGTATCATGGCCGTGTCATGGGAAAGCAGAAAGCAAAAGCATACACATAATCTTTCAATGGAGATGATGACTTATATTATAGGTTAACTGGTTGTACTTGCCTCATGATTTTGCCTTTTGCATGTTTTTTCCTTTCCCATTTCTCTACCCTTCTCTGGTGTGCATTGCATCCACTTAGACAACCAATAATTCAAAGTAATTTTATATAATCTACTTGAAGTCCACTCCATTGAAACATGGTTGTATAACTCAAGTAAATAATATTTGAAAGCAGGGAGTTGCTCAGAGTTGCAATGGTTTGACCCGGAGTCAGATTCTGTAATTCTGTCCTAAAAGAAAAACAGAACTACCAATAGAATGAGGATGTAGTGTGAATATTTTAAAAAAAAAGTGGAAAACTGTAAATTATTGAAAAGACTAAGCATTTTTAGGATCATTTATCTTCAGAAGTATCTATCAAAATACTTATTTGGAAGCAAATGATTTTAAAGGCAGTATAATGTAAACAGAAAGGTAAAAGTGTGAGAAATGCGAAAACGACCTGTCCAAAGGTTAACAGGTTTCAGATTGAAACTTTTTTCAAATGTTTTTCTACATTGTTTGAATTGAAGTTTTGTGGTGGAACAACTTTTTCTTCCAATTACACCAACTGGTCTTTCCGCCAGTCTATCAAGCTTATTCCAGCTGAGTTTCTGTAAACATACATTTCTGAACATAAATTTGAAGTCTGAGAAATTTTCTATTTTATTTACAACTTTTAAAATTTTGTTCCACACCTGGATGAAAACTATCAATTATTCCAACACTTAATCCTCACTAGCAGTTTACCCAGACTGAAAAAGATGTTTATTCCTATTTAGTGGAACAGCTGCAACGATTATGCAGATTATACCAGCTGTTAGAATAACATCTCGTATGAAAAAACCCTGCACACATTTTTCAATTCAACTGTAGCATATGAAGCTCCAAAGACTGTTCATTTACATTACTGTGCAATAAGGCCATCCTCCAACATCGACTGTCAACACGTACAACTGGGAGTGTGTGAACTTTTGTCTTGTCAAAAATATATATTTTTAGAAGTTTCCAGCTTTTGTTCCATTTTCCAATAAGGCTGTGATCTGCTGCTGTTTTGTGACCCTTTGTCGTTGAGTCGTCTGTGAAACCTGAACTTCAGTGGAATTAAAGTACAACGTTAGATGCTGTTTTCTTTCAACCTAAAGAAAGCCTGGTGTAAATAATTATTTTTTTGTAGGTTTTAGAACTTCTAAATGTAGTTAGTCAGGGCAGATCCTAAATCCAGATGCAACATATAGCCTGGACCCATAAACGGGTCTGGATTACTGATCTGGACCACAAGAAGTCCACAGGTTGTATTATAACACTGCATTTGGCTTAGGTGTGGAATTCTAGACCCAAATAGTTTTTTTCTGGAGGGTCACAAAGGTTCACAATCAGGACCAAAGTCCATAAATGGGTTCATGCTGGTAATATCTGGAAAAAAAAAAAAGTTTAAAAGTAAAAAATAAATAAATAAAAATACTATTTCAAGAAGAAAAATCAACTGAAATGCAGATAGAAACAGTTCAGGGTAAGCATCTGCAGGGGAGGGGGCTGACAGGCTTTGATTATGGGTCGCGTTAGTAAGGGCCATCAGAACTCAATATAACTAATGAGGGTATTTTAATGGAACGGGTAAAAGACACACAAAGGAGTGAAATGAGATGGAAAGGCCTTGACAATTATAATCAACCTAAAATAATCCAAAGATGATGCAAGGTAGTTTTAGTTTAACTGCACATTTTTAGCAACAAAGGAATTCAAAGTGCTTTACATAATTAGAAGGAATACTGTATATGTGATGCTGTGGCTAGCATACACTGCTAAGGCTAGCTAACATTGCCACTGATGATAGGAGATAAACACTTTTCCTGTTGCTTAATAGTTGCTTCTCCACTATTACCACATTTAGCAGCAAGTACATGAGTTTGACTGGCAGCGCTAAAACCCTCCTCCTGGCTCTGATTGGTTGTGTTTGCATTTCTTTAGATGGCAATAGTGGCACTGGGAGAAGGTAGATCAGATTGATCTTTTTACAGATTATCTGTCTCATAATTGACACGAAATGTTGATGCAACCCACAGAAAGTGGGGATAGCCCTTTGGGAGATAGAGATTGGGTAGGCGGGGTGGTCTGCCTGGCCAATAGGAAGTTTGGGTCCATGGATGTTTCGACCAATCAGAGGGTGGAATGCCACAGAGGCTCCACCTTCTTTCCCGTGTTGGCAGCGTTAGTTGTGAGCGGGAGATCCGACCCTGATCAGACAGCTGAGCCAGAAACCGCTAAGATCAGTTGGAACTGTTGCACTTTCTGGCAGTTGATTGGCAGTTGTTTTCAGTTCAACTGAAGTGCCCTCCGTGTCTGGAATGAGAGTCCCTGTCTAGTTGTTCTGAACGTGCCACATTGAGATCGATCAGGGTTTTTTTTTTTTTTTGCTTTGTTTTTGTTTTTTCTCTTCTCCTGGATTGTTCCTGATGTGGATCCCCAATATAACTTTCCTGGAGTGGATTCCTCTACTGACCTTGATGGCGAGCCTTCCCACCTGGACTTAGAAAGATCTGGATTTCCTCCCATGTTGAGTGAGACCTGAATCAGGATTTAATTTGATTCATCTGTCATCCAAAAGAGACTAGAGCGCAAACCACCAGGGTGCACCCAACAGATTTGAATTTGATATTTAGCACTTGGCCAAGTATTGTTGTTTTTATTTTATGTACTTTATTGTGTGTAATTTTATTTTCTTAATTGTATGTCTTGTCCAATTGTGAGTTTATGGTTCATGTTACTAAAGCTAACTGTTCTTTAAATTCACTCACTGTGTTTGTGTGTCATTTAAACACCCATCGTGCTCCGACAGCCGAACCTATTGGCCCATCTACCTAAAACATACTGTACCCTTCTCAACTGTGTTACATTGACATACTTAACAAACATAAAAAACATTTTCTGTGAAAGCTGCATACTTTAAGCTACTGCTAAAGTAACTTATTTGTACTTGAATAAAATAATTAAAATCATGTTTAATACATGAAATACCTGACATGTCTTTAAAACTGAATCTGATCTGCTAAAAAATACCTCTCTGTACTTTGGAAAAAGTTACCAGTTTCTTTCATGTTTCATCACATCACATTCACATTGTTTCCCTGGTCCTGAAAGCAAGACACAAAAAATGTAGAAACAAAACCACAGAGTTCAAAATACACACAGTTGTACGCTGTTTAACCCAGGTGGGATGGATGTTTACACTGACAGCTGCCAATTATTGCAATGTGTTGACAGTGCGAGTCTGTCACCTTCACAACACAGTTCACTGGCCATGACATTATCAGTTAGACACATCCTGAACCGAGATGGAAAATAACACACAGACGCTAATGCGAGCTGTTGGGGGAGAACGGCAAAAAAAGGAGATAAGAAACAGAAAAAGGGCAAGAAGAGACATTTCAGCTTGTGTGGGGATCAGAAGACCTAACGAAACCTTTATCGTGACATATGAAATCAGCATCTGTCTCTCAAAAGCAGTTTCACTTGGCCCCATTTTTATTGAAGGATGCCAATCAAAGTGTGTTGCTCTGGTTCCAAAATCAAAATAGCTTTTCCTACAATTTCAACCAATCTTTTCCTGACAGAGCGGCAGAAAAAACGGTCATTATTTCAGATTATTAAGGGAAAACACAATGTTTACATTTGCTGTTTTACAACAACTACGGATTGGTGGAAAAGCAGAAATGTTTTCAAAAGGTTTCTGAAAACATGTACTTACACATGTACTGGGCAGTACATGTGGCTTCAATATATTAGATGAACAGTATCTGGTGACTCATACAAAAAAAATAAACCTCATTGCTCGACTCATTCCGCAGCTCGATTCTGACTGTTAATTTCCCAATCATTGGATTGCTATACCAGTATATTTTTTAGCATGCTCTTCAATGAATCATATTTACATTTACCGAGTTGTCTGTTGTTTGTAATCATGTTTGCAGTATTTTGGGGAAGTCGTGATTGGAAATCTTACAGAACTGTGACAGACTGGCGACCTGTCCAGGTCACCTCTTGCCCGAAATGTTCACAGAATGAGTGGAAGGCTAAAACAAGTAGCAACTGGTATCAACAAATAATTACAGATGGCAGACAAGACAAGATGAGGCCAGACGAGGACCCAACAAAGAACAAGGAACACAGGTGGGTTTAAGACAATCAGGAAACAATCAGGAACAGGTGTAACTAATCAAGGGGTAGACGGGACAACACAGAGACTCCACAGAGTCTGTGTTGTCCTAAATAAACATAGAAAAACCCACATCCCTACACTTTTATTTTGGTAATGAAATGAAATAAGATTTATACAGCACATTCAAAGACGCTTTACATAAAATCAGTTATTGCCATTCTCACTGATTGGTTGCCACAGGAGATACAAGCGTTTCTCAAACATGCATGAAAGAATCAAGACAACTCTCCAGGTATGATTTTGATGAGGGGTGACATTATAACATAGATTGGGAAAAGAATGCTGCTGTGTTCAAGTTGTGCTTAAAGGAGTTAGCCTATCAGTGAAGAAATTCAAGCCTGAAATATAAAAACTGGAATGAATTTATTGAAACTTGTTAAAAAATTTTATCCAATACCACTACCAATTAATATAAGTACCTTGGTTGGTGCAGTAGAAGCATTAGGAATTATTACTGTCAGATATCTCAGATTTTTAAATTCAGAAATTGGGGTCTGATTGATACCTAAGAATCCTCGGTATCTTAGGTATGAAGATACCTAAGATGTAATCATTATTTCAATCTCATCATTGTAATAATGGGATTAGAAGGGTTACATGTAATCTCATGTCACCCTTGTTGTTTTATCTGAAGAAAGGTGACATGAGATTACAAAAGTTTTAACTTTTGTTTAAGTTAAAACAAAAGTTTTAACTTATCTGTTTGTGTGTGTTTTTGTTACAAAATGATGATGAGACGTAATTTTTGCCCCACATCTCAGATGCCTGTAGACAATCCTCAATGTCCTTGGCCCAGGTACTAAGTCATACTTTGCTTATTCTGTGTCTTATGTGCCACTTTTAAGCCACAGTGGATAAAATTACTAAGTTATTAAAATATAAACATGTGGTAGAATTAATGTCACAGCTTAAGCGTCATCCCATGAGGTTTAGTACTATGTCAGCTTGACTCAGCGGTGTCTCACATGACAGCAGCTCATCCTCTCTGTTTGAGCCAGTGGTGTGTGACATTCATTCTTATTATTGCCCCTGAATCCTCACCTCAATCCATTGTTCATGATGCACTTCATGCGATGACAGTTGTAATGACCATTTATCCGTCCCAAAGTCGTAGATGTTATGAGCCAGCACACCACTGAAAATCAAGGTGACACGGGCTACAACAAGAGCATGCTAGGTGCTTTTAAAAGCAGGACAGCCGTTCACAGGGTGATAAACCAGGGCCACCAAACTGCACCTCTAGGCATGACAGTAACGGTCTGACATGAGTGTCAGCCTCTACTGTCCTGGATCCATTATTTTTGTGATCACATAATACCAATCAAATATTAAAGTTTCACAATGTTTATGGAAATAATTAAAGACAGTGCTTTTGGGTAACAAGGATCATCATCAGTCTGACACGTCGGAAAAATTTACTCACTGAACATATTTCATTGGAAAATAAGCATAGCTGCTGGTGGGTAAGTAAAGCTTTAATTGTAACAAAATTTTGAATATTTGGATTTTTCTTGTATAAATTTCCTAACTTATGGAGATCAACACACACCTGCCACACTGAAACATTAATAATAATCTGGTTCACTTTTTATGAATGTCTTTCAGGACTCTCCAGGTACCTTTGCATTAATAATATCATAAAAATCACATCCTAAATAGAGGTTAAAAAGTGCTGCAAGGAGAACGACATTTAAGATAAAAAAGGAGTGCTTATGCTGTGACCTGTTTGAAGGCGGAGCGGCGTTTGAACAGGTGAGTTTTGGGGTGAGATTTGAAAATGTGCAAGGATGTTGTGGTTCAGAGATCCAGTGGCGGTTTATGCCAGAGGCAGGGAGCAGAGCCGATGGCAGAGACACACGAGGTACCGACGGTTCAAGTCTGACCTGGAAGAGGCTGGTTGATCAAAATCACCTCAAGAACCAGCAATAACTCATCCAAGAAATCACAAAAGACCCAACAGCATCATCCAAAGAACTGAATTCTCTAAGTTAAGGTCAGAGGTCATGTATCCAAGATAAGAAAGGAAATAAAACGACTGCTCAGCAAAAAAAATATAAAGGCTGGACCCAGTAGCTGACCACTTCTGATAGGTGTGGCTGGTACTTCGGCCTGGAGGGTACAGCCAATTAGCTCCACCATTTGTCATAAATCATTACCTATTACATATTCTTAGACGCTCTCTTTAACTTAGCATAAAATATGATAATGTCTCACCTGCTCATCTTTTATAAGTACTCCCGAGCAAATGGAACCACTAACTCTGTTAAATTTAATTTCTTAATGTTTGTGCTCTTGTCCTCAAGTTAAAGTTTTTATTTTTATCTTTTATTTTACTCTGTGTTTCAGTGGCAATATGCAACTGCATCTCATGTGCGAAAGTGTGCAAGCATTCAATGTAAGACTGCTCCAAGTAACTGACCAAAAGTATTCAGCAGTGTTGTATAAAGTACTGAAATCTCGGAGTCAAGTAAAAGTATAGGCATCTCTCCAAAATATGACTTTGGTAAAAGTAAAAGTCACTGATTGAAATGTTACTTGAGTTAAAGTATTAAAGTATCTGAAATGTCTTGTACTCAAGTATGGAAAGTACTGTAAAAATGGATGAACTCAAGGAATGTAATGAAAAGTACAAGTAAAAAGTAAAACAAGGCAAATGCAGTTTGAATGACATTTTTTATATTTTGGTAAACTTGTAAAATACACTTAAAATAATGAACACAACCAAGGGCAGGCAAAATGAAACCTGCTAATAGATAAACCTGCAGGCATCATTTAGTTAAGAAAATTAGGTGCTTTACCTAAACCACAAGGTTAACTTAACCAATCAGACTATTTGCTGGATTATTTGAGTAGGTGGGTGTCAGCATCACAGAGGTCTGTTATCTTTCTCCCATTAAACACCAAGTTAACAAAAAAGCTCTCCCTCTTCAGATGCCAATAAGCTGCATTTCCCTCCCAATTCTTTGTTTCTTTTGCATAACGACCAGTTGTGTGCACCTATAGTTTGTGAAGTAGAGTAATCATAAAGGCTTTTTTTCTTCATGTTGGCCTCATTTTCTGTACTGACTATTTATTTTTCTCATTTTCAGCACTGACCTTACTGAAAGGGAAAACTTAAGGCTTACAAAAACTTTGTATTTTCTGTCCTGGAGGGTTTACTAGGAAGCTGGTTCAGTTGTAAAGCAGGTTAAGTTAACCTAAAGCAGGTTAGAGCTCCGTTTGTGTAGGTTTGTGCCGTTAAAATGTTCGTTTGTGCAGCTTTGGTTTCCGAGATATTAAAAATGATTTTTTAGGCCATCCAGAGTTCACCATCCCCTCATTTTGCTCCAAAACAAACCAAAGTGGGCTAGTTCGTTAATGCTCCGTTTGTGCAGGTTTGTGCTGTTAAAATAAACGCAGCAAAGTTGTTTTCAATTTGGATTTTGGCTATTCCGACATCCGGTGTGAGCGGCGTCTAGCTCAAAGTTGATCTGATTCATGAACGCTAATTTCGGCCAGCCGTTCTCAAGGTCTCCCCTTCCTCAAGCGCTCGGAGGTTCACTCAGGGAGAGTCGACAAATTTTACATCCAAACTCTCCTGAGAAACTAATGGAAATAGATTTCTTGCCTTGTGACCAACTGACACAAAATTCATTTTACTTACTCTTTAAGTAAGTAATGGATGGCCTAAAAAATAATTTTTAATATCTCGGAAACCAAACCTGCACAAATCAAAATTTTAACGGCATAAACGGAGCTCTAACCAATCAGACTGTTTGCTGGACTTTCTGACGTAGTGGGGAGGTGAAACCTGTGCATCCTATTGGTGGAGATGAACAAGCCCAGGTAAGTCGGCTACCGACTTTGTTGCAGTCAATCAGTAGGTTGGATCAAAACATTTGCGTTTCTCTCTCGCTTTTTTGTAACGAGTAACTAAACCACACATTGAAAATGTATCGGAGTAAAAGTATGCAATTAAGTTCGGAAATGTAGTGAAGTAAAAGTAAAAGTTTTCAAAAATTTTCTTACTCGAGGAAAGTATGAAGTACTCCAAAATATACTTAAGTAAAGTAGTGAAGTATTTTTACTTAGTTACTATACAACACTGGTATTCAGATCTCTATTTTCTCAAAACAGTCTTTTTTCTCTCTTTATTTATACTGTTTATTCTCTGAAATGAAACTGGACATTGTCAAACAAATGAATAATTTTCTCTTTTTTTCATAGTTAGTTCAACCAATTAAATTGCTCATATATTTGAGTAAATATACAACATATCTCATAGTGCCAGGGCTCTGGCAGAGGACTGGGTATGGATCCACTTCTGACGGAATGCCCTGTTTAATGATTTGCGTGTGTGTGTGTGTGTGTGTGTGTGTGTGTGTGTGTGTGTGCGTGGGGGGGTGTGTGTGTTTGTATGTGGCAAGAATAAGGGGCTAATGCAAAAAGCGGAACAGATAGAAACTTGGCTTTGTTTTTTGGTTTTTTTGCTCTTCTGTGTGGGATTTTGAAGTGAATGCCATGGTTTTCTATTCGGTCAGAGACATATGTTCTCACAATACCATCTTGCTTTTTGATATTTACGTAGTATTTGACAAATCCTGCATATGCCTTTTTCAATACAAAGGGAAATGTGAAATATCATTATTTTCTCTTATGTGCTTAAGTCGGTGGCTGAAGAGATTCTGTAAAACAACAACCTTAATTTTTTGTTATTGTGTTTTTTTTTAAAGTTGAGATTAAAGAAGCACTTGCACCCTTATGGCTTTATGATTTTTATTTTTTCAGTGTTTCAGATCAACCAAATTGTAATATCAGACAATAATCACCTGAGCAAATGCAATATAGAGGTTACAGGTGATGATTTTGTTCAGGGGAAAGTCTGTTGTGAAAAATGTAGTTGTACACTGAAGTCAACTGGTTGGGATAACTTTTGAGACAATAATTCCCATCAAGTGTTAAAACTGGGAAATCTGGACTTGGACTAGGCCACCCTAGAGCCTTCATTTTGTTTTGCTTTTTTGTATGTTTGTTTGTTTCACTATTCAGGCATAAACATGCTGCTGTGCTTGGGTTATCTGTTTTTCTGAATAACCCAAGCGTTCTTGGTTTAACAGTTATGAACTGATAACAATTCTTGTAATGTGTTGCTTGTATAACCAGCCTTGCAGTTCCTGAAACAGCCAAAATGTCCCTCACCATCACACTGACACAACCATCCCTGTTCCTTTTTTGTTCCTTGATGTGTTAAATTTAACTCTCAGAATGCAGACGTTCAAAAATTTCCCTAAAAGTCTCTGAGATTGTTGAGCAGAATGTTAAGTATGGTATATATATATATATATATATATATATATATATATATATATATATATATATACTTGTCCAGGGTGAACCCCGCCTCTTGCCCGGAACGCAGCTGGAAATAGCCACCAGCAACTCCTGACCCCGCTAGGGAAAAGGGTGAAAGACAATGGATGGATGGATGGATATATCCATCCATCCATCTTTTTGGCCAAATGTGGTCTTGGCCTGCCCCAATAATTCAGTTCCAGTGAAACAAATACACATGCATTTTCTGGACGCAACTGGAAAGTGTGAAGTGACACCAGCCCAACTGTAAACACAATGAAATATAGAAGCTGGGACATGACATCAGATGCAAGTATTTGATGTCGGAATGTAGGAGATTTGACAAATGAGCTTAGAAATGTAAATCCCTTGTCACAACTAAAAAGCTTTGGTTGTAACTGAAACAGGTGAACAAAGATTTACTATTCGACTGACACAGAGGCAAACCGAATACCACTTAGTTCCATACAGTAGAGCTCTCTGTTTCACGTGTTTGTCTCTATTGTTACATCCTGTAAATGTCAATGTGTGTCCTGTTTGTAAAAGAAAAAAGTTGATGCACATTCATTTTTCTTCTCTGCAGCCATCAGGGCTTCTGACTCGTCTGTGTAGTTACCACCTGAACACAAGTCAGAGCTGCTGTGGTGTCGACCCCAGTACTTCAGGCCCTGTCACCGGCAGAACTTCTTCTCCCTCTCTCTCTGCCTCGTTCTCCTGGTGGTCTGAGCTCTGCCTAACAACGTGCCTTAAAGTTCGATCAATAGGTCACATCTGGAAGAGGCTTTCCCTGTTTCCCTGCTGTCATGTCAGTACTGGCAGATTGACTCAAAAAACATGCAAGCCTGGTTGAGGCGAGATTTTTGTTTCTTCATGGCGGCATGTCTGTCTTGATCTTCTCCCTCTTCAGTCTCTGTCCCAGTTTCTACTTTCTCCCTTTCCCTCGCTCTTCCTTTCTCGGCTTGTTTCTGAGTGATAAAGCAGAACGAGGAGCTTAGGGGCATTATCCTAAAGCTGTTCTTTGTTTGAGCTTTTGCTTTTTGTTGAAATAACTTTTCAAAGGTAAACAAGACACAGTAATTGAATGACAGCACTGGAGAAAAAATAAATAAAAATCAATGTAAAGCCAAAGAAAATTTAGAGTTAAATCAAACAACTGCCTTGGCAGTCACTGATAGAGAGCCTTACTTTGCTAAAGTACTTTTTCTGTACTTTACCTCACTTTACCCTTCAGCTACATCCCCTGAACCTTTTAAACTGATGTTTTTTTCATCAGATTAATATGAAAGCACAGCAAAGAGAAAAAAGTTATCAAAACCAGTTGAAGCTAAGAAATATTTGAGGATTTTTGAAAGTTGTGATGTTTTCAAAAGCTTTGTGAAGAAATTTGTTTCAAATTCACCTCAGTAGGCTTGAGTGGGAAGCTGTTTGACAGCTTGCACTCGCCTCAAATTGGGCTGATGCTTTTGGCAGGAAGTAGAGAACAGAGAGAACCACGAGTTGTCTTTTTGTTTTTTTCTCACAGTGACTGTGCCTAACTTGTGCAAAGAAAAGGTTGTCCTCATTAAACCGCAGCTGTTCATATTTGGTTATTCAAACAGGCTAAACAGAGGCAGCTCAGCTGTATGTGCTTGCAAACAGCAGAGCTCTGTTGGTGAAGCAGCTGAATGACAGTCATTAGTTAGAGCTGCATGGTCTGTGATGCCAGCGCTTCCTTAAACACACACACACACACGCACACACACACACACACCATTGTGACACGTCGGCTACCCGAGTTGGTGGCTTTAAGTTAGTAAAAACAGAATGCTTTATTGGAAGCGATATTATTTCCGTTACAACAGTTCCATTTAATTTCATATATGAAAAATAAAATGCTAAAGAATGAAAAGACGGTGGTTCAGATGGATTAACTAGAAATACCATTAAAAAATAAGTCAAACAAAGTGATTGAAAATGGTGAGAGTCTTTTCTGGCATCAATTGGAGATAGAAGGAGAAAATGGCCATTGACAAGAATCAGGTGATTTTCAGCCTTATCTGAAAATCTGGCCAATCAGAACCTTTCAAATTCAACCTTTTACCAGTTAATGGTGTATAATGAGAGGTACTAAAAATACAGATTCCTGGTCTCGGGATGTCTTGCTCTTCTCTCTCCTCCTATTTTATTTTTTTTTTCTATTCGTTAATAAATAAAGACAACTAGTAGGACACTTAAAATTGTGTTCTGGATGAACACAATTTTTAGACATCTTAAGAGCTTCTTTTAGGCGTAGCCACACTTTAGGCTTTTCACTTGCTGTCTTCCCTCCCCTTCTGTTTCTCTGCCCATTGTTTCCTTCTACTGTATGGTTATTCTTCCCATCATGTCCGCCTGTAAGTTTTGCATTTATCTCCTTATTAACCTATCTTGTTATATGTTATTTTATCTTACTGTACATGAAAACACCATTATGACAGTTTATTCTTTTATGTGTTCAAACAGTGACTGTTATTGAACATCCTTGATTTAAAAGTGTTTGCAGCTTTTTGGAAACTTGAAAGCTATATGATCTAGATTCTTCAGGGACACAGAAACAGAGACTGCAGTGATAATAAATGGGATCATCACTAACATAAGATGAAGCTCCTCCCACTGCCTCAGTTTCTTTGAAAACATTTTTTTTGTCATGATCTCTGATCGGATGCAAAAGGGAAACTCACTGCTCTCATGATCTTTTTTTATTTAAAAACAGCAATTATCAAAGCAGAACAATGTGCAAAGTTACAGGCCTATCTCTAACCCTGCATTCATCAGCAAGGACACTGACATTAACTTAAATTCTTAAATTAGTGACTTGAGTAATTTACCTAAATACCATCTACAGTAGAAATGGACAGTAAGCAGCCGACGGGACCTAAAGGGTTAAGGGTAATTAGGTACAGAGGGATAAAAGTTCAACATAGCAGAGTGGAAGCACATCAAAAGACTCATCTCACTGTTAAACTGAAGACTGAAAATAAGAGCTATGTCTGAGGACTGAGCAGAAAATGCTGAAAGGTGAGAAAGTATCGTCAACTATTCCACTGCGGCTAAGGTGAATTAGCTGTCAGTATGTTCAGTTTTGATAAGGCAGATATGGTTTGAGGAACAAAAAGAAGAATGCCTAAAAGTCTAAAATCCTCCAGAGAAGAAGGAATCCAGCATGAAAGGCAGGAGGACGTCCACACTTTGGAAATTTTCCTCACTGGTCTGCGATATTTCAGTTGGCAAAAAGACGAGACACAGTGAGACTACACTTGTTTCCCCAACAATTCCTAAATGACTTTAAAAAGATCAATACCGGTTTCATCTGTGTCCACCCAATTAACAGGTCCAGGTTGTGGTGTGCTGGCTCATGGGTTTATTGTGACAAATCCCTGAGGCCCAGCACATTAATGGACTGGTGCACAGTTACAAAAATCCATAACAGTTTTCCCAGATCTATATCTCTGGCCCGACCCCTTCTGTGTGCTTGAAAATCAAGGTTCACATGAGAAACAACTGCATGCATGTTGAGGGAGAGTCCGCAGCGCCTCAATCATGCTCCATCAGCCAGGCTGAAATACCGGGAGGATTTTGATTTTATTTCCTTTCTTTTTTTTTTATAAACCCCTGAGCCTAGGATGTTACAAGACAACCTTAAGTCCTGAATGTACAGCACTGCTCATAGCAGACTAACCAGTTTTACTCTCAGTGTAGTAACATACTTATATGTCTATGGTATTTCAGATATAGACGTTTGTGAAAATCTGTTTTACAGACGCAGTGAAGTGGTGAATCAGTGCATAAGCAGTTTTAAACCTCTTCCTTCCCACCCAGCAGGTCAGAAGAAAAAATATAACAACTCGTGAATCTGTGCCTCATATTTGGGTCGGTGTCCCCTGACGACGGGCCGAGAACGTCTGATACCTTTATCACCTCAGTAACTTTAGCAAAAGACTTGCCAGTAATGAAACCTGGGAGATGCAGTTCGATCAGTCCGCTTTAGCAAGAATGGAGGCCTAACAACTGCATGCAGCAATTTTTATCTTCAGTGCACCTTTGAAGAAAGACCTTATTTATTTACACTTAAGCTCTGAAAAAGCTCGAGATTAATTTTAATGAAGAGGCATCAATAAACTCTCCTCCTCACTCGGTTCAGTAATAAGAATCTAGGTTGGGTTCCTGAGGACCGAATTCCTCTTGTTCACACATTCTCACCTAGACACGCTAAAAAAATAGACTCCTGCTACCTCCAGCCATCTGATGAGGATTAGCAGTGAGAGGCTGAGGCGTGGGAACCTCTTCTTTTGCCAGTGTTTTCATGCTAAATCAGGCCTCCTGAGGGAAGTGACATTGTTCTACTTCAAAGAATATGTGCATTTGAATTATTTTAAGAATTTCAACAGGGGCTTTCCCCTGCAAGCCTCTTCAAACTTGAGGTGCACGTGTTTCATAACACGGGTATCCAAACCAATGGACGAAATGTGACTTTAACCAACTTATTTTCAACTTTGCAGGGAATAAAATCTGATGATTTTCTTCTCCATTATTTTGAACATGAAATCTTCCAGTATGAGCATGCCTTTCAAAAAAATAATAGAAAAAAAAATTTAATATAAAATATCAAACAAGTTATTTGCACCTGCAATCATTCAGAATTATGACAGTATTGCATTTAATTAGTTTATTATACATGTCATCCAGTTGGATTTGAAAAATGTATACATTTCAGTATATCAATAAAAAAGAAGAGTTCATGTATTACACAGTTAGGTTAAATGTATGCATTTATATCTGTTATTCTTAATCAGTGATGCCTGTTTTCCATGGGTGGATACCTCACAAACTGAAGGTACCAAGTGACCGAAGGGAGACAAATCCTCCCCCAAAAAACCTTATGAAATAACATACTTAAAATAAAAATGTATAACTCGCATTAATATATTGAAGCAATACAAAAGTAACCAAAAATGAATCTCCTGTACGCTCCACTGTCTGGTCCCCTCCTCCGCCTCCAGTGGTCTGTTCGATTATGCCTCAATCTCAGGGTTGGCAGACACCTGTGTTTAGACATAACCTTGAAATGGCATCAAGACTTGAGGAGGAAAGAGAGAACAGAGACAGAGGGATGATGTTCACGTGTCGCTTGCACTCCCCCTTCTGTCCACCTCTCCTCCTTCTGTTGCAGCGCTGCGCTCAGAGCAAAAATAAAATAAATAAAAAGTAACTTATTTTAATCACAATTTGAATAAATACAAAAGCAATAAAGACATATATACAGCATTTTCTTATATGTCAACTGAAGTTGATATATAGTTATTTGACTATGCTATGAAATGGTCTTAAGTGTCTCCAGCTGACATACACATCTTAACTCCTCCCTCCCTTTTAAAAGAATCCAAATGTCTAGAAAGTCAAGTTATTCCAAGGAAATAAACAGCAAGTACCTTTGAGTTAAAGGTTGCAACACAGACAGCAGAATTCCTGTTGAACTCAGATAAAGTGTTTTAAAGACATGGCAACAGATGAATGTATCAAATGTTTCATGCTTCCACTAATCCTAATGAATGCTCTGCAGACTGACAGAGAACCTATAAACAAAACACCTCAACAAAAAAAATTGTCATTCATTTTGAGGTGAGTAGGAAAAAGCCAAGCAGCAGCAGTGGAGTGGACAAGCTGAAGCGACCAGTGTGTATATATAATATACCCTTCTCACCCACCGCGGGTGGTTCTTATCCTCTGAGCTCGGGTCCTCTACCAGAGGCCTGGGAGCTTGAGGGTCCTGCGCAGTATCTTGGCTGTGCCAAGGACTGCACATTTCTGGACTGAGATGTCTGATGTTGTTCCTGGGATCTGTTGTAGCCATTGATCCAGTTTGGGGGTGACTGCCCCGAGGGCCCCGATGACCACAGGCACCACTGTGGTCTTCACCTTCCAGGCCCTCTCCAGTTCCTCCCTGAGGCCCTGGTATTTCTCCAGTTTCTCGTGCTCCTTTTTCCTGATGTTGCAATCGCTTGGTATTGCTACATCTACCACAATGGCTTTCCTCTGTTGTTTATCCACTATGACAATGTCTGGTTGGTTCGCCATTACCATTCTGTCTGTCTGGATCTGGAAGTCCCACAGGATCTTAGCTCTGGCATTCTCCACCACCTTTGGGGGTGTTTCCCACTTTGATCTCGGGGTTTCCAGTCCATATTCTGCACAGATGTTTCTGTACACTATGCCTGCCACTTGGTTATGTCATTCCATGTACGCTTTCCCTGCCAGTATCTTGCACCCTGCTGTTATGTGCTGGACTGTCTCAGGGGCCTCCTTACACAACCTACACCTTGGGTCTTGTCTGGTGTGGTAGATCTGGGCCTCTATTGCTCTGGTGTTTAGGGCCTGTTCCTGGGCGGCCATGATGAGGGCCTCTGTGCTGTCCTTGAGCCCAGCTTTTTCCAGCCATTGGTAGGATTTACTGATATCAGCCACTTGGGTTATTTGCTGGTGGTACATCCCATGTAGGGGCTTGTCCTCCCATGATGGTATCTCTGGCACCTCAACCTCCGTTCCCTGTTGTCTGAGACATTCACTGAGCACATTATCTGTTGAGGCTTTGTCCCTGATGTATTTATGGATCTTAGTTGTTTCGTCCTGGACAGTGGTTCTCACACTCACTAGTCCTCTGCCTCCTTCTTTGCGGCTCGTGTACAGTCTCAGGGTGCTGGATTTGGGATGGAACCCTCCATGCATTGTTAGTAGCTTTCTAGTCTTAATATCTGTGGCTTTTATCTCCTCCTTTGGCCAGCTAATTATTCCAGCAGGGTATCTGATTACTTACAAATCCGTGCGATATATATATATATATATTCCCAGTTTCTTTAGCAATGAAAAGTCCATATGGGCTAATAATGGCCCCTCATAAAAAATGACAGCAGTCAAAAATGAGTCTGCACACTGAAACAGCTTGAAGAAAATTGTGGGTCAGACAGCTGAGGATTAATCTATAATGCAATGTGACAGAATAAAAGAGCTGCCTCCTGGGTAAAGACTTGAAACAGTTCAGGAGTCAGAGTGTTGCAAAGCTGCTGGCTCACGTGTAGAACGGACGAGTGTTAAAATGATGGTGACAAGTGACTTTGACGACCTGCGTCTGGCTTTGTGAGCTATTTGAAGCCATTACCTTCACTACAGTTACCAGAGCAATCCAGGTTTCCAGAAATTAGGGGGGAAAAAATCATTTGGGTTGTTAAAATTAGATCTTCGTTTTTACACTCCATCAAGTTTGACATTATTTTCCCTAAAGGCTGTCTATTCAAAAACAATCCATGATCTGGTCATGTTTCATGCGTAGCATTGTTTTGCAGAACAATTTGAAATAAAAGTTCTGATATTAAGGTGACTTAGTATAAAACTCTACAAGACCTGGTTTGACTTAAAGCTACAAAAGATGAAGATTTTGAATTTGATTTGATACGTAGAGTGGAAAATCCATCTGAACTGACTCGACCCATTGATGATACAACCTTTACCGTAATGAGAGCAACGGAATCAATGATGTCTGAAATTTTAGATAATATTGTGATAAGTCAAAATTCTAATATTAGTCGGAGTCTGAGATAAAAGATGTTTGTTTTTCTTCATTAATATGTATTAATGGAAAAATACATCTTGCATATTATTTATCAAAATAAACAGCAAGAGAACACGAGAAATAACTGAGAAACTCAACACAAGGAATTCATTGAAAAGGCAAGACCCTAAGGACAAAAATAACAAATAAATAATCAGAAAACCAACACACTCAAAAAAAGAACTCATGCATCAATGGATCATAACAATGCAAATAATAATAAAAAGAACTTTACAAAAAAGAAACAGGGAGTTCAAAGTATTATGTAAGAGAAATGAGTCAGTGGAGATTGACTTCCTGATGGGATGGTGTGTGTGAGCCTGGTTGGTTGTTTCAGATTGGACCGGTCCAGCTGATGAGAGCTGCAGAACCAGAACCTGGCCCAACATGAATGACCATCTGCCATGACCCACCGGGGGCTTGAGGAGACCGAGCATTGAAACAAAAAAACACAGCTGCACTGATCTGAGAGTACTTTTTAAGTTTTTTAAAAAAAGATATCATTATCTTCAGGCTAAAGTTGTTCCACATTCAAAGCTTGAATAGGTCATTCTTCTTATCAATGAAAAGAAAAGTTTATTTCAAAGTTTTAAACTAATGATAATCATATTTTGATGACTGGATGCCGTCACAAGATGTTGGTTTGGTTCATGTAAGAGTCAAAGCAATGTTGAAGGGACCAGGATTAAATCAACTCGATGTGTGATGAAAAACAAAACAAAATAAAAACATATCTTGTGTAATTGTGAATCCTACACAAAGGTTTACAAAGCTAGCATTTTAAAACCACAAAATAATGTTCCCAGGGTTAAAGTACCTTTAAAAAGATAACCGATGCTTTGTTTAACTACATGCATAGTTAAAACGTCCAGCATGATTTAACATTCTGAAAAACTCTGCTAATGAACCTTCAACTCATTCCGATGTGTTGAACCCATAAAACAACTAAAACAAGCAGCATGCCGACCGTTTGGGACTGACTTTAGACACCGGTGCCTGAAGTCATATGAAAACAAATCCTTTCTTAGGTGTTGCTGATGAATTATTCATAGATCTCATAGTTCAATGAATTTAGCTTTTCCATCTGTCATACTTATCAGTAGAAAGCCCATTCTGCGCTCCTTCACTGATTTTCTGTTTCTCCTAAATGAATGGCAGGTTCTGAGCTCACTGCACCGTGCAAAGCTTCCTGGTGTTTTTCAT
This sequence comes from Poeciliopsis turneri, assembly GCA_922788865.1. Classification (NCBI taxonomy): domain Eukaryota; kingdom Metazoa; phylum Chordata; class Actinopteri; order Cyprinodontiformes; family Poeciliidae; genus Poeciliopsis; species Poeciliopsis turneri. The sequence continues at coordinate 1,787,630 of CAKLNU010000176.1, forward strand.
TTGTATTTTTTTGCCAGATAAGTCGAGACTCATTCAGAGAAGATGGAGCTCATTTTAAAAAAGTTCTGTTTGAAAAAAGTCCAAATGCATTTCCTGATGTGGATCAGAAAATACAAAGTTATGCATTTTTTTCTGAACCTATTTGCATAAAGAACGACTTAATTGCAATCATGAGACATTAACAAGCTGGCTCTGACTGTTGGTCAATTATTTATACACAATAACAGTAAATATTAGTGTCATAAAGTCTAATAGTCTAATGTCACTATCAAGAAAACACAAATATCCCAAGTATGATCTTAAAAAGACAATTTATTTTACACATTTGTAGAAAGCTGCTCACCTTCTCATAGTCATAATCTGCTTCATGCAAGCAAAGTGTCAGAGTGGAAGCGATACCACAGGAACTGTATATATGAATTAAAGTCATGTGTTTAAAATTGTTTACGTTTTTATGAGCTTAATTGTTTTAAGATTGATAATGAATAACCCTCCAGAGAAAAGAATAGAAATATCCTTTATTGTCTCAGTCACATTGAGGTGTTTAGGGTCACACAAAATAAACATGTATTAAAAATGTATAAAAAACAAAAGTAAGGGTAATGTACTACACATTGAGAACAACTATTTCTATAGTATTATGTTATTTAGTACTCTGATCCAGGGAATGTGCAACTGAGTTAGATCTAAAAAAGAAAAAACAATAAATGCTCCTTGTCCAAGTTTTATAAGTGACCCTGAAATTATCAGGAACAAAAGTTTTCTGTAGCTGCTTTACTCAGTGGAAGGTTATAGCAACATGAATTAAAGTTATTCCAAGAAAAAAAGCAATATGATTTATTTAGTTTGTCCTGATTTGCTTCCAGTGAAAATGATAAACATTTATCCTGGAGGACAAATTGCCTCGGTGAGACGTTGCCTCGGCCTGTACTGTTCAGTTAGAATCCAGATCTGCACTCTGACAATAAACGACTTGCTGCAGGGCATCACAATTAACTCATTTTAAAACCAAACATGGCTGAAATATAAAAGGGCTGGAAAAGAAGGAAAAGAAAAGAAAAAAAAAAGAAAATTGTTTTCCAGGCTGTAGAATTAATAAAGTATTTTGGAAATAATTATTGTTATATTATTGTAATTAATTATTATTGTATAGCTCTACTTCCAACGCTATTCATTGAGTAAAGCAATATGGCTACCAAACACAATTTAGAAATTAAAAAAAGATTATAAATACTTTCAGCTTGCTACAGTATTCATAACTATACACAAGAAAAGGAATCCAGCCAAATCTCAAGAGGGTGATGAGGTCTCAGGTGTAATTTGGTCAAGTAGATAAAGCCGTCTCTGTGTGTTGGGATCAAGTATCAACTCAGATATCAGATGTGAATAAATCCCAGGATTTTCATATCCATGCATCAACGATGTCATCACCGTACATTTTCGGAGTGAAATATGAGAAAACTGAACCTCATTAGCATTTATTCATCGTGTGAAATACAAGCGCAGCATCAAACGGATGTTTCAGCACTTTGTGAAACGGTAGTGGGAATCATCAGTTGATAGAAAAAGGTGGCGGCGACGAATGTGAGAGGATTGAATATTATAATGCCAGAATGACACTTCCTCATCACTCTGATGGCTGTTTTTCCGTAGAGCTCAACTCAGTTGAGCAGCATCACAGAAATGCCTGCATGGCTTGATGACCTGACAAAGGTCATGCGTTGGTGCACTGCTCCCTCACTTCCAAGTGAAAGTCTGTAAAGCTTCTATCATTTTAGCACTTGTGTCAAAAAGCTGCTTATGCACTCTCATTAGGGTGCTATAATCTTTATGTAAAAGTTATATCAAATTTTCTTTCAAAGCAATCTACTGAAAAAGATTATTTTCCCAAGTTCCTCTTATCAGATGCTCTGTGTGTGTTTCTGATGTGAGGTCTGCATGTTTAAGATGCCACATCACATCGCCATGAAGCCATAGGACACAACTTTGCAGTGAATTCAGCAGAGAGATTAGCAACCCTTAAACACAACATTTGGAAGTGATCATCATGTTACAAGTCCAGAAGAATAATATAATGCACATGTGTGCAAGAGAGGGGAACAAAAGAAACAAAACACCACTTTTGAAAGCAATTGTTGCACAAAAGGGTGAAACTCCCAAAAAACTGTCACTTGGAATAAAAAATAAAAAATAAAATAAAACTTTAATTTTAAAAATAATGATTTTTTTATATTTGTTGGGTTGCAATCATGAGATGGTTTTCCCATAAAACCCCATCAAACCTTGTTGAGCATTTTCAAAAACCTGCACAGATTTCAGGCCTGCTGAGTTAAAATTAGAAACCAGCAGTTCAGATTATATTGCATTGTGTATATTGTATTAAAAAGACACATGAATGTTCTTGTGTTGGTCAGTAGGACAATGCAAATTCGTATTTTCAAAAGTCAAAATATTGAGAGAAAAATTATTTTGAGATGTATTTTTAACAACAAGATTCACATCAGTTTAAGTGGAGGTACATCTGTGGATGTAAAACAAACTGAAAAACACAACTTCTTCTCTTGATATCAAAAAAAGCACATAATTATAAATTTGCTAAAATATTTGGAGGAGATTGTAAAGCATCTTTGAGTGTTTTGAAAAAGCACTAAATAAGACTGATGTCATTTCATTTCAAATATAGCATGGGAATATTCAAGCATAGTCTGCAGACAACTTCTACGTCCCAAAAATGGACGTGTTTTGGTGCAAAATGTATGCGTCAACTGCTGAACCAATGCAACGGACCTGAAGATATTGGCTGGAAATAGTAAGAGTCCTTATATTTACAGTGAAGCAAATCCTGCAACTTGTCTGAAAGAAACACTCAGAGGAAGAAGCAACATAAATGTAAAATGAACTGACCTTATATAGTTTGCAAATAAATACAGAATAAAACTTATGAAACTCACAAGCCTTTCAAGTGTTGGTGGTGGCAGTACCATCTTGCATCGGTTCTTTCAGCCCTAAAAGCTTCAGGGTGTATGATTAGAAGGCTGCGTTGGTGCCACCCATCATTCACCTTAAAGGTGAACCTGCTCCAACATACCACAATTCGGTCATTATAGTCAAAAGTCAATATTTTGAACTTCATGATTTTGCAAACGTTGAAAACGTTTTTTTTTTTTCCTTTTGTCTTGTTTTCTTAACTACATAAGCCATCTCAAAACAATCATAAGTGATTCTTTTCATGACTTTTCTTAAACAGATCTAAGAATACTTATGAATGAAAATGATTCTTACACATCACGTTCTAATTCCCCTGCAGATCCAAGAGAAGTAAATTAATCTGCAAATTAACATGGAATTATCACTCATATCATGACTGCAAGAGGAGAAAGGAATTAACGACAGCTGAGTCCGAGGATAAGAGTTCTCCTCTCTCAATCGCTAAAAGCCCATCAGACACAACGTCATGCACTAATCCTTCCTCCTTATTACTTCTTAAAAGAAATCAGTGCTCTCTCCAGCTACGGCTTGCTGTGTGTATTATAAATCCCAGTGGCATGTGTGACATTTATAAGATAATTGCATTCCCCAGCTCTTTTAGCCTACTGGGAAAAGTGGTGGAGGAAACAATATGACCTGACCTCTGTTTTCTGAAGCATATCAAACTTAACCTCAGATCATCTTTGCTCTAAAAAGGCTTTCTGAAATCCACCCCACACCAGCATAGGCAAGGTGACAGAATAGAAGGTTGTTTAAAAAGATCTTCTGGTTGCTGTAAGGGCAGATCAACACAACAAAAACAGCCCTGGGCTTCCAGAGTACACTTGGAACTTGGTCATGACTTATAATACATTTAAGAGAGAATGACTGCTAAATAAATGTGAAAATTTGAAAGCAGTTTTTTGTATTAACTATGAAATTAATACAAGTTCATTATATACAAGACGTACTGTTCTTTCAAACTGGCCTTTGTGAAAGAACAGTACGTCAAAGAACCTCTGTCATGCTTGGTTTTGACACTCATTCCAATATTTGACATTGAACTGATAACTGAATATATTAGTCATGGTGACAACAGGCTGTCCTTCCAGCCAGAGCTTCTGGATGCCCCCCTTTGTGATCAGAGACAGGGGCGTCGCCAGGAAACTTGGGCCCCGTGGCAAAAAATTACATTAAAATCTCAAGTCTATCTGACCCATAAAAAGCAGCATAATTGTAAAGGCGTGCAGCCGCCTTGCTTTCTTGTCATGGCAGTTTGTTATGAGACAGGTGATCTGTGGTGATGAATTTCCTCCACCTCTCTCTCACCCTCTCTCTCGGAGAAAAACTGGGCTACAGATTGACACTTTTGTCCTTTTTCTCTCTCCTTTTGAAAATCTGACTTTATTATTTTTCTTGGTGGCAGAGTAACTGCCACAGTTCTTGTCTTCCACCGTCGCTGCTGAGCAGGAAAGGACCCATTCCATGCAGACTCAAGGGGGAGTTCAGAGTAAATCTGAATGTGTGCATTTTGTGTGCATTTTGGTCATTAAATTTTTTACTGAGAAAAACAATTAAAAAAAAAACATAATATAAAAAATTTTGTAATTGACAAGGCCCCAATTTTTTGCTATTTCTATGAAGAAAAAAATAAAAACAAAACTATTTTGTGGAGGCCCCCCTGCCGGTCAGGGGCCCTTGGCAATGTCCTAACTTTTCTCTCCGCCCCTGCTGAGCATTACTATAAATATCATAGATGTGGCAATGTTTCTGTGGCACCAAAGAACGGAAGCTGAACTTATAACGCCTTACAATGACTTATATCAAGATAACAATTCATAACAAAGATAACAAACATTAATATTAAAATATTAACATATGGTATAATTACATGTATTAATATATTTTTTGCCTTGTAAGAGTGCCTTGTGACTGAACTATGCAGTACAACACAAGGTGTGCTGCATGATCTTTTTACCATTTAACTGGTGCAATCTGCAACTTCTGTGGTCCAATTTCTCTGGCGCACCAGCGCGTGCGTTGTCATTGAGCCTTCGTCAATGGAAGTCATGGAAACGACGTCAGCCTCGGCAACCCTATAAATGACGCTGACCTCCTGGAATCTTCCCCTTTGCTTCGGGACTTTTGAAGGAGACGCCAGAAGAAGCATAACGCCTCGGAAGGTTTCAACCTGTGGAGAAGTCTGCTTTGCATAACTCGCTGAAGAAGCTGTTGCTGAAACACGCACGTGCCGAAGAAGCCCTCAACCCGCAGAAGATGGATCCTGGCCCGGAGAAGCCCCAGCAGGGTGATCAGCTGGAAGGTTAATATTATTACTCTACTATTTTTAATTAAAAAAAATTTTTAAAAAAAACAAGTTATTACTAAAATAATAATGAATTGTTTAGTTTATTTTGTGTTTGTGTGCGTTTTTATAAAGAAATAATGCCTGCAGAACAAAGAAAGACAAGTAGCATTCTTGTTAGCATTGATCTTTCTTAACTAATGAGCCTTTTTCTTGAATGAATTTCCAGAAAATGTCAGAAATGTTAAACTGTGGTGTCGTGATTTAAGAATGTATTTTTTAAATGTATTTAAAAAATACAATACATGTAATTATAGTCAAATGAGTTGAATTAATGTCAAATACTTGTAAAATTGACAGTTGTTTTTTGAAAAATGCTGATAAACATTTAGTTTCCATGGATACGCTAAATAAAATACATTAGCTATTTAATGTAACTTTAGAAAAATTATTTAACAACATGTATTTTCCCCTTTGATTGCCTGTAATTTAATCGTTTAGTTTTATAATTTTTTCAAGATAGGGACATGTTGGTCTGTTGTTGTTTTAGCATAGCCAGGAATGCTAACAAGGGTGAATTGATTTGAAAAAGAACAATTTTGTTATCTTCTTTGAAACATGTATCTTCAGTTGTTCTCTCTTTTGGATTTGTGGGATGAAACAAATGTGTGAGTCAATTTAAATAGTTGTGTGATTTATGTGTTGGCTTATTGGAGTTTGTGGATAAATGTCTGGGATTTATTCACTAGCACTAGTCTTTGAAAATAATTGTTATGCGAGTTTGAAATAAAACAAAACAAAAAGAGAACACTAACTTGTTCTTGACGTTATTCTTTTTAAATGCCCTGACAAAACATATTTGGTTTCCATGGCAATGACATCAGACTTGCAGAGGTTAATTAGGACACTCAAAGGACACTCAAAGACGCTTTACATAAAATCAGTAGTTTCCATTCTTTCACACAATGATGATGATAAGGTAGTGGATTGTAGCCACAGATGTTCTATCAAACCATTGGCCCTTCTGACCAACACCATCAGGAAAGGTGGGTGAAATGTCTTGACCAAGGACACAACGACAGAGGCGGGCCATTGCAGAGCAAACTCCTACCACTGTGACCACCGTGACAAGCATTATATCTGTTCATGTGTGTCTGTGTCAAAATGATAATCAATCAAAGCTGATTTTCAAAAACAAAATAATTATTTCTTTGTGAAATTGAGCTTTTATGACTTAGGATTGCATCTCTGCTTTTTGCGGATGATGTGGTCCTATTGGCTTCATCGGGACGTGATCTTCAGCTCTCACTGGAGCGGTTCGCAGCCGAGTGTGAAGCGGCCGGGATGAGGATCAGTGCCTCCAAGTCTGAGACCATGGTCTTGAGTCGGAAAAGGGTAGAGTGCCTTCTCCGGGTCGAGGGAGATGTCCTGCCCCAAGTGGAGGAGTTCAAGTATCTCGGGAACTTGTTCACGAATGAGGGAAGAAGGGAGCGTGAGATCGACAGGCGGATTGGTGCAGCGTCTGCCATGAAGCGGACGCTTTACCGGTCCGTCGTGGTGAAGAGAGAGCTGAGTCAAAAAGCGAAGCTCTCGATTTACCGGTCGATCTACGTTCCTACCCTCATCTATGGTCATGAGCTTTGGGTAATGACCGAAAGAACGAGATCGCGGATACAAGCGGCTGAAATGGGTTTTCTCCGTAGGGTGGCTGGGCTCTCCCTTAGAGATAGGGTGAGAAGCTCAGTCATCCGGGAGGGACTCAGAGTAGAGCCGCTGCTCCTCCACATCGAGAGGAGCCAGTTGAGGTGGCTCGGGCATCTGGTCAGGATGCCTCCTGGACGCCTCCCTGGTGAGGTGTTTAGGGGCACGTCCCCACCGGGAGGAGGCCCCGGGAAGACCCAGGACACGCTGGAGGGACTACGTCTCTCGGCTGGCTTGGGAACGCCTCGGGATTCCCCCGGAGGAGCTGGAGGAAGTGGCTGGGGAGAGGGAAGTCTGGGCCTCCCTTCTTAAGCTGCTACCCCCGCGACCCGACCCCGGATAAGCGGCAGAAGATGGATGGATGGATGGATGGATGGATGGATGGATGGATGGATGGATGGATGGATGGATGACTTCGGTGTCCAATTCTTGGCAAACTGCATGGTTCTTTGTCCATTTTTTGGAAAAATGCCCAAGCATATTTAGTTTCCATGGATACATTGGATACAAGTGTCATTCAGAAAATCATGACACTTTTAATACAAAATTGATATTATTCAAAATGTTTGTTATGACAACAAACACATTTGTTGTCATAACAACAATTATGTTTGACAACAAATGTCATAACATAATTGTGAAATTATGTTATAACAACAAATGTCAAAACATAACAATTATGACATTTGTTGTCATAACAATTATGACACTGTTGTCATGACAGTCTTATTCACAACCTGTCAAATAAAATGTTACCACATTTTTGGTGAAATTGTGGGGGTTTAACGTTGCTTAAACAAAATGTTATGTGAAAAGGTTATTTCTGGTTTTAGAAGATCTGTTTTGTTTTATTCAGATTTTTGGAATAAAAAGTCTGTGCTTGTTCCAGGTTTCAGAAAATCCCTCAAAAACACATTTGGTTTCCTTGGATATGTTGCTTGAAATAAAACCTTAAAACTTGAAGTTTAGGAACGTTTTTAGATATATCTATTTGTATAGCTTTTAGATATACACTTTTCCTGTGTATAAAGTAAATAATTTTTATTATTGTTCATTTTTATTTTTCTACGAAATAGGAGTTTTGAATAATTAGTGGTTTACGAAATGCTGTGTTGGTCCTTTTTATATTTTCACGCTGATTACGTTTTCAGAAAGCGTCAGCAATGTTAACAGTGGTGTGTTGATTGGTAAACTTGATACTGAACTATAGTGTTTTTCCTGTTTTCCTTCACAGCTCATAGTGTAGCGCTTCCAGCAGATGGATCTCCAACGTCGCAGGAACATCAGGACAATGGTAAGGAACTCGGTAAGGTGTGGTCAAATGTTGACAAGTCAGACAACATGGTTTCTGGAGATCATGGAGAGGAGTCAAGGTGTAGTTCTCCTCAGCAGTTTGTTGACTTTACTAACAGCTCCAGTGGTAGTCCAGTTCTACTACCAGCTACAGTGGTAGCTCTGCTCCTATCTCCAGTGAAGATGAGGTAGGTAACGAGTGTACTAGCAGCTACGGTAGTATCAGCACTACCAGCTGCAGTCCAACAGTGGACTGTCCTTATGCTGAGCTGGAGATGGCTCAGAAGCTTGAAGAGGGCATTTCTCAATTGACCTCACTTGAATCCACACATGGATTTGACGAGCGGGAAGAGCCCACTTTGAGTACAGATGACTCCAGACTTACTGGTATCTCGCACCGTCACCAGGTAGGTTTGGTAGGGGATGTGACTCGTGTGCCATCTGTCACCGGCTTAAACAGAAAGAGGACAATGGACAGTGACTCTGAAGAGGAGTCCCCTGCCAAGAAGACTAGGGACACTGTTGCAGAAGAGGAGTTCTCTTCCAAGAGGACCAGGGATAGTGAAGATGCTGAAGAGGAGTCCCCAGCCAAAACCCCCTACGAGAATCCACCTAGAGATGGGGTCCCCTCCAAAAGGACCAGGGACAGTGGTGGTGAAGAGGAGATCCCTGCCAAGAGCTCCAGGAACAGTGATGATGAAGAGGAATCTTTTCTGTGTTCCACCACAAATACGTTGTGTGAGGATCCCCTTCTGTCATCCCCTCACCTAAGTCCCTCTCCCTTGCCATTCTGGGTGGATCCTATTTTTTCACCCATCAGTCTTTCACCTAAGAGTGCATGTGAGGATCCCTTTCTGCCCTCCCCTGTCTTCAGTCCCTCACCAAGCTTGCCCTGTGAAGGTCCCATTGCATCAGTTCATTCCATCAGTCCCCCAGTCGGTGAAGATCCTGTATCGTTATTCCCTGTCCTCAGTCGTCCACAAAGGATAGTGTGCGAGGATCCCATTGTGTCTTTCCGTGTCATTTGTCCTTCACCGTCAACATACTGCAAGTTTCAAAGTTCGTCATTCCCTTGCATGTGTGCCTGGATGAAGTCTCAAATGGACAAAGAAGAGGAGCCAGGACCTTCAACATCTGGAATTGGATCTGACAGAGCTAGAGGAAGAGTGAGTTCCGGACAAGTGTGGTTTAGACCTCGCTACGACTTGTCAAGCGATGACTCTGATTAGATTAGGAACTTGAAAAACTGAAGACCTACCTGAGAAGTCCCATTATGATACCATAATTTCTGTTGTTTTTGTTAAAGCCAATGGCTTTCTAGCAGGACCGAGGATGCCTTAGGTAGCGTCTTGCACCGGGGCTTTTCTTTATCCCGCTGCTAGAGTTTTCATTTTAGACGTCAAGAATTCTGGTTGAACAGGCAATGCAGATTTTTTTTGCTATTAATCAATGAATGACTAAATGCTGGAGGAGGCTAATTTAAATTTCTGAGGAAAAATACCATTCTGCTTAACGAAAAATACTGAAAGGAGTCGGACATGGCTGGTGCATAAAAGATAAATGCGAAAAGGAATAAGACATCACGACAGGATTAATACTAAATCTAAAACAATCTTGTTGGGTAAAAATTAAACCGAAAAACGATTAAGACAACGTGGCTCTGGACACTGGAATCAATAAAATTGACACAACACTGCTGCAAATTTAAGACATGAAAAATCAAAAATGGAGATACAATATAATCGGTTGAGATGTGGTATAAACGGATTGAAACTGCAGTTTTAAAGTTATATCCCTTCTGGTCTGGATATTATAAACTGAGGCGTTTTTACGTATGAAATAACAATGACTGTGACAGTAACAACAGGAGTCAATTCAAATGTTCAAAGATGACAAGTAGAAGAGAGAAATGGGCAGGTCCTTTGGATCCCGGAAATGAACTGTTGGTCCACGGAGCAATCATTTATCAAGTCCACATGCTAAAATGTCGTTGAACGCAGGTGATAATGGTTACAAATATCGGTAATGCTGCTGGGCGTCAAACCTTAAATCTCTTAGGACTGAGAAGAGACAACGCTTTTCGGGACAAATTCATCTCTCAACGCTTCTGCGGACAAATGAAATATTTCAAGTGAGAAATCGAAATGTTTTTGGACCAATATGATGCCATGGTGGACAAATTAAAATGTAGAGGAAATAAAACCACCCGTGGAGAACAAACTCAAATCTTTAAGAATAAAAGAAAAAGACAGATAAATATTTGGTTAAGGCTTGGTACAGTGTCTTGGACCACCATAGATATTTTCTGAGGACCACCAGGAGCTGCAGTCACCTTTCAAGTAAGGCAAAAGTAAGTATCAGTCCCAGACAGAGCAGCGCGCAGCGAGACTGCTTCTTCCAAGATTCTCTCTGTGCTTGTCTCAGGGTGCAGTAGCGGTCCTTGCCCACACGGTGCTCTCTAATATAGTAAATTGTCCTCACCTGTTCCTTCATTAATCCACTCTCCCAGTTTTAATCTTTCAGGTTTTAGCTGCTCTTCGCTGGATTTTTCCGTCGTTGTCCTTGTGGTTCCTGTCCTTGTGGTTCCTGCTTGTAAGTTTTTGCATTCCACAACACATAATACTGCTTGCCTCCTGCTTTACTAAATAAACAGAAAGAAATTCACTATTACTAGAAAGTGTTCCTCCATAATTCAAATTTACTCTAAGTAAGGAAAGTTTTCCTGATAATGTTTTGTATTAGATATGTAATTAAAGCATCAAGCCAATAAGAAATTAGAAGACAGAGGAAAACATAGACAAAATGTATGATTTTATTAAGAGCTTTTATTCAGAAGGAAAGTAGAGAACAGGAAAGTATGTGGAGTAAAGATAAAATGTTAATCTCATAAAACAAATAGTTTATATGGCCATATTTACATGTTGCAACACAGAAATATCACAAAAAGAGAATAGACATTAAAAAATACAGACACTAGTCTCTGATCCCAGGTCCAGACTTCTCAGATCTCTGATGTTCTGATCATCCCAGGTTGGATCTCCTGACCCTGGAATCCTGCAATCCTCCACCTTCAACACCGTCAGTCAGATGGAGGACGATAAGAAAACCAAGTTGGCGAAAAAAGTAAGAACATTTACATCTACATAACATAAGTAAATATTTCAGATGTAGCTGCGTAGATTTGAGCTGAAATTTAGAATCTGGTTCTGTATTTTCCTCTTTAACTCTGTTGTCTTTTCTATTTGTTTCATTTCTCTGTCAACTCATGTCACATGACTTGAGTTGACCAACAATTAAAGCAGAAGACCTGCTCCACCTGATGATCTACTGGCTGTAAGAGATTGTTGGAAAGGTGAGGACATGATGATGACTTGATCAGAAAGTCTCCTTCACTCATATGATATTTAGACTGAAATTAAGGAATGTGTGTCTGATCATGTGTTGGTTCTCTAGCAACAGCACTGGACCAATGAGGAGAGAGGAGACAGAAAATCCTGCTGGAAATCTAGAGACGTTTCCTGATGCATCAGGGGGACAGCTGAGGACAGGACGCAGAACAAAGAGACTGAGATCGTGTGAAGTGGATCCTCATCAACCTGCAATCCTCCACCTTCAACACCACCAGTCAGGTGGAGGACGATAAGAGAACTCAGTTGACAAAAAAAGTAAGAACATTTCTATCTACTCAACATAAGTAAACATTTCAGATGTAGTTGCATAGAGTTGAGCTTAAAGTTAGAAACTGGTTCTGTATGCTGTTTGATTTTTTTTTTCCTCTTTAACTCTGTTGTCTTTTCTCTTTGTTTCATTTTTCCATCAACTCATGTCACATGACTTGAGTTGACCAACAATTAAAACAGAAGACCTGCTCCACCTGATGATCTACTGGCTGTAACAGATTGTTGGAAAGTAAGAGATTGTGAGGACATGATGATGACTTGATCAGAAAGTCTCCTTCTATCATATGATATTTAGACTGAATGTGTGTCTAATTCTGTGTTGATTCTCCTTCATCACCAAGACAAGACAACAACACTGGACCAATGAGGAGAAAGAAGACGCAGAGGACTGAGGAGACAGAAAATCCTGCTGGAAATCCAGAGAAGTTTCCTGATGCACCAGGGGACAGCTGAGGACAGGACGCAGAACAAAGAGACTGAGATCATGTGAAATGGATTTTCAAAGTTGCAAAACATGAAATATGACTACCTTTAAAAAAAACAAAAAAACACACACAAAGTTGAAACCAGATAATTAAACACCAAGAAAAAGATACAAACGTCTCTCTGTCTCTGTCTGTATAGATAGATTGACATCTATCTATCGAGCAGGGAAAAAAACTTTTGAGAGAAAAACTCTGACTGCGACTGTCTGACTGACGCATAAAGTAATATTAGGTTGAGCTGGAGTGGGGGGTCATTTTCTGCCCTGTGCTTAAGCTGAACCTGAATGAACAAGTGATGAAAGGGATTAAAAAAATAAAATGATTTTATGTATCCAACTGATGTCTTATAACAGCATGTTACATCATGTCTTCCATGAGAACTTAAAATGACTTTATTACTTTATAATCTTTGTAATTGATTTTCGCTCATCTTTCTCCTTATCATCACAGGTGGTCTTATCATGCTGAGGCTGCACATCTGTCTGGGCTGCACTCTACATGCTACACTCTTCTCTCCGCTCGTTTCTTGAATGTTTATGATATTAATGTAAACTTGTGTAGTGCTGCTGGCTTTGCTGCTGAATATATTGTTTTCGACATTGTTGCATTTTTTTCCCCCTTAACCTTTTCAAACACATTATTATTATTATTATCATTATTAGCCATATTCACACAAGTGCTGCTCTACTACTAGAGTCATCTTTTCTGCTACTACCAGTTCTTCTTTCCAAATAGTTTTTTGAGTTGGATGGCAGCTGCTGCCTGGCATCCAACTTAAAGACTCATCGTTGCCACCTACTGGTCAGAAGTGGGCCCACAGAAGTCCAGTAGTCTTAGGTATACCTTTGGGCATGATATGGTCAGTGGCTATTGTTTTAAATGTGCTATGCAAATACATTTGACATGGACATAAAATAAATTTGACTTTGTTATTTAACTCCCTGAAAGTGACTCTCTGTCTCTTTTAGAAACTCCTGCTCTTTCTGAGACGCCGTCCTCATGAAGTCATCAAAACATTGCTCCTCTATTAACGTTTTTGCCAGCGTTGCACTGAGAAATAGTTCATATTATGAACTCAGCAGATGCAGAATTCCACCAGATGTTTGCTAATTGTTGCTGGCTAGTCTGAAGGAGCTGAGTGAGACAGTCGCAGGGGAGGGATTCTGTGAGATGGAAACTTGGAAGCTTGGAAACTGCAGCTCTGAGGAGGAGCTGTGCCTTGAGGGCGCCGCTGGGATCACCCAGGCATTTTTCACAGTTGAATGGTTGCCACGGGAGATTAAAGGATTTTTTGGGAACATGGATGAAAGAATCAAGGCAACACTCCTGGTATGTTTTTGATGAAGGAATAACATTATCACATGATGTGAAGCTTGAAAAAATTGATTTTACGTAATACTGTCCCTTTAACAATGTTAATGTCAATTTATTTATGAGGCCCTTTTAAACAGCTATCAACATTACCAAAGCGTTGTGCAGTATTTTTAACATTCTTCGGATGGAGGATGATGATTACACTTTTTAGATGGTGTCAAGTGTATCTGAAGAGACATTATACTGTAAGGATTTGGTTTTTCTGTGTATTAATTTAGGTTTCTGTGATCAGTTGAGTCTCTGTTGTCCGTTTCCCCCTGGATTAATCCCAGCTGTGTCCTGTTTGCTTGATTACTCCCTTGTGTATTTAATCCCACCTGTGTCTGTGTTTTCCTGGTCGGGTCTTTGATTGTTCTGTCAGTCGTCTTCACGGCGAGTCCTGTTGCTACTAGTGTGAGTTGTTGCCTCTGCTCACTTCTGCTGTCTGGATTATTGAGCTTTTTGTCATTAAATCATCATTACCTTCACTTCAACCTCAGTCTACTGCTTTTCTCCTCACCATCTACATCCCACTTCTTGACAAATACATTAACTCTTCATTGGAGAAATGTGTGGACCTTTTGTTGAATATGAAATATTTGCAGGTTTAAAGCATCGTTCAGGTCAGCTGGGTTCACATAGATGACCTAGACTGGAAAAAAAATTCTGCATGTAAAAATGACGTCTTAAATATATTAAGGTGTTCTAAAGGAGATACAAAATTTCCTTCAGATTAAAGGATCTTGATTGTGACTCAACACCAGACATTGTGACTGGCTTGCCTTCTTTCTAGAAATAAATACTCTAAAATGCTCCAATAGAAAAATGTAACTTTAATTATTTTTGCTTTAGTTAAATATATTGGATACAAAAAATACATCTAACCAATTATAGGTATGTCTTGAAGAGCCTTTCACTTCTCCACTCTTGTGAATGAAGTTGAATCAAACAGGAATGTGCTGACCGAAAGGCAAGCAGACATTTCCTCCAGTGTGTTTGAGTCTTCAGCCCATATGGAGCTGGATGTGCTCTTCCCTCAGTCTTTAACCTTGGTAAAGCATTAGCCTTAGCCCTCATTTGTATGTCATGGGCAGCAGATTATTACACTACTACGCTTCTCTTAACACACTCCTCTGCCCTCGAAATGATAATCACTCCAAATTGTAATTCAGGGCCATTTTTGATGCTGGGCCATCTGTTCGATATGCAGTCCATCTCATTTTTCTACTTTTTGCGGCAAGTGGGGTACCCAGGGGTCTTCTGCAGAAGTCAGTCATTCCAGTGAAAACACCACATGGTGATAAGGTGCAGGCATTGAAAGGAGTTGAAAACACTCCTCTTTTGCCCTTCATGCCTGGTTCTCATCTCCGTAATGGCTTTGTGAAGAAGGACAAAGGTCACCATTTGTATTTGGTCTTTTTGGCACGTAGACTGACTGCAATAGTGTGTTTGACTGGCAGATATTCAGTTTAGGTCGTAGCACACGGTAACTTCTTCTCAACATTTTTTTCTGAGAAAAAACCATGGATTAAAATGGAGCTGTAACTTAAAATGGGGAGTTTTATTATCATGGTGTACTTTGTTTTATACTATTAGGCATATTATTATGACCACCTTCCTCATACCATGATACATTTTACCTTTCTGAGTAGCATCTACTCAGCACGGCTCAACATGGTTTGCATAATTTTCCATCACAGTTGAGTGCGTGAGGCTGTCATGGTAAAGTGGAGCCCTAAGAGTAATCTGATGTGATCTGAATGCAACACAAACAAAAGGCAACAATGGAGGACACGTTGCCTCCATTGTTGCAAACCTACATTTAATGAATTCTTGTCAGACTCAAAGTAAAACAAAAGAGCCAGAAAAGTCTGTGGGCAACAACACGAAGTGGAAAACCACACATAAAGAGGTAAAGAAATGAAGAGAAGCAGTGGAGCAAAGAGTGGATGTGCAGTGCAGCACTAGATGCTGCGCTACAGGGGGCGCCAAAGTGATGGCGGAAAACTTATTTGTAGTCCACATTTTTTGTATTTGACAGCTGTTGGGCATCTGTTCATTATATAATCAGAAACGGAGGCACAGCGCTGATCAGGTGTTCCTCCACTCCTTCACCTCACCATGTTATCATCGGATGACAAAAAGCCAAAGAAGGAAAGACAGCTCTGACCAAGAATCCCAGTGGTGAGATTTTCACGAATGTAGAAAGTAAAGAAACAATTACCTTTCTGTGCATCAAACTATGTTCTAGTTTTGGAGGGACATGATGCAACTTCCAAAGAATGTGTACCATTAATAAAAAGAGTGGCTATTGCACTGTGGAAACTGGCTGCTAGTTGAAATTACAGGAGTTCTGGGATGTTTTTTGTTGTTTTGTGATTTTTTTAATGGTGCAGGAGCAGAAACATTGAAGCATGAACGGTGAAAGGAAACCCCCCGCATGCAGAAAGAAATTCTGGAATGACAAACATGCAAGTTAAAGTGCATGATAAAACCACTTACATGAACTACTGTGCTTTCATTATGTGTACACCAAAGCTTTTAATAATACATACTGTATTTCTCACAGGCTACAATAAATTCTTTTGCAGAGTGTGGCAGTTTTCCTCTATAGTAAATGGGTCAAAAGCCATGTGTGACCTGATCAAAGTAAGTCAAAATGTAAACGACTGAGGCTGAATACTCAGAAGAGGGGGGAGTTTTGAGCAATTTCAGCAAAGATTTCAGTGGTTTACCTGCTGCTTTTGGAGAAAGAATCTAGATGGAGTGATGAAAAAGAGGGAGCAGGTTCTATGAGATTTCTCTAGTCTCCATGTTTTGGGTGACTGACTTAATAAAAGATTGTCCTTCATTTCATCTGTAGATTTTTATCAAGAATATCTCATTAAAATCCTTCCTTCTGAGAAAGAAGCCATACCATTCCCGTCTCTAAGTGTTCCTGTTGGCTTTGTGTTTCAGTGATCCTCTGCAGAGCCATGTCTCTTCTGCAGAGAGATGAATTTGTGCAATTCCATCAAACAGTTTAATTTTGATGTTGTCTTACAGGACTATATCCTTCCAATGTTGTCTTGTCCAGATGTTCTTACATTTTTATACTTTCTTTAACAATAAAGTCTCGTACAGTGGGCATGAATGGGAGTGAGTTCTTACTCTTCTCATTAAAAAGCTACTTCCATGTTTGTTTTTTTTCTGAATCTTGCACTGAGTAGTCTTTGGCTCTTCTGTTTTTTTTCCGTTTTACTCCTGTGTGTGTACAAATTTTGCTGATCACGTTCTTTTAACTTCTCGTCTACGGCCCCAGCGGTACTTAATAAAACATTCACAAGTTTAAAAATATGCCTGGGACTAATGTCATTAGTATGTTCTGCAAAAATAAGATACAGAAATCTTTAGAGAGCTCTTTGCTTTAACCTATCCTGTCATGATAAGCTTTTTTTAACGCAGCCTTCAGAATTTGAAACCTTTTGCAGGTCATGTGTGAGGAAATAAAAACAACCAATATTTGTTGTGCACTAAAAACATACTTGTTTGTTTTAAACTACTAATTCTGTTCATAGTTGCCTGAGGCCAGGGCAAATATCCTGCTGCACATGTGTAAGCCCATTGGAACTCTGTCTAATGAATCAGCGTGTTCCTGCTGTATCAGGCAGAAAACAATGAAGCAGATATTCAGTTGACTCCAGCCTTTCTTTAGGATCTCACAGCTGCTCTCACCTAATTGTTGCTCTCTCTTTTTGGTGAATGAAAAATGAACCTGGGAGTACTACAGAGTCAAAGTACAAAAGCATCTAACGACTGATATATTGAGCTGCAGTTGGATTTTTAAGTCTTACCTGACTCTAATAAATTGGAGCCATGACCTACATTTCAAACAATTTGGCTGTGAGATTAGGTTTTCATGCACTTCAAAGAAAGTGAAGACTGCATAGCGATAGGGCCTTAAGCAATGCTGGTCAGTTGACCTATAAGTTGGATGCTAGCAATCTCACTGGTTACTATGGGAACAGAGAGAAACTAGGCATGGAGTTTGTTATAACTTTTAGTTTATGATCTGATTTTGTGGAAATATTGCTCCTCGTTGATTTGCATTTTTAATTTCTCCTTCAATCAGATTTCAGCGGGCACAGTCTTAGCAGAGTTTTACCAAGTTTTTCCTGACCGGCCTCATTGCCCCCTCTTCCCCCTGTTTATTCTCTCCATCCTCGTCTCCCTGCCTTGATCCTCACTGGATAGCACGGTCGTGATTTTGAGCTGGGTTTCTTGAGGGGTGGAGGCATTAATTTAATGTGAAAATAGGATGGAGGCTGACGGAGAGGAGAGAGGGCTTAGAAGAGAGTGGGTGGTTTAAGTCTGAGTGCTGCAGCGGTGCTTAGCAGTGGTGTGTGTTTGTGCCTGCGCACGTGTGTGGGAGAGTGAATAGAAGCAACCAATAGAGATAGCAGTGTGTCATGGAGCTCCAGCATGGTGCTCGGTCAGATCTAGGGATACTGTCACATCCTATCCTCCTCAACAGCAATCTCTGCTCTGCGGGCCAGCAAGGTCTACAAGATGTAGATATAAATACTGCACCGTCCTCGCTACACCTTCTACTTGTGTCCTGAGGCAACTGCGGCTTGAGTTTGTACTGTACCTTATTGATCTTAAGGAATCATAAAACAAGGTTTTTTGCATGGAGTTTAGAAAAACAAACACAAGAAACTTTTTGGTCTTCATCTTCGACTCTGTTTCTTGTATACAACCTGCTATGTTTATTAGACCATTTTGCTGACACAGCAATGCACTATTTCTGCCGTGGGAAAAGGTAAAGGTTTCAATTCTGCGTATTGTCACTTCTATTCTCCATATGAGAATTAGATAAGGGATGCAACATGAATTCATCAGTTCAATTCAACTCCATAAAATGTTTTCTTGGTCAAGTTTTTACTAACTGAGCAACCTCAAGAGATGAAGAATATGGAAAAGTTTAGTTTCATTTTTATTTCGTTTGTATGTATTGTTATAAAAAAAATAGAAAAAGTAAGGAAGAACTGAGTTTCATAGATAAGAATGCAGATGCTCTCTTTTTAGTGAACCATAATGTTCACTAAAAAGTTCACCATCCATCCATCCATCCTTCCATCCATCCATCCTTCCATCCATCCATCCATCCATCATCTTACATACTTATCCGGTGGGATCATGAGGGGTGAAAAAAAATGCCTATTATTGTATCAGCAAGTTGAAATAATAAAGTGCAAGAGGCATTCTGCTGTTTTTGTTGTTTTCTCCTCCCCTGCTGTTTTTGACATGCATGCACTAGAAACATGCAGTCAGCAACCAGGCAGCTGGTCTCTGCTGTGGTCATGTTCAGCCAAAGATACTCTGCTGCCACTCTCAGGTCGTCGGTTTCATCTGCAGTTAATCTACATTTGAAAAGTTAGAGAGGAGTTAAATGATTCTCCTTTTTGAAAGTTATGCCTCCTAATTCCTAAATTAGAAGACCTTGCTGTGTCCTTTGAGCAGAAAGTTATGTCTTTTAATACAGCGAGCTCAATTTCAATTTCAAAGAAAATGAGAAAATCAATCACCATATTTCTTTTCAAAAGGGCTTCATTCTATTTAATTCAAGAGCTCCAGAGGCCACACTGGTGTCTCACTTGAAATTTACTCAGATTAAAGATGGACCGAAGGCTTTTCATGCTGTTCATTCTTGTTGCAGAGTTGTCATGTGTCCAGCAATATGCATGGAAATGTGTTTTTTCCTGCTTTTCTCATTCTTCACTTGTACTTTTTGGCATAACATGTAAGGAGTTTATTGGGATGAATGCAGCAAATTAAGGTCAGAATGTCTTTAGTAACAGCATCTTCAGAAAATTGCCCCAAAAGAACTCTTGGACAAAAATCGGTTGAGCCATTACTGATGCAAAATATTTATATCTATATTTCAGTATATCTTAAGTGAAATATTATTTTTAAATTAGCAACATTTCTGGAAGGTTGATACAACAACAGCAGATCTTTAATGTGTTGTGGTGCTAACCCAATTAGTGAATAATAAACTAACAATATGTTAAAGTTTATTCTCTGAGCTCCACAATGATCTCTGGAATTACACATATTTTGGTCTGGAATAACTTTTGACATCTGGTTTGTTTGCGCTGTTACTTTATGTCATACTTGTTGATTACCATGAATTACACATATTTTGGCGATATAAAAATTAGTGTGTAGAATCTCTGATGTCACACAGTTTTTTTATTTTCACTTATTGTAAATATGTTAGTCTGCCTTTTAATGCTCATATAGACATTTTGTTCATTTTTAAATTTCTTTTTTGAATAAACTGCAAAACCCTTGGATTGTGAGTACTACATTTCTGTCCCAGTAACGTCACAGTATTTTTCGTGTTATAATCTTGTAATTATTACAATGAATGTTATCTATCTATCTATCTATCTATCTATCTATCTATCTATCTATCTATCTATCTATCTATCTATCTATCTATCTATCTATCTATCTATCTATCTATCTATCTATCTATCTATCTATCTATCTATCTATCTATCTATCTATTAAAACTTTTGGTAAACTTGTATGAACCGAAATATCTGATGTTGCTACTACAAACTTTGAT
This sequence comes from Poeciliopsis turneri, assembly GCA_922788865.1. Lineage (NCBI taxonomy): Eukaryota > Metazoa > Chordata > Actinopteri > Cyprinodontiformes > Poeciliidae > Poeciliopsis > Poeciliopsis turneri. Next base: position 1,808,030 of record CAKLNU010000176.1, read on the forward strand.
TTATAACTTATCTCTAATAAATTTGCTTAGGAGCTGGATAAACATTTAGAAACAATTTAAAACTGACATGTGCCATTCACTAAAGAGATATGAACCTTATTTTAGAGAGCCTCAGAGGAATGAGCTCTTTCTGCTTAATTCAGAGATGAAGCACCTCACTTCTCTCTGGCCATTGATAAGAAATGTGTTCAATAATTCAAATAATAACATTGGAAAATATCCCACAATCCATCATCAGTGAAGTCATTTCGGTGTTAGCCAATGACCCTTGCAGACACGCCCTTTAAATCATCCTGTGACATAATGAATGGGGTCATTTGTAAGTGTGTCATGCTATGATTACCCTTCCTCACAGCAGGACCATCTGACCTCATTATGATTCAGTTTCTCATGATAAGCCTCAATGTTGCTTCAAAAAGTTTCCCTGATTTGATCGTAAATGTCTGATTATGATCAGTTTGTCTGTGAAAGGGCCTCAGAACGACATTGATTCATTTTCATATGTCTGCCTGTGTCCTGTCTGGATCCTCCTAGAAACACACAAACTGGACGGACTTTGGATCATTGCTAACAGGATTTTCACAAAGTTTGCTCTTTCCGCTTGAATATTGATCAGGAAATCAATTTAAAATAATAGACATTTTAAAACCTTCACAAAGTTGTAGACATAAGGTTATTGTTTTGACTCTTAAAAAAAACAAAGCTGTGTCCCAAAGCAATGATTAAAATATGTAATTTTTACTTCTTGAAGCATAAACAAAGCTCTTTTTCTATTTGGGTTCTCCCACTATTGTCACAGTTTTACACACAATTGCAACTACAGTAAATCCCAAAACTTTTCCACATAGTAACTGTTTCCTCCTTTGAACTCAGTAACGCCATCTGGTGGTTATTTTAACAAAATAAAGGCTCAAATTCCATCTAGTTCATTTCAACTCTTTAGCTCTGTGATAGGATCTCAGTTCAAGGATTGATCCTCTTTCATATGCAGCGTTTTATAGTGGCATAAAAACACAATATAATATGAATATTTTAGAGAAAAACTAAATTCTGCTCTCACTAAGTCCAACTAAGTCATAGCAGTGAAGTTATGGCACATAAAATGTCATGTTTACATGTGAGATATAGCTACAATGGGTTTATCTATCCGTTAAAGTGACCATATTAAAGTCAGTCCCACTTTGGCCTCTGTTCCTTTTGATAGTCAAGTTTTGGTCAGAAATTTTAATTTTAATTTTTCCTTATGATTGAGATTTGTCTTTGTTTTGTAAACTGTGAAATCTTTTTTTATGCAATTCCTTAAGAAAATCTTCTAGTTTCACATGTAATAACTAGAAGGATTACAGCCTTTCACATTTACATCCTGAAGATGCAATGAACATACAAATACAGACTCTTTAAGACCAAGATATGATCTTTAAGGGGCAGGATTTTGTGATTTCCGGGCACATAGTGCCATTTTAGCTCAATCAAATAACAGATTTTAGAAACACAATATCTATAAAATATGGCTGAAAAGAATTTTTATTTCCTGATATAACTCCTTGAAATTGGGCCATTGTTTCCTTAAAAACTCCTCCTCTTCCTGAAACTCCGTCTTCCTGAGGTCATCACAAAACATCAACAACATTTGTACCAGCATTGCAATGAGAAGTAGCTCTTATAATGAGCCCAGCAGAGTCACAGTTCCACCAGGTGTTTGTTAATTGCTGTTGACTAGTCTGAAGGAGCTGAGTGAGGGAGTCGCAGCGGAGGGGGATTCTGTGACATGGAAAATCGGCAGCTCAGAAACTGCAGTCCTGAGGTGGAGCTGCGTCTCCAAGGCGGTGCTAGGTCCAACCAGGAGCTGTGCACTGGTGAGTGGTTGCCACGGGAGATTAAAGGATTTCTCAAAACATGCATGAAAGAATCAAGCCAATACTCCAGCTATGACTTTGATGAGAGAATAACATTATAACATGATTTAAAAGCTCAAAACAGTTGATTTTTACATAATACCGCCCCTTTACGTTTTTTGTGCTACAAAAGGGATAGAATAATAAAATACCCAAGAAACGGTACATTTTTTTGTATTCATTTAGATTACAAATCAGTTTCAACAACTTTCAATTTACAAAATTAACATCATGAATAATTGAATAAATGGATGAGAAGAATCTGCGTTATGAAGCCAACGGTTCCCTCTTCTCCAGTTTGATCCAAATGCCGTTCTCTGGCCGCAGGATGAGCTCCCCTACCGGACGAAGCTCGTCACGTTTCTGACAGGCCTCCACGCTGAAGTTACGCAGAATGGAGGCCAGGATCACCTTCTCCTCCATCAGCGCAAAACGTTGACCTGAACATCAGAAAACCACACAGACAGCAACATGAGACATGGCACGCTAAACAAAAGCCTGTGAGTGAAAAGACCAAAACCTAAAATCTACTTTTCTCACCTATGCAGTTGCGGAGTCCGGCGGAGAACGGGACATATGCGTACGGAGGCCTTCCAGCTGAATTCTCGGGAAAAAAACGCTCCGGCCGGAACTCCTCGGGTTCTGGGAAGTACCGCGGATCACGGTGAAGAGCGTAGCTGATGATGATCACATTCGCTCCTTTGGGGACTGTAAAACCATCTGAAAACGGAAGTAAATACCAATTTAATTATTTATTCATTTATTTATTTATTTTTTACTAATTACTACATGTGTAAGATCAAACAACAATTGACTACAGATTATCCCAGGTAGAAGGAAAATTTCCCAGCTTCTGACAAATTTTACTTTCACAGAAGCTGAAATTCTGAAAATTCACTCTAGGAAAATATTTTTAAGTACGTCATGACGTTTTCATGTCAGTGACTGTAAACTAGGGTTGCGTTGATTGCAGTTTTTTGGCCGACGGCCAGTTACTGTTCTCTGAAAAGCCTGACCTACGAATCTGATTTTGACCAACACCAATTTCTTTTGTCTGAATTGTCACTAAAAAAGCAAAAGTGGGGTGACTATTAACTGCAAATGTGCAGACATGACCTGGTCAGCCAGTCTGTTTGTCAAAATATTTAATGACATTTCAGGCAAAAAAAATTGGTGTTGGCTAAGATCAGTCTCCCTTACAGCAGAGCAGCACAAGGACTGATTTTTAGACCTTTTCTGAAGTAGATAAGATCGGCTTCACATGTAAGTATTGGTGGATCACTGATCTCCCAAAACAAAAACTGGTGCTGATAAATTGGCTGACTGATAAATCGGTGCACCCTACTGTAAACATTTGCCATGTGCTTAGAGGAAGAACTAAGCTAAAGTGCTTCTGTTTCTCTATTTTTGTTTTTCTTGGGAAACCCATGAGAAATGATGTGGTAGGAACTGACGGCAACGTTTCTTAGTGATCGCTTTTTAAACATTTTGACAAAAGATGATATAAAGAAATTTACTTTAAATTACCCAATCTTCTTTAGGGAATTGTGGCTTTGTGAAACCAGTTAGATCGTGCAAATTTCCATATTTCCAAACATCAACTGAGACTGAATATCATTGGAAATAATATGTTATATAATGTCCTTATAAAACAATGTACATGTGGATCAAATTCTAAGTCAAATTTGAACTGATTGCTTGTGGTTTTTTGTGAGCCACTGGTACCAAGTGGTGATATAAAGTGATGAAGGGTGAACTCACCTGGACCCCATCAGAACAATAAGACAAAACAAACAAACAAACAAAGAAACACCATCATTATGCACAGCTTCCCTTGACGGTGTAATTTAAATGTTGAACAACTACCACAGTGCGAATACTTTAATCAGAGGTGTTCTTGTCGTGTGTGACTCACTCAGATTGCAGTCGACACAGAGGCTTCGAGCGAAGAAAGGCACCGAGGGAAACAGCCGCAGAGCCTCCTTGATCACACATTCCAGGTACCGGAGCTTCTTCAGGTCCTCCATGTTGATGGGTCGGCCCGACGAACCTTCACACAGCAACCGAGACAAAGCAAACTAAACAAATGCAGGTGTAAAAACTCCATATTTCTTCCCATCAGCTCAAAAACAGGTTCCATGTCCCTGCTGAAGAAAACCATCACCACAGCATGAAGCTGCCACCACCGTGCCTCAAGCTGTGGATAGTGTGTTCAGAATTGTATTAATGTTCCACCAAACGCAGGGCAGAATGTCCTTTGGCTGTTTCTGTGCCGGCTTGTGATGGACTGTTGACCTTTGGACGGACAGACGGGTGGGTTGATGGAGGATGGATCCTTTAACTATGTTTTATGTTCTGTTGGTAGGTCTCATAAAATCCCATTAAAATACATTTTTGTCGGTAGCTGTAACATGACAAAATGAGACGAAGTGAAGCAGGTCCTGATGCAAGGCTCTGTATGCTGGATGAGGACGTTTGCTCTGGGTATAAAGAGGAAATTGAACTTTTCAGTACAAGATTTAATTATGGTTTAATTAATGCTCCTGCACTTCAGGGCATCTTTAGTTCCTTCAGCTGCTCCAAAATTAGCATTTACTGCAGCTCAAAGGCCTTCGAGCTCAAACTGCAGAGAACTGCATGGAAGTGTTGTACATTATTCCACACTGCAGAGACAATAGTTTTTAAAGAGGGGAGATGTATGTTAACAAAAGGTGGTCATGGTTGTTAAATTTATGAGAGAACAATGAGTGTGAATAAAGACAATTCAAAGTACTTTGGGCTGGAATATTAACCAAGTTAATAAGAGAAGAAGAGAACGTATTAATGTTACCAAACACTTGGTGCAGCTCTTGTTGAACTTTCTGTTGCACCTCAGGGTGGGTTCCCAGCAGGTGGAGGGCCCAGTTCATGGAGGCAGCCGTGGTGTCATGACCCTGGAAAAGAAATCATGCGTTTGCAGTTGTGATGTTTTTTTTTTTTCTTTTTAAAAATAACCTACTGCTCTCACCACTAACCTCAAACATGAAGGTGTCCACTTCCTCTTGGATGTCCTGATGGCTCAGCTTGTTGCCGTCTTCATCCGTGGTTTTCAGGAGCATATCCAGAAAAGCCTGTCGCTTCCTCTTGCCGTGGTCAGAGTCGCTGTCTGATTCAATGTAGGACAAGTTTTCAGACCTTTCCTTTATCACCTGCACACAGATGTTGTTAGGGACAACATTAAGCAGTTGAGCTGTCTGCTCAGCCCCAGGCTCAGTAACTCACCTTGTAGGTGAAGGAATGGAGGATCTTCAGTGTCTTGTCGTGGTTCTTCCCCTCACCAAAGTAGTAGTAGATGAAGTCGGGCCAAAACCAGGGCGTCCTCTGTCTGTGGCTGACGATGTCACTCATCCTGAATGCAGCACTTGGTGGTGAGCTTTTTGAACATTTGACGTTTCACATTTGTCGGTGAGGAAGCTAAAAAGCATACCTGTAAACACACTTGACATACTCTGACTCTGAATCACTCTGTGCATAAATTTTCCTTCCCATCGCAGTTTCTGAACAAAGAGCAAAGATGTTTTGCATGTCAAGATATTTGTTCCTACATCATGGCACAAACACACACTCACACATTTTCAGTCTATTATTTAATAAGGAATGAATGTATATTAAATGTATATTAAATTAAAGATCTGCTGTTGTTGTATCAACCTTCCCAACCTCTCAGGTCTTCTGGTTCTGGTCTGCTCTGCATCCCCAGAACCAGAACCAAACGAGGAGAAGCAGCTTTCAGCATCTATGGACCAAAAATTTGGAACAAACTACCAGAAAACTGTAAAACAGCGGAAACCCTGACTTCCTTTAAATCCCAACTAAAAACACACCTGTTTAGAATTGTATTTGAAATGTAATATGTAACAATGTACTTTTTTCCTGTTGTGGGCAACGGGGCCCGGCAAATACCCGTGGTTAAACGGACGGCGGAGTCCGGCGGTAACAGGCACTTAAATTCCGTGTTAAAAGGTTTTACACCTTTTCCTGTTGTGGGCAACAGGAAAAGGTGGTATTTTATTCTATGTTGCATGACTTTGTGTTTTGTGTTTATGATGTAAAGCACTTTGAAATGCCTTGTAGCTGAAATGTGCTATACAAATAAAATTTGATTGATTGATTGAATTGTATTTTGCACACAGTTTCGAAACCAAAGTAAAATGTGTCATTAAAAAGGAAAACATGTTCTGCAAAACAATTCATGTTAAATTTACTTGAAAATATGACAAAGACAAAACTTCAAACGTATAGGAAACTGAAAGTTGAAATAATACAGAGAGTTGGAACAAAATAATTCAACAGTCACTCAGATGAATGTGCAGAATGTGCTGCGGTATCTTACTGAAATAAGCAAAACCTCTCTGGCAAAGCAAATCATGGAGAGCAAGAAATCTTTCTGAAATGCATTTGGGATTTTGTTTTATTAATATTCCCCAAAGCGTAAGTGAGCTCCATTTTCAATAATATTATGATTTATTAATTTAACTTTAGTCGTATGTTTGAGAAAGACGGCAATTGTTTTTCCTACTGTAAGTAAAGTATTTTCTATTGCTAAACGTAATCCCCCTTTTTGAAACACTTGTGTGACAAAAGCGTTTCAAAATGTATGAATATAAATGATATCTGTAGCGTCTGGATAGAAGCATTTTCAGGTTGGATGTTTGGACAATGTATGGAAATACAAACAATAGCAAAAACATTGTAGTAATTGTTTTCCAGAATGTCGAAATGATATTATATTGTATCTTGGAAAAGTATATGGGATGCACTTTATTATTGCATTTCTGGCCATTTTCTTCTCTCATCCAAAGCATACCTGGAGTGTTGCTATGATTCTTTTATGCAGGTTTGAGGAATCCTTTAATCTTCCATGGCAACAATTCAGCTATGCAAAGTGCCTGGGTGAACCTAGCACTGCGGCTCCGTCACTCAGCTCCTTCAGACTAGCCAGCAGCAATTAGCAAACACCAGGAACAGAGCTCATTATAGTGGCAGCAGTATGAACTGCATGGGCAATATCTCTTTTAGCTCTGGCAAAACATCTGCAGCTACATATTAAATCAGAACATCAGAAACCAAAAGAACCCAGGCTTGTTGTCTTACAGCAAATGATAAACCCAGCAAAGCTTTTTCTACTTTCTCCTGAACTGGCTGTCTTCAGTTTTTAGTCTTTAATGCTAAATAAATCTCTGCTCTATTTCTCTTTTTTGTTAGTTTTCGTTTTGTTATTTTTTCCCTGCATCCACAGTATTTGAGTTTGACCTCATGATGAGACTCTGACAGAATATTGTCTTTTGGTTGTGAAAACGCAGCATCTACTCACCGCAGATTATGTCCAGCGCACAGAGGGTGACATCGCTGAAGCAGTTGAAAGAACCTTTCCCCGCCTTTTTCTCCAGCTTCTCCACCAGGATCTCCGCCTGTTCATTCATCACTTGCAGAAAGTCGGTGAGGATGGAGAAGTGGAAGGTTGGAGTCAGAATCTTTCTTCTCTGTCGCCACTTTTGCCCAGTGCTGAAAAAAAGAAACTTTTTTCCATCTATGCCACGACTCCAAGCAATACCTACAACTATGTTACTCAAAATAATTGAATTCAATGTTAAAAGTTTCATTTATAACATTAGCTGCTGTGTGTTAGCAATGCTAATATGCATCTCATATCAGACTGACAGTGTCTTTTTTTTTTTTTTAGTAACATCAGTCTTATCAAAGTATCATAAATTTGATTAATGGATTACTATGTTACTATGTTAATCCATTAATGGATTTACTATGTAAATCCATTACATAGTAGAAACTATGTAATGGATTTTTTTTTTTTTTTTTTTTTTGCTTGTGTGAACGTAACATCTGTACCTGGTCAAAAGGCCGGTTCCAAGCCAAGGATGGAGAAATTTGTAAGCAAAAGCCTTGGTGAGGTGAACAGGATTGCCCAGAATCTTCTACAAAAGACAGTTTAGGTGATAAGAACTGGTCAGTCACAAAGGTAGCACATTTCAACCACAGTTATTAAAAATAACTTTGTGAAGACCATCTCAGAGCTCAGACTATCGCATGCCCCCAAACCTGGCCGCAGATGCAGGTTTGAACTACAAAGAAGGTCAATGAGGTCACACTGATTCATAACAGGGTGAGAATGAAAAGCATGATCACCAATGGAGAAAAGATCAAATGCATCCTAAACACAAGGGATGCATTCGTTTGGGATGCAAACACATACGCATTGTTTTCAGTGAACACATTGTTTTCAGTGAACACATTGTTTTCAGTTAACACATTGTTTACAGTTAACACATTGTTTTCAGTTAGCACATTGTTTTCAGTTAACACATTGTTTTCAGTTAACACATTGTTTTCAGTTAACACATTGTTTTCAGTTAACACAGTGTTTTCAGTTAACGCATTGTTTTCAGTTGGTGAGACTTGCACTTTATTTATGCTGGTGCAGCTCAGAAACTAAAATCTTTAAGAGCACATTTGTGGGAGCAATTTAGTTCTGAGTGAAACTTGTGCAGCTTATTACACACAGTGTTATTCATTTCAGGTGTTTGTTTCTGTTCATTGTGATGATCTTGGGTTGCTGTTAACCAAATTCAGTTTCAAAGATCATTTCTAACAGGATGTTTAGATGTCATAGAAATGTGTTTTCATAGCAAAACAACTGTGGTGACAAATTGCTGATTCGACAGCAACACAGGCACTAATGGGCTCACTGTTAAAGCTCACTGTTAACGAAGCTGTTAGTTCAGGCATATTATTTAAAGGTTGAGTGGAAGGAAAAACTGTGGTAGCTATATGTTCACATGCCAGTGGGATGAACCCACCTTTGAGAGGACTGTGATGATCATTTAATTTGGGGCAGGACGTTGGACATGCCCATATTTAGAGAAATACAACTAGCTGGAGTGATTACCATTATATCACTGTGACTGAATGACATTTGGTGTTACCTGACCTAAACCACATCGCTGTTTGGAAAGATGAAAAACACCAGAGACAGCAAACTGATCACATCGTTCCACGCTGCACTGATGCAATTATTTTTGCAAAAAGATCTGCAACCAAGTATTAAGTGCATGTTTTGTACAGCCAGGGACACATTTTCCAAAAGTTAGCAATTTCCGTTTTAAAAAGAAGAGTCAAAATATAAAGTAAGTACTTGATATATTGCTATATGTAAAATTATTGCTATATGTGTAAAATTATTTCAGGTAGGATATGATTTAAATTTTGAACCTTTCAATGATATTCTAGCTGTACTCATTGTGTAGTGTCGGTATGCTGTGCTGCTGCTATACCTCAACATTTTCAGCATGAAAAATGACAACAAAGGGAATTGGTCCAACCCAGATCTTAAACAGCGGTGCATCTTTGAAGTCCTGTGTAAAACCCACAATCTGACTGAAGAAATCTGTAAAAAGGCGCAGACAGAAACAGTTTGCTCAGAAGGAAAATGTACTTCACATTACGGTCCTCTGGCACATTTCTTACCTCCTGCGTTGGTTTTGAACATCAGTGCGTCTCCAATGAAGGGGTACGTGAAACCCGTCCCTGGAATGGGTTTCATCCCAAACCACTTATGGAGGTAACCGCTCAGCAGATTGTAGGTGATGTAGGTCAGAGCTGCAATGAAGATGCTAGCTCCCAGAAATGGTAAACTGTAGCTTCCAAATAAAACTGCCATGTTTTTATCCTGTCTGTCCAACTTGTTTGAAGGCTCAGAAATGAGCACCAGCCTGTCCTTATGGTCCTGAATATTAATAGGAAGAGACAAAGGCCCTGCCCTCACTGCTCCTTCCCTCTTTGGCCCCAATCTCCCCAAAGCTTATTGGGTGAAGGTTCCCTTTATACTCGGTTTGTTTACCCTCAGGTAACCTGTGTATTTTTTTTTTTGTTTTGTTTTTTTTTTCTCTTTAGAACATTAAAATAAACTGGTTATTCACAACAGCGGACAGATTTGCACTGATGTAAAACTGTTATTAAATATGGTGTGTTTTATTTGCAGACATGATGCAATAAAAGTGTTAATCATTCATATTGTACCAGCTGACTGGCCCAGATCATGAACTTTGTTCAGCTCTTTATCTCACTGAAATGCAGGAACACCAACATTTTGCACAATGTCAAACCTGACTGGTTAATATGTAGCAGAGGTATCTGTGTCATTTATCTTTTATGAATATGTTTACAGTTGATGGCTAATGCATCTGGCTACATGTACAGTAAAATTCACTCACAGCTCAACAAGAAAGATTTCTTGTTGGATATTTGCAACAGGCATGACCTTGAAATAATGTCAGTGGCAACAAGACAGAATAATCATAGAACTGCAATTTTACTGTGTCTTTGTACAACGAAAATAAAATTAATCTAAGTTTAAAAAATACAGACCTTGGGATTCAAAAAATGGCACCTGAGTGAATTTGGCTTCCAACCTTCATCTTCTTCAAATCAGACAAAATTGGTGTCAAACGTTTGTGCGGCAAAAATATTGGTTTGTGCCAGTATCATTTTAAAGATATTGAGAAATGTTTCCAGAGGTTATGAAAGGTCAACCAGCCACGCTCACTTTCTTTAAATCATATAAAATTGCTGTCAACCAACTCAACTACATTTGTGCTGGTTTGTGCAGCAAACATGTTTGTTTTGTGCTGCTTTGACTTTGAAGATATTAATGAAAATTTAAAGGTCAAAAGGTCAACCAGTCTCCCCACTTTTAGAAAATTCAATCAAAATTCATGCCAAATATTTGTAAAAAAAATCTTTTCGTTTGTGTCACTATGATTTTGCTGCACAAATGTTTGAGATTTGAAGAAGGTGTGTTCAGGGAGGGGGTAACTTCACTCAGGTGAATTATTATCATTAAAACAGGAATGATAAAAAGGAGCAGGCCTGGACAAAGTACCATCTGGACAGATAAGCTAACCTCTCACTGCTTCTGCAGAATCTGATCAGATTTTATTTTCTTCCTTTAACGTGTATGTTGTATTTATTTGTATGCATTAGAATGCAACAGATATAAGGATGTTTACTAGAGAGGTGCCATACTGCATGTTTGGCACCTCTCTAGTGAAGAGGAGCCAAACTAAAGGCCAGTATCTCCAATACTGATACTGGGACCATTTTTTATTTTTGTTTGTTTGTTTTTGTGTTTTCTCTTTGAATGAATTTGTTCATAACTTGGATAGCATGTGTACAAAGTTTATAGGTGTCTACAAAATAGTTCAGCAGTGAAAATCACGTTACCATTTGAGAGGAAATGCAAATATTTTTGAACGAGAGTTGAGAAATTTCATTACAAAAGTATAACATTTTGAGAGAGAATCTGGTACTAAAATATCTAACCTATCAAGTGACTATGGATCCCACACGAATATCAACTTGATATTTTGGTTCCATCTGCCTATCTCTGATGTTTACTTTCATATTTGTGGAACTTTAGTTTTTTGGGGGGTTTTTTTGGAAAAATGCACTAAGTTTAAAAAGACTTTAAGAAAAATGTTTGGCGATGTCTGCATTCATTGTGCAGAAAAAAATATTAATATATGATAATAGTACCCTATTGTGCTATGCTGTTTAACACATTATCCAGAGATGTTATATTATTTCTTAACCAAAAAATGTCACTATACATGACACTTGATAAAGCTAATATTTAAACATGCTTATAAGGCATCAAAACAGTCATGTTGAAAACAGTTGCTTTGTGTTTTAAAATCAGTAAATGCTGCAATAATGTCCAGTAACCACAAGATGTCAGGACAGCTTATGCTGGGCTATATAATGCATTTCAATACATTATATCATCTACCAATTCACTAATTAACTTTAAAAAAATAAAATAAAATAATAATAATAATAATACATTTTTAACATTTTGTTTATTTCACACAATGGTATATTTTAAGCATTTATTTCAGTTCATTTTGATGATTTTGGCTTGATAGCCCAAAATTTTGTTTCTGAGAAAATTTTATTATAAAACAATGGATAAAAATTTTTAGATTACTATCTGTACCAGAGCCTTTAACTCCAGGGTCCAGAAGTGCATCAGCTCACTCCACCAGTCAGGAGGAGTTACAGAACAATAACCACATAACAGAATACTTCTGAAGATGAACTGTGTATTTTGTTTTTATTGCAAAGTTATGCATTTGTATTGTTGCAAGCTGTGAAAAGCAGAGAGAAATAGCAATAGACGTAAACTTTTAAGTATTCACATGTTATTATAATAATGTGGGTTAGAAAACAGAGACAATGACTACAGTAGTACAGGATAAAATGGGATTTATTTTCTTTCTTTAACATTACTCTAAAATTTTCATCCAGTCTGATAATTTACTGCCAGGTCAGTCTCTATAATTTATCCTATGGGATGAGTGAAGTATTTTATTTTATTTTATTTTATTTTTTTTTTACATAATCAAGCAAGCACTGGGCCGAGAGCAAGTGGGCCAGATTCCAGACAATTTGTTAAAAACATTTATCCAATACTGATCCAAAATACTGAAATAAAATCTTGCCCTGTCGGTAACAGAAGCCAGGTCTTCCTTTTGGTAGGCCACTGTAATTATGCTCCTCGCTTGGACGATGACACTTTCTGTGACATCATTCTGTTATGTGGTCAAGTTCTACATCACTGTTCAAATACAACACAAATTCTACTCTTTGGTTGAACAGCTCTTGTGCAAGCAGAATATTCTGGCAGAAAGCAAAAAATAGTGCAAAAGGCAACCAGAATTGCATCTAAGCCTGTTAACACCTGGGAAACAGTCACTCCTGCAGTCGGTTAGTCATTCCCAGAGCAATGAGAAGCTTCTGGTTGAAGGCTGGGATCCTTTCCTTCTGTGGAGGCCAGTTGAGGACGCAGCTTTGACGCAGCATGCCTCTGCGGAGGAAAAGTGAGCGAGATAACTTGTAGTCGTGCACATCCTGCAGAAAAATCAGGACAACCGAGTCTCTGCTGGCTTCGATGACCTGTTGAAGTGCATGGTGGGCTTTAAATCTGAATGAGGACAAGAAAAAAAATCAAGTGGTGAAAAAGCTTTGAAGAGCGCAATTATTATTTTCACAAAAAAATGGATGCGCTTTAAAAGCTACGTCGTGAAATCAAGAAAGCGGTTCATACAAACGGTACTACATTGAGGTTGGTGTTAAAGTTCTTCTAAATTTAGTCTGTGCTTAAACACACACTAATGACAAAGACCCAGTTTTAATGAGCATTGGAGAAATCCTGCAGGATTTGGCTTTAAGCCAACACAGTGTTGGTCTGAACATAGTGGAGTCAGCTTACATGAGGTGAACAAAAAAAAAGTAAACTGACAAGAGTCTCTAATGTTGCTACTGAAAACTGTTGTCATGTATGATTTCCCTACACTACTGTTTTTATTATACTTTTTAAAGGGGCAGTATTATGGGTTTTGCAGGCAGAAAACCCTGCAAAACCCATAAAATCCACTATGTGCATTTTATGCCACTATGTGCTATAAGATGCACATAGTGGCATTTTATAGCACAATCAAGTGACTATGTTAACTTCAGTTGTTCTAGAAATACTGTACATATCAAATATGACTTAAAAGAAATTTGACTTTGATATTTAACACCTTTGTCTCTTTCAAAACTTTCTCTTTCTGAAACTCTGCCTTCAGGAGGTCATCACAACACGGCTCCTATTAACCCTTTAACAACGCTTTACCAGCGCTGCACACAGAAGTGGCTCCTATAAATAGCTCAGCAGATGTGCAGTTCTACCAGGTGATGCTAATTGCTGCTGGCTAGTCTGAAGGAGAAAATTGGGAGAGTAACGAGGGAGACGTGCAGCTGGGAGACTGCAGCTCCAATGAAGAGTCCAACCTGGGCGTTTTGCACAGCTGACTGGTTGCCACGAGAGATTAAAAGATTTCTTAAACAGGCATGAAAGGATCATAGCAACACTCTAGAAATAACATTATAACACAATGTAAAGCTCAAAAAGTCAATTTTACGTGAATCTGCCCCTTTATATTCTTCTTGACCTCAAATTTTGAAGATGAAGTTACTTTAAACAGCAAAGCTTTATAATCTGGAGCTAGTTAACAACATTTTCTTGTTTCCCCAATGCAGCATAAATAAAACTGAGCAATGTGTGCTTGACTTACCGTCTACACCAGGGATCCTTGAGAAGACGCTCGGTCACCACAAACAAGATTTTTCTAGATTTTCTCATATTGTTCACGATGGAGTCAGCCTGGAACATGCCGATGACAGAATCTCGATCCTCCAAGCAAAACTTGCAGGTTTCGTTCTCCAAAGGAACCAGTCGTCTCTCCACCCAGCGGGCGTCTTCGTCAGCGTGTATGACATAAGCGTCATACTCAAACTCTCTGCCCTCCTCTACTTTGGCATCACTAAATCCTAATGTGCGATTGATCAATATGTTCCAGTAGAACAGGATCCTCCAGCCGTGGAATCGGTAAATAAGAGCAGTGACAATCAGCATTAAAACAGCTGTGCTGTTCAGCACATAAAAGGCCTGGAATGGGGTCATGTCTTTGCAAGAAAGTTGGTCAAAGTCCATGATGGAGTGATTGAAGTAAAGTATCGGGGTGTTGCACATGTACTGGTCTCTGAGACCTGGCACGCTAGCATTAGTTTTGTTCAACCACGTGACAAACCAAAGGATGCTCTCGCAGGTACAGTCGAACGGGTTTTTTCCCATGACAAGGACACTGAGGTTGCTCATGGGAGTTCTGAACACCTCTGGCCTGACAGAAGTGATAAAATTCTTCTCCAGACGTAAAACCTTAAGGGACGTAAGGTCGTCTAACACCGAGTCCCATAAATTGTTCAAAAGATTGTTGCTAAAGCTAAGCTCCCTGAGTTGACTCAAATTCCTGAAAGCTTCTCTTGGAATCTCATCCATTCCATTGAAATCCATCTCAAAGCTTACCAACCTCGGAGTGTGTTTGAGAAACAGGACAGGCCCACCAGGGTTTGCTGTCTTCCACAACCTGACTAAGTTGTTATGTTGGAGCTTCAGGACCTGAAGGTTCTCAAGCCCCTCTAACAAATTATCTCTGATGTTTGCAATGTTGTTGTTGCTGAGATCCAAAACAGTGAGGTTGGACAAAGGCCGAAACGGAGAGGAATCCTGGTTCAAGGTTTCGGCTTGCAGACTCTTTCCCAGCATCAGCACTCTGAGATCAGTGACACTGGCGAATGTCTCCGCGGTCAGCTGAATTTGCTGGACGTTATTGCTTATGCGAAGCTCTTGTAACTGAGCAAGACCTTCCAATTCTTTACCGCTGAATGTTTGACAAATATAATTACGATCAAGAAGAAGCATGGAGAGGCTTTTCAGACAGGAGAAGCTCCCAGGTTCAATTTCCACCAAAGCATTTCCTACTAGGTTTAACTTTCTGAGGGGTGAATCGGCAAGAGAGACGAAGAACTTACTGGAGAGTTTTTTGCTTGAGAATATTGAATTGCTCCAGCTCAAGTCAAGATCTGTGAGACTCATCAGACCTGTGAAGGTATTCTCTGTGATGCTGACAAATGGAGTGTTTTGTAACACCAGGGTCTCAAGGTTGCTTAGCGGTTGAAACGTGAAATCCTCAATAACAGGGGGAGAGGGTCTCTGACTTTTCACCAGCGCCTTAGTCAGCTGTAGGTTTTTCAGCATTTTTAAGCCTAGAAAAGTTTCTCGTGTCAGGTGCTTAATGTTGTTGCCAGTCAAGTTAAGAGTCTGAAGTTCAGACAGCCACTGAAATGATCCATCTTCAATCATGCCGATGCTGTTGCCAGACAGATCCAGAAGAGTTAGGTTTGTTTTCTTCAAACCTGAGAAGGTTTTGCTTGTCAGATTCTTCAGCCCGATGTTCCTCAGAGACATGACACTGATCGCTGTTTCAGACAGCTCTGAGCAGAGGTCAGATATGAACCTGAAGCCCTTACTGCTACCATCGAGGTATAACGTACGCAGGCCTGGAATAGGCTTAAAGCAACCAGGCTCCACCTGCAAGAGACAAACAAAACACACACACACACCATTTATGATGAGATAGAAATGAGGAAACAAAATAGATAACTGAAATTTGACTGCTACTAACTACCAGTTCTGAATTTGACAACAGTATTTCAATTCCCATTTTTGGGTAAACAACTTACTTTTTCTAGGGAAAAAGATGACATCAGGTTGATGACATGGAGGGGTGAATCCTTCAGGAAGGAAAAATCTTCACTTTTCAGAGTGTTGAAGTTATTGTGTTCGAGTTGTAAGGTTTCCAAGCTGGGCAGCTGAGGCTGTGAACCAAGCCTGGCTGAGTTCAGGTTGTTCATGGAGACGTCAAGATATTTCAGGTTCTGTTTGTCAGCAAAGGAGAAGAGAAACAGTAGATCACGAAACCTTATGAAAAAAAAAACCCTGATGTTTTTTTATTTTTATAACAATGGTGTATTTTAGCCTGGACCTCAGAAAACCTAAGACTGAATCAGGACTATTTTCCACAGCTGAGTCTAAAAATGACATCCATTTTTCTCAATCTGGTCAGGTTTGTATTCTAATTTGATTTAGAGAAATTTTTGAACATTATCAGATCATTTCTGTTAATATTTCTCATCCAAAAATGGTATTTGGAGAAAAAAAATAGTTTTCCAACAGATTGTATTAATTAAATGTTACAAACTTGTATTTCTGTACATTGAATAATAAACACTGATACATGTGAATTGAACATTATGTCTTCATTGAGTAAAATTCTCCATCTCTTTCCTGTCCTGATGGAATCTCTCCTCCTGCTCATCAGTCATTGGTCCAGATTCTCAGCAAACCGATCCAGATGTGAGAACAAGTCCTGCATTTTGATGCTCATGTTGCTTCATAGTTCAGAAATTTGACCCAATTGAGCAAAACCAGTGTGACCTTTGGATTCTCACATCAACATGACCCTAAAGAGTTGAAAAACTCCAGACAACTGTTTGGCTGTTGACTAGTGTTATGTTTTCAGCTTAACTTTCTCTGAAATCTTAATATTCCATACAACTGATGAAAAGGGTTTTTAAATGCCTGTCAAACCTGACAGGCATTTCACCAGGTTTGACGAAATGCCTGCCGTCAAATGCAGACGAGTTTTTGTCTACAAAGACAGTTTTGCAGAAACAGACGTGTTTCTGTCTGTCTGTTTCTGTAAAGTTTCTGCACTCAATACTTGGTCAGTGGAATGGAGAGAATTACCTGAAATAAGCACTAGAAATGTATAATTGTTTGTCATGAGTCTGTGTCTGACTTTCTTTGTTTCAGCTAAAATTAACTGACTGGAAGTGAATTTGAGTTATTTCCATGGAGCTGAGTTTAACTGTATAAGTTCTATTAACCTCCCATTTTATTTTTACCATGAACTATTAATAATCCAACCTAAATCTGATGTACCTGAAGCAAGGAGAAAGGTTCTCCTTGCAGCTTTAACCGGTTGCTGGCCATATTCAGCGATGTTAGTTTGCTGCAGTATTTGAAATTCTCCTTTTGGAGTAAATGCACTTCATTATGCATCAAGTTCAGGTTCTGCAGCAGAGGGAGGCTCCTGCACAGGCCCTCATCCAGGGTTTTGATGCTGTTATAGCTAATGCTAAGGTTCAAAAGTCCTGTGTATCTTTTGAATGAGTCTGGGGGAGCCGCTGTCATTCTGTTGTGAGACATGTCCAGGGCGGTGATGTCGCCGGGAAGATCCTGAGGGACCGATTTCAGGCTGAGGTGGCTGCAGTCTGCTCTGCCGTCTTGCACAGTGCAGGTAGCCTTCTTTAAGGAGGCGGCGCAATAATACGGACTCACAGTGACGGTGCAAACAAGGATGACCCATGTCGGGACGCAGGACCCAGCTGCATGCAGCATTTCAAAGAAACTCTGAGAAGACAGAGCAAGGCAGAGTGCAATGTGAGAGAGGTCCAGAAAGTGACTGAGAACATGAAATTACATTTAAAAAATAGAAATCTGTATAGAGAAGTGTTTGTTATGTGGTGCAACGTTATATAAATGGCGTCTCAATGCTTGTTCATAGATATATATTCTACACAAAAATAACACATTTCCATTAAAGATGAAACTCTTCCAAGCTCAGATAATAATTTAACTGAATGTAGAAGAAGTTCAGCAGACGTTACAGATTTTCTGGTTTTAATGAACCTCAGGAAAATAAAACTTGTCATGATTAAATAGGTCAGTAGCATTTATAAGGTCAGACCTTTCTGATGTTTTTAGGGTGCAGCAGAAAACAGCAAGCCTTGCTCTAACAACAGTTTATAGCATAAGTGCTGGTTCTGTGTTATACTGCATCTTGTGACATTTAGTTTATTGTACTTTATTTGTTTCCTTGTTTTAATCCTGTTGAAATCTTTTGTCGCTGTGAACATTACATTTCCACCACCAAATAAGGAGAAATGTACAGCAGCTATTAGGATTGTTAAAGTTAGGGGAAAAAAACATTTTCACCAAAACGTTTCTAGAAAAAAAATTAAAAACTTGGATATTTGTGAGTTTGAAGAGTCAAACATTTGCTAGAAAAAGCTGAGAAATTTTTAGGTTACTATCAGTCACTACTTTTTTCTGATTACTATCAGAAAAAAAAAGGATAAGAATATTTGAATATTTCAATCTAGAAGGGCCCAAGAAATTCAAAGACAAATACAACATTTCTTGTTTTGGCAGAGGAGAAGTGGGCACCACGCAGCAAAAGGCTGGGAACAGCCCTGGCTTCAACTCTTCTGCAGCGACGCAGAATCCAGTTTTCTGCAGATCAATTCTGTTTACAGCACAAGGCAGTCATGTGGTCACTGCAGATCAGAGAGATGCAAGACAGTTCTAATGGTAAAGTTATGAAGCATCTAAAACTTCTGTAGTCTTCAGCTCAACTTTCCTGTTTACTGTTTACTAAAACATCTTGAGTCTTTGTTCTGGCTCCTCCTATGTGCTTTCAAAAGCGGTTTCACCAAAATTAAAACTGTTCACATTGTCAGAACGAGTCATATTTTAATCGATACCCCCTGCAGATCCTTACCGGTTTTTCGTGTTTGTCTCGGTTTGTGCCGCCAGACTGTCTCCTTCCTCACATCGTCGCCACGATGTAAGCAGCAGCAGCAGAGCCTGCAAATAAGGAAATGGAAAAGGTTCGATTCAGTTTCACTTCCATGCTTGTCTGATGTCGTTGTAACAGCTTTGCGTCATGAAGACATGGCTGGTCAGAGCCCCGCAGCTTGTCTGGCTTTCTAAATGTGCTCGTATTGGGTCAGGTTGGTTCCTGTTGGTTCTGCAGGTCAGAGCGGGACGTCCCGAGTCAGAGGGCTGAACGTGGCTCAGTCCTTACGATCCGTTTCCGATTGTAATAATAAAGGGCCATTCCGCTGCATTTCGCGACTCTAGACTACTTTTTTTCTGCTCTGTTTTTCAGTTTAAAATCTGATATTAATCTAAAATACCTTTTTCAAAAAGAAAAAAAAAAGCACTGTTAGGAGTCATTTTGCTGCACCATACTTTTTTCTTTTTAGTCAATGAGTATTATTTGTAAACCACAACCATTCTTTTATTTTATTTTATTTTTTTACTTTTACTTGAGTGAAAATATATTGTAGTCATGATATTTTCACTTCACTTTTTGGGAACTCTGCTTAGAAGGACAAGTACTTTAGCTCTTAAATGTTGTTTTTCTTTTTTTTTCTTTTTTTTAAATCTTATTTATATTCATTCATTCTGTTGTACAAGAGCTTGAATTTGACCAGTGAGGTGAAGGCAAAGGATCAGTTTTCATTTACTGTGAAGAACAGCTGCTGGCCTCAATCTGCTCAGTTCTTTCAAGGCAGAGAAATCTTGTCCTGTTTGAACACATTCCTCAGCAGGCCGAGCTCTGCCACACCTGTCTCTTTGTTTCTGTAATCCTTTCTTTGTTTCCTTGTTTTTTTTTCTCTCTATCTCTCTCTCTCTCTCTCTTTCTTTAAATACAATATTTACCAATGGATCCATCTCTTTGTTTTCTGTTCATTTTTGTATATCCTGCATCGTCGTAAATGACTTAAAATGCAGACATTAAATTAAAGGTCTGGTTTGGTCTATAGGAACCACTAGAGGGCGGCAGAGTACTGCTTTAGCTCCATACGGCATTCTTCAGTTTGAATGAGATAAACTTTGTTTGCATGTCACCATCTCTGTTGAATGTTTTTTTCGTGGTGTAGTGACACAAATGACTGTCAGTAAAGATAATGTTGCACTATTTTCAACATTTTTGTTTCCTCCAAAGCTGTGACACAAGCTGCCAGTGTTTGGTTGCTCTTCATTGTCTCCGTTGCTGTTTTGTGATCAGATGGCCGATTCTGCACAGATGAATAAAATGCTGAGACCATAAAAAAAACGACTGTGGCCCCTGGTACCTCAGACAGATTTAACAGAATCTGGAAGGTGTTTTAGCTTGTGCTCACATAAACTCTCACTTATAAGGACGCCCAATATGTTTTTGGTCCGTCTCAACCATTACTTTAGTCATGGCTCAGCAGTATTATTTATAATGAAAATGTGAAATTAAATATGAAAAAAATACACAATAATGTGTTTTAGCAGTACATTGTTGACAACAACTTTAATTTTAATCTTCTTTGTGTGCAATAATTCATTGGCCAAGGTCATAATTTATCAGAAAACATTTTCACAGTGATGTATAGCATAGCCTAATAAAGGTTGTGCATAAATGTGATGAAGTAGATTTATTCTTCTCTGCATGTTGTCCTTGCAGTTTTAGGCTGTAAGTAAGTGCATTAGTGTTGACATTTAAAATAGTAATAAATCTGAACATAATGGAATTAGCAAGTCCATTTTGTAAGGTCAGCACTGATGGAACAGAAAAATGATCTGCTGCTGGTCCCAGTAATGTTTAGCCACCGTGGATCAACGCAACTGTCCTGTTCTTTTCTATCACCATTAGTGTCCTGGATTGATGAGATTGTTCACCAGAAATGTTAAGTCATTTTAGTTAGCTGTCCAAAAGGCTATTTAAATCACGGCAAGGTAGCTAAAAGAGTATCAGCTGCAATGCTACAGAGTGGATACTCCATATTTCCAGAGTGTCATCAATCAAACCAGATCCTCCAGAGTTTAAAGTTGTAAAATCTCAAAGTCTGAATGAAACTAAGCATTTATTCAACAATCCCAATTTTAGAGTATTTTTTACTTTGTTTTATGCTGATTTCTATATATAAAGAAATTGACACAAGAATTACACAAGAATTGCCTTTTCAAACAGTCATGAACCCAGCTTAAGATTAGCAACATCAACACTGGCCATGGTGTTTTTATTTGTGTTGAATAAAGGGCAGTGATGCAACATGATTCATAAATGCAATAAACAAGCTACATCAACTGCAAAATAAAATCGATGTTAAAAATACCTAAAAAACAAATATAATGCCCCTGAAACAGGACGTAACTTCAGAGTAACGTAAAGTGCTTATAAGAAGAATTGTAAATGTGTAATTTTGCGTCAGTATTTTAATATGATTTATAATTCATTTTTATGTACCTTCTGTGTAGCATCTTTTTTGTTGTTTATATTCACCACTTTTTATTTAGTTTGAACTGTCTCCTTCCAGTGTCGTTGGTTTGATAGCTTTGTGTTTGTTTTATATTTGTGGGAAATGATTTGTTTTGTTTTGTTTGTCCTGTAATGAAACTGTGCTAATATTGCTCTCATTTGTACTATTACCAAATACATCCACTTCAGTTTAATTCAGTGTTAGATCTGACTTAAAACTGAGAACATTTCAGGAAAAGAACATCATTTGGATGGTAGTAGTGTGATGATCTGGGCTTCTTTACTGACTCAGGACCTGGAATATATGCCATCTCTGATGGATCCATGAGTTCTTCACTCTTCCAAAAAACTTGAAGGAAACTGTCTGGTAATCAGTTTATGACCTCAAGTTGAAGGACAGTTAGACAGTTAGCAGCACAGTCAGTTATCAAAATCAGCCCAACAAAATCAGCCCAACAAAATCAGCCCAACAAAATCAGCCCTCGTTTGAATGGCTCCAATAAAGGACATTTTGGAGTGGCCTACTCCAAGCCCTTAAATTCTATTCAGATGCTATGCTGTAACCCAAAGGAGGTTGTTGATCCTTTTCCAATGTGTCTGATTTTAAACAATCAAAAAAAAAAAAGAAAAAAAAAGTTGGAAACCTCCTCCACAGCAACTTAAAGGACCCAAGTTTGTGGTTGTTGCTAATGCTAAGGGGGAACAAATACGGTTGAAGAGATGTTCTGAAAACCTTCTGAGTGGCAAAAATAGAAGAAATCTTGAGGGGACATACGTTTGTTCAGCATGTTGTCTGTGTGTATCTAACACATGTCTGTGTGTATCTAACACACAGAACACTCAAACCAGTTTTTGTGAGTGTATTTTACCCCTAATTCCCCTGTGGCACATCTTATTGACTTTTTCTAAAGTTTCCATCCACTAACTGATGAACGGAGGTCACCGACCCTGTGTGACCATCTAACAGCACGTATGTCTGCTAAATGAATTAAAAGGACAGTTTTACGTAAAATGAACTTTTTTGAGCATTATATTCTGTTATAATGTTATTCCCTCATCAAAAAACAAAAAAATAAAAATGCACAAATAAATAAAATACCTGCAGTGTTGCTTTGATTCCTTCATGCATGTCAGAAAAATCTGTCAACCAGGCATTTTGTAAACCATTTAGCTTTACAAAATGCCTGGATGGCTTTAGCACCGTCTGTGAGAACACAGCTCCTCCTTGGAGCTGCAGTCTCCAAGTTGCCCTCCGCCATGACTCCTCCACTCAGCTCCTTCAGACTAGCCAGCAGCAATTAGCAAACACCTTTTAGGAGCTTCAACTACTTCTACTCGTTCATCGCTGATGAAAATGTTGCTAAAGGGTTAATAGTGGAGTCATGTTGTGATGATTAGGAACTCATCACAACATGGCTCCACCTTCAGGAGAAGGTGGAGTTTCAGAAAGAGCAGGAGTTTTTAAAGAGACAGAGGCTCAATTTCAAGTCATTAAATTACAAAGTCAAACATTTTTATAAGTTCTGTTTGATATATTTAGCATTTGTATTAAAGCTGAAGTTAACAGTTGGCTGTGCCATAAAATGGCACTATGTGCCTGGAAAATACTCAATACTGCCCCTTTAAGATTTTTCAAAGATAATGTTTGTGTTGATTGTAATATAATTCTTCAGTTGTAAAATTAAAGCATGTAGATTAACAATAATTAGGAAATGCTTTCCACACATTTCCACCACACTAAGCTACACTAACACCTTCCTTCCTCCTGTTTTTTCCCTTCATCCCTCCCTTTGATAATCAGCAGGTTGTTGTTGGAACAGCTCTTAGGCCACTGATTGGTTTATTCTGCCGCTAAGCTGAAGCAGCTTACATTACAAGGCTTTGTGCCAAAGACTGAACTAACACAAGTCCTGTTAAAGGCAGGGCTAACTTCTACTGTCAGCTTTGTGGCTGTGGTTGTATATGCAAACTCTACAGGACAGACAATGATTTTGAAATGAACTGAGATATAAATCACAAGCAGGAAATGATGCAGAGTGAGCTGCTGTGCCAGAAGATGTCCAGCTGAATCATACGGTGCTCTCAGAGACAGAAGTGGGGGAACTGAAGGATGGAGCATGACAGCAACCAGGACGAGGCGAGACTCTCTACAGAATAACTTTGAATTTGGATGGAAGTGGATCAAGTAGGTGGCTCTGATCTACACGTTTCACCTACCGTAGCCAGTGTGTCCTGCCTGCGTTCCTGCCTGTGACTGAATGCACTCATGCAAAATGGATAAATGGAAGGAGGCAGCAGTCTCGTCAACAGGAGTGTGTGTGCCACATTCTTCATCCTACTGGACCTGGTAAAGCTCCTCTCCCTCATTTGCAGAGCGGATCTCCGGATTGTTGGGATGCCTCGACACAAACAGTGAGTTTACCCTTCCAGTTACATAAAGACGTGCGTGAACCTAGATTATATAAGCAAGCACATTAACTCAGATAGAAACATTATTATCATCCTCACTGCATCCTGAGGAGTATGGCACACAGGTGATGAGTGAGAGTACTTCTGATGAGGGCTCTTTTTTATTTTTAGATTTTTGATTTGTCTGTTTTCACCCTAACATTAAATCTAATGCATAAAGTTGTGATTTCTTGATTTATAAGAGTTCTGGGAGACAAACAAACACCACAAGATTTAATAAGAAATCAGAAAACACGTGAAATAGCAGATTAAAACCTTTCTTAGCTTGATCTTTTCAGACGATTGTCCTGCCTGGCGAAGCAGAACAAGCGGAGATGATCCGAGTGCAAATGCACGTGGATAGCAGAGATGTGTAGCATGTTCCCTCAGTCCTCTGCAGAAAAAAAGCCCACTGCAGTATCTCTCCCCCTCCTCGCTATGCTGACCAATGATGTTTGGAGGTCAGAATCCCAGATCTGCCTTTAGAATGAGTTGCTGCTTCACAACATGTTTGGGAACAAAGTGCCTGTTACGCTTCAGAGTGTAAAGGGAAGGAGAGGATGACGAAGTGAAACATCTGAGCATTTTTTTATTGCACTTGGACATTTGAGGGGATGCAGCAACATACCTTCCTGTAGACGGCAGGAAAGGAAATTTTCTCATATCCACCAAGACGACTAGCTGACGTTCGAGGTGTTGGAGCTCCCCAAAGAGTGCAAATAAGAAAAGCATTCCGTAAAATTAATATGAGCTATAACAGCTGTACGACAATGATCAATCTTTTGTTTTCTCCTTTTTTTCTTTGTACATGTTGTGTGCTTTTCCTCAGCGCCTGGAGGCTCGGTAAGTGCTGACTCCGGTCTCCTCTCACTATAAGTGGCCTCTAGGGGCTGACAGGACATCAATAGTCAAGTGGAATCAGCAGCATGGATCTACTATGGTTCTGTTCGCTCTCTGCGGTGCAGTTCAGTGAAACGCAAGGAGTGAGAAATGTAGTGGGTGAGGGCGAACGGGGCTCTGAATGTGCCGGATCCAGAGTTGACCTCATTAGGGGTGCAACTCAGGCACCGCAGCATAAAAACACATTGAAGGAATTAATGCAGTTAAATGACGGGATGCAAAGAGAAATCTGCCTGCTTTAGTTTCAGGCTTCAGCTTCTATCTAGCCAGGTGACCAAATGAAAGATTGGACACATTGTGTTTTGAAATAAAATAATCTTTTATTCTATTAATTTAATATTGCAGTGAAAATTTGAGAAAACTCAAACTTCACTTTAATAAATTTAGGTTGGAGAGTAAAGTAAGAAATTCCATCTTTCACCATGTGATCATCCTGCTGCTTTACTGGTGGTACCAGTAAACAGGCCCAGCACTGAAAAGCAAAGGAGCTGTAACATGTAGAATCATGAGAATTAAACATTATAACAAGCAATTATAAGAGCAGCAAAAAAAGAAACAAAACAGGCATTCAGGACCTGATCCTTCTTCCAGTACATGGTGTACCTAGCGCCCTCTAGTGTTAAACTCTGTTCTGTGTGGCTCCAGGGAGGGCAGATCTGAGATCAGCGGCTCAAACTACAGAGCAGCTCCGCCGGGCTCCTAACGCTGTGCTGAAACTTCGCTTCGAAACACAGAAGAACCTGAACAGACGAGTCTTTCTGAACTGTTACTCAACTGGACCACTTTCCTTATTTCACTATAGCAGCACATTAGATTCACTTCTCTAAGGATCTGAGCATTAGAAAGGAGCAAAGAAATCCAAATTTCAGAGCTTTTCTAAGACTTAGTGATGGGTTTTTTTTGTCAGAATTCCTTTGATGATTGTTAGAACTTAGGAGCTGTGGTGTGGTTGGCACTGTGGCCTTGCAGCTTTGCAACAAACTGTAACTTGCTGTCAGGTTGGTGTTTATCTGAAGTTACAGGTTGGCATGATACTTTATTCACATCTTTGTGTGTGTGTTTGAATGGAGCTGGCAGTTAGGATACAGTTTGTTCAGAACAGACCAATACCTGAGGGAGACAGTCAGCCTGGGCCATGAGGCACCAATTCACCTTTGCTGGTTGCTTCTCCATAGAATCTCCCCCCTCACATGGTGGAGGGGACGAGTTCCCCTTTGAACCTGGAGGCTCTATCAGTATGGGTGTGTAACAGTGGGACTGGAGGCGGAGCTGTCATGGTTCAGCCTGGTTCAAATCTAAAAGGTGAAACTAGGCTGCCTCTGTGGAAGTCCATCAGCTGTGGAGAGAAAAGTCTATTTCAGCCAGGCAGCTTGGCGAGGTGAGGAGAGCCTGGGCATGTTGATTCCTGTAGTCCCAATCTGTCTTTTGGGGAAATATGTAAATATATATATATAAATATATATAAATATATATAAATATATATATGACTGGATAGCTCAATAGATAAGGCATCAGTATATCACCCGAGAGGGCGGGGTTCGAATCCAGTCTGGGTCCTTAGGCAAGACCCTTCAAGCTACTGCCTACCTCATACCATGAGAGATACTAAGTTGCATAACATGCCGGCTCAGACGTCGCCCGGCCAAACAAGGTCTGCTGGGGAACCAGAGCACCTTGATGACAAATGGGCTACTGGAACAAGACGGAAATGGGCGAGAGATGAAAATGTGGATCTGTTGGAATGCTACTACTCAAGTAACCCTAGTCAGAGAGGTTACATGCAAAGACTGGGGAAGGAATGGTTACTTCGACATCCCCAGTCAACACTAAGTGCTAAACAACTAGTAGCTCAGTGTTCCAACATCCGCAAACGGCAACTGCTATCATAACTTGAGATTGACGAGATACAACACAAATGCTATGGCAAAAGGGAGGAACCCGGATGTCAGAACTGTGGGGACTTAACTACAAGTCCCCACCCAGTGAGGGGATCCCTACCAATAACCTGAGATACTTGGCTATAAGAGCAACCATGAGACACAATACCCACCAATAGGGAAGTGAGCCAACTATCAGAGCTCCACAAGGGTACAATGAAAAGACAAGTACCCAGAAAGTACAGGCAGATGCCCATACCTGAAGCACTCGAAACTGCCAAACAGAGGCTCCAAGCCTTGGCCAGCCGCCTAAAGAGATACACAAGATTAACCGGCTCTTCTCCACTCAACCAGCTAAGGTATACTCTCAATGGCAGGGGTAATAACAACAGAGCAGACCCACCAAGGCTGGAGACTGAACAATACTGGAAAGGCATATGGGAAAGGGAGGCGTCCCACAACAACAATGCACAGTGGTTGATCTCTCTACGAGAGGACCATAGCAACCTCCCTGAGCAAGCCCCCGGTAACCATCACTGTGACAGATGTCCAAGAAAGAGTCTCAGGTATGAAAAACTGGACAGCACCAGGGCCTGACATGATCCATGCCTACTGGCTAAAGAAACTCACTGCCCTCCATGAGCGACTGGCAGGCCAAATGAACCAGCTGCTACAAAGTGGGACTCACCCTGAATGGTTAACTGAAGGGCGGACAATCCTAATCCAGAAGGATCCATCAAAGGGTCCAGTCCCACCCAACTACCGACCAATAACCTGCCTCTCCACAACCTGGAAGCTCATGTCAGGCATCATAGCGGCCAAGATAAGCAAACACATGGATAAGCACATGAGCATGGCACAGAAAGGTATCGGTGTAAATAGCAGAGGAGCCAAACACCAACTTCTCGTAGACCACACAGTTGCCCGAGACTGCAAAACCCGACACACCAACCTGTGCATGGCTTGGATTGATTACAAGAAAGCCTATGACTCAATGCCGCATACTTGGATCATTGAATGCTTAGAGATGTATAACATCAACAGGACTCTGAGAGCCTTCATTGCAAACTCAATGAGGCTGTGGAAAACCACCCTTGAAGCCAACTGCAAACCACTTGCACAAGTGTCCATCAAATGTGGCATATACCAAGGAGATGCTCTGTCCCCGCTACTGTTCTGCATAGGCCTGAACCCCCTCAGCCAAATTATCAACAAGACTGGCTACGGATACCGACTCAAAAAATGGGGCCAACATCAGTCACCTTCTCTACATGGATGACATCAAGCTGTATGCCAAGAGTGAGCGAGACATCGACTCACTGATCCACACCACCAGGATCTACAGCACGGACATTGGGATGTCATTCGGACTAGAGAAGTGTGGTCGGCTGATTACAAAGAGGGGGAAGGTGATCCGCACAGAAGGGGTCTCACTCCCAGAAGGAACAATAGCAGACATAGAGGACAGTTACAAGTACCTAGGTATACCACAAGCAAATGGCAACCTCGATGAGGCCACAAGGAAAGGAGCCACAGCTAAATACCTCCAACGAATAAGGCAAGTCCTGAGAAGCCAGCTCAATGGCAAGAACAAAATCAGTGCGATAAACAGCTATGCCCTGCCAGTAATCAGATACCCTGCTGGAATAATTAGCTGGCCAAAGGAGGAGATAAAAGCCACAGATATTAAGACTAGAAAGCTACTAACAATGCATGGAGGGTTCCATCCCAAATCCAGCACCCTGAGACTGTACACGAGCCGCAAAGAAGGAGGCAGAGGACTAGTGAGTGTGAGAACCACTGTCCAGGACGAAACAACTAAGATCCATAAATACATCAGGGACAAAGCCTCAACAGACAATGTGCTCAGTGAATGTCTCAGACAACAGGGAACGGAGGTTGAAGTGCCAGAGATACCATCATGGGAGGACAAGCCCCTACATGGGATGTACCACCAGCAAATAACCCGAAGTGGCTGATATCAGTAAATCCTACCAATGGCTGGAAAAAGCTGGGCTCAAGGACAGCACAGAGGCCCCTCATCATGGCCGCCCAGGAACAGGCCCTAAACACCAGAGCAATAGAGGCCCAGATCTACCACACCAGACAAGACCCAAGGTGTAGGTTGTGTAAGGAGGCCCCTGAGACAGTCCAGCACATAACAGCAGGGTGCAAGATACTGGCAGGGAAAGCATACATGGAACGACATAACCAAGTGGCAGGCATAGTGTACAGAAACATCTGTGCAGAATATGGACTGGAAACCCCGAGATCAAAGTGGGAAACACCCCCCAAAGGTGGTGGAGAATGCCAGACAGACAGAATGGTAATGGCGAACCAACCAGACATTGTCATAGTGGATAAACAACAGAGGAAAGCCATTGTGGTAGATGTAGCAATACCAAGCGATTGCAACATCAGGAAAAAGGAGCACGAGAAACTGGAGAAATACCAGGGCCTCAGGGAGGAACTGGAGAGGGCCTGGAAGGTGAAGACCACAGTAGTGCCTGTGGTCATCGGGGCCCTCGGGGCAGTCACCCCCAAACTAGAGCAGTGGCTACAACAGATCCCAGGAACAACATCAGACATCTCAGTCCAGAAATGTGCAGTCCTTGGCACAGCCAAGATACTGCGCAGGACCCTCAAGCTCCCAGGCCTCTGGTAGAGGACCCGAGCTCAGAGGATAAGAACCACCCGCGGTGGGTGAGAAGGGAATTATTATATGTATATATAATATTTGTTCAAAGTAGCTTAACCACTTTATTCATGACTCTTTAGCACAATAATTTAACATATTTTACAAAAACCTTAGAGAAAATCGGAAAAAAAATTCTCTCAATTGAGAAATTGAGAGAATCTAAGTAGACAGCTAATATACAGAAATTTGTACATTTGTAAATCTGCTTGGTTTGATGTCTTACATAGACAGACATTTATTGAGGACGAGTCCTGCCAGAGTTGGTAAAATATGTAAAAAAAAAATAAATAAAAAAATGGCTTGATAAAGCAATTGATCTTGCCAAAAAATGCATAAAATAAATAACTTCCCTTAAGTATTTGATTTTACAGTGTGACATAAATTACTATTTATCATTGTAAACAGAGTTGAGTTTACAATATTACTATTTATTTTTCAATTTTATTTACAATCTTGTTTTATTATTTAGCTTTCTTTTATAATTTTTTTTTTCCTTTTATATTTTTCTTTATTCTATATATTTAATACATTTTCTATTTATTAGCATTTTTTTTCTTAATTTTTCTTCAGTTTTTTATATTTTCTATTTCTTTAATATTTTTTTAATTCAGTGTGGGAAAAGAGAACATAAGAAAATTAAAAGAAACGTGTAAATAAACAAAGGGTAAAACAGGAGGGGATAAATTGAAAAGAGGAAATATTACAGGAAAAATTAAATCAATTTATAATGAAGTAAACAAGAGAAAATAAAAAAAAAATACAGGATGTGAAAAAATACAATAATAAATCTTTTAGTGCAATATTTGGTGCATTAATTACTTTATCAAGCCATTTGTTTATTCCATATGTATCGCCGATTTTGGCAGGATCCATCTTCCATATCATTGGTGAATTTGGACCAATGGACACAGTGGCATCTGATGTCATACGAGTTACAGGTCTTTTATAGAGCACGTCAAAAGAAGTAAAATTTAAGTTTGAAATAGTTTTGTTGATATGTTGCAAATGCAAAAAGACACATCTAACCATTCATATGACTCAGTTACTGTCTATTAGAGCAATATCTCAGAATCCACCAACACCAATATGAACATGTGATAAGAGTGCAATAATCCTTTTAAAAATCCTTACTAGAACACAAATTAAAATAATCGTATCAACATATGAACACATTTATTATTTATGGGAATTTATTTTACTTGTTTGTTGTTTTGAATTAAAATATACACCCTCTTTAGTCAATTGCACAAATATTTCTCTGGGTCAAACTAATTTAGTAAATCAAATCGTTTTGACGAAGCAGTGCCAAGCTGTTATCCAAAGAAGGATAAGGATTTAAGGAGCTACATTCCATGTAGAGGGAAAAAATGGAACTGATTTGTCTGGTCCTAAGAGACCAGAGGGAGGACAGGCAGAGAACGCTCAAACCGAGGAAAAAAGGAACATTTAGAGTTTGGTAGGAGTGAAATTTTCCAAACCGTTTTCCAAACTGTTCAAAATCTTTTCAGCGTTTTCTTGTTTGACACAAACAGCTGGGCTTTTTGACATTTTTATTGCTCTTTAAATCCTCCCACTGTGACTTAGGCTGTTTATATGTGCATAGTTTTTCTAAATGTGAATGCCATTCTGTGTCACCACTGCTGTGTGTTCGATTTGTATTAATCTCTTCCTGTTTGGCTTCTGGTAAATGTCCCGGCTCTCTCTCCTGGGAGTGCAGAGATTTATTGAGCCATTACTTAATTAGAGGCCCCGAGAAGAATCTGAACTGAAATCTATGACTGGATTTACAGCCCATAAGTGTAATAAATTAGATAATAAACAGAATTCTAACGTACATATTTATCTTCATAGATGCTTTCCATGTTGTTAGTATCTTGATGATTTTATTGGTGATGCCAATGCCAAGTTATAGAACATCACAATCATTGTGTTATCATTATTTTGGCATGGTTTTATTATCTTGGTATTATGCATGCTTAATGCTCAGAGTTACAGGTCTACAATAAAAAATCAATCCCCCAGCAGCAGCTGATCCAGAACGCTGCTGCTGGCATTCTGACTAAAACCAGGAAGATAGAGCACATCACCCAGTCCTTCCACTCAGAGAATAGACTTCAAAATGTTGCTGAAATGTACTATACTGATAAACTTGACTGATTGATCTATTGATTGATTAAGTTTAGATTTTGAGGTAAAGTAAAAAAAAAAAAAAAGAAGCACTTTCATTTCAGCTTTTAGTGCAAACTCAGTTATTACTTGAAACTATATATTTATTAGAGAAACATAAGTAATTAAAGTGAAGTAATTACCCTGTTTTAATGGTAAGCAGGGTAATCTCACCCTGTGGGATTAAAATGAAGACCAGAAATCCCAGTTGAGATCTTAAAAATAAATCAGTTTACACACAGGCTGAAAATCTCTGAAATGCTGCCATAAGACATTTTTGAAAAGGTTAATTCAATCCAATCATACAAGTCAAGTACATCCATTCCAAATTGATCCTAGTTATCAAACAGTGTAGTGGGGTTTGATTTATAATTCAAATTGGTTAAAAAGTTTTAAATCAGCAGATTCCATGGAGTTACTGACCCACAGCATTCACTCCTACTGGACTGGGCCGTTGCAACAGTGGACTGCATTCCTGCTTCTTCAATTTTTTTATTTTTTAAATAAAACTGAGACGTATGTAGTACATTTGTATCCAAGGTGTGCTAGTGGATGCTTTGTTTGAATCACTTTTTGCAGTGAGGTTTTGATGTGCTTTGACATCAAGAGACTGAAGTCTTTGACCAATCTTCTTTCTAAAATGGCTCAAAGTCATTTTCATCGAATGGAGAGCGCCTGAGGACAGACATTTTCAATTCTTGCCACACATTGTCAACTGGATTAATGACTGGACTATGGTGCAATAAGCACCCTCAATGCATAATGACTACATCATGATGTCTGACCAGACGGTTGGTGCATTGAGGATGATGTGCAGTGTTAGTTTTCCTTCACACCTTTTCCCCTCAGTGTTGGGAAAAGGTGTGCAGCTCCTCCAGAGTTATCACGCTCACTAGTTTTATTCTGAAGAAGATGAATTCTTTCCTCAAATATATTACAAGTCTACAATGAGAGATTATTACAAAGAGTCAGCTTTCTAGCTCTCCAACAGTGAGTATTCATGGACATTTTTAAAACTTACTCAGATATAAACTAGCTTTAGGTTGGAGGGCGGCTCCACACATTCGTGTTTCATGAGTCAGCAAGAGAAGCCCCACTGGTTTATTGAGAAGCGTGGTGGCAGACAATGCATCAGCAGCAGGTCGTGCAGCATTTCTTCAGTCACAACACTCACTCTATGTGAGTGAGTGCTCGGTCTGTTGAGCAGTCATTCACACAGAGGGGGGTCTGCTGCACCCACAGCGAAGGGCACTGAGGAGTATGAAGCGCAAAGTAATATTAGAAATAAATTCTATTATGCTTGAAACATGAAAGGGTAACCACATTGCAGGAAGCCCAATCCAATCTATTTTTCTTTCATTTCCTGATAAGAAGAGATATTGTGTGAGAAGTCAGAGTCAGATTAAGTCCTTTACATTCAGAGAGGGTAACAACAAATCATGCTTTAGGTCTGAGTACTGAGTTTGCTGAGGAAGGACAGCCTCGAAAAATCATTTTACATCTAAATATTATACATTTATTCTCTTTGCAGAGTATTATAGGCACGTTATTACTCTTGTAAATGTCAAATTAATCAGTCATCGTAGATAGCGAGTAGGTTTTAGCATTTTCACTTTTAATTTGCACCAGGAACACCTGGTGATAGAAAAAAAAAACTGCAATTATTTTAGAGAGATTGAGTTATTTTTGTCATTGGTTGATGCAAAAATGTGTGATGGTTTTGCTATGTTTCATTTATTGCCAATGCAAAAAGTATGATCAGCAAAACCATCTCACTAGAGAACGATTTTCTAAACTGAATAGCTGTTAATCCAATACAGAGTGAGTAATTCCAACATTATGTGAGCCATTGATTATTGCCTTCCTGCTTTCAAAAACAATGGAGAGACTTACTGTAATATATGTATTATATTTTAAAGATTTTTAGATTTTCTTTGTCTAAAACAGGAGACTTGTTGGCACTACTTTCTACCAAAAAACATACTAAAGTTAGAATGACATCATAATGTTATTTGGATCAAAAAAAAAAAAAAAAAAAACCTTGTCAGTGTGTCTCACTTACTGTTTTATCTTGTTTTTGACTTTTTTGACTCTATTACCCTTCAATTTATTTCACCCTCCATTTTTTGGTCGTTTTTCTATTGTGTCATCATTTCATAGCCTTGTGTCACAACACTGCTGCACCAGCTTTTCACAAACTGAGTCACGGCTGACACCGGCATTTTTACAGGGCAATGTTGACTCGTTTGATTCATGTGGAAGGGCAGCAAGGGCCACAGTACAGGGATTTTAAAGTGAGCCGCAACTTTGGGAATGAGTGACAGCTGCTGGACAACACTTGTCTAATCAGACCAAGTAAAGCAAATCGAAAAAGACATTAAGATAGATATCAAAAAATGTGTGGTTGAGGATAAATCAATTGGAACGCTATTGTATCTGTTAATAGTTAATTTCAATTTCAGCAACTAAAATTGAAAATGTGAAACTTGTTTCTATTTATATGTACATATGCTTAGGTTAATTTATTCTTTATTCAATAATTATGGGAGATAAAACTGTGTGGGCAGTTATCTTGAATTGTGGTATTTCCATTATATAAGAAAAACATTTAAATGAGTTTATTCACACTGTAAGTCATTAAAAACATGCTGCGCCATGATCCCCCAACTACTTCCTGTTATATTCTTCTTGACGGCAACATCTGTCTATTGATCATGTGACTCATGTAAAAAGTGTTTCCAATTTCAATATGGCCCCAAAACCACCTCATCCTACTGCCAAAACTTTTAATCTAAAAACAAGATATTTTTTTCCAGAAAATGGTGGGTTTCCACTTAGCAAAATAATTTTTTGAAATGTCCAATTTCAGTTCTACATGTTCATGGTGAATGAACATGTAGCTATTGACACTCTCCTCATGGGAAGTAAGCTAAAACGATTATTGCCAAATAAGCTTGTTGTTCAATGTGTTGTATCCAATATTACTACATTTTAATTGAAGATAAATATGTGGCAAAACTGTAGAAATCCAAGCCAAACTGACACAGAACGAGTTCCGAGTATAAATATTAGACAATACTTTGAAATTATTCCATCAGTTCTGTATTGAAAACATCTTAACTTTGTGAGAATCTGAACTGAAGATTTTAAAATTCTGAATTTGGGGATGAAAATAACAGCAGTAAATGCATGAAATATATCAGAGTTGAAATTTTACAAAAATAATCTATTGTTTTTTTTAAACTTACTGACATGAACATGTAGACCTGAGGACAACAGAATGGCAAAAATAACAAGAAAAAGTGTTAAATAAATACTTTACCTTGTGGCAGCGCTAAACATAGAGGGGCTGTAGGATCAAGCATCAGTCTCCTCTCTCAGATCTGCTTACACATTTCACCTGGACGGCCCTAAGAGATCAAAGCATGCCTGGAATGGAAGTGGGAGCACCATGATGTCATTGCCTGACAATGTCCTCCTGTAGTCAGATGCCAGCCACACATTCAGCACAGAAGTGCTTCTTCAACATTGACCAGATGAGTGGGCCTTGGTATCAGCTGTTCCAAATGCGGTTCACTTTGGAAAGCATCGGTGGAAAGATGTGAGAGAGTGCCACTGCTAAGATAAATAAGTTATTTTCTCACAAGCTCTATGTGCCAGACCACAGTCCTTAATTTTAGAGCTATTCTTGGAGTGTGCTTTGATAGGGTTGAACATTAGATAATTGCAGGCATGAAGTGGATCCTACCAAAGAGTCTTGAAGCTGAATTAAGGCCTTGCTCAGATACAGATACCCTGAGTGAACTATTAAGTTTTAGTGTCACGTCCATGGTTAAACTGGGTGTATCTTGTATCCAAGGTCAGATTTTGGTGTCAACACTGGACTTCCCTAAATGAATGACGCATGACTGTGAGTCCTCCATCCCTTTCTCGTCTGTAGAAAGATATTCCTGTGAGGTGACCTAGCTAACCTGACTACTTTTCCAATAATGTACATGCGTATGGTGTTCTGCTTTGCTCTCTGTATGTCCACACCTCTATCACCCCCAGATCTCTGCATACCAGACATAATGTGTCATCATCATATACTCAGGTCCTCAAAATGCAACGCTGATAGCACGTCTACGGATAGCATACCAGCTATAAAAGGCATCCCTTTGACAAGTTTCAGTAAAGACCATATATTCTGCTCATAAGAGTCGGCGATGAAAGGCCAAATGCATGCCGAGATGTGAACATGGGCATTCAGAAACGTGTGCACCCTCACGCACACGCACACGCACACACGCACACAGATGTGGTTTTGGTGACACAACGCAAAAGGTCAGCTATCAATAACATTCTAAATTTGAGCACCTTTAAAGATGACATAGAAAAGGTTTCTTTATGGATATAATTGATTCTGCACATGATTAGGTTTAAACACATATATGTAGTTTGCAAAGTCTCACCTGGTCAGAGATTTTTTTTTTTTTTTTGTGCCAAATTCTGATTTCCTGGTTTTGAAGAATTTTAACCTCCCAACACTGATTTTATCAGAGAAAACTTCGATACAAGTTTTCTTTAAAAAATTTTATTAACAATATTCAAAACATATTTGTTTCTATCCTTACTACCATGGCTAGGCTGCAGTACTTGATATAAGAGGATAAGTGACAACACACTCTGTGTGTTAGAGAGCAGAAGCTATAAAACAAGGTTTTAATAAAGACTTTTTAAAACTAGCATTTGCATCTTATTAGCCCAGTAGTAAGATACCTTTTGTTTTACCTTGCTTCGTGTGGAAGGTCTGGACCCCTAGCCACTGAGAAACAGCTGCTTTCTGGAGGAGTTGTCTCTGTTGAAGTTTGAAATTTTACCCAATTGCTATTGCTAGGCTGTGATGTTTATAATGCACCAGCTTAATCATGAACCTTCTGCCCAGTTGAAATTGAGGTCAATGGGACAAATCCGATGGTGCACAGAAGGGAGATGAGAATCAAGCAGAACAGCATAGGAAGGCAATGCTCATGCTAGAGTCATGTATCTGCCCTTACCAGAGTTAGCTTTAAGTATAAATACCAATCTTTGTGTGTATTTCCTAAAAAAGGTGTCATTAGTTATACTGTGAGACTTTCAAAAGGCTGCTATCCTTCCTAAATGTAGAATTTACATAATAGCATTTGGAAACTTAGAAGCTTAAAATGGACCTACACTATAAAATAGCCGTCCTTAAATTTGGATGATTCTGGATCAATTCTGCCCTTCGCCTGTTCAGTAAAACTTCCATAATGCAGGAAATAATTGACTTCTTGTGGCAGATCTCCCCTTCTGTACTCAAAAGATAATAAGGTATGAATAATGGAATTGATCACAACAAAAAATGTATGAAATAGCGAAGGAATAATAAATGAACAGCTTTCATTGCCCCATATTAAAAGCCCCATATGCTTTTAAAATTTAAATGCCTCTTTAAAACATCTCATTGACAATGAAAACGGTTGAATTTTTTTGCTAGCAACACTACTAGTTGGTACTTAGTAATAAATAAATTAATTGATAGTTCGACTTGCTAGTCAAGGTGATATTGGTCCTTCTGCTTACCCACAAGTTTTTTTTTGTGAATTTTCTTGAATTGATGTCGGTCAAATTATTATGCATAGAAAATGATAGGGAATTGAATTGAAGTACTTTTACTTGGATTTGATGCTTCATATGTCATGAAACTGACTGAACTAAAATTTAACACACTTTGAAGTGCATTAGTATGTTGATGTGTTGATGTGTGACTGTGACACTATATACAAATAATCACCGAAACAATTGAGAACTGTTTAAGTATTGGTACACAGAACTGACAATTATTGGATTCATCAGATATTTACAAAGGCTGAATCATGTCCTGCAGATCAGAATATTTCTTCTTTGACGTAATAG
Source organism: Poeciliopsis turneri (assembly GCA_922788865.1). Taxonomy (NCBI): domain Eukaryota; kingdom Metazoa; phylum Chordata; class Actinopteri; order Cyprinodontiformes; family Poeciliidae; genus Poeciliopsis; species Poeciliopsis turneri. Next base: position 1,845,507 of record CAKLNU010000176.1, read on the forward strand.
ACAATTTTGGACATATATTTCCTATTTTAGAAACAGGCTCTCTTAGAAACACTGCATACAGTTTGAATCATTTTGTCTCTACCATCACACTGAGTTTGTAGTAAGCTGGAAAAGAGAGTAATATAGTTTATAGTCTGGTCCCACAATATTACAGATATAATAACTAAAAATGCAATGTCTTTGAAGTGCAGAGGCTACATTTGCTGTTATAGCAGTAGGATATCTAGCATTCTCTACACTCCTGGGTCCAGTCTAAATATTTTAAGAGGTTGAATGTGAGCAGACTGACAGGTTCAAAGGATTATCACTTTATAATCAAGTTATTTAACGTCTAATTGTGGGTCAGTTGGGTGATGAAAGATAAATGCAGTGTATGCTCTGGATCGCAATTAAACACATTACTCCTAATTTGCATTAGTGAAAAAAATGTTTCAGTGGAGAGAGCATCAAAACTTGCCCCAGCCCATGCGCTCACACCCTTGTAAATCCTTATTTATATGTTCAGCGCTTGTAGAAATTTACCCCAAAAGACTTGCATCTGTAATTGCACTTCAGCAATTACAGCTGCTTCAGCAGAAGGATATTCTACAAAGCAAGACCTGTCTGCTTCCTGTGACAGACAACACTACTTTGTGTTTCTCCATCAAACAGAAATGAATCAAAGTTTTGGTTGTAATGTGACAAAATGTTCAACATTTTCCAGGGTATTAAATGAAAACTGGTGCATTACTCACAGATGGATGTGTTTAATAAGTTCACAGAGATGTTTCTTTGCTGTTGGGATTTGAGTAACTGTTGAATGCTGGTATAAGGTGAACACAGTTCACAGCAGGAATCCTGGCATGCCTTTCAATAAAAAGACCCATAGCAATTCTCCAAAAGAATATTAGTAGACTAAAGTGCATCAAACTATATTTTTACACTTCCTTTGAAATATGACAAGATCAGAAATGATAGCAGTAATGTTTCAAAGCATTTGTTTACTCCTACAGCAAATCCCAACATTGTACTGATTATATTATTTTGTTAACCTCTACATAACCTCATACAAGTATGAGGTCAGTTGTTGTTTCTCCTTTGTGAGAATACAAAGCGAAGTGTTACTTTCCTGACAGGGAGCCGCACACAGGCCTGTGTCCTTTGCCAGCACTGATTGAACCGCGGGCGTTGCCATGGCTACACGGTGGCCCAATGAGAGGCTCGCGGTTGTCAGCTGCTGAATGAAAATAACAGTGGCCATTTTGCGCATGAAGCCGCGGCATCATTCACTTAATAGCCAAACGGAAACGGAAGATTCTGACCATTTCTGGACGTAGGTGGTTCGGCAGAGTTTATCAGCACAGCGGTGAGACTGGCGCGCCTGTCGAGAAGAAGAAGACGAGGAGGAGCAGGAGGCATTCGGTGCGATGGTGTCGCCACTCCGGCTGCTGTTGCGTTTGTTTGGTGAGAAAACCGACTAGGACAGGTTTCCCCGCCTCACTTCCCCGGGCCTGTTGACCCCCCATGAGAGAGAGAGGGAGTGAGAGAGGAAGCGGTGGAGAAAGAACTGCCTTTGAGTTAGCCGAGCTGATCGATACTCAGCGGCTCTCGGCAGCGTTGAAAAACAGGTGTACGGTTTCATCACACGGATGCAGCACCGGTTCGCGCGTGTCGCCTCTCCGCCGCTGCCGAAGTGAGAACTTTTAATTGCCTCGTTTGCTGAGGGGGCTGGTTTCCTGCTCATCTCTAGGGACTGCGAGGCGCTCGTTTTAAGGTAGGCGAGCACAGTTTTCAACTATGTTGTTAACGCTCAAACAGGCAACGGGACCAGCCTCGCTGGAGGCTGAGCTGTGTAGTAGGTAAACAGCCTAAACGGGACACTTTGTGTCCTTAAAGGCGTTACTGAGTACAATACTGCCCTATTATAGACCCAATCCGAGGGACTCAGCTCAGTCGGGATGCGGTTGGTTGGCTGTTTCCATAAACGTGCATTCCGATGGATTGCTGCTGCTGCCTGTTCATCAAGGGAAGATGCGGTCAGGAAGATGGTGAAAGCTACAAGCACAGGCTTCCAGGCATGTGGGCAGATAATTACTGAGTTTAAAATGCAGAAGAATGAGAGAAGGGCGTGAACTGAACAAGTCTGGTGATTGTAAACATGAACTGAAATATTCCCCTTTAACCAGCACACCCCAGAGACCTGAGGATCTTTAATGTTAGCTTGGATTCACACAATGGTGCAGGCTATTAGTGTGGCATAAACAAGCAGAGCTGGGCTCTATTCTGACTTTTTTATATGTACGCTGCAAGTATGCAGTTATGTGCAAGGTTATCTTGTGCTTTTTCTTAGCCAAAACGGAAAGAGGGAAAACAAACCTAATATAATTTTGGAAGGTAAATAAGGAAGATAAACATGGTACGATTCTAAAATCAACAATGCAGTTGTTTTCCTCAAATTAGGTATAATTTCGGTATATTTTTGCTCAAACCGTACCAGAGAATGTTATCTTTTTATAGAAGCAGCATCAATTTATCATAAACAAATTAGCATCTTTCATATAAAATGAGGGCAACACAAGTATTTTAAACCATACCAATTTGTATGTAACTAGACCATTTTTTAAAATAAAGTTAGTGTTTTCAAGTTTGCAAAAAAATAAAGAAAAACTGCCACAGTGTTTAAAATCATTTTAATAAAATTCCACATAACTGAAAGAAGGCTTCTACACTGTCTCTTTGCTTGCTGTGTGGAAATATGTTTGATCCTAAACAATATGAAGAGTCATCGTGTGGCAACCACAGTTTCCAAGCTTATATTCTTAAAGATACTTTCTGCACATTTAGCACTTGAAAACTGCTAAATTTTGTAGGAGTTTTATTGTAAATTTTTTCTAGAGTACGAAAATGAAATTGAAAAAATAAACCTCATAGAATGCATCAGTATAAGAGAGGCTAGAGGTAATCATACGACAATGAAAGCAAATATCATACTTATGTAGGACTAAGACTGTTGAAGATTTTATAAAGCATTAAAACAACTTAAAATAAATCCTAAAAAAAAAAATGCAAACACTTCAAAATATTTAAACTTTCCCCTTTTGTCCTTTGCCTCTAAAGTAAAAAAAATGTAATCCAGTTTCCTATTGTTACCTAGTATGAACGGATGATGTCATGAGGAAAAGACTGAAAAGGCCAGTGGCAGAGGCTGGTATCTGCAGGATCCATTTGAATGCCGTGTTACTAGGTAGAGCGGGGAGGTTCCCAGGGTGCACAATATGTAACACTATCACTCCGGGAACCTCACCGCTCCCGGTGAGGCCTACCTGTGTGTCTGCATGCTTTTCTCTTTGCTTTGTGCTGTTTTCAAAGTCATAGTTTATACCCGTTTGTGTCCACATGGTCTGGCAGAGAGGAAGCACCACAGCAAGATGCAACATGAGCAACAGTTGGCAGTTGTCTGTCTCAGAAGGGGTTGCAGAACCAATAAACCTCTCAGAGGCCTAAATACACACTCCCACTCAAGGATCATAGCACTTTGACGTGATTAATGGTCAGCGAGGGGAAGTGTCCGTCAGCTTTAACTCACATCTGTCAGTTTAGGGTGACATAAAGAGAGAAAGTGTATTGTTCATATGGCAGAGGAAAGCTGATCAGTGCAGGCTAACTCAGAATAAAAATAAAATAAAATCATCTGCTTTGCTTTGAAATTACTTATCATCTTGTTTCACAATCCATTGAATCATGTTTATATGACAGATCTAGTTTTCCTATTTTGATTTTCTCCAAGGTTTAAGTATTTTTGAGTGACACATATTTCGTCTGCTTTTTATATCCTGCCACTTACTTAGCTGGAATGGCAGGGCCTTGCAGAAGCTGATAATGAATTGGGTGTTGAAACTGTATGGTGAGACCACGTCGACGCAGATACTGTAGTCTGGAGTGGCTCACAGGTCAAAGTGTCACTGCTTTTAAGTTTGTGTCAATCACTGCAAAAATAATTTACTCTGGAATGTTTTCAGATTCTTAAGTTTATTTATTGTGAATAGTCAGTCTATAAGCAAAACCAGGTATTCTCTAAGGCTAAATTTGCAACATTTATGTAGATGTGATAGAGAAATGTATGTAGAGCCTCACTTATTGGTAGTTGTAAAGCAACGCTGATGTGAGACGATAAAGAGCGGGGTTTTAGGTCAAGACTTCAGCGCAGGACTTTATTGGTCCCCTGACGCAGCGCTGATCTGTTCGGCTCCAGGGTTCAGTCATTAGCACCTGTCAGTTTTCAGCTTTTCACCATACCTCCGTGATCCGCGGCACGTGACCGGAAGTTTCATGGAGTCACATTCTGGTTTGTCAGTTGCAAGCTACCTAAGTATTTCTGAAGCCTCAGTGTTAAGTGTTGCTTAAGACTCATTCATGCACATAATGTGATTTTGACATTATCACACCCTCAGGGACCAAAAGAAAGCAGATGCAGACAAAGCTGATCCAGGATTTATAAAAAAGAAAATGGATGGATCCCTCTAGTCCCTAGTGGGGTCAAGAGGGATGCTGGTGCCAATCTCCACCTAACTTTCCGGGTGAGAGGCGGGATACACCCTGGACTGATCGGTAGTCTGTCACAGGGCAACACAGGGACAGACAGGACAAACAACCATGCACACAAACTCAGAGATTAACCTATTAAACTGTTTTTGGACTGTTTAAGGAAGCCAGAGTACTCAGAGAGAACCCACGATGCACAAGGAGAACATGCAAACTCCGTGCACAAAGGTCCTGGGACAGGAATTGAACCCAGGACCTTCTTGCTACAAGGCAAAGTGCTATCAACTGTGCCACTGTGCAGCCCCATCACAAGCATGATAAACAAAAATTCTGTATATATTTAGCATGTTGGGCAAGTTGGATAGACTGACTGCTGTTAACATCCACACCTCATGTGTTTTTAATGGCTCAGATACTAAAGCTCACAGTGAACATGCAAATGTGAATTAATCATACTGAGTAATCTCAGTTATCAGCAGTAGTGTTGTGATTATTGTTCCTGATGTCATACAGTGACTGAAATGTTTTTAGACAACATTCTGCAGTTTGATTTTAAGATTTCTGTCAGTGCTCAAACGATTGTGTCATCAGCATATGGCTGCAGTTAGTTCCTGTCCAAACTCATTATATAAGTACAATAAAGTGGGCCTTCAAGGAAGACCATAAGAAATCAAATGTAATCCTGGGACAATAAGAAACTAATCAATGAATTGCATGATCAATTAAAGTGAGCTGGATAATTTCCATTCTGACAGCTGGTTTACAGGGTTTTTTTTATATTTTTTGTGTGAATAACATGATACCATGAAAATATGTTATTTTGACTCGGTGTTATCCAACCGTGAGAATCTCATATTGACCCATGCCTAGTTTGAAGGGGTAAAATAGCATGTTGCACAGTAGCTGTCTCACTGGTTTTAGGTATCCAGGCTCGAACTCGGTATGAGATGCTAATAGCAGTAGTTACATCATCATTCTGGGAATAGCAGGGAGTCTGTGGTCTGGAGGTGCTTCTGGCTGACCTCTCTCCTGTGTATATTCAGCCTGTGTGTGGTCATTTCCAAATATACATACCTGTATGGATTACACAGCGGGAGGATTAGAACTGACACACTTTAGTTGACATGTATTACTGTTTACTGCTTTGTAATTATTTATTTACTTTGCCTTGTTGTTTTGATTAGAAAGAGGAAAAACTGCATATCACACATGTTTCTACTGTGACATGTGTTACATGTGATCTAACATCACGTATATATTTGTCCAGGTGAGTTTTTCAGTCACTGGCAGTAAATCTGCTAGCAAAGACCTGACAGAAGGATCTGTGTGGAAACAGTTTGACATTCCCAGCAGGGATTTTGTGCAGAAAAGGCCACCTTACATCCGGGCACTTGAAATCCCTCTTAAAATCCCACAAGAAGACACAATATGAAAGGACTCCAGGACACATCCCTTGATTCCTGTTGGTTCGATTTGAACTTTTCAGAGGCACCGGACCTGACGGGTCTTTACCACTGAATAACCCGGTTATGTGTCTGAGTCTGATCGGACTGTATTCAAAACTCGATTCAGTGTAATTGCATCATGTGAACACATATGTACATAAGGTGAGGAGTGCACAATAATCAAAACCCAGCCATCCCCCCGCATCTGTATACACTGAGGGGGTGAGTGGGAGGTGACTTTCCAGCCTCGTAGACGAGCATGCCTAAGTCTGAAAATAGCTGTATCTGATCACTGCTTCGCCCGCATGGGGAACTCTTTTTTTTTTTTTTTTTTTTCACTCTGTCACTCCCTCCCTCCAACTTTCTCCTTCTCTGTTGTCTATGTGCTTCCCAGGCATTAAACTGCATATAGTCAGGGAATAAAGACGGACATCAGAAGGAGACACTTAGCCTGAGAGGGGGAAAACATTGGAGGAAGGAATTATATTTCACCAGTCATCCTTATCTGACTTGTGGTAGTTCCCAGCCTTCTTGTTTTATGACGGTAAGAATGACATTTTTTTGCTTAGTGGATGTTTGCACCTGAGCTCTGCTGATATACAAATTTTTATACTTATTTTTTTGTACTATTGTGTATTTTCATGCCAAAAAGAAAATTTTTTCAACTTTTGAAAATAAGTTAACATACCTAATTCATATCAACATTTTTAATTATATCTGCTTCAATTTTCCTCTTAAAAAAACACATGTATATGCACACACATCTCTCTCGCTCTCTCTCTCTTTCTCTCTCTCTCAGTTTCTCTCTCTCTTCCTGTATATATTTATATATACTATAAGTATAACTCATAATAACATTGCTCCTTACCAGCTTTTATATTTACTTGTTGTAAATCATATGAAGTTTGTAACAGAATACAAATTAGGCGATCTGAATAGATTTTACATTCTATAAACCAGAAGGGAATTGTATTTATCTCCTCATTTCAAAGCCACAATTACAGAGCTTGCTTTAGTGTTTTTTGTTGTTTCTGACAGTTGACGAGGAAAAACAGTGCTGAATAAAAATAGTGCTTCCTTCCACAGCCACCTCAAGAATAGCAATGGAGAATAACTTTACTTTGGAAAGCTGCAAACAATCTAAGGTTTGATGAGCCAACAAAATTTCGTTTTAAAGTTAGGAATAATAATGGATTTGTTGTCAAGCAGTCCACACAACTATAGAGAGCAACAAGAATGGACTTGCACAAGAAATAAAATATGACAACAGGAAGGAAGGAAGCAATAATATTACAGACCAAAGCTGACTGCAAAGGTAGGTGTGGACATCAACAAGGAAAACTAATACCTTTACAGGATAGAGACTGTATTTTAGTAAATACTGTGTATTTCCTGTGTATATCTGCACACGGTTGTTCATTAAAAATAAATATGAAAAGTAATGAATTGGTAAAGATGATAAAAAGGAAGCATATTTCAGCATGTTTCCTGACTTCCTACCTGCCCATAGTTGTTCCAAGTCGTCTCATTGTCATCCTGCCACTTCGACATACTTCCGTCAATTTTTTTACACTCTTGTTTTTTTCATGCCCTCTTATTTCTCATTCAACAAAAGCCATGCTCCAATCCCTCCATTAGACCAGTCTCAGAGGTGTTGTGGAATGTCCCCTCAGCCCCTGGGGAATACCGTGAGGGGTGGTTCTCAGAGCATGAACTCACCTGTGTGCCTCAGTTTGACAAACACTTTCTGCTCTGTAAACGTCACTTAGAGCGTCACTCTCCTCTCTGAGAAATATCAGATGGAGATCTGTTGATTTTGCTGCTATTATCACAGATTCTACCAGCTCTATTGTGTCATATTCAGTATGTATTTAGAACTTTTAAGATAAAATTGAAATGAAATAAACAATGAATATCATTGTTTATAGCAAGATGTATAGAAATAAGGTTGAACCTCACTACAGCTGAAAACCTAAAAGTATTTTTTAACATTTCTTGCTGAGGAGCAGCTGTTTTTTCTTTCTCTCTACAATTAGAATAAAGCTAAAGCAGCAGCTCAGGATCATCAAGTCAATAAAAACCTCACTTTAGTTTACCTGTGTTGCATCTTTACGTTTCAGAATTAAGTACTGCCTCCTTATGGTTGTGTCTATAAAAGTTTGTTGTTTTAAAAAGTCTGTAGTTATATTTAATTCACTTTGGGTTATTTTACAGGACTGTGTTTGCTCATGTTTGACATGAAACAGTGCCTAGTCTACGAGGAGTCTGCTTGTGATGTTGTCTCAGATAGACTGTAAGAAAACAAACAACAAAACAATCAAAGATGGGTTTTACCATATTTGATTGTTTTCCCATTCTTTTCTATTTTTTTGTTTTTCTATTTTCACTTAATTTTTGTATTTCCTTTTCCCTCCTTTTTTGTCTTCCTCTCCATTAACATCAAAATCACATAAACTAATAACATTCTGGAATGGTAACATGATAAACCTTCAAATTGTCACATCCTATTCATTCACCCTACCTGCTGCCCTGACTTCGAGCAAGAGGAATTGTGTTATATAATTACATTAGTGCTCTCAGGCTGATGGCTCTGCTCGTTAGTGCAGTTGTGATGCAATCTGCAGAACACACGGCCCTCTGTTATTTGCAGTATGGGCAGTGAGTGGGCATACAGGGTCAGCGTTTGACCCCCCGTGTCCATTCATACACCCAGAGGGGGGTCCGCTAATGAGTGGCAAGGTTGAACAAACAAGGCCGATAACAGAGACGTGGTTGGAGGTGGCTGTTGTTCAACTAGTGGCAGTAATGCGCTGGTTGAACAGTTACAACGCGCTCATAAAGCATTCCTTGTAAAGCGTCCTGCATCCCACAACAAGCAGCTTTGTGCTTGTGTGAGAGAGAGAGCATGAAATAATGTTTGGGATAAGCTCTTGTGATATGTTTGTGTCTGTTGGCGCATTAAAGTAATTACAGCTTTTACTTTGATTCAACTGAATTCTTAACATATTTTGTACTTATTCAAGTGTGAAGCAGCTTAAAATTGAATTCCAGGCCAGGAGTTGATAGCGTTATGTAACAAAAATGGTTAGTGAACCTTTTGAAGCCAAACATTTACTTATTAAACTTGGTAGAAAATCTCTAAAATAGTTATGAAATGTGACTAGGTTTCCTGCGATAGACTGGCGACCTGTCAAGGGTGTACCCCGCCTCTCACCTGGAACGTTAGCTGTAGATAGGCACCAGCACCTCCCGACCCCACTAGGGACAAGGGTGTAAGAAAATGGATGGATGTTTGGATGGATGGTGACTAGGTTTCAGATTCAATTCAATGCTCAAAAGATTCTTGCACCTACATTCTTGTGGATGGAATTATGCAAATTAGATATTGATATTGCCTTCTCAAAATAAGTTTTCTTTTCTTTTTAAACTTAGTGACTCATAATGTAACAAATTTTTCCAGAGCACTAAGCAAACCTAGAAAAAAAAACATTTTTGACAGAAATACAGGTAACATTTATATGCTTCTCTTACTTAGTATTTTAAAAACAGCAATCTCCCTATATGAATTGTAGAAAGTGGACAGTTCCTTTTTAACAGTTTCTGTAATTTCTATGCTTTTTTTAAACATCTCACTGTTACTGAAAAATGAAATTTAAGTATTCTTGACTTCACCAAAAAGTGTTGTTTCTCAAGCTGGGAGTGTTACAGTGTGGTGTATTCATTGACCAGACTTTTCATTGGTTAGGGCTAATCAGATTGGTCACCAGGCAGTTTATCTGCATCTCTACGTTTATTGTTGAAATAAATCTAGCTTTTCAGATTAAATAAATTCATCCAGCCAGACTTCTTCTCACTCCCTCTGGGTTTTTTTTTCCACAGCAACCCTTTACCCTCCTCATTTTACCACAAAAATGTACCACTAAAATAACTTGGCTCCAGTTCAGCGAATAAAGAATGCAGCAGTTCTACATTCTGCCTTCTTTTGGGCTTGCTCCGATCCATCCGTCCATTTCAAACTGGATGTCTGGACTGAGATTTATGTCACATCTCCTGGGAGACTTTTTGCTGTTAAAGGGGAATTTCTTCCCAAATCTCAGCAGTTAGAGATTATAAATGGTGTTACTTTGCTCCCTGGAATTGAATTCCTGAATCCATGCATGTTTGCATATGCTGTGCCATCACTACAGAAAAAAATGTTCATTAATGCTCATAGGTTTGTTTTGAACAGCTGACAGGATTTCTTCTTCTGTACAGGAAGGGATGATGAGAACATGTCTGTGTGATGACTTTAAAGTCTATTAGGTCTTAAAATAGATTTTCTAAGGAGCTTAATCTGCTGACATGGTGTAAGTATCTGTTATTGCCAGAGTGACCACTCAGGGTCAGGGTCCTTGACTGTTATCTCCAATAAGCGCTTCCTATCTTCTGTTGTGTTACAGATACTCACCAAAAAGGGATGTTTTGAAAAATTGTTAAATATTTATTAAAACACTATTATCAAGTGAATTTTGAAACCCACACTGAACTTTGTTTTTCCTGTTCTGGGATATCTTTGCCACCTATTTCTGTACCAACTGAAAATAGTTTAATCTTGACAAACCATTAATTGACAATTAATTTTAAGTTGATTAGTTTTTTGAATTCCCAGTAACCAGGTGCACATCAAATGCATCTACCTCCTCTCCTACCTTTGGCTTTTAACAGTCCACAAGCTGACTGAAGAAAGGCGCACAAATTATGTTTTTGCAACAATGCATGCATTATAAAGAGATTGATTTTTTAAATAATGTATAAGCAGCATAACTATTAGGGAACCAAGTACAAGTTGGAACTTGATCAAGTTAGCCTGGCTAATTAGTCAGCTGATATGTTCTAATATTGTGACACATCGTGACAACTAACATAATATGCATTATTTTCTCGGCACTAGCATGGCATCTCTATTACTGTGACATAGCCGAACACTATAAATTCCACACCCTTGAGCCCAGTTCTCATGCACTATTCAGAGCAGGAGTGCATGAAAAGTAACACACAGACCTCAAAGATGGTTTTCACAACAGCAGTAGAAAAGACTCAACAGGAAACACTGTGACAGAAGTTTAAAGGACTACCCTCTTCCACTTTACAAATGGAGGGGTTTACGGGAAAGGCAGGCTAATGCCAGTTTGCTTTTTCCTAAAAATATCATAAATGATGATAAAAATATCTGAATTTGGCCAGAGGCTGATGCGAACTACAACCTCTGTCCAAGATAAAAGATGCATATCACCATAAATTATTTCCACTACTGAGCATCATCATAATGATGATGATGACCATGATCACTAGGATGACGATTATTCTGATGATCACTAGTGGAAATGATCACTTTTACTACTGGTCATTACATGATCTCTAAAAAAAAAAAAAAAAAAATTAGAACACAAGGACAGATATTATTCATAGAAGACAGGTGTCAGGAAACTGATACCATCTTCAGTCTGAACACTTTTTATCATCCTGACAAAAAGAGTTTATGATTCATTCTGATAATGTTTTGAACCTCATTTATTGTGATTCATCATCTGTTTTAGCATCTCTTCTAATTTTGTGAGATGGCTAAATAAATAGTTATATTATCAGATGTATTTATACCGTCTATAATGCTACAGATCATATAATGTGCATTGTGAGATCAGTTGAAATCAAAAACAAAAATTCCAATGTTTTTTTTAAAAATAACCACATGTCTGTAGCAAGGAATCCTCAGGTATTAGGTAGTAGTGACTGCTAGGCACTAAAATATATATATTTTTCTCGTGTGTAGTTACTAAGAGGTCTGATACTGGAAGTTAAGCTTTTTAGTACAGACATATGCAGTCAGGACTCAGCAGATTAATGGATCTTGATGGTTTGAGGTTGCACTTAACAGATTTCTTTGGCTTAATGCTCCTACTTGTGTATTTGCAAACCACTCTGCTATTACAGTTAGTAATTATATCCACGCAAGTCTCCAGAGTGGCCCACCAATGTCTAAATTATAGACAATGGATAAACCAAGTAAGAAAATAAAAAATAACTTTCAGACATGGAAGTGGACCTACCAAATGCTTTGACCTTTGCAATTCCAAATAGATTTGGAGCAGCAAACTAGAAGGAATGAGTCTCTATAGAAAGCACATTTCATGTATCTAATAACTGAAAGTGGTAGAGAGTTTAATTTTGCTCTCAACATTCATGCCTCCTTCTTTTCTTATAAATGATATCATGGACATGTTGGCAAAATATCAGCTGCATAATAATGAAACATTTATTCCACTCACTGATAAGCAAAATAAATTGTTCTGCACTACAAAAAACATTTTCCACTAACTCTGTAAGGGGTTGTGCAGATTTTCTTGAAAGTCTTTTAGAAGTCTGTGTGGACAAATGGGAAGTGCTCTAAAGTTGGAGCAGTTCCTTCAAATGTGCTGCCTGAACGTTACACCATGATCGCAGCTGCTGTGTCGCCGTGGATCTGTCTCAAAGAAACATGATGCTGCTCATAATCTGACCATCATTTGGATGCAGACAGCCTGCGACGCCAGAGCCATGATTTACTCTTGTGTGTGTGACCGTGTGCGTGTATGTGGGTGTGTGTGGCTGAGGGTTGCGCATGTTGTGGGGACCTAAATCAGTTACAACCATGTTACGGAGACGTATCTCCCATCTTTTTGGTCAGAAGTAAATTTCCAAAATGTAAATCATTCAAGTTTTGAAGGTAAGGTTAGTGTGAGGGATTTGGTTTGGCAAGTGGTTAATCTTAGAGTATGTGTCAAGGCGATGAATACAAGGTAGTATTGTATACTACCTTAAAGTCGAAATAGACTATATGTGTGTTTGCATGTTTTAGCATTTGTGAACTTGTAAACTCAATTTTTCCAGCAAATTCTACATTATGAGGAGCTGCTTTTCCTCATGAATCCTGAAGTCCAGGCCCTGAAAAAAGAAGACAGTTTTAAAATCAGTTTTAGGATTAAGGTGTGAATTGAATTTAGGTTAGGGATAGGGTTTGGCATGTACTAGTAATGGCTAGGGTTGTGTATATGTGCATGCACATTTATGCAGTTTGTTTCTTCGATACAATTTTTTTATTGCGGAGTTGACGGGGCTGAGTTACTGTCAAGTTTCCTGCACAGAGAATATTCTGTTGTTTCCAGAAGTAGCATCATTCACTTGGGTGTTGATTGCATCTTGAAGCTGTCACATAATGATGAGAAAAGTGATTGTACTCCAGAGGCAACCTTTTTTTTGTTTTGTTTTTTTTCCGAAGATTTTTTTAGGCAATTTGGCCTTCATTTAGCAGCAACTGGACAGGTAATAGGTAGGGAAGAGAAGATGAATCATGCAGCAAACTGCCACAGGCCAGGAATTGAACCAGAATAATAATGGATTCAAAGACTACAGCCTCTCCTCTGCACGACAAGAACATGTCATGCAACAGTTTGCAATATTGGAATTTCTCAAAGTTTCTTGTTGATGTGACTTCGATGTTGCAAGCACCAACCAGTTATGATTGGCATGACTTTGCCTGATGAAGTTGTAATAGAACTGCTCTTAAATCATCGGTTTGGCTGCATTGTGGGCTTCCAGTAGGAATGATAGATGGCAACAGAATGAAAGGCACTCACATGTTAGCACTGCACGTTGTTCAGATTGCTGAAAGATGTAGAAAGGATCACTCAACATCTCAGGAGTACATTGAACTACATCAAGAGCAACTGGAAAACAGTTGATGTTATACTGAAAACCAGGCATAGTTGAAGCATTGACCTAAGGTCTCAAGAAAGAAAAAAAAGAAAGACCTCAGTTTGCTGGGTTTATATTGATTTGAAAAAGTAATATTAAAATGTCATCCTGTCTCATTCACGTGACGTCGGTATTGTGTCTTGTTCCAGAATGTGAGTTTTTGGTAATGTTACACCTCTTCTCTGCACATTGTGTGCATGCTCTACCAACTGAACCGTCTAGTGCCCACATGCTTTGTGATCCAGCTGCTCGTTTTTTGAAACCAGGTCTGAGAGTGAAGCTTGCAAACACTCCATGTGTGAAAGTATCAAAAGTATATGAAGTAATGTAAAGTAAGGAAATGTGCAATTTAAAGAGGTATTCCTAATTTCTCTATTTTCATTACAAGTGTAATATATAAATATACCTTATTGTTCTAGCCTTCTGAGTTTGAAGGATATAAGTCGTATCTCAGAAATGGCCGCTGTGTCTAAATGATGACAGTCTGGAAAGTTGTCATCCTGATCACATAAATGAGAATGGTTTGCCATCCATCCAGTGCCACTCATCGCTGCAGCCTAATACTAGGGGTCAATACATCCATGTCATGATACGTTTACATACCTCCTCCAAAATAAACACCAATGACAAGCATGGTTATTAGCACTTTACTTGTCAAAGTGAAATTAGACCCCAGGGTGTCATAGTTTTGGAACAAATGTCTGGAAATACTTGTCATTCTTTGTCATAGAGTGTGTGCTGAATACATTCTGTCATCATTACAGAAAATTCCTGCTGCTTCTATTAATTGGCATGGAGGTAATTTGTATTGTGATATCACCATTATTTTCATGCACATCATGTCTTGGTATTGACTAATGGAAAGAAAATACGTGACTAAAGTTTGAACAATCGTGTATCAGTTAAAGTGTGCAAGCTCAAGCACAACATTAGAAAAACCTCTCTACTCCGGAATATATTTATTTAAAGGTCCAACATTACAGCAGCAAATTATGTTTTGAAGAACCTGAAGTTATACACATTAATACTGGAATTCCTTCATATGATCATGCACAAACATTACATTAAAAATTTTGCTATTGTGTCAGGAATGCAGTAATGCAATGTTAACAATCTCTCTATGTTATTTACATAAATATATGCCTCTTGGCAGCCAATAGTGTTGATGCTGCTTGTTTGTACCTCAAGCCCAGAGTCCCATGATGACATTATGTATTTATGTACTCAGTCAGCAATTCAATGTGTGTTCAGGCCTTTAGCTTTTGAAGTACACCCTCCACACATTAATCATATGCCTTTCAGCTACAGTTCAAGGAACATAGCTTCATGAAGCTAGACCCAACATAGCAATCTACATCAATATTACTGTGAGTTAGGTTATATATGTTTTGATTGTTCTTTAAACGCTTTGCAGTGATTTCCACACTAAGTGGTGATTGTGGCTCAGGAGCCTTGGATTTATCCTGCAACTGGTGGTTTGCTGGTTCACCTCTGATTTATCATTCAGTATTCAGGACTTTGAATTAGGATTATTTCTCTCTTCAACCCGTTTCAGGTCAGACACTGGCAAATGCGCTGACTGATTCAGATGTGAGTAGACAAGTTAACAATAACCATTCACACCTGGCATTAAGCTTCAGTTAATATTCACATCACAGAGAAGGATGGTCATGTTTTAAAGATTGTGGAATCATCCTTTTATGCTTGACAAAGTTGGATCAATATTTTTTTATTGTGAGATGTTTTATGTTTTACTTTGCAAGCACAAATTCTGTTACCAGTATGTATATTAAAAAGTGTCCTGCATTACTTTTTGTAAAGCTTTTATAAAGATAAAAAACTCATAACCTGATCTGCTTCCATTACATCTTAAAATGCATTTAATCAGTTGTACTACTTTTTCATTCTGATATCAATATGGCAGACATGTCTTCATGCTTCAGATTTTTGTGGAGTTATTTTATCTGCAAAACATGATAAGCTTAGTTGAATGGCTAAACAAATGCAGTGTGAGAGAGGTAAAAGGAGTATGAAAGATAGGGAATTTAAACATCCCAGTTTGAGCACTCAGTCACTAAAATGTAATGTTTGACTGTTTCATAATTGGTTATTGTATTATGTTTCTATCATATGAATCACTTTGAAATGTGTTATTCAAAAAAATCTTGACTTGACTAAAGATGAAAGATCTTAACCCCTAATTCTTCTGATGCCAAATATCCTACATAAATAAAGATTTCTGAATAAATATTTTGGGCTTTTCCACATAAAAAGAAATTTTGTAAATAGTATGTTGCATAGTACAGAGAAAAATTACTCACCCAAACAATATCTGGTTTGAAAAAGATTAATTAATGGGGCGATTTAGCAAGTAAAAGAAAAAAGGCAACTAAAAAAAATAAACCTTATATTTTGAGGACTACAGATGTCTAATTGTTTTAGACTGGCTCAATTCTGTTTACAAAAGTTGTTTGTTTGTTTTTTGCTGTTTCTCGGTATTAACTCTGCTGCTTGTCTTTGGATTTATTGAATTTATTGAATTCAAACTATGAAACAAACATACAGACTAATGTCCATGGCCATCTCTGAAGGCCATGGACATGGTCATTGGAGCGTTAGGAGAGGATTCACACCTGTATTTAGGGCAGATGTTAATGTCGTGTGTGACTGATGTCTGTCTAGTTTGAGATTTAGAAAGTACATTGAATGGTTTAAATCATGTAAATCATGCAACATTGTCTCCACCTTTTACATACAAGTCAGCATTTGCCTGTGAATATGCCACTCTTAAAAAACAGCCCTCATCATTCATATTTTCAGGAATTTGTAACTTTGAAACCCTAACGGGTTTTAGTGAATGTTGTAGAGCTACCACTTATATCCTAAATAAATCCATATAGGGGCTGCACAGTGGCGCAGTGGGTAGCGCTGTTGCCTTGCAGCAAGAAGGTCCTGGGTTCGATTCCCGGCCCGGGGTCTTTCTGGAGTTTGCATGTTCTCCCTGTGCGTGCGTGGGTTCTCTCCGGGTTCTCCGGCTTCCTCCCACAGTCCAAAAACATGACTGTCAGGTTGATTGGGCTTTCCAGATTCTCCTTAGGTGTGAGTGTGTGTGTGTGTATGGTTGTTTGTCCTGTTTGTCTTTGTGTTGCCCTGCGACAGACTGGCAACCTGTCCAGGGTGTACCCCGCCTCTCGCCCGGAACGCAGCTGGAGATAGGCACCAGCAACTCCCGGCTCCGTTAGGGAGAAGGGTGACCGGAAAATGGATGGATGGATGGATAAATCCATATATTGAAAGCAGTAGTATGCAACTGTTATTAAAACAATTTTATGACATGAGTAATGCACAGTGTTTCTGGTTGATTGTGTCTTGCCAAAATCCAACTGTAAAAAGAAGAACCCAGAAGTCTGTATCTTTCAGAACATCAGTGTTTGGGAGTTGTTGCATGTTTTCTCTTTCTTGGTAAAGTATATGACCATAAAATTCTTTGGCTTACTAAATTATTAAATTATAATATGATGTAATTGATCTCTTGCTGTGACCAATGTTTTTTATGCTTCAAAATTATTTTCCTTAATAGCCTTGTTTGTTTTGCAGGACAGTGTGTCCCCCTGCAGTAGATCAGTAAGAAGTGCTCTTCAGTATGAATACAGGTATGAACACAAACTCAGACATGCAAATAGTTTTAAAGACTGTGGAATCAATCTAGTGATGCTGGACAAAGTTGGATCAGTATTTTTGTTTTATTAGGAGATGTTTTTTGTTTTACTTTGCAAGCATAAATATTGTTCTCAATAAAAATACAAAAAAGTGTACCTTTTTGTTATGCACTACTTTTTGTACAGCTTTTATAAAGGCTGTAAAGTTTTGTTTTCATTGTATAATAACTGTTCAAAGCTCTGTCAGCCACTAATCAGTAATCTATCAACTGCACGTCTCAATACAACATGTACCTGTGCCTGCCTACCGAGGGGGCCTGACTCCATTTATTAATGGACCGTTGTCAGTAGTGTAAAGGGTAACAGTGAAATATTTTTGCACATAATGATTTTGCAGAGAAAAAATTTACAAAATCCATCTTCATTGGTAGGAAGTGAGATTGTTTAACAGGAATGAATTCAGCAAAAGATTTAAAGGTAACCTTGTATGTTTTAGTATGTAAAGATAAATATATTTCTGTCTACATACAGAAACTGTTTGAAAACTGTATTAGTATTATTAAGGTCAAGATTTTTCTCAGCACTCATTGAATATTGCTGATCTAATTTAGAAGGAAATTTAGAAGGATCTGGGATCCCTGCATATAAACCAGTTATGTTATTGAATTTATGTCCTGACAAGTAAGCAAAACCTAATAAACCAAAACACACCGAAGGATGTTAAATCTTGCAAGAAATACTTACTGCAGAACCAAACAGCTGGCATGCATTTAAATCAAGTAAGCACTTCAAATGCATGTGCTTTGCTCTAACTGCTTTTTTTTTTTTGTATGTGTGTGCATATTTGTGTTTTGGTGTGTTGTTTTTGCCACTGTGCATGTGCATGTGTGCTTCTGCTTCTGCTTCTGGCTCATTGATCACGGGCCTGGCTGGGAATTCTCAGATAGCGGAGGAATTGTGAGAAAAAGCGTGGCCTTGTCACTCATTCTCTCTCCAATAAAGAGGGTCCAGAGCTCACCAAATTTGGCCACAGGTATTAACACTTGCATCACACAAATGTTTAAATTTTGAGTGAGAAACTTTTTTTGCTACACTAAAAAATGGTAGCTTATTCAAGGGATTAAGGTCAGCAAAAATATGTCTAAGATATTGCATGGTAATTTGCTTTTATGTTTTTATGAGCATGCCTGCTTTATAAATAAACTATAATTCAAATAATGCATTTTAAATAATAACTGTGTTTCATGACAAGTCCATTTGTTTTCTATAAACATAGTACATCAACTTAACTTTAGAAACGGCAGAAAATTCTTCAATATTTTTTTAAAACTCTGTTTAGTGGGGTAGAGTCTAACAGTCTGATTTCAGTAATCAGACTGCTTACTGAAATCAGGAGATTAATGATATTGGCTTCAAAATAAATGAAGCAACATTGGTAATGAAAGTATTGTGGACGGGTTTGCATCCGCAATTAACACTTAACAATTAACACTTAATCTTTGCTAGCTTAACCTGTTTTTTTGCTGTGTGGTTGAGAACGTTAAAGTGCTGGATGTGGCTGCTCTAAAGACCATCCACATTCTACCTTCTTTTTCATTTCTTGTATCATGTTGTTGTCTTCATCCTGATGTGAAGAGTCTGTGCAAATGTAAATGCATCGTACCTTTTGTAATTTATTAATTTGAAAACTGAAAAAGGAATTAGCCAGATTTTTTGTTGGCGGATGATGGGTTTTCAGTGGCAGATGAGGTTTTGCTTAAATGATATTCACTTGAACTGATCTTCTCACATCTTTGCAACTCTGTATTTGAGCCCAAAACATTGAGTTTTGGGTTCTGTTGTTTCTTTTTCCACAGAGATTAAAAACAAACAGCGATTATGAAATAAAGTATTTGGTCTCAATTTTTCTTATTTTATTTATCATTTATTGTGCTTTTAACCACCATAAAAGCCAAAAACAGATTTTTACATGTGGACAATAAGATTATTATTAAGTATGTTTTCCAAATTTTAATATGGATTTTATATCCAATACTGTCATATGGTAAATTGTGTCACAATAGTAAAATTAGTAAAATATAACATGAATTGATTTTCTGTTGTCTGTGGTATGTTCTGATATTACATCCCTTTGTTCACCACAGTGTGTGTCTAAGAAGCAGTCAAGATTCTTGTAGTTTGTGAGCTGATTGCTTATTTACATGTCATTATATTTCATTCATCCACTGTTTTAGGGACGTAATACAACCCAGCCACTCATAGAGACATTACTTATTATGTTTACTCTTCTCTGTTTCCCAGCTAATGATTCTCACTCATCAGAGTTTGGTAAGTGACAGGACTGTCTGGTAAAAACAGTCTCATCAATGAACATGAGCAGGGCTGCACAATACTCGAAAAAAATATTGCAGTTTTTTTCTTTCTCCCTGCGATATATATACAGATATTTCCAAGAGATAACTTGAATTAGGGCTGGCTGATAGGCTGAAAAACCTATAATGGACCGTTAGTCAATATTGATAACATATTCATAGTCAATATTGATAACTATTGATTATTTGTTTGTTTTAAATATCAAAAATACTGCCAAACTGATGTGATTTTTCTTCTCTTATCCACAATTTCTTCTTATGCTGTTGCACTCATTTTCTCCTTTCACTCTACCCGGTTCTTTTTTTATTTTTAGGCAGTTATTAGGGAGGATGGCAAAACATAAAACTGCTCCAATATACTCAGGGGTACAGTGTGTATTCTGTGATTGTCCACAAATGGTTGAAATTTTATTATCAAGTGTAGCAATTCACTACATTTACAATGTCAAATTCCTTCATTCAGACAATTCATGAGTGTTTCCCATAGAACTCCCAACCTGATACATTACACCATTATAAAGACAACTGTTATTGAGCAGTATAACTTAATTGTCTTATTTGTCAAAGCAATGGAAACACAGTTATTCTATTAATTGTAAGCTTGATATAGCTTAGTTGTGTAATAGGCTAATATAAAATTCCAGTTAAATTCACATCTGTTCTTTTAGAACATTGGTGGTTCTGGTAGCAACAGGTCATGTCAAAGGCTGAAGATCAGCCCACAATTCAGAAGCTATTTAAGAATCAAATCATCTATGCATTCACATCAAAGCAAGCTAAAGAATGCAAAATAACACATTTTAGAGCTGTAATCAAAAAAGCATGATGCTCCAAAATTATGACATTTTTACCTAAGGTTATCATCATATCATAATTTCATACTGACCCATATCTAGCCACCAACCTGGCCATAATGCCCAGTTTCTCTTTTCCTCTTGTTCACATCTATGCTTTCATTAGTCTGTGACCTTTAGCATTTGGGGCAAAATTGTTAGTGTCCAGGTGAACTTTGCTGCTGTTAGACTCTGTCCAGCTGGCTTCAAACAGTCCTTTACGATGTGAATATTGCACACACTACTATTACAATAACATATTCCTAATATATTGTGCAGATCTGAACATGATCAAAGAAACTATTAAATGTCTCTAATATAAATAAACAGATGTAAAGTAAAGCACCCCCCAGACGATGTTGTTATAATCTGCAGATTCTTGGCGATCCCGCAGCGCTTCTGATGGTTTGAAGAATGGAGATGCGACCAGTTCATCTCTTGCTGCCAAAGGATTTCGGAGTGTCAGACCCAACCTACAGGACAAAAAGTCTCCCACACAGGTAATCTGCTCATAGTCTGGGCTGGCTTTAGAATTATTTTAGCTTACTACCAGTTGAAACAAAACATTTTGTATTGTCTTGAACTCTTAATGTTCTTGGGTGGTAAAAATCCATTATATTTGGAAATGAGTAAATCCTGCAAAATCATCTTTGGATTATGCACATTCTTGAAACAACGTCATAATGGATTTATTTGTGCTGATTATTATTTCCTATTCTTGTTGTTTGAACTTACACCGGCTTCTGCTTCTGATTGGCTAACAAGGATGTCAGTCCCTTGCCACAGCCACCCCCCAGGAGAGAGAGCATTAACCTCTTGTCCATTGGCACCAATCCACCGGAATTCAACTCAATCACTGATCTGGCTAATGACTTAAGTTCTAGAAGGCTAACATTCACAAAGAACGACAAAGCTGTGCTAAAAGAGTCCTACACGGTTAGCAGCACATCCTCTTACTCTTACTCTGAGACCAGTGGAAATTCAGTCCAGCAGGTTAGTCAGTCCACAGCTGCAAATAATATGAGCAACCTCAGTGCCTCTGCCACTACCAGCACACAGAAACGTAAGGTTTCTTCATTTAAGCTAACCCCTGTCACTATCCCTGACCCACCTGATCACGTTAACCCTCAATTTGAAGCCCATTCCAAGATCCTGACCTCAGGCTCCCTCACACCATCTTCTCCACCTCCACAAATGACTTCAAACACACCCCAAACCCCATCACAGACAGCTTCAGTTTATGTCCACTTAAATGCAGAAAATCTAAAAAGTCCAGCAGCTTTGGCTTCAAATGCAAGAGTGGAGGTGAAGGTTCCAGATCAAGATCCAGATCAGACCTCAACAGCAGCCCCAACGCAAGTGAAGATGACCATGCCTCCTCCTGCTATTCCACCAAGACCTTCGCCTGCACAACTGTTGGTACATACCTGACTATGCAGTGTAATTAGAGCAAAATCCTTAGTGACCCTTTAAGTTTTTGCAGTCAAACATGACATTGATGGCACCAAGAGTGACGAAATGGCTACACATTTGTTAAGTTAACCCCACAAAGCTAACACAAACATGTGGCCAAGGTACCATTGTGTCAAATGCCAAATTTAGAGCCTATGTGTTAAAAGTAGAGATATCCTGATCAAGTGTTATTGTGATGTAATGTTCTAAACAACACTGTATCCTTTTAGCTTCTACAGTTAACAGCCTTAATGTGCTGCTCTAACACAGGTTAGCTTGGTTAAGTAAGCTGATGGAGATCTGACAAAACATGACAAGAAACATTCATAGCCTTACCATTATTTTTCTAAAGACTCGAGATGTACATCAATTTTTTCTGCTGAGGACATTTTCATATAGAGCTGTTTGTTGAATCACTGGGCTAATATTAATATATAGCTTTGTTTTTATTTGACTTGTTAGTATTTTGCTTTTCAAAAAAGTTCAAAAGAAATTAGCCCTTTGGAAAACCGTAAAGCAGACATACCTTCAAAAACATTGTAGCAACAGGTAACAGTAGTTTAACTCTGTCAAGGACTCTTAATACCAGTCAGCTGAACATGCCTAGATCGAGATCCTGATCCAGTACTTGAGCTACAATCACTCGGTAAAAAGTCACCTTTTTTCTTTTGACATTCTTTACAAATAGTGGAATGTATTTTGACGGGTTTTGTATACAACTTACCTGCTGTGCTTTAGTTGTCTAGTCTCGATGCTTCCATTTGACCAACAAAACTGTGATATGTTGTCATGTTTACTGAATGTGTGACATTAACCAAAAGTTTCTTTTAGTAGATACTTATCTCATTGACAGGAAGAGTCACTTGCTAAGTTTAGTCATCACTAAACTTATACTAATGATGCGTCTTTAATTTACAGCCTTTTTTATGTTTTGAAAGACATTGCTGCAGCTTGAATTTACCATCAGCCAACAATGAATTGTTTTGTTACTCCACCCTAAGCCTTTTGACTCGCTGGCTAATAAGTGATGTAACTAAGCACTCGCCTTCTTTCCTCCTTTTCCCACCAATTTGCTCTTACTCCAACACCAGGGGCCTCCTTCCCCTGACCCTTCAGCACGGCACTCCCCCTGTCGCTGCCAGAGCTCCGAATCACTCGACTACCCATCCAGCTTAATGCCCAAGGCCTTATCGTCACCCACCCCGTATGTTCCTAGCAGAGCTGTTATAAAAACTGGAGCAATCAGTGGGCAGAGCGTTGCCGCTTTCAGCAACATGAGCATTGGTAGCTGTGTGTCACCAGCGACTTCCCCCGTGACAGTGTCGGCGCTCAGCCACTACTCGTCATCCACGGTGGGTCTGTTTGATGAGCTTCAGATCTGTAGCCTGGACTCACCTGGCGCCTCACCCACGCCTTCGCCCACGCTCAGCCATGTCTCTACCTACATATCCACTGCTGGGCCTGATGATGTGCTAACAACCTCTGTGGGCTCTACTGCTGCAGCAGCTACTGTCACTAATGTAATTATCTGAACAAGCCACCTCTGTAACATTTCATTACATTAAAAAAGTGTCCCTTCTCTTCCACCTAATCATTGTAATGACTAAACTGAAAAATGTGTGTGATTGCTACATTTCTTTTTTCATTTTTATTTTACTTCCGCTAACCATTAACTGCTCCTCACTTATCAGATGTCAAAATTCAATTCAGTGTTGTTTCTTTATGCTTATGTGTATGTATCCATGTCAGCTTTATGTTAATGTTAGCTTCAGCAGCCTTTTCCTTTTTCTTTTATCATATTTCAGAATAAAAATAGGTCTATTTTTCCTGTTACATTTTGTTTGCCCCAGCGTATGCACACCAAACTTGCATGCACATTTAGTGTGCAAGAGCACTACCACAACCAGCTTTATGAGAAAAAAATCCAAATGGGTTAAAATTTAAATATGTTTTTACACAGACAAATATGACATGAATATCAGTGCTGTTAATCTGAATATTCAAAGTTGAAATTGTAAAACGTGTGTATGAAGTGACCTATAGTCAGTACAAAATATCCAGCGTAGCTTCATAAAAAGTTAGATGATGGATCAAATGGCCGTCCCCCACTGACAGAGGCAAAAAGCATAACATAAGTTTCAGGTGTTCATTTCTAACTTCTGTTTTAGATCCTGTGACTTCTAAAACATCAAGAAGGAGATCTTAAAAGCATACATCTCACCTCAGTCATAACAGCAGATTAATGGATGTATTGTCTTCCTGGGTGGCTGAGTCATTGTCCTAAACTTAGCAGACATTATTTGCCATTTATTGCATGTTTCTATTGATCATCCAATGGGAAACTAGTTAAAATGGTTTCACTCTACAAGAGTGAGGATGAAAAAAATTATCAGTAAGGAACACGAGTTTCCTGATGATCTTTGACGAACCTTGAATTATGTGCGGCCTGAACTATATGTACTGACATGAACTATTATCTTCCTCATAATGACCTAGGAGATGATCCACAGTGGTATTTAACAACTGCTTTTCTCCAGAGTTCATCCCAGCTTGTGAACACAGCAGATGACTTTGATGTGACGATTATCTCCGTGGTAACGTCAGCTGGCAAGTTGCCCAACATGGTGATAATTTACCAAGCAAAACAGTTTCCCTTAGTTAGTAATTACTGTTTGTCAGGGGAAACGTAAGGTTTTGATTCTAGCAAAAGATTAAGCCAAACAAAAGAGTATTGTATTGCATTGTGTTAACAGAAAAACACCACTACAGGATCACATTACAGTTGTTGGAACTGAAGTTGAAGCATTTTTTCACACTATTATTCAAATTCCAGAAGTCATTTTCTGTCCTGATAGTTTGATTCCTAAAATATTGTTTAATAAAGCTCAACCAAAATGTTAATTTAAGATTCTCTTGTTTTTAAAGTTTTACACTGACCTTTCCAATCAAGTAGATTGAAGCACTTTATTTTAAGCCGTTACCAGCAGATTGTTTTCAATAATTATTTTATTCTAATGTCACATGCATGGACTTAGTCACAAACTCAACTCACTTTCTTCACATTAATACATTCTAGCCAATATTCTTACATTTGTTGGTGTCAGTGTCCTGGTCATATATTTGCAATATTCTGCTTACTTTAATCCCTTCCAAAATCTACATAATGAGGAAAGAAGATAAACAAAAAAATACAAGTAAACTAATTGGACACAAAATTTGTAGTATTCAAAGAACCCAAATAGCTCAATTTTATATCGATCACAGCAGGGATGGTTTCTGATGCTAAAAGGGCGGCATCTTGTGCGGGGGTGTCTCACCTCACACAATACGCAGACCGCCTCTGGATCTCAGGTTATAACATCAAGTGAAACCGAGGCAGCAGTGTAGTAGTGGGGTACTGCCATTGCAGGAGTCTTTCAGTGTGACATAAAGTTACTTCCAAACACAGATGCATTTAATTCATTTGAGTTTAATTAGAGGTGTCAATAAATGTGCAGAGCTCTGTATGTAACATAAAACAGTCCGTTCGTTTTACAGTCCTACAACAAAAGGCTGTTATCGAAACTCAACAGTCATTTTGAATTTAGCTTCATTACTTCATCTGACATTTCCCGAGCTATTAGGTTTGCATCTATTGTGTGCGGTCATAGTTGCATTGTGCCATCACTTGTAATTCTGAGTCTCCTACTTGCAGCATCCATCAGGTTAATGAAGTGAGAAATATACACAGTGCTAACACAAATAGATTGCCTTCCACAAAGATCAAGATGAACAGAAGACAGAACTGAACAAGGCTCAGTTGGTTTGAAACCCCAGTGCTGTTACTTTAGCTGCTCTATCTTTGCCAGATTAAATATTTTATTTCAATGTCTCTTTGAAGACACTTTTATTTATTTTAACCAAAGCCTCCCATTCTCCTCAGGCCAAGTAGGCTGTCCTGCTTTCATTAACTCATTTATAATAGAGATGTTTGTGAATGAGTTGTCTTTGTTGACTGTTGGTGTTTTTATATTTTCTGTCTTAAATTTCCAATAAATCAGTCTTCCCTAACTAACAATAGAGTTACTGAATTAGTTATTTGTGTAAATAACTTTAGATCTAATTTCTTCTGTTGTTACTTGTCCAACTGTGCCTGTGTAACATGTTTTTTTTTTCCTTTAGAGGTTATATTTGTGTGTAATACTCTTATTCTATGAATTTACATGTTTAATTAAATGTTTTATATTGCTAATAATGTTTTTAATATGTTGTTGCTTCTTTTTCTGGCTTGTGGGTCACTCTTAGGGTCAAGTTCTTTCTCAAGCAATGAATGGAAGTACCAGCTATCCACAGAGGCCCATGTCTCCACCGTCATACCCTCCTCCTCCTCCATCACTCCACACAGGCCTCCAGAGACACAGCAGGAGCTCAGGTGAGTCACTGTTCTTTGGTCAGCTTCTTTTTATGTTTAGTCAGTTCACTTAAAGGTAAATTGATTCACCTAAATTCCTTCTCTCAGGCCTAAATCAGTGACTGCAGATTAACACTTCCATCAGTGGAGTTGCAATTAGGCCTAAACAATGATCTGAATCTAAATAAATAATTAATCACTTGAATTTATTATTGATTGGGACTTCAGGAAGCCCATTCCGTAAGCTTTACGTTGACCTGATCCCATCTTTGGGCTGTGTTTGAGTGGTTGGAAATGAAATTGATGAATGTGGAGATCGTCTGGCATTGTTCTATCCACCATGACCACTGTTGGCAAAGCAGCCCCACAGCCTGATGTTGCTGATAGTTTACTTAAAACATGAGATTGACTTGCGATCCTAACATTTACTCCTTAAAATGTAGCTGTTGTTATTGAGGCCAGATGACTCAGGCTGAGTTGACCATGAAATCTTTGTTTTGAAAGCATTTGGATCTAAAATGTGTATGTTTTGGAGAAGTCTCCCCTTTCTTGGTCTGTCAGTCTAATGAGTCCTTTTTAAGCCAATAGAGAGAAACTGGCAGCTACAGTCTATCACTCAGGAAAAGGAACCAGGTTTTGATTCTGTCAGGTGAAGACATTGTATAACCTTTAGCCACATTTATTGAAAGTAAGCTTTTGTTTGAACCTGGGTTGATTAGAGGATATCCACATTGTGTCCCTGATGAGGGCATGTAAAGTAAATATATTTGGTAGTAGAAGACTAAAACTACAGGTGCACCAATTTCTCGGCCAGTCGATTTATTGGTGCCGATTTCCTCAATTTTGGGAGATTGGTGATCGGCCGATGCTTGTATATGAAGCCAATCCTATTCACCGGTCTTTCCTGTGAGAGACGTTTGACTGATAGAGTGGCCCACCAGATCATGTCTGCACATTTGCAGTTAACAATAGTCAACCCACTGTTACCCATCCAGTGACTTTCTTGCTATACTCCGCGACCTTTCAGACAAAACAGATGGTAGTGGCGTTTTGAAGATCGGCCAAAAAACTGCTATCGATGCACCCCTAACCAAAACACAAGAATTTTCTTCACTATAACAAACACTAATTTACGTATCCGTCTCCTTTCCATTTTTGTAACTAGAGGGCAGTGAGTCGGTCACCCGGGAATCTGTGGTTTCAGGTCACACCAGCATCAGCAGCACAGTGCCCCTCGCTCGCTTCTCAGAAGAAGAAAAGAAGGTGTCCATCGTTAAAGCCCCGCATTACGAAGGCATTGGACCTGTGGATGAGTCTGGCATCCCTATTGCCATTCGCACGGTGAGGTCACATGATCAAAGAGCCTAAAAGCTATTTTAATCAGGTCCAGAGATGTAACCTTAGTGTCTTCTGACCCATCTGGGGCTGTCTTCATGTGATCAGCTAAAATAGAGAGGATTACTCTCAGCTGTCTGGAACTGCTGACTCCTTATTAAAGGGGTCCATTAAAGGAGCCCAGCTATCTTTGTTGAAGTATCTCTTTTACTCTTTCTCTGTGTGCTAGTTATTAAGATGAACTTACGCTTTTGCTCTTTACTCTCCGAATGGAGAGCACACTCTTCTCTGGAACAGAGATGAGGAAAAGATGCAGAGGGAAGTTGGACAGAAAAAGAAAAAAAACAAAAAAACAGATGCTCCTTGTTGTGAGCAAGCTTGCAGACATTTTTGTGGTCACTGTTCGGTAACCGTGGAGAATGAAGCCGTAATTGGTCTGTTTCCTATCCTTGCCAATGCTACATGCGCCGCCTCCAGAATCCAGAACCAGGGCTCAGTGCTACTGAATAACGAAAGGATTAAGCCCCTCTGCCATTTGATAGCTCTTATTTGAAGAGACTGTTGGATCAATAGTGTTTACACAAAGACAAGCATTTCTCCTGCTGAGTGCATCGGGAGCCCATTCTTTGCTTTTGTATCAACAGCTTCTTAGGTTTTATTCTGTTGTGTAAAACTAAACCTGCTCACTCAGATGTATTGCATTTCTAGAAAACTATTGGCCATCTTGCAAGTGTTATACATTTTTTAAGATCAGAGAATATTTTTTTGCTTTTGTGACCTTTTGCCCACTTCATATTGTCAGACTTTGTCTACTTAAGTAATTTCTTCACTGCTAATTCATAATTTAATAAGGGGCAATTACATTTCTACATTGTTCCATATTGGTTTGGATACATTTCAACCTTTTATACATTAATGACTCTTTGAAAACCACGTTTTGTAACTACTCTGATGTTTTTGGTCAGATATAAAAAATTGTTTAATATTATTTAAAAGTTTGAACTAAAGAAAAAGTTATGGTTATTATGTCATAGTATGTTTCAGCATTTCTAAAATAATGGTTCCATTCTGGTTCCATTCTATATGCCAAAGTATCAGTTTATAGAAAGACAAAGATAAGGGTTTATGTACTTAAATATCAAATATCATTGATATCCATGGAAATAATTGTCAGATTTGTGTATATAATACAAGAGAAATGTTAATTTATCTTGATGTTTTAGAAACATGACAACATAGTCATACTGCAAGAAAAAAGTAAAAAAAAAATTAACTGAAAAGTTAATGTTTTTAAAATTGTGGAAAATATCAGTTTTAGTCCTCAAATGCTTTACTTTTTAAAGCATAGTCATTAGATATTCCACCAAGCAAGTGCAGCATTTTTTTAAGCCCCACGTTGGCATAATTTAATTTTTCTGAATAATTTATCATGTTAAGTTTTTTCCTGGGATTCAACTGTCTGAAAATAATCAGCCTGCAGACTGACCTCATAATAAGCATTTCAACTCTGTCAGGAATAACTTTGTGTGTTGCTTACTTAAAGTTAACGTTTGATTTATGTATTTATTTAGTTTTCATTTAATAGCAAATTGTTTAAAATGTTTCTTGATGTTTTTCTCCACAGACAGTTGACAGGCCAAAAGATTGGTACAAAACTATGTTCAAACAGATTCACAAAGTTCACAAAGCAGGTATGTCCAAACCAGAGCAGCCTGAAAGATGTTCCCATTATGCGCCTTGAACAGATGATTTGGCTGCTTGAATAAGAGTTGGTCATATGTGCATTCAGTTTCTAAGTGTATATGCGTGTGCGTGTGTGCGTGTGCGTGTGTGTGTGTGTGTGTGTGTGTGCATCTTTGTGCATCTTTGGCTGTCAGTTCCTGTTAAACCCAAAGACCTAAACAATCTCAGAGCCAGAACTCATTAGATATGAGATGGAAACTCTTGAACTGAGATGGGATAGCGAGAGCCCTCTAATAGACTCAGAGCTGTCCTGGGAAATCTGCTCTAATTTTCTGGGTCTGACAGAAAGACACAGTCAGCACAAGCCTTAATTGTTCTGAACTGCTCAGGCTTCTTTTATCACAGCACATAGAAAACAAACCCATTCCCACTGTATTCCAATGAAGCTATGCCATTCACTTCTAAGTATCCTCTGCAGTTTTGTAATGCATTTCTTCTACCGCTTGAAAGATCTCTGCCACTTCCTGCCACCCCTGGAAAAGATGCATTATAATAGACTGGAAAATAATGAATTCACTCTTCTCTTGCAGTAGCATCATCTCACAGAAAATTGAAGAAAAACCCAGTCATTCATTTTAATACATTTATGCAAATCCCAAGTTAGAAAATATATTTTACTGGAACTCCTGTGTCAACCAGTAAAATATTGAGTGATTGGGGGAACAGACATGTTTATCATAAAGATGAATATGTCTGTTCATCCTCCCCATGAACAGTTATGGTGTAAATCATGTTTAAATTGGTACAGTAGTTGTCACTCTTGTTCTGCAAAACACAAATACTAGACATCAGTGTGTTACTGTCATTATGAAGCCTGCTAGTTACTGTTAGAGTTTATGCTTTCTAATATTTGTTTGCATGTATCTCAATCTGTCTTGTTACCTTTTCTGCTCCAGATGATGACTACTCTGGCACATACAATGCAACATATGCTTTCATAAACAACGGTGAGACTTGTTCTCCAAGGAACAACAAACTATTTCATACTCTTATCGTTTCTTCCCAACCTACATGTCTCCTCCTTTCTGCCTTACTGCCCTCCTTACCTCTCCCTCCACTGTCTCCTGCATTCTGTCCTCAGCCGATGACTACAGCACCACCATGGCACACCCACCTCCTCGGACACACACATATAGGCCTCTATCCAAAAGCCCCTCAGACAACGGTGGGCAGCAGGTTCCTCGGGAGCCCTCACCTTCACCGGTACCCCCACCACCTCCACCAATGCCCTCCCTCCTGCAGCTTAGGGCCAGAGACAGCGACCGGGACAAAGATTCAACAGACATGTAAGAGAAATGTCCTCGTACTGAACACCTGGGCGTTACTAAGGAACTGGGTTGGATTTATTGCAGCAGTGTAAAATTGTCTGACTCACAATCTTAAGCTTATTGTTGTAAAATATTTTTCCATAACTGCATGCTCGACACTAACATACAATGCATTAACTCCTGCCATGGCATTGAAAATGCACTGCAATGTGCATGGTTGGTATCTGAGTCCTGGTCCTATGTGGAGGAACTTGCGAGAAGCAGTGGTAACTTTTTCATAATGTGTGATCAATCCACACCTACATTACTTGAAAATTTGATGGGCTAGCCTAGTTTTATTTCATTTCAATCTAATCACAGCAAATATTTTTAAATTAGCTCCACCAAATCACTGATGGTTATTGCAAAAAATCACAAAAACGATCATGAAAACCTGGAGTGACTGAACAGTGTAAAAAGGTATCCAGGATCATTTAATTTTAAGAAATACTTATCAAATGAAGACACAACTTTTTATTAATATTTTAACAGTTTATTAATGTGTTTTATCGATAAATTCTGGAACGACAGGCACTTTAAGAACATTCATTATCTTGATGTGGCCCAAAATGAGAATGTCTTTTTTACTTCTGATCTATGGCATCAACCCCAAGCTCATCTTCTTTTCATCTTTGTCTTTACTGAAGTTTTAGGCTGTTTCCTGAGAGACACATTTCTCTTTTCTTTGCACCAGGAATGAATGGGGTCCTCCAGACAGGAAAGTGGACACACGAAAGTACCGCGCAGAGCCCAAGAGTATTTTTGAGTATGAGCCTGGCAAGTCATCAATTCTGGAGCATGAAAGACCAGTGAGTCATTTTTCTAATGTCTCGAATTTTTCCCTAAAATATCTTTTGCCAGCATCACAGAAATATGATGTCTACTGTGTTCTTGGTATGTAGAAGATTGAGTTGATCACAGCTAGCAACTTTAGCTGCAAATCATCATTTAACTTAAGCTACAAATGCAGTACAACAAACATTCCACCAAACGTGTCAACAACAATTATTTCCTTCTCAATGGTTTAATAGACATGATTATGTAATTTTCCCCCCTCCACACATGTAGATACCCCTGGTGAAAACATTCAATAATTTGACACCAAAAAATCCATCATTTAATTGAAACACATTTATTATACCTTAGGTGATAAAATTCACTTTAAGCAATAATAGAATTTTTAAAATAAATCTTTCCAAATTATTGAAAAATTCAGCAGTTAATTCAACTGTATGTTTTGTTGACAGCACAGCTCTTTTGTTTCTGTGACATGTGAGGTTATAGCTCACAGAGGAACATATCATTCCTATTTGCACAAACTCTCTTCTGTTCTCTGTTGCTCACCTTATCCCACATTGTTTCTTTTGGGTTCAGGTTTCAAGACTGAGATGAAAGTTGATTTTGTTTGGTAAATCATTTCTGTCTTTACATGGCCATATATTTTGGATTATTATCTTCTCAAAAGCCTCAGTGATGATGCATTTTAAGTTGTTTGGCACAAACCTTTAGATTATCAGCACTTTTGACTGCAACAAAATGTTAATATTACTTTTAGTCAAAAGAAATGTGTTGGTAAAATTAAAACATTACTCTAAACATAATTTACCAAAAGTAAAAAGTAGTGGTGTAATTGTATGTGTTTGTATCTTAAGAGTTCTGGTTCAATCCTTTCAGTTTGGTATACTAAGAGACCTGGACCTTTTACTTCAGGCCTAATCTGAGTACTATAATTTAAACCTTTATAGTATTATTTTACAAAATGTTTTTCTGTATTTGACTGCAGAATGTATGTGTCCAGACTTACCAAAAAATCCACAATAGAGACTCTGGGAATTACCACTGTGTGCCATTAAGCAACACCACAGTTTCTCATTTAGCTAAAGTGTCGATGGAGAAAGAAAGGTGGACCAAACCAAAGATCTGTGGTTGCATTTGTTTTACATTAACCGGATTAATAGGTAATTTTACTTACCTGAAACAACATGAAGGCAGATGTAAACATGACTATATGAAGAAAACTAGGCTGAAGAGAAAACAGCTCATCCTAAAATATCAGCAGCAGATATGTGAGCACACACTAGGCAGTTCTGGATCAAGAGAGACATTGCAACTTATGTTTAGTATTGTCTACATATTAAAACAAAGCCAAAGGGATTTAAAAAATTTTTTATCTTTATTCATAAGTTTAATTAACCTTAGTTTTGACTATTTTAAATAATTTTATTGCCGTGTCAATTCTAACAGGATTCACTCAGTTATGAGTTTGTCATCACACGCTTACACAGTTGGGCACATATCAGCCCTGATCTAGTTTTGAAATCACACAATGTTTGTCAGGCTTTACCAAAGTACACTTTTCTAATGAAAGTCCTTGTTCTTTGAAGGAAACTTTGAATGCATATGCTTGTGAAGAAAGGACAGAAATAGCTTTTAGCTAACATGCCTCAAAACAACCTGTTGGATTGTATTTGACTCCTTCCTATCTTGACAGAAAGTCATTGTTTCAACAGAAAAGTATATAGGCACTCTTCAGTATTTAAAATGTCTTAGCTGAACAAATCTTTAGTAGGGATGCAACGGAGGTACCACTGATGTTTGTAAAGCAAATTATTATTATTTTTTTTTGTTTTTAAATTAATTTCAATGCTTAAAGCTTATTGTTTTTTCGTCATTAAGATCAAAAAACAATAAGCTTACTATATCATCTATAGTAATAAATAGATGACTTTAACTTAGAGCTGTTTACGTTGTGCTGCAGTACACCTGGTCAGTAAGAGCGAATATGGGCATCTTAATTCAAGGTTTCTATTCAATTTTTCTCCTAGCAACACTGCTGTCAGTTGTTCTGTTGTGAATGTCAGGGCAGACAGAAATGATAATTGTAGCTAGAGCTAGATTAAAAATAATTATAACAGTGTTTGAGATTTGAACACCATAATGAGAAACGTTATAGATGCAGAGAGCCTTTTCAAAGAAATAAGTGAGAAGAAAAGAGATTTTAGAAAGGGTCTGACATTTAATGTGATGTCTGCAGAAAGCACTCCTGGGGCAATGATGTATGAGTCAGCTCCTGATAGCAGCAATAAAAGGCGAAAGCTGCAGACGCTGCCCACACTGACTGGATCTGCTGTCTGTTCACTGCCTCCGCTCTCCATTATACAAGGGAAAAACAGACATGAAAGATATTTCTAGGCAATGGGCCAAAGACAAAATAGTTCTCGTTAAGATTTTTGTTGTTAATGGTTGTGTGAGTGTGCCCTGGCATTCTCTACAAAAGGCTTTTTTTTAATAGATTAGTCATATTTCTGAAAAAAAAAACAACTGTATTGAGAAAGAGAGCTGTAGCTCCAACTACAGCAGCTATGAAGCATCTCTTGGCCATGTTTCATTTGGCAGCAAGACTCCTGTTGTTATGTGGGAGTAAGGTTAGAAAGAGCAGACAGAGCTGTTGGACAGCCAGGTTTTTTTTGTACAGTAAGATTGAAAATTAAAAAAAAAATACCCTTCAAATTTTTACTTTCAGTATTTGAGTCCACTTTTGTATTATAGATAATTTATTATCGTTTACTTTGTTTAAAACATTTCTCCCAACCAGATACATGGGAACATAAACAATTATTTAAATTTAAAGAAGAAATGCCAATGCAAAACTATTCATAATTCAATATTCCAGATATTTGTGTATTTCTTTGCAGAGAAAAACATTGAAGTGGGGGGGAGAAATCCTGTTTTCAGTAAGCCACTACCTGATGATGGAGGCTCACAAAACATGTAAATGAAGCTACTCTGGTGGTAGGAGCAGTAGGCTGTGGGAGAAACTTTTACTTTAACTGGGAAGCCAGAGTTTCACCTTACAATAATACAACAACTCTAAACATATAGCCAAAACTGTGATGAAATGGTTACGGTATCCATGTTTTACAGTGGTTAAGTCAAAGTCCACACCTAAATCCAAAAGAGAAGCTATAGTGAGACCTGTAAGTGAATTAATTTCACTTATATTTTAGCTGTTCCTTGTGTGAGCCACTCCAGTCCTCCAGAGCTGTTGTCCTGCATGTTTTAGGTGTTCCCCTGACCCAACACAGAGTAAATGAATGGTTAATAACCTTGCCTCGTTTAGGAGTTAATTTCAGCCTTTAATTCAGCTATATCAGAGCAAGGACAATACACCATGAAGGACAGCAGCCATCCCTGGTTTATCATGAGAGTAAGTTGAAGCGTGGGGTCAGAGTATGCCAAATGTTGAACAGTACCAGGGGTAGGAACACTTTTACAAGGCACTATAGAACTGTCTTCCAAATGTTGACTTCAGATTTAAACAGGATAAACTTAGCAGTCGGACTCTGAAACCATGCTTTCACTATAGTTTTGTAAAAAGAAGCCAGAGATGGTTTTCTCCATCAGCACTTCTATTCCGCATCTTCATCCTGTGATCATCTTCGTTTGCATACTCCTAACCATGGGGTCCATGTCTCTCTTTATGTGTGATTCCCCTCCACGCCTCCTTCCTTCTGTCTCTCTTCTATTTCTCCTCCCTGTCATGCTCTCTCAGACCTATGATGACATAGATTTAGAGAACGAGCCTTGGTATAAGTTCTTTTCCGAGCTGGAGTTTGGGCGGCCGGTAAGTTGGAGCTCGATGGCTCCTGCAACCATAACTCTATCGATAGACATACATCCCACATCTCCTCCCTCTCCCAGGACACTGTTGTTCTGGTTCCACCATCTGCCTGGGTGGGGCGAGTTGTTTGGGCATGTGGTATTTGTTTGGTGCAGTGACCCCTCCCTTCACATACACACAATCACAAAAATGTGGCATTGATATCTCTGTTATCCTGTTTTGAAATACATGTAGTAGATTATTCATTAGTTTTTCTGGCTATGAGCAGGTTTGGAAAATACTTCTTTTGATTCACTTTGTTAACTTAAAGAAAAATCATTCCTTGTTACAAACACCTGATGTGAGGTAACAGGCATGTATTTCTTGCCATAAGTGTTATTTGAGCTTATTAAAGAATGTATTTATTCCTACCTGCTTGTAGTTTTGTTTAATTTAGAAGTGGCTGAAAACGCCACTATGAGCTAAACTCTTTAGTGGCCCCTGCTGTACATAGGCGGTATTTACATGACGGTTGTTTATCTGAGATCACATTATTGTCGGCTCACTGATTTTTATTATCTGATGAGGACATGCCTCTCTCTGATATGAATTCAGTGCATGACATCAGTTGTTCACTTTCAGGGCCTTTTGCTTTTTTTAATGTTCAGGCGATAATTTCATCTGTGTATTGAGATTTCTTGCTGTAATTTTCAAAGTTTCTTTGTGACCTAATAAGTCGTCAAAATGGAAGGTTTCTCATGCGTCACTATCTGATGGTGCCAGCTGGACGCTTGCTAAGATGCACTAAAATCACGTTTGATTGCACAGTCCACTGCCTTCTGAGATAAACACTGCGGCTTGTGTTTTTATTTGCTTTCTGCACATAATCTTCACTCTGCATGCGTGTGATACTTCTGTGTGTTTGTGAAAAATAAAGATAGGCAGGCCTACATTTGTGCTTTTGTTAGGTGCAGAAAAATAGCACAAATACAGAACTTTTTGGCATTTCTGGTAAAGATGTAAAAAGCCTGAACATAAATTTATTTTATAACAGTAGCATCATCTCCAAACATCCAAGCTCTCATTCCACTACATAAATGTAGAAGCGTGCAATTGACACATTAATGTGAACTATGGCCACGTCTGCTGTTAACTGCTGCCAATAGAGCAGTATTCAGCCTGTTTGCTTAATATTTTAGGATTCAGAAACATATAAAGAGAGAATACGGAAAGGTACTAAACTACCTAAAAAATAGTTTTAATATTTGTAATATTCATTTCTGTTTGTAGTTAGGTACTTTTGTGAATGCTGACATACAGTAAAATGTTAACATAACATGAAATAAAGCCCAAGTCAGTTGTCAAAGCAGGTATGAACTCAGACACGGTCAGCTGATTCTATGTCTAGTGAAGTGTTGCTTGTTTGTAGATTTTTATTTAACACAATATCACACGATATCAGTTTTTCTGACAAAAGTCATTTTTATAAATGTCTTGGTTCAGACTGTCAATGTCACCAGAGGCTTAGAGCAGAAGCAGTTCCAAAGCATCATAGATCCTCCACTGTACCTAACAGAAACCCATTTCATTAAATGTTTCCGTTGTTTCCTGCTAATTCTACCTCCAGTTTTAGGTGCTGAAAGGCTTAGACCTGCAGCACTGAAGCACACAGGTCCAGTTAAAGTGTCTGGAAGACATATTTATGTATTTATATTTTTTATGTGACATAATTCCCAAATAACCAGTTGGCATGTAGATAGGTTGCTACGGTTATGTTGCAGCTCTTTATTAGTGATTCTCATTTTGTAACCACTAACCAGTTAAATATATTTTAAAGAGATTTCTAGTGCTTGTACACCTGATAACAGTCTCTGCTGAAGTCAATTTAATTCAGAAAATCTAAGTATTTCAGTTTTAGGTGATGCTGCTGCAGTAAAAGATGGATTTATTTTAGGGTTTTGACACATCTTTAGCAGTGGTGCCAGTAAGTGTTGCTGGCGCAATGGGAGAACTCGCATAGGGCTTCCTGCTTCTAGACATGTTAGTGTTTGACTTTGTGTGTGTTAGTGTGTGTACATTGGCTCCCACTTGTTCATTGTGTGAGAGAAGCTCATTTGCTCCAGTTTTAACTGGCTTGTCTCTGGTAACTCAGACTTTCTAACAGGTTTTACCCTCTTCACATGTCTCCTGTGTTTTTGATTTCTCCCCATGATGTCACCGCCGCTTCTCCTCCTTCACCTCATCTTCACCTTCTTCCTACTCCTCCTCCTGCTGTCTTCCCCTACCTGCTTACTGCTGCTGCTGTTTGGGGCTGAAGCCTCCTAAAAAACGACTGGATTATAATCCAGACATCTCCACCCGTCAGCGCATTGAGGTAATCTCCAATTCATCATTTGTCTAACAGGTGTTTATATATATATATATATATATATATATAATATATATATATATATATTTTTTTTTTTTTTTTTTTAACCATTTCTGTGTTACATGCATTGTGTCAGTGCTTGGATGTAAAATCCATTCAGGCAAAGATCCGTTTCAATGTGTTTTGAGATGTCAGGTGACAGAGCAACATGGAGTATTGTTAAATATAAAATGGAAGTGGAAACATACATGGTTTTCATTTAAACAAGATATACATTAAAGTTTGCAGTTGTAACATGTGGAATTTTTGTAGGACAGCGTGTGACTGGATCACTTTTAGAAATACCGCCGGTTCGATTCTCCCACGTTATATCATGGCAGCCATTTTCTGTCAAATGAATGAAATTTTGTCACCTGAAATGTAGGCCTGTCACTTTAACAACATCTGCTGTATGATAAATTGTCCCACCAGTTATTGTGATAAATGATGATGTTCTTTTGAGACCATCATCAAGTAATATAATGGTGATGGTATAACAACACAAAAACACATTCTCAATTATCAATAATCTTTAAATTCTAATGAGGATTTTCACACTGGGACTGGAAGATATTTTAAAAGTCTAACAAAAATGGACAAAACAGAAACAACAGGTAAAGTGAATTATGAATTCAGTCATTCAAAAAAGGGCTAGACTGCACCAGAAAGCACCAGACCGAAGAATTTTCTCATCAAGATTTTTGTAGAAAGAGAGAGAGGAAAATAAATATTATAAACAATTTAATTACTGTGCTCATTTTAACTTATGTATTTCTTATTGCTACAGGCCTACTAAAAGGCTGTTTGGTTGTCTTTGGTTGAAGGGATATATGTACTGGTTTTTCTGTTCAAACTGTAAATATTCAAAAATTTTTGTTGCTCACAATTGGTGTTTTTAGTGGTGTCATTCTAAAGAGTACCTTCAAGGTCCATTCCAGTTGATCCATACCAGATTTTGCAGTAAATCATTTGCCCCCCACAGCCCTGAGCTGAGCTCATAACATCCTTTGCAATATCACCTTTGCCATCATTCTTCACAGTAGTAGAGAAAAGGGATCAGAAATTCATCTTTGACTTGGTGAACCTGTCAGGCTTCTCTTGGCCAGGTGTGCCATGTGGAACCAGCATCTGCCACACCTTTGGTTGGGGGACTGTTTTGACTGTGGCACAGCTTCAGCTGCATGGAGGCTGTGCTTTGTAAGCTGCCCTGCCTGAAGTCTTTGTTTGTGCAGATCTGACTTTTCTCTTTTGTCCTGCGCCTATTTCAGACAACCCTCCACATAGCCCCGGCTGACAAGGCTTCAGAGAGACCTGCAAGGTAACGGCTGTTTCTTTCTTTTCCTCCGCATCACCCCCATCGCCCCCTCCCCCATCCTCTCAACAGCAGCCCCCCTTGTTGTGATTCAGCGCAGTGTGAAAACTCTGACTTTGCTGGTGATATGTGGTGTCTTTATTTTTAATGGTCATCTGCTCAGATTAGCAGCATTCTTAATGTGATTTAGTTAATGATGTTTTAGGATGCTTCAACTGAGACTGAATAAATTAACTCTGCAAACCTATTGATTCTGCTATTCACCTCCTGTCCCTCCTTCACCCCCCTCCCCCCACCCCCTCCTGCTTTCTTTCAACACTAGCCTGGTTATTCAGTCGCATTCTGCTGGCTGAACAGAAAGGGCAGAATAGGGATGTAATGAATAGTCTATTCATGTCAGTGACATTAAGTGTGTTCTCTCGCAAAAGAAAGAAAGAGCCTTGGGTTTCTTTCTTTTCTAAGCCAGTTTGACATAAGTTGCTAAACAAAATCTGTCTGAAGTGGGTATTTTTGCTGTGCTATATTCTACATGCTATGTTCAATTTCACACCAATAACAAACTATCTGAGTCTACAAAATACAATATATGATATACAGGCTTCCATAATCGAGGATATATAAGGTTATCACCTAAAGTTGGAACTTTTATTAGCTTCAGTATATCATATATTGTAAAAGAATGTATGAGTATGGAATAAAAATGAAAACTGCCTAGATTTATTATGCATAATGTATTCTAAAGGATGACTTATTTTACTTACCTTTGAACAATCTTCATTTGAAATTTAAAGAAACAAGCAAATTCTGTATAGTTCTGAGATTAAGATTTTTTCAATTAAAGATAATGAAATAAATACATAAATAATATAAATGTAATTGATTCATATGTATATTACAGAGCATTAATCAGAGGTGTGGAGAAAAAAACTAAATCAAATATATTTATACAAAATTAGACAAACAGAACAAACATTTTCATGAAAACAAAACCAATTATTATTACAATCAATTCTAAAGAATATTTTCTGCTCCTCCTTGTTGGTTCTGCTTCTTTTAACTGAGTCAAAACACAGACTGTTGGCTTCTGGAGAAAGAGATTTACAAGTAATGCAATATGTTTAGAAGCTATTAAGAAAATGGAATCTGCAAATCAGCTTGAATCTTTGTATATATGTTTTAATAATACACATACAAATCCTGCTAATTATTATTTACATAATATTTTAATTTAATTTCAATTGTCTTTTTATTTGTGTTTTGACTATAAGTATTTAGCGATTGTACCTGCTGGTATTGATAGAAAAACTGCAACTACAGGACCTTCGTAGTTGGAAAATTTCATCTCCACTTCCACTCAGCATTCCTGTAGATGCAGTGTTTTGAAAGTAGCTGTCAATGTTTGTGTTGCAGTGCTGCCAGCGACTACAGGAAAAGAAGGAAGTCTGAGCCATCAAGTTCACAAGTGAATGCACAGTCCCAGAGCAGAGCTACAACTTCCCCTAGACCAGTGGATGCCTACAGATCCAGCAGCAGCCTAAAGAAACCTCTTGTTCGTTCCTCACCTTCCTCACCCTCCAGAGCCAAAGGTATTCCTTTTCGCTGAAGCAATTTTGTTTTCTCTGTTGGCGTCTTTCGTCTTCTTTCTTTCACATACACATGATTAATATTTCAAATTACAGAAACAATTTCTTGTGTTTTCACAAGGAGTGTTTTTTTCTGGTCTTATTGTGAGTTTATCTGCTGGAAATCTGACTAAGAAAAATGAATCTAAAAAAATATTTTCCACCTTTTCTTCCTTTATTTCGTTTTCCCCTGAGTTTTCTCCCTGTTTCTGGCTATTCCTGCTTAACCATCTTTCCTCATTCTTCTCTTTTACCATGCTACTCTGATGGGACATCTAAAAGGTGGGGACGCATGCAACATGTTTTCAAACAGTATAAGCTCCCCAGGTCCTTATGAGAGTACCTCTCTCCCTCCTCTCCTTTCTGACTCTGATCATTGCCACGAGGATGCCAGCCAGGAAGGCAGCTCTTCCTCAAAACAGTCTGTCTTCTGCACAAACAATTGGCAGGCAAACAGCCAGGACGATAAAACCTGGAGCAGTTCAGAGGAAGCGCCACCCTCCTCTGGAAAGCTCAAATCCCGCAGTTGCGATGACTTGCTTAACGACGGACATTCTGGTTCTGGTGGCCAAAATGCCACTCGCTCAGAAAGCGCTGGGTCGCTGGTGTGTGATGGGAACATCCCTACGGTATCGTCCTCTACTCATTCACTGCCCCCTCTCCATCGGCGACGTGCGCACGATTCTCCAGGTTTCCTCCAGCTCTATCGTAAAATGCACCAGATTGACCGAGCTCAGCTCATCCCATCTGAAGTAATCCGTTCCGTCCGTGCTCGCATTTTGGAACTAGAGCGCCAACCTCATCTGCATCGCCATCGCCTTTCTCCTTGGACACCCTCCTGGGGTGTGGAGGTGCCAAGGGACATGGTGCCAAACCGCATTTCTGAATACGAGCGTCTAATTCAGAAGTCCAAATCCATGCCTAACTTGGGTGACGGTGAGGTGCCTTCGGGCACAACAACACCGGGTGGTTCGTCATCTCGTGCTAGCAGCGGGGGTGGTGTGACTCCCAGTTTTCCAAAACGCCGTTTTTCCATCGAGTCATTACTGGAGGAAGATCCCAATAGCAACAACAGGACTGTACGTCACAGCATGGATCACATACCTCGTAGCCCACCGGAGGGGCAACCTCGTGTTGGACCCGAGCCCGGACGTGGCCAAACATTTTCAGCTCCTCCTGTTCCTCAAGGCCCGCAAGCAAATCCTGACTATTCTGATAGTGAACAAGACGCCATCGCATCTGACCTCAGTGACTTCATCCAGGTGGAGGGTTCCTCATTTTGCAGTGAGAGTGATTTTGATCATTGTTCCCTAACTTCCTCTGAAAGCTTGTATGGATCGGCCACCCTCCACCACCACCACCACCACCTTCGTCACCACCACCATCACCACCATCATCATCAAGGTCACCAAAGTCTTGGCCAGAGCCAGGGCTACCAACACCGCCACCTCATCAGCACTTGTAAGGGCCGCTGCCCAGCATCATACACTCGTTTTACGACCATGCTTCGCCATGAGAGAGAGCGAGCACGACAAGAGAACCAGAGACAGCAGAGCCGCAACAGCCATTTCCAAATTCAGGGCTCGCAGTCTCAGCAAGCAATGTCCAAGCTGGCCTTCTTGGTCAGCCCAGTGCCTTTCCGCAGGAAAAAGGGCTCACCGCCTACCTCTAGAAGAAGCGGTGGTGGTGGAGGACGAGGTAGCAGACCCAAGTCCAAACAGGCCATTTATGAAGCACTTGATGCAGCCTTGAGAGACATTTATGAGCACATTCAAGCAGAGAGAGGCCACAGAAGCTCTAGGCCACCTGATGACAGTATTTTGAGAAGAATTCTGGCTGAACTCTTGCCAAGTGTGCCTGAAAGAAGCTCCTCTTTGCAAGGGCGGAGGGGTTGCTGGCATGGGGGTCACTCCTCTACATCTGTTTACCCAGATGGAAGCCCGACTGGGTATGCTTCACACAGAGGAGAACCATGCACACCAAGCCTACAGTCACCAAGGTTACAGTCGCCAATCAGTGCCTGCTATGGACGACATTTGGAGACCTCAAACAATAATGAATATGGGGAAGAGCAAGGCAACGGAAATGGTCTTTGTTATTCAGGTGGAGATCAAATCCATACTACTTCAAATATGTAGTGTTCAGCACTGTATACTATCATTAGATATAAACACTATCTACAAAGATGACATAAGAAATATAAATGTTAGCTATTCCATTTATCTATTGTCAGTTTGATTATTTGATAAATGCACGAAAGCAAAACAGAAAAAAATCCTATGTTTGAGTTTAGTTGTGCTTTTTAGGTCTAATCTGCAAAATGTTTTGGTTGTTTTTCCTTTATACTTCAACACAACTAGAAGAGTTTTATATTGGCTTGCTAGTTATTAGGCTACCCAGCTGGAAAACAGCAGTATTCTAATAATAATGATGAGTACCACTGCTTTAGCTTCCACACAGTGTTTTTACATCACTAATAATATTTCCATGCAAATTTCTCTTTCTTCTATGCACTGAGAACAACAGTTATCTAAATCATATGAACGCTCACTATGGAGAAAGATTTTTGTAAATTTTGAAACCAGAACTTTTAAAACCTTGCTGTACTTTCATCCTGAAAACAGCCCATGTCTCATGTGCTTCAACTAGAAGATTTTGTCACCTGGTTGGCCCACTGCCATGCTTAAATTTTCTTTATACTTCAGATGTATACATTTTTGTTGTGAATTATCAAGTTAAGTATTTCTTATGCACTGTTGTCTTTGAACAATTTTAAGAGTTGTAAAACTCTGCTTGGTATGTAGTTAAAGTGAGAACAGAATGTTTTTAGAATCCAAAAGGTGGTTCCATCGCAAAAAATTTACTTTATGTTATTAACAAAACTGAATTTACAATGCTGATCATCAACTCTGTTTCCCAAAATCCCAAAGTCTTTTCGACCAACTTTTATTTAACAATATTAATCATTTTAAATTGGTCTTGACATATTGTTAGATTACTCCAGCTTTATTTATTGTACGATAAATTGATGTTTTCTGAATGGCAAGATTGATTTTTAGCAGTTTTTTATTTCTGCTGTCTGACAGACTCAGTTTTTGGTAAACAGGGTTGTGTGTTAATGTAAGCAAACATTTTTTTGATTTGTTTTTTGGGCAGATTATTATTTGGTAGCCATGTTCTTATTCATAATTATTTTATGACTTTTATTGCAAATCATTGTCTTTCTTTAAGCCATTTGCTTGTATGTTTATTTTTGATTTGCTCACATTTCTGCTGGCCTGTATTCCCCAGGTTTCATCTTGTGTTTGTAGGATTGCATGTGTCTCATTTGTGCCACGTTGTGTTTAATTTCGCTCACTTTGTTTTCTTCCCTGTGTGTGATGGAAATAAAATACACCTGTTATTTACCAAAGCTGTCAATCCCTGTGTTGCCCATCGGAATGGCATCGTTCTGTGTTCAGTGTTTTTTCCAGATCCCATTAATAAACTCAGGTTATATGGAAGTGATTGCTGCTGTAATTCTCGAACATTGACGTTTCTTTTCATCACAGACCAGGATGTATCAAGGAGTTATTCCACCATGGATGATCGACACACACCGCAGAGCAGAAGAGCAACTCCTGACAAAGAGGTACAACATTGAAACCAGTTTTTGTATATAATTACACAGATAATGAAGCTGTATTTGAAAAAACTATTAGTTAGAAGGGGACTATATCAAAATTAGTTGTTTATTTTGTGTTGATGCTTTCCAGGTTAGAGTCACTGACTGAAAAACTAAATTAAATCCTGTGTTTAGATGTCAGTATAGAATAGATATGCACTGTACAGTCTTGTGGAAAAGTTTTCATACCCTTGAACTTCTCTACATTTTGTCACATTTTACACATTCCAAAAAAATATATTGTCCATTTATTTGTGTAACAACCTCAGTCTGTTTTGATGAGTTTTGATCTCACTTGTTTCATGGATCTTTTACTGTT
Organism: Poeciliopsis turneri; assembly: GCA_922788865.1. Taxonomy (NCBI): domain Eukaryota; kingdom Metazoa; phylum Chordata; class Actinopteri; order Cyprinodontiformes; family Poeciliidae; genus Poeciliopsis; species Poeciliopsis turneri. The sequence continues at coordinate 1,890,258 of CAKLNU010000176.1, forward strand.
TGGTTATCATTGTTGACCATTTGTAAGGAAAACCTCTTTCTGAATCTCATGTCGTTAGCAGCTCCTGATAGGTTTTCTTCTAGAATTTCCCTGTGTTTCAATTCATTTATCACAGGCTTTCTTTCCTCTGCTGCAGACAAGTGTCCCCACAGCTTGACACGGCCAACGTGGTCTGGCCTGGTCAGAACAGCTTGTTTCACATGTTTTCTGTGTCTCCTTACTGGCTTTTCACAAACTGCAAATGAAAATTTATATGCCTCTTTCCTTTCAACTCTTCCAGAAAGGTCTGATGTTCAGAGTGCATGACTAATAGTAGTATAGTCTTGTTGTTGATCTCTGCAGCTCCTTCATTTATCATTTGGCTTTTCTGATTAGCACTCTCTTAGATAGACATCTACATTTAGATATGTTTGCAGTTGCTAAATATTATTAGCATTTTAACATGATGGATTGAACCTTTCTCTGTGAGGCATTCAAAGTTTGGTGTACTGTTTTAAACTTTTATGCCTAACCTGTCAATATTCCCAGGTGTTTAGTATTCTTCTTGGTTCACAAATATTCCACAGTGAAAATGTGCCCCACACTTTTCTGATTTGAAAACATTGAGGTTCCTTGCTGTGATGTGACAAAACATGTGAAGAAGCTCAATGAGTACTTTCACTTTTTCACACACTGTAAATGTAAGACGGGTGTCATGTTAAACTTGGTGATGGCTGTTGCCTCTCTTTCTCTCGCTGCTCTTCCAGGTCTCCCATAAACAGATGACACAACTTATTCTGTTCTCTCTTCTCCATCAGAAACAGCCTGCAAGAGCAATTTATGATTTTAAGGCACAAACAGCAAAGTAAGTATCATACATTTAGCATGTGGGCGTAAAGAGGCCGACTCATTTGTTTTCAGCTGCATCCCCACTTCCTGTCACTTATGATACTCCTCCAGTACATTTTTTTATTTGCCCGATTCTTCCTTACCTTATCTGCTGAATTCCAGTTTCATTACTGTCATTAACTAACCACATCTGGATGGCTTCAGATTAATATTTAAAAAATGTTTAAATGCATGTGCATTTAAACACATGATGGGTGGGTATTCACCTCTCATTTTTACTTCATTTTGCATTTCTGACTGGGCATTCATGTCTTTCCGCTTGATTCAATGTGCATGCAGTGACACTTCACTGAGACATCTGTGTTACAGGGAGCTGACATTTAAAAAGGGCGATGCGGTCAACATCATCAGGCAAATAGATGACAACTGGTACGAAGGTGAGCACAGAGGCCGGGTGGGCATCTTCCCCATCGCATACGTTGAGGTAAATCTGCATCTGTTGTGTACACCTCTCTCATGTTGTCTCCATTACTACAGTCATGCATCTCTTCCTTGTTTGCACAAATTTTGCCACTCATATAGAAGATGCCGTCATCAGAGAAGCATCAGCCAATCCGTCCTCCTCCTCCAGCTCAGGTTAGGGAGATCGGCGAGGCTGTGGCACGCTATAACTTCAACGCTGACACTAACGTGGAGCTGTCACTAAGAAAGGTTGCTCTGCTGTGATATGATCAGATTAGAAATTTGCAAAAAACTCACGTTTTGTTATGTTTTATATTAACGGTTTTGAATGTGTGTGCAGGGGGAGAAAGTTGTAGTCATCAGGCAGGTGGACCAGAACTGGTATGAGGGGAAGATTCCAGGAACAACCAAGCAAGGCATCTTTCCGGTTTCCTATGTTGAAATTGTCAAGCACTCTCCATCCAAGAGCTCCGCCCATCACGTAGATCCACATGCTTACAGCCGGACACCAAGCTCCACCCCCATCAAGGTAAGAACGTGAGGGATGCACTATGCCTTCTGAAGCATTTTGAGTTCTTTCATAAAACAATGCATTGCAAAAGTATTCATACCCATTGAACGTTTTCTTATTTTGCTTTAAACACAAACTTTAGCGTATTACTTTCAAATGAAGTAATACGTGAAGATTTATGTGATAGACTGACATGAAGTAGCACAGGAAAATGATTCATAGTTTTCACATTTTTTTCTCATTTGAAGTTATTTTTATCATTCTTATTTTTACCCTGAAGGAAAATCCAGAATCAATATTCTTACTAGATAAGTTATGTAGTCAGTAAACAGAGTAAAAATGGTCTAATGAAGCTCTTCTTAGAGGTTGGTTAGATAACATTAGAAATCACATAAAACCTTTGGGAAGGCTAAAACTGCACTTCCTTAAGGTTCCATCCTTGCAGGGTGATGTAGAAGCTGGCTAATGTTGGTGGAAATAGGGCTGGAGCTAAAATCAAGGAAATCCTTGCAGAAAACCTGTTGGAGGCGACCTTCCCTTCCTAGAGACACGTGGCCAGAGCTACAGGTGCAGTAACACCAGTGGTCCAGATGCTGGCGCTCTCAAAGATTAATTGTTAGAAATGTTGGCTTCCGAATATGTAAAGGTCTAAGAGATATAGGCTGCAGCCACTCTCAACCCTGTTATAAATGAAAAGTCTATTAGATTTTTACTCGTTAAAAAATGGAAATTTGTAATATTTCTTAAGTTTAAGAGTTATTGACTTCTTTGTATTTGTCTGGACATGTGAAATCTCAAGGTAATACATTTAAATTTGTGTTCATGTTGAAGCAAAATTGGGGAAAAAGCTCAGAATAGGAACACTTTAGCAAGGCATTGTGTGCTAGTTTACATCTGGCTTCTTTCCTCCCAATAAGTCCTTTTCCTTCCTGAACAGTTGACGTCATGTTTTCTACTGGTAATATTCACCTCTGTCCTTTTCTTTCTCACTTTTACCTTCATGGAGTTCTTCTGTCTTCTCCCTCCATCTCTTCCTTCCCCTCAACCCTCTGTGAGAACGCTCGACCTGCAGGCCATCACCAGCGAATGGCTTTCGCTCACACTGGACCCATCAGCCCCCACCTCCACCCCTTCACTCACGGCCACTCCTTTACCTCCCACACCACCCCCTCTCCCTGCCGACCTCGCCCCCCTCCTGACGGCACAGGAGCCGACCTCAACCTCACCCTCACCCGCTGCATCACATAAAGGTTATTCCTTTGCACACCGACCATCTTCCAGAAGTCCTGTTTCCTCTGACAGGAGAGCGGGTTCAGGTCACACCCCAGCTACCCTTCGTCTCTCTCAGCCCTCCCCGCCACTGCCTCCTCTTCTTCCTCCTCCTGTTTCTTCCTCATTCAACTTCATGCTGCCGGATCGTTTATCGACGCACAAGGGGAAGCAGCTACAAGTTTCTGAGTCAGATAACGCTTTAAGCTTTACTAGACCTCAACCTTTGACCTGCACCAAGTCAGTGACAGAAAAATGTCCCTCACATCTCCCAGAGCAGCAACTGTCTGCTCCTGCACACGAAAGCGTCAGACTGCCAGACATTGAGCTGCATGTTAGAGACCCTTATGATGAGCTGCTGTCAGCGGCTCCAGATGATTTCAGTGCAGAAGATTCTGACATTTCAAAAGAGCCTCCAGTAGAGTTCATATGTGCCAGGTTGAATGGTGAATCTCAGAGCAGATGGTTTCAGAATAATGTCCAACAGCTCGGTCCTCCAGCAGCAACTAGTGACTCCCCTGGCGCTGTTCACCTAAAACTGCAGTTTCCCAAACCTTTAAGCGTGAAGCCGCTTTCTGTTTTCATTGAAGAGCAGCCAGTATCAGTAAATGAGGAGCTGGTTGATCCTCACAGGCCACCGTCAGAACAAGGACACATATACACAGAGTTATTCATAGAAGAAGACGAAGACATGACAGACAAAGAGGAGAACATTAGAGAGCTAAATGAGCGAAAAAGTCCACAGGTAGAGAGCATGGTGTGAGCAGTTTGCAGGTTCACTAGGCTCCCGGAAGGAACGTTGAAGTGAAAAAAAATCTACATCCACAGAAACTTCCAAATGAGGATAGGACAAAGTTGTTAAAGCATTAATAGAGGAGCCATGTTTTATGACTTCCTGAAGGCGAAGTTTCAGAAAGAGCTGGAGTTTCTTAAAGAATAAGAGGCACAATTTCAAAATGTTAAATTACAAAGTCAAATCTTGTTTTAAGTCCATTTTTCAAACATCAGACATCATTGAATCCACATTAGATCCCTGTAATGAACAACTACTACCAGAAAAACCAAAAGGTTTGAAAATAAATCCAACATGTAATATTTAATTGGTCAGATTTGCTCATCTTCCTTCCATGTTCTTTCTGGGGTTTATTAAAGGATCTGAAAGGCCGATTTCTGGTGGCTCCAGTATCTTTACCTTTGTTTTTGTTCCCGTAGGCTGAAGCCTTATCCTGCTCCTCATCACAGCTACCTCACTCTGGCCACCTTCCCTTCCCCACCCCATCTCCCCCAGCATCCACTCTTCCTCCTTCTGTAATTTCTTCCCCCTCTATATCTTCCCAATTCCAACAACATGAGTCCTCCTATTCCCCTGTCCTTCCTCACTCCCCCCCATGCCTCCCTCACCTGACAACCTGTGGACTTCCTGCAGTCTCTCGCTGCCCGTCTGTTCCCTCACCTACCTTTCACCTTTCAGACCCCTCTGCAGTCGTTCCTGTCTCCCAGCCCTCCACTTCTGCCTGTCCACCCAGCCCAGTTACGTCCTGGCCTGTCTCAGAGTCAGTTTTCCCTCCCCCTGCCCCGTCTCCCCCTAAAACTGCCTCTCCTCCTCTCTCTAGTCCCCATTCCCCCAACACTGCCCCCGTTGTATCACACACAGGCCGTAGGTCCCCCAAGGTGAAGGTAACGCTGGAATGTAGAGATGAAGATTATGAAGCAATCTCATCCCTTACCTAACAGAATCTGTGCTTAGCTGTAGTTTTTTGGTTTGAATAAAGCACATTTTTCTCTCTGGTTGGACATGGACTCCAATAATTTTGGGAAAAATGTAAAAAAAAAAAAAATTACATGTTTGTTTTTGTGTAATTTATTAGTTAAAGCTGTAGCATGTAACTTTTATAAAAACAAAAACTTTTATAAAAAGTTTTTGTTTTACAATATTTCTTAAAACTGTCACCATGTTGTGATAGTATAGGATATCTATGAAAAGATTGATCTCCTCTCTAGCACACAATCACTGTCTGAAGAAATTACAGCTTCCGACAAAAAGCAGCCAGTCAGAGCCAGGAAGAAGGTCTTAGTGCTGTCATTCAGACTCATGTATTCGCTGCTAAATGTGCTAATGGCTGAGAAACTGTTTATTCACCGTCATCTGTCGTCATGCTAGCTAGCCTTAGCACTGATGACAGGCTCTGATAGCTGCTGCATAACAGAGAGTACAGAAGTTTGTGATTGGCAGAATTAAGATCCGGCTCCTGGCTCTCATTGGTTGTTTCTAGTTAGCACTGGAATGTAACAACTCAATTTTGTTCTCAGATTCTGATACCAAACTGTCATGACATAGTGACAGTTAAAAAAAATAGTCCTTATAAAACTTACACACTGCAGCTATGAATTGAGTGTGTTAGAGTTTCGGCCTGTTGGTTTTATTATGAGGTTCTCTACAACTTTTTCGATTTTCCTCTATCGAGCTGTAAATACTAACTTGCCTGATGTATTAACCTGAAATAGAAGAAAGAATGCTATAATGTTCCTGTGTGGTCTCTGTGAAAATGACTTGGATTAGACCGGCTTTTGTGGACATCAGCATGTCGTTAAGAGTTTCACCCTGCTTGCTCAGCTCATTATCAAGGTTGCTGACCTTCTCTGTGCTGGAGTTATAGGTGTGTTGCCTCTGGTCTTTCTGCCCATTAAGCAGGATCCAGTTGTTGGCGGTAAACCCCCACGTAGCCCCATCTTGTCCAGGAGGTCCTATCTGTCGCCAGTTAGAGGTCGAAGGGTAGGGGGACTGTAAACCCACTGCAGTTTCTGTGCAGGAAAGCAACATAATCACCTCACTATTTATGACTGATTAAGACTGAGTTTGTTGCTGTTTTATTAAAGGCAGCGTCATGTTCTATGTTAAGACACCAACCTTTAGTATCTGTGCATAAAATGCTTGTTACATGGCTGAAAACTCAAAGCCATGTAACAAGCCATATTTGAATACCATATTTGAATTTAATTGTGTCTTCCTTTCTTTCTCCCTCTAACTCAGCGGTTGGTACAGGATGCACTCCATGGTGGAGGAGACCCGTAAGTACTAGATGGTGTTATTTACTGCTGTGAATAAATTAAAAATGATCCCATTTTTAAGTTGATTATTTCTGCCATCCATTAAAACTCTTGTTGCATTGGAAAAGTATTTAACAGAAACAGACTTGAATTTATTTTATTAGGATTTCATGTGATAGACAAACACCAAGTATTGCCAAATTGTACAGCATAGTCGCATGGTTTTCGACTTCTTACCAGCGGTAGGACTTGATTGCAAGGTCTGTAATGAATTCATCGCAATTAATCACAGTTTAATTAAAAATCATATATTGTCAAAAGAATCAGCATTTTAAATCCAAAAACATTTTTCAGTGCTGGATTATTGTTGATCTCAGTTATTGAGGTTCTTCAACCATCAGATTAGTTCATTCTAGCCATTCCTATGTATTAATAGGAATTAACTTCCAGAGAGCCAAGAGAAGCAGCTTTGCTGTCTATTGTTTGCGAATGTTGCTTGTGCCTCAGATTTCTGGGTACAAGAAATGCAATACAAACATTCTGGCTCGGGACCTTTTGATTTAAAAAATACAAATAATTGCATAGTTGCAATTCATTAAAATATTTTATTAACAACAATTAACACATTAAAGTCACAGCTCTACTTCTTACAAATAAAATCTGAAGTTTTGCAAATATTTGTTTTCAGGCTTCATTATTTTGATACCAGTACAAAATAATACTGTACTGAAGTAACTGCCCTTCTAAGTTACTTCAGTAATTCAGTTGGTTTGTGTGTAATTGTGATGGAGAACATTAGTAAACAACACCAGGACACAATAGACTTGTCATGGATAAAGTTGGTTAGAAGTTTAAAATAGGGTTAGGGTTGAAAGGTTAAGGACGATGATCCAGACCCTGAATTCAGGTGGAACTAGGACACAAATCTCTGTCCTGGAAAAGTCAAGTAAGGTGCAGTGGAAGGAGGTACAGAAGGATGAGCCTAGGTTTGATTTCATTTATACTAAATGCAAAACTATTCTGACACATGAGCCTGATAAACTCCATCCCTGTGGTGAAGCATAGTGGCGGCAGCATCATGATGTGTGGACGCTGTCACATAAAATCCTAATAAAACCAAATGAATGTTTGTGGCTCCAGAGTCACAACATGTGATCATAAACTTCAAGCTATTTTTCTAAGATAATTTCTGTAGCATTTAAACAGGAAGCTAAGATTAATATAGAGAATAATAATATATAATATATGCTAAAGTATGAAAGTGCAGTAACACACATCTGTAGCAGTGAGATGCATGATGCGTCATGTACTGTGTTTCTAACGTGAGTGTTTCAACACAGGTACCAGGCTCTGTACAACTACATGCCTCGCAACGAGGACGAGCTGGAGCTGAAGGAGGGAGACGTCGTGGACGTCATGGAGAAATGTGACGACGGCTGGTTTGTTGGTAGGTTTCAGTATTGTCTCTCAAAACTGCACCAGCACCTATGTTCTTACAAGTTTCATCAGTTTGTAAAAAAAAAAAGAGAAAAAAACAAAAGATGTGGTTTCTGAATATGGCAACCAAGTGTGTCCCTGTCAACTTTTGTCCTGGAGATAAATACACAGTGAGTCTCTCAGAACATCTCAAAGGTGAAAAACAAGATGAAAAATTCATAAAAGAATGCAGGAAGATAACTGAATTATTAAACAGTTATGTGAAGATTTTTTTCAGTGCAACAGAGTCATCTATCTGTCAGAGGATATGAAATAAATGTATAAATAAATGTATAAACATTTAATTACTAAAGTGGAAGAAGAAGGTTGGGCCATTTTCTGTTTTGTCCAGATGTATACTTTTCTTTATTGTAATATACAACACCAAAACTCATTTGTGTGTGTGACCTTTATTATTTACTAATATTCCGCAAGGCGTCTTCAAGTTTCATGTGATTAGCCAGTTGGTGGCACTGTTGCTTTGTACCGTGGAGGTCCGGGATTCAAATCCCAGCCCACACTGACTCTGCATGGAGGCATGTATGACTCTGTGGTTTTGTGGGCTCTGTCCAACTGCATGACTGTTTTTTTTTACTTGGTTTACATTATATTTCAAATTCCTAACCGCACTTTCTGAACAATTTGAAAGACAGTTTGTTGCAGTTTATTTTTACATGTTTGACCAACGTAGTCAACCTGTTGTTTTAGTCAGCTTCAGTTTGTTTATTATTTATTTTACATTGGCTGTTCTACTCCTAACTGTACTGACTGAACAAATAAAAGTTGTTCAGTCAGTGCTTGACCATGTTACAACAATATTGGTTTATTTAAATGAGCTGTACTGGTGCAAAGTTATATAAATTTGTAATTCAGTACATTTATGGAAAAAAAGAAGCAAGTTTAACTCAGTTCAGCACTGTTTCTCTGTATTGGAAACCTCAGATATTGGTCTTAGGATTGGAAGTAAAATATGAGCATCTCGAGTAAAAATGAATCAATTTGTTTAACAAAATATTTAAGGTCATGCACAAATTATACAACTAAGATATTTTTCTTCATTCGAAAAATATATCATTTTAAATCAATTACGCAAACATTTTTGTGGCACTAAATGTGGGAAAAGACTTCCAGTAGCCACTGGTTTCGATCTGACCGCCTCCTTTTATTGCTTTGTTTATAAGGGACGTCTCGAAGGAGCAAGCTGTTCGGAACCTTCCCGGGAAACTACGTGAAGCAGCTATAATGATGATTCCAGACTCCACTGTGGCTCCACCCTCTTCTGTGACACGTTCATGGCCGTCAGCAGCACAGCCCCGCCACAGGATGTCAGCAGAGACCTGCGGCTGCAGCACACTTTGCAGACAGAATCTTAGCTTCAACTAGCCATCTTTAATGAAAGACTTCTACAAGATAATGCTGTTTTTTTAATCTTCTCTTTTTACCCTTATTTTTCTATTATGGACACTCAAAATTTGTGCTCCTTTAATGTTTGACGACTGGAGGAAGGATATCAAAGGACCACAAAAATACTTTCCTTTCTATTGGAGCTGTTTTAAGGGCAGTCAGAGCACCAGAATCAGCTCCGCAGTTACTAAAATGTTCATCACTTCAGCGGTTTATTTCAGTGTTCACTTACAGGAATCCCTGAGAAAATGAAGTGCAGAAAGTGTTAAGAAAGCAGAATTGTGTTAGACTTGTACTTTGGGGATTTTAACAAAGATTTCACATTTACTATAGGCTGTGCAAATATTACACTGTCAGGTATGTAGGGGTTTAGTTTATTGCTCCCAGCATAAATCATAAAACATTTTCAAGTTGTTGGCTTTTGTTTTGAACATTTTCCACTTTAGCGTTGATGCACTTTAACTTTATCTCCACACAAGCTTGTGTGCTTCCTTTCATTTCCCCTTTCAGATTTATGACAGCGGTTCCTCAGACTGCAGCACTTCAGGAGGCAGTCATCCAGAAAATGTTGGCAGGAAGGTTGTTTACCTTTTTAGGTATTTATTAGAAGATGAACTGTTGATCAAATTGTGTCATGAGATGATGAACATGATATTGTTTTCTTTTTTTTGTAGAAGACATTTTTTAACATCTGATGTTTAAAGCATGGTTCTTTCATTTTCAAGGATCATTGTACAGCTGGATTGTTGATCACATTTCTAATATGGATTTTATTTGAAGATGCAGGATGAGATCACGTATATGTTGCTGTCAGAGTGAGTAGTAGCATCACTGTTCATGTGTGCATATTATATGGAATATTTGCTATTTTCCATCCTAGCTAAGCTGTCATGCGAAGTGAACACCACTTCTTTGTTTTTGTCGTTTGTCTTATTCCTCATTTATCATTTCACAACAGCTGGACACTGACAACAAAAGCCGTTGTTAAAGCACCTTAAGATATGTTATTCATCATCGTCCTTCACGTCACTCCTTCCCATTCACTTCGCCAGCGGGTGTGAGAACACTTTGTGTTTGATTGTTGTGTTTTTGTAAGCCTTTTGTATGAGAGCTGCACTACAGCCAGCATCCACATGCTTTATAAACTCAGCTGTTTTTCACCCACCATCACATTTGGTTCCTTCTCTTTTTTCCTCATTTTTTTGTTTTTCATCTGTAGGTGTGACGCGTATGGTGCGTCCGATTTGTACTCAGAAGTCAGAATTTCCCTAAAGTCGAAGTCAGAAAAATTGAATAGATTGTGAACTGTGGTCAAAATGTTCATGGTTTTCAAGCCTGGTTTATAAGACATAGTCAGAGTTACAGGAACAAAAGGTTTACTTGCAATAGTTTGTGCCTCATTAAAAGGGTTCAAGAATTTTTCAAATCTGCATAAATCCAGAAACAAAACTATGCATGTTGAATATGAAAAAATATTTAGCTTTTCTAGATTTTGTTCCTTATTCCAGCATCTGAATGATATAACAATTTCTAAAACATTGAGGGCTTGTGACATTGACTTATTGGTGGACAATGTCCTTTATCTTTGATTCCAACATCACAGGCTAATTTTTTAGACTGACTTGTTCATCTTTTTGGTATTTGAATTAGTTGATTCAACTTGTAGATTAATACACACACAATCAAAGAAAAACAAATGCAGGCTGATTGCTATTTCTAGTTCAGGGACATTTTTGGCTGTAGATCAGTGATTTAAGGTGGATCTGTGGCTCTAAATTGGGTTGTTTTAGATTAGAAGTCCTGCATTAACTGCAAGCATATCTGGCTGTCTTAGACATTGCAGTTCAATGTTTATGACGTCCAAACATGTCACTGAGACTAAGAATGTCTAGATTTTTGCGTTCATTCAGCTGTAACAACTGTAACACTTTTATTCCTGCAACCTGTTAGCAGTTAGTTATATTGCATGATGAACAGCAATCGATGGTGAACAAACTCAAAATGAGAAAATATGCACAATTAACATTTATTAGCCTCTTCCTTTAATATTTGAGTCCATTCAACTGCAAGAAAACATTAGCTTGTGTTGCTAATAGCTAGCACCATAACAATAAGCAAAGAACTGTTTTCTGACAAGAATATGTTGGACTCCAGTATGTCATCATTCACACACCTGACTTCTGAGGCAAATCGAATGCAGTTTAAAACAGATGTATTTAAATAATCAAGGAGGTTTTGATGTTCAAGTTCCTGTAGGTAATGCTAAGGTGGGGATTGCTGCCTTATTTATGACTCACTACTTTAATAGCCATGTACATGTAAACCTCTTCTGTGATGCAAAAAATTATTTATGCGTATGTAGTGTAGAAAACGTAGAAATATGATAGCGTGCTGAGAAGATACAGTCTTCAGTGTTTAGGCCTCCTGTTTACCTTTGATAAGAGCAGAACAGATTTCTGCTCCAAACACATTCATTTCTCGTGTTTTCAGATGTAATAAAATATTAAATTGTATATGATGCTTAATTTAGGTATTTCTACAATATTGTAGCACATCTGGATAATCTTTTGAGCTGCATTGATGATAAATCCAAATGATAGATGACACAATTTTCACTGGTTAGCTTGATAGACCAGCTTTAGTGCTGACTGAAAAGAAAACAGTATTTAATGAGTACTGATTTATATAAGTTGACCCATATAGACACAAACATGATCTGCTAAACATTTGCTCAATTTAATACAATTTTGCATATCTAAAGGTTGTGTTTACCTGTAAACTAAAGAGGAAGCTTGTTTGGTAAGCAAGTTTTCAAAGCCTAGAGCCATTGCTAGGTGATGTGTTACATTTTTTATGGTGGAAATGACCTTCGTTTTGTTACTTTGCATCAAAACGCCGGTGTTATCCTCACACAGTAGCTTGCTGTATCTTGGTCTATCAGATATGGAGATTAAGCTGGCTAGTGATATTTAACCCCGAATGAATAAAACTACTTTTTTCAAGGCCTAATTTGAGTTCAGTTGAATTATTTTTAGGTAATAGTGTTCAGTAATACAAATTGTTGATCTGATCTCTTCATAATGTTCAGGAAAAAACTATATTGATGAAACATTTGGAGAAGATGACTGATAATTAGTTTTAAGCTGGATGTTTGGAGTGGCTGTTATGCCGTCATCATGACTATGTCACATCTAAGATCCAGATCCTTAAATTTATACATAACGTACATGGTACAATTTAAACCAGATATTTAATAGACTAAAAAAAAAACACAATAAACCATAACTGTCATGGCCTGCATTCCCAAATTGCTGGCAACATTTCCAGAATAAACTGGTGGAAAAGATCAAACTGCAGCTCCTCCATCCTCAGGTCAGCCTTCCTGTTATCTGCCTGTCTTGCTCTCTTGCAGTCTCAGTGAACTGTGAGGCGTCTCAACATGCAGGAAACAGTTTTGCTACTTGAATAAGTCTGTTATGGTGTGGTGAAAGAGGAAGACATGTGGAGGTTAAATTCTTCCACTCTGTGACTTTTATTAACATTCTCATCCAAAGCATTCAAATAAACAAAGCGATTAGCACCAAAAATATTTTTGAAAATATGCTCAGATCTTTGTGCGGACGTTGCTTACTTTAGAAATGTCATGTTGTTTCTTTCACATGGACACATGTGTTGCCTGCAGATCTGAGGTGGATTGTTGTTTGTTTACAGGAAAACTTTATGCACAAAAGCATAGGGAACATAAACAAATTCATTTAAGATGGTTCTAGAACGGGTTATCGAATACTGCAGGAGGCATTTTTTGAAAAAACATAATCTGATAACAGAAAAAAGAAATGAAGTTAGCTGTTAGTGAACAACCCACATAAAAGTGGTTTGTTATTAACGATGCAGGCTGGGAGGCTTCATTCCCATCCAGATCCAAAGTGAGTGGAATGTTCCTGAGAGCCCTCCAGGACCTCAGAGAGCTTTGCCTTCAGAACCAAATAAGGACCGGAGCAGCTGGAGCCTGCAGAGCAGCAGCAGCCTGCCAGACCTGCAGCATCTGTGGATAAAAACGCAGGCAGCCGGCGGCTTCTGATCGAGGCTGGGATACGTCTGCAATGTGTTTACAAGTCACCCTGACGGGGAAGACTCGGTTCAGAACCATAAACAATCAACCATCTTTAATGAGTCATCTGACGGGTTTACCTTCAGTGAGGCAAAACTCTGGCTTCTGTTGGGAGTGAAGAGGCTGCAAAAACAAAAAGAAAATTAAAAAGTCTGTAGACGAGCCTGACTTGTTGCAGACTAGTACTCTGTTCCTAAAATCTGAGCGGTGACCTCACTGTGGGGGTGGGCTCACAGAGTCCACTCCCTCTGAATCTCCCCTGAGCATGGTTCATAATCTCCATCACTTTGAAACATCTCCGCTCTGGAAGCGTGACCGCAGCAGCGTGCTGTTGTCCCAACAGCTGGCAGATTTTAAAGGGCCATGGCATTCAACGTCGTCCTGGATGGACCCCCTCCCTGGGGGTTCCGGCTGACAGGAGGAAAGGACTTCAACCAGCCGCTGACCATCTCCAGGGTGAGTGATGGGATGTGATCAGAATGTTTCTGTTGGGAGGTAAACATCAGATGGTTTCTGATCAGAAAAGTTGTCCATCTAAACCTGTGTTTCCTCCTTGGGGGGGCCAGGGCCGGGGGCCGTTCCAGAGGGAGCCCAGGTTGGTTTACTGTCAGCATTCTCCTTCTGGGACGGTTCATTCTAGAAACATTCCTGAGTGGCTTGAGGCTTGCACCTGTGCCACAGTGGATGCATGTGGTTTAGATACAAATAGCAGCTGATGTCACCGCCTGGCCCGTCCGCATGTCAGGGTCTCTTTAAAAGTGTGGAAGATATCTGTGGAAATAAACTCTGATCTTTAGAAACAATGAAAGCCTGATGGAAAACAGGAAAATGTGGCTAGAAATATTACGGTTTGTAGTTAGATGGAATGATAGTAAAGTGTTTTGTTATGTTAGTTATACCAACACTACTGGGCAGCTTGCCATCATCTTAGATGGAAATTCACTGACAAATTAGAAAATAGATTCTTCTTTATGGAAAACTGTAACTTTGAAAAAGATTTCCACTGTTTTGCTTTTTTTAATGTTTCAACTCACCAAATGGATTTTCAGATTAGAGAAATAAAACCAAAGCAAATGGGAAGAAACTGTTTTTAAGTTGTGTCACTATTTATTATTAATAAAAAAAAAACAATTCTGTGTTAAAACAACAATTGCCCTCTAAAACCTGTTAACTGCTGAAGCAGTGTGTGGCGGTGGCAGCTGCCACACACTGTTTACATCACTGAGGAGGAACGCTAACTCTTCACATCTGTTCAGTCACATCAGATATTTTCAAGCATCCATGGCTGTCATAAAGTCCTGGTGGAATTATTTCAACTGCATTTAAATCCAGACTTTGACTAGACCCATCCAATAGAGGTGGACTTCCTGGTGTTCTTGAAGTTTGCTTAAGGTTGCAAACAAATGTTTAGGTTTTCGCCTTTAGGATTTATGTGGTGAACAACAGAATTTGTGGTCCCATCAAATACAGTATCTGAGCTTCCATTACAAACACACACAAGATTGTTGATTTTGCAACTTCAGGGTTTACATTAAATAAGATACGTAATCAAAGTCATATGTTGATAAGTTTGTTCACCTGTTAAGTCTTTCAAAAACATTCTCTTCCAACTTCCTGTTGTCTTTTCCAGTTGTTGATCATGTGCAACATCCAGTTGTTGATCATGTGCTTTGTGTGATGTGGAAAAAGTGTTTCCACTGCAATTTAGAGAAATATACTCATTTGGATACAGCTGAAAAAAAAAAAAAAAAACGCCTTAAAACGCTCAAAAACTATTATTGAAAAATTATGGTGTGTTTCCGTTATGCAAATTTGTTTTTGTTATTCCAATTTACCTCAAATTTACAGTGACTGGAAACACAGCTAGTGAGTCATGCAGGTCCTGAAGCAACATCTTTTCTATGAAATGCTTTTAATTTTACTACAGATGTAACAAGATGCAGACCTTCTAACAAGTGCCAAAAATATTTTGAGAAAAGCTAAGAAATGCTTCATCTTCCAGAGCGATACTAAAGGAAAAACCTTGAGCATGGTTACGAGACAATCTTTACTGAAATATTCAAAGGTTTTCCACATCTATGGACCACACAGGCACACCGTCTGAATCGACGCCAACTCCTCTTGTGTTTGGATTCATTTGTGAGGCTAATTCCCCAGAGTTACTGAGGCTAACATGAGAAGAGATGAGTAACCCCAGTCTCTGTCGGGGTTAGTGTTCTTCTATATTTAGGGAAAGACCTCAGGAACTAAATAAAAGTGTAGTTCTATGGCTGGCTGGACCCAGTGACCGAACACCTGTTGTGTCAGTGGACACTCAGAGCTCTGTTTGAGAGCAGTGATGAGAGAGGAGTGAGATGGTTAAGAAATGACAGAGGCGAGAGGAAAGCCCTGAGGTCAGACGACACGTTAGAACCAAAACATCTCATAGAATCTGACAGCAGCTGATTTAAAGTGGTGAAGCGAAGGGATTCTTCCTGCAGCAAACTCTCCAGCTTCTGTCAAACACGACCGAATGCAGCATCTCCCCTCGCTGCCATGTTTGGTCAGGAACATCCTGCCCTGAGGGCCTCTCAGTCGCTGGTGGAAAGTAAACATAAGACGATAAGGATCTTTTTTTTCCAGCTAACTGCAACATCAGAACCCCCCCACACACACACATAAACACACAGATCACATCCACAACAAACGCTGTACAACTTTCCCCAAATATGAGACTCAGTGTGGTTAGGAGGGTCGACAGTGATGGACACAGGAACATTTGAAATGTGTCTCAGAGAAAAGGTTGCTGGGAGTTCTGGAAAGCTCATGAGTTATTGATCATTTGTGAAACACCACTTTTAATTTTACCACATGAACTCTAACGCTCTTTTCTGGGAAGAATTAGTTTAACTTAGAAAGTTATCTTTATAACAATAAAATACTGATGTGAAGAAGGACATGATTCATTTGAATCAGAACAGATAAATCAATGAGTTAAAAATGAATCGAGTTAAATTAGTAGACTAATCTATATCAGGAACTATGACTCAAAATAATAAAAAGGTTTAATAAAAAAAAGATATGTTTTCATGTTTGAAGTTTCAAATTGGAATTGTTCAGATACGAACACAAACTGATTATAGCCAGACAGCAATAAGTCAATAGGTCTTAGTAGCGACTGACCATCTGTGTATTTTTAACCCATGATGGTGAAAAAGAAGCTGCGTGTGTGTGTGTGTGTGTGTGTGTGTGTGTGTGTGTTAGGAGTGTTTGGAGTTGTGAATGAACAGCCACAAGAAGTGTGTATTTATAGTCTGAATTCACATCCAGTATTTTAGCAGTGTTAAAAAAAAACCCTCAGGATGTTATAACTCACTCCATCCCTGTAACACACACACACACACACACACACACACACATGCACCCCCCACACACACACACACACCTACACACACACACGTGCACACGCACACACACACCCACACACACCTACACACACACCCACGCACACAGCAGTGTAGATCTGCTGAATGATGTCATGATGTCATGATCAGTCTTCCTTTCGCTGAATTACAGTCTGTAAAGCACATGCTGTTTTTCATTGTTGGTTTTCTTGGTCATTTCTGTTTCTTTTCTAACTTTATAACAGTGAAAACCTAAATCTGGATGACTGAACCCAGAAAACAGAGAGAAAAAGTTACTACCACAAAATGAAAACATGCCAGCTGGGTTGTACTTTTATTAAAAAGACGTTTCACAGAACTAAATTGTAAAAATCATATCTGAACAGAAATAAAGTTTGCAGGTAATAAATCAGTGGAGGCGTCTGACAGCAGGCCTTCAACAGATCCTCTCTGCACTTTCATCCAAGGTTATTTATAGTCAGATGACCAAGTCTTAGTTACATGTAGCTCAACTTGCTACGTCTGGTAACGCATTACGACATGCTCCGGGTCGTATCCGTGGGAACGCTTGGATGAGCTCTTCTTTGATGCTGCTCTGGAAATACTTTCTCATCTTCATCACTTCCTGGTTATCAGATTACATATCCCATCTGTGTGCTGTCACAGCGAATGCTTTTGTTGTTGCCATGGTGAATTCCTCTGGCTCCACACGTTAAATCCCAGCAGGGCGATGGAGTTCAGAAACGGGGCCGCTGCCTCTGCACCATCCTGGTGAGACTTTGCTGACTGAACTGAAGTACAGATCGAGGTCGTGAATAAATTGTTATTTGTCTGAGTAGTTGGGCTTTGTGGTGGAGTCGTCTGGTTTTTGTATGTTAGAGACATATTTAGGCCAGGTGAAACTCGAAGAGAGAAAACTGTTTTCCCAGAAGGGAACGAGGAGCCCCAACCATCAACAACAGGGAAAAGTGATGACATGAAACTGATGAAGAACAGACAAAAGATCTCCTCCATCTTGAAGAAATTTATAAAGAACAATATATATGAAGAGCAACATAATCAAGAGGTTGGACATACAAACCGCTCAGAAGAAAAGTTCTTTGCTGCTGCAATATGGAGAAACTCGGCTATTCGCTAAAAAAATCCTTTTTTATGTCTCTGTCCTGCTTTTGTCCAGGATGGTTTTATATCTAACCACATTGACCAGCTGCTCAAGAAACGCACCCCTCTGGGGCGTGTTGTGGTAGTGTAGGGGTTAACACACCCCACACTTGGAGGCCTCAGTCCTCGACACGAACATCGTGGGTTAGATTCCCGGTGACCTTTGCCGCATGTCTTGCCGTCTCTCCTCGCCCTCTTTCCTGTCTGCCTACTGTTGAAAATACAAGCCACTAGCGCCGCAAAAACTCTGTGTACAACATTAAGACCACAAAAAAAAGAAATTCTGAATTTACTCCCAGCAACTCCTTCTGCTTTTCTCAATCAGACTTAAACCGTTCAGAGGTCACAGTCTTCTCATGACCCCTCCAACTCGTGACAGTCGCCACTTTTCTGAATGTTGTGGATTCTGTGCTTTTGTTTGCAGTTGAAGCGTCAAATAAACTAAAGTAATTGTTGTTGTTCTTGTTGGGTTTTACTAATATTTATCGAAATGGATAAACTAAATAATCAGAAGATGAAGACTAGATTTAAAAGTTCTGTTGCCTTAGCATACAGAATGCTGATATGATGATATAAAAAGAGTTTTAAAGGCTTTTAAGATAAAAAGCAGTTTTGCTTCTCCTGGATGTCAGTTCTCTAAAGTCACTGACTTAATAATTTAAGCTAAATAACTGTATTTATTGTTAGACCTGCATTTCCTGAGTCACTTGAATGACTTGTTCTACAAAATAGTTTGAAAGAAATGTTCATTTATAAATCGTTTATTCTGCTCATCTAACCAGCAAGGAGCCAGGATCCATCCTCATAAAATCAGAGTTTAGTTTGGCACTGCAAAGTGTTTTCTGACTCATTTATATTCTATTTTAACACAGACAGGTAGATAAAGTCATGTTTAATATACAATATCTACTCTGACTTTCTGTGTCTCTAATACATTAGAAAATCTGAAATAAAGTTCAGAAATGAAGCGAATTTTCATAAAATCTCCATTTGTCAAATATTGTACAGCATGATAAAGTGATGCAGCTTTTAAAAAACGTAACCTTACACCCAGAACATCTGCTCTAGATGCTGAAGTGATCCTTGTTTATTCTATTTTGATTGTCGTATTTTTATAAATACAAATAAATAAATAAGCCAAATGACACAAACACACACACATACACACACACACGCACACTCACACTGTGTGAGTGTGTGTATGAGTATGTGTACTCATACACTGTGTTCTCCCCCCTTAGGGTTCTAAGACTTGAGGCAATATTTGAATCTTATAAACATGTTTCTTCTGACTTCTATCTTCTGCGGGGAGCAAAAGGTTAGATGATGGTAATGAGAAAATCACTAAAGATAAATCCACAAAATAGCCAAACTAACGTACAAAAAGTTGTTTCACGATTATAAGAAGGGTTTTATTCTGAAATGTCAATAAATAATTTTTAGAAGAGTTATAACCTTTGACCTGACACATTTGATGTAAAACATTAACAGCAGATTTCTTGTCCAAATAGAAACTTCTTTTCCATTGTTTTTGAATATGATTTCTTGTCAGAAACAATCTGCCTGGTTAATTCGTTGAAATCACATTCTGACAGGGTTTCCACTGATAAAGCTACAACCACACATCTGCACTACGCAATGCATGAAAAATAAGGTGAAATATAAATTCTATCTGTTTTTCTTCTTTGTCGTCTTCACATCCAGATCACTCCCGGCAGTAAAGCTTCCGGGGCCAACTTATGTGCTGGGGACATCATCCTGGCCATCGAGGGGGCCCCGGCTGCAGACATGCTGCACTGTGAGGCCCAGAGTAAGATCAAAGAGTGTTTCAACCAGCTCTGCCTCACAGTGGAGAGGTGAGGGCCAGGAGCACACACACACACACACACGCACACACACCTACACACACACACACACACACACACACCTACACACTCACATGCACACACACAACAGTTTGTCTTTACTGACTTTGCATTGAGTCCCAAGAATGACTTTTGTTGTTGAGGCCATGAAAATGAACTGAACTGAATCTGGAAATATTGTTTACTAGGAATCTGTCCAGGATGTTAGCTGCATCCATTAATCATATTCGTACGTCAGTTTATATACTGAAACTATCTAAGTTAAATTTCATGTAATGCATTTATCAGCTGCTGCCGTAGAAAAAGTTCCGTGTTCCATAAGGATTTATTTATAGTTTGTGGTAATGTCTTCTATAATTATTTGTTAAAGTGTAAAAATGTTTAACTGCCAATAGAATTTCTTTAAACTATGTTTTAAAGGTTCAAAGACATTGGGCTCTGACAGTTTATTAAAACTCATCAGAAACATGCCTGGGGAGTTGCTTCGATTCTTTCATGCATGTTTGAGAAATCTTCTAATCTCCATGGCAACCGTTCAGCTGTGCAAAACCCCTGGGTGGACCAAGCTCCGCCTTTGAGACACAGCTCCCCCCACTCAGCTATTTTAGTCTAGTTTGTATAATGACGGTAGGTCACATAACGTCTACTACTATGGGATCTACTTCTCACATCAACACAGGTAAAGATGTTGTTAAAGGGTTAATAGAGGAGCCAGGTTGTGATGACTTCCTGAAGGTGGAGTTTCAGAAAGAGCAGGAGTTCTTAAAGACACAGAGGCCCAATTTCAAGGTGTTAAATTCTAAAGTTGTTGTCCTGCGACAGACTGGCGACCTGGAGATAGACACCAGCTCCCCTCCTGACCCCTCCTGACATTTTCTAACACAAGAGTGTTAGAAAATGGATGGATGGATGGAAATTACAAAGTCAAATTTCTTTTAAGTCATATTAGATATATAATGTATTTTTTATAACAATAGAATGTAGCATAGTTACCTAATTATGCTATAAAATGGCATATGTGCCTGGAAAACAGACAATAAAACCTTTTAAAAACCTTTTTAAGGAGAGCTGTGTGTAATTACCAGGAACGAATCAAGGCTGTGGTCCCCGCGGGTGGTGGAGGATGGAAGAGCTCATCCTTTTAAACTCAACCTGGAATCAGAACAGCAGGTGTGCGAGTAATATTATTTCAGTGCAACAAAAGAAAAAATCTGGTTTTAAACTGTTTTCCTTCCTGCAGGAATACAAGCCGATCGGAACTGCTCACAACAGGAAAGCTCAGCCATTTGTGGCAGCAGCAAACATCGACGACAAGCGGCAGGTGGTCAGCACGTCCTACAACACGCCCATCGGCCTGTACTCCTCCGGTAACATCCAGGATGCCATGCAGGGCCAGATCCGAGGCCTGGTGCTTCCCAAGCCTGAGAGGTGCTCACAAATCATTTTCAGCAGCCACTGAAGACAGTAAAAATAATCATAATAATAAAAAAGTTGGAGTAGTTCCACCAAAAATCTCAGAAAAACTCACAAGTGGAAAATTTTCAACTTTTGAAACTCAGAAATTTTCCATTATTTTCTATAAAGTAATAGAAAATCATTTTTATAGAAACTATTTACTATGAAAATAGGAACTTTGGAGTGTGTCAGTATACATTTGGTTAAGTTCCAGTTAGTATTTTTTTCTGTCAGTAGCAGGTCTGGATCTCATGGTTGATGATGTTTGAGGTGGTACATTAAACAAGAGACAAACCGTCACCATGGCGATAGCTGCAACTGAATCCTCTTTGTTTTCACATCCTGGGAGTTTAGCTTCATGATACTCTAAGAAGAAATTATATTAGCATATTATCACATTATATTTGTAATTGCATGTCTGAAATTATCAAGTTATCAAAAGTGTTTGAACCTCAACTTGTAAGATTTTGGAAACAGCGTTGTTGTTGTTGTTGTTGTTGAAACGAGTCCAGAGTTCATTCCTTCTGTTTCAGACCTCAAAGTTTAGTGCTGAGTTTAGTCTCTATGAGCCTTTAAAGCTCTACATTTTAGAGTTTTAAGAGAAGAGCTGTTGCTCTCTGATTTTAATAGTAATTAACATGCAAATAAATGAGCCATAGTGAAAATGGCTCATTTGTAAAAATGTAGACATGACTGCAGCCTGGGCTTCAGTTTATACTCTGTCTTTAGAAACTCACAAAATGAATTATTTGAAGTTAAGCCACAGGTTATTAAAAGCTGTGTAGAACTGAGAGTTGTTTCTATTGTTTCAGCATTAAAACTCCTCTGCTTTGGTGCCACCTAGAGGACAAACTTTGCATTCCCATAAGTTGAATTAAAACAAAGAAAGAAAAATACTTTTTAAACCCAGTTTATAGTTTGTTGTTTTGTTTCATAATCCATCCATCCATCCATCCATCCATCCATCCATCCATCCATCCATCCATCCATCCATCCATCCATCCCCTCTACCTCTAGGACTAATGTCCCCCTCTGTTAATATTGTGTCAATCAAATGTACTATATTAGTCCTCCAGTATTACCCATATTGTAATGCAGGTTGTATCTGGTTATTTAGAAAGTAACTGTGAGAACAGCAAATTTTCAGTACAGAAGGAATAGTTTAATATTTCCATATGTCACAACTTCACATGGACAGCAGTGCATTCCTTTGTTCTAGAAGCTTATTAGAGGAATTGATCAGAAAGAAAAACAATTAGAGATGTTATATGACATTTTAAATCTGCTCTGTCTCATACAGTAAGTCAAACATGTATGAACTGACTAAATAATGTTCTATGTGTCCAGTTCAACACATCTTCCGTATTTGATTGAAGACTTTATATTGGTGCCTAAATTTCTGAATGTCCTGCTCAGTCCCAGGACTCTGACCAACATCGAGGAATCCGATGTGTACCGGATGCTGCAGAGAGACCAGGACGACCCCCAGGAGCCTCGGCAGTCCGGATCATTTAAAGCCCTGCAGGAGTTCATTGACAGCGATGGTGAGACGATGCATTTCTTTTTCATTTGGAACCTTTACTGCCACTCATTGAGGCATGTAATAAGTTTCCCTACTGTGTTTTATTCGATTTATTGTTTGTTACTGATTAGTTTGCTTTACAAGATCAGAACCAGGATCAGATTATGACTTCAGCTCCACTTCTCTCTCAATAGACAATTACATATAAATATATACAAAAGGTAGAATAAGAAATTCTTTTTGTTTTGAAGATAATTATGTGTAACCGCCACACCACCATGCTGTCAGACACCACAGCTGAGAGGAAGTGCACTGAGTCATATTATAAACACTGTATGAGCTTTATAAATTGCTAGACCTATTTCTGACTTTTGATCATTTTGTTGAATGTCTGTGGAAACCAAATTACATGTGATGAACAGCTTCATTAACAAGTTTTGGAAGGAGAAGCTCTGGGTTTTGCGTGGCTCAGAACACCAAACGTCTGAACCGCATCCACCCCAGTACAGCGACCAACCCGTCACCAAGACTCACGCTACTGTGTTCCCCTTATTAATCGACTGCTGTGCTCTTAAAGTTGGATATTTTGTCAGTACAGAAGCACTTCCCTGCATGTTTCCTTGTTTGCACAGAAAAATACAGTCATCAAATGGGATTGAAGTCCCTGGTCGCCGATGCTCCTGCAGTGTGGGCTTTAAGTGTCATGTTTTAAGTCACGTGATCGGATCACAAGAGCTTGTTTTATTGAGAGGATTCTGTGTCATGCATCCAGGCACTCGACCCATTGTGACTCGCACAGTGAAAGCCCCCACGACCAAACCCACTGCACCCTCAGGTAACCTGCAGAAGCTGCCTGTCTGCGACAAGTGTGGGAACGGCATTGTGTGAGTACAAAGAGAGCAGATCATCTGTGGTTCTCATTAAGATCTGACTGGCAACAACATGAGCAAAAAGAATCAGCTGAATGACGTGGCTGCGACAGAGAGGAGCTCACACACACTTTTAATGGGATTATTGTGACGCTTTTAGGAATTGTTTTAAATTTACCAAGTATTTGATTAACAATGTCAAAATCTGCTACTTGTTCAGGATGTACACAGAAAGATCTATGGAGAAATAAGCATGTAAATCAACATGAACATTAAACATTAACAATGAAAAAAAGACACAGATGTCCTCCTGTAACGAGGAAGCAGGAATGTATTTTGAGGAAAATGTGCCCATATTTGTTCACATCCATGTCCGTTTGGAAAGGAAACAAAGATAAACATAAACATTTACAGAAAAGATACCGAGTGACTGAAACAGAAAAGGCGAATCCTTGAATAATAATTCTTAACAGACAAGCTCTTATTTTGGTTAAATAAAAACCTTTTCATCCTCTTGAAATCTCATCTGTGTAACATGAACTGTTATTTTACATGATTTGTGTTCTTTTATTGCTGAGTAAATGTAATTAATTAGTCAGTTGAAGGGCTTAAAAGTGCAAGCATCAAAACTCTAACTTCTGTGAAGCAATTATATATTTTCATGACTTTTTCTCTGTTTTTGATGCTGCAGCGGCACGGTGGTTAAAGCCAGAGAAAAGTATCGCCACCCTGGCTGCTTTGTGTGTGCTGACTGTGACGTCAACCTGAAACAGAAGGGCTATTTCTTCGTTGAGAGCCAGCTGTACTGTGAGATTCATGCTCGAGCCAGAATGAGACCACCGGAGGGCCACGATCTGGTCACCACATTTCCCTCTTCCTAGATCCATCCAATCACAAACGTCTCCTCTCAGGTCCTGCATCGTTTCAGTTTCCTTCTGCACTTTGTTTGTGTTTGTGCAAAAATAACCGAAGCTGTATGAAACCTTTTGATCAGTAAATCAGATTTTGCAGTGGACAACTGAACACTGTGTGGTGGTCATCACTGTAAATCCCACTATAAACCCTTTTTTCAGTCTTCTGGTGAAGAGTTTTGTTTGTTCTCTAAAGGGAGTCTGTGTCTCATAGCGTCCATGTTGACACATTTAGAAACAAAGCAAAGAACAATGGAATGCAGCCAGGCTTTAAAGCTGCCAAACCAGCCAGTAAACTGTAAAAGAAACAAAAGAAATGTAAATTTATATTTAAAGTGATTTACAAATTTTTACGCTGTAACCCAGAGTGAAAAGACTAACATAAAAGTAGGAAATAAATCTAAAGGCACAGAGAACAAATACAATAAACTAAAGAACTAAATGCCAAAATGAATGGTGAACTTTATCTGAAGGGGTTTGCATAAGTCTGACATGACACTACCATAAACATGACATAACACCTGCTATGTACATGAAAGAGTCTTCATGAACATATATGACTATTGTCATTAAGTGTTATGTGGTAAATAATAACACTTTAAATACAAAGCTGACACTTTTAATGAACTTCATGTATGTAACAGGTGTTATAACACCATGTCAGCCTTATATAAGTCTAATATAGAAAGACTCAATGAAGGAGGAAATGATCGAAACAAAATTTTATTAATTTTTCTGCTACTTTTGGTCTCAGTTTTCAGAATTTCACATTGTGGAATTCCATTACGTGCTTAGTGAATAAAATGTTAACTATGAATCTAATGTAAAAAAAAGTCCCAAATCTACAGAGATGAATTTCTTTTACAATGCAGAAAGTCCTGAAATACACACTGATATTTCTAAACTATCTTTTTTCATCCTTTCCACACTCAAAGCAGTTGCAGGAGGTCTTCACAATCTCTGAAAAACGACCTAAAACTATTCAGGGGTCAAGTTCTGAACATGCCTTTGCAATATGACCCCTTCATTAAATCAGCTGTGGTGAAGCAGGGATCCGTCTACAATATGAGGAGCGTTGACCCCGATGGTTCACAGAACTCTCCTACAGGATAAATCACCTCCTCCTCATACCTGTAAGCTCTCAAAATGTTTTCTCGGCCCACAGGTGAATTCTGTTGTTGTTGCTGACTGGATTCTCCTTATTGATTGATTCAACCCAAGTGTTCTTGCTGCCCACACAAACCAAAATTCCTTGAGCAGAAGGGAAAACAGTGCAGTGTGTCCTCATCCTTCAACCTTTCATTTCCTTAATGAAACAACAAACTGACCTTGCATGTATCCTAGAGGGACATGCTTGACTGAGAGAGACGTAGTGACTCTTTAATGAACGCTCCTTGATGAAGCAAATATAACACCAACATGGACAGTGTGTGTGTGCTTAAAGAGAAAGCATCACCTGCTTGAAAATCAACACTTTCAATTTAAGTTTGCAACTAATCGCATGGAGAAGCCAAACATCGTCTAATGCCACATTTTATGGAGGGATGAGAGAAAGTTTGATCAATTTGACCACAATCACATGCAAGGATGAATCATTTAGCTTTCAAAGCTAAGAGCACTGCACCAGCTGTAAAGCACGATGGTGGCGGCTTCATGCTGAGGGGCTCTTTACATGGCGGCGCTTCCGGAACGTTGCACAAAGAAGAGGGACGCCGGCTAAATTTGACTGCAACTGCAATTAGAAGGTAGGCATCTGAACCGTGGACTTTGCTGGGAAATCGATCCCAAACACACTGCAGCTGGACGTCAGCAGACCGAGGCTGTGGATGTGTGAACTGTTCCAGGTTCATGTCAGCTAACAACCCAATTCAATGAGCTCCATCATTTCAGCCAGGAAGGATGAACAGGGTGGTACTCTACATGATATTCACTGAATTAAGAAAAGTCTAAATATTCTAAGTCCCTACATATCAATATAGACTTTATCACTGCATATCAGGAGTTCACCAGTCTCTGTCTTCTTCCCTCTATCCTTCTGCTGCTTCTCTATCTCAAATCAATATGCTTCTATTCTGCATCTGACTCCATCTAATTACTGTCAAAAGGAAGTGAATTAGATGTTACCACTTGTGGGGCTGAAAGTCAAGGGAGTTTTTGGAGGACGACTTCAATCTATCTTTAAAAGCCAACAGACAAGACAATTAGTACAGAAGGGTAAATTGACTTTACTTTCTAAGGTTTTGTTAATGTTACTCGAGCAGTGAGTGGACTGCTCCCATCCTGAGGGTTAGGTTGGTGTCGGGCAGCTATTCAATAACGTCGGACACCTCAAGAAACAATTATTGACTTGATGCTGAATGCACTATCAATAGCTTTCTAAAAACGGAGACCTGGCCATCTAATGTCTCGATCCCTCAGCTCCTCACGTACATGCAAAGTTAATCAGTGAGGACGTGGTCAACAGGAAGAGCTCCATAAAACCTGAAGCCCGGCATAATCACTGTAAAAGCCATTACAACTCTCAAACAAAGAGGGCAGGATAGAGGAGGAGCTGAGTTCCTCGATTGTCCAAAAAAGCCTCTTACAAGTTCTCTAGTTATCATGGCCTCCCAATCCTGCACCGCATCACTGGACCGAATGAATAAGCAGCTAGCAACAGGCTGAAACATAATACGAACTGTACTGTAGACACAGTAAAGGCAGTGAACACTTGACAACTTTGAGGAATTTCATCACTACAAATACATTTATTGAGTCTCTGTGCAGAGACGCCTGGATGCCATGTCATTGCGACCCAACCAAAGCAAGACTTCTCTTAGTGGAGGACGTCACTCTGTTCACACACCTGGCCTCAGGTAGACGGTTTTACTATGAGGTGTTTAAGTAAAACGTTTGCTAACCTGGCATTAGGCCCACCCACCTGCCACCAAAACTACCCGACCCATCAAATGAGCCAAACCCTGAAAATGGTCTGTGGCATCAACAACAAACACAACAGCAAATCCTTTAACTCTGGTAGAATTCTGGGAAGGATTGGACTTGTTTGTCTCACATCCTTCAGATGCTGTTATAATATTTAGCATAGCTTGATTGTAACAAGTCATTATTTGAGCTATTGTTGCTTTTCTGTCATCTCAAACCAGTCTGCACATTTTCTTCTAACTGTGACATCAAAAGGTATTTTAAGTTCTAGTCCTGAGTTTGATTCCTGTCTTTCCGTTCTCTCTCCACCTTTTTCCAGTCAAACATTTCAAGCCACTCGTTCTTCAGAACAGAGTGATTCTGAAGCTAAGTTCTAACTCTAGGCATCTTAATGCGATTTGTTGATTTGCTTTTGGATCTAACAAGCGGTGTTCCTTTAATAAAAGAGCTACTGACTATGTTCTCTAATTATCTGAGCAGTTGGGGGGTATGCAGTTTATAGATGCATTATTTAAAAAAACAAACAAAAAAACTTTTTTCCAATTTGCGATCAAACAGAACAAGACCTGTAACACAACGTCACCTTCATGAGTCATTTTTAACCAGACGTTTGTTTTGGTTTTGTTTTGTTTTGTTTTTATCTAAAACATCGTTTGGAGAAAAACAGGCGGTGACTCCGAAAATAATGACTTATTATTTTAGGAAGATGACAATAAGCAATCAGCAACAATATGCATTCAAAGGAAGTTCAAATAGGACACCCAATTATTAAAAAGCTACATTTATTAGAGACCACTCAAAGTAAACTGCATTATCAATGTGCATGAAATAATGGGATTCAAAGAAATCTTTTATTTATGCAAAGATGATGCCTTGAAAAGCCTGTGATTTTACAAGGGAAATATGATAATTTGCTGATGAACTGTGTGCAAGGTCAGCCTGTGACGATAATGAATATTTTCAAAGTGCATTTGTTTTTGTGTTGTTGTTTTTTTTTGTGTAGTATCTGTTGGCAGTAGAAGTTGCAAAAAGCAAACATTTGATCTTTTTTCTCCGCAGTTTGTTACATATTTAACATCTTAATATAATGGAAAGCAATATTTTAAAAAATCTAGTGGAAATAAGAAAAGCTTCTGAGAAAACTTGAGTCACAAGCTCTTTCTATGAGAAAGCTTCTCATGGCCAAACTCATTTTTATTGGCCATAAAAGAGCCAAAGGGTTATTGATCAATAACTTTTACAAGCTCTTTCAAAGGTTTTTTTTTTTTTTTTTTCCCTTGCAGCTTTTCTTTTCTGTCCAAATGCTTGTACCTGCAATTTGTACTCAAAGGAACATGTCAGTCTCAACAGTCTGTCCACAGCACATGAAGAGGAGGCCATGTATATGGAAAATAGCATCAGCGCAGACTGAATGATCGTCCTTCAGGAGCCCATCTACTGAACTGAAGGATTTGGTCGGTCAAATTCTGTCTTTATGACAAAGAGCTGATAACACAGCGGAGCTGAATGAATTATGCATGCTAAACGTTCTCTTTACATGATCAAAGGGTCTGGAGAGTAAAAAGGGAGTCATTCTCCAAAAAAAAAAACTACTAGATTTTAAAACAACTGCAGTCCACATCACTTTGAAAGATTACAAACCCAAAATCCTAAAGAAAAACACAAATATAAGATTTTCGTAATAAGGCTATGTTCACCCAGTTGATCTTGGTGTTCAATTCCAATTTTTCTGCTGAAATCTGATTTTGTTTTTTTCTTTTCAATTAAATGCTATCACAGCAATGAGAGACAGCAGCATCACCATAAGATCACACTATACGAAGGAAGATGATAGAAAGAAAGCAGAACCAGTAACAACAGCCTTCAGATGAGAGTTATCTGTAGAGTCTGTTTGGTTGTCAGAACCAGGCCTGGTGGGATTGGGATGATGTGCTTCACTAACACACTTCCTTTATAATTTCAGAATTATAATTTTCAGCCACTGTTTTCGTACCGTATATGGGACATGTTTCACATCAACAGCGTGAAAGTGGGTTAAAATACAGCATGACCGTTCAGACTGCAGACACTGGGTCCGTGTAAAATTTTGTACCACATATGGAAGAGGCACCAGTGGAATTTTTATTTTTTGGGTGAAATTGAGACTCCAGTAAAAAGGCAGGTTTTGGTTGCCAGGTGTGTGAACTTAGCCTCATACCTACGAGAAAACCTCAAACAGCATCAACAGTCCTACAGTTTGCATCCAAACATAACTGCAGACGGTCCACATGAACAAGAGTTTCACCTAAAAACAAAAGACTCATTTTGTCCTATCAGTTATAGTTGTGATAAATTCATGCAAAATTTCATCTTAAACATTAAAAGCATTTAAACCAGTTTTCATTGTAACATAT
Organism: Poeciliopsis turneri; assembly: GCA_922788865.1. Classification (NCBI taxonomy): domain Eukaryota; kingdom Metazoa; phylum Chordata; class Actinopteri; order Cyprinodontiformes; family Poeciliidae; genus Poeciliopsis; species Poeciliopsis turneri. The sequence goes on from CAKLNU010000176.1 coordinate 1,919,848, forward strand.
ATGACACTCTTACAGTGCCCTGAATGTTTTCACACTCTTTGAACTTCTCCACAGTTTGTCATGTTGTAACCACAAACTTACAGTATTTCATGTCACATCAAAGATCATAATTTTACAGAAGGAAAGTGATACATAATTTTAACGGTGCTCATTAGTTTTCCAGTTAAATCAGTTCTATCCCCTCTCCTGACAGGATGATGCTGCCACCATCATGTATCACTATGTGTTTAAGATGATGTTCAGTATTTGTCATACAGTTTGTTGGCCACAAAATTCACAGTTTGCTATTATTTTGACCACAGCAGCTTCTAACACCTGGCCTGCTGACTTGGCTTTCTTTTAACACTATTTTCTTGCCACAGGTCCAGGACAGCTTCATCTTTGAAATGCGCATCTAATTGTTGCCTTAGCAACATATACTCCAATGTGAGAAGTGAATCTCTGCAGCTCCTCCAGAGGTACCATGGGCCTCTTTGCTGCGTCTCTGAGTTCTTGTTTCCTTGCCCAGCCTCTGATGAGGTGGATTATGATGTTTTGGAAAATGTGCAGCTATGCCATATTTTTGCTCATTTTAGAATGAATAGTGCGCTGTGAGATGCAGCTCTATTTATGCTGAAATAAACCAACACCACAACTCCTGTTAGCTTTTGCCTCCACTGTTTTTTTTTTCTGAGGCCTCTGAATTTTGGAGGCTCAGTATAAATGCTTTACAGATTATGATTTGTAAGAATTTTTTTTTCTTTTTTACTTCCTTCTTGTGCATTTCTTTTCCTTGATCTATCCCAAATAAAAACACAGAAGCTTCTGACTGAACGTTTTGAGTCGACAAATAAATACTCCCGCTGTTCTCAGAGGTTTGTTGACCTGAAGTCAGTGCAGTCCCTGTCGTCATCTTTTTCTTTCTCTCTGTTTTTGGAGGATCTATATCTGACTCCAAGGGGTCGGTAACATTTGACCACAGACAAAAAGGCCGTCCTGTAGTTGTTGTTCATCCACCCGTACAGGATGGGATTGACGCAGGTGGAGCACATGGCCATGATGTGGAACACGGTGAAAACCAGCTTAAAGTCTTTTATATTCAGCACACTGTTATCAATGTCTATAGCCAGTTGGAATGCGTGGAAGGGCAGCCAGCTCACAGCAAAGACCACCACCATGGTCAGCATCATCTTGGTGGTCTTCTTCCTTCGCTGGTTGTCATTGCGGCCGCATATCATGTGCTTCTTCAGTTTGTTCCATATGCGGATGTATGCAACAGAATTGATGAGCAATGGTATGACAACCTGGACCACCAGCATGGAGAAGCTGTAGATTTTTCCATTCATGCTGCTGTCCGGCCACTTCTCTGCGCACACCTGCAAGGTCTCCTCGGTGGAAATGTTAAAGGACCCAAACTCCCTGAAAATGGCAAGTGGGCTGGCCAGTAAGGCGCTGAGAGCCCACGTGATGACGATGACCACGGCACACATGTCTCTGGACATCTTGGTCTCCATGTGGTGGACGATGCTCCTGTGGCGGTCCAAAGCGATGATGTTCAGAGTGATGGTGGAGACGTGTACAGCCATGCCTTGAGCAAAAGGCAGCAAAAAGCACAACACCTGACCAAACATCCAATCGTCATAGAGAAGGTAGACAAGAGTGAAAGGCAAACACAGCGTGTTCACCAGCAGGTCAGCCACAGCTAAGTTCACGATGAAGAAGTTGGTCACTGTGCGTAGGTTTTTGAATTTATAGACAACATAAATCACCAAGGAGTTTCCAGTGACTCCAAATAAGATGATTGTGCTGTAAGAGAGGATGAGGACAACTTGAACTCCAACCAGCTTTGTGCTGTCATCCAGTGTCCAGAGGTTCTCCTCAATACAGCAGTCGAAATGTTCATCTTCAAATGTAAAATGCTCCTTTTGAGTCATGTTTAGTTCATCCTCGTTCATGGCTAACAGCCAGCCTGCAGAATAAATATTGAATCATTAGTTGGACCAGTAAAGATTTCAAACCTTTGTTTTTAATGAACATAAAGGCAAAAATAGAATTTGCTGTGAGCCTGAAGTTAAAATAACAGTAACTCACCAGCTTTATTCATGCCTACATACAACATAATAAAGCTACAGAATGCAACTTTTCAAAAATCTTTTTTTTTTTTTTTTTTTACATGTTTTTTAAATTTGTCACTATGTCCTGACATAATGATTGGACATTTTCACAGATTACCAGACACATAATCTGTGAAGAGATCAAGCTCCTCCACCGCAGCAGAAATGCTTTGCTTTTAGTCAAAAACAACCAATCAGAGCCAGGAGGAGGGACTTAGTGCCATCAATCAACCTCATGCAGGCCCCAACATTAAACTTTTGTTGTCATGAAAGCCTTTTGGCCAAATGGGAAAAATACAAGATAAACATTTATTGTAAAACATTTGGAGCAGTGGAAGTTATTTCTGACAACCTCATGACCACCTTATGGCAGACTTTAATAAAAATGTATAAATATTTATACACAAGCAGTTACACAAAGACTGCTGTGATTAACTGTTAAGAACAGCTTAATGATGTCACCAACATATGCTTTTTCACTGTTTGGCAAATGTTGTGATTTGTTTCATGATTTAGTTAGAGTGCGACAGCACAGCTTATTTGTTTTTTGTCTCTAGATACAGAGACTTTTCAGGCCATTTTTGAAACATTGACCAAAATGCTTTTGACAGCTGCAGCAGTTTTAGTAACTGCTACTTGGTTCAAAAAGTTAGGAAATATACAGATCTAGAAGTTCCTTGTAAGAGGACATGAAAGGATTGTCTGAAACGTTTCCAATAATTAGTCAGACAGAATTTGCACAGCTCACTTGTGTGTGCTGTTTTGTATTCTTATATGTTCACTTAAAGCCCCGTGTTAAAAACAACATCAAATACTTTGGTGAAAGTGATTTTCTTGAGAAAATATTGGTGACCTGATTAGGATTAGATCTGAACTTGAAAAATCCTGGATCTGAGCATCTCTAGCATAAACTGATCTACATTATAACTGTAGTGCATGTTACAGTTCTGTTGGACACCAAAGGGCATTTAGTACAAACATTTTGGTTTTAGCTCAGAACAACTGAGCAATGACAATCAAGAATATTCTGCTGCGCTTTAGCCAAAAAAACAGCTGAATATTTTTTTTTTTTTTCAAAATTACTAATTGTGGGGGGGGGGGTTGTTTGTTTGTTTACATGTGGGGGATGAATAGTAAAATATAAACACATTTTAAGGTACATTATCATGTAAAGCTGCTGACATTAAGAGAACTGTTGTCATCATAATAATTTTGTTGTTAAAAGAGCAAAAATGAGCAGTTAGGGATCTTTAAGAGTGATTGGGTATGATTGTCTATTAATAATCACACATTTCATTGGAAGAAAAAACTAAGAATCGCTAAAACGATTTACAAACCCAGAATTGTCTGTTCAACTGGACAAGCAACGAGTGTTTCTAGGTTGTCATTAAAACTCAATTAGGTCTAAATCACAGGCTGATAGCAATCTATGTGAGGAAAATATACTTTAAAATCAATGAAACTCTCACACCAAGTCCTCTAACAACAGATATGATATTTAATTGTGTGGTCATATTATAATTAGCCCGTCAACAATTTATATCCTGATCAAGACGATTGATTCAGCTTCACAATCACACAGAATTTGCAAAGAAAATATCATTTTGCCCAAGAAATTAAACTATACCCAAGTTTAAATATTGGTACTCGCCAGCATAGCAAAAGGAACATGAAACTCATGAGTCATGTGTTCATTTGTTGCAATGTATAAATGAATGAAATTACCTCAGTGAAGCGGTGGTCCACTTAGATTCGGGCCATTGTTTGCGCTTCTTGCAAACTTTTGTTTTAATTCCACATCTGATAAAAACGCGAGTAAAACATTATAAGCCTGATTGAGCAGCAACCGAGCCGCGTCCGTCTTCCGAGGGAGGTCATGGTGCGCGCAGCGGCGCGGCGGCGCGGCGCGCAGCGTCCCCCCTGTGCGCACTGCGGTCCGGTTGGCATTGATAGTGCCTGGACTGCCTTTTGTCGCTGAGAGGAAAAAGATGAGGCTGTATGAATTACAAAGTGGAAACGAATGGAGAAATGATAGTTCTTTGCATCACAAAGGCTCGTTTTCCATACGCTCCTCTTCGTGAAAGTTTGCAATATAAAAACTCTGAAGGAGAAGCTGATGCAAAGCGCTGAAAACCCCATCAGGCTGCGAACATAACAATAAATGCAGAATATGACATTTTAATGCTGCAGCGCGATATAATTGAAAATATGTCAGCCTGGCTCAGCCCATGGTGGTAAAGTGGTGGTATTCAAACCCAGTTTAAAAGGCAAAGATGTTTTATTCAAGATTTGAAGATCCTAACATTAAAAACTAAATGTTTGACTGTGCCATTTTTCAATTTGAATGAAAAATATTCAAACCCAGTTTAAGACTGAAATGTTTCAAGAATGCCTTGAATGGAGCCTTGGTCAAAGAAACTATTTATTTTTCAGTTGCTGTCCATCATTTCCCTCAACCCAAAAGTTTAATGTCTAATGTTTAGATCCATTTCAGACAGGGAAACATTATTGTTCCTCACAAACCTCCAAAACTGTATTAAAAATCATTTTATATTATTGGAGTGATGCAGGATATAATTTTAAATATCATATTTTCATGATATGATATTTACTTAGAAGAAGGAAAGAGCATGTTTCTTATCTATCCATTTTATAATTTGTGAAACAAGACAGCTAACCAAGCTATTTAATATTACTGTCTATATTCTGTATCATGCCAGTTGGCTCAGATAAGCCAACTCTGTAAGGAGGAGGCTCAGCGTTCCCTCTCCCCAGCCACCTTTTCCAGATCCTCTGGGGGAATCTCAAAGCGTTCCCAGGCCAGCAGAGGAACATTGTCTCTCCAGCGTGTCCCTGGTCTTCCCCTGGGTCTCCTTCCAGAGGGATGTTCCCGGAACACCTCACCAGGGAGGCGCCCAGGAGGCATCCTAACCACCTCAACCGGCTCTTCTCAATGTGAAGGAGCAGCATCTCTACTCCAAGTCCCTTCTGGATGACTGAGTTTCTCACCCTGTCTCTAACAGAGAGCCCAGACACCCTACCGGGAAAACTAATTTCAGTCACTTGTATCTGTGCCCTCTTCTGCATGCCATTCATCACATTCTCTTTCTTTTGGTTTTCTCATCCAGGGTGTCAGATACACACAGATCTCATATTTTTGCATGTATGTATGAGATGGAAAACAGGACAAATACAAAACTTAAATTTCTACACATTTAGTGACTAACATTTACTAATTTAGATGTCTACACATGCATTTTTCATTATCTTACCCCAAAGGTAACTCCTTGTGTTTCCATAGCAACAAAAACAAACAAGAACCTGACAGGTTGTTTGACATCATCATCGATGAGAATCTCTATGTTCTCATCAACGATGTCATAAATGTTCACAGAGATACAAGAATTCTCAGTTTGCTTCTCAACTTGGTTGCAGGCAGATCGATTCCAGAGAGACGACTTCAAACTGATTCTACAAACCATTTTAGCTGAACACCAAGTCAAGAGGATTTTGATATTTATGGGACCTTGGATTTCTTGTTACGAAGGGAGTTGAAAAGTTCTTAGGATATAACATAAGAGGCAACGACGGTTTAGTAGAGAGCTCTGAGGATGAGAGATCAAAATACTTTGCTTTTGACATTGAACCCTGAAGCCCAAAAGGACATGGAAGATTCCTCTAAGGATGAGAAAGTTACTGTCAAAACCACAACTACGGATTTGACAGTAAAGGCATCAGAAGACTTTGCTGCTTTTGAAAGTGTCAATGTTCCTCATGATCAAATGGACCTGGATGGTTTTACAGGTTTGCGAGTTATCTTTACAACCACAGCTAACTCTTTACCAACACAGACATTACAAAAAAGTGTCTTTACCAGTCTTCCCAAAAACATAATGGACCTGGATGTGAAACCAAATTGTGACAAATTTTGAAGAAATTTCTGAGGATTCATCATCAGAAGAATCCTCTTCAGCAGAAGAAAACTCACAAGATGAAATTCAAAATGACTCAGATGATTTTGACAGTGTGGATGTTAATCTTGAGCCAACCTTGTACTATTGCAAATTTTCCAACTCATTCTTCAACTATTGGATGAATGAAACAATACGTAGCATCATGAACTTGAGTATTACCAGAAGGTTTGTGGCTCAGAATCTGGACCTTTTGCAGAGAAGCCAAAGTTTTTCTTTACAGCACTGTATCATCCAGGAAGATATTTTCCCCAGATGAAGTCTTTGCAGTTCAGAATGAAATAATTGAAACATTGAAGATGAAGGATGTAGTACATCAGGACAAGCCAGGAGTCTTTTTGTTTTATATGTTACACTATCTGACCCAATATGTCTTCAACACAGACTGTGAGCTGTTCACAGCCGACTATAGTGAACAATGTCAGAAGTCTTCATGTGTTATTTGTAACCTTGGTCCTGTCATTCACCTCCCAAAGAAACAACAAGAGGACACTACTGCTACTCTAAGTTGTTATATGTGTGGAAAATGTTGTGACACCTGCAACTCCAACATAAAGACAGAATACTTTTTCAAAAACACTGATGTGATGACTCTGATACTCCCATGGTAAGTCAGTCCAGACAATTTAAGATATCCTGTGATTCCTGACCCATCCATGCATCCATCCATTGTCTTCCGCTTATCCGGGGTTGGGTCGCGGGGGTAGCAGCTTAAGAAGGGAGACCCAGACTTCCCTCTCCCCAGCCACTTCTTCCAGCTCCTGTGGGGGAATCCCAAGGCATTTCCAGGCCAGCCGAGAGATGTTGTCCCTCCAGCATGTCCTGGGTCTTCCCCGGGGCCTCCTCCAGATGGGACATGCCCGGAACACATCACCAGGGAGGCATCCAGGAGGCATCCTTACCAGATGCCCAAGCCACCTCAACTGGTTCCTCTTGATGTGGAGGAGCAGCGGCTCTACTTTGAGTCGCTCCCAAATGACCGAGCTTCTCACCCTATCTCCAAAGGAGAGCCCAGCCACCCTATGGAAAAAACCCATTTCGGCCGTTTGTATCTGTGATCTCGTTCTTTCAGTCAAGACCCAAAGCTCATGACCATAGATGTGACCCAGTGCTTGAAATTCCTGTATAAAATGGAACTCAGTCATTTGCTGGTGACAAGCAACAACTTCTGACACCAGCAGCCTTCGCTCATATCTGATGTGTGGGCAAGTGATGCTTGTCAGAGTTCTGGTCACAACGTTGTCAGTGCATGTTTTGGGGTCAACCCTAGAATCAACTCATGGGCACCAGAAGGGAGGGATACTGTCAAGCTGAAAATAGAGACCTACCAGGTCTTTTTGGTCTGTAGGACCCTGGAAGCAGCTGATGGGTACTGGCAGTCTAAGAGGCATGCAGCTCAGATGGTCACTGAGGCAAAAACCTGGGCGTGGTAGACGTTCACAGAGGCCATGGAGAATGACTTGGGCAAAGTACTTAAAAGAGCTCCTCAATCCCATCATCACATCTTCCACTGAGGAAGCAGAGCCTGGGGACTTTGGATCAGGCTCTGCTGCAGGGGTGTCAACATCCAGTCCTCGAGGGCTGCAGTCCTGCAACTTTTAGATGTGCCTCTGCTGCACCACACCTGAATAGAATAATTAGGTCATTAGCAGGACTCTGGAGAACTTATCTACACAAGGAGGAGGTAATTAAGCCATTTCATTCCTGTGTTTTGTACCTGTGGCATATCGAAAAACTGCAGGACAGCGGCCCTCGAGGACTGGAGTTTGACACCCCTGCTCTACTGAGTTGACCACAGTGAGAGGTGCAGAGACAGAGTGGTCTGATGCCTGTATTTTTGGGTTCACTCCAGGGAAGAGAGATGCTTCCCTTCACCTATTTGTGAGGGGATGGGTTTTGACTGTTGTTTGTACTTACTTGACAAACAGTAGGTTACATTACTCACCTTTTTTGGAGTCGTTGGAGGTGTTCTGGAGAGTGGCCTTCCTTGTTCTGCTGGGGGATTTCAATGCTCAGATGGGCAATGACCATGAGACCTGGAAGGGTGTGGATGGGAGGGTCGGCCAGCCTGATCTAAGTGGGGTTGTGTTATTGGACCTTTGTGCTCATCATGGATTGTCCATAACAAACACCATGTTCGAGCATCAGGATATCCATATGTGCTTTTAGAATTCTTGGGTGAAGACAGGGTAGAGCTGTCCACTGACCAGTCCCTGGTGGTGAGTTGACTTCAATAATGGGGGACAGGGCTGGCCCAATCCTGCATGGGGCCCTACACAAAATTTGGTTTTGGAGCCCTGTATTTTTACAAGTATTATGTGTTGCTGCAATCAACAGTCAGACCATTAGATCATTCACATACTTGCTATAAACTTATTGCATCACTGACTGTGCTGTTTACATTTGATTCTTTATGGAGTTCCTTGACTTTCTGTCATATAAAACAAGTTTATGTTTCTTTCTAAGATTCACCTTTTTTATTGATTGACAAAAACAAGAACTTCTAGAAGCGCTGAGCCAGTGCAGACACACCAAGAGCTGGCCTCCATCTTGGATAATCAGATGCAGACCTTTGCTGAACTGGAGGCTGAGAAAGACAACAGTCCCTTCGTATGGTTCTGTCTCCACTACACCTCCTCCCTCCATTATTGGTTCTGGGTTGATGACAGTGTTGTAAATTTTAAACAATGGGACCACAACTAATCTAAAGAAAACTGTGACACCATTGGAGCCATGGAGAAAGAAGGAGACCATCTCTGGTTCATCAAGTCTGATCATGATGAGTTTCATTTTATCTGTGCTGTAAACTAAGAGCTGTGACTTAGTTTGTGAATTATAATAACCTTCATCAGGTAAAAACTTCACATCTTGTTTAGTATTGCTTTGCTCATAGAAAAACTATTGACAATTTGAAACATTTAAAACATTTCTCTTCCCTTTTTTCTTATAGACTGTAGAGATTTGCTCTAATTTCTGACATATTTGTGATTTGTGTAAATTTGACTCATAACGTTAAATGTTTAACTAATTGGAATGTTTTATATGTTTTGTAAGAATAAAAGAGACTTTTTTTGTTTCTTCTATAATCTGCCATTAATAACTTTTGTAACAGTAAGACTTTTTTGTGAAGGATCCCTTGCATTCAACAACTATGCCACGAATTTCACATGTTTTTAAAGGTCAGGCCTTAGTTGTATACCTGCTCATATTTATTTGTATATAGTAGAAGAAAGGCTTTTTGAACAGCCACAGATTTCAGCTGGTTTCTTGGCTTTCAATGCCTTTTTACACAGATTGTTTCATCGGTCCTAAACTTATATCCTGGATAACTCAAATTATTATACCTATAACTTAAACTGTGGACTAATTTATTTTAAAGTCAATGTGGATTACCTGTGTTCTGACAACTGACATGTGAATTTAATACCAATTTAATATTAGAATTTTTTTTTTAAAGTGAAGTGTTATGTACATAAGAGGCAGTTCTTTATAATTTGTCACACACTCTGGCATCTCAACGGATGTTTTTCACCTCTAGGAATGATCTAAGATTTCTGCAGTTGCTGAATGTTACTAATAGGAAAGTAAAAGAGATTTAAGGGAATTTGACATTTTTCAGCTAAATTCTACTTTAGTTATGAATTAATAAGGTAACTTAAGTAAAAATAAAACTTGCACAGAAACAAACTTACTCAGGGTTGATGTTGAAGGCTATCATCGGAAGGTATTTAGCAAAAAAAATAAAAAATCATTTTGTCAGTACTGAATATGACAAAATAACGTCCTTCAGGAAAAAGATTCCAGAAACCAAAGCACATATTTTGTTGTTGCTGTTGGGAAGGGAAGTCTAAACCCAGTGGGTAAAGCATGTAAAAGTAACCTCTCTTAGGATTAATATCTTTCAAATAATCATTTGAACTCAAGTTCAAATTTTACATTTGTCTTTCTTTTACCCTTACATTATACAAAACTCTACATAAATGTGAAAACTTTTTGTCATGTTTCAAGTTCTCACACAGCAACTTCACAAATAATTCATACACCTTGTATACATTCAAAAATGTTGTGTTGTTCACCGGAAACTTCAGTTTATTTTCATTTGGATTTCATTTGGCCAGTTAACATAAAGAAGCTCATTACTGGGAAGTAATAGAAAAATACTGCACTGCCTTCAAAATGTTATTCAAAAACATTTCTGAAAGGTGTGCCTGAATGAGGCCGAAATCAACTTCATTCCTTACTTACTGTATTTTTTAGTATTTGTAAAAAATGTGAAAACCTATTTGGATAATATTTTTTCCATGACACAAAATTACAGGCCGATTCAATTAATTAGAATATTGTTGAAAAGTAAATTTATTTCAAGAACTATCACTAAGTGAAACTGTCATAAACAGCGAGTGTAGATGGTGGCAGACAGTAGAAGAACCAGGTAAGAAGAATGATGGAGTTTAATAATAAATAATCCAAAAAGTCCAACGACCAGGCAGCACAGCTGAGCAGAAGCTGAGGCTCAACACTGGTAGCGCTGGGGATAAGAATGGACAGCAGGCAACAAACATCAGACAGAGAAACAAAGGACACAGGTGGGATTAAATACACTGAGGATAATCAAGGAGACAAGACACTCCTGGGCGTAATCAAGGACAGGACAACACAAAGAGCACAGAGGACACAGAGACTCAAAATAAATACACAGAAAAATACGGAACATGACAGAAACACATTGAAAAGATTAATTGCATACACAGATTTATGTTTGAAAACCTTTAGTGATGTTAATTACGATAATTTTCCACTTAAAGTTATTGAAACATAACATTTAAAACGATAACATTACATCAGACCAATAAAACCATCTTTATTACAGAAATCTGAGCTTCATGAAATGTATGTTTAAAACCTGGTTAGAGATTTCAAAACATATTTTTAATTTGACAAATTAACCTCCTCAGAAATATATTCTAACTTACTAAATATGATAGTAATATATTGAAAGTAAACTATGCCCTGGTAGCAAGCAAAGGTATGTTAAAATGCACTTGGGAGTGAAACATATCCCTACTGATGCAGTCAGTGATGCATCATACTTTTAATGAAAGTTGTTTGCGTCTTTGTGTGCTGAGCAGGTGTTGTTTCAGCCAAGTAACAGAGGCCTGTGTTTGTGCTCCTTCGGTCTTACAGAAACAGATAATCTGATTTTCACAGACGAGATGAAAAAATGAAATTACCGTCTGTAAATCCACCCTGAAACTTAGATGCCAATTTTGAAGGCCACCAAACTGAGTTACCTTCCAATCTCAGCAGGTACCATGCACCTGCACTCTGCTTAAAGCAACTGGTGATGTCTAGACCATCACATGAACCTCTTTGGAATCAATATCAATGCTGTTCCTCATGGTAAGTGTTGAATTATACAGGCAAACCTCATTAACATCAGTTTGTACAAGTGTAGCTACAAATCAACAAATATGATGTTTGAATTGGATATTTAATTAATGTCACTCTGTGATGGAATTTTTCAGAAAATCAATGAGATTCAGAACTTCACCTCTTTATAATTGCATTCAGGGTTTGTCATGGCTGGATATGAGTCAATTATGATTATGACCACAGGAGGACAGGCTGTCTCCAGTAAATGTCAACAGTCAACACTTAAATGATGAGGTTAAAAGGATTATGCAAAATGTCAAGTTAAGCTGGTGCTCTTTCATACCACCTACATCTGTTTCCTTTTTCATGTTAATTATGCACGCTCTTGAAAAACATTCTGTCCTTGTGTGCTTCAAACTGTTTCAGATCCACTAAAGCTGTGTGAAGAGGGAACGCTGCGTCCATGCAGCTGAAACCTATCTGCTCCTAACTCAGGGTTTTGCCATCCTAGTCTTAGAAAAATTAGGTTCATTTTTCAAATGAAGGTTTTCTTTCGTTTTCCTGAACTTGTTCCAGTGGTTCACAAGGATGTGTAGGTTTTGATGTTATCATTGTGAACATACATTTGACTAAAAAAAGTTTTAAAGTGCTGTGAAGAGATAGGACATAAGACATGAGATGCTTTTTTATTTATCATTATGTTTTTAGAACATAACAAAATTACACTGGTACCGTCAGCGTACTATTGAGCACAACCTGCCGCAGCACATCCACTTCAGTGTTTTCCTTTGTTTTTAAAACAATGTTTTCTTATAATTATTTAGGTTTTTTTTGTTCCTCCTTTTAACAAAACTGTGGAAAGAAAAAACTCAGAAATGCCGTTTTGTTTCCAAACATCCTATTGGCACATATGTGTGTGTGTGTGAGAGTGGATCCTAAACAAAACTAAATTGGTAAGTTTATATGTGTTTATTTTGCAGCTGGTCCCCATTAGCTAAATGTGACTGAACAGTGAAGCTAAGTAAATATGAGTAAGCAGACTTATAATCATGAAACCTCATTGAAACATTTGTCAAAAAGGCTAAATGAAGCAGGTGTTTTCACTTCACTGATTCCTCTGGATGTCAGACACAGGTAAGTTTCATTTTTTATGCAGTGTAGTTTATAACTGCAAAAAAATGTTGACATGTATCTGTGTATGTGCGCGTGTGCTTGCGTGTGTGCGTGTGTGGGTGTGTGTGCGCGTGTGTGTGTGCCTCACACTGCACTGTTTCTCTGTGCCATGTGCGTCAAATATATGATCTGTGAATTTGGTACAATGTGCTGGTTTTTTGTGCCATATGCATGATAAAGAGTGGATTTGTAGGTTCCTTTCCAAAATGTCTATATGTGTACAATTATTGGGAAGCAATTGTGCAGAATTATTATGCAACAATATGGAAAAAAATATACATTTTTATTTTCCATTTAGAAAAAAAGTTCTCGTCTAACTTTTTTCCATACAAGTGAAAATGATCAACAACTCAAGCTTTTCAATAATCATTTTTGACATTTTTCTTTTTGATCAATATAGCCACATTTCTTTTCAGTACCAGTGATCTATCTTACATTCATGGACTCTCTCAGTTTCTAGATGAGTTGATAATCAACATTTTGTGCAGCAGAGGCCACAGCCTCCCAGGCTCTGCTCAGACAGGTGGACGAGTTTGCTTCCCTTCACTTATGTAATTAATAACACATGGAATCAATAATTTATTATTGTTCCAGAACAATGCAGCACATAATGTTCATGAAGAGTCAGGAAGCATGTGACACGTTCTGTTTACATTTATCACGATCAAGTCACAGAAGAATGCAGTCTAACAACGTACTTAATGACAACCTGAAAGGTGTTTGATTATTGACTCTGAAAATGGTAAAAGTGATTTTGTTGACCCTCCCATTAATCTTCATCACTGTTAATGTGACTCAAGTTGATGTGACTTTATTTAACAGAATAAAATCTAAAATCTACGACCTGAAACCGATGAACATTTGAGCTGAATACTTACACATACAATTCCAACTACATTTAAAGCAGAACCACTTCTTATTGCAAATTATTATCCAGTCAGTACAAGACAATAAAAAAAAACAACTGAAGTTCAGATCTAGAAGAAACCTCCATAGCAACAAAGCATTTAACCAGGAGTTTCTGATGCGTATTGTTTAGATTTTGCTGCACATCATTTATAGTCTATTTCACACGATGAGCCTATGAAGCCATCCAAATGGTGAAGGAGATGAGCGCAGTGAGGAGGACCGTCAGCGGCGTGACGCAGCTCAGGTGCAGCATGAAGCTCACGCCGCACAGTGCCGTCAGGTAGGCGCTCATCCTGCTGAACACGATCTTACGTACTGTGGTGCAAAACTGTGCAAAACAGGAGACATGCAGATCACATGGGGTTAGTGCTGGAGAAGCAGTGGAGGACATGCTGACTGTGATTGGACATGGATTAACACTAGATGGAGCTACTTGCATCATGAATGATTTAGGTTCATTTCACTTTAGCTAACATGGGCGCACTAGGAAATGTTAGTGAGTCAGATTTAAAGCATGTACGTATTGTGAAATATGAGTCCAGTGACCATGAGGACATTTGACTTCAGTCTGTATTTGAATTGGCACATGACATGGTAAGATGACTGTAAAATCACTGAGTCAAAGCAATAAGCAGTGTGATCCTAACAGAGAAGACCTTCTAAACAAGTTGGATAGTTTTGATTTTCTATTTCTGTGTATAAACTGGATACTTTGAAGAAAGCCTTATGATATTAACAGTGATGATTTTCTGTTTAAATGAACTGAACTGAATTGCAAAGCTTCTTGGCTTTTTGGCAAGAATATTTCTGTCAAATTAATTTCCCAAACATAAACATAAAGTCACATGTAAGGTGATTATAAACAGGATCAATTCATATTTGCAGGAGATTTCAGGGAGCAACAACATTGCCAAAATCAAAAAACACAAGTTAATATAAATTTCAAAATGTATCCAGAATATTATCTGTTTCATAAGCAGTAGTTTGACAAGTCTAGATATTGTCATCTTCCTAAAATATTCACTTAAGTCATCTTTTTCCCCAAAAGAGATTATTTATTTATTTTATTTTATTTTATTTTATTTTATTTTATTTTATTTTATTTTATTTTATTTTATTTTATTTTTTATTTATTTATTTATTTATTTTGCCTAAATCACCTTTGGGTAATTCCTTTAAGTCAGCTTCCTGATTTAGAAAATGTTTCAAACCCCAATTATTTACTTAAATCAAAGATTTAGTTCTAAAATCATTGTCTTAGCTTGTTAGACTTGGCAGTGCATCCTCCCTGCCAACACCCATCACCATCTTCAACAACTGAAGAATTTGAATCGATGAGTTACAACAACATTTCATTTCCCTTTGGGATTAATAAAGTATTTTTGAGTGTGAAACTCGATGTACCTGGTATGTCTGGTAGCTGATGGCCATGCCGTATCTGCAGTACATGACATAATGTTCACAGTTGTACCACAGCAAGCTGTAGGTGACAGATCCCAGCAGCTTCTCAGCCCTCCGCGCCACTTCATCCCCATCCAGTGGAGGCTGGCTGCACACTTTGTCCATGTGGTTGATCAGGATGTCAGAGCCATACGCAAAGTCCACCACAGTGTCCACTCTGACGCTGGCCACCTTGGTGATGACGCCCATCAGCAGGCGGTTGTTTGTCACCATCTTGGCTATTGCAGATTTATCTTTAGTGATGGCAGGCAGGATGTCTGGAATGAGATGAGCCACCCGGTTGTCACCCAGGTAAATACCAAAATGTGTGAATAACGTCCGGGGCACCTCGAGCAAGTCTCCACGCTTGTACAGGGACAGGTCATACTTGGAGTCCTCCTCCTTTTTGGAGGCTGCAAAGAAAAAGTTGAGCAGCTGGTAAAGGAACATGATGGCAGTGTGAAGCAAACATCCGGACACCAAAGCATTTATTAAAGTTGGAAAAGGGGAGGAGCTAGAGTGTTGAGCGTTGGTGGATTAAACACTGCTCAGTGTTCAGTATCTTTGGTTTTGGAGGGTTGCAAAGTAAGGAGCTTTCACTAATCAGTTTTCGGTGTGGCTGTTTCAAAACTGGAGCATTTTTTGGGCGTATTAAGGTCAAAGATCCTAATGAGAAGCTGACTGTGACCCTTTAAAGCCTCATTTAGAAGGTTGCATACTTTTATCCTTTAGACCAAATAAAGACCCTTTGTTAGGGCTGGAGTAGGGATATGCAACTAAAGCTTGTCTTTGATATTATTATTATTATTATTATTATTATTATTATTATTATTGTTTCACCTTTTCCAAATTACAAAAGTTATTTATGCAAGAATAAGTAACTTATATTTTGAGTTACAGTAAAATGCAAAAAGGTTAGATCTTGAATTTATCCAGCTCTTTAGACACAGACATACTGTATATTATTGCTTTAGATGTTGACATTTCTGCAAGTCTACAAACACCCTGTGCCCTCATCTACAGAGGAAGGGTAGCTGACAGAGATGCATGTGAGCAAAAGTTTACTAAAATTGAAAAAACGAACTTGAACCCTGATTTCCACTGGTGAGTGAGAAAACAATCTGTTATCTGCTCCAGTACTCCTCTCTGATGACGTAAAGCTGGAACCACACACACATTCCAGCACACAGCTGTGAGGGTGAGACAGTTCTCTGCAATACTTACTCATTTTGTGAGGAATAGATCCATTTTGGTGTTTAATGATGTTTGTAAGGTAATGATAAGAATGTTTTACACTCTCTACCTTCTCTGTTTTCCTTGTAGAGTATTGGCAGCTATTTCATGGGAGACAGTGAGAGAATGATCACCTGTTGAGCCAGGTTTCCTGCATAAGATGCAGGAAACGTCTGCATCTTATGCTACTTTTCATGAACTGTGTGATGCTGGAAGAGCTCTGGTGGAGCCAGAGCTCTGGTGGAGCCAGAGCTCTTCCAGAAACAAAACAACACAGAAACAAAACAAACAAACAAACAAACAAACAAAAAAACAATCCAATCATCTTTGTTCTTTTCATCAGTAGTAAAATCTGGTTGTTGATCATGTGACTCGTGTGATGAATTTTGCAATATCCATCTATTTTGACACAATCAAGAAACTGTATCAAAATAGCACAACAACTTTTTTATTAAAAAATGTGTGTTTTTTTTAATTGGTGTATTTTCTTTAATCAAATTTATTTTCATAATTTCAATTTGTATAATTTTATGGCTACTGCCTTTCTGACTAATAATGTTAGTGCTGGTTATGTAGGAGGAGGAAAGGCTGTACATGCAATATGAAACAGCAACTTTTAATGCTGGACATTAAAAGTAGACTGGAGGATTCTGCTCAATAGCAAATTCATAGAGTCTCCTGTTATGATTATGATTATGATAATTGTCATAATCATTGGCTGGTTGTGTATTTCCTCCACTGTCTTCTCCTTTTTCTGGTTCTGCTCTCCAGCCTCCTGCTTCAAATCATCTTGTCAAGCATCGGCGTTAAAGAAGGGCAAACCTTTCCAATGGGATTGTAGGATCTCAGTTGCTGTGGTCCGTGGTGTTTACTCAAACACCTGTACGGTCCAGCAGGACCATGTCAACTGGACGTCTGTCACATCTTTTGTGAAATAAATGTAACATGGAAACAGCAGCCTTCAACTTTCTGAAAGGATCTTTTGAAAATGTTTCTTTACATTGTTCTTGTGAATGACAGACTTTTGCAGAAGCTCTCCTTATCTTCCCTCTCTGTCCTTCTTCAAGGTTAGATTAGAATGTGACCAGACTGAAAAAAGGCCGTGTTTTAGAAGAGGAGGACTGGAAGCTGAAAGAAAATCTTAAGATATGCTAGTTGTAATTTCTTTCTTTTTAAAGCCTCTCTACATATCTACTGACTATTTCAGGTCACTAGAACTGTAAATCTGGGAGAAAAAAACCCTAAAAGACTAGCAGCTGAAACTGCAGCAAAAGATGGCTCCCCAAAATATTGACTCAGGGGGGCTGAATACTTTTGCACACCGCACCTTTCAGTTTTGTATTTGTAAAAAATGTTTTCAGTCATGTATTATTTTCTTTCTACTTCACAACTGTATACCACTCTGTGTTGGTCTTCAACATAAAGGTATTTATGTTTGTGGTTGTGACAAAATAAAAGGAAGGGGTATGAATACTATTGTGACAGCTGTGGTTTGAAATAGAGCTAATTTCTTCCTAATTGCTTTGTTAATGAATTTCGATGTAGTGCTTATTAAACCTTTAAGATGATCAGCATCTAGACAGTAACTCAAAGGAGGAGATTGTGGATGTACATCTTTTTAATCTAGTCCTCTTTCCCAGACAAACTAAAGCATATAACACTTCTGTTAATCCTGCAAAATTCAATTTCATGCTCATTGTTTCGTGTTTTGGGAAACACTGCTGCCTTTCTGAGATCTTTGAAGCATTGGTTGCACTACACACTGTGTGCTGACCTAGATTTTATTAAATCCTTTCAAAAAGGATAAATAATTGCAAGAATTTGACTTCAGAGAGTTGCCATTTCAGTCCATGAAAAAGTCACTTTGACCCACAAAGCATGCCTTACTTTTGAGGAGCTGTATGGGTGGGTGGGGGGATAACATGTAGGTCTATATAACACTGTGGAGCCCTTTATAAGATATAAAATTAATAAATTACAGACAAATAGCAGGCAGGTTATTTTCTACTTATTTATGAGGTATGCAAACAAACACCTTCAATAAATGTGTCTATTGTTGAACTCTAATGGCCATGCTGGAGCTTCAGATGTTTCCATCAGATGTTTTTTAGGTTGGTTCCTTTAAACTTGAGGATAAATAAACAGTTGGAATTATGATATTTTACCATGTAAGTCATAACATCAATTTAGGAATCTGTTTAATTATTGGTGCAGAAAAATCTGCCAAAGTCAGACAGACATTGAACAAATTGTGTTTAAATACTTAGACTTTAGTATCGAGATGCACATTTCTTAGTATGCACAGAAAGTAAGAAATGTGCATGTTGTGACGTTTTGGTGCACAGTCCTGGATTCTGCACAGGCCAATCAAAGAATGTTCTTCTTTCAAGGAAACAAAAATAGTGATGACACGAGCTCACAGATTAATGTTCTGCAACCAGAAGTTGTGTGATTAAGAAGGCATGTAAATGTTAAAACACAGCTTTTTCAGTAACCTAGGCGATGAATGGAAGCTTTTTAACTATTTTTTTAACGCCTTGGGAAAAACACTTGATATGAGGAATGAGTTCACTATTTGAATCAGAAAGCAATCAAAACTTTTTCTTAATGAAAGTTGTGGATATCGACACAGCAGCAAGAAGAGCTGAATGGGTGTACAATGTCTTCAAAGTTTTTGTGGTTGAGTGAGCAGATTTGTATCATTTTCTCTATATTGGTATTGATTGGTCACAGTGGTAATGGACTTGATATCGATGCACAAATTGAGCCACTTATTTTCAGAGTTTTCTTAGTGAAAACGTTGGTGAATTCATTGCGTATGCTGGTGGAGTGTGGTACAGATACCGCAACCACATGAGGGCTTGTAAATCTCTCAACCATGACAAGCAAGGCTTGAGTATTATCGTTAATTTTATTAATAATTTCAGAGAAGGATTCTCCTGCACTTTTCAATTGTAAGTTACACTCACCTGCCACTTTTTTTAGGTACACCTGTCCGACTGCTCATTAAAGCAAATGTTGAATCAGTCAATCACATGGCAACAACTCAAACCATTTAGGCATGTTGACATAGCCAAGACGATCTGCTGCAGTTCAAATCGAGCATCAGAATGAGGAAGAAAGGTGATTTAAGTGATTTTGAACGTGGCATACTTGTTGGTGCCAGTCGGGCTGGTCTGAGTATTTCAGAAACTGTTGATCTACTGGGATTTTCAAGCAAAACTGTCCATGGGGTTTACAGAGAATGGTCCAAAAAAGAGAAATTATCCAGTGAGTGGCAGTTCTGTGGGCACAAATGCCTTGTTGATGTCAGAGGAGAATGACCAGACTGGTCAATAACTCAAATAACCGCTTGTTGCAACAAATGTATGCAGAAAAACATCTCTGGATGCACAACACTCAAACCTTGAGGCGGATGGGCTACAGCAGCAGAAGACTGGTTTCTTGAACATGACAATGGGATGGCCTCCACAGTCACCAGATCTCAAACCAATAGAGAACCTTTGGGATGTGGTGGAATGGGAAATTCACATCCTGGATGTGCAGCTGACAAATCTGCAGCAACTGTGTGATGTTATCATGTCAATATAGACAAACTCTCTGAGGAATATTTCCGGTACATTGTTAAATCTATGCCACAAAGGATTAAAGCAGTTCTGAAGGCAAAAAGGGGTCCAACCCTGTACTAGCACAGTGTACCTAATAAAGTGGCATGTATGGGTGAAGTCTCTCTTTGTAGATGTCAGCGTGAACCTGGAGTTCAGTCATTTGCTGCCTAATTTTGGCTTTTTGAATCTCCATCTTTTCTCCTGCTAGCATGAAGCATCTGCACAGCATGATGCCACTAACACCATGCCTCCCAGTGGGGACGGCGTGTTTGTGGTGAAATGCAGTGTTTTCCAAACATATAATGTCTTGTCGAACAGACAGAAATCTCTATTTTGCTCTCATCAGACCAAAGAACTTTCTTCGACTTGACGCTATGAAGTCTCCCTCGTGCCTTTTGGCAAACTCTAGTTGAGCTTAAACAGTTGCTTTCTCATTGCCACTTTCACATAAAGTTTTGACTGGTGAAGAACCAAGGCAACATGTCTACAGTCTTTTATTGCTGCATGTGTTAGCCTGAATCACACTACATTCATCTAAGTCCACTCACCATCTGTGGCCTCAAGCTGAACCCTGATGTGGTAATAAAACAAACCTTTGCCCTGTATGCTGGGGGAGAGGGCGGGGAAGTGGTCCAGGATTTACACCCCGCCAAACGGCTCTGGGTCTATAGCCCAGGCTAATAAGGATCCTACAAAGGCTCTTTAGGTTTAATTTCTGGTCACACTCAATGAAAACTGTGGAGACTTTGTCTTTTAGAAAAGAAAAAAAAAATCAGCTGTTTATGGACAAATTGTACTCAACAACTTCCAAGAATAACTGGTTCCTGATTTATTGGATAAAGATTTTGGAATTAGAGGAAGCAGACACCTTTTTAAATTTTTTATACTGTATTTTGCTTTTGCTCTGCTACTGGATATACTTCAATAATATATTCAGGTCTTTGACATGCTGTCCAGAAGAAATGTCTATGGTTGCACAGCAATGGGAGAATGAGGGAGACATTTCCCAACTGTCATTTCCACACTAATAGGGAAGTTCAGGGAAAGTTCAGCACTGTTTAGGTTTATGGGCCTGGCAGTTCAGTCTGAGGTCAGATGGTTTTATGTCCATCCTGGTTCCACATAATAAAAGAAGGTAAATTAAGGTAACACTAATCAATTAATGTCAACACAGAGCCCACAGGTGACGTCTTATTAAGCTTTGTGAAGTCACACGTATCCTCACTGTTTGATTTGATCTCATAAAAAGATGTGTATTTTACCAAGAGGAGCCTGGAAGAATTACACCAGAATGACCCTTTACCTTTAGCAAAATGAAATCTTGAAACTGCACAGCATACGAACTGGCGGAAGAAAGAGGTTGGTGTACGTTAGAATAAGTGTAGAATAAAATAAGCTGCAAACATTCAAACAGTGCAGACTCACATGCTGACATGTGCAAAGGTTTTACAACGTGCAGTCGTTCTGTAAAATCAGTTTTCCAGCCACGCTGCTGCATGTGGTGAAGCCTCCTACAGATAAGCCTCAAGGCACAAGTGTACTTATGTAATTCTGACAAATATTTGTAACAACCTTGCAAAGTTTTCCAGCAGTCACAGTGGGTGGCAAAAACACATTGACTGAAAACAAAGCAAAAGAAAAAAAAAAAAAACGGCGGTCAGGAACATTCTTGCTTTTCCGAATACCTGAAAAATTGGAATCCAGGACCAGAAATGTAGACTTAAAGTGAACATATTACAGACCATTACAAGGTCATGTTTTATAGGATGGACTAATTTATACAACAAGAAGCTTCCATGGTTAAAAAAAAAAAAACTAGAACTAAGTGCACAAGTTAGAATTTATTTTCAGAATTCTGCATTTGTGCTTGAAGATCAACATAAATCTCTACTAATATTGGATAAATGTATTTTATCAAGTTCCCTCTCTACCACTTGCCTTTGAGAAGGTCATTCAAAGATATGACTGGACTCCAGTCCGTTATTCTTATTTTTCTGTCCAAGTTGTTGTTTTGAAGTGAACTGGAAGAATTTGGTTTTAGTTTCAACCTCTTGACCAACTGAAGCAAGCAACATTATACTTGCAGAACTCTATATATAATATGAAGACTAGGCAAACGTTTTTATCAGGCAGCTTCCCTGCTGCCTAATAATCAAGCCAGTCATTCAGCTTCTTGGTGCAGAAAAGCAGGAATGCCTGCAGATTGCTGGAGGAAAATCTGATGTAATCCTGTAGAGCCTGTTCTGAAAATCCACTGACCAATTACAAACGTTCAATAACTATTCAAGCAGTGACGTATGTTTGATTAAGTTACATAATCTAAATATTATTACAGCAAGTATGTCGACAATCAGTAAAGTTAAGTACACAGCAAGAATATTGTGTGTTCTTTTAAAGGAGCAGTAATGCATCCACCCTTCATCAGTTTGCTTCTACAAAGAGACGTTTGTTAATCTCTTTACAGGTCAAGCTAGACTTGGCTTGAGGTGGGAAAACCCCCCGACATGGTCGGAGCGTTCTGAAACGGCCTGACTTTCAGCTCAGCTGTGATCTCAATGTGAAATGGATGAGAAGCACTGAAAGAACCATCACCACAATGCATCACAACATTGTGATGCATTGTGGTTTATCACTGATATCAGACTGTATGCTTGAGGATTGGAGAGTAGAATGTCTCAACACTTTGTTGTGACTCCAAATCAATAATTGCTTCATTTTTACAGGTTTTCTAGGCGTTGTATGTGTTTGGACTAATGTCTATCTTATATTGTTCTTTTACTCCCACTAGTGGTTTTAATGTATTAGAGCAGGAAAACTTTGAAAAATTGCCCAGACAAAACATTCTTCCATTCTTGACAAACTCCAAAAACATCCTCCTTTTCTCTGTACTTAAAGTTTATTATGTAAATATTAAAGGGATAAAGAAACAGAAATCTATATGCAGATAGGAACATGACATGAAAATCATTTGGCTTATAGGTCTCCCAGTTTCTGAAACTCAATGGTGACTTCTAAATTAAAGAAGACAAATATAAATGAGACTAAATTAAAGATTTGTCATTGCAAATCAACACATCATTTTTTTTCAGGCTGATCAGCTTTTTCTTAAGAGGAAACCTTTATCCCAGAATGACTGAGCAGTCATTTGTCCACAAAAAGAAATCACTGGGTAGTTTGAGAATGAAAAAAAACATGAGAAATAAATTCTGTTTTCTTTTCCAAATCACAAATCAGATGTACTTCTGATTAAGATATTTTATTTTTATTTTTTAAATCACCATTGTTAAAAGGAAAAGTGAGAAATAGTTCCATTTGTTGAATGAATTTATGAAAGACTGGAGCAATGTTCTTCTGCAAATGGCAAAACCATGACAATTAGTGGAATGTTAAAAGCAATAGCTAATATCATCAATTTATGTGTCTTAATTAGAATTCTGTCCATCCATCTGTCCATCCATCCATACATCCATCCATCCATCCATCCATTTGACTGGATATAAAATATTCCATGAAGTTACATGGAATATTAACTTCATGGAAGTTAATATTAGTATAAAATTCTAATTTTATACTTCCATATTGTTATTCCTATAACATAGGGCTTCTTTTTTCAAAACATCTTGTTTTGCACAAAGATATGACATTGTGGTGAACTGTCATTGATTACTTTTATCAATAATGAGTCAGCAGAGGGGATTCAACGTGTTACTATCTTAACAGGAGAATGATGAGTATGACATATGGTTGAAATCAATCCAAAGTAAAAATGTGAGTCTTCATTCTCCTGCTTTGTGTTTATCAGCAGACATGGCAGAAAGTGGGTGAACTCCATGTTCCTGGTTTCCTGAGAGCCGCTGTCAGTCAAGCAGCGTCACATCTCGGAATCGGCAGCTGTCAGACATTTGAGTCACAGTTTGAGAACAAAGTGAGTGGGATGTTTGCACATGATCAAAGGCTGAACAGAGGACCTTGTTCAGATAAATATCCCAGACTGCTGTGCGGTTCTTCACTTCCCCAGGACACCAAAACACACAACTGGTGGCCAGTTCAACATGGCTCTGCGACGCTTTACCACAGCAGGAGTTATTTTCCTACTTTTCTCCACCTCATCAGCTGTAAGTGTAAAATCTTATGTGGATCTGTTTTCTTGCTACCTCAAATAATTAGCTATGTGTAAAAGAAGATCTAAAATGACATTTTTTTGATGTGCAGCAAATCAGAGGCGATAACCTTGCAACATGCAACATGAACGACGGCTTTGTAAGTATGATGCAGTTTCTCAATCATGCAATCTCACTTGTTTTATCCGAGTGTAATTTTCTATAAACACTGTGTATGAACAGGGAAAGTACTGCCCCACCACATGTGGAGTTGCTGATTACATGTTCAGATATTTGCCAGGCGTAAGTGAAGACCTGACTTCAATGCAAGATCAACTGGAGACAATTGCCAATTTAACTGATGGAGCTGATGAAAAAATTACTTACATGAAAGACTCGACAACTTCAGCGCAAAAGACTTCCCAGCCTGGTAATGTACATTTGTATTTTGGTTTACAGTTTGTCATATTATTAAGTACTTGTGTGTTATGATTGATCTCCTACTTTTATTACAGACATGACTCAGTCTGATGCTTATTTTGTCTATAATTTAGACCATTTGACTTTTTTTTTCAGATCCGTACTTCAGGAAGTCCTCCAGCATGCTGGATGATGTTTTGCGTTTTGAAAAGACAATACTTTCACAAGAACAACAAATGATGTAAGTTACTCATAGCATTTAAGTTTTGCTTCTAATAAACAGAGTTGGAAGAAATCTTCTTACTAGTAGCTTTGGTTCAATTAGCACCTTTTATATAATTTTATTCAAATTTACTCTTGTAGCTCTTTTTATTTGGACGCTTCTTTAGGAACTAGTTCAATATAGAATCGCTGACATTGAGTCTGAAATAAGTTATATTTCTTCCATAATTACTTTCATGTGATAAATGATAGTTATGAATATCTATGAATATCTTTTATTGTAGGATTTCTTTTGTATTTTAATTTAATTTGTATTTAATTTGCATTTAAAATAATTAATTTCTATGTATTTTTGTAATCCTTTTCATTCTTGATTTCTTGTATTCGTTTCCTAATTCTGTCATTCAATTTTTCACTTTATTTGTTATCACGATTAATTATCTTTTTATTTTAAATGGGTATATTTTGCACATATAAATGACTGCAAGCAAAAAACACTTGTTACGCTTTTCTCAGTGAACTTCAGAACTTAATCTCATCCAATGAGAGGAGCATGAGTGACTTGAAGAAATTGGCCCTTCAGCTGCAGCAGAAATGCAGTGAGCCCTGCAGAGACACGGTCGAAATCCAGCCTACCACAGGAACAGGTAAACACCCAAAAAGACACTCTGACACTGCATGACTGTTGGAACATTACTATTTCAAAATAGTAAACAACATTTGTCCTGATTCAGTGTTTGGTTAGACGGAAAAATCGATACGCTGCTTCGTAGCAAAGAACATGTGTTTACCTTGTCTAAAGCCTGTGGTGCATTTTTAATTTTGTGACTTAAATCGCACCAACGTTTTTCTAATGGAGTAATTTAGACTTGTTCACAGAGTTCATGGTGATATTTCTGTTTCTTTTCATCAGACTGCCAGGATATTGCAAACAAAGGTGCCACCACCAGCGGCCTTTACTATGTGAAGCCAGCCAATGCACAGGCGCAGTTCTTAGTGTATTGTGAGATTGACAACTTCGGTCGTGGCTTCACTGTAATACAAAGGGTAAGCACTCAGAGAATTGCTGTTTCGAGATAAGTTTCAGTCATTTGTGAACATTGTCTAAAAATTATTGGACCGAATTGACGTTATCAGTCCTGAAACAAAGAGTAAAAGTCTTCACTCTTTAATTCTTTGCTGTTCACAGAGACGTGACGGCAGCGTGGACTTCTTCCGGGACTGGATCCAGTACAGGGAGGGCTTTGGGTATCTCTCCCCAGACGACACCACAGAATTTTGGCTCGGCAATGAGAAGATCCACTTACTGACGACCAGCTCTCCCATCCCAACCGTGCTGAGAATCGAGCTGGTTGACTGGGAGGGTAACAAAAAGTACAAATGCACAGCCACCCACACACTCATCTGTTATGTAAGGGGCAATGACAAACATGACCCCCTTTGAGATTTAGCAACCTCCTGAGAGCAAATTCTGTCAACAAGAAGTTAAAAACCAGGCTTGTTTGTCTGTAGGTATGCTGACTACAACATGTTCCGAATCGGCTCGGAGGCTGACATGTACCGACTCACCTATGGTTACTACTTTGGTGGCGATGCTGGGGATGCTTTCGACGGCTTTGACCTTGGAGACGACCCCAGTGACAAATTCCACACGTCACACAACGGCATGCAGTTCAGTACTCACGACAAAGACAATGACAAGTACACAGGGAACTGTGCCCAGCAGGATGGCTCCGGCTGGTGGATGAACAGATGCCACGCAGCACATCTGAATGGAAAATACTACCAGGGTAAGCCCCTCTGACTAAAACCAGCTGCGATGCTGCAGCTGCAAATGCGAAAGAACAAAACTATTTTCTGGAACTTCAATCAGTTGAGTCATTTTGACATTTGAATTTTCTTTTCTGTGTCCTTCCAGGGGGCAGGTACAGTGAAAAGGATACCGGTGAGTACGGCTTTGACAACGGAATCACTTGGCTCACATGGCACAGTCGCTGGTACTCCCTGAAAGAAACCACCATGAAGATCATTCCGGTGAGCCGCATCTCAGCGGCAGGCGGACAGCAGACTGGGATCAAACAGTTTGGAGGACTCGGAGATGCATAAACAAGAAAGATCGTTTTGGTCTGTTTTCAACTCTTAAATTGACCCAGAATAAAAAGCCTCCAATTATTATCTCTCTGATGTTTGCATATTTTCCTTGTCTTAATCTGATGTAACACAATTTCTGAGGTTACGTTTTCTTTAGTTTACCTACTTAGTATAATAGATGCTATTTTTTAAAAAGTCCTTAGAGCTAAATATCTTCAAAAATAAGATTGTTTTTAACTATATTGTTGACAAAAGAATGTAAAAGCAAAACCACATACATGAAATAAATGGTTACCATTGGATTTCTCTGTTTCAATTTTGCTGTTTTATGTCATCGTTACAAATCAAACATTTCTCACAGTTTAGATTATTAACAGTCTTCTTTTAATAAAAATAGGTATGAAACTGTTCTGGTCCTTTATTGAAATAAATCAGTAAATGGGCAGTAAAACAAAAAAGTCTGCTGTCGACACAGCTTTCATAATTCACATTTTTAATCGTTAAACAAAATTCTGTTGTTCAAACTTGACATTATATTTATTTCAATCCGTAACAGTGTCTGCTCTAATATATGAAGCAAAGCAAAACAGAAAAACTGTGTGTGGATTGCCACTCCTTCACTGCTTACATGTGACATATGAGGAAAGTAGTAATCATCTTCTGCCGCTGACATTTACTTCATTCTCTCTATATATACCTTGATATATATATCAAGGTATATATATACCTGTCATATATACACACACTGTCATTTTTATATGATATAGGTACCTTAGGTGATATTGGCAATCACCTATATTAAAGCAGAGTGACCTGGAGCTAACAGGCCTATTCTAACTCAATGAGACAGAAATACATTAGCATTTTCCTTTGAGAGAACTTTTTGCTGCCTATGTGGGTTGGGAGTGTTGTTTTGCCTTTCCAAGCTAATTTGAGTTCAACTTGTAGAGGGAGAAATGTTATTCACTAATAGAGAACATTACGACAGTTCTCAGTTTTCTGAAGAATATACCAATATATCTACCATATGGTTAGACTGTACAATGCTCAAGGTCAATAGTAAAAAAAAAAAAAACAACCTACACAAAAATGATTCCTTAGTCAAATATCCACCTTGGCCCGAACTGTGACTTAACACAGGACAATGATCCAGAACACAGCAACCCCTCCACAACAGACTGTTCAAACAAATAAAATAATCAATGTGTGGAATTAATTATTTTCAACAGGACAGAAACACTGTAGCGTGAAATTTAAAAGAGAAGGACATAAAGTAAGCCCTGAAGATTCAGAGGACTGAGGTGAAAAGAATCCATGATAAAAAGCTGTGGTAAAAATGAAAAAATTACAACTAAAGGTGCTTTCACAAGTGATTGAATTATACTGTGACTTTTTTTTAGCTCTGATCTTTTCAGTATGCTCGAATTTGAAAAGATCTGCTTTCTTTTTCTTTTTTTGGTGTTTGACCTTACAATGCAAATTGATTCTGTGTGGTCTGTTTCACCACCATGTTTTACACAACAGGGAAACATTTAATCATGCCAAGATCCACTATTGTGTAGGATCAAAAATGCTGTCAAGTAAAGATACTAATGGAGAAGAATTTCAATGTAACTGTTTGAATATTGTGTGCCTCTGTGTCCAACATTAGAAAGCTCTTGTCATTTGGTACCGCTGCTGGCGAGTCAGCTGGAGTTTGGACTTTTCAAAAGGAACAAATATTCCAGGTACAAAACTAGAGTAAATAAACCATGTTACTGAGTAAACAAATACACACTCTGACTATAAGTCAATTTCTTTGGACCGACATAATGCGTCATCACTCAATCATGTCATGTAAATTTGATTTATTCATTTATTTTTATAATTTTTTATATACATTTTTATATTTTTATATAAAAGTGTAAAAGTATCAAAAAAAGCAGGGATTTATTTGTTTATTTATTTCTTTTAATTATAAATACAATGACTTTTATTTCTATAATAGAAATAAAATTACTCCTTGAGAAACTTGTACTCGTCACTTCACGTTACAAAAAAAAAATACATTAAAAAATCCTTCTGCTCTGGGAGTTGAATCCGCCCCCTGACCCGGACATGAAGAGTCCTCCGGTCATCCCGGTCGGTAGGTGGCGCCAATTGTATTCCCTCAACAGCTCGTATGTTTATTTCCGGGGTATCTGCGTTGCTTGTGTTAACAGCGGTTCGCACACTTGTGTGTCGAATATTTGGACTTGGTACCGGGTTTAATTTCAAAGAAATAAGTCCATTATCTGCTGTATATTAATCACCACAATGACGGAGGTAAGACATGGTGGTTTTCGTTTTTCCTGTACCGTAGATAAGTTGCTACGGTATGTACATACCGTTGGGCCTGGCTAATAGCTAGCTGGAACAGTTAACATTTGTTCATTACATGTTTAAGTCAAGTATGTTTATTTGAGAATCATGGTCATTTTATAGGTCTAATAGTTGTTTTAAGCTAATGTTATATGCTTCCACAGGAAGTGCAGAAGCACTCTGTCCACACTCTAGTCTTCAGGTCTCTGAAAAGGACTCATGACATGTTTGTCTCTGACCATGCTAAGACCATCGCTCTGGATGAAGATAGGTAAAATCTCGCCTGAATTTGCATACCGGTTGCTCATAAATTGCTGAAAATAACCACAGACTTACACCATCGTTACGTTAATTAACAGTGCATGTTGCTTGTGTCATTCGTTGATCTTGATTTGCTCCTGTCATAAATGAGTTTATTGTGGATTATTTGAAGAACACATCTGTTGGAATAGATTTAAGGGGGATATTTCATTATCAGTTGGTTATCTAATAGTCAAGAATTTACGCTTGCAGAAACCTAACTGCTAAAAATCAGACATTTGTGCTGTTGCTTTGTATTCAGTCACCATTACTACTACAGCCGTTATTTTTAATTATATCAGTTTTAGTCCCATATAGTTTCACCTTCCAGCTAAACATAGAGCTAGAGGAGCAATGCAGTGACTCAGATATACATACTAATGTATCAGAATGGTGACTCAGTGTCCAGACCGAAAGCTGGAAGCGCTTGTTTTCACAAATTTCTCATATAGACTAAATTTAAGTTGTTTTGCAAAGAAGAGTGAACCAAAATGTCACCTTTTACATGAACAAGGCCAGCAAACACATATCAAGCATCTACATTTGTTACTCGTGTAAAATTAGGCTCCCTGAAGTAATGAAATGCTAAAATAAGTACATGCCACACTTTTAAGATTTTTAAATCTTTCATTTTACTCAACAGTTATTCAGATAAAATCCGAATAAAATATTGTATTTTATAAGTTTGCTGTAGTAACACTACAATGTATGGTAAAGCTGAGAGGTCATCAATACTTTTACGAAGCACTGTATTTGGTTCTTAGTTTATGTTTATGTAATCAGTTTAATGGACATTAAGTGTTGCAGAACTGAATGACCTGCTTCCTAACAGTAAGACGATAGTTGGGGTTAATAATGGTGCAAGAGAGAAGAAGACTTGAGAAAATATGGTTTAGTTGCAGTTTATATCTTTACTCTGATATTCCACAATAATATCTTAAATACATTTTCCTAATATTTTTCAGCCTAACTTTTTATCTGCTTTTGGTGTCTTGTTCACCTCTCATTCAGAACTAATTCCAAGTTGATATTTAACATAATCATTTATTAAAAAAGACAAAGTGTGAATTGAAGTGAATGAAATAAACTTTAATGCCTTTATGTTGAAACGCCTCAATGTTTCCTGACTCACAGCCACAAATTGAAGATGGGCGTGAAGCTGAAAACAGAGTACGGTCCGGTTTTGCACATGCCTGTTCTGAAGGAGGGCAGAGACCGGGCTTCACAGCTTTCAGCAGGCCAGGAGCTCCACCAGGGCTACGCCCATCCAGGTCAGGAGCAAAGGACTCCATCACAGCCCAGTTACCCCATTAATACAGTATTTTCTTTTATAACATTTGTGGGAGGTGTTGTTTTTGAGTCTTTCTTGTTTTTCTTTTTTTAACAAAATAATTTTAAGGAGATGAAGCAGAATATCTGATCACTGGTACACATGCTTATCCCTCGGGACCTGGTGAATATTCTTTTCTTATTTAAACTTCCAATATTTTTAGATTTTTTAGTTTTGTTTTAGTAAATGAAAGAGCATTACTTAATACCCGTATGAACAATTTCTGATCTTTAGGAGTGGCTTTGACTGCAGACACAAAGATGCATAGGAATCCCAGTGAGGGAGGCGTCATCTCCATGGCGCTGGCATTGCCTCCCTCACAAGTCCGGTAACGTGTTCAAACAAATGAACACAAAATCTTGGAATTAACTGAGAAAAAACACACTTCTGGATTATAATTTGTCACAAAACTTTAGGCAAGAGGCAAGTCGGACTGCAGCCAGCGTTGCAGAAATCCATCGACACGCAGGAGGAGCGGACAGAGTTCACCCTCAGTCTGCTGTGGTAAGACAATCCCACATTTCTTCTCATGTTCGGCATTTGTCTTCATCATGTTGCAGAAATTGCAACGGTGACTTATCAGAGATGAATTGTCTGTTTATATGGAGGTTATGTGAAGATCTTTGTGGGAAATCAGTGTTTCATGATGGTTAAACCGACCTGGCAACATTCAAAAATCTGCATTTTATCCCCATTTAGAATAATTGAGACCCAAATTTTCAACTTTGCCTGGATTGTATTAACTGAATGTTAGGAGCTTTAATTCTGCATCACTTTTTATGCTTCATGAAACCAAAGGTGGTTCACAACAGCATGTTTTATAAATGACATAAGTAGAACAAATGATGATCCTTTTTTGTTTAGTGAAGTAGTGTATCTTCAGAGCTTATTTGTTTCAGTCCCTGCTGGAGGGTGGAGGCACCAGAAACTCTGCGCTCATGAGGAGAGCACCAACGATGCCCAAACCACAGTGGCATCCTCCATGGAAACTCTTTCGGGTATCTACAAACCATTTGAACAACAACTCATGGAATCATGTGTAAAATGATAACTGAGTGAGTGTGTGGTTATGTACTGTGGTGGATGTGATCTGACAGGTCATCAGCGGTCACCTGGGCTGGGTGAGGTCCATAGCTGTGGAGCCTGGGAACCAGTGGTTTGTCACAGGATCTGCTGATAGAACTATAAAGGTAAGCTGTGCTCATCCTAACATCAGAGCTTCACACTTCAGAAACATTTGATTGTTTCTGAAGTGTGAATATGTTCAGTTTTTTTTTTTTCTCACTTAATCATGAAAAGAATGAGGCTGAAGAAAATGACTCATGTTTCAGCATTTTTTCTACATCATTATTGATTTCTTTCTTCATTCAATTAATGTGAGTATTTTTATGGTTGTGGTTGATCTACAACAATTCATGTCAGCATTAATTCATTCCTGGTAAAAGGCTCCTTTGAAGATTCCAGGTTAATATCCCAGGCCCTCTGTTCAGTATCACTTCAGCCATCTGTT
The DNA here is from genome assembly GCA_922788865.1 of Poeciliopsis turneri. NCBI lineage: Eukaryota > Metazoa > Chordata > Actinopteri > Cyprinodontiformes > Poeciliidae > Poeciliopsis > Poeciliopsis turneri. The sequence continues at coordinate 1,951,961 of CAKLNU010000176.1, forward strand.
GTGTAAATATTTTCTGGATGTGTGTGTGCTGGCAGATCTGGGACCTGGCCAGCGGGAAGCTGAAGCTGTCGCTGACGGGCCACATCAGCACGGTGCGCGGTGTGGCGGTGAGCAGCCGCAGCCCCTACCTCTTCTCCTGCGGGGAGGATAAGCAGGTCAAATGCTGGGATCTGGAGTACAACAAGGTACACTGTTCACACAGGGTCATTGTCGGCGAGTTTTTTTTTTTTTTTGAGATGGTTGTTTTAAACATTCTTTGATGTTTTGTTAAAAATAGTTTTGTTACATATGGATGTTTTATTGTGTTATCTGTTTGAATGATGTTTCAGCTGCATCTTGACAGTATTACTTTGACCTGTAGGTGATCAGGCATTACCATGGACACCTCAGTGCTGTGTACGATTTGGATCTACACCCAACGATTGATGTACTGGTGACGTGCAGCAGAGACGCTTCAGCCAGGGTGAGCTCTCACTGAGCAGCAACTCAAATCAGTTAACTCTGCAGTCCAAGCAGCAGAGCAGAGAGTAAATAGAGGTTTAACACCCTTCTGTTTTCTTCAGTTTATAAACGAAGATTCTGTTTGACTGCAGCAGTCACAGCTCACCTCTGGAATGATGTAAATGCAATTTGGCATTCTGAAAATAAATTTTCATAATGGAAACACAACAACTTTGAAAGAACTCTTGTCTGTCGATCAAAAGCTTTGAACTTTGGATGAGGTGCGGGATTTTTTTTGTCCTTGTTGAAATTTGTGTATTTTGCAAAACTCCAAAGGAAACACTTTTTTCACATCACAGGAGTCACATCAACAGCCGGATGTTTCTACTGGTGCAAACCACAAAGAAAAAGATGACAGGAAGTAGTTGGAGGATGATAGCGTGCTATGTTTGTAAATGACTTATTGTGTGAATACTCTTATTCATGTGTGATTTTAGTTTGTAATTACAAATTTTGATTTGTAATTACATTTCACTTAGTGGAATGTAGACTAAGTGACGGAACCATAGGGAGGAACTCTAGCAGTAGAGCTTTGTTTTAAACGATGCCCTCTCTTCAATATACCTGCAGGTTTGGGACATCAGGACAAAAGCAAACGTTCACACACTCACTGGCCATACCAACACTGTCGCCACAGTGAGATGTCAGGCTGCTGAACCACAAATCATCACAGGTTACTATTAGCTTTAAAAACCCAATGCTAATGCAAGAGAGCACCCTTTCAGTTCTTAAACAAAGTCTTTGTCTTTCCTCTGACTGTTTTTTGCAGGGAGCCACGATTCAACCATCAGACTGTGGGACCTGATCGCTGGAAAAACCAGAGCGACTTTGACAAACCATAAAAAGTCTGTCCGAACTCTGGTGCTGCACCCCAGGCAGTGAGTAGACTCATACCAGTAGTAGACTCGGTTGAAGTGTTTTTTAATTTTTTTTATAAAATTGTGATAAAAAAGTTTTGTTTTCAACACTTTATTGCCCATCTGATGCTATATTTTCTTTCTTTGGCTCCTCTTTTCTTATTTACTTATTTATGTTCCTTCCATCCTCCATTGTGCTGTTACTCCTCACCATCCTTGTCTCTCCTTCGGTCTTTGTGACCTCTCCTTTCCTTGTCCTATTTTCTCTTATTTCTCTTTCTTTTAAAACTGCTTAAGTATCTTGAATATTTAGCATTCTAAAATATCTAGAATATGTCTTTATGATCCCTAATTGAACTAAAAGAAGTTGGAGCTCTGGATTGTTTTGTTGCTCCTGTTTACTAGGTGTATAAAGGTTTTTTTTGTTTGTTTGTTTGTTTGTTTACGCAGCCATTTTGGAAATAAACTACATTTAATAAAAGCAAAGGTGGATTTTTTTATGTAGTATTTTGGTCTTTATTCCTCCAGGTACACCTTTTCTTCAGGATCAGCTGATAACATCAAGCAGTGGATGTTCCCAGATGGCAGCTTCATCCAGAACCTTTCTGGCCACAACGCCATCATCAACACGCTGGCTGTCAACTCTGATGGTGTTTTGGTATCTGGAGGTGATTTAAAAAAAAATGCTTTTTTTTCCCCTCATCTTAACATGACTCTTGATTACCACATGATACATGTATTATGTATCAAGATACACATATCATGAGTAGCAAAAGTGATAGAACATGTACATTTACACAGAATAATTTGCTCGTACTCTAGCTGACAACGGAACCATGCACATGTGGGATTGGAGGACAGGATACAACTTCCAGCGGATTCACGCCGCCGTGCAGCCCGGATCGCTGGATAGCGAGTCGGGAATCTTTGCCTGCATGTTCGACCATTCCGAGAGCCGTCTGATCACCGCCGAGGCTGACAAAACCATCAAAGTTTACAAAGAAGACGACACGGCTGTAAGTTATCCTGTTTCAGTTAATGAGTTTAGAATCTGTCTGCAGAAAAATGGGCTAATGGTGTTTTCTGTCTTGCAGACTGAAGAAAGCCACCCGATCAACTGGAAACCAGAAATCCTCAAGAGAAAAAGATTCTGAAGATTTTGTTTTTTATTTCCCATCCATCAGATTTTGTTTTGGTTAGAAAAACCGTTTCATTTGTGATACTTTAATCAAACCAGTCCCATCTTGGCTTCCTTTATTCTAGAAACCATGTACAGTCACCACTGAATGTTTCAAGACAAGTCAGAACATCCTGTTGGAGACCCAGGAACTTGCAGGAAATGCTCAGTGCTGATTACTAGTTGTACAGACATGAAAACTTTCTTTTGTTCCTACATGATCTAAGCTTTATTTTGCCCCGTTTCATTAAAGACTGTTTTTTTTTACTAACATGTTTGCTTTTTAAATAAAGGTTCTCCACCTCCTGGGATAAAGTTTTCCTGAAGTATTTCCATCTAGCACTCATCTGTGAGGTTGACACATTAAAACATCTGCTTGTATTACAGAAATACTAGTCACTGGTCAACATTTAATCATTATACTATATCTCAATTATTTAAATGTGATTTTTAAAGTGATGTGTAGCAAAGTAAAAAATGTAACAAAATGTACATGTGACATGCGTCTTCCTTACAGGAAGTGAAAATAAAACGATAATAAACTGCAGAGGAACAATATCAGAGATGAAGAAGATTACAGGCTTCAAGCTAAAGGAGGATCAGATAGATGGAAGTCCATACAGGATGGAGTGATTAGGAAGTCACTTTCACATTTAGTTAAGAAAATAATATAATTTTATCTGCAGGGATGAATGAATATGCACTGAAGTGCAGTTAATATCAGAGATGTAAAGACTTTTATTACACATAATACATTTCTTAAAGCATTTGTTTTGCGTTAAATTTGTTTCACGTTTCATTCATGTAAAACATATACATCATTTTTTTAAATTGTGGCACTCAAGCCTAAAAAGAGAAATTCAATTTAGTTTATTTTTCACCAGCAGAGGGAGCTGCTTCAACACGCTTGCCCAAGTTTAACAGCTTGTTAAACTATGTGAAACTATTCATAGTTTATTTATTGCCGCTCCTTTCACTTCGGTTAAAAGGAGATTACTCCTGTGATAAATCTGTGATAAAAGTAATCACTGATTTTGTTCATAACCTGTAGGTTTGCTCGGTCTCCGTCTCTTTTTGATGACAGCAGTCCAGAAGCAATAGGCCACCTGCCAGCAGGGTAATCTGCTGCCCTAATTACATTTGAAGCAATCACGGCCACAGATGGGTCCGATCTGCGTGGGGCCCGGTGTTACAGCCTGCAGGGAGGAGCCACCAGTACGCAGACTGGACTTTTGGATGTGCCGCATTGCGTGAGATGTTCCAGCGGAATTACGCAGCATCGTGCCAGAAGTTCAAGATTTTAGTTTTCCAGAAAAAACAACTCGAATACGAATGGATATTTACTGGAGTCTGCGGAAATACGGGATAAGTTCACCAGCTTTTTTTTTTTAAAGTGGTTCTAAAACGCGACTGACGCGACAAAGATGTAGTTTTTCTTCACCTTTTACTGAAAGGATCCCAAAGCCACGAGTGAAGGAGCCATGGGCGGAAGGAACGCGCCAGCTGCGCTCCTCCAGGTGTTCGTCCTGGCGCTGTTTTGCGCGCAGTCTCTCGGACGGGTCTTCAACCTGACACTGTGCGTAAAGGAGGACCTGCCCGCTAAAACCATCGTTGGAGACCTGGGAGCGGTCCTGAGCGCGCCGAGCACCGGCTTCTTCATCTCAGAGAGCAGAGACTCGTATGTGTTCAGAGACCTGGAGATAGACGCGGACACGGGCATCATCTCCACGGTGACGGGCCTGGACAGGGAAAGCAGAGACCGGTACGAGTTCGTGGCAGCTACTCTCACAGGAGACATGATACGGGTGAGGATAGAGGTGGAGGACGTGAACGACCACTCACCTGTGTTTGCCAGGCAGAAAGTGGAGTTGGGGATCTCAGAGCTGAGCCCGCCGGGGAGCCGCTTTCCGCTGGAAGGCGCAGCAGACCGGGATGAGGAGGAGTTCAGCACGCAGGGATACAGGATCAGACAGAGTGAGATGGAAGAATTGTTCCACTTGGATTTTCGAATCGGATCTGAGAAGCAGCACAGCCTGGATCTGGTCCTGAACAGCAGAGTAGACAGAGAAACACAGGACTTCTACACTCTGACCATTGAGGCCTTTGATGGGGGGATCCCAGCCAGGACTGGGACAGTCCAGGTTGACATCCGCATCCTGGATGAGAACGACAACCCTCCTGTGTTCAACCAGAGTGAATACCACAGCTCAGTACGGGAGGATGCTCCCATCGGGTCCATTGTCTCTCAGGTGGTGGCCAGCGACTGTGACCTGGGTGACAACAGCAGGATCACTTATGAGATCAATAGGCGGCAAAGTGACCCCAACCATGTGTTCTCTATTAACGAAACCACAGGATTTATTTATCTGAACAAGCCGCTGGATTTTGAAATTCAGCCGTTTCACGAGATGATTGTCAGAGCCAGAGACGACGGTGCTCAGCCTGAGTACAGCAGCACCTTTGTTGGTGTCAGGGTGCTTAACATCAATGACAACAGCCCCACCATCAGTGTGTTGTTCCTCAGTGAGACAGGAGAAGCTGTGGTGTCAGAGGCAGCCGCCGTTGGGGAATATGTGGCCCGGGTTTCTGTGTCAGACCCAGACCTGGAGGAGCATCAAATCACCGTCTCTCTTGTGGGAGGAGATGGGAAGTTTACCCTGAAGCAAACAGATGATTTTCTGTATGCGTTGTGTGTCAACTCTGAGCTGGACAGGGAAGAAAAGGATCTGTATGAGCTGAAGGTGCAAGCATCTGATTCTGGAAGCCCTCCTCTAAGCAGTGAGACACTTCTCCTCCTGAAGGTGTCTGATGCCAACGACTGCCAGCCGGTCTTTGAACAGGATGTGTACACTGTCAACATCGCTGAGGATGCTCCTGAGGGGAGCTCCCTCATACGAACAAGGGCCCGGGACGCTGACGAAGGTGTTAACTCAAACATCAGATACTCCATCCTGAAGTCACACCAGGACAGCCTGGTTGCCATTGACCCGATCTCCGGCCTGGTTACCACGGCCGCAGGCCTCGACAGAGAGACTCAGATGGAGTTGTGGTTCCTGGTGCTGGCAGAGGATGGAGGGGAGCCATCTTTGTCGTCTACAGCTACAGTCACAGTGCTGGTGGAGGATGTGAATGACAACGAGCCGGTGTTCCAGCAGCAGCTGTACAACGTGTCCATACCTGAGCACATGGACGCTGGAAGCTGCTTCTTACAAGTATGCTCTAGCTAGCGATCTTGAAATATATATGTTCCAATTTTTAAATCTATTTTCTCAGGTTATCCTTTTTTTTTTTTTTTTTACAAGATTTGTTGTTACTAAAATCCATCCATCTTCTTCTGCTTATCCGGAGTTGGGTTAATGGGGGTAGCAGCCTAAGTAAGGAGGCCATGATCGTAGATGAGGTCATGAAATATCACCTGATCTCCCAAAATTAAGAGATTTATCAACTAGCCGATTTATCTGTGCACCCCGACTAGAAAACTACTTTTCTACCCTCACATTTTCATTTAAAAAAAGCCTTTAAATGAAAGCTAGAGATCCTCACAGTTGAGTCTTTTTTGTGCTGAATAGATGTTTTTCTAACTCTTGAGACAAACGTAGCTCTGAGTCTGATGACACAAAGGCATCAGTGTTGTTTCACCAACAATGCACTCTACATCCCAGGCTTTCAGCTCAGCTTCGTGGCCTTCATATGACAGACGCGATGCTCCGTGCCTCTCTCCTGCAGCGTGGCACCAACATATGCCAATTACAAAAGAAATCTCTGATCACGGCACACAACTGATTATAGGAATTGATTATAGGTAATGTCTGAAGGGACTTTTGCACTGGGAGAGGACTAAATAGTTCTGTTTTTATCAATGAATATAACCTTTCTTTAATGAGTAAATGAATAAATAAGACTTCAAGTGTTTTTTCTCATATATTTAGTCAAACAGCCGACTTCCATCAGTCTGTTGGTGATCAGTGTGCTTTAGTCCACGTTTCATTAGACTCTGGCCTGGTGTCTGTAAAACATTCCGTGATCAGAGTTCATTCATTCTGAGCTGTTATCGTCTTTATGGCCTGGAAATGATCTGCCTCACTGTAAATCTGCCTCTTGTCTTGGTCGTAGGCGGACATGAAAGAAACGGTTTGTACTGAGGTGTTTCTTATGTGCTGCCTTTGTTTCTTTGAACTTCACAGCGATGGCACTCCTCGCCCTTTGACTTCCAAAGATTTTACATTTTTTCTGCACTTTTATTATCTTGACCTTCACCAACAGAATGACTCATTTTATGATTCACGATTTCCAAAAATGTGAAGTTAAAACAGACTACAGATTACACTGTGTTCCAAAATATTATGCAAGTGATATTTTCTCATATTTTCTTAAATGGTCAATGCAAATGATGGTCAATATAATTTTCAAGTCATGAACTATTACAGTATAAATCTAATTTTACTGAACAAAGCTCCCCATGAGAACAGTATTTCTTAAAAAATAAAAAACTCAAAATGCTCTGTTCCAAATTATTATGCACAGCAGATTTTCTAAACATTTTATGGATTATAAAGAACTGCAAACGGTCATTCTTTAAATGTGGAGCATTAAGTGGTGGCATGTACTAAAATCAAAACCTATTTCAATCAAAAACATCTTAACAAACTGAGATATATGTTAACGTAGGACCTTCTTTGATATCACCTGCACAATTCTTGCATCCATTGAACTTGTGAGTTTGTGGAAAGTTTCTGCTTGAATTTCTTTGCAGGATGTCAGAAAACCTTTCCAGAGCTGCTGTTTTGATATGATCTGCATTCCACCCTCAGATCTTAACCCTCACCTGACTGATACAACCGTTTAGAACAGATTTTTCTTTAATTGTTAAAAATTCTAATTTTTCATTTAAAAATGTGAAAAAAAAAACATGACACGTGTGATTTGTCTGAACCGATGTGTCTGTTACTATATTTTAAGAGTTTTGTGTTTATCTTTGCTTTAGGTTGTTGCCACAGATGCAGACAGCCCTGAGTTCGGATCTCTGCTCTACTCCCTGTCAGATGGATTTGACAGTCAGGAAAGTCATCCTCTTTTCCAAATCAAGCCACACACAGGAGAGCTGTGTGTCTCTCAGGACATCGATCGGGACAACGGGATGAGTGTCCATGACATCTTGATCAAAGCTGAAGATCCAGTGAGTGGAATCAATACTATGATTGTGAGATGATGTCAAAGTTTTCTTAAATTTTCTTAATTCTAACTCTTTGTTTCTCATTCAGGGAGGCCTGAGTGCTCAAACATATGTTCATATTGAAATACAAGACTTGAATGACAACCCTCCAGTGTTCAGCCCTGAGGAGTACACCGTGAGCGTCAGCAGCCACGCACCGCCTGGTACCGAGGTTGTCAACGTTATCGCTACAGACCAGGACTCCGGCCGGTTCGGACAGATTACCTACGAAATTCATCCAGGAGACATGTCCAGTTTGTTCACACTGGATAGACACACAGGTGGAGTGTATTTATATTTTAAAACTGTAAGACTATACTTCATTAGTTTTGACTGTAGTTTTGACGCCCACCTCTGTCGTCACGACACTGTTCACCAGTTCATTCCAGAAATGGTTTAAAATCATTGACTGCAATCTTGAATAAACAAGTTATTTACAATCTCAGATTTACCCTCTTATCAATCCACCAGTTTTTTACCTAAATTTACCTAAAGTTTAGGTAAATTTGTAAACTTTACAAATCAACCAAAATTTGTAACGTTTACAAATTTACCTAAAATAAATTATTTTAAATGAATTCCCACCTTATCCCACCTTATAAAGCTTATTCTTCTTTGAAGCTCCTTTCTTAACTCAGGGTTGCATATAAAATGTTATCAGAATGGCTATAAGCTTTATTTGTTGCACAGATTCACTTGCGTTTAAGTAACCTGTTTGAGTGTCAGTTGTTTTCAGGGATAAATGCCTTGTTAGCTGCTCTAAATCCCCATGATATGATTCCAAGTGTCACCACTCAGCGGGGGTGGAGAACAAAGCTTAAAAGCTTTGGATCCCAGTGTGGCTGGGGGTAAAACCAGGTTCATGCACAGCTACAACAGAATTCAAAAGCTGTGAAAAAAGAAAATACATCGTCAACTTGTGTTTAACAATGCTCTAAATGACGTTTTCTAACCTGAAGCGATTGTTATGACTATTATTCAGAGCTAGATTAAAGAAATAACAAAACAGCCCGATAAATCTATTATTTTTGCATCATCCTGCTTATATGAAATACTAAGCAAACTCTACCTGATTCATTTCTTAATTTTTTTTGTAGGAATGCTCTTTTTGAACTCTTCTCTGACACACTTGGGTGCAGCCAGCATGAAGCTCCTAATAACAGCGCAGGATGGAGATGGCTTGTCTGCAGCCAGACCCGCAGAGGTCACAATCAATGTTGTCCAAAGTGGTCAGGCTCCAGCGGTGTTCCAGAGGTCGCGCTACGCCTTCACAGTGCCTGAAGACGCACCGCTGGGAACATCTGTGGGAACAGTGGAGGCCAGCAACCTGAGCGGTGAGTGGAGAAGGAAGCACAAGGTGTCTGTAAGCAGTAGTAATCAGATTACACTTACTTTAGTGCATGCTGAAAATCCAATTACACATACTGGACAGCAGTATTACATTGCCTTTAGTGTTAATTGCATCTATGATTTGCATCTAATTCTCCATGATTTATGAATAAAACAGACATGAACAGTATCTGCACGAAGCTGAGCTGAACTACCGTATTTTCCGGACTATAAATTGCTCAGGAGTATAAGTCACACCCCCAGCCAAACAATGAAAAAAACTGCAACTTATAGTCCAGAAAATACGGTACGCAGGCTGTGGGTGTTTTCGAGACAGCTTCTCCTGATGTATATACAAGCACTCACATGTCACTGTATATCTGGAGCAAAAATATGAACTAATATTATAAATCTATGTTCAGTTAACACTTTGACTTACATTGTTTTTATGTGGATTGAACAAAATAAATTAAGCTTAGTTGCCTTCATGAACCCAAACCCCTCAATGTTATAGAGGCTGTATTATGTAAAATGTAACTTTATTTTTAACTTTACATCATTGATTCTTTTATCCATGTTTAAGAAATCTTTTAATCTCCACTCAGCTCCTTCAGACTAGCTAGCAGAAATTAGTCAACACCTGGTGGAACTGTGCATCAGTTGTGGTCATTATAGGAGCTACTTCTCAGTGAAACGCTGGTAAAAAAAAGTTGTTAAAGAGTTAATAGCGGAGCCATGTTGTGACGACTTCCTGAAGGCAGAGTTTCAGAAAGAGAGTTTTTTTTTAAGAGACAGAGACCCAATTGACCCAACTCAATAATAACTACTGAAGTTAACATAGACAGGATTCGTCTTGTTTGTGACAAAAACAATTACAGAGATATCAGTTGAACTAAATAAAACAAGGAGTGAGAAATTTCTATTGTTTCGTTTGATCATACACGCATCGAATCAACATTATTTACCATGACTGATAAAATTAATCTGAACATACAGTTATCTTATTTTGTAAGATTTTTTTGCTCTGTTTTATAAACATGCATGTTTGAAGGTTTCCAGGTTTATTCTTACATAGACATGCTGCTCCACACGACTCATTAGTTAAAGCACTCGACTACACACCAGACAGTCATTTAAGGCTCTCTAATCAACTTACAGATTAACACTTCAGTCTAAAGTAGAAACAGCAGGGGCCGGCCAGTGTTAAGCTCGATTGTTTGTTTCTGTAGGTTGTAACTGATGTTGAGATGTAACACACACACTGAGGAGATAATTGAGATTATTGGGATTTTCTGACCTTTAATGTAATTAATGTACTCTGTGTGTGTGTGTGTGTGTGTGTGTGTGTGTGTGTGTGTGTGTGTGTGTGTGTGTGTGTGTGTGTGTGTGCGTGCGTGCGTGCGTGCGTGCGTGCGTGTGTGTGTGTGTGTGTGTCTTTCTGTGTTCATATGTGAGAGCTTACATTTGTCACACTGTAAGGACCATTTGCTTGTGCTGTGCTGTTTTGGGGTTATAGGTCAGGTTTAAGGCAAAGGTGTGAGTTGACTTTAGGTTAGTGTTTGGGTTACTGGTAATGGTTAGTTTTACGGTAAAGGTCAGTGTTAGGCTATAGAAATGAATTAGTATTTGTAAAGATAGAGAAACATAATGTGGTTATATTCATAAGAAGTATAAATCCATGTTGGTGATCCAGTTGTACAGAGTCTGTATCTCGCAACATGTGACATAATATTTTACTGTGAATAGTAACCCTGATAGGGTTGACCTCAGACAGACGTCTCTTATTTCAATTACAGTTTTATGACAGATTTTGTTCAACATTATAAAATACACTAGCACTTTAATACCTACTCCAATATTGATTTTAAATATGGGGATAGGTACAAAAATATTTTTTATAGCTTTTTTTCTCATGTTGTGCTCTTTGTGTCATGGGACTACAGATGGAAATTAGAATCTTGCTACATTGCCACATTGTATTTATGGCAATGTGGTACATTCAATATATATTGTCCCATTCAAATAAAATCAGTTAAATACATTTTGTAAATTATTATGATTCTAAGAAGTCTTCATCATCAGGTTGTTAGCAGGTATTTCAAAGACTTCCCTTATATGGTGGCTGTTTTATTTTTCCTCTTTTTCTCACCAGTTGTAGTTGTCCGAGAAAGAATTTATAAATTCATCTAGAAATGGAAAAAAGTTTTTGCCACAGGTTGTTGATAAAAAATAAAAAATAAAAAAAAAGTCTGCTTTAATCTTTTTTTTTTTTTTCTTTTTTTTTGCAAAGCTGCCCGTTCTGTGCAGACACAACACTTCATTAGCCCTTTAAAAGCTGAGTAATTTAGAGTTTAGGAGCTTGACAAAAAATGGTCATGAAAAGTATTAAACAGAAATTTGTTGCATATTTTTCATGTTGAAACTAAAAAACATCTAGATAAAACTCCAAAGTGAAAAAAGCTTTTTTTCATGTCTTCCCAGATGCTACAGAGCCCGTTTCTTACCGAATCTCTTCTGGAAACATTTACAGTTGTTTTTCTGTCCATCCAAAATCTGGTGTGATCAATACCATTAAACCTCTGGACCATGAGTCTCAGCCTTATGCCCTGCTGTTCCTTCAGTCCTACACAGACACGTCTCCTATTTACAGCACCACCCAGGTCAACATTACCATCAGTGATGTCAATGACAATGCCCCTGTGTTTCCCAAGAGGAGAGACACCATCACTGTTTCTCGAAGCACTCGGCCTGGAACAGTGCTGTTCATCGCTCACGCACATGACCATGACAGCGGTGCCAATGGCGTAGTGCAGTATCGTCTGAAAAGCAGCAGAAATGAGATGTTTGCCATTGACTCAAACCTTGGAACAGTTAGACTTAATAAGAGCTTACAAGTGAGCCAACAGCAAAGATACAACCTGGAAATCTTGGCGAAAGACGAAGGGAAACCTTCCCTGAGCTCCACCCTGACCCTTTCAATTAACATTGACCATACAGCTGCAGATGACAGCCTGGCCTTTGAGACGCTGGTCTACCAGGTGGAGATTGGGGAAGGCTACCGCAAAGACTCCCGCGTCATCCAGGTTAGGGCGCACCGCACTCGAGGGTCTCACACTTCAAACTCAGGTCTCACTTATTCCTTGGAAGCAGAAGCTGGATTCCCTCCGCCTCCTTTTCGCATCCACTCAAAGTCTGGATGGTTGTATCTCTCCAGCAATCTTGACTTTGAGACCGAGTCAAGATATCGTTTTCAGGTGTTGTCCACCTCCGGAGAGGCTTCGCTGGCCAATGTCACAGCAACAGCAATGGTGACTGTACTGGTGCTGGACGTCAATGACAATCCCCCAGTGTTCAGCAGTGATGTGTACTACTTTACTGTATCAGAGGGGTCATCTCCACAAGGCCTGGTGGGAACAGTCAAAGCCAAGGATAAGGATTCTGGGAAGAACAGCCAGCTGTCCTACATCCTCCTCTCAGATGGGAAATACTTCCGCATCAATGCTAAAACAGGTAAAAATGGTTTTATTACCAGAAACAGCTCTGGCTTCCTCTGGTTGTCTACCAGAGGAAACAACTTGTTCTATCTCCATTGTTTCCTTTCTTCACTCGTTTCTCTCTTTTTAAGGTGAAATCATCAACTGGGTGGCGCTGGACCGGGAGCAACACAGCCAGCACAGCCTGACCGTTATGGTGACAGACCAAGGTCACCCTCGTCTCAATGCCACCGCCAATGTTCATGTCCTGGTCACTGACATCAATGACAACACTCCACAGTTTAATCATCTGCCTTCCAGCAAAGAGCTGAATGTGCCTGTAAGAAATTTGACTTCGATGGCAGTATGACCGAAATGAGTTTGGAGAATCACAGCTTGGTTCTGATCAGAGTTTAAAACGCTTTTACAGTGGTTTTTGTGCACCTATATACTGAAATTATGTAAGCATTAGTATTAAACCGAAGTGTGTGTTGCAACGTAGCAAAGAACACACAACGGTTACTTCAAATAGACTTAAAAGGATCACTGATTTAGTCACATAGAACTCATCATTGGTCTTCTAGTAACTCATTCTACAGTCGGTTCAATTCACAAAAACGTCATTTCGAAGCACTGTACAAAAAATCATTTCAACTCAATCACACATATATTCCAGTTGAGTCTACTTATCAAATAGTGCAGCATTCTCAATTATTTATTCAGAGTAGATTCAAAAGTTTCTACCTAAGGAAACCCAGCAGATTGTATCCAGTCATTAACTCTCCTCTCCAACTGCAATGCTGATTTAAAACTTCAAGTGGTGTCACACACAGCAACTGAAATCCAGAGCAGAACCATCTCTAAATATTCATTCCTGTACGTAATATTGACGTTTGGTCTTCATTGCAGATATGGGCAGGCGTACCTGCAGGATTCTTGGTGACGAACATGTTTGCCAAAGACTTGGATGCTGGAGAGAATGGAACTGTCACCCATTCCCTAGTAACAGGTGCGTGTGAAAAATATTCTCTGCTGCCCCAAAACATGCCAGAGTCAGTGAGATCCTGAATGTACTTGTTCTCTCTCAGTTGGAACGGAGGAGAATGGTCTCAGTCACTTTGAGATCGACAGTAAAAATGGAGACATCAGAACCACGCAGCTCTTCAGTCAGAGAACTGAACCATTTTACACTCTGAAGATATCAGCCAGGGATGGTGGAGCCCCATCTCTGGAGGATACAGCAGTGGTTCACATACAGGTACATTCCATACACCGCAATTTATTTATTTGTGATGGCTATTTACAGTGCCTGCCTTCCATCCATCCATTATCTCCTGCTCAATCAGAGGTCGGGCTGCAGAGGCAACAGCCTAAGCAAAGAGCTCAGAAACTCACTCATCCTGGGTCTTCCTCTAGGTCGCCTACTGGTGGAGGGAGATCTTATTAGAAAAGAATCACAACTGGTTTTCGTTTTGTTAAGTTACAAACATTGTGTATTTTATTCAGATTCTGTTCTTTATGTGGCTCTTGAAGGCATTTCGGTGCACTGGATTTAATTTAGGGTTTTCAGAGTAAAGGGGGCTCAGTACAGATGTACATGCATTTTTATTGGTTTGAACATTTTGAAAATCATTAATAATTATTCTTCTATTTTACAATCACACGCGTTGGTCTTCCACATAAGATGGAAATAAAACATGTTTAGTTAGTGGTTGTAGCCTGAAATAGAAGGCATCTTATTGGTATGAATGCTTTGTCACAGTAACTTTTTATTATAGTCTTTATCCAATTTGAAGTGATTTTCTTTTTTTTCTCAGTCTACAAGAAAATACATTTAATTTGGTGCATTTCTGCTGCAGGTTTATGGGTTGGAGGATCAGTACGGCAGCTCATATCACCAAGCAGTGAGGCATTTCTCGGTTAGGGAGGACGCCGAGCCTGCAACGGTCATCGGCTCTGTCAGTGTTTTAAATAAAGGCAGGTTTCAGTATAGCATCGCCGAGGGAGACGGGAGCATTTTCTTTGGAATCGACGGCACGTCTGGCGACATCTATGTCAACCAGCCGCTGGACTACGAGTCTGCCAAGCAGTACTTCCTGGTGGCTCAAGTGGAAGACGTCGGTGCATCTGTGGGTTTGAACATTTCCGTGCTGGTGAGCGTCACGGTGGAGGACGTGAATGACCACGCCCCCTGGTTCCCCGATAAACTGCTGATGTTCGGTCTGAGGGAAGACGCCGCCGTTGGATCGCTGGCCTTTGCTTTTCATGCCAGAGACGCTGATGGGACTTTTGCAAACAGTGCTCTTCGCTACACTCTGACCTTTGACCCCGAAGTCAGTGGATCACCCCCACACTTCCCCTTTCACATGAACTCACATACAGGTGCAATGACAGTTGCGGCACCATTAGACCGCGAGAGCACGCCAACGTTTGTTTTTGCTGTCACCGCCACAGACCAGGCAGAGAGGACGGATGAGCGTAAACAGACGTCAGTGACGGTTCGGCTCCTCCTGCTGGACGTGAACGATAACCGGCCTGTGTTCGTGTCTGCTCATTCAGTGCAGCTGATGGAGGACACGGAGGTGGGCAGTCTGCTGCACCATTTTGTGGCAATAGATGGTGATCAGGGGGAGAACGGATTGATCTCCTACTCCATCATAAATGGAAACAAGAAGGGATTCTTCACACTGGAAGAGAAAACTGGTATTTGTTTGTTTTTGTGCATAAACTATACGAGCATGAAACAAATAAGTTAGATGTTTTTTTTCAATATCATTATTAACCCAAAGCAAAATGTATTTTTGATGGTATGAATTTTTATGTTTCCACATTTAGACATGTTACAGCAACAAACAATCCATTTTTTGGTGTCATATGATCCTCCCAAAAGCTGCACATACTGGTTAAAATGAAGGAAAATTACCTCTGAGATTAACAGCTGGAGTTTGAGAAGATCTGCACCTAATAACACTATTAATTATTGCCAAGGAGAAAGGAAATTCCGTCAGAAGTCATGTGTAATATTGGGAGTAGAAAAAAGGTTCTCAAGATAAATGAGAGCAAAACTGAACTTTTTGGTCTACATCCAAATCACTATGTTTGGCAGAAAATAAAGCTGCTGCAGCCAAGGCAGAAAAAATTCTATATTTAGCATTTGTATCATTATTTCTACCAATAGTAATATTCCTTTACCACTGGAATATAATTTCCTCAGCTGACCGTTTAAACTCTCTTATCCTCTTTAGGCCTTCTGTTTCTCCATGCCCCTGTGGACTATGAGACCCAGCGTGTCCACCGTCTGACTGTCCGAGCAGCGGACCAGGGCGTCCCCTCTCTGTCCTCCACCCAGACCCTGACAGTGGAGGTGGGAGATGTTAACGACCAGCCCCCCATCTTCAGTCAGACCACCTATGTTACCAATGTGGTGGAGAATAAAGGCCCTGGAGAGCCACTGCTCAGAGTCTCTGCCTCTGATATGGATTCAGGTATTTATTATATGTTACTTACCTACAGCTTTCCCTTTAAATATTAATATTATTGTGGAACATTATTTTTAATGAATGACACATTTACAGCAAGAGTAGATTTGTTCTGCCTGACTAATGCTATTTGCTGTGTAAATACAAATCTAATCAAAGCTTTTTTTGAGAAATGCATTTCCTTAAAGAAATTGTTTATCTAACAAAATCATCTACCTCTATTTTATTTCCTTCCCAATCAACATTTCTGAATTATTTTTTTACATGAAAAACATAAGGAAACAACACTTTCACTTCTCAATTTCAAAGCCAAATTTTCTTATTGTCTAATTGTAAACATTTCACCAGAGTGAGGAATGAATCAGAAAAAACTTAAACAAGAAACAAATAGAAGTGAGTTTTAAATAAATTAACTTTATGTAGCCTAACATCGAGCTCCAAAACAGTGCAAACAATGTAGGAAATATATACAACATAAGCATAAATATGTTAATGTTTACCATAAAATATAGACATTTTACACACACACGCACACGCACACACACATCCACGCACACGCACACACACACACACACACACACACACACACACACACACACGGGAAACTGTGTGTGTGTGTAACACACGTTACCACCATATAATGAGGGCACGTTAGAGTTCAGGGTGTTGAATGATTTTGGGAAGAAGCTATTTTGAGTCTGTCCATTTGTATATCATATATATTCCTTGTAATTAATTTACTTTAATACTTTTAACAGCTTTAAAACACAGCTTTTTCTGGCTGAAAATTGCAGTGTTTCTGTACCATCACTAGATGGCAGCATCTGCTTCTGGACTTAAAGCTTTAAAGTTACAGCAAGAAAACAAACAAACACACAAAGTTAATATAAAACTCAAAGAGAACAAAATAAAGTTTAAAAACATATATTTTAAGACTAGTTTCTGCAACTTTCTCAGTTTAGTAATTAAATGTTTTGAGAAAGTTTGTGCCAAAGGTGGTTAAATAACTAAAACTCTGTCATGTTTGCTTGACTGACAGCATAACAGTGAATTGAAGTTATGGTTTGCTTGATTTATAATAATCTTGTCAGAGTTGCGGTTGATCATAAAGTTTATTCATACGTCCTTTTATCAGCGTCTCTCTCAACCACAGTGGTTATTTTACATCCTGCTAAATTTCATTCATATGATCCTTATTTATAGTCCCTACTCAACACCTCTGTCCCGTTTATTTTAACACGTGTGCGCTCGCCCTCCAGAATCGCAGTCTGTCTCATGGCTCTGACAGTTGGAGTCTTTTTAAATGCTGGAGCTGGAGGCTGTGCAGCAGAAGGTTCAGGAGGTGGGGAGGGGTTGACTTGAACCAACATTCCTGTGACTGAGAATTGTCTAAGAACAGCAAGCACACGGCTCCTCTGGGAGATCAGAGTCGTCGTCTCTCATGATGATTGCAGTAATCCAAGCCATCTGTGCCAATAGGAGCCGCGCTTTTTTTTCGTTGTTTTTTTTTCTTCTCAGATTGCCTCGGCTCGCAGTTCTGGGCGCTCTCCCACCATCTTATTTGATTATCGTTTGTGCTGCTGTTTTCCATAAGCTCCCACCAAAGACATCCATTGTTCTGTGTTTGTGATGATCTACTTATCCACTTCATGCATGTGAAGCAGTCAAAGGAGATTTTGAGTCTTCAAAGACGACGACAGTTTCATTTTGTGCTGTTTGGCACATTCAAGCTTTGACCTTGATAGGAAATATTATGTGATTTAACTGGTAGCAGGTTGGTGGCAAAATGTGATTTGTATCTCAAGATTATCATGCACACATCTAAAGTTACTTTGAGTAACAGTGTGTTATTAGACGTTTCTCTGAGCTCCAGCGAGTCAATCGAAGATCTTTACAGCTGGGTGATGTTTTCTCACTCCCTGGTTTTAGTGAGAATGCAAGCAGCAGAATGCTGCTGCTGTCAGCAACTCATTTAACAATAAACGATGCTGCTTGAAGACGACGATCATTAACAGAGGTTCAAGGCCGAAGACTTTTTGCACGTACAAACAATTACCACAGACAATCAATCTATCAATCAATCAAAGTTCTTAACACTGTTATTTGGTTACTGTGAGGTTACTCAGGTTTCTCTGAGCCAGCTTTTTTGCCAGACGGGAAACTTTACATCATCTCAACAACATTTATAAATATAACAACAATTCAAAAGAGACCGGTGCTCAATACTTTGAAATATTAAAAACCATGAAAGCAGAAGAAAAAAAACAACAACTACATTTTCCTCACTAAGACTAGCTTAAACATTTAAATAAAAGAAGATCAAATAAAAGGATGTTAAGGCTATTCTAAATTTTGATCAATTGAAATAGCCTGTTTAAGTCTCTGTCCTTTGTTCCTCCAACCAGAGGACAACGGCGCGGTGCAGTACAGCCTGCTGCCGGGCCCCGGCTATGAGCTGTTCAGCATCAACCTGTACTCTGGTCTGATCACCACCACGACCCACCTGGACCGAGAACAGGAGCAACATTTCACCCTCAGAGGTACAACTACACCCGACTGCACCCACCCAAACACTGATGAGTTTAACTTTCAGGTCTGACTGAACCGGACCAGAGTGAACATTCCTAGCCACCTTCCCACCGTGCAGCTCATCATTACATTTGTTTCCCTTCTGATTTTTTTTATTTTCACGTAGATGATAGTAAGGTCGAGTCTTTCAAATGTTAATAACACAACCTAATTACATTTCAGGCTGTTTCTTATCAAAGTCATAAAGACTTCTGCCTTCAATGTGAGGGTGACCTGATCCTGCAGGCTGATTTATGTTGAAGGCTCTGACCAGTGTGCATGTCCAGCCTGGACCGACTGCAGCCTTCTGTTTGTTTTCACTCTCACGTGGCTGCACGCCGTAATTACCCTCACCACCCGTCCAGCGGTGGTTAGTGATTAAAAACGCTTTCAGATGTTTTATAACAATATTTGTACAGTCACCAGTAGGACGAACAATTAAATCTAATAATAAAATCTTAATGACAGGAAACCTTGAACGTGCTGAAGTTGAGCCAAAGTCACACAGGAGTTTTTGTCAGGAAATACTAAAATATGTGGTGACAATTATCCCAACAGGAAGAAATTTAATAAAAAAGGTATTTTTGACTGTGTATTAAAAGCTGCATGGGTACATTTATCTTTTCATCTATTGTTTTTTTATTTCTTGTAATTTTACTAAATAAAAAACACATAAGCTCAATTTCTTGGTCTGGAGGAGCAAAAACCAAAATGTCCCTCTGAGCTCCGGGTTGTTTCTGTTGCATTCTGCCAGTCTGCCTGTTAATTGTCAAAGTTTCCCTTATAAAGACTCATTTTTGATTTCTGTCTGCAGTCCAGGCTCGGGATAACGGTTTCCGTCCTCTGTCGGGGACAGCCACGGTCTTGTGTTCCATCCTGGACGACAACGACAACCCTCCAGAGTTTATGCAGCCACTGTTCCAGATCAGCCTGCCAGAAAATCTTTCTCCTGGAGTTATACACACAGCTCTTGCCTCTGACCCTGATCTGGGAGAAAATGGCACTATTCACTACTCTATACTAGGTAGGAAAGCCACATTTGGCTCAACCTGTTACATTTTTTAAAAAAGGAATACGTTTCCACCAAAGGGCTGCACAGTGAAGTTGGTAGCACTGTTGCCCTGCAGCAAGAAGGTCCTGGGTTCGATTCCCAGCTCAGGGTCTTTCTGCAGGGAGTTTGCATGTTCTCCCTGTGCATGCATGGGTTCTCTTCAGGCACTCTGGCTTCCTCCCACAGTCCAAACATGACTGTTAGATTAATTGATTTCTCTAAATTCTCCTTAGGAGTCTGTGTGTGTGTGTGTGTGTGTGTGTGTGTGCGTGTGTGTGTGTGTGTGTGTGTGTGTGTGTGTGTATGGTTGTTTGTCTCTGTGTTGCCTGGTGACAGACTAGCGACCTGGCAGGGTGACCCCGCCTATCGCCCAAAATGTTCGCTGGAGATTTTTTCTAGCAAATTTTTTACTTTTCAGATTCATAAATTTCATGTATTTTTTCTTCTAAAAGCTTCAGAGCTTAATCTCAAAATTTCTGTTTTTTTATCAGAATTTTACTCCTTCTTTTCCATGTGCACTGGTCTTAATACACCATCGTAGAGAAATGTGTAATTGTGAAATGTGGTTTTTCAGAAATACATGTCTGAAAAGTGTGGCTTGCCTATGTATTCAGGTCCCTAAGTCACCGTCCACTGCAGTTAAAGCTGCAGATGTTGGGAGAGGAAGACTCTTCTTGAGCTTGTTCTACTTTTCCTAAGCAAAGTAGAACAAGCTCATCTTTGAGCATTGATTTTCAGGCTTTTGCAGATATTCAATTAATTTAGTTCTGAACTTTGACTTTTCTACTCCAGCAGACCGTTTTGTGTTTCCGTTTTTCATTTGCTGATTTTAAAGAATGCTATTACTTCACTGGAATTTTATGATGTCAATGTTTTATCTATTTGTAACAATAATACAAACTCTGAAAACCTGAAATGAACTGCACTCTTTTTTGTTTTTTGTTTTTACCTTTTTAAATGGCTTTAGGTGAGGACTACGGAGGCCGATTCACAATCAACAGTGAGACCGGAGCGATCAGCACCATGCAGGCTCTGGATCGGGAGGAAATTCAGAACTACACTCTCACCATTCAGGCTCGGGATTCGGGCCCTGCTCCTCTCAGCTCCACCACGCAGCTTCTCCTTCTCCTGCTGGACCAGAATGACAACCCCCCCTCCTTCAGTCCTGAGAGCTACCACACCTCCGTCAGTGAAGGCTCACTGTCTGGTGCTGAGGTCTTACAGCTGACCGCCTTCGATCCCGACGAGGGACCCAATGGAGAAGTGACCTACACCCTGGTAGACGACAACAGTCAGGGGGCTTTTTCGGTGGACCCCTTCACCGGAGTGGTCCGCACCACCAGGTCTCTGGACAGAGAAAGCCAGGCTCTGTACACCCTGAAAGCCGTGGCCACAGACGGCTCCGCTCAGGGCCCACTGAGCTCTGTGGCTTCACTGACCATTCAGGTGGACGATGTCAACGATAACGTGCCCGTCTGCGACCAAAACCCTCTTCATGCCTGGGTCTCCATGCGGACGCAACCAAATCAGATAGTGACCAAAGTGGTTGCTACAGACGCTGACCAGGGTGAGAACGGGACGGTCCAGTTCAAGTTTTCAGGCGAGGAGAGTCTGTTTGACATCAACTCCGCTTCAGGAGAGATTTCACTCAGGAGGCGAGTGAGAGCGGGTTTCTCCGGTAGAAAGCTGCAGGTCCTGGTCTCAGACGGAGGACGTCCTCCTCTGACCACCACCTGCCTGGTGTTGGTCCATCTGAAAGGAGAGCATGACGGGCTTCAGTTCACAAACAAAGTGTACAACGCTTCGGTCAAGGAGAACAGCAGAGCAGGTGCATCTCATCGCCTCTGCTCCAAATGTTTTATTGAAAACATTTGGAGCAGATGTTGCTCAAATAAACTGAGCAACATTTTCACATTACGTTTCTCAAGGTACCTGGATTGCAAAAGTGGAGGCCAGTGACGACAGCAATAGCAGACAGAGGATAACTTACACGATATTTAGCGGCAATGAGAATGCGGCGTTCTCCATAAACCGCTACACAGGTACAGAGCACGTTGAAATTGTTTTATTCCTTTCTTTTTATTTTAAAGCTGTTGCTGTCACCTTTAACATTAAAGGGTTAGTGTGAGTGTCTGTAGTGCCTCGTGCTTGGATGTTTTAACATTTTGTCAAATTACGCTTATAAACGTCTCGTGTTTTTTGTGAAAAATCAACACAAAGTAGCTCATGAACAAAAAGCACATGTGGTTCTAAAAAAAAAAGTCAGCTTTTGGGGGAATGTGTTCACCAGCTGTGCACATCAAGAAGCTGAAGGTTTGTAAAACTGCTCAACCTCAGTCAGAGTTAATAGAGAATGTGTGAAAAACTGTGTTCCCATGTTGTCTCTGAGTCTTGATTTGAATTAATCTCATGAATATTGCTGTCACTCTATGGTTACACGGCCATCCTGCTGGAAGCTCAACCCCAGTCTCAAATTTGTTTCAGCCTTTATCATTTGATCCATTGTTAGCTCCTCCATTTTCACTTCACTCCTGAAGTGAAAAAACTTCCCGTGCTGAAGAAAAGTATCATTTTCCTGACTGATTGTCTTACGTTCATTATATGCTCTCAGCTGTTCGTCTGACTGAAAGTAGCTGAGCTAACACAGTTTTTAATGGCTTTTGTTTTAGCAGCAGATTTTTTTTTCTTCACTGCAGTTTTTTGCGTTTTTGTCAGGTGAGATCCGAGTGCAGAAGGAAAACTCCGTGGACTTCGAGGCGAGCCCTGAGATCCAGCTGGTGGTTCTGGCCGACAGCGGGCTGCACACAGCCCACTGCAGGGTCTCCATCATGCTGCTGGACGTCAACGATAACGCACCGCTTTTTGAACTTAGCAACTACAGAACGGCTGTTTGGGAGGGGCAAGTTCATAACACCTATGTCATGCAGGTACAGACACATCATATGGACAGATCCAGCGGCAGTAGAGCTTTTCAATGATTCTTATTGTTTCCCGTATTTTAAACAGGTGTTTGCCTCTGATGCTGACAGCGGTGAAAATGGACAGATTGAGTATTCCATCCTGTCAGGCAACATTAATGAAGCTTTCATTCTGGACTCTGTGAGAGGGATCCTTGCCACCAACGTTCTGCTGGACCGTGAAATAACTCCCTCTTACCGGTAAGAACAGTATGTCTCAACTAGTGTTAAATAAACTGCTGCTTCCAGTGCTTTAAAATAAAGCATAATTGCATAGAGAAATATTGATACATTATTTATTTAATATTGAGTCAATTAAACAATCCAATTTCTCGAATCAGAAGTTAGATTTTCGAGCTTAAAGTGTGTGGTTTCTTTCAGATTGTTATAGAAATGAAATTCCACTTCATTTCAAAGCTGGAATTCTCATTTCCAGTCAGGAAAAATGAAGTGAATCGTGTCTCTGCGTGTTGGAATATCTACTATATATTTAAAGCTTGAGATTTTGTTTATAATCTGTTCCTGCTTTTAACTTCACAACATCATCCTGACATGTTCCCTGGTCTTGATGATGCTGCTTTCTCTCACAAAACCTCTGACTCCTTCACAACACATCTGAATTTATACTGAGGTTAAACTACACGTAGAATGAGTCTCTCTATTAATTATGTGATTTCTGAAAGTTTGCTGAATTTTATTTAGTAGCAGTTAAAGTGAAGGAGCTGAATCAAAATGCACTTCTCTGATTATTTTCCTTTGATTGCAGAATTGTGTGTAACTTTGTGTTGGTCTGTTTCCAAAAATCTCAGTAATGTTGATTATAAAGGTAAAATTGTGAAAAATATCAAGGGATGTGAGTACTTTTGCAAGATACTCATGAAATTATGTTCAGAGAGGCATTATGTCAATCTTTCCACCATTACGTCCCAGGCTGATTCTGCAGGCAGCAGACAAGGGGAAGCCTCCACTGAGCAGCACTGCCACCGTTAGAGTCCAGGTGGTGGACATCAACGACAACAGCCCTGCCATCCCACCCATGGAGCCCGTCTATATATATGAAAGTTAGTGTAATCCCTCGTAGCGTCTTTTTCATCGTAGAGTAGAATTGGAAAAGGATTCCACCTGTTATGAGATTTTTTTTCTCTCTTCAGATCTACCAGCAGGTTATGTGGTTACCCAGGTGACTGCGAATGATGTGGACGTCGGTTCAACCATCACCTACAGTTTTTTAAACAGCAGCATCACCAGCGACCCATTCGCTATTGACCGCTACACAGGTGTCATCACGCTGACCCGACCTCTGGACTACGAGGCCGAAACGGAGTTCACTCTGAGAGTGTCTGCGTCGGACTCGCTCCATCAAACCAGCGGACAGGTCAAAGTTCAAGTTTTGGATGCCAATGACAACAGTCCAGTCTTCACGCAAGTCTCCTACCAGGTACACATAAAAGATCAATGATTCAAGAGGCAAGACAGGTTCATGATTTACAAATGTGAATTATAACTCTGTTATGAGAGTTTATTCTAAATCTTTATTTTTTGCACTCAATATAAACTCTAACTCACTCTCTAAAATTCAAATCACAGAATGAAGCGATTTAACCAAATAAACGGCCTGTTATTGGCCCTTTGATGTTTTCTTTTTCACCCCACTTTTCCTGATTGCATCACTTCAATCCTCAATGAAAACTTTGGTATTGACTTCAGAAAACTGTTCAGTGAATTAATCAGACTCACCATTATGACATGAACATTCAGTGTCATGAGCACAGATTTATTATAGTTATTAGTATTGTAGTATTGTCACAATGTTATTATTTTTAGCATTAAGATGACATCAGTTGCCTCAGTGAGATTTTTTTTAACAGTGATAGTAATTACAACACAACGTTCAGCACTGCTTAAAACAACTGCAAGTGCTCTGTCCTCGCACTATGTTCACAAACACCAGTGTGCTATGCTCCAGACCTGCAAAACGTGCAGCTAAACCATATCTTCTTAGTTTGTCTTTTGTAATGTAATCAATGACATTGTAATATGTCTTACACTTGAAATTAGCTTTGGCTCCTAGTTTTAAGATCTGGTAATGATGCTAGGTTTATATTTTCATGGCAAACTTTAAACAGAAACTCAGACATTTTGTAAATCCTGTTGTTTGTTCCAGGTGGACGTGCCAGAGCTGGTCTCAGCAAACACTTTGGTTGTGAATGTTGCTGCTACTGACAGAGATTCTGGTCTCAATGGAAAGATCAGCTACAGACTTCTTTCTTCTCCTCTTCATGCCTTCTACATCCAAAAAGATAATGGTAAAAAGGAGATTGTTAACATGTGTGTCTGTTTATATGGTACTATTTGGCAGTTGAATTTTTGTATTTGTCGAGGAAATTCTTCTCTTGCAAATGTTTTGCTTTTTCTTTCCACATTCAGCACCAAAGTTTGCTAAGAGTTTGACTCCTGCCAGCAACATATTAGCTAGTGTTTATGTGTTCAAAGCGTGTGTGAATTATTGAACCAGAAAAATGAGAGAGCATAAAGCAGTTGTGAGGCTATCGTATCTCAGAAAATCTATAGGTTTGGTCTTGTGCCACTTTAAAAAAGAAACTAAAAGCAAACCAGTTCTCGACAGTCTGGCCTGTCCTTATTAAATAAAAAGAAGATTTATCCTTCTGTATTAAGTTTCAGCTCTAAATTCAATATGCAGTGAAAATTATATGCATTCATTTACAGAGAGGACCATGACAGGAAATGTGCATGAACACTAACTAAAGGTTTATGACTACAATCCAAAAACGTAACACAGCCTTTCTATGGCCCCAGGACTTTATGTCTTTCTGTGTTCCTCAGTGGACGTTTCTGCTCCACATGCTCATCATGTACAGAAGTTTAAATGGCAGTGAAGTGGAATAAGAAATTGTTTGGTGAAACTCTTTGATGGCATCCAAGAAGAAAATTGATCCTACAGTCCCCATGTGACATTCATTTAGAACGTTTTTCTCAGGACATGAGGTTGTTCTGCTGCATCTGATGACTTCTGCAACTTTGATGCAGCTCCAGCAACACATGGCCTTACCAGTGTTGTATCGTAACGAAGTACAAATACTTCACTACTTTACTCAAGTATATTTTGGAGTACTTCATACTTTCCTCGAGTATGAAAATTTTTGATAACTTTCACTTTTACTTCACTATATTTCTGAACTTGATTGCATACGTTTACTCCGATACATTTCCAATGTGTGGTTTAGTTACTCATTACTAAAAAGCGAGAGAGAAACGCAAATGTTTTGACCCAACCTACTGATTGACTGCAACAAAGTCGGTAGCCGACTTACCTGGGTTTGTTCATCACCACCAATAGGATGCACCTGTTTCGCTTCTCCCATTAAGTTAACAAAAAAGCTCTCCCTCTTCAGATGCCAATAAGCTGCATTTCCCTGCCAATTTTGTTTTTCTTTTGCATAATGACCAGTTGTGTGCACCTATAGTTTGTGAAGTAGAGTAATCGTAAAGGCTTTTTTTCTTCATGTTGGCCTCATTTTCAGCACTGACCTTACTGAAAGGGAAAACTTAAGGCTGATAGAAACTTTGTATTTTCTGTCCTGGAGGGTTTACTAAGAAGCTGGTTCAGTTGTAAAGCAGGTTAAGTTAACCTAGTTATTTAGGTAAAGCTCCTAATTTTCTTAACTAAATGATGCCTGCAGGTTTATCTATTAGCAGGTTTCATTTTGCCTGCACTTGGTTGTGTTCATTATTTTAAGTGTATTTGACAAGTTTACCCTGCGACAGACTGGCGACCTGTCCAGGGTGTACCCCGCCTCTCGCCCGGAACGCAGCTGGAGATAGGCACCAGCAACTCCCGACCCCATTAGGGAGAAGGGTGACGGAAAATGGATGGATGGATGGATGACAAGTTTACCAATATATAAAAAATGTCATTCAAACTGCATTTGCCTTGTTTTACTTTTTACTTGTACTTTTCATTACATTACTTGAGTTCATCTATTTTTACAGTACTTTCCATACTTAAGTACAAGACGTTTCAGATACTTTAAGACTTTAACTCAAGTAACATTTCAGTCAGTGACTTGGACTTTTACCAAAGTCATATTTTGGAGAGATGCCTATACTTTTACTTGACTCTGAAATTTCACTACTTTATACAACACTGGGCCTTACAATATTATCACTATTCATGCAAAGCAAAATAAACCCAGCAATCATTTGCGTATTTGGTTAAATCAGACATTGAATCAGTTTTTAATGTGGGTGGTTTTTTTCCTGTGAGAGCAAGTATGTGACTTCTGCTATTTCTAACTTGAATTAGATATTTTACTAAATACTAAATCATAGTAATAATCTGTACTATGATCTCAGATAACACAGTATGGAAATGCAAAGACCAGCCAGAGTTTGGAGAAAGAGAAGCAACAGCCAATGTTTGAACTGGAATACTACTTCACTCTGATCCTGAATATGGCCACAACCCCACAAGAAGCTATACATGTTTATTATGAATGCAGATAGAAAGTGGAAATTAGAAAAACATAATACTTTCAATGGCTTAAAAAACTTTGATTTTTTTTCCTTTAACTCATAAACAAAAACATTATGCACCAATAGTTTTCATAAATTTTCAACTCAATGCCTACGCTACAACTTTTTGAGTCTTTTGTAAATTGTATGAATAATTATACTAGAAGTATACTAAAACCAGAATGAATTCTGTTTAATAATACACTCTCTCATTACAGGTTCTATTTTCACCAACAAGCCTTTAAGGACCATCACAAACAGCAACATGCTCCATCTTCTGGTTGAGGCAAGAGATGAGGGCGAACCCGTTCGGTCCACAGTCACCTCTGTGGCCCTGGTGGTTATAGACGCAAACGACTATAAACCTTTGTTTCACCAGGATATTTACACACTCACCGCTGCTGAAGATACACCCCCAGAAACCACCCTGCTCACAATTTCTGCACAGGACGACGATTGGAGCCCAGAAAACACCCATTTGGACTACGCCATCGTCGGTGGAAATGAAGAAAAGCGATTCTGTTTAGAAGTGAAAAAGATTCTGGTTGAAAATCAAATGAAAAATGTTGGAAGACTGGTTTTGTGTAATCCGTTGGACCGTGAGACAACTGAGTATTATGAACTGACAGTTAGCGTTACTGATCGAGGAACGCCTCCCCTGAACAGCTCATCGATCATTAAAGTGACTGTTACTGACTGCAATGACAATGCTCCAGTCTTCTCCAGTGCAGATTATCATGCAGAGGTGAGTGAAAGCAGCCAGATAGGAACCAGCTTGATCCATGTTCATGCTCTGGATCCTGATTTTGGTGTCAATGGCCTTGTGCATTATGAAATTATTTCTGGGAACAGTAAAGGTCACTTCAAGCTGGACCCCCAGTCTGGTATTTTGATGGTCAACCAATCACTTGACTATGAGGAGGATTTAAGGTATATCCTCACCATCAGAGCTACCGATGGGGGCCAGGCATCCGAAAACCAAAACATGGCTTTTGCAGTTGCCTTTGTTAACGTTCTGGATGAGAATGACAACACTCCATTCTTCATGTTCCCCTCAGTTACCTGCTCAGTGCTGGAAAACCTCCCAGCATTCACCCATACATGTTCTGTCCACGCTGTTGACAAAGACGCTGGCCCCTATGGCCTGATGACCTATTCAATTCTATCCTCTTGCTTCATGGACTATGGCAGTGGAAGCCCAGAGAGGAAGGAGGCTTTTGCCATTGATGCCCTTAGTGGCGACATTCACACCAGACAAACATTTGACTATGAACGTGAGAATGAGTACTGCTTTGTAGTGGAGGCCAAAGACAAAGGTGACAAATCAGCTACAGTAAGAGTCCAAGTAGCCATAAAGGGAGTTGATGAGTTCAGTCCCATCTTCACTCAGAAGCAGTACCACTTCCTTCTTCCAGAAAATCCCAAGCCTGGGGAGACAGTCGGTTTTGTGATGGCAATGGACCATGATGGAGGAGTGGATGGGCTGGTAGAGTACTCACTTTTGACTCCAACACCATTTTTTTCAATTAACAAAACAATTGGAGCTATCTTTGTGTCTGGTCCCGTGTATCGCAGAAGAATCAGCCATGCAAACGAGGATCTGGTGGAACTGGTCGTGTCTGCAGGTAGTCCCAGATTGGGTTCCAGAACAACATCTTGCTTGGTTTTTGTCAATATCTCCAGCTCAGCTGAAGCACTTATCGGAGTTCAGCTAGATTCCCACATATTCAGTCTGACTGTGTCGCTGATTTTGTTCCTCTTTGTCCTAGTTATCTTTGTGGGCTTGGTTCTCAGATGTAAAGTTAAAGAAACTGTCCTGAAAAAGGCTTCTGCCATTGCTGCACAGTTGAACCATGGGACCGACTCATCTGATGAATCGAACAGCCAGATGCGCTGTGACTTTTCCTTGCAGGAGTTGACACAAGTCGGAGGTCTTGTTGCAAAGAGAGACGTCTCTAACCCATACACCCAGTCAGATTCAAGTGGCCGTGGATCGGCAGAGGGTGAGACAGCTGAGGATCAGGAAATCAAGTGGATCAATGAGTTTCCCTGTTATAAAAGAGAGGAAGATTTCACAGAGATTCCCAACTCCACTATACCAGTTGATAAGATCTCCTTCCACTCTATTGATGTAGGGCCAGAATATATTTTATCTCTTACTAAATGTTTAGCACAGGGCATATCAAGCACAGAAAGTCTCAACCATTTCAAAGAGGAGGGTGGAGGGGAAGGATTACTGCCTGCAATACTTAGAGTTAAAGATTTAGAAGATTCCATGGAGGCAAGAGGATATGCCCCTCTCTCCAAGGCTCAAGCTTCTGCAGATTCTCTGACTTCACTGGTGTGCCTTGAAGAGCCACTGGAGGGTAGCTACAGTTGGGATTTCCTTTTAGACTGGGAACCACCCTTTCACTCTCTGGCTGCTGTGTTCACTGATATTGGTATGCTTCCTGATGAGGAGCTTCAAGGAGGCCATGAAGACTTTGCTACAGAGTCAAGTTCTCCTCCAAGAAAACCTGGACGAGTACCAACCCTGAGCAGGAAGCCTTCCTACCCCAAATATGCGTATTCTCCATTAGCCAGGAACACAGGACTCACCCCGTCAGCTATGACACCCACTTTCACCCCATCGCTGTCCTCTCTCACCATTAGGACCCCCAGCTCCTCACCAGTTGTCTCGGACACAGGAATTGGGGGGATTAGACTCGACTCAGGGCCCCATACTGCAAGTCTTTTGGAGGCTGAAATCCAGGTGTAGGCATGGACCATTTTAAATGTAACATTGATCACGTGACATATTCTGGAGATATCCTGTGCAGTTAGTTATTGACATTTTAAAATGTGCCTGATCATTTGTCCAGCATACTCCTGTTATCTGTAAAAGCTTTTCTTAGACTAAAAGTGGATTCCATGAGCCACATAACAGTTTTTTGTTGTGCATGCAGCTCGGTTGTACCTGAGCACTTTGACTAAGCCTGCACTGCCACAAGGCAGGGTATCTATCAAAGTGCTTCAGATTCTCATTAAGTGTATAAATAGAGTAAACCAACATTTTCCTTTAAAATATAGCATTTACCATGTAATTTCTGTCTCGCTATAGTATGGGCACTTTTGTTTTTGTTTTTGTTTTGTGCTTAAAAGACAACAGATTCATCATTGTACATTTTTTTTCATGGCAGATAACATTTGTTTAAAAAAGTCTCGTGTTTAAAACGGTTTACTCCTACTGTTATGGCAAGCTCAGCACATGCTACCTTTGATCTAAAATGTTTGATTTGAATTAACATTTTGGGATTTGAATCATTTCTTTCTTCCACGGCAGCTGCCTTTTTCTGGCCGCAGAACTTTATTATTTTGAGGCCAGCTGTTGTTGTGAGTCTAACCTCAAGGGGGAGATACTGACAGCAGGGATTTAGTTAACATTTTAAGTTGTTTGCAGGACAGATCAATCGTAAATATGAACTTATAAATTTAAATAGTCTGAAATAAAACCTGCTTTTCATCACATTCTTTAAAAAATCCACAATTTAAATACAAGCAGATGGTCATTTTAACCAGTTATTGAATGTTTAACACAAATATTCAGAAAATGAAACACTTTTGATTGCTGTTCTACAGTTACGTTTTCATGACATCTTTAATTTTAACAGGCAAAGAAAAAAGAAAAACAGCATACTTTGTAATTATGTCTCTTTCTAATCAGAAAAATTGCCTCTTTCATGTTTTGATAAATTAAAGGGCAGTAAAAGAGTTTGTGTAGTGAAGGATGTAAATCTCATCTCATTGTTGAGGAGGACCATAAACAGGTACATTTCTTAAAAGCAATTTTGTGGGGGTCGGCAAAGTTACAGTGAAATGTAACGTAAAAAGTTTTAAACCACATTCAAGCTGAAGGACCAAAAGTGACTATTGAGAAGTAAAACTAATATTCAAATGTTGCTTATATATGAGTTTTGTTCAGTCTCAGTGATTTAATCTCTGCCATACCTTTACAAACATTTAAGGTTTTTATTAAGAATTTAACTGCTCTTAATAAAATTCCTCATGAACATTGATTTATTCATGTGGCTCCCAATACAAGTTATGGACTATTTAAATTATAACTTGTTAAGTTGCTTTATTTATAAGCCTTGTTTGTTTCTCTACTGTTTGTGTGTGCTGGCCAAACAACACTCATTTCTGTACATTAGCATTTTTTGTCAACACCCAGCACTTTATGTACAATGTGTAGATACTTTTTGACTTTGAATATTAACACATTTTCTAAGAAATTTCTAATAAAGATTCTCAATAATTGAGGTGGATGTGGTGAATGGTTATTTTTAGCCATTTAAAACAAGTCAAACTAGAAATATTTACAACAGTGAGATAGAGCCTCATTTTAACTGACTGCTGTTTTCTTCAGAACAAGCTTAATTTACCCTGCTAGGACTTCCAATCCTTCAAAAAAATTGGGTCATTCTCACTTGATATAAAGTTATGTTATTCATTCATTTCAAGGGAAAAACTAAATTCTTTAATGTTGAAGCAATATATTTGTCTTACAGCCCTTAAAAGGTACAAATTGAGAATAACTCAATAAATATACAAGTTCATCTTTTGTCAACTATTGTCTGCTTCACATTTTTTAAAATATTCCTCCAAATATACAAACAAGCAGTGCTGCCCTCTTCAACATTTATTTGTCCCCATATGTTTTCCAACTTAGATGTCACTGTAAATTGTCCAGAGGGTGTTGATGTTGATGGTTGTTGGCCCTAAGGGGCCCGAGGCCAGAAGCACCTTTCCTCTCAGTTCCCAAGACAGAATGATTAAAACAAGATCTACTTATTATTTTGAAACACTCAACTTGACGTAATAAAAATTCATGAAAGTGGAACTGGGCATCCCTTTAAGTAAAGAAACACAACAACTACAACAAGCACATCTTTGTGGTAAAGTAAACTGAAAACTGTCAGAAATTATTCACTTTTGTGGAGTTTAGGTAGCTTAATGCATATCCCTGTTTAGTTTCACAATACCTGTTTTCCATTTTGTGCAGCTGTTTTCCTTGTGTCATTGTAGAAAAACAAGACATGTCACATAAGCTACTAAAAACATAAAACATTCAATTTAGTTAAATGTTTAAAGCTATGAGTCAAATTTACACAAAACACAAATGTGGCAGAAATTACAGCAAAACATCTACAGTACAAAAGAAAAGAGAAATGATTTAAGTGGGGAATACAGTACAGCTCACAGTCTGTGTTAATGACATACTGTATTAGGTCAGATAGTGTAACATATAAAATAAAAAAAAAGACTCCTGGCTTGTCCCGATGTACTTCATCCTTCATCTTCAGTGTTTCAATTATTTCAATCTGAACTGCAAAGACTTCATCTGGGGAAAATATACATTGCTGTAAAGAAAAACCTTGTAAACTTTGGCTTCTCTGCAAAAGGTCCAGATACTGAGCCACAAACCTTCTGGTAATACTCAAGTTCATCCATCCTCCATCCATCTTCTGCCACTTATCCGGAGTCGGGTCACGGGGGTAGCAGCTTAAGAAGGTTCATAATGCTACGTATTGTGGCATTCATGCAACAGTTGAAGAATGAGTTGGACAATTTGCAAAAGTACAAGGTTGGCTCAAGATTAACATCCACACTGTCAAAATCATCTGTGTCAATTTCATCTTGTGAGTTTTCTTCTGCTGAAGAGGATTCTTCTGATGATGAATCCTCAGAAATTTCTTCAAAATTTGTCACAATTTACCTGCTGTCACAGTTTGGTTTCACATCCAGGTCCATTTGATCATGAGGAACATTGACACTTTCAAAAGCAGCAAAGTCTTCTGATGCCTTTACTGTCAAATCCGTAGTTGTGGTTTTGACAGTAACTTTCTCATCCTTAGAGGAATCTTCCATGTAATTTTGGTCTTCAGAGTTCAATGTCAAAAGCAAAGTATTTGTATCTCTCGTCCTCAGAGCTCTCTACTAAACCGTCGTTGCCTCTTATGTTATATCCTAACAACTTTTCAACTCCCTTCGTAACAAGAAATCCAAGGTCCCATAAATATCAAAATCCTCTTGACTTGGTGTTCAGCTAAAATGGTTTGTAGAATCAGTTTGAAGTCGTCTCTCTGGAATTGATCTGCCTCCAGCCAAGTTGAGAAGCAAACTGAGAATTCTTATATCTCTGTGAACATTTATGACATCATTGATGAGAACATAGAAATTCTCATCGATGATGATGTCAAACTTGTGCCAGGTTCTTGTTTTTTTAGTCGCTGTGGAAACACAAAGAGTTATGAATTGGGTGAGATTAATGTCAATTAAAAATTCATCTGTAGATATCTACATTAGTAAGTCAAAAAAATTGTATAAATTTAAGTTTTGCATTTGTTCTGTTTTCCAACTCATACATGTAAAAATCTGAGACTTTATTAGAATATTTGCAAAAATAGATAAATAAATAAAAAATTACCGTAATTAAAAGTATTTTTGATAGGATTTATAAATAGCGTAAGTATTTTTTCTGAAGTTAGACACACATTATCTTGAGCTTTTGAACTGTAGGTGAGGAGGATCCTCTTAACTCTTTGATGTGTAAATGAGTCTTTTTTGACCCAGTGAAGTCCTTTTTATGCAATATCTCAATATCTTTGTAACGAAAGGTTTTCATCATTTCATATTCAAGGTATTCTACAAACGTTAAAAAAAATGAACGATTGTAAATATTTCAAATATGAAATATGTGGAATAAAACATAGTAGGAAATATATCAAAAATTAAATTTTACATATTACTAAATATTAAAAATGTTTATTCCATTAGAAAATCTGTAATTTATGTATGTATACACATTCTTTATTTCCTTTTCATAATCCCTGTTCAGTTGCTTGATCATATAAATAAGCAAATCTGCTGATAACATGGCAACAACAAGATGCATTTAGGCATCCAGAAGAAATGAAGATGAATTGCTGAAGTTCAAACTAAGCATCAGATGACAGAATGGGGATTTAAGTGACCTTGATCATGGCACAGTAATGGTGTGTGAGTGTGTCTGAAGCTGCTGATCAAGTGTAATTTTTTTCTCAAAATCATCTCTCAGCCTTCCAGACGATGTTCAGAAAAACAATAAAATTTTAAAGAGCGGTATCTGTGTGATAAAGAAACTTTGAAGTCGAAGAAGGGAAAACAGATAGAAAGGCGACATCCCAAATAATTATTCATTATAACCAAGCATGTACACCAACAACATCAGGAGACCCTCAACATCAGGAGACCCTCTCATCTCAAATGAAAATAAAGCAAACAAGCCTGCAATTTGTAGTTGCATGAGCCCTTTACTCATCAGCATGGTCTAAAACAGACATGTGGTTTTTACATGTCGAAGTTTGAAAATGTCTTTGACAAAAGTGTCTGTCTGAGGGTTATTAGCGTCCACACAGTGGGATCACAGGCCGCGGAGAAACAGATGAATTCAACAGACAAACTTCACTGAACTGAAACAGTTGGATTTCTCTCAAATACTTCTTGTAGTTGCCAGGAAGGCTGCTGTAACATTAGAGCAAAAGTAATGTTCCATTGTTTTTAATATGGTGCAGATATTCCATCTGAATTTGTTACATCAAAAGAATAAAAAACAAACAATGCAAACAGTGCAGTATGACTAATTGGAAGGAAAAAAAAGACTCTTGTTTCATCATCTTGTTTTTAGTGAATTGTGGAGCGCAGAAGTTGAAGCACTGAACGAATTTCATTTACATCTGAAATTTGTTGCATATGAAGCCTCAGCCTGGGTAACAGCTGATTGGAAAGCTGTTGGAAAACTGTTTTCAGTATCCAGAGTAAACCTCAGCCTTTTCATTTTGAAAAATGCAAAGTTTAATTTAATATAATTAGAGCAGTTTGATGTTAGTTTTATTGCTTTTCTTGCCAAATACAACTCTGTAAGTTTATGGCGCACAATTATAAATTCCATCTGTTACTGTTAGAGCAGAGTGACTGTTCTGAAGCTCTCTTATATGAAAGATGGTGGAGATTATGGGGTGAATAGAGATGGGGGAAAATGAAAACAATATGCTGGAAGAAATTATGCAACATCAAAGGATTTTTTTTTTTTTTTATGTTTTACACTCATTAATCTCTCTGAGGTAAGGAAAACAACGTTTATTTTCATTTCACCAGCAGAAGTTTATCATTGTGCAAACGATTACATTTTCTTTCAAAAATGTTGCTTCATTTTATAATTACTTAATTGATGAGCATATGTGCGGCATAAAAACCATGCATAACTAAGCATGGTTTTTATCGCTTTTGAGATGTTAGTAGAAAATCCATCCCAACACAAACCTCGGAAAAATGTTGTTATGATGCGGCATCACGCTGCTGAAGTTGTTCCCAAGCCCCCCCCAGCAAAAATCTCATTTTATTCTTATGCAATCTGTCAGTGTGGTGGTCTTTATTTACTGGAATACATATTGTGAGTCAATCAAACAGAGGATGCAGAGCTGTTTCATATTAATCCTGCAGACTTTTTTGTAAAAACACATGAAAAGAATAGTTCCTTCTTATGAGGCACCATCACTCACTGGTAACCCTGTGGTTTGACACTTCACTGTGTCCTTTAAACACATGTTTTTTTTGTTTGTTGCAGTATTAGAATGAGAGTAAAGTTAGTTTTCTGTTCTTGACACAAAATCCACAAAAACTCCCTCAACAATATTTTGTTAGCAGGCTGTTTTATTTTAATTCTCAGTGCACTGCAATTATGCCAAAGTCCAAACTAAACAGACCAAAGAGGTCTGCTGTTCATCAGCATTTCATGAGGCTAAATTCAACTGAGGAATTTGATTCCTGTACTGAATAGCATTTCTTCTCTCTCCAGCCTTACATTTTCCATAACTTTCTTCTATTACTAGCTGATAAAAATATAAAATGTGATTATATTCAACTCAGTTTTAGTAAGAGGGAAAATTTCTGCATTACATAGATTAATTATATGTAAAGGTAACACTTTATTTGACAGGGTGTGCATAAGACGGATAGGACACTGTCATACACATGACCCAACATCTGTCAGGAACATTAAGGAGTGCTTATGAATGTTTATTACTGTTGTCATGAAGTGTCATTCGGTAAATAATGACAATTTTAATGCAAACTTGGAACTCTTAATGGACTTTCAATGCAACTTTTAGAACAACCTTGCATTAAAAGGAGGCAGGTTGAATCGCAGCAGGGAAGCAGGTGGATCCAGGGATGATGATTAGGCATTCCTGAGTGATGACTGGCTGCAGCAGGAGCCAATTGGATGATGCAGGTAGAACAGAGGCAGACTCCCAGTTTGCTTTAAGGTCCATGCTTTATTTAGTGAAAAATTGTGTGCATGAGAAAGCAAGATGACTGCATCGAACCTTCATGTCAATGCAGTCTCTCATCCTGAACAAGTACAGGACGACGGTGGAGAGGAAAAACTCTGAGTTTAGCTGGTAGAAATGTCCAGCAAAACCAGAGTGAAGTCTTCTGCCTTCAGAAAAAAGACAACAGAGAGACACTGGATTCATAGCGACTCTGTGGGAAAGAACGACAGAGAAACCAGCTACTGACAGCAAGGATGGAAAATGTAGAAGATATAGAGAATGAGGTCAGCATAGCTGTACGCTTTACCAGAGAATAAGACAGAACTGTGAGATGGTTATATTTGGCTACTATGGGAATGTTTGTGATTAGAAAAAGACTAAATTGTTCATGGATTTTGGATTATTATTTATTCATTGTAATTTACAGTTTTTGGAGTTTCTATGCACCTGGTTTCAATTTCTTGTTCTGGCTGTTTGCACGCTGTTTACTTGTTTATACCAGTCGCTTCTGCTTCCCGGTCTTCTACCGCACCTGGATGTGAGTCATCACACCTGTAATGTGTGTCTGGTTACCTTCCCTCAGGATTTAAAGCACTTGGTTTTCAGCTGCTCCTTATCTGGTCGTTGTGTATGACTTTCTTTCCACGAATTCACTCCTCCTGTTCCATCCTGTCTGTGTGATCTTGGGTTCTCTGGTTTTATGTTTTGGTCTTCATGTTTACTTTGTGTTAACTTCATCTGTTCTGGCGTCCTGTAGCTGGGTTGTCTTCTAACAAACAACCTTTTCCACATAGAGGTTTCATAACTGGTCCCACATTTCTTTCACATGACAAAACTGATTCCATAAAGGGCCACAGTTCGACTTCAAAGAGTCATATTCAGTTAGGTTCTTGAAAAGTAAGAGCCTGAGAGAGCATGAAGAGATTAAAACAATGCAACAGGTCTGTAAGTTTAAATAAGGATGTTTCTGCTAAATGTAACCTCAAGCGAACAGATTGAAATGCACAATGAGGTCACAAGTTGTGTTACATTTGCAGCATGAAAACCAGTGTGGAACCAAATTGATGCAAATAAATAAACGTTTTATAATCTGTCAGAAAAACAGCCTGAAGAATTAATTCTTCACCAGTTGGGGGACTGGAACCGATCCAATAATGATGGGGTCAGAGGTCACCAGTAGACACAGAACAATACAAAGGACAAAACCATTCGAACAAACACCTATGGGCAGCTAAATACGTAACAAATTAATGTGTCATTCATGTTTTTAATATGTCATGTTAGAGAGCTAATAATTACTTATTTTTATCCGACTTGATGAACCCAAAATGTCAGCAGTCCATTGATCTAAATTCATTTTAATTTTGAGCCATATCAAAAATCTGAATGTTCTTAAAGGGCCAGTTGTGCCACAATATATTGATGAAACTAATTAAACTGTTGAAATATATAATTAATAGCTGTTCCTACAGAGTTTTGTGATTGTTTTAGGGGGTTTTTTGCAATCGAAATTACAGATTTTGTTGTGACAATCTAAAAATGTTTTTTGGAATTTTTACGACATTTGCGTTAATGTATGATGTTATTACTTATATCTATTACAGATTATAAAATCAAGTAAGGCTGAGGCAGCAGTCACTTGAACAAAATTTTCTTGTCCAATTTTGAGGAAATTTGCAGTAAAATGAGAAAAAAATGTGGAGATTTTTTCTTTTGATTTTGTGTGAATTTTGCAGATTTGTGAAAAACTCGAAGGACTTATTGTGGTAATTTGGACTCTAGAAGTTTTAACATTCAAAATTTCAAAGGTC
The DNA here is from genome assembly GCA_922788865.1 of Poeciliopsis turneri. NCBI lineage: Eukaryota > Metazoa > Chordata > Actinopteri > Cyprinodontiformes > Poeciliidae > Poeciliopsis > Poeciliopsis turneri. The sequence continues at coordinate 1,990,259 of CAKLNU010000176.1, forward strand.
TAATAAAAAAAGAGGACATTTTGAAGAAGGTGAAAGATCACACGTCATTTTTGTATGTTTTTTTTTTTTTTTTTTTACATATTTCTAAGTTATTTTCAAACATTTTTGCTTATTATCTCTGTTGCTTAAAAGTTATCCCCATTCACATGTGAAGAGCTTTAATTTAACACATTTTCTCACATTAGGCCGTTTGCTTCACATGTCAAGATGCAAAGCAGAAAAAGCTGAGGCGGATCATTTTCCTTCGTTCTCAGATTCTGTGTACATTTGATGAAAAAGATTATTTCAAACATAAACATTATCATCCATCTCTTTGCCTTTCAACTTCATGCAGTGAACATGTGATCGTGGTCCGTACTCATATCCACAAATCTGTAGGTTTGTCTAAACTGTGATGCTGAAAGCTTATACAAACACTGCCACACTGAGAGCAGGCTGCTGCATTTTACAATCTGGAAACAATCATCTTTTTCTTTTCCTCCTTCCACCACGAACACATCTGACAACATTACAGAGACGAGTTGAAAATCATTATTTATTGGTAATTGTAATATTTATTTATAATATGACCATTTCCAGCAGACACTTTTATTCTCAACAAAGAGACGAACAAGACGATTTCTGTAAACAATTACAAACAGAAGTGGAAAACCCAGCAATCTGACCAGAACCTCCATCTGTTTATATCAGAACCATATGGAAAATCGTTTCTATACGACTCACATGTTTGACAGTGAGTGGACGATATATCCCAGATATACGCCTGAGTCTGATGGAGATTAATACAAGCATGATGTGGTGTAACTCCAAAGCCTGGAACTCTACTTTGAAGAGTAGATGCATACAGCATATGGAGCCAAGCTTTTTTTTTTTTTTTTTTTGCTTTTTTTTTTTTTGCTTTGATTTGATTTGCCAACTCCAAATAATTATTTTCTTATAACATATATATTTTTATATGTTTACACATTAGAAACCCAAAGCATATGGGGGGAAGTGTCATGGTTTGGTAATGGTTGCTGCTGAATCCATCATGAATTTTATCATATAAAAGATGGTGTGGCAAGAAAATAAGAGAGAATCTGAAAAGAAAATATAAACTGAAGCAGAGCTAGACAAAATAAACCCAGTAATAAAAATACTATTCAATTGAAACCCCTGGCTAGAGTTCAAGCAGAGATGTTTGTCATTTTGAGAGGTTGTGAAGTAACTCGAAGCAGGCTGTAAATACAAGAAATCCCTCAGACAGCTGAAAGCACAAAGAGCAGGCCAATCTATATTTAGACTGATATTGGAGCCTGGAAAATGGGCACAAGTAGGGTCAGACTGAAATGATTTTGCTTACTGAAGGGGGGAAGCTTAGCTTTCAATGAGCTAACTTTTCTCTCAGCTATAAAGCTTTGAATGTATAAAACAAGGCTGCAATTTACCAACAATTACATTTTCTTACCAGAGATACATAAAAAATAAGATTAGACATCAACAAATAAATATTTCTTCATCAAAAGAAACAGAGGAAATGTGTGTGTCCCTATTTCCTCACCCACCATTTTCAGTTTGCCAGTGTTTTGTTTGTTGTTGCTGTGTGTAAAGCCTCACACATCAGCCGTTTCAACTACGGGCAAGCTGACTCTGACATTTTGAGTCTGTTGTTGCTACTTGATTAATGAATTCTTAAAAACATCTTGGATACATTTTATACTTTCCACCTATTCATACATACCAGTAGCCACGGAGACATGCCTAGAGGTCTACTGCCCATTCAACCAGACCAGTGGGGGGGGAGAGGAGAGAGGTTTGTTGTAGGGAGCAGAAGGAGGGTCAAACAGCCTTTGGATGTCTGAACAAGCCTTAAGCGTTACATTTGGCTCCAATCAATTCTGGGATCTTTTTTTGGCCACGATATGTAAAACAGATGGACCAAAAATGAGAGTTGCACCACAATGGGGGAAAAAGTGATCCCTCTCTTTGTTACGCCCGTGACTTGTGCCTTGCAACTTCTTCTTATCCAGTTTGAAATTAAGTTGTTGTCTTTGTTCTTTTCATGGACTCTACTGGTGATTATCGTAATGAAGCTTGTGCGGCCATCTGCTGACTTTATATTTCAGCCTCTGACCTGTCAGTAATTTGAGCTCTTTTAACCAGAGGGCAGAGTGTGAATGTCACATTAAGAGATCATCAGTGAACATGCAGCGTCGTCTCACAGCTTCTAACCTCTCAGAGAAGCTGTGGGAGTTGGACGGAGAAGTTTTGTGGGGGGCAGTTTGTGTGGCCTCGTTGTACTCCCCACTGAGGCCACAGCCCCCCATTTAAAGGGAGCTCTGGTTCCCGGGTGATGCATGGGCCTGAGATGCCAGGCTCCTGTGGGGCATAGTCCAGAGCAGGGGGACGCAGCATCTGGGAAAGGAATGTCGCTGCTGACCTTAGGACAGAGATTTATGTCCCGTCCCCAGATTTGAATGGGTGCGTCTGACACAACACAGACAAGATGTCCATGACGGCTACCCCACACTGGTATTCAAAAAGGGGTCAACGTACTTTTGACTCAGTGAATATCAAAAGGGAAACACTGTGCCCAAAATCTCATTTCTTTCACTGTTTTTCAGCACAAACAAGTAACACAAGCCCAGCTGGGATGCATGATGAGGTCATCCCTGACCATTACGTCATCATCAACTCAGTAGCTGTGTTTCCATTGGAAATGTAATGGAAATCAAATCTTTGCGTATATTCTGCTAATGTGGAAAAAAAAAGGAGAGAACATTTTTGCAATTGTGGTGAGTCCATTAAATAAGAAATGAAATCAACATATTTGTATTTCATCCATGGTGCTAGTGCAAATGGACTTACAGCAGCTCCTCTTACTGTGAATGCATGAAGTGACAGGGGAAAGGAAAAACTTGTTAACAGGAAGAAACTTCCAGCAGAACCAGAACCAGAGGGATTGTCTTCTCAAACCCTCAGTTGTTCCAACACCCACTGAGGGTTTAAGAAGGCAGAGCACACAAAGAAAAGAAACAGAAGAACTGATGTAGTTACTGGATTTCTTTGACTGCAGTGGAATGCTGAAAGAGGGTTGACATCAAAACAGTTACAGTACCAGATATACATATGAGAAACTGGAAAAAAGCGGACAGTCCACAACAGGTTGATTGCTTGCTCTAAGTTCTTAGGTGTGTGTCTGTGTGTGCGTTGCTGTTTGCCCTGTCTGACTCTGTGTTCGCCTGTCGAGGGTGTAGCCTGCCTCTTGCCGTTGGAGATAGGCACAAACATCCCTCATGGCCCCACCAGGGACAAGCGTGTCAGAAATATTTATTTTATTGAAGAAGCACTGAAAATTCTAGAAAATCAAACTGAACCACAAGTTTGAGTCCTTCACCTATTAGCACAGCCTTATTGAGCCTCTATAGCAGCATTTAGTCATCTCCTGTGTTACTTCACAAGGTTGGAGATGGGAAGGATCTTTGACCATGTTTTGTTGCAGTTTCTCTTGATCATCCACCGTCTCGGGTCCTCTCTCATGCTTTCTTCTGTCCCCTCAGTGTTTTCATGAAAGACAGAGGATTTTGTGTCTGTGAAACATTTCTGTGCTGATTTTTGACATATGTTTTGGATCATCATCCTGCTGAAAAAAAAATCAAAGATCACCTACTTTTAGTTTTCTGACAGAGGCTGTTAAATATATATTCAAGATGTGAACGCATCCCTGATGCCATGCACTCTATCACGGTTCCCAGAGCCTTTAGAAGAGCGTCACAAATCTATCACTATACCTGTCATAAATATGAACTTCTTTTTCATATGTACATCTTTTGGTAGGAAACAGCAGACCTTGTCCTGGCATGACTTTCAAAACAACCATTTGACATATAACATCTGTTGGTTTAAATGACTTTGTGGCTCCTACTTATCACCCTTCACAGATTTGGAAGTGCTTTTTCTACCTTCCTCAATTCTTTTTTGTGTGCCAGATAGACCAGATAGATATGCCTCTATGTCCAGCCTTGTTTGTCACATCTCTAGTTGTTTTGAGCTGTTCAGAGAATGGACAGGTTTAGGCGAGGAACTGTTTTTTTTTTTGCTGTCATTTCCTGAATTTCCCCTGTGAGGGACAATAAAGGATATTACTGCTATCCTCCATGGCTAAGCAGCAAGTGGGTTTTGAATTGAAAATGTTGGGGTTTTTGATAGAATTTTTTATTAAAATGTAGTTAATTGCAATTAAGTCAATGAAAAATTTGTATTGCGTCCCACCTCTAATTAATTGTCCAAAATATTTAACTAGTGTCAAAATCTTCTTATTAGGTAAAAATACAGAAAGCAATAAAAAGAGGTTCAAAACCACCAGTTTGGAGGTTTGCACAAAGTAGAAATAGCTTTCCTATGAAGTCATCAAAAAAAAAAACACAGAGTAAATTATATCCAGATCACAATGCAACTTTCTAACTATTAGCACAGGACTTCAAAATCTTTTGTTTGCTCATTAGACCAAAAAAAGAGGAAAAGGGATTCTCTACAAATGATGCAAATAAATTTGCCTCATTAAAGTGAGGCTGAACAGGTTTATTACAACTTTCTGGTAGTTATGAAGGCATTATGCTTGGAATAAATTGAAGCCTTGTTTTATACAGAATGTGTCATCCGAAGGGGCACGTGCCATTCCTGACAGCATGACGTCCGAACGCAGCAATGTGTTCATCTCCAAATCTGACGTCACCCCGATAGATACTAGGACTATCATGCAAAATCTCCCTGGATTTTTAATGAAGCAGAAAACTGAAAGAGGAGTCAATCTGCGATTTCTTTTGTTGATGTAAAAAGCCGCCTTGTTTAGCTGCAGCAGTGATGGAGTCTGAAACCCTCCAGCAGGAGGGTTTTCACTGCAGGTTCGAGGTCGGAAAAGCCCTCAGCTTTAAAAGGACCCATCATTTAGTTAATGTGAGGCCGATGTTTAAGTATGTGTGCAGTGATGTCTACCCCAAAGAAATGAAGATAAATACGAGTCCTTCCCTTCTCCTCTCAGCATGACTGAAGGTTTACTGTGCACTGCCTGAGGCTTGTTCCATCTACGTGCAAAAACCATCAGACAGAAACAAAAACAAACACTCACTCTCTGCGCTGTGAGTACGCTCACTCCATATTGCTATACAATATTTACACAGAGGATTGAGAAATGAAAGCATGAGAGTGATAGTGCTTTTTTTTTTTTTGCTCCATAATCAAATAGAGAAAGTTCTGCTTTTAGAGTTATCTTAATCACATTTAGACAGCAAATAAGTAATAAGTCAAAGTTTAGCTCCCACATCTTCAAGTAGAATTATATCAAGATCATAACTGAACACCTGAAATATCTGAGCTCAATTTTCAAATTATGAGATAAAAGAAAAAGTTAAACTTAGGCATGACCGTGTGGTTGTTTGCCTTGTGATGGACTGGTGCCCAATCTAGTGTTTATTTTAGCCTCTTGCCCAATGACTGCTGGACAAAGAACTGCATGGATAACCAGGTATAGACAGCAGATGCATGGTTTAAAGCTTGGGGGTTTTTACTAACAAAGGGTTTCCCTTTAGGCATTTGGGTTCTTGTACAATCTCCCACATGCACACACTTGATTCTCATCGACCTTTACTATCAAGGGAACATATTTTAAACTCCACAAATGACACATTAAGAAACTGTTTCCTATTAGTTTCAGTTTGCAACACCCTCTCACCTACAATAAAACACTATTTAGTGCCACTTATTTGAATTTGTTCACGTGCAATATATCTACAGATAACACACAATTCAGTTGATTAGTGTGCTGCTATTTTACATGCAGAGTGATCTTAAATGAATAAAGTCTAATTCATATCCAGTTATATAGAATCCAAACCAGTATGAATTGAATTCAGTTCATTGCGATGTAATCCAGTCACAGAGTTAGATTTAAATCCAGTTAGTGAACCATAGAACTGAGAATGTCCTCAAAAACGATTCCAAACCTGGAGAAGCAGCATTCAGCTTCAACGCATCACAAATCTGCAACAAAATTCCAGAAAACTGCAAAACACTGATTTTCTTTAAATCTAGACTAAAAACCTTCTGGTTTAGAGCTGCTTTTGAACTATAATTAATGGAACATTGACCAACATGTATGATGTGTATGATGGCACTTGTCAAAATGTAATGTTGCTGTGTTTTTAGGACTTTTTATATTTGTGTTTTTATGATGTAAAGTACTTTGAACTGCTTTTCTGCTAAGATACTCTATACAGATCAACTTGATTGATTGATTGATTGATTGATTGATTGATTGATTGATTGATTGATTGATTGATTGATTGATTGATTGATTGATTATAAGCCTTCCAGACCACTCAACTCCTCATCAAACACTCTTCCATCTCCATGGCACCCCAAGTTGAAGTTCTGCCTAACCGTGACTCCCAGTTCAGATCCCATTCCCAAAGTCTTTCAGTCAGTCAGACAAAAGAATGAACCAGGAGCTCAAATCCTCCCTCACATGTCTCACATCCGCATCTTTTAGAATGGAGCAAAATCCTTCCATGGGTTGAATACGCCCACAACTCCCACATAACAGCAGCTACTGGTCTCCCTCTTTTTGAAATCTCCCTCAGCTACCAATATCCTCTCTTCCCAGCAGATGAAAGAAGTATTTAAGTCACTTCAGTCCACCTCCACATCCCACCGCCACAAGCACATCTGGTCCAACACTGTTTCTGCACTCCAAACACCTGTGACACACTCCAGCACCCCAGTGATCCTTTCCATCAGTGTCCAAGAACCTGGGCCCACATTACATCAGCCACTGGATCTGCCATCAGACTCAGAGCCGTCCGTGTCCGTGTCCGTCTCCTGTCCAGTCTCCGACGGGACTGGATGGGAGACGTTTCTCATCTTCCAGATAAAACCAGGCCTTAACAGCACATTGTTAGGGACTGCACATTAGACCTCACATGTAATCATGTGCATATTTCCTAAAACAATGGCAATTACAACTTTTTTTGTTTTCTTCTGCGATGTTTGTTATTTGTTAAAAACTGAACGTTTACTTGCTTCCTTTTTGTAGAAAATTATTTGCAATTTACATTTCAGAATCTCCTCTGAAGAGATTCCTCTGAGTTTAAGATTATCTTGACTCAAACCCAGTTCATCTTCACAATGGTGACCTTCTCAGCTGCAGCTACACACAAAATGTGTCCTTGTCAGGGTGTCACTGCTGTGATTGAACACCAAACCTTTATTTACTCTCGAGACTGTGTCTGGTATTCTGGGGGTCAGTGTGGGTCATTTGTTAAACAACTGCTACCTTCACTAAAATTAGGAGTGTTTGTTTGCTTTTGTTTTTTTTAACCCTTAAGACCCTGCTAAGCACGAATACAACACCATCCTTCCACCAGCAAATGATCCATAGCTTTTAGAAGATTTGCAGCTTGTGCACTAAAAGATTTATGTTTGCAGAAGAAGGATTATTCAGAGACTTTATCCAAATGGAGAAAATACAAATTTCACTCTCATTCTCCATTCAAGTCAAAAGCACCATCATTTGATGACCCACTGAGATCATTCAGGCACATCTTTAAGACACTGATTTTCAGAAACATTTCCCTTCAGAAACCAGAGACACTCAGGAAGACATACAGGCAGGGGATCCAACTGCAACTGCATCTGCAAGTCATGAACAGGTAATCAAGTATTCTACATGTGCTGCACAAGATGACGAAATAATGGAACGGTTCAGCATCAGAACTGGTATCAAGTTAGCATGTTAATTATCCAACCAAGTATTTGCACCCATTACTGTACTTTACTTTTCACAAATACAGTTGAGCCACAAAGTATTTATGATAGATTTATATCTGAAAATGATTTTATGCAAAGTAAAATGTTTGCTGCACGTTTTGTCTAAAGTTGTTAAGTATTCCCAGTAAATCTTCAAGCTTCAGCAGTGGTCATGTAAAACTTACAGCTTAAAGAAAATCTGTGGAGCATCGATCATGAGGCTCAAACAGAACTGAGAGGCAGATGGTCCAGTGTGTCTGACCAAAGGTGTCTCTTCTTCCTGCTCAGTTATAATGAGAACCTGCTGGGGTGATGCTTGCCACAGGCCCAGGATCAGTTTACCTCTTCTCTGACCTCTGACCTTAACTGTTTGTGAAATTGTATAAGGTGACACAGAGAGCATATTAGGGGACAAAAGTCTTAAAACCAGTTCCCCTTGCTCTTGTTTTACTTATCCCTGTTTGTGTTCATGTTAGTCTATAAATTCTTTATTAGTAATAAAACTTGACAACAAGTAACAAGTCAAACTTCTTAAGCCTGTAGATTGTTTTATTTATTTCCTCTAAAACTTATCTTCTTATGCTGCTAGAGGAGGCTAACTTATGAAATGTATGTATATATATATATATAAATAAAAATATATATACATTATAGCTACACCTACATAGATTGTGGTTAGCTGAAAATAGTCTGTAAGGTTAGATGCATATTTTTCCAGCTAGTTTTCTAGCTTTGTTTGTAGGTTGCCATAGATACTTGGGTAGCTGGCGAGCTTCATAACTGTAAACTTTGAACTGGCTTGTTACTGAAATCTGCTGTAAAAATAAACTTGATCTTAGGTTCATTTATGAGTAAGGAAACTTCATAAAAATCTAATGCACATGGAGTTCTGCAAAACCCTTTATATGTTCTGTCTTGTTTCCATCAGGAAGAGGAAAAAGGTGAAGTTGCACCTCAAGACAAAATCCCCTCTGTTTTAATAAATAAATAAACAGAAGCACCCAGACTTATAAACTTTAATGGCTTGGGTAATTCAGAGCACATAAACAACCTGTGTTTTCAATTTACACATGTTTCAGTAATAAAAAGTTACTTTCCAAGAGTTATACTGAAAGTCAGAGATAGAAGTTTATACACTAGACAAGTTTTTTGGGGGGGGATTAATTCTCATCACTTAATTATTGCAGGAAAAACAATTTTTCTTTCACTGTAGACGTGATTTCTGCACGTAATTATTCTGCGGCGGCAGCGGGCATCTGAACACAGACCAAATATATATATATACATATATATATACACACTTTTTATGGAAAAGCAACATTATACACAGTGCAACAATCCACAAGAGGCAAGAGGAAGATTCAGGTGAGCTGACCCTTTCTGGAAGGAATCCCACATCCGATGTTAAAACATCTGAAGCCTGAGCGGAAACGCTGCAGTGTAACGCAGTTCATGGGGTCTCAGAGGAGCCAGAGCTGAAGAGGCAGAGGTGAGAGGCAGATTGGGTTACACCCCTGGGTGTGTTGAGTGGAGGTCTGCTTCTCACACCAGGGCAAGCCATATTTCACCATGTGTTATGAACCTGCAGACCTGCCCAAAGGACTTCTCCACTGCTAATGACGGAAAATTAACGCTCCACTGAACTGAGCTAAATGCCCCCACTGACGTTCCCAAATTATTTACAGCAAAGACCAGCAAGCCAAAGGATCACTCAGGGTGTATTTCTGCTGATTGGGGTGTAATGAGGAAAACCAGTCAGACAGATTTTGTTATGATTCCATAAGAGGCGGGAGGCTGGAAATGAAAGGGAAACTGTCAAGAAAACGGCTGGTGATAAAACACTGAGGCACAATTAGACGTCATTACGTCTCAGCAGAGCCAGAGGAGCTACAGCCTGGCCTTTTCCTGCCTGAGAAGACAAATCTGTCTGGAGAGTTTGCTTGACATCAGGAAACCAGTTTTGTTGAGCAGAAAAGGGGCCTTTGGAGCACAGACTCCTCCCAGACATGTCTGGAAGAAAAGCTCCAGTGAGCAGCAGCAGTTGGTCACTGACAGGCGCTCCATCCTCACAGCAGCCTGCAGCCTGAACACCAGAGACAGAATGAGAGCTTTGATTTCAGTTGTGACCCTTTTGTGGGGGGTGGCAATAACCTCCACGGGCGCCATCCACGGACTGTACAACTTCGGCCAGCACGATTTATTCCAGAAAAAGAACAGCTGCAGGCAAATCCCTGAAAATCTCCTGCTTTGCAATGACATAGAGTACACGAAGATGCGCCTCCCGAACCTGCTGGGACACGAAACCATGAATGAGGTGCTGCAGCAAGCTTCGTCCTGGACGCCCCTGGTGCAGAAGCAGTGTCACCCCGACACCAGGAAGTTCCTCTGCTCGCTCTTCGCTCCCGTCTGCCTGGACGACCTGGACGAGGCCATCCAGCCCTGTAGGTCGCTGTGCGAGAGCGTCAAGCACGGATGCGGGCCCGTCATGCTGGCGTTCGGGTACCCGTGGCCGGAGATGCTGGACTGCAACCGCTTCCCGCCCGACAACGACCTGTGCATACCGCCTGCAAGCATTGAGAACGTCGTGCCTGTCACCAGAGAGGGTAGAGATCTGCAAAACTCAGCTGAAGCGTTTGTGTCCAATGCATTGTCTTGTGCGTATTTTAGTGCGTGCATTTATACGCACGCACTAAAATGTTTGCATCTCAGCCTGCGGGTTATCTCCACTACATTGTCATAAATATAAGTGCCTGAGTACAATTTTGTGTTCAGTTATGGGAAACTGAGGAGTGTTCGTCGTTTCCAATTCTCTCTCAGTGCCCAGGGTGTGTGATGCTTGCAAAGAAACGGAAGAAAATGGGAACGAAATCGTTGACAGCCTGTGCAAGAATGATTTTGGTAAGTGCTCCAGCTTTACTAGTCCCAAGGGTGAACAGCAGAGGCCCCAAGAGGTCATCAGAGGTGGTTCCAAGAAATTCAAGGCAGAACTAGAGTAACCTAAACCGCCGAATGTGAGTCACTTTCGGGAAACTCTTCAACGGTGTACATTTGACCCAGATGTCTCATGCACTTTTTATGGGGTTTAAGTTTCTCAGATGGCTTTACATCTTGGTGTTTTGAAGAGAGAGCTGGTCTTCCATCACACACAGCAAGGGAAACGGTCAAAATTATACCTAATATAGAAAAGACATGTTTTAAATCCAAAGGTTTTCCCTTTGTGAAATGGGATCTTGGTTTTAGGCTCTTGTTAACTTTTTGTATTTCTGATTAGAGCACAAACCTGATTATACATCAAAATTACTTTGCTGTGTTAAATTCACCAGCTTGCTTTGAAGAGATGTTCCAATCAGTTGTTTTTTTTTTCATTTTCTTTAAGAGCTGTCTATTCTGGTCTCACTAATTTGTTGGGGGGTTTTTTGTTGTTGTTGTTGTTGTTTTTGTTTGTTTGTTTGTTTGTTTGTTTGTTTGTTTGTTTGTTTGTTTGTTTGTTTGTTTGTTTTATTTATTTTATTTATTTTCTAAGGACTGGAATGTATGAAAGACTTTCTAAAAATGTGTTGAAGTTTCTGTTAAAGAGGCAGACGTAGTAGTAAGGAAATGTTTGACTTTATACATGACAAAACCTTTTCTATTTATTGATGTGTTCAATAAGTAGAAAAAGAAAATTATAGAGCCTGTAACTGCGGCATATTTGCTACTTTGTTGCAGGGGGCACAGAAATGTTCAGGTATTGCAGATTTTTGTTGCAGCATTTTATTCTCATTACAGCTCTGATTCTACAGCGTTATAAAAAACACATTCCATCTTACAGGTTTCTTCTGTTTTTATGTTTTTGTTTGTTTTGTTTTGTTTTTTTGTCATGTGCCAAAGTTTCAGATCAACAATATTGTATTGATATTGGACAAAATCAACCCAAGTCAATATTATAAAAAATAAAAAAAAATCACTTTTCAAACAATTATTCTTATTATTTTTTTGGTTGGTTGGTTTTTCTTTTAGTTAATCTAGCCATATTTGAAAAACTTTTTTCCTCCTAAACTTTACACCTGGTTGTGCCACTGTCAGCAGCGACTGCCGTTGAACATTGAAGGTCCTCCCACAGCATCTTTATAAAATGTAAATCCACGCCTGATTGTATTTTCTCCATGCTTCGGAGGTGGACTTGCTGCATAGTGGGATGGAATCCAAGCTCACAAATTGAAGGCCGAATCTTCTCCTTCAGGAAGTTCTGGCAGGAAGCAGAATTCCTGATTCCAACAACAATTACAGCAGCTAAGGAGTAATAGACCATCACATTACTACTATTATGTTTGACTGGAGGTATGCTCTTCTGATAAGTTAAACTTTTGTGTCATCAGTCCACAGAATATTTTCCCTAAAACCTAAAGAATCATCAAGATGTTGCTGTTATGATTATTTAGGAAAATGTGAGGCTTTTTTGTTCTCTTTGGTCAGATGTGGTTTACAACTCAGATCTCTCCCATGGATGTTCTGTTTGCCCAGCGTCTTTCTGACAAACACTGACTCTAACTCAGACAGGTGAAGCCTGCAGTGCATTGAATGTTGGGGGCTTGGGGGGAAATGGCTCTATCTCTGATTTGCAGCAGTCGAAAGATGTGCTTGCAACCCTTTTTCAGACTAATAGATGGATATGACTTTGCTTCCCATTTGGTTTTGAATTTCTGTGTGATGGCATCAGTTATCCTGGTTCATGTTGTCAGGCAGGTTCTGTTCTAGAGGTCAGACAGTTATCAGAACTGGTCTTATCTGGTCTTGCTTGTTTATTTCAGCCAGAATGCTTAATCACAGTTTAACCAAGATTTAAAAACTCCAGCTTTTGTATTTTCATTGACATATGAATAGAATTTTTTCCCTTAAAAAGAAAATTACCCTTTGAAAACTGTTTTTTGTATATTGTCTGACTAGCTGTACGATAACGGCATCTGATATGATGTGACGTGTCACAAAAAAGCAGAGACAGAATAAAAGTGCTGAATGCTGATTTTATTTCTAATTCTGTCTTTTCTTTCCCTCCACATCCATCTCTAGTTATGAAGATCAAAGTCAAAGAGATTTCCTACATTAATGGTGACACCAAAATAGTACCAGAGACCAAGACTAAGACCATTTACACCATGAACGGCGTGACGGAGCGTGACCTGCGGAGGACAGTGCTGTGGCTGAAGGACGGGATGCAGTGTATCTGTGAGGAGATGAACGACATTAACGGCCCCTACCTGGTCATGGGCCAGAAGATGGACGGCCATCTGGTCATCACCTCCCTGAAGCGCTGGCAGAGAGGACAGCCCGAGTTTAAGAGGATTTCCCGCAGCCTTCGTAAGATGCAGTGTTAGGAAAGAAAGCAGCCTCCAGATCTTAGGTTAAATTTAGTTTAGCTTTTTCTGTTAAGCTGAGATGTTTTTTGGTTTGTTCTCGAGAACAGATTTCTCCAAGGTTTCAGAAACTACATATCCCAGATTCTTCCACTGTTGTTTTTATTATTATTATTATTATTATTTTATTGAAGATAAATCATATTTTTTATTGTGCTTTAATCCAATTAAATATATATAGGATACAAGATGTGGAAGGTCCGCACGTTTATGAAATGTACTCCATTAATGAACAATTGTTTTATTCACCTTTAGTTCATTGTAAATTGAACTTGGCCCCCTAGTGGACATTTGGGGAATACCATGTCTTTTTAGAAAAATGAGCTTTTCCTTCACCTCCCAGTCCATGTAAATAACATTCAGATTGTATTTAAGGTGGAGCAGAACACCATCACATGCAAACTCTATGGGCCATTGACTCTAACGTTAAAAACTGCCAAATTATTAGCAGATGGAATCCAGCTACATTTTTGCATGATGCACAGTGAATAAAAGTCTGATGCTTGTGCGTGTGTGTGTGTTCATAGATGTTTAGACAGTATTTGTACTTTTATATATTCCCTGTATTTTCTCAAGTCAATATGAGAGATAGCTGGCTATATTCTCCTGTTCATCCCTATAATATTATCAGCAGACTGTTTTATGTGAGCAACTGCTGTTTTAGCCTCAGATAAAACTATTTTTTTACTCCAGCGCTCATTTTCATGTTTGTTTGTTTGGTTGTTAATATTAGGATCTGCATCTTCTTCAATGATTTTGTTTGTTCCAAGCAAAATCTGCTCATAACCATCAGTGTCTCAGTATACAGTAAAGTATGAGTTTATTGCCTGTTTAGATTAAACAAGCAATGAGTTAATTGCTTGGTTAATCTAATGTAATTATTTTAAAAGTTTCTGATGTAAATATACAACATTGCCACGTATGTAGTTTCAGGTGTTTCTCGCTACATGTTTAAAGAGGTCAATTTGTTGCCTGTGTGGATGAGTGTTCAGAATAAAGTTCGAATCTTTTTCATTTGTTCGAATCTTTTTCATTTGTTCGGTCGTCTGTTAGAAATGGTCTGGTGTGATTTATAACTCTTAGTTGAACACTGCCCTCTAGTGGAATGCGGTGGTAACATTTGAAAGTGGCGGTGTGTTGATGTGCATTGAAAACACCAGAAAGTTCAGCTGCAGCTTGGAAGTTTATAATGACCCATTTTAATCATCCTGATAATTGTATGTGTGTGTGTCTGTGTGTGTGTTTGGGAGGGAGTTATTATTATAACTCATTGAGAAATGAATCAACATGACACTACAGTTAGATGTAATTTTTTTTTAGATATTGAGAAAGAACACTTGCTGGGTTCCTTTCAAAGTCTCATATTTTATGTTGACTCAGTTTTTCACACCCTTACACAAACTTTTGAGAGCTCTAATTCTACAACTGATGGCACGAATGGATTGAAATTCAGAAACGTGGTAATAGAAAATGTGAAGCAGTGAAGCACACACAACCAGATCAGAGAGTCCAACACATAACAGATACTTCCGTGTTGGACATATATATATATATATATATATATATATATATATATATATTCATGCTTTCATATGACAGTCATTTGATTTATGACTCACCTCAAAACAGAAGATGTCAGTCAGTGTCATGGTCTGTTTAACCCAGGAATACCTGGGACTCCCCACTGCCCAGAGGGTCTGATTAACCTCTTGAATGAATGTCAGAAAAGAATTTAACACTCCTACAGTCTAGACAGCAGTTTCACTTTGTTCAGATACATTAATTGTTTTTGTAGTCCACCATCAACCTGAGGGAACCTGAGTTTTTCCCCACACATTAGCCTACATATATTCTTGGAGATTTCTAGCAATGTCACAAAATGTGTTAATATTTTCAGTATGAGAACGCATAACATTCCCCTCTTCTGTTGCGTTATGTATCTACTCACGCTCAGAATACATAAATGCATATTTTAGACCAGGGTGATGGAACAAAAGGCTCAAAATCTGTGGGATGGTGATGATTTTTGTGTCCTTTGCTGCTGTGCTCGACTCTAACCACAACTCAGACCACGCTTTTTTTGTAAAAGAAAAAAAAAAAAGAAAAGTCAAATTTGACCACATAATACCAAATGCCAAAGCAGCCCACAGTGAGTGAAAGTAAAGTAAGAGAAGTACTCCATGCTGAATCACATGGAGGTCAGTGGATGATAATGAGTTCACTAATAATAACACCTCCCACTCCTACCTTCCTTATTCTATTATTGTTTTCTTTTTGGAAAGTTAAAGTGCTTGGGTTCCTGGATTATTTTATGTCATGCAAAAACCTATTAATATCATCATATTTCAAGACTGGTTTTGAAATGGCCTTTTACAGTTAATTTTTCCTTACTTTAGTAAATAAATTAGCATCTGCCTGGTAAAACATTAGACTACAGATGCTTCCCTTTCTTACAGTCCTGAAAAGGTTTGCTCATGTTGTCACGTTACATTTACTGTGCTTCTATAAAAATGTATTTCAAATAACTGCATAAATGTGATGAGAACTGTAAATAACACCAGGTTACAAAAAATATATTTTGGAAGTTGACCTTGTTTTTTTCAACCAAATTAAGACAATTTTGCAAAAATGACATCCATTTCTCTCAGTCTATCTATTCTAATTTGATTTAGAGAAATCTGATCTCCTGACTGAATTGATGATATTTTTGAACATTATCAGTTTGTTTCTGTTAATATTTCTCATACATTTTCTAACAGAGTCTATTAATTCAATAAAAGTAAAAAAAAATAACTTTCATAAAGACAAACTTGTATTTATGTAAATTATGATAATAATCACTGGTAAGGGTAAGTACATATAAATTGAACATTACAGCCGTACAAAATTCTCCCACTCTTTTCTGTCCTGATGGACTCTCTCCTGCTGCTCATCTCATTGATCCCAGGAGTAGACAAACTGAAAAAAAGACTTTTTCTTTCCATATGGTTTTCTTTGTACCCCTCCTCCACAAAAGCCAGATTTATGACGTGGACGATTTAGTTTTCCAGGCGACTCTCCCACCTGCGCTGTGGATCTCTGCATCTCCTCTGAGTTGCCAAGGCCTTCCTGTTTGATTCATGCCCAAATCTGCTGGTTGCTCTTCTGCCTCTGGCTGCACAAGAATTTCATTCATGTCTGACGAAAGGGAACTGAATAGATGTTCACACCACACTTGTATATATGCAATATATGACTATATGTAATATGCAAAACCCTTTACTGTGTCACGTATTCAATGATTAACAGTCACTGACAATGCCTGAACTGCGCAATTCACTAAATGGTCCAATTACGTAATGACCAAGAAGAGGTTCCGATGCGTTTGTTGCTCTGGGAAATCTGAAAAAGACTGAAACAAAAACTTGGAATATGGAAAGAAAAGTGCTTTAAAAACTGACATCCCTGTTGTGATTTGAATGAAACACAGTGTGGAAACCCGGAAACGTAACATGTGACATGAAGGCATTTTTAGGATTATTGTTTCATACAGTAAATTATCTGCTGAAACCCTCAGTGTCATCACTGAGAACCTAAAAAGAATAATTTACCGACATTCAGACTTTTTTTTTATTTTATTTAATTCAAATATAACAAAGCATTAAAAATGTAATAAACCTTAAAACTCCCCACTGTTCTTTAAATGTTACTTAAAGGTTTTTGTTGTTGTTGCTTTTCACATCTTCTATCACATTTTTTTTTCTTCTAATCAACTTTGCATTGTTTATGCTTATGTTCAGTCTCTTTAGCAACAACCTCTGTGGCTTGACCCCTTTTATAGATGACGTCAGAGTCTGTCTGCAGGGCTGCTTTCAAGTCTGCAGCTTCCCCATGCTTATTTACACTATATTTTGTCTAACTTATGGTCTAATTTAGACCAAGTGAACATAGCATATATTTTTTTGGTTTAAAAAGTTAGTGGTATTAGAATATTTAACAGTAGATAACCATAAAATTACTGGAATACAGTAACAACTGCGTGTATCAGAGTATAATACACACTATAACAGTGTGTTATGGTTCTTCAATGGCTTCATGACAAACAGGAATGCATTCTTGAATGAATGTGTTTTAGCTTAGCCATTTTAACTCAATCACTGATGTGAGTTAACATTTTCAATGACTGAAATGCGCCTGCATAAAGAGAATTTGGTCGTGCCGTGCAAAGATGCCAGAGCTCGAAATTACGACGTCATTGAAGGCAGCATTCGCGTTTCCTTTTCAGCCGCTGCCAAAGAAACCCGAGCGAAAGAAAGTTGAATGTGTTTTTATGAGTTTCTGCAGGTTAACAATTATTGCCGTCAGTCTGACAGGGCTTGAGTTTACTGCTGTGTCGCCGGGCTGTGGGGCTTTGAACGGCGGCCGGCAGCAGGCAGCAGGCAGGCAGCAGGCAGGCTGGGCTCCGTTTTGACGACGCTCAAAAAAAGTCCGCGGGGAAGTTCCCCAGGAAATCCCCGTTCGGGGATATTATTCTCGACACTGATGCGCCAAATCTCCGGTAGAATTTACCTCCTCGGTGCATTTCTAAAAGACACGGGGTGAGAGGCAGAGGCGTCAAATGCTGGATGATTATTATTAAAAGACCTGACGGTGTTGAATCTAGTAAAAACAAAAGTCCGCCATGGATAGCGCCAGCATCGGCTCCGAGGGAGACGCGCTGCTGAGGGAGAGAACGCGGAGCTACGGCGTCCTGAACACCCTGTATCACGAGACGCGGGGGGAGATAGAGCTCCTCAACAAGCAGCTCTGCCTCAAGGACAATATCATAGCTGACCTGAAGACCAGGCTGGTCAGACATGAGAGGATGTACATGACGTTGGGAGACGACGAGCCCGTGGTCATCGGTCCGTCCAACTCCCTGGTGGAAAGCCTGCTGTCAGAGATCTGCAAGCTGAAGCAGAAGAGAAACGACATGGAGGTGAAAGCAGCGCGACAAGGAGAGGTAAACCTGGAGCGAGAGCTGAACAGATGGAGGAATCCAGCCTCTTTTTGAATGAGTTCATTAACTGTAATTATTTCAAGTAATTAAAGACATTTTCCTTAAAAACAAGCAGAGCAGCTGTTACTATATTATAGGAATGAGGGATTCTATCTGGCACAATTCAAAATATAAATAAATACAAAATAATAACAAAAAAATAAAAAATGAAATTACAAGGGTGGTGCTAGAATAAACTCGCACCGGGGTACAAAATCTTTACAAACCCAACAGTCCAGATGAACATATTAATTTAGATATATGATAAAAATATAAGCCAATAAGTCTTAAACTAAACTATTGGTCTTGTGTGAATTTTGTTTTCAGACGTTTTCTTCTTTTTACTGTGGCTTAATTTTTCCTGTGGTATGTTTGGAGGAGATCGATCAATAAAGTTTTGACAAAATATACGACATGAAGTGATCTTAGAATTATTTCATGAGAACAGACCAAAAAAAAAAAAAAGATTTTGTAAGTTTCATGGGCTGCTGCGTGTGTGAGGATATATATATATATCTATATGTATATAGATATATCTATATCTCTCTCTATATATGCGTATAGAGAGAGATATAGATATAGATAAATCTATATATATAATTTTTTTCTTTCTTACATGAAAGAAAAAATATCATGTAACTACAAAAACTTTCAATATGGACATAATTGTTACGTTATTTGATTTTCTTCCTGTTGGCTCGATGAGAGCTTCACCAACTCTCACTATAATAGTTTCTATCGTAACAAGCACAGTGTGTGTTTGTGTGTGTGTGTGTTTGTTGACCTCTCGCTGCAGACACTGAAACTTTTTTTTCTGTCATTTTTGGCTATTAAATCATTTTTCGTCATCACACTTATAATAGTTGTAATAATTATCAGAAAATCAATTTTTAAGTCTAGAGCCAAATCCATACAGATCTAAAGTCGGGAACAGTCAGGCTGTATTGGATTCATCCAGTTTATTGCTTAACATTTATATTATTTTATGAAATTAGTTGAAATATTATGACACATGCTAGAAACATGCCTTTGTTACTATTTTTTCTGATGTAGATTATGCCTGTTTTTATATTGTTAGATAACAGATTGAAACATTTTACCTCCCACCAGTTGACAGCATAGAAACCAGCTCCTCAAGACCCCAATAGGATAAGTGTGTATGATGATGATTGTGGATAGATGGATTGAAACATTTTCAAGAAAATATTCAAATCACAGCAAAATAACTCGCTATAAATAATTAGAATAAACTATTGTGGTGGAGTATTTCTAAAATAATTTGTTTCCCTCCTTGTAGGAGATCCAGAGGCTGACTGCACAGGTCAGGGAGAAGGAACTGGAGCTGGAGCGGATCCGGAGTCAGCCGGACCACGAGAAGGACCAGGAGATCCAGAGGCTGCGGGCGGCCCTGGAGGAGCGCGAGCGGGCTGAGGCCACCCGGAGCGTCCTGTGCTCGTCGCTGGCCGAGGAGGCCGACCAGCTGCGTGGCCAGCTGGGCGCCACCGTCAAGGTGTGCCAGGAGCTGCTGGCCCGGCTGGAGCGGGAGAAGAAGGGAACAGGAGGAGAGGTGGAGGAGCAAAGTGCCAAGGAGGTGTGTGTTCAACTCTCCTTCTGATGTGTCCATGTTTCAGTTTTTTCTCCTTTTGCTCCATTTTAAGTCTTTCTGTGGCCTTTCTGCAGACACCGGAGCTTTCCGACTTGAATGCCGCTAAATCCAAAATCCGCCAGCTTCAGGAAGAAAACCAGCAGCTGAAGCAGCGCGTGTCTTACGTGAGTTTCGGTCTAGCGTTCCCACATTCGGCCCAAATGGCTACACGCCCAAACCGGTGTGGGGTCACAGTTCAAACCGTGTTGTTGTGATCGGCTTGCAGGTGCAGGATCTGAACTCCCAGTGGCAGAAGTACGACTCCAGTAGGGAGGAATACATCCGGGCGCTGGGTCAGAAGCTGAAGGAGAGCTCCGGGCCGGGCCTGATGCCAGTCATGGACTCCATCCGGACCGGCATGCTTCACCAGGAGATTTCCAGGCTCAACGCCCTCCTGGAGGAGAAAATCAGGGAGTGCTCCAGGCTGGACAGAGAAATGGAGGACATGAGGAGGAAGGGGCAGGAGAGAATCCAGACCCTGGAGCAGCAGGTGGGCTTCCACTCCACCGAGGGATCATATAACCTGACTCATTCAGTGTTATCACCTGAAAACACTGAACATTGGTGATGTTTTGCTTTTCCAGGTCCTCATCTACACCGAAGACTTTAAGTCAGAGCGTGCCGACAGAGAACGAGCTCAGGGTCGGATCGCGGACCTGAAGGAGCAGATTTCTCAGTTGAAGCAGCAGCTGCACAAACAGGTGAGGGGGAAACACTTCTATCAGGTGGATGTAGAGCCGGCCCAAGGCAGTAGCAAACCGACCAGCTACTTAGCAACCTAAAACTAACAAAAAGAGCCAGAGAACACAATACGTGCCATATAAGGCATCTTTACAGAATTATTCATATCCATGGTGGATTTAGACAGGAAACGACACGGATGACGGGCATCTCTGAAAAACACCATTACATGTAGAAAAACATTTAATTATCTTGTTTTTGGTTCATCTTTAAAAGTTCCGTATTGAATGTTAGAAATCCTCAATAATCAAAAGAAAAAAGAATCTTTAAAACCCCTGAACTGTCACAAGACCCCCGCTGTCCTCAGGGACACATTCATCTGGTGGGTTACAGTTAAGCTGTATGTGTCCGGCTGTATTTCTACTTCTCCTTTGAAGAATAGAAATGACCTTTATTGTCCCACTGAGGGGAAATTCAGATGTAACAGCAGTATGTCACATTCACACAAAAAGTGTTGGAAAAAATTTAGCAAACGAAAGTAACAACATTTATTATAATAACATCATCCTTTACCAGGTTATGATATCAAGATACTGCACAGTTAGTAAAGCAGAAATATACTTTAGCTCCGTTCCCAGGTTTTTTCATCATTAATATTTAATATTGCTTTCAGCTAAATTGTGGTAATTTTGCAGTTGTGGGTTGGTGGTCCTCAGTCACATTCTAGTTTAGTAATCAAAGTAAACTTGGGCCGGTTCTGGGTGGAATGGCCGTTGGTCTGACCGGGTCTGTGCCTCTCAGCAGGGATCCGGCAGAGACAGCCGGGACGTTGTCCCCTTGTGTCGCGTCCACATCGGTCACCGGATCTCCCCGAGGCGAAACAAGGACTCCTCAGAGCCTCTGCTGAGGATGGCCATTGACCGGCAGCAGCAGCAGACGGCTGCGCCGCCGCTGCCACCGCAGCCCGCCGCCACGGGAGCAGCAGCCGCCGCGGCAACAAACTGGGGCGAATGCCCAGGCCCGTCGGAGCTGCAGTGTCCACAGTGTCACGCCAGGTTCAACGACACCGAGGCCGCAGAGTGCATGAAGCATTTCGACGAGTGCGCTCGGCTATGAGAACGGCTGTATGTTGCTGAACACTGCAGGCCAGCACTACAGCGCAGGGAACACAAGTGACTCGGATGTCAGAGCCGCTGACTACAAACCAAACAACTTACTGAAGACTCTTTGCAAACAGTGAACCCAAAGTTCCCCTGCAAGCCTTTCGGTGTCTGCACCCACACCGTCTTCACTGCTCTCCTGTGATAGGAGAGGATGCCAATGCAATATATATATACATGTATGTATAGATATAGATATAGATATAGATATAGATATGTGTATGTATATATAATGTGAAATACCTCATGGTTAAATTACAAACTTGCTGCACTTTCTTTAACCAAAAGACTTATCGTAGGATTGTATGATTGAGATGATTGATAAGCTTCTTCCTTTGGAATCTCGACACCTAGTGTTTCATGTGGTGCTATTGTTATTATTTTTAATGGTTATTATTATTTTTATTTTCTATTGGATTTACATTATTCTTCAACAAAATATATATTTTCAATGGCAGATGTACAATATAAAAGTGTATTGCTATATTGATATTTATTCTCTTTTGTACATCTTACTGGAAGACATGAATCGTTTTAGTGCAATGATCTGTTCTCTCGTTTCCAACCCGGGTCATGATATATTCATATATATATATATTGAAACCTTTGGGATCAAATAAGCGTGAACTATTTTGCAGCAAAACAAAACGTATTTGATCAAACAGTTTCTTTGTAAAGATTGCATCCAAGCTGACAACACAGTTGATGTTTTTCAGTATTTTTGTAATAAACCCTGCTGACAGGCACTCTTTTTCTTGTTTTGCAAGTTGATTTGTATCATTTGAAATTCTTCTCCATTATTCTGTTGTTTTGCTTCAGTCTTGAGACAGTCTGCAGCTTGAAGCTGGAACCGCAGATCATGGGCTGACCACAAAAGAGTTGGCACCGCTTAATCTAAGTCTGTGTGCTCGTCTTTTTTAGCGCGTCACGTGTGCTTGTGTTTGTGCGCGGTGGAAACCCCCTTCCCAGCGCTGCCTGAATGGGCACGCTGTGTTGCCACGGCCGAATTCCCAGCTGTTTGTGTCGAGCCGAGGCGAACTCCACAAGGGCATGGAAGGGGGAATGAGCCGGAGTCACGCCCAAACCTCAACAACTGCCTGCAGATGGGTCGGTGAATAAATCAGACCCTGTGAAGTATCACAAACACGGCAGTGGCGGCATCAGTCAGGCGCTGCCTTCGGTGAATCAGTTGTCTTGGGTTCAGTGTGCAAAGCACAGGAAGCTGGACATCCCCTGTTTTTAAAAAAGGAAGTAGGCAGTTGCAGAGCGAAGAGAAGACAAAGCCAAACAACGTTTGTGTGTTTGAGAGAGCAATCACTTGCTGTACCTGCTGATGTCGGCTCAGACAATGGAACATTTTAATCTAGACCAAAATGAAACCAAAGAAGACGAGGAACTGCTGATATGTTTGTGACATAAGGAAGTTATCTGGCTGTGGCTGGTATTTGGTGAGCTTCACACTGACTTCATTTATATCCCTCGAGTCACACTGCAAACAAAACATTTTTATGTGACAGAGCATCACAAATTTGCGCACTTCAACGCTTTACAAATCAACATCTGATACCCCTAAATAAAAACCCAAAGCCCTTCTGATGTCTAACTAGTAAACAGATGAACTGAACCTCAGTGTGAATCCATCTGCCCTGCGAAGGCCTCACAAGTTGCTGAAGAACAAACAGTTTCCGGAAAACCAAAGAACACAGCAGACAGATGTTAAAAGTGTTTAAACACCCTTAGATGATCAAACAATATCCCAACTTTGAAGATCTCATGAGGACACAAACCTACCGAGAACCGAGAGGAGGGGCAAGGAGAGCATTGCTGAAAGAAGCAGGTGAGAGGGCCACTGTGGAGGAGCTGCACAGATCCACAGCTCAGCCAGAAACATCTGCTGAGGCGGCCGTCACTGGTCAAATCTGTCCTTTATGGAGAGAGACAGCATGAAAGCCACCGTAACAATGAGCTCTGAGATGCTATGTTCAGCTTGTCATATATTGGACACAGCAAACATGGAAATAAGAGTTCTGGTCAGACATGGTGGTGGCAGCATCATGGTGTGGGGGACGGGGAAGCTGGTCAGAGTTGAGGAGGCTGAGATTCATTTTCTATCAGGACAACAACTCTGAACATGTAGCTAAAGCTGTTATGGAATGATTTAAATAAAAATTATTCAGTCAGACATAAGATTTTTGAATTCAGTTTAGTGCAATACAATATACTCAATCAATTCTTCAAAGTAGATTAAAAATTTTCTCCCTAAGGAGACCCAGTGGATTGCTTCGCTTTGCCGACCTACATCAGTCGCTCCTCCTGGACGACCACGTCGCCCTGGCGTCATGTCATTGGTTTTACAACAATCCCTCATACCCAGCAGGCGTGTAGCCACATTTTTCAGTCCTTGTTTGGCACTCTTGGGTGTTTTCTGACATAGACGTCACAAACAAGTAGGTCTACCGCCGCGTGAACCCGTACACGTGTTGCTTCTGGGCGACAGCAGGTGTGTTATCTGGGGTCAGATCTGCACTCTGGGTTGTGAATAATATGACAGCATTCAAGGTCACATTTGAAACAAAAACCTGGTTATTACGGCACACGGGAACTCAAAACGCCACTGTGCATTCACTCAATGCAGAACGACTTTTAATGCTGCGTGAATAAGTCAGAATTGTGGAAAAAAGAAACAAGGTTTCCATAAGTGTCATGGGAAAAACTCATTACACCACATGATTCAACACAATAACAAGTGACCTTTGGCACACATAAACTGAAGAAGTTTTCTGCCTGATTTAGTCAGTAGCTTAAGATGAAAAAAGCCCCACTTGACTTACAGGATTGCTTTAGTACATTAGGGGTTGTAGGCATTGACTTATACCCTTTTATCTTACTAATCAGACTCCACCATTTGCAACATTTCACCGCGTGTCGGGTGTTTTGGGCTGTAGAATACAACCCCCACATTGTTAGCGCACTATTTTTGTTAAGGGAGCAGTGCTATGTGTTTTCCAGACACATGTTATAATTCAATCAAGTAACTATGTACCTTCAATTGTTAAATGTAAAAATACTGTATGTATACTGTATGACTTAAAATAATTGACAGTGCCTTGAAATTGGGCTTCTGTCTCTTTAAGAAACTCCTGCTCTTTTCAACAGGTTGCCTTTAAGAAGTCAACACATTACTCCTCTATTAACCCTTTAACAATGTTTATACCCACATTCCATGAAAAAGTAGATCCTATAACAAGCTCAGGACAATTAGGTGTATGCTAATTGCTGCTGGCTAGTCTGAAGGAGCTGAGTGGCAGAGGAGGGAGGAGGCCTGCTCCGAAGCTTGGAACCTGCAGCTTCCAGGAGGAGCTTTGTCCTTGAAGCAGCGCTCTGCCCCACCAGGCCTTTTACACAGATAGATGGTTGCCATGGAGATCAAAGGATTTCTCAAATGTCCATGAAATAGCAAAAGCAACACCGCAGGTATGTTTTTGATGACGGGATAACATTATGACATGATGTAAATCTAAAAAAAAGTCGATTTTATGTAATACTGCAGCAGATCGCCAATCAAGTTTGTTTGTTAAAATCCATTTGAAACATGGATCACAGGAA
The DNA here is from genome assembly GCA_922788865.1 of Poeciliopsis turneri. Taxonomy (NCBI): domain Eukaryota; kingdom Metazoa; phylum Chordata; class Actinopteri; order Cyprinodontiformes; family Poeciliidae; genus Poeciliopsis; species Poeciliopsis turneri. Next base: position 2,015,543 of record CAKLNU010000176.1, read on the forward strand.
TTGATCATTATAAACTAGAGAAAGAAACAAGGAGCATGAGCTGGTCTGCTTGGAACTCCAGGTTCAGACCAGACGTTTATGATGAAGGATTGACAGCAACCTGCAACATGGTAGAAAAGGGTTTTAATAACTTCTAGACAAATTTGGACCATCCAGATCAATGTCGATATTTACAGATAACAGAAAGAGAAACAAACTATGATAAGTAAAACAGAATGATGATAGAAACATCACTTTCACATTGATAATGAATTGTCTTGTGGTTTATTCAGATGCAGCCTTACAAAGATATGTCATCTGGGTCAATTCCTTTAATCAGCCACACTGGAGTGTTTTCACGTATGAGCGACCTGCTTAAGGCCTCATCACAGCATGTCAATCCAAACTAAATCCCAACTTTGACTAGGCCCCTTGAAAAACCTTCAATTCATCTTTTTTGTAGCCATTCAGTGCAAGTCATTCAGTTCCTGAAGCAGCAAACCAGCATGTTTGATTGTCAGCATGACGGGGATTTAGAGAAAATCCCCGTCATGCTGGGGGAATGTTGCTCTCACCAGACTTAAGTTACGGACCTTTCAAGAAAATGTACTTTTGTTTTATCGGAATATTTTGCCAAACGATTCTGGCATCATCATTGGTGTTTTTGGTGTTTTTTGCTAATATGAGACAAGAGTTTCTCTTCTTTTTGCTCAGAAGTGGTTCTGGCCTTGAACCCCCCATGGGATGCTTTCAGTGATTTTAATAATTTTATTTTTCACCTGGTACTTCAGTTCCTTACATTGTGGCATGAAGTGTTGCTCAGCCAGTCTTTCTCACTTCATGTTGCCAGTTTTGATTGTACAGTTACCCAACATCACAGCTAATTTAGCATTTTAGCTTGGCTACCAGATAGCATAGGTCTGTGCTGGAGAAGTGAAACTGAGAGTAGAATTTCTATTATCCAAAGCAGTTCTGGTAAAATGTCTTACAAACTTTTGACATTGAATTTTTTTGTCTTATAAAATAAGGTTTGAGACCATTAAGTGCAGCTTTATGTGATTTCAAGATTACCTCACATTATCCAATCCTTACAGTGAGTCTTACAATGGTATCACATGTGAAGTCAAGAATTAACAATGAAGGGGAAATACTGGAGGTTAAAAGATTTCCAATTCTTTGATTTCACTAATAAGACTTTATCTTATGTACCCACAGAAACACTGCTTCCATATTTGGCTTTTAAAGGGCAGTTTGAAAATGTTTTCTGAAAGCAATCCACACACACACACGCACACACACGCACACACACACATACATACACACACACACAGGAGCTGACATACAAAAAAAAAAAAAAAAAAGCCACGAGGTCTCTGTTGGGGATTCTCCCCCCGCCAGCTCCCTCCTACGCGTTACAACAGGGTCTAAAAGTGACTGAACTTCCACACAAGCGCTCAACCCACCCATCTCAGAGTGGAAAGAAATAGGTCACAAGTCCCCACCTGAGTCTCTGGGAACTTTTCTAAGAAACAAAGATTTTTCTTTGAATTAAAAAGAAAGGTTACAGCAGAGGATCAGTTCCTGTCAGAAGCTGGTTTTCAAAGCACTGGGATGCAACTGACGGTAGCTGCCGTACACCCAGACAGGAAAAAACTTTAGCCCAACACTTATCCAGGCAAACACAGAATGGATGGATACAACCATTAATCTTATGTGAATCCTAAAAGAATGGGAATTTCCCTCCATTGCGTGGAAATTCCCAAAACAGCATACAGGTTTATTCAAACTAAATGGATTGCTGTGGCCATAAGGAGATCATTTTGATTCAATGTTTATCGACTGACTCAGTGGGTATTAATGTAAATTGCTTCTTTTCATTTTTTTCTTGGTAGGAAGTCAACGGTTTAAGCTATCAGCCACCTAAAGGCAGATTTTAGCCTGAGAAGAAGAAGAAGGGGATTCCCTTGTTGGAATTGTACGCCATCCTGAGATGCTCCAGGCACTTTTGGAATGAAAAGAACAGCATTCTTATTTCAAACTAAAAAGCTTCTCTCATTCCTCTAAATTAACCAACAGAGACAAGAATCCCCCCCCACTCACCGTCAGGCCGATCTGTGGAGCACACGTTTGCTTTTTACATCCATTTGGGAAACTTTTGAAGGAATTTCTTGGCTCCAGGAAGTTTAACTTTTATTTTTAATAGCATCAACTCAGAATGCCCTTCTGAAGATGTCAAAAACAAATCTGTTCCATTATCACATTTTATTTAGATCACGTCCTACGTTTGTGTCTCATACAATTTTTCGGGGTGTTTTTGACTCGTCTACATTTGCGTAGATTTGCCTAAATGTGGTAGATCCAAAATTACATCAGCACTGACTGAGAGCAAGCTCAAACTACAAACAGTCAGACTGTCATTCATACCTGAAATGATTTATGAGTATATCTGGTAGCTCTGGAAGCAAAAAAAAAAAAAAAAAAAAAAAAAAAAAAACCTAGCATCTTCTCCTGTATGAGATTTTACCACAATACTCATCGGGTTGGAACTCATAGTGAAATCCTACCGTTTGAATAAGCAGTGGCTCTCAGTACAAGTTAAGAGGAAGCAGAGATGAACCCAACCTTACCTCACTTCCTCTTCCTTATTAGTCATTTGGGCTTTTTATAAGAAAGCATGAAAATGCTTCAGCTTTAGAGCCAAATGCACTTGATGTAGAAATCTAAAGGCATTTGGGGGCAGAGGGGAGATTTCTGCATCCTTAATTTCATCCCTTAATCCAGAGTTTTACACAACAAACATCAGAAGAGTTCCTTAACTGTTCAAAACCAATTAGCTGATCTCATCACAGCACCATTCAACAGGAAAGATGGGACTTGTTGTGTTCTGGGGAAGAAAAGAAAGAAATTTCCTTGAATTTAAATCAATTAATCAAGTGTATAGTTTCACTACTTGCCTTCCAGTCAATATTACTAACCAAAAATAGAGGAACAGGGTTAAATCTATGATTCAATACCTGTCCCAAATTTCATCTGGAGTTAAGTGATAAACGATAAAGATCTGTAAAACGCTTCAGTCATCGAAAACAGCAGCTTTTTTATTTGACGTACTTTGCAACTGAAACTGAAGTCTTGGGATCTACTTGACTCAGTTGCAAAGCCCCTCTTCATTGATTATGACTGTTAATTGGAGGATTTCCCATAAGGAACAGATACATGAATGTGTGACTCACCCTGCAACTCCACATAGCCGCAGACGTGCAGAAGAGCAACAATTGGTAAAAATTCCTGCCATTGTGCCGGCAGTAATGACAATACAAGCCCTTGAATAAACAATGGTGACTGTGATTTTTGCCAGAAATCAGCTCGTCAGTATATTGTGTATGGGATGTGCGTATATGTGATGGACAGCAGCATCAAGCTCCAGCCTCTTCAACAGTTGTGATGACAGTTAGATCACAAATGGATTTAACTGAATCCAAAAGTATCTCTAATTAGTAATATTTGTAAATAATGTTTCATCTAAAAAATTAGAATATTCATTGAGGGACATTCATTAAAGGTATTCAGCAAAATCTTTTATGAAATTCGCATGTCTGTGTTAATGCTTTTTTAAAAATATAGTTTTAAAAGTGTTTTTCCATTGGCCGGAAGTGGAAAAACATTAACAGAAGTCTAACCAAAAAACATCTATATTAATATTTAGAATTAATATAAATGTGTTTCAGTTACTGAAGCTCAGAACCTTTTAATAATATTCTAATTTATTAAATGGGTCAATCACTTAAACCCATTAATCATTTTAAGTGACTTGAGATGAGATTTGTTGGGAATTGATACAATGCAAACTAACTTCATTAGTTCCAATGAGTGCTTGAAACCAATGGAAATTCCAAATATTCTTCATGATGGAAAAGAAAGAAAACACAATAATGATGCTTTAGTCGGGGTAAAACGTTCACACTCATACCAGTATGTCCATTAAAAGCCACAATTAGCTGTTAACCCAGCAAAACAGGAGACAAAAATTCCTCCAACTAGCAAAACTCACTTACCTTCAGTTCTGGTTACTTTACTTTCTTGTTCAATTTTTTGACACAAGACACTATTTTTCCATCTTAGACGAGTATCAGGCAAACCCATTTTGTTTTGTACATGTTGAATCAAAGGTTACATAAAAGCACTGTAACTCAAACGTCATTTTCACTTGTTTCTATTTAAGATCATCCAGTGCTAGTACTGCTGTACAGCTGGCTGAAACACAAAGTTAAGAGGCACATCTCTTATTTAGGAACAAACTAGAGCAAATCTTATCTGTAATCCTGTCATACAAAGGGACAGAAAGAAAAATCTTTTTTTTTTGTCTGTCCTCCTTTTATACACGAAGGCAGACAGAAACATTACCTTACAAAGGGGAACAAGAGAAGACACATCAATTCAAGTCCGACACTCATTTTTCAATGAAACAAACCAACTCTAGAAGTGCAGCACAGCTAGCTTTAGGAGGAAATTAGAAGAGTGGTTATTTGTAACTGAAATGAACCATTGCTTTAGAAGTTTTGGAATTATTGGTTCCATTGTTTTTGACATGTAGCAACCACATAGGGTAATGACTATGTTCAGTAGTTTTCTCTAGGGGTGTTGCAGAGGAAGTTGCTTAAATATTAGCTCAAAAGAAAGTTTCATCCAGCCATGAGTCACATTATTGCCAGGGTTACAGAAAGTTGTGGATTGATTTCAACAAATGAACCTCTTCTTCTTTATGCCTTAGTATAAAGTGTGAATGTTCTTTGACATTTGTTTTACTGGGTGCAGAAAATAAAATTTGACACAAGACACGTAAGCCTGCCATACTACTGTATTCCATCTTTCAAAAAGAAAGACAAGATTTAATATTACTTAACAATATGTTAAAAAGTAGCCAGACTGGCTTCAGTGTTAATACAATATACACTCTATAACATGTTGATAGTGTGAGTATTGTTCTTTTTTGATTTCATTCTGAAAGTATTGACACAAGCTGACTACAGGTCAAAAAAGAAAAAAAAAGTAACTAATTTGACTCATTTTTTTAAACAGAATTTAAAACCAAAGGAAGAACATTGTCAAGTATTACGGCTTCCTCCTTTCTATGAAATTAGATGGAGGCGGTGGAGGCAGAGGGAAGTGGAAACCAGCTAACCAAGCCTATTCCCTTGTCAATCGAGTGGATCAGATGCTGTGGAACGATAGGATAGTAAGCCACAAAATGTCAAATACACCTTTAATTCAGTAATTTCTCTTTTTTGTAGTTTCCATAGTCTCCTTTTTTTCAGAAGGAAACCATCCAGAAATAGTAAGCATCTTTCGACTACAGGTTTGCCAATGGCTATTTTAGTCAAAAGAAACCTTCATCTCAGACTAAAAGCACACAAGCACGCAAGGAAGATTAATCAGATGTGAAGTAGCATTTCATGATTCTTTTTGTGTTATTTCCATTTAATCTGTGCAGGTAAATTAGTCCAGATGGATTGGTGTTGGAACCACATAGGAACAAGAACAAAGCAAGGCAGCGTGGGTGTGATTTGGGCACAGCAGGAGAGAGATTCTGGAGGTGGAGGGGCACTATCGGGTCAGGGATGGAGGCTTTTGGGGCAAGTTTTCTTATAGCAATAAGGGTTCTAGTTTGTAGTCTGACATGTTAACAACACCCTTAGTGTGCAGCAAATGTAGCTTTTTTCAAGCTAAAGTTCGACCAGTTGATAGAGAGCCGCTGACGGGTCTGTCTGGCAGAGTCCAAACAAAATCTGAAACGAAGGAAAGAAAAAAAAATTAAGAAAATAAAAATGCAAAAATGTACCAAGAGAATCTTAGTAAAATGTTTTGTAGTAAAAAGGGTCAGTATTGAATTTTCTTGTAGCATAAATGCTCATTTAATATTTAACGCCTAATTCTAGAGCGCTACCATCAACAGATACCAGCCATGTTTCCATCAATATTTTTTTTTTTAAAGGTTTTGTTGTGGCCTTTTTTTGAGTTTTTTTTTTCAGATAACGGGGTAATGGAGGAGGGGAAAGACATGCAACAAATGTCGGCAGGCCAGGAATTGAACCTGCGACCACCGCTTTCAAGGACTGAGGCCTCAATACATGGGTCGTGCTTTGCCCCTGCGCCTCCACACCACCCCCGTTTTCATCAATATTTTTAAGCGCATTTCAAAGTATCACATTAGAAAAAGTTGATGGAAACGGCAACATTTCCATCAACTTGCCAAAAAAGTTTTTGCGTTTGCTGGAGGCGGTTTTAATCTTTTCTGTAAGACTTCATGTAAAAATGGGAGCTGGGAACATATCTGACAATAAATCTAATGTTTTTAAATTTAATTTAAAAATGTGTTTATTCCAACCATAATCCAATTACTTGGCTTCAAAACAGTCCTCCATAAGCTCATCACAGTTATTCCTTCTATTAGATACATAAATGATACCTATAACTGGAAATGCTGGTAAAAAAACAAAACAAAACAAAGTCACAAGTGCACAGTCAAGAGTTATATTAAAATAAAATACCTTTTGAAATACTCCACCTCCCTCTCTGTCTCATCCATTTCTGTGCTATCAAGGTCGATGTCTTTGGGCAAGAATACATCATCTGGAAAAGAAACAAAAAAATAAACACAGATATATATTAAGAAGCTACATTGAAACACTTTAAGAATTTCTCTGCATGTTTACTTTAGTCAGCTAAGTTGATAAGTGTACTGGTCACACAGTCACAACCCAAACTGTGGCTTTACCACAGATAGACCAAGACACCAACCAGTGAGAAAATAGATGCTAACCCAGTGTTCAATTTAGAAATCCCTCTAATGCAGAAACACTTAGTAAAAGCAGCAGATGTGGGAAGTTCAGTTTTTTATTCTGTGCGTGGTCCAGAGGGGTCGCACTGATCCCGTGTGCACTTTTATGAGTTTTTTTGTGCGTGTGTATGTTTTCGGGAACTGATGGTCTGACAGGACAACCCGTACTCCCCTGCTTCCCGGCCATCATCTGCTGTGTTCCTCCCTTTCCTTTCTTCATAAGAAAGAAAAGGGAGACAAAAAAATCAATTAAAATTGAGAATTAGTTATATATAGAAAAAATTGAGACGCAACATAACCATATGTTTAAAAAAACGTTTTGAAAAATGCTGATACGAACCCTTTGTATGTTATTGTTTACAACTGGAAATTATGCACATGTGCACAACGCTGGAAGGCAAAAAGTACTATTCTTTTACATGCAGTGCATAGCCACTCTGCTGTGTAGAACAACTCTAGAAAAAAACACTTTTTTCTCACCCTGTCAGCTATGTGCAGACTTGTTGCCATGGCAACTGACAAGCCATTTTATGATTCAGGATTCAACACCAAAAAACAAACATTTACCAAACAAAGAACAGAACAGTCAGACCATGACAGTATCATGTTTTTAGGCTTGATGTTTATTTTGCAATTATTAATACGTGAACGACGTGGTAGATTAGCTGCTGCTGTTAGCTAATCTACCACAAAGGTGGTAGATTACATAATGTACACACCTCCTCTACCGATGAGCTATCTGTCAGAGTTGAGTGGCCATTTTTTTATTTCTTAACTGAACAGAAACACAACAACTTCCACATCACATTTACATGATAAAGCTGTCCAGGTCAAGAAAACATAACTGAACTACTTCCCTCTCCTGTACCATTTTGTCTTAAAACATTTTTCTGACCTTGGTATCCATTTGTCTTAGCCTCGGCAATTAGTAGCAAAGCACTGCGTCCCTTTTCCTCTTACATATCAGCTGTATTTGAAGATTTAGCGTGTTATATTGACAACTTAACAGCTAAGACCAATTGTAGCCATCATCAGCCAGCAGTTTTTTGCCCTCCAGCAGGGAGTTTGGGATGGGATATTGTGTGACGTCACACTGCAAGGGGTCCATATTGTGCTTTTCTAATAAGTCCAGCTTTCAAGGTGACTGCTTTAAGCAAGACACTCCCCATCTATGTGAGAATTTTACTTTGAATTAAAGTAGGTCTGGAGTTGTTGCTTTATGTTCCTAGAGTCAACTAGTAAAGTTGATGTTGGGTTGGCAGTGAGGAAAGATTTGTATGCAATCTAAATCACTTCAACTGGTCAAGCCTGAACTAGATTATTTTACACTGTACAGAGATTGTCTATAGAGTAAGACTTGTTTGTGTGTGAAAACACAATAGAGGCAACATTTGAATAATTTTTTTGTCAATAAAGACAAGCATTCTGCTGATTAAATTCTGGTTGGATCCAAAACACCTCAAGGTTTCCCAAAACCTTAAGTTTTTCGTTTGGTGAACCTAATCCTGTGAACTGACTCGCCTGATGAATGGAACATGGTGTTATGGCCTACTGCATCATTTTGCTCTGGTTAATGAATCTTACTGACACCCACCTATTGAGGTGTTCATCTTGTCCCCCTTCTTCTTCTTGCTTTTCTTATTCTTGCCTTTGGGCTGCGGTGACTCTGCAGTGGGAGGTTTGCCATTCTGTTGGTTCTCGAAGTGGGAAGGTGGTGGGGGAGACGGGGAAGGGTTTGACATGGGGGGGCTTGTCCTGGCGTCCTTGATTTGGGTAAGGGGCTGTTCTGGTTGCTGCCTTTTTCCACTGACACATCTGCTGTTGCTCCTTTCGTCCCTGCGTGGTTCAGTGGTGGGTGTAGCAGCTGTGGTCTCAGTGGGCCTGACTCGCGTCGCTTTGGTATCTGCTGTGGTGGGGGGCGCGGCGCCGTTAGTCTTTGTAACCTTGTCCGAGCTCTTGGGCAACTCTGGGACTCTCATTGACACCGAGTCGCATGGCAACACTTTCCCTGACTGCTTGGCTTTACTTTTACAGCCAACGGTGGAAGATGTGCCGTTGAAGAGGCTAACGGTGGAGTCGGGGGTGTGGGTCTTCTCAACGGTGCATCTGGAGCTGGGCTGGGGTAGAGGTTCTAATCTGGCTTCTTTCTGCTCTGGGAAGCGGAGAAGGTTTTGAAGCAGCTGCGAGTTTCCGTTCTGAAGATTATCTAGGACATTCTGAGCTGTCTGTTTGAGGGGCTGTGGGTTGTTTGGAGGGGGAGCGGTGTTCTCCTTTGCCTTCTCTTTCTTTTTCTTCTTGGCGGCACGATGCTGCTGCAGTTCCTGCAGCCGTAACAGTTCCTTTTGTAGTGCTGCCTCTTCCTCTTCCTGACGCCGCCGCTGCTCCTCAAGCAGCTGCTGCTCCTCCCTTTCGCGCGCTTCTGCCTCCAGACGAGCTTTCTCCTCCATCTGACACACAGAAAGACATCTGTGATGAACTGCACTTCCACATACAAATCTGAAAGGCTGATCTACTATAATAAATAGTAGAAATGAATAGTAAATGAATCCAGTCCAAGCAATTTCCTTCTGAAACACTTGATTCATTAGAGTAAACGTGGGGGTAATTTAGCATTAGCCGCACTGTAAATTATTTACATTTTAATTAGAGATGATATGAATAGAGTCTAATTCATGGTACTTGTGGCAGCAAAAGACTTAGAACAACAAGCCCAAGACCCAGATCAAGAGTCTGCAGTCTGGCTGTTAATAACTGTACTTATAAATATCTAAACTGAGGCAGGTTACCTTTTTTTGTTTATGTCTGGCTCGTTTGGCTGCCTTGGTACTGGATGCGGGTTTGTTGTCTGCACTGTTAATGAACTGGAGGAGGTCCTCCACCCGCCTGTGATCCTCCACCCCTCCATCTCTTTCTATTACTGGCTGCTGCTCCTCACGCTTCGGCTGTTCCTCCTTGCGCTTTGTGAGACGCAAGCGCAGCTTCTCTCTCATCTCTGCATAATTCCTGCTGGTCGGAGCAGCTGGAGGCTGATAAAAAATAAAAATAAAAATCAGTTTAGAAAAATAAAAAGTAAAGACACGTAACATTTTTCAAGGAAATTCATGTCAGTAGTTGCAGTAAATGGTGTTTATTTAAATTAGAGCTGTCAAAATTAACATATTAACTGACATTCTTTAACACAAATTTTTTTTTATTGTGCTTTTAACTGTACTTTTTGAACAGTCCATTTCAACTGTTTCTCCATGGAGCCTTACCCCGCCGTGCCCAAAGAACTCGCAGTAGCAGCAGTCACAGTACTTCCCTTCCTTCTGGTTGGTGGAGGTGGAGGTGGAGGAGCTGTGCTCGGAGCAGCTGTCCTCATCTGGACTCTCCTCTCCATCGTACGGCTGGTGTTCGTACGATCCGCTGCCTTCACACCGATGGCCTTCACAGTCAGGGTCACTGAACACATTGGGTTTCTTTAAGCATTTGCTTTACATTCAGAGTGTCAATAGTCCTGCACAGCATGAACTAAGACTCCTCTCCTCACCTGCAGACACTAGTTGGGGCACTAACCAGGCCGTCCATAGAGGGCGCTGGAGGTTCAGCAGGTGGGAGGCAAAGGCCCGGATGGGAATCCACAAAGTCTGGAGCCGGAGCAGCCATCTTTGGAAAGGACTGTGGGGTCATGGCAGGAAGGTGTGAGGCTGGTGCTGGGGGCAGGGTGGGGCCAGAGAGCGAAGGGAGAGAACTCAGTCCCATGGAGTTGTTTCTAGTAGCTACTGACATGGGCTGTCTGTGATCGTCTTTACCTAAACTGTGAAATACGTCGTCTAGAAAAAACAAACAAAAAAAGTCTCAGAAATACGAGAAGGTTTTTTTTATATAAAATACATTCTGACAGTAAGAAAACACAGCAGCTCTAACTTCAGTCTTAAAACCAACACTTTGTTTACTGTGATCGTTTATACTGGAATAAATACCACTGTGCAGTGTAGAGTTAAATTAAACTAAAAAAACTGCTAAAAATCAAAAACTCCAGTTGCCAACTATGGAGTGCTGACTAGAAACAACCAATCAGAGCCAAGAGCAGTGTCTTAGCACTGCCAATCAACACCCATCATTGATCATTTCACAGATCGTCTGTCTCATAACAAACGGTCATGAAATGGTGACAGTTTTAACAAATATGTAAAAACAACAGATTCTTTACATACTGCAGCTTTAAGAAGGGAAAAGTGGTGCTTCAAAGCTGTAGCAGTAAGTTACTGGATAATAAATCGTCCCAGAAATGATTACAATAAACAATAATATTCTCATTTTGAGACCATTTTCAACAGACATAATAATAATAATAGTGGTATATTAATGCAAGTGTACACTCAAAGATAAAAAAAAGATATAATCAAAGTTCTAAAGAATGTTTAACACCGGAATAAAAAAAACATTTGAAATATCCAAAATAAAAAACAATCATTAAAATGGATTATTAAGTCTCTGTAACTAAACTTGGATTTGAAAAAATATTAATTGTTCAGCTTAGACAAGAAAAACAGGCAGCTTTTCAGCGACATTGAAAGGGATCACATATAACTATTGTTGTTCAACTAGAATTTATCAAGCTCGTTTTAATTTTTCATGTGATTGATTAATTTGTTGCTTATTGTGAAACGTCTTTGTGGCAATCACGGTTCTCTCCACCTTGACTGCTGTGTTTTTTAGATCATAAGGAGGCAAATCTAAGGAATCGAAGGATGTGAACATTTTAGCAGCAGCCCCAGGCAGAGCTTTGGCCTGAAGGAGAGACCATGGTGCATTCTGGGTGGTGTGGGACGTCTGCCCACCACTGCACCGGACAGACGTGGTACAGTACGGGTTGAACTGTTGCAGGATGAACTGATGTGGTACTGAGCTGGGAGACAGGGGCTAACCTACCACCTCTAAAATATGTCCGCTTGAAATCTGGGGGAAATGATCTTCACTCCATGCTGCTGTTTACTTTGAAGAAGTTATATATAAATTCGGTGGTGAAACCTGAGTCTGCTGCTGTGCAAGTTACACAAGTTATTGCTAGGTAACCACAGAGTAAGTGAGTTAGTTTAATACCACCAGCCTAGCTTAGCTTGCTGTGAGAGGTTAAGAAGCTAAAGACTTTCTTCTGCCTACATCTCCCACAATGCTGTGTGGTTCTGGATTAGAGTTCTGTGAATATTCTATCAGACTTATTAACAATTGATAATGATCAATATCAATTGTTAAACTAAAAACAATTGATATTGTTGATATTGAATATGTAGTGTAACAATCACATTACATATTGTTTATTGTCAAACCATAGTCCAAGTTTGTGTTGGTATCTGTTACAGCTTCACTGACTGGGTTTAAAATGGATTCCACACCTGCATGACATTTGCTGCTGCTATGGGTTTATAGTTCATCCATTATCCAGAATAAAAAGCTTCATAACAGTACAAACCTAACCTGTACTCTTCCTTCCTACATTACCTATAGTGTTGGGTCTTTTAGATGCTAGATGGATGGGTGGGTTATTACTTGACTGGACAGTGGTGGCAGTGCAGGACACGGAGGACGTGGCGGCGGATGTGGCCATCACCACCCGATTGGTCTCCATGAAGGCATCCTGGAAGTTGTAGAGACACTTCTTCTTGGCCCCAGTCTTCTTCGGCTCTTTGGCTTCTGAAGAGGAGCACGACGACGACGACGAAGATGACAACGATGAGGACAGCGACGACGACGAAGACGTGGGCAGGGGTGTGGGCAGGGGTGTGGGCAGCGGGGGATGCTCCCCCTGGAGGCCAATGGTTGTTGGCGGCAGGGGCACATCGGGGAGCGGTGGTCCCAGCATTTCACCTGTGGACCACCACAGTCAGAGGTGATGACATGTCGATAGATAAGCTTGCAAGAAGCGGTACGGCTGGGAAGCTCACCTGGCAGACATTCAGGCAGCAGTACAGATGGATTCCAGCTCTTCATCACAGCAGCATCCCACAAATTTTCAAACTTAAGAGAGAGGCACTGTAGTGAGGTATTCCAATCGCCCGCCCCGCCCGTCCCACCGAAGCAGTTCTGGTATACGTGGTCTGGTAAGGATGTGCTGAATGCTGGCTGCTTGGCTGCTGAATGGTTGGATGTTGGGTTTGGGGGCAGAGGCTGAAGAAAGAAAATCGTTCATTAGCAGGAACCTTAAACATCAGGTTTGGATAGATTCAATATATATGTCTGTATTGGTCCAGATGTTGCCAAACATTCCAGATCAGTTAATGGTGACAATGTGCCACATCCATAAGGGCAGATCTATTCAGTCTTAAACTATGCTTTATTATAAATTATATGTAGAACTCCTAACTGCATTTTCTGAACCATTTGAAATAATGTTTATTTTTACACATTTCCCTCTAGTTTATTTTTTCACACATTTGATCAAAGTAGTCAACCTACTGTTTGTGTTAGTTTCAGTTTCTCTACTATTTATTTTACATTGGGTGTTGTACTCCAAATAGTACCATCTTAAATTAAAGTTATATTTTCATGTTGGACCAAGTTTCTGAAGCTGTTGGTGTTAAATGAGCTGTACTGCTGCAGAGTTATCAAATATATTTTTAATTCAGTACATTTATGTCTGTTTAAACACACACATATATTTATATATATATATTTTAGATCAGTTCGGCTATTTTTCTGTATCACATTGAAATACTACAGTTCAGATATCTTAATCTCTAGTAAAAACAGTGGGTCAGCACGTCTTGACTAGCGTGGCTCTCACATGCTTTGGGCTTGGATCAGATTCAGGGTGTCCCCTGGTGGCAGAGGACGAAGCTACACTGACAAAAAGTGAAACCGAAACATAATGAAGCTCAATGTTGTTCCTGGAACCTTAAAGAAATCCCCAGAGATAAAGAAACAAATTAAATTCCCCTTTAAGTTACTCAAAGCCAAAATTAACCAAGAAGGAAACATAAGCTAAAAGAGCAACATCTTCTCACCTTGTTGTGTGTGAGAGGTGGGCTGGGTGGGTAGATTGTCGGGTGGAGGAGGGGCCGGGAAAAGTTCTGCAGAGGCAGATGGCCGTGGATGTGCGGGTACAAGTGGAGGGAAGGGTGTGCAGGGGGCGCCTTGCTGTCTGGAAAGAACTGGTGTCCAACAGTGGGAGGAGGCACAGCGTGAATCCGGCTGGGGGGCAGACAGGCGGCGGGGCCCGGGGCCGAGAGGTTTGGGTCCTGGTTGCACACGTGGCACTCACAGGCATGCTGGACCTGTTCTACCTAAACATGGCATTCAATATTCACAAATAACATTTACAACTGCAAAGTTTTTTCCTTGTTTTGTTACATAATCAAAATGTATCAGATATTTTTCTGGGATTTTGCTAAACTGATGTTTGTTAGACAGATAATCCTCTTAAATAGTGTTTTCTGTAAATGACAAACATAATGACCTTGATTACAACAGGGCCATACAAAAGAAAGCTCCTGAAGTGTTGCAATACCTGTTGATGGCTGTACGAGGGTGGAGGACTGGACGTTTTTCCCAGGGAAAGTACTTCCTGCTTCCCCGGGGGCTCCCCACCAGCCTGAATATTAGCTTCCTCCTCATCGCCCTCTGACGAGCTGCTGCTGCTGGTAATCTGAAGAGACTGAGGAAATTGTACAACAAACCAAATTAGGAAAAGTAGTTGACAGGAAAGCAGCGGAGTTCCCTACCTACCAGTAAGCCATTATCAAATGAGAGTGGCTTCTCATCATCCAGAAACACAGAGTGGAAGTTCACCACTGATCTCGGTGGTGAGATCAGTGGTAGTTTTGCTGAGCAGAAAACTTACCCCTGGCTTTAGTGCTGGGTTGACGCCATCCCCGTTGATGTTACGGTGAAGTCCGTTGACAGCGGCTGACACCACGCTCCTGTCCTCATAGCTGTTCATGGGGTAGATGTTCCTGAACTTATTGGACACTGGAGGCACTTCATCATCATCACTAATACTACAGAGAGAGAAGTCAGACTGAGGTTTAATTGTTGTTTAAATGTAAATGCATAAATAATACTGAATACTTCCTAATAGGGCAACACTTTATGAACCACACAAAGCATAACTATTTTATCAGAGTTGCAATAATGCAATAATTTCTATTTCCATTAACATCCTTTTCCTTAGTGGGGTCGGGAGGTGCTGGTGCCTATCTCCAGCTAACTTTCCGGGCGAGAGGCAGGGTACACCCTGGACAGATCACCAGTCTGCGCAGGGCAACAGAGAGACAGACAAGACAAAAAACCATGCACACACACGTGCACACACACGCCCTCACACCTGGGGAGAATTTAGAGAAACCAATTAACCTGTCTGTGTTTTTTTGGACTATGGGAGGAAGCTGGAGTACCCAGAGAAAACCCACACATGCCCATGGAGAACATGCAAACTCCATGCCAGGAATCAAATTCAGGACCTTCTAGCAACAGTGCTACCAACTGCGCTTTTTTATTTTTATTTCACCAATTCACAATTTTGAGTTTAGCTTCATAGCTTCTTGTGATGTCAGCCCTGCCTGGGCCCACCAAAGTGTTTCACTGCTTTGTATTTAGTTAAATAAAAAAAGTTTATAAAAATATATTATGTCCTTTTCTCCGTCGTGCCTGCTGCTAGCATGTGCTTGTTCTAAATGAAAATTGTCTCTTTCTTCTTTGATTTCCAATTCTGACTTCCAAGGATTCACTTTCTGCTAAAGAGCCCCATGGCGGTTGAAGAAAAATCCACAGAAAAGCCTCACTGGGCTATAAGCCGCATGGTTCAAAATGTGGGAAAAAAGTAGTGGCTTATAGTCCGAAAAATACAGTAAATTCCATACTTTTGACAGCTGTGTAGCAACAATGTTATAAGAAGAGTAACTGGCTTGCTTACAAGGTGCTGACATCCCCTTCAGGTAAGATGAGCCTTGGATGCTGCTGAACTGTGATGGGTGAGCTGGAGTTTGAGTCAGAGGCCGAACTGCCCGAGGAGAGGCTGGGGGGGTGCACCTCTGACAGGTAGTCCCGATGTGGCTCTCCCTGTAGGGGCAGCTTGATGTGGAGGTCCTCGGCGATGGATGAGTCCATGATTCCACACGTTAGGATGTGGGAGAGGCTGCAGTCATCACATGTGCACCTGTTGGAGAAGCAGTGGTGTTGCTTTTGGCTAACTAAGATTCCAGACTGGAATCTATGTTTCCATTGAAATGAAGATGGATTCAGGTATTTTGACCTATATTGTATAACAGATAGTCGATGATGGAAACCTACCGTCTTCTATAGTTACAGTTTGGACAATCTGGAATACTAAGACGAGATGAGAGCATCCTCATCGTGTCTGTGAAGTTGTTTTCTCCAGTGGAGGGCTTTTTACTGTTGGGTTGCTAAAATGACAGAAATTATATTCAAAATTGCACGAAAATGTAGATTTACCTCCAACATGACAGGCTCAAACATGAATAACCTACTTGTTCTTCAATGAACCTCCTCTGTTTGAAGAACTCCCAGTCCTCCTTTAGCATTCGCTGCTTTGCTTTTAAAGTCTTGATAGAATCAGAAATGAAATCAACAACAAGAGCTTAGGATTAATAAAGATGGACAAAAAAATCTTGTCAGTGAATTTTAAACTTACATTTTTGCTAATCAAGGACTTGTGTGGTTCTGTTTTTTGGTTGGTCAGACTCTGGCCTTCCACCTTAAAAAGTAACTACAAACAAAAGACACAAACACTCAGAATCAGAATCTAAGAATCTCCCTTAGCCACAGTCGTTGAAGCCAATCTTGTGACTGATCTGTTGGGTGACTACCTGCTCATCAACATAATCATCAATCCTCTTCTCACACTCCTGCCACTCAGCAGCCACAGAAGCCAACTCCTGCTGCAGCTCCTGGTATCTTTCCAACAGCGTCCGATACATGTCTTCATTATACGAGTCATGAGAGGCTGTACCATGTCTGGAAAAAACAAAGTTTGACTTAAAACGGCATTTAGTAATATGCACATTTGAAAAGAAACTGGTCATTCTCCTTCTAGTCAGAGTCACTGTGTGTATATTCAGGCAGAAACAATATCTTACTTCAGCTGTGCAATAAGTGCTGGTAAACTGTTTTGCAGAATCGGTTCAGAGAAAACCAGGTTCTCAAAAAGGTGCTTGTTGTGCAGCTCCCACGTCACCTGAAACTTCTGCAGGTGTTCATTCTCCTGGAACCAAAAGGAGAGGAACGAAGTGTGAGGAGGGAAAGGAGCCGTCAGCAGCCAGCACGGTGAGCAGCCGGAGGAAAACTAACCAGAGTGAGGAGGAAGCTGCTGATGGTGCGTGCAGCCTGACACAGGGCGTTGTACTCCTCTAGCAGCAGAGAGACGAACTGGTGGGCCTGAGGAGGACCCTGAGCTGCAGCTACAGCGCCCACTGGAGGCCCTGCAGGCTTGGAGCCTCCAGAGAGGTGTTTCAGAAGACGCACCTTCATTTCTAAGACGTATTCTCGGGCCTGCTGCTCCAACCGTTGGTAGAGCTGATATGGATCTTTCACACAGAGCCTGCAGCAGCAGAACATTAAAATGCTTAATCTGCTTAATTTTTTTGAAAGTTATATTTTGAATAATTCTTTGATTCTTTTTTTTTTATTAAGAAAACCAAGCTGCTACGCTAACTCAACATTGGCAACTTAAGCTACAAAATTTTACGCACAAAACCTTCTGCTGTTTAAATATAAAGTGATGGAGTTTGATACAGTACGAACCTTATCCAGTTGTTTTAAATAAATGTTGTATTAGTTTATACTGACTTTTTCTCTTATCAGTCACATCATTTAAACAGACTCTCGACCGTTTGGTAGAAAAATTGGTTTCTGAATTAAAAATGGTTTTCTGACTGAAAATTGTTTCTGATTCAAATCATGACTAGAAAACAGAGTTGAATAGAATCATTAGGCAGTCTATAACCCTGTAATACATTGAGAAGCTTCTGATGTTCCACAAAGGCTTTTGCAACTCGAGAGAGACCTCTAGTGGACAAGCACAGACACTGTTCTTATGCTACCTGTCCACCAGCTCCTTCATGCCTTCCTTATCCCTCTCCAGGGGCTGGTCCTGGTCGTCTGCTAGTGGGGTTCCCGTCTGCCGGTAGATGCAGCGCACCAGGTAGCGAACCTCAGACCAGTGGTTCTGCAGCTGCTGCGACTCCCGCTCCGACTCAGCAGAGATTTCCCTGTTATTTGAACAGGCTCAGGTAAAGACCCATGACTGGGCTCGCTGTATGGAGAACTCGTTGGCCTGGGCCCGCTCGGTGTGAACGTACCGTCTCTCGTTGCAGGTTTCACAGCTGCACACGGTGTCAGGAGGCATTGGAGCAGCGAGGTCGGGCGCAGGGAGCATGGGTAGTGTAGGCGCAGCAGTACTGAACCTGTCTGCTGTGGTTGCAGTCTGAGCCAGGGTTCCATTACTCACAGGCATGTGCAGCAGAAAGTCCTGACTCTGTCGGACATAAGTTCACATCACAAGAAGCTGTAAAATGGAAATTTTTTGTGACTTTGTTTGGAAAAATTGTATTTAAACCCATTTTTTTAGAGAAGCTAAATGCATATTAATTTGTTTTCCTCTAACCGTGATTAAAGGGCCAATTCAATGTTGATCATCATTGCTGTTGATCATTCTAGATTTTTTTACAGCAGCAGCTGCAAATGAAGACAGCTGCATAATTTTTCCTGTTCTGCCTGAGAACCAGACTTAAGAATGTTTAACAACAGCTGTGCAAGTCAAGCTGAACACAAACCGGCATGCAGGAGTAAATTCTCCTTACACGTTTCTCCTAATTTTGTAGCTTGTAATCTCCTGGACTAATCATCAATGCAGACAGACAGAAAGAGGCAAATTTATTTTTCATCTATTCTTTAATTTCTTTAGACTGAGGCATGCTGTGTTGCTTTTCAACCAACCATGGATTCTAATAACTTTCAAATAGGGTGGTTTGGTTTCGTTTACTTTTTCTCTTTAATAAATAAAATCATTTTAAAAATAAGACTGTATTAACTCAAGTCTTTGACATAAAAAATTATTTGATGATCTGAAGGAATATAAGGAAGAGAAACACTTATATAACCATGTTTATTACTTTTAAGACTTAACAATTCAGCTGTCCTTAAAGTGTACTCACCCCTAACGACTGCTCCAGAGTCGAACGTCTGTCTTCCTTCTCCACCGTGCGTCTGCAGTCGGAGCAGACCCACAGCGGCAGCTGGAGGGCACTGGGGGCGTTGGCTGGCTGCGCCGTGCCGTTCTGACCAGAGAAGCCGGCCTCCGAAGACACAACGCTGTCTTTACGTTCACATCGGCACAGGAGGCAACGATCTCCAGCCGTATACGGCGCCCGCTGGTTAAGGCCGAATGTGAACGGCGTCTGAAGGGGGCCCGCACGTCAAGAAGAAGAGACCAAAGAAAGTACAGATTCATTTTGAATAAACGACTATGTGGTCAACATCTTATGAACAGGTATGGGTTGAAGACCATTCTGTTAATTTTTTTTATCTCGTTTTACACACCACCACCACCAAAAAAAAATAAAATAAAGTCACCATAAACACATGGTATACAGTCTTCCAGCATCAACTTTAATGCCTTAAAGTTGACCTTTGTCGCTTTAAAAATGTCCTACCCTGTCCGACACTCAGTCTTCAGTACGTCATCACAACAATGCTTCTCCATGATGCCATTTACAACTGTTCTTAGGAACGTTGTACTGAGAAGTAGTTTGTATGATAAATTCAGCAGACCAGCATCAGTTTGCTAATTGCTGCCACTAGTCTGAAGGAGCTGTGGGGAGGAAGCAAAGGAAAGAGGGGCTCTGTGGGGAGGGAGCTCGACTGGACTGTAGTTCTAAGGCAGAGCTTTGGGTAAACAAGTGATTAGGAACCTCTGAATGGCTCCAACAGACTCAATGATTCCTCAAAAACAGATGAATGAGTCACAACAATATCGCAGATATATTTTTATGAAGGAATGATGCAACACAACATAGAACTAAAAAAAAGTTGGTTTTGCAAAATACCACCCCTCTTCCTTTATACTGTGAATTATTTTCATAACAACATTGGTCCAGCAGAGATTTCTTCTAATCCTCATTAACAGCAGGTGTGCAGCACATAGAGAGGAGTAACCCAGCACTTGAGCAAACAAATATGCAGAGTTAATCACAGTGATCACTGCAAGTTGCTTCACATCATTTGATTAGTAACAGCGGTATATTTACTTAATATTAAGTGATGCAATTTTACCTGAAGAACTCCGGAGAACTCTGCGTTCACCGGTCCTTCTGCAAACTGAGGAGTAACGCTGCTGTTCACTTTGACCTAAAGTTAAACAAGCAGACATCATTTACAACTTAGGACTTTCTAATAACATACAGGAAATTGTGTACAAGTAGAGAAGATCTGATTGATTTAGTTGTTGGCATTGATCGTTTGACTTTAGATCTGTTGTTGTTTAGCCACATTAGGCTATATATTGTTGCAATTGAATTGCAACAATGTAATTACTGAATGCTAAAATTATTATGAGATTTCAGACTCCTCTACAAAATATTACCCAAATGACTATAAAAATATATGTATATTTTTATAGTCATTTGGGTAATATTTTATTAACTGAAACAGAGAACATCCATCTTTATAGTTTAGGCCTTTTTACATAAACTCCTTGTAGCTGATTAATAATCATCTACCAAATCACCAGATTAACTCATCAATATAAATCAAGTCCCGTTCGCTGACATTTGCATCAAGAAATAACATTTTAACTTAGAATTACAGAACAAAACACTGTTACATTTGGATATCATAATCAAAAATGCAACAGTATGATAAAAAACACAAAGAAAAATGCTCATTTTTATTTTCTGTTTTTTTTTTTAAATAACACTTGACGAATGTGGAAAGCTAAAGTGCTTCTTTAAGCTGAACACATCATGCTTTCAGCTGGCTCTACTCCAACCCAGGCTGCTTATGAGCTTCAAGCTGTCTTTCAGCTCATCAATGTAAGGGTTCATATTGGTTCCACAAGTTGATAAAACCGCAACAATATTTTTTCCTCCCACAAATCATCCCCATTTCTTACATAATTTTGGTATTTACACCTCTAGGCAGACCTTATCAAGGGAGTATCATCCAATAAGGCTGAATAAAAGCTTTTCTTTCATTTGCATATTGAACTTTTAGCATAAATCACAAAGGCTGGTCAGCACTTTTATTTGCGGAATGGCCAGTCTTAATTTTGAAGTCTGGAAAAAACATGTTGTTTTCAAAAATAGGAAATGGTATTATCAATAAAATTCATTATATGTGTATTATTGCTAGCAAAAATATTATTTATCAAATCACTGTGGCAAATTGACTTTCTCATCACATAAATAATATTTCTGCTAGCAATAATAATAAACAACAAGAATAATACTAAACATTGAAAATGCAGGATATCTTGCATGGGACTGGCTTCATTCTCAGAGGAATCATTTCAGCATCCAATAATACTTTGAACATATTATCAACATGGTTAAATAAAACCAGGACAATACTGACAAATGTGATAAATTTGTTCTGCATAACCATCGAACCCATGTTCTTATATCCCCAGTAGGTTTTAATATTCTTAAAATATTAAAACATATTGGTCATAGCCTCTACCTGTGTGGAAGAGTTGTCAGCTCTTTTTAAGTCTTCTGTGACTACAGCTGCCTTTGTAAAGGGTGGAGTTTGCACATACATGATGTTGACTCAGACTTGTTTTATTTTGTTTATCCATTTAATGTTAATGTCCATCCTCCAGTCTGTAATGTTGTGACATCTTGGTGAGACATTCTTAAGAAAGACATTAATCTTGAGTGACTTCCCTTTCAAACAAAGGCTAAATTGATTAAATAAACAAAGCTTTGGCTACATTTATGACTTGTAGAATTACTAATGCTAACAAAGTAACTTTTTTGTAAAATTGGTCTGTTGCACAGCTCTTAGAAAACAGTAAGTCACATAAGGTTTCTTATTGTTTACCTGCTGTACACGACATACAAATGCTTATTTAGAAATCTAGGGTTGGACAAGTAGTTATTCTGTTTCCTTAGTGACCAAGCCGAGTTAAAGACAGGCTTTTATACACAACATAAAGCTGTAAAACAAATCGAAAGCCGAATGGAACCTGAGTTGTTAATGATGTTAGCATTAGCTAGCATTCATGGCTAGCCGAAACCCAGTAAGCCACCTGCGTTGAACCTAATGATACTCCCTAATAATCTTAGCTAATCTCTACCAACGCGGACTGTATTGGCTCAAATGAAGGTATTCTTACGTCCAGGTTGTTGTCGATGCAGCCAGGATCTCTTAACTTTAGCCAGGGTCAGAAGTCAGTTTTCGGCCAACAAAGTTAGCATAATGTTTACGGGTATATGTCATAAGAAAATAAAACATGTGAAGATGTTAGACAACAAGGGTTAGATATGATTACTGTTTGCCCAAACATGACGGGCATATTAACATGTAATTAAACCAATTAATTACTATCTACTCTGCATTTGTTACTTAGCTGGCAGCCTTCCTAAGGATTGGTTCTGGGCCCAAATCAGATGTGTCGTTGATAACACTGTTAGCTACTCACTGCCGTTTTGACATTTATGTAGATACATTCTTACCTCTCCGTTCATGCCCGCGCTGGACCCGATATTCCCGTTGCCTGTACTCCCAGATGTGAGGAAGCTGACGACTGAGGCAGGTGTTGCTGTTCCCGCACAGCCCAGGGCCGGTGGAGCCCCGGCCTTGCCACTGCTGCTGTTGCAGACAGCACTGCAGCTACTGCCACCGCCCCGCTTGTTCTTCCTGCGTTTAGCCCCCCGTTTAGCATCGGTTGGACTCATTTTCTTCAACAGAAGAGGCAAGACAAGTTGCCGTCCGGACTTGGCAGCGTCTCGAGCGGAATGTCTGGAAAAATTACACGGTTATAAAGTCGGGAAAGCGATTCGGAGAGTCCCAAAACGACAGAAACCGAGTCCCAACAAAGTGCAAGCCGACTGCATAGATTCCAATATGGCCTCTAGCCGGATTGCTTCAACCAGACTCAGCTTGCGTCAAAACGCAACGTGCGTAACCCACCCAAACAGTTGTGGGAAATTGAGTTCATATTTACGAGAAGGAAGTCTGATATGAAAACCCCACCAGAAAAACAAAACAGCTTAATTAAGCCTCTCATGTCTTATGTATCGTTGAGGGACTATTTTTATTTTAGAAAAAAAAATGTTTACAGCCCAAACTCAACATATTTTAAGTTTTCTCAACAAACTGCAAACAAAAAGCATCAATAATGTTTGACGTGTTCATTGAATGATATAAACAAGGTATCTATTTTGAAGGTAAAAAAGGTGAGGATTTATTGCTGGTCATTTAAATTCATCAAACACAATTGTCAATGTTTGCTAATGTGAATTTCTTGATGCTCGTTATGATAGCAATATGTAAGTCGTTACATTACATACAAATGATGAACAAGTGATAAACATACATTTAAATAATAAAATACCCACATCACACAAGCAGAAGGATCCAATTAAAATATAAACAGGAATAAATATAAAAAGTATAAACAAATGACAACTGCCTCAAACATAGAGATTTTTCCAGCATTTCTTGAAGAGGATGTTGTTAACAATTTCATCATCATGCTATGGGGTTTGTTTTCTCTAGATAGTAGGTAGAATTATGAACAATTCTAAACATCAATCTATTCTAACCCAAAACCTTCAGGAAACCTGTATTATTTCCAATTCATGGTGACTCCAAGAATAGATTCAAATTGATCAATTAATGGTTTCACTAGAAGAAATTTACAGCTCTGAAAAGAAGAAAACAGAAGATTTGAAGAGGTATACAGAAGAGGGTTTGTCACTGTAAATCTCAATCGTGTGGGAAATTGGGTCTCTGGTGGTCCAGATCCTCAGTTCCTTAGTTTTTACATTTGTTCTACTAAAAACTCACAGGCTTGGCCTCTATAAGTCAGTTTTTTAAACTCACTGTATCAAGTTCAGCAGCATGTGTCAGAACGGCTGAGTGGAAGTAAATATTTAAATTCAATAGATCCATAAGTAGGCTTGAAATCAATGCTGAGTTTGAGAATATTTTTAAAGAATCTGTAACAATTTCAAACTCTATATATGCTGTGCTGTAAAAAAAGGACATGTAACTGTAACTGATTTAAAGCATGCTTTATAAAGTATGCAATGAAAACCATGCATCTTTTATTTTCCAGTTAACAATTATCCCCTACTTTGTGTTATTTTTCTTCATATAAACTCTAAATAAAATACATTCACGTTTGTGGTAGCAACATGACACAATACGAGCAAATTGTGTCAAGCACTACAGTACTGTAGTGCTTGTAGAATATCGAAGTCAGTAAAAAAATAATCAGGGTTAAAATATTTATGCTCCAGGTGTGAGGATGCCTTTATGCCTTTATATTTAATAAAGTTTATTTATTTATTTATTTATTTATTTATTTATTTATTTATTTATTTATTTATTTATTTATTTATTTATTTTATTTGCGATGAATCCTGAAGGAGAGAGTTGCCAAACTGCAAGGAGCATCTTCCATCAACAGGGGGAGCCCGCGTACTCCAAAGCTTTTGTTCTGGTCATAATAGCTTTGTGGGCCTGCATTAGTATTGGAGTCTTTCCGGGGTCCAGACATCAGGTCTGCCTTGGTTGAGCGTTAGGAACCACAGATGTCCAGGTAGTAGTTTATCCGCAGAGTTTGCATTAACAGTGTGCGCAACAGCTTCCAAGAGAACGTCTGGTTTTGGAGGAGAGGCAGCGCTTAAAGGTTTCAGAGAACTGCTGCGACGGCGAGCAGTTCGCAGCTAATAGTTAGCCGCATCCGCAGAGAGGTAATGTCTCCAACTTTACAGCGTTTGTCATTCCTCTGCTGGGCTTGGTATGAGTTCCAGTCAAAAACATGTTTCAGTTTTTAGCCAGGTAACATGCTTTAGTAGACGTTTTCCTTGAGTTTGTTGTCTGCTATTTAGCTGCATTAGCCAAGGCATGAAGCGTCAACGTTTGCTCGTCAGACCTTCACCTTAATTCAGATGTGTGGGCATGAGTGTTTTACTCTGATACGTTTCTTATATTAGGCTATTGCTTTTAAAATATGTTGTGTTTGGCTTATTTGAGGCGATCACTTGAACGAAAACAGGACGATTCTGGATCGAAATAGTACTAATGGTACTTTATGATACCTTCGTCACGTGACTGTGCTGCAACAGGCGATCCACCCAACCTTACCAACTATTGAGTCTCTTCCGGGGTGTGAGGCTGTTACACAGAGGAACAAATACTATGTGCTACTATTTGTTAATTGTAATTTAAATGTACGGGATGATGGGTTGCTAAAATACCTTTGTGTGTGCAAAGGTTTTCAGGAACTATTTTAAGGGACTGTGTTGGAGATTGCATTTCACAGATGTTAATATTTATGCAGAGTTTACAAGGAAGAAAAATAATAAAATAAAAGTTACAGATTTGAAGGTAAGGCAGCTGACATTGGATTTCTGTATGGTCACAGTTTAAGAGCGTAAGAAAACCTGACTGTGGCTTTGAGCAGATCTCCTCTGCAGGCTGAGCTGGCCTTGTTGGCTACAACTATCTTTATTTGGTAGTGAACCAAATATTTGCATAGCATAACTGTTGGATTCCACCTATGTTGAGTTTAGTGTTCATACAAGAAAGTTATTGAAGATTAAAAAAAAAAAAGTCAGAAGAGTATGGTGTGCATTTGTTTTTAGTAAGTTTATAGAACTACATTCCACTGTAAGTTGAGACTGATTAGGTGGAGAGAGTCTGTGAACAGAAGTTTTCAGTCTAACCACAGATTATTTCAGAAAGAGCGTCTTCTTAAAGTCTTCTCAGAAAGCTTCTATCTTAGCCTGATCGCTCCTGCCGAGCAGCACTAACTTCAGAGTGATTCAGTCAGCTGCTGGGAGTGAGGAGACTACAGAATTTGTTTTAGTAAGGAGTTGTGGTTGACCCAGTTGCTAGGGGTGCTCCTGTGTTCTAGGGACAATGATTGGTTGATACATAAAACAAAATAAGACACTAAAACAGCCCTCCACCGCTGTATTCAGCTGATAGAAATTGATCAGTCATTGTAACCAGACTGTATTAAGAATAGTGTCATAATCACAAAGCTATGCAAAATTGATGAATTGCTAACGGCATCAGAATGTTGATTGTGCCTTATTTTAAATAAAAGTAATCTTAGGTTACTCTGTCACATAATTTGCACAGAATCTCTAGTCTGATTAGAAAAATGGTTTCCTAATCAAAATTTGTTTTAACCTAAAAATTGGAATTGAATTGCTGGACACTGAAAGATTTGCATCTCTCCTACAGATCACCAAGTCTTTAAGTCGTGTGTGTGTGTGTGTGTGTGTGTGTGTGTGTGTGTGTGTGTGTGTGTGTGTGTGTGTGTGTGTGTGTGTGTGTGACAGCAGGAAAACGCATTAAGCATGCAGGACAGCGAGTCCTGAGAACCTCTGGGTTACGTCCAGGACAGACTCTCCCACCTGAGCTGAGCCACTGCAGCTTCTATGAATAATGTTGTTGTTGCTGGGCCTGTTGACACCTGAAGGCGATTTGTTCATTGGGTTTCTTCTGGGGTGTCAGAGTAAAATGGATTGAATCCAAAAGTTTTTCAGGTTTTTTGTATTCAGGAATATTTTAAAGAAAAGTGTCATTTTTGATTCTTTTTTCTGTAGTTATAACACAAACGTGGAAACAGCGAAGGGTTAGGAATACCTTTTCTCGCTACTCAGCGGTATTGCTAACTGCAGATGTAGCGATCCAATATTAATGTGTATCTGTCCCGATATTAAAAAATAATTTTCATGACGTGTCATCAGTGTCAATGTGCCAAATTTATTTTATGTTCTCTTTAGAATTCCTGTTTGCACTTGCAGAACCATTTGAAAGGTTTGTTGCAGTTTGGTTTTGCATATTTCACCAAGCAATCTAAAGTTTTTCTCAGTTTTTATAATTATTATTACATTTTCTGTTATCCTCCTTATTGCACTGACTGAACAAATTAAAGTTGTGTTGCTTTTACATGTTTGACCAAGCTTGTATATTAGCTGTACTTGTGCAAACGTATCAAATAAATTTGTATTTGGGTACATTTTGTATGTTTAAAAAAAGAAACATTTTAAGTCAGTTCATCTCTGTTTTTCTGTATGGGCTCAGCATCAGCTGATGCTAAACCTCAGATATCTTGGTCGGTATTGAAAGTGGAAAAAAAGTGGATCTCTTTGCTAACTGGTGTTCTGTCATACGTTTGCAGTGCAGCAGCTCTGTGGGCGTCTTCATCCTATCCTGTGTGTCTTGTTTCAGGGATGTCTGAAGTTAGTCTTGAGGCTGAGTCGGGGAAGACCTCAGCAGGGGACCCTCAGAGGGATTGTGAGGAGGCTGATGAAACAGAGGAGAGTTTGAGTGAGGATGTGCCTCCAGAGGTAGCACCCAGTAGCAGGGGAGGAGAGGACAAAGCTGACGTACTGTATGAGATCGATATTAACAGTGATGAAGAAACCGGAGAGTCGTGCAGTAAGGATGCTCAGGTGCAGGACGAGGGTCCTCTGTCGGGAACCGTGGTGTCCAGCAGGGTGGGCAGCAGGGCTAAACTCCAGGTTGAATCGGCCGGAACACCAAAGGGAAACGGAGATTCTCTCTCTGAAACAAAGGTGATATTTATTTTTATTCATTATTGAAAATCGAGCCTTTCTGGCACTTCCTCTCTGCGCTGCAGCCTGTCGCGTTTTATTTCTTGGTTTCCAGTGATGGTGGCGGGCTCTTCCTGTTAAATCCATTTATTCAGTTACACATGATTGTGCTTCTTTTTTAGAAATGAATTATTAGGATGCTTTTGTTGCATATTCTGAAGTTGTGCGTTGGATTTGAGATGCTTTGCTGGAGCTTTTGGAAGGATCCTGCTGATGTTTGCTGTGGGCTTGGTGGCATTCTTCCCAACTGGCAGGCTGTTACTCAGTGATGCGCTTCATGCATTTCTGCATAGGAGATCAAGTGTGCAGATGTTTTCTCTCTCTGTCTCATTGCAAACTGATTTAACTCTGTATATGCATTTTATTGTGTTACAAAGTGTTGTAATTTAATAATCTCATCTTGCAACAAGTAATTATTTCTTTGCAGGTTTTTGCAGTGAATATTATAAATCCTTTAGTTTGGTTGCTGTGCAGTGTTTCTTGTTTTTCTGGAAACTCTTCAGACTGTTGCCTGATGTCACTTCAGGGTGCCTGTGCTAATTGCATTGACAGTTCCCAAAGATACACCAATAAGGCTTTAACTGGCTGATTTAGATTTTTTATTTATTTATTTTATTTTGTGACCTTCCCAATTAGATTATCAACAAATAAAGGATAAAAATGTGCTGCAGATTCTCAGATAAAGTAGTTTTTGATTCTTTAATAAATAAAGCTTATATCCCAAATACGTTTTTCCACTTTAGTTATTACACTTAAAAGTGCATCAACATACATAATATTGGTTTATGTTTATTGACTGAATATTTTGGAAGCTCTTAGTTTTGCTGCATTTATTTAACATGGGGACATCTCCAGTGATCATGGGTCATTTTACAGATTCATTTAGTTGTGGTTGTTCCGTTGTGTTGCAGTCCCATATTGTGCGGTCAAGACGTAGTATATGAGCATTTTTTTATTTTCTGACGTGGCAGGCTGAACAATGGGATTGTTTCCACCTGTCACTCCCTCACCAGTCTGGCTCGTCTCCAGAGCAGCGAGCTGTAGGGATTCAAACTACATCCTGTCACTTTACATGGCTCAGTTGATTGGAGCCTCTTTACCATTGTGTGTGTGTGTGTGTGCGTGTGTGTTGTCTCCAGTGTGTTTGACTCGCAATTGGTTGATGTTCCAGTCCCATCCTTTAAAGGGTTGCTATATGAAACAAGGCATCCATACCCAAGTAAAAAGGCTTGTCACAATGATCAATAAATCAATTAATTGCATGATTAAAACAAAGTCAACAATTTCCATTAGTATGATTTATTCATCTTTTTTTTTCCTCTTTCTACCAAAAACTGTATGCCAATAGTCTTCAGTTTGGTGCTTTGATCTTTTTGAAGGAGAATTCTGTGTACAAAGACTTCATAGTTAATTTTATTTGTTGTTTATTTATTTCAGAGATTGAAACCATCTTTCAGTTCCAGCGTTAAATGTTCATCAGAATTTAACGTTTATTGATCTTTTAGAATGTGTTCTTATTGTTTTGTCATTACCATTGTATTGCGTAACAATGGTCTCAAGACAACAATATTATTGTTTTTCGCAATAACTTCTGAAACAATTTATCGTCCAGCAAAATTTATTGTGACCGGCCTACATGTACAGTTTTGGTACATCTCTAATGAAAAATAAAGTTTACTAGCTACTTTACAAAACTTTAGTTACTTTTGTTTGTTCTTCTTAAAGCCCCTGAATAAGATAAAGTGGAGTATCAGACTGGAAGCAGTCTGATGTGCAGCATGCAGTCAAACAGATAGAGTGAGGCCTGTGTGTGCTGGTGGTCATGCTGGTGTCCCATGGCCTTTCATTATGTATGGCTCCGTCACATAATACAACAGTCAATACACTTTGGCACATATGCTAAAATCAACTCCTTGCTGATTTTAGGATCATTATTATTTTCATTATTTTCCTTTTTTTAATGTACAGTTAAGATGTTCTTTTTAAATTGTTGCAGCAAAGAGGAGCATTCCTCTCAGATATTAAAGAAATTATGTTATCATTTGAAAATTGACTGAGAATCATAAAGGTCATATAGGGCTGCTGTGACTAGTCAATAAAACCAACATTAGTTTTACTTGGCTTCTAATTCTGTCAACTTTTTTTTGTTTTCTTTAATTTTGTTTAACAAAGAGTTGAATATGTTTTTCATCAAACTTGATTTGTGTGTGAGAGAGAAAAGCCCCTGGCTGCATTTTGCACCTGCATGTGTGTGTGTGTGTGTGTGTGTGTGTGCGTGTGCGTGCGTGTGTGTGCGTGTGTGTGTGTGTGTGTGTATGTGTGTGTGTGTGTGTGTGTGTGTGTGCCTGCCTCCACTGATTGGCTGGTTCCATCTGAGCAACATTTTCAAAATGAAGAAAATAATTAATATTTTGTACACACTTAAAAGTGAATTTTGTTAAATGTAAGACATGTCAGTGCTGTCATAGCAGATAAAATATGTTATGATGTATAACAAATTATATGTCGTATAACATTTTATTTAATAAAAAATGGATCTAGAAATAAAAAAAAGTTGGCTTTCAGAATGTCTAATATGAGACTGAACTGCAAATAAAAACGAAACGAAAATCCGATAAGCAATTATATAGTGAGTAAATTCATTTGATTAGTCTGGTTTAAACTTGATTAGTTTATTTACTTTGTCTTTACAGTTAGAAGTAATTGAAAGCTGATGGCTGTAGGGTAAGTTTTTTTTTCTCATTAACGCAGACAGGAAGGAGTCTCCCTCACAGTTTACTGTGCAGGTAAAAACGATCTGGCCTCCAGCGTCTCTGGAGCTGCTGTCGTCTCTTCAGCTGCTCATGCATGACTGTTGTGTTGCAACAACACCTTGGATCACCCAAATACTCCAAAATACTTTCGACATGTAAATGACCTTTTCATGCAACGACAAAATGTTCAAATTTACAAAACATTCATCCATCCATCCATCCATTTTCCGTCACCCTTCTCCCTAACGGGGTCGGGAGTTGCTGGTGCCTATCTCCAGCTGCGTTCCGGGCGAGAGGCAGGGTCACCCTGGACAGGTCGCCAGTCTGTCGCAGTTTACAAAACATTGTCCAGTGTAAATATTGATTTAAACACATTATTGCATCAAAAATTGGCCTGGTGGGAACAGCCCTACATGAATTATTTAGGGCTGAATTCTGTGTCTGTCTCAGCTCCCAATATTTGATTAGATCAAAGTTTATTTATTTATCTTTTATCCTGTACTGCTGATCACTTTATTTCATTCATGTACATTATATTCTTCCATCTTTAACTTTTTGTTGGTTACTCATCAGTTCATTTGTTGAATAACCTGTTGGTAGGATCTTTTTTTTTTTTTTAATCAGACAAAAGCAGTGTTTTACAAATATTTTAGTGGATTTGAAGGAACAAAACCTCCAAAATGAAACACTTGGTTTACAAGACCAGGATCCTGTTACCCAATGATCTGGCAGCTATTTGAATTATTTACACACTGCATGAAGGATCTTATTCAGAGTTTACTGACAGTCTAAACTGTTCATAAATACATTTTCAGCCTTTTGAAGCTGCAGCTCTCAGAGTTATACCTCATGGAGTAGCTTTAGAACGTCATGCTGATTAGGCCAGTTTCCAGCTCCACACTGATTAGGTTGTAAAATTAAACCAGTCCTGAGTCTATAACTGGCATATGTAAAGTGTGTGTAGCCACACCCTGTGGCACTCCAGGGAGGCAGCTCACAGATGTTTCAGAGCAGTCTTTATTTTCAGACTCCATGTCTTGCATTGAGGTTCCAGCTGTAGAACTGGGATCTGTTTTCTCAGTTAACAGTCAATCGTAGCTTTCAGACTGTAGGAACTTTTTGTCGTTCTCTCATATTGTTAGACCCAGTTCCTCTTCTGTTTGTGTTCGTCACACAAACAGCTCCATTCAAACCTGGTGTTCCACTTTTCTAGGCTTTTATTGTTTTTAGCTGTCTACCCCTTTTTGAAAAGTATGTGAAGTTTATTTTATCTCTCTTTGAAGGATTTTTTGTATTTTTAAAATCAACCTTGAATTAGAATGATAGAAACTGTAATACAGTAGTCGATCTAAGATGACTGACTTGGTGGTAAGGCCTTGAATACACACACAGTGCTTCTACACCTGATGTTAGCTGTGTAAAAGGAAAACGTTTCATTCTCTCTGCATGTTGCATCACATTGTCTGGTAATCAGCCAGTACATGTGCTGTAAAATATTGTAGTCCTGATAACTGACGCAGACTTTGGCTGGACCATAATTGGATGTCCTGGTCAACATTTAACACCACGATGAAAATCTCCTTTCAACCTACTAATTGATTTAAAGAAAGTTTGAGCTTCAGGTGATGCATTTTTCAGTGCCTTGGAACTTTTTTTTGTTTTTAAAAAATAAATTTTTTGTATTTTTCTGCAGTTGAAGCTGCATGTCTTTAAGGTCAGATTTTCATGGGGCGTAGTTGCCTTTTTTCCTGTCAGTAAACCCTCCCACTGGAGCTGTGTGTCTCTGCAGCTCCTCCAGAGTTGGCATGGACCTGCAGTTTTTTATGTTATTTTTTCAAAGCTTGAAATCAACTTTGACAATTTAACTCTGTTTAATAAGGGTGCACTAATAAAGCTACTCTGAATGTGATTGATTTTGGGGATCGGCAATCGGCCGATACTTGAAGCTGATCTTATCCCTCGATCTTAAATCAGTCTCTGTCCTCTGCTCTTCTGTGAGAGGTCTGACTGACAGACCGGCTCACCAGGTCACGTCTGCACATTTGCAGTTAATAGTCTCTCCATTGGTTTCTCAGCAATATTCTCGCTATATTTAGCGACATATCAGACCAAGACATCGGAATTGGAAGGTCAGGCTTTTTAAATATCGTTAATCGGCGATCGGCCAGAAAACTGCAATCTTTGCACTCCTTCTGTTTGACCTCTACAAGAATATAGTCAACACACAATTTTCTGAATTTGTTTTCCTCCTCAGAAGGAGGAAGACAAGGTTTTTGTTTGTTGATCAAAGAAGCATTACATTTCTTTTTTGGTTTGTGGCTCCATCTTGACAAAAAGTGAAAATCCAATCCGTTGTGAATGCTTTTGCCATGTAATATAGCAAACGGAAAGTTGCCCATGTGTCTAGATTTTGGCCAATATTACTGTGGTATTGTTCAGAAGGTGGCAGAACACAGTTGTGTTGGTTGGAGAGCTCTTTGACTTCTCTGTCTTCTGCTCCAGTAACAGCTCCATTTCTCCTCCTGGTTCCAGGAGAGCACAATGGCTGATTGTCACCGAGGCTCAGCCGCTGAGATCCCCGTCACCAGCAATGGAGACCTGGATCAGAGTCCAGACAAGGTGTTCCTCAGGGTAGGCCTCTGGGCGCAGTCTTTGGCATCTTCACTCTCTCCTCAGTCTCAATATTTCTTAAGTCGAATTTTACCTAAACCCTTTAGCCCAACAAGTCTCTGCTAAATATTCTAAAATAATGGTCATTTTGTACTTGACAAAGAGAGAAATTGTGATTTTTTTTGTTTTTTACAAAAATCACCTTTTTGCAATAATTAGGCCATCATTTTAGGAAGATGACCACATGTCAGCTTCCACTTCCACTGTTAACAGAAGTCTTATTTCCACAGGATTCCCACTCTGCTCCTCCAGGGAGCGTGAAAGTCTCAGACTCTTCTGTCTCTGCCAGCAGCTTTGCCTCACCACCAGAGGGCGTCATAGAATCAGGACCACACAAAGGTAAACAATTCCCCCCCCCCCTGGTTTTTCCATCCTTTTTGTATTTCTGTTCAACAATTAAGTTTTGTGAAGCAGGCGTCTGCTAGTGATCAGACTTTTTATTTCTCTTCCTTTCTGATTATATGACTTTATGTTTACAATCTGTAAGCCAATTTCAATAAGTAATTGCTTAGTTGCAGGATAAAATAAAATGAACTTAATCATTTCCATTCTGATGATTTTTGTTTTTTTTTTAAGGGCATTTTTTTTAGAGACTTCACAATCCATTTTATTTCTGGTTTCAGTAGTGTGTTTATGTTTTTTTTATTTATTGTTTTTTATTTAGGGGATGTCGTCTCGTTCCAAAGTGAAGGCGTTCTTTACAAAATTACATTTTATTAATCTTTGAGAGCAAATTTCTATTTCTGTCATCAGTACATTACTTGAAAATGGTCTCAAACAACAATATTATTGTGCATCGCAGTAATTACTGTGACAATTTATCGATCCACAAAATTTATGATCATAAACAGGCCTAACAGTCTGCATGTGCCCCAGTTCTCCACCTTTGTTTTAATCCCTACTGAAAGGGCAAATTTGAATGTGAGAAAGAGGGTGCTGATTGGAATTGAATGAGTTTGCTCTGATCTCCTGGTTGTAACCCTCATGTCCTTTTCATCATCAGGTGCTGGTTAGAAATTCTAATAAAAGCCTCCCTATAGAGCAGAGAGCTGTGACAGCCTGTTCACCTCAGTGTTGCCATGGTTATTTTCCACGTTGTTCTCCTCAGCAGTTCAGGAAGCCCTTTTTGTACATTTGTGCACTCTAAACGCTACTATAAAGAGGGGTCAACACTGATGTTGGGATAGCCCTGTTTATAATTTAATGGCAGGAAGTAAATCTACTGCTGAATCATAACTGTGAATGTTTCCCAGAGTCGGCAAGCCTGCCCTCTTCTCCTGTGAGTCCTGTAGCTCCCAGCTCGGCTGTCGCCAGCCGCCTGGCACGCTCCTTCAGCGATAGTCAGGCGGACTCAGGTACCTGAAGCTACAATGTTTCAATTAGACGATAAGAAATCATAACTCAATGCATTTTAATCTTCTGCTTGTTTCTGCAGGCTGCGCTTCATTCATGACAAAACTCTTTCCCTTTTTCTTGTGGGCTCTCTAAATGCTGGTGCATTTCCTCTGCATCAGCATGTCTAGCTGAAATAGTCTTGTTTCTTTACGGTGATTTAGATGCAAATCTTTCTGAAACAAATTTTAGAGCCTTAACAAGCTTTGTCTGGGAGAAATTCCTTTTACATTTCCAACTTGTTGGCGGTTCCTTCTCACAGTCCTTTATCCTTGCAGAAGGTGGCACAGAGTACTCTAAATGGAGCCTTACTCACATAATGGCGGAAGAGCTGATTAGCAAAGATCCAATAGCTTTATGGGAATGTCTGCAAATGTCTCGATAGCTTTGATCAGGATTTTCAACTGTATCATCACATGATCACTATGGCACTGATCGCAAATGATGTCGAACTGCCAAATTTAGAACATCGCACCGCCGCCATTTTAGTTTCAGACAAACAAGAGAAGTAAGCTGTGATTTATTAATATGGCCAATTTAATGCCCTCCAATAGCTGCTTGCCAAATGCAAATAAACTGAAGATGAACTGTTTTATACGAAAGCCAGTTGACGTAGTGACAGTGTGAGCTGCTCGTCACCATGGTGCTCACCATGGCGACCCGCAGGTTTTCCAGAATTATAAAAGTGAACTCAAAGAATTGATGAATTGATAATATTACCTACATCGACTGCCCAGCAGGAACGTGGTGAGTCGGCCCAGATAACTTGGTGCTAGTGAGTCCCGGCTACCACACTGTTCATAGACGGAGCATAAAACCTGCCTTTGAGTCCTCTGCATTTCAGCCACAGTTTAACTGCGATGGTTCTGTCTGGAGCTTCTGGACGTCCTCATCATCAAACGTTACACACTCTTCAGCTCTCGCCATTCTGTTTGTGTTTTTCTTGTTCAAACCTCTGGGCAACAGTTACATCAATGCTGCATGGTTTTCAGAATACATTTCATTATATTGTCAGTCATAGTAAACCCGTACTTATTGGCCGCTCTTGATTAGTTTGGCTATCTTCACTGCTATCAACATTCTGAATGAAAAACATTGACTAAAAGTCCAGACCAAAAGCGTCCCAAATGTGCTTGTAGGGCTCCTGTCTGTGTATTTAACTGGTCTGGTTTAACAGAGGGAAATACTCATAATCAACTACACACTGACCTGGTTGACTGAAAATCCTACAGTACATCAATCAGTTTACTATAAATATATATGTACACATCTGCTGTTTTATAAATTTTCACTTGATTGTTTTTCTGCATTCTTGATTGTCTTTACATTTCCTCTTTAGTTTCTTAATGTCTATAAAAACATTTCTAATTCTCTCTTCGGCTCTGAAAAGGCTCATAACTTTAATGAGATTATTCTTAATTTCTTAAACATTATTTCTGAGCTTTGTCCTTTTTTAGTGCTGACAAACCTGTTTTAAGAAGCAGAGACTTTGGCTTCTATATAGCGTCTTTCTTTCTCCTTTTAATATTAATAATTGAGTCACTAAGTGAATGACGTTTAACTATCCAGGCACAATGAAAACTCCACCGGGCAGCGGAGCGGTGGTCCTGTCAGACGACTTGAAGAATCCCGCCATGGAAAAACTTGACCTAGTCAGAAAGTGGAGCATCAACACGTACAAAGTAAATCTCTCTGCACTTCATTTCTTATTTTGTCCATTTCCTCCTCTTCTTCTGTCCTTGTCCCTCCTATTTATCTTCTGTCACTTGATTACAGTAGCAGTGTTTCCATTAACCATAAAACTGCAAATACATTTAATAGATACATGGCAGTGAAAATAAAAAAAAAGGGAGTGTTTTTTTTTTTTTTTTTTTTTTAAAACAAATTTGCACTTGGATGAGGTGGTTTTTCATCTGCATCAAACTGGATGTATGTCACTAATGTGTAATGGAGGGGTTTGGACAATGTACAGTTGATTCCATCAGAGTTCTAACACCATCACAGTTCATAAAAAGTTGTGTGTGTCATTCTAAGTTTAGGCTCCTCCCAGTGCGAGTGTTTGTGATCATAAGTCTGCTGTCCTCTGCAGTGCACCCGGCAGATCTTGTCAGAGAAGCTGGGCCGCGGCTCGAAGACCGTGGACCTGGAGCTGGAGGTGCAGATCGAGCTGCTCCGCGAAAACAAGAGAAAGTACCAGAATGTGATCAAGCTGGCTCAGGCGCTGGCCAATCAGCTGTCCCAAATAATGCAGACTCAGAAGCAGCTGGGCGACGCCTTCGCCGACCTCAGCCTCAAGTCACCAGAGCTCCATGTGAGACTTTAAGCTTCAGTGTGATCGGTTAAACTGGCTGGATTCATCCACAGGAGGCTCTGAGAAGCACAACAAACTGGAGGAACCTCTTTTCATGATTAGTCAATAAATTCTTCCTTCAATCAGTAAATCAAAATAACAAATTGATATGTTTGATCAGCCTTATTTGCCATTTACTGCATAACAAAAATGTAAACAAAGACGTGTTAAAATTAATGCTGGCGTCAGCCGCAGGACTGTCATGATGGG
The DNA here is from genome assembly GCA_922788865.1 of Poeciliopsis turneri. NCBI lineage: Eukaryota > Metazoa > Chordata > Actinopteri > Cyprinodontiformes > Poeciliidae > Poeciliopsis > Poeciliopsis turneri. Next base: position 2,052,530 of record CAKLNU010000176.1, read on the forward strand.
GCAAGATTTCTAAGTAGACAGTTTGAATATATATATATTTTTTGTAATTCAAAATATATTTAAATACACAATATGAATCCAAAATATTTTAAAAAAATGACAAAAGGAAGAACAAAGTACTGTATTTTAGTCAGAATTTCAACCATTCAGCTCAGTGAGCAATAATCTGTTATGTTAATTTTCTGGATGACAGTTTGTTCTTGGCAGTGGCTTTAGCAGGTAATCATTTTATATTAAAACTTATGTTTAATATGAAAGGAATTAAATGCCCACATTTCTAAAGAAATATTTTTTTTAAAGACGTTGCATGAATGATCAGGAGTTCCTGAAGCACGAGAAAGCACTTTGCACCAATAACAGATCAGAAACCTGTAATATATTTGTTGTAAAGCTCACATGTATATTTATTCAAAAATTTAGCATCAACAATTTTAACGGAGTCCCACCATTAGCAGTGATATATTTTTTTTAGAAATGGGTGAATAAATAAAATCTGTTGCTCAACCCAAGAATTGAAGGAGTTTAGTAAAGAATTCACTGACAAATCAGATGATTTTTGTGCATTTTAACTGCAATTTTTATTATTATTGTGAGAGAGAAGGGAACCCATCAACAAATAGCAGGCAGATTGTTTTTGCATTAAGGTCTTACTAGTTTTAACGTCTTCGTTTGCTTGAACAGTTTTGTCTTTATCCCTTTGTTTTTTCAGGAGGAGTTTGGTTACAACGCTGACACACAGAGGCTCCTTTCCAAAAATGGAGAGACTTTGCTGGCCGCCATCAATTTCTTCATCTCTAGCGTGGACACACTTGTAGACAAAACAATCGAAGACACCATGATTAATATTAAACAGTACGAGGCTGCCAGGTAATTCCTGTGTGATGGCGATCTGGTTCCACCTCCGGTTCTCTTCTAGTGTTTTATGAAATCTGGTTAGAACTCATTCTGAGCCGCTTGTTCCTACGTAAAATGTAAATGCATGTTTTAATCGATCTGATGTACGTTCTTTATGTAAACATGCGCAGGGTCGAGTACGACGCGTATCGTACGGATTTGGAAGAGCTGAACCTCGGGCCGCGTGACGGAAACACCATGCCGAAGATCGAGCAATCCCAGCAGCAATTCCAGATCCACCGCGAGAAGTTTGAAAGGATGCGGAACGATGTCTCTGTGAAGCTGAAGTTCCTGGAGGAGAACAAGGTTGGTTTCTGGCTCTTCCTGCTGTGGTGATTTACAGAGGCACACGTTTGTTGGCACTCCTTTTGGATATGTGTAGAAACCCTGTAAGTAATTAATTTTTATTGCTGTACTATAATCTCTCACTAAAACATCAAACCTTTTAAGATGAGTGAATTAGTTCAGTGGCAAAAACAATCCGTCATTCAAGATAAATAAGATGGTTCAATCTGGTGTAAGTGTGCGTTTTGTTTTGTTTTTTTCGTGATTTTCATATGATTTTAGGAATGCACCAATAAATTTGCCAGCTGATAAATCTGCCCTAATTTCATTAATTTTGAGAAATCAGCAGTTGGCCGACGCTTTCACATGAAACCAATTTTTATCCAACAATCTTTTCTTCCTCCACAAAAGTCTGAAAGTCAGCGACTGTCCTCTATTTGTTCTGCAATGAGAGAGAGATGTGGAGAAAGAGGCAATTTTTAAATGGGTTTATTTCGCAAAACAGCACAGACACATTCTTTCCCATCACACGAGTCACATGATCATCAACCGGATGTTGAAACTTATGCAAACCACAAAGACGAAGAGCAGGATGGTTTTTAATGACTTATGGCATGGACAGACTTATTCACATGAGATTGTGTTTCTTGTTCATGGAAATGCCGCAATTGCAAAATAGTTTTTTCGCCAACTAGTGGAATATTGATAACATTTTGGACACATTTGTCATGGAAACGCAGCCATAAAACTGTAGTTGCTTCACCCCTATATTTTATGTATCGTTTATCTATTGAAAGACCAAATGAAATGTTACTTGCGTTAACTACTAGAGTGCAATTTAACAGTGACTGTAAAGAATCAGACAGCTTCATAGGTCCCTTGTTTTAGACTTGTTCTAATCTCATTTGACAACAGTACGGAGCAAAATGGATTTTAGAGACGTTTTTTGTCTTTCTACTGTCCATCTTACTGGAAACCTAAAATAAGTACCTCTGTCGTGTCTGTATCCCAGGGGAACCAGGCGTCCTGAGTAATTGAGATTTAGGAAACTAATCAAACTCAAAAACCAGTGTGCAAATTTAGTTGTTGATTCAGTTTTGCTAAGTGATTATTAGTAGTATAATTGTGCCACCAAATATATTACTTCAAAAAAAGCCTTTCCAATCATGAGAATAAATATTATTGAACTAAGAGTTTCTTTTCTACACTGTGTGAGATTATGTAGCCGCAATAAAATCAGCTTCCACCCAAGAAGACCAATAAATCTGCCCAGGTTCTCAGTGTATGGATCAGTGTACTCAAGCCGTTCTTTGCTTTTGTCCCTCCATCAGGTGAAGGTGTTGCATAACCAGCTCATCCTCTTCCACAATGCTATAGCTGCATACTACGCTGGGAACCAGCAGCAGCTGGAGCAGACTCTCAAGCAGTTCCACATTAAGTTGAAAATGCCTGGCGGGGAAAGTCCCTCCTGGCTGGAAGAGCACTAAACACTCCCGGCTGGCTGAGCTTGACCAAACCTTCCCGCGGAAACTACAGAAATCTTCCTCCTCCTGTAACTGTTGCTGCTTTTCCAGCTTCTGAAATGAAATCTTCTAACAAAAGGAACAAACTCCTGAGCTCCTTTTGTCTATTCTTCCTAAATCATTTTTGTCGTTCTTTCAAATCATAAGAGACGCACTTTTTCTACTGTTTGACAGATCTTGTTGAATGGGAGTTCCAGCAGTAAACACTTTATGAAACTCTAAACGGCCTTTTGTACTCCAGAATATGAATGTTCATATTCCAGCACAGCACACATGTTGGCGTTCCAGCGGCAGCTACTGGACAAGGACTGCTGTTAAATCTCACAACAATCTTGATTCTTTTCTTTCTGTTTTTTGTATTAGCTTACTGAAATGATCGCTTTACTACAGTTAAAACAAAAGCTTTTTGTTGTCGGGACAAATTCCGTCTTGAATTTTGTAAATTGGTTTTTATTTTCACTATCGAGCTGTGACTGAAGTGATAGTGTGACACTTTGGGGAGTGCGCTTTATTTGTAATGTGGTTAACATTTGGCTGAGGCAGTGTGTAGTTTGTCCTCTGCTGCTTTGTGTAAGGCCTCAAATGTCTGCCGGTCAATACCTCCAGCATCAATTGATTGAAAAGCCAAAGTTTACAAAATCAAATTTTGGTTTTCCACAGGACTTCTCGCTAGGCGGACCTGGATCAGCCTCTTTTATTGGATTGCTAGTTAACGTCGAGCTGCTTTAAACTCCCAGCTCCTGACCGCTAACTCATGTCGAACAAATTAAGTTAAATGAGATGCGCATCTTTTTTTTTTTTTTTCTCCCTCTCTCTCGCAAAACCAAAGTGTTTCCAAAAAAGCTCTAATCATTTAGTCAACGTCACCCTCTGCTTTTAGCTCATTTATCTTCAGGACATAAAACCGAATGGATGAGAGATTCTCTTAGATTCTAGAAAATGAAGGACCAGCCTTATGTCACTTTAATGTGCCTTGAATCGCTTCTTCTCCTGCTCTACACACTCCTGCTTCTGGTCTTCAGACCAAGGACCAAACAGAAACAACACACAGAGATGGAAACATCCAGCACAATAACTCCAGTGACTTTATGAATTAGTTTTCAAGACGTGTTGCACAATTATGCATTTAGGATTACACAAAAAATGTTTAAGGCCCGTGTGAACCAAAATCCAATTAACTTGATACATTTTTGCCTATAAAGACCAGCATCTGCAGCTGCTACCAGTTTACGTCATTGGGGCTATTTAAAATGTATTTAAAAAAAAAAAACATTCGTTTTCATGTCGTGTATTTTTTCTATGGCCCACTATAACGGTTTAAGGGTTTGAATCTAGATTCTGTTATTTTCTTGAAAGAAATATATATATTTGTAATCTATATTTTAGTGTTGGATTGACCAATGCAGCCTGTTGGTTTATTTTTCTTGAAGGTCTCCAGAATAACATTCTAGTACCGGTATATGTACTAGGGATAATCACGTTTTGTAATAATGTTGCGTTAACAAATGCTGAGATGAAAAGATTTGCAATGTTGTGCAACCTCTTTGGGGAAAATAAAACGTTCTCTTTCTGTATCCATGTTCAGAGTTTGATTTTTAATTTAGAGCTTACAGCAGCAAACTGAAATACAAACGGTAGCAAAAAAGGAATTATGAATTGTGTAATTCAGAAGTTTTCTAGAGCTACAGTATCAAAACAAAGCTGTCTGCCTTTTGAACTTTGATGTGCTTTCTAGAGATATTTTGTGCATATTTTAAAAGTGAAATATAAATTTGAAAAGTGTGGCGTATGTGTTTTGTTTTTTTTCCCCAGAGACCCTCTGTGTCAATATTTTGTAGGCTCACCTTTCTATCTTTCAAGTGGACTCTTATTTACTAATTGGTATAATCGAGTAAAGGGCTCTCGATGGTCCATGCCAGACTTTTTTTTATTTCTACCATAAAAAACTTTTTTTTTAAAAACATTCTTTTTTGTTTACCTCCCTGTTCTGCACATAAACTCCCAGTGAAGTCCCTTGGAAGTGTGTGATAATGTGACACAATTTTGAAAAAAAGAAAAAAAAAACTTCAAGGAGTAGGATTATTTTTGCAAGGCATAGTGTGTTAGAAAAGAAACACAATATTCCTGACTGCTACAGACATGCTCCATGAGAATTTACAATGGCAATTTTTCAATAACCTGTCCCTTCCTGTATTTTGTTAACCGTTTTCCTACAGACACCAGCGGCTCATTGTAAAGCTCACTATGTTCTGTTGACACACTCGCTCACAATGTGCCATTAGTGTGGAGCCTTTTCTCTGGAAATTGTCTGAGTTTACTTAAATCCAGGTGCTCTCTCTCCCCACATGCACACACACGCACACACACACTAGCCCACCATGCTTCCATTAACCCACCACACCCACAGCTACACATTTGACAGGATCTGGATAATCCTTACAAAAGCTTCGACAATGTTGATCGCAGCGTCAGCGACTTGTTTCATCTAGAAGAGGATTGTGAGTTCAGACGTGTCCTGTAGGAACGCCGCTCCGTCTGGAGCAAACGGTTTTCCACTGAACAAAAAGTGACAAATGACTGGGACTGGAAATGTACTCGTAGTCTTACGTTCAAGTGAGTAAAAGTAAACTGTCTTTGTGTACCCAAAATTTTAATGGAGCTTTGTTATATTAGGGTCATTGTAAACTTTCATTCACAAAAACTGAAAGAAAAGCAAATGACGTCCATTTTATTTTGCAGCCCAGGTCTGACCTCTACAGCGACCTCAACCTTTACTGGCACTCTGGTCAATATGTGCAGGGAGCCCTCACACTACTTTTTTTATTGCAGAAGCATGACCTTAACATGAAAAATTATAGAAAAATCATACCTGTAATTTGAGTAGATTTATGAGGCAGAACTAAAACACCATGTTTAGAACAACATGTTTTTTTCAACAGTAAGTTAAACTAAAGCATTCTTCCCATGCTGCACTTCAAGATGGGAAAGACAAGAGGACAGATCACCCCTGCTGCTTCCAACTCAACAAAATGCAGGAACTTAAATAATGTCTGGATCATTGGCTCTCCCAGACATTGTTCATATTGAGGTGACCAGGACAGTAAAGATTTTAGTGTGGCACAAATACAGAGAGTTAAAAAAAAAAGAGTGAAAAATATTCCAAAGAATTTAACTTCTATATAAATTATGTATTTACTTAATTATTGAGTCATTTTCTTCTTGACTGAAGAAAAATGACTTTTGAATTAACTAAATTAGATTTTCTGAAGGAGACAGAAAATCAAATTCAGTTCATAGACTTCTAAAGTTTTGGATGAATTAAAATTCAGTGCAGTCATGAACAAAGCACATAAAATAGTCTCCCTGTTCTTCATGTACAAAGGTAAAACAAAACAAGGAAATATAAGTTTGATTTTTTTATTTTTTATTTTTTAATACTGTGCGTCTTTCTGATGCTAATCCGTCCATCTGGCCCATATCAGAAACCAGCGGGAGGAACAAACCATTCATCGCCCCAATTATCAGGACATTTGTGTCTCAGTGCATGTAAACTTCTGACCGGAACTGCACCAGCTCACCTGAGGCACCAGATTTGTTATCACACCGGCGGTCACACGCTGTCTCGGGCGCGATCGATCGGGGTGGTAGTGCACGTGAACGCGCCTGTTCCACCTGGCCCAATCACGTTACGAGGAAGCTCAGAACACCGCCGCGGTGTGGTCTGCGCCTCTGCTGCGCAGTCTGTCTGCGCTGCGGCTCGGCCGGGATCCCAGCGGATGCTCACCTGAGCTCCACATCTATCTGACAACCAGATGCATTTCTCCTCGGAAAGCTGCCTCCTTCTAACTCCTAAAGGTGCCGGAGCGGAGTGCGAGTCCCAGCGGAGCTCTCTCCAGTTCTGTCCGGTAAGTGAGGCGGGACAGGACCGCCGCATCATGCTGTGCGTGGATGTGCGGTCTGGAATGAACTCTGTCGTGGAAAGTCACCGTATCGTGACAAGCACATCTCAGACCAGGGGCAGTTTATCTCTGTTCACCTGTCTGTTTGTTTAAAGCGACATATTATGTGTCCTGCAATGCAGTCCAGATCCAAAAATGACATCATTCCAGCAGTAACCTTGATTCTGGTGTCTTAAGCCTGTCCACTACTTCAACACAGAACAAATATTCACCTGATGTGTTTATTTTAGGCAGAACCGGACTTAGAACATCAGGTTCTGTTAAAATCTCAGTTTGGATGTTAACCTGCTGCAGCAACAGGGGCTGTAAAACTGCAGAGAACAAATCTGAATGAGAATATTGTACCTGTATCACAACAGTTAAAATATCATTTTAATTATATGACATCTGGCATGCAGGAAGTTTCCTGTTTATTAATACAGGAAACCTCTCAGTATGGTTTAAAATCTTCCTGTATCTAAACTAGTGAATGTTTTTCAGAAGAAAAACATCAATCAGATGTGAATTTTTTAAATATTTCATAAAGTTTTCTACTTTATCGCTCCACAGAAATGCAGCTGAAATGATCTGCTGAATATATGGGTCACAAGTTGGGATAAACTAAGGTCAAAGTTCACTTCCAAAAATGACATCATTTTGTGTTTTACATATTTTAAATATTTTTTTTTGATTGTTTGTTTGTTTTTTGGCAAAGATTACACTTTTTGTCACATTACAACCAAACGATGCAATGTATACTTTACAACTGACAAACATGAAGTGGTGCCCAATTGTGAAGTGGGAGGAACATTTTTGATTGCTTTAAATTTATTTTCAATTAAAAATCAAAAGAAATTGATATGTGTTTATATTCATCCCAACTTCACTTTAATACACATAAATAAAGTCCAGTGAAGCCGATTGCATTCAGCAGTCATTCAATCACAAAGTAAGAATCCACTTGTGTGTAATTTCGTCTGGTAACCATGGCGATGGGAGGATCATCCTCTGCAGAGACAAGGAACCTGGCCAGAGTTAATATGCATTCAGACCCTCAGACAATACTTTGTACATCCAACTTTTACTGCTGTCAGGCATCTTGTCTCCACCAGTTTTACACATTAACTTTTGCAGAGTGACTGGAGCTCAGTCAGACTTCATGGAGAGCAAGTTTAAGTTATCCACAGTTTCTCATCTGAACTTTGATTAGGCCTTTCTAACACATCAAGATCCTTTGCTTTAAGCATCTTAGTTCTGAGTCTGTTTTCTGGTTGTTCTCCTGCTTGAAGGTGAACCTCCGTCCTGCATTAGGTCTTTTGCAGCCTGCATGAGTTTTATTTTGTTCTTCATACAGATTCCCATTAACTCTGACCATGTCCCTCACGTAGAAAACTCTCCTTATAGCATGATGCTCCCACTACAAAGTTCTGCTTATCAGATTGTACACACGTTTTATTTAGGGGTGTCAGAGTCTTTGAGAAAAAAATAAAATAAAACTTTCCCCAGTGTGAGGTTACAATGTGACAAAATCTGAAAAAGTTCAAGAGACCTAAATATTTTTTCGACACACTGACACGTGGAAGGTTAGATGGCATGGTATCGCCTTGTTGCTAAGGCGCCGCTAGCAAATCCTTCCTCTCTTTTCTCCATGTTTGATTTTATAAACCTGCTCCCATTCCCTTTTGTCCTCTGCCTCACACCACAGCTGTCTTGGCGTTTTTTTTTTTCTACACTTTTATTCATGCATAAATGATTTATGGTCCAGCACATTCAAGTGTTTGGAACAATACCCATGTGTAAAAAAACCAAAAAAAAACAAAACAAAAACAAAAAAAGTCAGTTGGGCTGTTTGCTGGATTAGGTGAGAGAGGACCATGGCGACACCCCCTCTGGTTGCTGTGGAGGCCGAGAGTAACACAGAAAACTCACTTCTCTGACGTCACAGCAAGGAGGACGCTGAGGGGACCTGATTTATCTTTGTGGGAGCAGCGAGCTGCTGGCAACTCGGCTGAACTGATCATTCTTTGTTGTCTGAAAAACGTAACCTTTCCTTCAGAGTCAAATTTCAGTTTGTGGTAATGGAAAGCAGGAGGGATAGAAAGATAGTGGAGGAAAAGATGAATGATCCTGTTTGATTTATTTCTCCAAAGTAAAAGATCAAAGTATAGACGAACACCAAACTAAATTGTGTTTTAGATTGTGTCTTTTATACGCATGTGGCAAAAATCTTTCTCATGGTCTCTGTTGAAGTTTTGAACGACTGGATCTGATTTTACTCAAAACTTCAGGGACGATCAAATCAAGTCTATTTTTCAACAGGGCCATTATAACTGTTTTACATCATACAACTATCAAACTGTCACCAATTATGGAACAAGCAATAAACATTACGTTTTGTAAGATGCCATAACTAAAATCATCAAGCACATACACATCAAATATGTTGATGAATGTTTCATTTAAAAGCAACTCTAAACAAGTGGGTTTATAGAATTGTTTTAAAGGCACTGAGTGTTTTGGCTGTTCTGCAGTTTTCTGGAAGTTTGTTCCAGATTTGTGGTTCATAGAAGCTGAATGCTGATTCTCCTCATTTGGTTCTAGTTCTGGGGATGAAGAGCAGAATCAGAACCAGAAGACCTGAGAGGTTCTGGAAGGTTGATACAACAGCAGCAGGTCTTTAATGCATTGTGATGCTCAGCCGTTCAGTGGGTTATAAACTAACAGTATTTTAAAGTCTCTTCTCTCAGTGGAAGGACATTAGAACTGGATGACATACTTTATGTTCCTGGTTTTAGTCAGAACGACAACAGCAGCGTTCCGGATCAGCTGCAGCTGGAAGGTTGACTTTTTAGCCAGTAATCAATGCCACTAGACATAAATGCATAAATTTTTCTAGATCTTGTACACTAGTACTTTAATCCTGGAAATATTCTTCAGGTGATAGAAGGTCGACTCAGTGAGCATCTGATTCATTGGATCTCTTAAGGAAGTAGGAGCAAACTGCACCAAAAGGTGGCAAAAAAAACTCAGTCTGTTTTATTATGAAGTTTGTTTCCAGTGTTTAGGAAGTGAGCTAAAAAAGAGTTGAAAAGCAGTGAAAGTTCAAGAAAAATTCTTCAGACTTCCAGAAGGAATTATCATTTTGACTATTTTTAAGGATTATAAGACATTCTTACAAGTTGAATATTTTTAAGCATACAAAAGCCAGGGTGTGTGAGTGTGAGCCTCGTGCTTCTCAGGTGTTAAAGCACTCTTGGATAAACACAATTCCCCAGCGTCATATAAACATGTTTGCTTTCTGTCCTCGTTAGCCTGCAGTTGTCTCCATAACGACCTGAACAGCTGCTTTGTAGGTTTTGTCACCTCTCATTCACCACTACTAGTTGTCAAAGCTAGTTTTCAGAACTCGCGTTGTTGTTGTGCTCATATTGTGTGATTAATCAGTGAGCTGCTGTGGCAGACTTGGCTCTGCAGCTGTGAAACCAAGAGGTGGGTTTGCCTTAAGCTGCTGTTGGCAGCCGGCTCGGATTGCTGAAGCAACAATTGGGCCCCAGAGCCAGAGGAGGGGACCGGCGCAGCGGTTTGCTGCAGGCCAGACACTGATCACCGCTCAACAAAAGACCAAAAAGTGGAAGGATTGGAAACCTTGCCTGTGATCTGCAGCTCCGCGGCCCGAATGGCCGCCTCATCGTTACATGTCTGCAGTAGGTTTTGTTTTACACAGTTTTCTTGTTCTTGCTGTATATTTCATTAGGTGATTGAATGCTTGTTCGGTGACACCATGGGTGCTGCGCTTCTGGAACATGCCTTGTTAGGATACCTGCACCGCTGCCTCTGTGGTCAGGTGGGACTTTCCAGCACAGGATGGATTTACTGTTTTGGGACAGTTTTGAATACTTTGATGTACAGACCTCAAAGCACATCAGAACTGAACTTTCATTCATAGACACTAAACTGATGTATTAGTTGGTAAATTTGTAACTGAAGCTGATTTGGGCTCTAAGAGCCGACATTCGGGTCCAGATTCAGATACTTAGATGAATTCTGTTTATCAGAGTTCAACTTGTTTTTTATCTTTCAGCCATTGATGGAAATTTGTGCCAATATCAAAATCTAATATTAAGATTGTTAAACTCCCCACAATCTTTTGCTGCATTGCTGTCACTGCCACATGACCAAACACCAATGAACAACTTCCTTTCCTCTCCTCCTGAAACTAACGGCAACAAGATAGAAGTTGTAGATATTGGCTCGTTTTTATTTATTGGCTGATGCTGATATGTGAAAAAATGACTAATATCAGCTAATACCAATATCAGTGCTGGTGTATAGCTATCTCTGCTTGGTGTCACTGACAGATATCTGCGACATCATATTTATATGCCAAGGGAAAAGGAAGTCATGGATTCCTGATGAAAAGTTAGAAAAAACTTTGAAGTTTGTCTTCAAAGTTTGGTTGTGTCTTATTAAACAGTCTGTCTCATCTTTCTGTGCATATCAAGGATATCAATCAGTTATCACAGCAATATTGCAGTAAATACACTTTTACATAATAAATCCTCAGCCTGTCAGTATCAGTGGTCAAGAGTGATAACGGTTAATTTAGGATTGATTGATTTTGTTTTACTCTACTTCAATTTATCACTTTTTATCTGTATGTGCGTGAATATAAACACACAAACAGACTTTCAGCTCAACTCTCCCTTTAATATGGCAGAAATATAAAACTCAAACTGACAGGTTGGGTTTATGCTTCGCACGAGGAAGACGAGTGGAAAAGGAAAGACTCGTATTTTGTTTTTGCATGTCTTTTTTCAAAAGTTTAAAGTGTTGGTAGAGGCATACACTTCCTGATCGCCGGTCCTGTTCACATATAGACTATAGCACCAAATTACCTGATGCTAACTTGCAGCATTTTAATGAGAGAGGTGTTTTTTCTTCTGGCTGGGTCAGTTATTAGGAGGATTAGCTTGGATTCCTTGTTTGCTGGAGATTTGAGCTGCTTTTAGGGTTTGTTATGTGACGATCGGATACAATGCCACGTTAAGTTGCAGGTCAGCTGACAAGCTGCAGGTGTGGTGGTTAGTCACAGAAGCCTGAGCTGAATCTGTATGAAGCCTGCTCACACAGTAATTGATGGAGCTGCAAACTGGCAGCTTTAATCTTCAGAATGTGAAAAACTCATTGCAGACGCAGGCTGTTATTAACAGATTTGTACTAAGCTTGGAGAGGGGGCAGGTGGTACTGTATGACTGCTGCTGTAGTCTCTTTATGTTGCATGTCTTACTCTACAGGTGTTACGGATTCACTGGGAGCAAGAATAAAGTTAGCACAGTAACCATACAATTTAGATGAATGTGCAGCTATGGACTCATATTGCAATCATAATCATTTCTAACTCAGAGGCAGAGCTTTAGAGCTGATGTAACCTGTAAAATGATAGGAATAGAATGTTTTTACCACATCATCTTTTCTGATCCCACAGCTGAGAGAAACAGCATAAAGTAAAAAAGATCAATAGAACAGAAGAAACACTAAATTTCCATCCGTCCGTCCGTCCGTCCGTCCGTCCGTCCGTCCGTCCGTCCGTCCATCCATCCATCCATCCATCCATCCATCCATCCGTCCATCCATCCGTCCATCCATCCATCCACTTTAGCCTGGCCTAGTGTTGGGTCACAGAGGCAGCAGTCTAAGCAGAGGCCCATCCTTCTCTCTCTCCAGCCACTTGTTCCAGCTCCTCTGCAGTAATTCGAAGGCGTTACTATGTCAATCAAAAAACATTGTCCCTCCAGCATGTCCTGGGTCTTCTTCTGCATCTCTTCCCTGACCCTATCCTGGAACACCTAAGCAGGAAGCATCCAGGATCCATCCTGACCAGATGCCAGAGCCACCATAACAGGTTCCTCTTAATGTGGAGAAGCAGTGACTCTAATGTGGAGAGGAAAACCATCTTGCATCTTGTTTTTTCACTCAACACCCAGAGTACTCAACAATAAATCAGGATGGGCGCACCGAACCAAATTTTAAATCAAGAGCCTGGCCTTTCAGCTCAGCTCTCTCTTCAACACGACAGACCGATGCAGCTCTTTCATCGGTTCTTACAAAGCAAAATATCTCTAGCTAAATGTCTCTGGTTGATTACTCAAGCAAATAAATGAACAGCACCACTTTTGCTGGTTCTCATTGTGAAGATTAAAAATATATACTTTCTTCATATTTGCTTTATTTTATTGAGTTTTGGAATATTTCAAAGAGGAAACAGAATAAAGTAGGACAGGGTGTAAGGGGCATTGTGGTATGTGGCACTTTTCTTTAACAGATAAACTTGTGTTTAGCAGTACTGTAGTCTGAGCTGCACATGGTTTGAGGTACCATGCTGTACCTTGGCCTTATTAGCCATTCATGCCTTATTTCCTAGACAAATAGTGACCTTTTCACACAATCTCCTTAAAGGAGATTTTGCAGATTTGAGACCGAGTGGGGCACAGTGCGTGTTTTGTGTGGACCATGTTAATCCTTCCTGAGTAACCTATTCTGTCAATCAAAACAGTTTGTTTCTGTACGAGCAGTGAGACAGAAGCTCTGAGTTTCAGATTTTTTCACTGACCAAACTTAGTATTTGATTTAAGTACTAATTTAAAATACAAATATAAATATGCTGAACAATTTCCATAACATGATGTGAAAGTTGTTGCACATAATCTTCCCAAAAAGGAATTTCACATAGTTAATATTTAATTAACTATGTTAATTAAATATTCTTGAAATGGCAGTCTTGATACAATTAAAATCATGTCTCGGGGAGTTGTCAAAGTGCAAAAACACAATTCCACATTGGTCAACATGAATCAATTTAACATCAGCTGTATATACAAATGCTTTTATCTTGCAGGTTCTGCTTTCAAGAGAAACAGGAAATTAAATTAGAAGGAGACAAGAAGGGGACTGGTCAAAATTCAGCCAAGTTGTGGTGATTGGTCAGAAAAGAATGAAATACAGAAAATGTTGAGGTGATTGGTCAGATTTCCAGAAAATTGCAAGTCTGTGCAAAATTTGTGAATTATGAGAAGAACTTGCATTGATAAGTGTGATTTTGTGTTCCCACTTCCTGGAGGGATTGAGGATCCATCCAGTCTAACTGAACTGAACTGTTTTGCAGAACAAAATAGGAAAATGTTTCCTATAATTTTTATTTCATTATGCACCACTGTGTGTTGGTCTATCACTTCAAATCCAAATGAAACACATTGATACATTACAGCTTATGGCTACAATATGACAAAAAGAGCAATGGTTACTCTTCCAAGACGATGTAAACACTGCTTTTGTTTAGCAAAATCTACATATCCATTAGACAGTTATGCATATCATTGAGTTTGATCCCTTTTGATTAGTTCAGTGTTTGATGTGACCATGGCTTGCTCATGTAATTTGCCTTTGGGTTGCTAAGGGACACCGTTCAGGACAGTTGGGTAGGAAGAGAGAAAGAGGTGATTCATGGTGAAATGAATAATTCACTTGATCGGGGCCTGCCTTCGTTTACCCAGAAAGTGCAGACACAACGGTGAAACAGCTCAGGTCTTTGGAAGTATTAGAGAAATCCTGGATTTCCGGCGTAAAAGGTCCCCTTGTGCTCTGTTTTTTCCACTGAGTCGGCTTTCCGGATGGCTTACCAATAATTTAAAAAAAAAAATGTGATAAACATCCTGCAGGTAAAGATATATTTGATGTCTTGGTTCATTTTGTATATTTAACACAAACAGTGAGAAGATGTTTCATGTTGAAGGACAACATAGGGAATAAAGCTGCATACATCATGGATCATCCTGCAGTCACGTGCTCTGGTTCCACTGCTCAGCTCACCACTGCTGTTTGTGTTCCCTGTGTGTTCTGTGGCAGCTCTTTTGTCTTTGGTATCTGGGCAATAGTAACCTGGCTAGTGTGTGTTTGAGCTTTCGTTGTGTGTATGTGTGTGTGCTGTTTCAACAACAGGGTTACTCATTCTATTGTGTGTTCGCTCTGTCGTGAGCGACATGAAATCAGGAGGATAAGTCAATGTTGCAGCAAATGTTCCCAAATGATGTCCTTCTCAGATTGTCCAAGAACTCTCAGAAAAACAGCAGAAATAAAATGGTGTAACTTGGTTTGACTTTAAACATGTACATGCAATTTTTTTTGTTCAACACGAGAGGTTTTCATTCCAACTTTATGAATCTTGATATCAGTAATCGGCCGATACATGTGAAGCTGATCTTTTCCCCGATCTTACCTCCCTCAGTAAAGGCCTAAAAGTCAGCCACTGTCCTCTTCTACTCTGCTATCGGAGGTTTGGCTGATTCACCGGCTCTCCAGGTCACATTTGGACATTTGCAGTTAATAATAGTCACCCCAATATTGCCAACTCATTTTCTTGCTATGTTTAGCGACATTTTATACAAACAATTTAGTATTGGCCAAAATCAGCAGGTTTGGCTTTATAAAGATTGGTAATTGGCAATTGGCCAGAAAACTGCAATCGGTGTTATGGATCTGGGTAGCAAACATGAGCAGATGACAGATGGTTATGGTTACGTTTGATCTCATAGTTATAATTATTCTGAATTACAGTTGATTTTAAAGCTTTGTGGATCAGCTTATAAACAGAAAGTTTTTTATTGCGACTGGCTGGCGCTAACCCTGCATATCAGTTGTAGGATTAGAGTATCCCCTCCGATGCCTTTATCAGCATGTACAACTTGTATGAAGAGTCTTGCTTGGTCTTACTGCTGTTACTAACTATATCTGAGTTTCATCATCTTCAGGTATAGTAACGGGACTTGAAGAGGTTGATACCAAATTCCAAGAAGAATTTCAAATTGGACTTTTTAAATTACATTAGTCCGATGTTTGTAACTATTATTTCTCAGAACAACTAATTGACACTGCATCACTAAAAACGTTTGGATCAAGGTGGTCAGATCCAAGCTTCCTCAACAGCAACAACGTCTTGCTGAGCGTTACGCAATATGCTTTCTGCTAATGAGCGTTGCCATGGTAATGATGATGAAGTGACAGCAACCAAATCCCCTGTGAATGTGGCTCTTTGGCCCCTTGGTGTGAGTTAAAGTCCTGTGGTCTGCAGAGACCTGCCGACCCCCCTGGAAATTAGACTGGAAATCAGCAACAAGGGGTTATTAAGGCTGATGACTCGACCTTAGTTATTTGCTCATCTGGGAGTTTGAGTGGAAGTATGTTTGTTTTGTACTTGGTAGTGGTGGTGACAGCTTCTTCCAGTTAAATTCATTTTCAGCTAAAAGGGGATAAAACAAACAGAGACAACAGCAGATGCTGATGGACACAGTAACGTTCCCACTGAGCTCTGCTGGAAACAACACTATATTTACTAACTTCAGCTTTTTTTTTTTTTTTTTTTTTTTTACTGATGTTTCTGTGTTTGTATTGATGGACTCTGGAATTCATTGCATCTTATTTGGTGCTTCACGTTATATACACAAGGGTTGTGAAGTTTAGAAAAAAAGAAATATATTCCTCTAAAGAAGTTGTCAGACTTTTTAGCTTCCACTCTAGAAAACGGAAGAGCAGACAGTTTTCATTGTTCAATGCCTTACGCAAGTGCTATCATATCTATTCATATACATAAATACATTTCATGTAACTGTTTGAATCTGTCTCATATTGCAAGAGCAAATCTTCTGTGATTTATTGTTATGTCTTATTTAATAGAAATACTGCAATTCTGCAATTGTATTTTTTAGACCAGTGGTGCCCAAAGTCGGCCCTCAAGGGCCGGAATCCTGCATGTTTTAGTTCTCTCCCACCTGGTGGTAGTAACAACCTTTCCAGCATGTCATTGTTCTTTTCGACCTTCTGATGAGACATCATTTGATCCAGGTTCGTTAAACCAGGGAGAGAAGTGAAACATGTAGGATGTCGGCCCTCGAGGACTGACTTTGGGCAGATAGTAAGCAAATAGTAAGTAAATAGTAAAATACAGACAAAGATTTGTGCACATTTGTAGTGGAAACGCAACAAGTGAGGGGTTGTGGCTGTCTTTGCGGAGGTGTGGGGGGTGACTGCATGAGGTCAGATGTTCTCTCAGTCTCATAAATGAAGCATGAGTGACATTGTGGTCCGGCTCTTTGAACAGTGGACTGATGCTGGCAACACGAGCAGGTTAGTGACGTATGCTTTATGAATTAGTAACTAGCTCTGGGTATCAGGTGGACAGCATTGGAAACAAGTGGGAAAATTACCAGTAAACTCTGGAAGCAGAGAAATTCACCAGAAAGTAACTGTTTGAATAGTGTACTAACATAATGTTTGAAATAAATATAGAATGTTTTGTATGGGATTTTAAAGGAGTCTTTGGCTGAGGGTGAGTGATCCCACTGCCACTGAGAGCCAGAGCTGATTTAATAAAGATGAGATCAGCAGACGGACGTTATCACAGCTGGACGTGAAAAGAGAAAACTGCACTTTACTTCTCTAACAATCTGTATGAAGTTACAGATTAAATACTTCTAAAAGTATTTTAGAAGTCTTTCTAAAATACTTTTAGAAGTATTTTTACTGGACTGCATTTTTTTATTTTTACTTGAGTCATTTTATTATGAACTATGCCTCCTTTACGTGAATGAAAATTCTAGGGTTTCTACCCACTGAACGAAAAACAAACATGTTTCAACCAAACATTCAGCAGACAAAGAGGCACGCCTGTAGTTTTTGTTTAAGTTTCAGAAGTTTTATGTTGAAAGGAATTGATTTGGAAACATTTGCCTTTGTCCGATTTTGCTATTTTGTTACTTTTATCAATTGTTGTCATTTTGGTCCATAAAATACAAAGTTTTCCACCTATATTTTGGTTCGTCAGATGATGCCATTTTAAATATTAAATGATTGATCATTTAATCAATTACTCAGTACTTGAGTAGACTTTTTACCAAATGCTGTTTTACTGTTAGTTGAGTAATTTCTTTGATTTCTGATTTTTACTTTTACTTGAGTAAAAACAATTTGTAGTGCTACATGACCAGTGAGTGTAAATTTAACTCTTTTTGCAGAATTGTTTCTTTAACCCTAATTAAGTGTCATAATTGCATGTCAGCATTTCACAATCTGAAAATTGTTTTGGCTCTATTTAAGTTAGGTAAAAAGTTTGACTAAATGTTGACCTGCTTGCTTTTGTCCGATGCTATAGTTTTGCACGCTACAGTTTTGGCATGCTAAACCAGATTCAAATGCCATCACGGAGCAATGTGGCTAATGCGTATCACACAAAATAATATTAAAATAAACCATCTCAGAAAAATCTACTGACCAAGCGTTGTAGACAGATGTGGAAATTAAATTGTCCTTAAAGTTTACTTCAGTCGCTTCGCTTTGATCGGACCTTGTGGTGCCGGGGGTGGAGTCAGTGAATTAACTCTTCTGGTTGTAACCACTGCAGGAGCTCAGAGTTGAGAAGTCAAGAGTTATTGTTTCCATTGTTTCCACTGATTTTTTTCTGAGTACTCCCTGAATTTCAAGCACTCATCTCCCCCTTTTATTTCTTCAAAATTTCAGACTGTGTGTCATGGCTTGCATGACTTCCTTTGGGTAATCTCGTTGTGTCTTTGTTGCTCCTGCAGCTTCAGGGCCGTTGCTGCCCTCTGCCCCCCCTTCCCTGGGAGTCTCTCTTGGACTGCTCTGCTTAGCGTGACGGAGGACCACCAGCGGGATGAAGATGGATCCAACTGGATTTGTGTTCTCTCTGCTCTGTGACTCCCATCTTCATTCATCAGCAGCGGTTAGACTGCAGAGCAAACAGATGCAGAAGTAAACATCAACAGCTTATTTAAACCGACTTTCTCAGCATAGATCTTGCTGAGTGTTGACTCTTGTTGTTCTGGTTATGAGTTGTTCATCTCCAACCAATGAGCCAGAGAGCTGCAGCAGCGAGGAGAGCAGCTGCACCACCTCCTCCATTACTACCTCCAACCCGTCCTCTATGTCTGGACAGACTGACCCCCTAAATGAGGCCCAACATAAAGCTCCCCCGCCGCCTCCCCTCCCTCCTCCACCTCCTCCCCCCCTGGCAACGACGCCCGCCAACCACAACCCAAGGAAAAAGCGCCGTGTGCGCAGCTTCTTCTGGAAGCCCATCCCAGAGGAGAAGGTGCGCGGGAAGCCGAACATCTGGACGCTGGCGGTGCGGCAGCAGCAGTACCAGATCGACGTTCGCTCTGTTGAGGAGCTGTTCGGGCAGCAGGAAGACGCTGCCTTTTTACGAGGCACGACGGCGACAACTGGAACCTCGACTCGTATATCGAGGTCCCGCTCCTTTAAGGACAACAGCAGGAATGAGGTGAGTGCAGACAAAAACGGCTCAGAGTTGTTACAACACAATAAACTCACAGTGAAGTATTAATACAAATTAAACTTTTAACACAAGCACATTTATTCAGTGGGTAAAAATATGTCAGATTTAGAAGTAATTTTAAAAAATAAATAAAAAAGCGCTACTCATGGAAGCATTGGCCAATCACTGATTTCCCAAAATTAAAAAAATCGGGTCGATTTATCGGCTGGGTGATTTATTGGTGCATTGCTAATAGGGACCCAGGACTCTAATCAATCTGGAGAGATTGACTAGAGAATCAAATCTTGTGAAATGGATTGTGCTGTGGTGTTGTGTGACACTTAAAACACAGGCATGCATTGCAGATGGCTCTTTGTTTTTCTGCTGTATTTAAATCATATTCTATTCTTTTTCCGGTTTTAGGTCAGCATCCTTGACTCCAAAAGAGGAATGAATGTGGGGATTTTCCTCAAGCAATTTAAGAAGTAAGTTAGTTCTAAGTTTGAAAGACCAGATTGGACTGTGTCCATAAGACACACAGTTGATTTTTTTTTTCTTGTTGTAAATGCCAAACATTGGTTATTTTATACTGTTTTACTGATGTATACTGTTATAGTGTTTATAGTTGTTTTGTGTTCTAATTAGTGATGGTTGTAGTTTGACCCAGAAGCAGACTCAGTTGAAGTTTATTAAACTTACATGCTATTAAAAGTAAATCCTTAGTGCCAATGTTGAAGGCAAAAGAACCCCAAAGGTCAGCGTATTAACTGGTCAAGCGATTAGAGGTGCAAGAACCAAGGAGTCTGTCACTGATGGAAGGCTGGGAGCAGATAGTGATGGATGGAAAACCACAGAGATTAGCAACGAAAGAGCTTCATTTGTCATGTCATTAGATTACTAACCTTCCATTATTATTTTTATTCTATTTATTTATATTGATACTTTTTATTATTGCTTATTAATGATGCATCAGTGATAGGAGTTTGCCCTGCAATCAGTGAAGCGCCGGTTTGATTCCTGGTCTGTCCACCCCTTGGCGTTTGTGTCCTTGGCCTCGCATCTTCTGACAGGAGTGACAGCGCAAAATTTGTAGCCTCACTCCTGTCAGCTTCATTTTACTTCATAAATGTTCTCTATTTCTCTATATTATACACTGACTGGCCAAAATAAAAGTCGCCACCAAAAAATGGTCACACTCTCTAGTATTTTGTTGGCTTTGATTTCAGCCCGCATTCGCTGTGGCATTGTTTCAATAAGCTTCTGAAGTGTCACAAGATTTATTTCCATCCAGTGTTGCATTAATTTTTCACCAAGATCTTGTATTGATGATGGGAGAGTCTGACCACTGCTCAAAGCCTTCTCCAGCACATCCCAAAGATTCTCAATGGGGTTAAGGTCTGGACTCTGTGATGGCCAATCCATGTGTGAAAAAGATGTCTCAGGCTCCCTGAACCACTCTTTCACAATTTGAGCCTGATGAATCCTGGCATTGTCATCTTGGAATATGCCCGATCCATTTGGGAAGAAAGAATCCATTGATGGAATAACTTGGTCATTCAGTATATTCAGGTAGTCAGCTGACCTCATTCTTTGGGCACACAATGTTGCTGATCCTAGACCTGACCAACTGCAGCAACCCCAGATCATAATACTGCCGCCACAGGCTTGTACAGTAGGCACTAGGCATGATGGGTGCATCACTTCACCTGCCTCTCTTCTTACCCTGATGCGCCCGTCACTCTGGAACAGGGTAAATCTGGACTCATCAGACCACATGACCCTCTTCCATTCCTCCAGAGTCCAATCTTTATGCTCCCCAGCAAACTGAACATGCCAATGATTTGACCCTTCTTGAACAGACTAACGTCTTTTCCACGACCACAGGATGTGTCTTCTGCCATGGTTGTTTAAGAAATGAGGAGTTACTCATTGCGTCAGCTGGGGTTAAATAACTTGTTGCCAGCTGAAAGATAATCGCCTATGCAGTAATTATCCAATAGGAGGCTGGTACCTATTTGCTTAGTTAAATCCAGGTGGCAACTTTTATTTTGGCCAGGCAGTGTATATGCCAGCATATATAATATGAACATAATTGTAAAAAATACATTAGAACACAACAATTTACATAGAAATTTGCCAGATTCAGAACTGACTGAGTTTTCAACAAATTACTGAATCAATAAATTAAACATGCTCACAAATACATGTTGGCGTGTTGCAGATGTTTCCCTCTGTGAATAAATTTGGGGATTAAAATTCCCAAGTTTTACATGATAACAATCATGAGTAAACAGAACACATTCATTCAAATGATGCAAAAGGCCTTATAACATGAAACATTTGATTATCTGTCTATGACATTTTCTGAACTACTAAACTTTATTTGAAGGCTCGGTGATAATGTTATAATAGTTGGAAAAATCTAAATAAACCCCCTGTTGTTTAGCATTATAGTTGTTGTTTTTGTTGACAGACCAATTTAAAAAATAGAAGTAGGGTAGGTGTAGAGGTGTTATGAATTTAAATTAAAGAAAAATTAGGGAAAAAATCTCCTCCACTTGGGGCAGGACATCTCCCTCGACCCGGAGAAGGCACTCTACCCTTTTCCGGCTCAGGACCATGGTCTCAGACTTGGAGGCACTGATCCTCATCCCGGCCGCTTCACACTCGGCTGCGAACCGCTCCAGCGAGAGCTGCAGATCACGTCCCAATGAAGCCAATAGGACCACATCGTCCGCAAAAAGCAGAGATGCAATCCTAAGGCCACCAAAACGGATCCCCCCAACACCTTGGCTGCGCCTAGAAATTCTGTCCATAAAAGTAATGAACAGAATCGGTGACAAAGGGCAGCCCTTCTAAAGCTGCTACCCCCGCGACCCGACTCCGGATAAGCGGCAGAAGATGGATGGATGGATTAGGGAAAAAATCCATACTTCCTGATAACTTCTTATCATTATATCTATATTTGTAAATGCAATGTAGTCAGTAAAACTACTATAAAGCATTTATTTGTCATCATATCCTCAAGTTTTAATTCATTTGCTGCCTTTTAATGAAAATGCACTCTGAAAAATAAAACTCAACATATTTTTATTTAAGTTCTTTGACTTGTGAGAAAGATGTTTGATGCCATTTCTTAGCATATTCTCAGTTTTAGGTTTAGCTTAATTCCTCACTGTGCTAAAGCTTGAGTCAATATGATGGATGTGATTTGAGGGAGAATATTTGGCAGCTAACCCCTTGTCTAGTGTGTAGATAAAACTTTTTAAACTAATCTCGAAACGAGTCCAACCGTACTGAAACAGATAGTCGCAGTAGAGCTCAAAAAGGGTTTCCATGACAACAGATTTGCATAGCTCTCCAATATATTTAAATGACATTTGACTGAGCCATTTGACTGACCTCACTGCAACAGTGTTTATTTCTGTTTGGGACTTTTTTTATTTTTTGTCAGCTGCATTTTATTATTGCTCAGTCTAATGCATTACATAAGGCCAGATCCTTACATAATCCAAAACTAATTTCACTCAGTTTATTCATTAGTGCTCATTGCTGTTTAGATTTAATTACAAATAGAAATAAAAACAAAAAAAAATATCATTTGGATGTATTTTGTGGTTCTATTTTTTGTTTTGACTGTCCAATGTTGACTGTTCCTGGTTTTCTGGTTTTACTGGTCTTTTCTGGTCTTTTTTCTGTGGAAACAGAAGAGAACTGTAAGCACTAAATCTGGCAGAAAAGAGATGACAGAAGAAGGTCTTTGGTCAGAGAGGGTTGATCAAAAAGTAAAAATGTTAATGATTGCTAATACAGAAATGGAAGCCACTTCACACTTAAAATTTGACATATTTGGAAAATACAGGAACTACTTATCACCTGCTAATCATCCTGACTGTGAGGTATAGTGGTGGCAACATCATGCTATGGGCAGGGGTCCACTATATTAGAAAATCCTTCTATGGTGATAATACTGATAAACAATATGATCAGCAAAATCATTGGAAAAGCGATGTTTAAACTGTGAAATAGTTTCTTAATAATAACTAACTGCTTTGATGTCTTTCAGTCTGGTTTCCAGGCTCACCACACTACTGATACTGGCCTAGTCAAAGTGTTCAATAACATCAGTATAAACACAGATTGTGGAAGAACCACAGTGTTGGTTCTGTTGGACCTCAGTGCAGCATTTGACACTGTTGATCATGACATATTACTGAAACAACTAGTGAGTTGTGTCGGACTCTCCGGTCCTGTTTTCAACTGGTTTGAATCTTACATATAGAACAGGGATTTCTTTGTTTAAAAAGAAAACTTCTCATCGAAGTGGACAGAAGTCACATGCGGGGCACCACAAGGTTTGATCCTAGAACCCCTTTCATTCAATATTTATATGCTCTCACTAACACAAAATAAGATTAGTTACCATAACTACGCAGCTCTGCATTATGATGTCACCAGGAGACTTACAACCCAACCAGTCACTGAATAAATACTTAGAACAGATAAATGTGTGGATGTGTAAAAACTTTCTCCAGCTGAACAGAAACAAAACTGAAGTTATTATCTTTGGACCTAAAGAGGAAGAATCTAGAGTCAATGCACAGCTTCAGTTATCACAGCTACAAACTAGAGATGCAAGGAAGCTCAGCTTCAATGATTCTCTCAGCTGTCCTCACCACTTTCTCTACATGTTGCCAGTCAAAGGTCTTGCATGCTCCAAACCAGACAGATATGCTGCTGGTTAGTTTGCTCTCTATTGTCCCTCTGTAGAAAGTGGTGAGGATGGGAGGAGGATGGGGATGGGGAGGTTTGCTCTTCGCATCCGACGTAAAAAGTGCAGATGTTGCTGAGCTTTCTTCACCAGACGAGAGGATTGGAAGGACCATATCAAAGTGTCAGATATCAGTATCCCCAGGAATTTAATGTTCTTGACCCTTCTCAGCTGATTTCAGAAAAAAAAAAAAGTGTGGTGGAAACAGCGTCCTCTGTGCAGCAGATGGAGCCATAGAAACTGGAGCGGATCAAAAAAGGAGGGAAGTTTTGAGATGATCTGATTCTTCACCAGCCTCTCAAAACACTCCATCATTATGGCAGTGAGAGCAACAGGCTGTTAGTCATTCAGTGATGGAATTATGAGATTTTTCAGCACTAGAATGATGATGGCCAACATGAACCAGCTGGTCAGCACAGTTCTTGAGAACCATGTCTCAAGGACCTGCTGTTATCAGGACCTGTTGCTTTATGCATGTTGAATATTCTCAACGTCTGAACATCAACTATCTCCAGGCTGAGTATCTGCTCAACCAGATGAGAGGTGGATTTTCTCAGTAGGGTCTGTTGAGGGCTTCAAAATCACCAAAGTATTTGTTAAGTGTATTCAGAAAGTATGAGTTGGAAAACAGGACAAATACAAAACTTTAATTTATGCACATAATTAAAGTTTTGTATTTAATTTATAAGATTAATAAATTTAGATGTCTACACATGCATTTTTAATTGACAATAATTGACAGTAATCTTACCACATAGTAACTCCTTGTGTTTCCATAGCATCTAAAACAAACAAGAACCTGGCACAAGTTTGACATCATCATGTCGATGAGAAACTCTATGTTGTCACTGATGATGTCATAAATATTCACAGAGATATAAGAATACAAGAATTCTCACTTTGCTTCTCAACTTGGTTGGAGGCAGATCGATTCCAGAGAGACGACTTCAAACTGATTCTACAAACCATTTTAGCTGAACACCAAGTCAAGAGGATTTTGATATTTATGGGACCTTGGATTTCTTGTTACGAAGGGAGTTGAAAAGTTGTTAGGATATAACATAAGAGGCAACGACGGTTTAGTAGAGAGCTCTGAGGACGAGAGATCAAAATACTTTGCTTTTGACATTGAACCCTGAAGCCCAAAAGGACATGGAAGATTCCTCTAAGGATGAGAAAGTTACTGTCAAAACCACAACTACGGATTTGACAGTAAAGGCATCAGAAGACTTTGCTGCTTTTGAAAGTGTCAAATGTTCCTCATGATCAAATGGACCTGGATGTGTTTGTTTGCTCACAGGTTGAGAGAGTTACCTTTACAACAACAACTAACTCTTTACCAACACAGACATTACAAAAAAGTGTATTGTTGTTGGGAAAACTTTATGTTGACTTCCCAACATGATGGACCTGGATGTGAAACCAAACTGTAACAACAAGGAAATTGTGACAATTTTTGAAGAAATTTCTGAGGATTCATCATCAGAAGAATCCTCTTCAGCAGAAGAAAACTCACAAGATGAAATTCAAAATGACACAGATGATTTTGACAGCGTGGATGTTAATCTTGAGCCAACCTTGTACTTTTGCAAATTTTCCAACTCATTCTTCAACTATTGGATGAATGAAACAATACGTAGCATCATGAACTTGAGTATTACCAGAAGGTCTGTGGCTCAGAATCTGGACCTTTTGCAGAGAAGCCAAAGTTTTTCTTTACAGCACTGTATCATCCAGGAAGATATTTTCCCCAGATGAAGTCTTTGCAGTTCAGAATGAAATAATGGAAACATTGAAGATGAAGGATGTAGTACATCAGGACAAGCCAGGAGTCTTTTTGTTTTATATGTTACACTATCTGACCCAATATGTCTTCAACACAGACTGTGAGCTGTTCACAGCCGACTATAGTGAACAATGTCAGAAGTCTTCATGTGTTATTTGTAACCTTGGTCCTGTCATTCAGCTACCAAAGGAACAACAAGAGGACACTACTGCTACTCTAAGTTGTTATATGTGTTGAAAATGTTGTGACACCTGCAACTCCAACATAAAGACAGAATACTTTTTCAAAGACATTGATGTGATGACTCTGATACTCCCATGGTGAGAGAGTCCAGATGATTTAGAATATCCTGTGATTCCTGACCCAGTGCTTGAAATTCTTGTAACAACTGGAACTAAGTCATTTGCTGGCGACAAAACACTTTACCAAATATTAAAATTTGATGCTGCGACAGACTGGCGACCTGAACAGGGTGACCCCGCCTCTCGCCCGGAACGCAGCTGGAGATAGGCACCAGCAACTCCCGACCCCGTTAGGGAGAAGGGTGACGGAAAATGGATGGATGGATGGATGGATAAAATTTGATGAATTTTTTTATTTTGTGCAAAAGCACAAAATACTTTCACATGTTCTGAAGGATCTTCATCTAACCAAAGTTTCATATTAGATACATTCTGGTTGCTTAGAACTTTAGTTGGAAAATGGAGTTGGAATTATAAAAAATCCACTTTTTGAGCTATATTTTCTACGATGTTTTATTCCACAAAATAATTATTTACTTTTTAATATTTTATTTTTAATTTTTTTTAAAAAAAACTTGTAGAACATTTTTAAACAATGAAATGGCAATTTTACAACAGGAAAGGAGAAGCGCAAGGTGTGCATAAAATTTTTTTATCCATTCGTCCATTTTCTTTT
Source organism: Poeciliopsis turneri (assembly GCA_922788865.1). Classification (NCBI taxonomy): domain Eukaryota; kingdom Metazoa; phylum Chordata; class Actinopteri; order Cyprinodontiformes; family Poeciliidae; genus Poeciliopsis; species Poeciliopsis turneri. The sequence continues at coordinate 2,078,985 of CAKLNU010000176.1, forward strand.
TATCTGGAAAATCTTCATAAAATCAAGAAGAGTTTAGATAGTCCTGATCATTCTCTTCATGAGACTGTCTTGAGAAAGCAGAATATTTTCAATCAGAGGCTTCTTCAGATTTACTGTCAGATCGCTACAAGAGATCTTTTCTGCCATCATCCATTACAATCTACAACAACTCTGAAGAATGAATGAGTCACAACAACATTCAGTTTGTTGTTTGGCACTAATAAAGCATTTTTCAATTTGAATTTGAATTATAGTTGACAGTAATCTTACCCCATACACAACTCTGTGTGTTTCCATAGCATCTAAAACAAACAAGAACCTGACACAAGTTTGACATCATCATGTCGATGAGAAACTCTATGTTCTCACTGATGATGTCATAAATATTCACAGAAATATAAGAATACAAGAATTCTCAACTTGGTTGCTTCTCAACTTGGTTGGAGGCAGATCGATTCCAGAGAGACGACTTCAAACTGATTCTACAAACCATTTTAGCTGAACACCAAGTCAAGAGGATTTTGATATTTATGGGACCTTGGATTTCTTGTTACGAAGGGAGTTGAAAAGTTGTTAGGATATAACATAAGAGGCAACGACGGTTTAGTAGAGAGCTCTGAGGACGAGAGATCAAAATACTTTGCTTTTGACATTGAACCCTGAAGCCCAAAAGGACATGGAAGATTCCTCTAAGGATGAGAAAGTTACTGTCAAAACCACAACTACGGATTTGACAGTAAAGGCATCAGAAGACTTTGCTGCTTTTGAAAGTGTCAAATGTTCCTCATGATCAAATGGACCTGGATGTGTTTGTTTGCTCACAGGTTGAGAGAGTTACCTTTACAACAACAACTAACTCTTTACCAACACAGACATTACAAAAAAGTGTATTGTTGTTGGGAAAACTTTATGTTGACTTCCCAACATGATGGACCTGGATGTGAAACCAAACTGTAACAACAAGGAAATTGTGACAATTTTTGAAGAAATTTCTGAGGATTCATCATCAGAAGAATCCTCTTCAGCAGAAGAAAACTCACAAGATGAAATTCAAAATGACACAGATGATTTTGACAGCGTGGATGTTAATCTTGAGCCAACCTTGTACTTTAGCAAATTTTCCAACTCATTCTTCAACTATTGGATGAATGAAACAATACGTAGCATCATGAACTTGAGTATTACCAGAAGGTTTGTGGCTCAGAATCTGGACCTTTTGCAGAGAAGCCAAAGTTTTTCTTTACAGCACTGTATTATCCAGGAAGATATTTTCCCCAGATGAAGTCTTTGCAGTTCAGAATGAAATAATTGAAACACTGAGGATGAAGGATGTAGTACATCAGGACAAGCCAGGAGTCTTTTTGTTTTATATGTTACACTATCTGACCCAATAGTCTTAAGTTCACAGCCGACTATAGTGAACAATGTCAGAAGTCTTCATGTGTTATTTGTAACCTTGGTCCTGTCATTCAGCTACCAAAGGAACAACAAGAGGACACTACTGCTGCTCTTCTAACTGTTATATGTGTGGACAGTCCTTTTGTATGGCTCTGTGTCCATTATGCCTCCTCCCTCCGTTACTGGTTCTGGGTTGATGACAGTGCTGTAGAGTTAAAACACTGGTACCACGCCAAATCAAAAGAAAACTGTGAGACCAGCAGAGCAATGGAGAAAGAAGGAGACCATCTCTGGTTCATCAAGTCTGATCATGATCAGTTTCATTTTATCTGTGCTGTAAACTAAGAGCTGTGACTCAGTTTGTGAGTTATAATAACCTTCATCAGGTAAAAACTTCACATCTGGTCTAGTATTGCTTTGCTCATAGAAAAACTGTTTTTTGGCAATTTGAAATTTTTAAAATGTTTCTCTTTTCTTTTTCTTATGTACTGTAGAAGTTTGCTGTAATTTCTGCCATATTTGTGATTATTGTAAATTTGACTCATCGCTTTAAATGTTTAACTGATTGGAATGTTTCTTGTTTTTTTAATAATTGCAAATTACATTTTTTGTTTCTTCTATAAAACAAATACTCAAAGCGGTTTTAGATTAAGTCTGTGGGGTGACTTAATCTAAAAGTCACCCCACATACTTTCGAGTGTCACAATACTTTTATTTGGACCAGAACGACCAGAACCAGCCAAAACAAACTTTAAAAAGCCTCAATAAAACGCCTAAAAATGAGGGGGGGAAAAAATGGTTCAGGACTTTTTCATATAACTCTGTCTGTTTGATACAATCCATTCAAACCTCCTGATGTTTTACACACTGTGAAAGGCGACCACATTTTCCTCTTTCACACCTTGTGTCATAGAAAGTATGAGCTCATGTCTGAGACCCTTTCTATTTTTTTGTAGTGTTGTAAGCAGATATAAAGTTGCAGCATTGCAAAGGTTCTGACATAAGACAAAGCACGACTGATATTTTTTTTAGTGTTCACATTCCCAGCAGAGACACATGAATCCATGTGCAGCTCAGCATGTGTTTTGTCCTGTTTAAATGTTTGCAGTTGAAGAAAAACTGACGGCTAAGATAAGTGAAAGGAGGATTTTCTCATTTGTTTAGAGCCCTCGCACAAAATGGGTCAGTGGATAATCAGAACTAGCTTCAATTTAGTGCCTTTGTGAACACGAGGGAAGAACAGGCATTCACAGAAAGCACCTGCACAGCTTAAGTAAAATGAGATGTTTGTCTTTAAGGTCAAATCGCTCCATTGTTGAAGACATCCGACGTGGCGAGGGGAAGATTTATGGAGCCGAGCTGCTCAAAGACCTGCTGAAGCTCCTGCCTGATGCAGAGGAGGTCTGTGTGTTTGGCCTGTGGTCACGTATGAAGGGCGAAAATACTCGTCAAAGACAGTTTGTCTAAAAAAAACAAAACAAAACAAAACTATGGATTCTGCTCAGCTTCCTCTCGCTTTTTATCTTCTCTGCAGATCAAGAAACTGCAAACTTTTAAAGGAGACCCAGACAAGCTGACACTGGTTGATTCCTTTATGTTCCTCCTGATCCAGGTGCCACGGTAAGCTGGTTTCAGTGGTGGAGCAGTGCATGCAAAGGCATTTCCATCAAAAGGGAATCTGGAGTCAGCAGTTTCTGACAGATAATACAGGGTTTATCCTGAAGTGCTGCATGGAGATTATTTCATAACCTTTCCAGGAAGTTTTCAGGAGGCTGGAAATGTTCTGCTGAATAACACAGTTCATATAGAGAACATTCCTCAGTCTCATTTAATTGGTAGAAAAATCTGAAATTTATTTTGGTATTAGTTTCCAGATTAAACTTGGTACAAGGAGGCAGTATAAACTTGAGGTCATGCTTAGTTGCATTTATTTTAAGCCTTTTAATTAGTGAATGGTTTCCTGGTTGTTGCCTTTCTGTCCACTCCTGCTGAAAAAAAAAATCTCACTTCCAAAGCAGTCTGGACTTTCTTCCCTTTACTTGGATTGTCTCCTGTAGATTTTCTACAGTTCGCTTTCATAACAGGTAGCTGTTATGAAAGCAGACCTATAACTATTTGAACCCAGTCTTACAGTTGAAAAGGTGAATCTGCTTAATACTGATGTTAACTTTTGATTTTAATAACCTGCTAAAACTAGACCCTTGTTCTATGCTGTTTGCTTCTTCCCAACAGTCTGGGCTCTCAGCTATTGAGAAACCTTTGCTTCCTGGAGGCGTGGCCTATGTTGAGGTTCTAAATTTTACTAAATCTCTAACAGTTGCCTGTGACATATGCAATGCGCCAGTTTGACACCATGAAGCTGTTTACCTGAAATTGCAGACAATTTCAGGTGAATAACCATCCTCCACTGTGAAGAGAGAAGAGCTGATTCAAATGAGGCAGCTGTTAACGTTAATTCAATGTTTGGAAACGTGACCATGGACTGAACGGCTTCATTTACTTCCTCTGCTGCCATTGCTAAACTACAGGCAGACTGCAATTCTAAAACAGCGCAGAAACTCAACATCCTTTTAAAACTTCTCCTTCTGTTCACTGACTTGCTGGTAAAAAATCCACTGGATTGAATCCAAGTGAATGGAAGAAAGACCAGACTGTGCTGGGAGTGACATTGTTTTTTGAGCGGAGTTATACAGGAAGGCAATGGCTCGACTAGAATTTAAGAACATTTTTTAAAATCTCAACAAGAACAAAATATCTTTCTTATTATTCTGCCATTCAGCACTTAGAAATATTTTTGGTTTTCATAAAAGGCCTAAAACAAAAATATGTTTTATCTGGCATAATCTCAGCGAGAGGAAAAAAAACAGTTTCCCCCAGGATTCAGTAACATTTCAAATAACAAGCAGAAGTCAATTGCTCTTAAGAAAGAGGTTCAGCAGCTCTCCATCTGCTGCCATGCAATCCTCTCACTGTCTTGGTTTGTAGGTTTGAAGTTCGGATCGAGGCCATGGTTCTCCGTGAGGAGTTCTTACCTGCCAGTGCTGCAATGAGTCATGACATCGATGTCGTCAGAGCCGCTACTGAAGGTATGACGCACGTAAAATATGGTGCCACATATTTTTTGTGCATACACAGGCTTTATGCATGAAGCTCCTGGTAGAGATCTGGACCTAGTGCTCAGTTTCTAACCTACCCAACAGATTTCAATTTTGTAAATATTCAGTCTTATTTATCTGAGCATTTAAATAAAACATTTAAATAAAGGTTATTTTAAGTAATCTCCTTAGGTTTTGCACTTATCGAAACTTTTTGCACAATCATATTTAAACTTTCAGCTTCAGTCTTTTGTACTAAATCAAACTGAAAAAAAAAATTAATGTATAGATAAATCAGAATGAATGAACTTGTGTTATCCTTGAGCTGATGTTTTCCCCTGGAGTATCTAATATGTTCCTGTCCTGTAGAGCTGATGAACTGTGAGGAACTTCATGCCATCCTTCATTTGGTCCTGCAGGCTGGAAACATCATGAACGCTGTAAGAGTTTAGCCTCATTAAACACTCATATGTAGGGTTAGTTATAAGCCTGGATCCATTCTGCATATTATTTGATATTTGTACTTTTAACCCATATTTACTCTTTGATTCAAGCCACCTTCTTTTTAACAACTTCTTTTAAACTTACCATATTTTATTTTTCAGTTTTTTTAAAAACAACATGATTTTGATATTCTAAAGTTTTACTTGGCACTTTAAAGGTGCATTCAGACGCTTACTGCACAGAACAATTAGCTGTACTCATCTACAGTTTTCTGATAACATTTTGCTTGTGTTTCAGACACAGTGATCACCTTTTGCCTCTGCTAAATATCTATCTGTCCACAGGGTGGCTACGCAGGAAATGCAGTTGGATTTAAGCTTTCGTCTCTTCTCTCATTGGCCGACACGAAGGCCAACAAGCCGGGAATGAACCTGCTGCATTTTGTTGCCATGGTTAGTAAACCTGGAGATATAATATCTATCTGTCTGTCCGTCCGTCCGTCCGTCCGTCTCTTTTTCTGGATCGATCGATCTGGATGGATCTCTTTTCCAGATCGATAGATAAAATTCTGGAACAGATTAAATGACCACCCACAGCACTGAACCCTCATGGTTATTCCTCCATTCTGAACTCTTCCTGAGTTCAAACATTAGTATTGTTGTTTCTAAATGAATATGAACTTATTTTCTTTGCATTACTTGAGATCTGAAAGCCCTGCATCTTTTTGGTTATTTTGAACATTTCTCATTTTCTGTAAATAAATACTAAATTTTTGCTCGGAATGTGAGACATGTTGTTTGGAGTATATAGAATAAAAGAACAATGTTCTTTTTACTCACAAATATACCCATGAAGAGTAAAAGCAGAGAACTGATCATTTTGTTGCGTTCTCTCAATTTTTTCAAGAGCCGTATATCTTGTTTGCTTCATATAATCTATTTTTTTTTTTTTGTATTTTTCTTTCAAAGTGACAATGTTTAAGGAGATCGTTGTTGCTTTGTTTTCTTGTTGCTGAACTTTGGCAGCTTCTTTAGACGTTTTTACTGATTGTGTGGACCGCTGCAGAGGAAACAGGAAAAATAACGTACCAAACCTCACTGACCAAAAAGTAAGGCACAAGTGTCCATCCAGCTGCAGAAAAGTAAGCATGAGACCTCAGATTCACATATGAGCTGTGTTTTATAATAGAGCTCTGAACAATATTCTGTCATGGCTAGGCAGACGAACTGGGCAGAAAGTAAGAGAGAAAATCAGAGTCAGGAGAAAAACTTGGAAAGACCTTCAGAAAGCCAGGAAGGTCTTGTAACTGTAGCGAAAAACCCTGGATCACCAGGAAGCTACAGGAACTGCTATGTTGAGATCCATCCTTACTCCCAAAACTTTCGTCCTGCTGTAAGAGGAAGAGGAAATTCCAAACACTGTGATTCCAGAAGGATGTCTGGAGAACTTATGGTGACCAAAAGCATTCAAGAGATAAAACTGGATCACCAAACTTACGTAGCTCCATAAAACGTCCATGTGTCTTCAACACAGCACACATCCTACTTTATCCAGCAAAGTATTCAGTGTTATGATGTAAACTTTCTGATGTTTCCCCACACAGGAGGCGAAGAAGAAGGATGAAAAGCTGCTAAAGTTTCCAGAGAATCTGCAGCATGTACAGAGTGCAGCCAGGTGAACAAAAACTTCCTTCTGGTGTTTGCATTTCATATTAAATACATATTTATACTCTGCCATCCAAAAATGTTCCTGATATTCAAGCGTTGCACCTGCATGATTGAAGAGTCATGAATCAATTTGGAAGTGATTGAGTGGATTCACTGAAGAGTCTGACCTCTGTCACAAGCACATTGCAGTGAGTCCATCCAGCTTCCCAAGGTCAGATGTGTGTTCGGTGCAGCTCCTGCACTGCAGAGGCTGCATCACTGCTCTGCTCCTGCCAGTAGACCTACAGTTCTTAAAGTCTGACTAAAATCAAAAGAACTGACTGAGGTTTGTGTATTAACCTTACATCAGATTCAAAAAGCCTTATTTATGCCCAGCGGGGCAATAACTACATAGAAAAAAAGGACAAAATGCATTAGCAAAGTCCAAATGGGCAGTGAGGTGAGTGAGTCCTGTGGGATGGGGCGACCTAAGAGTGTATGAGGGGTGTGAATGTATATCTGTGGGGAATTTCTGACCTCTTTCTTGTTTCTGTGCAGAATTTCAGTTGAAAACATTGAGCTGGAGTTTTCCTCCTTATACGTCCGGATCAAATCCCTGGAGGAGAAAATTCAAGGAGAAGAGCAGCTCCAGCTGCAGCTGGAGCCCTTTCTGCAGGTGAAGCTGCTGCACTGACGTCACACAGCAGACACACACACACACACACACACACACACACTCACGCACACACACACCCCCACACACACACACACACACACAGACAGTTCTGGAGCTTCTGACTCAGCTGCTGCACACGGTAAAATAGTAGATGTTTGAGAAAATGTGTTTGTGTTTGGCGTCTGCTCTCAGAGCTCAGCGCAGACGCTGCAGGACTTAAAGAGGCGCAGACTGGAACTGCGGAAAGAGGGCAACACTGTCATCGATTTCTTTTGTGAAGACAAGGACACCTTCAAGCTGGATGAGTGTTTCCGGATTTTTCAAGACTTCTGCATTAAATTCAACAAAGCTGTAAAGGTCAGTGTGAGTGCAAAGATGCAATATTTGCACTGTTTTAGCAGCCATGGTAGAGATTATTAAAACAGCCTAAAATGCATCTGTCTTTTGTTGCAATAACAAAACATTTTGGAAAATTCCAGAATTTAATTAGTTTGTTAATTCAGTGTAAGAAAAACATAAACATGTAGTGCATTTGGGGAATAATGAAAAAGTTAGAAAGGGCCAGGACACCAGGGTTTATAGTGTGGTGGAAAAATCCCCATTTCAGTGGTAAAAAGCAACAGTGATTTTTTTAGAGTGAAATTATGCTTCACTTTTAAAACAGTCATTTATTTCAACTTCTTTGGAACTTTTTTGGGACTCCTCCACTTTATGTGGCTGATTTCAAAATAAGCCACACAATAAGTAGTACTTACTTAAGTCAAACACAATAAGTAAGTACTTATTCAGTAGCTTATTTTCAGCTACTGAAAATAAGTCAAACACAATAAGTAGCTGAAATAAGTCAAACAAAAAAGAGAAAAACCTGTGACATGTGAGAATACTTTGAAAACACATTTCACAATCAGGTTCTGTTTAAATCAAAATAAATCAAAACCTCTACAAATATAAACCTCTAATGAAGCTGCCTAACCACAACTCACCACAAAATACTTCAATCTGTTTGTACTTTAATTTAAAATATCCAATCAGCATTTTAAGAGTATCAAATGAATGTTCTCCTAATAACATTCATTTGGTACCAGGAGCCTTTGACTGCCTGTATGAATGGCCAATCAGAGTTAGTCTTCTGTAAACTGTGTATTTTTTGTGTTGGCCAGGACTCCCTTGAAAAAGAGTTTATTTAATCTCAATATAAAATTTTTAAAAAGCAGCCGGAGGTCCAAAACTACTTCAGAGAATTCAGAGATGGTCACTTTATAAGATTGCACATATTCTTCCAAAGGGAAGAATCATTTAAAGCGAACAGGTTCTGCTCATGACATCTGCACCGTGTTTTATACCAAACAATCAGGGTGACGGTTGGATTTCTATGAAATCATTTCTTTAATAATCAAAGCGCGTAGCAGAAAATGCAAATCATGTAAATAAATTTTAAGAATGTTTGGCTGATTCACATGCAGTTGAGTGTATGTCAGTATAGACACGGCCTTGTCCAAGTATCCAGGCCTTTTGACTTTTCTCATATATTGTAAAGTGACAACCACGAACCTCAGTGCATTTTAGTGGAACTTTTTTATGATACACCAACATGAAGTTGCACATAGGAGGTAGAGGAAAAATATACATGCTTCCAACCATTTGCTTTTTTTTCAAATAAATATGTGAAAAGCATGAAATGTAATTGTACTGGTATTTACAGGCTGTGTACGTCTCTCATTACGTAGAATTCCTAAAGTCTCCCTAATCCTGTTTTGTCTCAGGACAACAGGGAGCGTGAGCTGAAGGAAGCAGCCAGACTGCGGCGGCTCAGGGAGCTGGAGGAGAAGCGCTTTGCGTGGGCCGCTGAGGATCACAGCAGCGTCTTCGGCCGCAGCAGCAGCGAGAGCGACGTAGAAATGCTCACCAAGGAAGGCCTGCTGGACTTCTTCCAGAAAAGATCCCAGAGTCCAAACAGTCCGCTAGGACGCTCCGCCAGCGCCCGCCGCCACCGTCACACTATGACCTCCGTAGTAGACCGTGAGCTCCAGGGTTACCTGGAGCTGTTCGGAGGCGCTGGGAACCCCACCAGCTACTCCAGGTTCTACAGCCTGCCTCGGCCCGGCCGGCCTCTCCACAGGAACGCCGTGCCGTGGATTCTTGGTCAGGATGACAGCAGAGAGGCGACGTCTCCACATGCAGAAACGGAGCCTGTCAGCTCTCTGGCCAGCTTCTCCTCCTCTTGCATGAACGACAACGAGGTCGTCAACGACAACAATAATTACTCGTCTGTTTCAGAGAGCAGCGCTTTGCCTCGACCCTTCTGTGTCTTTCAGAAGCCAACCCGCCTTCCCAACCCGGCTGTTTCTGGCCTCATGAATGTTAGCGTGGACAAGCACACTTTAGTTCAAGCCCCTCAAAGTTTTGACCTGCAGAGCCCAAACAACAACAGTGACCAAAAGCACTTTGTCAGCCATGGCGACGTTGTGGTAACTGAACTCGAACAGGAGGCAGAACCTTCTCCCAGACATCAGGACAGATTCATGTTTGATGAGGTTTCAGAGAAAAGAGCTGATCCAAAGGCAGGGGAAGGCAAAGACGAGGCAAGAGCTTCCTCTGAGAGGGACAAAGACGACAAGGACTGCAGCACAGTTTCATCCACAACCTGTGATACTCCCCTCCCTCTGGACACCTCTGTGTCCAACAAGAAGCCCATGTTTTACATAATAGACTGCACCGAAACAGACTGCTCTGTGGTGCTGGATTACTCCGAGGCTGAAAGCTCATCGCTCACCAAAGAAGGTCTTCAGTTTGTTCCTCAGTGGAGCAAAGATCTGGAAAGCCAGCAAGGTCCAAATTCCTCCTGCAACGACCAGTACGTCTCAACCAGTGAGCTCTCAGCGCCCAAATCTGCCGACGCAACATCTGTGGCTGCATCTGCCACCACAGAGGACTGGGACACAGAGAGCTGCGACACAGCAGAGGGGAAACAGGCTGCAGAGAAGGCCCAGAGAGCAGGCAGAAAACCGCTGAACTCAAAGGGCAACAAAGTGTCAAAGGGCAGCGGGGGTCGAGGGGTTCGGACTCTGACCAGCGGCGAGAGCCAGGGAGTCCGGAAAGTTGTCCCCATCAGCAGGGTGAACAGGCCGGGCAGCAGCAGGAGGACAGACAGACCTTCGGTCCAGGACGGCGGAGAGGCACACCGACACCTCCGTGACCAAAGCACCCCTGCAAGAGGAAGAGCCGAGAAGACAGCAAGGCCACCTAGACACTCAAGCGTTCCTCCTGATGACTCCAAGGTCCAGAGGGGGGGTGGTGTAACGGGGGGAGTGTCTAGGTGGGCGCGAGATTCAACGCCGAGGAAATCTTCCCTCCACAAGCCGAGCGCCAAACCCCTCAGAAACATCCCAAAGCCTGTACATGAGGAGAAGATGTGCCGCTCCGCCATGAGGGCCCTGGCTCAGGCTCAGGCTCAGGCTGGAGCCCATGGGGGGCCTTCCTCCGAGAACAGCAACTCAGAACCGCAAAGCGCTAAGAACTCCTCTAATGTCCCCAGCTTTGCCCGAAACACTGTAGCTTCATCTTCCAGGACCAAGAGGGATCTGGGTCCTCCCTCCATCCCTACCACTCCGTCCCGCAGTCCCTCGCTCCGGGGGCGCCGCACCCCCACCATGCAGAACCGAGCTTCACCAACACCTCAGAGCAATGAAGAAAAGCCTCCAGGGACACACCTGCGGCGGGTGCACAGCGTCAAGGCGGCCAGCCGCAGCGCCTGTCGCAGCGAGACCCCGCCTCCAACATCAACACGGGGGAGGATTCGGAAGACCAGCAGCTTTTCTGAAAAGTCTGTGCAGCTCAGAGACTCGCTGCTGTCTGGCAAAACCACAAAGCCGAGCTGGAAGTGAAACCAGACCTGATGCAACCTGACTGCAGTCACAGACGACCTCTCCATTTAGAGTAGAGTGATATTTACTCACCTTACCAATCCACAGTGGAGAGGAATCCTCTCCAACATGCAACAGACCTGAAGCTGAAATCCATGTTACGCTGTTTCACCCTCTGAGGTTACTTCTGTAGTTGACAAGTTGACAAAGAGCAAGATGCAATGAACTTCTCTTAATTTCTGTCATGTTTCTATAGAAAAGTTACTTTTGTTGTTCCGCTAACATGACAAGTGGTAAATTGGTGATCTTACACAGAAGCCTTATTGCCTGCTTAGCTGTTAATCTGCAGAACCCTGTGTGCTACTGTCTGTAACAATGTTAATGTTTTTTAAAAAAATACTGACTCACTACCATAATGCTGCTAATTAGCTCTGATTGTTCCCTTTTTTTATTTCAGGGTTTCAGAATCTGGTAAATCTTGCCGCTGTCACTGTGCCTTGAAAAAGTATTGATACCCTGAGAACTTTTTCACATTTTCTCAAGTTACAACAACATTTAAAAAAAAATACAATAGGTTTAATATGTACTTTATGTGATTGATTGGAAGATAACAGCGGGTAGTGCACACACTGGCAATGGCAGGACTGCACTATGTGAGGAAATAATGTTATGCAATATGCTCAATATTTCAGGTATAATATTGCTTAAATCCTCATTTTCCTTAATTTCCTGTTTCTCTGTGGTTTTTGCTTTGCTTCACCTGCTCTGTGACCTCTAGCATCAGGGCGTCTGATCTGAGTCATGTAGGCCAGTAAATGTCCAGCCAGCAGGCTGCATGTATAACTGGCAGATTGGTGGAATTCACGTCTATAATTCACTCTGGGATTTCTGAAGGTTTTTATTTGACGACATCAAAGTAAACAGGGTTCAATACAAATGCTCTCCACAGTTTTCAGGTTTTTATTCCTTGTGTCTCTTTCCTCCACCATCACAATAATGTGCAGCCTTGTCTTTGTGTCAGTCTATCACGTTAAATGCCAAATGAATACGTACACGTTTGTGGTTGTAATACAAGAAATCATTCAAAACGTCGAGTGCTGTTCATGCTTTTGCCAGGCGTTGTGTGTGTTTTCGTTTTGCCTGGTCCTCCAACTGTTTCCTTTGCTCAAAACCTCAGACAGATCGCTGTGGCCTTGTAATCACATGAGAAGGACTCATTGATTTTCACATGCTGACAACGTGGACATAATCTGATCAGTTAAAGTCCATGGCATTCTCAAGGTAGAACAACATGTAAATTCACAAATAAAATACCACTGTACACAAACTCCCTTTGGTACCTTTTCTATTTAAGTGTCAGTCATTAAATAATCTTTAAGATTCTTTGAGATGTCTATAATTATAGTCTTCACATCTTCTGAGGATGTCATGGTTTTGTCACAGTACAAACTTTGACTGTTCTTGTCTTGTGTTGGCACATTTCATGGTTTCCTGTGAAATAATGCTGAGTCCATTTTCATTGTGCTGTTCAAAAAGGTCAGTAAATATATGTATTTATTCATAAATGGTGGTTTAGAAACTGCTTATGGATGTAGAAACATGTTACCTGAAAAGCTCTTAAAATGTTTTTGCTTCGATGGCAACAAAATTTATATCTCACACTCTTCATTATTACCAAGCCTGTTGTTTCCCATCAGTCGTCCTGGCTGCGATAAAATCAGATTTATAAAATGAGTCACTCTGAGCTGAACAAGGATCTCTATTTTACATACGGTCTCCTGTGACTGGTAATATATTTACATTCAAAATACAAAAGCAAATGAAAACAGATGTCCTGGAGCAATCCCCATCAGATCGGTGAGAGCTGCAGGGTGTTGGCAGGTCGTAGCTCTTCCTGGTCCTAAAATGCAAATCAAGGTGATGACATAAAGGCTCCAAGTCGACATGCAGGCCATGGAAACACACAAATATATTTTCGCTGACTAATCAGGACTTTCTGTTGCCTTCCTTTTATTTTACTAACAGTTTGTATCTAACTCTACCCCTAAATAATCACTTTTAAGGGAAGGTTTCACAGAACTGTCGCCGAAACAACCCAATCCAGAACTGCTTAGACGCTAAAATTTAGTATTCCACACCCAACCTCCCCTGACCCCATAATGTTTTTGAACAACTACTTGTGGATAGACTTTTGAAATGGAGTTAAAGCGAAACTGGAAAAAATAGCTTTATCTCATCAAAGAGAAGAAGAAAATGAAACAAAAACTCTGCTTGACCACTCAAGTGTATTTAGCTAACCACCTCAGATTGTAGTAAAAAAGTGGCTTTAGTGGCTTTAGACTGGAACATTTCTAAAAAAGGGGAGTTATAGAAAAACAGGAAAAAGTTGCTTTGTTTCAACGAAAGAAGTGAACTGATGTCTGGATTATATATTCAGCTTTATTTACTGTCTAAGCATCTTAAGATGCTGAAAAATAAATAATGGTTTTAGATTAAAACGTGTAAAAAATGTACATAAACAAGGCAAAGTGTTATAGCACTTAAACAGAGTGAAGAGTGCAAAATGAAGAGTTTTAAGACTAATGTCTGCAGTATATGATGAACTTTATTTACTGTCTAAACATCAAAATGCTGAAAAAGTAAAGTTTTAGTGGTTTTTGGAAATGTCTAAACATTGTGTTTACCTGATTCAACAACAATGAGGCAGATGGAAGACATTGGACAGGACATCAGAGACCAACTACTGACTGATCTGTGTGGCGTTCCATGCACTTTGGGCATTTTTTTGAGGAAAATGATCTAATTTGAAACAAACTTGATAGCGTTTGCACTGACGGTGCAACAAGCATGCAAGGAAAGGATAAATTGAAAAGTTTTAATTGCATAATATCAACATGTTTTTTGAGGAATAACTGGAATGTAAAATTATAAAAACTTTTCTTTACAAAGATACTGCAAAATGAATGACCTCCCCAGGTCATAAAGACCCACTTACACATCAGAGGGTTAAAGGGATCCTCCTCACCCACAGTTCAAAAGATCAAGCAAATGACTTAGAGCCACAAAAATGTGACTGATATGAGTCTAACTTCTGGAAAAAAAATACCTACTCTCTTTATGAAACCTATGAAAAATACTTTATTTGTTTATTATTATTCTCATAGGTAAAATCTCAGATTTTTACATGTATGAGTTCGAAAACAGGACAAAATTTTAATTTATGCACATTTATTGACTTACATAAACAAATTTAGATATCTTACCCCTTGCCTAACTCCTTATATTTCCATGGTAACTAAAACAAACAAGGACCTTACAAGTTTTGACATCGTCATGTTGATGAGAACCCATCGATGATGTCATAAATATTCACAGAGATATAAGAATACAAGAATTCTCAGTTTGCTTCTCAACTTGGTTGGAGGCAGATCGATTCCAGAGAGACGACTTCAAACTGATTCTACAAACCATTTTAGCTGAACACCAAGTCAAGAGGATTTTGATATTTATGGGACCTTGGATTTCTTGTTACGAAGGGAATTGAAAAGTTGTTAGGATAAAACATAAGAGGCAACGACGGTTTAGTAGAGAGCTCTGAGGACGAGAGATCAAAATACTTTGCTTTTGACATTGAACCCTGAAGCACAAAAGGACATGGAAGATTCCTGTAAGGATGAGAAAGTTACTGTCAAAACCACAACTACGGATTTGACAGTAAAGGCATCAGAAGACTTTGCTGCTTTTGAAAGTGTCAAATGTTCCTCATGATCAAATGGACCTGGATGTGTTTGTTTGCTCACAGGTTGAGAGAGTTACCTTTACAACAACAACTAACTCTTTACCAACACAGACATTACAAAAAAGTGTATTGTTGTTGGGAAAACTTTATGTTGATTTCCCAACATGATGGACCTGGATGTGAAACCAAACTGTAACAACAAGGAAATTGTGACAATTTTTGAAAAAATTTCTGAGGATTCATCATCAGAAGAATCCTCTTCAGCAGAAGAAAACTCACAAGATGAAATTCAAAATGACTCAGATGATTTTGACAGCGTGGATGTTAATCTTGAGCCAACCTTATACTATTGCAAATTTTCCAACTCATTCTTCAACTGTTGGATGAATGAAACAATACGTAGCATCATGAACTTGAGTATTACCAGAAGGTTTGTGGCTCAGAATCTGGACCTTTTGCAGAGAAGCCAAAGTTTTTCTTTACAGCACTGTATCATCCAGGAAGATATTTTCCCCAGATGAAGTCTTTGCAGTTCAGAATGAAATAATTGAAACACTGAGGATGAAGGATGTAGTACATCAGGACAAGCCAGGAGTCTTTTTGTTTTATGTTACACTATCTGACTGTCAGGTTGAGCAAGTTACCTTCACAACTACAGCTAACTGTGGACAGACTGTGAGCTGTACACAGCTGACTATTGTGAACTTCACATATTAATCCTGTCATTCACCTACCAAAGGACCAACAAGAGGACACTACAACTACTCTTCTAAATTGTTTTATGTGACTCCTGCAACTCCAACATAAAGACAGAATACTTAAAATGTTTAAATAATTGGAATGTTTTATATGCTTTTTGGTCATGCAAACTAATTTTTTGTTTCATCTATAAAAGTTTGTAAAAGTATAAAAGTTTTTAATCATAATTAACATTGAATTAACATGTTTTTCAATCTGGGATTTTATTATTGAGAAGAGTTTATCACGTTTTAAAATAAGGACGATATATTGGCTTAAATGTTAGTTCAATATTTCTGTCTAACCATATTTTAATGTTGATCCAATCACATTTTGCTTGCTGGTTTTGTTTGACACCAGGAAGTGAGCGGACAGGGCCACACTGTTGGAACAGCGACATCTGCTGACAAATGGCCGGTAATGAAGAAAGTGAATTATTTTAAGGCAAATTTTCGGTTTTGTACACTAGGGTCATGATTACAAAATTGAAATAACAGTTGAAACAAATTACAAGGCCCACTAGTGTAGGAGGAAATTCCAGGGGATGTTTACAGAAAACCATAGAGAAAATATCAAAATAACCAAGTCAAAACACTAAAGCAGTAGCCTTGATCTGTACATTAAACATGTTTAATTTCATTTTTTTAACACTTATTCCAGGCTGAATCATTACCACAGTTTTGACATGTAAATTGTTAATATCAGTTAAAACCATCAGAAAAATAAAAACACCAATAGAAAACACTGTCACATCTGCACACAGGTATATGAAGTCCTGTAGGCATCTCTCTTTCTCTCTCTCTCTCTCTCTCTCACACACACACCCCCACACACACAAATTACTGTTTTTTACACTTTATCCTACAGCACACAATGTCAGATACAACTCAGGATTCAGGAGAACAGACGACACTGAAATAGTCTTGTTAAAGCATTGCAATACAGAGAGTCATTCATTATTAATGTGTTCTCCTTATCCTCCAAAAACAAACAAAAACTAGCTAGTCATTATTCATCTTTAAAGTCTTCTTTTAAAAGACAGAGGAAATAAAAAAAAAACAAAGTGGTATGACGTTTTTTTTAAGAGTTTATAAATATGAAAGGCCACTCATCAGTGACTTGTCCCACAGATCTTAACATCGTTTGCATTAATGGTGCAAGAAAACACGGTTAAGTCTTAGAACATAGGTAGCATCGTAACACAGACATTTTCTCTTCCTAGTAGAACCACACGTGTGAGATTGTCTCGCTACTACGAGAGGTGGCCATTGTTTAAGTTAAGCAGACAATATTAAAATCTTCTGTACAAACAGTGGGTGAGAAGATGTGTCTATACTGTGTCACCTATAATGCAAATCAGTGTGAGGAGATTGTAGCGTTGCCCCAGCTCTTGACGTAAACAGGACTAAATGATGGAAAGAGAGATTTTAAACAAAGGCCCAACACCCATAAGGCATGTACAAGAATCAGAATCATGCCACGCCGTGTGTGTGCAGCCGTGATATGGACGTGACTCAGGCTGCTCAGGCAGCCCAGACGCATCGATCGACCAACACTGACAGAACATTAACCAATCACGCTGCAGAGACGCCACACACACGGGTTCACAACTGCAGTTTGTTATTTTACACTGTACAGTTTTAGGGCAGGCGGAAAAGCCACGTGGCAGTGTCCCGTCACAGGCAGTGAGTTTTAATTCTTCATCTCATAGAGTCATCTCCCGCAGAACTTGTGCTTGAGTAAAAAAAAAAAAAGAAACTTAAAACCATTATCCCAATGGTGCAAGGCAAGATTTAACAGCTGAAAAAAAAACTCAAACAGGAAAGGTTCGGGAATATAAAAGAAGAAAATGACAGCTATTCTTGGTCACAGTATCACATCCTACATGAACAAAACAAACAAAAACAAAAAAAATCACCAGGTGATGAGTTAATGATTTTAAGTAACACTATTTTCTGTGACCCAATTACCATTCAGGGACAACAGAAATTTGTTTTATGAATATGTTTTCCCACATTTCAACCACAAACCTCAATGTATTTTATTAGAGCTTCATGTAGCAGACAAATGGGACTGATGAATGAATACTTTACTTTTATTTATTTATTTTTGACAAATAAAGGATGGAGCCCTTGTCTGTATTTAATCCTCTTTACTCCGACATCCAGTGGAACCAAGTGCTTTCAGGAGTCTATTATTTAGTAAAAAGAGTCATTTAAACTCGTTATGAATTTCCTGTGGAGTCCTCAGAGGTTTGGAAGAGGAGCTTAATGAACAGCATCATGAAAATGACAAGACATGTAGGAGGCGACCAAAACGACAGGCAGAAAGTGCTATTGTCAGAAAAGAATTAAAGTCGACGTTCTAGTCTAAATGCAAAGTAAAATATGAGGCAAAATCATTTCATCCTTTACTCAACATACTCTGTTAAATAAAGCGGTGGTGGTATTATGCTGTGGAGGACACTTTTGTTCAGAAACCTCCAAAGACTCCAGATTGAGGTGGAGGTTCACCAAAGCATTATTGTGTGATAAAGTGTCCCAGTCAAAGTCCAGACCAAGAGTCTGTGGTCAAACTTGCTGGATGCTCTCTATCTCATCTGACTGAGATGGAGCTATTTTAGTTTTGAGCCTCCAGAAACTGAAAGAAGCAGGCCCTGATGGGACTGTAGTTGCCATGGCAACTAAAAGTGCTTCAATAACGTCCTTTTAGAATTTTTAATCAGAAAAAAATATGCCTCCACTTTACAACTGTCTGCTTTTTGTTGGTCTGTCAAATAAAATTTCGACAAAATAAATTGATGTTTGTGGTTCTGATGGGGGAAAAGAGGAGAAACTTCAAGGTCTATGAATAACACTGAGGCACTGCATGTCCCTCAGCACAATCCTGAAGGGAAAAAAAAAACATTTTTATTCTCCCTCTCCAGCCTGACCTTCTGACAGCTTCACATAGCACCCAATAGGCTTTAAATTGCAAATAGAGTCCGCTGATTCCCTTTTCAAATATTTGTCCTATTCCCTTATCGCTGCCAGCTACACAAAAAAAACCCCAAAACAAACAAACAAAAAAAACCGCTCCTTACACGTTTCATTTTTCTGTTATGAGTCATCCTGAGGCAGTAGGAGATGAGAACTGTATCAGGCATCCTTTATTTTCATTAGTCAGTTTATTTGGCACAAGTTGAGCCTTTTTTTTAATCCGTGCTCCGCAGCTCCCACTTCCCAGATAAATGTGTGTGTTGTACAACAGAACTCCTGGCTCAATTACTTCAGAATGCATTAACTGGTGTGTGTGTGCTGTACATGCACGTAAACACAATGACGGTGGACACGACGATCCAAGCCTTAAAAGACGAGTCGAAAAGGGAATGTGAACGTGGCTCAGCTCAGTTCCTACCTACTGTCACAGCGTTCTGAGTCACTGACTTGTTATTTACAGACATGAGCATTTAGTTAGTGTGTGTATATGTGTGCGTGTGCGTGTGTGTGTTTATGTAAATGGTACAGTGAAGAGTTTCCATGATGAACACACAGCACACCACATAACCAGGAAGCATTAAACAATCTACTCCTCATGAAATCAGAATAAAGCGCATGTTGCACTATTTACAGCTCTATACAATGTGTGTGTGTGTGTGTGTGTGTGTGTGTGTGTGTGTGTGTGTGTGTGTGTGTGTGCGTGTCTGGCTGTAAGTTGTTTCAATGGAAAAGCGTCTTGGAGCTGGGGGGATTGATCAGATACGTCCCAGGAGGAGATATCAGAGGAAGAGGAGGAGGAACGGCAGAGAGAGGGCGAGCTGGACGAGCCGCTGAAAGCCGGATCCACTAGGAAGAGGACAAACTGTGAGCCGCTCAGACCCCCTGTGTGGCTTCTGGCTTCATCTTAAACAGATTCGGTGGGATCCTGCTGAGCTCCGTCCTGAGAGCTGTTGGCTGTGAGAACATGGCTGAGGCAGTGCTGTGTTGAACTGGTCTCTAGTGGACTGAGGACTGAGGCCGGGCAGCGGGGTTAGGCCGACTGGCCGGATCCAGTTGATCATTGGGAACAGAGCGGCGGTTCTGCTCTGGTCGGTTGGTGGCTAGGTATTTCGCTCTCATACTGGAGGTGTACTGGATGGAGAGAGGGAGTACAAGGAGGAAGGAAGAGCAAGAGAGGAGGATGATGAGAAGCATGGAGGAAGGTACAGGAACAAGAAAAAGGAAACATGAGTTTAATAATTAACCTCTTTTGCTCTTCTCAGCATCATCAGACAAATCCAGCTGAATCCAAACATTTACATGCTATATTGGAACAAAATACTATTTTTTTTCCCACTGACTATAAATCAAAATTACTCATGTTTATTATACTAATACTGAGAGAATATTTTAGAACTCTCTTCAAAGTTAAAAGTTTGCAGGATGCACTTTTATGTCAAACAATTTGGTAAAGCTAAGAGAATATCAGGTCTTTGTAAGATTTATAAGAGCAGAATTCAATGGATGAAACCAGATATTTACACTCACCAAACAAAAAGACACAATCTGAAATTAAATCAGACCAAACTTCTTGTTTTAGGTCAGTTAGAATGATTAAAATTACTGATGTTTTATAGATGCCAGGAAAGGCAAGAAGAGTGTGAGGAGGGAGGAAGAAAAACTTTTCTCAGAAACAGCAGTTGTGTCAGAGGGACCAGAGTAAAAGGCCAGTAATCCACTGTGAGAAGGTTGTGTTTCGAGGGGTTAGGGTTGTCTTGTAAAAATGACAATGGAAACACATGCTGAAGTTTAAGAATGGAACAAAAAACATCTTTTAAAAAAATTCCCTGATTCTGGTGATTTTTTTTTTTTCATCTAAAACATAAAACTGCTTCAGTGTTAAATGACAAGAAAATACTGTTATTTATTTATTTTTTTTACAGTTTATGTAAACATCTGGTGTCAATTACAGGTAGAAAGAGATACACACACATACAGGTCATTGGATCAGTCATTTGGACAGCCAGGATCTAACTACAGCAGTCATTCACTAAGTAGCAGCTGATTAGAGCTACATGAAGTTATTATGTGATTCCTTTGAAGTTAGTCTACTTCTGATGTAGTGGGTTAGCCTGGTATGCGTTAGTGGCTTCATGTGGGAGTCACAGTAAAAGGGGTCTTGTGTTTCCACATCCCTGCAGAGGGCAGGCGGTCAGCGCTGCCTGTGAAAATAACAAGCTGCCGTCATTCAGCTGTTTGTGGACGGTGGAGGTGGGAGCAAAGTGGCAGTGTGGCTGCTGGATGGTGAAAGGTGACGAGGGGAGGCACAGAAACAGCAGACACATACACCTCGACCAGAACATGTGCACACATAGACACAGTGTGGAACAGGAAGGAGGGAGAGAAGAGGAGCTGTAGCGGTTTGGGCTCCGGTGTTTTGGTGAGGGCGAGCTGCGTTCGGACAGGGGGCAGCGAGTGGAGAATGTGTCTGAACAGTTCGGCTTCAGCTGGCAACAGCATCCAAACGCATGAAATCTACAGCTGATATATGTGAGGGGGGGGTTTCACCGACAAACAAGCCCAGCAACTGTCAGTCACAACGACCGGTAGAGGCACATCTCAATAAAATAGTTTCATCAAAAAGGGAAATTCATGGATTCAGTTCAATTCCAATCAAACTCCAAACTCACTGATACGTTTCAAGCACTTATTTTCTTTCTGATGGTTTAAAGCTACTTGAACTAAAAATTCAGTTTCTCAGAAAAGAAAAAATATACAAAAGACCAAGACGAAAGAATTTACAGGTCTGGAAAAAATGAAGAGCCCACTGCACTAAAAACCTCCTGGTTATTCCACCAAATATTGATTTCTGAACTCTTCCTGAGTTCAAACGTTAGTGTTGTTGTTTCTAAATGAACTTATTTTCTTTGCATTACTTGAGGACTGAAAGCACTGCATCCTTACTGAAAGCACTGCATCCTTTGTGTTATTTTGATCATTCCTCATCATCTGCAAATAAATACAAAATTTTTGCTTGGAATTTCAGAGACATGTTGTCAGTACTTCATAGAATAAATGAACAATGTTCATTGTACTCAATGTATAACTATAAAGTCTAAAATCAGAGAAACTGATCATTTTTGGTGGTTTCTGAATTTTCCCCAGAGCTTCATGTTATGGCCTTCATACTCCACGAAAGGTCACTGCTAAAGCAGGCGGCCGCTCACGGGTTGCTGCATTTAAGCAGATTAACAAAAAGTTGAGTAGAAAGAAAAAGTGTGGTGAAAGAAGAATGTATAACAGGGAGATAAAACTGGAGAGGTTTGTGAAAAGCAAAACCCACAGTGGGGCTAGAAGAGGTTAACCAGGCTGGGACAGACCGAGGAGTCAGAGCCTCCGGACACACACTCGCCTGTGTGTGTCAGATCCTTTTTAGGGAGAAAAACAACCTG
This sequence comes from Poeciliopsis turneri, assembly GCA_922788865.1. Taxonomy (NCBI): domain Eukaryota; kingdom Metazoa; phylum Chordata; class Actinopteri; order Cyprinodontiformes; family Poeciliidae; genus Poeciliopsis; species Poeciliopsis turneri. The sequence goes on from CAKLNU010000176.1 coordinate 2,100,993, forward strand.
AGTGCTGCTCCGTGGTCCACACATCACACTGTCACTGATTACAGATGGAGCTGTGTTACCTGCTGGTGTTGCTTCGATGTGTTTTATCGCGTCCAAAACCAGCACACACCTGGAGAATCTCATGTTTCTCTGTGCTGATGAGTTTTATGGAGATTCCATAACAAGCAAACACTTGAAATATTTCAGTTTGTGCTCAATGAATTAATATAATATGAGTTTCACATTTCAAATTGTAGTTAGTGGAAAAATATTTTTTTTTGATGATATTCAAGTTTATTGAGATGCACCTGAAAGTCATTTTAGCTAAGACATCTTGGTATGTTTGTTTGCAGTTCCTCCACATGGGTTTTGTAGCTGAACGGCAAAAACGCACGAGTTCAGCCTGAAAAATGTTCCCCACCATGTTAACCATGATACATCAGAAATAGAGGCCAACTCTGTGTCCAACATGACACTGCAGGCAAATCAAAACAACCATTTCTCTTTCAATTCACGTGCAAATGGTAGAAAAAACTCTTCTTTTTAAGCTCCGGTTGTCCCAGGCTGCCAAAATGACTCATAAAGCTTGAACCATGGTCACTGTCTAGTTTGAGCACAAATGACACTTGCAGGGATGAAGGGAAAGAGGGCTACCTTCCAATATCCACACACAGCATGTCAGACGACTGAGATGGGAAAAACTTCACATCCTTATTATTGGCAGGACAAACAGAATCTCTGTGGGGTTTGTTTTGTGCTGTGGGTATTGGAATACAGTAGAAGGGAGCGTGTGATCTAGAAAGTGTGCACTTACAGAGGGTGGAGGGGACTCCCTGCCAATCAGGGGGGTGTTCTCACACCGGGGGTTCTGAAAGTTTGCGTTCTGGCTCCTGCATTGTAAAATAAGAGGTTACTTATTTAATGTGCTCACACTGCTGCTGAGCTCCTGGTCTGTTTTTGACCTCTAGTCTGCTCATCATAACTCTGATCAATTACCCCAATGATAGAATAAACAGGGACCTTCAACTTGGCAATATATAATGTGCGCAAAAAGTTAAATCTTTCCTATCAAGTAACAAGTAGGAACAAAAAATGTGAGGAGCCACAGGAATCTGATATATGCCTATATATTTGGATTAATTTATCATCAACAGTACTGTTTAAAATGTTTTGATTTGATCAATATGTATGTTGACTTTGTAAATAGATAGTGCCTTGAGAAGGTTCTTTTTTACATTTTATCACATTACAAGAACAACCTTTATTGTATGATTTTTATGCATCAGAAAAGTCTGATGATCATTTTTATTCAGCCCCCTTCAACCAGGTGCCTCTAAATAAAATCCAGGAAAAGCAACTGCAGTGAAATAACATCAGGTATCATGAAGAACTAAGCATCACACCAGAAAGGTGTAGATTAAGTTACAAAAACAACACCCCAATACCAAGTTCCAGATCAACAGGACAACTACAAGTGAAGCATCATACAAATTATTTTTTATAAGACAGTGATAAGAAGAAAGTCCTGCCTCCAGTTCGTCACAAGCCTCATACTTCACAGTAAACATGACAGAATGTGCTCTGGTCAAATGAGTCAATTGAGGTTGTCCCTTTTGCCTGCAGGGAAAACATCATGTGAGGTAGATAGCTACCATCAGCCCAAACACACTGAAGCACACAAGTTTTTTCAGCAGGGATTTAGTGGAACATTTAAGAAGATTAAAAGAGGAAGAAAACCTGTCACAGGTTCCAACAGACACTGGGTGAGGGATTTATCTATCAGCAGGACAACAGTCCTATGCATACAGTCAGAGCTACAATGGATGGTTTAAATCAAAGCATTTCCATGTGTTAGAATAACCTGGTCTAAGTCCAGAGCTAAACCCAGCTGAGTGAATGGCAACACTTGACTTGACAGGTGATGTTTCGGCACCCTGTATCCATTTTGACTGAACTATTGTGTAAAGAAGAATAAGCAAAGGCCTGTGCATGTGGAAAGCTGATGGAGACAGGATTTACATCTGTAAAATGCAGTTCTGTAAAATATTAACTCTGGGTGGCAGAACTTTTTATATTAGTAAATAATTAAAAAGCCCTCCATCACTTTTGTTTCTCTTCACACTTTTGTTCTCCTTTTATGTTGGCCTATCATTGAAAATCTCATTAAAAAAACATTTAATAGTTTTAATGTGACAAAATGTAAAAAAGAAAAGAAAAACAGTTTTGCAAAGGAATCATACTAACTATTCCAGCACATAGTTTCTGCTTGCAGTGAATGTGCTGTGCTTGATTAAATTAAAATGTAACAAGCAGCATCACAACATGAAAGTTTTTTTAAGAGTTGTTCTGTTCTGAGCAAGGAAGTCAGTCCTGTGGCAACCACATGCATGCATGGTGACATTATTAGCTTATGTTACTGGGCCACTAACATGTCTTTGCTGTATTTATCTGATTTTTGAAAATATTGTGGGGATAAACAGGCAGGTCGGCTAAAAGGAGTTTTCCTATCACTCCAACAGGTGATCTAATGAGGAGTTTTCTATGTTGGTCATAGAGAACATGACTACACTGTGGATATGTCTAGGTTGTGTACTCTGGGCCACACAAGGCTAGCATCAGCTGCCTATAGCCTGCATGTGTGTTGATTCTGGTAGCCTCTGGCTAGCGGTTGGTGCTAACTCACATGTATTCAGTGACGGGGGCATTGCTGACAGTGTGGGCTGTGGCAGGCAGGCTAGCTTCGCTGCCATAGCTGGAGCCACAGCTGTAGAGACTGGGCATGTGAACACGGTACAGGTTATCGTGCACACCGCGAGAGGCACCCGACTCGTCTTCTCCATCCTCGTCATCCATCCTTCAACCGGTCAGATTAAGAGCAGGGCATGAGAGGGCATGATGGGTGAGAAGGAAAGAAGGCAGAGGGGAGGGAGATCCGAGAGAGACAACAGAGTATAAACAAGTGATTGAAGATGAGGTTAGGCGAGAGGGGAGGATTATTGGAGGTCTCCAAAAATAAATGAAACACCCAGCGCAGGCCATGCCTCCAGCAGCTGAATGAGTAGAAACGGGTCATTGACAGCATCCATCTACAGACAACATCTACTGCCAATACAAAGGCCTCAAACAGGAAGCTGCATTTTTCATTTTTGAATGCTTTGATGTATGCGCACTGTATAAACACATTATCCTTAAAGATAACCATGCAGTCATTGTTTTTATGCATCTTTTATTGAGATAGATGTTTTGCTGTTGTTACTTAAAAGCAAATAAGTCTGTCAAAGCAGAATTAAATGTCAAGTAGGGCTGGGCGATATTTCATACAGCGAGGAGTTTTGTTCATCTTGAGATGTCAGAAATGCAATGAATGGCATCTTGTTTGATTGAAGATTTGAACTGAATATTTCCCTAAACTCTTCCCCCATCCCCTTTTTTCTCTTAGACAATCTTGGAGACAAAGCAAAATTAAAGTCCTCTAACAATGAATTACCAGTGTTCAGTCTTAAACCTGCAGTATGTAACTCGTATTTTAAAAAAAACAAAAACATCAACTTTTTACATATTTGTTGCAACAGGATAGCATAAGACAATAAGACAGATAAGACTGGGTTACAAAAAGATATTTTTTGGAAGTTGTCCTTGTTTTTTCAACTGAATTAGGATTATTTTTGCACAGCTGAATCCAAATATGACATCCATTTTACTTACTGGTCAGGTTTTTATTCTAATATGATTTAGAGAAATCTGATCTCCTGACTGAATTGATATTTTTGTGACATTATCAATTCACTTCTGTTAATATTTCTCATCCAAAAAAGGTTTTAAGAGAGAAAAAAAGCTTTCTATCAGTGTATTAATTAAATGTTACAAAGTTGTATTTCTGTAAATAGAATAATACACAATGATAAGGGTAAGTACATGTGAATTGAACATTATGTCTTCATTGTGTAAAATTCTCCATCTCTTTCCTGTCCTGCTGGAATCTCTCCTCCTGCTCATCATTCATTGGTCCAGATTCTCAGCAAACTGATCCAGACGTGAGAACAAGTCCTGCATTTTGATGCTCATGTTGCTCCATAGTTTAGAAATTTGGCTTGATTGATCAAAACCAGTGTGGATTGGGCACATCAAAATGACCCTAAAACAGTTGAAAAACCCAAGATCACTTTTTGGCTTTTAACCAGAGTAATCTGTGGAAAAAAATAAAATAAAATAAAGTGCTTCTGCCTTCTCCCAGAGCTCAAAGTGCTGGGATACACAACTCAGCCATAAACAACCAATCAGAGCCAGGAGGAGAGTCTTAATACTGTCAATCATGCTTGTGTGTGTTGCTATTTCAAACAGAAGAAATCAATAAAGAGGTCAAATAATGAGAAGTGACCTGCACTTGTACTAACTATACCAGTTTGAACTAAATACTAGTATAGAAGACATCTTTCCACACTCTCAAACAATAAGACTTTAACCTCTATAGACCCTCTGTAGGGGAGAGTCTACAGTAGGACAACAGGCTAATAGATGTTAGGGAATAGCCTCATGTTGCTAGGCAACGACTTGCACTGAAGACGAGTCGTGTCTGGTTCTTCCAGCATGACGAAGACCCCAAACATACAGCCAGAGAAACCACAAAGTATTTCAGTGTCCTGAAGGGGATTAGACAGTCTTTGTATTTGAACTCAACAAATTGGAGGGAGTTGAAACGCCATGTTGCCAAATGAAAACTGACAGATCTGGAGAAGATCTGACCAAGAACAATGGGAAACATCTGACCCCTGCAACTGTAATCAAAGGTTTCAGTACCACATCAAACACTTATTTCATTCCATAATATGCAAATGAATTAGCTGAAAATTATACAATGGAATCTAAATGATCATCTAAATTAAAGACAATCTAACAATCCTTCAGATTTTTAGCCTTCACACAAAGAAATGAGATAAAATATCAATTCAAATTTCCTACATTTTCACATTTGTATAGGAACCCTGTATATATTACTATAAATCCCTAATGCATTGTAGCAATTAGGTAATATCACCCAGCCCTGATAACAAGAAATGTGTTTATTTTTAATATGCTAAAAAACTGATAAACTGAAAAAATATTCTAAAAAAATAGTAAAAGAAAATATTGGGGTAAAAGGAGGTAATATGACTGAACTGAGCAAACTATCTTCAGACATAAAAATGGTTAAATGTAAAACGACCAGCAACGGAACAAAATGAGGCTTTAAAAAAGTATGTGCTGATTTGGAAGTTGGATCTCTGGCTGCAGTGCTGGACACAACATGTAAGCACAAAATTTCACACTGACATCAAAAACACTTTCTTGGTCTTTTTAGTACTTCTGTATCTGTTGTTTACATATTGACACCATTATCCCAGGTGATAAAGAGGTCAAGAAGAGGGAACTCTATTTAGATAAACCAATGCAGAAAATAAGGACAATGAGATACCTTGCCACCAGATGGCGGTATCTTGCCCTTTCAATAAAATGGACAGTATAGCCTACTCACTAGTGCACTAATTAACCCAGTGAGGGTCAGATGTGAACTTTTCCTTATTCCTTGGGGCATATGCTTGGATTTGCTTTGATCCAAACCCAACAGAAAACCCTAAAAACACCACTGTGGCACAGCTCTGTTGTAATAGGAACAATCCATCCCTGCATTCAAAGCTTACATCTATTGTGCCGATTGTGATGCTGAATTATTATTATTTGATTCTTCAGTTATCGCAATATGCACCGTCATTTGCTGAAGCCCGAAGCATTTCCAAATCAGGACAGGGGGAGAGAGTCGGGGAAGGAACAGAAGGAAGAAGTGGGGCAAAGAGGGAAAAAATGTTGTGGCATCCTGTTCAACACAACATGGGTGCTCCAAGTCAAAAGAAAATGAGAGTTGTGCAAACAGACAAACAAACCAGTCAAACTGGCAGCAATGAGTGCAGACAGTAAAATAAGAAACAACTGCATGGATGCAGAGACAGGCAGGAAGTATGAAGTTGAACAGTTTGGGAGGCAAATACACCCAAAAGCAATGACATGCATGGAAACTAAGGAGGTTCTGTTTAAGGCTTTCTGCATTGTTTTCCATCAGGCATTAGAATTATTCACCGGAGCTGATAATGTGTGAATAATTAGTGAACAGGTTAGTCAAAAGACAAGGATTTGGGGATGTGAAGAGTTGTATGTGGTCTGTATGCGGGTTTTCCATTTCATCATTTGCCTTGACTCAACTCTACTGTTTTACTGAAGATAGAATCTCTTCAGGGTGGATGTGATGAGCTGCTTATTTCCCAATGCTTTCTCAAGTTGATAAAAAGTTTGAACTAAAGATTTTTGCAAAGAAAGGTTTTATGTTTGTCATCCTAGTTTACTCAGACTTTCTTTGCAGAATGAGCCAAGCCACCAATGGAAAAGTCCCATACCAGCATGAGCGGAACTTTGGAGGAGCATGTGTGTGTTACCTCTTCCGTGGCCAGGTATGTGGCACACTGCACACAATAGAAGAGAACATCAGAGCGGTGACAAAGGAGAACAGAACCAGGTAGATAAGACCTTCTACCCCATCATAGCACAGCCCAGTCAAAGCCTGGACATAGTCCTTTAAAGAAGAGGAGAAGAGAGAAGAAACATCAGCTGGGAAGCACGGATCGAATTTCTGTCATCAAACCAAGCAAACAGTGACTCACCATGTGTAGGCTGCGACAGTCAACCAGGGCGGTCAGCTGGTGGAGACCAACCTCAGTAGAGTTAAGAACCGACTGGATTTGCTCCAGACTCTCCTGCACACAGAGCCAATGGTTTTCATACTGAACAGAAATTCTGCTTTATGTGCATGTTCCAGAACTTCTTGAACTTTAGAAAATTGTTCATTTCTAAACACAACCTTCAACATGCTGTAGTGGGATTTTTAAGGATATAACAACAGGAAAGTGGAAAATGTCTCTCTGTTGTTCACATTTCTACCATTTTACATAGCAGAAAATCACAAGAGATTTTTACGTTTCCAAATAAATCTATCTAAATCTAAAAAAAAGTTTAATGTTGGTCTCATCTGACCAGAGCTCCTTCTTTGAAACACTCTTCCTTAAATAGAGCATGACAACTGCTGGCCCTTTAAACAAATCCTCCATCCTGAGTTGTGAATCCTTGCAACTCCTCCAAAACCACCATTGGCTTCTGAACTATTTCCTTAAATACTATCCTCCTTGCATAGCCTGTACTTCCCCTTAATGTTTTCCCTGATCTGTCTTCTTGCTCCTAATGATGCGGTTTATTTGCTAATCTTCTCTAACAAATCTCTCCAGCTATACTGGATTTTACTTAGAGATATCAGAATCAGATGGGCTCTGAAAACAAATACACACCCAACCTTTCAGATAGAAGTTTAAAAAAAGGGGGAAAAAATTCCTCCTTTGTGTTGATCTATGACACAGAATCTATTTGGTAATCTGTGGTTGTAGTTCAGGGGATGTAGCTCATCCCCTGAACTACATATCAGTGTAAAACCAAAAGGTACCGTATTTTCCGGACTATAAGTCGCTCCGGAGTATAAGTCGCACCAGCCATAAAATGCATAATAAAGAAGAAAATACATATATAAGTCGCACCGGAGTATAAGTCGCATTTTTGAGGGAAATATTTGATAAAATCCAACACCAATAACAGACATGTCATCTTGAAAGGCAATAAAAATAGAAGAGGCAACAACAGGCTGAATAATTGTACGGTATGTTAACGTTACATGACATATGAACAACAAACTGAGAACGTGCCTGGTAAGTTAGCATAACATATTAAGAGTTATTCAAATAACTATAGCATAAATAACATGCGAACAAGTTTACCAAACCATCCGTCTCTCTCCAAATCACTAAATGCAATGAAATCTTCGTCCTCGGTGTCGCTTGTAAACAACTCTGTTCACTCCGAAGACAGAATAACACAGACCTACAGCGCCTCTTGCGGTTTAGTGTGAAAATAACATGTGATATGATATAATGACGTATTAATTTTCACACATAAGTCACTCTGGAGTATAAGTCGCACCCCCACCCAAACTATGAAAAACACTGCGACTTATAGTCTGGAAAATACGGTAGTTGCATTGTAAGCAAATGCACCTTGGCAGTGGCATAATCACGTGTTGCTGATCTCAGTAGTTCTGCCACATCATCCTGCATCTCCACCAAAGCTTTGTGACTCCCTGACAGCCTCTGCGAAACAAACAAGGAAGTTTTCAACAGGAAAGAGGTCAGAGAAAACATGTTACTGTGAAACTGATTAGGAAAAGCCAGAACACTGAACGACATTTTTACCTGCTGGAACGGGTTCACTTTTCCAGAGCTGCACCTCAGGTAGTACTGCAGGATATCTGGCAAGGCATTCATAGATTCATGTTAGTATACAAATATCCAATCCATTTGCATTATGCAGTTTTATAATTAAAAAAAGGTAAAGTTTGCATTTATTAGAAGTTTACATGGCCTGCTTGTTCCTGCTGAGGCATGTTTACAGTTATACCATTATATTGGTGAGTGAGTCTTTATTTGTTTATAAAGATGTTGCTTTTATAATCATCATTAACAAAATTAGGCTTTTTGATAAGATTTACAGAAATACCCTTTAATATCAAAGTGAAAACAGATTTCAATTAATATAATATAAAAGTAAATTATATTTTATTTAATTTTCATCTTGTCAAAATCATTTTTGACTGGAACATTGAAGGCTTGAAGCAAGTAGACAGAGTGGAAACTCTATAGACAACAGGACTGTGTGAAAAGATGGAGCTTTTCACACAGCTTTTCAGGAAGCTGAACTAAGCAGAAATGTGACAAAAAGGGGAGGGAAGAAATTAGCTCAAATTGCAAAATAAAAAAAGAAACAAAACTATGCTCCGGATTCTTTCTGTGATGCCTTTGAGACAAGCCGAAGCTAGACAGGATTTTTGATGCACAGCAAAATGCATTGAGACAGTATGAGCTTTTAGATACCAGATTGTCAATCAAACAAAATCCCACTGGATGTGCTCAGCCACACACAAAGAAATGAACCACTTTCTAAAAATAGAAGCCATAGCAGCTTCAGCTGCCAGGCTAACACATCTTCGCTTCTTTGTCAACCAAAATGGACAACAGTGTTCATAATGCACAAACTACCTGCTGGAGATCAGCACAGTTGTATTGTTTCCGTGTGCGTACCTTGATCGATGACTGCATTGTCTTTGGTTACACTGGTTATGTAGGAATCTGGAGAGACGCAGAAGTCACTGGCCGACTGTGGGAGAGCCAAACACAAATCAGAAATCCAGCACTAGGGATTACAGCACTGTAGAGACAGAGAGCTCAACTTTGTTGCCATGGTTAACTTACAGCAGCGACACCCAGCTCAAGACCCAGAGAACCCCAGCTGATTATCAGAGTCAAAACCCCAAGGAAGCATACTCTGGAGAACGGAAGAAAAAAAAAACTCTCTGAAAAACTGATAATAAACTTGATGGCCATGCCACATCATGGTTTATACATTTCAGAGAACAAGTAGGGCTTGAATCAGTCCAATCAGAGCAGGTTGGAGGTGATGATGCAACAGACCGTACCCAATCAGAGTACCCCGAGAGTTGCGAATGAGCCCAAAGAGCACCAGCAGACAAATGAGAACATCAAACAGCAGCAGACCAAGGTAACCCAACCACCTACAAGGATACAAAAAGGAAGGCATTAATCCTCAAAAAGCATTTCAAAACCTAAAACACAAGCTTCTCATCTACATTAATCAGGCAAAAAATATTACCTTTATATTCTCACTTTGTCTTACATGTTATGCTAGTAGTTCAAGGTACAGTGTGAAGAGTAATGGAGACCAGACACAACCCTGATCTGCACATATTTCTGAGATAAAACTGTTCAAGAGGTCAACACTGAATTTGATTCTCACAGTAGAATTATTTTATTGGATTTTTATAATATTAATAACCAGATTGTGTAGACCAAATCTCTATAAGACCTAATAAAGAAAATTTTATTTAAATGGATAAATTTTCAGTATAAGAAGACAATGAATTTAAAAAAAAAAACAAATTGTTAATTCAACGGTCCCGTTGAATTAAAAAAATAAAACCTAAAAAAAGTTCTGGAAAAAGGGAGACAAGACAGCTGTGGCAGAACACATGGCTGGGACAAAAAGCACAGAAATCAGACATCAGAGGCAGCAGAAGTCACCCTGCACATTGAGTACAGAACATTTGTGAAAGTGCTTAATGTTTATCATAGGCTCTCTTTGGTTGATAAAAGAGTAAGTCGCTCCTAAGTGTGCCTGTCAAATTAACTTTTATTTACTGACCATATCACTGAATTAAGCTCACAAACAAAGGAAGGAGGTAATCATTTTATGCCTGATTAGGGTGTATTTTATTATCATCAATAAAGTAAATCAAGTTTTGTTGACATAGTGTTTCTTAAATAAATACAAAGTATATCATATGTCTGTGAAAGATAGGACTGAATTTCTAACTGTTTTATTTACTGACCTGTAAAAGTCAAAGGCCTCGGTTTTTTGGGCTAAGTCTTCCAGCGAGATGTCCGTGTTGGACCAGAAGGGGACATCCACCATCAGCCTCACCAGCTCGTCCAGCTGTCCTTGCAGCTTCTGGATTATGGCCACATAGTCCGTCTGATCCTGGAAGGTTGTCTCTAACTGGGCCAAGTTCTCCTCCACTGTCTGGTTTAAGGCTAGGGTATTGTCTGACACCTAGAAACAAAATGAAATAACATTCACTCAAGTGTATGACCATTCATATTTTAGGGTAACATATTTAGTGCTTTTGTAGGCTCACCAGTTTCTCCACTCCAGAAACAGTGCGGTTGGCATGGCGAAGGGAGTATGCCAGGCGACTGGCTCCATCACTTGACTCCCCATTTCCATAGAATCCAACAGCGATTCCAGCACTGGGGGAAAAATGGGAACCAATACATGAATCTTTGACTGGGTACAAACCTTTCATACCAATAGACAAACTAAAAAAAATAAAATAAAAAAAAAAACGTACATTTTTTTTTTTTTTACAAGCATTACATCATCCTTAAAAACTGAAGGACACGGTAAGTTGTTGGCTGCAGTTCATCTGCACCTTGCCTTGCCTCAACACCAGAAGGCAGCACTGAGTTCACTGATTTCACCCTCATGCTCAGGCAAACACAGGACTACCAGAGAGGATTCATGTACACACACGCACACAATCTACACAATAATTGGGTCACCAGACCACAAATAATGCGATCCCCCTGCAGGGCTCTGCCCACAGTCATTCAGCACATAGGCTACAATATTCGGGGCTCTTCACTCATAAAGACTTTATCCAACATCATAAACAATGGGAATTTTTTTTTTTCTATTTTTCTGCTGTAGCTAATCTATTCCTCCACCATGCTGCCTCCTTTAAACCCAATATCCTTTCAAACCCCCCCAACCAGCACCCACTGAAAGCTTGTGTGTGTCCCCTCTGACTCTGCCTTCCTTTTGTGTGCTTTATGTACATAAGTCTACTGTACTCTCTGACACTGCTGCTGTCTGCATGCAAGCACTAGACAGATTTGAAAAGATACATTACCATTGTTCAGACAATTCATTCAGGCCTATTACATATTTATTAGCGCCATTAGCGTCCGTCTTTACAGTGTGCATAACCTCATGTATATGTTTGCCCTGTGTGCATTGTTGAACACATGAGCTACTGGCAGAGTTTCCCCCAGTGTACTTATATATATATATGTATATATATCAATGGCGTGCAGTCATAATGAAGAAATAATGTGTAATGATAAAATGAATTTATATTACCATATTCACACGGTGGTTTATACTATATTTAATTTTAATTTAGCTTAACCAATTTTGATTGTTTTTTTCTTCAAAGTCGCTGAATTTTTCCATTCAAATGCTCAGAAGCGAAGCCAGTGAGGCAGCAGTGAGCTTAGCCTCACCTGGGATTGCGTAACCTCTCGCTAACTGCCCTGACTGCCATTCTATGAGATCATGTTCCTCCTGTCTGTACATTGCCAATAAAATGGCTAAAAAACAGTTGTATATGAACTGATTTTCCATTATTTAGCGTATTCATTTAATGTAGAGTGGTTTTTGTCACAAACTGTAGTGAGTTTAATGTGTTTTGTGTGCGGAGAAGCAATCAGAAACAACAGAGAACAGATTCGAGGTGAGGCAGGCAGTTTTCTTGCGCTCATGATCCCAGACATTGTGACTCCACAACTGCAGAGAGCTCTATAATTTGATTGGTAGGTTGGAAACTGCAAGTCTCAGGAGGAGCTTGGTCCTTGAAGGCGGGGCTTGGTCCACCCAGGAGGTTTGCAGAGCTGAATGGTGGGAGGTTAAAGGATTTCTCAGAAACACATTTAAGCATCAAGCCAACACTCCAGATATGTTTTTGATGAGAGCACATTATAACAGGATGTCCATCCATCCATTTTCTGACCACCCTTCTCCCTAACGGGGTCGGGAGTTGCTGGTGCCTATCTCCAGCTGTGTTCCGGGCGAGAGGCGGGGTCACCCTGGACAGGTCGCTAGTCTGTCACAATAACAGGATGTAAAGCTCAAAAAAGTTTGCTTAATATAACACCACCCATTTGAAATATAAATTTTCTGGCCAAAAGACAATTGCTTCCTATTGCTGTATATGTTTTAAAGCATAGGTGTCAAACTCTGGCCCGCGGGCCAAATTTGGCCCGCAGTGTAATTATATTTGGCCCGCGAGGCTATACCAAACGATTACGCGAGCTGGCCCACCGGTATGATACAGCGCATTCATTCATCGCTAATACTACAAATCCCATAATGCCTTGCTGTTGTTTTGGTGCGTCAATCAGGACGAGTCCCAGAAACGCCCTCTCCTCTGTGACAGTAGTTATAGCGATCTCAAGCTACAACTGTCACTGTAGAACCGAAAAGAAAGGCAGACAACAGGAGCTTTCTGGACAGGTGGGAGACAGAATATCTGTTTACATATGTAAAAGACAGACCTGTTTGTCTTTTACATATGTAAACAGATATTCTAATATTAAAAGGTTCATTTGTTCAATGCTGGCCCGCGACTTTGTTCAAGTTTTACATTTTGGCCCACTGTGTATTTGAGTTTGACACCCCTGTTTTAAAGCAATCTTGCCCTTTCTACCTATTGCAGTCCAGTAAGAACACACTGGAAAACAACTGAAAGAAGTCCACATGTTGTTGACCCAGAGACAAAAATAAGATTAAGAAGCAGACTCACAAGCACATATGTGGGCAAAAAATTGCAGTAAAGCATAAATGTTATGATCTAAATTCGATTCTCAGTTAGGATATCAAGTAAAATCATAAAGTATTCAAAATCTAAAAAGATCTCTCTCCCTCTGCCATACACAGGTACACAGAAATCTTACATGATTGTATAATTCATTTGTCATCTCTGCATCAAATCTGCTGCTGTCTCCATGACAACCTTTCTCAGACAGGGACAGGGCCGAAATGGAGAGATAAAGTAAATAAAGGCTGAAAGAGATGGAGAAGCAGGAAGGGAGGAAAAGTCTCGAGCTTAGAAGCAAAGAGGAGATGACAGTAACTAAAAGAGGAATAAATTCACATTCATAAACTGTCCAGTATCCTTGTCTGCACCATTGTTTGCTAATTTGTTGTCTTTTCATGACTTCCTTGTCACTGTCGCTGTTCTCTCTATTTTCCTAATCTGCTTGGTTTCTCTCTTTATCGCTTCTACCTAATAATAAAGGGCTTGAAAGAACAACACATTTGTAACCATGGAAAACTATTCAGGAAGAAATTGTGCCATTTGGAAGATCAACTATAACTGGTCATATTCTTACATTTGTTGAAGACGTTAATTACTGTTTCCTTTGATTTTCTTCCCCATTTGTCATCTTCTGTGGCTCTCTGTTCTATTTTGGCTCCATGTTCAGCACCTGTTCTTGTTCTTTTCAGTGATTAATGTGGCAAATATTGGCTCCAAAAAATAAGAACCTTTGCAACTCAGAGCTTGGATCTTGTGGGTGAGATACTTAAACTCCTCCACTTTGTGCAGGACGTCTTCTCAATGTTTAATGTATTTAAGGCCACTCTTAATCAGTTTGTAAATACGGTATTTCTTTCTAAATGTTTTGACTAATATCAAGTTGTATCTCAGTCCTTACTTTTACTTTTACAGCTGTTTGCTTTTTGTTATTTTTCTTCCTTTATTATGGAAGAAAACTCATTTGCATACTTTGAAGTTGGTGTAGATGAGGTGTAGATGAATGTAGATGAGATGAAAGCAATGGTTATTGGGTTTTTGTAGACAATTTGTATATCTGAATAGATATAGATAACTAATTATTGCACAACAGATCTGAGGGTTGAAATTATTTATCAGTAAAATTCCATTGGTCAGACTATTGCACACTTCAGCCTCCTTGAAATACATGTGGTTCACACTTTGTCCACAAAATGTTATATCAAATATATTTAGTGTGAGAGGCATATATATTAACCAACATTTGAATTATTAATACGTCCCCTTGATGTAGTCTCAGTGAGAGAAGTATAAAGCTAATTAGTGTCACTAGTCCATAAGGGGATAAGCCTAGTCAAAAAGATATTTCAGGGAAAAAACAAGCTCCAGTCGTTTAGCCTCTCACCTGCAGACGAGCGTGGCGATGATGACGCACCAAGCAGTGCAGCAGCAGTCAGCACTGGGCGGCTGGGAGTGAGAATGGGAGTGTGAGGAGTCTTCCTTCTTGCATCTTCGGCAGCAAAGCCAGAAGGAGTAGATGAGGAGGAAAATGAGGTCCAGGCCCAAACACAGCATGGCCATAGCACCGATGAGCAAAATAGACTAAAGAGAAGGAGGAGAAAGAAATAAATTATTGGCTAATGCAGTCAGCAAATATCAGAATCCTGTTCCAGATTTACCACAGGAAAGAGAACCATTCTGGATGTGGGTATTGAATGCAGGAAGCCAGTCAGCAAACAGGAGCAGCAACATTTCACACTTCATATAAATTGAAGGATTGAATGCTAATCTATATCCTGCAGTAAACTATGACTGGAAACTCCATTAAGAGAAAGAAAAGAAACTAATACTCTCAACAGAACTGATCACACCCAGAGCTAACACAGCTAACTTTGAGAGTGGCCAGGATGCTGTAAGCCAACAACACAGACTGTGCAGATGTCAATGAAAATTGATTCAAAAACATTCAAAGGCAACATAATGCATCTAACAAATGACATACACCAGAAATTTAAGAGAACTGATCAAATTGAAGAGCAACATAAGAATTAGGGAGCTCTAAATGTTTCAAACTGTTTCTGTGTTTGTTTTACTTTCAAAAATCAAAATTGAATAAAGTGGAAAAGAAAGAGCCTAAAACGAGAACAGTTGTAACAGTTCTCCTGTTGCAACAACAGTTGCCCCATTACAGAAACGGGCAACTGTTACAGCAACAGTTGCCCTGTTACAGTAGCAGTTGTCCTGTTACAGTAACAGTTGTCCTATTACAGCGTGTAATAACTCTTGTAGCTCTTGCTCCAGCTGCAGTCCGCTGCTTGTGAATCTCCCTGAAATGTTTGAGTGGGCTTTGCTTTACTGTTTGCTGTTATCCCTGTTGCTATTGCACATTTCCCCCCTAATTTTTTTTCCTACTGCTGAACTTTCTATTACAATGCTTGGATACAAAAACTCTGTGATGAGACTGCCCCCTAATTTACATTACATCCAACTCCGCTGTTGAGTATAATGTTCACCGACTGCTTTTGAACCGATAAAAGAAGTTGGTGAACATTATATTCAGCAGGCCTCTGAACATAATGTAAATGAGGGGTTTATGATTGCACAAAATCTAAAATTTCAATATGGATACATGAGGTTGGAAGCACAAATGCTCCACTTTTTCGCCAAATCTTGGCCTGATACACAAAGTCCACAAAAAAATCCACAGTTCCACACTGGTCTTTACCACTGGGAAGAGGAGCATTTAGGATGTGGACACACAACGCAGGAAGTCTGTTAACTGATATGGGCAGAAAGCAGATAAACAGACAGGCCACATAACTGAGTTGAGAAATGCACAAGCAAGTGGAGTTCCTCTCTTTAGCCGTTTATAGTTTGGAAATTGTGGTTATCAGTGAATGTTTGATTCATACAAAACATAAGCATCACATAATGATGCATTGTACTGCACTTATACCTCATCAAATAATCACACCTTCATGGACGGAAAGGAAGAGAAGCTGTTCAAGAGCTGCATGAGATAAATGCCAACCGCAGATCACTCAACCTCCAAAAGATTTGAAGTGAAGAACAAAGTAGGCGAGACTGCCCCGATACAGTAACAGTTGTTCCAGAGAGAAGTGAGTTTCGAAGACAAAGGACACGTGGAAGTATTTGTGGAAAAATCTTTTTTATGCTTATCAAGATACCAATAAGCAAATTTTCCTGCCCCTTCTGGAGTAGCCATTGCAGGGCAAAACCATGCAGACACAGGAGGATTCCAACATTTCTTCTGAGAGACTACTTACAGCAGACAATGATCTCCTGCATCATCATCCTGAAACGGCAGCAATGCAATTGTAGGGGCCCCCGGAGAGTAACACTATCTGACAATGTCTTCAAGACCTTCCTAGAGTTTCCTGCAATTCCAGAGTCTGGAAGGCTTTTTGTATTGATTGTAAATTTCTCCAGTCTGAAAGAAGTTAACTTCCACACCAGGTTTAGTGGGCTGGGAGTCATATTCATGCTTATAAGAACAATGCTGACACATGTGTAGGTTATGGCAAGGCGTAATCTCTACAACATGGTAAATATGCATCGTTCCATCATCATGGCTTCAATGAACACTAAAGTATTGATAGCACTGCTTGTTGCAAACATTATTAATTTATACTAACAGGTTTTGTTTACCCTTGGTTTACTAACTGTTCTCTGCCAGGTTGAAGACGATGACCAGTGTAGATCAGGAAAAGACCCTGATAGGACAGGAGAGGGAACATGTCTGTCTCTGGTATTATCCTGTGTTATCATGTTGTGCTTCGGTAAAGCTATGCTTATCACCAGCTGCACACTGCTGTGCTTCTTGAGTCTAAAATGCAAATATAATATAACAAACAAAACTAATAAAGCTTTCACACCTTTATTAGCTGTGAAAGATTATGAAGTAAAACAGAATGTTAACATTCCGTACTTGGGCTTAACTCTTTAAAATTTAACATTAAATAACCACAAACCTTAACTTTTAATTAAAACCTCAGTGGTGACCAACTCTCTGCAGCAGCCTCCTCCTCCTCTCAGTCAGTTTGACAGTGCCTAGATTAACTGTGGGGCTGACAAACCGTCAGAGCAGATTAGGTGAGGCTCAATTAGATGCTAATAAGCATGGTGAGCTTGGCTATAAATGAGTCTGTCCACTTTGATGTCACCATGTGAGAGTGAGCATTAAGCCTACCAGAGATCAGCTTGCCAGGTGGAGGAGGGGCCAGCACAGCAAACACCAAGGCACAGTGATCTACTTTCAATCTGCCCATGTGTGTGTGTGTGTGTGTGTGCGTGTGTGTGTGTGTGTGTGTGTGTGTGTGTGTGTGTGTGTGTGTGTGTGTGGGGGGGTGTGTGTGTGTGTGTGTGCGTGTGTTGCTGACAAGATCAATCACTTCCACTTCTGTGAGTCGTCCTTGCTCTGCCAGACTGTGTGTGGGTTATCATCTGTAGATTGGACTCATGCAGGACCTGTACACAACTTTTTCCATCCCTAGGCAGTGACTGACCTCACGCGTATCCTGGCTGTATTTAGTTCTTCTGTAAGATCAAAGAGCAGCCATATTCAAGTCTTTTGTTTGTCCTATTCAAAGAGCAATGAGATCATTTCTCCCACTATGTAAACTCTAGTCTACAAGCTAAAACTATAATTACTGACTTTGCTCTCCACAGCTGGGAATATGTGTTATTTTGAATCACATGGTTCCACTTTAATGATCTGCAGATGTTTAACTGTAGCTGACTGTGCAATTCAAACAGATGAACGCAAACGCAGAAGCGTAGACGCAGGGCCTGTGTGCTGCAGCTTCAACAGCCTCGGGATAACAGTTCCTATTTCAGCACTCCAAGAAGAAAAAGATATGAAACGTTCTTATAGATTAATGTTTCATCACTATGAAATGCTGAGGACATTCAGTGCATTGCAAAAATGAACCATGCCCAGCAGAAGCAGGTTTATGGTGTGGGGCTGCTGTTCTCCAGCAGGTAAGAGCTGATGGGATAATGGATGGAACCAAAAACAGGGCAAAAAAGAAGCAACATTAAAACATTAAAATGTTTTAATGTTTAAACATTAAAATGGCTGTTTTCTCACTTTATATCCAAAATGGATGACTTCGTGGTATTTTGCAAACAATATGGAGAACAAGCAAAACTGTTAGAAAATACCTCACTTCCCTGCATCATAGCTGTATACTCAGAATACACTTTACATAAAATTCTTGTTTAAAAAAAAATGACAAGAAAAACATGTTTCTTTTCAATTCATAGCTACTTTGTTTTAGTCTGTCAAATAAGATCACAAGAAAATACATTGATATTTGTGAAAAAGTTCAAGGGGTTTGGATTTTTTTCAAACATGGAGCATAAAGTAAAAGTGTGAGGTAAACAAAACGAAACTGAGTGAACCAGAAAGAAAAGAACCTACACTGAAGACGTTCTCTGTTCATTTAGAATGTGTCATGTTGTAATATGGTGATGGATAAGGTGGACAGGGGACACTGTGTAGGTCTTTGTTTGAGTGCTGAGTGGATGCATGAAAACCTTTGAGAAAGATATACTGAGGCTCTCTAAGGGCTGGCCCCAGTGAAAAAGTAAAAGAAAAAAGATAATGAAAGAAAGAATCCTTTAACTATCAACTGCCACACCGCCACACTCCCTCCCCCAGTCCGGTCCCCCCTTCTTCTTCGTCTTCTCACACTCTTTCACTCCCACAGCCTAACCAAAATTAACAACTTCACCCTGTGAAAAACACACAGACCCTGAGGGAACCGAGTGACCCCACATCAATAAACAACACAAAGAGACACATATGCTCTGACATAGAAGACCATCTTACTGTAAGTAAACATATAGCTTACTGTACCGCACATAAAAAAGCTTGGGTATACAGTCACGGTGCTCACTGACATGGAAACAGCCTCATCTGCTGAAATATGTCAGTATGTAATTAGTCTGAAAAGGGGGTCCTTAAAATTCCAGTGGGTACACACAGGGACACAAACATGCACAAAGGCCCTTAGTTAAACACTGAATAGCTCACAGGAAGTGGCTATTTGGCAACTTAGCAGCACCTCCCATGGCTCATCAAGTCTCCTCACCCTCTCCTCTCATCTCAAGCTACTCTTTTTTGTCTTGTTTTTTCATTCCTCCTCCTCTGCCTGCGTTTCCCTCCAGTTCTCATCTTCCCCCCCTTGTTCATGACTGTGGGTGCCTTCTCACTCTGAGCTCTTCAACTTCCACGCCCCCACTCCCCTCCTCCTCTCTTCTCAGTGCATGCCAGCCATCTGCAGAAACTGAAACGGGTGCTTCTAAATGACGCGTCACAGTTTTGTGGGAGCTGCCAAGGCTGAACGACCTGGTGCAGAGGCCTGGTAGTCACCTTGTCCAGGAATTAGAAGGAAAGGGAGTAAAATCAAATGAGCTTTCGGTTTTTCTTGTTACCATGGCAGCGCCCTGTATGGCTGTGGCTGCTTCGGCTCTTGATAACACAGACAATTTGTTGGTTAGGTCAGTATTTTCTGTTGCAACATCATCTGGACGCCATAAATTCGGAGACACAGACCACTCTACAAAGCTCTGTTCTGCTACGCCAGTTGGATCAGTTAGACCAAGCTACATACACAGCAGCTGAATCTTCCAACAGCCCAGGGCCACAGAGACACCGGAGGACGATTGAGAGAAAACAAAAGCGTTGGTGTCATGTTGGACTTACAGATAAGCTAGTAGATAAGCCTTTCCGATTGCAGCCTCCTTCTATCTTGCTTGTTAATGCACGCTCCTTTGAAAGCAAAATGGACATCCTGAAGCTGGATTTAACCACCAAAAGGGAAACAAGAAACTACTGGGCTAACATGAGTCATGTAAATCCCGGGGTGGTGTTTGCATTTACATTAAACACAGAAGATGTAACAACGCCACCCTGGTATCCAGTCATTGCTCTGTGGACATTAAGTTCAGAATTGTGGGGTGCAGACCCTTCTACCTGCCTGGGGAATTCACCACTGTTATCATTGTTGCTGTCTACACGCATCCCTCCCAACCCCTGCACTAACACCTAGAAAGCATTGAGTACTCTCTTAACATACAAGGAAGGTGTTTTTATTGTTGCTGGAGACTTTAACCAGGATAACATGAAGAATGTTCTTCCCAGAAGGCCTTCAGACCAGCTCCCTGCCCCCATCTCGACTCTTCAGATAATCTTTCAATTATGCTCATCCCAGCATAGCAACCCCGGCTCACCAAAGAAAAGCATGTGGTGAATAAGGTAAGAGTATGTCCTGCGGGAGCTATGTCTGCACTGCAGGACTGTTTTGAGTGCACAGACTGGGGCATGTTCAGAAAGGCCGCTACACACAACCAACACAGTGTGTGGCATCTGTCATACTGCATGCAGAGATGTACGGAGAAGGTTACACCAACACAGACAAGACTCATTGGCCAACCAGAAACCTGGGATGACTGAGGAGGTGTATTCAATACTGAGGCAGTGAAAAGCTGCCTTCAAATTTTGTGATGTGGTCGTACTTAAATCAGCGAGGGCCAATCTAAACCATATCATCTGGACAGCAAAACATGCCATCCAAAGTTTCATGATCCCAGCAACACCAGGCCACTATGGCAGGGCATCCAGTGTACCATCAGATTGCTCACCACCCATAACACTGTCTGAAAATATATTAGTAACAATATATTATTATTGTACATTTGTGTATTTATAGGCACACTTGGGAATTTTCTCTTTGTTTTGTTTTTCTCTCTTTGCCAAGAGACATTTCATTACTAATTTCATTTCACTATTGTGTCTTTGTGCAGCGACAATAAAATAAGTCTAAGGTGTGAGATAAAACTGTTCTCTGAAGCAGTTTTGCCAACTTCCTCAATGAATAATTGAAAAGTACTAATTCCCTTTTATTCACATTACTAATTATAGGAGCTCTTTTCTATTAATCCATCAAATTTTAATCTAATAATATGTGAAAATATGTAAAATCCAAAAGAAAGAAAGGGAAAGAAAGGAAGGTCAACTTTGTTATCAATATTGCTACGAGTTTATTGAGGAAAAGATATGTCAGTGCATTTCAATATTAAGAGTTCATAATACACAGTCTTTTTTGTCACATCCCTGGCACAATTAAGGCTCAAAAATGAATTCTGACTTGAAAAATTACTAAATTAAATTAATCTAATCAGGACTGTATTTTGATCAATGTCTTCCACTTCAGTAATCCATGTAACCTCAGAAGATGCATGGCAAAAGGAGAAGAATAAAAAACATAGACATAGATTTTCATGTACAGTTGAAATCAGAAGATTAAATTCACCTCAAAAAAAGTCACATACCTTTTTTTCTCAGTGTCTGAAGTTAAATCAGAGCCAAACATTTCTTGTTTTAGGTAAATTAGAATTGCCAAAATTATTTCTATTTTCTAAATGCCACAACAGTGAGAGAAACAATATATCAGAAATTCATATGTAGAATGATTAACATCTCTTTAAACAATGAGGGAAAGCCCAAATGATAATGTTATAGCTTTGGAAATTTGGAATAGGTTAACTGACACATTTGGAGTCACAACTGTGGATAGTTTAAAACCATATCTGGAAAACACACTGCTTTGCTGTTTGACCCAATGGGAAAGTCGAAAGTGTTAATATCCACAGTGAAACATGGCCTCTACTAAAATGCTACTTAGAAAGGAGGAAATCATTACACCACAGCACACCTGAATCAGATAAATGACTTCTTACCGGACCCTTGTGAAACTTGATGAGATAATGAAATTTTTCTTATTCATCTGTGTGAAAAGTGATCATTGTGAGGACATTGATGTGGTCAGTTTAGTGTAAACCATTCGGTAAATGGCTGAATTAAAAACTGAGACAACAATGTTTTTAATTTCTTGTAGAAAAAAAACCCATTTTATTTTGCCTGTATGTATTTATACTTTTAATGACTTTGAGATCAAAGACGTGGTCAAGAACTGAATACTGGAGGAGCACTGAGCATCCCAAGAAAGAGCTTTTCAGAGTTGAGCGAGCATATTAGAGATGTGATAGATCACCATCTGATTATTGCTCCAGAGAGTCTGACGCCTTCACATCAGTCTCAATGAGAGCAATGGATGCTTGAAAAAATATAACGACAGTTTTTGAAACACTCACATCCACCACTGCTGTGACCCCCATTAAAATATATTTTCAAAAAGATTTAAATTGTGTTTGTTGAAAAAATTATATTTAAAATACATCAAAATAGTACTTTTCTTCTCTTGCTGTCACTCCTTTCATTACAGTATTTATTTTCATGATCCCTCTTTCCTGGTCTTCTTCTGTCTCTGGCAGGCAGCAGTGCAGCAATCCGACTGCAGGAGAGCAGGAAGGGGAAAGGGTTGCGATGAAGAAAAAGGTTCAAACTCAAAGCCAAGGAAAAACACCATTTCAATAATTTATGAATTTTAAAAATATTTCTTAAATATTTAATCAATGTGTAGACAAAAAATATCTACATTTTCTTTTTTTCCTGGCAGAAGAGATGGGGGGGAGGCCTTACCAACTAGCTAATTTCACTAAAATGTAACACAAATACAGAATGAAATATGAAATTAAAACACTTTAGACGATAGATCAAACCACTAACCTGGTTATCTCAAACAGTTTGCCAGGAAGAAATCTTAAAAAGCATTGAATTAAATTAAAATATACTTACTCCAGGACAGATGAGCGCTCCAGCGAGAAACACGATGGCGATGAAATGTACTGCAAGTGTTTTGAAGAGTGTACCATGTGACCATGACGTCACATTGTGATGCCTGCATCTCATTTTCTTAAGTTTAAATAATGTATTATTTCTTGAAGTTGTTTTTTAAGTTAAAGTTCATGTAACATTTTATTAAGTTAAATTTGATAATGTGTTCAGTTAACTTGATTACATCAGTAAATAATAATTTTGGTAATTCTGACTAAACAAGAGAAGTTTTGTCTGATTTAACTTCAGACAATCTATTTATTAGGTGCATGTAAACATCTCATTTTAATTCCATATCCAGCGAGGAATGAGACTATTCCTTTAACAAAGAAATTGTTTTGCACTTTTGTATCGATCCAAATGTTTGAGTGGTAACAGCTTCAGAGGCCTGTTTCATGGACATTTAATTCATTTCCTTTCAGGAAGCTCTGATCAATGCAGAGGGAACCCCATAGACCCACAGAAACCACTCAGCCAGTCGGCTGTAATTTAACAGCGTGTCCATGTGACAGGAGGCGGGACAATAACGTGACACAAAGTGCTACACAACAAAACAAGAGTGTGAAGTAATTAGACTCTTGTATTTTCTCACCTTCTGATACTCTGAGTCCTCTGGTCTGAAGTCACTGCTCACCATTTGAAATTCCAGGTTAAAGTGAGGTAACCGGTGAAGCAGATTCACCCACCAAGGTGGAGAGTAGTTGACCACGGCCGCCATCCTGATGCAGCTGCCTGCAGACTGTGACTTCGCTCTGCAGCCTGACTCTTCACTGGGATGCTGCAGAACATTTCAGAGTTTACACACAGTGAAGAAATGTGTCTCATGTAAATTTAGCTGCTAAAACGGTCTTGTTCAGAAATCAAAACGCAACAATCAGGCATAACATTATGACCATCTGCCTCGTAGTGTGTTAGTTCCCCTATTTGCTGCCAAAACAAGCGCTGCTCCTTCGCATAAACTCCTCTAGACACCTGAAGGTGTGCTGTGGTATCTGCCAAAAAGTTGTTTTAGTTGTACCGTGGAGACAGCATGGATCAGAGCTGTTTGTCCAGCACATCCCACAGACAGTAAATCTGACTGAGATCTGGGAAGTTTTGAGGCCAAAATTGTTGTTGTGCTTTTTACAGCTTTGCTGAACCAAAGTTTGAGATAGAGAACCTTTTGTGACAGAGAAACATTTTTCTGTTGAAACTGGGCACAACCATCAGAGAGCACATCTTCAATGAAATGGCATATGCGGTTTACAACAGTGTTCAGGTATGTTGTACATATCAAGGGAGTCCTACCATCATGCTGTGTGTCTGCCTTTTATTTTTAGAAGCATGAGAATATACTGATTCATTCAAATGCTTCACTGTCCTTGACTTGCTGGTTGCCTTACTTTGCGATTAATTCAGTGAAATTAATATCCGCTCAACTTGTTGCTTCTTTATAAAATTAAAAACAAAAACAAAACGAATAAATTCTATGTATGTATTAAACTCTTCATTTTGACACATACAACTCATAGCTGGATAAAAGTCATTCATTTCCTCACTGGTCAGATCCATGTGGCTTGCGTTTTTTTCTTAATACCTTGCAAGAGTCAGTGTGATGGAAGCTTCAATTCTACATTGATGGCGTGATGATAACATGACATGTTGACAATGTTCAAAGCAGGACATTGAACATCTATAGCCTCACACTGCTTTTGGGAGCTTTGTTGCATTCTCATAATGCACAATAAAGCCACAAGTTCCCCAAGTAAGCAACAAACAAGTATCCAGTCATCCAGGACACAAAAGAAAATGTGACTCTGCAGAAGAGACCCCCTTCTTCCACAGTTAGGCCCAGTCCTGATGCTTGCATGTACCTCACTGACTCTCTCGGCGGTGGGCAGAGGTTGGCTTGGGAAGCACGACTGGTTTACAGCTGTTAATAAACTGGGTATCACTGATGCTTTTCTATCAGAAGCAGCGTTCGCTTATCCAGGTATTTTAGCTGCAAAATCTCAAAGCAATGTTCTTTCCATAGATGCTCACCACTGCAGAACAGGAACACCCAACGAGAGTTGCAGCATTGGAGATGCTCTGACCCGCTTATTTACCCTTGTTCAATTTGTTGCACTCACCTACATCTCCTAATTCTAACACATTCACTTTGAGGACAAAATGTTCACCATTATATCCCACCACAATCAAGGTTATTTACACCACACATCAGTGATCATAATGTTATGCACGAATGGTGTATGATTACCTCATCACACGGGGGATACGGGAAAGCATGAAGCCAATATGAAGCATATTCTGACCAGATGAAGTCAGTGTACTGTAACAGCAGCTGTTTCACTGTCAGGAAAAAATGTTGAGTTTTGAAGAAGAGTCGCGTGCAGTCATGAACATGTGAGGCTAAAATGATGCATTTTGACATTTGACTTGCATTCGATGAAAAGTGATGATGAAA
The DNA here is from genome assembly GCA_922788865.1 of Poeciliopsis turneri. NCBI lineage: Eukaryota > Metazoa > Chordata > Actinopteri > Cyprinodontiformes > Poeciliidae > Poeciliopsis > Poeciliopsis turneri. Next base: position 2,126,451 of record CAKLNU010000176.1, read on the forward strand.
TGGATGACTGCTGGGTTTCTGCCTCATATATTTATTATGCAGCAACACAATCACAACGGAGGGAAATCTGTCTGGTACGATGAAAATGATCTATGAAATGCATCACTGAAGGTATGTTAAAGACGACATTCTTGGGGGAAAATCGTATATATTCTGCCTGGTGAAATGATGGTTGGCGTTTCTCCCGCATCACTCAGTTTGCAGCCGTGGTGCAAATCACAGGCTCCGCGGCATAAATCAGGAGAAATGGCCGTTAAACGCGGCCCGACGCGCCTCCTCATCAACTACATTGGAGCAAACACATGTAGGTCAGCTCAGCAGAGGAAATACTGTCATGAGCAGGATGCGAGGTTGTTTATTGTCCCAGTCGATGGGACACACAAAAAAAAAAAAAATCAAAACAAGGTTTGGAAACCCCGGGTTGGCTGGCTCCATCCTGCTTTGTGATTATTAAAACTACCGCAATGACTGAGCCGTCAAAGCAAAGATGGGGAGAAAAATGCAGCAAACAATGAATTTGCTGGCATGTTGAGTTGAGTGTGGGTGAACAGGAATACCACCTACCTAGTGAAGCACAAGCGGGCGCAGAATCTCGTTCAGCGGCTTATTTCTTCTTTCCGGGAGAGCAGAGCGGCGTGTAGCGGCGTGTAGCTCACCTTTTGTCTTCCTGATCCCGTGATGGTGGAGCTGGATGTGAAGACCGCAAGCTGCTGCGGCATCAACGCGGCTAGACCGAGCTAGCTGCGACGAGCCAGTCGGCTACAGTCCGGACCGCATCGAAAAGAACGCAAAAACCTTCACGCATTTTCCCCCAAAACACCACCGCTTCGACTGCACTCCCCCGCGGCAGATGAGGGGTTAAACTATTTGACCCAAAAGCTTAGCTATGTGGTCATGTATTTATTGATTTTTACAGTTTGCCGATGCCGTAGCTGTCTTCGCTTCCACGACGAGGGTCGGTTCGGTACATTTAGCGCTTATATTGTTGGAGCCTGAAGCAAACGCGGTGTGGAGAAGTCCCGGGAGGATGGGGCTTTGCGGCAAGCTTTGCCACTCTGGACGTCTCTGCTTGTGATGAGTAAATGCGCAAAAATGGCTCCCCCTGGCGTTGAAACGGTGGTAGTACAGGCTATAGAAAAGCGTGTAGGATAATGGATGGATGCTAAAAAATATAACTACGTAACTTAAAATATAGCTTAGAATTTTATATTGATTAATTTCAGGAACCTTTATCACAAGGTAACACTAACACATTATATAAATTAACTGTATGATGGGCGATGGATGTTTGAAAGCTTTTATTTCTGTTAATTATGATTATTTTCTGCTCACAATTAATAAAAACATATTTAGAAATAAAATATCTTATCAGAACAATACAAACCATTTCTGAAGACAGAATTAATGAAAAGTATCTTCACTATCTGCTGGAAGTTATTTTTCAAAAGGTAATTTTAATCTGAGAAGGCAGATTGGAAAGTACAGTGTAACTTATTGAATATGATGGCAGAAATCAGTATTGCGATTATTCACCTTCTTGGATTTTTTACCCTTTTATTGACTTTACAAACCAGTCATGATAAACAAAATGTGTTTTTCTCTTTTTTACAAAACAACTGCAAACGCCTTTTAAAGTCAATATGACAATGGATTTAGAATAAATAAAGTACTTTTGAGCTGATTTCCCCAAAACAAAGTCAATTCTTTACAAAAAAAATAAATACAAAACTACTTGTTGAATAGACAAAAAACAACAACCAAAAAACCCCAAACAAGACTCATTGTCTTGCTGGGATAATAACTGTCCTACTGCCAAGACGCGTTCCCACAGCATGATGCTGCTCCCACCATGTTTCCCAGTAGTGGTGATGTATTTATGATCATATGTAGTGTTCACTTTTTTTCCTAACCAACCTGGCTTACATTTTTCAATAATTTTTTCTCTGATATGCCTGAGGTATCATTTTGCCTTCATGCTGTGATGGCAGCCAACAATAGTGATTAACCAGTGAATGCACCTTCCAGATACAGATGTCTTCATATTAAGGTCACCTAAGACACAGTCCTCATACTCAGGTGATTTCTAATCCACTCATTGTGAGACTTCCAGCACTGACTGGTTGAATCTCTGTTGCATTAGGTCAGTCACTTTAAAGAGGATGTCCTTTAAAGCCACTTTAAAAATATATATATATTTTTGTTTTTTTTTTGTAAATCTTTTTGCCAGAGAAGCCAAATGCTGATTGTGATGAATTTATAGAAGCAACAACAATGACAACACGTTTAGGAGGTGAGCACTGGATTTCATGCCATACATAATATAGACTAAACTATGGTTCATCAAGTATGTCAGATTCTCTCTTTGGACTTCTGTTTATGCTACCTGCTACTTTTTAAAGTACCTGGTACTTTTTAAAGTAGCAGGTAACATCTATAATGTTTAGATTATAGATGAAGGTGTATAGAAATGCTTAAAAATAACAACACAGTGATTTAGAGTATACAATTAAGATTACCTTGACAACTGCTTATCATTAGTTTATTTCAGCTGTTCATTTCCCCAAGTAAAACAAAATCACATTAGATTGAATTAATTAGGATTGAACAATTACTGGAACAATTACAAAAATAAGAAAACAAAAACTTTTAATTACCTTTTGAAGTAAAAAACAAACAAAACAATCACAGAGAACAGTCAAAATAATACATTTTACATAGAAACAACAGAAAAAAAAAACATCTCAAAATCAAAATAAGAAACAATCTGAAACTACATTGATAAAAACAGCATTTTATTGAATCAGGTCACACACCTATGAAGAACTTTACACTTTTAACTTTTTTTGACAGCTTTACAAATGAATATCTTTCTTCAAGCATAAGTTTATTTATCATTATAATCACACTTTGCATCCTGCTCTGGAATGACAGCTCAGTATTGCAGCAGAATCTAGAATTTATTTCCAGATTTGCTCTGCAGTGCATCAGATGACGACGGATTTCTCGTCATTCCTCAAAGATCAACCATAATTTCAGAAGTGTTTTTTGAGGTCATGTTTATGGATTTTATGTCAGGCACACTGACACATGATCAGGTTAACTCGCAGTAATGTGGGCTGCTCCTGTCATATTAATGAGGATCCTTCATGCAGCAGCTTTTACAGCAGAGAAGACAAATCGCTTATAGTTTGGAGTATTGCTTAGATCAAAGCTACATGAAGGAAAACTAAGGAGCTGTTTATAACATTCTTGTCATGGTAAGTGATTATGTGCAGCAAATTTCCACGTTGTACAAAGCTTAACTCCCAAGAGTATTCTGATTATTAGATGTGTAGAGTCTTTTAGACAGAAAATATTGCGTAATCAATATTATTCCCACCTAAAGTGTATCGATTCTTCAAGTAAGCATATGACGGCTATTACTGATGCACAGGACCCAAAGAGCTAACGCATTAGGACTTCTCTGTTTCTCAATGGACGTGACGGAGACACAACAATGTCATCAGAATCATCAGATTCAACTACAGCATCCGCATCAACCTCTGCTGAGAAAAGAAGTTCCTGTTGAGCTGTAATGGAACAGACAAGGTTTTAAAGTTCTATCTGCTCAAACCCAACTGTTATTAATAATATGTTCATTCATGTGTCAACAAATCAGTGAAATGGAGGAATCTTTTTTTTTCCACCCTCTAACCTTGTGCTTGTTGTCTGCTGGAGACAATATGAAGGTCATCTTCCTTCTCTGAATTTTTACTAAGAGATGCAGAACCTGACAAAAAAAAATGATACAAATATAACTGGTTATTTCTAAACTGTCACCGTAAATCCTCAGAGACGTGAGTGTGGATGCATTTTTAAAATAATTTTAGGTAAATAAAAAAAAAAACTGTACCATCCAATACAGAAGTGCTTGAGACAACAAGCACCTGATGTTTGTAAAAATATCAAGTATTTCTGATGAAAAAAGAGAACACAATGCATGGTCTCCTATATACAGTAAGAAAAACTGCAATAACCTTGTTGCATAAGTGTGTGCACACTTTAATACTTTGTTGAAGCACTTTTTGTTTTATATTTTGTTTTTCAGTCTATGAGCATGACATATATTCACTTGCCCACTCTAGCCTGCAAAGTTAGCTAAATGATGTTGTGAGGACATCTCTTGTCCACAGAACTTTGACTACCCACATTGTTCTGTTGCCATCTTGTGAAAAGGATACTCTGGGTTGTCAATTTTTTCTATTTTATGCACAATTTCCATAACAGTCTCCAGAACATAAAATCCTTTTTTATTACCTTGTTTGGATTTTTAGTTTGCTGACTTGGTGCAGCCAGCCTCCCCAGAACAGACTGCACTGTTCACAACAGATTTCTTAACAATTTGTTGCATCTTCCGGCAAACAATGAAATACTTGAGCTTCCTCAAGCATAGAAGTGCAGTCTGATCTTGTTCACAGATTTATTGTCGCATGTCCTGTAAAGCCTGTAGTACAGGAACACGCTGAAGTATTTATTTTCATCCTTCTTATAAATGACTTATGAAAGTAAAGTTAAAATTAAGCTAAATTAAGAGTCTGTATGCTTAAGGAACCAAACTTCAGCTTAAGTGTGGATCAGTGTTTAATGTCCTGGATCAATGTGAAGTTGTGAAAGTTTTTTGAAAGAACTTGTAATCAAAGTTCTTTATATCACAGAAACCTGGCATATTAGACGGCTCCTGTGGACACAGACGTTGGTGTTAAACCCTCAGTTTCTTAAAACCAAAACAAAAAAAAACACCCCCTTTGCAGTAGATCTGCTCAGGCAGTGCTCTCTCAACTGAAGCCAATCATGCATCAAATGCAGAGGCAGGCTAAATATGAACAAAATATCCTCAGCCCATTACTCTGCTCTGTGGAGCCATATGCTGATCACACCTCAGTGATTACAGCTAAGGGAACCAGGAGGTCCTTGAAGTCTCACAGGATCATTCTGGACCACCCAGCAGCCACGGATCTTTCATTACTGGCTCACAGATCTGCTGAGCTCCACCATCAGTCTTTATCTCAGGCTGTCTGGTTGGTGTAGGGTGAGTTCTATCAAGCACAGATCCATCACTACCCATAAAGGCGTCAGGGGAGTAATGAAGACCAGTTTGGAGGTTCGGATTTATGCTGATTTAAACATCAGCATAAATCAAGATGAACTCCTGACTCTGGCCCATGTAACAGTAAGGAGGACTTACTGTTGAATCTCCACAGGATTATTAACCACAATACAAACTACACTGAGGTGTAGGAGATTATTTCAACTGGAAAATGTCTGGAGAATTTGGTCATGGAAACAGATTGACAATGAAATTATAGAAAACCCAAAATAGGTCCAAATTATAGTACCTTCTGGAACAAACAGTTACAAAGTTAAATATCTGGGTTTTGACTTGGCCATTGCAAGTTCTTTGATGTTCTTCATTGATGTTCTTCATTTTCACCTACATTTTCTGCTGTCTGGGTAAATTGCCCAGCTGAAGACCCAGTTTGATCCACGATTCTATTGTCAGATAAATACTGTTGGAGTCTATTAAGTATTTGATCACTTATTAGCTAAATGATAACTATTATTGATCCAAAATTATACTATTGATTACAAATAGTAGGTGAGCTATTATTTTTTTCTGCTAGTCAGGCCAGACAACTGCAGTCGGTGCACCCCTGACCTATAGATATCGGAACCATACCTTTTCTCCTGGGAGAATCTGCTAAGCCAGCCCTTCCTGGTACCAGAGCAGGTGGGCAGTTTTCAGTTGGAGAAGGCACAGCGAACCCTGAGCTGAAGCACACACAAAATTATTCTAAAATATATTTTGGCTGTAATTGTTCAAAATTTTGTGATAAAAAAATGAGCAACCTCTTTATTGTAACGCTACAACGAGCCAAATGTCCCCTGAAGGCAGATTGTATCAATGTCAAAGCAGCAACATCCAGTCCTCCACAAGAAGTTTTGCTGTTTAAGGAAACTTCTGACTGAAAAAAGACGAAGAACATGACAGACAGAAATGGGAGGGGATACAAGAAGTCTCCATGAACGTCTTTTGGGGCCATCTAGTGGTTGTTCTATGTACACTGAAACTGAATATTTTCAGCACAAAACATAAATGATAAAATGGCCGACACTTGTATAGTGTCTTGTCAGTGCTCGGACTCTAAAGTGATTTACACTACAGTCAGTCATTCACCTACTCACTAGCTGTAATGGGTTTTATTTAGAGACATCAGAGTAGAATACAAATGCAGTTCACACTGAGTGTGTGAGCCATGTGTCCTTTTCTTTCTGCTTCACATTTGTTCCCTACTTTTTGTTGGTACGTCTCATGGAGTGACATGAAAATACACAGTTTGTAAAAATATGGAAAAGTTCAAGTGGCATGAATGCCTTTGTAAAAGGTCTGTGTGTGTGTGCATGTGTGGTGAAACACCTTTTTCTCTGTGTCTTTTAAAAAATCTTTCAGCCACGAATCTCTGAAGAGATGGCTCCTTATCACTGACTGTAACATCACAATGTCCTGCACACAGAACACAGAATTAAAGCCAGTGTTTCTTCTATAATACTTCTCTTAGCCATCAGTGACTTCCTTTACATGACTATAGAGTGTCACCTACCCTCTGTCTATGCTGTCTCCAGTTCGTCTGAATGATCAAAGCTGCCTTTTTTTTGTTTGTCATCGCTGCATCTATGATCAGTGCTTCCTCTCCCTCCTCCTGGTACCCAGCAGCCCTCTCCTCTTCCCCCTCCTGACCTTCTCTGCGCTGAGCCTCAGGATGCTCCGTCACTGCAGAAGAAGGTGAGCAAACCTCAGCCTGTACGAGTTTGCTTCTGTCCTCCAAAGTTTGAATCCTTGTCAATAACTGCTCCAACTCCTGTCTAGAAAAAAAAACAGTAAATCTAGATTTGATCAGATAAAAACAATGAAGAGGGAGCCAGAGCAGGTGTGCTATCTCTTATGATGACAAGCAACGGCAACATAGTAGTAGTTTTAATGGCATGAGTGTAGCAGACTTTTTTCTCTAGTGTTTCCCCTGCAGCTCTCTGTGGTTGTTGGTTGACTGGCCCATCGTGACATACAGTACATGATCACAAACACACCGATGCTGATGCTCCACTCTGTCCAGTTGTTCTTTGTGTTTAGCTTTCAGTCGCTCAGTCTCTTCTTCCAGCTCATCTCTTTCTTTCCTCAGCTGCATCACTTCATCACTGAAAGTACAAACAAATACAAAACACAAAACTGATTTATTCAGCTGCTGGAAAAAAATTAAATATTGCAAATAAACTACTTCACGTTTCCCCTCAGTATTCCTTCAAATTTCAATATTTAAAGATTTTCAAGCATTAGCACGCAAAGGTTAACCTGTACCTGCCTCTACAGTCATCTCCTCTTATTATCTGCAGGTCCCTCAAATAATTAAACAAAACAATGCTTTCCAGAGTTCAGAAGAAGGCAATTTATTTTGCAAGTAAAACTTTTAGCAAATTCTACTTGCAAAAAGCACTTGATATTTTTGAATGAGTATGCATTTAGTCAGTAAGTCTACTCACATCAAAATACTGAAAGGCACAATGTTAAATTGAAATTGTAGAAAACTGGAAAACTTATTCCATAGCCACTTTATTTTCTCTGATAAAGACCTAAAAAGTGACAAATGCAAACATTTTTCAGTTTCTTTAGTCATTTCTCTGAGGTCACAGCTTTTCTACTTTTTGTTTTTTTCTGTTACTCTGTTAAATTATCATTCAGCCTTCTGAAAGTGATATTTTCCTTCATCATGTCATTGTGGTTGGTTTTTTTTTAATCGTCTGTGCATTTGCACTTGTCACAGAACATATTTCATTTATAAAATACAAAAGTACTATATTCCCCATTTTTCCCCAACATAATGTAAAAAAAAAGTACTTTTTTTTCAATGAACTGGTGTAAAAGCTCTCCATTTAGGCTTATCAGTGTCAAAATCCAGTAAAACCCATCCTTCTTAGGTTGATGCCAAACAGTTTATTAATTAAACAGATATGTTGCTTATCAAACTGAATGCTTACTCACCTCTGACTGGACAGCCTCTCTTCAAGCTCCGCCCTCTCTTCCTCCAATTGGCTGAGGCGTTCCCTCAGAGCATAAACCTCTCCTTTTTGCTCAGTGACTGTTCCCATGGAGACCACTGCATCTGTTGCCAGGGGGAACCCTGGGACCTCTGCAGGCATAGCCTGGGTCTCCTCATTGAATGTGGCTCTGCTCTTTACTGACTGGGCGTGTCTTCTGCTGCTCTCCAGCCTCTGATAGGACAGAATAGTGTTTAATGCTTCGAACCCTCAAACTGTACATAAACAATAAGTTAGAGTTTCCTCTTACCCTGTCCACCTCTAACAGTCTCCTCAACAACCTTTGTCTACTCCACTCTCTGTAACCTATAGACATAGACACACATATTCATCTTATAATTACAGTACAGAACTCTAAATATAATGTAGCAATGATTCATGGTTTCTTATTGATTTTACACTGAAAATAGTGAGGAAAAAAATGCAGCTAATGGATGTTTTAGATTACAAAGTTACAAAGAAAAAGAATAAAGTTTTTAAAACCATAATAAAGGTTTTTGTCTCCCTTGGGAGCTGCTGCATAAAGATGGTCATGAGAACGCATATACCTTTAATTCCTGCAGCAGGATCGTCCGTGTTGAGCTCCTCTCTGAGCGCTGCATTTTCCTGCTGGAGATGCTTCACGTTTTCAGTCAAGTGATGAACGGTGGAGCTTAAAGCTTTCTGCTGCCTCTGAGAACATTTACTCTCTGCTCGACCGCTGCTGGCAAAAGGACAGAAGGACACTGAAATGAGCACGTTTTACACTCAGCACATGACAATTGTAAGTAAACATGACTTACAATGGCCTGGTGATCAGATAGTAGCATGTTTTGCAAAATTAGCCCTAACCAGTGACTGGATGGCAAATCTTTAGTGACCACTGAACGCACCACATTAACGTCACCAAAAGAGCCAGAGAAACAAAGACTTTCAGCAGATTACAAGAAGAATAAAACAGGCTGTATTGTCCTTTCAAATTATCATGGAAAATGCATTATTTGGAAAGGCTAAGGGCCTTTTGGAAATCTCAGATTTACATTTGGCCCCTCATGGCAGAGGGAACCAATATCAGTCAGCATCGGTCTCACATCTGTATCAGCAGGTCAAATCTTTCCAGAAACTGGAAATTTGCCACAAAATCCTGATCATGTTGAATTCCCGATGCAGTTATTAAGACATTGGCCCCATTTGTTAGCTTCAGAACAGCTTTATAAAACATCAGTGGACGTTACTTTATTTGCAACAAGACGAATTCCAAAGAAATTCATCTTGGGAATTTCCCAGGAAAGAAAGAGAAAGAGAATGTGTTTCAGCTGCTCATACCTTTTCTCTGCAGCATCTAAAAGTATCCTCAATCTTTGAATCTGAAAGATGAGAATCACAAACATTGTTAAAATGTTATTTTCTAACAGCCTCCGTTACACTTCACTTAAATCTGAACAGATTTAATAATACACACCAAAAGCAAAATTACCTCCTTAAAGTATGTTTCTACAGTGATCTTCAGCTCCTCCAGGTTGGTGGTCCTCAACTCACTTTGGAGTTTACTTTGGAAAACATGAATAAGCCAAAAATATTGCAGGTCTAAAGACAGCCGTGCATTCTCAGTGAAATGAAGAACCAGTTTACCTTAAAGAATTTTCCTTCTCTCTGCACTGCTGCTCCAGCTTTAGGATTCTCTGCTTCAGCCCACTGACAATCTAAAGGAAAATATTTGATCTCAAAAGATGGTTAAAATATTTTAAGACATGTTTCATACGTTCACCAACAAAGAGGACAAACTCACCACACTCCCCTCCTTTCTCTTGTCGACCAAACTACGACTGTATTCAGAGCCCTTCCAACATTGAAGGAAAACTTTTAGAATGCAAAAAAAAAAAAGAAAAACATTCATAGTGAAATTTCAAAACAATTCTGTGACCATACTTTTGTGGGGTCTAAAAGTTCTTCTATCTGTCTCTCTCTTTTAGCACCATCTTCCTCCACGCGGCGCAGTTTGACTTTCATTTGCTGGTTGTCAGACTTCTGAGCCTGTAGAGTCTGACCACAAAACACACAGCAAGTTCAACAGAAAAACCAGAGCATTCTAAAACAACCTACCCATCGTTACAAAAACCAGGTACAGATAATTGAAAAGAAGAAAAATGCCCCGACCTTTTGGAATTCACTTTCAATTCAATTCAGTTTATTTCCACAGCACCAATTCACAAGAAAAGTCATCTCAAGGTGCTTTAGAAAATATTTACATTCAATCAAACATATATTTCAAATGCTCCTAGTTATCAAAAGGTACACTATTTTCAATTAGTTATTCAAAGTAGATAAAAACGTTTCTAAGGAAATATTCCACATTTTCTGCTTTTTCTTTTTTTTGGGGGTCAATTTTTTGTTTGTTTTTTAACTTTCCTTTATAAAGCTACTACATTAAAAATATTCATATATATAGATATATATATATCTATATGTATGAAAATATATACAAAATCACACAATATGCTTTATATGTCAAAGAAAATACAAAATTGATCAATAGAAATGTTAATTAAGTTGGCTGACAAGAAAAAACTGTCTAAAACTGGAAATAACTTTAATACACACATTAAACAAACTGTGGTGGTTCAACACATCAGTGTCATAAAAGGTTAAAAAGTGTTTCCCCCTCATGTATTTTTAAATGCAAACATTATGTCCAAAACTAAGAACCTTGTTTAATATTTTTAAAAGGAAATCTTCCTTTTCATAATGCCCAACACCAAAACATATGTCACGTTAAAACACTTGCAACAGTAAAAGCTTGTGCTCACTTCCTAATGATTAGGAACTTGATCACACTAATGACTGTCAGTGTTTTGATTTTTAGCTCTCGTGTCCTCTCTGACTCCATCGCTGAAATGTGCAATACACATAAACTCGATTGATTGACCTTTACCTTTTTGAGGCGAATAATCTCATCATACATGCTGTCTTTATCCTGATAGTCACCAGCACCTATAGTAAACCCTGCAAAACATTAAATGGGTGCATAGAATCAAAAAAAAAAAATCTCTAAGCAATGTTTGCAATTGCAAAATACTGACTTAAAAAATTGTGATATTGTTATTATTACTTTCCTAACAAAATTTGACAAAAACATTCATAAGTTTGAACATTTATATTCAAACTTATGAATATGCTCTTACCATTAAATGCAGAAAGGTGTTTCTTTAAGCTTGATTTCTGTTTTAGCAGCTGTGGACTCTCAGCAGACTCTAGACTCACCATGTATGACACACCTGAGAGTACAGAGAAAACAAAAGTTAAAAGAACAAAAGAAATTGGAGGGAGCCTTTTGTCAGGTTGCACTACATTTTCTTCAAACTATTCTGAGATAAACTTTCTTCTGAAGAGAAGCACTTTCTATGACGCTTCAGCTGGGTTTTTAAAATGGAGCCTACCATGGCCGTTGCTGGGGGACATGAGGTGAGCTGAGTGATGCTCCCTTGAAGTGTTGCCTCTAGTGTCCCCTAAGGAGGGCCTTGGCAATCTCCAGGCTGCCACTGCTGCTCTTCTGGAGTTCATATTCAGGCTGGAGAGATATGGAGACCCTGAAAATGCCATAAAGATGCAGCTGAGTGTGTGTTGTTACAGTTACTGTAAACGTTCTCAAATTATCTCAAGCTTTCTTACTTGGAGAAGGTGAAGGTCTCCCAGAAGACTTTTTCCTTGATGTTCGCTAATAAACATGAGGTGTTGGAATAGGATGAAGGCATATGTTTCAAATTAAAGTCTCTTTTTCTTTTTACAAAGAAAGGGGTTTATAAACCAGAAAAATATAGTTTACCTTGCTTGAAATATCAGAAGGGAGAGTGAAACCTTCCTCCACCTACAAAAAATAGAACAAGGCTAAATAAATAGTAATATATATATATATATATATATATATATATATATATATATATATATATATATATGTCAAATATATACATTTTATTATTATGGCTCGATTATGCCGACTAAATAGGAATTCATAATAAAATATTCTAACTAATAGAAAAGCCAAGCATGGATGGTGTCAGGCTGGATCTACACGGAGTTTGATGGATTTTAGAGAAAAATCTCACAACGAGGTTTAACCATAAGATTAAAATGTACAGATAAGTTGTGGGTTTTGGTGTAAAGACTCACCAGATCTTCACAGTCCTCATCAGTCGGGACATCACTCTCCTCCAAAGACATTTTATGAGTTGCACTGAACATAACTGTAAACTGAGGTCAAGTAAGCATCAAAACTCTTGCTTCTCGTAAAGTGTCCATCCTTTTTCAGTCAAAAGTATTTTACTCAGCTGGGTCCTCTGGCTATTAGTAGTCAATCAGCTAACATGCTCGTTGTACTATATCTTAAAATTTATTTCAAGAAAATAAAAAAAATCTTCTCCGGGAATAAGACGTGCATTCGTTCATATTCGTGGAAGCGCCGCTTGTTTGTGTTTTCTCAGCAACACGGTTGCTATTTCTCAGTTAAGCTAGCTAGGGAGCCAGAGCACTACCGGAAGTTATCCAAAAGCATTTTCAAATTAAAAGCATTACCAAGTCAATGAAATAACATATTTTAAACAAACAATTGACTGAAGGATTTCTACTGAGTCCCGTGAATCCTTCGACAATAGGTATTCAATTTACCTGGCAAAGACAAAAGTTCATATTTCCTTAAGGATATGATTGGGCAGGCGGGTCGATTGTGGGTGAAGGGACACAGCTGATTGTGCTAAGATACAAACCACCGTAAATATTTGATTAAAGTTATGTGGCAGAGAAGTGATTCAGATTTCATAATAGATTAAATCAAACTAAAAAGTGAGATGGAAGAACTATTTGATTGAGATCACTGCAGCATGAATAGCGATTACTGTAAAATACGTGCCGATACAAGCGGTGTAGTGATGGGAATTTCGTTTCTTCTCATAGAGCCGGTTACTGTGGCTCGCCTCCCGAAGAAGAACCGACTCTTTATTTGGAATCTCTGGAACACAGAAAAACATGCAGAAATTACTAAAGTTTTTTTTTGTACGGTTGTAACCATTAAACAATCTCCCTTTCAGTTCAACAATATAAGTGAAGACACATTGTTGATGTAATCATTATAAAATAACTTGTAATTAAGTTTTGGCAAAGATCAGTGTAATTTTTACAGCTGGTGGAGCGTTGTTGCTGTTGTTGTTGTTGTTGTTTGCAGCTGCTGAAAGTAACTAAAAAAGTTACTTTTAATGTAACTTAGTTACTTTCCAAATCAAGGAATCAGTAATCTAAGTTACTTTTTCAAGGAGTAATCAGTAATCTGATTAAAGTGACTTTTTCAAAGTAACTATGCCATCACTGGGAGACGAATGTCCATGAGGACCTGATGCGCAAAGAGCAGTGCAGGTGCAAAATATATTTGTGAAAGAAACAAATTACATATGCAGATGCATTTAAAAAGGTGAACAATTTAAGAACAATTGCTAAAAACATTTCTTTGCCCCAAACTACATTTCAAACAATAGCACAATCGCTGAGTGGAGAATTTTAGAAAGCACAAAGATTGTAGTGAAGAAGTTTGTTGGATTTGTTGTGGAAGTAATAATTTGTTCAACACAGGCAAATAGAAGAACAAAGAGGATTAAAATTATAATAAAAGCAGCAGAAATTTTTGTTGAGAAGGAGGAATTGTCATGTGAATCAATCAGTTTAACAACAGGGGAAGTTTTGTTTTGTTCTGATGGTTTTATCCATATTACAATGGAACGCAAGAAGATCTTATGTTAAAACCAAATACAGTGTGAGTCCAAAAGACCTTTAAAACCATCACTTAATTTTATATTAATGGATATAAAGAAATATGCAAAGACTGAAATCCATGGTTGGAGGAGGAGTTGATATTTGCTCAACAGGGTATTAGTTATAAAGTTTCTCATATAAATAAAGATTTAGGTGTTATCAGTGTTGGAGTATGAATTAGTAAAACTAAATTTAATATAATGAATTTTATAACTCTTGTCAAAGATTAAGTAGGGAAAACCTCAGTATCTTTGAGGAGGGAAATGGAAGAACTATTTTATGTGTAGATTTTAATGCTCATAATACCTCATGGGGAAATAAAGGGACAGATGAACATGGGGATGTTATGTTGGTGTGTAACTTCTCTTGGTGTCGTGGTTTGTCAGGACTGCATCTCTCTCTCTCCGGCTCCTGTCTGTAAGGGGCGTGTGCAGAATATTGCATCCATCCTCAGTCCTGCAGCTCCACTAAAGCAGTGAGAATTTGCAGTGTCTTTGTCATCATCATCATCATCATCACCCTCTTCTATCAGAGCAACTTCTCTCTCTGTCTGCCCTTTACTTGCATTTCTTCTCGTGTCTCCATCATCATGTCCTCAAACAGCGCAGACGGGGACTTGCTGCAGATCCCTCTGGGGCTCATCAACAGCGCAGGCAAGTATCTGACAGCGGAGACCTTCGGTTTCAAGATCAACGCGTCGGCCAGCAGCCTGAAGAAGAAGCAGACCTGGACTCTGGAGCAGACCGGGGAGGACGGCAGCGCCGTCTTCCTCAAGTCCCACCTGGGCCGCTACCTCGGCGCGGACAAAGACGGCAACGTTACCGCGGACAGCGAGACACGCGGCCGAGACTGCCGCTTCGTCATCACAGCGCACGACGACGGGCGGTGGTCGCTGCAGTCTGAGCCCTACGGCCGCTTTCTGGGAGGCAGCGAGGACCGGATCACCTGCTTCGCGCAGGCGGCTTCTCCGGCTGAGAGATGGAGCGTTCACCTGGCCGTGCATCCGCAGGTGAACCTTTACAGCTTTGCGCGGAAACGCTTCGCCCACCTGAGCGCCCAGGAGGTGTCCATAGACCGGGACGTCCCCTGGGGCGTCGACTCTCTGGTGACGCTCGTCTACCGAGATGAGCGCTACCACCTGGAGACCTCTGACAACCGGTTTCTGCGCAACGACGGCACCCTGTCCGCAAAAACGGACAAGGACACCGGCTACATGCTGGAATTCCTCTCAGGGAAAGTGGCATTCCGAGACTGCAACGGCCGCTACCTGGCACCGGTGGGCCCCACGGGGACAATGAAGAGTGGGAGGAGTGGCCGGGTGGGAAAAGATGAACTGTTTGGCCTGGAGCGCAGCCACGCTCAGGTGGTGCTGACTGCGGGCAACGAGAAGAATGTCTCTACGAGGCAAGGTGAGACTGCAGCTTGAGAAAAGCAACAAAAGACCGAAATAAAATCAAATTGAACCAGACAAGGTAGGAGTGCCGCCACGCCACCTATCACCACACCCTGCAATTTGATCCGAGCCACGTCTCTTTATGTGGGCACTCCCTGGTCAGACTCTCTGCTATTCATGAGTCCTATAGAAAGATCTGGACCCTCTGGGCGGTTAGACAGGATGGATGGATGGATGGATGGATGGATGGATGGATGGATGGATGGATGGATGGATGGATGGATGGATGGATGGATGGATGGATGGATGGATGGATGGATGGATGGATGGATGGATGGATGGATGGATAAAACAGCCACACAAATTCAACAAGGAAATGATGTTGAAGGAAATGTCACAGAATGTCATTCTGTGACATTTATTTTATTGTCACAGAATGTGACAATAAATGCTGACATTGCAGGATATGTTCAGCTTTCTTGGAATCTGATGAATTCAGTCATTGGTCAGTTTGACAAAGCATCTGAAGGTACAAAATGACTGCGCCTAAGATGTATTTGATTGTTAACAGTCAAAACTGCAAAAACACAGAATAACAAAGGATAAAAACAGCCATTATACATTAACTCTTGCTTTTACTTCTGTGCTTTCTCTGACTTTTTTAAATGCTTCTATAACACTCAAGTAGTTAATTTTGTTTTTTTTGCCCTGAACTACCACTATGTAGAGTGTTGTTGTTTTGCGTGACCTTCTGCTTAGATTAAGGTCAGATATTTGTTTGTCTGATCTGACCACTGATCAGGGCTGTTAGAAATGAAAACTGTCTGATTCAGTTTCTCCATGTATTATTTGTAGACCTTGTCTGTTTTGAAATGAGTTTTTCCTAAATTACTCTTATTTTAATATCTCTATTCAATATATGGCATTCTTCCTATAAGTGTTTTTCATTCACAGACATCAAAAATGACACAAAAACATTATTGTAACCATGCAGGACTAAATGCAGCTGTGATTCAACCAGTGAAACACAAAAACAAATGTCCACAAAATTTGCTTTAAGGGGACAATATACTGTAGCCTCAATGGTTTAAAGTGTAGACAAAGTGATGACTTCACGATGATGTCACTGGTTTCAAAAGTTGAATTCTGGTTTTCTTCACAGAAATCCAAGGCACCGTAGAGCAGAGATCTTCAAGTCTATGAGGGCTGGAGGATCTTCAACCCTGAATCAGATGGATGAATGTTACCTCCATAGAAATCAATTACACTAGAGTTCTGCTAATGATCTGACAATTAGATTATTTAGATACTGTAAACATACACGATGCTCATAAAAAGTATTCACACCTTGGATGTTATTCATTTTTATTGCGTTTACAATTCAATCTCCATCATAAAAATTGCTTCTTTTTTAAGTAAAAATTTACAGGAAATCTTTTTGTGTCAGAGTGAAAACTGGTATTGGTGAGATAATGGCAATTAACTACAAATATTTTGAATAAAATATGAGTTGCAGAAATAATCACCCCTTCAAATCAATATTTAACAGATTCACCTAAGATTGAATAGCTGTGGATAGATCTCCATCAGGGTTCAATCAATCAATCACATTTTATTTGTATAGCACATTTCAGCAGCAAGGCATTTCAAGTGCTTTACATCATAACAAACATTAAAACACAAAATCATGCAACATGAAATCAACAATCAAAACATTTCATTAAGTCAAATGCCATTGTTAAATCCGTAATAGATTTTGAGGTTTCAAATACAACTTTAAACAGGTGGGATTTTAGGAAGTCAGTGTTTCAGCTGTTTTACAGTTTTCTGGAAGTTTGTTCCAGATTTGTGGTGCATAGAAGCTGAATGCTGCTTCTCCTTGTTTGGTTTTGGTTCTGGGGATGCAGAGCAGAACCAGAACCAGAAGACCTGAGAGGTCTGGAAGGTTGAAGGGTTGTACATTTACACTACAATTTTATTCCATCACTCCTTGAAAAACTGTTCAAAGTCTGGAGAGCTAATATAAGTCTCCTAAGAAACTCCTGAAATGTGACATGGCTTTGCTTTTTCCTTGGTGTGCCACCACTAAATTATTCATGGCTCCATCAAGACCCCCAGGTAAAACATTCTGGAGACCCCTCTGCCATGAAGTCCCTGCATAGCTGGACTCAAGGAGCAGTGGAGGTTGTGTACAACAAAGTGAAAAAAAAATCATTTTCTCTCCACCATGTGTTTTTCATTACCATGCTCTCACTTAGTGCATTTGGCCTCCATCTCTGCACAGTTTAACATTTTTCTGCAGTAATTCTATCTCTGCATTGTGGTTGTTGGGGCCAGGTCAGCTGAGGTTCTCTCAGCCTTTGTCATCTGTTATCTGAGATACACTAAGAGGAGATTCAAAATTAGAGAAGATATTTTTAGAGACAAAGAAAGGACGAGTTGAAGGAGATGAAGAGAAAAGAGGCTAAGAACTGGATGACTCAGACTGTCTTACATCTCATGCAACCTCTTTTTCTGGTTCCCACTCGGCCTCAGATGGCATCTGCTGCTAACGCTGGGATTTAGAATGCAGTATACAGGCCAAGGTTGTGCATGTATACAGCATTTACCCCAAACAGACACATGGTGAAATATAAAATTTAGAGACCAAAAGTACATTTCAGCTGCTCCCTCCCAGCTTTTTCTTCTGTCATGTAAATGTATGAAAACAGATCTCAGCCATACTTTGAACTTAGACCAATAAAACTTGAAGCCAGGAACAAGGGGAAGTCAAAAATGTGCATATTCTACCCTTTTTCAAATTGTAGATTTATTCATAATTGGAAAATGACAAATACATTTTTTTTTCATTCCAACCTGTATTCAGCCACTTTCCATGGATTAGAATATTATTCAACTTCAGTTATTTCAGGAGCTCAAATGACTGGATGAAATGACTGGATGATACGTGCAGATACATCTGCACATATCTGATGTTTCACGTGTTTATTTCTGTAATAATTATCAGAATACAGCCAATAAAAAACATGTAGGATTTAGAATATCACATCAGACCTATACAACACATTTTAACATATGGGCTTAATATTTAATACATCATTAGTGGTTATTTCAAAAATGTGCTTTTAATCTGACAACTCATTGGAATGAGCATTTAATTTATTGAATGTGTTTTGAAATCTTCTAAAAAGTCAACTGAAAATAAACAAATCTGTTGAGAAAGGAAAAAAAAAAATACCACGTTGCATGTGTTTATACTCTCAGATAAATACTTTTTTAAATACCTTTTCATCCAATTTTAATTTCATTTCACAATATTTTATTAAAAGGCTTATCATAACACCCGATTTAATATTTCACAGTGATGTCATTGGACAGAGAAAACGATTAATTTCTGTCCAAATTCTGGTATTCTGAAGACGACAATGATTTGGGGGTTTTGTGGCATTTTTGGTTAAAATATGCTTGTTCTCTATTCAGTGAAGTTGCTCACACAGTGTGTCCAGAAATTCTGCTCACATAAGAGTAAAAATATCACTTGAGTAAAAGTAGATTTTTCCTCTGAAAAGTTACTCAAGTAAATGTTACTAGTTATTACTGACTTCTTCCTTTTGCTGTCTGAAATTTGATGAAACACGGTGCAGCTTTGGAAAACCTTAATCCCCCAGAGCTGAATGAAAGCTGATCACAGATTATCTTATTTTTCAGGCATGGACCTGTCAGCCAATCAGAATGAGGAAGGGGACCAAGAAGTGTTCCAACTGGAGATGAACCGTGAAGATAGGAAGTGTGCCTTCAGAACTGCTGCTGGGAAATACTGGACCCTGACAGCAACTGGAGGACTGCAGTGCACGGCTTCCTCCAAGTAATCATCCTCCTACTGGGAATTGCTGTTTGCATTCTTAGAAAAATGTAGATAACAAGATCTTTGTATTTGCTTTCAGATCTGCTAACAGTTACTTTGAACTGGAGTGGCGTGAGGGTCGCGTGTGCATTCGTGCAGCCAACGGGAAGTATGTGACCGCCAAGAAGAACGGGCAACTGGCTGCTGCAGTTGACAGTATAGGTCCGAATTGTTGCTGATATTTTTCAAATACATGAAAGTGAAGTCAAGACAAGGTTGCAGATTGTAAAAGTATTCTAATATTGGCTTACTTTTGTACACAGAAGTAGGAATTTCTGGCTCCATGTCATATAAATTAACTGTAACCTGCTGTCTGAGACGGGAACTAGCATCCGTTTATGAAGTCAACCCGAACTTAAAGTTCCATCTGTAGATTGGGAAAGTAAATATTTCCCAATTGTTTGTGTCAGTGACTCCTAACTGGCATACATTGTAATTACATACAAGAGAAATACATTGTTGGCTAATTGTAGATACTCTGGTCATTAAAGAATTTAGCAATCCCCATTAGTCTTGCAGTTTGAATACAATTGTGACATTAGATTCAAGTTCTGACTCCTTAGATAAGTAGATCATGTCTACAAATATGAAGATCTGACACAATCAACAACTATTTAGAGCACCGTTTCAAAATGTCTGTCATGAGTTGCAGGTTGTAGAAGGTGAGGACAGATGCAGTGAACCCATATTGTTGAGAAATGATGATTTTAATGCTGAAACAAACAACAAAGTCCAGGCAGCACAGGTGAGCAAACAGCTATGGCTTTGAACAGGCAATGACAACAGATGCAACAACAAGACAGTATAGAAAAAGACCTGATGGACAAGGAGACCCAGATGGGTTTAAATACACAGGGGGCCTTTCAGGGGAACCAGACACAGTTGGGATCAATCGAGGGCAGAATGGACAACACAGAAACTCAACTGACAGAATCTAAATAAACACACAGAAAAACTCAAATAGTTATAGAAACTATGTAATTGATAGTAATTTTAAGCAATGAATTTAAACACAATAAACAGTTATGATTAAAGGTACTAGTCTATTTCATATCCCAGTAAATTGTCATTTCAGGGGAGGCTGAGCAGTTCCTGATGAAGCTGATTAACCGTCCAATCATTGTCCTGCGTGGAGAACACGGTTTCATTGGAGCTCGCAAAGCTGGACTTCCAACCCTCGACTCCAACCGGGCCTCCTACGATGTTTTCCAATTGGAGTTTCATAACGGCGCTTATTCCCTCAAAGGTAAGTGGAAGTAGGCAACATTCAAGCAAATTTAACAAATATTATATATCGCACATTTTTCCCATGTGAAAAAAAAAAACACACAAAAAAATATTTTAGAAGGTAAAAAAGAAAATAAAAATATTGTTTGTAAAGAATGTAAAGAATGTAATGTGTTCTACAGAAATTTCTGAGAAAAACAAAGTTTGTAAATCTATGTTTCAAGTTCACCTCAAGCTTTGCAAAATCTGTCACATTTCCACGTACAATCACAAAACATTTCTTTTCATACATTAAGCGGTTAGAGTAAGAGCTGCCAGCAGAAAAGCGCCTTTCGACACGGTGGCTAGACGTGTTGGTAACGTGCAAGGAAAAGGGTAGGGGGAAGCAGGAACTGATATTTAATTCATAGATGAAAAATATGAGACGACAGAAGACGACTAAATATATGGCAAAACAAAATATTTTCTTATCAGTAAATCTTAACACTCACAAATACACATGTAATACTTGTGACTCCTCTTCAGCTATCTGTCATCTCTGTGCATCTTCTGTCTCCACTGTTTTTGGTGGGAGATGATGAGACGTCCATCACTTTCACTTTAATGAATCTCAACTGCTGAACAGTGCTCACTGCATCCTTTTTCTGTGTTAGAAAAGTAAGTTTTACCGTTGATAATCTTTTTTAAGAACAATAGAAAGGGCAGTTGTGATGTCACACCTTCAAGATGGATGATTTCCCCGCCTCTCACCAATTAACCAATAGAAGACGGTAAAATAAACAAAGATTAATGGTAATACTAAAATAGACTTTAACGGGCTTCAGGTTTTCAGTTTTTGAAGCATTGTAATTTTTCTCTTAATCTGAAGCTTGTAATTTCATTATCTGGTGATCTTTGACAGTCGTATTCACACAAAATCCTCCATATTCATTCTACATCCAAGTACAATAACATAGATTATAATAAGTTGTTAGCTTGTATTTACAAACACAATTGAATCTATGTATTAGCTAATGATGGAATTACATTTTTGGGTGTTTTTTTTTTTGTTATTAAAAGAATGAGTGTTATTTGACCAGACTACCAGGGGAAAGTTAGAGCCTACATTCCATCCTCCCTTGAGATTCCAGTGAGCAGATCTGTGGGCAGGGGAAGGAAAGAGAGAGATAACCTGCTCCACTTTCTTTAGGCATCAGATGATGAAACTCAGCTATCAGTTTCTATGGAGGACGGGGGGAAAAAAACCCAAAAAAGAAAAAAAACAGGCCTTCTTTGAGCTAAACATAATATGTTTATGTTTAGCTCAATGTCCAAAAAACTTGAAACTTGCATCTAGCTTTTCTTAATAAAGGGAAGAAATTTGAGATTGTGACCATTTTTCAGAAAGTTTTGCTGTAAATGCCTTAGTTGCACTTGGACTTTAGTATTCCCATTGTTCTCTAATGTTTTGTGGATATAATAACTAAATTATTAAATCTACCTGGTGGTATAAATAAAGTTGATTGAATGTTTAATGTTTATTTATTTGCACAGAGACAATTTACATTTCATTAACTTTTTAAAAGGAGAGATGTGCTGCAGCAAAAATACTAACTTCCACCTGCAGATCCTAGACAGGTCGATGGTAATCAAATATCAACAATCAAGATTGATGTATCATCATCTGGATTTAAAGCAAAGCATACCATGTTGTCCGGATGTATTCATCACAGTCTGAGCTCTGGGCTTCATTAGTCCTGTTGTCTGTCCAGACTCCCAGGGAAAGTACTGGTGTGTTGGAGACGACTCAGCAGTGGTGTGCAGCAGCTCCGCTCCTGTCCAGTTCCTGCTTGAGTTCTGTGATCTCAACAAGATGGGAATTCGGGCTCTGGGCGGGAAGTACCTTAGAGGTGACCATGCCGGAGGGCTGAAGGCCAGCGCAGACTCTGTGGACAGCGCCACCCTCTGGGAATACTGAGAAACGACTTTTCTTTGTTCTTTATCTGCACGATGCTTCAAACTATTGAAACTCAGTCTCTGCAGATTCTTTTTCATACTCCTGTGTGTGTGCAGTTGTAAATGTGTTTCGATGGCTGCGTTGTGAAAGTTGAATGTCACTGCAGCAGGATTTTGTTTTCTAATAACTGACTGGTCTTTCTGTATTTCTACTGGAGATTTCCAGTGACTTGTTGTTGTCCTGAATGTGTCGCAGCTCATAATGTTTTTCACTTCCAATACTTACACAAGCTGAATGACTTTCCCTATCTGTGATGACTCCTGGTGACATGTTGAATGCTATAACTCTAAACCCTGCATATTAATCTTTCTGCTGCTATAAAGACTTCCTGGTAAGGTTCTCTGCTCTCATTTCTTTCTGAAGAGCATTCATACAAGGCAACAAGATAACACAGTGTTAATGATTTGCATTTTGTTGGCTGTAAATAAGGCTTCCTCTGTCGTTGAATGCTTCAGAACATGAAACCATGGAAACGTTGGAAGAGAATATGAATGGTGAATCCAGGGTTTGCTCATGTACAAAAAGCTCTCTTCTCTTCCATGTGAAATTCTTGTTGTAGTTGGATACCATTAGAAATTGAAATCATTCCAAGAAAAAACAATTTTAGAACATCAAATGGAACTTTTTTTATCATTGATGATTTTTGAGGGTGTATTCTATATCTTATTCTGCTAAAAGCACATGTGGTGGATAGAACCTTTTAAAGCACATACATGGATGCACATAAATTACTTATCTTGAACTGTGTAATAATTACTGCAATAATACTTTAAATAAATCATAAGCACATGATTATTTTATCATCAGAGCTAAACAAGGTGCTGCTGCTCCTGGCGTCTTGTTGCTGTGCCTTTGATGGAGTATTTACATCTTTTGTCATTCATGCTTTTCCATTCTACTGAGCCAAATGAAACTTCAATAAAGTTTTCTCTGACACAGTCAAACTTCTTCTGGATTATTTTCTAGCTGTGTGCTATACTTAAAACAAACACTGCAGACAGGACAGTCTTAGGAAAGTCTTAGAGTAATTAAGTTTAAATCAAATAGCTAAATACACTCATTACTATTTGAAAATAAGTGAACCAAATTGCCCAGGGCAGTTGTTATCCAGTAGCTTACCATGTCTATGTATGAATGAGTGAATGTAGTGTGAAGTTCTTTTGGGTTCAATGGACTTGATAAAAGACTATACTAATACAGGCCATTTACTGTTTGTCAGTCATGATTTCGCTAACAGTGTGGTTGGGAGTATAATTAAAAGGCCTACATATATTCTGTGCCCTCTTGAGATTCGAGAGAGGTAACCTACTCCACTTTCTTTGAGTATCTGGAGAGGAAACGCATCTATCAGCTTCCATGGAGGAAATAAAACCTGCGATCTTTGAGCTAAACTTAATTTGTACCAATGGCCATGCGTCTTTCTTCATTTTCTGCAGGATCACTCCAGGTTGCCACGGAAATAGCAGAAATGGGGCTTGAGAAGAATGAAAGTGCAGAGATAGACAGACAAACACACTGTCTGGCCAAAATATTTCTACTTCCCAACCAGAACTGATCTTGGACTACCTCTGTCCCTCCTGAATCAAAAACCAATTCCTTTGTCTTGGAAGTGTTTACCTGCAGGCCGTTTCTATGACATCACACAAAAGAGTTCCTCATCAGGCTCCTATATTCCTCTTTGTTGTCTTTTATACATCCCATAATGGCAGTGGCATCAGCGTTCTTCTGGATACAACACGTTTCAGAGTTGTAACACAAGTCTGTGGTGTACAGGTTGAAGAGGATGGGTGACAACACCGTCCCCTGCAGGACTCCAGTGGTCTGTCTGGGAGGCGGCTGGAAGTCCAGGTGACCAGGCAGGATTCTGGTAAGCTTTTCCAGAAGTGCCAGGATGAAGCAGATACACAGACTAACAAGTTTACTTGCATCAGCAAGTAAGAAGCTGTGACAACCTAAGCAAATATGGTAGACAATGGAAGACACAGGCACACAATTATCCATTAAACCACAACAGTGGACAGCAGTGGATCAAATGCAATGTCCTGAAAATTGGGGGAGTACACAACTCTCATTCCCCTGCAACATATTTCAAACACTTATAAAATTGGACATACTATAGAAGAAAGAAAAAATGTAATTTGCATTACTAAAAAAACATACAAAAAAAAATCTTATTAAACATTTAATGTTATGAGTCAAATTTACACATCTCACAAATATCTCAGAAATTACAGCAAACATCAGTAATTCACAAGAAAAAGAAAAGTTTTAAATGTTCCAATTTATGAGCAAAGCAATACTAGACAAGATGTTAAGTTTTCACCTGATGAAGGTTATCATAATTCACAAACTAAGTCACAGATCTTAGTTTGCAGCACAGATAAAATGAAACTCGTCATGATCAGACGTGATTAACCAGAGATGTCTCCTTTCGCCGTGGCTCCACTGGTGTCAGTTTTCGTTGGCATTCATCCAACAGTTGAAGAATGAGTTGGGAAATTTGCAATAGTACAAGGTTGGCTCAAGATTAACATCCACACTGTCGAAATCATCTGTGTCATTTTGAATTTCATCTTGTGAGTTTTCTTCTGCTGAAGAGGATTCTTCTGATGATGAATCCTCAGAAATTTCTTCAAAATTTGTCATAATTTCCTCACTGTCACAGTTTGGTTTCACATTCAGGTCCATCATGTTGGGAAGTCAACATAAAGTTTTCCCAACAACAATACACTTTTTTGTAATGTCTGTGTTGGTAAAGAGTTAGTTGTTGTTGTAAAGGTAACTCTCTCAACCTGTGAGCAAACAAACACATCCAGGTCCATTTGATCATGAGGAACATTTGACACTTTCAAAAGCAGCAAAGTCTTCTGATGCCTTTACTGTCAAATCCGTAGTTGTGGTTTTGACAGTAACTTTCTCATCCTTAGAGGAATCTTCCATGTAATTTTGGTCTTCAGGGTTCAATGTCAAAAGCAAAGTATTTTGATCTCTCGTCCTTAGAGCTCTCTACTAAACCGTCGTTGCCTCTTATGTTATATCCTAACAACTTTTCAACTCCCTTTGTAACAAGAAATCCAAGGTCCCATAAATATCAAAATCCTCTTGACTTGGTGTTCAGCTAAAATGGTTTGTAGAATCAGTTTGAAGTCGTCTCTCTGGAATCGATCTGCCTCCAACCAAGTTGAGAAGCAAACTGAGAATTCTTGTATCTCTGTGAACATTTATGACATAATTGATAACATAGAGGTTCTCATCATGATGTCAAAACCTGTCCAGGACTTGTTTGTTTTAGTTGCTAAGGAAACCCAAGGAGTTATGAATGGGCTAAGATTACTGTCAATTAAAAACATCTACATTTATAAATACAAGTCAATGTGCAGAAATTTAGGTTTTCTCCCCATTTTCCAACTCATTCATGTAAAATTTCAGGGTTGAAATATAAAATAATTCTTGTGTGGAAAATGTTCCAATTTGACACAATCATAAACAATGCAGATAGCAATGGTTGCCCAATTTTAAAAACATTTAAAATTAGATTTAACAAGTAATACCCCAATAAAGATGTCTGGTTCTGTTCTGGAGATGACAAAGCAAAGGATTGGTCAGAAACTCGAGAAAATGATGAATGCTGACCATCTTCCTCATGAGACTGATTTCCTAATTTGTGCAAAAACTTCCCTCTGAGAAGGAACAGTTGATTTTAATGCATACATTTAAAACACACTAGGGCTGTTCACACATACCAAAACCTCCATTTAAAACTCAGAAAAATGACCATTTGAGAAGAATCTTTATTTAAACTTGGGCAGCGGTATACCATCTCTAAAATATGTATGCATACTCAGCAGTATGTACAATGTTATCTAGTTGACGACTCACATCTAGAACTTAAAAATAAGACAAAACAGGAAGAATGTACATGATGACGACATATTAACATGGTCTAATCCTTGACACAGAAAACAAATTGAAACGAGAAGCAGACCAGAGAAGCTTTTTTTTTTTTTTTCTTTTTTTAAATCCACCTGAGTCCAACGTGTTTCCCACCTCTGTAGCGTTCCATGAAAGACAACAGTGCACAAATAGAAATCAGGTATTTGAACATAAGTTTTCACCTTTACTTCCACAACTTGGAACAAGATTGTCCACAGCGCTGATTCCAGTGCAGCAGCTGTGGTTGTTTAAAGGCTTTATCAGCAAAGTCAAGGCAAGAGTGAAAGCAACTATGACACTGCAGAAATATTTAAAGGAAGAGGAAATTATGTTTCGGCATATGAAAGGGTTTTCATGGTATGGGTCATTTTAAGAGGAGAAGTAGCACCGCCTGCCTTGATAATTAAAAAAAAAAAAAAAAAAAAAAAAAAAAAAAAAAAAAAGAAGAAAGAATTAAGCATTGAGATTGACAGACTGATTGGAGAAAAACCTCATCTAATGTGCAGCAGAGGAGGACTTGCTGTCCAGCAGTTTCTCCACCATGAGCTTGGCATAGCGCATGCGGCTGGCCAGCTCCCTGCAGCAGCCAAACTCCTCCAGCAGAGACAGCTTGTAGGTGCGGAAGTCCCGCTTCTCATCGATGTAGGTCACGGCAGCCATCAGTGGGCAGAGGATCAGTTTAGTGTGGTCCTAAACCCCACCCCAAAAAAACAGAGACAGATAATGGCTTGAGGATGGAGCGTGGTGAGGCTGAGGATGGATAGCAGGAGAGGGAGCGATGTGGGTGGAGTCAAACCTGGAAGAAGTTGATCTGAACCGTGCCGTTGCTGAGGTGCAGGACGATGGCGCTCTTTGTTCTAAACCACAAGGAGAGGTACGGTAGCCGAGCCAGCTCGTCCCCTTCCCGCCGCGCCACGTTGGCGCCGGCCTTCAGCAGGTGCTCGCTCATGTAGTTACGGAAGTACTTAAGCAAAGTTATCTAAAAAACAAAGAAAAGGAAAAAGACAAATTTATCCAATAGTAAAGACAGCTTTCCTAAAGACCGTTAGATAATTGTTTATTGATTATCCAGAGCAGAAAGTGAGCTCAACCAGGAGCTGAGGGAGGTGAATACTGACCTTCTTGTTGAGCGTCGTGGGGAACGAGCGGACGCTCATGTAGGACTCAGCAGCCGTCTTGTCGATGTACTGCAGGCTGTCTCCATCCGCGTACATGATGAGACGAGTGTAATCGTTGAACAGAACACCCACACTGTTGTCACACAGCTGGTAGCCTGTAAACAGGCATTTAAACACTTGATGTTTTGTTTGTTTCTCCTTTAACATCATAAATTTTGTTTCTGAACATTGTTGGATGATAAAAGATTTGATTGGATAGAAACCAATCTAAATCATCATACAGGAGATCAGTCTGAGATGTAGTGAAATTTTAATTGAATTGTTTAACATGCAGCAAATGATTTTATCCCAAATCAACCAACCAGTGAAGGATATTTCAGCTCCAGTTAACGTACAATAATATCTATAATAAAAAAAACTTGTTTTCTGAGAACAATTCAGTTTGTATTCCGGACAGGTGGAGTTTCAGTCTAAGCCCACATGTGAACATTTACTAAGACGAACTGAAGGGACATTTAAAACAAATGTAAATGACAAATACCCATACTGCCTTGCACATAACTGCATAGTTAGTGACTATGTAGCCCAGTCAGTAACAGATTCAGAGTGATTATCAGTAGACGTCATCTTGTGTCAGTCACTCTACTTGGACTAAAAATAATTAGTCCAAGCTGCTGCCAGTGGGATGTCTTGTCTGGTTGTAAATTTCAGATTTGCATCTCTTGGATGGCCAGACAAGGAATACACCTTGCAAGTCAAGTTTTTCTTCATGCACAGATGCCTTTTGCAAACGTATACAAACTTTAAAATGAATAAAAATCCAATGCCACACTTTTTGCCTTTCTGCAGATCCCTTCATAGTCCTGTTACAGAGCTTAATTGATGTTTGTGAATCAGTTGTCTTACATTCTCACTCTTTGGACGTTTCTAATACTTACCAAGCCCGTATTTGTCTGAGTAGTCAACCCATTTACTGATCCAGAAAATGGGAATGCATGCAGGATCCTCTGCTTCCTCTGAAAAGATAAGCCAAACCTTTCTAAGCTGATCTTTTCTAACTTGACACAAACAGCCAAGAAAAACTGGAAGACAAACCCACCTTGCCGGATGAATGCCTTCTCTGCAGGCTTGGAGGCCACGATGCTGTTGAGCTGCTGCAGCATGTCTTTCAAGTGGTTCTCTGATGGCTCAACCTCTCTGCAAATAGAATACAAGTCAGAATGGTGTACATCTCTACAGCAGATTGAAAACAGACAACTTAGAAGAGAATATACTTATTATTGATCCCCAAAAGGAAATTGCTCATTTGTTGAAAGCTACCCCATCTTAGGTAATAAATACAAAGTCTGTAAAATATATATACCTAAGAGTGATAAGTTAAAAATAACTAGATATAAGCAAATAAATAAACAAGCAATCACATGCAATATATTAATCAATAACCTATAAATGAGCACAGAAAAAAAGTGAATCAATTAGAACAAACTTGGGGATTGTAAAGTCTGATGGCAACAGGCAGAAATAATCAAAATGAAAAACTTGAACCCAGACTTGCAGAAAATATCTCAGCTTACTTTGTCACAGCATCGTCTTTCACCTCCATCTTCTCTGTCCCACCTAAAAATAAAACGGCAACATTTATCTAGAATCAGATCCACTACAGGCTTCATTCAGACCTGATACGACCAAGAGAGGCGAGACTCATTACCCTTGTTGTTCAAAGCAGAGAGGGGACGTCGCTGGCCGAGCTCTGCAGCGGTGGAGGGGGCGATGGAGAAGCGTGGGGGCACAGTGAGGCATGTGGTGGGCAAGCGCAGCGGGATGTAGCCTGACGTGAGGAATTCGTCCTCTTGTAGCTGAGTGATGGTGGGCCTCTGAGCAGGATCAGCATGCAGCATCCTCTTGATTAGCGATGCTGCGGCGGGATTGATGTGCTGCATACAGTCCAGCAGGTTTAAACTACACCTGTTCAATAAGTTCCACAAAGCAGCATAAACACAGCAATCTTACCCAGGGGATGACATAGTTGTTTTTCTTGATGCGACTGTATGTTTCTTTCAGACAAGATGTTTCAAACGGGG
This sequence comes from Poeciliopsis turneri, assembly GCA_922788865.1. Lineage (NCBI taxonomy): Eukaryota > Metazoa > Chordata > Actinopteri > Cyprinodontiformes > Poeciliidae > Poeciliopsis > Poeciliopsis turneri. The sequence goes on from CAKLNU010000176.1 coordinate 2,156,005, forward strand.
GCTTACCCACCAACAGAGTGTACCTGAGAGAGACAGGGGACAGGTTACTGCACTGGATCATTACCCGATGTCAAGATGATATCTTCACCAGCATGGTTCCATACTGTAGGTCCAAACTTACAGTATGCATCCCAGTGACCAGACGTCCACTTCGTAACTGTGGCCTTTTTTACAGAGAACTTCAGGCGCTATGTAGTTGGGCGTTCCGCACAACGTCTTCTTCCGTTCGCCGTCAAACTCGATTTTAGTAGCCAAACCAAAGTCCCCTAGAAAACAAATATGGAATATTTTAAATGTTAAGACATCAACATATTTAGGACAAGAAAAAAAAAAGTGTACAAAAGATGCAATAGAGTGGTTCATTTTTCATCTAAACAAATATATAGCAACATGTAATAACCCAGAACAGGAACATTTAGTTTTTATTACCAATTAGAAATTGTAGAATACTTATTACTTTGGACTTTCTTAGTATGTTCCAATTTTGTAAGAGAATACTTACACACTTGTATTTTATCAACCCAGAACAGAGATTAGAACAAACTTAGAATACAAAAAAATTACCCAAGAACAGCATTAGATTATCTCTCCTGGGTTTGTCATTTTGTTTGCATTTCCTTTTTAATTCAAGTAAAGCACTTTGAATTTCCTTGATGCTGAAAATGTGCTATATAGATAAAATTATATTACCTTCATGTTTTGTACAGAAATTTAAAGTTTTACATAAGCATATTATGGTTAGGTACCTATCTTAACCTCCATCTCATCATTGAGGAAGATGTTTCCCAGCTTCAGGTCTCTGTGAATGACTCTGTTGTTGTGCAGGTAATGGACTCCCTTCAGCAGCTGAGTCATGTAGTACCGGGCCTCTGGCTCTGTGACAGCCTTACGCCGCTTGTGCAGCTCCAACAGAGACTGAAAAAACAAGGTTTTAATAAACACATAAAAAAAAAAAAAATAAATATTCCAGTTGTCTAAACTGTAAACCTGGAGGCTCTCCTTTAACATAAAAGTTGCAATACATGGTCATTTCTTTCCGCTTAAAATGTAGAGGCTCTGTAAGCGCTGATCGTTTTATTATTACACTTACCCTTCTCCTGCAGATTTCCAGGACCACAAAGACGAAGTCGTCGTCCTCAAAGAAGCCGTGGAAGCCAACAATGTTCGGATGATTAAGGCTCTTGTGAATGGCGATTTCAGACGTCATCTTTTCCCTTTGGTGCTGCTTCAGGATCAGAGATTTCGGCACAATTTTCCCAGCAAATACCTGCTTCGTCTCTACGTCTGTGATTTCGTAGCATTTTGCGAAGCCCCCCTTCCCCAGAAATCTTCCTCTCGTGTATCTCTTTGTGGTGCGGGGATCAACCAGGATGTCTGGGATCTCTTTCAGAGGCGCCGACTTCGGATCGGAAAGGGCAGATGTGGGAGCTGGCTTCACAACACCAGCACTCATCTTGATTTAAGGACGCTTTTCGGTTGTTTTTTGTGAAGAAATAAACCACTTAAGCGGTTCAACGAAGCGATTAAAGTTAACCTTAACTCAACCGACGCTAGTTTAACCTGGCAAGCTAGCTTCCTTCCGCTTGCATTCGTGTTTAAATCAAAACTAACGCCCTTTTTCTGCAAGAGTTCATTAAGACAACATTAACCATTAAAACAACGACACATGAAAAGCAAATTTTAAAAAAGTTATTAAATAATTCGCCAGACCTGCCCGACGGTAGTTACTCGATTGTTCTCTCCTGCTTTATGACAACAGTTTTCGGTACAAGTTTAAATTGCTGCCTCTGTCGTTATCGCACTCTCTGATTGGCCCTCAGGATTTGAATTGTTGGGCGTTGCAGCAATGCATCGTGGGACTTTGATGTGAAAATAGCCTATCGCTAAGCGAGAAAGCTACATCGGCGTCGTGATTGGGTGATCAAAACCCTGTTGGTTGTCTATGGTTTTCTGAACTAGGAGGTGAAGGGAAATTGAGTATAAATGGGATTTATTTAAGCGTCGTGTGGTTTGAATCGTGATTTAAAACACAAAGCTTTAAAAAAAAAGAGTATTTTTCAAAAAAAAGGATAGTAATGTTATTGTACAGCGAAAATAATTTTTGCCAAAGTATTAATAATAAAAATATCTTTTAAAATCAAATTCCAAGTGTTATGGATATATGATTCCTTATTTCCTCTGTCTATTTTATCTGCTTACATGCACAAAGCTGCATGCTCACATAACCATAACATATAAGACTGGCGACAGTCCCAAGCACAGAGCTTCACTTGCTGGGCTGAATGAAGCCCACTGCTGGTCGGTAATGACACTTTGTATCTGTCCCATTATTACTTGTGTATGACTTGTAACATTAATCATTTTCGATATTACAGCCTGTTTTATATTTTATTATTTCTGAATGTAATGAGTCTCAGGTCCCGGAACCGGTAAACGGACTTTGGTGTTGCACGGAAGGGAAAATGGTTGCGCAACATAAGTGTACTTGGGAAAGGGAAAATTGAAAAAGTTAATCAGAAATGTCTTCTTCTTTCCATAAACAAGCGCTTCTGGCCTAAATATTTATTTACAAACATAACTTTTCTCCTACTTGTTGTTATATTTAGAATAATGGGAATATTTTATAAAATAATAAATCACTTTTTTTAAAAAAAATAAAAACTGGATGGAACAAAATATTGCCCTGGTTAAGCATCTATTATGACTAAGGGAATCTCCTTTCTCACAATGATTTTTATGCAAATTTAATTTGCCTGCTACACCAGGAGAATATGCATTAGAGTTTTCTGCTCTACCTAATGGAATGCTGCTGGAACTTTACCAAAGCATAACTACTAATGTTCTACCTAATAATGGATTGTTGATTGGAGATTCTGTTATCTCAAAAATGCTCCAATAAAATTAATAATAATATAAATAAAATTATATATATATATATATATATATATATATATAAAATACATTTAATATATTAGAAATATATTCTTAAACTGTCCCTGCAAGTCAGATTATACAGAAAAGGAATGAAAAAAATAAAAATAAAATAAATAAATAAACCAAAGACTGAGGACATTGGTCAGTGGGCAGAGTGGATCCACCACAGCTGTCAGCCCAGACTGCAGCCATCCTAGGTTCAGTTCCCACTGCCAGGTATTCATTGCTTCTATGTCCATTTTATGTCTGTCACCTCAAAATTAAAGCCACAAGGGACACAAAATCTGAAAACGAGTGTTACCTGTCAAGATGAAAGCATCTCAACTGCTTTGGAGTTGTGGGATAAATGTAATTATTGTGCAGAAGCTAATGGGCCAAACAGCTACTAATCTTTCTTTATATTAAGTGACTTTTCACTTTTAAATTATGTGTTAAAGCATTATTTAAATTTTACTGATTTAATCCTGTTTGGAATTGAAGAAGTAAACAGACACTAAACAATAAAACATCAAAATGTTTAATAGAAATTTTAACACAAATTAACAGCTCTTTTTTACATAACAATTTTCATCCACAAAATGATAATAATAATTAAAAAAAACAGTTAAAAACAACAGCTTTACTAAAATAAACAAGGGACAGAGGTTTAAAAGGATCTTCAGCCAAACTGGTTTACTGTGTTTCATATATGCAGTAAAAACAAGAGCCTCCTCTTGCTACTTATGGGATGTTCTCAGTTCACAGCATTAAAATACATCAGTTACCAATAACTACAGCAGTCTGGACATTGTAGAGACAATTCAGTAAGTGAAACTAGTTACATTAGAATGCCCACGGCTGATGATGGGTTTAAATTGGCTCCTTTAATGTTGCATTACATTAATGTCTGCATCCTTCTCACAACGGTGAAGTTTCAACGTCAGTTTTAGCACCTTTCTTAGTCTGCCTCACGCTGTAGGGATGTAAAGAGACATCTCCGTTCTGATGCCCGATCACCAGGGTGTCCTCGTGCCCCCATCGAACCAGTTGCCAGCACCCGTCCTCCTGAGCCTCCATCATTTGGGACGTCCCCCCTTCTCCAAGCTCCCACACACAGACACAGCCGCTATGACTCAAGCCCACCACGCTGCAGCGGTTAACGTCCACTTCACAAAGCCTTGCAGGGCAAAGGAAGAAGAGGTGTGCATTACCTAGATGTGTAATAAACAAACTTATACAAGCCTTGTTCCCCGTCTGTCTTCATCTCACCTGCCAGTCCAGCCATCCGGAGGATACAGCCAAGTAGATAAGACGGATCTTCCACTCAGAGGGTTGATGCCGACTAAAGAGAACAGAGCTGGCTCTGACCTCTTCCCTGAAAGCAAATTTTTCTCTCTTGCCCTTTTCTCTTCTTGGTCCAGGGAGCTTAGATACTGATGTTGCAGCAGGACCAATAACACTCCCTGCACATCAAACACACACAGAAAGTTACCACCCAGAATTTAAGTGACACAATCATTTCAGGAGTTGCTGGCTACTTACACAGTAGGAGTAACCTTTGAGACAGGCTGTGTTGGATAAACTGTCTTCAAGCAGAACTCTGCTCAGCAGCTGGCCACTCTTTAAATTCCTTCAACAAGCAAATGACAGACAATAAAAGAGCTCAAAGTCAGTGAACTTGTATGCAAAACGCCTTGACGCGGATGCTCAATTGGATTAAAGATTGGACTTTCATCTGAACCACCAAACAGACCCCGCTCTGAATGTTTAGGCTTGTTGTCCTGTTAGAAGGTCAACCTCCAAATCAGTCTGAAGACTTTTCAGCCTCCAAAATTTTTTTCCAGGATTGTTCTGTTACCATCTCCATGAATCTTTACATAAAACTGCCAAGCTTGTTTCTCCCTGTTGTATAAGCATTACTCTGCAGCATGATGCTGCCACCATCAAGCGTCTCAGTAGTGACAGAATGTTCAGGGTGATGATGTGCAGAATTACTTCCACAAATCACATAACGTTTTGATAGTTAGTCACAGTCCTTTTAATATATTCTTCCACCTGAAGAATACATTCTCAGCTCTGTAGCTCCTCCAGTGTTACCATGGGTCTTCACTTTGCTTCCATTATTCTTACAATTTTTCTCAGTCGCTTTGGTGGATTTCTCAAATAATTTTCGACGTTTGTCAAACGGTAAGAAGTGCATTTCTCAAAATAGTTAGTACAAACTGGAAAACATGGATTACCTGCAAAATCCAATTTCCTTCTCAAAATCCTTAGTTCTTCTCTCAAAATTAAATATTTGCATCACAGATCATATCAGTGCCTCACAGCAAATTCTTGATTCATTGTGTATGGACCAGATAATCAAAGTGATTATTCATGTTGTCCATAGAACAGTAATTCTGGAGGGATGTTTTGATGTGATGAATGTTGTGAAGACAAAGTTTATAAATTATAATTGTGGGAGATCAATGGCAAGAGACTGGACAAGATTAACTTATTTGACTTTACTGCAATTTATTGATAGACCATGACGCTGTGATACAAAAAGCAGAGCATAAACAAACAAAAAAAAAATCCCCTTAATGACCTCAGTGTGGCAGAAATTACAGTTCAGTTCCTCTACTTTCCATCTCCATGCTGAGAAAATATTCTTCAATGGAGTTAAGGAATGAAGAGAAGTGTGAGAGGAGCTCCATCAGCATCCTGTGTGGGTCACAGACCATTACCTGATAATGGAGTGATAGAAAGTGGCTTATATCCTCAGCCTCTTCCTCTGTTTTGCCTCCTCACTCTTCTTCTTTTCCAAATCCTTCTCCTTCCATTGTCATAAACGTAATATCGTATTGAAGTCTTGCTACAGACACTATTTATCCTGGTGGATAATGGTTCATGAGATGAACCTTTAATCTATTTAGGAAACTGGTTGATCATTAGTTGATCTGATGCTTTTACCTGGTAGGAAAAAGTCAGGATTTGCCTGGGAGCAATTTACCAGTTCAGGACAGATTTAGAAAAATATCTAATGGTAACGCATAGAAATATGTTTGGTATATTATGAGAACCTGATAAAGCAATTTTTATATTAAAACTTACACAATAAAGTTATGCTTAAATGTGGAGTTCGAGACAATTCAACAGAGAGAGTGTAATACATTTTGATCAATTATGACACTCGCAACTGAAAATGTAGGTAAAAGCAGATAAGTCTACATAATCATTTGCGTGATATAAAAAAGCATTCGCAACTTGTTGAAAGAAATAAGAAACTGCTTTTTTCATGTGAACCAGCGACACAATGATTTGAAAACTGAACAAGTAGTTTGGAGAATTTCAATTCTGTTCTGAGAAATATCACTTACCAGATAAAAAGGTGTCCCACTTCATCTGTACCGATGAGAGCATCAGGAAGCCCCTCCACTGGAGCGAGGGCGCTCACACAAACACCAGGAGACAAGAGAGGCTGAGGAGTCAGGAAGCTGACAGACGCACAAGCTCAGAAAACGAAAAAACTTGTGCATCAGTGCCAAGAGATTAGACAGACTCTTTCTTACCTGGTGCTGTCTGACAGGGTAAACACCTGCAGAGTGGAGCCTGCGGCCGAGTCGGAGGATGTAACCACTCTGGAGTTGAATAAGCCAGCCACTGCCTGGATGATGTCCTCAAGTATCAGTGTCTGCCTGAGGCTGCAAGAGGACAGCAGTCTGCAAAAACAGAGTTTATACTGATGAACTGACAAACCGCTTTATCAGCACCATTATGTCAAGGCTGAGCAGTTCTCAGAAATTTCCCACTGGTTTGTATGACTACACATTGAAATGCAGCTAACCTGGTTGTGCCGTTATGCTCTGAGGTATATCAAATGTAGCTTAATTTTTTTTATCAACAATTCAGATCACAATATTAAAATACATAGCATTACCTCAGCTGTCTTATTTCCAGCTGACCAAGAGACACAAACATGAGGCCGGCGGAGTCTGGGACAGGAAACACGTTTATCACAGGCTGCAAAAACAAAACATGTTCCATGTCTGAATCAAGAAATATTTAGGATCCTCTTAGTACCTGGTATTTCTTCAGCTCATTAAATTACAACAAAATGTTTCAATTAGCTAAAACAACATTTCCCTCCAATTACCAAAGAGACTTCCCACCAATAAGATCACAATAAAGGAACTGAAGTGACGGTTTTTAGTCTTCTTTCTTTTTTCACATAAAATAAAAAGCAGCTGAACAAACGGAAGTTTTAAGAAACAAACACTGAGGAGAACAAGCATTAAAATGAAAAAGAATGTTTTAATCTTAGTCTTTCTTAAATATGTTGTGACCTCTTTGGACGTAATGGACTGAATTGAAGACAAAAACAACAAACAGAAGAAGTCACCTCACTGAAGGTCCAGGTGTGTTTGAGGCTCCAGTTAAATTCTGAAGTCTGGCTCCACAGGCACACTGCCCACTTTCCTGCTGCTGCAACACACACACCGGCTGATGGGTCCGACACACAGCACACATCCACCAGAGAACCTCCTGCTGGCGCCTGACATGCACAAACACTGCTTACCCCACAAAACACAGTCCAGAGGATGCCCACAATTGTTTTACTCAGGATGTAAAAAGTAAAGCAACAAAGAACAAATGTTACCTCCAGTGTGTGTGTGCACCTCAGTAAGAACTTCTGTGCAGGTCCGTCCGTCGTTATTCCCACTTCCACAGCTGAGCCTTGCAGTTGGATCCTGGATGGAGTCGGGCAGTCATCAGGTTCTTTTCTGACGACACCCTGATCTCTTGGAGCTGGAGGCTCTGATAAATCCTGAAGCTGACTGCAGAGAGAGGGAGGAGGAAGGTTGGAAGGGACGGAGGTGATGGCTGCAACAGGACAGAGATCCAGAGGAGACAAGTCCTGGGTGGACGGGCTGGGAGACGGAGGGACGGAGGAGGCAGAGAGGAGGAGCAAAGGGAGAAGAGTCAGTGGGCAGGCGAGCAGCATTAGGGGTGATTCCCAGAGAGGGCAGGACCGGACTGGAAGCCAGAGTGAATGACGGATGGTGGTCTGCACAGAGGCATCCCACTGCATCCAGAGGAGACTTAAACAAGAACTGAGAGGCGTTACTTTTAATTGCTCCATCCTCAGAAGAGTATGTTTTAGTAGGTTCTGCAAAATCTTCTGCAGGATACTGTGGGTTTGGGTTATTTACAGGTGAGTTTTTTGCAGCGTCGTTAGTGCAGCTGGTCAGAGCCTCCTCTGCTGCTCTACTTTCAGAGAAATCAAAGGAAAGCAACTGAGTGATGCGCCCGTCTACAAGTCCGAGCTCTTCTAAAGAGGGTTGCTTTTCATTTTCAGACTCCTCAACTTCTGGCTCATCTGAAAGTTGAACATCATTTCCTTTGCGCGATGTTCGGTCCGCCAGAGCCTGTGGTTCATCTGTACATGTACTGCTGAGGGCTGCCCCGTTTTCAGCTCCAGTTTCAAGCTCTTCAGTAAACACCAGTGAAACAGCTTCTGTTGAGGTATTGAGAGCGTCCGCACTGAGCTCTGCATTCGCTTCTGGAATACTTGGGTTACAAAGCTCTTCATTTAAACGCGTGCCTGTCAAATTATCGGTAACCGTGCATTGTGTCTGCTGTGGAGACGTTTGTTCGCTCTTGTTTGGACGGGGAGAATTTCTGACGGTAGATGTGGAACTGAGCTGGAGGGAACAGGGCATCAGCAGATCGACGGCGCTGTGCCGGCAGCTGGAGCGTCTGCGTGTGTTGTGTGACGGGGTTGATTCCACAGCAACCTGACGAAGCTTGTGCAGCTTCAAGGAGGCAAACTGATCATCAGGGAGGTGAAAATCTTGCTGGATGTCCAGGCTCTTCAGGAGGCTGATCAAAGAGGGAAGATAAAGCTGAGCTGTCTGAGACGATGAAGAGGAGGAGGAGGAAGGCAGGAGAAGAGCCTGACAGTCTGATGAGCCTGCAGGACACAAGTTAAAGAAGAAGAAATTATGAAATTAAGAAAACAAACAAACAAACAAAAAAACAATCATGTAAAAACAAAATGGTGCTCGTAATTAATGAGGACAGCGTGATTAAAACAGAGTTGACTGTCTACATTTGACCAGGGCTGGTAGACACTCAACTCTCAGATGTTCAAAAGTTCAAAAACATTTCCAAATCCAGCTTGAACCACAGCAGACAGAGGTTACAGGTCAATATGGACAAAACTATAACACATAATATAGTTTACCTTTGTGTTTTTGGGAAGCCTCTTATGGGGGACTTTTTCTGCCATAATTTGAGAACACATACTTTCAGACTGAAAGCAGGACTTCATGTCTTTCATCTCAAAACTTGTAATGCTTGAACTCAAAACTTCTGCTCTCTTTCAAATATTCACTGTGCTCTCTCAAGCTGTTCTCTTCGCACTCAAAACTTGTCTTTGCTTGGATCAAATCTCCTTGTGCAAAAAGTACAGTTGCCTGGCAACCTCTCAGCCAATAGAAAGGAAGTGTTGTACTGACGTGTTTATTTCCTTCTAGTGGGTGCGCCTGTGTGGCTACTATTGATTTTAGTAGCTTTCAAATTATGGCGGATATCTATCCGCCATAATCACAGACTCCCGTTTCAATACATTATCTACTTCGGCTTCATTTCCGCAGAAGCTCTCATGCTAAAAATAGCTGGCTTTGACATTTCTTTCTTCTACTAATCCACATTGTTTTGAGATATATATATACATATATATATATATATATATATATATATATATATATATACACATATATATATATATCAAAACAATATTTTGAGATATATATATATATATATTATATATTTATAAATATATATAATATATTTAAGGAAATTAAAAAAATTTATATATATACTGCTCAAAAAAATAAAGGGAACACTCAAATAACACATCCTAGATCTGAATGAATGAAATATTCTCATTGAATCCTTTGTCCTGTACAAAGTTGAATGTGCTGACAACAAAATCACACAAAAATCATCAATGGAAATCAAATTCATTAACAAAGTATTCAATGAGAATATTTCATTCATTCAGATCTAGGATGTGTTATTTGAGTGTTCCCTTTATTTTTTTGAGCAGTGTATATATTTTTTTAAATTTCCTTTATTTAACCAGGTAAACCCCATTGAGATCTGGATCTCATTTTCAGAGGGATCTGGGAATAATGCTTCTGCAGAAAAGAAAGGGAGAACAACTAGTGTTCCACTTAGAAAGATAAATCAATATTAGAGGATTAATATCTTATTTATTTAAGCAAAAATCTTTAAAATAACAGCCAAATAATACTATCAGTCTGCAGAACCAGAATTCCCCCAGGTCAGAATGTGTGTGTACCCCAGGTCTACCTGTGTTCATCTGTTGGGGTCTGCTGATGCTGCTCTTCAGAAAGATAGAAAAGATTTTCTCCTGGTGTTCAGCAGTAAAACCAGCTGGAGTTCCACTGACTGAAGAAGAAGGTTGGGCTGGACAGCTGTGGGTGGGAGTCTGGAATAACACTGTCTTGATGTTTGTCTCATCCACTTGATGGATCAACTGGGTAGACAGTGCAGGGCTGAGGGGGGGCTGCAGACATCCTGAGGTCAGGCTACATCCTTGTTTAAGAAGCTGTTGTCTCTGCGGTCTTCCTCTGCCTCTGCCTCTGCCTCTCCTCGTCCCTTTGGGTGGACGGACACTGGGGCCCTGAAGTGAAACAGGAGCTTCCGAAATGGCAGAGGTAGAAAAGTCACTGTAACTCTGGGAATAATCTTTGGAAGTGTTAATGTTGGATGGCTTCAGAGAGTCCACAGATGTGGACGGAGTTGTGGAAGAGGGCGAATCCGTCTGAGTGTGCCGGTCTGACCGCTGTACGCCCTGGTTTGTTCTCCTGCTGCGGCCTCGACTCCTGCGTTGTCTCCCAGTGCTCAGCTGGGACATTATGACAGCCTGAACATCTGGCTGGGTCTGGGATAGTGTCATGTGCCTTGTGGTTCTAATGTAATACTCTACAGGGAAAGGTAGTCCTTCCACTAATGTGCAGGAGTCTAGGAGACTCACAGTATTCTCGTCTGCTGTGATCTGATAATTTTCCTTCTTTATTTCTACAGAGTCCTCATGTTTTTCAATTGCTGTCATCTGGGCTCCCTCATGGCTGCCCTCTTCACATGTCACTGGTTTTCTCGCTTGGCTTTGACTGACACCATCTTCTCTCATCTTATTATTTATGAAACTGTTGTCTCTAGCATTTTGTCCTTTATTCTCTGTTGTTAAAGCAGGTCCACCGCATTTTCCATCAACTTCTGGACCAATTTTTTTCCTTGTTTCTTCCTGGGACCTTTGATTCCCGTTTCCTGTTTTGTCCCTGGTTTTGGTGTGTTCTTGCGTACTCCAATGTGTGAGTAGAAGAGAGGGGGACTCAGATTCTGGATCAGAAAACAGCTCCTCACTTTCAATGAAGACATCTTCGTCTTTGATCATCTGCTTCTCATCTCCAGGTCTTGTGTTTCCCATCAGCTCCTGCTGTCGCTGGCTGTTGTCTGAGCCTTTGGGAGTGTTGGCACTCCTCTTTTCCCAGCGTAAGCGGCTGCGTCTCGACCGCAGGCGCAAGGCCGGGCTGGGTCTGTGGCTGCCAAAGATGTCACTACTGAGACCTGGGGTTTTGGAGGACGTCCGATCTCCAGAAAGCGAGAATCGAATTGCTTGTTGTCTCCTGATTGTACTGGATTCTACTGCACCTGATGAACATCAGATTAGTACTCATCAGCTCATTTCTAAACATGTTTAGCTTTAACACAAATTAAATTACAGGAATGTGAAATGAGTCAGACTTACCTTGACACTCTAGTGAACCTGGAGTTGCATCGTTTGTGTTAAATTTGAATGAGGAGGAGGTAATGGAAGCGTTAGATGTAATCTCTGGATTGTTCTGGTCTTGGTCTTTCTGCAGAGAAATCCTGTTTTTCACATGCCTCTTCAACGCATCCACACATTCGGCATGCTGCATGAGAACCAACATGAGTTTAAGACAAACCTTGGTAAAGCAGCAATGTGGCTCATAGCTGACATTTTTGCCCCATCACACTTGTATCAGAGTGCTTATTATCTGCCTAACAAATATTGTTTTTTTTTTACTGGCATCTACTTGGAACTGGAGTTTGTGTTTATTGAAATATTAGAGGCATGTTCTCAAAGTAACTCTTATTCAAACAACTTCAATTAGTTATTCGTTTTGTGCGTAAAATCATAATCTGTTTTATACAGGCCTGGTTTCATAGATTTTTTTTAACCAAAACTTATGTATTATTTTTGCTGATAAAATTTATTAGCAAAATTTATTCTGATTTCATAACTTTTCTTGTCTAATAAAATCATCCAACTAGACAAAATAAATAAAAAAATAGTGGCTCACAGAACATCACCAATTTTGAATGTCATGATTATATTCAGCTCCATTACTCCAATATCCCTACATAATGTGCAGAGCAACTAACTGCCTCATAACTGCTTATATTTAAGCAGGTATGAGTCACAGTGGTGAAGCCTGAAACTGCTGCTTCACAAGTTACCCAACAAGTTGTTGCTAGGTAACCAAAGAGTGTTGGCATCATCGTTTGTTGATGATGCCACCAACCTTGCTGAGCTCGCAGGGCGAAGTTGAGCAGCTAAAACCTTTCCTCTGTTTACATCCCCCACAATACCGTGCAGCTCTGTATCGCTAGTTCAGTGAACATTTTATATGTTGACTATTCTATCAAATGAATTATTTGGTCTGTAAAGTGGCACAGTTGGTAGCACTGTTGCCTTGCAGCAAGAAGGTCCTGGGTTCGATTCCTGGGATCTTTCTGCACAGAGTTTGCATGTTCTCCCTGTGCATGTGTGGGTTCTCTCTGGATACTCCAGCTTCCTCCCACAGTCCAAAAACATGACTGTCAGGTTAATTGGTTTCTCTAAATTCTCCCTAGCTGTGAGTGTGTGTGGTTGTTTGTCCTGTCAGTCTCTGTGTTGCCCTGTGACAGACTGGCGACCTGTCCAGGGTGACCCTGCCTCTCGCCCGAAATATTCGCTGGAGATAGGCACAAGCACTCCTCCTGACACCACTATGGACAAGGTTATATAGCTGATGGATGGATCACATATCAATTGCAACATACATTGTTATTGATTAATACGGCTTCTATCGGCCAACTATGGCTCTAGAGGAGCTGCGGGAGATACAGCACAGGTGGAAGAACATGCCAACTATGAGCCACTCCTCTTTCTTTTCTTTATGAAAAAGTGGCAAGAAGAAAGGCACTGCTAGAGAACAAACAATAAGAGGTCTTATTTAAAATTAACCACTAGTAATGTAGGTGACACATTAATCATAGAAAATAATTTGACTCACCAGATCAAACCAGAATTGAATTATTACATTTATATTCAAAATGTGTGGCAATGTACATCATCATGAACATGGCATCTCCATGGTGAAACCTGGCTGCAGCATCGGTGTGTCATACAAGATCTTAATAAGATAGATTGGACTTGGTGGTTGTATGAAACAAAATGTGATTTTAAAAAAATACTTTTGTAAGGCACTGCATTCCTGGAAAGAGTGATGTCACTTTCAAATTTACTTCTGATTTTTGTTACATTTTTTAAGTGTAGTAAAAGAATACGAGTCTCACCTTTAGTCTCTGTGCTGTCCTGAGATATTCCCTTTGTAAATGTGCAAGTTTTCTACGAAGCTGAGAAGGAATAAAAACAAATGATTAATGTAGCTGAATATCATTTAACCCGAGTGTGAAGAGAATGTTAAGTTACCTTTTCTTTGTCATCACATTGCAGTGTGTTCCTCAGCTGCTCCTCACTGTGCAGGATATTATCAATATTGGCATCCATCCTCCTCAGCAAACACACCCTGACAAACACTTTACATGTCACCAGCTAACGCTGATATATATGTCACGGTTTTATACGGCTATGAACATGTTCTAATTATACTTATCTACGAAGTTAGGGTAAGTAATAAAAGTTAACGGCAAAGTGTTACTTTCGTTACGAACATTAACAACAAACAGCAACAATTAAATATGCCTACAGACAAGGGCATATACAAGTAAACTTGCCTATTATGCAAAGTCAAAGTTAAGAGATCAATTTGAACTCTTCCACTGGTTTGTTTATGAAGGTTTACGTCACTGTTCGATTAGCCAGGTATTGATTTACTTCTAATTTCCCGCCACACAGACAGGCATCAGCAATGGAGTCAAGATGACTCGATCGGCGTCATTTGCGTAAGACGTAAGCCCGGTGCCAGCCCGGTGCCAGCATGCACAGCACACCTTTATATATATATATGCTTAATTAACTCACAATACAAATACAAACAATACAAAAAGGAAATAGGCTTATAAGTTCATTTCCTCATGTGAGATGAGATTTTTTTTTTTTGCTCAACAACAATCACTGTTTTTTTTTAATTAGTTGTGTTTTGCAAGAAAAATGCCACAACAAACAAATAATAAAAAAACATTAACTGCAACGAAAAAGAAATGAATAATCTGATATTTTTTTGGTGGTGCTATGACTTTTATAGTGGGAGCTACAACTCCCTCTAGCGTCCCCCTGTGAAACTGCAGCGCCTTTCGCTGCCAATGCCTCAAAGTATCCCAGCAGAGCCTTCTCACAGCTGGACATCAAACCTTTGAAACAGAATCTGACTTGCACTCCATTTTGTGCTGTAACTGTAACTGTGTCTGTCGTTCCATCTCATGGTTACATCTGTCCAATGCCACAGTCCATTGTTTTTTGTTGATTTATTTGACATTTTCATTTTGGAAGGTCGAACACAACATGCAACTTCAAATGTTTTTGAAATCTAGAATCAGGTGCACAAGTTTCAGTTTATTAGGATGATTCTTTGTATCACACAGAGTCAAAATTATACATATACATGCATTCACATATATGTGTAAAAATGTGAAAAACAAATACACAAAGTTTGAAGCATCTATAGTAATAATAGCTAATAATAGAGCTATCTAAAAGATGTTTTTTTTTTTCTCTGCCTTTTTGTTAAAATGTCAATTGTTGTGTAGTTTTATATTGTATATATTTTTTCAGCAAATATAAACAGCTACAGTCATGATGACTAAGACTGAGCTACCTACAGTGGGTACGGAAAGTATTGCAGCCATTTACTAAAATCACTCAGCATCTTAACTTAACAGAAAAAAACAGAAATGTAAATTTTTTTGAAAATTTATTACAAAATAAAAACTGAAATTTCACATAGTTATAAGTATTCAAAATCTTTGCTGTGACGCTCATGCTGTCCATTTCCCCTGATCCTCCTTGAGAGGGTTCTACCCCTTCATTGGAGTCCAGCTGTGCTTAATTAACGTGACTGGACTTTATTAGGACGGTCTCCCACCTGTATATATAAGACCTTCCAGCTCAAAAAGAGTGATGACATAGTTGATGTGCCCTCATTTTTAATACCAACAACATCACAACAATGCTGGCCAGAATCTAAAGGTTTACAAAACCTTTTGCAGAAAACAGATTAAAAACTTTTAAAAATCAAAGGCTCACGCCTTCTTCCTATTCTATATTCCCATATGTTCCCTTATTTAACCCTGCAAAACTATGAATCTTTCTTGTTTACTATCTGAACAGCAGTTTGTTTCCCTTTTTGTTCATAATCTCTGCTGCAATATCTGTTTTTTTTTTTGTCATAAAACTTGTCATGTTTAACTTATTTCTTAAAATCTATAATGCCATAGTGTTTATAATTGTCTTTTATCAAATGTTGCTGCATTGCCACAATGACATGAAATGTCTTCATTAGTCACATCATGCTGGTTGTTTCATCTGTTTGTTTTTTTTTTTTTAAGAAATTATATCAAGCCTTATTAATTTGGCACTGAAGATAATGACTAATTTTGTCGAACTTAACATCAATTCTGTCTCTAAGCACCCATAAAATGTTATACATAGGATAATATTGTGAAACCATCTACTACAGTAAGCATGATCTTGGACTGTGAAGTATTTAAACTTGGTAGTGTTTACGAGAAAGTCCTTAGCAAATCACATTGTTTTTTAGTTTGGTGAAATTGTCCTTCTCCTGAGACATCCACAGGTTAGATACTTCATGGCAGTCATACTGACATGCATCAGAGGCCCCATGTTAAAGAGCATGTGGTAGAAAGCATGAACAGACAGCCCTCCAGTTTCATCGGCGTACTTCAGTGCCACTATTGGCGTATACAGTGGATTGGTCAGATTACGGAAACGAGGCTGACTTGCTTCGATCACTTTCTTGGTGCACTGTAAAAAGAAAATGTATATTTAAATGTTCAAACAGAGTGCTGATAAAGAGTAAAACATAAAGATACAATAATTTTACTTTAGCAATGTCATCAGGTGTTTGTCCAAGTGCCTCAAAAATGTCCACAGAAGAAGGAAGATAGACGTTCTTGAAGTAGTGGACAGTGTCAGGATCCGCTCCAGGATACTCCTTCTGTTTCACATCCTGAATCATCTTTGCTTCAAATTCTGTGTGGACTGGTCCTGGCTCGATCAGCGACAGGCTGTGACAAATCAGGCATATCAAGAGACAGAGAAGATTTCAACCATGGCAGCAATTATGCAATCGTTGGTACAGTATATTCACTTAAAAACCAAAATAATCAACATTGTATGTTATTAAATACTGATAAGTTATGAAACTTTTGAGCAATGTTTTCCATTTTGAATGTTACATGCAAGTGTAAAACAGTAGCAAACAGATAATCTGTCTATCTGTTCACCAGTGTGTCTGCTGTGGGAGTTATAGGTCCAGGAGAGAAACCCAGAAATTCCTCTCCCAGCACTTCACTCATTCTGGGTGATCCATGGTTATCTAAGTCAGGAAGAGAAGATAGTCCTTCCATCGAAATCAGCTCTTGAGCTGATTTCTTCAAAGAGGAGAGACAGTGGATCTGTGCTTCCACTGATGATCCGATTCTCCTGACCATGTAGATGAAAATGTAAAGAGATCACCAACACACTCTTTGTGTGACAGGACTTCAGATTCTCTCATCTGCATAGGATACATGCCGGATCCTTCCAGCAGATTTGAACAAACTCTCCAATAGCGGAGCCAGATGTATCCTTTCAAGACATCCATTCCCCAAGATTTTGTTCTGGTCTGGACCCCATTGAAAGCAGCTAATCAGCAAACATCGCAAAGAAATAGAAATTAAACTATGTTTTAATTTACATCCACATCTTTCAATAAAGATGTGGATGTAAATGTGTATTTATCCCAAGTTGCTTTAAAACTGTGATGTGTAGAAACAACATGTAAGATGCTGAAGTGTATAGTTCACTGGCCATCAAACAACAAATACATGATGATAAATGTTAAGAGAGGATTCTTGCAAGAGACCCAAAAGGTATAGTTGAAGAGAATTCGAATCATAGCTTATTAAATAGTAAATCCCTTCAATGATACTTACACAACGTTAAACTTCAAAAGTTGCACAGCCAAACTCTCACAAAAACCCTCCATGGCAAACTTAGAAGCAGCGTAGACGTCATTAAACACAACACCTGAAGAAAAACAGATATGATTTCAGTCTGTGGAGAGACTTAGTGGATAATATTAGCCTCTTAATCTGTTGATGCTTCTCTTTGTCCATTGCCCAAACCCCATTTAAAGTAAAGCTGGTATTTTCTGCAGGGTTTAGCATCTCTACTTACCTTGTAGTCCCATCACGCTGCTTACTACAATGATGTGTCCTCCTCTTCTTTGCTTCATGTCCGGCATCACTTCCTTGATCATCCTGATGACTCCAAAGAAATTAGTCTCAAATACTTTCTTCATCTCTTCAATAGGAATGCTTTCTACTGGACCCACCAGGCCAATACCAGCATTGTTGACTGTTAAGGGTGAGGGAAACCAGAAGATAAAGAGGGTCCAACAGTATGAGTAACACTTATTTTAGACATTTTAATGCTAAAAATGTCATATTTTACTTACTAAGGACATCCACGTGTCGATTTTTGATGCCGTTTATGCATTGTTTGACAGATTCATCACTGCAGACATCCAGCACAGCAAGAGAAAGAGTTTTCCCATACGCATCTCCAGCAGCCTCTACCAGCTTGTCCTTTCGTTTCAGGTCACGCATCGTGGCTATTACTGAAAATGGGGAAAATTATGTTCTTATAGGCCTATAGTTTTCAAAATCAAGCTGCTATGAAATAAAATAAGTAAAAAGTCCTTTTGTTTTGAGAAGCTTCTATAAATACCATCTGGGTAATGTTTTTATGTACGATCCTTGATTCATTCATCCTTTTTGTCTGCAGACAGGTTTCCATTTGTGTTTGGGACAGGCTTTAACAGCACAGCACCTTCAGGGTGCGGCTTTAAATAAACGATGAGTCGGCAGCTTGCCCAGGTTCAGCAACTGAGGTTAGACAATCAGTGTCAAACTAAGTTCATCCATAAGTCGGTGGGTTTGTTGAACATAGAGCTGCACATGCAAAAACACTTTACTTTGGTCCAGCATGAACATATTTATGAATATATATTAATGGTTCTTTACACATTTTTGGTGTAAAAAAAACAACTCATAAAATTCCTTAATAAAATAATAAACCTTTAAATATTTATCAATAATGTATCCAACTTTCTGAACTGACTGATCTTATTTTATGGAAATTAATTTGATTTAAAGAAAGAATCACTGCGACAGACTGGCGACCTGTCCAGGGTGTACCCCGCCTCTCGCCCGGAACGCAGCTGGAGATAGGCACCAGCAACTCCCGACCCCATTAGGGAGAAGGGTGACGGAAAATGGATGGATGGATGGATGGATGGATGGATGGATGGATGGATGGATGGATGGATGGATGGATGGATGGATGGATGGATGGATGGATGGATGGATGGATGGATGGATGGATGGATGAAGAAAGAATCATATTTCAAGAGCTAAGATGGGGTGGCAAAAAAAATGTATTGAACACTGCAAAAATCTCTACAATACGCGCATATAGTCTGGCAGCCCACAGAGCAGGAAGCTCACATTAATTTTCATAATAACCTACAGTTGTCCTGCTTGTTTGATATGCAACAATCTGAGAAGTAAATAATTTACTGCAGTCATTTTCAATAAATGAGAATATGCGTTGCAATGAGGAGATTAAAAAGATTAAAAACACCTCTTGTAAAGAACAACTTTTAAGAAGGTAATATATTATATTGTAGTAATATAATACAATATATTAACAAAAATATTGTTTTTTATTAAGCCTGGATTTCTGCATTACAAATGATTTTTTAAGTCCGGAGTACTATTTCTAATCTTAAGTTGTTTTTAATATCTGCAAGTCAAAAATATTCATGATTAACACATTTGAAAACAATCAGTCTCTGTGAAATTAATCTACATAGCATGTTCTCCAGAACATGCATTCTATTGTTGCTGTTCATTGATTTCAAAAGGGACAGTACACATCTCAGTTAGCTACATTATTTTTATTTACAACATACTTGTTACATGATATACTTATTTTCCATTTTTTTGAAACAGGTTTGACAAAAATCCAAAATGTTTCTGGCACAACTTCACTGACTGCTTGACTGACTGCATGGAGAGTAAAAAAAATCTGCAGAGGTGAAGATTTCAACAACACTTGAAGTTCATTTTAATTCATAGACCGATGCGCAGGCCCGTGCAGGGGGGGCTTGAGCCCCTGCCAATTGATGTCCTACTGCCCTTTTTGAATTTTTTTGGGGGGGGGTTTCAAAAATGTTTTTATTTTTAGTTTTTTATTTTTAATCTGTATGTCAGAAGGCCTGTTTTTGCCCCTCTGCAATAATATTTAGCTAAACACCCCCGGAACCCGTCCTACTAAGAACCTCAGCATCACTAACATGTTTAAATATTGATAAGGTGAATCTGTGAGAAGGAAATCAGGTTTATTGGCCGAGTTTAAAATCAATCACTGATTATTGGTTATTTGCTGTGATGTATTTGTGAACAAACCCAATTCAAACACAAAGATTATGCCATATTGTAGCCATGGTAACACAACAATCAAACTATCAAGATGATTCTTTATGTTTACAAAGTAAACTTCCTAATTGAATCCTAAATGTAATTTTTTTTCTCAGCTGAATTCATTAAATAAAATTTAATAACATTGTCATCCTCTATAAATGATGTTACAGGTTTAGATCTATGGTCTGTGTTTCAGTTAAACTATTTGTGGATGTCTGGAGGCCCCTGAATAGCCCCTACCAGCAGCTACTGAGTTTTCTTTGCCTTGATATTCCAGTCTTATAATTCAGAGGTACTAACATCAAACTATTATATGGCATTAACCCCTTTGAGCTTTTTGATCTATAAATCAGCAAGTTGCTCTAGAGGTTAAATAGATATTATGAGGCCTTAATTAGTAAAATGGCAGCAATTTTTTTTTTTATTCATAACTCATAATCAGTTACCTTCTTTCCTCCAGTATGTTTAACAGCTACAGTCTCAGATCAACTCGGCCCTCCGGGACTGTCAGCAGATACAGCAACTTTATACCTGTTGGGCAAAATATACTATATTTGCTTTGCATTGTCCCTGCATGATGGCAATGATATAGTTGGATCCAGTTAGGTTCTTGATTAATATGGGTGGTTGCTGTGTTGTTGTACGGTCTCTGCACGGCCCTGCCGATGCGTTTTGATTTATGGGCTTCATCAGAGTTATTCAGCCAAAACCTATTAAATGGTTTTTTTACCACTTCGAGTGCTGCTGTAATCTTCACCACAACAGCTTACACACACATCTCTCACCTCTCTTAACTCATTTCTACCCCCAAAACACACACCTCACCAACAACCTCTGATCATTTCAGATTGAGTGTATGTTTATGCAAATGCAGTATAGAACATCGCTGCTGCTAAACATAGCAAGTGTAGCAAAAATAAATCTTAAGCTCCTGTGTGCCTAAGCAGCTCTGTTGAGGAAGCCACATTACACAGAGGTATTAGTTGTTATGTACTGGTGGTACAGACGTATTCAGCCTGTGATCCAGAATCAAACTCTACAAGCCAAGAAATAATTAGTCAAAGCAGGGCTTTGCTGTCTCTTTTCAATTATTGCATGAGGTGAGGTGAGACTATTCTAGAACAAAGGCAATAATGGCAGAGAGAGGGATAGTGAGCAGGGAGCTTTTGCATGTGCTGGTCACTTATTCAGATTTAGATAAACTATGAGTTTTATCAAAATATTCAACAGTTCAGGAAGTAAAGTAACATTTGTGATAACCAAACCCATTGCCACACTCTTAAGTCAGTAACTCTTCCTTTTTTTTGCACAACCTTTTTCATTCAAACACAAAACACTTTAGTTTCAATAAAACATTTATTTGGATACATTTGTTCTATTTACTAGCGTGCACATTTAGTTAATATGTGTATTTAAATTAACTTAAAATTCATTTTGTTTGCCTTAGATTAACTTTTGTTTTCTTGCCTGTTACCTGCCAGGCAAAAGATGGGGCCAGCGCTCAGCAGGCTTAAAGGCTGATTGGACTGCACCACTGGTTCCTGCTGGCAGTATATACAGTATATCATGTGTGTCATTTCTTTGCTAGGTCAGTTATGTTTGTTTGTGCAGCAGGTTTGTTTGAATTTTTTGCCTGAGTGCAGTTTTATTTCTTTGACCTCTTTTATGGGCTCAGATCTTTTTGGGGGGTATTAAACTAATAAAATAACCCCTATTTTTCTAATAGATTTAGATAAACTATGCGTTTCATCAAAATATTCAACAGTTCCTATGTCTCCTCCTGTTTGCAACTCAGTCCATCACACATTTATAGAATTATATATATATATATTTTACTCATTTTAAGAAAATTAAATTATTTCAGATTTTGAAGTAATTGAAATATTTAAAAAATAGTTTGCAGTAAATATGAAACTTGATTAAAATTTTCTGTTAGTTTTAATGAAAATTTGATGACATTGGACTGAGAACAAATACAGAACATTCAGGAGAGCAAAGAGGACCTATACAGAATACTTGAAGTGTTTTGGCCTGAGATACTTGGTTAGAACTTGAGACCTACTTAACAGCGGTTAAGCTCCTTTATGAAACAGTTTGATATGAATTTGAATAATGACTTATCGTGTCGTTCCAAGCTCTAATCTATTATGGGGACACATACATAACTATAGATGAACTAATAGTTGTGGTGGATTTGAACTGAGTACATATTTAAAATAAGTGGCTTCTGTTCAGTCTGGGTCTACAAGATTCTGTGCGGCTCATTTGACTGATTGGGACTCTTCACAGTGCAAGCAAACGTGAGGCACTTGGTAAAATTTAAGACCTGAACAGAATCCAAGCCTCCAGGAAGCAATTGTTTCTCAACAGTAGAGAACTAGACCTTCTGAACAAAGCAAAGTGTAGTACAAAGGGCTGGATTTTACCAGGCTGGTTGACGTGAACTCTATTGAAGTTTAAAACTTTATCTGTGACATGTGTAACGTGCCAGTTTAATGCTATGAAACTTACCAGCAATTATCTGCACTGTAAACAACTAACTTCCACTGTGAATGAAAAGAGAAGCTTAGAACCGAATGAGGCGGCTGTGAATGTTAATTCAATATTTGGAAATGTGGTCAACAAGGACTCAATGGCTTTGTTCATCTCCTCTGCTGCCATCGCTAAAACCCTAACGCATTATGATTCTAAAACAATCCAGAAAATTGTCCTTGTCATTGTTCATGACTTCTTCTGCTCGCTGACTGGCCCAGTCAAAAACTGACAACAGACAATCTGAGAGAAGGGGAGAAGTCCCAGTCTGTCTGTGGATTTTAATCTCATAGGAAACTTAACTCCAATTATAGTGGAGTTAAGTTTTTTGTTCCCACAAGGAATAAGATTAATATCCAGTCATTTATTTTTAACAAAGCTAGTAATTATTACATGTGTTTCAATGTTGACTTTATTGACCCTTTAATTTTAGCCAAATAAGTTAAATAAGCGTAACACTGCTAAAAACAAACCGGACACACATTTTGACATACTACAGAGAGAAACAATTCAGGTCATCACATTTATAATAATACAACATATGTGTCAGACTATTATATGAAGACATGGGTTGTGGTTTCATTGATGTTTACATTTGCTCAATTATGAACTTGTATTAATCTCACTTAGACTCTGACTTTGTGGAATGGTGATGTTGTCCAATCAGAGCTTTGCTTTTATTGTTCATGTATTGATAATTCAGATTTTGCTGTTTTTTTTTGGTTTTTTTGGACTGATTTAACAGAAACAGAAAGTTTATTAAGCATAGCTGCTATTATGTAACACCATGGTGGCCATTATGTGTTGTGGAGAAATAAGAGGACAGCAAAGTGAAGGTGTAATTAATCCTATTTCTGCAATAATTTGTTACTTTTCTTGAATACTTTGAAACATATTTAAATGCTACAGCAATAGAATTTAAGTTGCCAATGATCTCATCTATCCATGTACCTACCGTGGTAGCGCTTCTTCTCATCCTTGGCCAGCATCACAGCCATTCGTAGGCCAATCCCAGAGGAGCAGCCAGTGATCAGGACCACTTTCTGTTCAGGACTCACCATAATGCCAGTCCTGCTCTTTTTGCAGACCAGAAGACAGACACCTGTGCAGAGTCAGTTCTAATCTGAAGTGAGAAGAAGAGCTGCTGTAAGAGGATAAAACACACAGAGAGGGAGTCACATGCACAGGGTGAAAATCTACAATCCTAGGATTATCTAAGGGGATGTCTCTTCATAACAGACAGTGTGGCAAATGTGTTTATTGGTGAAATATGGGGATGGTGCTTAAAAAATCGGGGGGAAAAACTTAGAATTGTGTGGATGGCAGCGCCTTAGTTTTGCCGCCATCTAGTGCACAGTATGCTCATTCCAGGAACAGGTCTTTCTGAAGTTATGTGACAGATTTTTTCGTGGAGAAATAAACCGTGGTAATTCTTCAATGAATCAGCAGACCTTGTTCTGTTGCGACACACACAGCCAACCAT
The DNA here is from genome assembly GCA_922788865.1 of Poeciliopsis turneri. Taxonomy (NCBI): domain Eukaryota; kingdom Metazoa; phylum Chordata; class Actinopteri; order Cyprinodontiformes; family Poeciliidae; genus Poeciliopsis; species Poeciliopsis turneri. Next base: position 2,179,961 of record CAKLNU010000176.1, read on the forward strand.
CATGCTTTTACTTTACAGTGAGATAACCTCCAAATACAAAATGCATACAGAGATGATAAAATACATAAATGAAAAAAGCACACCCCTTCTCTCTTCTAAATGTACACATGCACACACACACACGCACACATACAAACACACACCCTTCTTGATTATGGCTGGCAGACATGATTTCACAGCACTTATAGCAGGAAAAAAAGAGCTGGAAAAATGCCTGGAATCTATGTTTCCTTCAGTCACAGTCTGCAGTGCACACCTGAAACTAAACCACAGTGATCCAAGAACATGCACTCCTAACAGTTATTATTCAGCACATTAACAATATCTTTATTTTTGATCTTGTAATGACAAGACACCTGGCTAATAAGCCATGGCTTTCTAAATGTGAAACCACTTCTTTCTGCATAATGGCACAAAACACAATCCATATTACAGCTACAATGAAAGCTACTTTTCACTTGTTGCTAAAAACATTAAATTGACAAAATATATTGCAAATTCTTTTTAAAAAAATGATAGAACAAACCAAATGTGTGTGTGTGTGTGTATGTAATTGAACTTATACATCTGATTCATAAAAATATTTGCACAAAACAAGCATTGTGATGGCCAAAGCGTTTTGTATGAGCCTCTTTTTTCTCTGAACTTATCCTCCTCTACTTATCCTACTCTGAACTTTCCATCTTGTGGAGAGAGCAGCATAAGCTCCTGAATAAAGTGGTTATTCTTTCTACAGCTAACTGCATGCACATGTCTTAGGAGCACTTCTCAGTTTTTGAAAAAAGTTTGGGTTGGGCAAAGACAGACAGGTGGTGGAATTTGGAATCTGCAGCAGCATATTTTTATTAGTTGGGCAGCAACGCTGTCCTGTTCCAGCATGTTGCACTAGCTCATGGGCTTGTACACATATTCAAAGACAAAAACAGACAAAAAAAAAAAAAGGAAAAAAAACAGAATGAAATCCAGTGTGGAAAAACCTTCTGCTGCTTCAGGTCCTTTGCTGAACTATGGTTTCTGAAACAGATGAGTGGAAGACCATCCACTTCAGGACTTTTTAGATAGGAAATCTTAAAGAAGTATAAAAAGATAATTCTGCTCTGTTATTATTATTATTTTTTGGCTCAATGACATTGCAAGAGACTGACTTAATCATGATAAATATAGGTTTCTAAATTATTTAAAATTTTATGTCAGAGTTTTGATGGAATTCAAATATCTTTTTTCATAACACAATAGGTCCAGTGTTTGTTAGTCATTTCAGAAAGCTCAAACTCACATAGAAATATTTCAAAGCTTTATATCTTGTAAATTTTTTGATCAGAGCTTACATAACAACCCAAAATTCAATTAGGACATTGTGGAAAAAGCCACAAATGTAGATGTCTACACATGCATTTTTAATTGACAGTAATATTACCCCATTCATAACTCATTGTGTTTCCACAGCAACTAAAACCGACAAGATCTGAACAGGTTTTGACATCATCGTGTTGATGAGAATTTCTATGTTCTCATCAATGATGTCATAAATGTTCACAAAGAGACAAGAATACAAGAATTCTCAGTTTGCTTCTCAACTTGGTTGGAGGCGGATCAATTCCAGAGAGACGACTTCAAACTGATTCTACAAACCATTTTAGCTGAACACCAAGTCAAGAGGATTTTGATATTTATGGGACCTTGGATTTCTTGTTACGAAGGGAGTTGAAAAGTTGTTAGGATGTTTTAGTAGAGAGCTCTGAGGATGAGAGATCAAAATACTTTGCTTTTGACATTGAACCCTGAAGACCAAAAGGACATGGAAGATTCCTCTAAGGATGAGAAAGTTACTGTCAAAACCACAACTACGAATTTGACAGTGAAGGCATCAGAAGACTTTGCTGCTTTTGAAAGTGTCAAATGTTCCTCATGATCAAATGGACCTGGATGTGTTTATTTGCTCACAGGTTGAGAGAGTTACCTTTACAACAACAGCTAACTCTTTACCAACACAGACATTACAAAAAAGTGTATTGTTGTTGGGAAGACTTTATGTTGACTTCCCAACATGATGGACCTGAATGTGAAACCAAACTGTAACAACAAGGAAATTGTGACAATTTTTGAAGAAATTTCTGAGGATTCATCATCAGAAGAATCCTCTTCAGCAGAAGAAAACTCACAAGATGAAATTCAAAATGACACAGATGATTTCGACACCGTGGATGTTAATCTTGAGCCAACCTTGTACTATTGCAAATTTTCCAACTCATTCTTCAACTATTGGATGAATGAAACAATACGTAGCATCATGAACTTGAGTATTGCCAGAAGGTCTGTGGCTCAGAATCTGGACCTTTTGCAGAGAAGCCAAAGTTTTTCTTTACAGCACTGTATTATCCAGGAAGATATTTTCCCCAGATGAAGTCTTTGCAGTTCAGAATGAAATAATTGACGAGCCAGGAGTCTTTTTGTTTTATATGTTACACTATCTGACCCAATATGTCATCAACACAGACTGTGAGCTGTTCACAGCCGACTATAGTGAACAATGTCAGAAGTCTTCATGTGTTATTTGTAACCTTGGTCCTGTCATTCAGCTACCAAAGGAACAACAAGAGGACACTACTGCTACTCTAAGTTGTTATATGTGTGGAAAATGTTGTGACACCTGCAACTCCAACATAAAGACAGAATGCTTTTTCAAAGACATTGATGTGATGACCCTGATACTCCCATGGTGAGAGAGTCCAGATGATTTAGAATATCCTGTGATTCCTGACCCAGTGCTTGAAATTCCTGTAAAAACTGGAACTCAGTCATTTGCTGGCGACAAACAACTTCTGACACTAGCAGACTGTGTCAGTTTGCTTCTCAACTTGGTTGGAGGCAGATCAATTCAAGAGAGACGACTTCAAACTGATTTTACAAACCATTTTAGCTGAACACCAAGTCAAGAGGATGTTGATATTCATGGGACCTTGGATTTTTTGTTACGAAGTGAGTTGAAAAGTTGTTAGGATAAAACATGGACAACTGATGTTTAAGGCTGAAGATGACCGGGTATCACTTTCAAATATGGACTGTGAAGCTGACATTTGCCATAATGGGTACATGTACATGGGAGAAGTTCACAGAGGCCATGGAGAATGACTTGTGCAGAGTACTTCAAAAACCTCCTCAATCCCATCATCACATCTTTCACTGGGGAAGCAGAGTCTGGGGACTTTGGATCAGGCTCTGCTGAGTTGACCATAGTGAGAGGTGCAGAGAAGGAGTGGGCATACTTTTTGCCTCCCGTCTTGGTGCCTGTGTGTTGGGGTTCACCCTTCACCTCCTTGTGGGTGGACGGGTTCTGGCTGTTCGTCGTATTTATGTGACAAACAGCAGCTCAGATTATCCACCATTTTGCAGTCGGTGGAGGGGTGCGGCCTGAAAGGTACAAATGAAACCAGTTGAGATGTTTATTTACAATCCCAAGAAAGGATAATCTGAAATTAATGGAAGAGTTGAGATAGGGTGAAAATTACTGAGGTTATTGGGATCTAAATCCAGTTTCTTAAGTATTGGGGTTATAACAGCTGCTTTGAGGGCTAGGGGAACAACACCAGCAGTTAGGGAAGAATGTTTAATATCTGTGATGAAAGGAGAGAGAGGAGAGGGTAGCGTTAACAAGGACAGTTAGAAGAGGATCTAATGAGCAGACTGAGGATTTTGATTTCTGAATTAATTTGATGACATCATTGACTGAGGGGAGGGTGAAAATGAATTAGTAGTGGAGCCTGGAATTGGAATATTTGCAAGTAGAGAGAAGAGGGCTTTGGAGTTATCTTTGTTGGAGCTGATTAAACTGGAACAGTAGCTCTATCAATCAGCATTGATTTGGCTGTAGAAATGTAATCTTTATATTAAAGAAAGTGATCAGAGTTCATATCTCTGTGTACAGTGAGACCAGTTTTTCCATACAGTCTTTCAAGTTGACATCCTTTGGGTTTCAACTGTCTGGAAGTAAACCAAGGTGCAGTAGGCAATAAGACAGATCTGGTTTTAAGTGGAGCAAGATTGTTAAGGAGGCTATGAAGGTTTTTGTTGCTGTGAGAGCAGTTTGTCTGGAATAGAAAGCCGGTCAACAATGAGTAGACTGTAGGTACAAAAAGATAAATTGTCCAAGTACATGGGAGGAGTTAGAAAGTGAAATATTAACTCTGAATGATAGAAGCATGCAATCTCATAGAAGCATGCCCATAGGAGATGGAATCAACATTAAAATTAACTGGTGTAGCTCCTGAGCAACAAATTAAATCCAAGACATGTCCTTTGATATACGTAGGAAAATTAGTATATTGCTGGAGTCCAAAACTATCCAACCAGGATATGAAGTCTTTGGAAGAGGAGTATTATCATTATCCACATGAATGTTAAAATTCCCCAGAAGAATTATGTGTGGTGAGACTGTAAAAAGGTGCAAGCCTGCAAGCTCAGTAATAAATCCTTATTATAATTTGCAGGTGAAACAATCATAATGGAGTTGATCCAGAGAGCTGACATACAATATAGGATGTGATCTGCAGTTTATGCTGGAGTGGTTTGCAGCAGAGAATGAAGCAGCTGCATGAGGATCAATGTCTCCAAATCTGAGACCATGGTCCTGAGCTGAAAAAGAGTAGCGTGCCTTTCTTCAGATTTGGGAAAAGATCCTTCCCCAAGTGAAGGAATTTAAGTATTTTTAGGGTTTTGGGCACTAATGAGAGACAACTGGAGCCAGACATCAATAGGCAGATTATTGCTGCATCTTCAGTGATATGGGCGATGTACTGGGATGTTATGGTGAAAAGAGAACTGAGTCAAAAAGGGAGAACTTTCAATTTTTTGGTCAGTCTATGTACCCTCTTTTATGGGCACAGGTTCAGCCTTGGAAGAATGACATCACGGATACAAGCGGCTAAACTGAGTTTGTGTGTTTTAGGCTCTTTCATATAGACAGGTGCTCTAACCCCAGACAAGTGAAAGAAAATGAACGGATGAATAATCCCAGATTTTACACATAATTTTGTAATTTGTTTGTCCATCCTTTTAAAACATAATTCAAATGTTATGATCAGTTATTTAGTTTTTGGCCATTTTATCAAATCATTTTTTTTTTTTTTTTTTTTTTTAACAATCTCTTACTTGAGTGATGTTTCTGATGCCCATATTTTACTTAGCTGAACTCTGTTTTTGGATACTCTACCCATTGCTGATCTAAAGTGAGTTGATGATTTTACTAAATAGTCAAGTAAGTATATCTAAGCAATCCAGTAATTATTTAAACAATCACACCACTCGTCCAAAACACCTCATTGAGGAAGGGGTGGCCAAGTGAAGGAGGAAGGGAAAGTGAGGAAAAGTCATGAAAGAGAAAACGCCTTCTTGGATTTTCTTTTTATTTACCGCCGGACTCATGCTGTCAGACCTGAAACAGTTGGAAGTGAAGCAAAAATGAGTTCGAGGTTGTTCTGACGTAATCCCAAACTTGTCTTGATGCACGCGCGCTCACTCAACCGCCAGCTGTCGGAACGCGCTTCCAGTCTCAGTCCTGAACCGCTGAGGCTCGATCAGAGAATCACCGCACGTGTCCCACCTGGAGAGAGTCACTGTCAGTGATCAATATCGCTGCAGAATGGAGAAACGATGGAGGATAAAGAGCCGCACAAGGATGTCGCCGCCTCTGCTGCTGCTGCTACTGATTATCTCTTTCTTCTATATTTCAAACGCAGGTAGGTAGGATTGTTTCTTTTATGTTTGTTTGAAACAATTTTTGGTCCAAATTAATTCGCCTCATCAGACAAACATTAAGCCTAATTGGTTCCCCGTTTCTGTTATTTTCTCTGATCTCTCCGTCTGTCAACATATTTTTGCAACGAGTTCACTTGAGTATCAATCAATCAATCAATCAATCAATCAATCATTCAAGTTTATTTGTATGACACATTTCAGCAACAAGGAAGTTCAAAGTTTTTTTTACATAATAAAAACAAAGTCTGCACTTTGAACTCCACACAGCAAACCAGTAAATATTACTTTTTGTCAAATACCATCGTTGCATAAAAGAAAGTTTGATTTATGACCGTTCAGAAGCAGGTGGGTTTCTAATCTAGATTTAAAGGAACTTGTGTTTCTGGAGCTTTGATCCATAGATGGATGTAATCTTCAATTTGTTATCAAATAAATACTTCCCAGAGACACTGTTTACTTTTGCTTTGTTTATTGTTTAAGGTCAGGTGATTATCATTAATATTTCCCAGTTAATAAAAGCTCTCCAGGGTAAAAGATGCTTTTGTTTTAAGGGTCATGTCATCACACCGGGTCGTGCTTCCTGCAAAACGTCATTCACTGGTCTGCCCATTTCTGGGCTCCAAAGCCTGGTGCACAAGACAGTCTGGAGAGCTATAGGCCTTTTATGTGCCTGGGCTTGTTCTACCATACCTGCTGCTGTATCTTTATACTGCAGCACTTGAGGATATTTAGCCTCCTCAGCTGGGTAATGTAGAACAGACTGAGGCAAACTGAAGTGTGCTGTGGGCTGAGCTGCACTTGGAGTCCTTTGTTTTCTGCAGCAGCGCCTGGAGCTGCACAGGAACCAGATGAGGACTTTAATCTGCAGGAGTAGTTAGAGGCATCACTGATGATTAAATAAAGTGGACATTAGTGAGCTTCTCATTTTAAACTCTGATAGAGGATTTTCAGGAGGAATTTATTTTAATGTCATAATTAAAATAAAAGCTTTTGGGAAAAGTGGATCTTAAATGCATCTCTGATGAAAGCCCAGTCCTTGGATAACTTCTCAAAGACAAATTTGAAGAAAATATGCATGGTAAAGAACTGTCAGGATTAAAGTTTTGATGCCACTGGTTTACAGTCATTGCAGTCAGCAGGTTCGTTTTGTTTCTTATTCTCATTGTAGCTGAAGTCAATGGCATTCTTCCTAGAAACACTTCATTGGATTGTTTCCTTGTGGATTTATTGCTTTGCTTTGCAGACAGTCACAGTAAAACACATTAACGTAAAACTTTAATGTTTTCTATTGAAAATGTGTGTAGTTAAACTAACACATAGTGTTGCATAATTGTGAAGTGAAATTAAACCAATAATTTGTCAGTCTCTTACAAATAAAAATCTTTATATTTCGACATGCGTTCTTATTCACCCATCTTCATGTTTTCATTTATAAAGGATTTTGAAAATCAAGCATTAGTCTGATGCTTTTAAATACAATCAGGTACAACTAACTAATTTACACTGTGCGTCATGGCAGTGGGGAACTTGTCAACATTTATGGGGAAATAGATGGCTCTAAATAGAGGTTTGTCTTTGAAGAAAAAGACAGTCAGAAGCTGCTAAAGACTTGAATGGCTGTGGGGAAGTTTCCCGTCCAGTCAGACAATGGTTCAGAATGTGTTGGAATGGTACTCAACCTCATTCTGAAATCCAGTGAGCAGTCAATGACAAAAAGGGGAAACAAATTTTGTCTACTAAGGTTCACCACCAAGCCATTGTTTCTCCATTTATGGATAATGATTCTCACTGTGGTTTGCTGGAGCCTCAAAGCCTTGGTAACTCTTTTCAAAGTTAATTTTAATGGATTTGTTTTTCATCTGTTCTTCATTTCTTCAGATGATGTGTTCATTTCCAAGATCTTTTTGCTTACTCAGTGTTGTCAGCAGTCCCTGATCAAATTATTTTTTGGCTCTACTCTGGCAGGCTATGGTTACGCTTGTGAAATCAGACTTCACCCATCTTGCCTGCTGCTGGTGCTTAGAGGGCCGGCGGATGGCAGCCTGGCCTCTGTCAGCTGTGGCTACTGCCCAGTAGCTGGCCACCATCAGCGAATGTGTGGAAGACTGAATGTAGTGTAAAGCACTTCAGGTTCCTATGGAATTGATAAAGCACTATACAAGTACAAAAACTTGAAGCATTGTAAAGTCTGATGGCTACAGGGATAAATGATTTCTGAAGCTGCTCCTGTAGCCGGCCAGCACATCATGAAGAGGATGAGGCTCGATGTCCTTCTTCACCTTAACAGGATCCTTCTCTATGACACCACTGCCAGTGAATCTAATTCCTCAGCATACAGGATGCCAGGCTTATATAGTCTGTGGTTGCCTGACCACAGACTATGGTCTGGCAACCTTGCTCAGAGCTGGCAGATGTTGAAGGACCTCAGCCACCTCAGACTTTGGCTCTTCCTGTGTGGAACGTCAAGTGTTCTTGAGTCAGTCCAGTTTATTGCCAATTTGGAATCTCAAATATTTATAATTTTGCACAATGTCCACATTGACCCCCTGAATGGTAACAGGTCACCAACATCCTGTCCTCCTCCTCAGATTCAACAGTTCCTTGCTTTTTGTCACATTGAGCTGCAGGTGGTTCAGTCCACACCATGTGACAAAGTTGCCTTCAGCAGCCCTGTACTCAACCTCATCATCCTCACTGACGGAACCAACAACAGCTGAGAACTTCTATAAAGACAGACTCACTGCAATAGCTCTGAAGTTGGTTGTATAGAAGGTGAAGAGGAAAGGAAAGAAGACATGAAGAACATGATTTATTCCTTTAAAAAATTAAATTATTATCATTTGATTTGATATTCACTCAGGTTTTCTTTGCCCTGTATGAGAATTTGCTTAATGGTAGGAAACATTTAAATGTGACAAAATAAGCAATATCAGAAGGAATCCTTTTGCTACAGGACTGTAGCAATGTGCACATGTTCAAACACCTCTCTGTGTGTGCAGGTTATTACTGAGTGACCCCTGGGGTCAAATTTGGGGTCAGTTTCAGAGTGTGAATCAATCAGTGGCTCTGTAAATGTCTGTGTTAATCACAATTCTTTAGAAAAAAACCCTTGTGTGTTTTTACATTGTAATTTTTTGTTCCTCAGTTACTGGGTAGAAGCTTTTATACTTGTCTTTATTTTATTGTCTTTTTTACTTCAATTTTACTGTCATCTGCATCCATTCATTTGCCTCTCAGAAATTCTGGTTGGGTCTGAAAAAGATTGTAAACCTTCAAGCAATGTGGTCAGGTTACGGTCAAGTGTGTCATGATGCGACCTGTCACAAAGTTTACATTACTGGATTACTGTATCAAGAACTGTATACTCATAACTATCAAAGATGGCCCAGCAGTAAAATAATAGAATTTATATGGCACTTTTCTAGACAAACTAACAAGGTAAACCACTTTTCTAGCTACATTGGCCTAATCAACCTCAGATTCATTGGTAATTAGACCTGCGTTTCCCAACCCTCGTCCTCAAGGCATAAACAGAACCACAAACCACAAACCTGAAGCAAACAGCAAAACAGCTGAACAGAGTTTATTTAACTCAATGCTAAAAACGTACCTGGGTAGAGTTGGCTTTGATTAATAGTAAGGGAATGATCAATGCTGATCAACATAACTGATGTCTATTTGTTTGATGTTGATGACATTTGATAAACTGTAACATTTACTGTTTATTTAATAACTGATGACTGGAAAATGGTGGATGATAGAAAAGGAGCCGTTACAGTTCGTTCTTTAACTCAGTTGTGTAACAGTGTTTTACAAAGTGCTTGATTAGAACTGCTTAACTTTAATCCCAGCAGTGTAAATTCAGCATTGGGGTAAAATAAACGACCTGTAATTTTCAGCTTTGACTATGCTACTGACTCTCTAAACAGTTTTCTGGTCAAATTGTGAATGTTGAACATAAGTAGCTTGTACTAACTATTTGGCAATATAATAATAAATAATATCAGTAATAGAAAATTTTTTAAAATACTCTTTTGGATTAAATTTGATAGAATAAATGAGTCCATCCATCCATCCATTTTCCGTCACCCTTCTCCCTAACGGGGTCGGGAGTTGCTGGTGCCTATCTCCAGCTGCGTTCCGGGCGAGAGGCGGGGTACACCCTGGACAGGTCACCAGTCTGTCACAGGGCAACACAGAGAGACAAGCAGGACAAACAACCATACACACACACACTCACACCTAGGGAGAATTTGGGAAGGCCAATCAACCTGATAGTCACGTTTTTGGACCGTGGGAGGAACCCGGAGAACCCGGAGATCACCCACGCATGCACAGGGAGAACATGCAAACTCCGTGCAGAAAGACCCCGGGCCGAGAATCGAACCCAGGACCTTCTTGCTGCAAGGCAACAGCGCTGAATAAATGAGTCAATTTCAGCAAATGTGAAGGTCACTTCCTGTCCAGCCATAGCGGTCTGGACAAACACTCAGACCCTCCAGGCCCTCACCTGTTGAATGCAAGAGTACATCAAAAAAAAAAAAAAACTAAAGCATTGCTTGGAAGTCCTTTCTCTATGACATACATGGGGGGAAAAATAGGAAATGCCGAAGGGTTCCACTAGCTGTGCTAATGCTCTAAGGTAATGCTCCAACACTGATGTTCGAGAGCAATGTTTCTAGCCTTATAGACCCAATGACTGAGAGACAAGGCAAGTTCACATCGTGGCAGCTGCAGCTGCAGAGGTACTTTCAGTGTCAGCTGCCACTGCTGCTGGAAACTGATTTAGTGGTGGCAGCATCCGACTTTTATGGCAGCTGACACAGATCATGTGGCAGGTTGAATGTTGAATATGAATACATTTATTTTGAATGAATCAATAAAGAGAAAGAAAATGGTAAAAAAAAAAAGAAATCATTTAAAAAAAAAGTCTGTCTAAAGTCTGATCAGGTTGTCGAGAAATAGTCATTCATGAAGAATGAGGAGGCTCCTCCTAGTCTCTTCTATGACCTAACAAACAGGGTCACAATATTTGGTTATAACTTGTTTAACTTCTTTTCCCAGCAGGATAAGCCTAGATGTTTGGTACACAAAATAACCCAGCAGTGTTTTGTGTGTTGTTGACAGATTGCTGTGAATTACTGATGACCTCATGCTGAAATGTAATTTGTCTTTCTTAACTCTTCATCTATCAGCAGGTCAGATTTTTTAAAGAAGAGAACAAAAATGCCTTTTTTACCTGCATACTCTGCACCTTGTGTGTCAGTCACTCAGTCTACTGGCCTAGCTAAGAGCTGGCACTGCACCTTTCTACCCTAATGAACAATTAGTCAGCATACATAAATAGCCCATGTTGGAGGATCTGAAATGAAGAGGGTGCAATGGCTCACAGAGGAAAATCTCTTGCAGGAGTGATTGATGACAGAGATCTTTGAAGTGATAGTTTGAGCCATTTTGTTGAAGTGAGGTTTTAAGGTCAGCTCCAGCAGAATGCTATTTCTAGAGGCGTTTTTTGCAGCTGAGTTATAGGGTGATAACTAAGTTCCTCATTGACTCATTCTTTCCTGGGACATCTTTGTTTTGGGTCTTGTTTCTCCCATAAAAAGTGTCACCAGTGCCATATGCCTTTTTTTTTTTTTTTAACTGCGACTGTCTAATATGGCTGGAAAAAAATGTAGTTTTTTCTTCTGGCATTTTGTGAAGTATTTTCCTATTGAGTGTATGGGCAGAGTTTTAAACATGCAGGGTTAGGCTCTTTTAAAACAACATCTCAAAGGTTTTATATGTCAGTTCTGTGATTTGTTAGCTATTCCTACATTAAATCTCTAACATGTTCATGTTCACATGTAATGTATATTACATTAGAGTTTCTTTAGCAAAGATGAATAAAATTTGTCTTACGAAGAGCATAGAACATCAGTGCATAGAATGTGCCTTCTAGTTGATGATTTTCCAGGTTGGCAGATCATCAAACCTAATACTTAAGGTTTTATGATCTGTCACTCACCTCCACTTTATTCTAGAGGCTCAAGACTGAACACAAAAAGCACCGTTGATGTGTTAGAAGGGGAATTTCAGGATTATGAGTCGTTAGAGTTTTTGTTGGGTTTTGTCATTATTTGTGTTCCTTAGTTTCTTATCTACAGCACTTCTGCCTTGTTTCTACTTTTACTTTATTTGCTACTTAGTAATTCCAGTTCTGATGATTCATTCTGTATAGTCTTTTCTTAGTTACTCTAGTTTAATTATGTTTCTTAGGTCTAATTATTCATTAGTTAGATTTATGTCCTCGTCCCCTGTGTGCTCTCGCTCACCCCCCATGCCAGTTTCTATTGCTCTCTCTTCAGCCTGCCTTCTGCTATCTCACCTCCCACCTGCAAACCATTTCTAATTAGCCATCTAGTCCTTGACCCCAGTACAACTCATTCTCAGTTCCTCCTTGCTGGTTACTCCTGTTATATTCTATCAATATGGACCAAAATCTCAGAATCTTTTTATAGACAATTTTGGCCATATATTTCTAGGTCAGATATTGAGCCACTGAGTGTGTGAATTGTCTGATCTGTGATGGGCTGTGTGTCTTGATGCAGTAGGAATGGCTCCAGTAGCCTACTACCAAACCTCCACAGAACTTGCCGGAGATGCTTGGTGAACCAGAACTGGGTGGCTTGACTTCTTGACTCAGTGATGAAGGGTGGATCTGGAGGTGAAGTGTTTCCAGATAGTCTGGAGTGAACATAGTTTGAGATTGGTCCACAGGGGCTGAGAAATAAGTTATAACAGCAGAGATTAATTGAAAAAGACACAGAAAATTTGTTATTTTTACCAATTTTCTGGTAAGAATGGAGATCATTATGACTGTGAATGGAGATCTCTGAAAGAAATGGATGAATAGATGAAAATGGGGGCAAACTTAGTACTGAAGGAGGCCAATGTTTTTGACATTGGGATTCAGAAACATGAATTCCAATGTCTGGTAAATATAGGGAAATGGAAATCTGAAATGACTGAGGATGACTGAATGTTACTGCTATTAACATCCTTTAAGAAGCCCACAAGAAATAGATGAACAGCTGTTATCTGATATCAGCTTGGAGAAACATTTAATGCCAGAGAGGTAAGTCTGGATGGTGTAAGGACATATTTTGAAGTCAGAATGAGTGCATGTAAAGATGTGGTGTCAGCAGAAGGGAAATACATGTCTGCATGGGAAGATTTGAAGCAGTTCCAGTCTAACAGGCTGACAGAGTTCAAGGAGTGAGGCTGTCAAAAATGGCTTCCTGAGAAGCATTAATAAGGTTGAATAACTAACTTGAAGATCATTGAAGAAAATGGAGGGACTTGGATAAGTTTCTGACTCTGGAACCAAGAGTCAGAATTTTTGAAAAGAGAATCGAGACAGAGCATCAGTAATGATGTTCTGTGTTCCTGGAAAAATTCACAAAGAAACAATTGGAGCAGTCAGACACTAATGTAAATTCACAACGGGATTTGGAACAAGTTGCCTTCTGCTTCTAAGAGCTGCGTGGCCACGGGCTTTGGATGTAGTTGGAGTTGAAGAGATCACCTTGGATTGATGCTGAAGTGGAGGTATGATGGTGTGAGACTGAGATCAAGGCGTTTACGACGAGAAGCCTGATTATCACTGGAGGAGGAGATATTTCAGCAGCAGCTGGATCAGTTAGAAGATTGCGTCTGGATAGAGCTGAATAATGGGATTGCTGTGGTGAGTCAAATCATTCCAGAAACATGGACATCTGACAGTCTAACGGTTGCATAAAATGCAACAGACTGTGAAATGTTGGTGAGTTGAGTATAAACAGCCTGCTTGTGAAATGATGTGTGGTTTTGGGCGTGGCCCTGCTCCCAAACCGAAGTTAACATTAACTTTATATATTAATAGTTCCACTTCTAACAGTTATAATCACCTCCTCCAATTTACTCTTGGCAGAGTCCAGCAATGTTGTCCCCCTGGCAAATGGCAAATTCATCCATTGGATTGAAAGACCAAAAAATCTTTCGTGCGACATTTTCAGTGTAGGAATAAGTGCCAGAGGCAATTGCCAAAACTTGTCATTTAGAACAATTGCCAAGTCAAACCCCACTTGTTAATCAGAAAATAGCCAAATAGCTTCCAGTCTCAACTACTGTTCTAGTATTATGACTGGAAGTGAGGCATGGTGTTATAAAATAGATGAAAAGTTAAGTTGACATGAGCCTGATTGCATTGCAGAGCAGCAGCATGCAGGTGGGTCAGACGAGCCTGATTGAAGGGAAGGAGAGTTAAAAGGAAAACAGAGCAAGCAGATGGGCCAAAGTCATTACAGATTTATTAACAAAAAATACTTCAACTTTAATTTCCTCAGCAAACAAGCTTCTTGGAACAGTCAACTAAATTAATAAGTTCAAATTAAAAGAATAATGAGAACTATTAAATGAAAACGAAGAAAAATAATAAAAAATAATTCAGAAGTTCAGTATGAATTTTGAAGAATTTGGAATGAGGCCAAATTAACTTTTGACCAAATAAGATGAGTAAATTTAAAAAAATAAAAATAAAATGTACAATAGCCTGTCAAATGATATAACCCAAAATTTTGAGCATGCACTTGAATTTTTTGCTGCAGAGCAAAAAAGCAATTATTTTACAAACCACCAGCAGCTGGGCTGCTGTGGTAAAGGCATTCCTTTAACAAAATAAAACCTGGAGATGCAGATATTATTAATTTAGTTCAGTGCGTCAAAGCAAAGGGAAAAATAACACTGAAAAGCAGTTGAAGAACAACTCAAACCCACTTTTTTTCTTGCTCTGTCTTGGCTGCTATATGCAGCTCGTTACCATAGGAACTGACAACAATGTTTCAGGACTCAACAGCAAAAGACACTCAAATATTTCCCACACAAAGAACAGAACAGTCAGATCAAAAAGTTTATACTTGAAATCTAAGGCATGTTTTTGTTTTTACTGGATGCAAGTATCTCTTAGCATATGTTGCTGGAGAGTTATACTTTTAGATGTTGAAATTGTGATAAAATAGTGATTCTGACTGTAGCATAAATAATCTGGAGATATCTTCACTTTACTGTTCACCCATAGGCTTGAACAAAGCTACGGCCTGATGAACTGCAAAATCTTTGATTATGAGATCTTTAATAATGCAATAAAAATGCTCATTTCTTTTGATCCTGTGAAACAGCGGCAACCTGTGAACATTAATCAAGACATGAGGTTGTGAATAAATTAAGTCCTCACTGTTTATATTAGTTTTCGGAAAACCTTGGTAGGCTTCAATGCAAAGACAATGTTTATAGAGCTTGAATGCTACAAATTTCTCAAATGTTCACTCTTTGTTCTCTAAAAATCAAAACCACCATGAGATGGAACATCCAACAATAACAGAGGTCAGTGCCACCTGGTGCTGAACCCTGTGATGGATAAATATTGATGCAGTCTTTGAAGGAAGCCCAGCCAAAGAAACCCTGCATTTTCGATGATTCAAACTGAAAAGCTTGCATTAGAAGTGAGCAATGATTGTTGCTCAGATTCCTCTAATCTTTTAAGATAACTGTATTTTTCTCCATCTGGTCCATCCTTCTTTCTAACTCCATAATTAAAAACTGATTCAGGGAAAATTCACGTGTCTGAAAATTCAGTATATATCTCTGGTCAAATCCATTTAAGAGAAAGGAAAATTAAGCATGTGGTCCCTTTATTTAATTCATTGCTGTTCTCTATGTCTTTCCTTTGTATATTGCAATCCATCTGGCTTTTATCTTTGGTGGTCTTGGAGTGGAATCAAGTCAAGTTATTCAGAGGAATATCTGAAGCAAGCTGCAGGGAAAGAAGATGACAAATCTTGGCAGTGCCAGGCTGCTGCCACAAGCATTCTCAGAGTCTTAAAACCTGTTTTTGGTGATTTGATGTTTGATGCAGTCGGTGTGGGAGGCCCAGTCAGCCCAGATTCCTGTTTCTGCAGCAAACTATGTTAATGCATTCCCTGCCATTACTGAGATAATGAATGGCTGATTGAAAACAGATATTTACAATGTACACCAACACATGCATACGATAAAGAGTTTCACCTGGTGTTCGCACAACATAAATACTTGCATACACACGCACACACACGCACGCACACGCACAGACACACACACACATACCCAGACACATCTGGTTTCCAGACAATCTCTGTTGTCTTTTAATCCCATTCCTGTTTGGTCAGTGTGTCTATCTGCATCCGTCATTTAGTCAGACTTTCTACCAGCACAAGAGTTGAGGTTCAGGTTTGGTAATGTTGTTCATCACCAAAACAAATGCATGAAAAGTTACCAAGTTTTGCTGGCCTGGCGTAATGCTGTGGTGGATAGAAGGATGGCACACACTTCTGTTGGAAATCAATGCATTCTCTGTTCACTTATTTTGTGTTTAGCTTGGAGTCAGTGACATGATAAAATAAAGGCATAAAGGATTAATAAAATATTCACAGGCTGCTAGAGCTGAGCTATAATCTACACAGTCTATTGTTTTGCTAAACCTAAACACTCTTACACAGATTCATCAATTTTATTTTCTTCCTTTTTATTTATATTTCTAAACTAATTTTTACATTAGAAAATTTAACTTTTCCCCAATGGTGGTATTTACCTTACGCTTTAAGATATATTTTAAGTGATGGGAAATAGTCCGAGGCTCAACGTGTTTCAAATGTCTCAATGCATTTATCATATGAGGTTATGACTTTAAGATGAAACTCAATGATTACAATGGACTTTTTTTTTTCTCATTGTGGAACACTAAGGTGCCGTAAGTTACAATGACTAAAATTATTTCAATTTAAAGAATGCATGAACAATGAGACAGAATTTTAAAGAAAGTCAAGTGTATTTGTACAGCACATTTCAGTAAAAAGGCAGTTCAAAGTCATTTACATGATGAAAATGTAAAACAATAAACAAACAAAAACCACTACTTTGCAGTGGCAAAACAAAGGAAAGTAATTAAGTGATGGAAAAATGCTTGCCTGGCCTTTTTCTATTCAGTGCTCCATCTGGGATTTATTCCTCTGGGCTGCATTTCGATCTTTGTGTGTAAAAATAATTTCTTATTTTTAGACAGTTTTGTTTCTAGTCAAGTGAAGAAAGTTATGGTACATCTATGCACTGATTCAGTACTTGAATATGTTCAAACTCACCGGGTGACATTGTGAGATTTGTATTATTTGCATAATTAGTGTAACTCAATGTATGCTATAATCTGAGCCAGGGTGACATTAGTTACAGATGCCTTAGAATCATTAAAACCTTTCAGATGATCAAATCCAGAATATGTTTCTTTTTGTGTGCTGGCTGTTTAACATGTTGAGTAAAACCCAAATTTTGAATCTGTTATTTTGCCTCCCTGTTTTTAGAGTTATCAACACAGGTGTTGAGGTCTTCCACAACGATGAAACAATCATAATGAACCCCAAACACAGATGGAAGGTCACTAACATTATTGAAGAAGTTTGCTTTATATTTTTGCAGCTTACACATGTTTATAGACATGACTCTGGTGGGGTCCTTTACCTGGACAGATTTTCTAAAGATTTTCTCAGGAATACATTCACTTCAGTGAATCATCAAAGAAGCTAGCAATGCACTCCCTGTCTTATGTTTCATACATAAGAGAGAGTTCATGCTCTAACTTACAAAATATTAGAAGGCATTGACTCTTGTCAGAGCTTTTCAGAATAAAAGATACTGGATGTAAAAAGTTGTCTTCCAGATTTATTAAGTAAAAATCAATCAGCTTTAAAGCTATGCTTATGTTCCCATGAAATGTTTGAGTTATTGATAAATTTCACTGAACTGTTGATCAGAAACGCCTGCTGAATGTTTTGTCTTCACTCTGAACTGTACGCTGAGAAATGCTTTGATATTCAGATCTTGAACTTTGTTCAGCAGGTGGATGAAATCCTGTCAGGATTTTGGATCGCTGCTTAGCAACATGACGGGATCCTGTGTGTATGAAAAGGTTTTCCACTGATGAATGCTCACTCATAATTTTATTGTAGTGTGACATAAACATTTTATCTCTCTTAGAGGTCAGGCATGAAAACATTTGCAAAACTAAGAACTCTGGTATGTTTTGTGGCTGAAATCCTATTTAATGTGCCATCAAAAAGTGCCAGCTCTCTGTCTTATCTAGCTCCTTCTGAATTTATTTATATTAATTGTGCTTAGAGTTTGATTTTGCCCGATGTCTCCTGTTTTAAATTGAGTGGTCCTTCAGGGACTCACATTCTTGGAGAAGAGCAGCAAACCTTTTTTGTAAATGTATTTCCCTTCTTTCAGTTGGATTTCTGTTATGGCTTGTTTTGACCACAGTCCGCTGATGCTTTCTCCTTGACTGGAAACACATTAATCTGTGTATTTTTCAATACACAGATTATTGTGTATATAATATTATATAATATTATATATTCCTGTTAACCTGTTTTTCCTGGTTAACAGGAAAAACAGCATTTTTCCTGTTAACCACCTTCTCTGACCTAAAGGATGGATTTATTCTTGAGCTTTGCACCAAGAGAGTTCCAGAGAGAACTGTTTGTCGAGGTACTGAGGATCTGTCTGTTAGACCTTCTATTGTTTCGACTCATTGATAAGGTTGAGATTTTCTGGCATTCATTTCCACATTCACTGGATTTGGATAATTATTGACTTCTATTTCCTGGAGGTGTTTGTCGCAGTCCTCTGTGGGGAAAGGAGCCTTTTTGTACTGATTCAATTTAAAGTAATCCAGCTGTGAGCACAGAGAACGTGGAATGCTCATCAAAGAAGGACATAAAAACTAACTACCAAAAAGCAATAAGTATCAAAAGACACAACTGAGTCAATTAACCAAGAAAAGCTGCACAGTAATTACACAGTCTGAAAGACGATTAACACTGATACTGACTAAATGTATGTAAACTTTTGAGTTTGAGGAAACTTACAAAAAAGATTCTAAAAAAAATTTTCTCAAGTTTCCTAGCATTAGCAAATCTAAATAATTTTTGGTGATCCCAACTGAGCAAAAATGAAAAATGTTCGGTCTGATTTAACTTCAATGAGTGAGAAAAAATATGTTTGCGGCTTTTTATTAAGTGTATGTGAATATGTGGTTTCAACTGTTTTCAGTTCAGACCTTCATGGCTGTAACCCAAACAACCTTCTTCAAATTCAAGATTTTACAGAATTATTCTTTGTCATCAAACAGTTTGAGAAAACTCAAAGGATTATTTAATGTGTCATAACATTTGAATTACTTCAATTCCAGGCTCACTTGTGGATATATTTTAGACCACAAACATACTGCTACTCTGTGTGACATCATGTAAAAAACATAAGGGTACATTTGCAAAAAAATATGCATGTTATATACCATAATCCCTAAATTACTCCATATGCTCCATTTAACTGATGCACTCCTGTTTACTATGCACTAAAAATTTGACATGTTTTCTCTACCTACAGTATTAAAGGTTTAGTTGCAACATTTGATTACGAGTGCAAACAACTAGAAAGTGCAAATTTAATTTTGTAGTGTTTTTCCTGATGCAATTCAAGAGAATACAGTACAATGCAATACAAACTTTAAGCTAAAATGGTAAAATATTTTTTCCAAAAGGAGACAGAGAAACCCTTCAAGAAACCAGTCTACCTAGAACTGTCTTTTTGCAGGTCTGCAAAATACAGTATTTTTCTTTTGTTCTCTCTCAATAGCGAGAACAAAACAATCTTGGCTTGATACTCGAGCCAAAATTGTTAAAATGAAAACTTTATGCTGATTACTGTGATGCACCTCATGGGCTTTAGACAGCAGAGAGAGAAAATGACCAACAGAGCGGAGAATACTCATTTACTTTTGAGGATACATTTCAGAAATGTTCATCTTCTTAACTATTAACATCAGCTAATGTGCATATATCACACATTAGCTTTATATGAAATGTTTAGATAGTGACTCATCCAGTCCCACAAAGGAAAATCTAAATAAACCCCCCCAGTTCGCTCCCAAAAGACAGTTTTTTACTTTTAGTTGAGACTCAAAACATACTATGCATGTGTGTGCATGTTGATCATAATCTGTTCACACAATCCTGTAGAGCCTCAGGACAACAGCAGCAGCTGACAAACCCCAGAATTCCTTATTTGATGCACATGAACAAAACATGTTTACATGTGTACATTACATGGAAGTTGCTTTAAGCCTTTTTTCTTATCAATGAGCAACAAAGGCAGCCCAAAGTTTTTATTGTACATATATAGAGAAAAAAAGGGCCCATGTCCCGTCTTGTCTTCTAGTGTATTCAGATGTCAGAAGCCGTTCATATTGTTGCAGTAAAAAACTGGAAGGAAATTAGAAGCAGTGTGTCTGGCATGTGTGCATGCCAGGATCTACTGTGGAGAAAAGTTATATTTCTAACAAAAGGCCTTAACATCTGGTAATATTAATACCTGCAAAGCATATTTATTTTATTACTTCTTATCAAAGTAAAAGTTTTCCATGCGTTCGTTGGCTTTAAAATGTTTTTCTATCACTCTGGTTTGGGCCTTTGTGATGGTGTCTTACAACAACATTCACACCAGTTGAACTTGTTTTTGTTTTACATTTTGTGCCAATTTGCAAATAAGAATGTAATTTATTGGAGCTCATGTGGTAGACCAACACAAAGTGATGAAAAAATGCTATGTTTAAGTTGTCCCCAACTAAATGTAGGATATGGAGAGGTCATTGTTGTGGAATCAATTGGTGATAAAAGGTTTGCAGGCTTGCTCAGGAGGTAATGCAATCATTTAAATCAGCGGTGCTAAAGTGGGGTACAAACTTTTTGTTAAATTTAAAAGAATGTTGTTAAGCTGTTAAGAATGCTGTCAAACTACATAAGATTTAGTTTGATCTGCTGTAAATTGTGGTTATTGTTAAAATAATACAGATAATTTAAGAGGTGTCAAGTAATGTAGTGGAAAGAAAATGGTCTAAATAAGGAGAGACATGAAAATCTGAGATTTTTGTTTATGAGAACTCTTGCTGGAGAACTGTTTTCAACAGGCTGAGCACAAAACTCTGAGCAAACAATTCAAATTTCAATAGTTGTTTAACAGCTTATAAAGTCATAAGAATCACTGCATCAGTAATGCATAATGATAAGACTCCAGGCTGATGATACGACTCTATTAGCTGAAGGATGTGCTGACACAAGGACAAACAGACGAGTAAACTCAAAATAAAAGGACACAACTACATCTGGCACTCAGACTCTGACATCTTTCCAGCATGATGTGTGCCTATACATGCACACAAGTCTGTGAGTGTTTTAACAGTGTAAAACAGATGGAGATGGAGGGATTACGTAAACCTCTGAACTAAAAAGAAGCCACACCAGCAGAAGCATGCCATCCTGTCCCATGATATATATTATTTCTTCTAAGAGCTCTCTGATCTCGTTTCTCTCCATTTTCAATATGTAGCAGATTTCTCCCTGCTTTACAACAACTTTCACGGCTCATTTTTACTTTGTTTACTCTATTGAAGCACTGCTCTGATCACTGAGTCTATTTGTTTGCATGTGAAGTGTTCCAAGATAAGAGCTGTCGGAATATTGTACAGTTTTACAAAAAACACTGATGAAAGCATCCTTTCATGCTTTCATCAACATGAAAGCATGTTGCTGTTTCTCATAAGTTTTTACTTTCAGTCTTTTTGTTGCAGAAAACACTCATTTGTGCAAAACCTGAGTCTAATTCAAGTTTTATCAGCTTGCTCTATATACAGTAGATCTGATTTACAATGCAATCAATTGAACCCCCCCCCCAATCCATGGGTTACTGAAACAAATTAATTTTTCAATGATATTCAAATGTATTGAACATGAATGTAAGCTAATATTTTAAATCATCTGGACTCTCTCACCATGGGAGTATCAGAGTCATCACATCAATGTCTTTGAAAAAGTATTCTGTCTTTATGTTGGAGTTGCAGGTGTCACAACATTTTCCACACATATAACAACTTAGAGTAGCAGTAGTGTCCTCTTGTTGTTCCTTTGGTAGCTGAATGACAGGACCAAGGTTACAAATAACACATGAAGACTTCTGACATTGTTCACTATAGTCGGCTGTGAACAGCTCACAGTCTGTGTTGAAGACATATTGGGTCAGATAGTGTAACATATAAAACAAAAAGACTCCTGGCTTGTCCTGATGTACTACATCCTTCATCTTCAGTGTTTGAATTATTTCATTCTGAACTGCAAAGACTTCATCTGGGGAAAATATCTTCGTGGATGATACAGTGCTGTAAAGAAAAACTTTGGCTTCTCTGCAAAAGGTCCAGATTCTGGTAATACTCAAGTTCATGATGCTACTTATTGTTTTATTCATCCAACAGTTGAAGAATGAGTTGGAAAATTTGCAAAAGTACAAGGTTGGCTCAAGATTAACATCCACACTGTCAAAATCATCTGTGTCATTTTGAATTTCATCTTGTGAGTTTTCTTCTGCTGAAGAGGATTCTTCTCATGATGAATCCTCAGAAATTTCTTCAAAATTTGTCACAATTTCCTTGTTGTTACAGTTTGGTTTCACATCCAGGTCCATCATGTTGTTGGAAAGACAACATAAAGTTTTCCCAACAACAATACACTTTTTTGTAAATCCGTAGTTGTGGTTTTGACAGCAAAGTATTTTGATCTCTCGTCCTCAGAGCTCTCTACTAAACCGTCGTTGCCTCTTATGTTTTATCCTAACAGCTTTTCAACTCCCTTCGTAACAAGAAATCCAAGGTCCCATAAATATCAAAATCCTCTTGACTTGGTGTTCAGCTAAAATGGTTTGTAGAATCAGTTTGAAGTCGTCTCTCTGGAATTGATCCGCCTCCAACCAAGTTGAGAAGCAAACTGAGAATTCTTGTATTCTTGTCTCTTTGTGAACATTTATGACATCATCAGTGAGAACATGGAGGTTCTCATCAACATGATGATGTCAAAACCTGTTCGGGTCTTGTTGGTTTTAGTTGCTATGGAAACTCAAAGAGTTATGAATGGGGTAATATTACTGTCAATTAAAAATGCATGTGTAGACATCTACATTTGTGGCTTTTCCACAATGTCCTAATTGAATTTTGGGTTGTTATTTTATGTAAGCTCTGATCATAAAAAATACAAGATATAAAGCTTTGAAATATTTCTATGTGAGTTTGAGCTTTCTGAAATGACTAACAAACACTGAACTTTTTGTTTTATGAAAAAAGATATTTCAATTCCATCAAAAATCTGACATACAATTTTAAGTAATTTAGAAACCTATATTTTATCATGATTAATTCAGCCTCTCTCAATGTCATTGAGCCAAAACAAAAACAAAACAAAAATCAAACAGAGAACCTCACTTCTTGACACTTGGAAGCGCTGTGATGGCGTACATTCACTGTGATATGAGCTTCTTTGTGAGCTTCATCAATTTCTTTCATCAAGTCTAAACTGAATTTTATTGTTCTTGGCATGATGCTTTCTCAAATGAAAACTCAAACCCTTAATGAGGATTTTATACTGTAGTGTAGGACAACCCAGAGTTTTACCTCAATAAAAACTAATACTTGAAAAAACTGTTTTGAAAAATCATTGATCTATTCAAGAGTATTTGAGAAAATTTTGAACTACAAAAAAACTTAAAATGTCAAAAAAGGCTCATAATTGTGACTTAATTTGGAACAATTTTGTATTTGCTATAGTTATAAAAAAATTGACGTTACAGTAACTTTCCAAAAGTCATGAACATCAAACTGTTGGATGTTTTACTTATCAGTTACAAGGATGTTGTTTTATCTATCTTTGCAGCTAATCCTATTGACCTCATCAAGACACTTGAGCTTTCGGAGGACATGGAGGGCGTGTCACTGGAGGCAGGGCTGTGCACCAGCAGGAAGGGCCGAGCAGAGACAGACCTTTCCTTTAAGATTGACAAGAAGATTCAGTTGAGTGCGCCCACCAAGCAACTCTTTCCAGGTTAAGTTTTGATAAAACTCCATGCAACTCATTTATTGGTGGAAAAATAAACCCATTTACATAATTGTGTTTTTTCCCTTTCTCGCCCACCAGACTTGTCGTTTCCTGTGGATTTCTCACTCATGACGACGGTCAAAGCTGTGAAAGGATCACAAGTCTTTCTTCTTTCCCTGTATGACACACAGGTATGAACTGAAAATACTAAAGCAAATTTTATCTCAAAATTTAATGAGCAATTCTAGATAGATGCAGCCAGAACTGTTTGAGTCTTTAATCCAATAGCAGTCTGATTTAACAAAAATACCATATTTTGTATAGAATCATATGTAAAAGTTAAGACAAATCTTGTTCCAGGAAAACTTTAACACCTAATAATAACAGATTAGCTATATTTCATTCAAAGTGTTTTTTCTCAGGGCACGCAGCAGCTGGGTTTGGAGCTTGCTCGTTCTCCTGTTTTCCTGTATGAGGATCATGAGGGTCAGCCAACTCCTGAACTTTATCCCACCTTCAGAAAAATCAACTTGGCTGATGGCAAGTGGGTAACTGCACAGACACCTTCATACAAACACTTTTCTTTTTGCTTGTGTTTGATTTCTGTACACATCAACACAATAACAGAAATATTCAAATCAATTAAAACAAATGCCAGAGTTACCCAGCAGATTATTACAGAAAGGAAAAAAAACTCACAAAAAAAATGAGAAAAAAAAAACAGTCCAAATGAATTTTTTGCCTGCAGTGTGTAAGATTGCGAAATGTCCTTATGTTTGTCATCAGGTGGCACAGAATTGCCTACAGTGTGGAGGGCCAGTCAGTGACTCTATACTTAGACTGTGAAAAGGTGGAGACTCTGGACCTGCTCAGGGGTCCTGATCCCCACGTCAGCACTGATGGAGTCACTGTATTTGGAACCCGTCTGCTGGATGAAGAGGTGTTTGAGGTGAGTCTTCACTGCATATAAAATATAAATGTCAAAATTGTGATGGACCAAGTTGTCATCTCCCATAAAACTAGCTAAGCCCAGAAGGTGAGGGTGCCAGAGCAGTATGTTAACAGCCCGTCACATTTTGGTATTAAAAATGTTACGTTGAAAAGAAATGTAAAAATATTACTGGATAATTATTTTATATTATTTTGCTGGGAAACATTGTTGACAAATCTTAAACATACAACTATATGTCACATTCAAAAGGACAAAAAAAAAAAAAAAAATACAGTTAAAGTAAATAATATCAATTTTTGCACTTCTGTTAAATTCAATAATCAGTCAGTGGACCATAAAACACTATGTGCTCACATTTAGAGTATAATAGAACTAAGCAGCTCCATTGGGCCCCTGGGCCTTCAGGGGCCCATAATGCTAACAAACACTGACCATATTTCTAGAATTTTAACATTTGTCTCAGCTCTTTATTCAACACATCATGGGAGCAATGCTTCTGTCACCAAAAGTTCACAATCTATCTGTCTCCTGCTCCCTCCTATTATTGTTTGTGAGCAAGACTTGAAGATGCTTGAACAGTTCTGCCTCAGGGTAAGAGAAGCTGACCTCAAAGAAGTCTGTGAAAGGAGACCATGATGAATGGCATACCTCACCCAATTTAGAGAGGCCAGGGCACCTTCCTGATGCAAGGCATGGGGGAAGGGTAGGAGAAGCTTGACTAGGTCTAACCACCTGCATGAAGAGATTTTTTTCAAATTATGTTATAACGTTCTTTCCTCATCAAAGACATACCAGAAGTGTTGTATCCTTTCACATGTTAGAGAAATCTCCTGTGGCAGCCGTTCAGGGGAACCTATGCTTGCTCATACATGCGCTGTCTACCGTGTCTTGAGAAAGTATTCACTCTTCCTGGCATTTTTTGTGTTTTGTTAAATTACAACCTGTATTTGATTTTTTATTTATATTGTACGTGATGCATCTGCACAAAATATATTATGTTGGTGAAGTGAATTAAGATAAAGGGGATGTATCTAAGCATTTTTAAAGGTCCACTATTATACTTCCTTGAAGAATAATAGTGCTTCAAGGAAGACCATGATAGGTCTGTGGCTATACAGAACCGGTTCAGTACATTTAATACACAATATCATTCTCAGATATTGTGATTTCACCTGTTCAGTTGCGTCTGTTTTGAGTTTTTTAAGGAAGGCACTGTTTTTGGACAAAGTCACAATTATGCAATTGAGCTACTGTTGGTCAAGTTTTTCCAATTCGGTGTTTACATTAGCACTTCAGACATTTGAAAATGGCTGCAAACAGATGCACAGTGGTAAAACCATACATCTTTGACCCAGAAGCAGAACAAGTAGAGCCTCCTGAACAATTATCAAACCACCACTAGTGAAGGATGAAACGCTGCCGATCTGTTGCATATTGTTAGTAATTCAAACTCTGAGGATGCTTTGGGGTATGAGCTATGATGTGGAGTCAAGCAGCTGACATCAGCACAATAATTCAACACAAAGACCTTTTTTTTTTATCTGCAAATGCAACCTTTTGTTAAATCTATATTTGCAAAATCAAAGGCGTAACACCTCTCTCAACATGTAAGAAAAAAACCCCCAAATCAAACAATATCTGCAAGTCTGACATGTTTTCACAAACGTCTCACTTGTTAAGTCTTTCTCAAACTGTGGTCCTGGGAGCAATGGAGTCTGAAAGAAAATGCCAAAGCAACTGAAGCCTACTCTTCTTTTATTGTGCTTCTAAACTACAAACAGCCCTAAAATGTTTATTAGAGCAAAGAACACTTCTATTAAGTAACTCTTTTGATTTCCAAGCTTAGAAATCAAATTAGAAACCATACTTTTATAATTTGTAAATAACTCAAACCTCCCTGAGCAGACTTGTTTTGTTGTGGCCAGTCACATTTACAAAGCAGCAACACCCTTCACATCAGGAGGAACGACGTCAATGAGTTAAGAGACTAATATTTACAGTTCAGGTTGTATATATTAAGATATTGTGTTGTTTTGGGGGCAATTTTAAATTAGGTGGTTTGTGAGTATTTGTTAAGTGGGGTAAGTGGTCTAGTTGTAACTGCATAATTCATTTATTTGTCAAATAATTTATTAAACAATAGACATAAAGGCTCATCTCTACACCACCCTCCAGTGGTGGAAGGGATGAAATGCAGCTTCCCGAACCACCTGCTTTGCTTCCTGATGGTGCAGCAACATTTTAATTTGAATATTTACTTTTTGAGCTCATCAGTAGAAATTTTAGACATTGACACAGTTGATCATGAGAGACCTCTCAGCTGTTTATTTCTTTAGGATGTTTACGTATGCAGTTTGCAGTTTTTTTAATTGATCGCAGCCTGAAGTGATATTCACAGACGTGAGGTGCAGACGGTGACCTTATGTGATGTGAGGTGGGACATCTGCAGTGCAGCTCTTTGCTGAATTTGGCCCAGGCTCCTCATGTATGTGCACGTGTAAAACCGAGAGCAGAGGAGATATCTGCGCTGTGGAAGCATTGTGCTGGCGCCACCAGAGGCTGCAGCTCTGGAGACAATTAACTGCAGAGCAACAATAAAAAACAGCATGTTGTGCTACTTTGATCTAACTATATGAATACATCTAGTGATAAATACATGACAGACATGTGGATGTGCTGTGTCATTTATTTTATTAATACCATGCTGCTTAATGTGGACCACTAGTGGCATCTATTCTGTCTGCATTCCTTAAGTTTCTTTTCATCTGTTTTCTTTGTTTGCTTTAAACAGGGACAAATACAGCAACTTCTTCTTGTGGATGATCCTCGAGCAGCAGAGACCTACTGCAGAGACTACATCCCAGACTGCGACACACCCTTACCCTACGACAGCATTTTCATAGAGACTGTAGAGGTAAGGTCATGCACTATATTCAAAAGGCACGCTAAGAAAACGTTGTTTTACATCAAAAATATTCTGAAACATTTGATTGCACAAATAGTTTGAATTATCTTCCCCATCCTTTATCTGTCTGGCTTTGTGTTGAATCAAAGCTCACAACGCTACAACTTCTAGGAAAACTTTCTAATCATTTCCTTCTGCTGCTGTTGGATTCACCATCTGGCTTACAATTCAACACATTTTTTATGTGGCTTAACATTTTATCTCAGGCTCTTCTCGAACTGCAATTCACCAAAAGAGTCGACGTAAGACATAAATCGGAGGTGTTAATTTAACAAGATTTATCAGAATTTTATTTTTTTTTTACATTTGTTTTCAGTCAGGTTTGGGCCTGTAGCTCACAACGGTTCTGTTTATTGTCCATCAAGAAAAGAAAAAGATATAAAAATGTTGGGGAAACAAACAAACAAACAAACAAACAAACAAACAAACAAACAAACAAACAAACAAACAAAAGGCTGCTGAAAGTTGCCAAACAGTGTTAACGTTTTGTCTGGAATGCTTTGCTCATGTTAGTGCACAACATATGGCCAACTTTATAATAGCAACATAATTAGCATAAATGTAAAATCATGAAGTTAGGTTTAGTTATAGAGATATAAAGGCATCATACAGACAGGGACGGTTGAGCTTTGCATCCTTTATTTTCATTGCTGTTTGGGCTTCAGGAAGAGGGAACACCAAAGAAACGAGTAGCAGAAGAATTTGACTACAGTGTCTTCTATGATGACATCTCAGTGTCCACCGTGACAGCAGGTCCTAACGTCACACAGTACGAGGTGAGACTCAGTAACCACCAATGATTTCTTTTTCTTATCCTTCGAATTTGTTCATCTGTCAATGTGTTGCACAGTTCACAGAGTACGAAGACTATGACAACACAACAAACTATTACCATGTCAACGAGTACGAAGAGTACGACGAAGAATACGACGAAGAATACGACGAACGCTACGGACCTGCACAGAGAGAACGGGAGTACCTGCTGAACACACAGGTGGTGTAAAGGCTTCATTCATTTCAGCATGAAAAAAAAAAAAAATTAATCATGTATAATTGTAATGTTTTTATCTCTGTCACATATTTTAAATTAGAATTTACCAGAAAAAGGACAGAAAGGAGAGCCTGGATATTTGGGGCTGGTAAGAAAACCACACAATCAAAAACAGGTTGTTTTATGGATTACTGATTCAGTTCTTAAACAATTTGATGAGTAAGTAAAAATGCTTCATTTACAAAAATATGATTTTCAGTTTTGATTGCTAAATTAGGGTTTTATACAATCTAATAATATTAAGCTATTATAACCTCCATCCGTCACCCAGACAATGTGTTTCCTTTCATTGGACAAAACCTAACCCAATATTTTCTCAACTATTAGCAATTGCCAAACAATAATGCTTTTCACACTTTACATTGAAATGTATTTTCCGCTTCCAGATTTCTTTTTTGCCACACAGAAATATCTCAGACTGTCATGTTTTAAGACTGGACAGAGAGAAACTGTGTAAATATAAGATGTGCTATTTATCTCACAGTTATAGTGTTACTAAAGAAAGAAAGTAATTCGAACTCGAATTGAGAAGGTGTTGCCTTTAGCCTTTCATAGTGAGGTAACAAAAAATGGCCAGTTCCTGTAAATGGTGACATCACTTGGTGTTTCAGACGAAGGCACAACTATTTAATAGATTTAGATGACAAATACTTTTCTACACAAATCCTGGTGGTCTGGAGAAGTTTAGCCTTAACAAATGAAGTCGTCATTTGATAACTGCAGTTTGGATTAACTCTGGTCATAATGGTCAGATATTACAATTGGTCTGATGATAGAGAATATTTTGGTGTTAATATTGTGAAGGGGAATCGTTTTTCATGGGCATTTATGTGTTGAATTTTACTGTAACCTAAAGAAACATAAAAAAAACCCTTTTGTTTAGGTGATTTTTTATTTTTTACAGGGAACTCAGATTACAGGACCATATGGGCCTCCAGGACCTGAGGTTAGTGAAGCTTACTGTGCAACTTGTAACTAGAAACATGTTTTTGCTCGGCTACAGGACCTATTGTTTATTATTCAGGTGCACATTTTGTTTCAAACTGAATGTTTATGATGATGTGAAGGGAGCACCAGGGCCTCCAGGAATCACTGGACCAGTGGGACCTCGAGGAGACCCTGGAGAGCTGGTTAGGACTACCTTCTGTGTGCTTGCTCAAAGCCTGACTTGACGGACTGATGTCTCTTCAGATCTGTCTTCATCTCTCTTTGCTGTTAGGGTCCTCCAGGGCGGCCGGGCCTTAGTGGTGCTGATGGGATCCCAGGTCCCCCAGGAAACATAATGCTCATACCGGTAATAAAATGCGTTCCCAGAGGCCCTGAACGCTGCAGCCGAGCTGCTGTGACTCTGCTGCTATTAACTTACAGAAGAGCCTGAGGGCAAATGAAACGTTTCAGAGTTGTTACTGAAATGTGACTCTTGGAGGCTTAAAGTAAACTAGCTGTTTGCCTTTTAGGCTTTACAATAACGGTAACTCATTATTTAATAATATTTAGTGGTATATGATTTCATTACGATAATCTGATTACATTTTTTATTAACAGGACAAATTTAATAATTCTAGATCTATATAATCCCACCTCTTTCAATACTGTGTGAAAACAGCATAGTGTGTTCTTTCTCTCATATATTCGTTTGTTTTGTTTCATTTTATTCCACTGTTGACAGTGAGAACCTATAAAATCGTGGCTGACAGTTGGATTAAATGGCCACTAGGCGGAGTGTTGAGTTATTTACATTATTTTCTGCTCCTCAGTTCCAGTCAGGTGGTGATCCGAGGACAGGAGCTGTCGTTTCTGCACAGGAGGCTCAGGCTCAAGCCATCCTGCAACAGACAAAGGTACACAAACATAGTATTATATTGCATCAAGCACAACTAATTTAAATCAGTTATTTTTCAGGATTAATATAAATAAGTCTTGTTTCCAGCTGGCCATGAAGGGCCCTCCTGGCCCACTTGGTCTCAGAGGCAGACCTGGACCACTGGTAAGTTACCCTGCAAATGTTGATTTGTTGTAATGTTTTTACTGTTAGCTATATGAATAGGACATGTATTAAAATTGCTTTAATACATCTATATGATGTATTATATATGCATATATATATGAATGTATATATTTATACATTCAGAAAGTAGAAGATGAACTGAAGGATGGCTGACCTACAAAGACCCGTGTCACATTGTTTCCCTTTAATTATACTTTAGTTTCTTATCAAAACTTCAAAAAGACCTTCAGAAAACTTGGAAAACGAAAAAATTATAAAATAATGGAGAAGAAAAATAAAAATAGAATGAGAGTCCTTTTCATTTTTTGAGATTAAACCTGAAATGCAATGCAGGACATGCAAGCATTCATCTCCCCTTCAGCAGACAAGCATCCCATGTGTTGGAGAAACATGACAACAACATCGTCACTGCATTTTGACAAAAGTTTGACCTCTGACATGTAGAACAAAGTGCTGATGAACTGATGCAAAATGCTGTGCACCAGATGGTGTTTAACGAATATTAGACATTTTATCGGTAACACTTTATTTGGCGGGTGGTGAATAAGATTATGATCTGTCATAAATTTGTTATAAAAGTATTACTGATTAAACTTTAAAAATTATGTAGCTTTATCTTGTTAAAGCTAAAGTTTAATCAGTAATACTTTTATAACGATTTATGTCAGATCATGATTTCTTGGTCAATGTCAAGTTGTCATAACAAAGACATTTTGAACAATGTCAACTTTATATTAAAATTGTCATGATTTACCGAATGACACTTTATGACAATAGTCATAAAGTGTTAGAAGACTAACTCATGTTCATGACAGGTGTTTTGTCGTGTTTATGATGGTGTCATGACAGTTTTATTCACAACCCGTCAAATATCTTTAATAAAAAGATGATATTTGGTGACCAAACTTCTTCACATGAAAATATGCACTTTATTTCTTGTGTGGCTTTTCCTCATTTTTAAAATAAATATTTGTAACTTGTCATACGTGTTGTTTTTTGTGTTAAAAAATTTGATAAAACAAGGACTTGAATTAGTTTTTGGAGGTGGCCGTGACAAAGGATGTAGGGATTTGGCCTGTATCAGGTGGGTTGCAGGTTTGAAGCCCGTTCCATTATTTACTTTGCTGCTGGTGGTGGTCAAAGGGCCCAGTGCTGCAGGAAGTCTGACTGACTGTAAAGTAAAGTAATTTGGAGTCCTCTGACTTGACAAAGCATAATGCACATTTTGGCCAATTATCATTTTTGTGTTTTTGCTTTTTCTAAAGGGTGCATCAGGGCCTCCAGGGCTGAAAGGAAGCAGTGGTGAAATGGGACCACCTGTAAGTTTACCTTCGTTATCATTTCAGTTATTCCAGCTACAGTTTTTTTTTTTTTTTTTCTCATATTGTTCTCTCTCGTTTTTCTCTCTCAGGGTCCTGCAGGACTACCGGGTATTCCAGGTCAGAACGGAAGACCTGGAAAACGGGTGAGGATCTTTAATGTGCTGCATCTTTTGTTGTTATCAATATCATTTTCCAATGAGTTGCTGTAAAATTTTGCCTCAAATGATATGTAGTCTATTGATATACGTTTTTCTTATTAGGGTCGGGGAGGTTCAGACGGGGGCCGTGGTGCGATAGGAGAAACTGGAGCAAAGGTGAATTAATGTTGCAGACACACATTTCCTTTCCTTCTTGTTCTGCTTCCGCAAAATATGGAATTAATCCTGTTTTTTTCCTGCTAGGGAGATCGAGGCTTTGATGGCTTACCTGGCCTCCCAGGAAATAAAGGACACAAGGTACGCAGACAGGGATGAACGAGTACGGGACATCAAATCCACAATTCAATTATCTTTCTGTAATGTTTTGTCAGGGAGACAGGGGGAAGCCAGGACCCCTAGGTCCTCCAGGAGATCTGGGAGAAAAGGTAGGAAGACGTGCCAGAAATTAGTATTTGTAATTTTGATGTTTTTACCGTGGAAGGAAGAATGAGTTTGTTTTTATCTATATATTTTCAGGGCTCTCAGGGGCCACCAGGGCCAAGAGGACAACCAGGTGATGCTGTGAGTGTTTATGTCTCAACTTTCAATTTTCCTTAGTTTCATGAATAGGTTGATTATGGGACATTTGCATGGTCTTTATACTGGCATATAATTCTTTCAATGAATGAATCTGGCACTTTAGGTATGTGAAATATGTATCCAAAGATAAACCAGACTTGTTGAGTTCTACGAATCTAAAAATCTATCTTGATAGATTTATTTTTGTTTTCCCGTGACACGCAATGCATTCTGTTTGATGCACCGACTTAAATTTTGTTCATAGATGTGCCTCCATCAGATAACAATGCATCATCATCATGATCTGAGCTTTCCCACATTGTTTAGGGGAAGAGTCATCTCAGTGTAAACTTCAGCCTTTAGAGAAAACTATTAAGCAAATTTTTCTGCATCTAGTTAATAGAAAAATATTCAGCAAACCTAAAAGATAGAAAACCTTTAGTCTAGACCACAGGTGTCAAACTCCAGTCCTCAAGGGCTCCTGTCCTGCAACTTTTAGATGTGCCTCTGCTGCACCACACCTGAATAGAATAATTGGGTCATTAGCAAGGCTCTGGAGGACTGATCTACACAAGGAGGAGGTAATTAAGCCATTTCATTCCAGTGTTTTGTACCTGTGGCACATTTAAAAACTGCAGGACAGTGGCCCTTTAGGACTGGAGTTTGACACCCCTGGTCTAGACCTTCTCAAACTGTGGTCCTCAGACCACTGGTGGGTCATAGGCGCCCCCTAGTGGTCTACGTGAGTTTAAAGTGCGATGGTACAGTTAGCTACCAAATGATTGTGTTTAAAAATAATAATGGATAAATGGTCCAAAGATATCAGTGGAAAGTTTCTCATGGTGAGTTCAGGAACTTTTGATTATGCTGAAACGGGACACGATTGTGACAAGGCGGTGAACGGCGCTGCACCCCACGCTGACTAACTGCATTTAAAGTAAAAGCCCGAAACTAAAATTATTTAGAAAATGTTTGTTTTTTTCAAGGCAATGCCAAGTCTATTTTTCTTTTACTATGCTTCTAAATTACAAATAGCTCTAAAGCATTGTTGGTGCACACAACACTTGCAATAAAGAAATTCTTTGATTGGAAAACTTAGAATCGGTAAATAACTCAAACTCAATAACTCACTTATTGTGGCTTTCTATTAGGGCTTGAAATAAGTCTATTTTTCTGTTTAGCTATGGGAGATCATCGATTTTCTTTCAGAAAAGCATAACACCTGTCTGCCTATCGTCGCCTTGTGTAACTTCAATGTGTATTTCCAGGGTCCCAGAGGTCTAACTGGTCCTAGAGGTCGTCCTGGAAACTCAGGCTTGATGGTAAGTGTAAAATACTTGCAGGCTAGTTTAGCATATGTTACTGATGAGTTTCTTCAGTTGTGTGTGTCTGATTTGTGTGCTTGTTGCAATATGAGTAAGCATTAGTGAGCATTAGTGAACATCGTTTCAATTTGATATTTTACAGATACAGTTTACATTTTGATTTAGGAACCGGTAATGAACTTAAGCTGGAAACAAGCACATCTAAACCAGTGGCCCTGCTAAACACTTTTGGTTTAATTCTGTTCATTTTCAATCAGGGTTTGAAAGCCATCTATTAAAAAGCACCAGTCAAATCTTGTATGGGAAGGTTGATGATTCTGAAAAGCCATCATCAGGAAATGGGCTCTCTGCATTTCAGGATACAACAGAAAATGTTTGTTTTTGTTTAAATCCCATTCTGTGTCTCCTCAAAGGGCATTCGTGGAATTGATGGCGTCCAAGGTTCAAAAGGCAACATAGTAAGTAAAGTCAAATATGTGACTTTATGTGGTGCTGGATTAGTTCACTACTTTACATGAATTATTGTCCATAATAGGGACCACCAGGAGAAATTGGAGCACCCGGTCAGCAAGGCAACCCTGGAATTGTTGTATGTGCTAAAATAAAGCATGCTGAAAATGTACTCCGTGGCTTAGTTTTAAGACTAATGATATTGCATCTGCAGGGTTTCCCCGGCCCTCAGGGGCTCGTAGGACTACCAGGAGAGAAGGTAAGTGAGCTTTAACTGGCGATTATCTTCTTTAGGATGAGATCTCTTGATGGACAATTTCTCACTGTCTGGCAGGGACCTCAAGGGAAGAAAGGGTTGCAGGGCTTACCTGGAAACGACGGGCCTCCAGTACGTACAGATTTCAGGTTCCATATTTAGGGTCTGTCCCAGAAAAGCTGCTCAGCCTGTAGGTGGGGCGGTTCTCCAGTGTCCCGCCGTGTTGTTGTTGTTTAAGATGTTAGACATTGAGCAGAAATTTGAAGATAAGAGTTAATGTTGGAAAACATTATAGGCAATACTTAAATATCAGCTACAGAGTTTTCAAACAATATAGCTGAAATAAATAAACATTTTTTGCACTTCAGTTAAAATTTGATTAAGTAGTTAAAACAAGATATGTAATGCCCGTCACATTCAAGAGTTAGTTAAAATAAAAGAAATAATGATAGGTAAGTATTTGTAGGTCTAATGATATTCTTAGTGTACAAAATTATTTATTACAATAAGTTTTGTTGTGTTTTCCGAAATCTTCCAGTTTTGTTTAGCAATATCTGCCACTGGTGCAGTATTTTGATTTGCTAAGTGTGATCAGTACTTCAATCACTTCTTATCCAAGTGATTGAAGTACTTGCAGGGAGTATTCCGATTGGTTGTTGACGTGGCTAATTTAGTTGCTGGTGAAGACGCAGGCAAAAAGAAAAAAATAATTCTAAATGCAAACAAGACACATTTGTCTTTATACACAAAGGCATGCTCAACTTGTGGCACAAATATAACATCATATGCATTAAGTTGTTCCACAGCGTGCTGACATCCACCCATGCTAGCTAGTACTGCCTCATCTAGCAACCCACAGCTCTGATAATGTAAACCACATCAGCTCGGTGGCGCCCTCTTCCTGAAGTGAGCAGGTGAACAAGTAGGGTCATTATCCCCTCAGACTTCAGAAAAAGAAATGACTTATTTTGTCCTTTACCTGTGACTTGTTGCTTTATTTGATTAAGTTGTTAGCATGTAGGTCGGTAGAAAATGCAGTGGTTCTGAAATCCAGTTATTAATAAATGACATCTGACCTCCAACTCCCTTGCCAGTGTTTACATGCATACCTTAATATGTTGCCACTGCACTTTTAACCATTATACCAAAGATACTCTTTAACCTGTATTTGCTATCGTAGTTACTGGTGTATTTAGAATGAATAAACAAACCAAGCTTAGCCTGATGAGAAGCAAGTAAAGCCTAGCGGCCTGCCAGGCCTGCAATAGTCTGGAACTGACTGTCTATGTCAGACCCTTGTTGCATTCCTGACTCTCTGCGGCATAATCACCTCACTTACATGGCTGAGTCTTTGTCTGCTTGTCTACAGGGTCATCCTGGAAGAGAGGGGACTCCAGGTGAAAAGGGATTGCCAGTAAGCATGTACAAACTTTCTTTTGTACTTTTGATGGTACTTGCAATGTAGAATTTTTTTTCAACATGTGTTTATGTTTGTTGTTAGGGTCCTTCTGGCGTGCAGGGACCTGTAGGATACCCCGGACAACGGGGAGTTAAGGTAAGAAATGCACATTCATGGTTTTTGCAAATGTACTGAAACACCTTTCACTGTTTTATATTTCATTTTCTTACAATTGAAATTCTGAAAAATGGGAATGCATTTGTTTGTCCTGCATTTGTTTCATCCTCTGTATATGGAAAATACAATCCTGAATAAATCATGCATAAATAGAGTCTGTCTGCCTGCCTTAGTTTAAAATCTGTCTGTTGTATGTAGGCCTCAGAAGTGATTAGAGAACTGCTGAACAAGTCAATGAGAAAGATGTCTAGAACCTTAAAGTAGGGTTAGTGTTGTAACAATATCCCAGTCTTAGAACAACTCATGAAACCACATCAGCTCAGCTGAAAGAATCTGTCAACAAGGCAGGCCTGTCATTCACCCAATGTAAGGAACTTACTTTTGCTTGATAATTGTCATCACCAAAATGTTTACATGTCCGTAACTGTCCTCTTGACAGAGAAGGAGTTAACTCTAGAGAATATGGTTCCTCTGAAAACCGGACATTTCTTTCATCTCATCTCGAAAGGACAAAAAACAAAGTAAAATGTTAAAGATTTCAAAAGAAACAGGTTTAAGTTTTCCTTTTACTTTAAAATTGTGCTACTTTGTGTTGGTTAATCACATTAACAAACATTACAGGTTGTGGCTACAATTTCACAAAAAAAGGAAAAAATGTTGAAGGCATATGAATAAATTATGAAAATTGTGTAATGAAAAGAGTGTAATGTTTTTCAGCATGCAGGAGTTTTAGGTTCCCTCTTAACAGATGCTGAAGTGAGAATCATTTTCTGATGTCTAATTTTTGTATGCTGCTGTTTGACAGGGTGCAGATGGAATCAGAGGGTTGAAGGGAAGCAAAGGGGAAAAGGTAAAACGTAATAAAGCTAATATCATCTTTGTACATTCAGCAAATTAAGCTGTCTGGAGCTGCTTTTTTAAACCTACAGATGAGCTGAAGTGTCTCCTGTTTTTCTGCACAATTTTCAGCATTTTAGTTTATCACACCTTTCTCTGCAGGGAGAAGATGGTTTTCCTGGGGCAAAAGGGGAGATGGGAGCAAAGGGGGATGTTGGAGATAATGGACCTCCAGGGTCTCGAGGTGAAGATGGGCCTGAAGGTCCCAAAGGTCAGTTGGGTCCTCTGGGAGAGGCCGGGTCGGCTGGTACTTCTGGAGAAAAGGTACATGTTGTATAAGGCCATGTGTAATTAACAGAACAGTCTTAACCTGCCATTATCTGCAAATTCACTCAACTCGTGTTGCGTTTCAGGGGAAACTGGGGGTTCCAGGTTTACCTGGGTATCCAGGACGACAGGGCCCCAAGGTGAAATGAACTGAGAATCCAAAATTGGTTAGTGATAGAGCAGCAGATGAGGTTTATGTTGCCCTTTCTTTGTTTGCAGGGCTCTGATGGGTTTCCTGGTGCGCAGGGTGCTCCTGGAGAGAAAGGGAAGAAAGTAAGTGAAGCATTCAGAACACATGCTGTGAAATCCTTACTGTGTTTCATAAATGTCTGACATTTGCCTCATTTAACAGGGTCCTGCAGGACAAGGAGGAAGTGCAGGCCAAAGAGGTCCAAATGTGAGTCTTCACCATAAGATGTTCACTTTTAGTATTAGCAAGAAATTCACTCTACTGTCATTACTGTCCTGCCAGATATTTGTAAGTCTCTTTGTGCCTGTAACTGTTTTTAATCATGTTTTTTTAATGGTGGAAATGTTCTCATTTGGTTGTTTTGTCCAAGTCAGATGACTGCTGGTTTTGATGGTTTTAAAGGTTTCTGTTTACCTTGGCAGCAAAAAAATCCCCAAACAAACAAACAACAACAACAACAAAAAATCCACCAAAATCACAGAGCATCCCAGTGAAAAAGAACTTTACACAGCCTTGGATAATGTGAAGCTTCTTTCTACTTTTGAACCACAGCTTCCTTCTCATGTCAGGACATATTCAAGCAGCTTTCACCTTTCATCTGATTTCAAAGTGTTTTTTTTATGGTGTGTTTCTGGCAGGGTGCCCGAGGAGGCAGGGGGGTGAGAGGTCCTACAGGGAAACCAGGAGAAAAGGTTAGCCGACTCTCACCTCGACCCGCAGCAACATGTTTCTGTTCCCTGTGTTCCTGCTCAGCCTTCTGTCACTGCTCCTGTGTTCTCCCTCCCTCTTGTATCCTCTCAGGGAGCCTCAGGACATGACGGGCCCCCAGGATCTCCTGGAGAGAGGGTAAAATATATAGTTGTGTCACAAAAACATTATGCATGCAAACATCCGTATATTTTATTGATTATATGTGAGAAGGTCACATAAGATTCTAATAGAACAAATGTGATAAATTATTTTATTTTACTTATTTTCCATAAAAACCTTAGAAGTGCGGTTTATATTTGTCTTCAAACAAATATTATTTAAATATGTCCTAAATAATAATCAATAATGTGAAGGGTAGTGCAATAGGGCCGGTCCAAGATCAGGGGCCTCATGTGTAACGCTTGCGAATGCACAAAAAAATATGTGGCACCATATTTTACGCGCGAGTCGGCATGTATAAAAATGAACATGCCGTGAAAGTTTGAGTAAATATATGCAAACTTTTGATCTGCTATGAAAATGTGCGGCAGCCACGCAAACTTTTTCTGTTATCAAAACTCACCCAAATTCACTCAAATCTGACTATGTTCAGTTATTGAGACCAAGAAGCATCAAACCCACTGATTTTTCATGATTTTAATACTTTACTGTTTAAATGTGAAATATAAAACTGAACAACATATATCCTCATACAATAACCTAAAACGCACACAAAATAAAGAGAAGAAAAATAAATGATGTGAAAAACCTCACTCAAATGTACATAGTACATTTCCTCAGTTTTTGTCTCATAAATGTATAACTGCTCTGTGTGCTGAAGCACATGAAATGCATCTGTGGGGTAATTTCATTCTCACTAAAAAAAGAAAACAGGGTTGGATCAGCAGATTAACTCCCAACAGGTTTGATTATTTTTAAGGTGATTAAGGTTTCATACAATCACACGTATAAAAGAAGCTACATAAAGGTGAGCTGCATAATTGAGGAGCGCTTTGGCCCTGATGGAGAACAGCGCCAGTGGAAGGATTCAGAGGGAGCGATTGATCAGAGATCATATTGATGTGGTGGGAAATGTTGATAATGATTTATTAGCGTTTAGATGAACCCAGACTGATCATCCTGAAGCTCAGAGCAAAACTTAAAGAAAGCTGTGGGTTATCGGTGCAACTACGTATGTATTTATACGACCAATTTTTTTTTTGTACTTAGATATCTATCGCCCATATCTCCAGGATATCATCGATGTCATTCAAAGTCTGACTGAGTTTCAGTTGTTTTGCAAACAGTAACAGGTTACAGTGAATTCCAGATCTGTCCTCAAGGCAAACTGCATGTTTTTCTGCTTTTATACACCTGATTCAATATGACCAAAACACTGAATGCTATTTATAAAAGCATCACAATATTAATCCCTTCTTTGTTGGTTCATTTTGCATATTTTGTTTTCTAGGGACCTTCAGGGCCACAAGGAAGGAATGGAGAACCAGGACCTAAAGGCTCAAGTGTAAGCATTTACAAAACTTTTACAAAAGTCAAACGGCGCCACAAATTTATAAATATAAATAAAATTGATATAAATCGGTATAAAATTGTATAAAATATGCAAAATGTTACAGGGTCCAGCTGGGAAGGATGGACTTCCGGGTCATCCGGGTCAAAGAGGAGAACCAGTGAGTGACATTATGAGAAAAATCTTCATTTCAATACATGTCTTAACCTCACATTACCCAGAAACCCTTGCTCAACCCGTACTGAGCCTCACAGTGTGTTTAAATCCTGGCCCGGGGTTTTAATTACATTTAAATTCTGTTCCAATGATAATCTAAAAGACACAATGTCGGTATTTAATGTGAAACTTTTTTTTCAGGGCTTTCAGGGAAAAACGGGCCCCCCAGGGCCTTCAGGTGTGGTCGGACCGCAGGTAGGCGCCTCTTTTTGTTTTGAGTTGAAGAATTTTCCAGTGTAATTACTTATAACATTCTATCCAGTTCAGTTGAATTGCAGTTAAACAAACTTCAATTTGATAAAATTTTATCTTTTAAAAGTTTAATATTTTTATTTTAACAAATTTTAATTATTTTGATTACATTCCAAATATTTCAAGTAATTTCAGTTTATTTTAATGCATTTCAATTCAATTCAGTTCGGTTTTTGATACAACTTAAAACAGGATGACATCAAGGCCCATTAAGAATCAAAAAGATTGAATTTGAATCCCCTCACACTGAGTACATGGACGTTATCCATCTGGGATCAGTTTGTTTTGACTTGGTTTGATCATTTCAGTAAGAGATCTCTCCTTACATTCAGTTTCATTTGCAAAGCCCTGCTGTCTCATTGGGTTGGACCATAAAACCCTGTTACTGTTATTATTGAAGCCCACTGAAATGACGTGTGATGTTTGTTTCAGGGGAAATCAGGGGAACCTGGACCAACAGGAGACCGCGGTCACCCGGGAGCACCAGGGGTACCCGGAGAACACGGTTTACCTGGGGCTGCTGGGAAAGAGGGCGGAAAGGTCAGATGCAGACTTTTTATTTCTGTTTTCATCATTCCACTTATTCTGTAGGTAATATTTCTGTTCATTTTAATTCATGTCTTAGGGGGATCCTGGTTTACCGGGGACATCAGGGAAGAACGGTCCAGCTGGACTGAAGGGGTTCAGAGGGAGCAGAGGAGCCACTGGAATTATGGTATAACTACTGAAATACTGTACATCTGTGTTTGTGAAGATCTTTTAGTAGTTTAGTGCTACAAAATGCTTTCTTGACATTTAAAGGGA
Organism: Poeciliopsis turneri; assembly: GCA_922788865.1. Taxonomy (NCBI): domain Eukaryota; kingdom Metazoa; phylum Chordata; class Actinopteri; order Cyprinodontiformes; family Poeciliidae; genus Poeciliopsis; species Poeciliopsis turneri. Next base: position 2,221,203 of record CAKLNU010000176.1, read on the forward strand.
CCTCCTGGTCTGAAAGGAGCAACAGGCCCCGGTGGATCCCCCGGATCTCTGGTGAGTAACGGCACAATGATTCTGATTTACCTGAACTCCCCTGTCAGGCATTCTGCAGGTGTGTTTCCCCATATGTAACATGTATAACATTATCTTCTGCAGTGATTTGGTACTTGAGGACATTTAAAGGAATGATATATTGTGTGTAGGGGCCATCAGGAGAACGGGGCCCTCCAGGACCAGCTGGGGCAATCGGACAGCCTGGTCGTGCCGGAGCGGTTGGAGGATCGGGACCAATGGGAGAGAAGGGGGAGCCTGTAATTATCAGCACTCTTTTTGTTTCTTTTAATCATTTTATCTGCTTTAGAAAACATCCTCAGAGAACATGAAGAAAACATACAAACAAAAAATACTTATATGGATGTGATTTTAATAAATGAGTTGTTGTTTGTCATGTTTCTCTGCATTGTTTGTATCCTAATTGCACTTTTTAAAAAGAGCTCATTATTTGCCTCAGGGAGAGAAGGGCCCTATTGGACCTGCGGGTAAGGATGGAGATCAGGGTCTAGTAGGAATGCCCGGAGCAACAGGACCTGCAGGACCTTCAGGGGATGATGGGGATAAGGTAAAGCATGCATGATGTGTTACAACACAAGAGAAATAAATGCAGGACCAGGGGCCAATATCTGATTTATGCTTTTGGTAAATCTGTGTTCCTATACAGATTATATTTTATTCTGATTATTCTGTAACACCTCCAATTAACAATATTCTAAAAGCATTTTTTCTACCAATTTTTTGGCTAGCATGCTTTTTTGTGGTTAGGATTTCGTATAAGCAGCAGTTTCCATATGAAAACGTTGACCTTCATCTATCTCAACGCTGCCAACATTTCCACACCCAGCATCAAAACTCAGCTTGAAAGCTCCAAAAAACAAAATCAATCCACTTCTCTGCAATTCCTTCAGTCTTCCTGTTATCTCTGGATTCTCAGCCTGTTTTGAAACAGTAGAAAATACAGATTCATTTGAAATAGATTCCTACAGCTGTTCTGTATCACCTCAATGATACTGAAAGTATTCAGATCTGAGTGTTCTTTCCTCAGTAACCACTTCCATATCACAAACTGTTGTTGTTAGCTTGAGATGTTAGCTCTTGGCATGGTGGGTTCACGAAATGAAAGAAAGATTGGATTTTTAAGTTCTCACCATTCAGTGCTGGTCATGTGGAAAGTTTCCAGGTGTTTTGTGTTTCATGTCCACAGGGGGAACAAGGAGGACCTGGACAGAAAGGCAGCAAAGGAGACAAGGGGGAAGCGGTGAGTGTGGGGTGGGGTTGTGCTTCAGAAGGGTCTGTTATGGTCACCTGATCTGATTTCACATAATTCTTTGGTGATTTCTCAACAGGGCCCCCCAGGTCCTACTGGCACCCAGGGGCCAGTTGGTCAGCCAGGTCTTCCAGTGAGTCTTCATCTCTTTTCTTTTCTGTCTTGTTAGGACTGATGTCACAACAATGTCGGTTGTGACATTTTTAATGTAATATATCATAATATGATTACATTTCTGTTCTAAATCCACGATCACAGTGGATTGATCCCAGTCATCAATCTGCTGTCACTAATGTCACGAGATGTTGTTGATCCTAAATGTGTTCACACCAGACTCCACCTGTTTAACAGGGTGTAGATGGGCTGTCTGGCCCTCGAGGGCAGCAGGGTATGTACGGTCCCAAAGGAGACGAGGGGCTTCGTGGTTTTAAGGGCTCCAAAGGGCCGAGAGGATTACAGGTAAGGTTTGTGAATGTGGGGATTCTTGAAGGATATTAATTTAATTCTATTTCAGTTCAATATTTCTGTACATATTTCCCCAGGGTATGCCTGGCTTACCTGGAGAAAAGGGAGAGAGCGGACATGTTGGTCTGATGGTAAGTTTATATTCTCTTTATTCCATTTGTTTGCTTTCCCACCTTTTTTTGTAATGTCACACGTTTGGAAAAAAAAGGTTGATTTGTCCTGGTTACCTGGTTGTAGGGTCCACCTGGACTACAAGGCCCCAATGGTGCTCAAGGACCTATGGGAGGATTGGTAATGCCTTACGTGTTTGTTTTTTAATCTTTAATCTTTCCAAAACTAAATTCTGCGGTAATACACATAATTTGCGTGACACAGGGACAAACTGGCAGACCTGGGATGATTGGACAGCCAGGTGTTGTGGGGGAAAAGGTAAAAAAAAAAACCTTCACTGTTTTCACTTGAATATCCTAACACTTCTTATATTTTTTGCGCTTAACATTTTTTCCTCTTAGGGAGAGGATGGAGAAGCGGGTGACCCTGGACCAGTCGGTACTCCAGGAAGGCTAGTGAGTCTGTTTGGTTTTTAGCTAGCAAATCCTTGGAATAAAAAAATCATTTTACAATCAATTTTAATTGCCTTAAGAGACTCCCACACTTTACATTTCCTCATTCCTCTCCTGTTGCCTACAGGGTGACAAAGGAGACCAAGGTGAAAAGGGAGATACGGGCCCTCCAGGAGCCGCCGGTCCCCCAGGGGCCCGGGGCATTCCAGGAGAGGATGGAGCAAAGGGCAATGCTGTAAGGGCCACTCGCACTGCAATGACACATTACAATAGCATACACAAACAACTTTAGTTGTAAATAGAAATGTCAAATCGATTCCTAAAGAATTGAACAGATGAGGTAAATAAATGGGTAGTAGATAAATTTGTGGTTTTAAAGTAAAACACAAATGCTGTTAAATATTTACCATTTAGAGGTTTCTTAGTCTTTTAGAGTGTTTGTCACATATAAATGTTTCAGATCATTAAACAAATTTTTATTTCAGTCAGAGATAAACATGAGTATAACGAGAAGCAGTTTTCAAATCATTATTTCATTCATCAGGAAAAAAGAAGCTATGTGAAAAAGTATTTTCCCTCTTAAGGGCAAAAATCAGCCATCAAATGTTTATGGGAACTGCAGTCTTCTCTTGAGAAAGTTTGGCCCCGTCCAATTAAACCATGAATTAATTATAATCAGGTACAAAAGAGCTTCATCTTACTTGCCACAGCCAGTCTTGATTCCTGCCTGACCCGTAGAATCAAGAAATTCCTTAAACAGAACCAGTCTGAGAACAGGAAGTTGGCAAAATGAACTCAGATCAGTGCATCAGGTACAGATGGAAAAAAATTCAAGGACAGACTAGAACTGTCAGTCAGTTACAGTCAGTAACATCCAGTTGTTTACAGTGTCTCTTCTCAGTCTCTGAGACTTAAACCACAATGAAAGCCAGAATCCACAAACAGATTAAAGCAGTAGTGAACCTTCCCAGGATTAACCAAAATTATCCCAAGAGTGAGGAGGAGTAACCCAGGACAACCAGGACCAATCATCTGAAAGGCCTGTCATACCTCAGCCTACAAAAGCTTTTACTGCTTGTGTCTTTAGCTAAGGGGAATAACTACATTCCACTTGGAGATGTACAGTTTTAGCTCTGTGCTGAAAGGTCGGCCTTCAGAGACTCTTCATGACTTCAGGGTCTACCATCGCCACCGACCTCCAGCAGTTCTGCTTCTCTGTCATCCTGGCCTCCAGACTCTCGGCTCCTTCGTAACCGGCCACCTTCCTGTCGCCTTTCTGAACTGATTGTTCGTTTTTCTTTCTGACCCTTTATTTTAGTTTGTGTTTCCTCTGTTGTGAAGAGTTCTGACCGTAAATCCAATACTGAATCTGTGGCTCCAGCTAAAGATTGAGGTGAAGACACAGAGGCCTTCCAATATCACAGACTTTGATCACATCCCTATAATCTCATTTCCAGACATGAAAAAAGCTGATTAGCGAATATAACGGTGTGATTATTGTAATGCAAAAATATTTTCGCTATTGGTTTTTAACATGGGTATATTGTTTGACCAATAACAGTTTTTTTCTCAAAATATTTTCTCACATGTCTTAAGAGATGCCTGCCATATTCTCTATTGGAAACAAACTATTTAGCTGAATGACTTTAGCTTCAGTCAAACATTTGAAATCTTTTAGCAGTAGCAAATTCACATTGTTGAAAATTAATAAAATATGTACTTTGATTTTGAAGTTTAATGCTTTGTATTTTTGAATTTTCTTCTTTCCACAGGGTCCCATCGGTCTGACTGGTGACCTTGGTCAGCAGGGAGAGGCAGGACCCAATGTGAGTGCCTGCTTGAAATTCACTTGTTTTTTCTTTTAAGTGATCATACAGTGCTGACTGTTCTTCTGTTTATTTCACTGCTGTAAGTCAGCAACATATGTCACATTTCCCAGAAGCTTGCGTTGTATATGTGGGAACGTTTAATGTGCATGCACATTTTAAGAACATGTACACATAACAAGAAAACTATTCACACCCCTTAAACCTTTCCATATTTTGACACATTATTACCAAAAATATAAATATATTTCATTGGAATTTTATCTGACTTACCAACACAAATTGGTATGCAATTGTGAAGCAGAAAGAAAATGATACGTGATTCAAAACATATTTTACAAATAAAAAACTGAAAAGTGCGGTCTGCAGAAGTATTGCAGAAGAGTGCAGAAGCCAAAAGGCCCATGGTGACTCTGGACCAGATGCAGAGATCCACATCTCGGGTGGGGAAATCAGGACAACTATTAGTCATCACTGCACAAATGTCTTTCTGGAAGAGTGGCAAAAAGAAAGTTATTGTTAGAGAAGCAGAAGAAGTCCTGTTCACAGTTTGACTGAAGTCATGTTGGACACAGCAGACACGTGGCAGAAGGAGCTTCGGTCAGGCAAGAACAAAACTGAAGTGAACAAAATGTCGTTCACAAATGCTCTCCATCCGATCTGACTGGGCTGAAGCTGTTTGGCAAAGAAGAAAGGGCAAAAATTCAGTCACCAGATGATCAAAGCTGATCGACACAAACCCTGAAGACTAGCAGTTGGAATCACTGGAAAACGTGGTTTCACAAAGTATCAACTCAGCTTTTTAGTTTTTATTTTTAAAAAATGCTTTGAAGAATGTATTTTTACTTCACAGTACTTTGTGTTAGTCTTTCACAAAAAATTCCAATGACATCCATTTATGCTTCTGCTTGGAAAGTGACAAAATCTGGAAAAGTTCAAGGGTTATGAATATGTTTTTCCAAATAACTGCATGAAAGCTAAACATTTATTTTGTAAAATAAAAATAGAAAAGTGAGTATGATCTTAGTTAAACTTTGATTAAACCACATATTCCATTTCAAGATTAAATATAGAAGGGAAAGAAGCAACTCCTAACCACAACTGTTTATTTATGTTTAAATATTGCATATGTTATAATATTGTAAGAAACCACAAGATCACTTAAATATAAACATTCTTTAATGTATGTATGTGATGTATATTTTATGTATTAATGTTGCATGTTTGTAGTGAAAGATAACCATCTGTTCCAGAAGGACAAAATCAAAAAAATCAATAAGTAAATTAAAACTTCATAAATACTATAGCACTCCAGAAGGAAAATGTGAACATCTGTTGGCATTTTTCCTTTTCTTTTAAATCTATTTGTGTATGAAACTAACATTGAACATTTGCAGTTTACTTACTGTTTTGCACAAAGTTTTTATAAATTGTCAGCAGTGTGTTTTTCACAACATTTTTTCCATGCTACTTTTTAATACAGCTATGCATGTTTTGTAGTTTAGTTTTCCTCTGCCCACTCTGTTACCTTCCTCATTAGGGTGTAGATGGCCTCCTGGGATCTAAAGGAGACACTGGAGAACCTGGTAAATCTGTAAGTCTCACTTTGTAAACTGTGTCCTTTGACATCCTTAATGTCATTATTTAAAATGATGCTATCATACAAGGGGACCTTATTCTTTGACTTCCTCAGGGACCCCCAGGGCCGACAGGGGAGCCTGGACCACCGGGGCCTCCTGGACGAAGGGTTTGTGTCTCTGATTGTGTGGGGTTGTTTTATTATTATTCTCTCAGTATCAAGTTTCATTATTTGAATGATGTCCTGCTACTTTCAACTCACCTGTGAACATTCAGGGACACTTGGGAAAACCAGGGAAGGAAGGCAAAGAAGGCCTGAAAGGAACAAAGGTAAACATTTGAAGCATCTTTTTAAAAAGAAACCTTTGACATGAATCGTGTCTCTGAGGGTGTCACATGTTTCTGTCATTCCAGGGGAGCCCTGGACTGGAGGGTCCCATTGGAAAGACGGGACCCAGAGGTTCTCAAGGGCATCCAGGAAAAAATGGTCCACAGGGCCTGAGAGGAATCCCTGGGCCAGCAGTGAGTCTGTTTGTGCCAATAGAAAGAACGCAGACTAAAGACCACTCTCAATAAGTTTCTTTTTGTTTGTGTGTGTGTGTGTGTTTTTAGGGTGAGCAGGGTTTAAATGGGCCACCGGGTCAAACTGGACCTCCAGGTCCCATGGTAAGATCTTAAATTTAAACGTTTAGGCTAATTAGTAATGTGTACTTTTACAAATAAAGTGTATCATTTCTAGACATGAGACAACAGCTGTCGCCAAATTGGAGCCTCCAGTTACCTTTCATTTGTTTCCCTCAGTAAGCACCTGGCACAAGGCCAGCTGGATGGGTGGGATTCATTCACAGCGGGGGTCTCAAACTGCCGTCCTCAGCTGCCAGTGTTCTGTAGCTTTTAGCTGTGTCTCAGTTTAAACACACTCCAACTTAGTTTGTCAGGCTGACTCTGTAGAGCCTGAATGAATGCTAAAGAAGCACTTCAGTCATTTGATGTAGGAAAACATCTAAAGGTTGATGGGCTTCAGGTTGAGAGCCACTAGATAGTTAAGCTGAAGTTTTCTGTTTGAGAGAATGTATGAATTTGGTTCAAATGTTAATTAACTTGAACTAAACTTACAATCATTAACAATGATGATCTATAGCTGTCAAAAATAAATTACATTTCTTCAATTGAGTAGAGAAGGTGTATCAAAGAAATTATGTGAATACCAGTGTTTTATGACTGATCTGATCAGGTAGATGAAAAAACCCAACATGATTTTAACTATGTAACCTTTAACTCTTTAGGGTCCACCAGGTTTACCCGGGCTCAAGGGAGATCCTGGCAGGAAGGGAGACAAGGTTCATCAAAAACAAACAATTATTCTTCTACTGTAATATTTTCACTGTTGTGTTTGTAACCTCAGTCATGATGTGGACACAGGGTCATGGTGGACTAATCGGACTCATAGGACCTCCAGGAGACATTGGAGAGAAAGGTGACAGAGGACTACCAGGAAACCAAGGCCTTCAAGGTCCAAAAGGAGATGAGGTACTGAAACACCCAGAGTCAGAACTTAATCAGAAACACAATGAAATTATATACTTGAGACTCACTTGGTAAAATAATTCAGATTACATATACTGCAGGTGCACATTAATAAGAAAAATTTACATCGATGAGATACTTTTTTAAACATGTTTCTATATGTTTCACATTTTCACATCCACATTTGAGAAGGCAGCACCTCTCTGGGACATTCCCTGCTGTTCTTTAAAGGGTAACAGAAACTGAGACTGCTCTGTAAATCCAGATTTATTGCTTATGATACCAGTTTTGTAAAGCATCCACATGAAAATAGATTACCTCAACAAAATACTCGCAGAAACTATGCAAGTATTTTGCACCTGACATAAAATCTGTGTGCTAATAATGGATTTCAAGGGTAGAGTTTTGTGGCAACTTCAAAAACCAGTCATACCTCAGACCTGATTGAGAAATCTCCAGCAGCAAGTAGACGTTGAGCAACAAGAACAGTTTTTTAAGATGGCAGTTCTTTCTTTGTTTTTGCTTCTGTTGAAACTTGTCTTGTTTACTTACAGTTTTGTTTCCTTGTATAAAAATCAGGGTCCAGTCGGCCCACCAGGCCCACCTGGACCTCCTGGTCCCACAGGACTGTCTGTGAGTAAACTATAGGTCATCACACAGCTTGTAAAGAGGCTAACCAGTTTCTAACCTGACAGTTTTCTGGAAAACTACTCATCCTCCTAGTCTTATGCTTCTCTCTTTTCAACACCTCACCTTTTCTAATAGGGTGCTATTGGTCAAAAAGGCTCCAAAGGGAACCAGGTACAGTTGATACTGGTTTTTATGTTTTAACTATTCCCTGTTATTACACTCATTGTTAGCAGCTCCACAGTACAACCTAAAGTACATTGTATTATTTACTATTTAGGGTCCGATAGGTCCCAGAGGAGACACCGGCCCTGTGGGGCCTCCAGGACCACCTGTGAGTTCTGCCCTTAGCAAAAGTTTTTTTTTTTTTTTTTTATTCCTAGAAATGCATGTGCCGTCAAAGTATCTGTATTCTTGAAGACTCTGCCTTGACGTCTTCTTTGTTCTTTTGATGCGTTTTCTCTCCCCAGGGACGGGCCGCTGTTGGTTTTTCGCCTCTTTCAGAGCGAGGAAGAAGAAGAAGAACTCACCCTGTGGTGGATGGTGCTGCAGTTGAGGACGAGGAGGAGACCACGGACGGAGGAGAGGACGACAGTTGGGTGCAAAGCGACCAGGCCACACTGGATGGTTTGGTGAAAGATAATGAGGCTCAAGACATGGAAGAAGTGTTTGCTTCAATTTCATCTATGAAAGTTGAGGTGGAGGGTCTGCGTAACCCAATGGGGACTTACCACAGCCCAGCACGCACCTGCAAGGAGCTCTGGCTCCTTCATCCAGAGCTCCCCAGTGGTACTTTATCATTTTGTGAACAACTGGACCTCTTCTGTTTACATGTCTGAAATATTCGTGTCCTTGTGTGAATTTGTTGGGGTTTTTTTGCCTCTCCAGGGGAGTACTGGATAGACCCCAACCAAGGCTGCCACAGAGACGCCTTCAAAGCTTTCTGTAACTTTACCGCACAGGGAGAAACGTGTTTGTACCCAGACAAAAAGTTTCAGTCGGTTAGTTTATACAGCTTGCAGTAAGAGATCACTCAATCTTCTTTTGTTTGGACAGCAGTACAAGATAACTTCATGTTCTTTATTTCCATCAGGTGAAATTAGCAGCATGGAAAGGGGAAAAACCTAACACCTGGTACAGTAAATTCAGGAAAGGAAAACAGGTACAATGTGATAAATATATCTGCATCAGTTTCATTTTCACATTATGGGGAGATATATGTGATTTCAAAGATAATTTTATGATTCTGTCCGTGTCATAACACACGAATCTCTCCACTTAGTGGACATACAACATGTTCTTGTAAGCTTTCTATTTTTTTCCCCACATGCTCATTTTTCAGGGTTTTTAAAGGTTCAGTGATCAAAAGCACCATTGATGGTAATGGGGCTGAGGTGACGCTCTTTTCCACAACAATAGAGAGAAAAGTTGTCTGCACAGATTGGTCTGTTTCCATGGAGAAAATTGGTTGAGTGAATAGATAGAAAGTCCTGCACTGATTGGTACGCTCTCTGCAGGCCCGGGGATGCTTTTAAAGAAAGTGTTGGTTTAGTTAGAGCCACAAATGACCAGAATAACAGCTTCAATTATTTTACCTAAGAAAACAAAACACAGGCCATGTTTGACAGGCTGCAGTGTAATTAAAAGGTTTGAGGTATGAAGACAGACAAAATGAGGCTGCTGTGAGGTACCTCCATCCAGAGCTCTGAAAAATAACCTGGCTCTACCCAAAGTTTGACTACAAGATGGAATTTTTGTTTCTACGTTTGTCAAAATTATAACATATATAATATATGAAAGGAATTGTTTTACAAGTCACTGTGGTGGTGATGTGCACAGAGCTACTTTTTGTTTCCGTTGTCTTTGCTGTATTTGACCATGAAGTGATTCTTTTAGCTTGAACGTGTCATTCTGTGGCTCTCTTCCAGTTCTCCTACACCGGGTCCGATGGTGTCTCGATACACATCGTTCAACTGACCTTCCTGAAGCTTCTCAGTGCCACAGCCAAGCAGACGTTCACCTATCACTGCCTCAACTCTGCCGCCTGGCTACACGTGGCCACCTACAGTCATGAACATGCACTGCGCTTCAGGGGCAGCAACGGGGAGGAGCTGACTCACGAGAATGCACATTACATCAGTCCGCTATATGACGGCTGCCAAGTAAGTGTTGCAGACGTGTGACATTAAAGGAAACATGCAGAAATGTGCTTCATTTTTTGTTGTTTGATATTGTGCAGGTACGCTCAGGACAGGAGAGGACAGTTTTGGAAATTGAGGCACCGACATCCCAGACTCTCCCCATCATCGACATAGCTGTGTCCGATTTCGGCAGTGGGAACCAGAAATTTGGTTTCCAAGTTGGCCCGGTTTGCTTCAATGGTTAACAATCTCAGGAAGGCATACGAATGGGATTAATTTAATAGAAAAGAGCGTAGGACACTTTTTACATGCAGGGAGAACAAAACTTTCAAGATCACATATTTAATTTGTACAGTAAACAATGTTTAATGGCTCAAACTACCACTCTTGCTCAAATGTTCATTCGGTTTGTATGTTACAGGTTCATTGTTGTTGTGTGCTGCAATGACTCACTGTGGACTCACATGCTGTTTTAAAGACAAGGTCACCTTTGTTGATGTTCTCATGGTTTTTGTTTCTTCTTTTCTTCTTCAACACATGTACTCTGCTCTGTTTTCCCTGCTTCTGTTTCAGTAATGACTTTAAAAAACAAATTGTGTTTGTCACACACATCTATCTCCAGTCCCCTGTAAGGCAATCAGTGTGGAGGAATGAATATTATTAAACCTGACAGATGCAGACCATCCAGCATAATCCAGTGAAATAACTGAAACTGTCAGCATTCACAAATAGGTTCATATTAGTTTGTTTTGTTCATTGCAAATATCTGATTGAGGAATCATAAAGAAGAAGCTGACTTTTAATTAGTGACACATAGAGAATAATTCTGGTTACTGGAATCGGGTTTGATGATAATTCTTAATGTTTCTAAGCACCAGGAGGGAGAAAGATCTTTCATTTGTGTGGAGATTGTTACTGAGGAAAAACACTCTTTGTCAGTATATCAGTTTGATGTTTATAATAAAGTCAAACAACAGTGATATAAAAAGCTATTCAAAAGGAAAATAGTTGCTGTTAATTTAGGCTGCAGTAGAGCAAGACAGGCAGAATGATGAATACATAGCAACGAACCTGATCTTTTTTACTCTTTACTGCCTGCAACCACTGAAAGCCCAAATCCAACAAAAAAAAAAGACTTTAGCCTGCATTCAAATTCTCTTAACACTGCTACAAATATTCTCCACTCCATTTTCTTCGTGATGAAAAACATAAATGTTTTAATTTTTCTAAGAAGGACATCAATAAGAGTTAGTGTGTATCATAAAAATGTCTTTCAATACAATTCAAATCTCATATTTGTGACTGTGTACAGTTTCAGATATTTTTTGTTGTCATCAAACCTCAACGTTTTGTTTTCTTTTGTTCTTTGTTTTGTTGTAATTGTGTGGTTGTGATTATGAGTTAAACATATTGCATTGATGAGCCGCAACATTAAAACCACTTTCATAATGAATAATACAAACATTGATCAAGGATGTTTTCATTATCAGAATTGAAGTCTGAACTAAAAGTGAAGTAAATTCAACTTCAGGTCCATGTTGTTAGTTCATCACAGGTCGGCAGTGTTCGCTATTAAATAACAGAAAATTTCACGACCAAATAAATGCTAAGTTTATCGATGTTACAAAACAGGTCTGACAACTCACTCAATTATAGTAACAAGATACAGGAATGAACACTCTCGTTATTCCAGTCAAAACCATTCATAAACTAAGTCACAGGAGACCCTGACATAAATCTTATGTGAGTTTATTTAAGACTGTAGCTTCATCACAGGTTACTGGTTTGAGTAAGACATATCTGTAGAAATATAATACGTATTTTCAAGTCATTAACAGCTTGCTTCAGTTAACTAACCTCATATTGCTGCAGCAGCTATGAAAAAAGTCTGTCACTGTCGAAAGAATATGATCAGAATGTCTTGATCATGTTTTTATATTTGGTTTTTATAGACATTCACGTTCTATGAAAACCACTCGTCACCTTGGATGTTTTCCTCTTTATAATAGTTTAATTAATCATGAGCAACAATTTTTTTGTGTGTGTGTTAAAAAAGTTTAACAACCCCTCACTCCTTGTATAACATCAAAGTGGAAACTGATTTCAATATATGAGTTATAAATATTTACCTCTTTCAAATCAGTATTTTAAAAAAGCATCTTGGGCTGCAAGTGGAGTCTGTGTGGATAGGTCTCAGTCAGGCTTCCATGTCTGGATTCTCCAATTTTACTCTGTTCCTTCTTGCTAATCACTTCAAGCTGTGTCAGGTTGTGTGGGGATTGGTTGTGAACACCATTGTTTTCCAGACCTGGCACAAATTCTCTATTGGACTGAGGTCGAGGCTTTGACTTGGCCACTCCTGAACATCCGCCTTTCAAACCATTTCTGTGGAGCTTTGGCTGGATTTTTTGGATCCTTGTCTTTCTGGAAAATAAATGTTGCCATAGTTCTGTTATAGATGGAAGCAAATGGTCCTTTAGAATTTCCCTATATTTTATTGTTTTCATTTTACCTTTTACCTTTACAAGCCTTCAAGGGCCTGCTGCCAAGAAGCCTCCCCACCACCAGGCTTTCACGGTGGGGATACAGGGTGTGTAGTCATTTGTAGTATTTTGTGTCTTACAAACATATAATCTTGTCTGATGGCCAAAAAGCTGTATTTGGTTTAATCTGATCAAAGAACTTTCTTCCACTTGATTTGGAGTCTCGCGTGCCTTTTGGAAGACTCTTGTCAAGCTTTTATATTGAGTTTTCATCAGCAGTGGCTTTCTCACCTGCTCTGCCATAAAATGTTGAAAGATGAAGAAGATGGGCAACAGTGGGTGTAATGCAGAGTTTCTTCTGTCTCAGCTGCTAAAGCTTGTAGCTCTTTCAGTGTAGTCATGGTAACCCGGTGACTGCTCTCACTAGTCTAGCTTGTGACTCAATGGCCTGATCTGGTCTCAGACTTGATGTGTAAAATATTCTTTCCAATTCTTGAGGATGGATTAAGCTGAACTCCAGGGACGGTTCGGGACCTTAGAGAATTTGTTTGTATCCATCACTTGACTTGAACTTGTCAGTAACCTTTCCTCGGATTTGCTTAGAATGCTCTTTTATCTTTATGTTGTCATGACAACCAGGAATTCAAATTAAAAGGTGAATGGGCCTTCTAGACATAGGTACCTTTCTACTACAACTCCTTGATACACAATCCCTGTACTCAGGTGATCTCCGCTCCACTCCTTGTGAAATTACTAGCACCAACCGGCTGGACCACTGTTGAATTACATCAGTCGATTTAAAAGAGTTGAGTATTCATTTATTTTAGTTTTCACAACTAACAATGAAAGGATATTTTTGTGTCTTGGTAAAAAAAGACAAGTTTTGTTGATTAATTTGAGCACACATGAAAACAATAATAAGGGTAAAATATTTGAAACTCACTATTAGCAAATGTCTAATCTTAAATCACTTACACATTTGGAAAAAATATATATCTTGATTGGGATATCCCAGTACAACACAAATTTCTTACATTCATTCCCTGAAAGGCTGGACCTCTGTTAAAGAAAAGACCTGCAAATTATTAAGGCGGTGCTTTTAAAGTTGTGGCTGATCCAGGGATTTTGGAGTGTAATATATCGTAGTGTTATTATATAGGTCCCCTGGAATACAATTATAAATATATATAGTTGTGAGGAAACATTGATGTTTGTCAATACTCAACATTGTTCTTAGTAAATTTGTTTGGAAACTGATTGTGTTTTAATTAAAGTACATAATGTACATTTAAATTATTACAATCTCATTTTTATCAACTTTAACCAAAAAGCAAACAATAACTTTTAAACAAATGGAGGAATCTGTTGCTCTTTGATATCCTGGAAAAAATATGTTTTATTCATGTTTATATTCTGGTGTTGACCTGTGACGGACTGATGACTGTCCAAGGTGACCCAGACCTTCACTGGTTGACCTGTGGAGATGGGCACCAGCCCCTCTCCCAACCCCACCAAGGATAAGAGTGTAAGATAATGGATGGATGGATAAATTCCTTTTTTAACTGCTTTATTTGTTTTTCATTATTTCAGAATGGTGGTATTTTTGCTATTGGGTTTTTTTTTAATCACAATTTCCAAGTTAGAAATCAGATTCACTGCCCCTTTAACAGGTAAATTTAATGTGACTAACCTTATTGTCATCTATACTGTAATGCTAACAGTAGCTTCTAACCTGTTTATCTGTTTCATAAAATTAACATTTTATCATAGTTGTAAATATTCTTTGAGCATATCTGGTTCAGAACACAAGACAAGGGAGCCGTGCTATGCAGTTTGAGGTGTCACCTGCAGGTGGTAAGACAAAAAAAATATTTTCACTTTCTTCAATGTTCATACCTGAATTCTATTTGGATTATTTACCACTCTTAACATCAGTGCTGAAAGGTTTCATTCTGATTGGATGATTTGGTGGTTTTTGAAGCATAATGCACTTTCTCTTGGTTAAAACCCTCTCCCTTAATTGCGATGTAACTTTTATTTCACTATCAGAGGTACATTGGTATTTCAGCTCTTTCAACTTTGACTGTTCTGGGGTTGGTCTTTCAAGTCCTGTTCAACTTCTTCTCATTTCAGAGCAATGATTCAGTTCAGATGGCCTCAGGCTTGGACATATTTGCTGAACAATGAGCCCAACTACACATCAATGAGTGATGTTAGAAGCTTTTTGATGGTTACAAAAGGTGCATGGAGTCAAATGTTTGAGAAAGATAATGCTTTCATTTTATAGAAATGTACAACAAAAATGTTTTCTTGTTTATTGAAAAGGATGATTCTGGTCAGTTAAAGAAGGAGTCCTCTTCCATCTTTTTAAAAATTCCCTGTGTTGTGCCTTTTTTTATTATTCCACCATTGTCTATACTTTAATGTATTTTGTTATTAGTCACCATGACAGATAACACAACAAATAAAACAAGGCGCAGACCTTCTCTAATCACAGAAATGTCTTCAATTCCCCAGATGAACTCCTTCTACTTTGCATTAAAAGCAATTTATCTTTTCCCTGAATTTAATCTGAGATGATTGCCTCTGATAATTTACAGAAAAAAGAGGGAGCAGTTAGAGAGGCAGCTGAAAAGAAGAAGCCAACACACACACACTGTAGAAGTAGGTGTGTGGAGCCTGGATTGACACAATAAATTGAATCAGTATGCCTTTATCAAATATGAAATTCTATTTTCTGTTATTGACACAGCATGCATAACATAAAAAAATGTACTCCACACACACACGACTGTTGATGTTTCAATTATCAGAGAATGGGCTGATTGGAAACAAGACTTTAACCTGAGTTCAGAAGGTGAGATTTATTACTAAAAATCTAGATGTGAACAAATGAAGCACTAAAAAGTAAGACTACTTTCATTTGTTTTGGAGCAAGATGAGGGACAGGTGACCTCTGGATGACCTGGACTCATTTTTAATATCTCAGAAACCAAAAGCAGCACAAACAAAAAATTTAACATCACAGACAGAGCACTAAGTGCTCATTCTTCTATTTTCTTTTATTTTTCATGTGGATGGAGTGTAAGCTTCATTCAACTTAAAATGTTCCACTATTAACAGTAGTTAATAGTGTCCTTTTAACCAAAGCACATGAAAAATAAACTGTTTAGTCCATCATTTGGTCTGGATGGCATTAAGTTGACCACTGATAATAAAGTAAAACTCTCTTATTCTTTTTTATCAGGATATGTAATTGAAATCCTACACTAGACATCCCATCCATCCATTTTCTGTTTACTCTTATTCCTAGTGGGGTCAGGAGGCGCTGGTGCCTATCTCCAGCTGGGTTCCAGGCGAGAGGCGGGGTACACCCTGGACAAGTCGCCAGACTGTCGCAGTGCAACACAGAAACAAACAGGACAAACAACCACGCACACACACACACGCACGCACACACACGCACACACACCTAGGGATAATTTGGAAAGACCAATTTACCTCACAGTCATGTGGGAGGAAGCCAGAGTAACCAGAGAGAACCCATGCATGCACAGGGAAGCATGCAAACTCCGTGCAGAAAGACCTCGGGCCAGGAATCAAACAGCAGCCCCTATATTAGACATATTTCTATAAATTATTATTTTTTTCCTTCATTTCAAAATTTTTTCTTCATAATGCAGATTTTTTAGTTACTTCAGCTTTACCCTTTAAATAAATCAATACAAAAAACATCTCAACTAAGTATCATGTCTGAGCTGGACTTGTGTCTGGTGCAGCTGAACCAGATGTTTCCTGTCTGAAAAATCTGAAGGACGACTGTTCTATGTATCCGTCCCTGTGGCCAGTGATACAACCAACAGCTGACTTCAAAGCAGCCCTGGTTCTGAAAGGAACCACACCTCTCATGGCCCCAGGAAGCATGGTAGGACTTGGATCTAAGTGCTAATGCACAAACGTTGAACCCAGGTTTGAACCCAGGCTTGGCCTTCACCACGTCCTCATTAATGATTATGCCATTAACCATTTTGCATGGTACTGAGAAATAGTTTGTATGATGAGGTCATCAGACTCACAGTTTCACTAGGTGTTTGCTAATTGCTGCTGCGGCTAGTTTAAAGGAGCTGAATAGGCGTGGGGTGTTCTGTGGAGCAAATGTTTAGCTTGGAGACTACAGCTCTAAGGAGGAGCTTTATGGAACTCAGCAACAGTTTGTGGGAGCCTCAAATGGAGATTCAAGGATTAACGAATCACAGGTCTGCTTTATTTGCTGGGGAACATTTTAATATGATATAAAGCTCCAAAAAGTTGATTTTATATAATTATAATTATACTTATAATTATTAGCAATAAAGTTGTTTCCTTTTACATCAAGCATTGCTTCAGTCTTCACTCCACAAAATCTTTGGCTCTCTAAGCAACTTGGGAAGTGGTGAAGTTTCTGAAATCCAGAAACTTTTGGATTTTAGTGTCTACCAAAGATGGTAAACATAATCCATCTGGCCATAGCAATATGACAAAGATTCATTCTTTTCTCCAAATCTTCTCTGTCTGCATTTCTTCTCCAACTCTGAGACACCTTCTTTCTGCAGTCAACGCTTGAGTGACATCATTATGCAGCTAAGTCCCGGACTCTGCCTGAGGCAATTCACAGTTAGTCTACAACGTCTAGATGTGCAGTCTGCAAAGAAGGACAGAAATGGACAGTGATTGATCGGTATGACACACTGCGGCTGGTGTTGATTCTTCAGGATTTTTCCAATGTTGATTCTTTACTTCAGTCGTTATGCATGTTTTGATCAAACTTCATTATAACTACATTCCCCTAGATTTTGTAACCCATGTTTGTAAAATACTAGCCTGGTAAAAACCAGCCCCATGTTCAATGCTTTGCTCTGTTCAGGACGTTCTGGGCTCTTGGCCATTGAGAAACAATATCAATATAAATATCATTTCTCAACATTGTTTCTGGAGGTGTGGCCTCTGTTGAGGTTTTAAATTTTACTCAACTGCTAGCATTTGTAATTGACATAATAATGCGTCAGTTCAACACTATGACGCTAAACGGAAATGACCTGCGCTTTAAAAAAAACACATTATCCACTGCAAAGAGAGAAAAGCTGAGCTGAACAGACGGATGTTAATTCAATATTTGGAACGCGACCAAAAAAGACTGAACAGATTCATTTACTTCCTC
The DNA here is from genome assembly GCA_922788865.1 of Poeciliopsis turneri. NCBI lineage: Eukaryota > Metazoa > Chordata > Actinopteri > Cyprinodontiformes > Poeciliidae > Poeciliopsis > Poeciliopsis turneri. Next base: position 2,238,928 of record CAKLNU010000176.1, read on the forward strand.
CACTGTCATTGCTAAAACAGGCAGACTACAATTCTAAAATATATCAGAAAATCAACGTCATCGCTCACAACTCCTTCTGTTCACTGATTGGCCCGGTCAAAAATTGACTGGAGAGAATCCAAGTGAAGGGGAGAAATCCTAGACTGTGCTGGAAGCAAGAATGTTTTTGGAGAGGAATTGGACAGGCAGGCAATGGCCAGGCTACCAAAATACGTTGAAAAGAAACCACTAAATGTCACATGATCAATAAACCCTTCCCAGACTGGATATTGCGCCTGGGCAGAACAAACTGTTAGTCAGTTGACGAGTCTGTATTGGTGTTTCTTTGGAATCAGTTTGGGTCCTGCTGTGGCTGCTGGATGAAAAATTGGCATTGTAAACAGAACTGACCAGCAATGACTCTTCAACACACTTGACTGTCATCTACGTGTATCTAGTTGAAATATTCATGTTGGTTCCTATTTGCTGAAGGGCAAAGTATTTATAATCCATGTGTATCCTACAGAGATTTTTTTTTTACTGAGATCAGAACAGAACAGTCAGACACAGCAATCTTGTTTCTGCTGAAGAGAACAAAGGCTATATGAAGTACTAATACTGAGTTAGTTGAATTGTCAACAGGTAAACGATACATTCAAACATAAAACATGGAGCAAACGATAAGATGGCAATGATAAGATGTTAAGAAGAACCGGTTAAAGTGATGTTCATCAGCTGTTCATTACTGTCTGTCATCTTTGCTTCTCTCTTCTGGTAGAAAAATATTAAATATTTAGCAATTGCCACACTGATATGATTACATTACAGTGGTTTTAAGCATGTACCACACCTGGTATCCCAGGGAAAAGTGTGAGGCTGCTGCCCAGTGGTCACTGGGATAGAGGAAGTCACCATGGACAGGTCTCCAGCCCATCACTGGATGAGGAAGAGAGGGAATATAAAATGATGATTATTGAAATAGTTTTATTATTTTTGAAAAACTATTTCAGCAAATTTGATCTATTTTACCTGATATGTTTTCTGTCAAATTTACTTTATTTATATATACTTTACAAGGAGATTTTTCTTCCTTTATTAGTGAAAATCAAAATGACTTTTTCCAGAATAAAATGTTTCTCCCCCTTTTTTTTTCTAAATTGAAACCTTAGACTAATTATAGAGTCATTAACTCAACAGAAACTGCACACATTATTATTGTTGCTATAATTGTTAGTTTTGAGGAATTGTGTTGCCCATAGTAACTAAGGAGGCCCACAGTTGCTTATAGGCGTTTTTCACAGCTTTTTATACAAATATGACCACATGGTGGCAGAGCTGCGTCAGTTTGTGAAGCTTGTGCCATAATTCTCAGATGAGGGATAAGTCAATCTGAAGCATTGTGGATTCATTCCATCATGTACGAAAGAAGAAAAGCGAGGGCAAACAAAAAGGAATAGATTAGCATGCAATGACAACACCTGGACAAGAAAGGAACATCTGAGTTCAAACAAGTGAGAAAAATGTTAAAATAAACATAAGAGGGATATTTAAAAAGATATTTAAAAATAAATGCTATATGGGGAGTGTTATATTATAAGCTTTTCAGTTCCCATTGAGATTATTTTGTTAATTAAATCTTGTTAGAAAGGAAATTCTGCATCTTCAATGAACAAGTTGAAAGAACAAGGACGAGTCTGTAAACGATGGAGGGGTGTCTGCAGAGAGGGATCGGAGAGAGAGAGGGAGCAGAGAGCGGATAAAACGGAACAGCAGCTCTGGCTCAGTCACAACTCCTCAGTGCCAGACAAAGGCGGCAGCCCAAAATCCACAAATGCATTTAAACAAAATAAAAAATAAACAAACGACTGTTTCCTGAAGAATCTCCTGCATTCTGAGCTGAGTTTTGGATGCTCTGACATTTCCTTCATGCTGGAGTTGACTGTGAGTCAGGATTTATTCTCTAACTTGGGACGATTGCTGTACTTCAGCTGTGGGAAAAATCTCCATTGGATTTCCTTTCCTGTCTTCTTGCTGCACACAATGTTTCACCCATAGTTCAGTGAGGCATAGCTACCTGCCGGTGTTAGGATGACTGCTACCAACACTTTAATGCTGCAGGGTTTCTTCTAGTTGTGTGAATGTATGTGTATCAGGATGACTGTTCCAATGCTCAAGATTGGTGCTGTGCTCAGCACCATGGCTATGGTAACTAACTGGATGTCCCAGACTTTGCCGTCGCTCGTTGGACTCAATGGAACCATCATCTCCCCTGACGGCACACACGAGCGGATCATCAGTGTATGTATCTCTTGTTTTTCTAAATAACACATTCAATAATATTTTTTATAAAGTGATGAACCTAGTCTTTTAAGAAACAATTTAACTTCTAACTTCTAACTAATGTGCAAAAGATTTTTTTGGGTGACTTGTTTCTTTTATGTCTTTTGAAATTTGTCAGTGATGGATCAAACACTTTCTCCTTCTGTTTCCTCCTTGCAAATACTTGCATAAGTTCTCTGTGGTGGCATGCTTTGTTTTTACTAAGAAAAATGTCTGCCTTTTAAATGGGGAGGAAAAACCCAAAAGGAAATCTAGTTTCATATCTGAAAGTATTTATTCTGGATGCACATTTTTTTTTATAAGAGAAAAAATAGACTCTGGCAAAAATGAAAATGAAAAGCAGAATCAAAAACTCTATTCAGAAATTTAAAAAGCTATGAGAGACGTAAATTAGCAAACGAGATAGTGAAAATGAATGAATATGTCTTCTCCATGACTCTTGAGGACCATATGCATGTCATGTAGCCACAGATTCACATAAAAAATTAAACGGCTAATAGGATTGCTCTGTCTCAGACATGCTGGTGTGATATTGCTCCTGTGGAGGGAGAAAAGGGGAAGGAGTGTGACTCACCCATGGGACAACCAGCGGATTGGTTGCCCTGGCAACACCCTGGCAGCCCCTAATGGGTAGATGCTGGTCCACTGCACACATGGGAGTCTTACTTAATGATAGTCTTACTGTGCATATTCATCACTTTTTCTCCGTGGTCGAGCTTTTCCTCATCTGTTTACAGAATCACAAACTCAAGATGTGCTACATTTAAGGTGGACATCAAGTGTGGATGTAGAGCTTCTTGTGTGTATTTGTTTCCAAAAATAAATGTGGATGAATAGAATGTCTTCAGAAGTGATGAATACACAACTGAGTGTGTTTTTGTGTTCGGAGCCGTTGACTTGGCTCTTCCTCGTCTGCTGCTTGGCAGCACTTTGCAAGTTCAGCAAAGTACAAGCGGTCTTGTAAAAGAGGACGCCCACACACCAACACGCGGGATGACAACAGATGGAGACGTTCTGGCTGCGAAGCAGGTTAAGAGCTGTGTTTATTGACAGAAACCAAAAGTTGTCGTGTTCTCTGCAAGTCTGAATTTGTAATTTTTTATACTTCAAATCAAATAGAGAGCAGTTATACTAGTTCTATGCAAATGTAAAGAATATATTTTAAGCTGGATGTGAAGTCAAAGCATTGCTTATGTAAACAGGTAAGTTATTAAGATTGAGTCTTCATGGCAGTTAAAAAAATACAAATTTTTCAAACATGCTGTCTGAGCATATTTATCACATTTTATTCATGCAATATTGTTTCAATTTGACTAAATCTACTATTTTCATTGAATTTTGAAAGAACATTTTCCTGTCAGTCTTTATCGTACTGCTGAATCTCAGTACAAAATAATTTCCAATCGGTCATACTTTATAGATTCCACCTCGACATTACATTAACATTTCTGTAATTCAGCTAAAACAATTCAACCTCATGTATATTTATTGGACATAGTGATACTTCATTGATTAATCTTTGTTTATTTTACAGCTAATAACATTCCTGTAATTCAGTTTCTCAGAAAGGTGGATTTGTACATGACAGAAATATTACACGATTACCCAGTTATTGGGCTTATTTAGAGCGAAAACCTTTGAAACTAATTTGAATAATGAGCCAAACAAAACCTTTGAAACTAATTTGAATAATGAGCCAAACTTAATGCTGGTGTCTATCTCCAGCTGACAACAGGCCAGAGGAAAAGTACACCATGGACAGGTCGCAAGGCCATTTGCAGGGGATGGTAAAAAAAATGCTACTTCTTAAAATGTATAAAATTTTAATTGCATGATAACTCAACGTGTCTTTTGGGGATATCTGGAATATGAAATGAAAGTCTTTAATTACAAGATATTGTAGCTGGAAGAAGTGGCTGGGGAGAGGGAAGTCTGGGTCTCCCTTCTTAGGCTGTTACCCCCGCGACCCGACCCCGGATAAGCGGCAGACGATGGATGGATGGATACTTTTAATTAATTTATTTTTTCACAAGTATTCTCATAAAATCTTAGATTTTTACATGTATGTATGAGTTGGAAACAGGATAAATACAAAATTTAAATTTATGCACATTTATTGACTAATATTTACTAATTTAGATGTCTACACATGCATTTTTAATTGACATTAATCTTACCCCATTCATAACTCCTAGTGTTTCCATGGCAACTAAAATAAACAAAACCCTGACAGGTTGTTTGACATTATGTCGATGAGAACCTCTATGTTCTCATCGATGATGTCACAAATGTTCACAGAGAGACAAGAATACAAGAATTCTCAGTTTGCTTCTCAACTTGGTTGGAGGCAGATCGATTCCAGAGAGACGACTTCAAACTGATTCTACAAACCATTTTAGCTGAACACCAAGTCAAGAGGATTTTGATATTTATGGGACCTTGGATTTCTTGTTACGAAGGGAGTTGAAAAGTTGTTAGGATATAACATAAGAGGCAAGTAGAGAGCTCTGAGGGCGAGAGATCAAAATTAAGACCAAAAGGACATGTAAGCTTGCACTAAGGATCAGGAAATTTATTCTGAAAACACAAATGCTGGGGATATGGCGACACATTTTCAAGAAATCTCTTTCTTCAGCAGAAGAAAACTCAGAAGATGAAATTCAAAATGACACAGATGATTTCGACAGCGTGGATGTTAATCTTGAGCCAACCTTGTAGTTTTGCAAATTTTCCAACTCATTCTTCAACTATTGGATGAATGAAACAATACGTAGCATCATGAACTTGAGTATTGCCAGAAGGTTTGAGGCTCAGAATCTGGACCTTTTGCAGAGATGGCATTGTTTGAAAGGTTTTCCTTTACAGCTCTGCATCATCCAGGAAGATATTTTCCCCAGATGAAGTCTTTGCAGTTCAGAATGAAATAATTGAAACACTGAAGATGAAGGATGTAGAACATCAGGACAAGCCAGGAGTCTTTTTGTTTTATAGGTTACACTATCCATCCATCCATCCATTTTCCGTCACCCTTCTCCCTAACGGGGTCGGGAGTTGCTGGTGCCTATCTCCAGCTGCGTATATGTTACACTATCTGACCCAATATGTCATCAACACAGACTGTGAGCTGTTCACAGCTGACTATAGTGAAAAATGTCAGAAGTCTTCATATGTTATTTGTAACCTTGGTCCTGTCATTCAGCTACCAAAGGAACAACAAGAGGACACTACTGCTACTCTAAGTTGTTATATGTGTGGAAAATGTTGTGACACCTGCAACTCCAACATAAAGACAGAATACTTTTTCAAAGACACTGATGTGATGACTCTGATACTCCCATGACAGTAATCTTACCCCATTCATAACTCCTAGTGTTTCCATAGCAACTAAAATAAACAGAAACCTGACAAGTTGTTTGACATTATGTTGATGAGAATCTCTATGTTCTCATCAATGATGTCATAAATATTCACAGAGATATAAGAATTCTCAGTTTGCTTCTCAACTTGGTTGGAGGCAGATCGATTCCAGAGAGACGACTTCAAACTGATTCTACAAACCATTTTAGCTGAACACCAAGTCAAGAGGATTTTGATATTTGTGGGACCTTGGATTTCTTGTTACGAAGGGAGTTGAAAAGTTGTTAGGATATAACATAAGAGGCAACGACGGTTTAGTAGAGAACTCTGAGGACGAGAGATCAAAATGAAGACCAAAAGGACATGTAAGCTTGCACTAAGGATCAGGAAATTTATTCTGAAAACACAAATACTGGGGATATGGAGACACATTTTCAAGAAATCTCTTTCTTTGGCAGAAGAAAACTCAGCAGATGAAATTCCAAATGACACAGATGATTTTGACAGAGTGGATGTTAATCTTGAGCCGACCATGTAGTTTTGCAAATTTTCCAACTCATTCTGCAACTGTTGGATGAATGCCACATTCCTGACCAAGTGCTTGAAATTCCTATAAAAAAACTCTACCTTAGTTGTACCATCTGTCCTCAGTCATTTTCTGGTGACAAGCAGCGACTTCAAACACCAGCAGACATATCTGTTGTGTGGACAACTGATGTTTTAGGCTGAAGATGACTGGTTATCACTTTCAAAGATGGACTGTGAAGCTGACATTTGCCATAATGGGTACATGTACATCTATCAAAAGACAACAGAAGGACAGGACAAATTTAGTGTTGGGCTCAAAGCGACCACTGACCAACTACAAAGATAGTGATTCAGACACATTTTGGAGGAAGTGGGTGGAACATGGCCACACAGAGTCGGTCTTCTTTCCCTGCCTCCATTGTTGGGGCTTCTTATCAGAGTTATGGCCACAAGGTTGTCAGTGCCTGTTTTGGGGCCAACCCTAGAATCAGGTAGGGTTCTAGGGTACACCAGTGGGCACCAGAAAGGAGGGATATTGTCAAGCTGAAGATAGAGACCTATCAGGTCTTTTTGGTCTGTGAGACCCCAGAAGCAGCTGATGGGTACAGACGATTTGACAAAGGCAAACAACAACTATGGACACACAAAGCAGATAAACAGATTTATTGAATGTGTGAAGAGGAGGGTCTCATGCAAGAAAAATCCAATATTCAAGTTTAGCAACAGGAGGTCAGAAATTCTTCTCAAAGCAGAAAGGGTCTAGGCAAAAACAGTGATCTGAAAACCAGGAACTTCTTGAACATGAAACTAGACTTGAAAGCTGTGACTGGGGTAACAGATGATCTCGCACTGAGCAGGTGATGAGCAGCTGTTTAAATAGGGATCAGCACAGTACAGGGTAGGACAATGAGTAATCACCCTGCGGGAGTGAGTGTAATCAGCACAATCAAGGTACTTGTGAAATCATGACATTAAAGTGTAATGGAGATAAGGGGAGTGTAGAAGTTGAATACTGCTCCGCCATGTTTGATTCTGCTTCTGGGAATGCACAGTAGACCTGAACCTTCCAGACCTGAGTGGTTTGAAAGGTTAATGTCAATCTTTGGCATCATTACCCATTGTGAAATCAGAATTTGGGGTTTTCATTGGGGACTCATAATGACTGAAATGAACAGAAATAAATGGTTAATAGGCGACGATTTCATTAATTTTGGGAGATCGGTGATGGGGTGATTTGTTTTCATGTGAAGTTGATCTTATCCACTGATCTTTTCTAGCTTGGCAAAGGTCTAACCACTGTCCTCTTTTGCTGTCTGGTAAAAAAGGTTTGACTGACAGAGCGGCCCACCAAGTTATTTACTATTGCACATTTACAATTAACAATAGTTACCCCACTGTTGTCAACTCAAAAACTTTCTTACTATGTTGAGCAACATTTCAGACAAGAAAAATTGGTAACGGTCAAAATTGGAATTGGCAGGTTAAGCTTTTTAAAAGATCGGTAGTCAGCGATTGACCAGAAAACTGTGGTTGGTGCACACCTAATGATTAAGATATATCACTAGACGAGTAATATGCCTAAATCCTATGAGTTGTATATTCTAATTGATCTATCCCTTGTATGGATAAAGACTTATTTTTTCTCAGATATGTAAGAAAACAATAGTTATATCAGGATATTATAGAATTAAAAGGATGCACGAAATCACTAAAGTACTAATTATAGAAGCAAATGTATTATGTACTTTTCATTGTGCTCACATGAACCCAATATCTTAGCAGAATTAACTGGACAGTCTGGGTATTTTTAAGCCCTCTTGCCAAGCTGTGTATTCTTAGGGAACACTAAAAGCAATGGTCTGGACTGTGAACCATAGATGCTTTGATTATGTGACATTTTGGAAGATAAATATGTCTGCAGAAAGCCACAGATTTGTAAATTAAATTATACCAGTACAAAAATCTGTTTGTAGAACAATAATGGCTGGTTGAACCTGAGAGCACAGAATGCAGCAGTGAGAGAGAGGTTCAGGTCATGGAATGATTCTTCAGTCTGCCTGATGAACAGTGAACACTATTGTCACTATTATTTTTTGTGTGTAGGAGTATAAAAAATGTTAATTTATTCTTTCTTTGTAATGCATAGATATTCTTCTATTCTTTTTGGGTTACATTTGTTTGTTCATTTTTCTCCATTACTAATAGCGATTTCTTTGCTATGAAGAAAACATAGCAACATATTTGCTGTGGAACTGCTAAATAAGGTCATGACTTCTGGCTAATCAGCTTTGTGACTCCGCCAGTAGTTTTCCTCCAAGCAATTTTGCAGTTCAAGTTCAATTATACCAAAGATACAAGCAGACAAGTCAAAATGTTTGGTTCTGCCGTGTATTAATGCACAGGATTCCTTACATCGCCTCACAGAATTAGAGCCTCTGCTGGTCTGGTTAAATTTAATTTTTCTGGGGAATGTACCCACAGTAGAGAGGAAAGTCCATTTGTGCAAAGCACTTCAGGACAAGTGCTTCAGCAACCTCTGCCAATGTCAAGAGGGATTTTTCGACGAAAGACTTCTTCTGATTGAGGGTCAGTTCCTTCTCTCTATGCAAACGAGGTACATAGTAAAGCGACCTGGAGGGGGCGGGGCATGAAATGTCTCATTCACATTTAAAAAGACTCCAGGTAAACGAGTGAAGTTGGCCTCCCCTCCTTGTTCAGATCTCACAAAATTGGTGTCAAACATTTGTGCTATGTTTGTGCAGCAAATTGTTTTGTTTATGCCACTTTCATTTTAAAGATAACAAATGCTTCCAGAGGTCATGAAAGGTCAACCAACCTCTCCAACTTCTTCAAAGTCAGACAAAAGTTGATTGTGTCAATCAACTCGGTTAGGTTTGCAACATTTTTATTTGTGATATTAATGATCGTTTAAATGTCAATAGATCAACCAGTGACCCCACAGCTACAAAAACAAATATGTCAACAAACTCTTAAATTTTAACTGGTTTGTACTGATAACATTTCCACTGGTGCTGCTTTTGCTTTTAATATATAAAAAGCAATAAAAAATAAAATTAAATTAAAAAAAAATAAAAAAATATATTTTTATTTATTTTGTTGTACTTTCTTGCACTACAGCCATAAAGGAATTCTGATTCTGTTTGTATGTTATAATCTTGTTCATTCTTTCAGTCCATCCATCCATCCATCCATCCATCCATCCATCCATCCATCCATCCATCCATCCATCCATCCATCCATCCATCCATGTCCGCTTGTCCTGAGTCAATACTTGAACTCCTCCACTTAAGGCACTCTCTAAGTTGACACTCTTATGTCATCTCCTCTCTAATTCTATCTAAACAAGCAATGTTTAAAATCCTGTCTAGTTCACGTCTTAAAGAACAAATACTCCCCTGCTTTTGTAAACCTCTCTGTGATAAGAACATCAGGTTGTCATATCAAGCCCGATCAGGAAGTTTCTCTCCTCTCTCCTTTATATCCATATTAGGTTTCCATTTTTCCCAGTTTTCTCCTGTGTCTATACTCTCTTTTCAGTTTTCTTAGAGAAGCTTTGCAGCCAAATCACTGTGACAGACTGGCGAACATCAGATTGAGCTCTGCGGTTCCTTTTCATTGTTCTAAAATGTTAGTAAGTAGGTCAAATTGAGAGTCTGGTGAAATTTTAATTAGAGAGAGCCCAGGGTCTCTCATGTTTCAGCTGTAAACATTATTTCAGTGGCACCTAAAAGGTTTAAAAATACAGTAAAAAAAGGACAATTTACATCCAGTTGGAATCATAGATGGTGGCATTTTACAAAAACAAACCAAAAAAATGTCTGTGAGCTGAAGCTTTGAAAACCACCACAAGAAATCTGTTTGTGCTTAATATATAAACAACTATTTCAGTTAGGAGATAATGATCTAATTTGATCTCGAGGACATCTGGCCATTGAGAGCACAAAGATTTTAGAATATGCAACTTAATACAAGTGGTGAAATGTTCAACATTACAAACAGCAAAGTTTATACTGTATTTGCTCCAACTTGCTCTGTAAAAAGCAAGATAACTTTATGGATTCATCTGTAGAAAGACATTTACTTGATCCTAAGAACTGCAACACAAACAAGCTCAGAAAACATTTATTGCTATCTTGAAAATTTAATTAGAATTGTGCAAATTAAGCTTTATAAAAGGCATAGCATTAAAGAACAAGAAATGTGATTGATTCAAACTTTCAAAATAGCACTATTAAATAAGATTTATATTTATGTATAATATTCTCTGTATAACCTTATAAATACACATGAAACTTACAAAACTCAATAACTACAACAAAATAAAGTTAGGCAATCTCCAACCTGATGACATTTTGTATAAGATTAGGCACTCAGATCAGGAAGCACTGATCCTCATCCTTCATTCCTGCATCACTGTTGGCTGTAAGCCACTTCAGCAAAGCTGTAGATCATAACCCGATGAAGCTAAAAGGACCACAAAGCAGAGATGCTGTTCTAAGGCCACCAAAACAGATCACCTCATCACCTTGACTACGCCTGAAAGTTGTGTTCATAAACGTTATGAACAGAGTCTGTGACAAAAGGCAATGGCGGTGGAGTCCAGCTCTGACTGAAATTGAGCCTGACTCACTGCTGGCAATGTGGAACAACCTCTGACACCAGTCATACAGGGACAAATCAAGATCTTCTTCCAAACTCAAGTTGTGCTTTATCACACTATTTGTTGCAAGCCGACGGTTTCAGGCAAAAGGAAACAGCTCAACATTTCATGCCCTTTTTAAATGATCATGAATGTTGCTGAGAATGCAAACAAGAAAAGGCTTTAAAGTCAACCAATGGTTATTGAAGTTTTAGATACATTTCAATAATTAAAACACTCAAATCAGTGACAATGTAGAAGGTAGGAGCACATATGAAACATGTATTAGACTGAACTAAAGTAACCTTTGCATGCTCAGAAATGAGACAGGGCTGTTTGTCTGTTTTGTTTATCCGTTGCACTCTTGAAAGCACAGCTGACATGCACAGTGACTTCATTTACACTGAACTTGTGTATGCGTGTGTGTATTTCTGCAGGGATTGTACCCTGGCTCAGAGGAAGGCTGGCAAGTGTACAGCACGGCCTCAGATCCGGACGGCCGGTGTGTGTGCACGGTAGTCGCCCCTGCTCGAAACCTGTGCAAACGAGACCCCCGGAACCAACAGCTACGTCTGCTGACTGAACAGGTGAGCACTTTTGGTATATGTTTGTGTTTGTCTAATTCTGGAGTTCATCCAAACTTCAGTTGGCGGTCAGCGGTGCAGAGTGGTGCAGGTGCGGAGGAGGAAGGGCCTTGTATTCAAATGAAAGATTCACCGTCAGCTTCTTTGCTTTGACACATATGGAAAAATGAACAGAAGTGTGCAGACACACTGACAGGCATTGCTGACAGATCATCATTGTCTGAGTCCTTTATATGCTGTCAGTTACTCAGCAAGCTAGCTGATCTTCAACTTCAATTCAACCCTCGTAAATATGTGGGAAATAAAGAATTTGTTTACCTTAGCGGTGTGAAGCTCAGGGCTCAGGTCCATCTATCCACAGCTGGGGTCAGAAGCTTACATACACCAAAATCATTTCAATTTGTGTCAGAAAGCACAGGAGAAAATCTTTTGGGGAAGTTTATAATGTTTTTGAATTCACAAGTTCACGTGCATTTTATTATTATCAGAGATAATTGTGCTTAAAACTGTATGACTGTTTAAAACACAATTTAAACAACGTTTAAGCAACCATCACATTGTGGGTTTCCTTCCAGAGTAGTTTTGAATTCTGGCCCGTTCTGCCTAACAGAACCGGTGCAGCTGAGCCAGGTCTATAGTCTGATTCGCTCCAACATGCCTTTTCAGATCTGCTCACAAATTCTCAGGAAGATTGAGATGAGGACTTTGTAATGACCACACCAAAACACTGACTTTGTTGTCTTTAAACCACTTTGAAATCTTCACTGTGAACTTAGAGTCATTGTCTGTTTGGAAGACCATTTAAAAGTTTAACGTCCTGGCTGATGCATTTAGAGGTTGCTTTGATATTTCTACATCATGTCCTTTCCTTATTGTGCCATCTATTTTATCAAGTGCTTCAGTTCGTCTTGCAGCAAAACAGCACAGTATGACACTGACAGCCCCATACTTTATAAGAAGGATGTTGTTCTCAGACCCTGTTTTTTCTCCAGATTTAACAGTTGTCATTACGGTCTGAAAAAAAACCTTCAGAGTGGAGTGGAGGTTAACCGTCCAGCAGAAAAATGACCCAAACATATAACTAGATCCTACATTAGAATGGTTGTCCTCAAAGCATATTCATGTTCAGACCTAAATTTAGTTAAGAATCTGTCACAAAATGTAAATATTGTTTTAGCTGACACTTTCCATCCAGTATGACCGAGCTTGACTTATTTTGAAGAACGCCAGGCTAAAAATTTCAGTCTTTACATAATCAAAGCAGGCTTGCAGCATGATGGTTCAACAAAGTGTTGGCTTTGGGGGCTAAAAACAAATGTATATAAAACTTGTCAAATTTTCTATATTTATATAATATCTATGTTACGACCCCAAGGTCAGGGGCAGGACTGGCCACAGTCGGTCTTCGAGGGCCAGCATCCTGCATGTCTTCATTCTTTCCCTGGTGTAACGCACCTGGATCAAATGACGGGTTGTTGGAAGGCCAAAGAAGAACATTGATATGCTGAAAAGGTTGTTGGTACTACCAGGGAGAGAACTAAAATGTGCAGGGTGCCAGCCCTTGATGACCCACTTTGGGCACCACTGATCTAAGGGATCAAGGGTGGTAACAAAGTGTCCATAGAAACAAGTAAATTTAAAATGATGTACTACAAAAAAAGATGGTTTCAAAATCCAAAACACAATACAATTTAACCTGATTAAGTAAAAAACTAAAATGAACTAAGTAACAAGTGCAAATTAAACAACAAAATGTCCAAACAAGTCGAAGGTAAACTCAAAATGACCCAATAGAAAAAAAAAAACTCTAAAGGAATACTAAGGGAGCACCAAGGCTCCCAAACACATGCTTCAGTAGTGAGTAGAAGGAATCAAGACCAAAGTCAAAACTGCTAAGCAGAAAAAAATGGGTCAGTAGAACAAAGTTCTTCATAGTTGCCTAAAACCGTCAGTAACAAGCAGGCAGACAAACAAATGTGGGGAACAGCTGAACAAAGTCCCTTCCTGCAAGCTGCCCCACTAGAGGAATGGTTTGCAGGAGGCTTTGTTAGGAAGCAGGTGAGCCTCGTCAGCATCTGATTGGCTTGAAAATCCTCTGCTGGTCCAATGGTGCCGTTGGTCTTCTTCAGCCTCCAAGCAGCCAATCAGGAAGGTGTGATCTCACAGTTGAACCTGCATAACAAAAAGAGGCCTGCAGAGCCTGGAGGCCAGGGGCCATAACAATCTATTAAATATTTTAAAAATTAAAGTGCAGTGATATTTGAGCAAAAGCTCATACTCATACAATTATGAGTAAGAGCCGTTTTTTAAGGCACTATACATCAGTTTCATCTCTCTAAAGACGATCAGTCCCCAAACCCTGCAACAAATTTTAATATTAAAATAAAATCCTGATCAATGGGTGAGAAATAAACAATTTGTTAAGTACTGCAGGTCACAAAATGAACATTCCAACACTGGTTTCTGTGTAAATGTGCATGCAGCTACACATAAGACTGTGAATCTGGCCATGTAAGTACATTTCCATCAATATGCACCCCAAGAGAGAAATAAAAATGATTTGTGACTGGGAATAATGAATTATTAAACATCGTCAGCCCAGCAAACGTTGCTGACTGCAGTCAGTGCTGTGAGGATCTAACATCAGTATTTAGGAGTGCTGCATTTTCCCTACGGCAAAAGTGAACCAAAGCAATGTTAATGGCAAAACAACTACAGCGCTTTTCCTCATTTGCTGCTGGTGTTAGAGTGCATACAGAACGGGAGGGAAATGAGAGGCGGCAGAGGATGAGTACAATCATAGACAGCTTCCCCTCTTCTCTCCCAACACTGTTCCTGTCAGGAAGCTTGTGTGTTTATGAATCTTAATTAGCTCAGCATGTGTCTGGAAGTGACACCTACATCCTGCTGTGAGTGGGAATAGTTGCGTGTGTGTTTGTATGCCGTGGTGTGTCTGCTCCTCTCCAGCCTCTGCGGCTCACACATATACAGCGAGGAGATGAGTGAGTGGGTGGGTTTGTTTGTTTGTTGATCACTTCTACATTCACAACTCACAATCTGGGTCATTGCATCGTGCTTTCCCCCTCTTTTCTTAATATTCAGTTTCAAAAGAGGTTTGATGCATTTGTTAGTATTTCAGGATTGTTAATGAGCAGCAGTGTGGGAGTGCTTGTTTCTGTGAAAGAAGAGCACACTCTTAATGAGGATATCTGTTAAAATGAATTTAAGGACACACTCTTTCAGAACCTTACCTTATCATCCAATTACAGAAAGGCACAATATAAATATCTGAACTGTAAACTGCTTTGAGTGTAAAAACAGGATGAGATCTTAAAATCATCTATCGGTTCTTCTGCGCTTCCGTTTTAATTGAAAATGCAAAATAAAATAACATAAAAAAAAATAATAAAAAAATTTAAAACTTCTCAGCACACAGTTTTACGAATTGAAATACTGAAAAAAACCATAGCCCAAAGTTAATGTAGGCATTGACAGATTTCCACGTTTGGAGGCCTCAGTCCTTGACGCGGACATCGTGGGTTCGACTCCCGGTCCCAGAGACCCCTGCCGCATGTCTCCCCCCCTCTCCTCGCCCTCTTTCCAGTCTGCCTACTTTCAAAAATACAAGCCACTAGTGCCACAAAAACTCTTTGGAGAAAAAAATGATAAAAAAAGAATACAAAGAGTTTATATATTTACAGTATATATTTAGTTACAAAATGATAAAAATCAAGTCAAACAGAAAAATTAAGTTATGATTGGTGATGCATTTTGAGGGGCAAATTTTTCTTTGCAAGGATTATTTATTTAAGTAGAATAAATTATAAAAAAAAAATAAAAAGCTTGTTTGGACACATTTTGCTGGTTGCATAACAAACATAATGGACAAATTTAAATAGAAATTCTGTGACGTTGTCAGGATCTTTGGTTTGGTGTTTTGTTACTTTCTGTGCTCCTTTAGATTCAGCCAAGTTGCTGTTCTTCTTCTGATTCTTTTTTTTTTTATGGCTCTTGGCAAACAATTTAAGGTGCATTATCACCACCTACTGGTAACCATGTTTTGTTTTACTTTGGTACTTAGTGTTTCTAGTTTATTATGTTTTTTTCTTGTGTCTAGTTATTCCTTGTTTCTCTAGTTGAACTATGTTTCTTAGGTTCTTTAGTGTTTATTTCCTGGCCCCCTGTGTATTCTCCCTCGCCACGTATGTCACATTCTCTCTCCTCTCAACTGCAATCCGTTCTCAGCCATCTGTTTCTTCAGTAATCAACCTCCGCATTACAGCTCATGCTCAGTTTTTTCTTGCTGGTTCCTTCAGTCTAATCCCATTTTCTCCGTTGTTTTATGCTGTTCGTTATTTCCTGGATTCCTGTGGATTTTGTTCTACTCTGGCTCACTGCATCAAAGGTGCCAACTAATTGGCTTAAACTAACCATGAAAAAATTCCAGCATCATATTGGACAAACTAAAAAATTATTTTATTATATTAGCTTGTCATTTGTTCATGTTTTCTCTGTCAGGTGCAGAATGTGAGTCAGTCCATGGAGGTGGTGCACCTGCGAACATCAAGAGACCTTCAGTATGTTCGAGACTCTGAGCCACTGCTGAGGGGAGTGGATGGTCACTTACACACGTATGTGGCCAGTCCCCGCACTCAAACTCCTAAGACCCTCCAGGTATTAAAACGACACACAAACATGCAAGTAACTAAACAAACACTACACATAAAGAGTCAGGTTTTTATGTACATGCAAAGTAATATATACACGCTGCAGGGAATATATAACCTTTGGTGTGAAAATATTGATTTTCCACGTGCCAAGACCAAGTTTCCTGCCTGCACTCTCTTTTATTAGGGAGACAAAATTTGTCATGGAAAAAAAAAACGAATGGAAGGAATCTTAAATGTAAATATTGTTTATATTTATATGATGGTCAACGCAATATTGCAGGATTAGGCTTGATATTAGCCCTACTTTTCTTGACAGAAATCTAAATATGTTCAGCCTCTTAATTTGGACTTGTTATTTTCTGCAATGATATCATTGGGCCATCAAAAACATTCCACATTTTATCGACATTTCTACAGAGTAAACAAGAGAGGTCAAGATTAAATGCAACGTTTTGCAGTATCTGGGAAGCATGTGGATAAATGTTGGGTCCTTCCCTTTATCACCTTCAGTTTTACCTATTGTTCAGTTCCTGTTTGAGTTGTGATACTTTTGTTTTGATTTGACAATTTCTTTAATTGTCAGAGCAATGACAGCTTAAGACAATTTATAACGTGTATTTTAACAGACATGTATTTTAACAAGGTATGTTTTTAAAACGTAAATAAATATTTTTGCAATATTGTGACTTAAACTGTGCATTTGTTTAATTATATGCTAAACTAAAGTTAATTTACATTGTAAAAATTATTTTAAGTTCAAATTAATCAGTAAAGTATGCTACAACTAATATGGCTTGACTTGATTACAATACCTTTATTTCTTTATTAGTCATTTCTCTTATCCACTCATCACTGCAGTGGTCTATTAAAGGCCTTTCTGTCAGACTAGAATATGCTCAGAAACCCAATTGAACAGTAACAGGGTTCATGTGGGTCATTTTAAAATTAATAGTGGTATTTTCTGACATTATAATGTTAAAATAAAAAAGTACCTTCCTGAATACCAAAACAAGTCAGCGTTATTTTAATTTTATTTTAATAAACTGGAATCACAAACAGAACCCTTTGGTGTCGGATTGGCACAAACACTGGCAGAATAAAAAAGACAGCAATAACTAATCCTGGCTGTCAGCCTTGTCTGGTGCAGCCTAGCAGCACAGAATAAATCGCCATTGTAACATATGTGTTGCCGCTTTCGTATGACAGAGTCAAAGCTTAATTAAGCCAGAATATGTGGCAAATTCCACCTTAATCCTCTGACCCAGCTTTGTGAAGCAGCCGTCTGACAGTCTGATCTGATTTTAAAACTATAAATGTATCAACCACAATGTGATCTCTAGTAAAATCAGGACACCATGGACTTTTTTTTTTAATTTGGTCAGCAGATAACAATTACTTAATCTCACGCTACCCACAGAAGATACACTGTCTGCTCTGATGAAGATTCACTCACCTTATATCAATTGCCTGAAGTTGCTGGCATAGGAGGGGAAATGACTGCATCTACTCACTGACTATTTGATCCTGAGAGAGTATTCACAGAAAGCATAAAGAGTAATAGTACTGTAGCATAGTCGTTCTGCAGTAGCAGTCCCCACTGGCTTAAAATGGTGCAGCCTATTTCATTTCCAATGCATATGCATCATGCTATGTGCATTATGTTACATAATACATATAATGTTAAAGAAGAAACCAAAAATGTAATTTGCATAATTAAAAAAATATAAAATATTCCAATTAGCTAAACATTTAAACCTGTTAGTCAAATTAATACTAATCACAAATAAGACAGAAATTATAACAAGCATCTACAATACAATACACACCAGTGTTTCAGTTATTTCACTCTGAACTATTAAGACTTGATCAGGGGGGAAATATCTTCCTGGCTGGTGCAGTGGTGTAAAGAAAAACTTTACAAACTATGGCGACTCTGCTAAAAGTCCAGACATGTCTTTGGGATACTAAGCCATTTTTAAAAAAATATCTTGGTGAATGAAAAGTGTTCTTTATTTCATATTACAGGGATTTCTCAAAAAACTATTTTGTATTATTTTGTATTTTCCAGGCAGATAGGCCCATTTTAAAATACAATCAAGTAAATGTTACCTTCAGTTTTCAAACATTTCTTGTATATATTTGAAACATGACTTTCCAGAAATTCAACTTTGCTATTTAACACCTCGGAATTGGGCTTCTGTCTCTTTAAGAAGCTTTTTCTTTCCGAAACAATGG
Organism: Poeciliopsis turneri; assembly: GCA_922788865.1. Lineage (NCBI taxonomy): Eukaryota > Metazoa > Chordata > Actinopteri > Cyprinodontiformes > Poeciliidae > Poeciliopsis > Poeciliopsis turneri. The sequence continues at coordinate 2,257,281 of CAKLNU010000176.1, forward strand.
CTTCAGTAAGTCATTATATCAACATTGTTCTATTGAGCACTTGACAATGTTTTATCAGCGTTTCACATAAAATTAGTTTCTGATGAGCTCAGCAGATGTTCAATTATACCAGTTGTTTGCTAAGGAGCGAAGTGGGGGGGGAGGGGGTCTCAGGGAATGGGAGCTCTGTAATATGGATGCTTAGAGAGGAGAGTCAAGGATTTTTCAAACATGCATGAAAGAATTAAAGCAGCACTCTAGGTGTGTTTTTGGTGAGAGCACAATATTATCACTAGCTCAAAAAAAGTAAATTTTACATAATATAGCCAATTTAATGATGGTTTCTTTCCATAGACCTTATTGTAACACTGGAGCATGTTCATTCTCAGAATTCTGATAATTTGCATCACAAGTCGTTAAATTTTATCTCCAAGTAGGAGGCAAGACCTACATAGTGATTATATAAACAAAGTTAAGTCCCCACAGCGGGAGTAACGTACAAACAGACACACAACTCGCCTTTAATTCCCCAAATATAGCTTATTGCTGCCTTCCCCTAAATCCATTTGCCTTTCATCTCTTGCCAAGCATCATCTAAAACCAGGGGGTCTGTCCTTGGTTACTTTATGCAGCATGTCTGCAGTTGTGTGTTTGTGTGCATATGCATATGTGCTTGATGCTCCTGGGGGTGAGGAGGGTTCAGTCATAAGCTTTTTGCCTTTGCACCATGTGGGAGAACGCCTGAATATTTATGCCCGACTACAGTAGGTTTATCAATAACTAAACAGTATTTCTACACCACAGAGGAAGCGATTTAAAAGCTGGAGGACGGAACGATAAACAGAAGGAAAAAAGAATACAGAAATGGAATGAAAAATAAGATTGAAGGTTTTTACTGTATTTGAATTATTACTTGACGGAACAGTCCATCCTTCCGTCGAGAAGAATTGGTTTAAACTGTATTAATGTGCTAGAATTGCACATTAATACAGTTTGCCTTTCATCTCTTGCCAAGCATAATCTGAAAGCCGGGGCGTGTGTAACACACCGTTACTTTGCACATTTTTTCGTTTTGCCATCTCCTTTAAACACATTTGTGTTTTGTCAAACACAAATGTTTGACATAAATGGTGTCAAACATTTGTGCTCGTTTGTGCCACAATCATTTTAAAGATATTAAGAAATGTTTTTAGAGGTCATGATAGGTCAAACAGCTCTCCCTGACCTTCCTCAAATCGGACAAAATTTTTGTTTGTGCTGCTTTATTTTCGAAGATATGAATGAAATTTTAAAGGTAATTTTGATTTTGTAAATGTGTGTGTTTGTGTGGCGGGATGTTGACCTTAAAAGCATGGGTGTGTGTTTTTTTTGGGGGGGAGGGTAAACACACCCATGTGTGAATGAAATGAATGAAACTCATTCATTTCATTCATTTGGAAATGAATGAATTTCCAAATTCATTCATTGCAAATGAATTTGGAAATTGCAAATGCAAATTCATTGCATTTGGAAGGCAATGACATGAAAGAAATTGGGCTGAAAATATTTTAAACTTGATAGAGTGGAGAAAAAAAAGTGAGCATAACTGTTGTGGGAACAGTAGGACTTAGACTGATTGGTAAATGTCTTTCCTTGATTTGTCGCTGTGTTTATTTGTGTGTGGGAGTTTTGCTGTTTGGAGAGGATAATGACGCCTTTGTCTTCCCACTGAAACGTCTTTTAGACTCCCTTTTCTTTTCAATATGCGCTCAGAAGTGTTGTGCAGGAATTTAAAGACAAAGAGGCAATAATAATCTTTTCTCCTTCTGCAGTAACACACATTTACTTCCTATATATAATTTATACCAGGACTGATGTTCATTGAGTTGTTTGTAGACTAAAGTTAGATTTCATTCTGGTTCCAGATTTATCTGCTGTGAATTAGAAAATTTAAATCACAAAGCTTTATGCTTTTTATCTGGGTCAGAGCAAACTGTAGTCCAGCCCCTGCATATTCTTTTCCGGTACATTTTCCATCTCCTTCTGTGGGATTTTGAAGTGTTCCCGGGCCAGATGGAACGTGTATTCCCTCCAGCATGTTCTGGGGGTGCTTTGCATTTGGTAATGTGATTTTTTTTTTTCTCCCATCCTCATATTTTCTTCCTTTAGATTAAGCTAATCTCCAAGGAGAGCTAAAAGGTCTTAATATGGAAGCAGAAAAAACATGACTCACAGTGTCTCAGCAGTTAAATGTGTGTAAAATCTCCCTCATAAATAACAGAAGGGAGAGAATATTTAAAAATATATTTTGCTCAAGTAAACACATTTTGTGAAAATAAAGAGGTTTTAGCCAAGCGTCACAAAATTTCTAACTGAATTTCTACTGCTTATTTTTGTGATTAGTGACGAGGTTCATCACTCAGGCAGCGACTCCTCTGGGGTCAGATGTTGAGACGAATAAAACACAAAATAGAAGCTTATATTTCAAGTTTTATCTTAATTGAAACTGCAGCATGTTTCTCCAAACAAAGAAGAAACTTACTGATGATTATTTAGCTTTAATGCCTTCAAAAGTGCATTCCATTTATTGTGGCACTGAAATCCTCACATCTCCACCCTAAGAGCTAAAACACAAAGATCTATAATCATTTTATAATGTTTCCATTTATTTTCTACTTTAAATTTATGCCAAATAAACAAATTAACAGGCAAAATACATATTACACAAAATATTTTTCACAACTAACACACCTTTGACTCTTCGGAGGGGCTGCCAGTATAAAACAATGTTTCTCGTTGCTCCATGAAAATCAAACTCCTAACTGTTGAATCTGCTCTAAGTGAGACATTTTTTGAGAGAAGTTTCACAAATTGTTTGACACCAGGCTGATGTCAAACAATTTCTGGTCGGGGCCCATGAAATATAAAGTCATTCAAACAATCAAATCTGTTTTCTTCTCTGTGTCTCTATTAAGATGAGCTGACAGTACTGAGCTTCAACAAAATCACCCCGAGTCAACAAATGGATGTGTTACTAAGTCAGCGGGTGTCCTCATTAGGAAGATGAAGTTTTAAAGATGGCAATGCAAGGCAGCTAATTGCTGTTTACATTCTGATCACATAGTGATCTGAGTCTGTGAGCGGATGAGACTTAAACTGAGAGACAGTTAGGAAAATAAAACCACACTTTTCATCTCATTGTACAATCACATTAAAATGGAGAGGTATGGAAACAGCTGCTAATTCGTCTGTTTTAATTGGGTTTTGCTCTTTTGACTACATTCATATATATATATATATATATATATATATATATATATATATATATATATATATGTTTCATTGTAATAAAACTATTGGAATTTGTGCTATAGTGATGCCAAATGCCTTTACCAGTGTGTCACACTTTGGCTACTTGGGAAAATCAGTCATTTTTGCAATCTAAAAGCTGTGGGTTCATTTCTGGCTTTTTTCTGCATGAAGAATCCAGAATTAATTACACCATCTAAAAGATGAGCCGCTGTTTTCTGGACAGAGATGACTGATATACTGATGGCAAGATGACAAGCCATTATTTTTTGGTGCGGTGAGGGGAAAATGGCCGCAGGACATATTTGAGCCGTGGATATCCACAGTTCTCTACACCCTGTTACTGTTTACTCTTCTCAGCCTTTGGGGGGGAAATAACAAGCATGTTAGCTGATAACAAGAGTATGCAAATGCCACTTTTTTCACCTTGAACTTCCTGTAGGTCAGTTGCTAAGTTGTGCCTCTCTGCTGCTCAGCTCCTGTAACCTGTCCCATTTTCCATCTCTTGTGCACCACCAGGAATTAAAGGGCCAGATGTCTCAGCTGCGCCCCCTGTTGTCGGTGGTGGAGCAGTATAGATTGGACTTGCAGATGCTGGCCACCTTGCGAATGGAGCTGCTCAACCTATCGATCATCCTGACAGCCATTCAGGAGGAGGTTGGAGCATATGACTATGAAGAACTTCAGCAAAGGGTGTTGCTGCTGGAGACCAGGCTGCACAGCTGTATGAACAAACTGGGTACGTGTTAAAGAATCAGAAAGAAAATGTGTTGCTGGGGCTGACTTTAAAAGAAATCTCTGGGCTTGTATTTTCTAATTTGGCAGGAGAGTAATGCCAGTTAGGACGGCTATGCATTTACTGATTGCCTGCGAATTTTGTGACATTTAATTTAAAAACAAAACACAGAGTAATGGAAAAGGCATAAAAGATTGACTATAACAAATGATCCAAGTGGTGAACAGAACAAATAAAGGTATAAAAAAAATCACATATTTCAGCCATTATTACATCAGTTTAGAGTTGATTTTTTTAAATGTCCACAAATGGATCATCTCTCAGAAATAACCAGCATGTTTAATCTTAGACATGCTGATGTAAGATTGTACATCACAGCTATGCTGTTAGGTCCTTTTTTGGTGCAGCATAACTTTCTCATTGCTTCATAGAGGAAATTACAGCTCTATTAAATAAAAAGATATTGATTAGCAACAAATGTGATGTAGTTTTAAAAGATCCGCTTGACATTTGGAGATTTGTGCTCCTTCACTTTCTTGCACTCCAGGCAGTAGTAAATATAGAGTTCCAACTTGCGGCAGTGAGCCGTTTTTCAGATTGTCCTGCATTCACTGAGCTCAGGTATGTCTGAAGGCTGTCTCTACCCTCTGTGTGCTAAAAAGATCAGACACTAAATAAATGCATTGAAAAAGATGTTAAACAGCTGCTCTGGGAGCCTGAAGCAGTAAAACTCTCACAAGGTCAGACAGTGTCAAAAAGTATTTATGCTTTTAATTTCTTCACATTTGTTATTAGAATTCTATCCAACTCCAACACAAAGTTAAGTGGAAGGAATATTTCAAAATGTGCTCCTTTTTCAATACATTATTTTAAAGATATGCCATATGTTTGTATTTAGCTCTTCAGAGTCAATAACTGTAAATAGGGAATGTTGTGTACAATCGATGTTTTAGAGTTACATCTCAACATAATGTTGTTCCCTCATCAAAAACATATGTGGAGTTTTGCTTTGGCTCTTTCTTGCATGTTTGAGAAATTCTTTAATCACCCTTGGCAACTATTTGGTGGTGCCAAATGGTTGGCACTAAGCACATGCTCCAAGCTGAGCTTCCACCTCACAGAGAAACTCCCCCCATAAACCTCCCCCACTCAACTCCTCCAGACTAATGGCAGCAGCAAATAGCAAACAGCTTTGTGAAACTGTGCATCTGCTGTTTCACAAAGCTATAGTAAAGTAGTCTAACTACTTTTTATAGTAGTATTGCTCCTGTGAACATTGTATATTGGTTAATGGTAAAACTTTGATGTACTGAAGGCAGAATTTCAGAAAGACCAAGATCTTCTAATGGACAAAGAGGCAAATTTCAAGATGTTAAATTGGAAAGCAAAGTTTCTTTTAAGTCATATTGGATGTACATCTTTTTTTCTAAGCTAACATATACTCCTCTACAAAAAGACACGTGCCTGGAAATACCTCATACTTCCCTTTTAAAGTACATCACAATCTTTGCAGGACAGTTTGTCAAGACAGAAAAACAAATTATTCAGGAATTCTGTTTGGAGAAGGAAAAAGGTTGGGGCAAATTTCAGAGTTTGGTGCCACTTTAAGGTTACAGTTTTGTCTTTTTTGTAAAACATACGATTTAAATTTTCTGGGATCTTTCAGGTTGTGGTCGCCTGACTGCAGTTAGCAACCCGATCACTGTGAAATCATCAGGGTCCCGCTTTGGCTCCTGGATGACTGACGCTATGATTCCCAGCTCTGACAGCAGGGTAGGTTCATGAAGTCCACAGATCAACCATTACAAAACGACTGATTAAGAATTTTAATCTTATATGTGATAAACCAGAATTGATTTCACTGTTCATAATCATCACTCATAAAGTGTAATTTTGTATTCAACAGTTTTGTTATTGGCATTGTTGCCCAGGCAGATTTTGAGGGAATCCAGTGGAAAAATCAAATCACAATTACTTTTGGATTGCCCGTTTTACAAACATGTTTCAGTTTAATGCATCTTGCATTATTAATTTATGGAAACCAGATAACCAAATCATTTAAAGACGGATGTATGCAAATATACTGTAGGAGTGGACTGATTTCAGGTTTCTGGCCGATTGCCAATAATCCATCTTTTTATATATATATATATATACAAAGCTTTTGTCAGATTTAATGTCAGACAATGAGGAGAAAATGATGTGTGGCTTCTTATACAGAATATGCAACTATCTGGCTTCAGCTGTATATCTCCTCTTGACCACGGTTAGATTGTGAGCAGAATGTCTTGGTTCCCTTTATGTGTTTGAACCCAAGTTTTTATGGACGCAAAGGAACTGTAGGCACAATCAAAAGAAAAATAAATCGTAGATATATTTTTTTGTGAAACCACATAAAAAAAAGTACATAATGTAATAAAGATGGATGACCTTGATGAAATATTTTTTAAGTCTGGTTTAAGAAGCCAGCATTATGTCCACTGTCATGTGGTTGGGAAGCTCGACATTCTTCTTAATGTATTTTCTCTGTCTTATTTCCAGCATGAATTTGTTGTGCACTTTGTTTTCACTCCTTACGAGCTTCATTCGCCTCTAACGGATGCACACACAGACACAACAAAACAGTGTGCTCAGGCAGCGCATATTTAGCTAGTTGTCAAGGCGACTGTCTCCCAGTTGCCAGGTGTGATTTATATTGCCACGCTTACCCGTGCTATGTGAACTTTCCCTGTAAGGGAACCATGCAAAGCATCAGTATTCCAGTTGCATGACCCGTTTAGTTCCAGTTCACTGGTGTGAGGTCCTTCACATTTCTGATGTCTGTTTGGATCTTCTTTCCTCATCTTCCATCTTGATGGTTATTGATGTATAATGTATGTTCTCCATTCAGAGTGTGGCATTCTTTTGGAAACAAAACAAGTCGAGCTTATAAAAATGCAGGATTTGTTAGTATGTGTTCTATTTATAACAGAATGAAAATATAAAAATATGTCAACGTCTGCTGACAGTTTTATTCTACCTTTAAGACTGTTTTTGTGTTGATGGCTATGTTGACTTTTAATGTGGCCTAATAAAACGTGCTACATTTTGCTCATTCTTGTGTTTTGACCAAGTCAGGGCACCACTTGATCATCAAGAAAGTAATAGTCAAATAGTTCAGTCTCAGTTATTGTTAATACATAACTGCATGATAAAGCTTAGTTTTAATAAGTTCAGTACTTTCCTTTTTCTAAGATGCTACATGTATGGAATAAAATACTAACTTCTCTCCAAAAAACAAATGTATGAAGAAAAACTACAATAATTTGACCATACAGTCAAAAACTCAAAGTAACACTACTCTATTAACAGTCAACTGAACTATTGGTACTATGAAAAAGATACAATGATGAAACTAAAACCACTAAAAGTAAAAACAGAAAAAAAATAAATAGAGATAAATTAATGAAATCTATGAAATGATAGATTATGGCACAGTTCAGTTAAGATTAATAAACCAGATTTTATTCATTAGAATTTTTTAAATTCAATTAATTTTATTTATGAAATCACAATAAATGTCCTGTTGAGGCACTTTAGAAAAAAGACATTTGAATCGATCACAGTTACCAAGTTATAGTTAATTATTCAAATTAGCTCAAAAAGTTTTTAGTGAAGGAAACCCAGCAGATTGCATCGTGTCATTTCATACAACAACACCATAGACATGCAACAAATAAAGCATGAAATAATTCATAGAATAATCTAAATTTCACAGTCGAGTCTGAGTATATTTGCTTCATACGTATGTTGAAGAGTTTTGTTGGTGAGGCTTCCTGGCCATTACCTTCCTGCACAACTCAATTCTTAACTCCCATCTTCTGAGTCTGGGCTTTCTCTCATTGAGGTGAATTTCTCAGGTTGATTTTCTACCAGCCAATCAGTGAACAGAAGCTTTATTAATTTTGACTGAATTTGAAATCAATACCCTCTTTTTAAAGTCGATAATCTATTTAACAGTTGCCATAAAGACAGATAATTTAGTAATTTGGAATGGCAAAATAGCGGACTACCATACATCAGTTTTTAAGCTGCACACTTACAAAAATCACATCACCTCCATTTTCTGTGCTCTCGGAAAATCAAAACTAATAGATACATATTGTAAGTGCTGTTTGTGGCTTGTGATAAACATAATGACCCTTTGATAACAGTTGTCCTCAAGTTGAGGAAACTATTACAACTTATACTGTACCTGGACAGCAGTATGATAGCTGCAATTTCTCTTCCAAATATTTTATTATTGTTTTCCCAGCAGATGCATATCCGAAGTGTTGGGACTCCTTTTAGCATTGCCAACCCACTATCTGCACACACACTTACAAGCACACATGCACAATGTGTGAGTCAAAATGAGGAAATGTCCATTTCACAGATTCTTGGGTATCCATGACTACAGTGTCGGCACAGGATCCCAGCTTGACATTTATGAAATCTTTATTAGGTCTTTAAAGTATGAATGCGTGTGTGTGTGTTTGCATGATTTACTCTCACTCTCTGAGGCAGGCCAACGTCTGTCGCAGTATTTGAGAACATCTTCTAAAGTCTGGGCATTTCGTGATCTGTTAAGGTTTCTCTGTTTATGGGATCAGAGATGAAGGAAGACCGCAAACACACTACCGCCTTCCAGCAGTCTGGGCTTTCTCCCCTTCACTTGGATTGTCTCCAGTTTATTTTCTACAGGGCCAATCAGCAAACAGAAGGAGAAGTTTTGACGTTGATTTGCTGCTCTGTTTTAGAGTTGTAGTTTGTCTGTAGTATTAGCGATGGCAGTGGAGAGACTGAACGTAGATTAATATTGAGTTGCTTCCAAATATTGAATTGCCTGCCAGTGGAAAAGCACCTTTGGAGGGAAAGGGTTGCTAAGAAGTGCAGGTTTGAGGAAAACATTCAATCATAGATTAATATAAAAAACTAATGAGGTCAAAGATGATTAGGAGAAAGGTCATTATGATTCAATAATGATTCAAATCATTTAGGCCCTTCTGAGATTTCCAGGTTTCTATTTAATTAAAATTGTATTTCATCTGTAGATACTTTATTAATAATTAGCTGTTTCCATGTATATTTTTCGGGTATATTTTGTTATTGTGCTGCTTTAACAAGTGAATTTCCCCACTGTGGTTAATAAAGCTTTATTCTACTCTATTCTGAAGAAAATGATGGACATTTCCATCCATCCATCCATTTTCCGTCACCCTTGTCCCTAACGGGGTCGGGAGTTGCTGGTGTCTATCTCCAGCAGCGTTCCGGGCGAGAGGCGGGGTTCACCCTGGACAGGTCGCCAGTCTGTCGCAATGATGGACATTTACGGATGGTATTTATTTAGTTTTATTATTTTGAGAATGCTTTATTAAATTTTCCATCTGGTAATCTTAAAATAGCAAAACGATTAAAGGCTGGGAAAGGTGAAGTGGGCAGTAAATACCAACTGTCACTGAGATAGTGATTTTAATATATACTGTATCTTAGATGAAACAGACAATCTGGAAACAACATCTGGTAAGCAGGTATCTTGACGGTTCCCTGCATTTATGCTCTGCATGCAAGAAGATATTTTGCCATCTGCTTGAAGTTTCACAGCTGTTCATTCTACTCCTACAGGTTTAAGAGACTGAGATACCAGTCAAATTGATTAGTGCAACAGTGTCTTCACAGGTCTGCCCAGAAAGTAAGTTAGACTAGGTTTCCTTTAACTGGTAGGTTTTTACTAGCCCACAATGTCAACAGAGTTTGAGTTCATTATCTTATGATGAAAGAGTTATGTAACCAAATCTGAAACTGTCTTTGTGATTGTATTTCAAGGATTGATTTAGTGATAATTTTCTGACATACATTAGATTATACAAGTTGTCATAGCATAATTATATTTCTCGTGTATTGGCACTACTGACCATTTGCAACTATGTCACTTAATCATTGGTGGATGTTGGAAGTGAGGGACGGGTGTATTGAACAGACTGAAACTGTTCTCCCAAGTTGTTTATGCCAGTTTACCCATAATTGATGCCATGTATCATTTCTTTGTCTTGTTAGGCTACATGATAGTGCAGCATTGTCTCCATGGTTACTAATGGTTAGGCGTGTACCAACCTCATATTGCAATGTTTTGTATGTTTCTAATCACATAATAAAGCATATGAATGTTAATCTTGCTTTGAAAGACAGTCCTTGTAATTAACAGCTGCTGTCCATTGCACAGGATCTTTCCTCATTATAACTTATACAATAAAATGACAAGTTTGGTTTGCATTCTTGTCTGTTTGTGCAGCTCCATGGTTATTTTTAAAGTAAAAGCAAGTAAATATAAAGTGATATTCGGCTACAGATGTCTGCTTTTTGATAGGAGCACACTGGTTGTTTTGTGGTCTGTCATGGCATAGTGGTCAGAGTTCTGAAGAGTGTGGTATTTGCAAAATGTCAATATAAATATAGAGAGAAGTATTGGACTGAATTCTGGTGTCAATTTAAAACACATACACACCAAAACCTAAACTATTAAACTACCCATCAAATATGTCTACATGTTTGTCACTGGACCTACAACCATAACCCTTTGCTATCAGCTTTCAGAAGCCTTCCTTTCAAGCTTAGCAATCTCTGTACCAATGTCTTATTGTTTTTTTTTTTACAAAGTTAATACTGTTCAGTGAGTGTCAAAATCACCTTCTGGAGCCAAGAATGTCCATTATGTTGTTCTGGGGGACATAGTGGTGGAATTCAGACTTTAATACCCTTATATCCCAATTTTCTACACCTGACTTGAATTGATGATTGCTGACAAGACTTCTGTCGAACTTGATGAAAGCTGTTGAGGTAATGGATTTATTTCAAACATGTTTATTGCATCTGCTAGTTTAATTTTCTCACATATCTGGTGTGAATTGTGTAGCATGCATACTAATATGTCTGGTGTTACTCTCCACAAACGTATAGTGCCTGTTTTGAATGCAGAAAAAGATGCAACCCAGAAGAGAATCTATCTTTCAAATAGTTTCTTTGGCAATCCAATTAAAGGACCAACCTCTGTAAACGTGTAAAATTCCCATAACACTATCAAATTTAAAGAGCAATGAAAGGAGCTGTTATGTTGAACCAAGTTAGAAACTGAATTCTAAAATTGTTTGTGTGCTATAGCATTTTGTGAAAAACAGTTTTGTTTTTCACAGTTTTTTATAAATTTAATGAAACATCAAAGATGTGTTTCTGGATTGTCAACACTATTGTAAATATCTGCTTAAAATAGGACATTTTCTGATTATGGCTCATGTTTTTGCCAGCTGTTTATATTTTTTCTAAATGGCACTTGATGCAGCACTTCACTGTGGTCTAACTTACCAGGCTTATTTGTTGGTTAACTGGAAGCAGTTACAGGGATCTAAAATTAGTTGAACATCCATCCATCCATCCATTTTCCGTCACCCTTCTCCCTAACGGGATCGGGAGTTGCTGGTGAACCCCGCCTCTCGCGTTCCGGGCGAGAGGCGGGGTTCACCCTGGACAGGTCGCCAGTCTGTCGCAGTGTGATATGCCAAAACTCACAATTACTTCAAAAAATGTATATCTTTTTGTTAGATTTTTCACTTGTGGAGGTCTCCATTTTTAAACCTGATTGGTTTAAAAATGGTGACCAAAATCAGAACGGACGCATTTTGGAATCTACGCAGTAAACACTGGAAGGTTAACTTTATCATATTGCTTATCATGATGTTGTGTTTGCCTGGTGAAATTTTAAATAATGCCACACTGTTGTCACTGTTGGCTGTAATAAAAAAACAACAACAACAAAAACAAAATCAGAACAGTCATGTGAATCTGGATCACTTCCCACAAGAGAAAAAAAAAAGAGAACAGTTTGACAGTGTATGCTAATCTGACACCGGAGCCTGAAACCTTGTTTTTGCTCTCAACATTGTTCTCTGGAAAACTTGTAATGTGTATGAGCAAAACTGACAAGGGCTTTAACAGGTGATAATTACCTTAATGAGCTCAAAATAAAAGCCATACAGACAGTTTTTATCCACAAAGCAGCTTAAACCTGCGGAGAGAAACATCAGACAGCGCTCTTGATTTACGTTCAGACCAGAAGACCGAACACAGAGTTATAGAAGTACTTACCAGATTCCCTGACAGTCTTTGTTTCATTTATGAAGCTAAAGGTAGCAGCAGCAAAACATCAGTTCGTATGGCCATCTTGATCCTCTTCCTCCATTTGGTCCTCCTCATCTTCATTCTCGCTTGTGATTTCCCCATTCTGATCAATTTCAACATGAAGTCTTTCCAGTTAAATTTGAAAAGGTTTAATGATGTTACTCATCGCTGTTTAAACATTTACCCAGGATGCCTAGCAGCGTGAACAACACAGTGACATTCGTGCGACAATATTTTATTAAAATGTATAAAAACTAAACAGCCTACAATATTACTGTACTGTTTTTCATGTAAAATAAAAAATTCTCAAAGTCTATTGTTACAACTAATCAAGGATCCTTTTAGAAGACATGCTGGACTATTTTAACATGTGAATAATGTATTCACACCTAACTTTCCTATTCTCAAACTTAGCTTTTTAAGTTGTTTCTATGGAATTAAATTGTGCATTCACATAAGAGATAATAATAGACAACAAAAAGTTTTCCTTCCTTTGAAGGAGGGAGGGAACAGATTGCTGAAAGTAGAATAAGAGAAGGCAGTCAGACATTTTCATTGTCTTTCCAAAGTGAATTTCAATTAGAATGTGAGATATTCAAAGCCCCCAAAATAACCGTATTATCATTTAAAGTCCCTGATTCAACTTAAATGTTGAATACTGTAAATTCAAATAATAAAACTTTTCAGCATGTTTTGTGAAAGCTCTGAAGAAGAGAATATATTTCTCATAATCTAACTCAATCTTTTCTGTTCTCAGAACAATTCTGCAATTGTAATAATGACAATCTGTTTCAGCTACAATAGTTTCTTCTCCCAATGCTCTTCACTCCTCTCCTTCATCTGTTTCACCTCTAGTCCTTCTCTGGGTAATTCATTTTCCACACTGTGGAAGGTTAATTTTTCTTCCATTTGTTTCCTCTTCACACTCCTCTCCTATCATTCTTTTCTTCTTATGAATATCTTTACCCCATTTTTGATTGCAATCAGATTATTCGGTTTTACTTTTGAACAGACTGTAACATGAATTTTGGTCAACCTAATTAGAGAAATTAGATGAGATGAAAGCCAATCTTCCATACTTGATATGGGAAAATTTACTTGTCACATGTGTTCATCCCTCTCATAAGTTGTTACATTCATCTCTTTAAAACCACAAACCTTTTTGACCAATATTTTATGTGATGCACCAACCACCAGATTCATTTTTTCAAGTAGATTTTTTTCTTTTTCTTATTCTGTTTTGAGATTTTTTTTGTTGTTGATGATGAATTGAGATGAATATTTTGGGGAACTGAGGATCTAGATGTTTAATCAAGGTTGTGTACTGCTGGAAATTTAAACTTTACTCCAATCTCAAATACTTTCCAGTCTCTAAAAGGTTTCCTTACAGCATGCTCCTGTAAATGTCTGCATTTATCTATTATTTAACTCCTACCAGTTTCCCTGTTCATGTTGGTGAAATTAGATTATCACTAGCACCATGTTTTACCAGTAGGATGATGTGTTCAATATAATGTTCACTGTTAGATGTCTACCACAAATAGCATTTGTTGACAAAGAAGTTCAATTTTAGTCTCATTTGCCATACCGTCTTCTCCGTCATTTTTGCTTCCTGGACATGTGTCAAATTGTGATTGGTAGTTCTCATGACTGACTTTCTTCTTCCCAGTCTTTAACAAAAGTCAAACTTATGTGGTGCATGATGACTAATAGAGATTCTGATCTTTACACTGAGATTAATTTACATGTAGGCTGGCTATTTACAAATAAGTTGCACTGTATTTTGCTTGGGGGTATTAAATTAAGGGGTAGAATGACAATACACACCATTTATTTCAGATTTTTATTTGTGAAAACGTTCACCACCACATGTCCTTTTGCTCAAACTTTACTTTATGCACTTCTTTGATATACATAGATTTAATGTCTGTTGCATAAAAGTCCTGCTCAAATACATGAAAGTTTGTGGTTGTAATGTGACAAAATGAGAACAAAATAGACAAAGTTGTAAGTCACAGTCTATGTTCATTATTTTTCTGCTGTATCAACAAGGCGAGGTTTATTTGGAAGTTGAAATAATGTTTTCTTATTAATCATATCACTGTGGTACACTGGACCAGGAGCAGCAAAAGATTGTTTAAGGGTTCCCATAAGCTTCAGACCATCATGGAAAATAAATGGCAATTACTTACCAGACATAGACAAAAACAAGCAGATATCTCATTTACCACAGACGACCTCCAGCTTACTGACTTCTAATGATGGCCCATTTTGAAGAAACACATCTTTTATAATGGCAACTTTGTGGTGTTATGTTTTTTTTTTTAACTTAATTAATTTATTTATTTTTCATTTTAACTTGCTGCAGCTCAAAGAAATTGTGAAACTGTATTTCTGAAATAAAACTTTTAAACATAGAAATTGTGTTAGCTAATGATGCCCCGGAGGCAGTGCTTGCTGGTTTTAGTGTTATGGGTAAAAAAGCTATTGCTGGAATCCTATTATATTTTGTCCTTTATCTAAAAGCATCTCAATATCCAGAGGCTGATATTCCAAGGAGGGTGGGGAGCTTGCTGACTTTTAATAGACATAACCTCTCCTAATTGTTAGGTGGAGTGAATATCGCATTGCATTTGATTGTGATATTACCATAGTATGCCCTTATTTTACTTGCTAATTATGTAGTGATCAACAGAAGGAGAACATTAGGAGTTACAGTGGGATCATTTCTGATAAGTAGGAGTGACAATGATATATTACTACAAATTAAACTAATATATTTGCTCATCTGGTGGTAATTTGTTTTACAGGCTAAATAACAATCAAACTGTATAATCAGTGTTTTCTTGCCCAAAAGCGGAACACCTTAAGAATAAAGCGTGACATAGTTAACTTTCATGTAAACAAGGAAAATAAAAAGCTTTGCAAATCTGAAAATGGAAACCAATAACTGAGTGGACTGAAAGTAAAACACAAGAATTACACAAAAATATCATATGACAAATTGTGTATACACTGAAAATAATAATTATAAGAAAATCTGCAATTATGATAACATAGACTAAAAGTGGAAGGTGGTTAAATATGATAAACAAAACTCAGAACGAATAAAATGAACAAGACTAAAAGACAAATTTGTAATACACCCACACACACCTACACACCCCTTCACACAAACTTAAAAATATAACTATTTAATTCCCTCTTTTCTCTTCACCAGGTGTGGTCAATGGATGGCTACTATAAAGGCAGGCGTGTGCTGGAGTACAGGACCATGGGAGACTTTACAAAAGGCCAGAATTTTGTCCAGCACCTGTTGCCCCATCCCTGGGCAGGAACTGGCCATGT
This sequence comes from Poeciliopsis turneri, assembly GCA_922788865.1. NCBI lineage: Eukaryota > Metazoa > Chordata > Actinopteri > Cyprinodontiformes > Poeciliidae > Poeciliopsis > Poeciliopsis turneri. The sequence continues at coordinate 2,272,822 of CAKLNU010000176.1, forward strand.
GATCTACAATGGCTCACTCTATTACAACAAGCACCAGAGCAACATTCTGGTATGAGCCTGTAGGATGTTTGAAGATGTGACTAGCTAAAAATGATAATTTTATTGTTTATTATTAAATTTTTTATATTATTACAATTTTTTTTAAATAATATATTTAATGTATTTTCATAACAACTGAAGGCACCGTAGTTACTTTCTTGTGCTACATAAAATAGCATCATGTGCTTGGAAAATACATAAAATCCCTTTTCGCAATTTGCTTGTTCAAGGAATTTTAAAAAATGCAAGGGAATGTTGACAATACTGTTAGTCATTCAATGAGCACATTGATTTATTATCTTGGAGATGCTTTAACAAATTAGATTAAAAGTCTAATTACCAGCTGCCACTGTCCATATTGGGAACACTGCAGCATGCTGACTACTTATTTTGACCAAGTCTACATGCCACTGAATGTGATGAACTGTGACCAGGTTGCTCATAAAGCCATGATTCTGAAAACAATATTCTGTCTTTCTAGGTTCAGTACCATTTCCGCTCTCGCAGCGTGTTGCTACAGCGCAGTCTGAGTGGGGCTGGATACAACAACACCTTCCCCTACAGCTGGGGAGGATCGTCTGATATTGATCTGATGGCTGATGAGACGGGACTATGGGCTGTCTACACCTCCATCCCAAATGCAGGAAACATAATGGTAGGTTTCAAAATATTCTACAATATGCAGTTCTCTACACCTTCTTAAAGCCACTCCAAACACATCAGTGAAAAGGGACAATATTAGACAAGAAACAGCAAATTAGAAGTTTTACTTTGGAGATAATGGAGATGAGTTTGTGTCTGCATGTGCGACAAAACCTTGGAAGTGATGGATGGGCTTCAATACAACGCTGACAGTTTGACAGGAAGAAAAATGTCCTGGAGTCCACAAAATAATAAAAGAATACAATTCTCACAACAAAGGATAGTCAAAATACCTAACATGTTTACAATTTAAAGTTTGAAAAAGCAGAATTAAATAAATGTTTTACTTTAAGATTAGTGCTTTCCCTTTAACACATGATGTGAAGCTCTGGAGGTGCAATGAGACCTCAGTGCATGATATCTCGCTAATATCCACAATATTTCTTCAGAAAATAAAGTCTTTCTTGTAAAACAATATCCAGTCACTATTTTCATCTAAGCTGTTATTTTGTGTCCCAGGAGACACAAAATAACTCCTGGGACACAGGAGTTATAAAGATTCATAATGGAATCTTTAACTTTGAGATTCCATTATGAAGATCAGGACTCATGTTTTGAAGGGAAACAAGAGGAACCTTTTGATTCAGTTTTGATTGTTTAAAAAACAGAGTGTTTATACTGCAAATAAAGTTCTACAGGTTTAAAGTTCTGGTTTCACTTTTGTTCATTGTGCGATCAGACAAACCCTTTCCAAATGAAGCTCCTGGCTGGATGTAAGACGTCTGTTTTTTTTGGAGTTGTGTACAGTTTCAAACCGACTGGAATGATGTAATTCTGATAACATCAGAAGTTTGTGGACTTTCTTTGAACGTTGATCCTGGGATTTGGATACTTTGGGATGTTGGGATTATTTCACGGAAAGACATACTTTGTCTGGTTGGCATTGGCAAGACAACTATTGTTGTGCTGACCTCCTGAAAAAATTCTCCTTTAGTAGGGGGATAATTCATAGTTTGATCGGATCTTGACTCCCTTTCTGGACATCCTAACTAGATTTGACCTGAGGGACTGATCTGTATTAGTCTTTTCTGTCCCGTTTCAATTCTTGTCATAACTTTGTTTCTCTTACAACTTTTTCTTTTAGTTTTGGCATTCAAAAATATGTCATGTACTGCTGAATTTAATTTTTACTGTGTGTTGCTGCATAGAGAAAGTGAATGAGTTTTATTCTTGTAGCTTGTTTTTCAATCAAAAATAGAATATACTACTGAACACTAAATGTAATTTTTTATTGGTTGTGCATTCTCAATAAATATAGCTATAAAAACTACTCTAATTCCACATTCTCATTTTTAGTTTTGTGCTTTTTACTGAGGACAATCATGGATGCAAGTGAAAGACTTCTTCTCTTTAAACTTAAATGTTGACATTTCTAAAAGGGTAAATATTTCCATGGCAACTAAGCACTTCCATTTTCTTTGATGGTTTGTCTTAAACAGATGAGCTGGCATGACCAAGTCTTTCCTTTTCTGTCTTCAGGTTAGTCGCCTGGACCCTCGTTCTTTGGAAATCCTCCAAAGTTGGGACACAGGGTTCCCGAAGCGCAGTGCTGGGGAGGCCTTCATGATTTGTGGCACCCTGTACGTCACCAACTCTCACCTGGCTGGTGCGAAAGTCCACTTTGCCTACAACACCAACACCTCGTCATACGAGTATACTGACATCCCCTTTCATAACCAGTACTCCCACATCAGCATGATGGACTACAACCCCAGAGAAAGGGCTCTGTACACCTGGAACAATGGGCACCAGGTGCTCTACAATGTTACCTTGTTCCATGTCATCCAGAGCGATGGCTAATATGACTCAATAAAAGATGATAAAAATGTATTTGATACTGCAAGCTCAAACACACACAGACACAGACTTTGGTCATTCACTTTGTGTTTAAATCTGAATGACCTACAGACACAACATGTTATGGGACACTTGCCTGAATGTCACAGATGAGTTTTCATCACAGCACTAATGCTAGGAAGAGATTTGGCAGTTTTTAGCTGAGTTTTATTTCATTCTATTTTATTCCATTTATATTGTACATCAGGAGTGGAGGGTTGGGGAAAATGAAAAACATAAATACAGGCAGAAACCAAGATTTTACATCACTTTACCATCAAGTTTTGGCAATGAGCTTGTTGAAGATATTCGGAGCTTGTAATGTAATTTGTGGACATGTTTAGTCAGCATGGTTGTTCAATCAATAAACTTTACTGTTAAATCTTTCTATAATTTCTTTGGAGTTATGATTCAACGCTGTGTGTTTGTGTCGACATAACTTAGATGTTTAGATCTTACAAAAAAAAAATCCCCAAAATAAGAAAAAGTTCCATAATTAAGTTTCGAGGTTTCATTGTCAAAACTACATTTAAGCAGTTATTAATTAGTGAGATTTCTAGGTTCACAAAACCGCAAGTGTTGTACTGGAAGATAATTCTGCTTAATAAAAAGTTTTGTTGCAGAAATATGATTTATTTAATTATTGTTTTTGCAGAAGTCTTCTATGCAGTATATGTGTCAGTTTTTTATTCATTACTGCAGTTCTGCCTCTGCAGTGGTTTGAATTGTTCTAAAATCATATTGTCACTCACCAGTTGTTTTATTATTTTGAAAGATTTTCTGTTTGGTAAAGGATGACATGAGATTTTAAATTTATAAAAAAAAAAGTAGAAGATAGGTCTGTAGGTTTTCTCATGTTTATTGATATTTTGACTATTTCTACATGATTTGGAAAAGAGATTCTGGAAAATTACTACATCTGTGGTCAAGCAACGAATTATATCAGAGTTGTACAGTGTTTTCCAGGACCTTCAAAAATGCTCTACAATGAAATCAGTCATTTCAGTTCAGTTCGGTCAGTTCACACACACATTCACACTCTGATGATGGCAAGATGCTGGACTGTAGGAACAGCTTCAGTCTGACAGAAACAGAGCTGTTGTATTGAGCCATTGAAACTCATTTTACCAAAATGAAAGCAGAATTGTTTCATCAATTAATCTACATAATCAAATCAGCTGATCTTTTGTCTAGGAATGCTCCATTTTTTTTCTATAACATCACCCAGAAACCTTCATGTTTTACTTGTCAAGGGAAATTTCATTTTATCTGTCAGATTATCATTTTATTTCATAGATCTATGATTAGCTATTCAACGACACACAGACACACAAAAGCATCTCCTCTATCAAGCACATCCTCCTATAAGGAAAAAAAAAATTCTTCCTGCTTGTTGACCTGTTGGAGAAACACTCATCATTGTATTATTCAGTTGTTTCACATTTTCAGTCCGATCTTCGTTATAACAGTGAGTGCAGTTGCAGATGGACAAGCATTTTATATATTTTTTTTTCTTTTCTCATGTGGACTGACATTCAATTTTACATTTGGGGATGATCTCAGATTAAATAAAACTAGTTAGAAACTCAATTCAGATTAATTTTTGTCTTCAGACTTTAGTCAATCGATTATTATTTGCTTCACGGAGCACTGAGGACTGGAAGGGTTGCCGACCCTGTTTTTAAAGAAACCTTAGGATTGAACTGATTTTAATTTTCAAATGATCATACAGAATATATAGTGATATCTTTCAAGTGATCAGGTCATTGAACCGTCACAGTGACCTCTGCTGTTTTTTCTATTTGCCCTGATAGAGAATGCTGCTCAATCATTTTATCTAGATGTAAATTGATTATCTTTTTCTCTTTTTTCCACCATTACTAAGCAGTGCTCTGGATGCTAACAGAGTAACAATTATCAGATTCATTCATGCTCACACCTGGTTTCACAAGGCCACCCTTGTGAATTCCTTCTCATATTCACAACACACTGTTCTGGTTGGCCTTGGCAAAAGCTTCAAACCCAGTAATAGGCGTCAGCCCACAAACACACTAGAACCACATTCAGTTCATCAAGACCTGATCAATCCACCACCCGTCCAATCAGGTCTCAATCCCTTTCATACATACAAAAAATGCAAAAACTTAATCACCAATGCACAATACTTTTGATTATTTTCTAGTAGACAAATACACACTACTCTACGTTTCTCAAATTGAGGGAAGGGGGTAATATTTTGGGAACAGATAAGTTCTGTCTGAGGTTTCAACCAACCCCAGAGTGAAAACCAGATAATGTCATAGTGAGTTGGTTGATGTTGGCCCCAATTACAAAGATGGAAGAGGCAAATGAATTGAATGCTAAAACAACAGACCTTGGCTGAGTGACTGCAGTTGTATGTATATTTGTTCTGTTAACATTTACCCATTTTGAGTCAGATCTTTATTTATATTCCAAAGGGCAATTAGTTTTGCTCAATAATAAACTTTTGAATAAACTTTTTTGTACTTTTGAATAAAATTGCAAAATGTTTTGTTTTGCAACATATCTATGACGTTCCATAACATTATTACCAGGATGGACAACATTACAATAGTTGTCTGATGTAAAAGTCAAATCCAAAACCCTGTAAAGAGTTTTTATGATAAGATTTGTCTAAGGAGTCAGAAAGTCACTTTGGAATTCTTCCTACTCACAAAATTATTAAACTGTAAACAACTGAGGGAACTCTGAAAAACATTTCTCCAGGTTTGAGGTGACCTGCTAATAAAAACTTGATTTTAAAAAGAATGTCAAGAATGAAAATTTATTTTTGACTTTTTATTACTATTTTAAAAAACTCAAAATGTTCATTTAAACTAATGTTGCTGTAAACCCTTAGAGGAGAAAATCAGTGCAGCCAATTATGCCACTGTTTTCTATCTGAAGTATACAAAACATTGTAAAATGTTGTTTGTTGTTCTGTCATGTTATGCCATCAGTAATGCCAAATAGTGCTTTAGCAAAAGATGCTGTTTAAAAAGTTTAAACAATATCATCAAGACAAACACATACTGACATAAAAGTTTCTTTACCAAAGGGAATAAGAACTCTGTAGAAAATAACGAGGGCCATGCTGCATTAAAGTGGACAGTTTCCCATTGTTGGATATGATTTGCTGAAAAATTGTGTGTGTAACATTTTGGATGAGGAGAGTGAGTGTGTGCTGAATCAATAGAGAAATATGGAGGATAATAAAGGATCACAGCTACAAATGGATCGCTTTGTGGGCCTTCAGTTTCCATGGTGACTGTGATTATATTGCGTGTAAGTGCTGTGAGGGCAGGACATTTCCTGAAAACAGGTAGGAAACACACTCCATTCATTAGATTTTTTTTTCATTTTCTGCAGGATGATTAAAAAGACAGTCTTTTAAGACCCTTGAAAACAGTACTGTCTGTCCACTGTCTTAAAAGCATTTCATATAACGCTGTTGCTGCTCCTCAGCCTGCATCATAACTTTGTTCTTTGATCTGTTTCCCAACCTCCAGAAAAGCCATAAAAATATTCTGCAACATTTCACTGCCTTTTCAGCAACATCTTGCTGATTGTAGCCATTGTTTTCAGGAGCTGACATTTACAAGCAGAACAGCTACAAAATAATCAAAACAATTTTTTTTTTTCTGGAATTCAACCTGTAACACAAAAATGTTCTCTTATCCATCAAAATACAAGGCAAGGCTGCGAGGACCAACCGCTGCAGTAGCAGTGATACATTTGGCAAAGAAAAAAATTATCCTTAAACCATAAACTACAAATCTATCCATCCAAGTATAATATGACTGCTTGATATTTGCTGATTTTCCTTTGTGTTTTTTAGGCTATACAATTTATCCTCATGCAAAACATAACCAGTTTTGTGGGAATATCTATTTTTCTTTTCTTCAATATCAAAAAGCTGCACCAGAAGATCAACACATAATACACAGATTTATCATGTTATTATTTTGCAAATGCAATCTTGCTGACATTTTAAATAAATAAAACATGTATGCAACATTTTGGGTGAGCAGTATTTTCATTTTACTTACTTGTGAATTAGAAACTCTGTGCTGCTTCGCTTTCCTCTACTATTTAGCCACAAAGTGTTTTTTTTTTCTGTTTGCTTCATAAAAGAAAACTCTGAAAATTACGTTATGAAGTTATGATAATGGACCAAAGTCACAGGACTCTAGGGTCTTGAAGATCAAAATAAAGAGGTAAAAAACATTAATAATCCCACTGGATGGTGTAGCAGCAGAGGTTTTGTTCCTTCGAGCCTAAAGATGTTGACCAGAGAGAAACTTTAATTTTTTTTTTTTTTTTTTTGGTCAAACCCAAGGAAATGTCAACATTTGATCGATTTTATTGTTTTACATTTCATTCCTTAAAAACTGTTTTACATAGTATTCAACAATAGCAAATATGATTTTATTTCATATTTAAATCTGCTTTTAATTAATGTGATGGATCCACACGTACTTCAGCCCTTCAGTCAGTTTTCATCTGTCACTGCGATGAAACCGTTCGGCGTTTTATTGTGATGTATTTACACAGTTACATAACAAGCTGGTTCACATTTTTCATCCCTCTTTGTGACATCAGTGACCATATTGTTGGATTCACAGGCCAGACTTCCTGATCGTTGGATTTGATTTCTCTCTATCCAAATGTGGATCTCTCCCCTTCTGTCACTTTCTATATATTTCTGTCGCTGACTTAATTTGTCCACTTCCCTGCTGTTCTCGGCTAACCCCCAGTCAGTTTGGCATGGCCCAGTCTGCAAAGTTCCCTGGTCTCTGTCTACTACCGTCACAGATTTTCTGGACAGCAGGTATGTTTTTCCGGAAGTCGGACCGGAATTCCTCCCTAGGATTCACACTGGTTAGAACACAAACACATTGGCAAGCACATCCCTGCTCTTTATGGAGCAAACACGGAGACATATCATTCTACTTCTTTATTTATTCATATCAGAATCTGTTCAGCTATCTGCTTTTTCTCTCCTGGGTTGAAATCATCCCAATAAATAATTTAGAGTTGTTAAAAGAAAGGGACAGAAGAGGGAGAAAGAGATGAAGAGCTGAACTGAGAAAGGCAGAAGTGTAAACTTTGGATCAGAAAGTCGTGGCTGAGTGTTTATGCAGAACTGAGTGCAGTGATAAACAAATTGCCAGTGATTATGCTAATTAATGATGCAGTGGAAGGTGTCAGATTTAAATGAGTAAAAGAAGGAATATGAAATTCTGACAGAAAAGAGAGGGATCAGACCCAACCTGGGTTACATTTATTTTCTATTATTAGACTGTTTCAAGAACCCCACTGCTAGAACTGTAGTTCACTGTTCTGAGTCTGATGGTGAGGACTCACCTGGAATTTGCCAAAATGCACAGGGTAAATCATGAAAGGCATTCCTTACCTAACTCCTAAAGTTTATTACGCATTATAAACTTTAAAAGCTACATTATTATGAGAAATTCAGTGTTTCTGAATCTTTCCATCTTTCCATCGCCAAGTTCAACATGTAATAATCCCCATCAGGAAGTAATCCAAAATAGTCAACTTCCTCTTCGGTTTACAGTATACCTCCAAGATGCGTTTTTGTTATTTTTTTTAGACAAATCTGTATACTGACAGACTTTCACCACTCTACCTAAAATCGATCCTGCCTGAAAATGGCAGCTTTGGTTCACAGTGGCCATCTTCCTGTTGGGTTTAAGCCATGTGTAGCGGTGGCAAACAATCAAACAAAATTTTGAGATTGAGTCCGCAACTTTTTAATTTAATAATTGTTATAAAGCAACTCTGTTAGCAGTTATCGCTACACAGCTATTAGAAAAAAAGACACACATAACATCCGTTCCAACTCATCTAGCAATGGCGGATGGATATTAACCGCCCTCCGCAACCACATCAAACTGCAACACAACTTGTAAGTAGCACTCACACAAAAAAAACAAAACAACATTAATAAACACAAAACAGTATAATTGATCACAACTATTCCATGAAAATGGCTTGTGCGCCACATTTAGCTCCAAAAGACATCTGAGCTGTCAGTTTTGTTTTTACCAATGACTATGAAAGCACAACAGTGTATCAGTTAGGTAACAAACATTCTTTCGCATATGTTGAAAAGCTTTACAGAACTTATTTTGAGCTGTCCAATTTCCAGTGCAGCTCACTGGAAATTTGACAGAAATCTTGCTGTTAAGATTTAACAGCAATCGTGACAAATATTTCTTGTCTATCAATCCATGTTAAACGAGGAGTGACTCTTCATCATTGCCTTGTCTAACATGGGCTGCTTTGAAAATTTCAAAATCTCTCCAATTTCATAACCAATCAGAATTCCTGCAAATAAGTGACATGTTGCTGTCACTGTCATGTTCCGTGTGTTGGGTTTCACCCCAGTAGCGATCAGCACCATTTGCTGCTGTTGTCTGATGCTCACAGTGTGTCTAAACCGTTACTGTTGGGTTTAAAGCACGCCTCAAAGAGGCTTTTCTGTTTGCGTCATTTATTTCTACATGCGTATGGATTTTCATACCTCTACCTAAAACTTGACTGGCAAGATGCAGTCTGTCGGCTGTTAAGCTTGTTTTTTTATTACAACAATATTTAAACATTTTCTTCTTTTTTATTTTCTTTCAAATTTGATGTGATTTTGCAATTCTTTTAATGGAATAAAAACAAGGTTATTCAGAGAAGACCTTCGCACCATCTGCAAATGCTTCAGCCTGATAAAAAAATAATGTCAACGCTCTGACATAAAAGAACTACAACGTTGATGCATTTTAAGGAAATTTTGCCTGCTCTATCTTTGAAGAGCATAAGTGCAGGACACTTTTTAAATATGTAACCATGGATGGAAGTCATTTTGAACAACATACAGAAACGTCTCCATCATTACATGTTATCACAATAGTCCAATTTCACTTATTGCCAATGTCAATGTAAATGTCAATTTTGATTTATAAAGCACTTTAAAAACATATATTAACAAAGTGTCGTACAGTGCTCACAAAACACATATAAAACACATAAGAATTATAGTTATTGCTGAAGTGACTTTTGCTTGTGTTTCTGATGAATCCTAAACCCTGAAGGTGTTCTCTTTCATTCCAGTAGGAAATGGTTTAATGTCAGTCAGTAAATTTCTTGAAATCAGAAAAACTTTTCGGTTTCAAGCTTCAGTCTCACATTAGCTTTTCTGTGATTGATTTATATGAAGCATGAGATTTATTTTACCGTATTTCTAGATCCCACTTTGTCTGCTTGGAAAGTGTATTTAATTTAATAAGGTTACATATCTACTTCATAACCTTTCCCTGCTACAATTTTGTGATCATAAAAGCAAAACAGTGTATTTCTGTTAGTTATGTAGGTAACATGAACATGAAACCTGATTTTTTTCACATACATTGAAAATCTGCCTTTTAGAATTTATTTTGAGCAACATAAATTTTATGTAATTTTATTATTATTATTTTGAACATTTTTTATTATTTACAGACTTAGATGTAAATAAGGTCTGCATTAGCCATTAATTCAAGCTAGACTGGAAAGGACTGTTTACCCATTAGACCTTTTTCACGCTTCCAGATTTTGTTAGCCGATCCACCACCAGAACAGAACCAAAGGAAACCTGCAAGTACACTATTGAATGAAAAAGATCGTTGGTTGGGAAACAAAACCCGTATGGAGCGTGTGCGCACTGACAGCTAGTTTAGCTGTTTCCCCTTTCATGCAACACCCAGGTCTGTTTACTAGTTCCGGGACCTGACCAAAACCCCTTGATGTGGCTACCATGAGACTATTTCTTAGTGCAACACTTCTAAGAAAGCTTAATGCAAAAATGTTGTTATGACAATGTACTTAGTGTCAGGAAGAGCAGGAGTTTCTCAAAGATGCAGAGACATAATTCAAAATCATTCAGTTGCAAAATTCCATTTCTTTTAAGTCATGTTTGATATGGTGATTCTCACGAACCCAATCTTTCGACTGTCTTGGAAGATTTTTGGGTCATACTCATACAACTAAATATAATTAACTTTTATAATAATTATTTATAATATTTGGCACAGGTAATTGTTGGCGACCAAAATTATTTATTAAATGTTTTTTAAATAATTTTGGACTCACATAGTCATTATCATAATGCGTCTGAAGTACAAAAGAAATTCTGTCAATTATACCATTATACGCTAGCTTGTGTAGATGTCATTTATTATCGTAATGCATAAATTATATTACTGTGTAATTTGAGACCTGTTGCCGTATTAAAATATACAGTGTCTTTTTAAAATGATAAATAGAAAAAGTCATAGTGCATTTAAGCTTTAATTCATTCACCTTCCAGTTAATTCATTGGAAATTCACTGCACTTTCAGTGGAGCTGCAGTGAACTTTCACTGCAAATTCCAGTGAAGTTTAACTGGAAATGTCAATTTCACTGCAAATTTTAATTTCACTGCAAATTTCACTGCAAATTTCAATTTTACTGCAAATTCCAGTGAAATTTAAATTTTACTGGAAATTGCTTGTGTGTTCAACCACTGTTTGTGCTTGATTTAACCCAAGTTGTATTTGAGGTTTTTTGAATAACATCAATTACAACAAGGATGGATGTGACTGTGACTCTGGAATTGAGAGTCAGTATGATGAGCTCTCATCTTTATGCAGACAACGTGTATGTGCAATGCTAAAACTGAAGAAGTTTGCTTTTATTTTTTTTCTGAAGAAAAGAATAATTTGACAATTCACTGGTCATGTGAGCAAGTAGGATCCATCAACAAAAAAGATGAAGAATTATAGCCCAGTGTAAAGACAGAGAAATAAAGCAGAAATTCCCAACACCTATTTTATTTTTTGTTATTTAGACCACATAGAGAGGTGTACATCATAATATGGTCTGAATGCACTTCATTGATCTTATTCATTTCAGAAGAGAGCAATAAGAATAATAAATCAGGTATAGTTTCCAGAACACAAACATTTTGATTTTAAGACTGCATATGCTAAAATTTATGAATCCTGTAGAATACTGCGTAGCACAAGGACTTGATGTGTTACATTGAAATACAGACTGCAGCAGCCCAGGAAGGTTGTGTGAAAAATGTTTGAGTTCTGCTACTGGAAAAAGCGAAGGAGAACTGGGGATTGCAAGCACAGAGCAGGATCCACTGTATCCCCACAATGTTTGCATGTTAGTCAATGAGTCCTTTCGGATATTGACAGTTAAATGTTTTATGACTGTTTCTAAATATGATGTAAATTAAGATGGTGGTAGATGGAGAGGCTTACGGTTTCAAGAGGAGTTTGTAGCCTCTCGGTGAGTAAGTCCCAGAAGACACTGTTCGGCGATGGAAGGGGCGATGTGGCAAGTGATTCTGTTCTTTCCTCAGGTCCAGGGAGATGTGTTGGAGATGTTTGAGTGTTATAGAATGGATATGAGAGTGACAGCTGATGCAGACTCAGGTGGGTCTTCAGCTTGTGGACCCTCAAAAACACAAATGATATGTAATGATGAACATATGGAGTTATAATTTAAAAGGACTTGCAGAAGTATTTAAACCCCTTACAATTTCCACCTTTAGTAATATTGCAACTCCAAACTTGGGTTATTATTGAATATGCCAACACAAAGTACAGCATAACTGAGAAGTATGAGAATAATATGTGTATTAAATTCCCATAAATCAATAATTTGTGAAACCAACTGCCACTGCAATTGCAATTGCAAGACTGCAGCAGTGTGTCTTAACCGACGTTGGCCTTGTGGATCTTTTTGCTTGTTTTCAAAATAGCTCAAGAAACAGTCAGACTGGACAGAAAATGTGGAGTCTGCAATTTTTCAGACTAGACAATTTTCAATCAATTCTTCAAATCTCCTTTTCCTTGTTGGATTTTGAGCTGGAAGTTGAATGGGCCATTCCAGTATAAGAATAAGGCTGCAAAATTAATGAGAATCAGCATAATTGTATGAGCTTTTTTACAGGAGGTGCTATAGTTTACATACAATATCTCAGTTGGTGGTGAGAATTTTCAGGCTTTTAGGGTTTTGGTGGAACATCAGAGACATACCATCTCAACAAAGGAGACATTGTGCTCTCATAATCATCTTTGTGAAACTGATTGTTTGGCATAAAAACATCATGTTGGTGGAACTGGACAAATTTTAAGAAAGGTAACTAACTTTTCAAGTGTTTTACTGAGGCATGTATTTGTTGACCTGAAAGTGACTTCCCTGGGAAAAGATGTAAAATAAAAATGTGATTAAAGTGAGTATAAATGAAGAGCCAGCAGTGTCAAGATTAAGCACTTTGTCACAGACTTTGGCGACACAGAAATTGAGGTTCCCATTCAGCTTGCATTATTGATTCCTGACGTTACTCCATCCTGACTAACTTCTCCCTTGTTCCCTTTTCATCCTTTAATTTGATCTCTTTCCCTCCCTCAGAGACACTCTTCATTGAGATGCTCTCCTCTTCCCCACATCCATCAGAGCATTGCCTCCTATTCTATTTCTTTTTGTCTCATTACTCCACCTAATTAGGCCCAAACGAGCCTTTACTCATGCATATCAATGAGACTCTCACACATGTACTGATCTGTAAAGATGTGTTTGATTTATTTGTGTGTTCGATTCAATCCAAGCCCATAAAAACAGTTGAGAGCTATCAGAGATTCTGTTGTATGCACAGTCTCTTAATAGGATTTCACTCAGTTTTGATTATTTTCAGTTATATGATTCAAATGCAAAATGAAAGTTTTTAAGCTTCTTTCATCTGAAAATGAAAAGTAGTGAATGATTAAATTGCTTTAATCATTCACTTAAGTCAAACAAATTGTTGTTTGTGTTCAACCATTGTTTGTGCTTGATTTGACCCAAGTTGTATTTGAGGTTATTTGAATAACATCAATTACAACAATTAACACTCAAATGCATTATTAGATCTCTCACAATCCCACCTCAACTGAACTGGACTGAAGAAGATTTGGAAGATTTGTCAAATGCACCGCCTAGTGGATGGGTGCAGGACCAGCTTGAGGGCAGAGACGACACCAACAGGGCGGCAGTGCTACCAACACCAAGCATCAATATGATGAGTAGGGAGTCAGAATGTGCTGCATGCAGCTTTAATTTAAATTGTTTTATTAAAAATGCAGTAGAAGGTTCATAGAAGAAACAAAAAATATAATTTGCATTTTTAATAAAACATATAAATCATTCCAATCAGTTAAACTTTTAAAGCTGAGTCAAAATTATACTGATCTGTCACTAATATGTCAGAAATTACAGCAAGCATCTACAAGACACAAGAAAAAGAAAAGAGAAATGTTTTAAATGTTTCAAATTGTCAAAAAATGTTTTTGTATGAGCAAAGCAATACTAGACAAGATGTGAAGTTTTCACCTGATGAAGGTTATCACAACTCACAAAGTCACATGAACCCTAAAATGCAGGCATCAGACCATTCCGTCTCTGCACCTCTCACTGTGGTCGACTCAGCAGAGCCTGATCCAAAGTCCCCAGGCTCTGCTTCCTCAGTGGAAGATGTGATGATGGGATTGAGGAGGTTTTCGAAGTACTCTGCCCAAGTCATTCTCCATGGCCTCTGTGAACTTCTCCCATACCCAAGTTTTTGTCTCAGCAACCACCATCGGCACGGGCATGCCACTTGAACTGTACCTATCAGTTCAAGCGGACTTTTTGGTCTCCTTTAGACCAAAAAGATCCAATAGGTCTCTATTTTCAGCTTGACAGTATCCCTCCCTTCTGGTGCCCATGAGCTGATTCCAGGGTTGCCCCCAAAACATGCACTGACAACCTTGTGACCAGAACTCCGATAAGCGGTTGCTTTGAGTCCAACACTAAATTCGTCCTTCTGTGGTTTTTTTTATAGATGTAGATGTACCCATTATGGCAAATGTCAGCTTCACAGTCCATATTTGAAAGTGATACCTGGTCATCCTCAGCATTAAACATCAGATGTGTTTAAAGGCTGCTAGTGTCAGAAATTGTTGTTTGTCGCCAGCAAATGACTGAGTTCCAGTTTTTAGAGGAATTTCAAAGATTGGGTCAGGAATCACAGAATCTTAAATCATCAGGACTGTCTGACCATGGGAGTGTCAGGGTCATAACATGAGTGTCATTGAAAAACCATTCTGTCTTTATGTTGGAGTTGCAGGTGTCACAACATTTTGCAATTGCACACATATAGGGGAATGACAGGGCCAAGGTTACAAATAATATGTAAAGACTTCTGACATTGTTCCCAATAGTCAGCGGTGTTCTGTGTTAATGACATATTTAGTCAGATAGTGTAACATATAAAAAAACAAAAAGACTCCTGGCTACATCCTTCATCTTTGGTGTTTCAATTATTTCATTCTGAATTGCAAAGACTTCATAAGGGGGAAAATATCTTCCTGGATGATAAATGGGCTTAGAGAAAAACCTGTAAAGAATGGTGTCTCCGTAAAAAGTCCAGATACTGAGCCACAAAACTTCTGGTAATTACAGTTCATAATGCTATTTTTTTGTGGCATTCATCCAACAGTTGAAGATGGAGTTGGAAAATTTGAAAATTACATGATTGGCTCAAGATTCGCATCCGTCCTGTCGAAATCGTCTGTGTTATTTTGAATTTTATGTTTTGAATTTTTGTCAACTTAAGAGATTTTTTCAAAATTTGTCACAATTTCTTCGCTGTTTCACATCCAGGTCTATCATGTTTTGGGGGAGACTGGTAAAGACACTTTTTTGTAATATCTGTGTTGGTAAAGAATTAGCTGTTGTTGTAAAGGAAACTCGCAAACCTGTGAACAAGCAAAACCATCCAGGTCCATTTGATCATGAGGAACATTGACACTTTCAAAAGCAGCAAAGTCTTCTGATGCCTTTACTGTCAAATCCGTAGTTGTGGTTTTGACAGTAACTTTCTCATCCTTAGAGGAATCTTCCATGTCCTTTTGGTCTTCAGGGTTCAATGTCAAAAGCAAAGTATTTTGATCTCTCGTCCTCAGAGCTCTCTACTAAACCGTCGCTGCCTCTTATGTTATATCCTAACAACTTTTCAACTCCCTTCGTAACAAGAAATCCAAGGTCCCATAAATATCAAAATCCTCTTGACTTGGTGTTCAGCTAAAATGGTTTGTAGAATCAGTTTGAAGTCGTCTCTCTGGAATCGATCTGCCTCCAACCAAGTTGAGAAGCAAACTGAGAATTCTTGTATTCTTGTCTCTCTGTGAATATTTATGACATCATCGATAATGACATAGAGGTTCTCATCAACATGATGTCAAACAACCTGTGCCAGATTCTTGTTTGTTTTAGTTGCTATGGAAACACAAGGAGTTATGGATGGTTGCTGACAGCTAAATTTGTAAATTTAAGTCAATAAATGGGCGTCAATTTAAGTTTTGTATTTGTTTTCCATCTCATATACACATGTAAAAATCTAAGGTTGAAATATGAAATAATTCTTGTGTGGAATAAGCCATAGTAGTGTTATATAAAAGTTTTATATAATTTGTTATATAATCATAAACAATATAGATTATATGTGCCCAATTTTAAAAAACAAAAGAGATTATTATAAATTTTAGGAAAAATAGGATTAGCTCAAATCCTATTCCCATCATGGGAGAAGAAATGGAGGTGGTTTAGGAATATGAATACCTCTGTGCTCATCTGGACAATAAACTGGACTGGAAAGTTTGCAGCAAGATGCTGCAGATCTTCTATAATTCTGTTGTTGAGAGTATCATCTTTCCATTGATCATTTGTTGGGGCAGCAGCATCAGAGCAAAATCTGCACAAAGGTTTCTTCTGATAAGGAATGCAATAGAAATATCATTTTGAATCTGTGACATCAAAAAAGCATACATATTTTTGTAATATTTTTCATGAAAAAAATGCCACTGCATTATGCCACAAGGGCAATTTTGAGATTCCTTAGCATTCATTTAGCTCTGCCCAAGAGCTTCTCTTGGATGTAATCTCTTTAGATGTAGTATTAATGCAACAATAAACTGTTTTTTAGAAGATTAGTGCAGACTGTGGTAATACATTATTCAAAAGCTGTGCCACAAATTTTAATTTAGGTGAATTATCTGGGATAGTTTCTTAGTGTCCCTGTATCTGAAAATAACACAGACGACAGTGAGTGTTTTAAATACGTCTTTATCCTATTTTTAGTAAGTTGAAAGTGAAATTTGGAGACAGGAAAAATATCTGATCCTCCCTCTAAAGTCTGTTGTTTAATCCTGTGAACCCATGTATTCTATAGGAACCCTTCTGTTGTGCATCAACTTTGTTTTCTATTTGTTTGCCAGGATTTTGATTCTGTTTTATTACTAATCAAATCTAAACTGAGCTATATTTCTAAAAGATTTCTAGACTTCTAAAAAACTTGTTAGTAGCTTTCAGTCTGGCAAACTTTAAACCCTGATGCTCCTTCCACTCACCATGTTGGGAGTGACCTGGTCTGAAAATATGTACTTCCTAAACTGCAAAGAAGCCCAGAAAAGATTAGTTATTTTTATCCAACTACAAACCCAACGGCAGGCTGCAAGCCAGCCCTGAGCTGTTCACAGGATTCTTCAAAACTTCTTTTTTGAAAGTGTATGAAATCTAATTTTAAAAGAATGAAGTTACGTTTGAAGTTAGCGTTCTTAGTCACAGGCAAAGAATTGTTTATTCATGCATTAGTTAGCTCTGGGACCTTACAGCATTTCCTCTCTCAAAGCTTATTTTTAGTACTTTTAAATGTTGTGCTTTGGAACTTTTTATATTCCAAACAAATCAGCATGTGTGTTTTACAGACTGAAAAACATATACTGTTATTATTAATCACTTTATTATTATTATTATTATTATTATTATTATTATTATGTAAATGAGCACATCTCATGAACATGACAAATAGCTTTTCTCTGTCTTTGTTTTATTTTAGTTTTCTTGTCAATTCTGAATCTTACATTTATCCCTGAATGATTTATCTACAAAATATGGCTGTGCAAAGATATATAACATACATAATATTATGTATTCATTTATTCATTTATGTGAGATGGTTATGGCACTAAGCCTTGTTGGCTGGGTTTTGTGTTCTTTGGTGTGCATTTTGTTTCTTCTTATTGTGCTGATCTCAGTCTCTCTCTGCTATCCTTCTCTGTTCGCAGCATTTTCTGGTGTTTAAACTGATATTAGAATCCCAGAATCTCAATGGATTGCTGTACTTACTTGATCATGAATGTATTTTTCTTCATTACCTATATCATTACTAATTCTAGCTCATTTTTAAACATTATTGATTCTTTTACTACTTGGTAAATATTATCAGTATCATTCTGAAATCTAAATTAATGTATTCAAGTATTTAATCTATGTAAAAAATACATAAAATAAATTACTAGTATTTGGCAGTTGAATAATCACATTTGGGAAAATATTTTACCCCCTCACTAGCATGTACTTTCTATATTCTAACAAATGTAACTGGTAAATGTATTGTTTTTGTATGGGGGAAGGTTTGCCCCTGATTTATTTAAGATTACTTTCGAATCATTCCCTCCTTCTCTTGACATGACCTGATCATGTGTTGCCATGGAGGCACGTCCATGAGCAGTGCTGACAAGAAACTGGTGTTTTCAGTCAGCTTCACTGGGAAAATCTCAATTGTTTGAGAGGGAAGGGAGGCGCTTTTAGATTTTATTTTATTTTTTTAAGTTTTAGTATTGAAGTTGTTAAAGTTAATTGTAATTTTGTAAATGTTTTTCTAGAAATATAGTTTGAGTACACATATATATTTTCTATCGGGGAACATAAATGCTTAATTAGTCCTGATTATTTAAAAGCTGCATGGCTCAAGTCAGGGGGAGACGCTCGCTCTCCTGCTGATGGTTGAGAAAGGTTAAAATCATGTCCTGCTGTGAAGCTGTAACGAAATATATATATGTATATATATATATATATATATACATATATATATATATATATATATATATATATGTATGTATATACTGATGCTCAATAGATAAGGCATCAGTATATCACCCGAGAGGGCGGGGTTCGAATCCAGTCTGGGTCCTTAGGCAAGACCCTTCAAGCTACTGCCTACCTCATACCATGAGAGATACTAAGTTGCATAACATGCCGGCTCAGACGTCGCCCGGCCAAACAAGGTCTGCGTCAGGTGTTGGGGAACCAGAGCACCTTGATGACAAATGGGCTACTGGAACAAGACGGAGATGGGCGAGAGATGAAAATGTGGATCTGTTGGAATGCTACTACTCAAGTAACCCTAGTCAGAGAGGTTACATGCAAAGACAGGGGAAGGAATGGTTACTTCGACATCCCCAGTCAACACTAAGTGCTAAACAACTAGTAGCTCAGTGTTCCAACATCCGCAAATGGCAACTGCTATCACAACTTGAGATTGACGAGATACAACACAAAAGGGAGGAACCCGGATGTCAGAACTGTGGGGACTTAACTACAAGTCCCCACCCAGTGAGGGGATACACGGCCCCATTGAGCGAATCAGAGCTGAACGAAACAGCTGCTGACCTGAGAGAGAGAATCATGACCCGAATGACAACCAGGCCTCCCCGGCGCCAATTACAACGGCTGAGTGAAGTACCATCAGAAAGTCTCATTGAGAACGATCCCTACCATAACAGAAACCAATACCCACCATGGAAAAGACGGTTAGAGGCTAAAATCAAGGTAACAAGGAGGGAAGTGAGCCAACTGTCAGAGCTCCACAAGGGTACAATGAAAAGACAAGTACCCAGAAAGTACAGGCAGATGCCCATACCTGAAGCACTCGAAACTGCCAAACAGAGGCTCCAAGCCTTGGCCAGCCGCCTAAAGAGATACACAAGATTAACTGGCTCTTCTCCACTCAACCAGCTAAGGTGTACTCTCAATGGCAGGGTAATAACAACAGAGCAGACCCACCAAGGCTGGAGACTGAACAATACTGGAAAGGCATATGGGAAAGGGAGGCGTCCCACAACAGCAATGCACAGTGGTTGATCTCTCTACGAGAGGACCATAGCAACCTCCCTGAGCAAGCCCCGGTAACCATCACTGTGACAGATGTCCAAGAAAGAGTCTCAGGTATGAAAAACTGGACAGCACCAGGGCCTGACATGATCCATGCCTACTGGCTAAAGAAACTCACTGCCCTCCATGAGCGACTGGCAGGCCAAATGAACCAGCTGCTACAAAGTGGGACTCACCCTGAATGGTTAACTGAAGGGCGGACAATCCTAATCCAGAAGGATCCATCAAAGGGTCCAGTCCCACCCAACTACCGACCAATAACCTGCCTCTCCACAACCTGGAAGCTCATGTCAGGCATCATAGCGGCCAAGATAAGCAAACACATGGATAAGCACATGAGCATGGCACAGAAAGGTATCGGTGTAAATAGCAGAGGAGCCAAACACCAACTCCTCGTAGACCGCACAGTTGCCCGAGACTGCAAAACCCGACACACCAATCTGTGCATGGCTTGGATTGATTACAAGAAAGCCTATGACTCAATGCCGCATACTTGGATCATTGAATGCTTAGAGATGTATAACATCAACAGGACTCTGAGAGCCTTCATTGCAAACTCAATGAGGCTGTGGAAAACCACCCTTGAAGCCAACTGCAAACCACTTGCACAAGTGTCCATCAAATGTGGCATATACCAAGGAGATGCTCTGTCCCCGCTACTGTTCTGCATAGGCCTGAACCCCCTCAGCCAAATTATCAACAAGACTGGCTACGGATACCGACTCAAAAATGGGGCCAACATCACCTTCTCTACATGGATGACATCAAGCTGTATGCCAAGAGTGAACGAGACATCGACTCACTGATCCACACCACCAGGATCTACAGCACGGACATTGGGATGTCATTCGGACTAGAGAAGTGTGGTCGGCTGATTACAAAGAGGGGGAAGGTGATCCGCACAGAAGGGGTCTCACTCCCAGAAGGAACAATAGCAGACATAGAGGACAGTTACAAGTACCTAGGTATACCACAAGCAAATGGCAACCTCGATGAGGCCACAAGGAAAGGAGCAACAGCTAAATACCTCCAACGAATAAGGCAAGTCCTGAGAAGCCAGCTCAATGGCAAGAACAAAATCCGTGCGATAAACAGCTATGCCCTGCCAGTAATCAGATACCCTGCTGGAATAATTAGCTGGCCAAAGGAGGAGATAAAAGCCACAGATATTAAGACTAGAAAGCTACTAACAATGCATGGAGGGTTCCATCCCAAATCCAGCACCCTGAGACTGTACACGAGCCGCAAGGAAGGAGGCAGAGGACTAGTGAGTGTGAGAACCACTGTCCAGGACGAAACAACTAAGATCCATAAATACATCAGAGACAAAGCCTCAACAGATAATGTGCTCAGTGAATGTCTCAGACAACAGGGAACGGAGGTTGAAGTGCCAGAGATACCATCATGGGAGGACAAGCCCCTACATGGGATGTACCACCAGCAAATAACTGAAGTGGCTGATATCAGTAAATCCTACCAATGGCTGGAAAAAGCTGGGCTTAAGGACAGCACAGAGGCCCTCATCATGGCCGCCCAGGAACAGGCCCTAAACACCAGAGCAATAGAGGCCCAGATCTACCACACCAGACAAGACCCAAGGTGTAGGTTGTGCAAGGAGGCCCCTGAGACAGTCCAGCACATAACAGCAGAATGCAAGATACTGGCAGGAAAGCATACATGGAACGACATAACCAAGTGGCAGGCATAGTGTACAGAAACATCTGTGCAGAATATGGACTGGAAACCCTGAGATCAAAGTGGGAAACACCCCAAAGGTGGTGGAGAATGCCAGAGCTAAGATCCTGTGGGACTTCCAGATCCAGACAGACAGAATGGTAATGGCGAACCAACCAGACATTGTCATAGTGGATAAACAACAGAGGAAAGCCGTTGTGGTAGATGTAGCAATACCAAGCGATTGCAACATCAGGAAAAAGGAGCACGAGAAACTGGAGAAATACCAGGGCCTTAGGGAGGAACTGGAGAGGGCCTGGAAGGTGAAGACCACAGTGGTGCCTGTGGTCATCGGGGCCCTCGGGGCAGTCACCCCCAAACTGGAGCAGTGGCTACAACAGATCCCAGGAACAACATCAGACATCTCAGTCCAGAAATGTGCAGTCCTTGGCACAGCCAAGATACTGCGCAGGACCCTCAAGCTCCCAGGCCTCTGGTAGAGAACCCGAGCTCAGAGGATAAGAACCACCCACGGTGGGTGAGAAGGGAATTTTTATATATATATATATAAACAGAGCACTTGAGCCTTGCAATCGTGTTTCCTATCTAACACTCATTTCCTGCATCCTGCTGAGCTACAAGCTGGCCACTCAAGTGCATACGCATTGTAACGCATGTACACACTGTTTTCACATGAAATGATGAAGTCACGTGTTAAAAACAGCAGAGTAAACATGGACATTCATAGAAATAACTGATTCCAAGCAAAAACTACAGTTAAAAACAAACAT
Organism: Poeciliopsis turneri; assembly: GCA_922788865.1. Lineage (NCBI taxonomy): Eukaryota > Metazoa > Chordata > Actinopteri > Cyprinodontiformes > Poeciliidae > Poeciliopsis > Poeciliopsis turneri. Next base: position 2,294,962 of record CAKLNU010000176.1, read on the forward strand.
TTGTATACACCATATAAAAAGACACCTATGTGGGGGGTTTTTCATGCTGTTTAATGTGAAATTTTAATCTTTTAATTTTTTCTGGTTTTATCAGATTCCCAAATTTTATTCTGTTAACCGCCAGAATAATGAGAGATTTTTTTTTACAGAAATGTTTATTTTATTTTTCTCAAATGTACCCAAAAACTTCGTATTTAAAATCATTGTGTGATCTGTGGTTTGGATGTGATGTACTAGGACCAAACTTGTTTTAAACATAGTGATGGGTGTTGTCAAATTCTCACTCCTAAAAGATCAGCTCTTCATGTCATTTTTTCCTTACACACATGTCTGTATTCTCACTGATGAGCTTGTTGACAAATCCTCTTTCTATACGTCTGCATTTGCCTCCAATTTCAGTACCAAAGAAATGAACAAACAAGACTCTTCATTTACAACTGGTATATGTTGTTCATCATTTTTAACCAGATATAAATTTGTTGTTGTCAATATTTACCTCCATCCTCAAGCATCAGCTGAACCACTTTTGAATTTTGTGAGGAAGTACCACTGCTTCATGTTCTGATTGTGTTGAAGCAGGTCACAGTAAATCAGGGCTTTCAGAGAAATACAGTCTTTCTATCTCACTCTCTCACAGCTGTATCTGCCACTTTCTTTTCTTAGTTATTCCCCCCTTCCAACACCCCTTGTGTGCTCACCCAGAGGCAATGAGTGACTTGAAGGGCAGAGGGTGAAAACACATTAACCACAGAGAGCAATGGAGTGGCAGCTAAAGTAGAGAAGGAAATAGAGAGATATGCCATGTAAAAGAGATAGGAGGAAAAGATTGTCTTTGATATTGATCTGGTAATCCTTGCAGTGGTCTCTAGCAATTCTAATCTTCCTGCTACATAAGACGAGGAGACTCAAGGAAAGGGCGAGAAATAGAGAGGCACCGAATAGAGGGAGGGAGAGCTGAAGAGAGGAGGGAGTGGAGCATGAGGAGGAACAGTGCCATCCAGTGGTGGACAGAAATGTACCAAATGAACCTTAGGAGTTTCTGCTTGTTTATACATATATGAATATGAACAAGTCATTTTATTCTATAAGCTACGAACAACATGTCTGAAATTCTGAGCAAAAATTTTGTATTTACTTTCAGAAAATGAGAAATGGTCAAAATAATTAAAAAGATGCAATATTTCACATTTCAACTGATGCATAGAAAACAAGTTCATGTTCATTTCGTAGAAACAACAATACTGTTTCAGCTCAAGAAGAGTTCAGAATGGAGAAATAACCATGAGTTTTCAATTAGGTTCAGTGAAGTGGTCTTCTAATTTTTTCCATACCTGCATACATTCACACACAAATATACTGGGTACATATATATACACCTGGGTCTGGTGCCTGCACCAGACCCAGCGTCTCCATAACCTTCATAATGTCAGAGGTCAAAGCTTTTTGGTTCGACAACCTTTAAATACAACAACCAGCTGTTTTTTCATTTTTTTTCCTCCCCTCCAAGAGGCTTTTTACGGGCTCTAGTGTCCCTCACATGACAGCAGGCCGACAGGAAGGCCGACAAGGAGATGGGGGTCCGGGAGTCAAACCTGCAATGGCCACGTCGAGGACCAAAGGCGTCCAAACGTGGGTCACGCTATCCTCTACGCCATCACAACAGTTATGACAGCTGATTTTCTTCACTTTTTAAATGAAAATAGGGTTTTAAAAGACAATGGCCTTTAAAAAGAGAAGAAATGTACTTTAGAGTCCTGCAGTGGTTTTCTGGTCTTTTTTTCATCAAACAAGCAGCAAAACCTAAGAATATTTTCACTTCCCTTGGCTCTACAGTCAATAGTAAAAGAGGAACCAATAATCCTACACTCGGAAGCCCCAGTTAGAACTGCTGCAGTTTCCATACAATAGTTAGCGAGTCAAAAATGTTAAAGTTAGACTGCCCTGATGTGAAGGTCTTATGTAGTAAATATTTTTCAATTAATAATTACTTGAAAAAGAAAAAAAAATACTTCATTTCGTGAGAATTATCTGTGTTTTATGTACTTATGTGTATGTCAGGCTTTGGCCTCCATGTTGTGAGTCTGATGTCTGTCACTCAGTTCAGGCCTGGCCCTGTTTGCTTCCTGCCTGGCTTTTTATTTCACAGTTTGCTTTAGTACCAGTTTGCTTTTTGCCTTGGGGACATGAGAACCTGCTGCACAGACCTCCAAAATATGTAAGTTTCTGTTTCATTATTAGAGCAGTGTGGTTGTTAGTTCTGTCATGCAGATACTTTTGCTCCCACCACCTCTTGGCCACAATTCATGCAGTTCAAAGTGTGCAGACTTTAGTAACCAAATTGTAAAACACATTTAACATCACAAAAATAATTTGTCACATGTTTTTTGTCTCTGTACAGTGTGACATTTACAGTCACACTGTACAGAGATGACAGCCTTCAATATTTTTCATGGCCAATATATTTACAAAGTAAGAGGAAGAAGGTCTTGCAACAAGTCAGATGATTTTAAGTTTTTTACTGGACAATTAACAGAGGAATTTTTAGGAACACTGACTAAGTGTGTCCTGCTATTTTCTTCTTTGTTCCCATTCTGCTGTTTTTGTAACCTCAGCAGTTATCTATCCACATGTTTGAACCCAGTAAATTCAAGTTAATCATAACTGGTGCATATGATTGAGACATATGCACCAGTTCACTGACAGACGCTGAGTAGAGAGGCTAGGTGAAATAAAAACACATGCAGAGATGCAGAGATGCAGGGAATCACTTTTTAATTGACCTTTTTGCAGTTTATGATTCAGAAGAACCTGGGGTTTGATTTCCTCTGTGTACTCAAGATGAGACATCAATAAGGTCAAGCCACCACTGACTCTGCTCTTTTGACATGAAGATTAGAAAGGATAGGGGAATCAATTGCTACGTAACATAATTCCTCACATGTCTGATCATATTAATCTGGACAGAACATCACATTATTGTTCATTATATCACAGTACTTCTGCGGAGCCACCCGCAGCCTAATGACTGCATGCTCCCATACATCTGCATGTTAGAAAATAAAAATGGCCTTTGGAACAATGTAAATTATGAAAATCAAACAGATCTCAACATTAGTTAACAAGTTTCCAAGTCCGGGACTTATTTTAATCAGAAAGTTTGCTTACATAGAAGAAGCTAGAGTTTTTACATAGAACACCAACTTCTCTTGGCTAAAACAGTAAATTAGGAGCAGATGTTAGGTGTTCAAGTTTGACCCAATTTAACAAACAATACAAAAAGAAGAGTCAGTCTGCACAAAGGTAGCCCAGTGAAAATCAGATCCTGGTTCTATGCTTGCTTTGAATAGAGAGTCTGAACCCTGGACTGTTGAGAAACAATTGCCTGCTGGAGTTGTGGTCTCTGTTCAAGTTTTAAACAATTGGATCTGATTTTGTCCAAATGTTGGCCATGACTATGTAGTGTGCCTAATCAATGAAGTTTACCAGAAATGTCCTGGACTTTAAACCACCCAGGGTGATTAGAATCATGACATCTTTGCCAGCAATAAAATGTCTTATTCATTCCTCTTGCTCTGACTTTAATTGCTCAATATTTGGAAGAGTGGTCAAATGTGGATTAAAAAGGCTCAACAACCTGGTAATGAAGTCTGGTTCTCTTCTGGTTCTGTTCTCTCTCTCTGAGCACCATTCCTACCGTTCGTTCCAAAACTGTGACAATGCGATTCCGACTTCACAAAAGCTGTTGTAGTCTAATTTGAACAATCCTTATTTGTCTCCCAAGCCCTGGCAAAACGCTGCACAATTCAACACCATGCTGCTAGCTCTTCACAACTCATAGGCGGAAGTATGAGCGCTGCCCTCCACAAATAATGATCCAGCCGGAACACAGTGTGCTACATAAAAAAACATAATTTAACAAAGCTTCGAGGCAGATCAATTTTCCTCGAGGAATATTAATAATCAAGGTACTCAAATCATTCGAGGAATCGTTTCAGCCCTAGATCAAGTAGACCATTAATTGCAATAATCTTTCTCCACCATCCTCCCAGAGTCAATGACATCCAGCAGGCTGAGATGAAGACCCTACTGGTGTGTGTTTCCTCCAGTTCTGGGCCTCATTGGCCTGACTACCTTAACTGATCTGGCTGGAGATGCAACTTCTCACTCATTTCAGTATTTATATCTTTTGCGCTCTATAAGCTTTGAATTAGGGGCTGCACAGTGGTGCAGTGGGTAGCGCTGTTGCCTTGCAGCAAGAAGGTCCTGGGTTCGATTCCCGGCCCGGGGTCTTTCTGCACGGAGTTTGCATGTTCTCCCTGTGCATGCGTGGGTTCTCTCCGGGTTCTCCAGCTTCCTCCCACAGTCCAAAAACATGACTGTCAGGTTAATTGGCCTTCCCAAATTCTCCCTAGGTGTGAGTGTGTGTGTGCATGGTTGTTTGTCCTGTTTGTCTCTGTGTTGCCCTGCGACACACTGGCGACCTGTCCAGGGTGAACCCCGTCTCTCGCCCGGAACGCAGCTGGAGATAGGCACCAGCAACTCCCGACCCCGTTAGGGAGAAGGGTGACGGAAAATGGATGGATGGATGGAAGCTTTGAATTAAAAGCCCAGCAATCCCTTCTTCATCAAATCCACTAAAAACACAACTGAAATTATTAATTTTCTCTACTTCCGGCCAACAATTTATCTACTCACAACTCCATGACGTTTACTACCTTCATCAAGACCAGGATAAGTGAGGAAAAACCTGTGCTCAGTATATTCTGGGTGAATCTTGGGACTATAACTGCCTCTGGGCTAATTCCACTGGCATGTATGCAACACATGGTGCCATCAGATTTAACAGTGTTCATGTGACTTGGTACCATTGGGAGGGGCTCAGACTACTTTCTCAAAACTGTTGTAGTAAAGATCAGTATAAGTTTTCTTGCACAAGAATATAAAGAAGTATATTCTCTTCATTATACTTTTATAAACTCTGTTTTATGTATTTTGACTAAAAATGTGGCTTTATTGGGTTCAGCTGAAGGACAATAATTACAGTCATATAATAACATCTAACTACTACTTGCTTTTAGCAAAGTGGTGGAGTTGTTAGCACTGCTGTATTGCAGTTAGAAGATCCTGGATTCAAATCTTTCTGCAGGGAGTTTGTACGTTCCACAGTACCAGCAGGGATTTTAATGCTGAGGCAGAGGCCCAGCAATCATCATATTACTTTTTCAACATTGCTTTTAATACAATATAATTTCCTACTTCTTCACAAAATATAGTATAAGTTAGATAAGATTAAGTCATGAGCAAATCCCTAATGTTAAAGAAACTGGATGTTTGGTAACTGCACCACTTAACTGATGGATTAAATTTGTTTTTAAGATTCTTGTTTTAACTTCTTTATCGCATCCCATAGCACAGGCTTTTGACAATTTTTTTTGTTTTGTTTTTGTTTTTACATCAAACTTTTAGCAGCATTAAACAGAATTGTATCAGCTGGATTAATTCTGAAGCAGGTTCCTGCTGCATTTATTACTGCTGTTGCCTCATTGCAGAAAAACTGTATTTTTGCCTTTCCGTTGGTTTTCTCACCAGTTTTTCCTTTACCACCATCCAAAAGATGCATATGAGGTTAACTGTTCACCTATACAGCCTTTAGGTGCTAGTGTGTGTTGAACCATATAGTGTCGAATGCAGTACATTATTGTCTCCTGCAGCATTGAACCCAGAAGATTGGTTCCAGCAATATTACAAGGATTAATTGATCATAAATGGATGAATGTGAGTTTCTGTCAGTTCATCTTAATATTGAAATCTTAGGGGAAATATGGTGAAGCTTACAATAAATGACTTTATAACAAAAACAAAAATGCCATACATTTGAAGTAAAAGAACACATCTTAAACCTCAACATGAGAACTTAAAGCTGCATGTTCACCTGACACATGGTGTCAGTGTTGTTCTGGAGAACCTCATAGAGCGCCACATGCCTGGCTGAACTGCATAACTGAGGTTGAAATTATTTGCTCCACCCACATTTTTTTAAGTCACTGGAGGCAACAGTCAACTTTTATCTGTAGCAACATGTGCTCTCAACTGGCAGGCTGATGTTCTTTAAGCATGCAAAGTCCTGTAGTGACTGAAAATTATTGTCTGTAACAGAAAATTTTAAATTCGCTAAAGGTATTCCACTACATTAAAATTCTACCGTAAAATATAGAATGTCAGTAAATTACGGTAGCAATACGATGTTTTACCTTGGCGATGTGTTGCCATTTGAAGTCAATGATTTACTACTGTCTACTGTGTTTCCTTAGATAGTAATTTTTTACACTACCTTGAATAATTAATGAAGCTTAATGCACTGGTTGATAACTAGGATCAACCAGTTATCAACCAGTGCAATGTAAATAAAATTGAATTGAATTGAAATTCAATAAATAGATTCAATAAATAGATGCATAAAACTGAATAATTTAGAAAGGGCTCAGTGTAGAGTCGCTGCTCTGGACGCCTACATGGTGAGACGTTCAGGGCACGTCCCACTGAGAGGAGACCCAGAGGAAGACCCAGAGGAAGACCCAGAGGAAGACCCAGAGGAAGACCCAGAGGAAGACCCAGGACATGTTGGAGGGACTATGTTTGTCGGTTGGCCTGTGAATGCCCAGAGAGCCAGACAAGTGACTGGGACGAGCTTCCCTCTCTAGAGGCAGCCTAGGCCCAGGGGCTGCAGCCCCTTCCTGGGCCAGAGGAAGAAAATGGATGGATGGATGGATGGATGGATGGATGGATGGATGGATGGATGGATGGATGGATGGATGGATGGATGGATGGATGGATGGATGGATGAAAATGTCAACACACAAATAGACCATAGGCCAATCCAAAAAAAATAAAGCGAATTAACAAGACGAATTGAAAGTAAAATTGTTTTTTATTTCCTGAAGAATTTATGGGCTAAATCTTATTTAGACATTTACACATTGAGGCAACTTTCTTAAAATTTCTCTACTTTCAAGAACTATCACAGAACATTTTAAATGTATAACTGCGGCGTAACAGTTGGATATATATTTTTACGTCTTTTTTATTTTCCTTCTAAACAGATTTTAGTCTTCAAATTTCATATTTTAATGGTGATTTTGCTTTGTTAAAATATGATGGGAAATCATATGAGCATCAGTGAACAGAGTACAGCGTGTTGACTTAACCAACATCTCTTACATTATGACCAACATGTATAGTTGTTACCATAATAAGTTTATGTAGTTACAATTCACTGACATTTTATCGAGCTTCATAAGGACCTTAACAAGGACCTTATGAAGCTCGATAAAATGTCAGTCATTTTAATAGGCAATATTTAATATCGTCTTTTTAAGGTGTAAAACAACGAGCAGCTTGTTTGGAGTTGACTGTTTCTGTGTTGACAGCATATCAACAGAAAGCTCTGATGTGTTTTGTTCTTTTCTCTCAGGTGTGATATGCTGACGGGGCTTCAGTGTTTTTACTGTCAGACATGTTTTTGTTTTAATTGTGAGTTTAATGATCGGCTCCTGTGCTCGGCTCTCCTGAACAGGAAAACAGCCTAAAGCTGCTGCAGACAAAGCAAACAGCCGGTAGTTTTACATCCCCCCCCTCCGTCCTCCATAGGAACAATCAAAGTTGTTTCCGTAAAACTGCGCCGAGACACACACTCACACTCTCTCTCTCTCTCTCTCTCTCTCTGGAGGAATCAGGAGAGCATTGTCGGTGCCAAGGAGGAGTAGGCGTAGACTTCCTTTAAACATTTTTCTTCGCTTTCAAACAAACCTAGTTTGGCGCAAGCTTTGCTCTTAATTTTTTCGTTGTTTTGTGTTCCTGTTTTTGCCTTTGATAGCAGAGAAAATTGATCTTTTTTTTTATTCGGAGACATCCCAGCTTCTGCAGACATGGACTGGGGAACGGATCTTTGGGTGAGTTGACAGCTGACAACCCTTTTGGAGTCATTCCTGACAGAAAACAAACTTCTCGACATGCCTTAAATGTTTGTTGCTCGACTTTTTTTTTTTTTTCCGGGGACTCAACATGTAATGATCGTTGCTGTAAGGTCGCAGAGCAGACTGATCCTCTGAACAGACTCCCGCAGACGGAGATTTCGCAACTTCTGCATACCTCATCATTAGCTGGGGAAGTAAAACAGTTTATGGCCCGTTCTGCTCAAAGGAAGGTTCTGCACTCTTTTTTTACACTGTTGTTGTGGTTTACAAGCTGTTTCTTTGTCACTCTTGCGTCTTAATGCGGTGCTTTTAATCAGAAATGTGCTCCGGTACAAACCCCGTCAGGGCGCAAAATCTCAGGAGGAAATACTTTGTGTCACCTGTGATCCCAGGTAGCAGAGAGCAGGTTAGAAAAACCTCACACTGCACACAACTTATTAACAACAGCGCCACCTATGGCATCTAAAGCAAATACTTTTGTGCTGTGGCCTTACAAATTCAGTCTGTAAGGAGGATAGAGATACCAGGTACAAGTTAAGATCCAGTTTTCAAAGAAATACTTCTTTATCAAGGACAATTCTTTGCTAACCTATTGTGTGATTGGTCAGAATTTCATGGGTGTGTTTATTTATGAAATTATGTCCTCCTCCAAATTTGTGAACTTGTGTAGGAGTTGGTCCTCTGTCGTGATCACAAGCTAAGTTGAGAAAATTAGGAAGAAAAGGCTGAGTTTAAAATCATTGTGCTGACACACAGACAACTGTCAGTTAATCCTAGGTTTGTTTAGCATATGTATAGATATAGAGATGGTGTATAAGCGACTTGAGCAGAAACAAATGATAAAGCTAAAACAGCATCAGTAGACTGAAGGGCTCTGCTGCCTGGCTGATAACCCAAATATTGTTCAGGGTCCAGCTGCAGCTCCTGCAGGTTTTATTTATTTCAGTTTTGTTTAATCAGTAATATATATATATATATTTTTATGTGTGAAAAATGTGAAAACAGAGAGAAGCTTCATAGTAGTTATCCATAACTTCCACAATTTGTCATCAATACATTGTTGGATACAGTAGTTTGTAATTACACTGAGTCAGTTTGACCAGCTGTGATTATCATTAACCTGATTATGAACCTGTATGTTCTTGGTATTAGTGACAGTTTTGTTTAAAATCAATCAACTCACTTTAGGATAACAAAATCACAATAACAAACAGTGAGTTTGTTATTGTACCAGAACAAAATAAAGTTGTATATGTCTGTCAGTCAAACTTTTCTCATAGCAGAGCAGAAGAGGACAGTGTTTGACTTTTTGACCTTTCCTGAGGTCGATACTATCGGTGGATCAGATGGACTTGACATGTAGAAATCAGCTGATCAGCGATCTCCCAAAATTAAGGAAGGATAAATCGGTGTGGTGTGGATTGCTGGATGCGGTAGAGTGACTGCAGAGACACATGGAAGAGCTGCTGTTTTGAAAGTTGCTGCCTTTGTAAATCTTGTGAAACATTAAACTGACTTTGTTTGCTGTTCAACTGAGTCAGTGTTGACTCCTCTTTTCCACTCTACATCTCTCAGTGAAGCACTGTTTTTGGCTACAACTCTGTCTTGTTGTAAAGCAGTAAATGCAGTTATAAGGTCTTACAAAGTCAAAGTCAGTCTGTTTTTAAAACATAAACATATCTAAAGCTTCCTTGTTCATGTAGGGTCAAAGTTGTTTTATTTATTGTTATGAGACAGTTGAAGCACAAGTTCAGCTCCATCTTTAGTACAAATTATATTTTCACTATGCCGCTATTTAATATTTTTTTCTTTACCTGTGTACTTTATGTTCTCTTGCCATTACCGTCCTAGAACAGGTTCTGACTCCCCAGCTTTTCAGCATGTTTACAGTGTAAGCATCTTTTTGTTTGAGTTCTTCAAGGATGAGCTGAAAGGAAAAAGAGCCATGTGCAACTCCCATCATTTCGGACAAAAAACTGCATTGTATATCTCTTTGTGTTTCTTATTAACAGAAACTGTTGACAGCATAAACAAACCCATCTTCAATAAATAAATTTAATACATTTTTAATAAATTGCAGGATTGTTTTTGTGTTCGCATCAACTGTCATTGTTCCCGTTTGTAATGCTTACATACAAGCAAGTGTAAAACCTGTTTATTCAAGTCATACAAGTTAAAGAAACAAGAAAAAGTCTTACATGTGTTTTGAGGAATTTTTCCAGGTGTTCCAGAGAGGAATGTGGGAGATGAAGGGATGAAAAAAACCCTCAAGTCTAGAAAAAATTCTTTCTGACAAAACACTTTGGTTCAAAAAACTTTAAACTTCTTCAAGATCCTACAATGAACACGTAGAGTTACCAATTGTTGAAGTTTCAAAAACTTTGCGTGTTGGTTTCTGATTAAGAATATGTGAGTCAGATGATTCCTCTCTGGACATTTACCCAGGATCCTCAGCAGGTTCAGTCAGCAGCCAGATCTTACATCAGAATGATGTCATACAAGCTGAACATAAAGCATTACTTCCATAGTTATTTCTTGCTCTTTCACTGATAAACACAAACATAATCCAGGGTATAACAGAAGTGGTGGATGTCCTAAATAGATACTCAGTTGTTGCACCTTATCACCAATAGAAACCGTCTGGCCACTTTTCAGAACAACACACACACATAGGTCTTCTCTCTGCTGTTGTTTTCTACCTTACCAACAATTAGAATTAAAGCACATATTTAATACTTTAGCCAGTTTTATTTGATGACTTAACTATTTTCATCCTTGTTAGGTATTCACTTCTCTTCCTTTGATTCACATGTACAGAGTTGATGAAGAGGGTTGAACTTTCTCACTACGGGTTCATTTAATCCTTCCTAGACTGTCGTCACCTTCCCTCTCCTTGGCCTTGCTCTTGTGTTTAGATTTTAAACAAAAAGTTATCATTGCTATAGCAACAACAGCTGCTGGAGTATCTTTCAAACCAGTTTTTTTTTTTTTCAAAGTTGACTCGTAATAGAATATAGAAAACCAAAGTAAAAAAAAAATCATTTTTATTAGTCCCAATTCACAACAAACATCATTCATAACAAAAAGCTGTCTTTTTCCATTTGATTACTTATTTATTTATTATTTACTTATCAATAAATATGAATATTACATGTGACAACTAAAAGAAATCATGAATAAGAAGGATTCTTATTCAGCATCCGGGCGAGAGGCGGGGTACACCCTGGACAGGTCGCCAGTCTGTCGCAGGCAATTAAATACAATAATACACAAAAATTACAAAAGAAATCAGCCTTTTCAGTACTAAATTGCTTCATAATGATTGTCAAATTTCTTTTAAATGCAGAAATTTTTTTTTAACCAAGGAATATACAGATTGATACATTCTTTAATGGATAGATATGTATTAATCATGTCTATGTGATTAATACAGTCACATAGACAAATTAAATATCATAAATTAAATCATGATATGATACAGTTTATGTTACTTAGAACAATTTGTAAAAATTGCCAAAGAATAAAAAACTGCACCATGTTCATCAATGAGAACACCCAGCTCACTGAATTGTATCTTTTGATTTTCTGCAACGTATCATCCTGAACAACTCCCTCTAACAGGAAGGAGTGTGTAGCAGAATGAGCTGGGGTTTGATAAGAAACAACAGAAATGCAAAAACACTGAACCAGCGGTGCAGGAGAACTTGACTTTTTCTTAGAAAGTGTAAGAAGATGCAGGATGCTAAATGATTTTTTAATCAAATAGTGAAGATGTATGTTTATATTTTAACCGACATTTATAATTATGACTAAAATTATCCATCCATCCATCCATCCATCCATCCATCCATCCATCCATCCATCCATCCATCCATCCATCCATCCATCCATTTTCTAACACCGTTGTCCCTAGTGGGATCAGGTGTGCTGGTGCCTATCTCCAGCTAACGTTCCAGGCGAGAGCCGGGGTTGCTTGAAATCTTGCTTCAAGATTTCAAGTAATCCTGAAATCTTGAAGATTGCTTCATGATCATGAATGTGATCATGCTTTTTTGATCATAAAAAAGCATGACTTTTTTGTGATCATGTTTCAGTATCTTCACAATGTCAGGACTGCTTCATCTGAAAAGCCTAAGGTTATATATTTAACCTTAGGTTAAATATATATATTTTTTTAAGTAAGTATGTTAAGTCCTAATTGTCATTTTACATTTCCGCATAATGTACAGAAGCACAACAACATTAGGGAATTGGCCAATTATGCATGAGTAACAGAAGTTGCCTGATATATATGCAGACATAGGATTAGGGTGTTGAACTTCCTGAGCCACAACCATAAATACCACAAATACCACAAACACCCAGCCTCTGATATGTTTAAATCCTAAATTTTTTATCCAGCTTGGAGTAGAAAAATACATATTTAAAAATAACCTTAAGCTCTCAAAACTTTCTTGCCTAACAATTGTGTACTCCAAGTATAAATGTCAGCTGTACATCAAATATATGTTATGATTTTATTATTAAATTATTTTAACATTGAAATGCTCCCAAAACCTGAACCTCTCACTTGGTCCACTTTTCTACTTCATTTGTTTTAGGAAATCAAATGAGTGACACACAGACACACAGTGTGAGGTCTCATTCTTTTGGAAAAGAATGAGACTTTTTGGTAAAGTGGCTGAATGGAGTGTGATTGGTTGAAACTGTTTGATCAAATTACTATCCTGACAAATGCTAAAAAAGCAACTTAGAAACACTGAGAAGCAGATGGCTGAACCAGCCCAGCCATTTTCAGGTTTACATTGTGATTGAGATGAGACAGAGTAAGCTGAGATCAAAAACATTTGTGCTGCTGTTAGTATGCTACGTCATAATGATGGATAGGACGAGTCAAACTGGTTCCAGGTTTCACAGCAGCCCCAGAGACGGTCAGTCACAGGGTGGAGGTAGACTGAGCTAATGATTATCTCATCCCTAAATAATATTTCCCCCTTTTCACACACGCATGGAGACATAAGAAAGCAAAGCCCCAGTTTGTTCCTACACAGGAGTGATAAATCTGGGAGATTTTCTGGGTTAATCTTTACATCAATACCAGCTTTTGCTTTGGTTTTCTTGTTGGTCATCTGATTTTCCTGAATGCTTTCCTTCCTGGTACAAACATGCCACTCCATTGTCCTACTGCATTCTCTCGTCGTGCTCTTTTCTCCTTCACATCCTGCTCCCGGCCATCGCTGACTGTGTTCATGTGTGATCTCCATTTAGATTTTCTTTTTGACTTCTCAGTATCAGTGTTTACAGCTCTCCATTGAACCAAAACATACGAGTCTTTTTCTTTTCATTTCCCTGATTCAACACAGACTGAGGAGCCACCCTGAATCTGTGCTTCGCTCTGTGCAGGCTCAGTTTGGTGGCGTGTTGTTTTTCAGAAAACCTTTGAGCATATTGTTATCCAGCACTGTGGGGATAAAGGCCTGAAGGTTCACTGAGAACAAATGCTGCTGGTCCAACAGGTTTTTCATGTTTTTGGTAAATGAATGTGTGTAAACAGATAAGAGTTGTATGCGATTAGGAGAGTAAAGCATGAGGTTGTTTTGGTTATTATACCTTTGCACTGTTTGTTTTATGTGTTCACAAATATACATACCGTGCTTCTTCTATAAGAACCCGGCCCAGTAATTTTCTCAGAAGTACTTAGCATTGACTGAGCAGTGTGTCAGTGTTAGACATAAAACTGACTTCCTCAGGACCGGCTGTTTGTTACACATGTTAACGTAATGGTGTGTCTCCACAGAAGAATGTAATCGCTCTGGGCTTTTCCTCTTAGGACCAGAATGATGTCATCGACAAACACACTCAGTCTGGCCTTGACCTGCTGGAACGTTACATAAAGTTTGTAAAGGAGCGGACGGAGATAGAACAGAGCTACGCCAAGCAGCTCAGGTGTGCTCTGATTTTTTTTTTTCTCGCATTGATTCTTCTGTGCATTTTGCTGTTTTTAATGTCAGAGTTCCATGCAAAGCAATGACTATAATTGCAATGAAAAAGATTTGTGGCTTTCAAGTTTTCCAATAAAGAAAAATGAAAAGGTGTGCAAATATTCGTCTTCTGAATTTGATGCCACTTACAACTCCCAAAAGCATCATGGTGGCAGTTTTATGCTGCAGCGATTCTTTCCTTCAGCACAGACAAATAACTTTGTCAGAGTTTATGGGAAGATGGATGAATGTAAATACAAGGCAATACTGAATAAATAAAAATACAATTATGATTAAAACCTGTAAAAGCAGCAGCGGCCCAGCCAAAGTCTAAATCTAAGTCCAACAAATAATCTATGGCAAGAGCTGAGAATCTGAGCTCTGCTGTGCTGTAGACTAACATCCCCAAAACCCTTTCATACTCATCTGTCATCAAATCCCTATAAAATAAACTGAAATAATCCCACAAAAAGTGGCAAACTTCAATGAGATGAAGAGTTTTGCATGGAAATGTAAAATTTCAGTGAACTTGTACCTTTATGCCAGCATGCGAATGTCAATTTTGTTTCTTTTTATTGTCTAACAGGAATTTGACAAAGAAGTACTCCAAACGAGGAAGCAAAGAGGAGCAGGAGTGCAAGTAAGAAAACAGTCAAAATCAAACGTTCATCAAAATCCTCCGTAGTTCTGGTTTTCTTTTCTTGCACTTGACATTGTGTTGATTTTGCAATGGCATTATGAAGCCTATTTATCATTGCTTTTATTTTAAAACAATGATCGATTGTCATACTAACATTCTCGTGAAATTAGAAACCCCAGAAGGCTGTAAAATGCAACATAATTAAATGCCAAAAGATCTTCATAATCTTCATACCAATAATCATGTAAGACAGAGGGTGTCTGTTCAAAGAAAAAATTGTTATTTTGGAAGATTTTAGTAACTTTAGCATATCAGGAGATGATCCAGACCACTCTGAACAGGTCTTACATTGCAGTCGACTTGAGAACCTTCTGTTCCCACTGAAAAACTGGAATGAGTTGCTGGGTATGGGAGGCCTGGGAGCTTCCCATGCACTGGAGGACAGAGCAAACTGCATCGGTAGTTACTGTAATAATTAGCCTTCAGGTGTTATGTACATTGTGAGTTTAACAACCATTGACATTATATAGCTATACAAAATAAATTCATTTTGTGTTTCACTTGCATAAACTCACATGAAGCATTTTTAGAAAAATCTACCTTTAGTTAGATTTTTTAAAGTGGGAAAACATTCCTCAATCTTTCTTTTTTCACAAATCACAATCACTTTGTGATTTGTAACACAAATCACTTTGTTTAATTCAAATTTGAATCAGTAACAGTGACTTCCTCTTTGCATTTACAAATATTACATGAGACATGCTAGTGCCTGTCTCATGTCTTGCAGACACCCACCTCAAAATATCATTTTAAGGTTATTTACTCATTTTTATTATAATTACAGATGATGCTGTATGACCAGCTCTACACTTGCTAACTGCCAGCTTTTGCATGCAGAAACCTGTTATAGCTTTTCCTAAAAATGTCGACCAAATATCTCAAAAACAGCAGCAACTGTTCTTATTACTTTTAAAAAATGGACTTGAGCTGCTTTTTAAGCAGAACAAAATCTGAACAGGTTGAACCTAATATTAATCAGCCAATTAGTCACCTAGCCTGCACTCTGCTTAAAAGAGACATGCCTTGGATTTTTTAAATACCAGTCTTACATTTAAAAAAGCATTGCCTTGACAATAGTAATGGGTGCCATCCTTTGATTTAATGCCAATAAATCTCCCATAAGCCAGCTGTCTTACTCTTAAACCAGAAGAATTAGAGCATTTGAGGAAGAGCTGTAATGATTTGGGAACAACCCTTCTCTAAACTATACTCACTTCCTCTAGTGATTCATCAGATAAACTTTAAACTGCAGGAATGATATAAACTTTTAATGCTTTTAAAACTATAGCTTTAAAACATGGTATACTTTGAGATGGCCAGTGAAGCCATAGGTTAACTCTAACAATGGCTGTTATTCTCAACATTTATTCAAGGATATTATTTTGTTGGGTCTGAGCTATATCTTACATTCACATAAAACGCAATCAAATATTGATTATGGGGTAAGTAAACTGCACTACAGCTGCATGTTGGTAGATTATTTTTTACTGGAAAGATAATTGAGTTCACAATGTAAGTAAAATCAGAAAACTCAATGTTGTCCAAAATAAACAAAAATATTTTCTTATGTCTTCTTATGAAATTATTGATTCACTGTTTAGATCTGTTGTCCACAGATGAAATTATTTTGCAGTCTTTTCCAAATGTTTTTTTTTTACTATTATTATTTCATTTGCCACATTAGAAATAAAACAAAAATATGCAGAAAAAGTGTGTGAAAACAGAATTATTCTTTGTCAGCAACAGTCTGTTGTTTAGATTCATTACACAAACATGGAGTGGAATATTATTTCTGTTTCATTTTTCGTCTAATATTAGATTATTAACGAATGAAAAAGGATTTTGAGGACAGAGGTGATAGACGGTTTGATGGGTTTTCCTTTTCTGATGTATTTCAAACTTTCCAAATGTTCCCTCTCACTGCTGGTGTAGGTTCAGCAATCACGCGTCTTTCCAGGAGATCCTGAATGAGCTGGGTGACTATGCAGGCCAACGAGAGCTTATTGCTGAGAACATGACGGCCAACATCTGTGATAAGCTTACCAAATATCTCCAGGACCTCAAACAGGAACGTAAAACAGTGAGTGAGGGAGGAATGTGAAGCTTTGAAAGATTCCATCTTGCTGAGGTTTGCAGTGTTATCATCCAGAGCTGCAGCAGATACCTCACAGCCTCTCTGTTTTCAGCACCTTTCTGACGCCAAGAAGGCCCAGCAGAATCTCGAGAGCAGCTTTAAACACCTAGAAAGTGTGAGTCAAGAGTTGGTGACTTAGTTTTTTAAATCTAAATTGTACCATGTTGTAAATTATAATACATGTCTTTGCTTTTGCTGTGGGATTATTTTACTGGCTCCTAAATCTTAAAAATGTCACCTTTTTCTTGAATAAACAGATTAATTTAGAGTTTGCCTAAGAGAAAACAGTGCATCATGTTGAAACAAACTCAGTTTTTATGTTAACTTTGCATTGTTAACTTAGTTACTCTTTGTTAATTGTTCTCACTCAAACACATTTTTGATTTGTGTTTTCTATTGATCCAATGTTAATTTACAGATTATATTAATAACACTCAGGAACAAGTGAGGAGAACAGAGCAAATCTTAATCTTTCCCTGATTTGTAGAATTAGGTCTTAGTTTCATGACTTTGCTTTGTTAATACTGCTGTTGCTGAAATGTAAGACATTTGTTTTTTATGCTTGCAGATTAAAAAGCGCTTTGCCAAGGAGTGGGCAGAGGCTGACAAAGCCACACAGCAGGCGGAGAAAACAGAGCACGACACTAATGCCACCAAAGTTGAAGTTGACAAAGTAAACACTCGTAAACATTGGCCGTTAAACATTAGTATTCTACATGTTTTCCTTTACCTGTCCTTTTGGTATGGAAAAATTATGGAAAAAACAAATTTAGACCTGCATCCTTTAATCTTCCATTGTCTTTATTTTTATGTATTTATATTATTACTCTCTAGGCCAAGAACCATGCTCTTGCTCGTATGCGTGCAGCAGAAGAATGCAGGAACAACTATGCAGCAGAACTCCAGAAATACAACAATGAACAAAAGATCTTCTACTACACAGATATACCACAGATTTACAACGTGAGAAAGTCTTTTTGACGCACTCTAACAATGCTGCTTGGTAGTTTCTGTTAAATTAGAATCTAGAAGAGTTTGATGATTTGTGTTTTGAACAGAAACTCCAAGACATGGACGAGCGGAGGATCCAGCACCTGGCAGAGGGTTACTGCCTGTTTTCACACATCGAAAAGGACATCCTGCCAATCATCTCCAAGTGTCTGGAGGGAATTGCTGCTGCAGGAACAAAAATTGATCACAAAAAGGCAAGTGGGTCACTCTGTTCTTCTGACATGTCTGACATTTCTCTGATTTGATGGGCAGCAAGCTCAATCAATCAATCAATCAATCAATCAATCAATCAATCAATCAATCAATCAATCAATCAATCAAGTTTACAGCACATTTCAGCAGCAAGGCAGATCAAAGTTCTTTACGTAATAAAAACACTAAATTACAAAGTTACAAAGAAAATACCACAACAATTGAACAAACATCACATTGTGACGAGTGCATTCACCAAAACCCAATTAATTCAGATCACCAATTTACAACAAACGGGGCCAATTGAAGCCAATGATGCATTGAATGCATTATTGCAATATAATGCAGTCAAATATAGATCAGATATTTCCAGTTTGTTCAAAAATGCAGAAGCCTAACAGATAGCATCAGCTGCTACCTCTGAAGCAAGCTCTCATCCTGAGTAAATGAGAAACCTTTAAAACTAAAGTTAAAGCGGCCATCTTTCTTGACCAGGTAGCAGACACTAAAGAATTGGGCCATTTTTGTGGAAAAGAAATGATTTATTCCCCCCCAACCCACAGGGGGCTTTTTGCAGGCTCTAGTGTCCCTTATATGACAGTAGGCTGACAGGAAGGGGGAAGACATGCGGCAAATATCATCGTGTCAAGGAGTCGAACCCGCGACAGCCGCGCCGAGGACTCAAAACCTCCAAATGTGGGTCGCGCTATCCCCTACACCACAGCACATCCCGGAAAAGAAATGTTAACAGTAACCAAAGATATTAGGAGCCAGTAGCTCAGTTCATGTGTTGTTTATGAAAGATGTAAAGCTGAACTCAGAAATGTTATTTCAGTTGCGTTCTCTTATATACAGAAGGCAGGCAATAATTCCATATAATAAAAATAATTTTTATGACAGTCTTTGAGAATATTTCTGGGTTTTCTCAACAGACCACTGCAAATTCTTTGTTGCAATTCTTGCTGGATTTTTCTTTGTTCACTTGGCCAGCATTGTTCTCCAGCTGCTGGCAGACCCATGGTGATGTCACAGTTCATGCAGAAAAATCAAATATTCTGCAATACATGAAGCTGTGGAGCCTCTTCATTTCCGTGAACTCATGTGACAATGGCTCAAAAACATGTTTGTGCAGCAGGAGTTTTAAAGCACATTGTGACCTGAGCTCTCCAGTGGAAGGAGAGGTGATGACAGGAGTGTCTCTTTGGTGTTACCAGATTTTCAATCCGGTGTTTAAATTGTTTTGTTTCACCCTGTGAACACAGGAATTTAAAAGACCCTCATGATGTTTAAGGCTTTTTAAATCTGGCTTCAGATTCAATCTGCTGCCAAAGGATCATCAACAACATATTAAGTAAACATACTTAATATGGATGATTTTTGATTTCAGATTTGAAATCAAAATCAACCACCAGAACTGGACCATTTGATCATTTGACCCAATGAGCTCTGAAACATTACCATTTCTGCAGTGTCACACCTGATGTTTAATTTTTGTGTCGTGGCAGGACTCAAAACTTTTAATAGAGCAACACAAGTCTGGCTTTGACAGACCCGCCGATGTGGAATTTGAGGATTACTCCCAGGGCGTCAAACCATCAAACTCAGAATCTAACCTCAACCCTCTGAAAGCACGCAAGCACAAGATCTTCAAGAAGCACAAGGTGAGCCTGACTGTCTTTGAATATGTTTGGAGAGAGCATCAGATATGAACACAGTTTCACCCATCTGTTTCCCTTTAATATTAAAATGTATAAATTTTAATCAGCTTATCTTTCTCCTGCAGTCAGAGAGAGCTGCTGCCTTGTCAAGAACTTTAGATAAATAACAAGAGAACTTAGCGTGGCTCTCCTTATCTTTGCTCTGCCTTTCCTACCTGTAGGAACCTGCTATAAGAAACACACATTGTCACACATTGTCTTTTATCACAATGTCTTAAAATAAATGCACACACACACACTTCCACACAAATCATATCTTATCAGCCAACCTTCTCGCTCAGGGGTAAATTCTAACTCCAGGGTGCTGCAGAGACATGCCCCACTTTGACTTTTAATTTGTGCTGTTTGAAATATTTCTTCATCTCAAAATCTCGTTCTTCCTGTCTTTCCTTTTGATCACTGTTGTTTTGTTTCAACAAATCCCTCCTTCTTGTCTTTTTGCTTTGTTCTCCAGCAGTGTCAATTCTGAAAGCAACTTTTTATTTAGCTTTCATGTCAGTTTTTTTTGACTAAACTGTAATTCAGGTTTAGTTGTAATTTAGTCATCAGAACTGTTTTAGTCTCAGTCTAATTTTAGGCGACTAGTTATAGTAAACATTTTGTCAACTAAATTTACTGTCAATTTAGCTGACAAAATCAACCCTAACAACCATTGTAGATAGTGAAAGAAGTGGTTCTGATGCTCAGCTCTTCTGAGCGCTATGTGTCTCTAATTTACACTTCAATCTTTCCATCTGTCTGTCCTTTCCCCTCTTCCCCAAAGGGGTTCTGTTCTGTCCTAGTCTGAATGAGTTCAGTCAAACTTCTACAGACACAAACACATGGACATGCAGGATTTTTACCTTCATATTTAAAGTGTGGTTGTTAGAGCTGGTCTAGTTTGGACCAGGTCTGTGTTCACATCTGTTTCATCTACAGCCAACATGTTGCTGTAAAATTGTATATCATAAGTTTGATTTGTTGTACAATCATTGCATGCTGAGTCATTCTTTCTCTCTGTCTAGATAACACACGGTGAAAAGCACACGGTAATGTTCATCTTCAGAAGGATATGAAAGGTGTTGGATTTGTTTTACTGGGGAATTTAAACAGTAACTCCACAATAGATTCAGAAAACAAACCCCGAATAAGCCCGCATACCTGGATGCCTCTAAGCAAAACATTTGAGGATAAAACACAGGGGCTGCCCCTCGAAGGCTACTGTGCCTAAAGTCAGTGCTAAAGAACTAAAACTGCAGTTCTTTAAATGGCCTCTTGAGGCAGGCTCCAAAAGAAGAGCTATAAATCTTTACTGATCGTCTATTTATTGTGTCCACTGTTAGTAGTGGAGTGGGGGGCTTACTAAGCTACAAGTGAAAATGCTGAGGTGTTAAAAAAGTAGGTAAACTTAAGGAAATGAATGAGTCTGATAAAAACTACACAGTGATGGTTAGAAGACTGGTTGAAAGCATCTCCAATCTGATCCACTTTATGTGTGATGGGTTCCCTTACCTGTGACTCAAATTAATGATAAGTGAATGTTGCTCCTGACAGAAAGTCATCAGAATACAGAGTTCATCTCAGGTTGTTGTGAGAGAGGCTGGAGATCTGCAGACAGTCCCAATGTTCCCCACTGAGAGAGCCAACAATGAGTAGTGAGAATCAGACCTGGAGAACAATGAACTGCTTCAGGTATTTATTAGAAATGTTAGAAATCCTCTTTGCAGCTCGTCCCTTTCTGACAAGCATTTGGCTTGATGTCTAGTTGATTTGATTTCTGTTTCTACAAACCGTTTCTACTGACTTCTGACAGTCGGTAGAACTGTCAGAAGTATACTTCTGACAGTTTAGAATTCAAATTCAGTTTAGAATCAAAATTCTAAATATCCAAACTATCTGGCTGAAGCTGCTGACAGACTTTTATTGAACCCATTTTATCATTAAGTTCTGATGAAAATCCCTGCTGTCATCCTGTGAGTGCAAGATTACAGAGTGGAGTTACTGTTTAACTAGAATAACCCAAATGAATTTAATTTGGGGAACGTATGATTTGATTTTGTGCAGGGATCTCTGGTCAAACTTTTACCGGTGATGGCATAACAGACAGAGCGATGTCCAATTATTTGAAATTTAGATATCAAGATCAAATGTACATAGCCTGAGTTTTATTTTCAGTATTTCTGTCCAAACTTTATTTTTCTTACATATTTTCTCATTATTTAAAATTTGAAAAAGTTAAGAAATATATGAAAATCGATTTGTCACGCTGCTTAAAACCTGAGGTGCATTTATAAAAAACGTCAAAAGAGCTTGCCGCTCTTTTGAACACTCACACGGTACACTGATTGTGTTAGCAGTTGTTTTGGGAATACTTCGCTGTGAGGGAAGTTTCTGTCTGAACCTTTGATGTTCGAGTTTACAGTGTTTTTTATCAAACTTCTTCAAGGACACAAACTCAGGCACCACTATCCAAGCTGCACCTCAGACTTTTACTAGACCCTTTGATTGTAAATGCAAACTAAAAGCAAATATTGTTTAAATCCCCAATCAGAATTTAAGTTCATTAGAATATATGGAAAAACATTATTGTTGTCCAAGTAGCTTAGGGTAACATTTGTTCTTAATCTAAAGTCTTAACAAATTTAGATTAAAACAAGTTTAATCTATAAAATAAGTTTATAATAAAAAAATATAAAATAACATCCTCTTTTATGTCAGTCATTTACCATAAAGATATGGTAAAAAAGTCTTTGACATTCCCTTGCATAATTTTTATTTGTGCTTGTATGACATCACAGGTGGTTCATTCTGAAGCAGACAATATCACTGTAGAGCTGAAATTTCTGGGTATTTTGTCTGGGTTGGTACTGGAGGAGGGGATGTAGTTCTCACCTCGTCTGAATCCTTCATTTCTTTACATATTCTGTTTCCTCATTATTTATTTATTTACGTGTTTATTTATTTAGCTCTATTTGAAGCTGAACAAACTGTTTTCTCCTCCCACTTTGAATTTTAATTATTACCTCTTCAACATTTTCAAGTTTGGCTGCATTACAAACACAGACTTCACTGAGTTTCATTTGGATTCTGAAGCGGAAGCAAGATGGCAGAGACCCCTTTACTCTGATATGCCAAAATCAAATCCAATCCAACTGCTGGAATCCAGAAGTAATTTCCTAGACTCACCGTAGGAACGTAGCTGTTCTGTAGGTTCATTACAGAACATGATGGACATCCAGCATTATGAAGACCAAAGAATAAAGATCCTGGGAGGAAGTCGATAGGTCACTGCAGGATGTCCCAACCTGGTCCTGGTGGCACATCGCCTTTCATGCTTTAGGTGTTTCCCTGCTTCAGCACACTTGGTGAAGCAAAAACCTGTTATTAGCCATCAATAAGAGTCAAGTGTACTGAAGCAAGACCAGGGTTTGGAAACACTGTGAACAATATCCCAAAGTTGAATATTTTACAATATTCAACTTTGGGAATAGTTGAATATTCCCAATTAAATACATACAGATAAATACATTTCAGATGTATTTATCTGAAATATGTGATGTATTTCAGATAAATACATCATCTGAAAGTATTAAGATTATAGCATAAAGTTTAAGACATAGTCATTCACACAAGATGACTATGTCTAGGCTGAGGCACAAAGAGAGCACTAAGCAGTCCTGAGGTCCATAACAACTCTCAAAGAGCTGCAGAGATTCACAGCTTAGGCAGGAAACAAGGATGACAATACTTGTGGATGGTGAAAATCTGATGCAAGAAAAACTTGTTTGATGTCTGCCAGATGTAGGGAACAGTGCAAACAGCAATAATTTGGCCTTCATTCAAAATGATTTGTGTTCTAAAAATGAACACTGTGGATCATTCTGAACCACCATGCTGAATGCTAGCAGCGTGCTGTGGAGCTTCTTCTGTTCAGCATGGACAGCAGAACTGGGAGGGTTTAGACTTTGAAGCATTACTAAAACAAAAATAGTAGGTATTTGTCCTGTTTTTTCAGCAGGACAAATACCCTCAACATGCAACCAGACCTTCTGTGTATTTGTCAGAATGGTCCAGTCAAAGACCAGACCTAAATCTAACTTAGAATATGTGGCAAAACTCAAAACTTGATTCCCATAGACTCTCACCATCACACTGAAGTTACAGAGAACAGAGAACAAGAGGCCAACATTTCAGTCTGTAAAAGCATACATGGAAAGACTTAATATGCAGCTGTAACTGCTCTAAGACATATTATAAAATACTGACTCACAGATGTATTTGTTTGAGTCAATGCTGACTCATACAAATGCATGCCACACTTCAATTTCTTAAGAAATCTATAAAAACTGCATATTTTATTTCTCTGCACAGTTATAGCCTACTTTGCGTTGGTCTGTAACACAAAAGCTAAAATTTGTGGCTGTAATATGACTAACTGTGGAAAGTTGAAGGGATGTGGATACTCTTGCCAGGGACTGTTCATTATGCTCTGATCACTTGCCATAGTCATCTGCATTGATGCACTGTTTGTGCAGTCTCCTCCTGCAGAGGATTTCTCCCACCTTCCTCCAGAACAGAGGAAGAAGAAGCTGCAGGCAAAGATTGATGACATCACCAAAGAACTGACCAAGGAACAGGACTCAGGGTAAAACTAAGAGTTGCTAACTTCTGTTACTTGGAAACAAAGTGAAAGTAAAACCAGGCTTTATTCATTGGGAAATCTGCCTTATCGATGCAGTGCTCATGTCTTCTGAACACTTCCCAGTATTCAGATTCTTATTAGAAATTCCACCACCAAAAGAGACTTCTTGTCATCATAGGTGTTTTGGTGGTGGACCAAAATGCAAAGAGGCTGAGGCAGCTTAGATGAGGAATATTTTAATGAAAAAATGATCATCAGAACTTTAAAAAAACGAAGGAGAAAACAGGGAGCCAGATCAGAGCAAAAAAAACATGACTCCAAGGGGGAAAAAAGAGACAGGATGCAAAGGGATGTGAGCAGGAGAAGGGTTAAAATACTGGAACAAAAGACCTGGGCTGATGAGCTAATGGGTCCCAGGAGTGACGAGAGAGGAAATGGCACAGTGGGTGAGCGAGAGAGTACACAAGGAAATAAATCTAACAGTAAAGAATATCTAGACCTAAGAAACATAATTAAACTGAAGTAACAAGGATTAGCTGGACACAAGAAGTAAACATAATGAACTAGGATCACTAAAGGACTGAACTAAAGTAAAACAGAAACAAGACTGATGTAATAAAAAAAAGAAAGAGACTAAGGAATACAGAATAATCAAACCTCAAAAACAACCCAGGACACAACACTTTACTGCTGGACCATTCCCCAGCAGTAACACCTCTGTCTGTCTGTCTGTCTGTCTGTCTGTCTGTCTGTCTGACCTCAGCGAGGCTCTGGAGAAGATGAGGGGTGTGTATGAGCAGAATCCACAGATGGGCGACCCCTCCAGTCTGGAGCCCCAAATCACACAAACAAGCCAGAACATCGGCCGCCTGAGGGGGGAATTGGCTAAATATGAGGTTATTACACAACGCGCAGATACACATATGTACAACACACTGTGTGAGTTCAAACATTTGACTTGTCCATTCCCCCCAGACGTGGTTATCAGAGGCAGTGGGTGGAGAAGACTCCTCACACAATATCATCAACAATAACAGTCAGTCTGGGTAAGACCTGCATTTAAGGGATTCTTTAGGATCTGCAGTACTTTTGTTGTTGTTCAGTAAAGCGCCAGGTTTTCTAAGTCAAATGAATTTTGTCAACCAGGCAGTCTTTCACTTTTTTTTCTCTCTCTCTCTTTTCACTTAATTTCTGTTGAACCTTGGTATCATTTTATGCCATGTTGGGTTAAAAACGGAGAAACAGCCACAGAAATATGTCCACTGCAGAACAACAGTTTGTTTGAATCAAGTCACATATTTAGGAAATTTGTAAAAATCCATCAGTGGATTAACTACAACTTTCAAAGTCTGCAGCCAAAATATCTTTGGGAATCACTATTAGTTTTTGACTGTTAGATTCAGTTGTTATTTTTCTTTTGGGCATTTTTTGAACAATTCAACTATCAAAATGGCAACAATCTATGTCTCTATGGAAGCCTGTTGGTGAAAGTGTCCCGAGTTTAAAAATGTTAGAACTTTTTTGTGGGATGCAAACTTTAAGTTCATTTGTGGTTTGACAAAAAAAAAAAAAAAGAAAAATTGTAAGAAAGTAGACTTTGGTTACTGTCCTGAACACGTGGAAACAATTATTGCACTTTCACCACAGTGGAACCCTTAAGGGTTTCATCTGGGTTTAAACAAAAATTTGATAGCTATTTACAAATAATATTGCAAATTTTTTTTAATATAACTATTCATGGCAAACATAATGCTTACCTGCAAGTCAAGATTAATTAAAGAACATATGGTGGGGGCATGCAGGCAGAGTGCTGATGTACAGAGGGAAAGATTATTTCCTATTCTCTTCCCATCTTCTCTCTCTTCCTGTTTTCTGACTGATAACACAATAAAGGCTGTTAATGTCACAAAAAAGGGAACATTTTGGTAATTTCACTGCTTATCTTAATTAATCCTGGAAACTAAATAAATTATAAGGAGAGTTATTTTCTTTTTCATTTGTGACACCTACCTCATGGATCACTGTTATGAATTTGCAGAACTTTGATGAACAAGAAAATATTGTGTGAATCTCGTTTTGTTCTCCTCCAGCATAATAGCCACACAGAATTCGTCATCTAATGTCTACTCAGAGTTCGATGACGAGTTTGATGACATCGAAAGTCCCCTTGGTCAATGCACTGCTCTCTACACTTTCACAGGTACATTTGTGATTTACCTATTGAGCTTCTGTCAGAATAAATTTGCTCTCCATGTTTCTATATCTGATGTGTTCTGGCGTACAGGCAACAGCGAGGGCACCATTTCTATTACTGAGGGGGAGCTGCTGAGTGTCATGGAGGAGGATAAAGGAGATGGATGGATGAGAGTCCTCAGAGCCAGTGGACAGGAGGGCTACATACCAACATCATATGTCAAACTCACACCTTAGTTTAGTTCCATCCCAAAGTTTTTTTCTGGAAGGTCAAAGATCTGGGAGATTATTGCATCTGCCCTCAACTTGTGTTCCATCGCTTCCAGAGATGGTTACAGTGAAATGAATATGAGTGGGTATTATTCACTTATATTGCAGTATAGTACACTCCAGATCTCTGCTCTTTGTGGCATGAAATGCTGCCTCAACATGCAGATTACCAGCCTGGTGTGGTCCTTATCAATTTAAGTGCATTTAAAACTTAGAAATGACAGATCTTGTGAATGTTTACCTTAATTTGTGTCACACTGATGATGTAAGAGCTGTTATATAAAACCTTATTAAAGTATTCATTCCATTTGAACTTTCCATTTTTTGTCAGATTAAAACCACAAACCTCAAAGTGTTTCCGTAGGTCATTTTGCAGGAAACAAATCCAAATGCTTTTGTGTTTGTTTAAACAATGTTATGTTGCAATATGAGGCTGAAAAGTGTGGCCTGCATTTGTAGTCAACCCCTTTTAGTCTGGGACTTTTAGAGTCCAGGTGGGTGTAATTTAATCCCATATATATATGAATGGCAACATCTGATGGCAAGGGGTGTATTAATCAGAGAAGCCATGGAGTCAATGGTATCTGGAAGAGCTGCAGACATTCACAACTGAGGTCTCGACAGCTGTGGAAGAGTAGCACCGGAAAACTATTGAAGTCTGCAGTGTACCCCATGACATAATGAAGAAACAGGTATTTATTCAGATGAGTCTAAATTGAAACATTTTTGGTGACATTACAAAGCCCAATAATACCATGTAGTAAAACATGAGAGTGGAAATTCTGTGGAAATGCTTTTTTTCAACATTGGCATGCAATGGGAAAAGAATGGAGCTGAATGCAGGACGAGTTTCTGCAGGTGCAGGTTGTTCTTCAAGGTTGATCTTTAGTCTAGAACAAAGAATTAATGTGTTAAAATGGCCTAGTCAAAGTCCCAACTTGAAACAAACTGAAAATCTGTTTGTTTTTCAGATTTTCTACTGTTGTATTTGAGTAAATAAAACTCGTAATTTACATATATGCTCCTTTCAATGTAACTGAAAACTAGTTTACAACAAAAAAAGACTGCAGACTGTAATGGCAGGTTCTATGCCTCATGGTGTGGAACACAAATGCATGCTACATGTCAAAGTCCTTAAAATTTACAATACAGTACAAAAGGATATGGATACTTATTTACTGACCAGCATTATAGTGTTGTATTTGTGTAGAGCAGTACTTGTACAGGATATCTTCCTTATTGACATAGTCATTGTCAGTTGCATAACTTGCTGAACTTTATTTCTTTATTTTATTTAATTTTCTGCTCAAACCACTTTCCTGACACAATGATGTGAGAATCTATCCTCACATGTGCTTTTGTCTTTTAACTTGATGAAAACCACTAACTTGGCAGGAGTGAATAAAATAAATTTCTCTTTTAACAGCAACCATAGGAAGCAGGGTTCATATTTTTCACATCTCATGGATGTTCAAATAAATAAATACATGTCAATGCAGGTTTGAGACTCATAGATTGGATACAACTAATTATCTCCAGAAGACACATATTTAGTAGTTTGCAGGTGAGGGTGAGTGTAATGCAATCTCAGCAAATATATCATTCATTTCATAGCGTGGCTCCAAAAGCACGTTAGGAAGTTAGTCAGGTTTAGATCAAAGATGCTGTACATAAAATTTATTATTTCATTTCATGAAGAAAAATTTATGTGGATTGTAGCTGGAGATAACAAATATATATGTTATATATATATAACAATCTGTTTGTTATTATATATATATATATATATATATATATATATATATATATATATATAAATTCCCTTCTCACCCACCGCGGGTGGTTCTTATCCTCTGAGCTCGGGTCCTCTACCAGAGGCCTGGGAGCTTGAGGGTCCTGCGCAGTATCTTGGCTGTGCCAAGGACTGCACATTTCTGGACTGAGATGTCTGATGTTGTTCCTGGGATCTGTTGTAGCCACTGCTCCAGTTTGGGGGTTACTGCCCCGAGGGCCCCGATGACCACAGGCACCACTGTGGTCTTCACCTTCCAGGCCCTCTCCAGTTCCTCCCTGAGGCCCTGGTATTTCTCCAGTTTCTCGTGCTCTTTTCCTGATGTTGCAATCGCTTGGTATTGCTACATCTACCACAACGGCTTTCCTCTGTTGTTTATCCACTATGACAATGTCTGGTTGGTTCGCCATTACCATTCTGTCTGTCTGGATCTGGAAGTCCCACAGGATCTTAGCTCTGGCATTCTCCACCACCTTTGGGGGGTGTTTCCCACTTTGAGCTCAGGGTTTCCAGTCCATATTCTGCACAGATGTTTCTGTACACTATGCCTGCCACTTGGTTATGTCGTTCCATGTACGCTTTCCCTGCCAGTATCTTGCACCCTGCTGTTATGTGCTGGACTGTCTCAGGGGCCTCCTTACACAACCTACACCTTGGGTCTTGTCTGGTGTGGTAGATCTGGGCCTCTATTGCTCTGGTGTTTAGGGCCTGTTCCTGGGCGGCCATGATGAGGGCCTCTGTGCTGTCCTTGAGCCCAGCTTTTTCCAGCCATTGGTAGGATTTACTGATATCAGCCACTTCGGTTATTTGCTGGTGGTACATCCCATGTAGGGGCTTGTCCTCCCATGATGGTATCTCTGGCACTTCAACCTCCGTTCCCTGTTGTCTGAGACATTCACTGAGCACATTGTCTGTTGAGGCTTTGTCCCAGATAGTTGTTTCGTCCTGGACAGTGGTTCTCACACTCACTAGTCCTCTGCCTCCTTCTTTGCGGCTCGTGTACAGTCTCAGGGTGCTGGATTTGGGATGGAACCCTCCATGCATTGTTAGTAGCTTTCTAGTCTTAATATCTGTGGCTTTTATCTCCTCCTTTGGCCAGCTAATTATTCCAGCAGGGTATCTGATTACTGGCAGGGCATAGCTGTTTATCGCACGGATTTTGTTCTTGCCATTGAGCTGGCTTCTCAGGACTTGCCTTATTCCCTACCAATATATATATATATATATATGTAGATATATCTATCTATCTATATATATATATATATATATATTTCTTTTTTTTCTTTTTTATGATATGAGTCAATAAAAAGAAAATCTCTTTTTTAGTGTACATGTACACTATGCAGAAACATGTACACTATGTTTCTGCATAGTGTACAGAAACATCTGTGCAGAATATGGACTGGAAACCCCGAGATCAAAGTGGGAAACACCCCCAAAGGTGGTGGAGAATGCCAGAGCTAAGATCCTGTGGGACTTCCAGATCCAGACAGACAGAATGGTAATGGCGAACCAACCAGACATTGTCGTAGTGGATAAACAACAGAGGAAAGCCATTGTGGTAGATGTAGCAATACCAAGTGATTGCAACATCAGGAAAAAGGAGCACGAGAAACTGGAGAAATTCCAGGGCCTTAGGGAGGAACTGGAGAGGGCCTGGAAGGTGAAGACCACAGTAGTGCCTAGATACTGCGCAGGACCCTCAAGCTCCCAGGGTCAGAGGATAAGAAGGGAATTTTTATATATATATATATATATATATATATATTACCCCATTCATAACTCTTTGTGTTTCCATAGCAACTAAAACAAACAAGAACCTGACAGGTTGTTTGACATCATCATCGATGAGAATTTTTATGTTCTCATCAACGATGTCATAAATGTTCACAGAGATATAAGAATTCTCACTTTGCTTCTCAACTTGGTTGCAGGCAGATCGATTCCAGAGAGACGACTTCAAACTGATTCTACAAACCATTTTAGCTGAACACCAAGTCAAGAGGATTTAGATATTTATGGGATCAAGGGAGTTGATTTCTTGTTACGAAGGGAGTTGAAAAGTTGTTAGGATATAATATAAGAGACAATGATGTTTTAGTAGAGAGCTCTGAGGACGAGAGATAAAAATACTTTGCTTTTGACATTGAACCCTGAAGACCAAAAGGACATGGAAGATTCCTTTAAGGCTGTTACTGTTAAAACACAGAGAAAGAAGAAAACCATCTCTGGTTCATCAAGTCTGATCATGATCAGTTTCATTTTATCTGTGCTGTAAACTAAGAGCAGTGACTTAGTTTGTGAATTATGATAACCTTCATCAGGTGAAAACTTCACATTTTGTCTGGTATTGCTTTGCTCACAGAAAACCTTTTTTTTTTGGCAATTTGCTTTAATTTCAAATATATTTGTGATTAGTGTAAATTTGACTCATAGCTTTAAATGTTTAACTAATTGGAGTGTTTTATGTTTTTTTTTAATAATGCAAATTACATTTTTACAAACATTGCTCGTTTGTATTAGATCTCAATAACTGAACAAAGCAACATAAAACATTGTCAACACTCTGCCTCTTAGCATAATTAACTCACTCTTATGTTTTTAGTTTCTGTATCCACGTCCTCCAAGTCTAAAACAGACTAATGAACATTGCAGAAGCTTTCAGCTCCATAATCTTGCAGGGTGATTTTCAAAGGTCACACTGAATAAGTTTTATTCAGTGTGGCTGAATAAAACTTTATTTATTTAGAAAACCATTGATATTTTATTATTTACTCCATGATAATCCACTATGTGTTTGACAATCACACAGAATTCTAATAATAAGCACTAAAGTTTATGACACATTACGGAAAATGTTTAAGGTCTAAAGGTACTTGTGCAAGGCAATATAGCTGAAAGAGCAAGAGTAACTCAACTTCAAGAATATCTCAAATGTAATTCTTTACTTCACATTTACCTTTATTACTTAAACTCAGATGTCTAAAGGGTTATTTCATTACTTTTTTCAAAGACATAACTGGAAATCCACATTGGCTGTGCAATAAATAAGTTGCATCTGCATGCAAGTCATTCCAAATGGAGGAAATGAGAGATTTATGATTCATCTCCTCACTGAAATTAAGAGATTTTCTTTTTATTGACTCATATAATGTTTAATCATTTGCTGTCTTTGTGTAATATTTAACAAACATTACACAATCTTTAAAGAAATGTCCCTTGTATCAAAGTAAGGTGACAAACATGTCTTTTGTGTCTTTGCAGAAGCAGTCATAAGAACTAATACTTTAAAGTAAAGCATTTTATTGAATTGTACATCCTGAAATTAAAAACATTATTTACAATAAAGTCCATAAAACAATCATTCAAGGATGAACAGAACCAACAGCTCAGCAGGAAAATGTTGAAGTTGCTCAATTAAAACCTAAAGTAATAAAAAAGTGTTTGATAAATCTTTTTCATACTTCCTGTTAAAAAGAATACTTAAAGTCTTTTCACAGTGAGAGAGTCTGCTCATAGATAAACTCCAGATAAAATTAAGTAGTCATCTGACAAACTTTACAGAGTCCTTCATCTCTGTCAGTTAACATCTCACCGCTCCAATATTCTCCATTTATGAACACATCAAGGGTCACTGATGTGTTCCACTGATGAGGAAGTCCAGTTGCCAGCTTCCTTGTGGAGTAACTGGTTCAGGTTAAAGTGCCCGGTTGTTGTGGAGAGACCTCCACAGGTTCCAGTTTATCGGAGAGAACACAAAGGATCTTGTCAAACTTCTCGTATCGCTCCTTTTTGTCTGTGGCCGCCCCCTGTTGCCCCCAGAACAACCGCAGGGCGAACTCAGTCCGGAAAGTCTCCAACAGTTCCGGAACTGGAGTCCAGTCTGCTGGTGAAGAGGTATAGCAGACATGAGATCAGAACTCACTTCACATTATATACCTTTTTTTTTTTTTTTGGAGCATGCAGCATGTTGATCCTACCCTGAAAAGGGCCTAATCAATAACCATATGCATAAACAGATTCATATGTAGCATAAGACAGTTGTGATGAACAATTTTCCTCTGAGTCACAAAACTCTTGCAGTTCAACCCAATGACTAAAGCTTAAAGATTCAGCCTGCGTTCATTTGAAAGAGTGCTGAGAGACATTACCTGAGCAGCAGCATCATCAGTTCTCACCATAAATCTTCTACATTTATTTTCTGTTTCAGTTCTTAAATTAATCAGCTCTCATACTAATGTCATGAAGACAAACCTGTGAGCAGGCTCTGCGCATTCTTCTGGTATTCCTGGGAATATAACGCAGCGCTGCGAGCTGATTGGAGGACATCATACAGCACCTGGCAGCCCCGCTCATTGTTTTCCACTGGATCCTCTCCCTCCATCAGCATGAGAAGAGGAACAAGGTGTGGCACAGCAATAGGACCCTGGACTACAGAATCTGCAGACGAACATGAACCCCATCAGTCACCAGCTAAAGAAATGGGTAACAGTTGTATTTATTTTTCTCAATTCAGTTTGTTAACATAATGCCTATTAACAACTCACCTCAAGGACCATAAGAAAGTAAATTCAGTCAAATCATATAGTTAACAAGTCAATTACATTACCGTATTACATTGTATGCTGACCACAGTTATTAAATATTATGACATTTTCAAACTACTTGGAGCTTGACAATAGATATGTTGTTGCTTACGGTAACTTGCCACACATTTTGGTGGCCATCTAAGTTTAAAAATATCTAATTATGTGAGTTTAAAGAATTGCAGTGAATAGAAGAAAACCACTTATTGATTGCATTATCATTTCAAACTTCAAACCATGCTGCATTGAGAGTTCCTCAGATGCTCCAAAGTATTTGGTTTGGTAGCTTTAAAAAGAACTGAGCTACTAATAATTTCTGGAGTAGGTTTTTTGAATTTACTAAACCAATCAATAACTAATGATCGATAATGATCACTGATAACCGACCATTAGGAACCTTGCCAATTCTGACTTTAACCGATACCAATTTTTTTGTCTGAAAGCCACTAACCATAGCAAGATAGTTGCTGTGTGGGGAAAGGTATGGTGACTATTGTTAACGCCGAACATGCAGACAATCAAAACACTCACCATTTCCTTCATTCAATGAATTCATGAACGGTCTGAGTTTCTTCTCATACAAAACTGCACACTCTGTGTGGTTCCTCCTGAGAGCTCGCCATGTCATCTCCAGCCGCACGATCTGGACACGAGAGCACAAACAAAGATGAGTGAAAGAAAATTTTAAGGATTTTAAGCCTTTCTGCAAGCTGCAGTACCTGAGTCATCTCCAGAGCCTTCATTACAGCTGAGAAGGAGAAAAGGTTGTACACATGTTCTTTCAGGGCCTGAGCCAACAGGATTACTTTGTGCAGAACCGTCGCTCTCTGGTTCACCGTCCCTGTGCAGCCCAGTATGTCTACTGCCACGCCAAACGTTATCAGATGATGCCTACAGAAAAGAATAGAAATGAAGTACAGGTGGTTGTCAGAATACTAAAACTAGAACTACTAAAACAGACTTCAGTACAACTTGTTTTTATGGTATAACTCACAGAGCAATTGAAAAAGATATAAACAGTACTTTTAGAGAAAATGTAACCACAAACATTTAGAAGTTAACCAAGAAGTTGTCTGGGTCAGTTAATTTTCTGTTTTAAAGAACTGAATGCATCACTGCCAATTACCTTTCCAGCAAGTCCTGCCGTAACTGATGCCCATGTGGCAGAGTAACAAGCTCCAGTCCGGAATTCACTCCCATAATCCTCTTCTGCTCATCAGTCACACCAACAATGCGTGCTACCTGCATTAGAGGTTTTCACATTAAATGAGGACAACATGACTTCATTTGTTTAGTTGATTCATTTTAAATACATTTTGAACATTTCACAGATACAGCCATATAGATGATCTGGTAGGGTGCAATATTTTGGGTCTGTTTCCAAAATATGGATTAGGATTTATCTTTTGTTGTGCCTTTCATCCGCATTAAAAAACAGGAAGAAAGGACAAATTATAAGGAGTAAATGGAGGCTAAGTGCAACATTCAACTGCCAGGTTCAAAACATTTCTGTAACACAAAGACTTTGAAAGTACTAGGATTTAATAATATACTTTTCTAAACTTTGCCAGACGATGTAGAAACCACAAGTACTGTATTTTCCAGACTATAAGTCGCAGTTTTTTTTTCATAGTGTGGCTGGGGGTGCGACTTATATTCCGGAGCAACTTATGTAGGGAAATTAACATGTCATTATATCGTAAGATATAATTTTCACACTAAATCGCAAGAGGGCGCTCCCAGCCTGTGTTAGTCTACGTTCAGAGTTCGCAGAGTTGTTTACAAGCGACACCGAGGACGAAGTCTGGTAAACTTGTTCGCATGTTATTTATGCTATAGTTATTTGAATAACTCTTAATATATTATGCTAACTTACCAGGCACGTTGTCAGTTTGTTGTTCATGTGTCATGTAACGTTAACATACCGTACAATTATTCAGCCTGTTGTTGCCTCTATTCTATTTTTATTGCCTTTCAAGATGACATGTCTGTTATTGGTGTAGGATTTTATCAAATAAATTTCCCTCAAAAATGCGACTTTTACTCCGGTGCGACTTATACATGTATTTTTCTTCTTTGTTATGCATTTTATGGCTGGTGCGACTTATACTCCGGAGCGACTTATAGGCTGGAAAATACGGTAATGGAAATAGATAAATTATTTCTTAATAAATCACAATAAGATATGTCCTGGTCAACTTGTGGCAGTCAAGGAATTCAGATGAATTTGTTAAAATGAGAGCAAACTAATTAAGAATGAAGTATATTTGGTGGTTCCTTTTAACTTGTAAATGCTGCTTAATAAGATAGAAGTTGCCAAATATTTAGATATAAGATTAAGTGGACAAACATATTTTCATTACATAAACATAATGTAAACATAATACAAGGTTTTTAAATGTTTACAGCTGCCATTGCATAATGTAAGATTCTACCTGACAGTCAACACTGAGCATGTGCAGAGCAAGAGTTTTGGTGTCTGATCTGCTGAAGAGCTCTTTGACAGCAAGCAAAACATTCGACTCCAAAGGCCTGTTGTGATCCGGCAAGAGCAGCGAGGTGAACTGGTCCAACTGGAAACAGGATGACGTCTCAATCTGCAGCACAGCCAGCAACAGGACAACTGTCACACCTTTAGTCTGAACTTATGGTAATTACTGAAGAGCTAAAACCTCCAAAATTGAAGTTAAAACTTGAAATTAATTCATTCATTTTAACTGCACCAACTTTAATAGTGATCTTTTTAATTTAACATAAGCAGGTAGAAAGTTGAAGTGTACCAGGTAGTGGTTCATGACTGGAATCATGAACCACTGATTCAGTCATGAACTGAATCGGGTTGAAAATGGTCATTCTGACCATTTTCAACCTTATCCAAACTGACCAGTAACCTCTGGTTCAAAAGAGACAAAGCAGTTAGGAACTAGAATAAATGACCTTCTTTTGATCATACCTAAGCTCTACCAAATTGTGCTAACAACAACACTCTTGAGTGTGGATGCTGCAATTCAGAGAAAAAGTTTGCTATTTTCAGAATGAAGTGTATAAAATGAAATTAAAGAACTGTCTCTCTTAACGCTTTTGGGGATGTGAGGCAGTAAGAGCGAGGAAGAGCAAGACTTCAGCAGATAACAGAAAGGCTGGGTAGAGCACAGGGAAGATAATCTGATTTATTATTTGTCATGACTTTCCTTTGACATGGAAAACCAAAATAACAAAGGTGTGGATTCAGGAGCAGTCTTTGAGGGGCAAAACCAGAGCCAGGGGCCAGAATCAGTCTAACTGATCATCTCAGAAAAGACCTCAGTAGTTTACTGATGGTGTTCATCCATTGTGATTAGATGAACACCAACTAGAAGGAGAAGAAAATGCCCAAACGTAGGTGAGTGAGTCTTGTTGGGATATACCCAATAAGATGTGGCAGTGATTACTACCTAAGCTGCTACAACAAAATATTGAGGTATGAGTGTAAATTCATATGAAAAACCAGATTAATCAAAATTCAACAATAAAACCAGTAGTTTTTAGAAAAAAAATATTTCATTTTCATTAAGGGAAATTGTGTTTATTCTTGAGAAAATTAACACTCAATGCTGCCTAAAGCAAGCATGTGATGTAACAAAATGTGGAACAGTGAAGCAGGGTGAATAATTTCTTGGAGAACTGTATAGACTATTGATAATAATAATTGCTGGTACAGTCCATAAGTACATCTACTTAAATCAGCTGCAAATATAAATACTCCTAACAGTTAACTGAATGTTATTTATACAAACATGTGGTCGTTCAAAATGCCAGTCTCTCTCTTCCTCTGCTGCTTTCATCTGGAGCTTTTTCTGAAACAGCAGCTGTGAGGACGGTCCGTTGTTCTGGGCCTCCAAGAACCCAAAGGAAGTCTCTGTGAGGCGAGCTCGGCTCTGCCACTTCTCCTCTGCACGCAGCCGGTCCACATGGCCCTTCCTCTGAGACTGAGGGACCTGAACACAACAACACGCCTTATACTCTCTGTGGAGGACTTACTGCTTGGAATAAAGTAGTTTATTATTTTTACCCGTATGATGAGCTCACTGTAGTACGATGAGGGATCTTCATCTGGGTCTGTGGAAGGAAGAGGCGAGGCGTTGGAGAAGACGGTGGAGACCCTGAGGGGTTTGGGAGGAGCTCTGGGATGCAGCTGCCCATCTGAACCTCGCAACGTTGCACCACCACCTGGAGGCAGAGACAAGTGTACTTCATGTGGGTTTACTATATTTTCCCAGGGAAAATAGTTTTAGTACCTGGATGAGAGGGGCGCGTATGATGTGGTCTTGGGCTCAGCAGGGGTTCGCTGCCTGTGCGAAATACAGGAGAAATGGGGTCGGAGTCTGTGTCGTCTGGTGGGATTGTCTCTGGAGCACCTGAATGAGAACATGATAAGAAACCATTTAAACCAGGTACAGTATTTACATACGCTGCAGAAAAATACATGTTTTTTACCGTCTGGCATTAAATCAGGCTAAACCTGAAATTATTTCCCACCACTAAAAGCTAAATAATGAATTTGTTACGACTAGATAAACTAAGATTACTGTGTTTAAACAATCTGAGAAAATTTTGACATCTTCAGGCTTCCCCCAGTATATTGTAAGTTGCCACCAATGGGTGGTTCTGTGTCAGTGCTAATAAAGTCTGTATGTGTTCTTCAGGTGGCCGGTGCGTTAGTGGGTCGGTGGTTCAGCCCATGGAGGAAATGTTGTGCTTGCCTTGTTGGCCAATTATGAATTACGCTGGTGGGGGGGTTCCTGTTTTTTTGTTTTGTTTTATTTTGCAGCACCACAATGCTTCAAATGTAGTGACGCCAGTTCCACATTACATTTCATGAGGAGTTAAAAAAAAAAAAAAAAAATACATGTCGGTGTACCAGTTCGCAGATTGCTGTCAGACTGCGCAGACTGAAGTGAAGGCCTTCGTCCAACATTTTCCAAGTTAGCAGGCTGGCTTCCACTCCTGTCACACATACAGTCTGTTATTTCAACAGTCTGTGGTTGAAAACCAGTGCAATGGTTTTCAACCACTCTTAGTTTATTATGTTGCTAACAAGATGCTAAACCTTCCTTTCAACCTAATCTTTAATATAGTCCTTCAACAGGACTTTAACAGGAAACTGAGGAGTGTGGTAGAAACATTGATCAAACTAAAAACAGTAAACAGTCACATTATTGAAAGTCTAACTCCTTGGAAGCAAGATATAAACAGAGGAGATATGCTTTGCAACTGTTTGACAGTACTGTATGTAATATTTAATACAGTAACACACTCATAGACCTTGTCCCGAACCTTAGCAGTGGATTGATGACCTGCAGCGTGTCCTGTTGGGAGTAGCTCAGGCTACGCCTTTTGCTGCTCCCAGCTTGGTTTTCTCTCGCTCTGCCCATGGTGTTGCCACTGCTGTTTTTAAGCTCCATCTGACCCTCACTGATCACACGCAGGGGAATGGTCCGATTGATCGGGTGGGAGATGATGGCCCCTGAAGTCTTTGAGATGGGTCGATTTCCGCCCACATAAAATCGGATCAGAGCGGGAATGTTGTCGAAGCGATCTTCCTCAAACTGGAACAGCTCCCGGGAGTAACCCTGTCACAGGAAAGACTTGTGTATCAGCACAGTACTTGAACCAGAAAGGAGCCCAAACAAGTGGAAACCCAGCAGTTGTTCTGAACCTGGACCAGAACACAGCATTAAAATTTCTCAAATCTATTTTGAAGCATAGCACTTCAAAAATGATGCGTTTCTCAATATATCATGTGAAATCACTGTCAATCAATAGCTGCAGAGAGGTTTGTTCTGAGTGGATGGAGGCAGAAATTATTGACGAGCAGAGAGAAGGGAGTCACCTTCTGGGTTTGACTTGAGGAGTTTCAGGGTGTTTTGTTTACTTTTCCTGTGATGGCTATGATTATAACCATCATTTCTACCAAATAACAGACATATCAAGTCATTATGTCACCCTGGATAACAAAATGCAACAATTCTGCAAAGAAATCCTGAATCAGAAACAAAACAGTCATTTGATATTTTTCGTCTCTTAATGGGGTCTTAATTATTAATGCCATAGCAACAGTATTTTTAGAAAACATTTCAGGTGATCTTCATACTTGTACATGTACATGCATTTACAAACATGACTTATAATAAAATGTTTCTAAAGCAAATATGACGATTGCAAACATTAATGTTATTTTATTTGATTAATATTTAGTGTTATTATTACAAATCCACCATAAATAAATAACAAAAAATATACATATAAAAATCAAATATCAACTGCAAAATCACAAATCATGTGGATATGTGAATGATAGCAGTGCATACACACACCTTTTTAGGCCGAAGAACTACTTTTATTATCTTAAAGTGGTGCGGACCATTCTTCCAGAAACAGCTTAGAACGTAGTCTTCAGGAGTGGAGGATGAGTCTCGGACCAGGAAGTCCCCGTCCCTCTCGAACAGAGTCTCTGCAGCCTAGAAGAAATGCAGCAGTCATATTTAATAAATTAGAATACAATCCCAAATGAGACTCATTTATCAGATTAAAATTACTTTCTGAAAGAAATATCCTTGAGCAAGTATTAAACATAATTCTTATCAAGCTGACATTTCTGGTTTTAAAAATAGTTTTTTTATTGGTCTGATGTAATATTCTAAATTTAAATATTCTGTTTTAATCATCATAAATGACAAATGAAGGATTTCAAACATCCACCTGCATGTAATCAGTTTATATAATATATTTCACTTCGTGATAAAGTTCCTAAAATAAGCAGGCTTTTTAATGATATTCTAATTTATTGTATGGGTCTGTATAGAGTTACATTTGTGTTGATGCTAGAGTACAAATTATTTAAGAAATATGCTAATTAACGACCAGGCATAACATAGCAGAAATTTAGTTTACCATTTTAGAACCTGCACTCAAGCTTAACTCCAGTATATTAGCACTGTAATAATTCAGTGTAAAGCAGCAGCAATGATAAAGACCAGTAACACAAAGCATCAAAATATAATACTACCATGTGAAGACCTTAATAAAACAAGTTTTGACAAATTCATGCCTATTATGTTTTGACGCATTTGCTTGATATCACATTGTTTTATTAGCATCTACTACATACAGCATCACATGAATATCATCAAAATAGTGTTGCGTGCAAACAACATTGCAAAGGACTATTATTATATATTTAACACGATATTCAGCTTGATGATGATGGAGACTTTACAGCATTTATGAAAACATACAAATACCTGCCATTAAATCTTCCTTGTACATTTAGATTAATAAGTCAACTTGGTCTTATAATAAACAAGTTGTATGTTTGTCTTGATGGGCATTAACTTTATTAAGATGGACTGAATGCTTGAATCACTAGGACTACAACAAAAGCCTGAATGCTGAATTAAAGCAAAAACTCTTAATATGGCATCCTGTTTGTATGAGCACTAGGCAATATATCTGCTAATGATTACAACACTTTAGTGTTTGTGAATTCAGAGATAATCCAACCTGAGAAAAGCCCCACAGAGTTGTGTTTCAGGATGTAACCTTATCCCCCAAGCACTCAGCAACACTCAACCAACTGACAGCAGAAGTCTCAGGAAGTAAGAGAAATACTGTAGTTTTCTAGAAAATCACTGCATTATTGGGTTTAATGTTTTAAAAACACAAAGGTGTGCTGAATAATGCTAGTGAATAAATGTTTAAATTCCATTATAATTATGTTTGTTGTATGTGTACGTATGTATCGTTTAGTCAAAATGACTGCAATAGTTTTTATTATCGCTTTTATTTTTATCACAAGTACAACATACAAAAAACTGTGATAAACTTTTCCATCCATATTGCTCATCCCTAAAAACTAAAATAAAATGGACACATTTCAAGTCTCCAGATATGCAGAGCTGCATAATTTTCTTTCAATCAATCAATGAATTGAATAAATTAATTATTTTCTTTCCACTTCAATTTATGAATGTTTTAGTGCTGTTCCACCATAAAATGAAAATTAATTGCAGTTGACAAATTTGAAAAAAGGAGTAACTTCCTTCATTTCATGTATTCCAAAATAATTTATTACTCAGAGATTTATGAGTTAAATGTTGTTTTAACTCATATTAGACAATTTTCTTCAAATACTTGTATGTAAATGCTGATGGCTATGGAAAGGAGGGATCTCCTGTAGAGGTCTGTGTTACAGTGAATCCTCTAACTGAAGATTGTTGTTGCACACCAGTTCCATAAGGAGGATGTTGAAAACTGTCAATAATATTTTGATACCTGATAAAATACTTAGATAAATCTGGTTGCAGACCCATACCATAGTTTTAATGAAAATTTGAGGTTCTGATAATTGATCCTATTAAACTAATAGCAAAACGTTTCATTTGTGTATGTGAAGCATTATATTATGGTATGTGCACCTCTCGTCTCAGCGATCCGTGGTACCAGGCATGGCTCCTCAGATCCTCAGTGCTCAGCTTCAGCTCCTCTTCAAGCTCCTTCTTCAGAATGTCCATCTCTTTCCGACCACCAAACATCTAGAAAACACAACAATTAAAACTATATCTATCTATCCACTTTTGTATAAAGTGGCTTTGAAGACCAACATATATTGAGGAGGGAAAAGGGCAGAGACACAGAGAGGTTCTCTTCTTACCTTCAGGTGGCTGAAGTATGCGCTGATACTCTTCCTCTTGCTGAAAAAACAAAAGTAGAAAGGATGCAGGCTTACTGTACAGGCCAAAGATTATGGTGCTGCATTTTCCTACTAGCCAAGGACAGAAGACCAAGGCCTGGATCTGTCATTAGTACCAGAAAAACCAACAGACTAACAGCATGCCTCATTTTCATCCTTCCTTCCTCCCTTGAGGTTTCACCTTCCTCCCACTGAAAACACTTCCACCTCAACCTTACATGAGATGACAAAGAGATCAGATTAACTACAAACTAAAAATGGAAAACATTAACATTCCCCTTGAAAAACTAAATTCAGTTAATAAATTAAATTATTCAACCTTTGGTGTGTTCCATTTGTACTATAAAAAAAGTAAAGTCTAAAGTGGGAAGTTAGAGGTTCGTAATTAACATTGCCCTTAAAATCCAAAATGACAAACATTTCACATACATTGTGAAATATCAACAATAAACCATTTTTTTGCTCCTCTATTTTTTTCTTCTTCTCATTCACACTGTAAAACAATTGCAGACAAAATATGTCGCTAACAGTAGCTAGCCTGAAGTCGCAAAGTAAAACAGAACCAATTCTGTTGATTTCCTGGCTTGGGACTGAGAAACAGACTGTTAAGTTGGAAGTGGATTAGGTCACTTCATATCCCTGGCAGAGTGGAAAATATGGACAGTACAAAATTCAAAGATTTACAGTCAAATTGTCTCTAAAAGCTTTACAATATAATTAGTAGCAAAACACACAATTATTCTTATTTCACAAGAAATAAGGCTCCATTGCATTACGACTCACTATTATAGTGTCATATAAAGAAAGGCTGTTAACCTAACAAGTTTTAAAGTCATCAGCCATACAGCTGGCCTCTCTAGGATCACTCTCCTAATTTAATCAACAGCAAAAACAGATCCCTGCACAAACCCTCCAACCATTAAATATTTAGGGATAAATTAACAACAACGATATCCCTGTTAACTTTCAAATATTCAAACAAATGTGTATGCCTTACTTCATAGCTA
This sequence comes from Poeciliopsis turneri, assembly GCA_922788865.1. Taxonomy (NCBI): domain Eukaryota; kingdom Metazoa; phylum Chordata; class Actinopteri; order Cyprinodontiformes; family Poeciliidae; genus Poeciliopsis; species Poeciliopsis turneri. The sequence continues at coordinate 2,337,871 of CAKLNU010000176.1, forward strand.
ATGTTGCTAAACATATAACATTTTATTTATTATTCCTGATTTGATTATACTAACAAATTCAGATCGTAGTCTGAATGAGTCAGGCAAAAGAGAAAAAATTAAAAAACACATTCAAAAATTACAATAAAACATAACATGAGATGACCATAAAAAAAAAAATTAACAGTCGAAAATAATACTGCATTAAAGTTGTACTCAGATGTGGAAAATTTTGACTGGAGTGCCCTCCTAAGTTGGACCTCACTCTAGAAAACATCAAGTAACTCTGAATACCTGCAGTTATACGTTACCCCTAGTCTTCCATAGAAAACATAAAACATCCTACATGTTTCAGTTATTTTAAAAAACATAGCTTGAAGCAGATACCAAGTCCATGTGTTCAATTTTTTGATGTTTTTATGGGGCAACCAAGTTGTAAGGGGCGTTGGCCACAGGAGAACCACCACTACCAACACTTTTAAAATGTCCTGAGAAACCACGTTGTGAAATCTAATGTGAGGTCACTGTTGCACCACTTATAATGACCACCTGTGGTCGTATCTTTGCACAAAAAAAAAAAAAAAGAAGAAGAACGGAATCAGGCCCCAAATACATTTAAATACCTGAAGAGTATCAGTAGAATTGCGCAACAGGTAGGCTATTTAATGGAAAACCTGGGACAGTTACAGGAAGCAGCAGCCTGTAAGTATAGGAACAGCTTACTGACTTTTTTGGACTAAGATATGCAGCAAGAGCAACGCAAACAGCAGCGTATGTCTGAAGCTGTATATGTTCCTCAACCACACCGAGAACAAACTAGGTAAATTTGCTGAAAATGATTCCGTGTCAGGCTGCGGCGCGGCACTGACCAAAGCGGTGGTTCCTACCTGTAAGACCGCCTCACAACTCACTCCCCTCGGGCATGTTTCGCGGCTTGTGCTCCACGCTAACACCAACAGCAACCAAATAACAGCTGGGGTTACATGTAATGTTCTGTCTTTTCTCTGCTCTGCTCCCTCCTTGAGCCCCTGATACTATCCTTCCTGCCCAGAGTCGACGAGTTAGCACAAGTTCCACCGAGCTCTCCTTCCTCTCTCCTCCTCCTCCTGTGTGCTGAAACACGGCAGTCTGTGTCAGGCATTCCTGAGATACCTACACATCACCTGGTCTCATTTAGCAGGGCTACCTTGCCTTCTTGTCTGTTTTTAGGAGAGCAGCTGTACTACGGTGTTTCTCAGCTGATTTTGTCCCTCAACTTAAATGGCCTACTTTTACCAGCAGACACCAAACTCCATGTCCGAAACAGTTAGAGGGTTTCACAGTCATTCCTCTGCAATGTTGCTTACATTTAGCTATGTAAGGTGGCATGAGGGCCTTGAAAGGTATCTACAAATAAAAGGGATTTATGTTTGCTGTTACAATTTACTAATATGTTTGTATTTGATGCTGTTGTCTCAACCAAAAAAATGACTCATTTTAGTAAGCTCTGTGGATAATCTTGCTACAAAGTTGTCTTGAGCTTTTTATTCCTTGGTGAGTCAAGGCTTATTTTTAAACATGACATGTGGTCATAAAAAAGTTGTTTTACACTAATTAGTGTAAGCAATTGCACTGCATGGGTGTTGATATGAACATCTTACTGGCAAACAGGTAAAATGAAGTGAAATCAGACTTGTATAACACTTTTCAGGATTCTCAAAGATGTTTTACAACAACATTAAGTAGATGCCAATGTCAAACAAAAGCGTTACATTTGCAGGTCAATTCCACATAAACATTTTTTATAGAGGATTGGAGAAAGAATAAATATTCTATCTGTGGTTTAAATATTTTCATTGTGCTTTACTAATATTAACCACTGTTTTAAATAATATCTTTTGGAGAAAATGTGTCCCATTTAATCACCCAACAATTAAAAGATGCTTTTGAGATTTTTAAGCAGTAGTTTGATGAGTGAAGGCTTTTTACTTTGCTTTGTTCAAATCTGCTTTTATGTATTTATTTGTTTGAACTAGAATGCCAATGGCAAATTTAATTACTTTAGTTTCCAGTTTGTAATAGCCTGAACTTTAAAGCAAACATCAAAGAATCTTACAATCAAAATGCTTTAAAATAGTCTTAAGATTAAGGTGGTTAATTCATAATATTACTCATAAAACATGCATTTGTCTTTGATGATTATATCATAGTTAATGTTTCATAAACTGAGCAGCTCTTCACAGGCTTTTCAGATTTTCAGTAGATGGTTAGTTTTCTGATTACAAAGTCTCCCAGCTTTTATGACAAACATGTTAATTATTATCCTGATGTGAGCGGGCTGCTTCCTAAAGTAGGACTCTTCAACTCCAGTCCTAGGGGGCAGTGTCCTTTAACTTTTAGATTTGCCTGCATTAAATGTCTGAATCACTTCAGTAAGCAGTCAAGTTCTCCAGAGCCCCACGAATGAATTGATTATTTTACAGGTGTGTTGAAGCAGATGCATATGTAAAAGTCCCATTTTCCTGCTTCTGACAGGCAAACACAGCAGGCGTAAGCTTACCTGCGTTTGCCCTCTTGACTGAGAGCATTGTCCTCATCTAGAGGGCGGAGCTGCGAGCAGGAGGCCGACAAACGGTGTTTCTTGTCAGTGCGATGGAGGCGGGGAAGAACGCGCTGACGAAACAGATCCTTTGGCTGGTTCCAGAGCAAACAGTTGCAAGATGAAGATTCATTGTGTTCTATTATTTTTGTATTACTTATTCAACATTTTAATAATGAAAACACCATGTAAAGGTTTTTCTTTATTTAAATATCCCAATGAGGCAACTGACATAAAATTTCCACCAGATGTCTGTAACAACCTACGTAACAGGCAGACTGCCTAAAATAGAAACAAATGAGTCCATCAGTTAAATTTTGTTAGATGAAGGGGATTAGTACAGGGAAAAAAATAGTAATTACAGTCATATTTGTAGTTGAGGTGGGATTTTGATCCACCTCAGCTAGAATAAATTTATTTGAGCACTTCAAATTTGGAAGTGCTCAAATAAATAAGAGATAAGAGGGACTGATTTATTCCCTCTTATCTCCAGTTCTTTCTGTTGTTTTTCAATTTGATTCAAGAATGAGCCATTCTACCCGTTTTACTTTTAAAAAAAAAAAACAATTCAAGTTTCCTTTGATATCTCTTATGAGCAATTCCCTTGGATGGAAATCGAAATTTGCATCACTTATAAAGCTTTATTTTTCTTTGGTATTTAAAAAACCTTCCATAAGCCATCAGCTAATGTAAAACCATTTGACATTCATCTGGATATTGAAATATTGTCCAAATACTGGTACTGACAGATTTCAGATTTCTTGACATTTTTTAAAGAAAATTGGCTAAAGTGGCTTTTAATTGAGGGTGAATTGACAGGAAAGTATGTTGTAAAAGAAGGAAGATGTGCCCAAAGTAAACAGGCTGGGACTTTAACCTGTGACAGCTGCATCAGTGCTGAGGACTCCTGATGGGTTACAGTTTTTCCCCTGCACCACCATTGCACCTTTCTTTCTCTTCCTTGTTTCCTTTTGTTCTTGTTTTCAATATTCCCTGTCATTCCAGTTGCTTCCACACAACTTCAGTCAATGACTCTTTGCTCTCTATTTGAAATATTTGGGTTGATATTGACATTTGTTTTGAACTTTCAGTGGCCCCATTAGAAAGATTTAAACTGAGAAAACTGTTTTCATCAATTTATGATTTATGTTATTTTGCAAGTAATATAAATTACAATCTAATTATTGATTGATTTATCTACGTATTGATTAATTAATTTATATAAACAATACATAAATCAATGTAAATATTAACTTTGGGTTTACTGAAGGCCTCACCAGGTCCGATGATGATCCCAGGGAATATTGTCGACTGACTTTGTGTTTCACAACCTGATAATCTGACAAGGAGAAATGCCATTAAGGTTTGAGTTCCTGGGCCAGGCACACACATTTCTTAGAAGAGAAGAAGCATACCACAGTCATATCTGTCTGGTAGAAATGAACCTGTGAGATAAGAGAAAGAAACACCATGTTGATAGTGTGTTTGTACTAACTGAGTTAAGGTGGATGTTTAATCTGTTTTTCACTTACAAATTCAACTTGGCTATATAGGATACATAAAATATATGTTATATAAATTTCTGCCATTAAATTGTTTGATGTGTTTACCTTGAGGGATTTGCTTTTTTGAAGGAAACATCTAAACACCAAATAAGATGGCCTGATAAACCAGCTTGTCATGCACAGCATAAACAATTTTAGTAACGACTGACGTCTTCAAGTTAAAAAGTACAGAAAAGAGCTTTACACCTAAGGACTAAATCAAGCTTTCACATTATCAAGAATACAAGCAGCCTGATAAATAGATTTTCAGTTGTGGTAAATCAAAATTCCAATGAAAGCAAGCAATATTGACATGTTTTATGGACAGGCATTGCTATCCTTGAAAAAGAAGGTGCGTTCATGCATCGTGTGTTTACTTTTGGTTTTGTTTTACTACGTTGCAAACTAAAAAGGTCTCCTTCAATTTGTTGGAGAATGCCTTGAACATGAGCTGGTATGTGATTTCCATTTCACATAAGTAGTCAGATAAAATGTCAGATACAATACTATAACATGATCAGATTGCTTTTATTTGAAGTGGGAAAATAACCACTATTTTTACTGCTACTATAACTGTAAGGTGTATTGATTGGCTATATGGACAAACATGTCATCGTAATATGTATTTATTTGGGTCATCTAATGAACATAAGGAATAAATGTTGGCTAAAGGTGGTATTAGTTGCCAAATGCTTATTGTGCAGAATATTAAAAGCAGCTGTCAGTTCTGCTACCGCCCAAAAGCCTGACAACTTTAGTTTTAAAACAGCATCACCTTAAAACAAGTGACTAAGATGCTCCCTTTCACAACATGACAGTGTGTGCCTTTTCTTTTACTTTGGCAAAATAATAAAAAGCAGAGAAAGTGACTGATTTTGAAAGGGATGGAATTTCAGCGCAAGTTAAAAAAACAAACTGTTTTTTGGCTATTAAATCTTTGACAAATCTTCTGTACAAACCTTTATCTTGGTCTCTCATACTGACTAAACCCCGAATAGCTTTAAAGTGTACGATTGTAATGTGACAGAACATAGAAGCAGTGTGTGGCAACAATAATCGGAGACTCAATTTTGCAAAACAGAAAGATTTCATTTTCAGTATTTGAACTGTAGGAGTTTGACTTTTTTATTATTATTATTATTATTATTTGTTGAATATGATTTGTTTTAGCTTCATGTGAGCAGTAATATTACATCACGCAAACCACTATTAAGTGTGTTCTGTAGTCACTGGCTCAACAATTACAGTAACTTAACAGCATCTGTGTGTGTTCTGTGTCTGACCAGAAAGTGGGTCCAGCCTCTGTCGATCTCTTGAAAGCTGAGCGAGGATTGTCTCTCTGTGTGTTGCATCCTCTATACCAGCATCCTTCAGCTCTCCATCCGTCACATACAGCAAACCCTGCAGAGTAACAACAGTGAGAGCCAGCAGGGGATTACGCAGGATTGAAGTGAGGATTTCAAAACAGAAGAAAGAAAAATGTACATCCCAGCAAGCCTTCACATACCTCCAGACCATAATATTCACTCTCCAGAGTCTTGGTGTACTGGGGCAGACCAATCTGTCTCAGCCACCAGGCAATAGAACGATTATTCATGTCTGAACAAAATGAGGAGAAAGGAAACTGTTGACATACCAAAGCAAATGCTAACACACACATGCCTGTGCATGTCTCTAAACAAAAAATGAGCCTAAGAAAGACAAATGAAGGATCATTGTGGCATCATCGTACTTTCACAAAGCATTCTACCTGACACATGAAGAATAGGTCTAGTACTGTTTGGCTTTCCATAGTAAGAGAATGTAACACCTACCTGTTTCCAGGATTCACAGTTGCAATCTTAGCTTTTTTGTTTGGCAATCTTTACATGTGCCCCCCACCCTAATGCATTTACTTCCTTCTGGTATTTTCTTCCTTTTGTCTTTTCCAGCTGCTCCCTTCCAATTCATTCCTGTCATACAGTTGGTGTTACTTTCTTTTTGTGGTTACAGTGAAGGCCCGTTCCCCCCTCAAACCTGCAGGGTCACTTAGAGGCCAATCAGATTGTACAGTGGGCACCCAGCACCCCAAGGAGATCAGCAAATCACCATGCAAGGATTAGAATAAGCTCCCAGGAGGTGGAGAGAGCAGGTATAAGCATGTCAGGAAGAGGAGAAAAACAAGCAGCATGTCAGGTCAGAGATAGGTATGTGTGCATACTTGTGTGTCCTCCAAGCTGTCTTTATTCAAGGCAGTGGAAACAGACAGTTAAAGATGGTATGTCTGTATGTGCAACTGAGCTGTGTAAGAGGGACATCTAGTGTTTAAATTGGACATACCATTTCTCCAACAGTCAATAGGCAAGTATATACCCTGGATAGGACCCCAGTCAGAGAGATACAGGGCAGGCAGCTGTGCACACTCCTTAAGAGAACTACACTATTGGTTTTAGACTATAAAAGGCAGCTGGATGAACAGAAGCGAATCCATGCATGCACAGAGCGACTATACAAACATAAAACTGTCATGAAGTGTGGGTTTGTGATTGAACCAAAAAGCAGACCAGAGCTAGGAGCATGGTTCATTTTAAGGTATTTATCAAAAAATGAAAAAAAAAAAGAAGTACAAAAATCACTGGAGCCAGAGCAGAACTCAAATGGGAGACTAGGAAGCACAGGAGTAGACGTAATGATCCGGCAAGTAGTGACTAGCAAAAAAGTGCTTGAAAATACTGGGGAGGTTGAGGGTTGGAGCAAAAGACTCGGGCAGGTGAGGTAATTGATCCAGGTGTGAGTGGAGGGAGTGAAGGCAGACTCAGGAGGGGGAGAGAGAAAGTGGCACAGGGAAGGGAGGGAGAGAACTCAGGGGAACAGGCAAAATACAAACACTAAAGAATAATTGGACTAAAGAAACCTACCACACAGGAGATCTTTCCGGAGGGAATGAAGTCAGGTCAAGGGTTAAAAGACATTAAGCCTGAAAAATAATTCTAATATGTGGTCTCCAGATGTATAAGCAGACAATCCGTAGCCAGGAACCAAAGAAGACGTGAACGTGGAATGTTGTGATTTGTTTAATTTGGGGAATATATGTATGTGACACTGCCCAGAGATCGGGAGGATTTTGCTGTGATTGGGTCAAGATTTCCTAGCAATTTGGTCACAATGACTTAGGCTGCAGTATTCTAATAAAACTTGCTGTTCAACCAAAGTCTGTAGCATGTAGAGCCTTTTTCCTGCAATGTCACCACACAGCAACAAAAGAAGACTGCCGGAAGACACAGCACCTAATAAAACTAGAACAACAGAGAATAACTAGAAACAAGAAATAAACATAACTAGAATCACTAACAAAGAACAGAAGTGGAAAACAAGGCAAAGCGAAACAGAAAAAAATAAGGAAAACCAAAACTGAAAAAAAATCCAAAACCAGACAAACACTCAAACAACCCCAGACAAACAACAATAAAAAGAAAGAAAAGAAAGGTAAGAGACTCAGCCAATGCTTTCCCAAAACATTCTTGCTGATGGAAGCAGCTGATGGGTACCGGCGGGCGAAGCGGCTTGCGGCTCTGGTGGTTGCTCAGGCAAAAACTCGGGCGTGGGAGGAGTTCGGAGAGACCATGGAGAAAGACTTCCGTATGGCTTCGAGGCGATTCTGGTCCACCATCCGGCGTCTCAGGAGGGGGAAGCAGTGTAGCACCAACACTGTTTACAGTGGGGGTGGTGTGCTGCTGACCTCGACTCGGGACGTTGTGGGTCGGTGGGCAGAGTACTTCGAAGACCTCCTCAATCCCACCAACATGCCTTCCATTGAAGAAGCTGAGCCTGAGGACTTTGGGTTGGGCTCTCCAATTTCTGGGGACGAAGTCGCCGAGGTAGTTAAAAAGCTCCTCGGTGGCCGGGCCCCGGGTGGGACGAGATTCGCCCGGAGTATCTCAAGGCTCTGGATGTTGTAGGGTTGTGTTGGTTAACGCAACTCTGCAGTATCGCATGGACATCGGGGGCAGTCCCCCTGGATTGGCAGACTGGGGTGGAGGTCCCCCTGTTTAAAAAAGCGGGATCGGAGAGTGTGTTCCAATTATAGAGGGATCACACTCTTAAGCCTCCCTGGCAAGGTCTATTCGGGGGTACTGGAGAGGAGGGTCCGCCGGATAGTCGAACCTCGGATTTTTGAAGAGCAGTGTGGTTTTCGGCCCTGGTCGTGGAACACTGGACCAGCTCTACACCCTCAGCAGGGTCCTGGAGGGTGCATGGGAGTTCGCCCCAACCAATCTACATGTGCTTTTGTGGACTTGGAGAAGGCGTTCGACCGTGTCCCTCGGGGTGCCCTGTGGGGGTTCTCCGGGAGTATGGGGGTACCGGGCCCTTTGATACGGGCTGTCAGGTCCCTGTATGACCGGTGTCAGAGTCTGGTCCGCATTGCCGGCAATAAGTCGGGCTCATTCCCAGTGAGGGTTGGACTCCGCCAGGGCTGCCCTTTGTCACCGATTCTGTTCATTACTTTTATGGACAGAATTTCTAGGCGCAGCCAGGGTGTTGAGGGGATCCGTTTTGGTGGCCTTAGGATTGCGTCCCTGCTTTTTGCGGATGATGTGGTCCTATTGGCTTCATCGGGACGTGATCTTCAGCTCTCACTGGAGCGGTTCACAGCCGAGTGTGAAGCGGCCGGGATGAGGATCAGTGCCTCCAAGTCTGAGACCATGGTCTTGAGTCGGAAAAGGGTAGAGTGCCTTCTCCGGGTCGAGGGAGATGTCCTGCCTCAAGTGGAGGAGTTCAAGTATCTCGGGATCTTGTTCACAAATGAGGGAAGAAGGGAGCGTGAGATCGACAGGCGGATTGGTGCAGCGTCCGCCGTGAAGCGGGCGCTGTACCGGTCCGTCGTGGTGAAGAGGGAGCTGAGTCAAAAAGCGAAGCTCTCGATTTACCGGTCGATCTACGTTCCTACCCTCATCTATGGTCATGAGCTTTGGGTAATGACCAAAAGAACGAGATCGCGGATACAAGCGTCGAAATGGGGTTTTCTCCGTAGGGTGGCTGGGCTCTCCCTTAGAGATAGGGTGAGAAGCTCGGTCATCCGGGAGGGACTCAGAGTAGAGCCGCTGCTCCTCCACATCGAGAGGAGCCAGTTGAGGTGGCTCGGGCATCTGGTCAGGATGCCTCCTGGACGCCTCCCTGGTGAGGTGTTTCGGGCACGTCCCACCCGGAGGAGGCCCCGGGGAAGACCCAGGACACGCTGGAGGGACTACGTCTCTCGGCTGGCTTGGGAACGCCTCGGGATTCCCCCGGAGGAGCTGGAGGAAGTGGCTGGGGAGAGGGAAGTCTGGGCCTCCCTTCTTAAGCTGCTACCCCCGCAACCCGACCCCGGATAAGCGGCAGAAGATGGATGGATGGATGGATTATGAAAACTGTACTAATTTGAAGTCTCTGCTTCTGAAAGGATCAATAAAATAAAAGGAAGGGTCATACACGCCGTCTGATATACCACAGATTCTCAAACTTTTAAGACCTTTTTAACAGTAGCATCTTTCCAAGTCCCAAATGTGCTGTTAATTTATTGTGATAAGTCATTAACACAAAGAAAATAAATTCTTATCAACTGGAAATTCAGAGAGGAATACAATTCAATAACCTTTGATTGGATTCAGGAGCAGCATGACTTTCCTTTTTTTTTTTTTTTTTTTTAAAAAAGAGGTTTTATTTACTCTTCTGGCCTTTATTTGATAGTGAATTGACAGGAAAGTGGGTAATGAGAGGAGGTGGAAGACATGCAGCAAAGGTCAACAGGCCAGGAATTGAACTTGCAACAGCCACAGCACTCCAGCAGTATGACTTTCAGCATAATTTTAGGAAAGAGACCCTCTCAAATTTGCTGGAGGATCATCAGAGTTTAGCAGGGATGGATGGCTGCAGAACGGACTGCAGCCCAGTCCAACATGAGACTCCATCTCAGTCTCATGTTGTTATGCTTCTGTCTTGGTCTTGTTTAACAACATGGCCCCTTTAATAGACATTTATAGTGCACGCAAGGAAAAGTAAGTAGCAATGCCAAATGCTCAACACCCAGTTTCACCACAAAGCACATAAATAATAATAAAATGAAAACATTAAACCTCCATAATGGTAAAAACACATAATTACCCTTACACATATCTGGAACTTTGCCCCAAGAATTTACATGGAACTGAAATCTGGTTGATTGCTATTCCAAGAATAGGAGTCTAAAAAGTAGTTGCTAAGGAAGTTTTTCTGGATTCCAAGTTCTAATCCCTGTTCTGGGTTGCTAAATAAGTTTAAGTAAGTAAGTATCTTCTGGACTTCTGGGATGCTAGATAAGTATAAGTGTTCTCTGGACTTTCTAAGTGTGCTCCACAGTTTCTAAGTAATAATAAAAATAAATGTTCCTGTTCTGATAGAGCCTCTGTTTGCTTAAGAGGATACATCTAAAACAGTCTGAGTCTGATTCACTGCTGGTAGGTTTTTCTGTTCTTTGTGAACTGTTTCCATTTACGTTATGCAGTTTTAAGATTTTTTTTTTCATTGACCAAAATTTAAATCTGTTTGCAGTTTTCAACTTCAAGACAAAATTGACAAAAATTCAGAACACTGTAGAAACGTATAAATATTTCCTCCCCTTGTAACAGTTATTTGGTGTTTGTATGTGTGTCTGCATGTGCTTTTCAAACATTTCCTCAACATGACACTAAATGAACATGTTGGTAAAATGATAGGAAAACCAACAGTCCATCTCTAAAATCTGCATGTGTAGATGTTTCTATAAAAATTGATGCAGGCAAACCTCTGTTTTGCATGTCACACGAACAGATGCACGCTTAGTAATTTAGCATCTGATCAGTTCCTTGCATTAAGTCTACACACACATTCTCATACAGGCTCACACTCTCTTTTTTTTATCAGTTTGCAACAGCAGCAACAGCAGCAACTTTGCGTATGGCCACACATGTGTGTCTGTGTGTGTGTCTGGGTGGTGATTGTGTGTGAGGGTGCGTCAGAGGAAAAAGGAAGTTGCGGGATGAAGTTAAAAGCCTTCAACACAGTGCAGCTCTGCAGAACACCCACTACGGAAGACAGGCAGAACAAGAGCACTGAAGTTGAAGTTTGAACATGAGATAATGAAAGTTAAGTTACGGAGTGAACGCTGACAAAAGACATAAAGCTGTGACGAGAATTTGTTAAGGTAAGACTAGACTGTTTCAAATTGTACAATGTCATTTAGTTGAAAGAGGAAGTATTTTTATGTAGATTTCAGGGAATTGTTATTTTTCACAAAGCTGCTTCTTTGAAATGGCTGCAAGTGAGACAGTTAACTTGCAGTTGTAGTTCAACCGATTTATTGTAAAACTGAACTTAAACGGACTCTTACTGCGTCAAAGGTCAAATAAAAAGTCAAGTGTTTGTCATTTGCAAGAAGCATTGTAAATTATTCTGTATTAACTTTATATTGGAGGAAAAGCAAAGATGGAGCTATGGAGGCAGTGTGCGATGTGGTTGATAGAGTGCCGTGTTCTTCCTGAGAACCACCGGGTCACATGGGACAGCGCACAGGTAAGTCAGCTGTGTTTCACCCACACTTCAACACCTGCATACAAACGTACATCCTCATCTCTTTGCTTCTCCATTCAAATTTGTGTGTGTGTGTGGCTGATGCCCTCAGGTGTGTGACTTGGCTCAAGCTCTCAGAGATGGTGTGTTGCTCTGCCAGCTGCTCAACAACCTGCTGCCTCAGGCTGTCAACCTGAGAGAGATCAACCTGCGGCCACAAATGTCCCAGGTGAATCACTCAAATCTTTTCCTCATCCATTTCCATAGGTGATTTTCATAGCTACTTCTCTGACAGCATGCATCACTGAAGCCCAAAAGGCTAGATGATAAGAAAATATTGTAATGTCTTATCTCACCTGCTCTGGAAGCATGCAGAACTGTAATAGAGATGGTGGTGATGGTGGAGTAAGTTTGGAGCCAAACAGAAAGAAATGGTGTAGATAGAAAAACAAGAAACCCAAAACCTCTATAATTCAAGTCCTGAACCCAAACTGTAGACTTTCTTTTCTTATTGAGCTACACCATCTACATTTTACACACCACAAGCAAGATAAGGGGATTTTTTTCATTCAGTCAATTTCTGATCAAACAGCCTAGGAGTTATAAAACTTTTATTGAAGATGCTGTTTTGTTAGATATTAAATGTGGTAAAGTTAAAAATATGTAAAAAAAAAAACTATACACTGCATTAAATGAGGAGAAAAACCAATCGACCAAAAAAAGTATACTGTAAGCTCCCATTTAGGAATTTTTGATTGTAGATCAGTAGCATAACGCTGACTTTTTATATTGTGTATTTGATATTAGAAATTATCAAAGTTTCTTTTGCATGAAGTTTTTTTGCTTGAAGCTCAAATATGCTAAAAAGATTTAGAGACAATAAATCTGAAACAAGGTATAAAAATGACGTATTCATAGTACATTCTTTTGTCATACTAACTCTGTTCCTGCAAATTAAATTTCAGTTGAATTTAAGACTTTATGAAACATTTGAAAGATTATTTTACTTTAAATGTAAGTGCTGAATCATTAGAAAACAAAGATATGTTAACCCAATAGAAAATAAATGTAACTTTAGTTATGAAGAACGTTAAACACACCCTAGAAAACTAGAAGTAAAATTCTGAGACATTTTCTGGGAATCGGTAATGTCTGGCCTTGTGAGTTCACGCTGTTTGTTTTGTGTGTGTGTGTACACACACACACGCACACGCACACGCACACACACACACACACGGTACGATCATGGTACGATCGGACATGGTACAATCATACTCCTGTAGAAAAATACAACTTTGGCTGACAATTCACAACAAATGAAATATAACTTATTATAAACAATGTGAACACATTTTAATAAATTTATAAAGTTTATCAACTTTGGAGTGTTAATTTAAATAAAAAATATGAAAAATAACCTTATCATTTTTGCGATTTATTATCATAGACTTTTTTTATGTTTTTGCTATAAATATAATTGTTTTTAATCACGGTGACATACATAAACTTAGCTCTACATAGAGCAGCACCATAATCACTCACAAAAAAGCCATCGATCAGATGTTTTATTGCTTTGTGGCATGCCTTGTCAATGTGGAGTGGGTTTCCCTCAGTCATATGCATACACTGTAAGCATTGTGAGCAAATAAGAAAACTGTTGGTCAATGACACTGAAGGTGTTTGCTAATCAAGCAAAAAGAGGGAGCAGTTAGTGCCAGAACTGACCAAATTTCCCAATAGAGCAGCACAACTCCCAATTTTATTGCAAGAAAAGGCAAGAAAAGAAGTTTTGAATGGAGACACATGCAAATGTAACTACATTTTACTTTAGCCCTAATGAGGAAAATTTGTATTATTTAAAACTTACCAAAATGTAGATGTTTAAATTTGTGTGACTTTTAGACCCTGGGACAATCATAAAACTGTATCTGCCAATGTATTCAGCTTCTTAATTTTGAATTTAGATTAAAAAAAATGAATGATTCGTCAATGACGAAATATGAAATATGTCAAAAACTTCTTCATGCATTCTAAAATATGTCATAAAATGTGTTGATTCACATCTAAAGCTAATAGGGTTAGCCAACAAGATCCACTTTGAGCTAAATGCTATCTCCCAGCTAATCAATATATATTACTGTACAGGTGCCTGAAATCTAGTTAAAGTCCATTAAAAAAGAAAAAGAAAAAACATTTCAGAAGATGTATTAATTTGTGGATTTAATTTTGTTACATTTTAGATTGGGCTAACTAGGCTAGCAGAGTGCTACCTAATGTAGCCATTATAGCCTATATTTTATAGCCTTCTAAGTTATTGAAGAAGCTGACAGAAGCTGACATAAATTTTATATAAAAATGCATATAAAAGAAAAAAAGCTCCAAAACTCAGAGAAACCAACAGTTCACATATCGTAAGCGCTGGCCTGAAGTTTTGCTTTTTGGGGGGGGGATTACATTCTGATAGCATCCGATTCTCAGTGCAGGGAAAATCTACTGTTGCTACAGCATGAAAATGAAATGACAGACATAATTAACAAAGAGACCAATATTAGAAGACAATATGATAGTTTGGGAACATCAAAATAGACATTGACACAGAGAGATTGTCACATGTTGGGTCTAATCCCCTCAAGAGAAATGACACTGCGGTGAGCAACATTTCAAGTGCGCATCTAAATGTGTGTGTGCCGTTGCAACCTTGCTAGACGTGTGCAGGGTACACTGTGCACGTGAAACTCTGGGAAATCCTATGAGGTCAGATTTGGTTGAGAAATATCCGCTGAATAACAGAAGACAGAGAGTCCACTGTGATGTGTCATCAGCACATGGGCTCACCCGATGACATTGCACAAGTTGAAGATATCCATTATGCTCAAACACCAATTATTACTTTGCTCGAATTATGTATGCTCCATGAGAACAAGTATGCGGCTGTTTTGTTCGTTTGTACCCTGATGTGTGCAACAGCAGCAGCAGCAGCTAGAATTTAATGTTTCCTCTTTTCTCAAATTAGAGTTCTGCATTTAGCTGTGTAGAGGTAGAATGACAGAGACACAGAGAGACAGACAGACAGAGAGAAACAGTCAGGAAGAGAAACAGACTGAGGGAGAGCTGCAGATTCAGGAAGTTACATAAAGCTGCAAATGTCTGACCACCATATCACTCAAACCGTGCTCCGTGTGGTTTCTCTCATTGCCTTATTTCGGTCTCAATTACTGTTCTTCTGACAAGTTGTTTTAGGTTAAGACATTTTTTTCATATCTTAATGCATTTCTGTGTTAGTTCATGAGGCCCATTCTGTCTGCAAGATCCAATTTTTAAGATGTTTTCAATTAAACATGTGGGTTGCTAATTAACAGGGTCAGATTTTAAGCATCTCCATTTATGCTTAAAATAAATGGAGATTTTAAGCATAAATGCTTAAAATCTCATTTTAAGCATTTAAAATGAGATTTAAATCATTTTAAATGATTTAAAATGATTAAATCATTTAATCATTTTCAGTGTGCAGAAGCTGCACACTGGAAAACAGTTTCTCACTGTAAGCTAACTCTAAAAAATTATTATAGAAAACAAAACAGTGGGCTTTTATTTTCGAGGAACATATTTAGATATTGAGCTGCAGACTGATGCGTACTTAAACTATCTGAACAAAAAGTCTCTTTCTGAGGAAGTAAATAAGTTAAGAAATAAAAAAAACAAACATTGCTGTTGTTTGAGCCATTTTTCTTTTTTTTTGCTTATGAAGGACTTGTGAAGGGCTTGATGAGACCGAGATCAAGCCCTTTTTACCTTAACATAGGTAAAAATGTTAAGGCATCAAGACATTAGTTTTTGACTGGGACTGAATTGAGCGTTTAATAAATGGAATATTTTTTAAAACAAGGGTTCATGGCTGACAATTAATAAACCCTAAAAATTGTGTTTATTAATATTGTTTCACAAAGACCTTTTAAAATATACGTAATATTATCTTGAAAGAAAAGCTCTCATCTTCTGAGCCCAATCTGGAAGGTGGTGTGGGAAAACAACTAAATGAGTTATCTCATGGGTGCATGCATGTGTGTTTCAGAAGAGTACTTTGATATTTTTAAACAAATGTGTGCTTTCTTTAATTACATATTAGTTATTTTCCTCTGCGTCATAATAGGCTTAAATTCAGTGGGTCATCTTGTCTGATCATTTGTTATTTCAGCGCAAAAAGCCAACCTTCATGCTGTACAACTAACAGCAACATAGTTTCATGAAGGTGGAGACATGAAATGGAGACTCAATCAACACTCATGGACTGCTGACTTACTGAAGTTTTACAGGTGCAGATTATTTGTGTGTGGCTGTAAGTCAAAGCTAAAAGAATTAACAGAAAGGTGAATATAAATGACTTGTTAGTCGGGAATTTATTTATTTTAGAAATACGCAACAAAAATCAGCAAAGATTCAAAATCTGTCTTTGTTTTTTGTTGAATGTAGTCAACTAAAGATACATTCTAAACGTTGCCTTAAGGAATTATTTCTTCTATTTTTGAAATAGTGTTTTGCACCCAGTCAGACTTGTTAGTGCTGTTGACTTGCAAGGCAGCGGGCCCCTCATCACCTAGAAATGATAAACGGGTATCGAAACCTGATGGAAAATGTATTCATGGTGTGGTTAAAAATAAGTGTTTCAATATGGTTTTACTTTAATTACTCATGAATTGGGATTCTGTTAATAAACAGTCTAAAATAGAAGACTGAACATCTGAAGCTTTATTTTGAGCTTCATATCATATTATGATGTCATTCCCTAATGAAAAACATACTTAAAGAGTCACTTTAATTCTTTCACACGTTTTTGAGAAATCCTTTAATCTTTCTTGGCAGTCAATGCTTGCTCATTCAATGTATTAAATTTTTTTTTTAGTTGTTTTGGTTTTGTTTTTATTTCATTACTAAAAGCTGTTTTAGTGATGTAGTGAAGTGATGTGTGGATCACTGTAAGAACAACTATGAAATGTGGATCCTAACCGAACTAAACTAAACTAAACTAAACTAAACTAAACTAAACTGAACTAAACTAAACTAAACTAAACTAAACTGAACTAAACTAAACTAAACTAAACCTCTTTACACAAAGGTTGCTGTGGAGCTTCAGCCCCACTTGGCCCAGGGGCCGATTTCAAGGCATTAGATATGGCTTTGATGTGAAGTGAAATTTCTTTTAAGTTATTTTTCATATATGCAGAATTTTTTACAACGACATAATTACTTGATTGTGCAATAAATTGGCTCTAAGTGTAATAATGTTATGGCTTTTGTTTCTTTTTAGTTTCTATGCCTGAAAAATATCCGGACCTTCCTGGCAATCTGTCAGGAGAAGTTTTATCTCAAGAAGAATGACTTGTTTGAAGCCTTTGAACTGTTCGACGTGCGCGACTTTGGAAAGGTATGAACAAACGTTTCTGTTAGGTAACTAGTGTCTTTTTGTTTATCACAACCTATTAGTTTATCTTCAGAAACATTTGGGTTTGAAGAGGCTAACAGAAGGCATGAGGCTTTAAAATTTGCAGTTTGCTTTCATAAATTCTATTTTAATTGATCTGAAATCTAAATAAATGGGCTCTCATTTACATAATATGCCAGTCCACTTGTCAGAGTGCAGACAACATTTTTGCTATTGTAAAACAAAATTTTTGATTGTTGGGCATGTCCAAAACATTCTGAATGGTAATCCTTTTTTCTTAAATCTCGATTATTTAAAAAAAAAAAAAAAAGTTATTCAGCTACATCTCTTATCTTCATAGTGGTGACCGCTAACTTTGTCACCAAAGTTAGTGGTGACAAAATGTGCAGAGCTGCAAACCCACAGCTACACTTATTTCCTGCCTGTATTAGGATTCCATGGGTTACAGAAACAACAGCATGATTGATCGGTTCTACTGGTTGCTGGTTGAAGCGTGAGCCTTCAGCTTAGATAATTAAAGTTTAAAGTGAAATATCAAAAAGAGCTCTCCACAGAGAGAGACGTGTGTGCAAAGCTGTGAATGCTAAAGTGAGACATTTTGCACCTGAATCGTCTTTAACACTTCAATCAGTTCATTTGCGTAAAGTCGACTCCTGGAAGACCTGGAAGAATGTATGGCCTGATTAAAAAAAAATAATGATATATTAGTGTCACTATGTTTATTTAAAATGCTTTTGAATAAAAATAGTTTGTATGCTCTGAGGAGTGGTGCTCATTATGCAGTCCTAGCAATAGTCCCTGCAAAAATGGGGAATATGTAACACAGTGCAGAAGCCAAAGCCATGATTGGAGTTTGGACTAGTTAGTGCAGCTTGCAGGCAACCCACAGAGCCCCAACAGGAAGCACTTTGATACGTTTGTCATTTGAAAAGACTGAGTGACGGTGTTCACTTCAATGTTTCATGGCCCTCTTTCACTATCAGTGTTGGAATCATTGTCTAAAGTAAGAAAAACAGCCTGCAAAGATGGCCACTCTGTTGGCTTTATGTGTAAATATAGAATTTCTTCCATCAGTAACATAATGAGTCAGTGAGCTGCTGATACCTGCACTCTGTTTTGTAGCTTCCTGCCTGTTACTGTCACTTCTCTTCTTGCTTCACTTTGCTACTTTGAGTCAGTCATGCAGTGAGGTAGGGAGAGCGGTACATTTAAAAAAAGTGAAACATTTTTTATATAGTTTCATTGTGCATAAAGCAATATCCACAATTTATGTGCAAGATCTAGATCTTGCACATAAAGCAGCTAACTAATCTTTTAACTAACATGTTAGTTAAAATTTTGGAACATTATATAACTGATTACTTCTATATTTATGGCTTTCAGCAAATGAAAACCAGATTTGGGGACATTTCCATTAGCCTGAAGTCTTATTTTTAAAAATACGGCTTGAAAAGTGCAGCTTGAAATTGAGTTCTATGTGATAAATATGACAATGTGTTTCTGGTTTTGGATAGAATTACTGAAGTGAATTGACTTTTCAATCAACTTCCAATGTATTGAGATGCACCTTCAACATATTAAGACAAAACTTTTAATCAAATAGTTGCTCAAAAGTCCAGGTCGAGATGTTTTCCCACGTTAGAAAAACAGAAAAGAACCAAAAATGTTTTTTGCCAAATGTCTGTTTTTCTGAAGCCCGCTGAACACACTGGGCCAAGCTCTGCATTTGCCTCTGAACCCAGCCTCCAGAAAGGTCAACTGAGAGTACTTTAAAAAAAAAAAAAAGATAGAAACCAGTTCATTCAAATATTTACTTCTCTAAAAATCTTTCATCCTTTTTTTTTTTTGCCCTGAGTGAAAGCAGAAATCAAACTGAAACTTTCAAAAGTTGCTGACTACAAAGCAAACTTTATGGTTTGAAGGAGCATTTTGTCACTCAGTGCCATTGAACTAAGTGCTTGCGTTACTGAAAGACAAAAGCTGTACTTAGGATTATTTTTGGTGTATTTCAACCAGAACAATGTCAATAATAAGTCTTTTGTGAATTTTTAAAGTTTCCAAAGTGTGGCATAAAACTTAAAACCCATTGAGTGCACACACAGACAGTCTAGTATTGACCACTATGTCACATGTCAATGGTTAGTGAAACTGGTTTCCTGAGATCACTCATTGTGAAAGAGGCAGTAATAAGTTAACAGTTATTCAGTCACTTGAAACATGTTTCTATTATTCTATTTCTTTCTCTCTTCATGCATTTCATTAACTGTGTGGGTCTTTTTGAATTACAGGTTATGAACACGTTGTCCATCCTGTCCCATTCACACGTTGCTCTACAGCGAGGACTTCAGTAAGTAAATCTGTACCTCTCATTCTAACATTTAATGCAACTGTAAGAGTGTATGTTTTTGGTAAACAACATTTAAAACTAGCTTTACATTGATCTAATATTTTATATATTTCTATCTGTATATTTAACTGTAATAAAACAATATAGGTCCTATGATGTGAACCAAATTATATTCTATTTTATATACATTTTAAAGTTTTAAAATGTAGTACATCTTTAAAAAAGATGTATGTTTTAAATGTATCTTTTTTAAGATACATTTAAAGTGGATACATGAGGCTTTTCAACCCTTCCTTTTCACGTGTAAATCATTCACTTATGGCCTATATCAAGTAGAGCTGCAGTGCTTTGCTCTGAATTCCTCGTTACTGTAGCTGCACAGACCTCTGGCCATAAGCCTTTTGTTCTCTATACGTTATTCTACCAAGCAAAACTTTTGACTTTACAAACACATTTTGTAAGGTTTTATAATCAGAAACGCAAAGGTAACATGGATACAACATAACACTTCTCATTACATTTTGTCTCGATGGTTTGTGTTTTGCACAGCCATATAAAACAAATGCATCTGAACATCCTTTTCTCTGCTCCAGGCCTTTTCCTTTGGAAGGATGTGCTGCTGATGATGAGATCTACAGCGGCCTTTCTGACCAGATAGAGTAAGTCTTTTTCTCAGAAGTCATATGTGAAAAAGAGAGACAAATAGTATTTTTATTTAATTATTTTAATTTTAGTTACTTAGTGTTTTCTGAAATGTAATTGCCTATAGTCCAAAGAAAGACTTTAAAGCTTTATTATGTAACTTTTATAATAAATACTTCTTTTACATATCTATTGAAACTGTCACTTTATTGTGACAATATTGTGTGAGACAGATAATGAGTGAAAAAAATCCTCCTTTGTAGTTTTGTCGGGAGCGGTGCCTTTAGACAACGGTAGCCGTTCAGGGAGAAAGGGGAGGATGTCGACCTTTTCACAGATTATCTGTAAAAAAGACATTTGTAACTTGCTCAAAGGAACAGGAAACATCTTTTTTGATGTGCAGCAGTGACAAATTGGTTTGAAGGTTGAACTAATAATTTTGAGAATTTCAATTCTGTTCTGAGAAATGTGGCAAAGTGCCTGAGAAAAACTGTGAGAAGGTCTTCAGCACCTTTCTACTTTTGCTTTTTTTTTCTTTGTGTTCTGCTTTCTGTCTCACACACACCTACAGTATCTGCCAAAAATTCCAGTAACTTCAAAAATGTGAATCTTATTCACTCTTTTGCCATTGATCTCCCACAATTCCAACTTACAATACCTTTCCCATCGTTTACATCAAAACATCCATCCTGAATCACTGTGACATGGACAACGAGACGAATCAATTTGACTGTCTGGTCTGTACAAGAAGTTATTCTGAGGCACTGATATGATCATTCAGACAGATATTTAATGTTGAGATTTTGAGAAGGAAACTTGACTTTCAGGGTAATCCATGGTGTTTTGCTGTTTGTGGAAATTGTGTTGAGAAATGCTCTTACTCCTGTGCAAATATGAAAACTGATTTTAGAAATGCACCAAAGCGACTAAGAAACTGTAAACAGAATTATACATTTCAGAAGCAGATCATGTAGCATTAATGATAACTTCATTTGCTTCTTGAGGGTAAAGCAAATATAAAAGGTACTTTTATTGGATACAGTACCGTCAACAGAACTATAACGATCATGTTATTTTTTTATAAATAATTTAATCATAAAACTAATTGAATAATTTTGAGGCGTTATATGTCAGAAAGGTTTTAGCTTAATAATTCTGCCAAAGCAAAAAGTTTATTTAGTTTCAAAAAAGAGAAGGGAATTTATCTGAAAAAATAGAAAAACAACACAGACCTGAAATTTTTAAAGTTCTTAAATAATTTAAATGTTTGTCAGAAATTACCTTAATGCTGACTTACAAAGTTTCATCTCAAACTATCGCAAATTATCTTTAAAAACTACTTTAGTGCAACTTTATGCACAAATTTTACTAAAGAAAAACTAAAGGTGGTAACATGATGTTTGTATGATGTCTTACAGTGACACAGTGGATGAAGATGATGATTTGTATGACTTTGTGGAGGATGAAGATAATGAAGGGGATGAGATCTATGAGGACCTGATGAGGACAGAGGAGCCACCTGAAACTGTGAGTTTCAAACAGAAAGCAACCTGTGAGCAGCATCTGGTTACCCACATCTCTGCAGGTCTTTGACATTCACCATCTTGAACTTTTGAAATGAGTCTGGTTTACCTCGACACCTGTTCACTATCAAACACCAGCCTGAGAGCTTTGAGGTCTTTGGTTTGAGCAATTTACTGCAATCAATATTCTTGATTCTTGATTTTTTTAAATTCAAACTAGAGGAAATTTTGTTGCATTCATGTTGTGAAAAAAATGTAAAACTTATGCATTTAAGTATATTGTTTGTTGTTGCTTTTTTTTTTTAGATATTTATACCTTATGTTTTCATTATTTGCCATGTCTTAATCCTTTTCATTACATGTGTATGGAAGAAATGCGATCTATTTGAAATCAGCCTTTTTTGTAGATGTTAAAATGACATAATTTAATGTTCATCATGGGCATTTATGAATAAGTTTTTGCCTTTTTTGCATTAAATTTGCCAGCAAACCTTTCACTTACTAGATCCTCCATCCAAAATTCACCTTCACCTGCAAAACTGTTCCTGGTAAGAATGTTGACTTTAAATGTGGTGAATTTCTGGTGACCATATTCAAAACAAATAGAACTACATGAAGCCAAAAAGCTTTTGGCCAATCAAATTATAAACAGCTTGTTAGCACAGATTACTGTTAAGATCATCTGTGCTGTGACTCAGCCCAACGCACTGTGTGACATGACCAGAGCCTGATTTATTGGCTAAAAGCCATCAGAAAACAGTTACTCTCTGTAAGACTGTGGTTGGGTGAATTAAAAAAAATAAATAAAATAAAAAAAGTGGTGTGATTAATTTATTTGGTTCTATGTTTGGCACACAGGTGACCCTATGGTCAACCAGACAGTTTCTCTTGGATGTTCAGATCCTAACAACAACAGATAGGTGATTGCTGTAGCAACCCAAATGTGGTGGATCCTCGCTGCTCTGCCAGTTCTCACCATAAAATTGCTCAACTCTGTCAAAGCCTCATTTTGTTTGGCAAAATTGTGAACCACTTTGGTCCACTCTTGTTGTTTTTAGCCATAAATGTAACCACACTGTGGAAAGGTGGAAATGTGTGGCCTTGTTTGACTGTGTGTGTGTGTTTTTGGACATGCAGCAGCAGAAGGTTGGTGTTGACAAACGAGAGTGTTGCCTGCAGGAAATCCAACAAACTGAAGAGAAGTACACTGCTACACTGGACTCTATCTTACAGGTACACACACATGCACGCACATGCACACACACTCACTAATAACATACTGTCACTTTGTTGGCATTCATATGACAAATATATGTAAATATTTTGAAATAAATTAGCCTTTTTTTTATCTCCCTTGTGATCCTAAAAGCAAGATTAACCAAAATTCTCCTTCAATCTTCAATCTTTATCAAAACTTCCTTTTTAATTATTATATTAACAAGTCTAGGTCACAACTATTAGCCATTATGATTCAACAGACTTACTGTAACTGGATGTTCTCCCCTCTTTTCCACTTTGAATAGTGGAAAAGAGAAATGTGTGATCCATATTTACAACCCAAGGAGAAAGGAAGCATAACCTCTCAAATGAAACGTTCCTTGACATGCATCAACCTAAAAACAGATTGGACAGCATGATAATGTTAATAGGTGGCCTATTTGCTTAGGCAAATTACATGTTTAGCTGTTTCCCCAATAAATGTGGAAGTCATTGTGCATATCAGTGACATGAGGCAATGAGGATACAGTTCTTTAATAATAAACAAATACGTTTCAATATATAGTCTAATTTTGTTATCACTAGAAAAGGGGATTAAATTCCATTTAAGAATCAAAGAGTTCACTTGTTTTAAACATTTAGCAACAGATTTTTAACAAGAATACATTTTATCATAAGGAAAAATGATACTAGGCTTTGACCAGGCCCTGGACTTCCCATTTCTTAATTTTCTCTGGTAGATTTACTGGTATCTTTTGTCATGTTGGAGGTTCCAGTTCTGTTTCTGCTTTAATTCTTAGATACAGTCTCATATTTCCTGAAATATTTTCTGAATCACATTATAGTTATTTACGGGTTTTGTGATTTTAAGCTTGGTTGTTCTCACTTTAGCAAAACCTCCACGAATTATAAATCTTCAAGCTGCTTCACAAATCCCATGAGGGTTTGTTTTGTTTTCAGGAATGCTGTCTTTGGTTTTGTTCAAGCAGATCCTCTGTTCTGGTGCCAAATATTTAAATTTAGCCCTGGTCTCTTTCTTATCTTATCTTATCCTGCCTATGGCATTCATGTTTTTTTTTTTGTTTTTTGTTTTTTTCATTTTTAAACAACAAAAGTTTTGCTTTTGGTTTTGTTTACTTGTTTCATTTTTACATGTTTGCTCATTTTCTGAGTGTTCAGATCTAAACTTTGATATAAACATGATTAGGAGTCAGCTGTATGACCTATGATGGCATTTTTTGGAGGCTGCCATTAATATCTTGTGGTCTAGTTTCAGGGTGAACATGCTGAACCCTTTAACATTCAAAATAATGATTTCAAATTCTTTCTAAGTCATTTTAATCCCCTTCAGGACTCATTAACTGCAACAGCAGTCTTTCTGAAAATCTCAGGCAGCTTTTACGACGTAACCATGGTGATCAGTCTCACATTAACAGACGTAAAAGGAGCAAACCAAACTGAATTTCTGTGGTTTAAACAGGCCAAACCGCTTTCAAAGTGATGAGTAAAAATGTTCCCATCATTTGATGAGATTTTAAGTGAAAATAAATGTGGGGTTTTCGAAAGTTGTTCATCTGCAGGAAACACATTTTATTACATTTCAAATACAATTTTCAAATGTGTACTCTTTTGTTTTAGTTTTGTTACATGACGTGAATTTCACATGATGTACATATAAAGACATCAGTTAAAGCTATGACATCCAGTACTTACATTTTTAGATATTTCTTCTTCTTTAAAGCTGAACTGTTGTATCAATACCAAAACGTTATAAAATTTTCAAAATGTCTTTGCACATACAGTCATGAACTTTTCCCTGTTTTGTGCAGCACTTTATGAAACCCCTTGAAAAGTTTCTTCAATCTCATGACATTGAAAGCATCTTCATCAACATAAAGGTAAAGCAGAGGTCATTTGGACAGACACTCAGCTATCAGGTGTAAATTTCAGATTATTTCAATGTCACACGACTGTGGATTTTTTGTAGGAGTTGGCTAAAACTCATCACTGTTTGCTGGAAGACGTTCGAAACTCCATTTCAAATCTCAGAGCCCAGAATCTTTACCAGGTGTTTATCAACTACAAGGAAAGGTAGGCAGCAGCACCTCACACACCTCACTGTGTGTTTGAACTGATCCGGGCAGCAGATGCCTTTTCTGTTGTGCCTCCCTGCAGGCTCCTTCTGTATGGCCATTACTGCAGCCAGGTGGAGGCAGCAACCAAGCACCTGGACAAAGTATCAAACATGAGGGAGGACGTCAGGATGAAGCTGGAGGTGAGAACGTCCCACATCTCATAAATAGCTTCTACAAAACCAGGAAGACAGAAAGTTGCCCTTTTTGTCTGTTCAACTGTGCTGGATAAGCAACTTTAATCTACTTACGGGAAACTGCATTTAGATTGGTTCTGGTTTTTTTGTTGGGCTTTTTTCTTTCTTTTTTTTTTACATTCAAGATCTGTTCTCTTATACAGTCGTTCAGAAGTGAAAAGGAGAACTGAGTCTCAGTTTGACTTTATTATAGCAACACAGTGGCCGCTTCTGATCCATATTTGATGTATTTTATGATTCATCTCTTTGCCCTTTCTTATGCTTGAAGAAAGGACAAAATGTTCAGCGTCTCAAGATTCAAGGATTATAATGTTATAAGGTTTTCTATTTGGACATAGGAATTGCAAACAATGAGTAGCAACATAAAAAGCTAAATCTAGTTAACTTTTAAAAAACAAAGAACAGCATGGCATTTATTCTTTCTGAGCATTTTCAAGTTTTCTGTTAACTTAAGGTTAGGTCACAAATTTTTCTGACATTCTGACAATTTTGGTAATTCTAACTAAACTAAGAAATGTTTAGTCTGATTTAATTTAAGAAAAAAAATGTGTGTGTCTCTCTTCATTCAGTGTATGTAAATATCTGATTTCAACTGTACTTCATGTTGACTGTTAAGCAGTTGCCTTGTTCCTCTCTGGGTTTGGTGGGGGGCTCTTCATCTCAGGTTCAGGTTCTCTACCAGCAGCCTGGGGGTTTACGGGTTCTTTACTATCTCAGCTGTTCCAGGTCTGAACTGTTCTGGGCTGAAATGTTGGATGTTTCTCCAGGTATTTCTGAGCCACTTTTCCAGTGCTAGAGTCACTGACCAGAGTTAAATACATTTTTAAGTATTTTTAAGAGATGCAGACATTACAGTGAGTGAGGGTCATCTTTACCAAAAAAAAAGATAAAAAAATGAAAATAAATTGAAAACACAATGAAATCTAAAACCATGAGGACACGCCTGGAGGACACACAGAAAACTAAAAATTGTAAAAGGACTAAAAATGGGACTTAAATGATAAAAACCTTCAAAATGTTCACAAATACACATAAAGAAAACATGATATAAGGAGCTAAATAACCATGTGAAGCAGCTTCATAGCCCATCAGACCATTTCAATATCCATATTATATTAACTTCTGCATTATATTAACTTCTTGTTTTCTTCCTCAGGAATGTTCAAAGAGAGCAAACAGTGGCCGTTTTTCCCTCAGAGATTTACTCATGGTTCCTATGCAGAGAGTTCTTAAATATCACCTGCTGTTACAGGTCTGTGTGGACTCTAATGATAAGAATGTCCCTTTGTTTCCTGGCTGGTTTTATGCAGTGTGATGTTGTTTGATTGTGTTAGGAATTGTTGAAACACACCACTGACGCCACAGACAAGGACAATCTGCGAGCAGGTCTCGATGCAATGAGAGTAAGTGTGTTACCATCAATGGCTACAGCTGTTTGACTTTCCACTCAGTCATTTCTGTGTGTATTTTCAGGACTTGGCTCAATGTGTGAATGAGGTGAAACGAGATAACGAGGTCATCAAACAAATCACCAGCTTTCAGATGTCCATAGAGAACCTGGTGAGGTCATATTTATTTGTGTGTTAATGTGTGTGCGTGTGCATGTGTGTGTGTGTGTGTTTGTTTTCTCTTTGATTGTGCTCTGGGTGATGTCAATAATTTTCTCCTCAGACTCAGTCTTTGGCTCTTTTTGGTCGCCCGAAGATCGATGGAGAGCTGAAGATCTGCAGCTCAGAGAAAAAGTCCAAGCAGGACAGGTCTGTTTTACCACCATCATCATCATCATCATCATCATCATCATCATCATGATGTCTGTCGTGTTGTGCTGTTTTTGACACTTTTTTACTTTGAATCAGATATGCGTTCCTTTTTGACAAAGCTGTGGTCATTTGTAAAAAGAAGAGTGGAGAAACATTTGAGCTGAAGGACATCATTGAACTGCATCACTACCAGATCCGAGACGAAACCACAGGAGAGAAGGACAACAAGAAGGTGTGGCACATTTTGCTCCTTTAACACTTGTATGATCTATTACTTTGATAAAGTATTCGCACTTCTTGACACATGGCACATTATAACCACAAATCAATTTTAATTGGAAATTACTTGATAAATCAACATAACTGTCAAGAAGAAAATAAATGGTGCATTTATTTAGTTATTTTACAACAAAAAATAATTGAATAGCTTTTACTAAACTGTGAAACCATTGGTCTCACAGTTTACCTAGTTAGTAAATATGTTTCTCCTTTGTGAAATTTAATCTCAGAACAATAGCACTTTCTCTGTTGGAGAGCATTCGAGCAGAAGCACACATGTGCCACTTTGTGTTGATCTATTCCATATGATCCCAAGAAAACAGTGTATGAGGTTTTGAAAAATGTGAAAAGCAATTATTTGTGCTGTGTAAGCAGACAATGTGTGTGTGTGTTTGTGTGTGAACAGTGGTCCTATCTATTCCTCTTGTTGGATTGCTTCGGGAGGTGTGGCTACGATTTCTACTTCAAAACCAGAGAACTGAAGAAGAAGTGGCTGGAACAGTTTGAGATGGCTATGTGAGTTACCGCAAAATGGAAAAACACAAATACAGCTGCAAATTACAACAGAAAACAAAAACAAAGAACAGGAGTGGCTTGTCTTTTCACAGCTGAATGGTCAGATGTTTCCCCACGGAATTGTTAAAAAACAATTCACGAGACTTCATCGCATGGCTCACATCGAAGCTATTGCATGTCTGAAGTTAGAAGACAGGATCTGCGAGTGTGGAGAGTTTTAAAAAATTATCAGATTCAATTGACAAAAAATCTATGTGCAAACAATATCAACTGAACTCACACAGACAATTCTGACCTGAATTGTCTGATACTTTGCAGTAGTGAACCTCACAGAAAATATGCGGAAACCTCTCCTTTTGTTTATTGTCTCATTTGCTTTTCAACTACAGCCATTATCTTAGCTTTTATTCAACCACGACCAAATAAAACCAGCCGTGTGGAGCTTTTGTCAAAGCCTTCATATGTTGTACATAACTGCAGGTCAAACATGTGCCCTGAGAACTCCACTGCAAACAACCACGACTTCCAGATGCACTGCTTTGAGGAAACAACTTCCTGCAAAGCCTGTTCAATGCTGTTAAGGTATTTTTTTCTACCTCCCACAACTCTTACGATAATAAAAAAAAAAAAGTTAACTGAGGTGAAATTTGTCCTTGCTGTCACCAGAGGGACGTTCTTCCAGGGCTACCAGTGTACTCGTTGCAAAATGGCGGCACATAAAGAGTGTTTAGGCAGAGTGCCAGGATGTGGACGAAACTCAGGTCTGTATGAAGACATTCATAGCTGTAAGGTCATTCTGGATTTGTTAAATATTTCTTCTTACATAAACTATCCTGTTGAATTTACAGATCATTCTGGCAATATTAAGAGACAGGTACAAAACTGTTTTACATGAACAAAATTAAATTTCCTTTTTAAATAAAATTTTGTACCTATAAAAATGATCACTTTATTTTGTTCTCTCAGGATAAAAGTCACAGAACCTCAGGAAGTTCCAACACAGGTGAGGTATACACAATAAACCTAAACTACCAGTTCATAGCTTTTAATCTGTCTGCCTCAGCGTTTTAGTTCGGTGGTCATGTATGCTGTCAGATTCTTACAGATTTTGTTTGAATTTGGTTTGCATGTCTCAGTTTTCCAAAAGTTGTAGATGATCTTGAATTTGTTGTAATTAGTCATATTTTTTAGAGTAAGACTATTTTTAAGGCTTTTAGATTCTAGTGAATTACAGCTCACATTATCCACCAGTAGAAAGAAACATTTCCTAATTTCTGGAAGAACCTTCAAAGGTCATCAGGAGGTCAGAAAAGAACCCAGATCTAAACCTCTGCAGGCCTCACTTGCCTTAAAGCGAGACCTGCAGCATTGTAGAGGAGGAACATCATACTGACAGTCAGACAGTGTGATGGTCAAGCTTTGTTTTACTGCTCCAGAAAATGCTGAAGGATAATATCCGGCCATCATTTAAATTATGCAGCAGATTTGGATCATTTCTTGCCCTTTATAGATGAAAATATTTACTAGAAACAGTTTTTTGAGATTTTCCTAGATTGCCTGGTGAAAAAAGTAAAAAGTTTTCTCATGATTTAAGACAAATCTGTACGTGAAAGCGGTTGTGATATAATGTTCTTCCAAACATTATATCATCGCCTTTGCTTCTCCTTCATTTCCAGCATGTCCAAAGATGGAAGTGTGTCAAGAGTATTATGGTCTGCCGCCGCCCCCCGTGGGCTTTGGCCAGCCCCTTCAGCTCTTTTTAGGTGATATTATCGAGTTGACCCGCGCCGATGTTGACCTGTCCTGGTGGGAGGTAAGACTGGAAGAACTCAATATTCAGGCATC
Source organism: Poeciliopsis turneri (assembly GCA_922788865.1). NCBI lineage: Eukaryota > Metazoa > Chordata > Actinopteri > Cyprinodontiformes > Poeciliidae > Poeciliopsis > Poeciliopsis turneri. The sequence continues at coordinate 2,367,413 of CAKLNU010000176.1, forward strand.
ACTCAACTTTTTTGTGCAGTTTTCAGACTTTGTGTGAGCTGCTGCTGTTCCTTTTTCTTTTTCGTCTCATTTTCTGTTTTTTATTTCCTTCCTGAAATCAGGGCTTCACTGCACAGCTGCTGTCTGCAGTCTTTGCATGATGTGAGATTCATTTGAAAGCTGGCTTGAAAAATAAATACATAGCAATGACATTTCTTTTAGCTGCAGAAGCATTTATATGCCCCGGTTCTGTTATATTGATGGTAAATAAAACTACACACATAATTTGTTAAAAAGACAAGCTGAAATATTTTCCTTAAAATTGGTTTTTCAGCATAACGTCATAGCTCCAGAAGAAAAGCCTTTTTTCTGAAAGCATAGCTTTCCTACTTCACTTAGTATTAGCTAGTCAGCAATATTGTTGTGATATTCTTCCACAACATTTACCAGAAAGCTAAAGCTGCTTTAAAATGAAGAGTTATTTTATCCAGAGAATGGAAAAACAAAAAAAGAAAAGAAAAGAAGAGCTTCTACTCAAGATTGGTGATAAACACATAAAAAACAGTACAAGTGGAAACTTTGGTAAAACCTATAACATGAACATGACTGACAGCTCATTGCACCGTTAAAAGATGCATAATTTTGATATAAGGTTTTCTCCACCAATTTAATGTAAAAATGGATATGTGTTTATGCACTGTGTTGAACCTTTGCCATTTTTCCAAGACCATTGCAGACTAATAAAGACACCTTGACTTTGGGAATGAATTTTATTATTGCTAACTTATCCTTACTCTTGTGGGGGTATTTAAAACCATAAACCTTTCTACTACACACAATGTAAGAACAGTTCAGCACTAAATGGAGGAATTTTGGACCAATCTGCAGAGTTTCTGGACACAGGTGTTTGGTTAAACTCTGACTCTTCTCATGGTCGGTTTGTTAGTTTTCTGTTTTACCACATGCCTTTGTCTCCACTTGCTACTTCAAATCAAAGTTCTAATGTTTTTGAGTTTTTCGATATGGTTTGTTGTGACTTTCAGTTTGTCTGATCTAGCTAGTTTTAATTAGTTGTTTAGTTTTTATTAGTTATTGTAGTAGTTTCAGTTTTGTCATACTTCTGCTCATTTTCAGGTGCAGAATTCAAGTATTGTATTATGATTATTTATGTATTGACTGGGTAATGAATACACTACAGAAGAAACCATTTAAAAATTGTTTTCAATTATTGTTGAACAACCAACTGACTCTGATATTTTATTCCAACTTTTGCTATCACAACTTAGTGTAAGTGCTGCCAGAGCTGGAGTCTCCCGACAGCTGACAGAAACTGCTTGTGTGGGGAAAAAAATCTATTTCACTTCAGTTGACATAACTAATAAACAAGTTCATAAACAGGAAAATGAAGAAAATAATATTGATAATTTCAATAAGTTTTAGTTTTACAAATGAACAATATAGTTCCTGATAACTACAGTTTGTCCATATTAATTATTGTTGTTATTAATAATTTCAGTTAACATATTTTCTCAATTTCATTTTGTTATATTTAGTTGACTATAAAAATCTTGCTTCAAACTTCATTTGGGTTTTTATGTAGCTAAATGATTTATGCCTGTATAACAGTGTATCTCTGCTGTAGTCTGATCATGTGACTGTGTGATTCTCAGGGAAGAAATCTGACAGCTGGTCAAGTGGGATGGTTCCCCTGCCAGAAGGTTCAGCCTTACATCTCTGTAAGTGCAGCAGTCAGCACAAGCTGGCCTAACAAAACACAAGCTTCAGTTTGTTGTGTTTTGAACTAGTTTCCAGTTACCACCATTTGTAGCACAAAAGCAAACATTCACAATATTAGGAAGTGAGGAATGATTACGTCCATGACCACGGACTTACATATGACCTCTGTGTGATCTGGTTCTTTTCCAGAGGCCAACCCCAGACCTGTCTGACTTCCTCTGGTGAGTATGAACAGGAACTGAGCAAAGTGACTGACTCACCAACCACAACCAGACTCATATCGTATAAAATTCAGTTCTTAGCAGATGTGACTGGGAAACACCACAATCCTGACACAGAGAAAGAGACACTATTGATAGCCATAAAACAGAAACGCATACTGAGGAAAATATGCTGGTGTTTGTAAAGTTGTGCTTGCAAGATACTGTTGTGCAACACTGATGGGGCGATACAGCGCAACACGATTTCTGCCGTGCAAAATGTAACTCCAGTGTACAGAGATTCCTGTCTCACTATAAGTAATATGCTGCAACAAAAGATCAAGATTGTGATTAAACTTTAGGGGGGGGAAAGATAATATATGTGAAGCAGATAAAGTCCCAAACGTCACTTTAAAAGAAGCCAGAATCTTTCACTGCCTCCACCTAACGGTTAGTATTGTTAAAGCATATAAAATGAAATCCCATCTGGACTACAATTTCCTTGACTTTTTTTTTTTTCTTAAAAGAGATTATACTATCATCTTGCAGAGTCTGTGTATGTACAGAAGAGGATTAGGGCCACTGAAAAAATTTAAAGAATTCTGACTTTAATCTCAGATTAAAATCAGACTGAGATTAAAGTCAGTTTCTCATAGAAGTGTATGTCAGATCATAATTTCTTGGTTAATGTCAAGTTGTCACAACAAAGACATTTTGAATAAAGTCAACTTTATATTAAAAGTGTCATGATTTACCAAATGACACTTTATGACAGCAGTCATAAATATTCGTGAAGACTAACGCATGTTCATGGCAGGTGTTATGACATGTTTATGATGGTGGCATGACAGTTTTATTTTGGGGGGGGTTTCTTGACGTTTTCTTAGTTGAACTATTATTATTATTATTATTATTATTATTATTATTATTATTATTATTATTATTATTATTATTATTATTATTCAGAGTACATATCTGCCATATACTCATAAACTGTACTCTGGTTTAGTTTCCCAGCTTATGTTTTTGTTATCTCACACTAATTTAAGGTTTGCTGGAAACATGGACCGCACTGCTGCCAAGAACCTGTTAATATCACGTTCTGATGGAACGTTCCTTGTGAGGCAAAAGGATGGAGGAGAGTTTGCAATCAGCATCAAGTAAGAAGCCTTTGGGACTTATGTTTCTCTGTTGATGAAATATTAGTTTTGTCATAGCAACAAAGAATGCATTGTTAGCAAAGCTTAATTTGGATAAATGGGGTTTTTGGTTTGTTTGTCTTGTTAAAAATGATCTCACATTTAATTAATTTAATTTAATTTAATTTAATTTAATTTAATTTAATTTAATTTAATTTAATATTCCATGAAGGAATATGTGTATAGATATTTTATTTTTAGATAATTTCATGAAATAGACAATGCAAAGGGTCTGTCTTCACAAAAGTGAAAAAGATGATTATGAGAGAAAGCCACAAGCCATGCAGGGAACACAGGTCTGTTCAGATAAGACCAAAAATGATGGTTTTCACCTGCAAACGACTATATGAGGAGCAAAACTAAGACTTTATATCAAACTAAGCTTTTCAGGTTGCAGTTTACAAATACATTTGCATGGCTTTACGACACATTTAAATATATACTTCTGTTTGAGAGCAAAGTTTATAATTTTAAGTCATATACACTGCTCAAAAAAATAAAGGGAACACTCAAATAACATATACTAGATCTGAATGAATGAAATATTCTCATTGAATACTTTGTCCTGTACAAAGTTGAATGTGCTGACAACAAAATCATTGTTGACTGTCAATCAGTGTTGCTTCCTAAGTGGACAGTTTGATTTCACAGAAGTTTGATGTACTTGGAGTTATATTGTGTAGTTTGAGTGTTCCCTTTATTTTTTTGAGCAGTACAGTAATATTTTTATGTTAGTGGAAGGGAAATTGTGATTTTTGTCCTGCTTTAAGTGTTATTCTAGGTTGTCTTCAAGTGACTGTTTTAGCTTCATCTTGCTAATCGTGGTTAAAAACAAAGTAATGTGCAAACTGTTTCATGCCACTTCTCAATTGAATACACCTTTTCAAACAAAGGATTTCTTCTTGGTCTGACTGGAAATCACTGACATTTATTGCAGAAGTGGATACAGAGTTAACTTTTAGTTGTGAAAATGAGGGTCTGTCTAAAATCAAAATAATGATTCGTCTGGATGCTCTCAAGGTTCAACATGGACATCAGACACATCAAGATCACCTCCTGTGAGGGCCTCTTCCGCATCAACGACAAGAAGGCATTCAGGGGTTTAATCGTAAGTTTGAAGGACGGGGATTTTTGATTCACAAAGTTTCCCTTTTTTAGTACCACTCTGTTTTCTCATGAGCCCATTTCTTTTTTCTATCTTCATCAGGAAATGATTGAGTTCTACCAGAAGAATTCTCTGAAGGAGTACTTTAAGGATGTGGACACGACGCTGCGTATCCCTTTTAAACAGCTAGAGCAAAGCAACTCATCTAACAACACACCTCACACAATCTCAGGTACAGAAGCCTTCCTGTGAGAACCTTAAAATGTCAGTCAGGTAGGTTGAGGGACTATTTCTGGTGCTCTGTTATGCTAATTAGAAGAGAATTAAGCGACACGAGACATTTTAGTCCATTACCAGTATTTATTAAAGGTGCATTTTATACATTATATGCAACCTTTACACACAAAGTGATATGTTTCATGCATATGTTTCTATTTCTGTTAGGATTGCTAAAGCTTATGAAAACTCCAGATTTTGCTTGTATGAAAATTAGAAGTGACCCAAGACTAATAGAAAATACAGAAATGTCATCATACTACAAAGTATCAGTAATGATGCTTAATAAAATCCTTAATTAGGTTGTGTTTACTTCAACACCAACAGTCCCTTAATGGACACAGCACTTCATGTACAGCCGTGTTCCTTAGCAGCAGCATTTTGTGTTTTTTCGTGCTTGCAGAGGGTGTCAGAGACGGTCTCCGGGACAACAGCAGTCATTACTCAAATGGGTGAAGGACAAGACAATGTCTGACACAAAAAAGACAAAACTCAGGCAGAATGTTAAGGTTGCACATCTGGCAAGCTGATACCAAAAAACAAAAAACAAATAGGAGGTTGTATCTGTGTTTTTGTCAGTGGGATTTGTTTTCTTCATGAATTAATATGAAATATAATTTTTATCAGCTGAAACCTTTATGTGGTTTTTGTCTGTTTTCTCAGGTCACAAGGATTAAATCAGCAATTTTAGACACAAAACTGCAAATATTTATTTTCATATCCGTTGTTGTATATTTCAAAAATTGATGCATTACAACTTGTGTATTTATTTTTTCAATGTATTATTATTATTAGTAGTACTAGTAGTAGTAGTATTTCAATTGGATTCAGATTTTAATTTACTGAGATCTTAGATTTTTTTTAGTTCGTTGTGTAGACCATTAATGTCTGTATTAGAAAAATCTATTGTTTGTATTGATCTTATGTAATATCCTAATTTTCTTTATTAAAAAAGTCTGTTTCCCATTTTCAGTTGAATTAGTAAAATAAATGGATATTTTGATGGTATTCAACTCTTTTGACGTCTTTCTGTTTTGGCTAACAATGTCCTGGCTGCAGCTTCATGTAGAGCATAACAGACATGAGACTCTCACACAGGTGTTTTAAAATGCTGTCATTTTAAGCCTCTTCATGCTGCAATGTGGGCTCTGTCTCACAGGGGGCAGCATAAAGAGCTTCGGCTTGGCGAGGGCCAGATACGACTTCTCGGCCCGCGACCGCACTGAGCTGTCCCTGCGAGAGGGGGACACCATCAAGATCCTCAAGAAGGGACACACGGGCTGGTGGAAGGGAGAAGTCTACGGCCGGGTGAGATTAGCAAGACATCATCTACACGACGACAAAACGTTCAAATACTGAGAGACCGTCTTGTCTTACTTGTTTTTGCCTCTCCTTCCAGGTGGGGTTGTTTCCATCCAACTATGTGGAGGAAGATTACTCTGATTATTGCTGAGACGTGTCAGCCCGCTCTGAATGTCAAGCGTTTTTTGAATGACTGCATTAAAAACAAATGCATGAGTGTGAAACTGTGTGTGAAAGGACATGTGATTCTGCTGCTGGGTGTCCAGTGATGTGAATAAAACCTTAAATTCGGTTGGTCTCATCTGTCTCATTAATTAATTACAGATTTTGAGCAAACCTTTCTACAGTGTTTTGGCAAACAATTTCACTTGATCCTTAATGAAGATAAATTAACTCTTCGCACATCAAAGATAGATATGATTTCCAGAGTATTTGTGGTTTTAAGTCCAGGGCTCAGAATTTGTGGAAAGAAAAAAAGGTGACAAAGTCAAATTTTGCAGTTAGAATCATTATGTTTTGTTATCTTTCTTATATTAGTAGTTTTATATTACTAGTTGTTTTTCACTTTAAGGTTTAGTAAGGTTTAGTGTTGTCACCCAAAGATAAATAACTTGTTAAACTGTGTGTAAGACATAACTAGCCTTTCTTTAACCTGGAGCATGTTTTTGTAGGTGGTATCTTAATCTTACTTAGGAGAACTTCCTGAGATACTCCTTAGTTGCAAAACTGTCTGTGTGTAGAATTTAGTCTCTGTGTTCCTCCTTCCTTGTTATCAGGATATCCCCCTTTCAGTTGAGCTCACTCTCCCACATTCCATTCACTTCCTTTCGTTTGCTAATAAAAATACAAGCTCTGCAGCAGAATGTCAGAACACATACTGAGCTGCTTGCAGAAGCGGTTGTCTGTGTCTTCTCCTTTTGCAAAATCTTGGTTGAAAACTAATAAACGTTGTCTGTGGTTCTTTTTAAGTAGGTCAAGAAAATACCTATCAGTTATCACTGTTCAAAACTTCAGATGTGGTCAGTGAGGATTAGGGTTATGAATATATTCAGCTTCATATCTGGAAAACCAAAAGATGAAGTAACACATGAACACAGCATAATGACGATTAATTATGGACTGAATGCACTTATAGAAGAAACAAAAAATGTCATTTGCAATATTAAAAAATATATAAAACATTCCAATTAGTTAAACATTTAAAGCTATGAGTCAAATATACACAAATCATAACAGAGATTACAGCCAAGCACCTACAATACTCAAGAAAAAAGTAGCAACATTTTAAATGTTTCAAATTGTTACAAAAGTTTTTCTATGAGCAAAGCAATACTAGACAAGATGTGAAGTTTTTACCTGATGAAGGTTATCATAACTCACAAACTGAGCCACAGCTCTTAGTTTACAGCACAGATAAAATGAAACTGATCATGATCAGACTTGATGAACCAGCGATGGTGAAGCAGATCGTCAAATGAAGGGTTGAGGTTTTACTAAGGAACATTGAGGTTTGTTGGAAGTAAACCCTGAGTTTCACCGGAAGAGCTGTATGTACAAACACACACACACAAAAAGACGGTGTAAGCTTCAAAAACACGTTCTTACAACCATGATGTTGGACCAAAAATGAAAGACTTTTTGTTAAACTTTTAGTTTTTTCAAAAACTCAGTATATATATACACACCATATATTGTGGTATGTATACCAGTGTTTTTATAGAATAAGACAAATTCACAATTTCACAATTTCAAGCAATCACAGAAATATTCTTACTTACAAAATAAACATACCTTGTGCCTCTATCAAGGGGACCGCTAATAACAACATACATTTTAACAATGTTGCAACTAGTCTTTTGTTTTTTACTGTCATTAAGCTGCTGTTCTATAGTGTAAATAGTGGAAGTTGTCTTATCAAAATAAAGGCATCAAATCAAAAACCGGTAGTCAAACAGATAAACAGGCAGGCCCTGTTTAAATTTCTTCAGAAATTTTCTAGTTTCATTCTGAACTGCAAAGACTTCATCTGGTGAAAATATTTTCCTGGATGATACAGTGCTGTAAAGAAAAACTTTGGCTTCTCTGCAAAAGGTCCAGATACTGAGCCACAAACCTTCTGGTAATACTCAAGTTCATGATGCTACGTATTGTGGCATTCATGCAACAGCTGAAGAATGAGTTGGAGAATTTGCAAAAGTACAAGGTTGGCTCAAGATTAACATCCACGCTGTCGAAATCATCTGTGTCATTTTGAATTTCATCTTGTGAGTTTTCTTCTGCTGAAGAGGATTCTTCAAAAATTTCTTCAAAATTTGTCACAATTTCCTTGTTACAGTTTGGTTTCACATCCAGGTCCATCATGTTTTTGGGAAGACTGGTAAAGACGTTTTTTTTGTAATGTCTGTGTTGGTAAAGAGTTAGCTGTTGTTGTAAAGGTAACTCTCTCAACCTGTGAGCAAACAAACACATCCAGGTCCATTTGATCATGAGGAACATTTGACACTTTCAAAAGCAGCAAAGTCTTCTGATGCCTTTACTGTCAAATCCGTAGTTGTGGTTTTGACAGTAACTTTCTCATCCTTAGAGGAATCTTCCATGTCCTTTTGGGCTTCAGGGTTCAATGTCAAAAGCAAAGTATTTTGATCTCTCATCCTCAGAGCTCTCTACTAAACCGTCGTTGCCTCTTATGTTATATCCTAACAACTTTTCAACTCCCTTCGTAACAAGAAATCCAAGGTCCCATAAATATCAAAATCCTCTTGACTTGGTGTTCAGCTAAAATGGTTTGTAGAATCAGTTTGAAGTCGTCTCTGGAATTGATCTGCCTCCAACCAAGTTGAGAAGCAAACTGAGAATTCTTGTATTCTTGTCTCTCTGTGAACATTTATGACATCCTTGATGAGAACATAGAGATTCTCATCGACATGATGATGTCAAAATCTTTGAGGTTCTTGTTTGTTTTAGTTGCTTTGGTAACACAAGGAGTTATGAATGGGATAAGACTACAATTAAAAATGCATGTGTAGACATCTAAATTTGTAAAGGTTAGTCAATAAATCCTGTTTTCCAACTCATACCTACATGTAAAAATCTGAGATTTTACCTATGAGCAAATAAATTACAAGTATTTTTGATAGGATTTATAGAGAGTAATTATTTTTACTAGCAATACTAGACACACATCAGTTACATGTATAAACTGGCTCTAAGCCATCAGCTTCATCTATTTTGAACTGTAGGTGAGGAGGATCTTCTTAACCCTCTGATGTGTAAGTGGGTCTTTTTTCACTCAGTGAGGTCATTTTTTTTGCAATATCTTTGTAATTATTTTCATCATTTCATATTCCAGATATTCGTCAAAAAACATGTAACTGTGGGGTGCTGCAGTGGCACAGAGGTTAAGCGCAACCACGTATGGTGCATGTTCTCGACTCGGCTGTCACAGGTTTGATTCTTGGCCTGTCGACTTTTACCACATGTCTTACCCCTTCCTCTCATTACCCACTTTCCTGTCTCTTTCCTATGAAATAAAGGCCACTAGAGCAAAGAAAACCTTAAAGAAAAACATCTCACTGATTTCATGCAATTAAAACTTTTAATGTACCTTGCATACATTTTAAGAAATAGCATTTTTAAATTACTACTCCATTCTTCTGTATGTGTCTAAAGTTACTCGCATTGATTTCCTATGGCATTAATGGGAATCTTTGTTTCTTACCAACTGTGACTGTCAGAACACATTTTTTGTGAACCTTACATACTGAGTCCAAAGTGTCACCCCTGTATATGTTAATCAATAATAACTCTTACATATAAGTATTAACTTTATTTTTTACCTCATAAATGTGCGTGGGTGGGTGTGTGTGTCAATCATGAGTACCTTGACGGTGTTATTGTCACAAATAAACATATTATCCTATTTTAAAGTAAGTTAACATTAGTTATCTAACCAAGCTAGCTGACATTACTCTCAGCTGACATTAAAATATAGCCTGCCTATAGTTTATTATAGTAAACTATAAACTATAGGCAGGCTATATTTTATACAATACCCTAGTATTGTTTATAGGCACAAACAATACTAGGGTATTTTGTGTGTGTGTGTGTGTGTGTGTGTGTGTGTGTGTGTGTGTGTGCGTGTGTGTGTGTGTGTGTGTGTCTGTATTTGTCTGGAAGAGACAACCAAAAGAAAGAATCTGTTGAATGCCATGCAAAACCCGGTATATTCAAGGTTCGTTCTTTTATCATCTCAATAAATAAAAATGTATAGCTATATACATAAATACATAAATAAATGAGCCAGAAAAGGGTAATTTAGGACCTCCACTTGGGGCACTTTAAGGATCTTGTTCAGGAATGAGGGATAAATGAAGCGAGAGATCGACAGGCGGATTGGTGCAGCGTCTGCAGTGAAGCAGAGCTGTGCTGGTCTGTCGTGATGAAGAAAGAGCTGAGTCAAAAAGCGAGGCTCTCGATTTACCGGTTGATCTATTTTCCTATCTTTATTTATGGTCATGAGTTTTGGGTCATAACCAAAAGAGGGCACAGATACAAGTGACTGAAATTAGTTTTCCCGGTAGGGTGTCTGGGCTCTCTGTTAGAGACAGGGTGAGAAACTCAGTCATCCAGAAGGGACTTGGAGTAGAGATGCTGCTCCTTCACATTGAGAAGAGCCGGTTGAGGTGGTTAGGACATCTGGTTAGGATGCCTCCTGGGCGCCTCCCTGGTGAGGTGTTCCGGGAACATCCCTCTGGAAGGAGACCCAGGGGAAGACCAGGGACACGCTGGAGAGACAATATTCCTCTGCTGGCCTGGGAACGCTTTGAGATTCCCCCAGAGGATCTGGAAAAGGTGGCTGGGGAGAGGGAAGGCTGAGCCTCCTTACTTAGGCTGCTACATCCATGAGCAAACTCCAGATAGATGGATAAATAAATCCACATACATACGCACATACATACGCACACACATACGCACACACACACGGTAAACAGCACAATAGAAAATAGGCAGTAATGTTAGCTAACTTGATTAGCTAGTTAGTTTCACAAATTTTAAAATAGGCAAATCTGAGAATAGGTAAGCAACATGCTTGTTCTCTTGCACACATAATGGATGAATCTGTGCATTTTAGATAAAATCAGACATTGTCAAACTCACAGCTCAAGGGTTTCTGTATTTTATGTTTTCTCCTACATATTATGTTGTTTCTAAGTTATTTAAGTGCCCTAAGGTCTGTATTATCATTATTATTATTGTTTTAATATAATGGATGTTTACATTGTTCAATTTGTGATGTAAACTTCTCATTATTTTAAAAATGTTCCACAAATTGTCACAAGAGTTCTACAAATGTTTTAAAAAAAATTTAAAATAAAAATATTTCAAATATGAAATAATTTCTGTGTGGAATAAAAAATAAAAATGTAGAAAATGTTATATACAATTATATGAAATATTTTCTACTTTTGCATGTCTTATTGAGTTCTGATGAGTGGCTCACAGTGCATAATAGTATACAACAGATACCTGAAAAGGATATAAAATCCACCCTAATCTGCAACAGGTTGAAATAAGATGTCTGTTCTAAAATTGTTTCCTAAAAAATAATTCCTATGATGATTACCGAAACTGATACACTACAGTTATTTACTGAAGGTTTTATAACTTTTGTTTAAATTATAGAAAAAAAAGCATATGGCAAAATATAGGCCTGCATTTGTGAAACTACAAAGTTTGAAGGTATAAACTTTAGAAAATTAGAGGCTTCTACAGAAAAATAAGTCACTGAAACTGACTTTTGTTTATACAAGAGCTTGGAAGATTTACCTAAAAAAAAAACAGAATGACCAATGTTTTGGAAAAAACATACTTCTTTATATAGAAAACAAAAACATCTGGAGAAGAATTATGCCCGTTTGACAGTTTTAACCTTTTTGATAATGGATTGATGAAGAGAAACTCAATTACATGTCCAGAAAAATGTAGAAAACACTGATTACATGTCCAGACTTTAAAACTACTTGATCACCTAACAGTTAGTTGTGTTTTTCCAATAATTTTCAACACAGAGATTGCCAACATCAAAACAAAACGCCAAATCACAAAACAATCATCCAAATGGTTATGTTTAAAGATAAATTCATTTTTCAAAGCTGCAACAATCACCAGCAACTTGTCTTGTGAACACACTGCATTTATTTACAGAATATAAAAAAAAAAAAAAAGGACTTTGACCAGAACATAACTTTCCCATAATAATTGCTTAAGCTGAGACAAATATGACAGCAGTGTGTTTTTGTCCGGTGGATGGCGCCCCCTTTCAGCTGAACATGGCTGTGTGTCTATGAAGTTGGGTTTGAGCATCTCTGACTTGTGGTCCTTCTCATCTACTGGTAGTACAACTCCAGGTTCATCCCATCGTGGATTTCATCTGCAGGAGCAGCAGTTAAGTACAACAGTCTGAGTTTATTGGCACAAGTTTAAAATAACCATCAACAAAGTGCCAGCATAGATTTCTTCTGTTTTGGTCACAGCAGGCTTCACATTATCAAAAAGGTTCAAATGAAACAACCTGATTACACACAAAGTGTAGTTTTCACATCTTGTTTTACTTAATAAGGGGAAAATGCAATTCAAATGAGCCAGAAAAACAAAAAGCAAGTTGCCCTCAAAACTAACCTGCCAAGGTTTTCCTTTTTTTGCGTGTTTATTTGTTGTTGTTGTTTTGTTTTGTTTTTTACATCCCTTTGGAGGACTTTTTGGGTTGTTCTTGAACTTGGTTTTAATCAAGCATGCCCAAGATATTAAAAGTCATCTCACAGCAACTCAGTTGGAATTCGCACCAGACTTTGAAAAGATTACTTCAAAACCGTCATTTGGACTGGAGCAGTGGTTTTGGCCTTGGAACTTTCCCATGGAGGCCAGTTTGGCCCAGCCTGTCTTGATTTTATTGTTGAATGATGAACACAGACCTTCATTGAGTCAAGTGAGCCTTACAGCTTTAAATGGATTTTTGATCTGCTGCATGAGTCCTTGGTGAGCTCTGAGTCATGATGATAAGCTGGCCACTTCTTTCTGCATTTATGGATGGTGGCTCTCTCTGTAGTTACGTTTCAGTAAATTCTAATGTTTTTTATTGTATTTCTTTTAAATAGGAACAAGCAACATATAGCTAGTCAGGGATAGGGAGTGGGCAAGTAAAACCTGTTGAACTGCCAGACTTATAATATACTGGAAGAAACCCTGATTAGTAAGTTTAATTTAACAATGATTAGTGGGAAAAGCTGTGGTTCGCAAATATGTGAAGTATTTCACTTTTGCTGCCAAAACAGACCTGACAGGTCCTAAAAACCACCATCCTCCTGAAGACCTGCTGTGTTTTCTGTCAACAAGATATTGGCATCTTCTTAAGTCCTGTTTGTCCCTCAGGTGCAATCTGTGTGTCATAACACTGCAAAACAGTTTTTGCTCCTTGGCTCAAAATCCAAAATCCAAACTGAAGCTAAAAGGAAACACAACAAACCAGAAAACAGAAAGGTTTGCAGTATCTTGCTTTAAGTACTTTTGGTTATTCATACTTGGCAAAATAAATAAAAAAAAGTACCAATCTCACCAGTCTCATTGATTAATGAGACTGGTGCAGTCTCATTGATCAACTATAGACTGTGCAAGAAGAGCGCTGAAAGGATACAGTCTCCTAGAGTCACATGGTCCTTAAATATGGTATACCTTAAAAAAAAAAAACAACAGAAATAAATGTAAGGACATTTTGCAGATGTGAACAGCAGTGAATGTGGGAGTATTTCAAATTAGCAGCGTACCATTTTTTCAAAACGATCTTGTCGTATCGTGTTCCTGTCTGAGCTGCGATGAGCTTCTTCAGATCTCCGATGGTATCCTCTGAGCTGAACATGGAGGTTAAGGAGCAATGTGATGGCACAAAAACAACTACTGCTTCTGTGAGACAACAAAAATCCAATCTACAGAAAGGCTGAAATCCTGGTTGGACTCTTTTCAACCGTCCAACAAAAATTTACATTAGAAATTAAATGAGGCTCATTTTTTTAAACTTCAAGTTCAGATAGTGGGCTTATGTTTGTCCTGCTGGATCTCAGTATTTTCTGTGTTTAACATTGCCTCTCTACAAGTACAAATGAAGTTGAAGCAGAATTAATATCTACTTTTTTTTATTCCATTTTAGTGCTGTTGGTTCAGCAGGACTAAGTTTAACTGCATTCTTCTCCTAAATAAAGCAGCTCTGTGCTCTCTGACAAAAAGTGGCTCTTTCTAAGCTGCAGTTTTCTTCTTGATAAAAAAAAAACAGCTATTATTTTCCACTATTACCAAATGTTTGTTCAAGACGATGGATTACTGTGAAATTAGGGACTCAACATAATTGGTTGGGCTTCTTTTGATATAAAATTAAAACTTATTACTAGGAACCAAATTTTACTGCATTTTATTATTGAAAATTGGACTGCACTGGATTCATTTGATGACGCACTTCTCTAAAAAAAAACTTGACTCCTGGCACTACAGAAATAATCTGGCCATCATAAAACCAAGATATTGAGAAAGGACCATGAAAGAAATACGGATGTCCTTTGAAATCAAATCCAAATAGGTTTCACTGAGAAACTGAATAACTTGTTTGTTTGTTTGTTTGTATTTCTTATCAACTCACTGCTTATCAACCCACTGCTTGTCACACACCATCACAGGATACTTGCATTTGACTCGGACTTTCTTTCCAAGACGATCGTTGCAAACTACCTCGATCATTTTCACCGTCTGTCACAAAAAAGAAGGAGAATGTAGTTAGGCCAGCGTTTGGCATAGCTGAACCAGAATAACCAATGGGTCAAAACATGAAGCTGTTTCATCTGTAAATCCCTAAATTCGTGTATTAGCTAACATGCTAAAAAAAAATACAGTTGTTAAATTATGATTATAGAAACAAGTAAGCATACGAATAAACAGCCTCTATAATCACGAAGATATTTACTTAAGTAAACATTAATTTACCAAATTTAAACACTCTTCACATACATTGAAAGTGCAGGTTGAAAAATTGTTTTCCCTCCTTGGTATTTTCTGCAACGCTCTCGTTAGCTGTGCCGTAAAGCAGGTTAAATTTCTAGACCAATCAAATCAAGTAGAACCTTGTTTCGCAACAAAAGGAATCCAATGGGAGAGAAAGAAGGCCATCGTAGGGCGGGACACGTACTGAAAACAACTTGTATCGAAAACAAGTTATTAACTGTCGAAAACCTGCGCTGTAAGTCCTTCTTTGCTTCGCTGCAACAGTGAATTTAGATTTGAAAACGTTGCTACTACTGAAAATATGGGAGACGAAGAAAATTTACCGTCCGGATGGGAGAAAAGAATGAGTCGTAGTTCAGGTAATGAACCCCAATCTGAAACAGGATAAATGAGCCACAGAGTTTTATAAAATTGTATTGTAAGTAGGCTTGATTCGCTAGCTAGCTGAATGTGCATCGTGGTTCAATAAAGAAACAAACTAGGGGGACCCTATTATTACCGAATGATTGGATGGAAGACGTGATGTAGAATAAGAAGCTATAAATCCTTTTTTTCCAGATAGGGTTCGACATTAGTGATTGTGTCGTTACACGAGGAGCTAATTCATTCAGGTCTGCTGCTGCAGGGCCACGCATGACGTCACCCCGTTGTAGCGTTAAAATAGCTCAGAGTTTTGATTAACATAAAAGTATCTAATAATCACATTTAAAAGAAAAAGGTTGTCTTTGCCTAGCCTTTTAAGAGAATCTTGTTTTAACTGATTTAAGAAACTCCAGTCTGAGTAAAATGGGAGTTATTGTCTTTATTTTATTTTCTAAATGACTCCAGAAATGCGGTTCAGACTATTTTTTATCAAATATTTAATCAAATTAAGTTATTGCCTTTATGAACAACTTTAGCTGTGGCTACACTGTTTGACTTTAAATTAAGGGATATGCATTACTCAGCAGTTATCGTACATGCTAAAATTTTAAGTTGCAATATATTTACAACAATATTTAATTTTCCTTAGGAATTAATAAAGTATTTTTGAATTTGATGGGATTTTTTAAATTGGAATTTTGATGAATTGTTGATAGAAAGTACATAAGACTGAATAATGTTTTTTGTAGCTTCAAAAACATTGTTTTGAAACAACAATTTTTTTGTACAAAAATGCAATTTAGTATAGCTTGACACCTATTGCAATTATTTGGGTTATTTTCTCATCCTTGCTCTCTGACTATCTTAATTAAAAATATACATTATTTATTCTCTATTTCTTCTCCTTCACCCATTGTAATTGTTAATAAGGCTGTTAAAGAATTTTGTAGCAAATAAAACCAAAATGCAAATCAGTTGTTCCATCCATCCATTTTCCGTCACCCTTCTCCCTAACGGGGTCGGGAGTTGCTGGTGCCTATCTCCAGCTGCGTTCCGGGCGAGAGGCGGGGTTCACCCTGGACAGGTCGCCAGTCTGTCGCAGGGCAACACAGAGACAAACAGGACAAACAACCATACACACACACACTCACACCTAGGGAGAATTTGGGAAGGCCAATTAACCTGACAGTCATGTCTTTGGACTGCGGGAGGAAGCCGGAGAACCTGGAGAGAACCCACGCATGCACAGGGAGAACATGCAAACTCCGTGCAGAAAGACCCGGGGCCGGGAATCGAACCCAGGACCTTCTTGCTGCAAGGCAACAGCGCTACCCACTGTGCAGCCCCAAATCAGTTGTTAAATGTGTAAAAAAAACATATAGTAGTAAAAGTGATTTAATGTGTCTGTCATGTTCTAAAAATATAGTTTCTTTTAATTTCTATGATTTAGATTTTAAATTATTTGTTATTTTTATTGCTCAAGATTTGAAACTTGTTTGGGCCAATTGAATCTTATGAAATATAAATGATCAAAGCACAGAGCAAACCAAAATAATTCTGATTGATTTCCGGCTGGTCCATATTATTTACAGGTATTGCATGACAACCTTTCCTTGCAATAAGGCAGAGAGCTGAAATCTGACCACTGGAAGAGGAAATTAATGCCAGGTGTGACTGGTTATAGTGAAACGCATCTTGTTTGATCTAAACAAGCAAAGTCACATATTTATGTCTAGTCTGGCAGGGCTTTTCTCCTTTCCGAGTTAAAAAAAAATATATATATTTTCGAGAGGGATTTTATCATCCTGATCAGTTATGGCGCTAATACTGCTGGGACCAACATGGTGCAGAGAGCTTAAGCTTTAAACACTGATACTGACAAACTGTATTTATGCGTTTCTTTCTTTTTGTTGCTGTTTTGTTTCCAAATCATGCCAAAGCATGATTTACTGTCATTTAATTTGCAGTTAAAAATTGACAAAATTATATGACATAATCAGCGTTTTGTGTCTATTGTCTATTTTCCATAAACAAACGTAATTTGGACGTCTGTATGTTTACTCTTGCAGGAAAAGTGTATTACTTTAATCACATCACCAATGCCAGCCAGTGGGAACGTCCAGTAGGAGATGGACGGGGAGAGCCAGAAAAGGTTGAGCTGAAATAATAATTGTTGCAGTTTAATCAATTTCACAGGGCACTCAAAGACAAGAACTGTATATCATTACCAAAAAATAATATATGTTATGTATCACTATTAGTTGAATATATAAGATGAATATCCCTGTGTTACAACCTGAGCCTGCTGTTTTTGCACTTGTACTTGTTTGTGATGTTCTTTTTTATAACTCTTGTGTTTGTGTATCTGTGTTGAGTTGTTACAGACACTTCATAATACATTTTGTTTATGATCCTGGTTGTGTTTGGTTTTTACATGTTGTTTATTATTTTTAGTTGTTTTATTTTGGACATTTAAAATATCTTACAGTTCCAGTGTTAAGAGTTGTTGACAAAGTTAAAATGTACTTGTCTTTGAGAACGTAAACTTGCATTATTATGCCATTATCTATGTATTACTTAAAAAGGGTCCCTAAAAATGCTATTGTTTACTGCAATAATTTTTGGGACAATTTATCATCTACAAAATGTGTTGTCATGACAGACTTTGGATGAATTATTAATTATCTTTGAGGGTAGGGTTCATGGCTTTTCTTTCCCTCTTGCAGGTTCGTTGCTCTCATCTGTTGGTGAAACACAATCAGTCACGTCGACCATCTTCCTGGCGAGAACAAAATATCACACGATCTAAAGATGAGGCTTTGGACCTCATTCAGAGTAAGTAGAGATGATCAGATCTGAACTGCAGCAGGATGCCACTGTGTGAAGCATGAGCTGCTAACAGGTGCAGCTCAGAAGGCTAAGATGTCATTGATATATGTCAGTAATTGATTTCAAAAGTAAAGATTGTTTACTTTCTTTTTTAGCATATGTTAGTCATGTTACAGCCTAAGCATCATGGGAAAGAGGGTGTCAATGAGTGCCCAGCAGACACTCATTGACACCCTCCATAAGGAAGAGATGAGAGGCTCATAATCTATGTTGCTTGAGGTCCAGCATGAAGTTTTCACAGCTCAAACTAGGAGCAATCATATTACAGGAAATGATAAAGCACTTAATACAACTCTAATTTTGTCAAAAAATAAACTTACTTTTTAGTACCGTAAGCTGTAACCATCCAGTTTTACAGAAATGTACACTTGAAGTATTATATCACTCTTTGTACATACTTATATAAACTTCAGTTTTAAATAAGTGGAGTTTCAAAGATATTATTAATTGAGTTGTCATGTTGTCTGTGTTTTTCCGCATAGAGTACATCGAACAGATCAAGTCAGGAGAGGAGAAGTTTGAAAGCTTAGCCTCCCAGTTTAGCGACTGCAGCTCAGCAAAAAATGGTGGCGACCTTGGTGTGTTTGGAAGAGGTAAACCCTGGATGGCATCCAAATAAAATACTTCCAGGATTTACATTGTCAATAACTGAATGATTCTAAATTTGTTTTTGACATGTGAAAAATCCTATTCTTTGTTGAATGCACATTCTGTGTGCTTCAGGTCAAATGCAGAAGCCTTTTGAAGACGCATCCTTCGCTCTCAAAGTAGGAGACATGAGTGGGCCTGTTTTTACCGACTCTGGAGTTCACATCATCTTACGTACTGGCTGAAAGAACGGCACCACCTGCTGTCCCTCTCCGTTGTCATACACGCATTTACTGAAACTAACCCAAGCAGGCCTGCCATTTGTTTAAAATGCACTCATCACCCCAGTAAGTCAAACACATGCAGTAATATTTTAGAGGGGATTATATGCTCAAAATCCCACACTCAAGTTTGATTAATAAAATGACTCTGAGAACAAAGGATTATTCCCAAAGACCTGAAGCTTTTATCTATCACAGCAATGCCATGATAGAGAAGCATTCGTGCCTGGAGTTGTGACTGATTCCTGAAAACCAGATGCTACTGTAACTGACATGTGCATGTCTTAAAAATGGACCGTATCTTGTTTCCTTTTTATCCTCCTTCATTCCTGCTGTGTGCAAAAGCAGTTTCTTTACGTAAACCATTTGTATATCAGCTGTTTAAATCATTTTCAAGATGTTGTGCATCCCCACAGACGGAGAATTAGCTGTTCTTTTGCATTCTACAACCAAGATTCAAAAACTAACAATTTGTTTATTTATGGAAATGACTTCAGAAAGAGCATGATTGATTCCAAGGCGGTACCATTGAAAGCTTGCAGGTTTTAACATCAGGTCCCACGGCTTTTAAAAACATCAACATTCATTTAAACTGTTGACACTGTTGTAACTGAGGAATAAAGTTATAAAACACATTTTTGTCCCTTTACTGAGTTCTACTAGTCATATTTCACTGAGTGAAACATTAATTATTTCTTTTTCTACTACCTTTTATTTCCCTCATATTTCCTCTAAACTCTCCCTCATACATACACACACACACACCTGCACCACCTCTCCCCGTCTCCACACACACATATCAAACAAATGCAAATTGAACTTGCATTTGACCTGCACCTGCCCTCTCAATGTGCAGCTAACCCCTCACATCAAGCTCCCAAACACAACAGAAAACAATCTCAGACATAGAAAAAAAAATTAATTATAGAGGATATGAAGGTATGCTGAATCTGAGCATCCCTAGATGGCTCTTTGCTGCAGCCCTGAGTAAACATTTCACTGCCCAACAGATGCTATAGCGTTTGTTTGTACTTACTGTCCGACATGAGATCTGCAGCATAAGAAGTTGGACATCTTACGTTGAACAAGTTCTTGTGCTGAAGATGTTCAACAACTTTATGTTATGAAAATTTTCTTGGGCATCTTGTGATCAGTGTGGGATATTCTTCATTTTATGTTCATCTTAGGGTAGGAAGGATAGGATGATCTTCGTCTTATGTTGAAGATGTTCAATGTAAGAGCATCTTTATAAGATGAACACTTTCATCTCATGGGGATGTTCTTCATATGTTGAACAGAAAATGCTCTTCCATCTTGTGTTGAAGATGCTGAGGATAAGAACATCTTGTGAAGATGATATTGTGATCATCTTTTTGTATTGTGTAACAAAAATATATGATGAAAAATGAATTAAATTGAGTTGAATTGATAAATATCAGATGATTTCATCATGCAAAATAAATTTTGGATTTAAAATTCAATTAATCTGCTTTATTTCGGGGCTTTTGTTAGGGCGGGTCAAGGGTAGGACAAGGGGAGTAAACAGAATGTTAGGATCACACAAGGGTTAAGTATATAAAAGTATACATATTTTTAATAAAAGTTGTAATTATTTTAGTTTTAAATGTGCCACTGTCTTTGAAAAGGTTCACAAATTAATTGGAAAATTGATCTGAAGGCTATTTCAATGGCACGTGTTTGCGGTTTCTTTGTTGTGTCTTCTTGTCTGAGTCGGACCAAAAGCAGATGCTTTTTATTTATTTATTTTTAGTTTGCTTTCACACTGTGCTTTTGTGAAGGTAATCTTTAATTTGTAAACAAAGCCATCATTGGATTATTGCTTCTATTAGACAGAAATGTGTTGGGCAGGAAAGAGCACAGACCTAGAAAACAAACTTTGGAAATGCTGCCTGCTTCATTTCTGTTGTGCAGAATTTGCTGTTATTACAACTGCAACAAAATTTTGAATGTGAAGAGCAGCCCATTAAACGCAAGTTTTGTGATGTAATATTTATCCTTTTGAATGATGTCGGCTGCTGAATGAGACGGGATGCTCTGGGTTCCCTGGTGGGGAACAGACTCTGGTCCCCTTAAAGTAAAACTAAATGTGTTAGTCATGAACATTTAGCTTAAATGCATTCAGAGTTCCTTGTGGAAAAATACAAAACCAAAATTAGAACCAAACAAATGTGTCTGTCCAAATATCATTGAAATAAAGACAGCACTGTAAACATTCTATGTTCAACAAGATCTCTGAGATGTGTCTTACCATCCAGTCACTGCTTTCTTGGGTTGTGTAAGTATCAACCAGCAAGCTGTTGGCACAATTGAATACAAATCAATATGCGTTAATACACAATAGTAAAACAAATTTGGCAAAATGTGCTCGTTTCAGATTTTACATTACCTTGTGGAGTTTGTTGCCTTGGAGAGTGTTGGAGTAGAGGTAAGTTTGAAAGTCAATTATGTAAGCTCCTTTTCTGTGCAGTGTGACCACATCAAAACCTTCCCCCACCAGGTTGTGGCCTGGTACAAACGGAGCAGCATCACATTGGGTTTTGGTCCCAATCTGACAGCAAAGAACTGATGAGGGAAAAATGAGAAGGCTCAGGAGAAACGAGCCTGAGGTCAAACAGGAGGGCCTGGCTGGAACTTGAGGCTGGAAGAGAAATGGAAAAGAAAATAAATCATTAGTGTTTGACAGTGTATGAAAAGTAGTTTGACTTAAAAAGACTCAAAGGTTAATTTTAAATGAATGCAAGTGCAAAATCAGTTTACTGATGCTAACAGGCTGTGGCCCACACATGGAAAACTGCTTCAGTTACACTTCAACACTTCAAAGAGAGGTAAACTCACCAGGAGTTAGTAATGGAACCATAAAACTGTACACCTCTCTTCCAATTTGTTCTCTGTTATGCAGTGATGTATTACAAAATGGATTACGTCATTATTTCATTTTATTTTCCTTTTGGAAAATATGAAGTAAAATAATTTAAAGATAGTTTGAATCAGCTGCAAAAGTTGGAAAACTTACTCTTTGCCTGTCACTTGCAGCAGTTATTACCAGATTCAGCAGCAGCATCAACACCTGAGGAAGATCAGCAGAAGGTTAGGGTTTGAAAAGAGATCAGAGAGAGGAGGACCAACGACTCCAAGGAGATATTTATGACATAACAATACAACAATCTTCAACTTTATTAGTGTGACATCTCAATATGAGCTACCAAAAGAACAAATTACCAGATTTTAAATTTGATTTAATTATTTTGCAAAAAGACACAAAATACTTTCACATGTTCAGAAGGATCTTCATCTAACCAAAGTTTCATATTAGATACATTCTGGTTGCTTAGAACTTTAGTTGGAAAATGGAGTTGGAATTATAAAAAAATCCACTTTTTGAGCTGTATTTTCTACAATGTTTTATTCCACAAAATAATTATTTCATTTTTCAATATTTTTATTTTTAATTTTTTTTAAACTTGTAGAACATTTTTAAACAATGAAATGGCAATTTTACAACAGGAAAGGAGAAGCGCAAGGTGTGCATGAAAATTTTTTTATCCATTCGTCCATTTTCTTTTTATCTGGAAAATCTTCATAAAATCAAGAAGAGTTTAGATAGTCCTGATCATTCTCTTCATGAGACTGTCTTGAGAAAGCAGAATATTTTCAATCAGAGGCTTCTTCAGATTTACTGTCAGATCGCTACAAGAGATCTTTTCTGCCATCATCCATTACAATCTACAACAACTCTGAAGAATGAATGAGTCACAACAACATTCAATTTGTTGTTTGGCACTAATAAAGCATTTTTCAATTTGAATTTGAATTATAGTTGACAGTAATCTTACCCCATACATAACTCTGTGTGTTTCCATAGCATCTAAAACAAACAAGAACCTGGCACAAGTTTGACATCATCATGTCGATGAGAAACTCTATGTTCTCACTGATGATGTCATAAATATTCACAGAGATATAAGAATACAAGAATTCTCAACTTGGTTGCTTCTCAACTTGGTTGGAGGCAGATCGATTCCACAGAGACGACTTCAAACTGATTCTACAAACCATTTTAGCTGAACACCAAGTCAAGAGGATTTTGATATTTATGGGACCTTGGATTTCTTGTTACAAAGGGAGTTGAAAAGTTGTTAGGATATAACATAAGAGGCAACGACGGTTTAGTAGAGAGCTCTGAGGACGAGAGATCAAAATATTTTGCTTTTGACATTGAACCCTGAAGCCCAAAAGGACATGGAAGATTCCTCTAAGGATGAGAAAGTTACTGTCAAAACCACAACTACGGATTTGACAGTAAAGGCATCAGAAGACTTTGCTGCTTTTGAAAGTGTCAAATGTTCCTCATGATCAAATGGACCTGGATGTGTTTGTTTGCTCACAGGTTGAGAGAGTTACCTTTACAACAACAACTAACTCTTTACCAACACAGACATTACAAAAAACTGTATTGTTGTTGGGAAAACTTTATGTTGACTTCCCAACATGATGGACCTGGATGTGAAACCAAACTGTAACAACAAGGAAATTGTGACAATTTTTGAAGAAATTTCTGAGGATTCATCATCAGAAGAATCCTCTTCAGCAGAAGAAAACTCACAAGATGAAATTCAAAATGACTCAGATGATTTTGACAGTGTGGATGTTAATCTTGAGCCAACCTTGTACTATTGCAAATTTTCCAACTCATTCTTCAACTATTGGATGAATGAAACAATACGTAGCATCATGAACTTGAGTATTACCAGAAGGTTTGTGGCTCAGAATCTGGACCTTTTGCAGAGAAGCCAAAGTTTTTCTTTACAGCACTGTATCATCCAGGAAGATATTTTCCCCAGATGAAGTCTTTGCAGTTCAGAATGAAATAATGGAAACATTGAAGATGAAGGATGTAGTACATCAGGACAAGCCAGGAGTCTTTTTGTTTTATATGTTACACTATCTGACCCAAATATGTCTTCAACACAGACTGTGAGGCTGTTCACAGCCGACTATAGTGAACAATGTCAGAAGTCTTCATGTGTTATTTGTAACCTTGGTCCTGTCATTCAGCTACCCAAAGGAACAACAAGAGGACACTACTGCTACTCTAAGTTGTTATATGTGTGAAAATGTTGTAGACACCTGCAACTCCAACATAAAGACAGAATGCTTTTTTCAAAGACATTGATGTGATGACTCTGATACTCCCATGGTGAGAGAGTCCAGATGATTTAGAATATCCTGTGATTCCTGACCCAGTGCTTGAAATTCTTGTAAAAACTGGAACTAAGTCATTTGCTGGCGACAAAACACTTTACCAAATATTAAAATTTTATTTAATATTTTTGCAAAAGACAAAATACTTTCAAATGTTCAGAAGGATCTTCATCTAACCAAAGTTTCATATTAGATACATTCTGGTTGCTTAGAACTTTAGTTGGAAAATGGAGTTGGAATTATAAAAAATCCACTTTTTGAGCTATATTTTCTATGATGTTTTATTCCACAAAATAATTATTTCATTTTTCAATATTTTTATTTTTAATTTTTTTTAAACTTGTAGAACATTTTTAAACAATGAAATGGCAATTTTACAACAGGAAAGGAGAAGCGCAAGGTGTGCATGAAAATTTTTTTATCCATTCGTCCATTTTCTTTTTATCTGGAAAATCTTCATAAAATCAAGAAGAGTTTAGATAGTCCTGATCATTCTCTTCATGAGACTGTCTTGAGAAAGCAGAATATTTTCAATCAGAGGCTTCTTCAGATTTACTGTCAGATCGCTACAAGAGATCTTTTCTGCCATCATCCATTACAATCTACAACAACTCTGAAGAATGAATGAGTCACAACAACATTCAATTTGTTGTTTGGCACTAATAAAGCATTTTTCAATTTGAATTTGAATTATAGTTGACAGTAATCTTACCCCATACATAACTCTGTGTGTTTCCATAGCATCTAAAACAAACAAGAACCTGGCACAAGTTTGACATCATCATGTCGATGAGAAACTCTATGTTCTCACTGATGATGTCATAAATATTCACAGAGATATAAGAATACAAGAATTCTCAACTTGGTTGCTTCTCAACTTGGTTGGAGGCAGATCGATTCCACAGAGACGACTTCAAACTGATTCTACAAACCATTTTAGCTGAACACCAAGTCAAGAGGATTTTGATATTTATGGGACCTTGGATTTCTTGTTACAAAGGGAGTTGAAAAGTTGTTAGGATATAACATAAGAGGCAACGCACGGTTTAGTAGAGAGCTCTGAGGACGAGAGATCAAAATACTTTTGCTTTTGACATTGAACCCTGAAGCCCCAAAAGGACATGGAAGATTCCTCTAAGGATGAGAAAGTTACTGTCAAAACCACAACTACGGATTTGACAGTAAAGGCATCAGAAGACTTTGCTGCTTTTGAAAGTGTCAATGTTCCTCATGACCAAATGGACCTGGATGTGTTTGCTTGCTCAAAGGTTGAGAGAGTTACCTTTACAACAACAACTAACTCTTTACCAACACAGACATTACAAAAAACTGTATTGTTGTTGGGAAAACTTTATGTTGACTTCCCAACATGATGGACCTGGATGTGAAACCAAACTGTAACAACAAGGAAATTGTGACAATTTTTGAAGAAATTTCTGAGGATTCATCATCAGAAGAATCCTCTTCAGCAGAAGAAAACTCACAAGATGAAATTCAAAATGACTCAGATGATTTTGACAGTGTGGATGTTAATCTTGAGCCAACCTTGTACTATTGCAAATTTTCCAACTCATTCTTCAACTATTGGATGAATGAAACAATACGTAGCATCATGAACTTGAGTATTACCAGAAGGTCTGTGGCTCAGAATCTGGACCTTTTGCAGAGAAGCCAAAGTTTTTCTTTACAGCACTGTATCATCCAGGAAGATATTTTCCCCAGATGAAGTCTTTGCAGTTCAGAATGAAATAATGGAAACATTGAAGATGAAGGATGTAGTACATCAGGACAAGCCAGGAGTCTTTTTGTTTTATATGTTACACTATCTGACCCAATATGTCTTCAACACAGACTGTGAGCTGTTCACAGCCGACTATAGTGAACAATGTCAGAAGTCTTCATGTGTTATTTGTAACCTTGGTCCTGTCATTCACCTCCCAAAGAAACAACAAGAGGACACTACTGCTACTCTAAGTTGTTATATGTGTGGAAAATGTTGTGACACCTGCAACTCCAACATAAAGACAGAATACTTTTTCAAAGACATTGATGTGATGACTCTGATACTGACATGATTGGTTTCAATTTACGGATCCACATGCAGGAACCACACGTTGATTGAAATGAGTGAGTGATTTATTTACAACAGGACAAAATAATTCTATCCTTCGGGCATCAGCGGGAGATAGAGGGACACTTCAACCAGGTAGGCTTCAGTGCGGGTCCTTCGAGACGTGGGAGTAGGATGCCAGGGCCCGGGGTGTGGGTGTGCAGCGGTTTCGAAGGCGAGTGCGAGGCGGGAGTGGAAGAGAGCTGGAAGCTTGACGGATCGGAGTGGAGGCGGTGAAAACGGCGGAGCGAGCAGGCAGGCGAGTTCTCGGTTGAGGCGACAAAAGTTCCTAGGATCGAACAAACACAGAGACCAGGTGACTTTGAGTAAACTCAAAAATGTTCTCAGAAAACAGTACAACAGGAGAGGCCAGAGTGACTACCGGTGTACGTAACCATCTAGCGTAGACTGAAAATTCTGCTGCTCCTATATTCCTCCGTACTGATGAGGAAGATCAGCTCCACCTGTGCCAGCTCCACGAGCTCCTCACAAAGATCCTCGCTGAAATAAGATGTGACACTCGCACTCACATACACACACTCTCACACAGGAACCCTGACAGATACTCCCATGGTGAGAGAGTTCAGATGATTTAGAATATCCTGTGATTCCTGACCCAGTGCTTGAAATTCTTGTAAAAACTGGAACTCAGTCAGTTGCTGGCGACAAACAACAACTTCTGACGCTAGCAGCCTTTACTCAAATCTGATGTGTGGACAACTGGTGTTTAAGGCTGAGAATGATCTGGTATCACTTACAAATATGGACTGCGAAACTGACATTTCCCATAATGGGTACATTTGCATCTATGAAAAGACCACAGAAGGACAGGACGAATTTAGTGTTGGGCTCAATGTGACCCCTGACCAACTACAAAGATAGTGATTCAGACACTAGGATGTGGATGGAACATGGCCCATGGTCAGTTACGTTCCCTTCCTACATTGTTGGGGTGGCTTATCGGAGTTCTGGTCACAAGGTTGTCAGTGCCTGTTTTGGGTGCAACCCTAGAATCAGTTCATGGGCACCAGAAGGGAGGGATACTGTCAAGCTGAAAATAGAGAATTACCAGGTCTTTTTGGTCTGTAGGACCCTGGAAGCAGCTGATGGGTACTGGCAGTCCAAGTGGCATGCAGCTCAGATGGTCGCTGAGGCAAAAACTTGGGTTCACAGAGACCATGGAGGATGACCTGGTGGTGAGTTGACTTTGATGATGTCAACTCATCAAAGTCAAGGATGAATTGACTTTGATGACTCATCAGAAGGAGGTAATTAAGCCATTTCATTCCTGTGTTTTGTACCTGTGTCACATCTAAAAACTGCAGGACGCCGGCCCATGAGGACTGGAATTTTACACCTGTGGATTAGATCATTCGCACACCTTCTATAAACTTTCTGCATTGCTGACTTTGCTGTTTACATTAAATCTTATATGGAGTTACTTGACTTTCTGTCATATAAAACATACTCATGTTTCTTTTTAAGATTTATCTTTTTATACTGATTGACCAAAACAAGACCTGGGAAGAAGCCCTGAGCTACTGCAGGTGTAACCCACAGAAAGTGGGGATAGCCCTTTGGGAGATAGAGATTGGGTAGGCGGGGTGGTCTGCCTGGCCAATAGGAAGTTTGGTCCCATGAATGTTTCCACCAATCAGAGAGCGGAATGCCACAGAGGCTCCACCTTCTTTCCCGTGTTGGCAGCGTTAGTTGTGAGCGGGAGATCCGACCCTGATCAGACAGCTGAGCCAGAGTGAGAGTCTTTTGATTTGTTTCTGGTATTGTTTATTGAGTTTGAAGGAACCTTTTTTGTAAATAGTTATTGTTTAAATCCATCTTAAAAGTTAGAAAGAGTTGTAAGTTCAGAAAACTGAACTTCAGTTTTTCTGCTGATAGAACCGCTAAGATCAGTTGGAACTGTTTGCACTTTCTGGCAGTTGATTGGCAGTTGTTTTCAGTTCAACTGAAGTGCCCTCCGTGTCTGGAATGAGAGTCCCTGTCTAGTTGTTCTGAACGTGCCACATTGAGATCGATCAGGGTTTTTTTTTTTTTTTTTTTCTCTTCTCCTGGATTGTTCCTGATGTGGATCCCCAATATAACTTTCCTGGAGTGGATTCCTCTACTGACCTTGATGGCGAGCCTTCCCACCTGGACTTAGAAAGATCTGGATTTCCTCCCATGTTGAGTGAGACCTGAATCAGGATTTAATTTGATTAATCTGTCATCCAAAAGAGACTAGAGCGCAAACCACCAGGGTGCACCCAACAGATTTGAATTTGATATTTAGCACTTGGCCAAGTATTGTTGTTTTTATTTTATGTATTTTATTGTGTGTAATTTTATTTTCTTAATTGTATGTCTTGTCCAATTGTGAGTTTATGGTTCATGTTACTAAAGCTAACTGTTCTTTAAATTCACTCACTGTGTTTGTGTGTCATTTAAACACCCATTGTGCTCCGACAGCCGAACCTATTGGCCCATCTACCTAAAACATACTGTACCCTTCTCAACTGTGTTACACAGACATAACCACAAAGAGCTGGTCTCCATCTTGAATAAACAGATGCAGGTCTTTGCTGAACTGCAGGCTGAGAAAGCCAACATTCCCTTCATATGGCTCTACCTTCACTATACCTCCTCCCTCCATTATTGGTTCTGGGTCGTTGACTGTGCTTTAGAAGCAAAAGAAAACTGTGACACCAGTGGAGCCATGGAGAAAGAAGGAGACCATCTCTGGTTCATCAAGTCTGATCATGATAAGTTTCATTTTAGCAGTGCTGTAAACTAAGATCTGTGACTTAAGTTGTGAGTTATGATAACCTTCATCAAAAACATACCTGAAGAGTTGCTTTGATTCTCCTGTGGAAGCGGCTTATTGCATATTGCTGCCATCAACTAATTGTTCTCCTTTTTCTGCTATTAAGTTTTTCTTTCATAAACATAAAAAAAAAATCCTACATAAGTTCATTATTTCTTCTTGTACAGTTGTTCTCTCTTTTCAAACCAGCAGTTGGTCTTGGCAGATGGCAGATTAAAGGAGAGTTTTCCACTCCACTGTCGCTCCATGTATTCTCAGTATGAGGGATTGCTGTAAAGTCAACGACACAAAGCAAGTGATTAACACTATGTGCTTTGTTTCTTTTCTGCACAGGATAAATTGCCATGGTAACATATGTGACAATTCTTTTGTGAAATTGGATCAAGATTGAATGAACTCAGGATATCTGGAAAATCCAGACTTAATCCAGTAGGGAGGGATAGATTTAACCAGGATAAACTTAAGCCACTATCCCGGATTTGTGAAATAGCCCTCTGATCATGTGTTGCTTGAAAACAACAATTGAAATCAGGTAATCAAATAATTTTACAAAAGGAATTAACCAATCTAATTTTCCAAAAGTCCAAATGTTTCACTTAGTAGCCCATTTAAAACACTCAAAATGAATTTTGTATTTTTATTTATTTATTTATTTATTCAGAGAGGCGAGTGTGGTTGTTGTTTAAAAACAGTTTGCTGATTAGTCAAAGTAGAGGTTACAGACATGGGGGCAGCGGGGATTTAATTAATGGTACAAAATGCTCTAATTGGTTGTTCAGATTGGCTCGTCTGGAGTATTCAGGAGTTTCAGACTCTAATGAAGCGTCAGCTCTAAAATCTCACTGGTTCCTGCAGTAAACTCAGACTTCCTGCAACAAGTTAACTATGGTGTAAAACATCAGCATCTGTAGCGACCAGAGGATCCCTTTCTCTCCTCTCTGGAAATCAACATGAACCTTAACGACGCAGCAGCAGCCTGGAGGCGCCGTGAAGCTCATCATTAAAGCACAAGTCGCTGACCACGCAGGACTCTGCGTTTCACTGACACACGTGTATGTCATTAGATGACACGGGGAGGCTGTGGGGCTCCATTTGTGTCCTGCAGGGGAAATGATGATGATGATGATGATGATGATGATGATGATGATGATGATGATGATGGTGTAAGAGGAGGGGGGACCGTGACCGTGACGCCTCTCTGCCCTCCGTCCACAGGAAGACTGGATGAGATTGATTCGGGCTTTGCGCAGTTTGTTCGCCCTCCTCGCAGCAGAAAGGAAAACGGGCTGGTTCTGTGTCTGAAATGTCTCACCGCTGGAAATGCAGCTCCACGTTTGTCTGTTGCTCTTTTTCTTTACAACAGGTAGGAACAGCATCTGGAGTCTAACTACTAATGCGAATCTGCAGCATTTTAGACTAAAACGGCAAGCATATGCATAGTAATTTGTTACTATGCAGAATTAGTTCATTTCATTGATCGCCTAAATATTTTTTTTAATTTCAGTCTTTGTATTAATGCCTGCTTAACAACGTAAGTGTAAAAATAACCAAAGGAAAGATGATACAAAAAATATTTCGAATGTCTCTTTGCTGGTTTTATCATTTCTTTTTTTCTATTTTTTTTTTTCATAGCTCTAGCAATTTTGTCAAACACGTTAAAAAGCTGAAGGGCCAGGGGCGGCTTAGCCCCCCAGGGTAGAAAGCCATTTACCTGCTCAGTGAAATGGTTATTAACTGTACAGTGAGGTCGTTCTATCTACTGTTATCCTTTCTCTGGAATTTTCTCCTAAATCGTTAGGATGTGACTAGTTAAATCGGACTTGTAAATGTATTGGGCTTATATAGCCGTGTAAGATTGCATTTAAAATTCTGCAGAATGGGGTTATTTTATTGAGGGAAGAAAACATGATTCAAAATATATATAGGCCTATATATATTTTCAATTCAAGAGTTTTAAATGGGTACAGTAAATTGTATTATTTTGGGAGTTTTTATAAGATGTTTTGGCTAATGTTCATACATACTATGGGGAAACCTTCACAGCTTGAAACTCAAATATGTATTATATTTACTCGTCCTCTTATCCTGGATTCAGAAATCCAGGATAAGAGTCAAAGTGAGACATCATCAGTTCATCCTGACTTTATCCATTTCACAAAAACCAAACCTGGTTTAGGAGGTGCAGTATGTCAAGCCAGGCTTAAGTAATTCAGGTGAATGTGTATCAACAGATCTTTTTCAGCAAATCAAGATATCGATCACAGATTCACTGATGCTATGCTAGATAAATTGCACATGCCATGCCTCACACCAAACAAACAGCATCTTTAATGAAGGATTGTGTGGAATTTAAGCACATCATACTAAAGACAAAATGCTACCATAGCAAAAAAATGGCAGCTTGATCTTAGCCTATATCATCATAATCATATCTGTCATCTGCTCAAATAACCTCATAAATGAACAATGCAAGTCACTATAACAACTTAATCTGACAGCTAATTAATTCCTGTTTTTTTGTTCCATATCTTATTGATATTTATACAGAACAAACTTGACAAGTCAAGATTAAATAACATTTTGTAGTATCTGGGGATTATGGGGATTTTGTGGATTAAATGTTGACTACAATGTGCAAATGACTTACTAATAACTTAGAAGGTCCCTGCCTATATCGCCTTTAATAGTATAACCCAGTGGTTCAATGCACCTGAATCAAATGATGGTTCATTAGAGGCCGAGAAGAACATTGACTTGTTGTTACCAGAGAGAGAACTAAAAGATGCAGGGTGCAGGACCTCGAAGACCCACTTTGGGTACCTCTGGAGTTGTGATGCTTTTTTGTTTTGAAGGGACAATTTCTTGTTTAACTGTGCAAAGGCTTAACACAATCAAAAGACAGAAGAGAAGATAAGTTATAATGTAGTTTGTAAACTGTATCTTCGTAGCAGCCCCCTGGACAGAGACAAAAGGATGTTTATGGAGTAAATAAATAAGTAAATATTTTAAATGGTGTGTGATTTAATTGTGAATTACTTTAATTAGATGCAATACTAGGGTTAATTTATAATCTGAACCTTATTTTAAGTTAAGTTAAAATTAATCAGTAAAGTATGCTACAACTGATATGGCTTGACTTGATTATAATACCTTTGTTTTTTTTTATCAGTCATTTTTCTAATCCACTCATCACTATTAAAGGCCTTTCTGTAAAACTAGAACAAAGGTCTTCAGAAACACAATAGAACAAAAACATAATCCACAGCAATCATTTTAAGATAAATCATGATATTTTCTAACATTACAATGTTAAGATAATTCTACTTGACTGAACCAAAAGAAAGTAGTGGTATTTTAATGGAGAGTGATTAAAAAGGAGATTAAAACAGACAGATGTCAGAAATATATTGCTTTCTGATCAGTGTGAGCATCTCGCAGACTCCAGGTTTAACTAATTCTATCTGTTAGCCTGGTCTGGAGCAGGCTAGCAGCACAAAATAAATTGCCATGGAAACTTGTGTTACCATTTTTGTGATACCAAATTGAGGTTTAAAAAAGCCAGGATATCTGGACAATCCCAGTTTAGCATGCTCTCCTGGTTTTGTGAAACAGCTCAGATTGCTAAATCTGGGATGTTTCTGGTAAATGACCTAAGCCAGCAGAATAAACAGTTTGACCTCAAGGGCTGGTTTCCTGTATGCTTTAGCTCTTTATTTGGTTGAGCACACCTGGATCAAATGATGGTTCAGTAATGGACCTCTGCAGAACTGTGGTGAAGAGAGCGATATGCCACATTCAACCTTGTGTTTCCTGGGATTTTTCATATCTGAATAAAATTGAAACTAAGGTGTTCAAAAGTGCTACAGATCAGACACTTTTTATCTTTCACATTTTTGTTTTGGTTCTTATGACTATAGCATCATGATTAAAAACTTGCATTGATTATGTCAACCTAAAAACTTGCTTCCATCCAAATGGATATTTATACATATCTGAAGGACTATAGCTATTTCTCCTAACAACCCAGTAGAAGTCCATGAGTCTTTTATGCAAAACCATAAATTTGTTTTTATTTTTTCCTAAATAATTACAAATGTTAGGTTTTCTCTCTAATTTATCTGGTTTGTTCCTTCTAGATAAAGCTGTGACATTATTGCACCAACACTGTGGTGGAAATGTCACTTTGGATCAAGAACCTGAAGGCCACATCACTCTCCTTTTACCTGGGTTCTTTAACCACACCGGTAGCCTCAGCCCCATGAGCCAGCAAGCAGAGGATAGCTTACCACTTTCAAATTGCACTTGGCTGTTGGGCATTCCTCTGAGGAAGAAGATACTTTTACAGTTAAAATGGACAGAAAGTAATTGGAGGATCTCGGTGAGATGTGTTGAGGAAGATCAGATCCTACAGAGTCATGGGGAGATAGCATTGCTCTCTGACTGTGATGAAAACAAAGCTGTCCTCAGTTGGACAGGGCCAAGAATTTCCTCAAATTCAATTCATCTGACTTATTGTGGTAAGAAAACGCATTCCTCATGTATAGTTTAACCACATTGCCTTTTCTTAGTTCATGTGAGCGTTATCTGATACTAATGAAGTTGGAGGCATGCTTTCTCATCAGCTCGAGCTGCATTAAAATGTTTTTGTTGCAGTAGATGGAACAAGTTTATTCAGGCTAATGTGGGTGTGTAACAAAACATCCAGTGAAATGTTTTCACTCAATGTGTTTGTTGGAAATTTATCACACTTGTTGTGTTGTGTTGGGGGAATGTTGTGATTTTTAACTCTCCATCCTAACCCTCTCTGCCTCTCTGTTTTTCTGTGTTCTTCCTGGTCATCTAGTTCAGGAAGCTGAGAGAAATTCCTCAGAAGGTCAATCAATCCACCAACAGCAGCAGGACCCCACTTGGTCGGTGATAGGAGCCACCAATAAAAGCATTGCCACAGCTGCCCAGAGGGTGGTGAAGGATACAGCAGAGGGCAGAGGTCGTGTCCATGAAGGGCAAATTTGTAGTTTCGACACTCGCTCTGCATCTAGCACCTTCTCTCAGGACAAGGAGCTGCTGCAGCCGACCTCATCCCACTGGGGACTCCCACTCGCTGGGAGAACTGAAAGGGAAACTCTCCCTCTTCCTGAGGAAAAATGGAACAATGAAGCGGATACATCTGGAGCGACTCACCTCGCTGACGCTCCCACGACTGCCATAACACGCCCATATTTTCAGCCTGCAGTCAGTACAGACACCAAAACAGAAAATCCTACTGACCTAGCCCAAGTGCAAACTGAGACATCCTGGACAGACACGAAGGTCACTCTTTCCATTACCACAGATTTACAAAGATCTATATCTGGACAGACATTGAAGATGGAGGAGTTTGTTACACAGATGGATGGACTTACAGATATGCAGACAAACCAAAGCATTTCCAGTTCCAGTGGTTTTAATTCTTCTTTTCCTGGGATATTGACTTCTGACAGCAGTACCTCAATAAATCCACCCAGTGGTGCTGTTGATCAAACTCCTGAGAATGGACAAGCTCACTCAGAAGGATTTTATGCGGCTTTCACCTCCATCACATCTTCGAAAACTGTAAAATCCTCCATCAAACAGCATGACTCAACCAGCACAGAGCCGTCTTTGTCATTACCAACTTCCTCACAGGGCTCCAGTCGGGCTCCTTCACCCACCACCCACATGGCAGAGATTCCCACTGGCGTGGGCACTGTGGAGGCTGCTTTACCTCCTCCACACACAGTTCAGAGTGAGTCATCTGAGTCTGACATTAGTTTTCGGAGAGCTGCTGGTCTGGACAATACGGATGGGTTTCATACAGTCACCCCTTCCACACAGAGTCAGACAAACTCTCCTGAAAGCATGGAGAGACTCTCTCATTCCCTGCATCCCTCCCCCATCCCGACACAAACACCCAGAATAGACACACAAACGTCGAAAGAAGGAATGCAAAGAAGTGGGACTAATTTGTACATCACCACAAACATGATGCAAACTTTGTTTAATGAGGATGGATCTTTTTCTACAACCAGACCAACACAGATAATCAAATTCCAGACCTCAACGGGTACAACAACTATCAGACAAATGCATACACCATCGTTTAGTGGAACTTTGAAATCACCCATGGATTCATCTACTCCTTCATATGGGCTCCAAAAACAAACTGGGCTTCCTGATGGTGTACAGGTGACTTTTTCCTCTTCAATGGCTGAATCCTTCATGGACACAAGCAGCATGAACCCCAAATCTACGTCTGAATCCTCACAAACCTTTCGTCTGTTACTGCCGTCTTCTGCTACAGTCTCTCCAAAAAAACACTTTACTACTAAAAATACACCTTCGCATCCATTGAAATCTGATAGTGGAGATGTGAAGGGGACCACATCTTGGCAGTGGTCTCCAAGTGGCACGATGAAGCATAAACATCCAGGTGGACCTACTCAGGCCTTTCATCCCAGCCAACAGAACCATTTTGGCTTCACATCATCAGCATTTACCCCTTCATTTAAGGGGAGTTCAACAAAAAGTCCCATCTACTATATTGTTCCAAACCAACCTGCTACCGTTAGAGGTGGGTGATGGTCAGTTTGCTTCAGTCATTTCATACCTTCTGAAGTTTTGGCTGTTTTTAACCCACTAACCAAACCTTTTCAGCATGATGTTGCTTCCTGATGTGTCAGTTTGTTTCTGGCACGGAAATTATTTGCTCCCAGTTTAACAAAAATGTTTTTTTTTTAGCCTTTGACCTAGTAAATATATTGAAGATTACAGTAATTTTTTATTTGAACAGGGGTCATAATTTGCCATATTTCATAAGTCAGTCGACCCAAGTCAGGGTGATATCTGAAATCAATGTGAAAAGAGAGGCACAGAAGGTTTTCTAAAAAAATATAATAATAATAATGCAATGAGATTTAAGCATTTTTGACAATTTTATCTATGCAATTCATGGAAAATATTTACAAAGAATAATAGATTCTTGATAACTAAATCTGATGTTGAAAGGGACAAAATTACTGTTCCAAGGGATGGAATGAAGGAGTGAACCGGCAAAGAGGTGCCATCAGAGTTCACTACCGCTATAATTTATTGTATTAAACTAAATGTTGAGATTATAACATTTTTCTGTCTAGTGGAATCAGTTGAGCTGCTGCTGCAGATAGTTGTAGAAGAGTCTCGTTCCACTTCGACTGCTGGTCTGGAGGAAGACATAATGCCATGGGTGAGAAAGTGAACTCAGACGATGTTGTAATTAGCACAACTGAACACATTTAGATAACAAAGTACCTGTCTGACTTTAGTTTTCTTCTGCTTCCCATTTTGCTATTTTAGTTGGAGTCCTACCTGCAGAGAGCACCAGGCTTCTGTAAGCTGCTGGGAGTCTGGAGCAGGTGAGCTAATTTAATTAAAGGTCATTTTTCATTGTTTTTCTGGTTTCAGAATAAAATAGGCCTTTCCAAAACTTTACAGTTGAATTTTGGTCTAATACCAGTTAAAACTACTGGCTCCAATGCAGCGTCTTGCCCTGGTTCTGCATGGATACACATCTTTCATCCTTAACAGGATGATGCAAGCAAATCCTCTAGAGTAGAGGCAGGATGGGATATACCCATCCTGCCTCACCAAACTATATTTTTAATGTTTTCCACTGTATTCCCCCACATACAGCCTAAAAGGACACCGCCTTCTAGGTGCCTTGCCTCAAAAAGTTTTGTAATGCCTATTCTATACTTAGATCTTAATCACGCATGTTTGGTATTGGTTCAAGGTATGGGTATAAAGGATGCCATTCAAAGGAGATTTTTGTGTCTGGTGAACCATTATTGTGGTGTTGGTGTTGATGTCATGACCCTGGGTTGCACGGTGGCTCACCATGCAGTTCATCCCAATCCAACTTTTTTTTCTTTCAACTGGGAAAAAGGATTATGTTGGTATTTAAGTGGGCTGCATAGGCTGACATTTCTGTGTTTTACTTTTTTCCCAGTGGCCAGGCAGTGCAGAGCCTGGTTGTGTTTCAAACTAGTGAGGCTCTGCAGTGGCTCGGTGTAAGCGGCGCCACGTCACTTCTGGAACGAACAGGACTAGCTCAGGCTGTTCACCAGGGGACGATGTTCAGATCATGTAGGATCACCAACATCACAATTGGAGGTGAGCAAACACATCACTAACTAGCGCTCAGTGCAAGTTGAGTTTCTCCACAGTCAAGACAAAAACAGCTCAGAGAAGTTCATTCCTTAATTCCCTGAATGAATTCAGTGAGCTATAGTTGCACTTGAGTGAGTTCAGTTGAAGAGGCATGACAAAGCTCCCAATTCTTTCATGAAAAATCTGATTATTGCTTCTGGTCTATAGAAGGCACTTCTTTCTAGTAATTAATCTTGTGACGGGCAGGGAAAAAATGCCATCTATCGCTGGTCATCATTCAGAGAATATGCCTGAACATGTTTTAATTTCCTGCCACTCCTTCTTCAGCTATGCTCTGGCTTAGTATATGTTCCTGCTGTTATCATGCCAGACCCATTTGTAAGATGCCTGAAGTATCAGGTGCTTTGTGTTGTTTCACTACGTCATGATGAGTGTTGCTTAAGTATGCCTGTACTTTATGATTACCTTCCTCCTAAAATTCCTGCATACTTTCTGATGGGACATCTTATTTAAAATACCGTTAATTGAAAGTTTTATATATAGTTACTGGGTATTTCACTTTAAATGCCCATGTGCAATTTGATAGATTTGGAAAGGTTTTGCTGTTGAGTGGCTATATATTGTCAAGATCTGACATTTCATGCTGACAGACTCCAGCTGATGTTTGTTGAAACATCTCTCAGTTTAGGTCTTTGAAGGGTGTTTGTATTTATTCCCTTTCGCCCGAACAGTTTTTTTTGTTATTTTGTTTTTTCAGTTGATTTTGCATGTAGGTCATATTTAAGTTGGAAGATTTCTTAAGTCCATCAACCTGGAATTCTAGTATATTTGTTTACATGTTTGTTTACATACCAATACAATAGATGTAAAAGAAGCTGAAACAATCTCAGTCGTAATCAACAACCACAATCATTTGGAACCTCTTAGTAAATGTGATCTGAATCAGACTACAGGTGGAGGGAATTTCATTTCCCTTTGGTATTAATAAAGCATTTTTGAATTTGAGTTAAGTACACAACATGGGGTTTGTTTTGTGCTTTTAATGAAGCATGCAAATCTGGACATTTGTTTCCAGCCTTTGTCTTTCAAACATGTTTTTTTCAGGCTTGCAGGGCGATGTGTGTAACTGGTTACTGCAGTGCCCATCTGGGTATAAATGTGTCCTCCAGCCCGGCACCACCAACT
This sequence comes from Poeciliopsis turneri, assembly GCA_922788865.1. Classification (NCBI taxonomy): domain Eukaryota; kingdom Metazoa; phylum Chordata; class Actinopteri; order Cyprinodontiformes; family Poeciliidae; genus Poeciliopsis; species Poeciliopsis turneri. Next base: position 2,405,873 of record CAKLNU010000176.1, read on the forward strand.
ACAGCTGCTCCTCCGCCTGCCGCTATGACTACTGCCACCACCACGGCATCTGCACACACCATCCAGGGCAGCTTCCAGTCTGCCGGTAGTCACATCAACACAGTGATGCCTTCTGTCCAGTTATCAGAAAATATCTCTGTGGTCGAAGTGAGGTTTTTTTCTTTAGTTGTCTTGTAGGGGATGACTTCTGGTACATGGGTCAGAGGTGTGACATGAGGATGACCAGAGCCCGGCTTGTAGGTGCATGTCTCACCATCTTACTCGTCATAGTGATGCTTATTGGCATTTTGGCTTGTTTGGCTGTGCGGCGCTACCGAGCCATTCTGATCCAGGCAAAAGTGGACCAAACTCGCAGCAGGTACTCAGGCACCTATGATAATAGTAATTTCTTATAATCTACACCAACATTTAAGGATTTTACTGCTGGATTTTACTGGTTCATGTATGTTTAGAAATAGATTTAAAAATCCTTTTGTATGTTAAGAGTTCTGCTAGTTAACATAATGCTAGCAGGCAAAGCTCATATTTTAAAACTAAATCCATATCCTTTGAACTTTTTCTAGTCCATTATAATACAACCATAAGCTTTGATAAACTTTCACAAAGTCACATATGATTGAAGTGTAAGGAAAATTATGTCGTTTTTCTTTCCTACATTTTTCTTTCTTCAAGTAGTGATGTGTTGAACATTAGTAACAAGAGACATCACGAAGACCGAGGAGCACAGCAGATGGGTCAGGGGGAAAGTGGATTTTACTAGTGCACTCCAAAAATCAGGCTTTTAAGGAACAATAACACAGAGACCGATCGTAAATAGAACAACTTTTAAGTTTTCTTTCTACAGATTGCTATAGCCCATTTTGGGAAGAGAGCAAATATGTGGGAGGCAGTGCACTGGGGCCTCGTGTACAAAAGAGTGAGCAGCTTTTATGCTGAAAGTTTGCAGCAGGGATACATTATGAAACTTGCTGTTCACAAAAAAATTAGATGCATACAACCATACGTAGACTTGTCAATGCACATGTTGCCTTCATAAATCCAAATTTATAGTTGATAACACTATAACAAACCATGAACCTTCATATTTCTCCTCCCCTAAAAGCATATGCAAATTAGCATACTTACCCTGAAAGCATTCCCACCCAAATAACCATGACAACTATCCTCTATTTGAATCTGTTTCCAACTACATCTTATAGTAATAATATATTTTATTTAAAAGGTGCCTTTCGGATGCACAAGAGTCACCTTTATGAAAAAACAAAACACTCAAACAAAAAATGTTGAGATCAATCAAAGAGAAAAGGTTTGTTTGAATCTGAGTTTTCTGCTGGGATTGAATTCTATTTTCATCAGGAAAAGAGAAGCACATCTTGAGATCAGGGCAGATTTTCACCTTCCAGAAACCTGCAAACTTACAGCCATAGCTGCAATGGAACAATTAATAGCAAAGCATGTAGCTGTTGGTTGCCCCAGATAAAGTCCAGGCCTAAAAGTCATACAGGCAAAATTTAAAACCTCTACAGCTGATCCAAATGAGTTGAGTTATTTTGTAACTTTTGGGTGAAATTGATCTGATATGTAAAATGTATTGACTTCCATATGGTTGGTTAGACAGTTTAGCTTTATTATTGTAGTTGTGATTACTTCTTATTTTCATCATGTAATGGTTCTACATGGTGCCAGCAGGGACAGGGGTGTGGTTTAAATAAAAGACTAAAGCTTGACACCTGTTGGAAGTGCAAGCCTAAACTACTGTTTACTTTTTTTATGTTTTAAAAAAAAGTATTGGGAGCATTGTGCCCAGACACAATTAAAGGAAAACATGAAGACAGCTTGCTCTAAGATTAGACTAACTGCTTAGAGTGGCAGTTGCATACAAAACAAAATAAAATGGACTGTCATTCTTTGAGACAACAGTCCTGATCACCAATTTAATGTGTTCTCAAATTTTACAAATGTCTTTGAAGGAAAAACAGCTCTTTGTTTGAAAATATGTAGTAATGACCTTTAATGTTCTGATATTATAAAGACCTGGTTAATAAATGGTCAATAGAGCGAAATGAAAGCAGCTTAGAAATTAATGGAAAAACTGACTTGCAGGTTTACACAAATTACACCATCCATACTGTAATTTTACATTGTGACATCTGTTACTACTTATAGTTTATGTGTGCAGTTATCATAGGTTCAACCATTTCGATGAGCTGTCGGGTCGGTTCTGGCTGCGTTCGTGGGCCGGATCCGCAGATTCTGTGGACAACCCTGCCTTCATGCGGTCGGATGAATTACTGCATCTGCAGGCACTTGACCGGCCTTGCTGTTACCATGACGACACACTGTCCCTTCCTTCCACCTGCCCCAGTCATGGAATGCGTATCAACACAATTTACCCCCACAGGTAAACACACACATTCAACAACATCAAAACAAGAGCAAATAAGACATCCAGTTCCAGGTGGAGGATTATACTACATGGTTATGTGTGTTTCTGAAGTGGGAGTTAAATTCATAGTTTAAAAAGGGCATGCACATTAAACATGTTTTTAAAGTTTTGAATTTTTTTTAAAATGGTTTTTTGAATATCAGCAGGCAGAAATAGCCACATATTTTATCATCCCAAAAACATCTGTTTCCCATCCAGTTTGACGTGAGTGTGAGGGGGTCAGTGCCCTGTGAAAATGCTCAGCTGCTCCAGAGCTCATCGCCCAAATCATACAGGTAGACCTAGGATGGAGTCTGCTCAAAGCAAAAAGTGACGTCCAAGTTAGAACATCTAGAGATAATTCTGATAATATAATTCAATTTTTATTCAATATATTTATTTACATAAATATTGCCTATATTGGTTACTAGCATTTATTCATTTTTAGAAACATAATAAAAATTTGGCAGGATACAAGGCTGTATTTTAAAATGGCTGAAATTAAGAAATCTTTATACTTTTAGTTAAGTTGGTATTTTTAAATTCTTTCATGGTTAAGTGTAAGGGACAATGACCAAATATTTTGTCTTTATTACGTTCCATATGGTTATACATTTCATTAGTTCTGAAAACTTAATGTACTTCTGGAAGAAGGTGTAGTTCTGGCTGAGGTTTATGCTGTTTGTGCAGAAAAATTACATATGCAATTTGTAAACTATGTCCTTACTGTCCTGAAACATGAATACTCAACACATTAGCATTCACATAAACTGCCTTTCACCTTCCCACAACTACTTATTGAAAGTGCTCATCAGCTGCCTGTTAACTTTGAGGATAAAAAGTTATTCTACTCTGAAGAATAAAGCAACGTTGAGGGATTCAAGCAGATACTTGATTATACTGAAACTCTTATTTATCTGCCTTGAACATTTGTGGTTTTCCAGTTTTGTACCTTGACCTCAGATTGCACCAATCACTTCTTCGTAGTTTGGTCTGTGCAAATAATCACTGGGCGTTGTGTTTGCTCTGCAGCTCCCAGTATGGTTGGAGGGGCAGTGGGATGAGCATGGGGGATGGTGTGTTGGACTCGGGGAAGGCCAGTGACCTGTCTGTGTGTAGCTGGCCTGTGGAACCCATTCACTGGACTCCATTCCCACTTCTGCAGCAGCTAGCATCCCACAGGAATCCTGCAGTGAGTGTCTGACTGTGGAGTTTGGTAGAGGAGAAGATCAGGTTTCATTATTTTTTTTTTTTTCCCTTTCCATCAGGTCAGGATGTCACGGCCGCGGTCCTACTGCGAAGGCATGGAGCTGGTTGACATGGGAAAGAGCTGGACTGCTTGATGACCCAAGGAGCAAGAAAATCTGTTTCAGTTTTTATGTTAAACCTAAATGCTTTGTTAATAAAAGATGTAAGGAAGTAATCTATGAATGTGTATTTTTATTTTTTTTTTCAAAAAGAGAAAGCATATTTTATATACTTGGAGAATTACATGATGAAGCTATTTAAGGTTTATCTGAATGTTAGAATTGTAAAAACAGTACAGAATATTTAAATTAAGCTAAAATGAAGTCTTAAGCAGTTTCAGATAAACTGTGCATCTGTGAAAATTGATTTGCATAGTTTGGAATGTTTCATGGTTTACAGATAAATCATATTTGGTTGTAATATCTTCCAGTGATGGAGAAATGCCACGCTTTAAAATTGTTCAGACTTTTGTCCTAAAACTGGCTCCTCTCTTCTTAACTTACTTAAAGATTTTTAATTCAATCTTTAGCATATTTTTCCACACCCCAATTGTTTCTTATTTTACAACAGAGGTGTGAGCTCCTTTATTTACTTTGAAATATGTTGAGGAAAGAACTTTTTCTTTGAGATGTTTGGTTTTCAACCCTTACTTTTGCAAATTAAAGCATTACTGACATTAGTTGGTGAGAGGTGTGAAGCAAATTTCACAAAAACCCATTTCACACAAATTACTGTTTTAAAAAAAATGCAGTCTGATTGCTTACCTGAATTGTTCGAAAATGAATCAATAAGGTCTAGTTTTGACTGATTATATGATATAGAATACTTTGTCATTGCTCACCTGCGCTGCCTGGTTTTCAATGTGGACCAATAAGGCACAAGTTTCACTTTTATTGCTCAGCTTTTTATCGACATTACAGAAATCGAGCCCCCAGTTTGTTCAGGGCATCGTAGCTTTGCACCTGTCAAGGTGGCTGCATGTTAAGTTTCACCTGTTACATACGTATATTCAGATTTTTTAAAAACTTTAATTCCTCCATTTCTGGCAGAAGCATTATATTTTTGAAGAATTCTCTGTTTTTTTTTATGCTGAGCAGCTAAAAAGATTTTTGATTAAACTTTTTTTTTTTGGCCATTTGTAATTATCACTACCAACCAGTTTACAGTCTGGAGCAATAGATTAAGAGCAAAACATGAAAAAATACCTGTATTGAAGCCACAAATTCCAGATAAATTGAAAAGGAGACAGTGTAGATGCAGCAGAGCAGGAGGACAGAAAGATGTTCAAACCATCTCGTCAATCAATCATAAGGTGCAGTTTGAAACTGTTGGCTTACCTAGTTGGATAAAGTCCACGCCCTGACAAGAAGTCAGCCAGAGTTCCAGAATTGCAGTGTAACATGGTTTACTGAGACTTGGCTGCAGGATTGTTTCCATGACTGTCTCTGCTGGACTTTGAACAGACAGCGTTAAAGAGCAGAGGAATAAGTTAAGGAGGAGCAGTGCCAGTGTTGTTTCTATCCTCTGTGTGGACAGTTTTGTTCTTGTTTTTCTGTTTGTTTCTTACTGGTCATGATATTGTAATTATCAGAGAAACTAATTCTGAGGTTTTCATGAACTTTTGTAATAAAATGAGAAGTTTGGAATACACAAAGTGTAAAGAAGCTCTATTATTTTTTTCTTTCATGATATTTTTGACAATATTCTAATTTATTAGGATTAAAGGTTGGGATTGTGTTCTAAGCTATTTTTAACTGCTTTTGAATTCTTGTTTGTACAGCTGTTTGCTATGTTTATCAACACACACACTGGCTAATATAGTTTTTATATCTTAAAATTAAGTCAAAAACCAGTGTAGTTAAACACTACAAACCATTTATTAGAATAATTAAATTAAGCAAAATTATCTCGGACACTACTGGTTCAGATTTTTTTTTATTTATTTTGAAATTACCAAATTTATTCAAGTATCTTTTAGCTCATAGCACACACCTCACACAAATATATGCAAATTGTTGTAGAAGTTTCATCATTGCATTGCATCAACTCCTATCAGTTTGTTCTCTAAGTTTCACAATACTCCTTTACAGGTTTTTCTTTAGTTTACTCGAGCATGCACTAAAGCCCCAACTCTTGTAATTAATGTACTCTGCTGGAACGTGATGAACCTACCCTACCACCTGGGAGAAACCACAATAAAGGCAAAAAGGCAACAATGCTGTCTAACCTGTTTCACATTCCCAAAAGTGTAATGTGAAGTAGAACGATAGTGGTTAATTCCAGTAAACAGGACGGGAAAATGTTCTAAAATACAGAAGGATAAGAAGGTAATCAGTGTTTAAAGGAGAGACAGCACCGGAGGCCAGGCAGGGGTGAAAGTGGACAGAAGCTACCTGCTGGCTTTTTCCATATACGGTCTTAGTCAGAGCAGAGAGCCAGGCCTGAGAGTTTCTCTGTGAATGTGTGAGTGAGTAACGCAGGGAGGAGGGCCTACTGTATGTATGTGTTGTAATTCATGTATTACTCATGTATGCTGCTAAGTTTTGAAATAGCTTAAAAACAGAGTTCAGATAAAATACTGAGAAATCTCAGTGCGGTCAAATGTATCAAAAATATGAATAAATAAGGGGGAAAAGAAGTTCCTGCAAACACCACTAAATTTAGAACCACCAAAAACACATGTATATCCTTAAAAAGAGCTTCATTCATTTCCTCAGACAAGTCACATGATCTTAGCTGTGCATTTTTTTCCCCCCCATGTGACATCCTCCAATATCTCCTTATATGGACGTCATCCAAAACCCCTCTTAAAGGGATGGTTCCCTGCCCTGAGTCTATACTTGGTGCTTGTGAGTCTAAAGCAGGATAAAGCCGCTGTGAAAAACCAACTCCCTGATCAGCTCATTCAGCCAGCCTGGATGCTGTCCTCAGCTTTGGTCACTTCCTACGTGCGTGATTAACAACGGGAGAAAAAAAAAAAAAAAAAAAAAGAGTCCCTATAAAACCCTGCTTCCCGTCCCTACTGGTGAGCTGGATTCCATATATCCTTATTAGGAACACTCAGAGCTTGAAAGAATTCCCAGTGTCAGTTTATAAGTCTTCCCCCAGTGCCCTAATTAAGTTAAAACAGCGGCCTAACCCTGCCTCTCATTCTCAAGAGGAACACTACAATATTTGTTCAATTTTAGATTTAGTTATCAATAAGTTGAAGTGTTTGCCATGTTTGCAAGGTGAGCAAGCATATTAAAATGAGTCATAACATGGTCACATAATTTAATGCCAGCTCACCTATTATGTATCATAAAGCCAAAAGATGTTCCCTCCTCACCTATTACACAAGTGGTAAAACGTAATGAGATTTACAATCTGCTGAGTTTTGATGTTAAACACACCTCAAAATGTCCACGTGTATCTGTCACTCAGATCACTACCATTGTGTGTGAAAGGGTATTAACACGGCGGTCAGCAAACCTGAGATTGTAATTTTCCAGTTGATCTGTAGTAACTATTGTAAGCCCATGCTTGTGTTTCTAAACACATCTAATTCATCTAAATCAGGCAAATTATGAATATAATGGTAGGAAAAAACATAAAACTAGTATGTTTATGACAAAATAGATTTTTGCCTTTTTCCAAAAGCCATTAAAATCCTAATGATGAAGGAGGAATAGACAGGTTGGTATATTTCCCTGACCTCTGGCTGACTTAACAAAACTAATTCTTAAAATTACTTACATATGGATTAAGTTTTTGTTTTGTTTTTTTGTGGCGCCTTTCTGCACTTTAGTATCAAGCATCAGCAAGCAGAGCTAGTATTTGCATGCTCCACACCCAATGGATGCAGCGGAGCCAATCAGAAGGCGCTGTGCGGAAAGTTTGCCTTATATGGAAAGGGGCTGAAGCTCGAGTGCAAATAAAGTCCTGGGAATTATTGGCCTTCATTGCAGTCGACCTCAGATACTCGAGCACAGAACACAGCAGTCAGGCACTAAGCTGGTAACTCTCCTTCGCAGAGGTAAGAGCAACGGATGTTGAGGTTTTTTTGCTTTTGTTATGGCTGCACTTTAGCGGTTTCAGACTTTACTTTATACTGTTGTCGCTTTCGTCTTCAATGTTCCGTGATCTCGTTAAACGTATCTTTAAGGTGGCTTAATTTGATACCCCAGAAAACCTTTCAGTGTCGGTGTTCAGCTTAGTGTTGTTGAATTTTTTAAACGGTAACTTCAAAGCATCATGTTACCGCTCGCACTGACTTAAATCTGGCTTAAAACTGACCTGGCTTTCCAGTTGCGCATCAGCGTTCCTTGGTTCCTTGGCTTTGACGTTAAGGTGCAACTTGTCTTTTTAAAATGGTTTGAAAAAGTGCAATTAGAAGCTGAGAAGTTCTCTAAAGCATCTCAAAAAGGCATAACATGATCGAGATTGTTTACTTCAGAAAAATGGCTTTAATTTTTAAGGGATTGCATATGCGACATTTGGAGCATTTATTCTGTCCCAGTAACTCCAGTGAAGGGTGTGGCCGCCTGGCGGTGTCGTGTGAGGCTGGGGCTACTGCCGGGATGACTTCCGGCCCGGTGTGCCACTGCTGCCTCCAGGCTGCCCTCACTTTTTACCTTTTATGGCCATGTCCAGACTGGTCGAGAAACTGCCTTTTGTTTCGCAGCTCTGGATTTGACCGAGGAGTTACTCAATTGCGACACCCAGCGTTCAGATTGTACAAGACTTTCAGCTATTGGATCTAAATTTTTCTTTCCCTTTTAGAAAATGGAAGATGAAATTGCAGCCCTCGTTGTTGACAATGGCTCTGGAATGTGCAAAGCTGGCTTTGCAGGAGATGATGCTCCACGTGCTGTCTTCCCCTCCATTGTTGGTCGCCCCAGGCATCAGGTATGAACTCGCCTCCTTTTCCCTTCATTTGAAAACATGATTGCAAACTTCATAAGGTGAAACTAAAACATTGCTTTCCCAGGGTGTGATGGTTGGAATGGGCCAGAAGGATAGCTATGTTGGTGATGAGGCACAGAGCAAAAGGGGAATTCTGACCCTGAAGTACCCCATTGAGCATGGCATTGTGACAAACTGGGATGACATGGAGAAGATCTGGCATCACACCTTCTACAACGAGCTGCGAGTTGCACCTGAGGAGCACCCTGTGCTGCTCACAGAAGCCCCCCTGAACCCTAAAGCCAATAGGGAGAAGATGACCCAGGTAAATGGTGTAATGTCTCAGGAAAGCTTTCTATTTACAGGACTGTCTTTAAGTATTTATTGGTCTTAAATACCTCCTGTTCCTCAACTTGTAGGTTTCTCTTCCCTGAGCTGAACTTTTCATCTCTTCAGGTTTCTGTTTTCCTGCACTGAATAAATGACTAGATGCAGCATGGGCAATGAAGTTTTCAAATTGCATGTTGACTAATCTGGTTTTCTGCTTGACTGAAACCTGTACATTAAAAATGACAAAGCCCTGTCTTTCTAACTTTTTCTCAGGACTCTTGAATTCACTGAATAACAGTACCGCTCTCTTTTCAGATCATGTTTGAGACATTCAACACACCTGCCATGTATGTAGCCATCCAGGCTGTGCTGTCCCTGTATGCCTCTGGCCGTACCACCGGTATCGTCATGGACTCTGGTGATGGTGTGACCCACACAGTGCCCATCTATGAAGGGTATGCTCTGCCTCATGCCATTCTGAGGCTCGACCTGGCTGGCAGAGACCTCACAGACTACCTCATGAAAATCCTGACTGAGAGGGGTTATAGCTTCACAACCACAGGTAAGCAAAGTTCTCTGTTCACTGGAATAAGTTGCCTTAAGGTAATCTATGCCCTGACCATGTCAAAACGTTTTGTCCTCCAGCTGAGCGTGAGATTGTGCGTGACATCAAGGAGAAGTTGTGCTACGTTGCACTGGACTTTGAACAGGAAATGGGAACTGCTGCATCGTCCTCTTCATTGGAGAAGAGCTATGAGCTCCCTGACGGCCAGGTCATCACCATCGGAAACGAGAGGTTTCGTTGCCCAGAGGCCCTCTTCCAGCCTTCATTCCTGGGTAAGTTGCATTAATCTAACAGTTGGATGCAAATTTATTTTTTAAAATTTTGTTTTAAATAAATGATCACTCTGCTTCACAGGTATGGAATCATGTGGCATTCATGAGACTACCTTCAACAGCATCATGAAGTGTGATGTGGATATTCGTAAGGATCTGTACGCCAACACTGTCCTGTCTGGAGGTACCACCATGTACCCTGGCATCGCTGACCGCATGCAGAAGGAAATCACTGCTTTGGCACCCACAACCATGAAGATTAAGGTAAGATGGAACATGGCAAAACATTTGATCTTAATATTTTTGGACTGAAACATTCTAAACAATGGGGAGTTCTGAATTTCAACTTGCTCATCGTCTTTCCAGATAATCGCTCCTCCAGAGAGGAAGTACTCTGTGTGGATCGGAGGCTCCATCCTGGCTTCCCTGTCTACCTTCCAGCAGATGTGGATCAGCAAGCAGGAGTATGATGAGTCTGGCCCAAGCATCGTCCACAGGAAGTGCTTCTAAAAAGACTTTCAGTTCTAAGCCCTCCACTTTCCCAAAAAACACTGCTCCAGCCCAAACAGGTCTGCATACCTGCACCGACACTGTGCTGAGCCGACACTTCTTCCATTCTGTCATCACTCTGGCTATGACACTATGGCCCTTGATGGGATGACACTACAGGAAGTCAAGAGCATCCCTGGCGGTGTGAATGTGTGAAACATGTCAGTTGTGTACGTCATTCCAGATGTCTTTGTTCATCACCTTATTTGCCTCTATGAAGGTTTATTCTGTTGGGCTTACTATGTACTGCTTAATGTGTAAATTATGTAATCTGAACTTTTTTTTTTTTTTTTTGTACCTGGCCTTAATATTTGGTCCAGTTTGTCATCATGCAAAAAAGGACTTCTACATTTTGAGGTGTATGAAGGATTGTGCATGGGGTAAGTCGAGTCTCCAATGTACATAACAGCCAATAAAGCGCACATGTCTGAGATTTCTGTCTGCCTGATCTTGAGTGGGGTTGGGGGGGCTGGGCAGTTAAATGTGCATCTGAACTCAAATGTTACTGGCCTAACTTTGTACAACTAGTATTAATGCTTCATGAGTTTAAAATGAGGGTCTTCAAAAGCTTTACATAGGAGTCAATGCTAACTTGTCAAATTATCTAGAATTTGATGATGCAGAGCAAAAGGTTAAAAGTCCTTCAGACTTTTAACAGTCAAGCCAAATTACTAATCCTGGTTGTGCATATCTTTCAACAACTAAAAGTTAACAGTTTGGTTGAAATGCTCAGTTTCAACCAAAACTGAGCATGTTTGGTTGTAAACCCAAACTTTACAGCCATAGCTACATAGAAATGAGATGCACTTGGTGCAAATTGTCAAAGTTTTATTTAACTGTGGTAAGGAGTCTTAACTTGTAAATGGGGAGCAAGATGGAGTAAAAATGTCTGCCCTTTTTAGAGGGGTGGGGCATGCAATTTATAGTGCTGAAGAGGTTACTGTATGTGATGCACATTTAAAACCTCTAGCTAAAGTATTATACAAAATGTACAACAGACCTACATACAGTCATTTTGGCACATTTCTTTTGGTTGCCTCCTGCATCATTCATCTGATTTAGAGTAATTGGGTTAAAAATTGAAACAAAAATTAAGTTACAATCTAGAGCTATAAACTTGTGCATGACATTTCAAAAGAAATGTCAGTTTCTGTAAATGACACTTTTTTTCTCAGTGGATGGACAAGCTGATTTAACCTGGAAAACTCCTCAGTGAGGTGTCATGCATGAACCATTCTATCTTGAGAAATGAGTGACATGGGTCAATGACTCACCACTGTACACTTATGTTGAGCTTTGATTTAGAGGTCCATCTAAAATCAGTTGTAAAAACATTTTTATAATTAAAAAATGTGAACTCTTGTCACTAAGCAACATACCTCACATGTGTAGTCTGTGATTCAATGCATGAATCACTGCATTGACACTAAAGTGTTAATGAAACTCAACATGCATTATTAGTGGCCTTCAGCTCATCAGCATTTTTCATTATTCTGGAGTTTTTTTCCCTTTCCTTTGCCAATTCTGCATATTCTCTGTGTAGTTTAGGTCTGAAGAATTTGCTGGCCAATCAAGCACAACTAGGCTGTTGGAGGAGTTAGTGGTCTGAACTGTGGTCAGGTACCAAGTTCTGCTCAAAATTGAAGTGGACCTCCATAAAGCTTGTGAGCAGATAGAAGCATAAAGTGCTCTGAAATTTAAGGTTCTTTTATTAACTTATAAAGTTTTAAATGGGTTAGCTCCCTCTTATCTTCAGGACCTTTTAAAATTTCAGTCTGTGTCCAGAACCCTCAGATCAAACAATCAGCTATTACTTACAGTCCCTCGGACCCGACTAAGGAAAGGAGATCGGGCTTTTTCTGTTTTTGCTCCTAATATATGGAACAATTTGCCTTTTCAGATTAGATCTGCTAGCACCCTGGATCATTTTAAATCGCTTCTCAAAACTCATTTTTATTTGTTGGCTTTTATTTTTTGATATTCTGTTTTATCTATTTGTGCAACTGTCGTTCCTGTACAGCACTTTGGTGCAGTTCTATACCTGTTTTTAAAGTGCTATATAAATAAATTTGACATTGACATTGAAATGTCCTGGAAGATGGCTCCACAGAGTTTATAATTGAGACCAAACAGTGGGCTAACACCAGCCGATGATGTGGCTTCCCAAATTATTATTGACCAAACAATTTAATCATCACCATTCCCCTTTTCTGTCTGACTTTGGAACTTTAATTCCAAATGAAAGGCAAAACTTACTTTTTTATCTTAAAATATAAAATTGGATATCCTTGGTTTGTCCAGGTAAGACATGTCATCTATCTGGTTAAGCAGTGGCTGAACACAAGGGATACTACAGTTCTAGTTCATTGGCTAAATACAACCTGTATGCTGGCTGGCTCTTTGCACAAACTTTAACCACCTCTCAAGGGTATAGTTATCCCTCTTACCTATGCACTCCTTTATATTTCAGGATGAGAATGTGAGGTTTAAGAGTTATTCAATTTAATAGTTTATCTGGTGTGGGGAGATTTAAATGTCCATCATAAGATTTTGTGTCTTCGACCTGTTCCTTTTCAAATAAATTATGCAAAATTGCATGTCAATGGGGCATTATTGTTTTATTTTATTTATTTTTTTTTCTGTTTTTACTTTTTGTCTGACAGACAGATCCTCAAGAACCACACTCCGTACCCTCTATGCCGGTTGATAAGTAACGCTACATATAGTTTTTGCAAATCACGAAGGAGGACCAGCAGGAAGTTAGTCCGTCCATTAAGATCTTCCCGCTGGTGCAGCCTCAAATATCCTCCGTGTCGCAGCTAACCCTAACCACTCTGTGGTTCGGTGTTAAAGCAGGAGGACTGGTACCTGAAACGCAAGCGGCTTTAATTTCTAATCAATGTTTAGAAATAATAAACCAGTCATGAATGAGACTGCACTTGGGATTATGGAAGGAATGGATCGACAGATCGAGCAGGTAGGTAGGCGAGGTTTTAACAGGGCGTGCTAGATATATTAACTAACGTTTGTTAATTTAATCACTTCTAAGCTCAAGACAACATTCTGCTTAGTTTACCCTGGAGGTATTTAATATAGATATAGAGAAACAGACGGGTAGACATTTTGAAATGATCTGGTGGATTAAGATGGTAAGAGAAAAAACAAAGTAAGAAATTGTTGTCTACGATTCACTTCTTTTTATTATGCACCCAATCATAAAAGATTATGCAGCATAATTATTTGTTGTACAAAATCTAGGTTACTGCATGTGCTGTCGCATCACGTAGGGCACATACACTCTGCCACAAGAAATGTACATGCAGTGTGAAAAAGTATCTGCTCGATATGTCATGTTTAGTTTTAGGTCACAAAACATATTGTGACATCAGACAAAGATAATCTGAATTGTGCGACAACAACTACAATTTAAGTGTTTACGGTAAGAGCTTTGGTGAGACTGAGGCTCTCTCCTTTGCACTAATGTTTTAATATTAACACAGGTCAAAAGCAGTTGAGTGAATTGTGAGGTTTTGAGAAACACACAGTTATCCCAAATCCAGATAAATGCAGGCAAATCTTCTAAATACAGATGGACCATCATCCAACACATACAGACAAAACAGCCCAGGTGTTCATTAAAGCAAATAAGTGAAATATTGTTGAATATTCTTGAACTGCAGTGGACCAGAGGTCACCCGCTGACCGCTGGAGACAGGCATCAGGTCCCCTTGCCACCCTGCAAGGATAAGTGTGAAGATAATGGATGCATGGATGAACCAGAACATGGAAGGCATTTACTTTTGAGCTCCTGAAATGAAAAGAATGTTAGTTCCTTCCTATCACAGGTTAAAAAGAATCGCATCTCTTTACTGAGTGTCAGGAAATTTGGTTCTGTAGATTCTGCAAAATTCTATCACAATCCTGTCGCCAGCAGTCTTCACTTTTACTGGCTCTTGAGCAACAACAAATTTACAAATGTTACAGTTTACAATATCTTTTATTGAGCTATCTCGGTGAGTTGTCTCATTAACTCTGACCAATATAATGGATCATTTGTCTCTGTGTCAGGCTTTCTGTAACCAGGACACCATGTCGTCTGGCTCGGTTGGGATGTCGGATCTGTCTGACGAGATCCTGCTGTGTATCCTCCGTCACGTTCCAGTGTGTGACCTGCTGACTAATGTGGCAAATGTCTGCCAGAAGTTACACACACTTTGCTACGACAAGACACTGCTCACAAACGTCAGATTTTCTGAAGAATATCGGGTAAAGGAATTAAAGATCTCTTGCATTTTGTGGAGATAAGACATTTCAGGACTGAGAAATTCTTTGTTATAACTTTGTGCTTAGTTCAGAAACAACCACATGCACAGCATATAAATACACTTTTTTAGGGAATATCTGTGCAGGTGCTCATGAGTCATAAAATCTTTCCTAACATTTAAGTGGAAACAGGCAGCAGGTCTGGTTTTAATAATAATAAACCTTGTTTTGTCTTTTTTTGTTTCCAGGCTGACGATCAGTTGGTTTGTCTCACTCTAAAGCTGCTAGCCAACCACGTACAATCCCTATGCCTCAACAGCTGCTATTGGCTGTCAGCCTCCACCTTAGACAAACTGGCACGATGCAGAGGAGTAACACATCTGGATGTAACCGGCTGCCGCCTCACCTCCCTTTGCCTGTCGCGTCTCTTATCCTCTTTGTCTTTGCTCAGATCGCTGGCGTTTGATGTTAGGCCCTGTTTCAACTCCGCACTGCTCAGCTCGGAAGCCGTTGATTCACTGAGCCGCCTCACGGAGCTGAGACAGACTCTGTTTACACCGAGCTATGGCGTAGTGCCTTGCTGTGCCCAACTTCGCAAGTAAGAGTCTGTGGGATCAAAGGACTTGTGAGAAAATTGTAAGGTTAGGTTTTATTATGCACAGATACATATGCTCTTTGTATGTCTATTTCTGTAATGACATAACTAAAACTGATAATTGAAAAGGGGCTACCACTTCAGACAACAACAGAAGCTCATAAAGCTCTCCAGAGAATAAACATCCAGCTTTTCGTACACAGAGTATGAAGAATTTTAATCGCTGTGCATTTTCAGAATATTGATTGCCTCATAGGTTAGTAAATGTCTTAATTGATAATATAAATGTGTCAATAACTGTCTAATAGTAAATCTGCCTGAGGAGATGGCGGTAGATCAGAGACTACATTACCACATTTTCCAACCAATCAATATATATATTTTTGTTTTACATCATCCACTTTAACAGTGTGTGTGTGTGTGTGTGTGTGTGTGTGTGTGTGTGTGTGCGTGTGCGTGTGTGTGTGTGTGTGTGTGTAAGTAAGTTTCAACAGTTTTTAGGATCCTTTTGATGTGCTGAATCCAAAAATCACATTGGCTTTGCTCAATTGGGTCAACTATCTGAACTATGGAGCAACATGAGCACCATGACTTTTTGCATTTTGATCAGTTTACTGAGAATCTGGATCAATGAGTGATGAGCAGGCGGAGAAATTCCATCAGGACAGAAAAGAGATGGAGAATTTCACATAATGAAGAAAAAATTTTCAATTCACATTAATAAATACTGCTCCCTTATTAGTGTCTATTATACAATTTACAGAAGTCCCAAGTCTTTAACATTTATTTAATACTTTGTTAGAAAGTTTTGTCCTAAAACCCTTTTTGGATGAGAGATATTAACAGAAATGAACTGATAATGTCACAAAAATGTCATCAATTTAATCAGAAGATTTAATTTTTTCTAAATCAAATTAGAATAAAAACCTGACCTGACTGAGCAAAATGGATGTCATTTTTGGATTCAACGGTGCAAATTAGTCCTAGTTCAGTTGATAAAACATAAACAATTTCCAAAAAATCTCTTTTTGTAACTTGTTCCACTGGCTGCAGACAAACTGTAGCATACAGTTTGGACAGTGTTAGAGTTGACTGTTTGCTGTTGTGTTTCAGGCTGATGCTGCAGTTTGACATTCCAGATGTGACCAGAGAGGGCATTGGTGTTTGCTGTCAGCTGATGGTCGGCCAGAGCAGCGTGCCACATTACGAACAGCTGGAGGAGTTCACAGCCAGACTGGCCCCAGGAGAGGTGCATTATTTGGGATTCCTGTAAAACTATCCATCTGACTCCTGTAAAGTATGCTTTAAGAGATTGATTGATGTCTTTTCTGCACCAGGTGAACCAGACGCTGCTCCTTCTCTACCTTGCCGTGTTTAGCGTTCACATTCCAAAGCACCTCAGAGTTTTTCTGGTTTCAATTCCTGGTCCCAATCCTGCTCACTGGCCTGCTGCTCCCTCGCTGGCTCAAAGCCTCGGTCGGCGCGGAGACCTGGTGGCGCTGCAGCTGCCACGCACCTGGCTGGATCCACTGTCCCTAAAGCGAGCGCTGGAGGGAAACAGCCCCAAGCACCTGAGCTTCAGCCGCTGCCCTGCGTTGTGGCCGCAGGTTTTCCAGTCGCTGCTTGGCGGCGGAGTCAGAGACGCCGCTCAGCTCATCAGCCTCAACCTCAGTGGCATCAACCATGTTCCGTACTCGGAGTGCAGGAGTGGGGAGGATCAGCTGGTTGCTGAGACAATGGGCCAGGTGGCTGCAACCTGCTCCAACATTAAACACCTGAACTTGATGCACACGCATTATCATCACGAATGCTCACCTGGGCTGGACGGACAAACACACTTGTGTGCCAGCCTGGGCAGATTCAAACACCTGCTGTCTCTGACCCTGCCTGCCTGCGCTTTGTCAGACGGTGTGAAGACGAATCACACCTCAGCACGTGGGTCAACTCCCTCACTTCTGTTCCAGGGACTAAAGAAGGCCCCGCGTGTGGGTCTCCAGAACTACAGACCTGATTCAGAGTCTTTGTTGGCCGGGGACAGCATTTCTGGGCTGGTTTTGCTCACAGCTGGCTGTCGCTTTTTAGAAACCTTTGAGCTCATCGGTCCAGGTTTTGCATCGGCGCTGCCTCGGCTCGAGCCGTGCACCCGTGCCAGCGTGGAGCCTCGTGGGATGTGTGCTTGGGCGCGAGGGGTTGGAGATGTGCACCTAGCAGCGCTTGAAGCTTTACCTCGGCTGCGTCGCTTGACTCTGGCTGGACTCCCTGGAATCCTGAAAGGAACTGGACTGGTACAGCTGACCAGGAAGTGCAGAGACCTAAGGGTGTTGTCCTTAGCCAACTTGGGATCTCTGAAAACCATGAACTACACAGCCTCCTTGCTAGAGACGCTTACACAGTGCACACAGCTGCAGGAACTCAGGTCAGAGGATGTCTTTGACTTTTCTTTTCCTTGTTCAAAAACATTTGGTTGTGCAATGGATGGTGAATTCATAAACATAATCACATATTCCTTTAACTAGCAGCTTTTCGGGTTTTTTTTCGAATGTAATGTAATTTAGTTAGCATTATCTTAGTCAAGTTGGGATTTATATGAAGTCAAGGAAAAGCTGGAATTTAATCTTAAGATTTGCAACATATCAATAAGAACACCAAAAGATCTCAATATGTCCTTCCATTTTTCCAACCAACCTTTTTTTGTCTCTGCATCTAGTCGTCTTTTAATCAATTCATCCATCCTCATAGTGTGGTTTTCTGCTAAAAATCTGAAGTCTTGATCTTTGTTTTGTGTGTGTGTGTGTAGGTTAGAGCAGCCATACCTAAATGCCAATGCGTCTTTCTTTGAGGCCTTGTCCAGCTGCCATCGCCTGCAGCGGCTCTGTCTCATCTCCCGTAGCGGCACCTTCGACTCTTTGGCCACAGAGACATTCATGGAGCGATGTTGCCATGTTGTAATGTGCCACATGTTCATGGGCGGCACCCTGGCGGCCTGTCGTACGTTGCAAAAGTCCCTGCTGGACAGGTAAGTGAAGATTAAGTTGCATTTCCTGATTTTTTTTTTTTTTCTGCTTTTACTGTGTGATGACTCTAAGCTACCTAAACCAATCTAGCCATTTCTTTATAATCTTCTTTTCACCGACCCACTGATTGTAAATTTTTTACAATCAATGGTTTGCTGGTTCGATTCCCGCTCCCCGTTAGTCCTTTGTTTTGTTTGTATTGCATGTTCAAACGCTAGGGGGCACTGCCATGCCATATCAAACGTTATGGGGTTTATACTCTTCTTCATAATATGTATGTTTGGGTGATGAGCATGGCAGAACAAAGTTGAGCAAATAATCAAGAGAAGTTATTTTTACTGACTAACATCCCGCCTCCGTCGCTGTGTCCTTGGGGAAGACGTCCACCTTGCTGCTGGTGTTGGTCAGAAGGTTCGATGGTATGACGTAGCATCATCCAATAAATTAGAAGTCTGTTTTGTGTTTTCTCTTTCTGTTAGATTTTCAGCTGAGCGTTCGGCACTCAGTGTGGTAATCTACCCGCTACAACACGAGGATCTGCCCTCCGTCATCCGGGGTATCTCACTGACTCTGCTGGATCGGATAACTTTGTTTCAGAGCCACGTGGCGCAGCCTCCACATTTATCGCCCATGTGACATCATCAGTGATCTGTAACATAATTGCTGTTGCTGAAAATAAAATTTAGTGAAATACTATCTGTCAAGCTTTTGATTAGGTAACAGCAGCAGTGTAAAAGAAATACATCAGCATAACTGTTTTGGGTAATGATGGTTTGTTTAGTCGTCCATCTACACATGGTGCTACATCCCAATCATAAAACATTTCAGTTGCTTAGTTTCTGTTTTAAAATAAGTGCCAACAATATTTATAGAGAATGAAGCTTTGTAAATGCAGCTGTGACACAACAAATGGTTTTGTGGAGTTTTTAAATGATTTCTTGTGTGCATGTATTTTTCTACAAACTGGAAGTTTAAACAAAAGTCTCTACTTATAATAATGGCCTGGTACTAAAGATGTGCAAAATGTTTTTTTTATGAATGAAACTGTAATTGTTCTATTGCATATAGAAAAATTGCATATTAATTTCTTCACATTAAGCCACAAACAACTTCCAGTTTTCCTTGATGGATCAAACTTGGTTTAATTATAATTAATACAGAAATATTCTTATTAGTGATTATGCTCATTGTTTGGAAGCTTTTAGTCTGATATTTTAACTGCTTTGTCCTTTGCTGGGAGTATTTCATAAAAATATGATTACCAAAAAGGCCTCTTTCTGTTTGTTTTTTTTTTTTGTTTGTTTGTTTTGTAATGATTCAGTTGTGTAGTTTAATAGGACAGAAACATACTTTTGTGAAACTCTTGGTGACATTTATGGGGAGGGAAGGTTATTTACTTTTCAGAACTGTTACCTTTTTCATTTATTTGCAAGTGAAATCATCTTTAAAAGTTGGTGGTGGCCCCTTACACAATACATCCACTTCATAAACTATTTTACTTTGTTAAAGGTACAGCTGGTTTTGCTTCAAGACTAACGGTTTTTGTTGCAGCACACATACAGACCTCTGGTATTACATATAATTCGGAGGAGCGACGTTCCACATATGGAGCCTTTGTTGGATATAGTGTGGGCTAAAGTGAACTTATCGCCCAGAATCTTAATAAAAATCAAATACATTACACTGTTATACCCAAGTTTATCTCGTTAACTTAGAAAACTTCATTTGATTAATGTTATTGATCCGATATTGGCAGGGTTTTTTTTATACGTTCAGGGAGTGTACCGCATGCAATTATCTTTATGACCAGTAGAGGGCAGTGTGTGCATGAAGTCCAGCATCACGGCAGACAGAAAAAAACATTGATGATAAAATCGATTAATTAAATGAGGGACTAAAAAGAGTTTTTTCGAGAGCTTGTTCAGTAGGAAGCAGAACCATATGTTGTGAACTCATTATATCGTCTAAACCCTCGTTTGTTTGCTAACGTCTGGAGAATTTGCTCTCTAAATGATGATTCGGTATCTGTTTTTCAGGTCTGGACTACTGCGTCATTGGCGCATGGTTGTTCAGGTCAACATGGTTTCCTCCAAACAAACTTTGAAATTTTCTATTTTAAAATAAATTGACTGTCAATTTATTTTATCGATAGAGAGTCACCACCGTGATAGCGCTTCAAGATGTTAGCTGTGATGCGGTGTTTACGAGACTGGAGTAAAATATCTGTGACCAGGGTATCTGTTTTCCCTTCGGAGGCCGGGATTCTGAAAACACATCTTGGAGGTCTCAGAATACCAAAGCTCAGGTTCGCAGTCCTCTCAGCGGCTCCATGTCGGCTCCCTGTGAGGTTTGTGTCCCTGTCCGCCTCTGTCAGAACGGATACTGGAGCCTCACCTGACCGGGAAAACTTCGGCTCCTTGTCTGAGGACATTTCCTCCAGGAGGTTGTTCAGGAAGAGCCGCCCGTACATCCAGAACCTGCGACACCGGGAGGATTTTATGGAGGAGGATGAGGACTCAGAGGAGCTGAAGAAACCCCACAGAAGGACTGTGAGGAGAAACACTGCCTACTGGTACTTCTTACAGTGCAAGAGGCTTATCAAAGAGAACAAGGTATGCCTTAGTGGACCGTCTTTGCGACTTCCTTCACATCTTTTCTTTGCATTAATGTTTTTATTTGTTCCACAGCTGCAAGAGGCCTTGGACGTTTTCAGCAGCAACATGCTGAAAGAGGAGAGGCTGCAGCCTGAGGAGTTCAACTACACTGTGCTTATTGGAGGCTGTGGTCGAGTTGGACAACTCAAAAAGGCCTTCAGACTCTACAACGATGTAGGGAAAATCTGAAAAGTTGACTCTGAAAAACGTTTGTAGTTTGTACATGGATAAAGTGTAGGAATCCAGATCAGTGGTGCTATTTTAGTGTTACGCAATCTCACTGTGTGCTTTTAAATTTTTTTTTCATTTGACTGGAAATATTTTCAAACAGCCAAATTTGTTGGATGTTAAGACTGAATATTGTGTATACCAAAACTTTTCATACTGGGCTGAGTCTAACCCTCCATTTTACAGACCTTCCTAGTGACCCAGTCAGTAATCTCTGTAATGCTGTGTGTAATTGTTGCCGTGTCTTTCAGATGAAAAAGCGAGGTCTGGCTGCAACAGATGCAACCTACACTGCATTGTTCAACGCCTGCGCCGAGTCGCCATCAAAGCAAGCCGGACTCCAGCAAGCTCTGAAGCTGGAACAAGAGCTCCTACGTAAGAACTACCCTCTGAGCACCATCACGTACCACGCTTTGCTCAAGACCCACGCCATCACCAACCACATCCAAGCCTGTGTTCACACACTCCGGGTACGACAGCTGCCTTCTCATGTCGAGGTGTAAGACGTTGCTTTGCATCCTTTGAAGAGTTTTCCTTGTGTTTGTAGGAAATGGTAAAAAATGGACACGCTGTCACTCAGGAGGCATTTCATTACCTACTGATGGGCTGTTTGACGGACAAAGACACAGGATTCAGACTGGCTTTGCAGGTAATTCTGATTCTCCAGAGCGGTGAGCATTTTTTGTAATGACCGACTGAATATTTTAGTGCTTTGCAAATGCTGCCCAAATAACTTAGTTGCTTTTGACTGAACCAGAGTGTATACAGGACATAGGGCCCTCCACACTTATTGGCACTGTTGATAAAGATGGGTGAAGAAAATGTAAATAAATGCATCAGTTTTTGCAGTAATATTCTTTACAAAACAAAGCATTTCTTGTTTTGTTGTTTAAAGATTGTTGTTTTGCTGCTTCTATTAACTGCAGGTGTGGCGTCAGATGCTGCAGATGGGGATTGTCCCAGACTCAAAGAACTATACTCTGCTCCTACGAACAGCCAGGGATTGTGGGATTGGTGATACAGCCTTAGCATCAAGTGTTCTGCTGAAGCCTGACTGTGAAATTTGGAGGGAAAAGGAAGATGCATCAGAAGCCAGTTACAAGGGTGTAATAGACATTGACCTTCTAGAGAGGCAGCTGTTTCTTCAACCCAGTGCTCGCAGTAACAGTCAGACAAACAACAAGCTCAGTGAAGAGGAGAAACCCACCCATCTTATGCCAATCAGACCAACAGAAAACATCACACTGCCTTCTGACGTAGTTGCCGACTCTACAGCCCCTAATCTGCTGGACCTTTTTGAAGGCAGAAGAGGGGCCATGCTTGCTCTAAGCTCTGTAGACACAGCCTCTGACAGGTTGGCCCTTATCGGTGGAGCTAAAGGGTTCCTAGACAAGATGGAGGCCAACGGACTGAGTCCAGACCTGAAAACTCTGACGATGTTAGCCGACATGATGGAGCCTGGCCACCAGTCCCTGCAGATGCTGTTAAAGGCCGCCAAGCAGCATCAAGTGAAGCTCGATGTCACATTTTTTAACGCCGCCATCCGCAGAACTGTCAGAGTGGGCAAACTAGAGGATGTAAAGGTAACAGCACACACAAAACCAATCAGAAACAAAGTATCAAATCATAACAAGCTCCCCTTGAACTTGTGCAAATTATATTGGGCCTATATGAAAACTTGAGTCAATGTTTTAATAATTGCTACTACTCTACAAAGCTACCATCTGTGCTAGAGATATGTAGAGTAACTAGATGACTAATACTGTATATCAGTCAACAGTGGTATGTCAGTGTTAGACTCTGGAAACTTTTATTAATTAAAAATTAGAATGGCACAAACTAAATTTTTCGTTGAGTGACGCCATAATTGTTTGATCTTGTAAATGGGAGCTGGCTGGTTGACCTTTAACCTCTGGAAACATTTATTACCATCTTCAAAATGATGCAAAAAAAGATTCTGCGCAAACATTAGACGTCAACTTTAAGTTTGAAGAAGCTGTGGGAGAAACTTGTCTCAGGCAAAACTGGGCCAGGCCCAGCTTTTAAGAACAGTCCAAAGAATTTCACAAACAAGTTCAATGAAGTGAATTTTCCACCAGTGGACAGTGGATTCTGTTTGAGCTGTTGAAACATCCCAGGGATGATCAGTGGAAACGGCTCAGCTTGACCTTCATGACAAAGGCTGTGAAAACCTCTGTGAATTCTTAGCTTTCTATTTTTGATAAATTTCCATACAATTCAAAAACCTTTTATGCTTTGTGTCATAACGGGGTATTTGTGTGTAACATAACAAAATGTGGAAAAAGTGAAGGGCTGTGATTACTGTATATGTTATGCATAAATATGCGTGTGTATGTACTGTATAGTTTACACTCCTACTCTCCCCAGGCTGTGCTGAGCATGATGCGACAGAGGAATGTCAGCCTGAATATTCAGACATATGTATGTCTAGCATTAGGCTGTGATCAGCAGGAAGAAGGTCTGCAACTACTGAAAGACATGCAGGTGACATGCTAACTGTTTTATTAAACAACCTCACACTGCACACACACACACAGCTGTTCTAACCACTTAATGAGTAATAAACTGGGTTGCTTATCTCTGATTGTTTCTGCAGGATGCAGGATTTCGGCCCAATGTCCATGTGTTCTCTGCTCTGATTGGCCGGGCAACTCGGAGACTGGATTACATCTACCTGAAAACACTCCTGACGAGCATGAAGGACCTAAGTGTGTGGCCTAATGAGGTCATCATCCGGCAGCTGGAGTTCGCTGCACAATATCCTCCCAACTACAACCAGGTCAGAGCACATAGAAATAATTTAAAAAACCCAAAAAAACACCATAAATCATTTTAAATAATATTGTTTTTCACGCCTTACAGTATCATCCTCTTCAATGTCATTTTCAGATGTTGCTTATTCCTCAAAATTTCCCTCTTTAATTTCCTCTCTGTTTGCTCAATCCCAGTACAAATCCAGAAACAACTACCTGGTGCACATAGATGGTTTCCGTGGTTACTACCAGCAGTGGCTGAAAAATTCAGCTGCTCAGAGCACTGAGGCGGACGAGGAGCAGAAGGCGCTGCAGTGTGAGTCAGATGCTGTGGTGGATGGACTGACTGAGGCTCAGAGGAACCACAGAGCAGCAGCCAGGAGACATTTTTCTCGTCGCAATAAGAAAAACATCTCCCAGTCTTATTAGACTTTACCAATAGGAATGGACTGAAGTCAAGAAATATGGTTTTGTATTGAAAATGTTGATGCAATTATGGTTTATTATAAACTTGACACATTCTATCTGGTTTTTGTCTTGTGATTGGTTGAGTTTATGATCCTTTCTGGGACGGCCCAGTTGGGATCCAGTTTCAGAGCTTCATCTGTAGGGTGCAGAGGAACTGCTGCCAGTGAGACAACCCCTCAGCATAATGCTGCTACCACCCTGCTTGACAGTTGGTCTGTTCTTGGGTTTGAAATCTGTTTGAAGAACCCACCATGACCAGCCACAAGCTAAAACGCAACACAGCAGTTTTCAGTCAGGGTTTCTTTCTAATATGTTTAGTCAATCATAACGGATTAAATGACAATAGAAGAATACCAACAGACTTGGGACTCATTAGAATGGAAAACTGTTATAAGTGATGGAATTTATGCAGTATTCAAAGACAAACAGTCCTGTAACTTGTGAATTTTGTGGATTTTTTTCTGATCTTAAAATAAGTATTTACACTAAGTTAATGCTTTCAAAGAGTTGGATCAGTTAATAAAAGCCAACCATGATGCAGAACAGAATCTGTCCCAAAGAAAGCAATGGTAGTAGCAGCTTAACATGTGACTGTCATCAGTTTCTAGGCTATTATTTGTGCTTTTATTGCTGCTGCAAACAATAAACAGTTTAATGACGGTGAATGTGAACTCAGACTGTGGTTGCAGACTCCACTACAAAGTATTTTGATTCCAAAGTAATGAGAAGATTGTTTATCAATGAAAAAATTAGATACTGCTTTGTTTGCTCCGTTTTGCAGGCTCTTTGTAAAATATAATATTGAATATTTTTATTTTTATTTACATTCATAATCTGTAGTGCAGGTTGCAAGCAAATAAAAAAGTGTTTTCTTAGCTTGAAAAATTTTTTCATCTTATTGTTTGGCTACTACATATTGTACATGATTGACATCAGTTCAGGGCCGTGCAGAGACCTTTATAGGGGCAGGGGCTCAAAGTTAAAAAGGGGCACATTGAACAAGGTCTTAAAACACCGTACAACAACATAGCAGTTACTGGATAATTGCCGTCATGTGAGGACAATGCAAAGCAAATGTGGTCTATTTTCCCCAACAGGTATAACGTTGCTGTTTCTGCTGCTGACAGTCCTGGAGGGCTGAGTTGATCTGACACGGTAGCTGTTAAACATACCAGGAGAGAAGGTCAAAGGTTATGAAGTTATGAAATAAGCAAATTTGATGACATTTTACGAATTAAGTCATAATATCTATTTAATCTCTAACAACTTGGCTGCAGACTGATTTATAGATCAAAAAGCTCAAAGGGTTTAACTCTAAAATTGTTTGACGTTAGCACCTCTGAGATTTAGAATTATATGACTGGGATATCAAGGCAAAGAAAACTCAGTAGGGGCCTCCAGACATTCAAATGCCTTCAAACATTCAGGGGTTTCCAGACATTCAGGGGGCCCCAAAAATGGTTTAATTGTAACACAGACCATAGATCTAAACTTGTAGCATCTTTTCTAGAGAATGACAATGTTATAAAATTTTTATTTAATGGATTCAGCTGAGACGTTAAGGAGAAGCAGAGCGAACAGTCAGCAGGTGGTACCTGATGGTACTGGGGCTTTGAGCTGCGTTGCGACTCGCGGTGACAGTCAGTGTCTTATATCAGAATGTCTGATATAAACAAGACATTCTGTCTGTCAGTGGGACCGACCCAGACTGCCTGTAGAACCGGGCTTTTAGCAGAATGGTGAAGTTAAAGTCATAAGTTTTCTCTGCAGCCGAAGCATTTCTGTGTTTAGGGGTGAGGAGGGTTTTTACTGCTATTGCAAGGACAATTATAAAAATATAAATAGAAACAGTTTTTCTAACATCAGACCTACCTTTTTATTTACAAACCAGTTTATGAAAAATATTCTTGCCCATAATTTGATAGTTAGAAGCACAGATCAGCCCCCTCCTCACCATGGACCCAGAGTCTGAACAACATGGAGGCAAAAACTGAGAGTCAATATTAGACTGAGGGCAGCCAGACCAGTTTATTTTGATAAATTATCATATTTAGCTAAATATTATTGCAGAGGGTCAAAGCAGGGCTCCTGACATACAGATTTAAAAACATTATTCTTTAAGTTCAGGGTACATATGGTTGTTTTTTGACCAATTTTGATTTGACCTTAATCAAAACCGTTATATATAATATTGCCTTATGTGGTATCATGTTTTTCAGGACAATTTGAACTTTATGAATTTACACTTAGTGTTTACTTTTGGGCATACTGTGGCAGCATTTTGGACCTTGAGTCACAGAAAAACAAAATCCGATTTGAAAAAATTGTAATCTTTCTCACTGTGAAAACGTCAAATATTCACAAGAAATTGTTTTGACCATTTAGAATTATAATATATACTGTAAATTTCTTAAACCGATGTAAAAATATTGCAAACAACACAGTTTTACAACATTATTAGCATGAAAATAAAGGCAATTCCTCATTCGTTTGTATGTGAGTTTTGAAAAAATATCATAGGTCAAAACAAGATGACAAAAAATGTAAAATTCTTTGGGGAAAATGAGATTAAAAAAAAGGTCTTTTAGACTATAGAAAAAAAACCTTGGCTCCAAGAGTTAGCCGTGTCTGTAAGCTGTTCACTACTAGCTGCTGGGGGAGTGGCTCTACCTAACCCCGAAGTGATTGCAGCGCCGCTGTTATTGCTGAGGAATGCATTCTTCACATAATCTTTTTTATACAGAACAGAAACCACTAAGCTAAAAACTAATCATGAAGTGGATGCCACCGATCGCTCCAATATCCAAACTTTGCATCCATTTCGCGATCTCACTGCTTTTGCCGCTACTCGGTTTGCGCTTCTCTTTCATCGTGACTTCAGCAACTTTACTTCGTTTCTTAGCAACAAAATACAGCCCATAATTATTTGTTGAAGATGTGATATTTCTAATAACAAAGAAATAAAATGTTAGTTTATTTATTTTTTTTACGTTTGGAAGCTCATTTCCTGTCACATTCCCAGAAAAGCCTGTTTTTAATATTTCTCTGACATTCGGAAAAATGTGGTTTACTTATTTTCGCATATTTTTCTTTTTATCGTTTGCTTTGAAAGTGGAAAGGGGAAATATATTTCTTTCTTCTCTAATGCGACTTGACGCAAGGCCAGTGCATCACATGTTTTCATTGCTTTGGGTGTAAAAGCCTCGAAACAGAAGCGAAAGAGGAACAGAAATCCCGGGACAAAGGTTGTGTAGGAACCTCATGACTGCAGCCACAGGGAACCTGCTAATCTACGACACTGAAGTTGGTATCTGATTCAAGGTTCCGCTTTAGTGAAGAACTTTACACGTTTTCCCCCCTAAACATTTACTCCATTGATGTTCAATACGTTAAGGTTGAAAAAAAGGTAAGAATCACTCTTTTCTAATGGCAATGCTGAAGCGTATAAAACCTGGAATGAACAAAGCTTTTCAACATTGTTTTAAATAAACTTGAAAAAGTGATATTTTTTTTTCACAACAAGCTTTATTCGTTTAGTTCCTATTTGAAAAAGCAAGAGCAGTGTGTTAAAGTTCAGACTACAAACAACTTTTTGAAACTATGACATGGGTGTTCCACAAGGATCTAACTTGGGACCTTTGCCATTATGTTGTACATTAGTGACTCGCCACAAAATTGCAACAATGTTCAGAGTCAAATGCATGCAGATGACAATGATACCTGCAAAGTCTGTACAGTAAACCACAGAGGTATTGAGTTTGCCATTGTATTACATGGCAACACCTGATAAACAGTAAGAACATACCAAATGTATACACCCTACACTCACACCACAAGGGAATTTAGAGTGTCTAACTGACCAAACATCTTTGTATCCAGAGACACCTCAGGCATGACAAGATCAATAATAAGAATAACAATAATAATAAGAAGAAACACTATTACAACAAGGTCTTCACAGCACTTTTGCTGCTCGGGCCTAATAATAATAAAGGCAACAATAATAATATATTATCTATTCATTATGTAACACACTTATCCTTGTGGGGACATGAGGGATCTACATATGAGTTCAAAAGGCCATCACAGGCAACAGAGACAGTCAGGACAAACAACCTAAGAAAAATTTAGAGAGACCTGACAGTCATGTTTCTGGGCTGTGGGGGGAAGCTGGAGTACCTACACATGCACAGGGAGAACATGTAGACTGCATGCAGAAAGAACCTGACCAGGCAGGGATTTGAATCCAAAACCTTCTTGCTACAAAGGCAACTATGCCACTGTGCAGCTGTATTATATTTTGAGATTATTTATTTGCATGGGCTAATTTGTTTGGTTCTGTTACTCAAATCTCAAACTGATTTAGATTTTTTTTAAGTCTGAAGGCCTTGAGAACTGTGAAATAGCCCTTTATTTGAAAAGGCTTCAGAAGAAACGATTCTGAAGCTGAAATTCAGACGCTAACTTCAGCGTGATTTTCACTGTAAAGTGAAAATACCAGCGCGGCTGGTAAGTTGATAAGACGGAGTTTCCGTTTGCTTCAGCTTCTGGCATGTCCATGTCGCACCATGGCCGAAAATAACTGCGCAGCTTGTTTGTAACTCTCCGGCTGTTATTATGTTGTCCAACAGAAACAGCTGACTCACTGACAGAGAGCCAGGCTGAGGCGGTTCCACACCGCGGCATGGCGGTGTCCGACCCAGACGTTACTGCTGCTCCTTGAAGGTGAAAGTCGACGGTGGGATCCTCCATGGGCCGAGCCTTCACCGACTGAAGATGATTGGCTCACTGGACCTGCTGCCCTTCACCGGCAGCGGGGGCTTTGAGGAGGAAGGAGAGGAGCCGGAGGTTCACACTCTGCCTGAGGAGTTCTCTGTCCGCCTGTCACCGCCTCACAACCCCTGGAGCTCAGCAGCCCAGTTTCACCGGGACTTTATACTGGTGGCTGAATTCTCAGAGCAGGTGAGCGCTTTAGCTCAGGTCGACTGGAGTCAGCCAGTATTTACTTTTGAAGTAAATCAATAAAAACCAACAAATGACAAAATAAATGAATGAAAAGGGAAATGCAAAAATGACTGATTAAATCAATTACTAAAGAAATAAGGGAATGCGAGAATGAATAAGTAAATAAACAGGGAATAAAATTAATACATAAGACAATGATAGATTAAACAAGCAAGTGATTGAGTGAATGGATAATTAAATCCATTCATAAAATGAACGAGTAGCAATGTAGAATAAATGAAAGAATGAATTATTATAAGTGAATAAATAAGTGTATTAATGAAGTAAAGAAATAAATTCAATTCCACTCTGATTGACAATATATTTACTAATTATATGGAAAGTAAATTCTTATAAATGATAGTGACCATCTGTCAGTATTTGTGATCCTTGAAGGGATCCATAGAAAGTACATTTAGGGCCCAAACATCACAGAATAAAGAATAACGTCAGTTCTGTGGTTTCCAGCTAAATGTATCATTCAACATGACACGTAAAAATGTGATCTGGTTCTAAATCAACACTGTCTGAATCCATTCTGTCGTTCAGAAATCAGATTCATTAAACATCATAACTTGTGCTGTCCTGCAGGGGTCAGTGTTGAGTCCCAAATTATTTAATTTGTATATAAATGATACTCAAAGTATCAAAACTGCTAAAACAAATTATATTTGAAGGTGATACTTAGTGTCTTAGTATCATCTGTGCTGGAGGAAACATCCAACAACTCTCAGAGGTGGTCTCTACAGAAACAAAAAAAACTAAAACATTGGTTCAAAAACAATAAATTATTATTAAATTCATAAGACAATAAACAAGACAATAATGCAATCAACATAAGTATTGACAGCGTTGACTTAGAACGAGTCCCTGAGTTGACATTTTAGGTATCGTTTTGGATAATAAATTTAGCTGGAAATCACAGTTCTGTAAAATCAAAACTAGTCAAAAGTGTTGCTGTTTTGAGGGGATAAGATGTTCTGGACAACAAATCTCTGATTATTTTATAATACACTCATTGTACCACATTTGACTTATTGTGAGTTGTATTTGTATTCTGTGAAAAAACAGAACATAAGTCAAACTTGTCAGTGTGTGGGGTAGACTTATGGAATGGATAAATAATTAAATCCATTCATAAAATGAATGGATTCATTTTATGAATGGATTTAATAACATGAAATGATTCTCGGTTGTTATGCAGTATGATCTCACAAATAAATGAAATAACAAAAAAGAGCATTGCTGTTGCTGTTGTATGATGTCAATAAAATGTCTTGTAAAGCAGTTTACTGTAAGTTATTTGTTGTGGATTAGACTTCACTTTTTCAGGAAGTATTTCTCCTTTTTTAAAAGTGAACAGTTCCTCAAACGATTCTTCCTCAAGCCAAACACCAGTCACAAAGACAAACTCACACACGAGTGTTTTTCTTCACTCAATACCAAACTTTATAAGAAAAAGACAGTTTGTGCTCTTAGCTGAACCATATCATCTTAATTCAACATAATTTAACAGTACATTATAATGTTAGATCAAGAATCTAACATTATAGATAATGAAAATCAGAAAAGAAACAAAATCCTTCTGTTACTCATCATATTACAAAAAGCAGCAGTGGAGCTTAGTGCATCAGTACAGGTTTAGGGTAAATGTAAAACAAAAATCAGTTTGAACCTGTTTGTTCACACAGAATGTAGCAGGTTATTAAATCTTTAAAATGAAAATCCAGACTGGTGGTGTTGGTTGTGGCATAAATGGAAAAACAGACCAAGTCTTTTTTTTTTTTTTTTTTTCCCCGAAAAGAATCTAGACATCTGTTGCTCTCAATGATAAATTGGATACATCATCCTCTTCTGTCTTCCAGGTTGGTCCAAAGCCTGTCTTAACAATACCAAATGATCCGAAGGTCATTGGCTCGTTTGATCTCAACCACTTCTCCGTCCGCATTATGTCTGTGGATTACCAGGCGTCTGGCCCGGGTCACACAGCCTCTGCTCTGCCTGGACCCCGCCTCAATTTCAGCGAGGACTCCAGGGTAATCCTGGGAGACTCGGCAGATGACTCGTTTGCGTACGTTCATCACCTGACATTGTACGACCTGGAGGCTCGGGGGATGGTGCGCCCTTTCTGCATGGCCTATGTCTGTTCGGACCAGACCAAGCTGATGGAGAACTTCTCTGAGCTGTCCGAGTGTTTTTCTCAGGCCTCTGACAGTTTGAAGACTGGAAATAGACAAGCGTTTTCCTCTGAACTGCAGAGAAAGCTGCAGGAGCTCGAGTAAGTTCTTGTTTGTTTGTAGTAATAAAAGAACGAGCTGCTTCAGCTTTCTGGGATTGTTGCATTAAACCAGGAGGTTACCAATTCATTTTGGGTAAATTTTTCTGGAAGCTGACTGGAACATGTTCTAAAGATGCATAATTAAGCAAATTGATATTTTGAGCCAATCAAAGGAAGACCTTCAAAAACAGAATTTGCTGTTGGTAGCAAAATTCATCTTAGTCAAGATGATGAAAAGAGGAATTGTTATTAATTATTGAATATTATTCCAATTTCCTCATTAAGTGGTTTGCAGTCAAACAAAGAGTGCAATATTCCTACAACCACATCCGCACAATCAGAATTGGCTGTAATTATGTTGCCAAATATGCCAATTCTTTCAAATGTTCTGCAGCATATTAAGGTCTGCGAGGGTTAAAGTACAGCAGAACCATCTGTTTGTTCAGCAGAGAAAATCAGGGCCTTCCATGATGGGATGAAATTGGAAAATTTGTAAAATTTTCAACAGATTTTTTTTTTAACTTCTATTCACAAAAGAAGAAAATGTTATTTCCATGTTTTGCATTTGGATGGCATCCTTCATTTCACAACTTTCAACTCTTCTTAACTAATAGATCATGTTATTTTTGGATTCACTTACAGAAAACTCCCAGGTAAATGTACTCACTAAAAAATCAAAACAGGTCATTTCCCTACCTGTTTGCAAAAAGACATGTGTTCTTTTTGCAAACAAAATAAATGTATCAAATCAGAAGCTTTAAAGATATCTCTATTTAATATCTGATAATACACTGATTATAACAACTACATGTTTTGTCCTCAAATGTCTAGAATGTTATAAAAAAGCTGGACAAATCTGGAATTTTGAAGAGGAATATTTGTAGAAATCTTGGACCTAAGAGTAATTGTTCATATTTTCTAACAACCCCAAAACTGTTACAGGTACAGTTCAGCCTGATAAAGATGTGAAGTGTTTTTTTCAAATTGGTTCAATTGATTCAAATAAATTTATACATGTGGCAGTAATTCTTTATAAAAGTTTGTGTTGACACATTTCAAATTAGCAGTGCCAATAGTAGGAAGACAGATTAGGTGCATGAATGAGAAGCAGGAGAAAAAGGTTTCCTACAGTTTCCAGCTGAGGAGTCAGACTGCAGTGTTTTGGATGTAGATGGTGGGACGATACAAGGACTGGAGCTCAAATAGTTCAGATTTAAAAAGGCTCAGTTTGAGATTGATAAGGTTCTGAGCATGTGCAGAAGGAGGATAGAAAATATGGTGGAAAAGAGAAAATAAAGTCCACAAAGGAGGATAAATGTGTGCAGTAGAAGGAGGAACAGAGTGAGATGATCCACTGTTGTTACACTTAAAGGAAGCAGGAAGAAGAGAATAGAAAATCAAAAAGCTTTATTTTTTTCTATCTAATTAGTTGTTCTGCACTAAATATTCAGATATATACTTTCTTATTTGCTAGATCTGTCTCAGAAAAAAACATTCAGGGTTAAATCCTGCATTTTTGCAGCTTGGATATGGAAAATATATTAATTTTTTCTGTTCTTTTTGAGAGATAAAAATCTAGGACGTGTGGAATTGGAAGTGCAGCAAATGTGCAGAAAACCTGCTTATTCTGATTTCTCAGAACAACGTGTGTGATAAAATTCTGAACAGTGAGGAACTGTGAGTTGTCTATTGACTGAAGAATCCCTCTGCCTGCTGCAGGTACAGACGGAGGGCCCTGCTGGAGGACACACACGCCTCCACAGGAGCAGGAGGTAGAGCTGATGAGCTTGAAGCTTTAGAGCATCTGATCCTGAATCACAGAGAACTGCTTCGCCAGGTCACATCCTACCCAAACAGGAAGCTCCAGCAGCCTGACTTCCTGCCCTACGACACGGCCGACCTGCCTTCTGAGCCATCCTCTCCCTGCCTTCCCTCCATCGCCTCCTGCAGGTCTGAGTCGCTTCTGAAGCCACTGGAGGAGCTCTGCAACTTCTACTTCCTGTCCCTGGTGAAAAACCAGCTGGCAGACACAGAGCGGCGTCTGCGTGGCGACAGGAGCATCCTGCGAACTGCTCACATCTCACAGCTACTGTCCAGGAAGCTGAAACTTACAAACTTCCTGTTTGAGCTGTGCTGCCCTGTGGATGCTGAGGAGGAAGAGGAGGAGGATGAAGCAGAGAGAGTCTTGGGGAGCACCGTGGGAGCTTTGGGGGGTCAATCAGAAAAGCATGGTGTGGAGTTGTTCTCCTGTGTGGAAGAAATACAGATAAAGATGGAGGGAGGGGGAGGTGGGAGAGCGACCCCTGACCCCAGCACGTTCACAGACATGATGGGCAGCGTGACCAGCAGCGACAGCATTGAGGTTCTCGGGACGGAGAAGTCGTACAGGAGTCAACGTGGGGCCGTTGTGTCTGACAGCAGAGGTACGTTCTCAGAGTGATGGTGGAAGGAAAACAAAAACCTGCATCTCAAAACAGTATGAAAGATTTTCTCCTGGCCTTTTGGAGAAAATGTAATTTCAGTTTCTGATGAACCAGATTAAGAAAAGCTGTATTGCTAAAATATAGAACCTTACCAAATAATTTTGGTCTTATTTCTAGTGTAAATATCTTAACACACTTGAGATATTTGCACAAGAACTAACTTATCCCAGTAACTAACTAACTTAAAAACATATTTTCAGCAATAAATATGTGCTTGTTTTAAATCAATAATTCCTGAATGAGACGCTTCAGACCATCACAATGTTTCAGAAGTTGTTCGTTTGACAGAAGCTCAAGTCCTGTTCCTCTTGTGATGTCATCAATCCGAATGTACACAAGACACAATTAGCTGTTTAGCATTTTCTTTCTTCAATGTTGCTTTTCAAACACTGGATTTTGAAATCCTGGATGATGAAGTCTATACTTAATAAGTCATTGCATTTTAATTGCCATTGTACATGTTGGTGGAAATGATACGCCACCTGATGGTACCTTTAATACCTGCATGATTGATTGTGACTCTTATCAATCAAGAATAGATGTTCTAATCTCCTGTGTCATCATCAAGCATTATACATGATAAATTGTTTAGTCAAAACTCATATTTCAGAGACGAGTCAGTCTGATATGAAGACTGACCTGTGACTCAAGGCAGGTTTTCTGAAACAATCCAGTCTGTAGTGTCAAATGGAGTCTCCATGTTCTCCTTGGGCTTGCCTTAGCTCTCTCCAGGTACTCCGGTTTCCTCCCACAGTCCAAAAACATGACTGTTAGGTTGACTGGTCTCTCTAAATTAACCTTAGGTGTGTGTGTTGCCCTGTGATGGACAATCGGGAAAAGCGTGATGGATGGATGGATGGATGGATGGATGGATGGATGGATGGATGGATGGATGGATGGATGGATGGATGGATGGATGGATGGATGGATGGATGGATGGATGGATGGATGGATGGATGGATGGATGGATGGATGGATGGATGGATGGATGGAGTTTTAAATAGGACATTTGGACTTTTCCTTAGATTCAGTAGTTTATTGTGTTATTTTTCCATCTTGTTTCTGTTGTACAGTTCAATGATCTGTGCCTCGTTTTCTCAACAGAGTGGTACAGAAGCACATCTGAAAATAATTCAAACTATGCCTTTTAGCAATTTATCAAGTAATTAAACTTCCAAAAATGATCCATCTAGATGTGTTTTATTGTATTTTGTTACAGCAATGATCTGACTGAAAACAGTCGGTTCAGCAGTTTGTGTTGTTCTGGACAGAAACCCGTGTCGGGACGACAGACGTGATTCTCCAGCATCCAGCAGGAGACACAGGCGTTCGGCGCCTCAGAGCCTCTGCCAGGCGTGCCAACAGCGAGGACAGCATCGAGGTTCTCAGCATGACTGAGTCCATCGTCCCCGAGGACCTGTCCGCCATCACAGAGGAAGAGGCGGAGCATCACACTCTGACCAATGGATTTGAGGAAGAGTCAGAGACTAACTGTAAGCCTGATAAAGTCCTCAAGGAGGAGTGGATGAAGAACACTGCTACTGCTGGGGAGGAAAGTGCAGAATCTGGGGGAAGAAAAGAACTTTTGGAGGAAATAATGTTTAATGTTCCAGACAAAGACAATTCACTCACAGAGAAGAGTATCGAAGTCCATGAAGACAAGATGAATAAACTGCTCCAAGGTAACACATTTACTGTACATTTAACAACATATATGACTATTTTATCCCAGGCAGTCAGATCTTCCTGTAATCTTTTAGGGGATTTTTGGACTTTAAAATCTTTCAAAAGATTTTAGATAACTTTACCTCCCATTCCTTATACCTGACATAAACTGGGCAGTTTATGTCCAGTTTAACAGCCCACAAACTCCTGAGTCTGGTCTGTACTAGAAAAGCTTACCGGTTTACTTTGCTGTAATTACGTGAATCTGTTTCCACACAGCTGAAGACACAGTGGAGTCAAGGCAGAAGAAGTCGAGGCCAGTGTTTGACCTCCCTGTAAAAATGGCTTCAAAAAGCGTCGAGGTGGAGGGAGCTGTGCGCACGCCGCCCTACGCTCCTCTGAGGCTGCTCAGCGTGGACGAGTTCTCTGACTGCACCAGCTTCACCAGCAGCTCAGAGCCACCGTCTCCCACCACATTCAACCTCACCAGGACATGTGCGGACAAGAAAAGAAAGAGGAGGAGGGCTGGCCTGCGAGCCCTCAGGTTCATCAAGCAGCTGTCCTTCTCCCAGCATGCCATCTTCTGTCTGCTGATTGGCCGGCCGCTTGTTATCATTGGAGGAGACGAGCGGCTGGTGAGGAAGCTGGTGGACGGCTTGAGGCTCTTCCTGCCAGCCCCTGGTGCTGATGGGTGCGCCGTGATGTCATGTTTGGCCACGTCCCTCCAGCTGACCGACCTGCTCACCTGGAGGCTCATAGGAATACACAGGTGACTGTTATATGACTCGTCCATATTTCTGCATTGGTTTGTTGACATTATCAATTCCTCCTGTCTCTTGAGGTTTGGTGCTGCCTGTCACAGTAACAAATGTTACTGGACAGGTGATTGTCCCAGAAGTTTTTGATATAAACTTGGGCTTTTTGATATAAACTGATTGCAGTTTTCTGGCCAATTACCATTCTTTATAAAGCCTGACATGTCAACAAAAAAATTGCAATTTATTTTGTCTGAAATGTTAAGTATAGCAAGAACAGTCAAACCTCTAACAGGAGAGCAGAAGAAGACTGTCTGATTTTTAGACCTTTGCTTGAAACAGATAAGATTGGGGGATAAGATCGACTTCACATGGAAGTATCGGGCGATCACTGATCTCCCAAAATGAAGAAAATTGGCGCTGATAAATTGATCTGCCTCTAGTACCAATCAATGCATTTAGAAGGTTTTATAATCCTTCCAAAGTCCTTCCACACAGGTTTGTTCAGACAAAGCTGAACTTTCTTACATAAATAGCAGCTTTTAAACTGCATGAAACGTTTGTATGCGTGTGCATATAATGAGGTCAATAACTATTGTTGCATCACAGAAAACATTTAAATAGGTAAGTCAATTCAGAGGCAAAGTTCCATATGCAAGAACTTCATAAGATCCTCCTTTGTTTTCTTTTCCAGATCATCTTCCAGTGCATCATCTTCCATCCTTCAGTCTCTGACTCAGTTGAGTCGTTACATCGCTCTGCTGGACCTGGATCAGAAGACGCTGCGCTGTCCTTCATATGCCGGATCCCTAGTCGGCTTCCTAGCCAACCCTCACACCGGCATCAGCCGCGGCCTCACCTTCCTGCTGCACCTGGAGAGCTGCCTGACTGCGCTGGCCAACCAGGTGCTGCTGCAGACCTTCACCGCTGCTTCCCAGCTTCACAGAGCCATTCCAGAGGAAAAGAACTCGCAGCAAGCACAACAACTCTACAGCAGTGAAAATGATTTTCAAGTGATGCACTTTCTGACTGACCTGATGGCACAGCGCCACACCGGACATGGACCGCCGCCTTTCAGGTTTTCCTACAGCTCAGTGCAGCTTCACAGGAACACATATCCAACATAAACAGACTGAGGAGCAGAGCAGATTCACAAGATGCTTTTATTTTGCTACGTTCAACCCATAGAGTGCCTTTGGTATGATTAGGAGCTGCTGTATGTGCACAAAGGATTGTTCAAATGAATATAAACGTGCTCATTTAAGACTCAAACGAATATGAATGTTAACTGTCTACACCCATCAGCTTGACCTGGAGGTGGACATGAAAGAGCTGGTGCAGACCTCCACCCTGAACAGGTCACCAGTCCACAAAATTAAATTATCATAAATTCATACATATCAATAAATAAGCCAACAGAAAGATAACCTGTACACCACATGGTTCCAGTTAGTCTGGTACTGTGACTTCTACTTGTTTTTTTCTTTTTTTCAGAATAAAAATATTTTTGTCATTTAGATGATTTAAGCTAGTCAATCTATGCAACCCCAAGTACAAATGTCATGACTATAGACAATGTGAAAAAATGAAATCAGAGAAAATATCAAAATCTGCAACATTTCTTTTCAAGATTTATTAAATCTAATCCAAAGTATATGGAATCCTAAAATTGAGGGTTTATTTTTTGTTTAGGTCTTCAGCACTGAGTGTCAGCAACTTGCATCTGCATAAGTGTTGTGCTTCCTAACTTTAATGCATAAAATAAACCTTTTCTAACAATAATGACTGAAAGTTTTCCATTTTGAAGAATTAGCCAAATTTTGAGTTTCAACCTATTACTGTATGTTACCTCTTACGTTAGTTTTAAAATCAAACAGAAGCTAAAGAGTGCAAAATTACTAGGATATATTTTATTTGTATGTGTAATAAATGCAATATGTTCTATTGTGGATGATTACTTTGAAAATAAAGTCAGAGAACGAAAATAGCCCAAACACTGGATTCATTTATTAAACCAGATTATCTCAGAAATCATGAACACTGATGGCATTATGAGTCCTAATGAACATGAAAAAAATCATTAGACAGGAGCAGAAACAGAAATCATTTCCACCTTAGCAAAACTCAGCAAGTATTTGGTTGATATTTAAAGTAGATTTAATACGACTGTCCAGCAAGGACCAGTCTTAAATATGAAAGTAGAAAAATGAATACATTCTTGAGACAGAAAATAAAGTTTGGAAATAATTAATTTTCTATCTGAAATGTTCATTTTGCTGTGCATGTCTATAAACCAGATCTGCATAGGAACTTTTATCAACTTAAGCAAATAATTAAATGAAAACTAATTTCAGTATTTGTTCATTTTTAAAGTTATCTTTCAGCTTTGTCTAAATTGTTTTTTAAACAGCTGAATGATTTTCAAACTGTATAAAGCAACATATCTACAGGTTATGGTCTAAAACCAGTGTTGTACACCGCATCAAAAACCAGTTTCATTAAATTACATTCAGAGAAATGAGGGAATTCAAACTGAAAATGTGTTTAGTGCAAAAATTTTTAGTTTATGGTAACAAAAGTGTGAAAGTGTAGAGTTCTCTCTCTCTGTCACATGATGCAAATTCCTACCATCCACCGCGCTGCAGACAGAGGTTCAAATGTACAGCACATGACAGCAGAATTCTACTGTTGCTCAGCGTCACTGTCATGGTGCTTAAAGTAAACAAGAAATGCAAAAAAAGTCCCACTTTGCTTCACATCGAGTTAAAAAAGAAAAAGTCCTTTTCAGAAGAAGTGGGCTCAGCACAGGAAAGATCAACCAGGTGAGACTTTAGAGCTTCAGAGCTGAACCTCTGAAGGAAACTTTTCTTGGAAGGGCTTGAAATCAACAACCAGTCTGATTTCCTACAGAGTTAAAAAAAAAAAAAAGAGATAAGATTATTGGGGAAAAGAACACAAACAGACTGCAAGAAAAACCTGATTCACTTCTTTTTGCCTTTTTATAAACTGTGCAGCTGCAAAACACATAATATTTCTGTTTGAGAGCATGGCTCCTTATGTTTACTCCCAGATCTTTGCTCTTACTTTAAAACAAGAAAGAAAGCTGAAAGTCGGCCGGCCTGCCTTCACACATCGAAATGTGAGTGACATTCCTAAACCTCTTCACAAGGTTTAGGAATGTTTCTGGGAATAACTGACCAATATTCCAGAAGTGCTCACCATCTCTACATTGATTCATCCCAAAGATCTCCAGCACTGATTCAGGTCAGTCAGGTTCCTCCAGGTCAGGTTTTGTGTGTTGGAGCTGATTTGATTTCCAAACTCCTTTCATAATGTCAGGAACAACAGCAGATTCTCTTTTTTACTTTAAGTCCTGTTTCCATGGCTGCCAAGCCCAAACAGAGGCTTGGCAGCAACTAGGCCCAGTGTTCTGAGGTTACTGTGCTGCATCAGGCACTTTGCCTCACACCTGCTGATGTCAGCTGCTTGGCCGTGGAATTGATTGAGAACCTTCAATTCAATAAATAATAATAAATGCCTCTTCGGCTGCTGGAATCCATTACTTTGCGCTTTATATTCACTGTGGGATGAAATCACCCAGGTGTGTTTTTTCTCTGCTCCCTCCCAAAACAAATGGCCACTCAGCTTGGTAACAGTAAGACCATGATGGTGATGTTACTGCCCTGTTTGGGGAGCGTCTGGTACGCTCACAAGGGTTCACCAGCAGACAGAACAGATCTGAGTGCAGGTTGTATTCACAAACAGAAACAGGTTTAGTTCAGAGCAGGAAGATTTAAGTCTGCAGGCGGAGCCGATCTGAGCTCACCATGAAAACGCAG
Organism: Poeciliopsis turneri; assembly: GCA_922788865.1. Taxonomy (NCBI): domain Eukaryota; kingdom Metazoa; phylum Chordata; class Actinopteri; order Cyprinodontiformes; family Poeciliidae; genus Poeciliopsis; species Poeciliopsis turneri. Next base: position 2,446,166 of record CAKLNU010000176.1, read on the forward strand.
GCTCAGAGTTTGAAAAGGGAAATTTCTTCTTTAGACCTGAATCTGTCAGTAATATGCTACAGCACACAAACAGCTGCGTCCCCTCTCATGTGCACCAGGAGCACACACATGATCCCACCACAGACTGACAACGTTCAGAACCAGGACCCTGATCTGGGCCTCTGTCCTGCAGCTCCAGGCAGGTCCCTGCTGCTAAGCTCTGTTCATCACTGATAAGAACTATGACAACCTCCATGATGAGCTGAAGGTTTATGATATTTGCTACATTATAAATCAGATTGGATCATCAGGATGACACAGGCAAAGTCAAAGTTTTAAAGGGTATTCCACCACAAAAAAACAAAAAGGACAACCCAACCATAAAAGTCAGAATGAATCTGATGACAGTAATAAATGCTAACTACAACAACCATTTTAAAAACATGTCTATAAAACAATGAAAGATGCGTTTTGCCTTTAATACTATAATTAGTGCTTTTGAACTTTCTTTTTTTAACTGAACTTGCATTATTCTCAGCTGAAGGAAAGAGGAAATAATGCAAAAAGCCATCTTAAGATTTGGACCTACGGTCTATAGTAGAGATATAAGCAGGTTTCATGTACTTTATTGTGTCATCAAGAAGTCAAACTTTGGCTTCAAAAGGAAAAAAATAAATAAATCGCTCAACAACACAACTCAGGATTTTTCATTACCATTACAGATTTTATATTCAGTCTGTGTTGTCGGGCTGAAGGGAAAAATAAACAAATAAAACCCCCAAATTTTTATATTTTCATCTGAGCAACACAGTTGTATTGAAAATGTTTTCTGGATCAGTGGTACTTCAATAATTAGCCAACATGGACTGCAGCCAGATGTAAAAATTTTTTAACTTATAGCCCAGGACAGAGTTCTGGCCCATCGCCATGATAACATGTCCTCATACCTGGTGTGTTGGACGACTCCTGTGTGATCTCCTTCAGGAAGGCACTGAGACGGTCTTCACTGGAAGTCATGCTGTCACACAGCCACTGAAAGGCCCACAAGTTGTCCTGCAACACGGAATCAAACCCACAAACCAAAAAGGTTAATTAACACACTTTAGTTTAAAACAATAAATAAACAAAAAAGATTTTCTTACATTAAGTTTTAATAATAGTTCAGATTTATAAACTACATAGGAAAGTTATCTTAAATGTATTTTCTGCATCTGCCCCAAAATTAATTACCGGTGTGTGCTGTTTGTCAAATGAATATTTTAAAATGTAGCTTTTATATTTAACAGCTGCATTAAAAAATAAATAAATAAAATATCTAAACAGTTTGGTGTGACTTATCCTAAAGGTTTAGCATAAATATGCTAATCAAATCAAAACCTAATCTAAAGCAATAAGCTCTGGTTATCATAGACTTCATGTTGTCTGTGTTCGGCTGCTAGTGCCGACTAAAGGCCAGTAACACCGTCAGGAACCTCGTCATCAGCAACAACCTCGTCAACAGCAACAACCTCGTCATCAGCAACAACCTCGTTAACAGCAACAACCTCGTCATCAGCAACAACCTCGTCATCAGCAACAACCTCGTCAACAGCAACAACCTCGTCATCAGCAACAACCTCGTCAACAGCAACAACCTCGTCATCAGCAACAACCTCAGCAACAGCAGCACATTGCTTTCATATGGGGAGACATTACCTTATAAGCATGGAGAACAGGCAGAGCTGGACTAAAAGAACCCTGAAGGATTCTGGCACCCAAGGCTCCTGTTACCAACAGCAACAAGGCCTGATCTGGGTATGTCTGTGAACAAAAAAACACAACCCGTTACCACAGCAGTATGAATGAGTCACATATTTATTACAAAATAATCTTTCCAAACTTGCCCTGAGAAAGCAGCGGGAAATCTGTATGTTGTAACCCTGCTGATTGAGCTGGTTTATAACGGCATCCCGCGACTCCTGGACCATCAGGAACAAGACACACAAACTTCAAACACTGAGCATTAATCGATAGCAGATCCTGAGTTTCAGGAGCAATTATTAAAACTGAAGAACATACGTATAGAAACTGTTGGCTGGGTACGGGCAAGGCAGTCGGAGAGCCATGAGGAGAGCAGACCACTTTTAGTAAACTTGTCCAACACTGAGACTTCAGGAGAGAACCGGACACAAATCGGTCAAACTGTCCAACATGCAGCCTCACCACAGTTTATAGGATATACATACAAAACATATTAGGGTTAGTCATTTTTTTCCACAAAAAAAAAAAAATGAAGCCAAGTTGGAAAATTTGTATGTGAAACAAAGTAATACAGCACCATTTATTCACAAGATCAAGCTGCTTTTCACTACAATAAAGGAACTGATGTAGAGAAGGAGAAGGCTACAATACAGAAAAATTAATGAGATAATAAGAGAAAGAGTCATATAAAAAGAAACATTTACTACAAATTCAATGATAAAGAAAAGTTAAGAAATTACATAAAGGAACTTATAAAACAAGTTTACGCAAAATCTGCAGTACAGTAATGTTTTCAGTCCTTGTTGTTCTTTTAAGGTGTTTGAGACTTTGGATGAGGCGTTTACACAAGTCTCATCTTACTCTGAAATATATCTGAGCCCTGCTGACCAATGAGCAGCCTTTAACCCAGACAGAGCCGGAGCAGTGATATAAAGGCAACAGTGAGAGACCTTTCCAGCAAAAGCACCAAAAGGTGGAATACGAAGAAGAGCTAAAGACTGGGGAGCGCCAGCTGCACGACAGGCCTGAGTTACAGTCAACATGAACAGTTCTAGAATCAAGACGACAATAAGCTGAAAAAAAGTTATTTTAAAAAAATCAGTGCATGCAAATCTCAATGAAATAAACAAATGCTTTTTTAAAGAAGTTTGGGCTAACATTCAATCTTATTTGAGACAGATAAAATCAAACAAGAGTAAGTGATGCTAAAAGGTTGTTCTACCAACTATTAGGAAAATGGTAAACTTTGTTTATCCCCAGAGCTTTTTCTATTCCTTTTAGTTATCGTTTAAATGAAGTAAAGTTCTTACACTTGAAGATATAATTAACTTGTGTTAATTGAAGAGTTGTAATGGTTCACAGTGGTTTTGCTTTTAGCAATACGCCAGATGTTCATGAAACATTTCAGCAGAAACAAGAGCTGCAGACTTACATCTGAGTAGACCGACAAGGAGCATCTCTGGGCTTTGAGAGCAAACTTCACCAGCTCAGACCTCTTCAGTGGCACAGCATCTACACGCAGGAGACGTGTTAAAAAATTTCCTCTTCACGTTTTGTTCAAAATAAACAATCCTTTTCTGACCTTTAATTGGTTCCCAGGATGCCCCAGAGAAGCAGAGCTGCTCCAGCTGGGTGACCGTCAGCCTCGGTGCCGTTGCCGTCTCAAATATTCGGAGGTAGAGGAGGAAAATGGCCGGAGTGAAGCGGGAGGCGGGGAGGTTGACCGGGGGAAAGAGGCTTTCCAATGCAGACCCAAACTCTCCCAACTTACACTTGAAGAAAGGAATGAGGTCTTGGAGATGCTGATACCTGATTCCAAATCAAGAAATAAAACAACTTACTACTATTTGTGTCTGAATAATTTACATATCTCCGTCTACGGATGAACTTTCTCTTAAAAGAAACAGAAACAGCCAAAACCAACGAGGTCTGAAAAATTGTATAAAGACCAAACAAATGGAAAATAGAAATAAAATACATATTTGGATGATCAAATGGGTCAAAATCTTCTCGTTCAAAAGTGATAACTTAACCTGAGATATTTTTTAAAAGACATGAAACACACTGGTTATTTTTATACAGCAGAACATGGGTTAAACTCACAGTGTGATGTTATCGGTCAGGACAACTCGCAGATACCGACACAACTCTCTGTACCTGAACACAGTTAAAACACAGGATGCTTCATCATTCCTCCAGATGCTTCATGCTAACCTGGTAGCATGAAGTAGCACACATGCTAACCTGGACTGAAGCTGGAGCAGTTCAGTTCTCAGCAGAACCACAGAAATGGTTTCGAACAGGACGTCCTTCTTTCCCTTGTCCTTCCGGACTCCCGACACGTTCTGCCCCTTCAGCACTGACACCAGCAGGATGTCCTGCCAGGGTCGGATTGTCAGACTGCAGCACAAGGATGAAAAGTTACGTCCAAATTGAAGGATTTGAGCCTTTACAGTTAAAATGCTTTGATACACACCTGTTTTTTAGCGACCTCATGTCAGCTGGGAAACATATCCTGTTCTGGTAAAAAGTTTGCAATTTTTGCATAAACGATGGCGTAATGTCACCCATTACCACACATCTCTGTACTGATGATATTACTCTGGAAAAAATACCATAAAAAGCAAAGTTATCATCCAAAAGAATGACTGGAAAAAAACCAATAATCATATATACATGTTAGTGTTTGTAGCCAATAATGTCGGGTTTCGACGTTCCTTTTTGAGCACCAAAATGTGTTTACCAGAAAATATGAAAATATTAATAATTCCCCAAGGATTATAAAATGTATAAACTTAATTATGCTGCATCACTATTCTTTACCTGTGCAGTAACATTATTATAGTCTCAGAGGTTGTAGCAGCTGAAGATGAACCCATGAACCTGTAAATGTTAAAGAAAATGGAGTGAAGGAGAGAGAACAGCTGACAACAACACTCCTACACTTTAATTGCCAAATTCTCTACTTTTCCATTCTCGAATTATAATTTGCACTCCATTACTGACCCATTTTAAAAGTATAAATATGGCAGCATGTTATGATTTACTGTACGAATTTCAGATCTGATAACACCTGTAAATATCACAGGCTGTCAGACAGATGGAAATGACACAAACAGATGATGAATAATGACCAGAAATGTAAAAACACTCCACATTTCCATCATTAGGCCTTAAACTTAACAAATTCAACATCTTGAATTAAATTTAGAAGCCGCCTCCAGTTTGCTCACCCCAACGCTTGAAAATGTCTCATAAACTCTTCAGCAGCTCCAAGATGCATGATGGCCGCAGCCCGATTGTTCTTTTTGTCAGCATTATTGAGGAACAGGGTCACATACTCAAGCACAGGTCCATACCTGGGAAACAAAGAAAAAAAAAAAAAAAAAAAGGGAATAAGTTGGCTTATTATACGTTTTAAAATGATATAATGTCATCTGCAGTTTCTCAACTTTTTGAAGTAGGTCTCCTGTAAAATCTTGAAAACTGAAGTAATATTATTGCAGCACTTTTCTCTTCTAAAGGCAACGCTTATTCATTAAGCAGTTTTTTTCAAATGAATTGTTTAAGTTTTGTTTTAAACAGCTCACCTGGAGCTCAGGTCCTGCTGGTTCATGTTGTAATCTGGCACCATTGCCTGATCCAACGCAATGGAGGAAAACAGAGCTGACAGTTTGCCTCTGAAGCTTTGCAACATCGTGTCTGAAAAGGAGTTGGACAAATCAAACAAAGAAAAAAAAAAAAAAAAAGGAGGAGGAGGAAACTTTAATAAAAGGAACATTTAAAATGACCAGACGCCTTTAAGTACGTGATGACGTTTTGCACCTGCATTACGAAGATGATGGTCGACTTCTGACAGGGAGAGGTTGAACCTCTGCAGTTCCCCCAGAAGAGTCGTGTTCCTAACGCTGTTCCAAAAGTCACTTTTGTTGTGGCTGTTGCAGTGACACGCTCCACTGCAGCACCACATCCCACACTGACACACAACCACAATACATACCGTTAGATGATCATTTTTGATCTTATTTTTTCAAAAATGACACTCAAGCTTCAGCACAACTGATTTCAGTGAATGAAACATTTTGAGGCATCAGCTGAACCTGACAGGGTCCTGGAGGAGTTTTATTGAAGGAACAACATATAAAAAAGTCCAGCAGGGGCCCCACAAAGAAGTAAGAGCAGGGGTCCCTGATATAGATTTGTAAAGCAGACATTTTGAAGAAGAAAAAAAGTCTTAATCAGCAGATAAAACCTACAGAAAAAACTTTCAATATTGACCAGGAAAAGCCTGATCGGTGCATCTCTAGTAAGGGATATAAAAACATCATCCTCACGCACCAGTGATGCCAGCTTGTCACAGATGTAGCAGAAGCACTGATCACAAATAAGTTGATTATTGGCCATCGGAGCAGTCCTCTCACAATCTGTAGGCCTGAGCAGGACAAAAAACAAGCAGAGATTATGTACTATACCACGAAATTATTCCACGTTAGTCTGTATTAGTGGTTCTGTGGAAGAGTTTTCTCACATAAAAGGATGTATGGGGCAGTCGTAACGAGCGTGAGGAAGCACGTCAGGCCGGCGGGAGAAGGTGACCACCAGGTCTTCATCCTGGGGGCTTACAGGTGAAACAACTGAAAAGAGAAGGAGCAACGTTTTGTAGGAGGCATTCAGAAAAATGAATCAAAAATATTAGAAGATTTGTAAAAGCAACGTTACCGGTCTTCTTCACAGCTTCCACTTCCACAATTAGGCAGGAAGTGTCTTTATCATTTTCGTCATCACTCAGGATGATTATTTCCTCACGTTGTTCTGAGGTACCCATCAGAAATCTGTAAGGCAAATTAAAAAACAACAACAACAACAAAAAACAAAACAAAAAAATCAGTGCTTCGGTTTACAAAGAGGAGTTCCGGCGCTCTGACCATGTTTGCCAGAGTAACAACTGCAATGGCTTTTAAAGGTCTCCGCAACGTCAATTACTTTCTAAGCACTACGCTATTTTCATTGGAAGCAATGAAAGTAGCAATGAAAATCGCGGGATTCTTCCACATAAAGTTCAATGCCATGGTTTAAAAATGTAAACACATTTAATTAGCTACTTTTACTAACCTGAAAATAACTTCAACGCCCCGAAATATTTTGTTCTCGGCGCCAGCTGAGATTGGGAGGATATGGTCTCTTCTTCTTTGACAAACTGTCGGCTCGTGAACAGCTTTTCGAGTACACTGCCGCCTACTGTATACAAGCGTGAATTCATTTCTCTGCAGTTGCGTTTCACTCCAAAAAAGTCATGGGGTGTAAATATTTTTATCAAAATTTTTCAAAGGCTTTTTGGCTCCAGTTCTCTGTCACCTCACCATCCTCTTTGCTTTTCTCCTGGTTTTTGTGCAATTTCAACAGAAACATCCCCCCCCCAAGAGCTTTACCAACCAACAAATATGACTGAACTATTCCTTTAAATAATTCAATCAAAAGGGACAGGATATGCATTAATGTAAATTTTAGTCACAGTAAATTAGTCCGTTGTATTAAATGAAGCTAACAAATATACAACAAAGAAACTGAATCTAGTTTTACATTATAATAACACGCAGTGAATAAAACACTATTGATTGTTTTTTTTTTTTGTTTTTTTTTTTAGCAATAATCAGCACAGTGCTGCTGCCAATAAGTTTTAATGGAGGACTCATCCAAATTCAGACATGTCAACCCTTTTCCTCACTCTGTTATCTTCCCCGTAACACATTTATTCTATTTAATTGATGTTGCTTCACTGCACTCTTGTGTTTTTCTTTCCCATAGAAAGTACTCAAGACTCTTTGCTTATGTTTTTTTTTTTTCCCCTAACCACTGAAAACTCTTGGATTAATAACTGTACTTCTTTCTTGGACATGGTTGGCAATTTAATATGTTTTCTTTAATCTTTTCCCCCATAAAGACCAATTGTCAACTAATGCAGAAGATTTCTTTTTAAGCTGTGGAACTTTTTCCCTGTCACCATGTGTATTTTCTAACTGAAGGGCTGCAAAGTCATTGGCTCTTTGGAACTCACTGATGTTCTCTGTATACATAACTTCTTACCAACTGGGATTAAGCAATTAACAGATTTCAGTCTTTTGATTAAATTTAACGGTTTGTAATTGAATAGTATTGGAATGGATCAGACTGACTGGAATTGGGTCAAAGTTAATATGACCGCTCCCTTAATCCCTGAGACATGTTTGTTGTCAGTGGAACAATAGAAATGAACTGAGTGCAGAATAAAACCTAAAATTACAATAAGTAGAAACCTATTGGGTCCTCTTTCTTACTTATCCAAACCTGAAATAAAAAATACATAGATTCCACAATGATCCAAATTATTTGAAACGACAAAGGAAGGCTTGTAGGAACAATAAACGCAACAGAACAGCTGTGGAGAAAAAAAATGATCAAAATAAAATGTTTATTGTTATTTTAGCTTGAACCTGTAGCAGTCATTCTTGTCAGTTCCATCATCTCACTGGTTTACTTTATAGCTAAAGTAAACCACATGTATTTTTTAACATGTATTTTTTTTAAATACATGTTAAAAAAAACATGCATTTACCTTTAAACCTCAAAGTCTCCAAAGCTGTTTAATAGTGTTAATGCAGATGCTGAAAACTAAATCTAAAATAATGGAGAAAAATCATGAATATTAACACAAATTTAAGTCTACCTTTTATTACTGGGGAAGCTGGTTTATTTATCTGATTACCATTACTATACTGGCATGATATGGACAGCAAACATGATGCAAGATTGCAGGGTAAATAAGGACATTAATATTTTATTTGCTTTCATCCTCACATCCACACACACAAGAAACACTCAACCAAAAATACAGATGAGATATGATTTCATGTTTAACAAGAACTGCAAAGAAAGAGAACACAAAATGTTGGCGCATGATTGTTTTTCAGATAAAATTAAACAAATCCTAATGAGGATCAAACACATTTATCAAACCAAACCCATACTGCAGAGGTTCACTGTCCTGCATAGGTAGAGTATTCAAATGTTTTTTTTTTTTTTTAAATAATGGAGCAATACTGCTGTCAGAACACAAACAGAAATAAAAGCCTTTAATTTAATTTATGAATGTGCAAAAAAAACAAGAAAAAGCCAAACTGGCAGCAGAGGTGCATCCTAATGTATTAACGTTTTGTACTCCATTTTGTCCATTGGCACGATTTGTCTTCTGCTTGGACTTTTCCCAGTTTAACCATCATACTGACAGTTGTTCTGCAGACGCATCACCTGCTTTGTCACAGGAACTGCAGCCGTTGGCATCAAAGGAGCTTCTGAATCTCTGTGGAGGTCCAGGGAGTCAAATGAGCAATATGTCAGGGTCTGACACAGCACAGTAGAGCATAAAGCCCATCTGGTCCACTTGATCCTCAGACAGACCGTTGAGCAAATTGACGGCCGGTTTGAAGTAACTGTGTAACGCCTCCTGCTCCAGATGACCAAGCAGCTCAGTGATACAATGCTGGAATCTGACATCAAGGCTGTTCTTAGACCAGTCGCTCTCGCTGTCGCTAAGGTGCAGGATCAAGTTGGTTAGCGGAGCGGCCTGGAGGTGTCGCAGAGGTGGGCTCAGTTTGCACACGGCCTTCAGGATTTTAAGCGTCAGCCTGCGGCAGCCGTCATCACCGGCGTCCAGCTGGGCCAGGCGCCGAGTCTCCCAAGGGTAGAGGGAGAGATGCCAGGCATTTACCCAGGGGGAGGTGATCTCAGGCTGGGCAGTCAAGACTACATCACCCTCCCTGAGGATGGGCAACATGGAGATGAAGAGCGGTTGGCTAGTGCTCTGTGCTTCGCTGTCAGGCCTGTAGGATCACAAAAACAGGTGTAAAAACATTTTCACCATTTTTCAATTTCAATCAACTGATGATCAAAATCTGCCAATGTTCAGCTAGATCAACTCAAAAATAAGATATTTTCTGTTCAGTAAACACACCGCACCTCCAGTCCACTGGATTCAGCATTCACACACATGCACACACACGCGCGCACACACAGAGAAGAATGTGAAGATCCTAAGCTGACGCATGTAATCAAAAGCCCAGTTAGAGGCACACATTTGAAAATAACCTAAGGCTGCATATGCTGAATGTATCATTCTTAATACTTACATTTACAAATAAATCCATCAAACTCAGGGTGTACATTGTTACTGAGGGAGGAAGACTCCATGAAAACTATTTTCAGTATCTGTGAGATACTTGTCATTGCTGAGGAAGCAGATCTATCAGCTAGCAGAAAATTCTGTTTCTTCTTTTAGACTTCCAATCTTTGTTGTTTAGGAAATATGCTGGACTTAGCAATGTTTGCAACCACATAGAAATCCTGAAGTTAATATATGAATATAGAACAATTCATTATGTGAATTCAGCATTCACAAAATAAATCAGTCAAAAGTTAAAATGCAACATGTTAGTAAACAAAAAGCTACAATGGGAGGAGCTCAGTGAACAATTTTGAAACATCAAGGACACAAACACACCGGATCTCCAGTCTCAGTTCAGGCCCTCCCAGGATCGGTCTGACCCGACAGTCCAAAGTGCTGCTGATTGAAGGCCAGTTTGCAGTTTCCATGACAGCCTTACTGAACATGTTCACCACAGTCTCTGCTGATAGGTAACCTCCCACCAAGTGCCTACAAAATCCAAAGGTAGGCATATCAAGCTGAACACAAAACATATTCATCAGCAGTATCCCCTTGTTTTGTCTCCTGAGTAGCTGAATTTTGCTGATCTTAAAACTAAATAGACAAGCTAACAAGAACCAAGTTATGGTTAGGTTAGTTAAGATAGATTTATTGTGAATTTATAATCAAATCAAAAGAACTTGTAATAATACAAATTAAGACTTAACTTCTGCAGTCAATCGACTAAAAAAAAAAAAATAGTTAGCTTAATCATACTAGCGCTGTGATTAATCATGATTAATCACTATACCCAACTCTGTAACCTTGAAATACAAGTATGAATCCAGTTGTGGTTCTTGCAGGAATGATTCCCTAAGCAAACTAATCATTCTGCTGCACTCCACCCAATTAAAGGGCAAGCAGTTATCTGGTTTTTTTTGCAGCAGAAAGCAGGTAATGTAATCTCCTTGTACTCAAGCTTTCTCCACTACACATGCATAGAAGAAGCAGCAAACTTCTAATAGACAACTAATAGATATTTTATTATCTAGTTCTCGGATTCTCCACCCCTTTCTAATGCTGCCCTGGGCAACGGCCTAGATAACTCATCAAAAAAAACACCACTATATGCACAGTTTCGAAAAACTGTGTAAAAAAATGTTTTATTGACTCAAACTAAAAATGTCTGAAGATTCTCTGTGTTCCAGGATTTTAATACTCAGAAAAGTTCAAAGGAAGTCATTTTGTTTTAAACATTAATTTATAAGTTTCTCTCCATTTATTTCCTATGGAATTTGTGGTCATTCTTTTCCTATGGAACTTGTGGAACGAGGCAACAGTCTCTTGTCCTCATCCAGTCGGCATAATTCATACATGTAAAAGTTTGATCTCATACATGTACATGTGACACGCTGGGTAAACATTTTCAACTTTAGTTGCTGTCTGCTGTTGCTGAAAACTTTAACTTTTTGCTATGGCTTATTGCAGTGTAGAATTCATAATGTGCTGCTGTGAAATAGGTAACCCTCTGCAGGAGAGAGGCTTTAGCTCAAAATAAGTAGTTCAATTAATCTGCACTATACAATATTAACATCTTAAAATGTTCATTTTAATCGCACATGTTCACATTGATAGCCCTACTTACAACACACCATTACATTGTTTAATATGTGTGAGATTACCTGTCCCAGTAACTGCGTCCTCTAGGGAAATATTCCAGGTTGATACGTCTGACCATCCAGTGCAAAGGGTGTGTTAGGAGTGTCTCCTCCCCAGGAATGAGGCGCCATAATGAAGGCTCCAGCTGCAGAGGCACCAGCAGACATGCATGGTCTGCACTGACCACCTAAATATAAACACACATTAAAAACAGTCTGGGAATATTTTTGCAACACTATGTTACAAAAAAAATTAGCAAGTTATGAAAAACTGCATCTTCAAACAAGAGAAGAAATTACAATTTTTGCAAAGTTACCTGTAAATCATCCAGAAGAGAACCTCCGAGGTTCATTTCTCCCAGAGGCATGTCCGGATGACGGCTGTGGAGAAAGCCCTGGATCTCAGTACAAATATCCAGAGCCAGAGACTGAGCCTTTTCCACCTCATATGGAGTCAGCACCACCCTGCTGGAGTAGTACCGCTGCAGACGCTCCTGAGCCATTTCAAAGACAATATTTGACAATGTATGATTTCAACCACAATACTTCAACAAGAGACAGCATAAGGAAAAACAATTTCACAAGTCTTAAGATTGTTTCATTCATCAAGTGCACTATTTCATAGGCCTGTCACAATGAGCAATGAATAAATTAATTGCATTAAAATAAACTCAATAATTTCCAATTGCATGATTTATTGCTTTTATCTCCTTCTCCCAAAAACTGTCTACAGTCCGGTGAATTGTTCCCAACAAGCCACTGTTTTGAAGGACAATGTTTAAAGATGAATCAAAATTTATTATGGTGACAAGCCTAATATTTAATCTATGTATGTGTGTCGTTAAGTGCAAAAAACGACACCAGGGATCAATAACATAATGATCACAAAGTTAAAGTTAAGAATGTCTTCCTATTGTAGCAGAAATACTCTTACTGAGCAGATAGATAATTTTTCGGTTAAAGGGACTTCAACAGATATTTATTGATTGCAACAATCAACAAAGATTGATAAGGCTTTTAGCTCAGTTTCAAATGATTACATCAAAGCTCAATATTTATTTTGCAGCAGCATTTTAAACATCTAAAAGTGCAATATATGCATAAAATTAAGTCTTCTTTAGGTTGTGTCCACATACATATTTTGCAAGCTTTATGAAAACTCCTCTTCTTTATGAGTCAACATAAACAGCAGCTCCCAACAGTGCAGATGTTATGACTTGATTTTATTGTGTATGTTCTGATTAGATCAGAGGTGAACTGTACCTGTAGTGTGAGCACACAAAGCTGGGTCCTCTTAGACTTTGCCTCATGTTTAGGCTGAACTTCTGGAGAGGACACTTCAAGGTTTTGGCAGAGATCAGCTGATTAGGAGAAAATAGCTGGCATGTAACATCAGTGAGTTTACAAAGAAAAGTAAAATCAAGAAACGGTACATTTTGTGTCATCTAAATATCATCCATACCTGTCTGTAGTTTAGTCGCCTTAGAGACGTGCTTCATCACAACGCCTTCTATTCCCTTTCTGAGCAATGTTGGAGAAGCGGAGACTAAACTCAGCTCTTCCCAGCTTTCTGCCATCTGCTGCTCCACCTTCTCATTTTCTGCTGCACGGCCTGCACGCTCGATCAGCTAAACACAAACACTCGTTTTTAGTCCTGTAGTCAGAGATGAAATACACCAACTATCATGGCCAAAAAGGAAAACTAATTTCCTTTTTGTTTCATGCTTACATATATAAAAAAGGGCAGTTGTTAAAAGTCTAAAGAAGTGTGTTTCCCTCATGTTTAAAATGGCGTTTTAGATTAGAAAAACTAGGTAGTCATAACACTATCTGACTTTACTCTGGCATCCAAACTCCACACTAGCAGGCCCTGCAAATGAATTGGCTAACTGTTTTATGTGGAAAATTCAGAAAATTAGAGGGATAATCTGTGCATCATTATCAAGCCCACTACCAATCTGGACAAAATAACAAAATTCTACAAACTCAAGCAAAAAAAAAAAAAAAATCTGATTCAATCAAATGGTAAACTCATTGCTCTTATCAGGTGTTTCCCCCCAGGCTTTAAAAACAGCTCTTTTCAAAGCACTGATTAAAGAGAACAATCTGGACAGATAACTACAGCAGAATTACAGGCCAATCTCCAACATTCCATTCATCAGTAAAACTATTGAAAAAGCTGTTTCAACAATAAAATGGCTTCCTAACGACAAAAAAATGCTTTGATGTCCCTCAGTCCAGTTTCCATGAGGACAGAGTTTAATGAACTGTGGAAGAGCCACAATGTTGGTTCTGCTGGATGTCAGCACAGCATTTTGCACTGTTGACTGAAGTGACTGGAGAGCTGGGTAAAACTGATTGGTGCAGTATTTGACTGACGTGAATCTTACATAAAGAACAGCATTTCTGTGTGTCAATAGGTAACTTATCATCGGACAGAAATCACATGTGACACATCTTACTCAATATCGACATGATCCCACTAACTCAGGTTATAACAAGTAAAGAAAAACAATCAAGAGTCAGTGCTGAACTTCAGACACTACCGCTAGAAACTACTACTGAACACCCCGAAGACTTTGTGTAGTGATGGACTCTGACCTGCATCTTCAGAGACACACAAACAGTCAAGACAGCTGCAGCTGATCCAGAAAGATGTTGCTCGCATTCTCACTAAAACCAGGAAGATAGAGAACATCACACCAGTTCTAAAGTCCTTACATTGGAGCTCAGAGAATAGATTTTAAAATACTTCTGCTTATATATTACTGAACAGATTAACACCAAAATATATTAAAAACCTGCTGTTGTTGTATCAACCTTCCGGACCACTGAGGTCTTTTGGTTCTGTCTGAACTCAAGTTCAAAAATGACACAATAGAATTCATAAGTAGAAACCTGATTATTTGAGTCATACGCCATTTCTGCACCTCCTAAGTCCCTTTTTTTCCAGATGCATGACAGACATCTGGTAAAGGTATAGTGATGTGACACTAAAAACCTCAGGAACACTTACTCTTTTAACTGCCAATGTAGCAATCCCCAACAGAGCAGCTCCTCCGACTCCCAGAACCAGCCGAGCGTTGGACAGCAGGAAGTCAATCACCATGGCAACGCCATCTTCTCCTCTCCTTCGACTGCCCTGGAAGTTCATGGCTCGTTTTCTATGACTAGAAAAAAATAAATAACAGAAACATGTGACATTAGCTACCAGAAGAGAACAGTTACATTTCTATTAATCAATAAATCTTCATTTCTAACACAAGAATGGCCCACAAGAAATAAAAACAAACGCCTACAAATAATAAATATGATATGTTCTATATTGTTCACTGAGTTTTAAATAAATAATGACGCCAGTCATTTCCCAATCTTGGGGTAAATCCACCAGATCTCAGCAGCACACATCCACACAGCTTTATTTACAGCAGTATTAGGGTCATAGATGCACCGCAACACTGTATGGACAAAGTATCATCTGTATACATCAGGCGATTTTTTATGTGGTCACCAGCTACACAGCCTGTTAGGCAATAATTTAAACAGCTTTGACAGTTAATACACATAGATGTTAAAGAGGTAAGGTCAAGTCTTACTTCAGGAATGCAAAATTCTGCAAGCTTGACAATTAGGTGCATTAGAAAAACCTATATAGTCCACAAAGGGCTGACGATGAAGGATACTGATCCAGCGTTGTCTGAAAATAAATAACTGAGGAATGCTCTTTAATTAAAGTTGGATAAAAAACCCACAAGAATCAATACATATTCAATTGTGCTCAGTCTCAGTTTTGGCGATTGGCTTAAAATATTCATTAAACAGAATTGCTTTTTTTTTTTCTTAGATAGAATATGGCTGCATAAAGTGATATCATCCTCACTGTAATTTATCAGAGTGCTGCTTCATTACACACTTTGATCAAACCAAAAAGAAGTCACCCATGTCAAACCTTTTGATTTACCAAAAGGTAAATACAACCAGTGATATTAGACTGCATTGTTATACAGCCTAATATCATAGTTTTAGATCTGATAATTCAGTTTAAAAACACATTTAATCAATTACTGACCTCATCTTTGTGGACATACAAGTGTTAAATAATCTGGTATAAATGTCAGAAACGTAAATAAAACTGAAAAACAAACAAACAAAAAAACAAGTACGAAGAAACCGAGACGGCCCACACATCCACGAAAAGCTAGAAGCATTATTTTGGATTATGAAGTACGTGGCCTCTATTTCGGTCAGAAGAACAGGGTGCATGCTCTATTTATAAAGCTGAACGTTGCCTAGGTCACACTAAGCTGAGTTAAATGTATGTAACCATCTTTCTAATGAAGTTTTAGTCTGTGCAACGACATATTTCGAAATAAAGTTCATATCTCAGTTTCACATTGTTATAAGGCTTGAGGTCAAACTGCACCAGAGAATAAAAAATAACAGTAACAGATGTATTGTTTTGCAGACAAACATCAAAACATCTTTCAAAAGGCAACGAAGAGCAAAAATTAATTTTATGACACGTCCCGTCACTCTGGATATGAATAACATTACCTGGCTCTAAACTTACAGAGATATTTTACAGTTTAATCCCCATTTCAAATAATAACGACTACCACTTCTGATAGCTAGTTTTGCTAGTTAGCTACGTTAGCTCTAAATGACAACCAAGGTATTTAACATAAGGTATTTAAAATACTCACCACTTATCGCAGAGAGCTGTGCGCTCCTCAAACCATGAATGTTTGGTGTACAAAAAAACGCAGTTAGCTACTTTTTACAAGAAAATACTAAGTTATTTTATGAACTGTCACAGCCATTACGCTAACAGCTGTTTGCTTTGACTTCTTCTTGTGTTCAATTCACTTAGTTTGTGGAAACTCAGCAGCCAACTCTAGTGGTCAACCAATAGTATTACAGTGAGCCGTAAGAACTTTATATCGCAAACGAGCGTAAACGAGACTTACTAATCACATTTCTCAAATTTTAGCTGTCAATTTCTAATTTTCAGATCAAACTGAAAAACGGGATTTTTTTTTCTGTGGAACAAGCTTTAAATTTTGTGTCCATAAAACAGAAACCATGTCTAGCTTTAAGACTACTCATCAACTACAGCCTTGATGACACTGACTACAGGTACCTTATTCTGAGCTGTTTATCAGGGTAGAACAAGATTGCTTTTTTCTCTCTGCTTTTTTTCTGATACTCTCTATTCGTAAAATATTTCTAGATGTTTCTAATAGTGTAGCAAATGTATGCCCAAGATACACCTTGCCCTTTGTTTCTTTTCTGGACTGGAGGGGCCCTTTTAATGCTCCAGGTTAATAAAAATGGCCTCCAATTGTGGAGATTGTACTTTATCAATTCCAGAAGACTTCAAAGCACTTCATACTACATTCAGTCATCCACCCACTCAAACGCTGGTGTTTAGCAAGATACTGGATAACTGCCACAGCTGCCCTGGGGCAGTCTGACAAAAGCGAGACGACCATGAACCAGCCCCTCTAATCACTGCCAGGAGGCAAGGAGAGAGAAGTATCTAGGATCCTGTCCAAGATACAAGCCATCTTGGACAACAAGTCTCATCCACTTCATGACGTGCTGTCCAGATGAGGGAAAATCTTCAGCCAGCAGCTCGTTTTTGTGTCGCACCACAGAGCGATACAAAAAATCGTTCCTGCCTCTAGCCATAAGCTCTACAAAGCCAAAATCTGAGTAATTTTAATCAAAATTTCTCTGCACTTAATAGATAATTTGTAAATTAACATATTTGCATATGCCTGCTTGTCATTATTTATTTACATTCAGTCACATTGAATTATCGCATCACTCTTCAGTATACATACATTTAATAAGCATAATCTCTTGTGGTTATATTTGTATTATTAATATTTAATACACTATAGCTTGTCAATGAATAAGCATTTTTTCCTTGGGGATCAATAAAGTATATTCTATTCTATTCTACTTTGTCCAATGACACAATGACCTAGATGGACAGAGAAAGAACCGAACACCGAATTGATTGAGGAACCAACTCCAACTATTGTTTCTCTTAAATGATAGCCAGTTGCAGCAGATCCTATAGAACAAAAAATCTCATTTCCATTATTAAAATAAAATTTAAAACATTCCACTTAGCTAAACATTTAAAGCTGAGTCAAATTTACACTCAGAAATTATAGCAAGCTCCTACAATACACAAAAAAAGAAAGTTTTTGAAAGTTTCAAATTGTCAAAAAAAAATTTCTGAGCAAAGCAAAACTAGACAAGATGTGAAGTTTTCACTCTTAAGTTTTCAGCACAGATAAATTGCTATTTTTAGAAAGCAATTTAACCAGTGACCTGAGATTATTTTTATTTATACGCAACTCTAGACGAACCTAGTCGGTGGCTAAGGAACACCTTTCCCAAATACGGGTATCAGTAATAAACAGATGTTCGTTTAAACAGGAAGCTGCAAGTGAGTTTGTGAAAATGTAATTTCTTCATCAATATGTTTTCAGACAGGAAACATACAAATAACATACCAAATAAAATTCAAACATACCAAAATGAGGAAAAAGTCATTTTATTACGGAACAGGAATGACATGGTTCATGTCAAATGACACAGCAACCTTATACTGAGACAGGACAGTGAAATGTGGCAGCCTTCCATGAAGCATCGGTTTTGCTCCTGCACCACTTCCACTACATGGCAAGATGGACTTGCCTGTTGCTGAAACCTAAACTGCAATCTGAACAAAAAGTGAAGATCTGACATTGCAAACTGATAGAAGTAAAAGATTTGAAATTTATATGGCGAGAATACAAAAAATAAAGAATCAGTCTTCATGAAAGCCCTGCAAGTAAAGACTGTACATTAACGTATTGTACATTATGAAGTTAGATTACAGATTGGGATTCTTTTGTACAAGATCATACGTACATGTTCTTTTCAATTCTCAAGGTAGAAAAAATACATGCCTTTTCTGCTCCTCTATTAACATAAAGAAATGTTTAATTTAAACTAAATAAACTGTTTAACAACAGACTTTTACTGTAGTGAGTAAGTTACGGTCTATTACAGCAGCAGAAAAGCCAGTACACTCAAAGCTTTTCTTGACTCAAATCAAAACTGAAACCTAATGGTTGTTCTTGAACCAGAATACACTGGAACGTTAAAATAATAACTGATCAAATAAGGTTACAATACTGACATACGTAAAGGAGCAGGGATATTTTATTATGTGAATGTGCCTGTCAAAGAGGCGGTCAGTGGCGCCTCATTTTGACTTTACGCCCTGAGCTCTCCTGGTGTTTGTCAAGGTCTTCTTCACGTCTCCGGTAGTTCTCTGAGCTGGCGCTATGGTGACGGTGGCGGGACAGCGAAGGATGTCTATTCTCCTCTTTATCCATCTCCAGAACCCTTGGCCTGGTTTGCAGGGGAAAAAAAGTCACATGTTGATCTACTTTTATATGTCTAGAGCAGTGATTCTTAACCTGGGTTGGATCGAACCCCTGGGGTTCGATGAGTCGGTCTCAGGGGTTTGGTGGAGCCTCTGCCGTGGAGATAAAGACACACTTGTGTAAAGTCATGATGACGTACCCTGCTTGGCCATCACTTGCTTCAGAAGATCATGTGACATGGCTTGGCTAATCAGTGCTGCAGGGAATTTAGTGCGCACAGTAGTCAATGGCTGTCGTAGTTGTACGTCGTGGGGTTTCTTTCTCAATATTTTAATCCAAACTAAACATGTCGAGCAAAAAAAAAAAGTGGTCGGACGAATATGGACAAGGATTCACGGGCATCACGGAACAGGATGGGAGTCAGCGTCCCATCTGCATGATATGCAATGCCAAGTTGAGCAACTCTCGTCTCACACTGGCAAAACTACACCTGGAACACTTCTTGAAGCTAGATGGAGATGGGGAAAAGTAAAAAAGTATTTTGTGGACTCAAAACGACAAAAAACAAATAAAATTTCAAATAAAAAAAAAATTAAGTTATTAAAAAAAAATCCAAATTTATTGTTAATTAGTAAAATAGCAAAAAATATATATTTTTGTGGGCTGAATTTTTTTTATGGGGCCGACATATTATTTGGGGGCCAGAAAATACTGTTATTTGTTGTGAGTTCATGTAAGTTTTGTTCTTTGAGCAAGGTGATGTTCATGCATGACTCATTTTGTGCACCAGTAAAAAAAAAAAAAAAAGCATATACCTGTCTTGAATTTGGAAAAAAACATTTTATTTATCACTAAAGAAGGGTTCAGTGAATGCGGATATGAAACTGGTAGGTTCGGAACCTCAAAAAAGATTAAGAACCACTGGTCTAGAGAAAGCACTGTAAGTCATCCTCAGGACAGTTCAACAGTATCTTAAATGATTATACATTTAGATTACCGGTATGTAATAAAAGGTTTATCAGGATATATGCACTTTAAAAATATTGAAAGAAATTACCCATTTTTAGTCAACTACAAGTTATTAATCAGATACTATTCAAATGATTTCTTTGATTCTACAGAAAATCACTTGATCAGTGCTGTGGTCTCAGGAAACTGAACCAAAAATTTTTCATACAAATGTAGAAAAACCTTGTTCATGATTCAACAAGGTGGTGGATTGCTTTTTAACACCAGGGCAAATTAGTTTGGATAACTTGTTTCCTTTAAAGGACATCTTTAACAAACTTATTTTGTACTCAGGTTGAGAACATCTCCCCTACTGCACAGGTACAAAGCTATCCGTTAAACACCACCAGGGTTTTAACACCACCAAATAAGTTTTTTCTCACCCATTTCAAATCTGGAGTCTACTCCAACAATCCTTCAGTATAACTGGACTGTATGCATTGCATTTGTATGAATAATTGAAACAAACTTTACAGGAATGTGTTTATATGGATTATAGCCTTCACAAAAAAATCAAAAATAGTGGTTTTAAAGAAAGCTGTTACTTTGCATCTTTGCACTTTTGGTCACTTGTGACACTTTGTTCGGCCATAAAAAAAAACAAAAAAAAAAAACAATTTGCACAAACCCAAACTGAAAACTTATGATTTTTAATAATTTTCTATTTTCTTTCACTGTGTAGAATAAAGACATGTGACTATTCAAATAATAAATCATATCTACCACTCAGTTCTTTTGATTTGATCTGGAGTCAATCTCTAACATTTCACAAGAGTAAACTCAGCCAAATGGTTAAGATATCAAGTAATGGAAATACAGATCATAATGAGATTCTTAAAAATGCCTTACATTTATTTATTTTTTTTATTTATCTCTACATTTAATCATCATAAACAATCACGAATGCAGTTACCAACGACTATAGACCTGTTGCCCTGACAACCCTTAAAATGAAGGAGAGACTCCTGCTGGCCCATCTCAGTAAGCAGACTAGCACATACCAAGACCCCCTGATATGTACTTGTCTGCTTTGAGTCGGAGACGTTGTCATACACCTGCTTCAACAAACCCACTGTCATCTGCACTGTGAGGTATCATGTTCTTTGATTTTTCTAGAACATTTAACACAATTCAGCCTGATCTGCTTTATCAAACTCCAGAAGACACAGGTGGAGGCCTCAACAATCACATTCGTTGAATCACAACAGACTCTGCAGCTGGTGGGTGAGTTAGAAATGGACAAGAGGCAAAGTACAGAGATCTGATGGACTCCTTTGTGTCATGGTGTGAACAATCATCTCATCTTAAATGTAAACAAAACAAAGGAGATTATTGTCGATTTCAGTAGGAACAGGATTAGATCAAATCCTATTTCCATCATGGGAGAAGAAATGGAGGGAGTTGAGGAATATAAATACCTCGGTTTTCAGCTGGAAAACAAACTGGACTGGAGATGGAACAATGAACTGTGTATAATAACAGACAGAGCAGACTGGACTTCGTGAGGAAGCTAAGATCCTTCAAGGTTTGCAGCAAGATGCTGCAGATCTTCTATCAGTCTGTTGTTGAGAGCATCATCTCTGCTGCATCATCTGTTGGAGCAGCAGCATCAGAGCCAGAGACCTAAAAAGGCTCAACAACTTGATAAAGAAGGCTGGTTCTGTTCTGGAACCACTATGGAACCTTTGGAGATGATGATGCAAAGATGGATTCTTCATGAAATCAAGAAAATTATGGACAACCCTGACCATCATCTTCAGATTTGCCACTACAAGACATCTTTCAAGACATCTACAACCACCACTATCTACCGTAGTGCTTTAATTAAATGAGTAGCACCGATATTTAATTTCACTTTGGGATCAGTAAATTATTGTTCAATTGAATTGAAGTACATGGATAACAAAACTGCACATTTCAAAGGTATTTAACAGGGTAGAAATTTGCAAACTATTTTCACCCTTGCAGTCCTTCATAGAGATCATCTAGATAAGTGGGTATAAATACCTGTGAGCTGCATCCGGATCTGCTTTTCGATGAGAGCGTTTGGCTTTTAGAGGGGCAGGTCTCAGTGCAGCAGTCGAACTTAAAGGGCTGTCTGAGTCCAGACGAGGTGCATCAGGTTTAGTTCTGATAAGAGACAAAGCTCTGAATGAAAGCCCACTTGACCCGAGCAAATGTTGCCTTTTAAACAATAGTGAACCCCGACTCACTTTCTGAGGATGATTACAGCACGTCTCTCCTTGATGTCCTGAGGCCTGATGCAATGAGTGATGTCATCAGCAGCATAGCCACTGCAAATGAAAGAGAAACAGTTTTGTTGTTGCTCTGATCAACAACCATGGAAAAGTATCAATACCCATACATTTTTTTCCACATTGTCACATTACAATCGCAAACACCATTTTATTTTAGTAGGGTTAAAAATCCAAAGAAGAAAATATGAATCTAACAAATTAGAATATTATTGAACAATGCACAATAACCACTGACTGATGGTATATCTCTTGCAACATTTCTCATAGAGACTGAAAGTTCTGTAGCCTCCCCTTCAAATTCCTGTGCAATTCTGTGTGAAAAAAATTCTGGCTTCCAGCACAACCAGGGTTCTCTCCCATTCACCCAGATTGTCTCGTTTATAGCTGATTTTCTACTAAATCAACCAGAAAATAGAAGGAGAAGTTGTGAATTATGACGTTGATTTTCTGCGCTGTTCTAGAATTAGATCCTTCCTGTAGTTTAGAAATGGCAGCGGAGAAAGTAAATGAAGCTGTTCAGTCCATGACCGCCACACTTTCAAGTTTTAAAGTAACATTAACAGCCGTCTCGTTTGGATCAGCTCTTCTGTATTTTCATTGAAAGAGGGATTTTTACAGTGTAGAAAGTTTCTGGTAAGGGACATTACATGCATCATGAGCAAATGTTAGCAATTGGGTAAAATTTTAAACGTCAGTGTAACAGAGAGCAAAGTGTGTATATGTCTGTGTGAATTTTGCCCAAAATAATGAAAGTTGTTTGTTTTTGATGAGATTTTTGAGTAATGCCTTGTTTTGGAGCCACCTAGTGGTGTAATAACGGACTGCATGCGACGGGTCCTTCAGGCGCTCTCGCGGCTTCCCCCACCAGAATTCTGCGGAGTGCTGGTGGAGGTAGGTGCGAGAAACGCAGCTCTTCATTATTTTTTTACTTGGGGTCATATTTTTCTGGTTCAGTACTTAACTAAATACTATAATAACAATTGACATCTACAAATATAATTTATGAAGTTTTGTCGTGGTTGAGTGGGAAAAATATGACCCTATGTGTGAGAGCTGCGTCAGTTGGTGTTCCTGGCTGAACAAACAGTCATGACGCTAACTATATCTTTTGTTTTTCAGCTGAGGGACCACTCGCAGGCAGTCAGGTCTTGAAGATTTGTCTCTTTTTTTATCACTCTAGGTGGGTTCTGGTTATAAAAACATATGTATAAATGTATAAAAATACATATAGAAATGTTTTCCAAACGTTATAACTGTTAACTGTTGACTGCGATGGCAGTTATCTGTTATTTTACTGTTGGCTTTATTGAAGTTATTTTGGACTGAGAATGTTTTGTTTTGATTTTAAAAAATTAACTGTTCAATTTAAACTATACGATCACACACAAAAATAAATAAATTTAATAAAGAATTCTGCGGAGTGCTGGTGGAGCTGAGGGACCACTCGCAGGCAGTCACGTCTTGAAGATTTGTCTCTTTTTTTATCACTCTAGAGAAAGTTACATCAGCACAGTCCATGGCTCGAGGAAGCAATCGTTTCCCAATAGTGAGCCCAGACCTTCTGAATGAAACAAGGAGCCGGTGTTCACCAGGCTAAAGGTTGTGGCTTTCCTTTCCTTTGTCTTCGGGAAGACATGATCCAAACGCATTGAGAGAGGTTCTTAACTCTCCTGTTGGCTAACTCCTAAATTATGTTGAGGCTTCATTTACTTCTTTCATCATATTAGGTGTCTGACAATCATGAACACTAATGTTATACTATGCTTCTTCATATTATAGTATGGAGATGGTGCAAATACAATAACACTATGGTGACACATTCATTTGAATGCATGGTTTTCAAGGCTTGTCATCTTCATCTTACTCCTCTGTGGTTCCTGTAAGGTTGGATGGACAAGTCCTCTGCTGATGACATCTTTAATAAACTTTGGAATAAAAAGATAATTGTATTGCTGCTATCAAACTACAAAATGGCACCATACCCCCCTCTATGAAGTGTTCACTCAATTGAAGTGCACATAAGGGTTCAAGTGCGCAGGTTATAAGAATGGAAAAAATTGAGAATTGGGACGATAAACTTTGACATCCAAACTGGCGGAACTGGTCACTGTTTAGCACTTCTGCTAAAATCAAATACGAGATCATTTTCCTTTTAGAACTTTTTTCCAACAATTTGTGTCCATCCCTAAATCCATCTCCGACATATCCCATGATATCACAGTATCCATTTTTGTTGTTGTTGTGTAGCACAACAACAAAACAAATCAATTTTAAATGTACCGAATAAGTATTCTTGTTTTCCAAAATCATTGCTGGAGATATTTGAATGTTCAGATGTGTTTTGTTATGACTTGTTGAATACAGAGCAAAATTTTATGTATTCACAAATGTTCGGTACAGAAACATTTGTTTCTGTACCAAAACAAATGTTTCGGTACAGAAACTAATGTTAAGTGCCATCTTGGCACTTAACATTAGCCAAGATGGCAAAAAAAAATACACATTACAATAAACTAACAATGAATTTAACATAAGAAATATGATTATATAATAAGCTGTTACTCAAAAATAATAAAACATCTATATTATGCAGCTAAAAGTTAGTTTGGTATAAAGTGGAGCTAATGTGAGAACAAAGATCAAGTTAAGGACAAACATATAGCACATGTATAAAAACATTGAAAAAAGGCCTGATGCTAGTTTGTGAAAAATAAAGACTAATGGAATTAAACTGTCCATTTTAAAAGAAACTATGAATGTTGTGACTTTATAGACCGAAAATGTCAAAAGAAATTAATCAATTTTCTTCCCCTCCACTCTGAGAAGAAAACATTTGTCTGAAAATCGTGATATTTCTAAAGAAAATGAAAATCAAATAGTTTTCTATTCTGCTCCCACAAAAAAAGAAGACATTAATTCCATAATTATGTATGAAGGTTTCCCTGTACTGACTTTCTGCAAAAGAAATTCAACACCTAAAATCTCAATGAAATACATAATCTGTGGTTCTAAGGGGACAAAAATGAAAAACATACACAATATATGAAGACATCGGATAAATGAGGTGAGCATGCTCACCTCAGTACTGTGACGCTCCCTCTCCTCACAGGCAGGACAAACACCGGCTCTGACACCCTGATGGGTTTGAATTGGAAGCGACAGCCAAAGCACAGCGCGCTGTCACTGAAGAAGGACACAGAAACAATGGGCCGTGCAAAGATGTGCAGGGGATCGACGTGGGACACTATGCATCCACCTGGCTGATAATCATTGATGACCGCACTGTTGACGAAACCCTCGGGGATCACCCCGTTGGACACCAGCCGCTTGATCACCAGCTCATGAACCCAGTTCGGGATTTCGTCTACCTCTCCTTTGCGGTACAGCCGCTCTTGACCCGGACCGCGCTTCTCCAGCTGGGCTCCGTACGTGTACCCTTCCCCAAAGAAGTACTTGTTCCGGAGGGGCGCTCTATCCACTGTGTGCTCCCGATACAGTCCAGATTCTGCTTTGGCCACTACTTCATCGATCCTCTCCTCGATGCGGGCGCACTCCTCCGGGGTGAAGATGCTCAGCTGTACGACACTGCTCCTGACCCTGCGGGCTTCTTGCTCCCGGAGGTCAGAACTATCGTCGCTGTGCTCGTATTCATCGTCGTCCGACTCTCGATACTTCCGCTTTCGACCCTTCCCGCTGCCGTTGCTCGCTTGGTTCCCGTAGTCGTCCCGGTGCGGAGTCATGGACTTTAGCTTCTCTCTCAGGTCAGAGAATCCGCTAGCTGCCATGTCGCCCAAAACAATGACCGCCGCGTTGCAAAAATAAAGGATCCTAATTACACACACACAAAAAAACTAGCCCCAATGCTGCATTTCAGCACAATTTTACAACAGTTTGTTATGGACAAACTAGACCTGAATAAAATTACAAGAGTCAATTAACTCGCATAGCAACAACAAGCGCACAAAAGTAGCTCATGTTAGCTATGGCTCCTAGCTCAGTCTTTGCTTTGAAGGGTTACTCTTTTGTAACTATTCTTTTACATTTCATATATCCCGTATATCAGAAATGAACGAAAAAGTTAAATACTGCGTCATCACCACTCTGAGTCCAGCTAAGGCAGAGAAGAGGCTAACGGTGTTAGCTGATAGCTTGTTAGCCCGGCTAGCCTGGCTTCGCCAGTCCGTCGCCGCCTGGAAATACTGACAAGACACGCAGCGACATGTCACCACCAAAATTTCCAATTTGGATATTTTTGAGCTTCTTCCAATGACACTTGAAATAAGTGGAACCAGAAACTATATTGTTAAATGAGCACAAAGCTAAATATGCCTTCTCTGTCAGTCTCCAAGTACAAGCCTGAAAATAAACTCGTGTAACCTGAGGAGGGTTTGCGCATGCTCATTGTAGATTTGTGGGAGGGACTCCCGGGGTTCCAAATTCAATGTTGCTAATTTTGTCCCGCTTACCTTCTAATGAGTCCCAATACAGTTAACTTAGAAAATAAAGTTAGCTTTTGTTTCTGGTTTATTGATTGTACGAATCTTTCTAAAAAAAATTAAAAGGATGTTATGCTACAAAACATCTTCAGAGTTAAGCGCATTTTTATGAATATGTGAAGAAATATTCAAATAGTCAGAGTTCTTTGTCCTTCTATGCCAATTTTTAGACTAAGTGCAAAAGTTCAAAATTAACTGAAGTCAGATATTTTTGGAGTGGTCGCTGGTCCAGACTGAAATATGGAACTTTCTCAAAATTATTTATACCCCTGGTGGACTTAGCTTTGAAGTTATATTTTAATTTTACCAAATATTTCCTCAAAGAGGATTTAAAATGGCTTTTTGCAATGGTCCAAGCCAGCGTTCCCTACTTTATTTTCAAAGAGAGTTTTGTAGAAATAGGCATTCATGCTCAAAGAACAGGGAATCATTACAAAAATAAATCATCACAATAGCAGCAGAATGGATGACCAATGGAATCATAGGATGGATGGATGGCTGATTGATGAATCCATATTGAACATCTAAAAGTTCCATCAGTCCATCCAGACATGGTTTATTTATTTTGTTATTCAGTAAGTACAGGAACAGTTTAGGAATTTCAGTTTACAATAGTTTACAGATAGATGTAAAACAAATATAAACATCTCAATATGCTTTTGAGTTTTTTAATATCTCCCCCAGCCTTTTTGTGTTATTTCAAAAATTAAAATAAAGCCCAGCAGGAAGAAAGTAACCATGTTAAAAATTAGATTTGCTCTTTCTCTACTTACAAATTATCATCCCGGGAGAGGTGGCTAAAGTGTCACAATTTCCATCTTGAAGTGGGTGTCAAAGAAACAAAGCTTCTTTTCTGTGTTTTATGAAAGATGAAGCTTATACAATTCACTTCACAACATAACTGTACGAGGCAAATGGGTTGCATCCTGATGAAAACACAAAATATCACCAAAATATTTTTTAAAATTATTGTTCCAACTCTGAATCAACAAGAATCTTTTTTTGGATCTTTTTTACTCAATGTTTTAGCTACAAGCCTACAAATATCTCTCAGATGAATCTGCTCCATAATCTTGGAAAGCATATGCAAGTTTTTGATTTTCTTTTATGCACATTTAGCTATAAGATTAAAAAACAAATTATAAAATTTTATTACATTGTATTACACTGTATTAGCAAATGTGTTCTTTTCTTCAAACTGCAACAAAGTGAGGCATTGCTACCGATCATCAGAAAATTTTAACTCCTTAGTGTCACAGCAGTAACTGAATCTTGCATAACAGCTATGAGCTCAACACTGTTAATATAAGTTTTGCGTGTAAAACAGCAGATTTACATCATGGTAAATAATTATTCAAATTGTATAAACCCAACTCCTTCCGAAGACTTAAAACTCTCCTCAGCTGCTTTGGTATTGGCTGACTTCCTCTCGGATAACAGACTCCAGCTGCAAGAAACTGTGTTGAAGCTATCTGAGGTGAAGAAAGACGTGTTCTCCTAAATTATCATGTTGCCAAACCAGTCTGCTGGAACTGTGAGAGAATAGTTAGAGCTTGTGTGTGACAATTCCAAGATATGGGTTAGTCATGCTACATTTTTCTGTAAAAAAATGTAAATAAGGATATAGCAAAATCATTCATTAGATTTAATGAGCAAGTCAGTGGGTCTATTCATGCTTTTATTTTTTTTCTGAAAAAATATTTGTTTTACAAAATATATCAACTCTTATCTCTAAATTATTACCAATCATACAAATAACTTAAATGCATAAAACCGATTACCTATGAAACATTTAAAGGTATCTGTTGAAAATACAACAGTGAGTAAATCTACAAATTCTCAAAAAGAATAAGATGGAGGATCCAAATATATTACTCAGTTGTGTTTTTTTGTAACTTCAGAGAAATAATCCAGTAAAAACTGGAATGACTTCCTGATATTTCCCATGTCACTGAAGGAGACCCCTGAAGGAGAGCAGAGATAGCTACATGTACATATGCAGAAACATTTGTGGATAATATGAAACATGTGCACACATCACAGCATGGTGATTTCGCTGGGTGGCAGAGTGAGCCTCTTTTCTCTCACAGACATCATATTTTCAACCTGCATGGCAATGACTCGACACAGCTCCAGACCCTGTGGAGAAAACCAGTCAGCCTTGTACCACCAAGGATCAAACACCAGAATTTACCAACTCCACTGTCTGCTACCACACCTGCTCCAGCTGCAGCTGAATTACCCGCTGTGTGTTCATGTCCCCCACAGTTATATCCACGTACGGATAGCTAGTTCCAGCACCGGGCCTCTGGGTGCGACTGCCCTGCACCTCCACAAGGGGGACGGCTGCCATCAGCTCCTGCAGAACAGATGTCAGACTTTACTCTGACAAGAGAGGACAACTTTTCTCCCAGGCTCATGTTAATGATGCCAAGAGCCAATCACACACTGATAAATGTGTGTGTGGTTCTTACATGTGTGTTTTTGTGCAGAAAGTGGAGACCACGTGGGTTAACAGCTAGAATGCAAGGAGCATAGAAGGTGGTGGAGCTGCTGCTGTGGATGTAGAAGAACGAGGAACCAAACATGGGGAACACACTGATCAGGCCTGCATGCACAGACAGAATGTAACAAAAGGGAATGAAATCATTATTATTATCTTACATACTTTATAATTAAAGTTGATGAAGATTTTGTTTGTCTAAACCACTTTAGGACCACAAGGCCGGTTTTACCAATTTTTATCCATGTAGGTTCAATTGATGGATATAAAAAACTTCCATGAGACTCAAATGTAAAAATAAACTTTGTTTAGGCCTAAGATATGCACAATAATATACAAACTACTGTAGTAAAACCATGTGGTTCTGTCCTGCTCTGCTGCGCCGCCGTCCCTCTACTAAGATTACCCTTTACTTTTGTTTCCAATCCTCCCAGGTTGCCACAATGTGGACTTTTCAACAATAAGACTACCCTTTAGAGCAATTTTATTCACAGGATGACTTTACCAAGTCAACACAAATATAATAAAATTATTTTTAGTTCAATTTTAGCCAAACATTGACTTACTTGTGTCAAATAACTGATAAAACAAAGTAAGTTTAAACATAAAATTAAATAATGATTTTAAGTTTGTATTTGAGTTTTTCTCTACAGGCCTGCTGTGATTAGTGAAATTGAAGTCAGCTGTCCAAAAAAAAGTGTTTAATCATCTATAACTTATAAAGATTTTATATTTAAGCAATGTGAAAGCATTATGATTTTATTTATATTTTTGCATTTTCTTCCTTTGAAAAGGGATCTTACCGAGAAACTGTGCCCTAGCCTGATGCACACTCAGGGGCTGCACTTGCTGCATGTGCTGCGTTGCCATGGTAACCCACTGCTGTGGGGGCTGCTTTTTGAAGAGAGGTGCGGCAATGTACTCTGATAGCTCGTGTCTGGAAGACAGAGGACAAGAACAACAACGTCAGATAAACGGAAGCTGCTTCGCTCTGTGGCTTTAGACATTTCTCAAAAACTGTTTTATACAACTCAGTGAGCTGCTTTGTGTTTTGCTCTGTGACAGGCAGTGGTAAGTGCAAAAAAATATAACTTTTTTATAGTTGACAGTGCGTGAAAAAAAAAGACATCCAGTTGAATCACAACAGCTCAGCCCATTTAGGCTATTGCACTCCTCCAAGTACATTAAAGTCAGAATCTTTCACTTTAAATTATTCACAAACAAACAAGAAGAAACTTCAATATTTCGGAGACTGAAAAAGACTTTATAAAGGGACTAAGTCCATAACCAAAAGGTTATACTAAACATTTAAAAAGTACTTTTGGGATGTTTGGAAATGAGCGTTAATAAGTCTTGTTGCTCACATGCTGGGAGTATAGATGATGTCCTTGGCTCTATGCTGCAAGGCAGCCAGCTTTGACATTTGGTGGAACTGTTGATCGCTCACTTTTCCATGTGAGAGAATATTTAGCAGGCCTTTCTGGTAGTCTGGAAGGATCTGAAAAATATTCACAAAACTTGAGTTGCATACATAACAACAAATGACCAAATATATGCGTGGAGTGAGAGAAAATGATTTTTAGTACCTGGTTATACTGCATGGCCACACTCAGCTCATTCTCAAACCTGAGCGACTGAGTCCAGACAACTCGCCGGAACCACAGACTGTAGCCTGAGTCGACTGACTCTGCCTCTGTGGTAACGTCCAGGATGTACTCGTTCTTGTTCAGAGGTCGAACACTCTGACCTGAGCTCACCCAATTACACAGAAATTGGTTTGTTATTTCATGTATTTTTGGATATTTACTGCAGTGTAGTGACATAAAAACATGTCACTTCTCTTATTCAGTCATAAGTTATGACTCATGGACTCAGTTACATTTTTAAGTGATAAATATAGTTCACTACATGAAAAGCCCATGGAAAGTTTGTTGAGTTGCTGGGTTTAAATTGCATCTATGTATTGCTGGAGCTGTCAGATAGAAAGTCAAATGATGCAATTTTTTTATTTTTAAGACTTTTGTATTTTCTTTGTACAAATTTCACAGCATTCCAGTTTATAAACATTTAGTTGTTCTCACGAGCATATTATAAAACTGAAATAATGCATTAATATCCAAAAAGACATAAAAGTGATGATTCTTCTGCGAATTAAAACTTAATAACTCTCAGACTTTCTGAAGCTCCATTACAAATTTCATTTGTTCTTTTTCCACTTATTTTTAATTCACAATCTAGATATTTAAAGAGGACTAATTCTGACAGATGGATTCAGTTCCTTATATACAGTTGAGTCCAACATTATTCATACAAATGGGAGGATGAGTAAGTAATCTTTTAACTTTACCAACACACTTCTTCTGACTGGAAGTGATATCAACATTTCGGACTGGCTCAGCCAGAGTCCTGCCTCAATCTGACATGAAATCTTTGAAGGGAGCCAAAGATTAGGGTGATGGCAAAGAGGCCTTCCATTCTCAAAGACTTGAAGCTCATCCCACCAAAAAAATTATATTAGTGGAAACATGCAAAAAGCTGTAGAAGGTTTCTAACTGCTGCATTACCTATAAATATGTTCGCTCTTTTATAGGTGGATGTAAATCATTTAGCATGACATTTTAAAATCTAATTAAAAAAAACATACAATTATTTTTGTATGTTTGATTACATTGAAATATTATTTGTTGAGAAATCCTGTCGCGTTTCCTTTCAGACATTTCTGTAACATTTTAAATCGAAATCTGACTCCGCATACCTCTGTTGGTGACTAAAAATATGGCATATTCTTCGATGGCTTCTAGCGTATGTAATCCCATTTCATAGCACAACTCTTCTATTACCTCCAGGGCAACCTGAAAAACAGATACATAAGTCAATCCCTGCCCGCCCGCACTAATGCACCACACTGATCATCACCTGCTGAGAACTTACAGTACAAGTTTTGATTTTCACATGGCGTTCGATGCCTCCAGGGAAGAGAAACAGCTGACGTTTTGAACTGCGTCCTGCCTGAGGAACCACAGTCAAACATTCACATGGTACATGTGGTAGAGATGCTAGAAATGACTCACTTTTTAGGACTGCAGCACCATGAGGCTATAAGAATTGGTGCTCAAGCATATGTATAATGAAAAAAAACACAGGAAGACCAAATTTTACTTTTCTTTTTCCTTCTCTTCATGTCCCTTTGGTCATAATAAACTTTAAAAACAACTTTGAAGCCCATATTTAGGCAAAATCAAAATAACTAATTTATTTAGTTATTTGTTTAGTGCAACTAAAGAAAACTGTTTATTTATTTGGAAATACTCTCCATTAAAGAACATTCCATGCCCCCAATCAGTTTGCACAAAATTCACACTAACTGTTATTTTAATTGGGTGTATAAATAACAGGAAATAAATAAGCAACAACCTTTCCCAAAATCAAATCTTCTGATAACTGTTTAATTACAAAATCTAACTGTAGGTATGACTTCTTCTTAAAATGGATGACTGGTTTTATATTCTAAGTTATTCTGATTAATTAAAATCTGGGCCATTTAATAAACCTATGTTTATTTTTTGAAAGCCATTACCTGATTGATTTTCAATGAGTGCTGAAATTATCAGTTAAATCTTTAAGTTCAAATTCAACATAATCTCTAATACCGATGTCCTCAAGTTTTACCTAACCCTCCTTAGCCTTCCTAGCAAGGACTATGCCAGGATGGTGGAGAGGAAAGGGCAGCTAATAGTCCAACCTCACTTCATGTTTGGGGGAGGCAGAATGGTTTCCATCCAGGCCACAGAACAACAGACCAGCTCTACAAGGTCGCCCAAATAGTGCACATGTATGTTGTTGCCCTAGAAAAGGCTTTCAACACACAGCTGTGGTGTGTCCTCAGGGTGGTGCCCTTTGTTTCCAAGCTTAAAAAAAAGACCAGTCTGAAGAAAGTACACATTTAGAAACTTTGCTATATTTATCTGTCAATTCTTCCTTTTACAACACATAACTTGGAATAATTAAATTTAAAAAAAAGAAAAATATTATTTCATTGGATATATAGTGAGCCATTAAAAACAAATTTCCATTAGCAATAAATAATAATATGCAATTGTGTTTATACACCGTGTTCAAAATTATTGTGCAAATTGGATATAAGTGTCATAAACATAACATTTTTTGTTGTGGTATTAAATTCATAGATGGTATTGTGTGTCAGGGCTCTTTGAATCACTATAATTAAGTTCAGAGAGCTGGTTGATTAGTTTGTCTGGTGAACTCAATTATAGGAAATCTACTGAAGAAGGATGTTCCACATTATTAAGCAGGCCACAAGTTTCAAGCAATATGGGAAAGAGAAAGACTCTCTGCTGATGAAAATCATCAGATAGTGTAGTGTCATATGACAAGACATGACATTAGATATTTAACGAAAATTGAAGCGTTGTGGTACTGTGAAGAGATTTGTGGCTGAGTCAGAACAAAGATGAGTTTGCACAGATAAAGGCATAATGAGGAAGGTTTCTGTTAGACACATTCATCAGATTAAGAGAGCAGCTGTTAAAATGCCCTTACAAAGCAGCAAACGGTCATTTGAAGCTGCTGGTGCCTCTGGAACCTCAAGGTGGAGGATCCTTCAGAGGCTTGCGGTGCATGAACCGACTATTGGGCCCCTAACCAGAGCTCACAAGCAGAAACGGTGGCAGTGGGCCCAGCAGTTCATGAAGATTAATTTTCAAACAGACTTGTTCACTGATGACTGATGTGCAACCCTGGATGGTCCAGATGGATGCATTAGTGGATTAGTGGTGGATGGCCACCACTTCCCAATACGGTAAGGAGGTGGTGGAGTCATGCTTTGGGCTGAAATCATGGAGAGAGAGAGCTGATCGGGCCCTTCAGAGGCCCCAAAGGTGTGAAAATGACCTCAGCAAAGTATATGGACTTTCTGACTGATCACTTTCTTTCATGGTTCAAAAAGAAGCAAAATCATCTTCATGCATAACGATGAATGCTGCAAGGAATACCACTGTGTCATTGGCTGCTATGGGCATAAAAGGGGAGAAACTCATGGTGTGGTCACCATCCTCCTCTGACCTCTGACCCTATTGAGAACCTTTGAAGTTTCCTCAAGCAGAAGATCTGAGGGTGGAATGCAGATCATATCAAAACAGCAGCTCTGGAAAGGTTTTCTGACATCCTGCAAAGAAATTCAAGCAGAAACTTTCCACAAACTCACAAGTTCAATGGATGCAAGAATTGTGCAGGTGATATCAAAGAAGGTCCTACGTTAACATATATCTCAGTTTGTTAAGATGTTTTTGATTGAAATAGGTTTTGATTTTAGTACATTCCACCACTTAATGCTCCACATTTAAAGAATGACCATTTGCAGTTCTTTATAATCCATAAAATGTTTAGAAAATCTGCTGTGCATAATAATTTTGAACAGAGCATTTTGAGTTTTTTTCTTTTTGAAAAACATACTGTTCTCATGGTAAGCTTTATTCAGTAAAATTTGATTTATACTGTAATAGTTCGTGACTTGAAAATTATACAGACCATCATTTACATTGACCATTTAAGAAAATCTGAGAAAATATCACTTGCATAAAAATTTGGAACACAGTGTATGTAGATGGTAAAAGTGAATGTATTAGAATACTCCTTCATAATTCAGATCTGTCCTTTTGACACTTATTTGCTTCTGCTTTTGTGTGTATAAAATTATATTATTCTCTATCCATCTTATCTGTAATAAGGACTAAAATTTTTTGGCCTAAAAGCAGATGAATTAATGGAGGCCCGAACCATCATAGCTTTCAGCTCCATGCTGCTGGGTGGAACAATCCGACCGCCATACACAAACGTCTTCTTCAGATTTTGTTCACATGCTTTAGCAATGCCTGAAAAAAAGTGCGGTACATATTTCACACTGATTGCAACATTTGCAGCATACTCCCACTTGATATTTGTGTGTTTTTTTTTTTTTTACCTTGATACGGTGCTCCTGCACTGCGAGAAGCCTGTTGCAGGTATTTTAACAGGAAAGGCTTGAGGACTTCAGAGCAGCGATGGTAGGCAGCTAGGATATACAGCAGCCTCCAGCCTCGTTGGCAACTATCGCTGCAAAGCACAAGCGAGCACAGAGGTGCTCAGAATCGCAGAGGTAATCACCAAAGAGCCATGCACTGAGGGTTTGTGTGTGGCCAGCCGACTTACGGTTTGGAGCTGGTGTTGGCAGTAAGTTGTTTGAGGAGCTGGCAGTAAGCTTCATCCCTCATTAAGGTGAATTCTCCAATGAGCTGAGGGGAGCAAATAAATGACAGCACAAAAAACAACAACAAAACTTTAGGTGGAGTTCCTTCCTGCAAAATAATAACATTAACCTTTGACATCTAATACAATATTACATTCTGTAGCTTAGAAATCTTAGTGTGTAAGTTGAACTAGCAGAATGACTGGAGCAATCTTTTTGAGGAATGCTCACTTAGCTACCTCAAGTGATAAGTAATCTGTAATCTGTGACAGAACATGAAAAACTTGAGAAAATTAAAAGCATAACGAAAAAAAAAATGTTGGTCTATAATTCAATTCTTTCAAAGTTTTCAGTTTAGGGAATGCAGGAATAGGAGCAACACAAATGCCAGACATAACTTATTATTAGCAGAATGATTAGATGCAGGGTGCTGTGATTAAACACAGATAAGGAAGGAAAATAGGACATTACTATTGAAGTAACATTGCATGTTACCTCATCTCCCTCAGAGATAAGTCCAATGACTGTGGTATCATCTACAAATTTGATAACACGAGTGTTCGGCTGGGTGGTCATTATGTGAATAAGGTACAGCATGGGATTCAGCACACAGCCTTGTGGAATTCCTGTGTTGATGATTATCTGGATGGATGTGCTGTTTCTCTTTAACGGGCTGTGATCTGCCCGTTAAAAAGTTCAGAATCAGTGCAGAGGTTGGATGACAGCCCTAGCAAGCGGAGATTGTTGGTGAGCTTAGGTAGTATGGTGGTGTTAAAAGGTAAGATGTTGTTAATGAACAGAAGATGTGCACAAAAGTGACTCATCCCTGTCTACTGGCTTGGTGTTGCAAGCCTCAAATCATGCATAGGATTAATTGAATTCATCAAGCAAAAAATTATTTCTTTTAGCCCCTGCCACATCTACAGCCACCATCCAAGCAGGATCTGTATTAATTTTTTTGTTCCTTTAAAAGCTCTGTGCACCTTATTTTTTGTGACATTTCTTGTTGTTGCCTGAGGTATACACCTTGTAGTAGGTTTGCAGATCCTCCACATTAATTGAGATTTGTTGGGGTTTAAGGCAATATGTTTGGAAAATGAGGTCAGTACACATGTCTATGTGAATACAGATGTTTAATGAGAACATGGTGTAGCCTTATAAGCCCCCTTGACATTGTGATTCAGTATGTTTTTCTTCTCTGTGGAAAAGTACTTTACTGCTTATATGCTTACAACAAAGTCTTAAAATTACAATGGTTAAAATCACCAACTATGAACACTGCCCTGTGGGTGTTTGCTTTTCTGTCCTATAATAAGTTTTTATCACCTCCCAGTGCTTCTGTCAGGTTTCTGTGCAGTAGAATGTAAAAAACAGTGAAAGCTGTTGAAAACTTCCTTGGTGGGAATAAGGCCTTACATTTCAGCATCAAGTACTCTATGGTGCGGGAAATTGATAATGAACATATTTACCTTAAGGAACATGTTGACCACCTCCTGTTCTGATGAACCCCTTGATGGAGAATCACCCATGAAGCGCATTACCCCTAGAGATATTCCACCAGGACACACACATACACAAATTAAAGATACCCTCACAATTCATACACATTTTCAGTTAGCAAATGCCTGACTAATATAAGTGTTCACATTTAATTTATGTAGCTAAATATTATTCATAAACTTTACAGTCTATTAAAGTCGCTCTGGGGCAGTCCCAGATGATTTTAAGTTTCTTTTATTTCAATAATTAATTTTTCAGTCTAGCTCTACCAATAAACACAATTGTTCATTGGAGACATACTGACAGATTTTAATGGGTGGAAGGTCGTAGACTAGCGGATGAATATATGGGAGGATAGATTTTTTTGTTTTTTTTCCTCTTTCCAAACTTACCCAGACATACAAATAAAGATCTTTTAATACATTGTGTAGAGATAATTTTTCCTAATGAAACAATATTACACAAAATATAAAAAAAACTATGAAATACTAAATGTAACATATATATATATTTGAAATATAAATGGGTGTATATTTCAAATATTATTTATATGAGTTAGTTAATAAAGAAGCCAGATTAGAATATTCTTTGACTGCTGGAGTGAAGTGGTACCTTGTAAACACACACAGACAGCCAAATATTGTAAAATATGGTGAATTGTATCAGATAGTATTTCCAAAAATATATAATGACAAATACTTGAAATTTCTTTTTACAAATGTTTTTTCTTAGCCAAGGCAGTTCAGTTCCTCGACAGGAGAAAAAAGGAATGTAGAAATGGATCCAGTTCAGTTCAGAATGAGAACTGCGGTTGTAGGCTTGTTCACTTCCTGCAGCACTGGAAGAAGTGGTGCGGATTTGACAGAGCTCCTGGTTTGTTGTAGAATTAACTCGTCAGTCTGGTCAGCTTGGCAAAAGACAAGATCAGGAAGCTAGGCAGTTACCACTTTCGAAACGCATTATTAATTGAAGGCTTAATTTCCACAAACCGACATCTGTAGCATCTCACCTATTCTGGTGAACAAGGCTGCCTTAATAAGATACTGACACACTACTACCACCAGTAATGTGATAAAGAATTACCAGCCTAACTGGTAGTTCAAACTATGATTTTATCATCACAGTGAGGCGATGAGTCACGCAAAAAACAAACACACCGAATGACGTTTATTATTGTTTGTTGTCTTTTTACATAAAAGAAAATTAAGGAAATCTCAAATACATTTTAAATAAAATAAAAATAAATAATTCTTTTATAAAATAATTTTTAGGAAACTCATTTCAACCACAAAAATAAAATACTAAAAGAAGAAAATGCTATCAGTAACAATAAAAAAGTTATTCTAATGGAAATGGGAAAAAAAATTAGCCTGGTCCCATAAACATTCAAGAAACTTTCAAAGGTGCAAGTGAAAAAGTATAATATCTCAGGATTCTCTCATTTTGACAATACTGAACCTAAATTGTGTAACCGGTGCAGAGAAGTTGACAACTTACACAGGTACAGATCAGCTGCTACTCGGTTCATAGCTTCATCTGTGAACTCTATCAGAGACTCAGTCAGAGGGTTCTGCAAGGATAAATCAGTTGAACAAAATGTCACCTAAACATCATGGATGTTAGTATGTGAAAGAGAATGAAAAGCACCTTGGAGAACTTGATCATGTCAGCAGGCTCCCTGAAATCATTCCTTTTGCCTTTGCTCTTCATGGAATCGCTAAGGACAGACACATCAAAACGCATCTATATTTCAACAATGTTCAAAAACAATGGCACAAAAAAAACCCTGCACTAAAATGACAATTTATGACCTTCAATATAGCTGGGTATTTATTTGTTTCAAGTACTTCTATAGAGAAGGAACTAGATCTTCTGGTCATTGTAACAAATACATTTGATTTTCGCAGTCCTAACCAACATCTTTTTAATGCTATTTGCTTCTTTTCCCAATAAAAAATTTGAACAGCAAAAAAAAAAAAAAAAAAAAATCAACTTATTGCTTGAAAAGCAATGTCCTGTCTGTGTTTCAGACTGTTGATCTCCTCTAGGTTAATTACTTTTGTTTTGTTCAAATAGCTCAACAGTATCCAACAAAGAATCTTAAAAAAGAAACAGCCTTTATTTAACATGCAAACAGCATTGTCATTCACAACTTTGATCAAATGTCTAGTGTAATTCTGCTTTACCACATTTTTCTCTTAAAGAATCAACATGTATTGAAATGTTTTGAGGAAGTCTTCATCATAAGTTCTTTCAGCCTGCTGAAGATGTCTTGAAGTTTTATTTGGGCTTTGGATCATTTTTGACTCATTTTCTGACCTGTTATTGGATGTTGCGTGTACACATAGCAGAAAAGTAACCATAGACCAAATTTCTATTAAAAAAATAAAAGCAACACTAAAAAAAAGGCATGCAACTAAAGCTTATAATCCTTTAAAAGAATACAAGACAGGCTGGTTGATTGGAAACAATCGAAACAAATTTATTGTATCTCATGACCTTCACCCATTGCCTCAGGTGATTAAAAATTAAATACTACATTGAGTTTATGGTATTTCAAAATTTTGTAGCTCTTCTGTAAACGTTATAACTTAGCTGATGTTTCTGGATGTTAACAGAGGATTTGACTGTCTGGCTGCATGAGTTTGTGTCTCAGTCTCACCCGTATCCATGCGGTGCCTGCCTGAAGTACTTCTTGGCAAACTCTATCATATCATATTTACTGTCCTGCAGTACCCTCTCATCAGGCTCTCCATCAGGAAAGGCCTCAAGTGAAACTCTCTAAAGACAGAGATCAGAAGTGAATTTGGCAGAAATAAAAAATAAACAGCATCTTAGAGTGCGTTTGTGTCTGGGAACCTCAATCGTTTGATCTATTTCATGTGCAGCCATGGTGGAGGCCACAGCAACAGCAATGGCTGACGACACGGCAAACTGGTCAGCTCCGCCTCGAGGCTCGGCCTTTCGGTCCAGCGGCAGCGATAGGAAATCAGGAGGAGCAACGGAGTGGACACACTCTGTGGGGAATGCCCCGGAGCGGCCAAACACGGCTCCAAACTTCCAACCTGACACACAAATGCAGAAAAGATTTACAGAGAGACACACAATTTCTTCTCATCACTGTCTGCTTTCTTCTTACTGCATGTCAGATCATTATCTGCCAATTCCACTCCTGTCTGGGGTTGATAACCTTGCAAAAGATGATTTACTGCTGTCATGATGGACAACACTGTCCCCAGCTCTGCTCGACTCCTTGTTTTTTATTGCAAACAAGCAGCCATGATTTACTGTACCTTCAAGAAGAAGTATTTATACTTCTTGCTTTTATGTTGAAACCACTAAATATTTATAATTGCAGTCTAAGTTATGAAATCAGGGAACATCTCTTAACTTGAGGTGATCACAAATTGGCAGGATTCAGTGAGCAATGTGGCAAAGCCTCCATACCTTAACAATCGTCACCTCCAGATGGAGAGATGCATTTAGTTCAGATTTAAGGTTGGAATGCTCAGATGGGAATTTCTAGTTATTATGGGTGTAAATATTTCAGCATGTTTATATTTTGCAATAACATCAAGCACAATGCATAAAGAGAAGAGCTATTGTTTTGTTCAACAACTCACCAAAGTCTTCAGTGTCCCTTTTAAGCTCTTCCAAAAACACAACCTTCTTCCTCACCACACAGCCATAGCTGTAACCTAAAGGAGAGAATATCTATAAATTTCCTCTCATCACAGATTTCAGCCAGGATGTTCATGAATCAGTGTCTGACCTTTCTGTAGCCCGTCCATAATCTGCAATCTGATGATGTCACCTTTATGGAAACTGAGCATTGATCGATCGTCTGTCACAAAGTTACGCTCTGCGATGACGTAGTCCGAGTCCTGTTCAGGAAGCCAGTACACAGATAATATGAGTTATTGTATGCTTGTATTAGTAGTAACGTCTCGATTAGTGATCAGAATCGGCCAGTTTTTCTTAATCAGCTCTGATTTGTGATCCAAAATCACTTAAATTATTCAACACCTCAAAACAATTTTCTTTTGCTGAAATTGTACACATTGTTCTACTGGATATGTTGTAATCTTTAAAGAATTATATGACTGTAATTTACAGTCTCAGGCCAATTTTTAAGGTACACCTGTCCAACTTCTCATTAATGCAAATGTCAAATCAGTCAATCACATGGCGACAACTCAAAGCATTTAGGCGTGTAGACATGGCCAAGACGATCTGCTGCAGTTCAAATCGAGCATCAGAATGAGGAAGAAAGGTGATTTAAGTGATTTTGAACGTGGCATGCTTGTTGGTGCCAGTCGGGCTGGTCTGAGTATTTCAGAAACTGTTGATCTACTGGGATTTTCAAGCAAAACTGTCCATGGGGTTTACAGAGAATGGTCCAAAAAAGAGAAACTATCCAGTGAGTGGCAGTTCTGTGGGCACAAATGCCTTGTTGATGTCAGAAGTCAGAGGAGAATGGCCGGACTGGTTCAAACTGTAACTAAAATAACCACTTGTTGGGCATGCTGTGGTGGCATAGGGGATAGCGCGACCTACGTTTGGAGCCCTTGAGGCCGTCGCGGGTTCAATTCCTGGACCCAGTGATATTTGCCGCATGTCTTCCCCCCTCTCCTTGCCCCTTTTCCTGTCAGCCTACTTTCACCTAAGGGACACTAGAGCCCAAAGAACTCTGACTAAACCCCCCCCAACCCACCCCCCCCAACCCCTCCTCCCCAAAAAAACAACAAAAAAACAAAAAGCACAATACGTTAGATCTTGAGGCAGATGGGCTACAGCAGCAGAAGACCACACCGAGTTCTCCTGTCAGCTAAGAACAGGAAACTGAGGCTATATTAAATCACACAGGCTCACCAAAAAATTGGAGAATATAAGATTGGAAAATCTTTAATCCGGTACTAGCAAGGTGTACCTAATAAAGTGGCCTGTGAGTTGTATGTACATTGGTATACTGTGACCCATCTTGCCTTTTTGATCTCATTGATGAAAGTGTCTATGAGATGTTTGACTTGTAAAGCCTTGGCGGAGAACAGGATCAGCTTCTCATTGGTCAGATTGAACTCCAGCATGTTCTCAGAGGGGATTGTCACAAACAGGATGTCTGCATATCTGAGACAGAAAGAAGGACAAGCAACATTAGTTCAAAATATGCACCACTTATCTGGGTCCTAACCGCTCAGTACAATAAAGATCAAATAAACATTAAAGTGTGAGGCATATGCTTGCTGTGCCAGTTTTGAGCTATCTATTATTTCTTTTAATAAATCCCTTCCAAGAATCCAAACTTTCTTGTAACACTTCACCAAATGTTTGACCTCAAACTGTCTGATGGAGCTGGAGTAAAGTACATAACTCATTCATCCAGACTTAATTTACCATATCAGAAAAAACTCCTTCAACCACTGTCACTATAAATTCCAGTTGTGGAAAAATACAAGCAAGCAACTAACTCCTTAAAATGCAGAAACGCACTGAAGGGTCAGAGGTTAACCCTTTCCAATATAGAAAGACTTTCCAGCCTGAAATCTAGAGGCTTCCTCCAGACAATTGGATATAGCTGCTTCAGTTCAAAGAGAGCAATATGCCTGGCACTGGCTGAGGATGCGCAACGTGGGGGAGTTGTGACTCATGGATGTAGGAACTTCCCACTGCTTGTATCCAAGAAGATGGGTGGATGTGAGATATGGTCAGAAAAGCCAAAAAGGAACTCCACTTAAGGCATGGAGTGGATCAGGGCATAACACTCATTCTCATTTTCTCATATTTATCTGTAATCCTAAATACTAATAATGCATATTTACTCTAACAAAAGCTTAGGATACTAATGTTAGTCAGAGTTCTTTGGAGCAGGTTGGTGGATTTACTCAGTGCTCTTCAGATAGGATTTTTGAGATTCGTTTAGTATTTCAGTTTGAAGATGGGGCAAGATAACCAATAAAACAACAAGGTACACATAGGATCTGACAGTAGGTCACAATTGCCTTAATGCTAAAGCTTTGTTAGCTTTTCCAAAAATTGTTGACCCCATAAGGCAGTTCTAATCTGGTGTTTTTATGAGGTTATACCAACTTGGTAAAAAGTAATGTCTTATCAACATACAATTTCAACACATTTCTTTACCTGAATAAGTTGGAATCCATTTTTATCCACAAACTGACCAAATCTAATTCCTAATAATTTCTTATGCTGCCAAACTGCCTTCCTGAAATAAAACTCAGAGCTGATCAGAAAAGAACTGATCCCAAAGAAATCAACTTTCAACTGAGACACCAGAGCTCTGAATGCTTTTCTTCTGACTTGCTGGCCAGGAACAAGATTTGTTTCAAAACCTTCGAAGTGTTCACTGGAGAACTTCTAGAAAGGGTTCTGCGTACCCCGTGTCTCTGTGTTCCCATGGAGAATTTTTGGGGATTTTTTACATCGCTTTGACTAGATCTGATAATCGACTCAAAGTTATTATTAAATAATGATCTGGGCTGAATTAGGAATTTTAAACTAAGTTTATTGTAAATTGCCTTTTTGTTTCATGCTTCCTTAATGTTTTGCCGTGTTAGTCTTATGTTATGTTGCTGCTTTGCTGTTGTAAGTCAGCCATGTTAAAGATTGCCTCAGTCTAGAATGGTTGAGTTCTGTGCTGCATTTCTGACTTTTTTGTTTAATTATTTAGTTTCAATATTCCATTTCAATATTCCAGATCAATTTGATCTGATTTCCCTTTATTAGTCAGTATTTTACTTTTGTCTTATCAGTATTTATATTGTACAATAGTTAAAGAAAGATATGAATAATTCAGCTGTAAAGTTGGGCTGTTTTGTTATTAATTCTTAGATTTGGTAAGAGATCAGCGTGTCATTGATCACTCCTTGATGTGAAGAGTTTCTTCTGCTGGTGTTGTGAATTCATTCCTTCATTAGAGGCTTATCATTCCAGGTCTGTTAGAACTTGTGCCCTGATTACACCAAAGATTTTGAATTTTATTAATAATTTAATTAATAATAATTGACAACAATTTAGATTTCCAGGAATTTTGATGTCGCCGTCTGAGGTTGCTACAACAGTTTTTGTTCCTAGAGTTCTGATTCCCAACACTAAAGAAAACTGCAAAGATAAAATTAAATGGATAGAAAATAGTTTTAGCTCCAACAAGATAATCCTCAAACTACCAAGCTGAAAATTTGGGATGGATGCTGCATGTTCAGAATGATGTCTTTACAGGCTGTTTTCTCTATTTCTTAAATATTTGAATGTACTTATGCTTTTACACATTTTTAGATCAGACAGATTTGTGGACTCCACCAGTCAAATGTTTTTATGCTGTCAGGAGCAATGACTGAAGCTAAAACAAAAAGCAGCCAATGTAAAAAGAAAGACTTGGATACTGCTTGAGAACCAAGAATGAAGACTAGTTTAGAAGATCAAAAACTTGCAGAAAAAAAAGCAGAAATAAATAAGGGTTGGAGTACAATTTTTGCACAGTGAAATGGTTTTTACATCATA
The DNA here is from genome assembly GCA_922788865.1 of Poeciliopsis turneri. Taxonomy (NCBI): domain Eukaryota; kingdom Metazoa; phylum Chordata; class Actinopteri; order Cyprinodontiformes; family Poeciliidae; genus Poeciliopsis; species Poeciliopsis turneri. The sequence continues at coordinate 2,490,634 of CAKLNU010000176.1, forward strand.
TCTTTGAAAAACTGTTAATAAGAAGCAAAAAAATAAATAAAAATACACCTACGTGTATGGTCGAAGTACTCTGAAGTAGTCAGGAGCTGATGCGCTGCTTTTCACTGTCTTCAGTAATTTGATACCGCTGTGGGACACTGACAACACTTGCACACCTGTTCCTACACTTCCCTGCACTCAGAGAGATGCACACATCCAATGAGAACAGCTTAGATAATTGATACGTTGCACGAAACAATTTTAGCACTGCACAGCGTTCCACCAAACTCACAGAGGCAGGAAAGAGTCGGGAGAAGTAAATTTCCCAGGTCTCCCTGGCTGCTGTCACGATCGTTTTCTTCACATGTTCCTCCACCGGATCCATATTCTGCTCAACACCATGTTTGGCTGTCATGTCATTCACAGAAGCAGACACACAAAGTCATGAATGTCACAGAGTTGTACATATTTGGGAAATGCAGTCATGAAAAATAACTACAGGAAAAAACAGACAGGACTACCAAATAGGGCTTTCATTTTCTGCCTTTCACCCCAGGTGATGCGAACACATGCCTCTGACAGGGTGTCATTCACTATCTGGAGGAACGGAATGAAGCAGAAAAGAGGAGGATTTTTGCCAAATTTCTTTGTGATCATTCAGTTATCAAGAGAGCTTGTAGGACTAAAAAAATAAATACCGTACTTTGAAATATAAAAAGAGAGAATATGATTTACCTGCTTGAAAATGAGATCTAGCAACAAAGGATTGTTGAAGCTGTCTTTGGGATAAAACACCTGAGGGAGGAAATATTTATTTATTGGAAAACTGTTATTATTGCACTGTAATTTGCAGAGATGCAGAGAAAGAAATTTACAATTATGGTAAAAAATAAAAAAACAATACACCTTACTCAATTGAAGGGTTTTTGCAGTGCAGGAAATCTTACTTTACTGCTTAATTACTGCTTCAGCAAGATTTAAAAGAGAGAGCATCAGCTCTACCACTCTTGCAGAAACTGCAAGAGTTTCTGCAAGGGCTGCAGAAACTCTTGCAGTTTCTGTAGGCTGCTGTTCTGTGGTATGTAGATGCATGTCAACAAAGTGACAATTTGGTAAGGCATCATTCCATTTTTTTTTTTTTTTTTCTGAAATCCAATTTTTTGCCTAGTTGTTCATATGACTTTAAGTAACCTGCATGTGCATAAGAAAAACGTGGATATCACACAGCAGCACACAATTTGTGGAATAAAGAAGTAGTACAGATCAGATTTTTTCTATGTGAAGGGATTGGAATCAGATTGTTCAGACTGCTGTGAAATAGTTGGATGTGAGTTGCATTTGCCTGCTGTGTGAACACAGCCCTATACAGGAGCAATTGTTACTGCTCACCAGTTTGGAAAGGGTTAAACCCAATGATCATTTCCAAAAAAATGAAGTCCATCATTCTCCAGAGGGAAGGACTATTAACTATTGAAAACTATATATGAAAGTTCCCAGTCATCTCAGGATAGGAGGTTTATGAAATGTTCAGATGGAATTTTAGAAAACTCTTTGATTTCTAAATCAAAGAAAAATTAAACTGAAATGTTCTCAGTTAGCAATTTAAAGTTTATGACAGTACAAATCAATAGAAGACTTCACAATTATGGCCTGTTTGAATAAACAGATAGGAGAAAGCCTTTCCAGCTTCCGGACCTTCAGCGAGGGAGCCCAAAGTGTTTCATTCACCAGACCTCAATGTAATAATTTAGAAATAACCTTCGGTCATCTCAACTACCTCCACTTCTTTTCCCATAGGATTTGATCTAACCCTGTAAAAGTGAGTGACATAAAATTCATACACAACAAAGTGAGAAACTGATAAAGTGATTGTTTTTGTGTGTCTTAAAAGTCAATTCTGTGAAGGGATGTTTCTAGAAGCTCAAGTGAGCTTTTATCTCGTTTGGGTTCATCTTTATTGATTAAGTAAAGAGTTTGTGGAGTCTGTTTCTGTGCAGTATCACAGAATTTTTTGTTTTACCATGACTGTGTACATTTATATTTGTACTTTTTATCAACCTTCACTGATGTTCTGTGGTTTATTTTTGTTGCTGTATTTGTGTACTAACCTCCTTTCTGAGATACAGTCTCCAGGGCACATTGGTGTAGGTGTAATGCTCCTGGTTGGTGCTCTGGTGAAGCTGTGTCTGGATTGTCTCCGTCTCCACTGGGAGCTCTCGAGAAACTGCAACAAACATGTTTAATATGCAGAATGCAACACCAACAAAACATTCGGCTTCGACTCCGGTTGACCTCGTTGCAGACCTATCGAAATCGCCTTTTTTCAAGGTGCTCTTTTATGGATAAAAAAATAAAAAATAAATTAACAGTGGAAAATCCACATCAAACCTGGTTTTACTAGCACAGGCCAGTAAGAACTTTGCAAGGCATTTTAAAAACTGAGTGGCTTTTTATTTTTTTGAGGAAAAAACGTGTTATATGAATATCAGATATTCATGTAAAATGATGAAAACTTTTCATTACAAAGATATTGCAAAATTCAATTCAATTCAAAAACACTTTATTAATCCCAAAGGGAGCATCATCAAAGAGCCATTGAGATGATAATGGCCATCGGCAAGAAAGATCTCCTGAAGCGGCCTGTACCACACTGAACCTGAAGAAGCCTCTGATTGTTCCGTTTTCCCAAAACAGGGATACCAAATGAATCCTAGTCAGGGTTGTCCATAATTTTCTTGATTTTATGAAGAATCCTTCTATCATCTCCAAAAATTCTATAGAACAGAACCAGAACAGAACCAGCCTTCTTTATCAGGTTGTTGAGCATTTTTATGTCTCTGGCTCTGATGCTGCTGCTCCAACAGATGACAGCAGCAGAGATGATGCTCTCAACAACAGACTGATAGAAGATCTGCAGCAAACCTTGAAGGATCTTAGCTTCCTCAGGAAGTCCAGTCTGCTCTGTCTCTTCTTATTATGGTTCACTGTTGCATCTCCAGTCCAGTTTGTTGTCCAGATGAACACCGAGGTATTTATACTCCTCAACTACCTCCACTTCTTTTCCCATAGGATTTGATCTAACCCTGTTTCTTCTGAACTCTACAATCAACTCCTTAGTTTTATTGACATTTAAGATGAGATGATTGTTCCCTCCATGACACATAGCAGTCCACCTGCTCTCTGTACTCAGCCTCTTGTCCATCTCTAATTCACCCGGCAATTACAATCATTTGAATATTTCTGGAGATGACCAAAGGAATTGTGTCAAAGTCTGAATCGTGGAGAGTGAAAAGAAATGGTGAGAGTACAGTGCTCTATGGTGCTCCTGTGTTGCTGACCACCTGGTTTTACACACAGTTCTTCAGTCTCACAAACTGTGGTCTGTTTGTGAGGTAGTCATAGATCCAGGTGATTGTTGTGTCTTCTGGAGTTTCTCACAGAGCAGATCAGGCTGATTGTGTTAAATGCACTGGAGAAATCAAAGAACATGATCCACACAGTGCTGCCTGGTTTGTCCAGATGACAGTGGGTTTGTTGAAGCAGGTGTATGATGGCCTCATAAACTCTAACTCCACAGTGATAAGCAAACTATAAGGGATCTTGATATGTCCTTGTCTCCTTATTCAGGAGACAAGGCCCACCTGAATGTGATGTGATGTGATGTGGGATGTCAGGGCAACAGGTTATTAGTCACTGAAAATGACAAAAATGATCTCACTGGGTCAAAAAAGACCCACTTACACATCAGAGAGTTAAGAGGATCCTCTTCACCCACCGTTCAAAAGATCAAGCAAATGGCTTAGAGCCAGTCTATAAATGTGACTGAGTGTAACTTCTGAAAAAATACTTAAACTTTTTATAAAACCTATCAAAAACATTTATATTGACTATTTTTTATGAGTATTCTCATAGGTAAAATATCAGATTTTTACATGTATATATGAGACTTAAATTTATGCACATATAGTGACTAACATTCACAAATTTAGATGTCTATGTATGCATTTTTAATTGACAGTAATCTTACCCCATGCTCAACTCCTTCTGTTTCCATAGCAACTAAAATAAACAGAAACCTGAAAGGTTGTTTGACATCATCATGTTGATGAGAACCTCTGTTATTATTGATGATGTCATAAATCATCAATAATAACAGGAATTGATACAAGAATACAAGAATTCTCAGTTTGCTTCTCAACTTGGTTGGAGGCAGATCGATTCCAGATAGACGACTTCAAACTGATTCTACAAACCATTTCAGCTGAACACCAAGTCAAGAGGATTTTGATATTTATGGGACCTTGGATTTCTTGTTACGAAGTACGTTGAAAAGTTGTTAGGATAAAACATAAGAGGCAACGACGGTTTAGTAGAGAGCTCTGAGGACGAGAGATCAAAATACTTTGCTTTTGACATTGAACCCTGAAGACCAAAAGGACATGGAAGATTCCTCTAAGGATGAGAAAGTTACTGTCAATGGGTTCATCTACCTTTCTCAAAAGACCACAGGACAGGACAAATTTAGTGTTGGACTCAAAGTGACACCTGACCAACTACAAAGATAGTGCTACAGATACATTTTGGAGGAAGTGGGTGGAACATGGCCACACAGAGTCGGCCATGATCCCCGCCTCCATTGTTGTGACCACAAGGTTGTCAGACCCCGTTTTGGAGAGCAATCCTAGAATCAGCTCATGGGCTCTAGAAGGAAGGGAAACTGTCAAGCTGAAGATAAAGACCTAACAGGTCTTTTTGGTCTAGGGGACCCCGGAAGCTTCTGATGGGTACTGGCAGTCTAAGCGGCATGCAGCTCGGATGGTTAGTAAGATAAAAACTTAGGTATGGGAGAAGTTCACAGAGGCCATGGAGAATGACTTGGGCAGAGTACTTCGAAAACCTCCTCAATCCCATCATCACATCTTCCACTGAGGAAGCAGAGCCTGGGGACTTTGAATCAGGTTCTGCTGAGTTGACCATAGTGAGAGGTGCAGAGAAGGAGAGGGCATACTTTTGGCCTCCCATCTTGGTGCCTGTATTTTTGGGTTCACTCCAGTAAAGAAGTTAGCTTCCCTTCACCTACTTGTTTTGAAGCTGACAGTTTTGACTGTTGTGAGTACTTATGTGACAAACAGCACTTCAGATTATACACCTTTTTTTGGAGTTGCTGGAGGGGTGAACCAAAAGAAAACTGTGAGACCAGCAGAGCCATGGAGAAAGAAGGAGACCACCTCTGGTTCATCAAGTCTGATCATGATGAGTTTCATTTTATCTGCGCTGCAAACTAAGAGCTGTGACTTAGTTTGTGAGTTATGATAACCTTCATCAAGTGAAAACTTCACATCTTGTCTAGTATTGCTTTGCTCATAGAAAAACTAATTTTATTGAAAATTTGAAACATTTAAAACATTTCTCTTTTCTTTGTAGTGTAGATGACTGGTATAATTTCCAACTCTGATCAGTGTAAATGTGACTCATAGATTTAAATGTTTAACTAATTGGAATGATTTATGTTTTTTTTAATAGTGCAAAGAAAGAAACTGAAAGAAGTGACCTATTTTAAAAGCCTGGCCACTTACTGTCTTCAGACTCTGCTTTTAGCTGTCATGTCCTGGGGGTGTTTGAGTTGTTTTTTTTTCTCTCTGTGTTTGTATTTTCAAAAGATTCTCCTAGGCACTCGACTTTCAAGCAGGTTTTTTGGGGGGATCTGAAACACAAACTGCTTCAAGCACTCGTTACTTTGACATTTGCATCGCAGTTGATTTGCTATGAAAATTGTGCAGCGGGCCGAGTGAATCTCAACATATTCCTTTGACTGTCACTAGAAGGAGCCCAAGTACTACCATTCGTACCAGTCCTACACTTTAAGAACCACATGCTAAAGACACATTGAAAGCCAAAATAGATCAAAAGTCTGAATTTTGACCTTTGATGATGAGACTTTTGTAAATGATAAAAAAAAAAAAAAACAGAAAGAAAAATCAAGCTTTCAAACCTTCTAGTTGACATTAAACCATCTGTGAGCTGAAATTTTAATAAATAACTTGAAAATAAGAACTTAAGTAATTCCAGTTTCAAGTACCATAAAAGACATACGCTTAACGTATATGAGCAGAGAAAATATAAGATGATCTTAAATACAATCTGAGCAAAAGAATGAGAGCCATTAGAGAGAATATCACAAGTCAGCTGGTTCCCGTAATCTTTCAGAAGTCATCACAAGGCTACAAACTACGTAGATTAAAGAAGATTTTTTCCAAGCATTACTTTCAATTGACATTAAAAACAAATCCATTTTTGTGAGACAGACAAATAAAGAAAAGCCTTCAAATTGTCTAAACCTCTACAACATATGAAAGAGAACAGTTTTTAGCAGCTGTGCTCACCTGGAGGAGGTTTAGGAAGCGGCCGATCCAGAGCTCTCATCGTTGTACCTCTGTTGAGTTTGATGCCCGACTGCTTCATTGCAGACGAAGAGTGTATTGGGCCAACAGGACGTTTGGACTGGACAGAAAGGAAGAAGCCATGCTGTGAAAATTCTTTCTAACGTGGGAGTTCATGTGTCAGGGTGAGCAGCTGCTATCGATCTGTGCCTGCTCGTTTCAGGCAGGTTGGAGTTTACCTGTGGAGCAGGAGGATTGTCCATCTGGGGTTTGAGGATCTGTAAAGCTTCATCACGAGGTGTCTGCTGTTTCTTGAACTTCCCATCTGGTCTCCTAAACAACATGGAACATCACACTGGAACATTTTCATCATTTATCCACCTAAATATTTATAAGCTACAACACCTCCACATTTATTTGAAGCCCTAAAAAAGATACAGAAAAATCTGTTGAATAAATTCATCTTTAATTGAGTAGAATATTTAAAATTTCTCACAAAAGTCTTGTTCATTAGGTAATTTTTTTTTTTCAAAATGTCACATCCAACACTTATTTGTGCCCCTGCTGTTAATAACTTCTACAGCCCATTTTCCCTGGTAGAAAAGCTCTCAGTCTTCTCTCAAGCTCAAAGCCTTGTTCAGAGTTCTGGTTGCTCACTCATTCTCTCCTCCTTTCTACAGGATTTCATTCTATGAACTGAACAGCTTCAGAAGAAATTTGATTCTGTGCCTAGCAAGCATTTCTGTGTTGAGTTGGAGCCATGCTTTATGTAATTACCCTTCAGAGAGACCAAGTGGAAACCCTCACACACACACACACACACGCACACATGCATGTGTGCGTGTGTGTGTGTGTGCATACAAACTGACCTTTTGCCAGCTGGTTGTGGTTCTGCTGGTGGCGACGGGGAGTTATATCTTCTAATAATTGCTTTAAAATAACAGAAATTTAAATACATTCAAACTCTAACTGAAGTGTCAAAATATTGAAAATATACAGAAACATTATTTAAGGAACTATTCCTTAAATAATGACTGTTCAAATGAGTCACCTTGAATGTCTTGGCTGGGGACGATGTGATCTGCAGTCTGAGATGAATACTTCACTACTTCTCCATCAGGGGGTGGAGGAGACGTCCCCACTGGGGTTGACACACACACACACACGCACACACTCAGTTCCATGCCAAAGTGACACAGATGATTCTCTGTTGTGCTTGGATCACTTGAACGAGAATTTTATTTTTTGAGATCTTCTGCCTCTCACATGCTCATACCAAATTTCCTGGCCAGTTCCTTGTTAGCCGGGACGCATGGAGCTTTTCTTCCAGAAACACCGTCTATGCCTGACTGAGTCTGAAAGAAAGAAGAAGAAAAGAACAGAAATCAATGAGGATTTTCTCAACTGGTGTTGGCAGTTAGTTGGAGCAGTAGAATAACAAGCACACATTAGCAAACAAATGTATTCCTTCCCTTTGAGCTTTACACATTTTATTTGTGATTCCAAAATCAAAAGTACAACATAACTGCAAAGTAAAAATTAACAGATGGATACAATTTGGTCTGCATTTGTGTTCAATCCCCTCTATTTTCATACCACTGAATAAATTCACGGTAACCTGATGCATTCATTAACCTTATTAATGTAAAGAATACAACTTTATGCAGTTTTATTACAGTTTAAATAAAGGTATTCTATAAAGTCCCAAAATAGTTGTTAGAGAACAGGAATAAAGTTCTCAGAATAAGAACTTAAATTAGAGAAGCAGGTAAGAAGCCAACACTAACTGCAGAGATCCTCAGGTGGACGGATGAGAATGAAAAAAAAACACACCATCCTCACTATGAAACATGGTGATGGCAGCATTATGCTGTGGGAATAATTTTCTCTACGAAGAACAGAAAAACTTGTTTGAGTTGATAAGAAGATGAATGGAACAGGAAAAAAAGCTTGTTGGAGGTCACAATGACAAGATTTGAAAATCCCAAAAATCTCCATCCAATCTGACTGAGCTTGAGCAAAGAAAAATGGCCAGAATTTCAGTGAGTTGTATGACGGAATATAATAAAAAGGAGAAAAAGTCAAGATGTGTAAATACATTTCCAAGGCATGATTACAACAGAAGACTATCAGAGTTGAATTTCTAGTTGAAAATCTATTTTTTTCTCCCAATTGTCTTAAATAAAGGATTTATTCTACCCACAAAACAAAACCTGCATCTGTTTTTCAGGATGTATAAAATGCAACATCTCAGTGTAAACAAGTCTCTGACCTGTACAGCAGGTTTAAATGTTGGTTGTGCTGGCTCAGCTTTGGAAGAGCTGAGATGAGGGTCACGGTAGGTGGGCCAAGGCTGCCGCTGGGCCCGAGGCTCAATCGGGAGATCAGCAGGGTGCTGAGTGTTTGGCTGTGATTCAGTCTGATCCTGCTGAGCAGAAGGAAGATAAGGGCTGGGGGGAAACACAGCTGCTGCGTAGGGAGTCGGAGTGAAGTTCGCATAGGGGCTCGGCGGGATGTTCGCATATGGACTTGGAGGTATGACAGCGTATGGGCTGGCGAGGGCATGATGGGGTATGGGACTCATTGGAGGGCTGGTGATGGGGGATGTCGGGGGGCTCGACACAGGACTGCTGACCATGGCCATGGCTTGCATGGTCATCTGCTGTGCCTGGGAAACAAGAAAATGATGCATGGAATCAAACGGCAGCAGCAGCAGTGACACAGATAAACAGACAAGGATCCAAACGGGGGAGTTACCATGATGACTGCCTGCTGGTTCACAATCGCCTGCTGCTGCTGGGCCAAAACAGCTTGTTGGTCTTCTAGAGGAGAAACAGCAAGTAAACAGGGTGAAGGCATGGAAACTCATGCTTGACTGTTTGGTGTGTTTGTGTTTTACATTTTTATTGTCATGTCTGATACAAACCAGGTGTTACAGGTGCCACAGCAGCGACAGGAGGTGACATCATGCCTCCCACAGGAAGGACTCTCACAGCTGTGGACACAAGCACACACAAGCAGCCGACTTTAGACAGATTCAGTGTTTGTCAGTTGAGCTCACAAGATTTTTAACCGGCTGGTAAAGCATGAAAATGGGAATAGTTAGCATGTATTTGTGTTTGTTGCAGACCTCCAGGTGGAGGTGGGTGGCCAGATGACTGCCCCGGCTGTTGCCACTTCCCACCAACGCCCCCGGCCCCCTTTATCCTGTGTGACAGGCCTGCAGTCGCCTCTTCTTCCTTAGAAAAGAGATCGTCTTTAAATGTACAAAAACCTAAGTCGTATTGTACTTTTGTCATTCATTATTATGTTTTTACCATAACACCTTTTTAAATGGGAAGGTTTTACTTTTAGAGCTATATTTTTGTTTGTGAGACTGACTTCATGGAAGGACATACAGTATGTTCTGCCAAGAAGACTAATTCAAAGTTCTTTTTATCATTGTTATTTTGATAAATATAAACAAATGTGATAAAAATTTAGGTTCAGACAGACGCTGAATATGATACAGACTGAAAATATAAAACTGTTAGATGATTTCTTTCTTTTGGAGGTTCTGTCTGACTGTCAGAGTCAGGGCTGTGATTACTTGTAATGTGCCAAACAAACACTTTTCAGCAGTGGGCTCAGCACGAAGCCATTTCTCCTGAGTCACAGATTGACTCTTGTGTTTGTATCAGATGTGTATCAAGACACATCGGATACATGCTAATTCCTGTCAGCTATATCCGATAGCAGAGTTGGACAGAGATCGGTCCAGTCTGGTCAGCTTTCACAGAAAACGTTTATCTCAGTCATCAAGCCCAGTCTTCTTCATTTTAACAAGACAGAACAGGTGAGGTATACCCTGAATGCGCTATTGTCCACCTTCTGCTTTTGGGCAGTCTCTGGTCTGCAAGGTTGTAATTGAGACTGATAACTGACTAACAGTCTAACTTTGTTAATATGTGCCTCTGGGACTTAACAGTTATTCATAGCCAAACCAAACTTATTGTTGCACAACGTCAATAGGTTTGTGCCAGTCAGAAACCAGGAACTTACCATAAATCCTAAGTGCATTCAGTGTGCATTTGTAGGCTGTGTCTCATTAAATAGTAACCTCTTCATTTGCTAGAGAGTCAGTTCCTCGTAAGCAGATCTTCACTTTGCCCAGGGTGGGAAATTACCATGGTGACTTGGTGGCTGTGACAGTTACGGTAACAGTAATGTAAGAAGTTGACGAGCAGGAGTGGCGTGTAGGACACATCTGATACATGCTAATTCCTGTCAGCTACATCCGATAGCAGAGTTGGACAGAGATCGGTCCAGTCTGTTCAGCTTTCACAGAAAACTTTTATCTCGATCCGCAAGCCCAGTTTTCTGAATTTTTGCAAGACTGAACAGGTGAGGTATATTGTCACTGTCCAAAGTCATGATTTTAATGGATTGCTGTAACATTTTTTTTGTATCTCAATATTCCCACCACAATCCTACTGAAACAGACACTTGTTTTTTAAACACACATTTTAGTACAACTGTCCAACTTGTAAATAAGATTCGTTCTATGCCAAGGAAAGGGATACCATACTGTGTAAAAGCTTTTTAGTTTTAAAGCCTAAACACCAGAGTTTTTGATGTTGATAACAAATATGAAACATGAATGAACAATATCACGGAGAATCTATAAATAAGCTACCAAAACATCCCAAATGGAGCAACTGCCACAGAAACAGGTCTGAATTCTTCACTTTCAGAGCTTTTGTTAGTGGTCTGTACTTGTATGGCGCTTTATACTACATGCATTCATTCACATTATGTAGTCTACTTTCCCCCTACAGAAGCGAGCCCTGCAGCAGACAAGGGCAGCAGACAAGGATACAAGACATTGTATCCTTTGGCAATGTCTTGCCAAAGGATATTGGCAAGACATTGTCAATATCCTTTGGCAATGTCTTGCCAAAGGATACAACGACAGAAATGGACAGAGTGTGAATCGAGACCAGCAACCCACAGATTAAGGGACGATCACCTACCACCGATACATCAACGGTCGGTAGTAGGAAAGGCAAAATTTGTCAGGAAACTAGCTTGGTTTTTCCCAATATGTGTAATACAGAAAGCTTTCAACTTTAAGAATTTGGTGCCGTTTACTCTTGCAGTAATTTACATGGATTAACAAACTGCAGTTTTATATAAGCTGAACCGTGTTATCTTTGTTGTTTCTCTTACATTCAGTTAACAAAGCGCTCCATATAAATTTGAAATGCTAAGTTGTTTGGTAAGTGTCGACTGCTTTAATGACTCAAAAGTCAGAGCTAAGAGAAAAACCAAACAAACCAATAAGCAAACTAAAAATCATTCATCTAAAAATTGTCAAGAACAAGAGTCTAAATAAAGTATAAGAGTATATGTCCCCTTAGAGAGACCAGATATTCATTTTCAGCAAAAGGACACGACTATTTATTTTTTACCAGAAAAATTAAGTTGGCATTTTACACTGTTCTGTGTGTCATGAAGTAGGTTTGCTTCAGATCAACTCTAGGATCCAGAATACTTAAGAGCTTTTATAAGCAGTGACAGTAAATTGTTGATAATAAATAGTTGATGGTAAAGAGTGTCAGGATGATTAAGTTATGTAACATACTTCAACTCCATCCGACAGTACAGGGTCAAACAGGCTGTCGAGATAACGATCCATCCCTCTCTGAGGCTCTAAATCTGCAGGGAGGGAAGAGGAAAGATGACTTTACCTCTCCTACAGTCAGCAAGGAGGAGCTGGTCTGTTGGTCTCAGTAACTCACCTTGGTTGAACCGATCGGAATCAGATATGGCTGAAGGACTGACGTCATTGCTCATGTCAAAGCCACCCCCCATCAGGCTTCTGTCAAACAACAACAGATGATAAGAAGAAAGTAAATCCAGCAGAAGCAGAGGAGATGGATGCAGAACACCTGACGGTGGAGGATTTCTGCCTAATGAAACACTTAAAATGAAGATTACATTAACTTTGTTTTGGTTTATATCTGATAAATTTCATTCCTTTTGATTGATCTAAACTAATATTCGAAGAAAATGTCTGGTTCTTCTCTTTGTAAATAATTTACAACAATAGTTTTAAAGAAATGGTCACAAAATCCCTAAGTAAAACAATTCTGCACATTCAGTACAGAAAAGAAAGCACATTCACTTCTTATTCCAAACTTTTCTTTAGAAGGATATAAAATAATAATCTGGTGTTTAAGGTGCTATGAAGTGCATACTACTTCAGGATTTTCTGGTAGAGAGCAAACTTAATGCTTTCCTTAATTAGCATGAATTGTCCAGATCCAAAATCAGCAAAACAGCCCAGAGCATCACACTGCCTCCACCATGTCTGCATATCACAATGATCCTCTTGTTAGTTTTACACGAACTAAATGTTCACAGATGCTTTTGTTTTGTTATAGTTCACATTGTTTGATGTGTCGTTTGAGTCAAGGTGACAAATTAACTCAAGTATATTGTAACAGATGCAACTTATCAAGTTAAAAATCATCATCTAAATGTGAATGAGTTGAATAATCAAAGTCAAGAAGAGGCACAGTCCTCAACAAGAGAAAGCAGAGGTCATCCACCTATCTAGAAAATCAAAAACTGAAAAATATGGGATACTTTTTTTTAGCTCGTTTAAAGGGAGTAGCAAAAGAGGACTTGCAAATTTAATTACTAATAAAATCAAATTTGAATGTCTAGGAGAAGTGAAAGATAAAGAAGGTGAGTATGTTGTGGTTGTAGGGAAGCTGGAAGAACTTCTGGTTACATGACTTGATATATATCCCCCCCCTCACCCGAGACAAAGAAGCATTTTTATAAATTGATATTTGATAAAATTACACAGGAAACAGATGGAATATTGATTACAGAGGGAACTTTAATATTGAATTAAACCAGTCTTTGGACTCCACCAGTAAAGCAAAAAGTAGTAAAGCACACATATCCAGGTACATAAATACATCCTTAAAGCAATTGGTGATAATAGATGTTTGCAGATCCAGCAGAGAGAGATTACACATTCATTCTATCATTTCTCTCTAAGTAAATTCAGAATTTAAAAAAAAATAAAGTTTAGCTTTATTCAGGTGTTAATACCCTCAAAACTGTATTCTAATAAGAGAATCATCAGCATAACAGTGAAAAGTTGGAGCATTTTTGTAATTGGAAGCATACGTAGTAAACAGAATTGGTCCGACCACCAAAAGATTTGACACAGAAACTTCTTCTAACAAAGCAAAGATCCAGCTCATATGATGTGTCCTAAAAATAGTTTTTATCCCATTGGTTTTTGTCCAGCCAGGATCACAAAGTCATAATTTTAACAGCTGGCTAGCTTCATGAAACCTCATTTGTTCTCGGTGCGTGTGTGTGCATCCGTGTGTGGCCTTGCATGTATTATTCAATCACTGTGTTGTGGGGACCAACTGCTCCTTCTGGGGCCCAAAGCATAGGCCCCAAGAAAAGTGTTGCTATTTTTAGGTCATGGTCAGGTTTAGGTCTGAGGTGATTACAGTTTAGGCAATTGTTAGGTTTATGGTATACGTCAGGGTCAGGCTAGAATAATGAATGAAAATTGAATGGAAGTCAGTGCAAAGTCCTAGTGTAGATAAAAAGACAGACAGTGTGCGTGTGTGTGTATAGTCTCACATGCTGGCATTGGGCCGAACTCTGGCTGGCTCCAGAGCAGAGATGATGAAGTAACTGTTGTGTTTGGGGAAGTCAGCAGGAAGCTCCAGGTCTGACATCAAGTCCAGAACATAGTCTGAGCCTTCAAGTTCGACCCATTGAGCCGGCTCCTTCAGCAGTACCGACCAGCCTTGGCGGCCGTCCACCGCACCCCTACACACATGCGCCCGCACACACATACACACACCCTAAATGCAACATTTTCACCCTGACATGTATCATCCTTTTTTTTGTTTTATGCATTTACATTACCTATGATGTAAAATGTTTTTAGCCATTTCCTCTCCTGTCGTCCAGGAATGCAGCGGACATAAGAAGGACATGCCTAGAGAGGAAAAGCAGTAGCTTTTGACTTCATGAAAATCATTTATAAATCTCATTCCGGTTGCTATATCCAAATAGCGACTGGTTTCACCAGCATCATTCTCATAGCTATCACAAAACCAAACCAGAAACAAACACAAGCAGAGCCAGCCAAGAAGCCAGAGTATCAGGTGTTCTCTAATCCTTAGTGGACTTGCCAAAAGACTGGAGGGCAGATAAGATGGACGAGAGCAGAAATAAGAGAAGGAGAGATGGCTAACTCTACCCTGCTGAATGTTGAAGACAGAGTGGGTTCAGGTAAAAATATATAGTAGATTAGAGATGTAGATCAGAAGGATGGTTGGGTCAGCAAGAAGGACTCAAAAACATCAGTAAAAAGTAAAAAAGTGAAAGTATATTTTCCAGGTGTCAATGAACTTATAGATGTAAAATTCCACTTGACTGTAAATAATTTGTTCTCACCGTCGAAGCAGTGTACATGTAGAACGGTGTGAGCTTTCTTGCGGTTGGCGGTCCACTCAAGCAGGCAGGGTGGGTACGTCCGGACGTACTCAGGCCCGACGCTGAGGCGCTGCAGAGCCTGAAGCAGACGGGTCTGACACACACAGTCGTAGCCGTCTGGGCCGTAGTCTGACACAAACCTACAAAAACAAATGTGTGACTTGAAAACTTTATATCAAATGTATGCTACTTTCCTGAGGTAATTCAGCCCTCAAATTTGTTCACATAACTGTCATAGCACAACTATAAACGTCAATGTGATTTTATAAAAATAATAGTACAAAGGACTGAATAATTATTATTTTTTCTAATGAAAACCTGAAAAATGTGTCATAATTTCATATTTAACCCCTTGAATAGTAAGTCAAATTGCATTAAAGCAGAATTTACTTAATAGGCACAAAATTAATATTAAACAAAATCCATAACTTCTCTATCCTGGCTGAAAATTTCTCCATTTTTCTCTGAGGTCAAGAAGCTGGGTGTCATCCTCAGCATCACCCTCTCATTTTCCTCCCACGTCAATAGCTACTTGTTCTGCACTCTTCCATTTGTGTAATATTAATCGCCTCTGTCCTTCTCTAACTCCTCACTCCACAGCAGTTCTTGTTCATTGTCTGGCTACTTCCCCTCTAGATTATTATAGTTCTCTTCTTTTTGGCCTTCCACTCAAATCATGTTTGATATATAGCCTTTTTATAACAACTGAGGGCAATATAGTTACTTGATTGTGATATAAAATGTCACTTTGTACCTGGAAAATACATAATGCCATCCCTGCAGAGAGAGTTTCTGATTACTTTCTTTCAACAATTCTTTGTTTGGCAGTATTCCACAGAAACCCTGTGCTGAACTATTTTAGATTTTAATACAAAGCATTTTAGGATATTATTTTAAAGTCTATCCCTGATTTCAACCTTTCTGCAAGTTTCTTTTTGTCCAGTTTACTGTGTTTGTCTTTGATGCTGTTTGTTCACTAATGTTCTCTGACAAACCTTTCAGGGCTCATAGAGCAGCTGCAGCTGGACTGAGGTCAATTCATGCACATGAGAACTTTATTTACTAAATTGTTGTCTTCTGAAGGTGATTGCACTTGAGTTGTATTTTCAGATAAAAATAATAATATTAATAATGAGATGCATTGAAAACCATCCTGAAGTTTGTGATTTGATTGCGACAAAATGTAAAAAGGTTGAATGAATAGTAGAGGCGATTTTCTTACTTGAGGAGGTATTTAGCCAGTCTTTGAGAGGGCAGGAAGGCAGACAAACAGGAGGAGAAAAGAAGCCAGCCCCGCTCTGAGTTCAGCAAGTTGGGATTCCTCCACACCTACAGGACAACCATGAAGTTCTTAATAAAAGAAAATAAGATGGCATGTAATGTAAAAACTGTCAGTTTAAAACCTGGTTGGCTATCTGAGCCAGGATCTCGTCTCTGAGGCTGGGGTTGGCCAAGCCCCTCTGGATGATGTAGTTCCCAAACATGTTTTCTTGAGCTCCATTCAGGTTTGGATCACCCATGAACCGCAGGATCTGTCAACAGCACCGATGGATGTTTATGGAAAATAGTGCAAGTCACTCATGTGATATCCCAATCTTCACTGAATTTTTATCTATAAGCTAAGTGTCGATGCTAAAATTTCACCAACAAATGTAAAACAAACCAGAATGAAGATGTTGAGAGATCCCTGCTTAAGCTCCTGATCCAGACGAATCAGGGAGTTCTCTAGTGGAGCCGTGAGCATTCCAAACAGAGGCTCCTACATCAGAAACAAGCACAAGGATTTCAACAGCTTCTCCATGGATCAACCGTGTTTCCTATTTAAACAGTCTTAGCTGCTCATGTTTTCTGTGTTTTCTTTAGACAGAACTTAGCACATGTGTTTCTCCCAGTGTTATAAAACCAAGATAGAGACTAGAATTAATGGAAGGGTATAGATGTAAATTTGGAATAAAATATAGTATGTGAAGATTAATCTAAGCAAACTTGGGGTGCACAGATTTATTAGCCATGATTTTCCAAATTTTGGGAGATCACTGATCGGACTGTATATGAAGTCTGGACTTATATATGAAGCCAATATTATCAATGGATCTTATTGACCTCAGCAAATGTCTAAAAATCAACCACTGTTCTCTTTTTGCTCTGCTGTGAGAGTCTGACTGATAGACTCACCCACCAGGTCATGTCTGCTCATTTGCTGTTAACAATAGCCACCCCACTGTTGCCAGCTCAGCAACTTTCCTGTTATATTTTTGCGACATTTCAGACAAAAAAAAAATGTCGGCCAAAATTGGAATCAGCAAGTCAAGCCGTAGTTGGAGATCAGCCAGAAAACTGCAATCAGTGTACCTCAAAAATGCACAGAATATGGCTCAGTGATGTTGGAAGATGGCATGTGCTGTGAAAATTCCAACTTCACAGAGAATAAAATATCATTCAAAGTTCATATCATTCACAAGATGAATGAATTGAGGGACAGATCTGCAACTTAAACACATCTTTTCTCCAGTATTTTCTATTGTCACACTTTTACAGATGTGAAAGATATTTTATTCTGTGTTTCATACAAAAGTAGTTGTGTAGGCTTCACTTAACTGTATTTATTTCGGTTTTAATATGTGGAAGCTAGCCTCAGCTGCCGAGAAACGAATGTTTTCTGGAGCCGTGGCCTCTTTTGATGTTTTAAATCTTACCATATAGGTAATATTTGGCTGTAACATATGTAATGTGCTTTGAAGCTTACTGGAAATTACTTGTACTGTAAACAACAATCCTCCAGTGCAAAGAGAGAAACACTGAGCTGAACGAGGCAGCTGTTAATGTTAGTTCAATATTATACATGTAAGTATGCCAACACGGACTGAATGGCTTCCTTCACTTCCTCCGCTGCCTTGCTAAAACGGTGCAAAAAATCAACGTCATCGTTCACAACTTCTCCCTCTGTTCACTGATTGGCCTGGTCGACTGGCAACAATCCAAGTAAAGGGGAAAAAATCCCAGATTGTTAATGAAGCAAGATTATAATTGAGACCAGGCTAGGTTGAAACCATTCCTTGTGAAACTTAAAGTCATATTGTTTTCCAAAGGATCTGGATTTATTTCAAATTACTTTAAAAGAAAAAACTCTCTTTCGTTTCAAAACTCTCAGAAAGTCACTTAAGAATTTGCGCTGTGCGCAAGTACACACTATTACTGATGCACACACTGTTGCTGATGTTGCAGTGTGTGCTAGTGTCATTACCCTGAACATGATCCGGATGTAGTGTGTTATGAGATAGTTATTGATATCGAGGGGCAGGGTCAGCTGAGGGTCCACCTGAACCTTTGGAGCCTGGACCACTGCCAAGCAGTCAGAATGCAGCTCCTCACCCCCTAACAGAGGAACACACACCCACACAAACGCACACATGCACACATGCACACAGAAATGTTTATGCAACAGTATGAAATTAGTCAGTGCCACAAATAGATCTCAGTGTTTGCAGCTTGGCTCAGCAACATTTACAGTGTTACTGTGAGAGCCCACGTTTGTGTGTGCACACCTGAAGCAGCCTGCAGCAGGCCAGCCAGCTCTGCAGGGATAGGTAATGTCGTCACATTCACCACTTCACGATTGATCCGATCCTGCACACAAAAAGAGTTAACCATTGCAGCAGCACATTTAATGTAAGTGGCTAATCTCTAGGGTGAATTTATTTTAGCAGTTTTACTTACTTCCTCCGCCTTCCTTGCAGGCTCCACCACTGTCTGACAATAAGACAACAGTATCGCACTTCATACATTTGCTCATTTTTAATTGCTTCCTGTGAATCAGAAAGATGCTGAATCTGTGTGCATACCTTCATGTAGCGCTGACGGTTTACAATTAGCAAAACGGCCGAACGTAGCCTGATGAGATATTTCCTCCTCAGAGCAAATTTTTTTCTGTTGGGAAAAGTGTTGCCATCGATGGGTGAATTTTGAAAATACAGAAAAAGGAAACAAACGCAAAAATGATTTGGATGAATTAGAAGCATCATAAAACTAAACCCCCTTTAAGAGGCATTGTCATGTTTGTTTTAGTTTAGTTGAGTGCCACACCATCAGTGACAGTCACTGCACTTAGATTAGTGCAGAATGTTGATGGCACCGTTATGGTTTCAGTGCACGTTTTTCACAAAGTGTCATTCATCCTAATTTATCATAGTTGAAAAGCTATTTCTGAAACATCAAAGAATCAAACTGTTTAACCTTCACTTTATTGCCTTTTTACTACCTTCTTACACTCTTGACTAAGATGAACATTTGCGGCACACTCGTTTGTTGTTGCAGGACTGGAAAATCTATCACCTTTAATGGATGAGCACAGCCTGAACTCCCCGGCCTTATCTCGTCACATCAAGGACAATGAAAGAGGTTTTCCATGAGAAGGTTGGTCATGTTCAGGTCAGTGAAACCAAACTCTGACGCCTAAAATCCTGAACTGATGGGTGAAACTTCAGACTCAACTTCGATGATATCATTAAAACCAGTCGGTGTCCAATGTGACAGTGAGGCAGTCATGTTTAATTTGTTCCAAACTCTTGTTCAGAACCTTACTTTATGTTCAGCCCTTAGCAAAATGCTTTGTCACATTATGTCATGTTACAAATATGCAAACTTCAATGTGCATGTACAAATTTGTCCATAATTATTAAGTGGAAAGAAAATTATGCTATGTAATCATGAATTTATTTTACAAATACAGCAAAAAAATTTTTTAAGTTTGCAACTTAAAGGTATAAGTAATATTGTATTTTGTTGTGCAAAACACATTTTTGTATTTTGCACAGAGAAAAGTATCAATTGCAATAAGTTATACAATTACCTAACCAGGTAACCTCTGCAGTGGGCTTCAAAGCGGGTTATTCCTCGCCTGAATTTGAGAAATTTCTGCCGAGCAAAACACATGCGAGTATATCTCTGCAGCGTCATGGCAGCTATGTCCAACACACGGTCACGCTTCCCTTCCAGCATCTGATAAAGCTCCTCTTTCAGGAAAATCTAACAGAAACACAGAAAATGTAAATTGTGAAACATGCAACAGCCAAGCTTGTATTTTATGTATATGTGTGTGAATGTATGTGTGTTATCCCTAGAGCTCACCTTGCTGACCCCCACCTGATAAGAGCCTTCCTTGACCGGACAGAGTTTGTGAAGCATGATAACACAATTTTCTCCGTCTGCTGGCAGAGGATCCTTCAGACAGAGCAGAGCTTTATACCTGTGGTCACATGTAACATGGGTTTGACGAGGAAAAATGAATTCCCAAGTAAACAAGAAACAGAAAGCCCAAAGCTGCAGCCTGCGCGTCTGATCTGTACAAGTCTTAGTTTTGGTGCTAATCTAAGAGTTCTTTTTTGGGGCTAATTGGTGTTCTGTGTATTCAGAGTGTTTGGCTGCTTGCTTGGTTTTACTAGCTTCTGCGTGAGTGCTGCTGTAAGTCAAATTAATTTGGCAGCAAACGGTGAGAGGTGCTGGGAGATCAATTGGTTTCATCTGCTTTCCTACTGAGGTACCTGACAAATGCCAGATGGCTCTTTCAACATGAAGAGATCAGTTTGTGTGAAATGTATTGTCTCCTGAGAAAGGCAATAATTACAACAATTTTGAAAGCGCGGTGAGAGCCACAGGAACATTGTCTTTCAAGACAGGAAGGTGAAAAGGGAGGTTGACAATACTACGGTATTTTAAATTAATATTTTCAATTCCATCAGAATTAAAAATATTCTGTTTGTTGCGGTAATGTGATCAAGTGTCAGTTTCCTCACAGGTTTCTTCTGTTTTTACTTAGTTTTCCCATTTCAGATCATGAAACAAGCTTATAGCGATGACCTGCAGAAACGTGATATACAGTTTTTTTTAATAAATATTTCATTTTCAAGAGGAAAAACCAATTCACAGCAGATTTGAAGGTTTAATCCTTTATTGGCCCAATCTTCTTTGCAGGATTGCTTTAATTTTGGAGAAATTGTGGCTTGATGGGAAAAGACTTTTTGCTCTCAGGAAATTTATGTTTCTAGTTTCCTACTAGCACATTTTGATGTGAATTTGGGAAAAGACGCCTAATCCCAAGTTGCTTCCTGCTCTGCACATCAATGAATAAAAAGATAAAAAGATGTTTGTGAGTGATGTTTGAGGAGTACAGTTCTAGTGTAAAAACTCTAATGAGTGATTGCCATGAATGAAAAGTGTTTCATATTAAGTTTAGTTCCACTGCTGGGTTTTCCTGTTTAAGGTCACACTACAGCATTTCAGTTAGATTTAAATCTTGACTTAAGCTATATCTAGATGTAGACAAATCCTTCACTTGAGATTTTTTTGTCACAATGTATATTCAAGTAAGTTGGAAAATTATTTTTATTTTAGGATACAATATTTGGCACATTAATTACTTTATCAAGCCATTTATTTATTCCTATTTTTTTTTTTGTGTCAATTTTGGCATAATCCCTCCATACGTAATAAGATTCAGTAGGGAATACATTTTTAGTATGTGATACAGAGCCACAGAGACCCCAGGCTCAATTTAAACACCTCTTCTAGATAAGTACATTTGATTCGACTTAAGCTGCCTTTAAATGTGGTCACTGTCTAGATCTTCAACAACCAACCTTGACAGGAAGCTGTGAAAGGGCAGTCTTGCTGGATAGCCTTCCTTCCTTATGCGTATTGTCTCCATAATGCCACAGTAAAGAAGCTGCGTGTTGACCATATCCATGTCAAACATTCCTGGCTTCTGCAGACACAGGTGAACTGTGTATCAATATAAACTGAATTAAAAAAACAACACTGCAAACTGGCACACATCATCTAACTTGCAAATGTACCTTATGACGGTTCGGCTTGATGCATCGCACAAAATAAGGGTTACACCTGTCACAGATGGATGACAGTTGTTGCACAGATGAGTAACTTATGGCATTATTCAAACCTTTTTGTCCAAAACGTTGTCTGTTTTTAGTGTAGATTTAGACAGAATAAACTTTTTTCTGCAGAGAGCCACAAGTTATGTGTCAGTTTAGTTATTAGATGAACATAAAAAAAATGTAAGATTGAAAGTAGTCCTAAGAGTTCCCATCTCAATTTATGTGAGATGTCAAGTTTTATGGCTTTGAACTTAGTCAGCTGTTGGAATTGTTCACTTGTGGAAACAATTTATTACATTAAAGAAGGTTATTTTAGAACATAAATAAAAGATTAGAACAAAGGTAGAAATGCTCCTCCCATCACTCTTCTTTTACACCCCGGACTTTGGACATATTTATAAACCCAGCATGACTTATCATGGGTTTCATTTTCCCATGACAAGAGTTCAATCATGTTTGTCATTTCGACTGTATACAGTTAATGTGAGAAGGTATCCAGATGGCTTTTATGCTTTCAAGTATGAATGTCTGGTAGCCAAATGCAAGAAGTCTGCAGTATCTACAAACCTCTCCATTTTGTCCAGCAGTTCCTGCAGGCTGCTCTGGAACTTTGCGCTGACTGTGTTGGTCTGGTGACGTCGGGCTAAACTGTTGTGACGCAAATTGGAGCGCTGCTGCATCAAAGACTCAGAATGCTTCAAGAAAAGGTTGGATACCATCTGAACACAAACACAGAGGATGTACAGTCAGCCTAAAAGATAGGGCTTAGGCACAATGATCTTCTCAGGTAACAGGAGGATGATATTTGTTAAAGATACCTAAACATTAACTTGTTGTCACTTGTTTGTCTTTTATGTTATAAAATTCAATAAAAAACCCCAAAACAAAACAAAACAAAAAAAAACAACTAACTATCTGAATGCAGAGCTGAGCATTTTTACATGGAGAGCATTGTAATTACAGTTTACAGCCTGTGGTTGCTGATCACAGATCACATTGCAACCACTGCGCACAACACACCCACCACACCTTAAAACGTTTTCATAGTCTTTGGCGTTTTTCACATTTTGTAACATTACACTCAAAAAGTGATTGTATTGTTGGGAATGGTGCTCTTGTAGTTGGGCTCTGTGGCCTTCATTAACCAGCTGGATTAAATGGATTAAAGCAACATGATCCTTTGTTGCTGAGGAACAAAGAATCATGCCTTTGTTCCTCAGCCGATGACTAGAGGTCATTGGTGGACAGTGTTTTTTTTGAGCAGCAGTGGAAGGAAAGTTAAATAGAAATGAATGCTAGACTTCTCAGGTTTTTTTTAATATGAAAGTTTTCAAAAAGCCCAATTATTGTCTTTGCATTTTATAAATATGTGCAGCATACACATACTTACAACTTTGTGCTGGTCCATTGCATCAAATTTCACAAAATACGTTGAAGTTTGCGGTTTTAATACAACAAAAATTAAAAAGGCTTAAAAGGTTAAAACAATATTTTCACTCAATCCTTCTAACAAAAACATTTTGTGATTATTTTCAAGTGTTTCTTCCAAAATGTCACCCAAAATGTTAACCAATTGAACTTCTGGTTGAAAGCTAAATGGGATTTTATTTCTGAAAGATTTTGGAGAAGAGATGTACTGCTTGAAAATAAAATCTGGCTTAGTCATGAAATGAAGATAGAACTGGCATGATCTTACTCTGTTCCTGCTTTGTATGAAGAGGTCTAAAACATCCTGCCGGACCAAGTCAAAGTTTTTGTCCAGGAATTTATGAACCTGTAAAGCACATTGTTGGAACTCAGACAGAAAAGTAAAACCATGAACAAAGTAAAACAGACAGTAATGTACCTGGTAGGTGACTTTCCCTGCATAGTGTTTCAGGGTAAACTCTGGCAATGGCATCTTGGGCCTGGCATACAGTGGATCATTACCATGGTGATAGTGGCACTTCTGAAGGAAGGTATGGTCTGTTGCCTAGTGATAATTGTGGATGGTTAATGGTTGATGTGCCATGGAAACCATGTCTATAGCAGACATACTACATATTTGGAAAATTGATGCAGTCTGTCCCTGATGTATTACTGCTCTTAATTCACATATTAACTTTTAAAACTTAATATCTTCTAAAAATTTAGCATGAACTATTTCAATGAGTTATTACTCTCAATAGTTTAGTGTTATGACATCTTGCTTCATTCAAAGCACATCAGCTCTCTACAGAACTTGTCTCTGGATAAGATTGCTTTCAATTCACCAAAAGTACTGTATATCAAACCTTAAAAGATCCTAACATTCTGTTTACTCCCTTTGTCCTACAGGTCTAAAATGATTCGCTGTAGCAAAAGCCCCAAAATAAAGCAGCTGACTTGAATTGAAATCCAAAACCTATTTTGCATAATGAAACAATCAGTTATTTATCAGTTCAACTCAAATTAATTAGTTTTTGTCATGTATTTTTTGTTATACAATACAAAAAGATGAATAGTACTTATACTTTTCTTTTTACCACAAATTGTTATAGCAGTGTTCTTTTACACACAGTAAAGGTTTATTATTGTAATTATATAAATGTGATGTAATTATTTCTGATTTAACTATGCTAAAGGGGAAAAAGTCAACAATTTGTAACTTTTTTGTCAGCAGTTCATTCTTATATATTCACTATTCATCACTTGCTGGAGGCACAGATTCTGTAGAAGACAATCTTTGTACCCTAGTGGTGTGCAGTCCACATAGAAACATAAACAAAAACAAATAATCACTTTTTCTAATGATGGGGTCAATTTAGGAAAAGTCATAAAATTTTAAATTAGAAAAAGATAGTTTAAAGTATTTTTTCTACAGCTAAACATGGTAGTGGGTTTCTTTTAACCCTCAAGACAACACAAGGATGGACAGGCCCTTAATTTATGAAGAGCTAACTTTTTACTCTTCATGTGTTAATTCAGTGTACTCTCATCCCATGTTTTAAATGTCAAAAATACTAAACAGGTTTGGTACCTGGGGAAAGCCGCACTGGTCGTCCAATATGCGCAGGATCCCATGAGGCTTTGCAGCAATGAGGTCAAGACATGCCTGGTTGTTGTTGAAGGGCTGCGGCTGCCACTGGATCTGCTCCCGCATGTATTCTTCCTGCAGTACACAATTTAGCACACAACAAATAAACCGTCACAAAAAAATTGCATAAAGTTTATCAGGTAAGAAAATTATTATTATGTTTTATTTTACCAGGTTTTATCTTTATGGTCCATATAGTATCCATCAATTGCATTTAATCAAAAATCCCCCATCCCACCTATTCAGGAGGATGGTTTCACCACAATAATTCATCTCAATAGGATTTGAGGGTTTTATGTCCAAATGAATTAAACGGCATCTGGATTCTGATTAGAATTGTAACTATTTCTAATTTAGTCTACTTTATGCATTTCTCTAGATAACCCCTGTGGTTATCTGGAGAAATGAGAGGGTTGACTTCCACAGAAGAAAAATGCTCGTTGTTTTTACAGTGGTGTCGTGGTAGTTAATGCTAATGCTCTCAGAAGGCAGAAGCTTCTGCTAACGTCTTTCTTACAACAGAAATCACCATATAAATCTTCATATTATGATCAGAAAAGTATCTCCGGGACTTTGTTACAAATACTTTTGTTTTGGCTGGAAGATATGGTTTGAACTCAAGCCCAACCTCCAATTTCCAACAGTTGCTCATTGGTGGCTTTCCATTGCAGCCTCATTCATCTATTTCCTCATGGCTTATCAATGTGGCTTAGAGGCAGAGCAGTTGTCTTACAATTGGATGGCTTAAGGT
This sequence comes from Poeciliopsis turneri, assembly GCA_922788865.1. Lineage (NCBI taxonomy): Eukaryota > Metazoa > Chordata > Actinopteri > Cyprinodontiformes > Poeciliidae > Poeciliopsis > Poeciliopsis turneri. Next base: position 2,516,212 of record CAKLNU010000176.1, read on the forward strand.
TAGATTTCAGCTTCCTCTGGTCACATGAGTGTTACGCCCAAATTACAGATCAGTCTCTGTGCAAGTGTATAAATTTACATACCTTTATGGATGCAAAAGGATAAATGTGACTGTCGTGTAAAGCTCTTTGAGTGGCCAGTGTGACTAAAAAGGTACCATATACAACTGAAACTGACATACAACAAATAAACACACAAACAACTTCCTGTCACAAATGAAGCAACTAGTATAGCAGTAGTAATTACTGAATTAAAGATTAATATTTCAAAAAGAACATCTAATTATCTGAGTATATATGCAGCAGTATTATATGCTATATTATTAGCTTTAGAATGGGTGGAGGATACTAATATAAATAAAGTAATAGTTTGTAGTGATTCACTATCTGCATTGCTGAGTATTGAAAAGGGATGTACAAATAATCATCAAAATATATTATATGAGATTATGGCTATTCATCACAGAATATGTGAGCAAAATAAAAATGTAAAATTTTTATTTTACATTTTTATAAAAATGTGATATTATTTTGAACTCCTGGTCATTTTTGGTAACGAAAGAGCAGGTAGGCTAAAGAGGCTATTAAAAAAGAAGAGATTGATATGCCAGTAAAATTATCCAAATCTGAAGGCAAAAGTATAGTTTGGAGAGAAACCAAGAAGATATGGAAAATTAGGTGGGATAATGAAATTAATGGAAGGCATTTATATAGGATTCAAAATGCAGTTGATGTAGTAAGGATTAGAGGAATAAACAGGAGGGAGGAGTTAATTATAACTAGATTAAGAACCGGTCACAGTTTTTTAAATGGAACTCTTTTTAAGATGGGGAAACAACTTACTGGATTATGTAGTTGGTGTGATTCTGTAGAAACGATGGAACATGTTTTTATTAGTTGTAGAAAATATAAGAAGCAAAGACAATTATTAATAACGGAATTAGGTTTAAATAGGGAATTGAAATTTGAGAACGTGGTCAGTAAAAGAGTATTGAGGGGAAAAAGAAGATTTTTCGTTTTTTAAAAAGTACTGGGATCACTATGAGAATTTGAGATATAGATAATAGGATCCAATAGATGGCAGTAGTGCAACAGTAATGGATGCAAGCTGCCGTTAAAATCTAAAGAAGAAGAAGAAGCAGAATAACCATCCTGAACAGACAGCTTGATCTATGCCTTTAGTGACAAAGTGACACAGTGTTCTGTCTTTGAATTCACAAAACACCAATTTGTCTCCAACAACTGCTCTGAGATTCACAGCTAAGCTCAGAGGCCCTGTCTGCAGCTTTGAATTGTTTGATTCAAGTTTACTTCATAGTTCACATTGCCTCATCATACCTGCGTTCTATGTGACCACAGGTATAAAGCTCTGTTCTGCCTGAATGATCCTCCACCAGCAGGCAGAGATAATTGCATAATCATGTTTCACAAACTATGTCCAATCAAAGAAGGCTCATATCAGGCAAGGGTCAGCAAGGTGAGCTTTCAAAGCAATACACAAACACCACAGATGTATGCATGAAATACAGGCTGGAATGAGTTTTGCACAACATTTGTAGAGCTCAACATTTATGTTTGCATGTGTGATTGTTAGATTATCTGAAAGAAGAGCTGGATCAACTGTTAGAGCGAAAGCATGACTGTGTGTGTTATGGACATATTTTTGTCATGATCTTGGGTTGTTTATGGTTATAGGTTTTTTTTTCTATGTTTGCACTTTTCCATGCTCTAGTTCTTGCTTTTTAGTTGTCTTTGTAATTGGCTTAGTTATTCCTGCCTTTCCTTTATCAGAGTTTTACCTCGGTTATTGTTTACGTCATCCTCAGCTCTTCTCATGTTCTATCCTTCCGGCCTGTGTGTCTGGTCTCTCCTCACAGCTGTACCCTGTTTCCAATCAGCCATATGTCACTTGTCAGTAATCAAGCTCTCCATACTTAAGACCTTCATTTCATTTCATATAGGCCTGGTGTGTTGCAAAGTATGCAGCAACTTCATTAAAGCCTTAGCCAGTACCAACGTCTACTATTTGGATGTGCTATGCACCTAGTGATTTTTGTTGCTTACTGAAGGCCTCTTAGCATAATATCCCTGCCTGACTTTCCTTGGTAACAACAATTGGGGATCAGTGAGCCTGTCAGAGGAAACATATCCTCCAGTCTTTCAGGGGCAGGTCCAGTCAAGTATCAATTCTTTGTGGAGCAAGTACAAGTCAGGACTCAAGTCTCGCTAATGGACAGAGCCAAGACAAATCTTCTTCCTCAAGACGGCCTTTAAGAGGCAAGTCCTAATTTTCAGATGAAGACTCTTCATGAGACTTGAATTTCAAACTCCACTGTAGGTTAAGATTTTTGATTTTTGACTTAAATGTGATGAAGTGGAAACCTGAGAATTGAGTTATCTCTGGACTTAAAACCCTGGCTTCTCAGAGACTTTATTGATTTAAACGATGCCAATTTCTTAATGCATTTGCATCATAAAACAAAACCTTTCACCAATACCGTTTCTGCTTAAATTATCAGAGAAAGTGGGCTTTTGGAAGTTGAAAGAAGAAATGATAAGCCAAACAAAACTATCTACATCATATCAACATCTGGAATTTGTATTTAATAATTAGAAAATGATCTAAAACACCTGATATCTCTTTCAGAATCACTTTGTTTTAAAATATGACTTTCCATCCACCAACTGTTCTTTATTGTTAATTTTGGTTGGGTTGGAGACTTCCCTCCAACCCTCTCTCCAACCCAACCCAAAAAAGGAGCCCAGACTTCTCCCTCCAACCCAGTGAGGTTGATGAGGTAAAATTTAAGCCCTGAATGATTTGGCAGAGTTGAAAGGATTTACAAGCAAAATCCGTCCCTGTGTATATGATCAGGTATAAAGATGAAAATTAATAAAAAACCAACCAAAGTCCAAAGAAAAATATCTGTTGACCTTCAGAAAGTCTGAAAAAACTGCTACTTAAACTAAAGCAGCAGATTAAGCAAAGCCAAACTGCTGCTTTGGCTTTCCTTAAACTGCCAGATTTACTAAAGTCTGGTAGACTTTGCCTATTCAAAGTCTAGCTTTGAATAGGCAAATATGTGATTTTTATTTATTTTTTTCCAGTTCTGTCTATAACTTCTTAATCTAGAAGTCTTGACTTGTGATTTCCCTAACCTGTTCCTCCTGGAAGATGACTCTGTTGAAGTAGAATTGCAAAGTTTCATTTGCGTAGTTGATGCATAGCTGCTCAAAACTGTTCACCTGCAGCTCCTGAAGAGCAAAAGAGAAGACAATGAGAGGTGCATGTGTAAGTTAACACAGGCAAGCTTTTATTCATCACCACAAGAAAATCTGCAGAAGAGATTGTTTCATAGTGTGACCTCAAATCCGTAGATGTCCAGAACAGAAATGGAGGGGGCTTCGGTGCGAGGGTAGACCCGTCCATTGATACGCTCTGTCAGCCAACTAAAGAGCAGTGAGTACAGAATCTTGGCAACAGCATCTCTGTAAAAAAAAAAAAAAAAAGAAATAACACAATAAGGTTTCTATGGAAACAGAAAACTGGGTTCCTATGGTAACAGAAGACATCTGAAAAATCTCCCCACGGCGCTGAGATCCTTTGTCCTCACATGCCTCAACCAAAGATTGGAAGAGAATATCAAAGACTCTCCACTCCTCCTCTGTATGAAGTCTCCTACTGTAGTTTATTTTTATAGAAGGGTTAAGATGAGAACATTCAAAAAAAGCTTCAAGACTGTCAAGCATGGTTCAGTTGCAAGTTCTTCCAAAAACAAAATGTTATAACCTCAAATCTTTTACTAAAAATTTACTTTAGGCACTCACCTGGCATCTAAAGCGCTATCCACTGTCAATGGAGTGTAGATCTTTTCCCTCCCTGTATCCTGAGGGACAAATTGGAAGAGAGTTCAAAGACACAAATTGGATAACGAGCGCCGCCCTCATACCAGTATGATAACAGTCTGGAAACATTCTATTAAGGTCAAGTGTGAGGTTGATCGAGTGCTTACAGTCATTTTATAAGTGACAGCTTTCTGCAGACTCTCTGGTGAAACCTGCAGCAGCTCGGCTACCACTCTGATCTCCTGTGCACTCACCACCGCCGCAGCCTCCTGGCCCTCAACCTGGACGGAGGCACATGTATGCAGCCATGATGTCACCATCTGCTGTGTCTTTGAAACAGCAGAATGGATTTATATATTGCATTACCTTGCAAAGATGTCCATACTCCTGAAACTTTTTCACATCATGCCACATTAGACTGTGACATCACAAACATCAATGCATTTATTTAATAATACAGAAATGCTGGAAAGAGTGCAGTGACATTTTTTAGAATGGGCCTTGGTGGCAGTTTCACACGTCGGCATTAGAAAATGGAGCAATGCAAAAGAACCTGATAATTTGCCAGTCACACCTTTCAAAGGTTTTTCATTGCTTTTATGTATGTACGGTCACTCATGAGATGCTTGCTGCTGAAGAATGGGTGACTACTTGACAAATACAGTGTGTAATTTGCTGCACTGTGACTGTTTGGGGGGGTCTTGTGTAAAATTGACTTTTTGAGCTCATGGTGATTCAGGGTGCCTTAATGCCTGAGAGAACTGTCCATTTTTTCTAAAGCTCCACTTTGGAGCTTTAGCCCTCAGTCAAAATAAGCAGAGAGCTCTCAACGGCTCTCTGCTTATTTTGAGGCCTCCCCATCTCACTCTTCTGCCTTATAACTCCATTTTCCAATCACTTTACAGCTATGTACTACTTTATGTACTTTGTGTTGAGCTAACAGATACAATTCCAATAAACGCATTGAAATTTGTGGTTATAATATAGACAAATTGTTGAAAACTTCAAGTGATATACATCCTTTTGCAAGGTGTGTGTCAGTTTACTGAGTGAGACCTGATGTGATTGGAAGTAGACATTCCCCAGATGAAGCACCGAAGACAGAAGTCTGTAGATACCATTTTGCTCTTCTGGGGTGAAGCACAGGATGTCCATGGCACTCAGCAAACGCCTGAAATCCTGCCCATCATCCTTACCCTCAATGGTACAGTTTCCTCCCTACACACACATGAACACACACAGTTGTCGTCACTGATGGCGGCATCACTGACAATGTACTTAACCTCATCTAATTTCATTCTGATTTTAGAACAACTCAATGGCTCTCTGCTTATTTTTGATAACTTCTGAAGTTTAGTTCTGCAACACTGAACATGAGAAGACCCACTTCAGAGCATCACAACACATTAATGCTCATTACCAACAGAATGTAAGACATTTTCCATTATCAAACTAAATGCACCCACTTTCACTTCTGAGATTTTCAGTGCATAATGAAAACGTATGTGGTCTTTACCAAATACATGTTTTTGTATCATACTTTAATTAGAGAAAACAGACAGTCAACATAGGATGAAGACATCTTGAAAAAGCATAAGGTAAAAAAATTAAACAATCTGTGACTTGATTACTGGCAATAACTAGAGATGTTCTTCCATAGAGTGGATACAAGAAGACATGTAGCAAGTGGCCTGAGACCGGGGCTCACACTCTAGTCAATTGCATCAAGAATTATAACCTCTGCGTGTGGAGCCCATGCTCTAAAAACTGAGCCGCCCAGCACACAGAGTCCCTTTTTATCTCTAAACAGCATTTGCCCTCTATCTTTCCATGTATGCTCTCAAAGAGGCATACCATGGAAGGAGAAGTTATCTGGAAGATAGAAATCCATGCTCCCTCCTCCTGAAAATCTGTGACTTGCTCACTGCCCTATTTATCAATATCTACTTTAATGACTATGGCACCCCGTCACTGATTGGCCAGAAAACTGACCTTAAGTAAAACCACAGAGAGAAGATGCTGTCAAAGACAAAAATAGAACAAAATAAATCATACGCCACACAGATAAAATGAGTGTCACTATGAAAGCAACCTGGGCTTCAGCTGGGCCACTGGCTGATCGCCTCCATGCCAAACTGCAATGATGCAGCATCTCAAAAAAGGAGCCCAAACCATTTACTCAGAGAAGGTACTGTACAGTACATCAACATGCTTTTCAGTAGGCTGTGAAAATACTCTCATTTTTAATAATCTTTCATAATATTACTTTTTTAAAATTTTCTTGGGGTGTAAGTTAAAAATATATATGTATATATTTCTAAAAATATTGCTTAGTGTAAAATATTCACTCTAACTGAATTACTAAAATGAATTAAACCTTTAATCAATGGTGTTCTAATGTATTGAGACACACCCAAGTCTTCCCTGGTGCTGTGCTGTGTGAATGAACCTGATTCAGGTAGTAGTACGTCTCAGCCTCCTGCAGATACAATGAGCGCTTCTCGTGAGGGGAAAGACCTGCAAGCATCTCATAGAAGATATGGTAGTTCCTCTCTGATTTGGCCTGTGCATTTAAAAAACACAAATGATCTGAAATCAATCATTTGGTCAATGGAAGGATGATAACAGCACTAACCAAAGGGTTGCTGCCTCAACAGCAGACTTTGCGTATGTCATGCAACCTGTGGATGCGTCACTTCTCTAGCACACTAGAATTTAATTATTCATGAAGGGTGCTATGTTCTACGTGTTCTTCGTACAGATTATCTGGACCTTAGGCAGTTGAGAAGCCATCTCTTGCTGGAGGCACATATTCTGTTGAAGTTTAAAATTGTACCTTGTCGCTAATGCAGTGTGTCAGTTTGATACAATGAAGCTTACTGAAAATTGTGTGTGCTGTAAATAACCCAATGAGAAAAAGGGCCATTACATCTTTGTCAGCAATAAAATGTTTTAAACATTCCTCTTGCTTGAGCTTTAATAGTTTATGATTTAGAAACGTGGCCAACATGGACTGTCATTCACTGTCATTGCTAAACTACAACCACTGCAGGTTGCAATTCCAAAATGGAGAAAAGAAAATCTCCTCCAATCATTCCTCCTATACATTGATTGGCCAGGATGGAATGCATACAGAGAAATCAAACTCAATACGACAAATCCCAAAAAGATCACTGAAGGGAGATAAGAATCAAACAGAATTACATGTGACGAAAACGGCCAGGCTAGTGATTCAGCTGTGTTGGAGAACAGATGCGTTCTAGTAGTTGTGGGCTAGTAGTATTAGAGACTGGACCTCTGTTACATCCTGTCCACTTTCTTAATATAACTCATGTGTAAGAAGACTCCTCCTGACATGCAGAGTGTGTGTACAGGTGTGTGCTCTTGTATTTTTCACCTGAAAGATAATACGGGACTTCTCCAGCAGATACTGAGACGTTATGGCACCACTGATTACACCCCTGGTGAATGGCACATAAACATTCATTGCTGTGTTAGTTAAGAGGTCATACATGTGTAATGTGGTTGGATCCACTACATCACTGTTCTAAGAACATATCTGATCATTGTGTAGCTGCTTCTGGGACATATTTACATATTTTCCAGGAACACCATGTGTATCTATTTCAACAGATTTAAGGAGTTAAACTAACATTAATTTAAATTGATGGCATTAGGCTGGTTATAATACACTACGGAAATGATGGAAACAGGCTTTTTGAAGTGGTGTAAACAGAACTGGTGTTATATTTAGACATTTATAATAATATATTTAGTCACACTAAATATAACCCAGACCTATATTTGCTAGTGAACTGAATCTATAATTACATGTCCCCTTTTTATCAAAAAAATTTCAAATTGTATCTAATTAACAATTAAGTTAAACAGAAAAAATTACATATTTGAGTAAATTCATTGAGGTTTTAACTAAAAACACAGAGATGGTGCTCTTTGGGCTTACCAATGATATTCTCCCCAGTATTACATTTTTATTTAAATTTAGTTTAAGTTTTCTGTCAGATCTCAACAGCTTTTGATACAACTGATTACAGTTTGTCCTACTTCCGCATACAAAAAGGAGTTGGTGTCCCAATGCCATGCAGACTGGCAACTGAAAGATGCTTATAAGTCCCAAAAACTGAAATTATTCTTTGACTTGTTCAAGAAAAGCAAGAGCAGAAAATAGTTACTCACTCCTTCATGTAGATTTGTGTGTATTTTCCAAAGCGTGAGGAGTTGTCATTGCGAACCGTTTTGGCATTTCCAAAAGACTCCAGCAGGGGTGTAGCCTCAAGAATCTGATGAAACATTGGCAATAAAACATCACTGGTTTTGTAAAATGAAAATGTTAGTTATCATATATAAATTAAAAACATACCTCAATCTGAACGAACATGATGCATATGGGGGAGGAGGGAGGTGATCATTAAAATGTAAACGTATAAAGCTGAATTGGAATGAAGCTACAGAGCAGTAATCAGTGAATACCTGTTGAGTGACGTTGTGTTTGTAATTTATGGCTGTCAGGTAACGCAAAATCAGCTTAGTGGCCTCAGTCTTTCCTGACCCACTTTCTCCACTGGAAAAAGAAAAACGATGAGCGTACAGACATATTGCATAGGAGTTTTAATTGATGAGAAGTGTTTTCTTCTCAAAATGGCGAGGTACTGCGCTGAAAAGGGGTGGATGAGTGCATAAAAAAGTCTATATAATATGAATTTTACTGAAATAACATTTTTTTTATGATATTCTCATTTGTGTAGATCCCAAAAATGGCCTTAAAAAGTTGGTATCTTCAGTTAACAATTCTGAATTACAAAAATACAATTTATTAGAGCTGCTTACTGAAATCAGTATTTAATAAAAACATATTAGTAGCAGCACCTGTAACATTTCATACCTGATCACAATACATTGGTCCTTTTTGGCATCCATCATGCTTGTATATGAGAGATTAGCAATGGCAAAAAGATGACTGCAATACAAAGAGACATTTTTCATGAATGACCATTATTTTTACACCTGTCACCACTGTGTGCTGGGTGTGTCTGTTTAATGCATATGTGGTCGTGAAAAATATGACCAAACACTGCCTTGGGAACCAAGCAGCGACAATGTAACAATAGCCTATCACTTACATATGAGACTGCAAGCATTTACACCCTGCTTACCATGAAACTGCATCTATAGTATGGCTTACTACATAGACGTACTCAGAACAAGAGGACAACTGCAACTGATACAGTTAAAAAATCTGAAAGTATTCTGTCAAAAGTGTTTTTACACCTGCAACTTTTAGCTCAAAACTTGTGTTTTATTATTATGTTACAAAATGTTTGAAGCAATTTTCCAAGCCTTATGTATTTCACTTTCCATTTTCTAAAAATAGAAAGATGATACCACGACTACTAACTTATCAAGGACATCAACTAATTTGAAAAGCACAACAAACAGAACTTTACCAAAAGGAACAGACAAGAGGTCAATGGTAACATTAGAGAAGATGCAGAGATCCACAGCTCAAGAGGGAGTATCTGAATAAATAAGGACTGAATGATTCTCTCCTACATTTGGCTTTTATCCAACAATAGCAGGAAGAAAACAATAAGAAGTCCTGTTTAGCTCTTGCTATAGGCAATGCAAGGAACAAAGCAAACATGTGGAAGAAGGTCATCAGCAGACAAGACCAAAACTAAGCCTATTGACCCATATGCAAAATACAGTGTGTGACAGAAACAGAGATAAAACTCATCCTGAATCACACAATCCCCACAGTGAAACATGGAGGTATCAGCATCATGTGATGATGTTTTTCTTGAGCAGGAACAACAGGAAGCTGGTCAAAGCTGAATGGCACATGGGTGGAATATAGAGCCAGAAAAGAATTGAGAACAGAGCTTAATTTCCCAGCAGAATGATCTTCGGTCGATCAGACCAAATATAGAAGAAAACCTGTTTACAAAGCTTTTAAAGAAATGCCACAAAGCACTTGTAATTACATTGAGACATTATTTTACAAAGTAGAATCACAAAACTAAGGTCTTACGGGGGGTTGTCACTCAGACCGTGGCCTTCATACTGGTGCACCATGTCTGTGCCGTAGATGTTGAGCAACTTGTATGGATTCACAGACACAAGAATGTTCCCTATGTAGGTCTGAGGGAAAGAACAGAGAGTGAACAAGGGAATTCGCTCAGTGTTTGTGATATTTGGATAGATTAGTTTATTGTCACGTTAAGATGCTGAACGTACATATGTAAGTTCATGGTCAAAACGCTTCTTCAGGTTCATTAGAACAGTGGTCTCATTCAGCTCACTGAAATTAAACAGAGGACATTAAAGACAAATCCACTAAAAACAGGCTCACAATTAATTAGCAGTGATGCATTCGCTTTGAAATCAGTTCTTTAATATTATAAAGAGACAATCTGGGTTTTCTTAAACTTCTTTTACAACGGCATAAATTCACCTTTTCTTATGACTGGAAAAAAAAATTGTTTCACACAAATTTACTAAAGTGCTGCATTAAATAATTAAAGGTTATTTCTTTTTTTAACTACACAACTGTTGAAAGAATGTGGCAGGAAGAAAATCTGAAATATTTTTATTTGATCTGAATTGTGCTTACGGGAGCTGAGTCATGTCTTCCATTCCCTCTGCCCAGCGTACAACTCTGTGGTTTGTTGTGGGCATGCTTATTATAGAAAAAATCTAGACACAATTAATATGCAATTATTGTGGCATTAGATCAACAAAACTCTTTCTAAGTTTAAGAAACATAACCAATATCAGTTGCACAGTAAACATTGAGGAAAAAAGCTTGTGACTTTTCATCTGGTTAATGTTTTACCTAATGCTTGAACTATGACTGAAAGATGAATGAAAATAGATACCTTGTCATACCAGCTTTGACCTGGTACTCTAACCCTGCCAGGAGTCCACTCCAGGTTCTGAAGCTGTTTTTCTGAAACCTGGGGGCTTGGTGAATATCCTTCCAACATTCCATCTTCTTTGTACATAGACCACTTGGACAAATTCTGAACCGTCCCATGAGGCAGAACCCTTTCGGCAGCCCAAACATTTTCCCCACCTTCTGCTCCACCTCTGGCGTTCCTGGCCCAGTGGCCAGATCGTGGCCCATACGGAGGTATCACTGCATAGCGATGGTCCTCCCCCTGAAGCTCTGTTGGCACAGTGTACGAAGCATAACGAAGCTGCTGATTTTGGATGGCATCAGACAGTTTTGGGGTGTGGAACTGGCGTGTGAGAAGAGAGCCATCTGGAAGCCTATGAAACAAAGAATAGCTCTATTTTTTGTATAGAAAGTATCGCCTGGAGTTGTATAATACTGGTCAAATATGAGCCAACATAGTCCAGGAACCAAATTTGCATTTTAACTTTTCATTACTCTTACAAGAAGTACTCATTAAATGTTTCTCCTATTGCCTAAGACTCAATTATTTAGTTCTTTTAGTTATCTCTAACTAAAGGTTGACCAGTTTTTGCCTTTGTTTGGACAGAAAAACACATAAAAAATGCTGCTTTTGACAAAGATGTTGGAATTCAGGCTCAGTTAGGCTATGTGATTAATGTCAAGAATCTTTTGAATCACATCTGTCCATCTGTAAATGTTTTTATATGTTTCAGTTTCAACCACATTTTTTGACCGTTTGCAAGTTACATCATCCTTTCTGTATCTGTGCAACAACATTTTACTGAGGGAATGTGTTAAAAAAACAAAATATTTATCACACATAGGCAGATCCTCAACAGAGCTTATGGGATAACCTCTTGGGGACAGCTTATGCCTTATTAGCATAAGCTGCTGAACATGTTATTCATTGCAAAACTGTGTAAATTTGAGTAATTTTTTTATGTCCAGCTTCTATTAAAGGTGTAGTTTCACACCTGTAAGTGATACCACGCAGCTCTTGATTCTGCAGTGCAGAGGCCACGTTAGGGCTAGCGGGTTTGGGTGCACCCGACAGGACTGAGGTATCAGAGAGATGGTAGAGACCAGCAGAGCGAAGTCCCTGATTCTGCCTAAGAGCAGCTGCCAGGTTTGGAGTGGATGGCTTCTGGCCAGGCATAACCAAAGAACCATCGGGGAGCCGGTATGTCGCACTTCGAAGATCCTGGTTCAGAAGAGCCTAAAGGTGGTGGATCAAAGAAATTAATGAATATCACAATGGCCATAAATCCCTAACCTATGGTGCCTTGTAAAAAAAAACAAAAAACAAAAAAAAAACATGTATTATTGTAAATTTCAGTGATGAATCAATAAAGAGAATTGCAGAATTGGGAAGCAAAAAAATACATGGAGAGTTTGTCTTTACACGTTCTTTGTGAAATACAACATAGGCCTATCACAATAACAAATTTTGCTGAACGATAAATTGTACCAAAAGTTATCTCGATGAATGATAATCTTGTTTTCATGCCATTTTCACATTATATAATGGTAATGTCATAATAAGAAGACATTCTCAAAGATCAATAAACTTACTGTAACTGTAAGACATTTTACATATCCAAAATAAATAAGCGAAACAACAGAGACAACAAATAAAATGAATTGAGAAATTTTTTAAAATTTGTCTTTAAAAAAAAGACTACTTGGCCAAAGAGAAAAACAATAAATTATGCAAATGGGAACGATTTAGCTCCTTTTAATTTATCATACGATCAATTGATTTATTGCTTATTGCAACAGGCCTAGTCATATGACTTCTTGCAACAATTAAATTAGTCATTTTGTAATACCAGTAACAAGCACACTTGGCAGTTAGGGCAATTCTGCTTCCATGGTACAGTTCATGCAACACATTGGACAAACAATATTTATTGATACATTTCTGCCCTTTGCATGATGTTTGGGAGCTATTATTGCTTCAACATTCATTACCCATGTGGTCTTGCATTGAGTTTCTGCAGAGGCCTTGGGCAGGCCTAACAACACATCAATTTTCAAATCATGCCTTATTAACTTATTGTCAATCACAATTAATAATGTTTACTTCAGGATTATTGGCCTGTATTTACTATTCCATACCAAAATCGTATCACTTTTTTTGTAGAGTACTTAAAAACGACATAGCGGCTGAACTACAGCACACAAATGGAAGTGAAAGAACAGGAATAAAACAATGAAATAGCTCCAAGCTCATAAATAGGAGCTACATTTCATTTTCCAATTGATCTAACATTATCTACAGCTTATCTCACCCAGCTGAGCTATGAATCTGTCCACCTCCTTTAGTGTTACTAGAGGCCTCTTGGCTGTTTCTATGAGTAGTGCTGTTTGTACAGCCAGACTGTTTGGGTGAATGACCGAAATGATAGGTTATCACTTGTGGTGTCTTTTTTTTAAATCAAAGTTTATGATATTGCTTAACAACCAAACTCTGCTTTAAACCTCTCCACAACTTATGCATCTTTTATTACTGGTGGAGAAAGATATTGCTTCTTCCAAGAAGCCCTGGATCCAAAGTGAGCCAAGCTGAAAGCCTGAGAGAAGCACCCAAAGCTGAAAGGAATGGAAGCTTGGCCCCACACATGTAATCCACCACTAGCAGAGAGGCAGCTGCTACTACTTTCCCCTTTCATTTATCCCAGCAGCCACCACTACTGCTTTCCCCTTTTCTGTCTCCACTGTCCCAACAGTGAATAATTCGCAGCTGTAGAAGCTTTCTCTGCCGCTAACCAAGTGGGAACAGTCTTTCTTTTCCCCAGCCAGAAGCTGTAAAAACTCCTCTCATGGTCTACCATTAAAATATTGTACAACAAAAATGTGAAAAGGTTCAATGGATGAATATTTTTTCCAATGCAACATATAAACTGTATACTCTATCAATTCAACAGGCTGATGCTTCTACCATATGTCTAAATTTAGTCCACAATTGGAACAGCTTGTGTGAAATTTTGAACGAAGAAAACATACTTTGGAAAGATTAGGGCCAGCTGGTTTTCTTGGGTCAATGATGATGGTTCCATCAGGAAGAGCATAGGATACCCCTTTTAGATATGGATTTTGCAGGGCTGCTGTCAGGTTTGGACTCTTTGGCTTCCTTGGGTCTACAATAATAGTTCCATCTGGTAGGGTGTATGAAGCAGCTTTCAAGGCTTGGTTAGCAAGAGCCTATAAGAACAAATGACTTCTGTTAAAGTGTCTGCAACAACAACAAAGAAGTAGATTACTGAAAAACATAAACATCAATATTTCAAAACCTTATGTCCTAACTAAAACAACATGAGGACAAAAATATGGAGAAACATCAGAAAACCAGAAAAGAAATAACCATTTATAGCTAACCTTAGCCAGATTTGGTGACACTGGAGTATTTGGATCTCGAACCCCCTGCGGTAGAGTAAATGAGGCATTCCGCAATGACGAGTGTTGAAGAGCATTAGACAGGTTTGGAGAGGTAGGTTTCCGAGGATCAATGATGATGGTGCCATCTGGGAGGGTGTACGAAGCATTCTTCAAGTAAGGATTCTGAAGTGCTGCTGTAAGGTTGGGTGTTTTTTCTGTTTTGGAGTCTATCACAATGGTACCATCAGGAAGAGAGTAGGAAGCTTCACGTATGGCTGGGTTGTTCAAAGCTTTGCTCAAGTTTGGGGAAATAGGATGCTGAACAAAAAAAGTGCATGTTATTGCAAGCATTATATGTTATCAAAATGAGATGTATGCATTAACTACTGTTAAACTTAATGTAAAATACTACAGCTCATTGGTTACTTTCTGTCTAGAATCTATAATGGTGCCATCAGGAAGAGTATATGAAGCCATCCTCAGATGCTGGTTTTGAAGAGCTCCAGAAAGGTTCGGTGACATTGGCTTCTGAAGTAGACGAGGGTCCTGTTTGAGTTTAAGATAGGGAGCAAAAAAAGGGATATCAATTGAAGTTATAACTTTTTGCTTCTGAGGAGACATTTATTTCAACATATTATTTACCCTGATAACTGATCCATCGGGCATTATATATGAGGCACTCCGGACTTGTTGGTTTTTCAATGCACGGCCAAGCAATGGTGAAGAACGGGCATCTGCATATGGGCTTATAAAGGTTCTTCCTGGCAGCTGGTATGATGCATGCATCAACTGTGGGTTCTGCAGAGCTCTTCCCAACATTGGTGAAGAGGGTGATTGAGTTACAACTGAGGACCGTCTAAGTTGCCCAGGTGTCTGAAAGGATGCCTGGCGGAGATTTGGGTTTTGCTGCAGAGCACTATGGAGCTGAGGCCCAACTGTGGCATAAGGATTCCGCTGTTGCATTATGGGAGATTTTAAATTCGACATACTACGCAAACCTGTTTGGTTTTGCAGTGCATCTTGAAGCAAAGGTACTGTGCTAGGTTCAGAGACATAATCATATGGCATACCAACAGTTGGTCCATAAGGTGAATTTAACTGTGGAGTCTGATAAGAAGTCATGCCTTTCATTGCCTGATTGTGTCTCATGGCTCCAGAGAGCAGTGGAGATGAGGGTACAGATGGGGAATATGGAGACTGGGGTCTCTGAAGTGGAGAAACATAAGATGCTTCTCTTACTGCTTGGTTTTGCAGAGCTCCAGAGAGCATTTGTGAATGAGGGCGCAAAGGCTGCTGATAAGGTGATGTTGGTCTCTGCAATGTAGAATCATGAAGTTCTAGTAATTCTGGAGCCATCAAACCCATGCCTACCATTTCGACGGTTTCTGGTCCAAGTGTTGAAAAAGCATCCGGTTGAATAGCCTGGTTTTGCAAAGAACGGGACAACATAGGAGATGAGGGAACACGTTTTTGTGTTACCTCAGTATAAGGACGCGGGTCAAAACCAGTTTGGTCTTGCAGTGCATCTTGAAGTAATGGTGTTGGGCCAGGCTCAGCGATGTAATCATAAGGCATAACAACAGTTGGTCCATATGGTGATTGTAACCGTGGAGTTTGATAAGAGGCCATGCCTTTCATTGCCTGACTATGTTTCATGGCTCCAGAAAGCAATGGAGATGACGGTACAGATGGAACATATGGAGACTGAGGTCTCTGAAGTGGAGAAACATAGGATGCTCCTCTCACCGCCTGGTTTTGCAGAGCTCCAGAGAGCATTTGTGATGAAGGAAGCAAAGGCTGCTCATAAACAGACATTGGCCTTTGCATTGAAAGACCTTGGAATTCTACCAATTCCGGAGCCATTTGACCCATGCCCACCATTTGGGGTGCTTGTGGTCTAAGGGCTGAAGATGAATGTAATCTAAGATCTTGGTTCTGCAAAGACCTGGATAGCATGGGAGAAGAGGAGTCAACAAATTGTGGTAATGGCTCCTCATAAGGATCAGCATAGGGATCTGACACAACGGACTGATGATTTAGTCGAGGAGAGAGGCGTGGAGATGGACTGCGTGACATGTATTTAAGGGAGGGTTGAGGGGAAGGGGGAGGCATGCTTCTTATCGACTGCCGGGCTCTAAGGGGACGCCCTCGAGCAATGGGGCGAAGAGGAGGATGGACAGATTCTTTTCTCGCCAGGGGAGCTCGGTGGACCATAAGAGGGGAATGGAAAGGAGAAGAGTGAAGGGAGGAGTCTATGGTAAGTACAGAAGATCTATTACTTCTCACAGAAGAAGCACGAAATGGGCGCACATTTTGTGTGGGTGGGGGCACTGGACGCCCTCTGAGACCCATGGGTGAGGGCCTGACGGTACCTAAAGGAACATTTCCAAATGCCCTAGGCCTGGCCAATGTAGTGGGGTCCCTGAGCAGCCGAGTTGAATGACGAGAAAGAGTAGGGGATGATGGAGCTGGCCGAGGCCCGGCAGGAGATAAACTTCGGCGAGAAGGAGAGGGTGAAGGCCTTCGACTTAGCTGAGGAGAGAGAGGTGGTGATGCATGACCAGGGTAAAGGGGGGGTGGATCATGTATCTTTCTCTTTCCCAACGGACTTCGAGCAGAAGTGGGTGATGGCTGGGGACTTCTCATCCTCCTGGAAATGTGGGGTGATGACAGGGGTGAATGCTGCCTCACTGATCCTCTCTCCAAGGGTGGAGGACTACGATGAATTACGGAGGCATGGGGAGAATGGGGAGGTGAGGATGCTCTGGCCAAAGAGGAAAGTGACTTCGGAGGCTGCCTTGTACGATGAAGTACTGGGGACACCATAGGAGAAGCATGTTGTGAAACCTGCCTAGACAAAAGAGATGGAGATCTTTGAACATCACTGAGCCCATCCCTCATAGAAGGTTGTGAGGAGGGGATCTGCCTTCTTGCAGCCATAGGGGTGGGGACTGGTGAACTCATGGCAGAAGGATGGCGTTGCATTTGTGGAGAGGGTATGACGACAGAGCGACGAGATGGAGTTGGAGAAGATTGCACGCGCCGTGTAGGGAGAGGAGACATGGTTGCTTGTTTAATGATCATGGCTGTTGGTGTTGGGATTGTTGGGAGGCTGTAATCCTGCCTCTGTGATAACATCATTGGATCTGTCATCATCTGCAGTGGTGAAGAAAGACATACATTATAGCCTTCTGATATTAACATAAGCTCAGGCTAAAAACAAAGAGACTACATATTTTCACGGTGTAATATGTAGTGCATAACTTTGTAATTGTTTATGTTAAAATCCAAAAAAACAAAAAAGGATATACTTTCTTTTTATCATTAGGCTGATAAAGCTTATGTGAATTATAGCAGTGTATTAGTTGAGGAACAGCTTGAGCAGTTCAGCACCTCCCTTCAAAATTACATAATATATAACATATCCTACAATCAGCTGGACTTAGCATAACCACGGGCAATTATTATTTGTTTTTTCCATTTTTTTCTCCGAAGAGTTTTTAGCGGCACTAGTGGCTCGCATTTTTCAACAGTAGACTGACAGGAAAGAGGGGAAGGAGGGGGAAGACATGCGGCAAAGGTCACCGGGCCCGGGAGTCGAACCCATAAGGTTCGCATCGAGGACTGAGGCCTCCCAATGTGGGGCGTGCTAACCCCCTGCGCCACCACAGCATGTCCCAACCACAGGCAATTTTAATCTTGCTGTGCTGCTTACTTTACCTTTTTTCTAGTTTGGAGAAACTTCATTAAAAAATTACTGTCTGGAAGATATTTCAGAATTTGGTAGAAATAAAATACAGCCCCTTCAACGACCACACTTTCCTAACTCTGCCATGGTGAAGGCTGGCTGGGAAGAAAAATATTACTTTCTACCCCAATCTCTTTCTCTGTTCTACAAATAGCACTTTGTCACAACACCTCAATATCTCCAGGTACTGTTTTCTTAGGTATAATATACCATTCCCTCTTGGACTAAACCAATGACAGACAAGAACTACAATTACCTGTGGTGAAATTAGTTGTGGAGATATTGGTTGTTGTTGGAACAACTGCTCTGACATCATCTGCTGCTGGGGAAGCATTATTTGCTGTGGCATCAATTGCTGTTGTGATGACATCTGTGTGGCCATCATTTGGGGCAACATATTCTCTTGTTGAAACATCATTGTTTGATGTGGGGATACTATCTGTTGTGTTGATAGTAGTTGTTGCTGTTGAAAAGGAAACATGGGCAGTTGTGGTTCTGATACTGGCATTTGCTGTTGAAATGACATGTCTTCGAGTTGATACGGTGTAAGAGGAATCTGGTCTTCATACTGGATATCTGACATGTCTTCAAACTCAGGATCGGGAGGCAAAGTAGGTGGAGGAGGCAGAGGAACATCTAATCGCTCTTTTCCAAAAAGGCGGACTTGCGGTCTAGGAACTCTAAATGTTATGTCGCCTTGCTGAATTCCTCCCAAGTCATCCCCAATTTGATTCATATTACCTACATATTGGTTCTCATACAGGGTGTCTACTTTACCCATACCTGGTGCTCCAAGTTCAAAGACCTGTTGGCCTCCATATGGGAAGGTAGGCTGTTGGGAGTTTAAATCTTGGTATATTCCAGGTTCACTATATCCAACCTGAAAGTCAGGCTGAAATCCTCCTTGTATTCCCATAGTTATAGCAGGATCCCGAATATAACCTTGAGGCCCAATGTCAGAGAAACCCAATTGACTATTTGCATAGAAAGCTCCCTGATCATTTTCATCATAATAAAGTTGAGTCTGAGGATCAAAAAATCCTCCCATTTCCCCTCCATACATACCACTCATATGCATTTGAGGATAATAATCCAGGGCTTCATCACCATACATTGCCTGTTGTTGTTTGTACCCATAATAATCAGCTTCCTCAGTGTCATAATACCCTTGGGCAGAGGAGTAAAGGTTATTGTAATCATTAAATCCATCATCATAATATGCAAAATTTGTATCATAGAGTCTGTCTTCCTCATAGTAACCAAGGTCTTGATAGTCTGCCCCTTCCATCTCATTCTCATAGTATGCATACTGACCATATCTTCCATATCCTGGTGCTGACTCATCTCCATAATCAGCATAGCCATTTTCATACCTGTAACCTCTGTGGTCATCTACATAGTGCAGGTCATATTCGTCATCTTCCTCTCCAAACATATAACCATTGTTTTGGTAACCATGCAGAAACCGTCTGGAGCTGGACTGTCGTGCTTTTCCTCTATGGCCATCTAAGCCATGATGCCTGGAATTTTCTTGCATTTTTTTTGACAGAAACCGTTTGGTAAGCCAATTAGTTGCTGCAGCAACCTTACCTAATAAAGCACTACTGTTCTTGAAATCATCACTTGTGCCATCCTGTTTTTTAAATAGACCTCTAAAGAATCCCCCTTTCTTTTTATTTGAATTTCCTCCCCCAAGACGAAGTAGCATGTAAGTTGGCTTTTTTTCTCCATCGGCTGCTGCTTTTTCTTTGGCCTCCTTCTCCTTTTTATTCTTTCGGCTACTTTTAAATTTCATCATGAACCGTGAGGTGTTTTTCATCATAGACTTTCGCCGTTTTTTCTTAGCAAGCCGACTCTTCCTCCTTCCCAAGCCAAGGAATAAACGTGATGTGCTTTTCAGTTTCTTTACACTGCTCTTGCGTCTTTTGATGCCAGAAAACTTCATGAACATTTTTGACATGTTCTTCAGACCTTTCTTTGGGATTTCTTTAACGGGAACCAGTGGTTCCTCCTTCTTTCCCTTTCTCTTCTTCACATCTGCATCTGATTTTCCTCCTTTATGGTGACGATCATCCTTAGATTTTTTTTTAGATTTACCGTGAGCCACTTCCTCATCGTCGTCCTCATCTCCATAGTCTTCATCCTCCTCCTCAGAGTCGTCACCACGTCTAGACTTCCCACCCTTCTTGTCTTTACCCCCTCGCCCTTTTCTCTTTTTGTCATCCTCTGAATCCTCCCAGTCTTCTTCTTCACTGAACTCTTCCTCCTCTTCATCACTCAGTAGATCCTCCTCTTCCTCCTCAGACTCTACTTTTTTACCTTTCCCTTTGTCTTTTCCTTTCTTCCCCTCATCTTTGCCTTTGGATGGCTCCTCTTTTCCCTTCTTTCCTCCTTTCTTATCATCTTTTCCACTCTTCTTGTCATCCTTTCCCCCTTTTTTGTCATCTTTTGCTCCCTTTTTGTCATCTTTTGCCTTCTTCTCATCCTCTTTTTTTTTCTCTGGTTCAGGTTTTCCACCTTTCTTGGTGTCCTTTTTGGTATCTTTCTTACCAGGCATTTTGACCACTTGCTAGAAGCACACCATGCTCCCCGTACAAAGTTGAATGCTGCTGGCCTTTAAACACAAAGCATAAAAGAACAAAAAATGTTTATTATGTTTGTAAAACTAGATTGTCAGTAATGCACAAAACAGTGACATTTTTAACTAACCTTAAAAATTGTATTGTTTTCAATATGACTTTATGACCCTTCACCTCTAGTTTGAGGAAGGAATCCACCAGTCCTTAGCAGCTCCACACTGCTCAGATTTGATCCCCATGAAGGCTCCTGTACAGATATAAACATGCTTGTTCCTAAGATAATATATATTAAATGCTCAATTGTGAATCAGTCTTACAAGTCAGATGACTCCAGATGTTCCTATCTGGAGTCATTCAAGAACCCTACATTCTAGCTTCAAATTTTTGTAGGCCTAAGGAAAAAAAAAAACTCGCAAAAGTTAGCAAAAATCTGATTTCTTTAAACAAAAGCACATTTCTTTTTAGCTCAGAGCCAAACTTATTCAAACTCCAGGTTGAAGGCAAACAGCTCCAGCTCCAACATGTTCTAATGTAACAGAAGGAAAAGTTTTCAGTTTCAGTGCAGCTGGAAATTTCCTCTCATTTTAGGTTCAGAGTTCAACTTGGAGAAAAAAAATAACTACATAAAAAATAAATAAATAAATAACTACAAAAAATAACTACATGACCTTTTTGTTAAAAATGAATCATATTTACCTCAAGTAATATGATACTTTTTCTGCTTTATTTATGATGGACTTACTATAACTTGGGTTTCTTCAGGGTTTCTACAACATTTCTGCGTTTTTTCAGACTCCAAATGTTGGATGATTTCCATTATTTTTATGAGATCTTATTGGGTTTTAATCAGTTTTTCCATAAACACATAAAAAATATCGCTGAGATTTTGCCCTCAGGTAAAATCTCCATACAGGTATCTGCGAATAAAACTGAATTGGACAAAGAAATAAAATAATGTACAAAAATCTCAATTCACCCTTCTCTTTTTTTATGTTTCTCTTAAGATGTGTTAATTTCCTTTAGAGTGGTCCTCCTTGAGAGTAGTGACTACTCGACGATCAACATCTGAAAGGGTTTTTTTGGAATCAGCAGATTTTCTGTCCAGGAATTTACAATAAGAAGATTTTTTGGAACTTTGTCAAATAATTTACTTGTTCTCTTTTAGAAAGTTAAATGTTTTACAAATTTACGACAGACAACAAAGCTTACAAGGACACAAGATATTATTTTATCTCCAGGTGATTCCAAAAGAGGTTTTAGCTGAAAACATTGAGTTCAGTAGACAATCAGGTAGAACATTTGCCTTATTTTTGACTAGCTAAACGTGGCGGGTCCTTGTCTTTATTTAGTCCAGAAAACTGCATTGCAAATGTTTAGCCAAGGGTTTATATCCCAATTTTGCTTAAATAAAGAGCCTGTGAAGCTTTGTTTAGCCTGATAGTTAAACCTAACTCATGTTCTATTAAACAAAACAAATGACTTTTTACATCATTTAACATTGTCCAGACAGCAGGCTATGTTATTTTGTCAATATCTGCTCAACAAAATAAATACCGGATAAGGTTTTTTTTTAATGTTTTTCAAAACTTGACTTTCAGAAACTGTTCTTCTGTGACTGTAATTTTTCTCTTCTGCTTGTCCACTAACCTTGCTTTTAAGGACAAATACACAATATACTGTCATGATTAAAAGTAAAAATGTGGATGAAACTCAGTGAAAAAGCCCCCCACCAATGTCCAAAGTACAACTCAGTTAGACCTTTGGAAATCCTGGAGGAATATTAATCAAGGCCACATCGAAATAGTACAGAAACATCTCTGATTCCCTGGAAACCAAGTATTTAAAAAATTGCACAATATTTTTGAATGATGTTGCATACAACTAAGATCTTAAACCAATGCATACATTTATCAGAGTGCACAGTTTAAGCTTAATCTAGCTGTAGATTTAAATAGAAAATAGTCTTATCTACTGATCTTCAATTGCCTTTGACTAAATGCAAAAACTGAACACAACATGATAAAACAGAAAAGGCTTTACCCCCTCAATGGTTCAGTCGTTTTCCAAGAGACGGGTAGCCAAAGCTAAGTTCTTAAGACAATGTTGACAATTTCATTCACCTGGACAGTTCTCCATTATTGGCTCCTCCCTTTTGGTGATAAAGAAGACTTGCCTTTGTTGTGGTCGGGGTCTGAAATCTTCAAACACAGTGTATCTGATCACAGCTATCTTCTTTAATAATCAAGAAAGTAAAAAGTAAAAAATAAATAAATAAATAACTTCAGGTTGCGATGTGCTTCTCCTCTGATTTTATCATGTCCTCCAGTGATAAGCATAATATATTCCATTACTCAACACTACATCCTGTGCACACTGTGTGACCTCAAAGGAGTGTGCAAGTAAGACAGATGGGCAGATGAGTTGTATGTGTGTAGTTATGTGAAGGCGTGTGTGTCTGTGTAGACACTTCCTTGTCCCAGGTCATGGAAGGAGCCTTAATTTGTCATCTGAAACTTGAGAACTTGAGTGGCTGAGGGGGCGGGGCATAAATAATACAAAACGTCCAGAGAGGAACAGAAGAAAAGCATGATTGGCTAATCTTCTGGGATGCAGAAGATAGCAGTGAAGATACTGTAAAATGTACAAATGATGAGTAATTAGACTTCATTTATTAATATGACAGAAGTTGCGTGTGAACACCTGCACACATCTGCTGCTGAATCTAAGTTTTTTATTCCCCCATATTATCACCTAATATCTCTATGCTTTCTATGTTTAAAATAAGTTGAAAAACTCCATGTAGACACTGCTAGCATACTTTGACATATGTTAAAGCACAAAATGGGGCAAAGGTGGGAGTTACACACACTTGTTAAAGATATGACGTCTTCCCTCTAAGGTATCAGTGACACAAGAATGACTCTCAAACACACAGAGCTCCAGCCAGGGAAGGATCGGTAACAGGGCTGTGATTATTAGTGCAATCAACTGAATTATCCTTCTTCCCGAGGGAAGGGGTCAGATTGCCGGTTCTGTCCGGCTCCGGGGTACAGGTGTTAGGTTGCCAGATCCAGATCTTGTAGATTGTAAGTGTATCTAATTATTACCAACCAGCATAGAGCACACATCAATGTCTATGCATGTGTGCACAAGGCTTCACAAAGATATTCAAAAGACTTAATGTTACACAAGAATATTTATTCCTTTCCCCACAGTTTTGTGTCTAGCAGCTCACATGGTAATCAAGAAAATAAAAAGCACTGATCAAATGTAGGCAGCCAGTCTCCACCTTTTCCAAAACAATTGGTGTTGGCAGGTGGTCCTCCAAGTTTAGATAGAATTTGTAAAGAGGAAAAGGCATAGAGACTCCAAGATACACGCCTGGGAGAACTCAACAGATTTACAAAAGAGGTGAACATGATGATTCACATCAAAAGCATTCAGATCCTGCAGAGAAGTAAGAGATCATCTCTGGCAGTTAACTGACAAACTGAGATACCCCATTTTCTCCCCACGCACTCGAGCGCGCACACGCACACACACACAAACACACGCACACACACGCACACAGCCATCTGCTGCTATCTAGTGGACTCGTTCAACTCCTGCAGCATTCTTAATTTGTTGTTGGTGAGAGTAGGTTGGTGGTTCTCAAACGTTTCTTAATGAGTGCCATATCATCAGGCTTGCCTTGTGAATTCTTACCATGCTTTAAAAAGTTGGACTTTGTGATTATCGTAAGTTATGTCAAATATATGTAAAAAAAAATAACAACAACAACAAGAACAACAACAAGAACAACAACAAAAAAACAATATTATATTAAGTTCAGATTACATAATTTACACATTAAGCAGTACATAGTAAGCCCAACAGATTACATAATTTACACATTAAGCAGTACATAGTAAGCCCAACAGAATAAACCTTCATAGAGGCAAATAAGGTGATGAACAAAGACATCTGGACATAAGGAACTTACTTATGTTTCCATTTTTACTTAAAAAAATAGAGTCAATTTATACATTTTTATTAGCATAACTACCAGACAGGCAGGATGATGTCAGAATTCCAAATAAGACAGATTTCTGAATTTTATAAAAATGCTTGTACACTGATGCTGTTTACAGCCAATACAAAACACATTTGGAATCATTGTATCACAATAAATCTTATACATTGCACAATATATCCTCTTACCATGATTCCATGTTCCTGATGTTTAAAGTCTAAATGTAGGATAGCATGTAGATAGCATGGTCACTCAACTTATCAATTATCAAATCCCACCAGCTTCCAATTTGGAATTGGAACATATTATGGTTGGTTCAGTGTCATTCTCAGACACAAGTTCTAACTTCAGAGGTTAACAGAACCCAGCATAATTAGTCAAAAGAACTTCAGTTTTGACTGGGAATTTTCAAATGTTTCCCTCTCTCCATTTTCTTTTCAGATTTTTTAGATCATGCAAAAGTAAACATGTTTATTTGCCCATCATCTTTAATTCATGCATATTCATCTTGCAAGAAAGAGTGTCAATGTTTTAGTCAGATTGCAGTAGTGTGTAAACCATTAGATTAAGAAGACCAGCAATACTTTTTCAATATTTTTTTCTATTCACAGCTGAGTATTGGACAACTCTTCTGATTCTTTTTGCAAGGAGCTGCTTGTGGCTGATTTATGGTGAAATTATATTGCTTTTCTTTTCTTTCTTGTTCTAAACATTAATTTTAAAGGACTAAATGTTATTAGTGTAGACCATCTGTAGACAGCGCATGCCTGTGTGTAGGTTGAAGTGAGATCCATGCTCCCCAACACCTACCTCTGGAAGTCTTGACGTCACCGGTGCTCCGTAGTCACGTTTCTCCATCTTCTTAGGCAATAGGTTAAAAGGAGAATCAAGAGGGAAAAAAAAGTTCCTTTTATATTTTCCTAATCCTAATTGCCAAAACGATACCAATTCCTTTTCTGCTCCTCTGGCATGAGCTCAAAGCAGCAGGGGTCCGGCTGCGGGGAGGAGACGTGTGGCACTGGGAACCGAGGATGAATATTTAACGACAGTTATTCTTCGACGGCCGGGCCGGGGGCTTGAGTTCCACTCACTTCGGTGAGAGCTGATGACCTCCGTGGGTGGGCAGTACCGCTCATAAACACAGCGACACACACACGTTGTGTTGAAGGGAAGAGAACAAGTAAAATTGTGACAACAAAATCATTTGAAACACAGCTCAACATGAGGAGGGAGAATAAAAGTTTGTTTTCCTTGTAGCAACCTGCCTTGGTTGTAGCATTTCTGAAAACATTTCCTCTCATCCGGACTGAGCACAGCAGGAAAGTGTGTCATGAAATGGCTCAAGGGGGGACAGCAGATAAAGGCGAGAGTTACAACTAATTTAAAAACGGGGGAAACATTGCGTTTCTACATGAGCAATCCTTCTGTCGTCCGCCAGATGGACCCGCCTGACAACAAACAAATAACGGTGAAGACAACGCCAGAAACTGCTGCATTCAGTCCGTAACCCAGACGACCTTGCCGTCTTCCGGCATCACCAGCTGGCCGCCAGAATCAAAACACTTCTTGGCTTTGATATCGTACCTGCTGGGGCCAACCCGCAAGGCTCGGACCTGACTGGTTTTAGAAAAACATGCAACACGCCTTTGGCTACGTTCGTGCTATTTTTAGAGCTGTTGCTGCAACAGTGACTTACATACTATAGATCCGATCATTTGTAGGAACTAATGCAGACTGCAGGGGATGTTTGACTTCCTGTTGCAGTTGGCAGACAAACAACTTCAACAGTCTTGTTCAGGATAGGCAGCTGTCAGATCTGAGCTCTTTTTTTAATGTAAACCTGCAATGTTTTTGAGCACACACACACACACACACAAAAAACACATTTAGTTGACTAAATATAGGCTTGCATGTCAGAGCACCTCTAGGCATGGATCTTAAAGTGATACGCTTCCTCCATATAATAGGAACATCTCAATATTTGAATATCATTGCAGTGTGGTAGAACGTCTTATTCAGTGAAAATCTAAAGGCTACAGGAGACCAAATAAAAAAAAAAAAAAAAAAGACTTTGAAGAAAGAAGTTCCTCGCTGTGGCCTACACGATGCTGCTGATTTGACAGTTATCCAGCAAAGAGTCACTGACAACCTACACAAGGACATAAGCCTGTAGATGGAGAGAAAATTCAATAATTATCTATCTATCTATCTATCTATCTATCTATCTATCTATCTATCTATCTATCTATCTATCTATCTATCTATCTATCTATCTATCCATCCATCCATCCATCCATCCATCCATCCATCCATCCATCCATCCATCCATCCATCCATCCATCCATCCATGTTAATGTTTGTGTTTTAAGCATTGTAAAATATTCTAGCAATATTTCCCAAAATTTTCCTCTTTAGTACTTTCTAAGAATACATGCTTTACCTTTTTCTAGTTCTCTACAATGCACATAATTAACTGTATCATGTTAATGAAACTTAACCTATGTGACCAAATCTATGACTTGTTCTTTACTCATATATGATTGTATTATGAACTTCACTTTTGGTCAATTTTATATTTATATATATTATTAATATCACATCTCATTTTGTTGCAGTTTAGCAAATTTATCAGCTTATTAATTTACTATCATGCCATAATGTGCAATGATTCACAATCACTGAACCTAATTACAGCTTTTCCTAATTCTGAATGTTAATTGAATTATTTATATCACCATACCCTGCCATGAGGTTGAAAGCATCCTTCATATGGCTGCATATTGATGAAAATACCAGTCCCATGCATGTCTGTGGCTGTCAGCAGTTTCTTAAATGACTAAACTAATTACATCCCAAGGACTGGGAACAGGAGAAGTCTCCTGTTATCTTTGAGTTTTCAAATAGCTGAAACCAAAAAATACACATCGGTACCCAGCAATTATCATCTGACTCTAGAGAAGTTTTCAAATTGACATGAATGGCTGTTTTCTTGAATTTTCATGACAGTTTGTTTTATTTATTTTATTTTAGATCTCTGTCACTGACATTAATTCACTTTTTTATTTTTTCCAAATTTATTGGATTCCATTTGTATGCGGTATGAAAAGGAATGATGGAAGTGTTAAAATTAGCCAATTTTTTTGTTTTGTCTTAATTCTAAGTGCTCATTGTAAATTGTTAATACTGTATATGGTTTGCTTTGAGACGTTTGCTGTGAATCCATAAATATAATCACACTTGATATGTGCAAACAAAAACACGAGCAAAGTGAAGTCAAAAGTGAAACAGTAGCCATTGAATCAGTGACCAGTATCAGTTTTCCTCCTGAAGAAGTCGGCCGAGTCTTTAGCTGGAACAGCTGCTCTGAGACATCCACACTCTGCAGTAGGTCAGGGGTGGCTGTAGAAAGCTTCTGCTGGGAGCAGGGGACAGGTGTGTGCTTGTGTGGAGGACAGCAGCAAGAAGCAGAAAAGATTCTCTGACAGACAGATGAGAAGGAGGGAGACCAGAGTGGAAGAAGGAAAAGAAGAAAGCAGCGGGGGACATCCTCCACATCTGAGTAATCGAGGCTCCACCTGGAAAGGCAGGATGGTGTAGGATAACAAGGCTATCTGAGCGGTGACAATCCTGCTGGGTGTCCATCAGTTTTGAATAATCCCTGCTGTGGTCGGAGCGTTGTTTTTTTTGTTTTGTTTTGTTTTTTTTATATGGAATCTCTCCCTGTTCAGACACACCTCACTGCTGTCGTACTAGGCTAGAGCCCAGGGCAAATTTGTCCTGGCTAATTACAAAAATTCACCTTTTTTATATATTTCATAATTTATTCTTAGCCAAGAGCAAACTGAACTGAAGACACTAAATATTGACTTTAAGTGTTAGTGGTATATAATTAATGAAAAAAAGAATATGAACATGTAAATGGCCATGCTTCCATTAACCTTAAATTGGCCAAATTGAAATTAAAAATAAATTTGCTTAATAGCGATGCGCCAATTTTGAAAAAAAAATAAAGAAAAAACTCATGTTTTCTGCAAGTTTTTCAGCTGCAGAACACTTTTTGTGACGTTTCTTTGAAGGTTACAGACCCGAGTTTAAAGCTGCCATCACTGATGACTTGAATATTTGTTGGTTTGGTTTTTTTGTTTGTTTTGGTAAATATCACCTATATCTGTGTTCAACTGCATGTCAACATTCAAAAAATTTTAAAATAAATAAATAAAAAACAACTTAATGTGAGTTCCAATTACTGGAGTTTTGGTCCATCACTGGATCACCAGGCCAGACTCATGTCAGTGTTTGAAGATGTGAGGGCTCATAAAGGCCCACAGAGTGACACTAGTGGCCGTACAATCCCCAGTAAGAGTCATCTGACCGGGGAGAACAGAATGTGTGTTTTATGGAGCTTTGCACCTAACAGTAAAGGTCTTTCCATCTAAATATGAATGATGTTACTCACACAGTGTTCTGTAATTAATTGATTTTATGATTCCTGCACTAAGTGTTAGATGATTTTTATGGAGTGAGGGAAAACTGAATCTTCTTATTAGGAAATGTCACAAAATATCTGAGAGTGCTGCTGAAAATGCTGCACAAAAACAACATGGTAAATTAATTAAGTCTGAGTGCCACTTAAAATTCATGTCTTCCTTTTTTTCTTGTTATTGAGATTTATTGCTTCAAATGTCCCTCATAGACAACTCTAGAATATTGCTCCTCTGCCAAGTAAAGGACAACCAGACGATATCAGATGAGTGTTGGTGGGGTTTTTTTTTTGGTGTTGTTGTTGTTGTTTAAACTTAAATGTTAAAATGGACACATCTTCTTTAAACAAATGATCTTCACTATAAGAGGAAAAAGCAAAATTTGTTGAACGAATTCAAGTGAAAGAACTTGAAATAATTATTAAGCCACTAAAATGTAAAAACAAAAATATACTGAGTTTATCTTTAGTCGCATTGATTATTGCAACAGCGTTTTCACAAGTCTGTCCAACAAATCAATCAAACAGCTGCAGTTGATCCAGAACGCTGCTGCTCGCGTTCTCACTAGAACCAGGAAGATAGAGCACATAACACCAGTTTTAAAGTCTCTCCACTGGCTCCCTGTAGCTCAAAGAATAGATTTTAAAATAGATTGTGAGACCTTTTCCTGTTGTGGGCCATGGGGCCCGGCAAATACCCGTGTTTGAACGGACGGCGGAGTCCGGCGGTAACAGGCGGTAACAGGCGCTTAAATTCCGTGTTAAAAGGCGCCATGAATTCATACATGTGTCCATACATATCAATCTGAGTGCCGCTTAAAATTGATGACTTTTAAGAGGCATGAATGGATACAATGTGTGGGTAGGTTCATACAGTGCATACTGTCTTTAATGTTTGCTACCTTATCCTTCATCCTGTTCTGTAATCATCTGTAGATTATTTAGGAGTATTTTTTTTTTCTATGAACTGTTCTGTGCCCAATAGAGGAATAAAGGATGGATAGGAAGATGACAAAGTAACATACCTACTTTGGAGTTACTGCGATCAGTTAAAAATGATAACTGTAAATCCTAGTCACAGTTATAATTCACCATTTTATTATTTGTGGATGATTAGCATAAGATGGGTTTGTATTTTATTTCAACTTATAAAGTGAAGTGAATTAAATTAAATACCACATGTCAGAATAAGAAAAAGGAAGAGCAGATATCTTGACATTTCTACAATCAGTCTTTTCTCCGAACATCTTTGAATGTGAGGAGGAGATGAAAACATATTGAACAAATTAGATTTCACTGACCTCTCCTTGGGCTGCCACCTTATTGTGGTGGAGGGGCTTGAGTGCCCCAATGATCCTAGGAGCTATGCTGTCGGAGCTTCGTGCCCCTGGTGGGGTCACCCAAGGCAGAGAGATGAGGGACCAGACAAAGTGCAGCCTGAAGACCCCGATGAAGATAAATAACTTTGGACTTGCTGTTCCTTTGCCTGAACGTGGGTCACTGGGGCCCCACTCTGGAACCAGGCCTGGAAGGGGGGGCATGATGGTGAGCGCCTGGTGGCCTGGCTTTTACCCATGGAGCCTGGCCGAGCTTAGCCCAAAGAGGAGACATGGGTCCCCCCTCCCATGGGCCCACCACCCGTGAGAGGGGCCAAAGGGGTCGGGTGCGATGTGAGATGGGTGGCAGCTGAGGGAGTGGACCCTGGCGGTCCGATCCTTGGTTGCAGAAGCTGGCTCTTGGGATGTGGAATGTTACCTCTCTGGTGGGGAAAGAGCAGAAGCTAGTGTGAGAGGTTCCGGCTAGAAATAGTTGGTCTCACCTCGACGCATGGCTCTGGTTCTGGAACCAGTCTTCTTGAGAGGGGCTGGACGTACTTCCACTCTGGAGTTGCCTGCGGTGAGAGCAACTCCAGAGGCAGGAGTGGGCATACTTGCTGGTCCCCATCTCGGCACCTGTACGTTGGGGTTTACCCCAGTGAACGAGAGGGTAGCCTCCCTCCGCTACTCTCTCTTTCTCTGAGAGTAGTGTTATCTCAGTAGTAAGCAAAGCCCAGTGAAAATCATTTATTCTAAAGTGTATGAAAAAGCCAGAAACGTTAACGTTTGCTATCAACATATTGGAAAGTGCTTGGCTCTTTCCAATATGAAAGAGCCAAGCTCTTGGGTGGGAGGACGGGTACTGATTGTGCTTTCAGGCTGAACAATATTTCAGATTACCCACCCTTCTTGGAGTCCGTAGAGGGGGTACTGGAGAGTCCCCCTCCTGGGGACTACCTCGTGTCCTGAAGGGGGATTTTAATGCTCACGTGGGCAATGACAGTGAGACCTGGAGGGGCGTGGTTGGAAGGAACGCTCCCCCCGATCTGAACTCGAGTGGTGTCCTGTTGTTGGACTTCTGTGCTCGTCACGGATTGTCCATACTGAACACCATGTTCAGGCATAAGGAGGTCCATATGTGCACTTGGCACCGGGATACCCTAGGCCGGACTTCAATGATCGACTTTGTCATGGTTTCATCAGATCTGCGGCTGTATGTCTTGGACACTCGGGTGAAGAGAGGTGCGGAGCTATCCACTGACCACTACCTGGTGGTAAATTGGCTCTGGGGGCCGGGGAGGATGCCGGTCAGACCTGGCAGGCCCAAACGTGTTGTGAGGATCTGCTAGGAACGTCTGGCAGAATCCCTGTGAGACGGAGGATTCTTCTGATGATGAATCCTCAGAAATTTCTTCAAAGTTTGTCACAATTTCCTTGCAGTCACATCCAGGTCCATTATGTTTTTGGAAAGACTGGTAATGACACTTTGTTGTAATGTCTGTGTTGGCAAAGAGTTAGCCATGGGTAGAGGTAACTCAATCAACCTAGGAGCAAACAAACACATCCAGGTCCATTTGATCATGAGGATCATTGACACTTTCAAAAGCAGCAAAGTCTTCTGATGCCTTTACTGTCAAGTCCGTAGTTGTGGTTTTGACAGTAACTTTCTCGTCCTTAGAGGAATCTTCCATGTCCTTTTGGTCTTCAGGATTCAATCTCAAAAGCAAAGTATTTTTATCTCTCGTCCTCAGAGTTCTCTACTAAACCGTCGTTGCCTCTTATGTTATATCCTAACAACTTTTCAACTCCCTTCGTAACAAGAAATCCAAGGTCCAAACCAATATTAAAATCCTCCTGACTTGGTGTACAGGTAAAATAGTTTGTAAAATCAGTTTGAAGTCATCTGTCTGGAATCAATCTACATCCAACCAAGTTGGAAAACAAACTGAGAATTCTTGTATTTCCACTGATAATGGTAATCACTTTGAACCTCTACGACATCATCAATTTTCAAAATCAGAGTTGTTCAGCATCTGTCTCAATGCTGCCAAAAATTTGAGTTTTGAATTTTGTTAGAGCCAGACATTTCATCCTGCGGTGACTTAGACAGATTGAACTGGCTTTTAAATCCCTGGGTCGGGTGCTGGTTTGTTAAGCCTCCAATCTGCTGCTCTCGGATAACAGGAGATGTTTGGCTTGATTTAACTTCACACAGTGAAAATAAAAGATGTTTGTGTCTTTTTATTTCATGTATGTAAAAGTCTCATTTCAACTGCATCAGCTACACAACACAGGGAGAGACAGGAGTGCAGCTGTTGAATTAAGGGACAGACACATGGCAGTGTTGTGTTTATTTGGTTTTAAATCAACTGGTCAAAGGAATCAGACAGATGGTGGTATTGAATAAGTAAATCAATGCTGTCCAAACTTTCCTTCTGCAGTTTTACTTAAAGTAATTAACTGCAGCATCTAGTTGTTTTTTTCCCTTCTACAAGAGAATCAAAATACCAAGAGATTCTTTTTGATAAAAAAGTATTTCAGAATATGTAATCTCTTTGAATATACATTTGGCTTTTTAAATTGGTTTAATGCAGCAATGTTCTGCTAGAGTCAATGCAGGACAGCTGTTGGCTTGAATTAAACTTCATGGAAAAAACAGAATCTTCTTTTGATGAGATTGCAACTCAAGTCTAGTGAGAGTCTTTTTTTTTTTGCAGACAGCAGGGATTATTGACATGTTGTCCTCAAGTGAAGTAAAAAAAATTCTTACGGGAAATACAAAATTGCAAACACAAGACTAACTGATTATGAAAGGTGATAACATCATTCCTGTGCTATGATACTGCAGAGAAAATAACGATTGAACTCCTTGTTCTTCACAACAAAAAACTTTTTCTTTGGCTTACTGACGTTTAACTCTCATGGGGAAAATCCAAGTGATCCACACATGCAAGTGCAGATGAAGCCACAGATTTGTGTTTAAATATGTTAAGCTAAACTTTTCTGTTTTTAGTTCTACCAAGATCAGCTAAAGTATTTTTATTTGCAAAATGTCAAAATTACAGAGAGAGAAGGAGACCAAAAGAGAGTTTAATTCACAATTAGAAACACACCTGTTGACATATTTCAAGGTAATACTACAAACAACATCTATCTATTATGTAATAATAGATAGATGATATATCTTTCTGATATCTCTGTCAAAATATCAGAAAGAGGTTTGTGGACCTTTGTGAGTTTTAGTTTCAATTCAATTCAATTAGCGCTACTTAAATATATAGTGCTAACGCACAAGGTACTCTCAAGGTACTTTACAAATAAAGACAATTCATTTCAATCATACATATATTCCAGATATAAGCCAGTCCATTAAATCCAGGTCATTAATCAATTAGTTTAAAAAAGAATGTATGTAAGGAAGGCAAGTGGGTGGTGCAAGTTATTCTCTTGCACCACCCACTCCACCTGGATCAGCTTGTCATACTAGGCAACCGCTGGCACTGTGATACTGATTTTACAGCAATCTCTCACTAAGCAAGCATTGGTGACAGAGGACAGAAAAACTCGGCCATTTGACCCAACTGTATGGGGGTTTGAGAAGACAGAGCAAAATGCACAAAAAGAACCAGAGAACCTGATATATTAGTACTTTTTAAATTAAAAGTTAATAGTAGAATGTTTATCTTTTACTCACTTACTCCACCTCCATGTTCGGATTCCCTAGACCTGAAAGATTCACCACAAATCCATCAATAACCTTCCTGTGAATCCTGCAAGGAACTGCAAATCCATTTCCCCTTCAAGATAATATTCACCAGTTAAGCTCATTGGTCCAGCCATGAACCTGCCTTCCTTCTCTAGACGAATCCTAAATCTCAGAGTTTGAAATAAATGATTCAATTCATCCCACAACCACATAGCATGCTCCTCTTCCTTTCTACTGAGACGGCACAGGCACCTGATCCTTCTGTCTAAATGTGTCCTTAAAGTTCCAGAGGTCCTGGTAATACTGACAGATCCTGAAATTCACTGGTCTTAACTGTCCCAGTAAAACCTAAGGTGCTTCTTTCCTCAAATGATCCCACAGTTAATCAACCTTTTGTGACTATTATATAAACTTTCTATCTCACATCACTATGTGGAACCCTGACCTCTGTGATAAATTTATAAATAATTCTGTTTTTGTTTTAAGAAACAGCTGGAAAAAGTGAGAGATAAGATTAAGAAACTGCTGGAGTTAGTTCACTTGATTTAGGCCTGAAACATTCACTTGTTCACTTGAACAGATAACAGCAAATGCTGCAGTGTCGCCTGCGAACTTAATATGACTAATTGTTCAACTGCTTCATGATGTATTTTTCCTCTCTAAAATAACCATATAACAGCAAGGAGAGCAGGAATGCAGACTATGACATTTGGATTTCTGTCGTTTGGAAATTAAATTCACTACTTGCTCTTTCTCTTGGCAGAGATTTCTTTTGTGCCTTCTTTTGTGATTTCTTTTTTCAACATTTCTGCTGTTAGTTCATCTTGAGACACTTGTAGACATTTTGGTAAGCAGGGGAATAAAAGAATAATTGTCTTCCTCTTTTCCTTTCTCATTTCATGATATGTTGATCATTCTGTTGGCATTTATTCACCAGCATTGACACGCTGTTTGAAATTGTAGAAAATATGTTAATGAAATATTCAAATAGTTTTTATTATGCATTACTGTTTGTTGCTCCATTGAGGAGGTCCAACAATGTGGTTTTCTTGGCTTAAAAGCTTTCTTTAAATGATTTTCCTTATTGCTGTTATAATTCATAATGAAATTGTCAGAAAGTGTTATTTATTGTCAGTGGATCTTTCATTATGTTCCCTGTCCATGGTTTAATTGAATGTGGTGAGATCGAAGTATTTGCTGACTTATTGTGTTCTTATTTTG
Organism: Poeciliopsis turneri; assembly: GCA_922788865.1. Lineage (NCBI taxonomy): Eukaryota > Metazoa > Chordata > Actinopteri > Cyprinodontiformes > Poeciliidae > Poeciliopsis > Poeciliopsis turneri. Next base: position 2,551,433 of record CAKLNU010000176.1, read on the forward strand.
TAAGATGGGTTGTGACTTTTTTGATGCTGTAGAGTTGAATTTTGGTGTCCACTTTATAATTCTTTTATTGTATGTTCTGTGGGATTAGCTGCAAAAGAATCAAGTAACATTTAATTTATTCTTCGGGATATATGCTAAATTTTGTTAGTTTTTATTTTTTGAATGGGGAGTATGAAATTATTCTCCCTTTTCACTTTTGCTGCTTCCCAGATGAAAGTTCAGGATGTGTTTATTACATCATTTGTCCAAAAACATGACTCAGATCCTTTGTCTTGGAGTAGAGAGGTGCTTAATTGGAAATCTTCGACTGGTTTTGTTTCTGTTTTGTGGACTTTTGAGTAGACAGCCAATGACTGTCCAGAAAACAGTCACTGGCAGTATTCAGAAGAAGGGTAAGGCACAAAAGCCCCTACATGGGATGTACCACCAGTAAATAACCGAAGTGGCTGATATCAGTAAATCCTACCAATGTCTGGAAAAAGCTGGACTCAAGGACAGCACAGAGGCCCTCATCATGGCCGCCCAGGAACAGGCCCTAAACACCAGAGCAATAGAGGCCCAGATCTACCACACCAGACAAGACCCAAGGTGTAGGTTGTGCAAGGAGGCCCCTGAGACAATCCACCACATAACAGCAGGGTGCAAGATACTGGCAGGGAAAGCATACATGGAACGACATACCCAAATGGCAGGCATAGTGTACAGAAACATCTGTGCAGAATATGGACTAGAAACCCCAAGATCAAAGTGGGAAACACCCCCAAAGGTGGTGGAGAATGCCAGAGCTAAGATCCTGTGGGACTTCCAGATCCAGACAGACAGAATGGTAATGGCGAACCAACCAGACATTGTCATAGTGGATAAACAACAGAGGAAAGCTGTTAGGTAGATGTAGCAATACCAAGCGATTGCAACATCAGGAAAAAGGAGCACGAGAAACTGGAGAAATACCAGGGCCTCAGGGAGGAACTGGAGAGGGCCTGGAAGGTGAAGACCACCGTGGTGCCTGTGGTCATCGGGGCCCTCGGGGCAGTCACCCCCAAACTGGAGCAGTGGCTACAACAGATCCCAGGAACAACATCAGACATCTCAGTCCAGAAATGTGCAGTCCTTGGCACAGCCAAGATACTGCGCAGGACCCTCAAGCTCCCAGGCCTCTGGTAGAGGACCCGAGCTCAGAGGATAAGAACCACCCGCGGTGGGTGAGAAGGGAATTTTTATATATATATATAAAGACCCATTGCTACTTTATTGCAAATGCTTGATGTCAGTTGCTGTTGCCAAGGGTGGCACAAAAGAGAAGCATCAGCTAATCTGGTACGAAATTGCCTGATTGATGTAAAATGTTCCTGGCAGACTAACCTTCCACCAATGCTTCTGGCTCAGCTGAAAGTTCTTCATTTTGTACTTTCGTAATTACCTCATCTAGAATTTGTAAAGCAGAACAGGATTCTGCTCAAACTCAAACGTTTTTGAGTTTTACATCATGTCACAATGTTATTCCTTCATCATAAACATACCTGGAGTGTTGCTTTGATTCTCTCTTTTTCTTCCTCTTCCCAGACAAAAAAAAAAAAACAACAACATTCTTTTCTTATCCCCAGAGTAGCAACGACTGATTGTTTTTCTTTATTAACCTATTATGCTGATTCCAGCTTCAGACCATCAAGGTAGAAACACAATCAGCAGTTGGCTAATGAGCGAACTGGGTGCTTGTGTTATCATCTCATTGTTGAATTCATCCCCATAACTGGGGAGTTATCCCCCCAGATAAACTCCTGCAAGGCTGCAGCCTGTTTATTCAACAACACCAAACTCTTAAGCTACTCCCTTGATTGAAATGATTGTAAGTGGTTTTTCACAGTCATCATTGTTAATAGAAAGCAGCAGAAAGAAGTGCACTTGTGGCTTTTAAGTGTTCAAAGGGGACCTAAAAATACACTGATGGAGTGGGACAGTTCAGCAGAAAGCATTTGCAGGTTCACATGCTTGTTGGAAGTTTCATCTCAGAGAGGCAGATCCTGGAAGCTGACAATCATTTTGTTCAAACTGTAACATCCTCAGTTCGGTTTGTTGAAACAGTTAAAAGATTCCAACATGTCTCTCTTTCTTTTAGTTATGCTTCATACGACATTGGTTTACCCTCCTTTGAAAGAAATAGTGTTTGTATGACATGTAAAAATGCTTCAGTCTGAAAATGACGTTGTTTTTTTTTCCTTTTCCTAGTGAGGTTTGTGATGCAGCCTCCAGCTTTGATGTTGTTAGAAAGCAATAAAGACTCACTGCCTCAAGAAGAGATATTTTAATTGGTTTTGTGGACTAGACTTAATTTGGTTTGGCTATAACATTAACACCATTAAAAGTGTGCCAGTTGCTTGGTGAAACTGCAGAGCTTTGATTAGCCACAACATTTTTTGTTCCTTTTTGGACAGTTTTGTGTGTACAGCGGCTCTTCAAAAGTCTTCACACCCCTGTCAAGTTTGTGTGATTAAAAAAATAAAAGCTTATTAAACCATTTAAAAATGGGGAAAATTATGCAATAACATTTTTTTCTCCTTTGAACTGATATTTTTATTGTTTTGAATATATGCTTGGAGTTCCTGTGATGATGAAAAATGAAATAACTCTTTGTCTTCTTGCTTTCTACCAGTCATTTGAAAATGATGAGCCCAAATTGTCTGTATTTGGAACTGGTCAGAAATTCAGCTCCATCTGAAGCTAAAATTAGCTTCAGTTCATAATCCTGCCACCACCATATTCCACAGCTGGCATGTTTCTCTTTCAGTGATGGAGTGTCTTTTTCTGTGTCAACCTTACATTGACGGCAACCACAGTGACCATTCGGCTGTGCAGCTCCTCCAAAGAGCTGCAATTTCAAAGCTTCTGCCTCACATAGCAGCGTCCCCTGCGAGTCTCCCACTCAGCTCCATCAGACTAGCAAAAATTAGCAAAAGCTTGGTGGAGTTTCCCATTTTCTGAGCCCATAGGATGTACTTCTCATAGTAGCACTTGTAAAAATATTGTTAAAGGATTAAAAAAGGAGCCATGTTATGATGACTTCCTGAAGGCAGGAATTTTTAAAGAGACAGAGGACCAATTTCTTAAATTACAAAGTCAAATTTTTTTTGAGTCATATTTGATATGTATAGCTTTTTTATAACAACTTAAGGTAAGTCTACTTGATTGGGCTATATGACACTCACTATGTGTCATAGTGTCATGGAAAATACATAATACTAACCCTTTAAGCTTGTTTTTATAAAATCATGACACATTATTTTGTAAGGTTTCGGGAGCTTTAAAGATGCAATACATAGCTTTTATAAAGAATATTTTTGTTTGTAAAATATTTATTAAACTTGTCATCATGTTGTGACAGTATGCGATGAGACAGATAATCTGTGAGAAGCTCGATCTTCTCAACCTGCTTCAAGAATTGATATTGCTCCCTGAAGGAATGCACTGCTCCAGACCAAAAACAACCAATCATTCAGGAGGTTGTAGTGCTGTCAGTCCACCTCATGTTTTCATTGATAAATGTGATAATGGTGGAGAAACAACTTACTGCTACTTATCCACCATCACAGGTAGCCATATCACACTTGTTTCTAGACAGCACTGGGAGAATCAGAGGAGCTCAGTATTTTCACAAATTACCCATCTCATACCATACTATCAGGACAATGTGATAGTTTCAACAAATATATAAAAAGATATTTTTTATAAAAGTTACATTCTAAGTTACTCAAGCCTTTGGAAGAACAGAAATACTAGCTGTTCTTCCAACAGCTAGTATTGGAAGAACAGCTTCCAATACAATCATGTCCCCTCATGGTCGCAGTGAAGGACACCATCCTGTGTCCTTCACTGGATGGTGACTAAAAGTTGGGGCGACGCCCACAAAGTTGAGTGAAAAACAAAAAGACTTTTTCTACAGGATGGTGTTCAGAGTTCAGAGTTTGTCTGAACTCTGATATCTTCAGAGTTCAGACAAATGGAGGAAAAGGGAGACTGTTGTTACACATTCAACCTGTAATAATGGTGTGTACATTTTAAAAGATAAAACTCCATAAGGCTGAATTCTAAAAAAGAAACCATTCCTGTACATGTCTCTCTGTTTCATCTCACATATTGCTCCTTAATTATTCACACTTTTCTACTCTATATAAATGGAAAGTGAATTTAAGCCCATGGGTACAGTAAGCAGAACGTTAAACAATAAGACAATTTGACACAGCCATGGACTGACAGCCACTATAACTAATCTTTATGACACTGCTGTAATGGTGAAGTCAGTCATTGAAGAAGGGCAGGCTTGAACTATATGAATAAATAAGATTTGCCAGTAGAGACGTAGATTTCTGGGGGGCTAATTACAATTGCTAACAGTGCAATAATTGTAATTTGTTCCCCTCCAAATTTTCACAAACTGAATATTTTCTTGAGGTGATTCTACAATGGTAAATCAGAAAAAAACAAAAAACAAACAAAAACTTTTCTTTAAAAGATCTTTGAGTTTTTGGAGCTTAGAAACAAAACCAAGAAAAAGTTAGACAGTCAACTTTTTTATCAGAATAGTTTAAAACTGTGGGGCTAATCTTAGGTTTCCAAATACGTAGTGCCAAATGACCTGTACAAAAAAACAACAAACGTATGTGCAATTAGAGATTATGTCGCAGGTTATCTACGTTATGTGAACAGTTACAGAAGTGGTGCAGGCCGTCCTTTTAAACATCTGGCTTTCAAACAAGGAAAATGTCTGAGAGCAGAATGACCGTGAGAGAAAGACAAGTCCGAAAACCAGTTATTATTGTAATAATAACTATAATAATAAAAACAATTATGTAATTATGTATTTTATAGTTGAATATCTCAAAGTGTTATAACAACAGCTAAAACATTTAAAGCTCTGTCAGAATAAAGCTCTGAACAGCTGTTCTGGTCCTCTGTTTGGACTTTTTAGTTTCAAATTTGAATTGAAAAATACTTTCATTCCAAATGGAAACTAAACATCAATTTAAATTTCAATTCAGATTCTTCAGAGTTATTGCAGATAGTGGTGGTTGTTAGCAGAAAAGATCTCTGAATTACAGCAAATCTGAAGAAGCCTCTGATGCTGCTGCTCCAACAGATGACAGCAGCAGAGATGATACTCTCAAAAACAAACTGATAGAAGATTTGCAGCATCTTGCTGCAAACTTTGAAGTATCTTAGCTTCCTCAGGAAGTCCATTCTACTCTGTCCCTGATCCCTGTTTCCTTCTCGAAGTTACTGCAGACATTTCGTTCATGCCAGTTTCTACTTGCCTTTCAAATGTGCTAAACACAGATGCAAGAACTGTGCTAAGGTGATCAATGCAGTTGCATGTCCTCCTCCCAGCATTTTCACTTTCTGAAGTTCAAAATATCTTCAGCATATTTGTTAAGCCATACATGCTACTATGCTGCTTATCTGCTCACTAAGAGTTCACTAAGTCAAAACCAGATTCTTGAAATGCTCCCATAAATCTACTGGGAGCCATTTTCTATCAGCAGCTTGGTTACATAAGAAAATATGAAAGATTTGGTCAGGAGCCAGGAAATAGAAGACTGCATCCTGTCTGGGGAAGTTTTGCTTAGAATCTATGACAATAATCCAGATGAACAAACAAAAACAAAGCAAAAGCATTAATTAAAAATTTAATGTTGGACTGAGAAACGATTAGACATAGTCTGCCAATGTTTTTCAAATGATGGAAACAATGACATAATTTTCAAACATAACTTGAGTCAGTAGTTATGCCAAGGTTCCAAATAGCAGATGTTACCAAAACACCAATATGCCCAAGGATTTTGGTGTTTCGTCTTAAGGTATTTTTTTTCTGGTAGAAAAATTATTTCAGTTTTTTTAATATCCATGAAAAGAAATGTCTGACTTTCAGCTTTCATTTGAATGTAGGCGTTTTAGTAAAATGTACAGATTTGAAATATGCAGCTTGATATGATCTGCATAATTACGGCAAGAGATAAGTATTAATTGGCAATCTACAAAGCTGGCCTTTTTGAAGCCAGAGGAAAGCTGAAAGAACGCCAAACGAGGTTTTGTCTTTGTTGCAAACCATGTAGTGGAGTAAGCGAACATGTGGAGGCTCTACTCAGATGAAACCATGTAACCACTTTGTAGTTCCATCATTGTACTTTGTGGTTGTCAAAACATGAAAAAAAACTCAAGTTTTATAAATATTGTGTGAGACGCTCTGTTTCTCCATAGACACTGGATTTCAGAATTTTATGTGTTCCAGGATGCATCATAAGAAGGATCATATTGAGGAGGCTGTGTCATCTCTGCTCCTCTGTTTCTGCCAGCCGGTGCTACAGCAGCACAGGCAGACTGTGACCTCCATGTCATTACTGTGATTGGCAGAGCGACAACTGCTTTTTCAAGCTGGAATCGTATCTTTATCAAATCGTAAGAAAAGAATATTAATAACAGAGAAATGTTTTTTTTTTTTTTTGCTAAATGTGCCAATTTGTCCTAGAAGCAAGATGAAACAGTTGCTGTGGCACTATCTGAAGTTGTGGTGCTCCATTATATTTTGTCCATCTGTCTGTCTGTTCATGATTAAACTCTGTTTGAGGCAGCCTCATCTCTGACATTGTAAAAGCATTTTACCCATTTTGAATCTCAGAGGCCTCAGAAATAAAACACTATCCTTAATTTGATTTTACTTCTTTGGTTTTGTTTAACTTCAGTTCAGTTTTACTATTGTTTTGTTTTTCTTGTTTCAAAATTTTTATCTACAAACTATCCTACAGTTCATCTATATTTTCTGCAGGTTTTGTGACTCTGTTTCTTGTTGTGTTCGTGGACTAAATAGTGGCAGTTATTAGCACTCTTGCCCACAATGTCCTTGGTTCAAATATTATAAATAAATAGTATAAATGTTTCTACTAAAACATGTCTCACATGAATATGAGAAGTGCGTCTCATGTGGGGCGCAGATGAGGCTCACTGCTCAGGGTACCAACCATCTGGGGGCAGATGGTTGGTACACAAGACAAACTCAATGTAGAAAGAGTCTGATCTAATACCACCGTCCAACAACAATAGAGAAAATCCCACAAAGATTCAAAAACAAAAGGCCAATTATTTAAAAAGTAAAAGTCCTTATTTGGTGTTTATACCACCATCGACTGTTTGAGCATAATATCTTATAATGCCATGTTCATGATGATTCATTCTTTCATCAAAATGCATTTGAGACATTGTCAGTTCTCCCATGGCAACCATTCAGTGCAATGCACCGCCCAGGCGCTGCAGCTGGGAAGATCCATTAGAAGGGCCCGGCCATAGTTACATCCCCTTCCCGTTCTGCCTTCTGCCCAGTGGAGAAGATTTTACAGCATGATGCTGCTACCAAGCATTCGCTATCACTGGGATGGTGGGCTCAGAATGATGTGCAGCATTTTTTTCATGTACTTTTTTTAACCATGTATTGCATTTTACATCTGTCATAGACATCAAGTCAACACTGAGATTTCAAAAACTGCAGTCCTGTGGAACCAAGTTTCACACCTGAGATCCTCTAACCGCCACACCGCTGACGTCTGCCTGTGAATGTATGTGTTGTGTTATGCTTTCTCCTGAGAAAAAACAAAACATTTAAGTTCTTCTGCATGGAATTCAAGAACAAATGAGAAAATTTAAGGAACTCAGCACCACTTCCTGCAAATACATACCTTATGAAAATAAAAGGTACATACAATTCATGCATATTAACAAAGAAAAGGCAACTGATTTTTATGAAGACTGGTTCTCAAGAGATTTTAAGCTTTCTAAGTCATTCCTTACAGCTAATTATTTAGATTTTCACTGACTTTTTGAAGCAAATGATAACTGCTGATGAAGTCGAGTGAAATAGGAAGCAGTGCATCACTCCTTGCTAATTGGTTTGGCACATGCATATGTTCATTTTTTTTTTCCTGTGATCAGAATTATGACATGAGGTAATCACCCAACAGTTTTTGAGATCAGCAATTCTCAGCAATGCCTATAAAATTAAATGGTTGGCTTGTCTCCCAAAGAAAAAGTGTCCAAATCTTGCCCGAGATCCGAGCAGCACCTCTTTGGCTGGAAATGGGGCCATGTGTGGGAGAACATTCCAGGTCATCCAGGCTCCGACAGAGCAAGAGAAGGAGGAAAATCTGAGGGAGACAAGACAGTGCAGTAAATAATGTCTGTAACTCAGTAAATATCAGATCTCACAGCATTCTGTTACACAACATGCTTCAAATAAATTTCAGTCTATTTTGATTCCATTTATTGATGAGATGATATATTTGTTGAGTCTATATAAAGCCATGTGCTCTAGCAGTGGTGGTGCCTCAACTGAGACCAAAGTGAGAAACGTTCATTGTGTGTATAAAAACCCCAAAAACAAATCAGTCCTGTAGGTTTGTCTCTCATCTGAGCTCTTGCTGCAGTCATTATGCTGAACGCAGCCCATCTACTTTCTTTACCAACCAGATCCACACCAGCTGCAGTTTTTGAAGGGAATCATGCTGTTGTGTATTTCTATTATGTTGGTCTGACAATCCTGTAATCATATCTCTCTATATATGTATATATATATATATATATATATATATATATATATATATATATATATATATAGATAGATAGATAGATAGATAGATAGATAGATAGATAGATAGATAGATAGATCGATCCTACTTTGAGTAGTCTGAAACTCAAAGTACAGCCTCTGAGGAGGAGATGTGCTCAAAGGCAGTGTTAAGTCCACTCAGGTGTTTTGCACAACCGAAGATTAAAGGACTTCTCAAACATGCATGTAAGAATCATGTCAGTACTCCAGGTATGTTTTGAAGAGGGACTCATATTCTAACATGATGCAAAGCTCAAAGAAGTCAATTTCACATAATGCTGCCTTTTTAAGGTTAGATACAGTCATTGATTTTAAAGGTTTAAAAATAAAATACAGCTCTCCTTAAAAAAACAAAAAAACATAGAAGAACCCTACTGAAAAATTAGTGCAGTATTTTCAAACCTAAACAAATTACTGCACTGAAAAAAGAAAGATTAATGATTTTGAGGTACAGTCATTTGTTCTGTCTCAGTGTATGACAGGTTTCTTGTGACTGGATCATAACCCCATTGTAATGAGTCATTTGAGGTGATTGGGACATATGATTAGTACAAATATATGATTAGTATAAATTATGTAATATGTGTACTGGTATACACAAGACTGATGCTCCACTTTATCTGATTCAGAAGAACAAACAAAGGTAACTGAAGTTTTGTAAAATAGCTAAGTATGCAAGTCCTTTGCTAGCACACTTATCATATTGTAATAATATCATATTGTAATGAGTCACTTGAGATGATAGGGGCATATGATTAGTATACCTCTGGGCCTGTTTGTGTGGGGAGTTTTCTGATCATGTCTGACAGGAAGAAGCCCCAGGGAACATAGTTCTATTCTCAACAAGAATGGAACTTGGAGTTCACACTTGTGGATGGAGTTGTAAACTGAAATTTGAATCCTTAAAACTGTATCTACAATGCAAACATAAGTTTCAAAGCGACATTAAGAGTTACAGTATTTTGTATTGCAGGTTTCTGTTTCCTATTGTCAGGGTATCTTTAAAGTAAATTCCACATTAGTTGAGCCCTGAATGGACTGCTGCAGGGATTAATCAATGAGGAAAAGCCACAGCTCTAAATGTGTGGCTGAGATTGTACAGTCAATGCAGTCAGTTGCATATAAATGGATGTGGCTTGTCCACCAGTACCAATAAAAAACCATAAGACATGTGTTTCTAGGTTGCGCCTCTGACATAACAAAAAAGTGGTGACACTGAAAAACCCAGTTCCCATGGATACAAAAATTACATAATCAGATACATCTCTCTTTTTTGTCAGGCTTGTGTAATCATGCTGTCTCCCCAGTAGTTTATCTGTTTATTTGTTAACTTTTTTTTCTTATCGGTTTGTTTCTTTGCTTGCTCGCTGGTTGCTTAGCTGGAGATGTTTTAATTAGACTCATTTTCCTGTTGTCTGATTCATTCTAGGAACAGTAGAGTGCTGGGCTTTTGACTATTAGCCAAACAATAATAGTGAAATGAGCTTTCCACTTTAATAATTACACAGAGTAATAACAAAATAGTTAACACATTGTTGACACGCTGCACCGTGATAATGACGCTCTCAGGTTTTTCAAATATTCTATAAACACATTTCACTTTGAGCTTTTAGAACGAAGGCTTGACGAATTTAATTAGACAGTAGAAATGAAGAGGTAAAGCAGCTTACTGGGGTGTTGGAGGCCCATCCCAACCTGAACTGATCCGTCAACATGTTTGTCCATCTTTGTCTCTGCAGCTTGACGTGTCTAAGGAAACTTCTGCAAGTGATCCATGAAAGATTCATGGTGACTGAGGGAGGCCGCCACTTATGAATCTATTATAATAAAACAGACATGTTCAGATGGTTCCAGCCCACCTCACTCCCAACCACCGACACTTCCTCAGTTCACATAATGCAATAAAAAAAAAGTTCACACAATGCAGACAGAGCAGAAGTGAGTCACTATTAAATGATGATAGAATGTTTCATGAGACAGAGAGAGATGTGAAGAACTCTGCACATGTGACACCCCAAGAAAGGTCATGTCCCAGAAATTACTATAGGGAGGTCTTGGGGTCGCATGTTCTTCAATGTAATTAATAAAAGCACAGCTTCTAAAAGCTTATTTATGAAGACCCTGAACATGTATGATTTTCTTTCCCTGGCAACAGCTTTGTGTTTAAATATAGAATAAGACAACCTCAACCAGACTCTACAGGGACAAAATTTTAGTGAAGAAGAGCTTGAGAATGAAAGTCGTTGTTAATACTCTAAAGTCATCCTCAGGGGGTAAGAGGGTGTGCTTTCTCTGGCCCGTCGCAGCTATCTGTTTCTTTTATATTTTAGAACCATTAATTTTTTTTTCTAAAGAAGAAAAATAAACCATTATCTGCTCAGTGTGGTCGTTCTCCCTCTCTTTTATGCCTACATTATGCAATCATGCATCTCTTTCATTCCAAGCCTGGGAGGCTGCGGATCTGGAGGAGGATAGAGGACCTCAACAGGTGGAGATTTTTATTCTAGGGATGGAAGGAGGAGGAAGCGGAGAGGAAAGAAGAGGGCAGTGAACTGCTCCTTAATAACAAGCCCTTTGATCTGCTTATGCCGCCTTGTTTCTTGCCTTTGAGGGAAATTCAGCTTATGACATCCAGTCCCAGTCGGCCAACATGACCCCTTGCAGTAGGCTATCTTCACCATCTGTCTGCAATGGGACCACAAGGCAACACTTGGGGAGAAGCGGAGGGAGAGGGAGGGGGTGAGGGTTGTCAGACTCCCCGAGGACCCCCAGCGCTGCAGTTTTCATCTGTTAATTATGTTTAATTGAGACTGTATAATTCATAAGCGTCGATTCTGTTTTCCCTTATCTCATCCGTGGAGCCTTAAAAAAAATAAAAATTAAAAATAAATAAAATAAAATAAAAAAAATAAAAAACTTCGTGACGCAACATAGCAATAAACGTTTCCGCGCAGGAATTGTGCAGAAGGACCGCGTGGCGTTTCACACAGGGGACAACCAGATTAGGTTACAACAGATATTGATTTTTTCTTTTTTTATTTATTCTTTTTTTCCCTCTCAATGCGCAGTCGACGAGGAGCGGAGGCGCGAACGAGCGGCGCTCGTTTGACGCGGAGACAGGCGTCACCGGGGAGCGCGAGCGCACACAACAGCTTGACACTATCGTCGCCGGGAACGCACGCACGCGCGCGGGTTCGGCTTGGGTGAGCACAAGGTGGTGATGCCACGACAAGTGGTGCTGTGCGCCTAACCGCCCCGCGCGACCTCATTTTCCGAGAATAGGCGACACTCGGTCGGAGTAGCGACAGCAAGAGAGAAAAGCCCACGAGGACAGAGAAGAAGAAGAAGAAGAACGCGTCAGTTTTTATGCGCAGTCAACATACATTTCTGTAAAACAGAAAAAATCGGAATAAGTGCGAATTGTTGTAGTAGAGTGCATGGTATTACATTTAGCCAGGCATTTTCTTAACTTAATTTAAAACAGAAAAAAAATAAAATAAAATGCTGAAATAACAATTTATATCGTCCTTCAATGCGCTTGTCATTCAAACATGGCAGTGTTCCAATCACACCAGAATCACATACAAGTGCATATGTATAGATATTTATATAAATATATAAAGATTAACAAATAATTAAATTTTTTGGTGTTTTTTATTCTTGTTGTTATAACAGTCATTCAACTTTATATTATAACTGCATGGAGGCTCTCTGTGTTGAGACCTAATATAGTTTTCTTCATAAACTTAACTGGGTTTAGTTAAGCTCAGTATGCCAAAGAAACTTTCATATTGTGAGGCTGTTGTTATAACTCGTTCATTGTTTTTTATTGTTCTTTCATCTTAAGCAAATTAAGATGAAAGAGGAAGCCAGGGATCAAGTGTTAGAAAACTTAAAGACATTTCCGTCTCAGAAGAGGCTCTGACTCCACCAGATCACCAACCAGTTCTGAGGATGAACCTCCACATCATCTCGATGGTGAAAGGCTTTTTTTTCCACTGATCAGCAAAAACTGGTGTGTTTCCAACACTAAGTGCTCAACAAATGTGTTAAGCATTCAATACATTTATTAAATGCTTAACATATGTCAAAATATGGAAAAATTTTAAAAATAATTTGACAGAATTTATTCCCCCTTCTTATTCTCTTGTATTTCTTTCAAACATTTTATTTGTTGTTAGCTTTCAGGGCCCTGTGATGGACTCGTGACCCATCCAGGGTGAATCCCACCTCTCATCTGATGACTGCTGGAGATGGGCAGTACCAGCCCCCTTCACCCCTCTGCAAGGATCAGCGTGTTCAGATCATGGATGGAAAGCTTTTACGGTAGTTTGTCTCCCTTAAGTCCACACTTAAGACAGCTTCATAGTTAATGCCAACATCAACTGATTCTATGATATTGCCTACTATTTTTTCTACTTCTAACATAAACAGGCAAAGAAGTAAACCAGAAATTGTTCACTCCAGGCATCCGGTCCCAATTCATCACCACACCAGTTCTGATGATGCCACATACATAGCAAGTCCACAATGTCTTAAAATTGTAAGTCATGCTTTGTTCTTTGCTGTTTTTTTGGTACTCTTTAAAATATAAGTGCTTTCTATGTTTAATTGTTCTATTGTTCTTTTTTGTAGGTTTCTGTAAAGTGCAGTAATGCAGTGAATGTGAATGTTCTGTCATTGATCCTCACTGTTCTTAGGAAGGAGAAATGTCAGTCTGCAGTAATACTGGAATACTGTGACATTGTATTAAAACAATACTCTGTCCTTGATGAAATATTTTTCACATTTCCTTTATTGTTTTATTGTGCTAATTTTCATAAGTATGTTGTCTGTAAACTTTTAATATATTGACAATTTGTGCAACTCTGTGATAGTATACTGGCAATTTACTCTTGAAAAATGTGAATATATTGAGTACACAATGTAAGTTTTTTTCAGCCAAAAAGTGTGTTGTAATTGATCCTTCTGTAAACTGGTAGTCTGTTTGCAGTACTAGCATGTAATGTACAAAGTGGCAAAGAACAATAATAAAAGACATGAAGTAACTAAAAAGCGTACTTCATTTGTAATTATAGTAAACCAAAAGTGTAATTTTAGTACACTGTGATCACACTACTAATATATACAATATGTAATGCTTAACTTAAAATACATTCTAAATATATTTTAAATGTAATTTGATCACAAAAAATTGTACACTTGTACAAGATATACTAATTAAGCATATAAGCACATTTATAATACATAAAAAGCCGTACACTTAAAGAATACAAAGTACAATTTAAGTTGTTCCAAAAAGCACATTATAGTACCCTTAGTACACTTTAAATTGTGATTTTCAACCATTTAATTACTATTAAAATACACTGACATTGTTAACTACATCGTACCAGTCTGTATTTTCTCATTCACAACGGGAAGATGAAGTCTGCGCTCATCACCACTGCCCCTCTACCCCCACTATATGTTTAATTAACCAGGCTGATGTGTAAGTACCTCCAGCAAGCGAAGCGTGGGCGGGCTGCGGGGTAAAGAGACTGCCGGAGAACATTTCCCTCATTTCTCTCCGCCGGGACGCCGAGAATCTCCTCTGTCGCGCAAGCAGAGAAGCCTACAATACAAAATAAAAAAATAAGTCGACCCGTTTTAAACTTGTTTTAAATTGTTAGGCGAGCTTTGCTCTGAAGGAAAAGCAGGGAGAAAGAGAGGGAGAGCGGAGGCAAGAGTGAAAGGAGAGAGGGAGAGAGCGCGCGTGGATTGTTTTCTCTTCTTCCTTCTTCCTCTCTCTGTGTGTTTTGATGTTATTTGTGACGGAATCCCCCCTTCAGTCTCTAAGAATCCGGAGAGAGGCGCAAGAAGAAGGAGGAGGAAACGGAGGAGGACAGGAGAGGAGAGGAGAGGAGGTGGAGGAGGAGGCGCGCGCGGACCTGTCCACGAGCCCTCTCACTGCGGAACGCGCGGGGCTGCCGCTGGAGATCCCAAAAAAAACAAGCGCTGTTCTGGGATCTGACTGACAGCCGCGCGTCAAACGGCTTCGGCTAAATGGACCGCTTCTGACGCCTCAGCCGGAAAGGAAAGGAAAGGAAAGGCTTTCGCTACCTTACCGGAGAAGGGGAGTGAGAGAGGTGGCAGCAGCGGCGGAGGAGGGTAGGGGGTGGCAGGTCTTCAGAACCAGACAGGTGGATTTAGCAGTTTTATGGTGCCCTTCTGGACGGAGAAGAAATGGATGGATTAATCTGACGAGGGAGACGTTTGTTATTCCCATCCGAATGGAGTAACAGGCTGCAATGTCATCTCCATCTGGCCGCCTGGAGAGATGTGTCACGGGAATGGGGTGAGAAGATTTGAGTTTTATTATTATTATTATTATTATTATTATTATTATTATTATTATTATTATTACCTTATTAGTTATTAACTCATGTCTTTGAATGTTTGGCGACTGGTTTGCCCCGGCGGTTTCTATTTAGCCTAATTTCTTTAGCCTTCCCTCTCAAAGTGGAGCATAGCGGCAGGTTCGCTCCGTCGTTCGTCCGAGTCCTCGACACACAACCTGCTGCATGCCCTACATAGGAGAGGAGCGTGAGGGGAATATTCACTAAGGAGCCACAGGCTGTTTTCCCACTCTCATTTTTACACACACACCCACCCTCTCTCTCCCCGTGTGTGTTTCTCGCGGGTAGAAACATTGCTCCCCTCTAACGTTTCCCTCACCATTCCACCTTTAAATTTAAACGTTTTCGTCACTCCAGCCGCGGGTTCCATCCAGTAATCTCCCTTCAGAAAGAGCCGCACACATCAATAAATATATAGGCACATGTGAGCAGAAACGCACCGATATGCACACCCGATGTGAGCTTTTTAGGCTGCAAACCAGCTTGAGTCATGAGGAATGTGTGGGAATGACTCGATACAATCGACTGGCCTTCCTTAGATTGATAACTTTTTACTAACTGGCATTCGAAATGTGATGTGATTTAGCTCATATGTTTTATCTTTAACATGCCTAGAAAGGAGATGTATGGGGAAATTGGCCTTATATAAATAGTGGGTTGAATGCGACCACACACAGAAAAAACCCTCAGATCAACAAGTATTCCCAAAGCTGCAGCTTTCATTTGGTCTCCTTTTGATTTTTCCAGACCAAGTTTCAACACTTTTCATCTGGTTTCACTGATGCCGTGAGAAGAAACCAAAATGCCAGCAAACCTACAGGTCTCCGCGGCCGCCTGCGCGGGCCCTCGCACTACGGGAGCACAACCCAGCAGCAACATTCCACCCTCGAACTCCGAAGAAGAAGGTGCAAAACGTCCACAGCCCCGACCCTGCAGCAGCTGCCACGCTTCTTTGTGACACCGAAGGTAAAGGAACAACTGCTGAAAAAAAAAATCGGCTCCTCTGCTCGCCGCTAAGGGGCGCTGTGGCACCACATTATGCCCCTTTCATCAACCAGCCTTTTGCTACTGCTGAGGATGAAAAAGCCACATAATGAATTCATATCTCAAATTACAGTTTTCAGGCTTTTGAATGCAGTCACGTTGTGGAAATACAATTTCTTGCGTTGTCCTCCATTTTCCTTTGACATGCCAGGTCTAAGACACAAAGCTTTCTGAAAGCTTTACACACACACACACACACCTACGCGCATGCACACACACACGCACACGTACACATTCATGCACACAGATGTTGCATGTGAGAAGATTCCAATACCATTTGAATCTGTCAAGAACAATATATACAGGTTGGCCATGAATCCCATAAATCTCCATCAGACTTATCCCGACTGCAAAAAAATGGCACACGTGGTCAGGGCAGCATTCATAGGGAGGCATCTATATATATATCTTAATCATTTAGGGTAAATTACCATTTATCCCACTATTTCAAAGAGAGCTGAGACCGACAATTTGCACAGCAGTAGCCTGTTGTCTTGAATTGTGCAGATGTTACAAAAAGAGATCAGTTCTGTAAATATTTCTGGCTGTGACGTCATTGCACCTCTAAAACCTCAACTGTGTTTTCATAAGTCAGGCCTACCTACTTTTGCCTGTTCACTTTCTGCTTATTATCAGAGCATCGCTGTGCTCTGATAATAAGCAGCCACTGAAACACATCTTAGAAGGAAGGAAAATTCTCAGTGATGTCATGCACACTGTATAGTGCCAGGCTCTTTTTTTTGTGGCTTCCCCATGACGTAGTCTTGAAGTGATATGTCGAGAAGCATCTCACTGAGTTGTTCACTGAGGCAGGGCCGCTGTTGGTAGAGCAGGTAGATTCCCTCGGAGCCAGAACGATTTGTCACTATTGGCATTTGTAAAGTAAAGCTAGGTTTCCCAGTTTTAAATGAGCTTCTGTGTCTTGTTACGTTGACACAGAACGTTGACACGTTCAGCTGTGTCAACAGCTGAACGTGTATATATATATATATATATATATATATATATATATATATATATATATATATATATATATATATATATATATATATATAGTAAAAGTTGTTGCAGAAAACAGGTGCATATGCATGTAGGAATACAGAGAGAGTTCTTGCAGAAAACAGGCTTTAAAAGTCAAGCATTTGTGCCACTCTGGTTTTTGTGTTTGGGATTTTAATACTGTGTGAGAACATTTACAGAGTCTGAGTCCAGAATTAGCCTAAAATCTACATATGCCTGCAATGTAGGGTCAGAGAGCAGTCATGCAAAAGTGCTCTTGAAAAATGCATGAAGGAGTTTTTAACTCTTTCAAACAATTAACTTTAGTTGCAAGATGCCAAAACATTAAGGCTTACTGTGATTTTGCAGTGGCACAAAAAGTATTCAAACCCCATTGAACTTCTTTCCATTTTGTCAAATTAGAAGGACAAACCTGAATGCATTCTATTTGCATTTTTGTGGTAATACAGTGTTAACAAAAATAATGGTTAAAGAAAGTAGAGCATAGTTTAATTTATTGTACCACTTTGCAAATCAAAATATAAAAGACTACAGCTTACATTATGTCCTCCACAAATTCTCAATTGACAGGGCCATTTTAATAGATGATAAGTCTGAATTATTTTAACAATCCTGTTTTTGCTCTGGCTGCATTTTTTTGGGGTTAATGTTCTTCTGAAAGATAAAATTCTTCCAGTCTTAAGTCATTTTCAGCCTCTAATTGTTTTTTCTTCTAGAACTTAATGGCATGTAGATCTATTCATGTTTCCATCAACTCTGACCAGCTTCACACAGTGGGGACAGTATGCTTTGAGAGGAACGCTGGTGTGTCTGTTTATATGTGATGAAATGCATAAAAAATTCTAAAAAGAAATTCAGCAATTACTTTGTTCTCAATGCATGGTATGTAGTTAAAAAAACATTTGATCTGAGTAGGACAATAAAGACAAAATAGAAACATGGAGCTTAATTTATGATTTTCTGAAAAAGCCCCACAGACATTTACAAATGTGTAGGTGTGAATTCATGTATCCAGGAGAGAAATGTCCTGGTCACCAGTGTGGTGGATACAAAAAATATAATTCTGCTGCCTCTTTTCTTGTTTTGACTTTCCTTAATAATACGTGTCAGTTATAGTCAAAGCATTGACTATTACCAGTTTTTACCCATCATCTCTCCCAAACCAGGAAAATAAGAGTAACCTTTAGCTGAGAAAAAAAAAATGCCAATATGGAAAGGAAATAGGATTCCCCAGGGTGAATTATGCCATCACTACATTAAGAGTTCACTTCACCTTCCTGTATTTGCAGTTTCTAATTAATCCCCCTTTGTTATTTTATTCTTCATATAGAAAGAACAAATGTTCCAAAACTGAGAACAGTCATCTTTAATATTCTCACACAGCCTTTACTTGTCATCATTAAGTGAAGTGGCTATTTTGACACTATCAATTGAACTATTTTCTCTTTGTTTTGTTGCTGCACATAATCCTGATGCAAACACACCAGTCAAGAAACTTGCTTTGGTGTTGCCCTCAGTTGCTTATTTCTTTACCGCTGGATGAATGTAAAAACTGATGACACACTACGGCTTTCTTTGTACTTACAACAGCAGGTCAAATGCCTCTTGAGAAGATGAAAATGAGGGTTCACATTTTCCTTTCCCCTGCAATTACCCATAAAAATCACTGAGTGACATATTATAATGAGTAGTCTGACCCCCGCTAATCTTCTGTATAGCGATGTGTGATGTTGCAGTTTTAGACAGAAGTTAATAATATGAAAGCCTCTTATAGATGTGCGCTATTTAATCATTTAATCAAAACACAGTTGGTGGTCTCATTTAATGACTTAGTGAGCCCTGGTGATATTAAGTGGGGTTTGACTAGTGCAGTTTTTTAAACAGATCATTTTTTAATGAAGATGGCCATTGAATATATGTTTCAGGATGCAGTAGAATAGCTTCAACCCTCAAGAAATTATTAGTGCTTGATACTATTAGTAAATTGAAAATTTCTTGCAGAATGGACAGGTTGGCCTTATTCAGTTTCTAAGCAAGAAGTTAAAGTCTGAGCTGTGATCAGTTCAAAGACACTGTTGAATTTCTTTCTTTCTTTCTTTCTTTCTTTCTTTCTTTCTTTCTTTCTTTCTTTCTTTCTTTCTTTCTTTCTTTCTTTCTTTCTCTCTTTCTTTCTTTCTTTCTTTCTTTCTTTCTTTCTTTCTTTAATGAATTAATTAATTTATTTATTTATTTATTTCAGATAGACAAAACGTAAAAACAGAAAAAATAAAACAAATAATCATGCCAGTTGACATACAATTTTACATAATTTGTTCAAAAATGAGCAGGTAGGAGATACAGGATCTTATGATTTCCTGCCTGTCTCATACTCATCAACCTACAAACATTTAAATCTCTCAACACTGATGAACGTCAGAGAAATGTTTGGCTTTTAATGATACATTTCAACTGTTCTTTTTAGGAGGACCTGAACTACTTTCAAAACAATAACTGGGTCCTCAAGATTGTGACCTAAACCTGGCTGGAGATTTGACCACTCTTCTTGGTGGAACTGGCAGAGCTCCATTCAGCTGGTTGGTGCCTGGCAGATGCCCTGCTTTTAAACATAGCTCTCTCATTGCTTTTGGGTTGAGATCAAGGTCATTCCAGAAGTATGGTGTTAATTTGTATTGTCCAGTCCAAAAATGATTTAATGTGTATTAGGTATCACTTTTTTGAGGAAACATCCAATTTGATCCAAGTTCCAACCAACAAGTTCTTCGTTTGCAGTGAAGTTGAAGAATTTTAAGATAATCCCCTCTTTCCATTGTTCTGTCTGAAAATGGTCATTTGTGACCTTGGGCAAGACACTTCACCCACCTTGCTTGCTGGTTGTCAGATGGGTTGATGGTGTGTTATGGCTGCCTTGCTCCTGTCAGACTGCCACAGGGCAGCTATGGTAGCAATCTGTAGATTGCTATCATCAGCAATAGGGCTGTGACAATTCCTCAAATGACTCGAACACCACAACTATTAAAATTTCTTGAGCCAAATGATCTATCTTGAAACTTTGTTAAATTGTTTTACTGTCTAGCGCACCGTGTTCCAGGAGGGTTATTTTTTATGTTGTGCAAAGTTGCACTTCTGCCTGTGACTTGTTGAGAGTGCTAAATGCTAACAACATAATGTCCAATTTTCAAGTTGTGTCTGTGACATCCGGGGGATTTCATTGACTGATGATAATGCCCAGGTTTTTATTGTTTTTTGGATGATCAATAGGCATCCTTAAAATTATTGGCAGGATGCATGAAATACAACAGCCTTTCTCGTCATGGCTGGTTCAGACCGCATGGCGGGTATATTTATATAGTGGAGTGGAGACTGATGCTGAGTGTCCCCTATCCATCCATCCATCCATGCATCCATCCATCCATGCATCCATCCATGCATCCATCCATCCATCCATCCATCCATCCATCCATCCATCCATCCATCCATTTTCTAGCACCCTTGTCCCTAGTGGGGTTGGGAGGGGTGGTGGTGCCTGTCTCCAGCTAGCGTTCTGGGCGAGAGGAGGGGGAACACGCTGGACAAGTCACCAGTCTGTCGCAGTGGAAGACAGCATGGTATACTATTTTATATCTAGGATCAATTGGAATGTATGTGCAATTGAATTTAAATAATTTTTTTTGTAAACTGTCTTGAGATGACATTTGTTGTGAACTGGTGCTATATAAATACATTTAACTGAACTGAATCAAATATGAATTGAATAAATATCCAGAAATATGCGAAAAGATTGTTCAGGGCTGAAAAAAGTGTGGTTGACTTTAGAGCTGCACAATATGAGAAAACCTTGTGGTGGCAATAATATTGGTAAATATTGCGATGACAGTATCAAGGTCACAGTGTGTTTTCATCACTCTGTGACCTTTAGCATTTTGGCAATGTCATTTGTGTCTGGTGTGAGCATCTGCTGTCGCAAGACTCTGTCCAACAGGCTAAATATTAAACTGGCATAAAAGTTCAGAAAACTTTGACTATAATAGCCAACAATTATTGCACACCAAGCTGTCCTTTGTGATATGAATACTACACACACTTATTTTACGATATATTCATGACATATAGTGCAGCCCAGTTGAGATACAAATCTCTGAAATGCTGTACCTTCATGGGGTTGAGTATATATATTTTTAGGACCTATTTAAAAATTGGACATAATGTGGATTAGATGAAATTGCCAATAAATCGAAACTTGCAAGCAATAGTTGTTTTTAACATTTCTCTAAGTTGTTCACTGTATAATTATCACACCGTGACCAACAAGTGGCTTCAAATGGATCCTTAAAGGCACATAATTAACATGACAGTACTGTCCTATTTATTTTTTACTTTTTGCTGGTACTGCATATCTGAATACTACACCATGACTATGAGCCTAAATTATACCTTTGAGCTCTATTCATTGAGCTTTTTCG
Source organism: Poeciliopsis turneri (assembly GCA_922788865.1). Taxonomy (NCBI): domain Eukaryota; kingdom Metazoa; phylum Chordata; class Actinopteri; order Cyprinodontiformes; family Poeciliidae; genus Poeciliopsis; species Poeciliopsis turneri. The sequence continues at coordinate 2,572,999 of CAKLNU010000176.1, forward strand.
TGTAAGAAAATGTATAAAATAATGATTATATTTTATTCAGCAGCATTTGTGAGTGCAGCTTGCTCTGCCCCTGACTGTTACTGCTTTGACCTGCATTTTCCTTTATGATTAAATTATAAAATTCAGCACACAGTGCTTTCTTGAATTTTTAATGGTTCTAAAATCTTTTGACTTCATTGTCTTTAGATTTTAAAGAAGTGGTATCCAGTTCCATCACACACCCTTTATGAAAAAATATTTAAGTAATTAATTAAGTAATTTTCTTTAGTAAATCTAAAGAAAATGGATTTTTACTTCTGATAAATTATATACTTGCTGCTCAGGTCAGGATTTAGATTTGAGCATAAATCAGCACATGGACTTGAGTCTGAGTCTGAAAATTATCAGTGTTTGTGACGATCCAAAGAGGGATACCTCCTAATACTGAAAATCAGGATAATCTTCATCCTACTTGACTGGTGGTTTCATGGTGGATTTAGATACACGACAAGCTTAATAGGCCTGTAACCAAGAAACTGCCTTCTATGCATCTTGAGCATAAATTTGCATTTCAGATTTTTATTTTCAACAACATATTTGTCATAGCAGTTTCAACCCCACTGGCTCCGGTGCAGATGTAAGCATCAGCTGCAGGGTTTAAATTATCCCATAATTCCTTACATTTTTATAAATGTATTTAAATTAATGCCATCTTATTATACTACATTAACTATTAGAATATACAATGTATTGTATATTGTAAATATACAATATAAAGATTGTATATTTAAGATACAATCTTGAATACCTTTCTCATCTTTGTCATATAAATCTTTTGCTTGAAAGAGTAACATAATTGATGATGTTTGGTTCTATGGACAGCAGTGATAAAAGTTAAAGACAGGCTTATGACTTTTATTTACCTGTATTGACAAAAAGTCAGGCCCGAAAAAATACGTGAAGGTCTTACTGATTTAATATTGACCTGAATGTAGCAGCTGTAGTTTTGCCGTTTAAAAAACAATTACATTAGATTGAATATGTAAATATTTCAAAAGGTAAAACACCTTAATGATTATCACTTGTCATGATGAACACAAATGTACTGATTTGGTGCCTTTAAATATTAATTGGAGCTGATCTTTTGCCAGGGCATAATGATTTTACGACAAACAACGTCAATGAATTTAAAAAAACAAGATCGGATTGCAGGAAGTAATCCACACAGGCTCAAATAAGTGTCTCTTATAAACCATTACAACTAGAAATTAGTAATCTGGCCTGAAATCTGGGTGTTTGATGGACTCAGACCTGAACCTTCAGAGACACTTAAAGACAATTAATAGTCTGAAAATTTTTCAGGACTAAAGGACTAATGTCTCAGCAAGAACTAGAGAAACTCATATGTTTATCTTTAGTCATATTGATTACTGCAATACCATTTTTCACAGTGAAAATCAAATCAGACAGCTTTAGCTGATCCAGAAAACTGATGCTAGTGTTCTCAATAGAACCAGGAAGATAGAGCACATCAATTCGATTCTAAAGTCCCTACGCTGGCTCCCTGTAGCTCAGAGGATAGACTTTATGATACTGCTATCAGTTTATAAATCACTGAACATCTTAACACCACAATACATTAAAGATCTGCTGTTGTTGTATCAACCTTCCAGACCTCTCAGGTCTTCTGGTTCTGGTCTGCTTTGCATCCAGAACCAGGACCAATGATGGAGATGCAGCATTCAGCTTCTATGCATCACAAATCTGGAACAAATCTACAGAAAATTGCAAAGATGCTGAAAAATAAAAATAACACATTGAGATTAAACCTTCTTTTTCAAGGGAGTCTTGGCCAAGAGGCAGCAACAAATATATATGAAATTGTCAGTTAAAGCTAAAAACCCACCTGTTTAGAGTTCTGGAGGTTAGATGTGGAGATCTACTTAGAAATGAATGTACCATTTTACCATAGAAACACATTGATGTGATAGCTGAAGTCCAGTGATCCTTACCGTGGACAGACTTTGAGCCATCAAATATGTGATGATGGGAGGGGTTATGGTTGACGCACTGCTCCATACATATGATCTGTAATTGCTACACGTAAGCCCATAATGGCAAACATATTTGAGACAATGTATTGCTGTGTTTAGCCATGACTTCAAATATTTTGTGAAAGGCCCACTAACACTCACAGTGAAACTGTTCCACAGTATAATAATAGAACAACCATGCCTGACACCTCGTGCAGGGTTCTTAGGATGAAAAACCTTATTGGCTCCTCCAGGCTCAGTTATTGTAGCAAATACTTCAATACTTGTTGCCTCTGACTATTAAAGTCTGTTTTAGAAGCCATTGGACTTCTTATGTTGTGAGATCCAGTCAAGTTTAAAGGTGCTGGTTTAGGGGTCATTTTAATAGTATGCTATTAGTGTGGTTTCTTACAGTTAACAGACTGATACTCTGTTTGATTGGGAACTAAAACTGCAACATTTTTTAATTGGTCAGGTTCACGTTCACACTGCATCAAATGAACCAAACCCTTTCAGGAACCTGCTTACCCCCGCACCTCAGATGGTGCTGGACCAAGAACCACTAAAGGAAACAACATGAAAACATCTTAAGATGGCACTGAATATTACTTCCTTCTTGACAAAATGTAAGCAAAACTGGAGGGGGGTGAGATTGTAGTAGTTATTGAATTTCTTTTTTTGGTTTTGGCGAAACACCATGAGCTACTTAATGCTAGACTTGTTTTGACTGCAAAACTACCCAGAATGACATAGGCTATTGCCCACTTCCAGGCTCCAGTGCACTTTGCTTTCACAAATGCGTTTGATCCGCACCATGGTTCACTTGAACCGAACAGAGACCGAGAATTTTAGGCAGACCAGAGTTCGCTTCTTTGGTCCGCATGAGAGTTTTATTGTACATTCACACCTCACAGAACAAACTTGAATGCAGCCTTAATCAATGTTAATCAATCATGTTAATGCTAAATTGACTTCAAAGTACGATTTTCCCTTTTATGGTTTCTTGGTTGTCAGACCCGCTAGAGATAGGCACCAGCACCCCTCCCAAGCGAAATGGGATAAGGGAGTAGGAAATGGATGGATGGATGGATGGATGGATGGATGGATGGATGGATGGATGGATGGATGGATGGATGGATGGATGGATGGATGGATGGATGGATGGATGGATGGATCAGAGGATTAATCTGCACATCAACTCTAAAGCCAGAAACATTGCTGTACCCAAACAAAACAAAACAAAACAAATATAGGAAAAATGACCCACTTGCAACTACTTAATTATAAAATCCTAGAAGACATTATCAGTAAATTAAGTTCAAGCTCCTGCTATCTGGATGTCCTACCCACACATGTCTTTAAGAAAGTCCTGCCTGTTATTGCTACTGATCTGATCCAAATCATAAACTCATCACTCACATCAGGCATTTTCCCCCAGGCTTTGAAAACAGCAGTTATCAAACCACTGCTAAAAAAGAACAATCTGGACAAATCACTACTGCAGAATTACAGGCCAATCTCCAACCTGACATTCATCAGCAAAGTTATTGAAAAAACTGTGTGTAAACAATTCAATAGTTTCCTCATGATAACCAACTGCTTTGACTCTTTCCAATCTGGTTTTCATGCTCACCACAGCATTTCTTTGTTTCAATTGGAAACTTCTCATCAAAGAGCTCAAAGGTCACATGTGGGGTACCCCAAGGTTCAATCCTAGGGCCCCTCTTATTCAATATTTATATTCTCAGAATAGCTCAGGTTATAACAGGAAATAATATTAGCTACCATAACTATGCGGATGACACTCAGCTCTCCATTACAATGTCACCAGGTGACTCTGAGCCTGTCCAACCACTGAATAAATGCTTAGAACAGATAAATGTGAGGATGTGTCAAAACTTTCTCCAGCTGAACAGAAACAAAGCTGCAGTCATTATTTTTGGACCTAAAGAGGAACGATCTAGAGTCAATGTACAGCTTCAATTATTACAACTAAAAACTAGCGATCAGGGAGTAGTGATGGACTCGGACTTGAACCTTGCGAGCCACATTAAGACAGTTGCAAAGTCGGCCTTCTATCACCTGAAGAACATCTCCAGGATTAGAGGACTAATGTCTCAGCCAGATCTAGAGAAACTCATCCATGCATTTATCTTCAGTCGCATTGATTATTGCAACAGCGTCTTCACAGGCCTGTCCAACAAATCAATCAAACAGCTGCAGCTGATCCAGAATGCTGCTGCTCGCATTCTCACTAAAACCAGGAAGATAAAGCACATAACACCAGTTTTAAAGTCCCTCTACTGGCTCCCTGTAGCTCAAAGAATAGACGTTAAAATACTGTTGTTAGTTTATAAATCACTGAACGTTTTAGCACCACAATACATTAAAGATCTGCTGTTGTTGTATCAATCTTCCCGACCTCTCAAGTCTTCTAGTTCTGGTCTGCTCTGAATCCCCAGAACCAGAACCAAAAGAGGAGAAGCAGCATTCAGCATCTCTGCACTAAAAATTTGGAACAAACTTCCAGAAAACTGTAAAACAGCGGAAACCCTGACTTTTTATTATGTTAACAAACAAAGAGGTTGGCTTTTTCACACAATCATGCAAACAACTGACCAATAAACTATCCTACAGGATGTTCTGGAAGTGTTCCGTTGACACCCTTTTGTTAAGACACAAGGGTGACCACTCTCAGGATACAGATACAGATCAAAGCAGCTCGTAACACAGGAATGTGTGAAACATCTCTAAACCTTAAGAGAAAACCTAGAAACATCTCTAAACCTTAAGAGAAAACCTAAAAAACAGTTAAGAGTATACCATAAAAGAAAGGAGTCAAGACAACAACACACAGAATAATAATATGAAATAATATGAAAACATAAACTTTCAAATAAAAGTAAATGAACTTAGATAATTTTTCTAACATTTCCTTTAAATCTCAACTAAAAACGCACCTGTTTAGAATTGTATCTGAAACATGATATGTAACAATGTATTGTTTATTCTATGTCGCATGACTATGTGTTTTTGTGTTTATGATGTACTTTGAAATGCCTTGCGGCTGAAATGTGCTATACAAATAAAATTTGATTTGATTCTGATTTGATCCAGTAACATCCAGTTTTCTCTCAAGTAAGGGTAACAGTGGCTCTGGAAAAGGCTTGAATAACTTGTTCTTAAAAACTGTTTGTTTGAACTGAAAATTTTGGAGTCTTTCCTAGATCTTCTGGGTGGAGTTGCATTGTAATGGTCAACTCAGTTAGTGCTGCCAAACAAATCCCTTGTCATTGTCTTTCATAAGTTACAAAGTATTTAAAACTTTCCTTAAATTAAAATATTTATATGAAGTATGTAAAAGCTTATATGTATGTACAAAGTGTAACTAGTCCATTAAATGTTCTAATAGAATATGTACATCATATTCTCATTAAATATTATTGAAGTTTCAAGTTTCATGTTTTACAATGTTTCCACCATTTATAACAATCCTACACCCAATAACAGTACAGTAATGATCCTCCACAACTTAATGGAAGTGCATAAATTATTCCCCCTATAGAATACATGAATGCTTTATTATTGCTATTGTGTTAATGCTTTAGAGTCAATGTAACAGGAAACACTTTCTTATTAGGAAGTCTAGCAGACCAGGAGCAACAGACACATTTATTTCGATAGATGTATCTCCATCCACTTAATGAAGTAGGTCCAGCTTGCAGCCATTTTAATGATTGTTTTGGACTGCAGTTGCTCCCTGGTGAAATATGTCACTTTTGTGAAATATGGGGTTAAAGTCACTTTTGCCTCACATTTTGGGATAATCAGAGCTATTTAATAAAATCCACTACTTCTTGTCACTGGAATGAGGTCAATTGAGCTACAGAGACTGAGGTTAGCCAGAAGTTTTGCACAAGAGAGGAGTCAAAAAAATGTCTGTCACTTGACAGATTTTAGCTGAATGGAACAGCAGAACTTGGTGAGAATTTTGTTTGGGTATCTCAGCTTTTATATTTGTAGAAATGAAAAAAAAAAAAAAAAGATCTGTCTAAGATGCACACCAGGGTTAATGATTGAAAATGCAACGTCATTACTGAGAGTCAATAGATATTGTTTTTAAATGAAATGCACACAGATTTTTCTTTTGATGTCAGTTTTCATCTATTCCGAGCTTCAAAATGGTGGAACTTTCAAAGTTACAAATACATGTTTGTAACTTTAGTTACAAACATGTATTTAATGTTTGTAACTATTGTGTTAAAACTTTCAGCATTAACACAATAGCAATAGACCCCTGCTGGGTCTATTTGAATAACATGGTTGTGAATTAGCTTGATTAGTATTAAACACAACATGTGGTTTTCATGGGGAGCATATTTCCAGCAATATAAGGTACTTTTTCTGCTACCTTTTATGATGCCTTTATCACTTTGCCAAAGAAAAAAGGTTTTAAAGGGTGTATTAATGGAAACAAAAACGCACAAGCACACACACACACACACACACAATGTATATATATATATATATATATATATATATATATATATATATATACACATGATCAAATATATATATATTTGATCATGTGTTTTATGATCATGCTGTGAGAAAATGTATTTTGTCTTTTTTTTTCTTCATTGTATATACATTTATGGTTTCAGCAAAGGACTTTATCCAGTTTGTGCTAGTTGAATGTTGAAGAAAAGATTTAAATTAAACAAGACTCATATGAGTAATCACCAAACAAACCCTGCAATAATTCAATGTTCTTTTTTGTCACTGAAATAATACTTGGTTGTCAAATAGGATTATTGACCAATTGCTTTTTGTTCTGTAATCAGCTGCTTCCTCTGTTGCCTGCATGTGCATACATCTGCTCCTATCAGTTGCATCCTCACCGTTTGTTGCATGCATTCATATATATATAAATAGTGATTATATATATCACAATATATATTTGTGTGTTACAACATTTTTAGATCATTTTGTGGATGTTATATGTATTTATATGTTCTTTGTATTTAATGTTTGTAACTGTTTTGTTTTATGTTGCTGCCTATCATTGCCAGGTCTTCCTTAACAAAATCTAATTTTAAGGGAGACCTGGTAATGACAGGCAGCAGCATATCATTTTTGGTAGTCACCAAAAATGGTGACTATCTGGTTAATGCAAAGTTAAATAAATAATTTAAAAAATATATCTCTATTCAGAGACACGATGACTTATTGTAATGAACTTTTGCATCAAATCCTGCTTTTGGCAGCTGCATCACTATCCAATCAGATTTCAGTATTTGTGTGTTACTAGGTGCCCAATCTGCCCAGGGCCTTCAGAATCGGTACTTCAGGCCTATGCTTACTAAACAATATAAATATACATCACCAACAATCTGTGCTGCTCATATGTGAATTAATTTTTATTTTATACCCAATGAATGATGAAGATGGAGAACTGTGAATGGGGTCTCAAGAATAATAAAAACATTCATTTTCAAGATGGACCTTGGGGCGTGCTGTGGTGGCGCAGGGGGTTAGCACGCCCCACGTTTGGAAGCCTCAGTCCTCGATGCGGACGTCGCGGGTTCGACTCCCGGTCCCGGTAACCTTTGCCGCATGTCTTGCCCTCTTTCCTGTCTGCCTACTGTGAAAAATGCGAGCCACTAGCACCGCAAAAACTCTTCGAAGGAAAAAAAAAAGATGGACCTTCTCTGAACAGCAAGACATTGTAGAGATCGGGGAGTCTCAGCCATAAGTGGTACCACTTACAGCCTCTGAGGACCAAATTAAATGGCTGGCATTTTCCAGGAATACAACAAAGAACAGACCATAAAAAAGGATTCTATAATTTAATTGAAGTTTCCCTCTGTAAGGAGAGCAGGATATATTTTATATCTAGAGAAATAGCCAGCTATTGAGTGTGTATCATGTGCTTTAATATTTCTTTTTTTGGTGCAGGTGGCTGTATTGTAGAGGTTCAAAGTTGTTCTAGCTGGATTTCTTGTTTTATTAACAATAGTTTTCACTCTCAATATATGAAAAAAACACTCATAATTACTTGTTTAGCCAATTGATAAACAGTGCTGCATCAATTATACATCAGCCTCTCACTCTCTCCCAACCTTCCTCCGTCTGTCTGCGATTGTCATAAACATTCTGTTTATGACGATCACTTAAAAAATATATATATCACAAGGAAACTGTCCTAGGATCATTGGGGCACTCAAAACCCTCCACCACGATAAAGAGAGGTAAACTAATTTGTTCCATGCAGAAAATTATTGCTACTTTGCACAATTGCACACAAGAAATTTGCAGCCACAAGCTCTTTTTATGTACTGTTCATGACAGTTTAGAATCCAATTTTCTCTATGAACTATAATTATTACTTGCAAACAGTCCAAATTCATACATCAATATTGTTTTAGGCATCAGCTTCACGAGAAATCATTGATTCAGTTTCAGTTATTTCCTGTCAAAGAAGACAAGTAATTTTTTTCAGTATGTCTCATTCTGGGAAAACAGACAAGCATGCATCGTCTTTTTTGGTTAGGTCTGCCAGATTATGTTGGCTCCTTCAAACAGACATCATGCAGTCTATGAAATTCAACGAAATCAGTTGCCTCAATCTTTACAGTAAATTAATGTAGAAATTCTGTGGGTTAATCTAATATAACCCATTGAAAACATCTCACTTGAAATCTTCCTCTACTGAATTTGATCTTGTTTGAGGTTGAGGAAAATATAATTTGCTGAAGAAGTCCATTGCGACATAAACTAGCATAAATGATCTGAGACCCGGCATATATGATTTGATATAATCCCAGGCTAACATTCAAACATGTGCATCTTTTTTCATAATTATGTTTGATAAATGAAGACCACTCAATCTCAAATAGCATATGCTCGCAGAAAGAACTGCAATCAGATCCAGCTCAAACCTAGCTGGATCTAATGTAGTATGTTGATTTCACAAAATAAATATCCAGTCGAATTTAGCACTGATCAGATAGACAGCTTTTTGTTAACATAGGAGTTCTACATTCTTCCCCTTTTTCTGCTAAATACATTTGTCTTTTTTGAACAGTTTAGTTGAGAATCTTCAAACTGAGAGTACCAATAATGTGCTCTAAAGGCTATACCCAGTATCCTCATTTGCGGTTTGAAAAGCATTCATAGTTGAACTTGTACTCTGTTTACTCTGTTATGGCTAAATGGATAATTAGTTTTTGCTAAATGTGCCTTACATAACAATGTTAAGCTTTGCTGCAAAACACCTGTGCCACTTTAGCGGCAGTAACATTTCCTGGGTTCAGTGTGACAGCCACAATCAATTAGTTAAAAGGTTACACTGTAAAGGGCAAATAGTTACATTTTTGCAATGGTTCATTGTAGTTGTGTTTAGGCTTGTAGATTTGTGTATTTATATCTTGTCTGAAACTGTCCAAAAAAAGGGAAAGAAAATAAGTGAGTATCATTCATATTCAGTTGAGAAAGTAGCAAAATGTTTCTGCTAAGAAATGATACTTCAAACAGCAAACTCAATTGCATTGTAAAACATTTGAAGGTCGTTTAACTTGAAAATGTGAACATAACAATAAAAATTATTTTGGAATTAAAGTTCATGAATTTAACAAAAAGAGACAAGTTGTCTAAAATTGTTTTTTAAGTTAATTAATCTTGAATTATGATCTTCAACTTAATGCTGCAATTTAAACAAAATAATTATTTCATAACATGGAAGGAGAAACTGCCCTCAGCTAGTTAAAGAGCACACATTTCTTCATTAATTTTACTCACATAATGAAGTTAAAATAACTACATATCAGTTGGATTAAAATAAACATTTGCTTTAATAAAACACAAGAGTCAGATCAATGTAACACACTGCCATCTCACTTATTTTGTAACACAGGATGGAAAAATATGACACTAAGCTCTCTGGGAAATAGTTTCCACACCTATCTTTTTTCTTATTTCAGTTTTTTAAAGTGCTAACCTAAAAACTATAGTTTATTCAACTCTTGGAGGTTTGAGAAAAATAAAAAGTAAACTCAACTTAATACTGCAAGTTTTTCTTTCACAAACTCATACATTTAGGTTCAAAATCTAAAACTTGCTAAATTTATTTGACTTAAAGAGTAGAAGATAGTAGTCACAACTAAATGTGCCTCATTCAGCTGTATCTACTAAATACATAGTTGCAGTTCATGTCAATTCATGTCAATAATCTAAAATGTGTTAATAATCTCAAATAAAAATTTCTAAAAAGTGGTGAAAATGAAAAAAAACAAGAGGAAATTTGACTTGTCTGAATATAGTTCCAAAATTATTATATTTTTTTCTTTAGTTTCTGGGCAGCATTGTTTATATGGTGAGTATTGTGTAAAATATAACAGCAGTGAATGAAAGAAGCTTGAAGCCTTACTTTTCACGTGAAATAATCAGTGAATGTTTTATTTGTGAGGGTTCTGCTGTATAAGAGTATAGAAGCTTCCAAAACATTATTCTAAGGATGCTATCTATCACTCCACTAAAATCTGGTAGGTCTTTACAGAATTAGCTTTTTTGTTTTTTTATAATAAAAATTAATATCAATGTTGCATACAGAATGTTATTAGGGGAAGGGAGGTTAACACCTCTCATAAGCACTGTAATCACACCATACTTGCATCTGGAATCTGAGTGTTGAGCACCTGCTCAATCTATGGATATTAGCTGTGGGATAAACTTTCGTAAGATTTGAGTTATTTTTATTCTGAAGCCATTTTTTTCCAAAGGGGAAATCATTTTTAGTGGATGGGCACTTCTCCAGTCTTGTCACCTGTTAACATTCAGACCCAAACTGCATTTTCTACATAGATGATCTTCATAGCAAAGATGTTCTGTATATGAGTTTTTTATGCAGCCATAAAATCATTTGACAAATACTCAAAAATATATATACTTTCAAGAATACAATGTGTTTTCTGTTGACCAAGGCAGATTTATAGACAGTGCCACTATATGTGCTTTAGTGTGTTAGAACTGTGACTCAAAATCATATTTTCTTGCTGTAAAAGTACATTTTAAAATTATGATAAACTTTGAAATTAGTTGTGCTGGAATGGGGATACGTCCAGGGTGTACACTGACTCTTGTCCAACGGCTGCTAAAAAACGTGAAAGTGTCACATCAAGAACAGAACTTTTGCAGGCAAAATTATAAAGAGAAAAAGGCACAGTACTCAGACAGTGAAACAGCCTCATCTCTGCAACATATCAGGCTTTCTTTTAAATGATTACTAATATTATGTTTCTAAACACAGGGCATTATTTCTTTGAAAAAAAAATTCTGAGTGGTTTAAATCTTATCAAGGCAAATTTTTTGCCTTGATAAGATTTGGATATAATCTTCCATTTTTTTCACCATTAATACCTCCAACAATAACATGTTTATGCTGTTTTCTCATACTCCCACAACTTCAGGCTGTCTTTGCCAAATTGCTTTAAAATTTGAATCTTCTAATACATCCATCTTAAAAATGCTTAAATAATAATCCCAAACCCCAGCACAAATAAGCTTTTGATGACACAGACACAGAAGTTGAATCTATGCAGATATGTGCAAGCAAACTCTTTGCTCTTTGTTTGCTCTTTATTTGAGGCACAAACATCATTTGAAGCAAAATAGTAGCAGCTGAAAAAAATTACAAAACATTGAAACATTGCAATGCTTTAATGACACAGCTTCATTGCATTAACTGTACAATAAAATCAGAATTTTGTCAGATTCACTCTTTCCTTTTTACATGGGTTAGGTCATTACATTGTTTAATTTATACATTCTCACTGTCTAGCTTTAGGTCATTTTATTTAAAAAAATATGTCAAATTTCAATAGGTTGCAATAGATTATTCTATTAAACAAACTCAGCAAAAAATAAATAAATAAAATGTTTTTTTTTTTTACAATGATGAAATAAATTCTTAAAGGATAGTTTAGTTTTTTAAAAGTGGATTACATGCCAGGGTCGGACTGATCCAGTTCTTTTACCTCTCGCTTCCCCGCATTTGTTGCAAAATATAGTCTTTTGAGGGATCAAATGGGTTAATATACCATATCTCTTCATCCCATAAATAATAGATTATTCTAGAGAGTGGCATGCTTCTCATGCATAAAAATGAGAACAAACCCCATTTTTTTAGTTAAAATTTAATTTATTTTATCATTACATCAGATTGTCTAACAAGACTTATCAGCCATTGTCTGAAAGCGCCCTGCGTCATTTTAATGTTTCAGGTCCTTTGAATAATTAAGAGCTAAAAAATTTGCATTATAAATTCTTAAGGAGGGCTCAGTCTCAGTTCAGCGTACTGTTTAGTGTTTTTGTAACATGGGTGTGTTTGGTGTTTTTAATCTGTTGGGTTTGCTCCATGTCTAAGAAGTTGATTTTAATTAATCTGTTTTATTTTAAAAGCATATTTCATACCCAAAAACTCTGAACTGTAGGAACGAGTCAGATGACAGGATCATAAAGAAAATTTATATCAAATATTGTATACTAAGGGGTAATTTTATGTTAGTGTGACAAAGTGATTCAGTTCTACTAACCTCTTGTCCCTTCTTATTTCTGATTAATTCACTTTCTTTAGTTGGTAATAATGATTAAACTTAAACATTTCTTTGCAACTTTGCTTCAGTTACTATCCCGGGTTTGTTTGTGTTAACATTATGTTGCAGTTTCCACCTATTTATAAGTTTGGGTTAAAATGATTACTTCTGGATTATTGGTTAAATTTGTTTATTTTGTTTCATAATATATTCATGGTATTTGGTTTCCTTTCACCATTGTTTATCCCTTGTAGATTTGCAGCAGGGCAGGAATATGGGAGGGGCTGGCCCAGTGTTTCCTGCTTGATAACATCATTAATTATCTTGCTGGGTTCTATCAATTAGAGGGTTTTCTTTGAAGGATTGCTTTGTTTTTTCTCTGAAGTAACTTTTTGAGTTATCTTTTACTACGTGGTTTATTTTTCAGACTATTTCATTATATAGATGAGTTTGTAAATTAGATAATAATGTTGTTGCTGTTTTTCTGTTTAGATTTTGTTTTGGGTTTTTTGTTTTTCTGTTTAATTGTGGCTTGGTCCACTTAGCTGCAGGTGTGTTGCCAATTGGCCATAAAAACACTGAGTTTTGGAAGCTCAAGAGGAAGGTCTGAGGTAAAGGTGTCAAAAGTCATCTGAAGAACCTGACGACAGTGGCTGATGCTGATTGTTTGATCACCTAGAAGACTCTTGACCACACTATTTTACAGTTAGTCATCAAATTACCTCACAGGATGCCTTTTTAAAAAAAAATAAAATACAAGCATTTATTTATTTTTGTTTGGCTCTGTTCAAACTTTTTCTACTTTTTCTCCACAAATTGAGATGATCGACAAACATGACTGGAACCATTTTTGAAAAATCATCACCTCTGGACACATCCTTTTCAAAGTCTTGTTCAGTATCTGATGGCTATGAAGAAAACAGTGAAGGTTTTCATCAAAGTGTCTGTGTTTAACGTCACTCAAACTGTCAAGTGCAGGTTTACTTGTCACTGTCTTTGTTGTCCAGCTTTGTGGAGCGACCTCAATGCCGGATCTTAGACTGTGGAGTTATCTGTGGGACTAAAGAGGGGAAGTACAACTGCAACAAATGCATTCATAAAAAGATTCTATTAAGACAGGTAAGGTAAGAGAACTGGAGCGAGAATAACTAAGCTATATAATAACTTTTTCGACCATGTGCAATTTGGTTTTACACTTGGTGATAAAAAAGTACCATTTATGATTTTGAAAACATTTTTGTATTTATATTTATTTTGAACATGATAGTATTATAAAATCACACAGAAGAACAAGGAATGGAAAAGACATATTTTTGTACCACAGTAATCTTGACATACTCGAAAAGGAGAAGGAAGACCTAAGAAACTTATGAACTCCTACCCCATAAACTCATACAATATTTTCAGATGGGCCCTCATTAATAAATCAAGTAAAAAATAAACAGGTTAATAAATTTTTCATTTTATCTGTGTTTACATATGTCTAAGTATATACATCCATCTATCCATACCCACAAACGCATATGTGTTAGCCTCAATTTACATAAACACATTAGTGCTATCTCTCATCCATATTTCTGAACACATGTAAAATGAGTTAGGTAGGCATTCCAAGAAATAACTAAGCATTATTTATTATTTCATTGAAACATATTAGCACTTGGAATCAGCATGCCCAGAGGCACCCATCTTTGCCTGATCAATGGCACACATTGTACCGGCTTCATCTCCACTTCCACTCCCATGTGGAGATGGCCTCCTGTTGCCTTTTCAGGCTGTGTATGTCCAAATCATAAAGGTCTAAGTCTCTCCGGAGAGCTCTCAATCTCCCATTCCCAGGTCTGGTTCCATGAGGACCCTCTGGTCTTCCTCCTTCATACAAGGTACACCTATAAAGTTGTCTTTGTTTATCAAGATCACTGTCATTCTTTGTCTGACAGGTCAATGAGATCAATTTGCCATAAAAGTCCCCATCAAAGCCTAAAGCTCAGGACAACAAAATACTCAGCAGCAAAACAGTTGAATTGGATAAGGAGTCAGCACTTGCCTCAAGCAGAAAAGTTAAAATGTCTTGATTCATTCAGAAGTGATTATAGGAGGATATAGATAGAGATAGATTGAGGGATCTTCTTTCATAATGTAGACATTGCTCCAGTATTCAGTCTTTAAGAAAAGGCTTCCTAAAACTGTCTGTCATTCTGTCTGTACTCCCACCCTCACTTATGGGTCATGAGATGAGATTCAAGACACACCTAGAACACCTGGGGGAGGGAGTATTTATTTCTTCAATCCAATTCAGTTTATTTATATAGTGCCAATTCACAACAAATGTCATCTTAAAGCATTTTCCAAAAAAAAAAAATTTAAACTTCTTTTCATTTCTGGCTTGGAAATGCACTGGGTTAAACCCCAGAATGAACTTGAGTGTATCACTGGCAGAGGGACGTTCGGATTTCCCTCCTGGACCTGATTTTGGTAAACAAGTTCTTATACTTTATTAAAACACTTTTTTTTCCAACAGCCAGCTTCTTTAACAAGGACTATTTGCTGCTTACACTCCTTGTGGACGGTGTCAGTAACTATCTGATGGACAAGTATGAAGTCAGCAATCTTTGCCATGAGTGTGCAAGAATGTCAGATGAATAATGTGTATCCTCAAAACCAAATAAATTCTATTAATTTGGCCTCCATAATACATAATATTCTCCTAAATACGAGAGTGAAGAAACGAAAAGCATTTTGTTTCGCTTTGTGCCTGTAAGAGGGGATAGAATCACCTTTTTCTAAAATGTATCGGCAAAGTCTTAAATGATGTGACTCACTAGTCATTTCTGCTCACCACATCCACAGAGTAAAGTGGTTCACTCAGTGATATAATGTCTTACATATTCCCTAGACCAGATTAACCATATTTCCTTGTGGAACAGCAGATTTCAATAAAACATAATTTAAAGCAACATAGCATCGAATGACATGTTATTGTGACACTGTGTAGCTTAGTTTCTTTGTCACAAACTACTGATGGTTTAAGTCTCGACTTTGTGTGTTGTTTTGAATAACAGAAGAACATTTTATGATTTCATGACATCTGTTCCCACACAGATTAGTCACAAACATTTCTCATAATTCAAAAGTGGAAACATTTTCCCATATTCTTGAAAATTGTATGTGAGAAGAGTCTGTCACGCTATTAAGAGTTTCACATCCTTAAACAAAAAATAGGTGACATTTCTTTACATCTGTTTGAAATAAGACAAGCATTAGATTCAGTAGTTCAGTGTCCCAGTGGGTGGATGATAAAACAAAGTAGTCTCTGCCCAAATCATAAAAAGCTCATTAAATGTGTGATTTCAAAGTTAATCTGTAATATTTCCTTCAGGTTCCTTGTTTTCCTTTATTAATCTTATGTAATTCAGAAGGAGTTATCTTAATGCCTACTTGAAATGTTTCCTTTCACTTTTATGCAACATTTCAGATGATTTCAGAAAAAAAATATCTGGATATAGAAACATAGAACATGCACAAATTAAAAGATAAATGTACACAGGTCTGAATTATGAATTACTGATGAAATAGAAGCACGTTCTCTTTCAGTTGAAAGGTTGAGCTATTATAACCTTTAAACCTGTTGTTTTAGTCAGAACTAAAGCTCCTTCCTTCCTTCCTTCTTTCCTTCCTTCCTTCCTTCCTTCCTTCCTTCCTTCCTTCCTTCCTTCCTTCCTTCCTTCATTCATTCATTCATTCATTCATTCTTTTCTCCCCTCCCCTCTACTTATTGTGTAGAGGGGAGGGGAGTTCAGGAGTATGTACTCCTGATATGTACATATCTATGTATACTATACTCATTTTTAATTCTAAAGATGCAATATTTAGAAGTGGATGATTTGAAGCTGTTTGTCTTGTAATTACTTTTGCAGTGAGCAATGGTCAGTGGATAACTGATTAGATTTTTCAAGTAAGTGACCCAAACACTGGAAACAAAGTCCAATGCTCTGATTTGTGTCATTGTTTCATGACTTTCAGCCGCTCCGAGCATCAATGGTCTCATGCGGATCTGTCAGCAGCTGTCGGTCAAAGTTCTTGGTTTTGGTGGCTGATTGTGCGGAGAGAAAATGTCATTCTTTTCCTTTATTTTATTTATGAAGTGAGTTTTTCATAACTGGCAGACCACTTGCTGTAATCACTGAACGTATAGGTATGTTCAGTGACTCTGAGGTTAATTGGAAGAAGCACCTCCTTAGTGCTTTATTGCCATTACTGCAACGTAATTTATCACCAGCAAAATAAAAACTGTTCCTCCTTTCACGAGGACTGATCTGTGACCTATGCAAAATAGAGGCATTCTTTTCAACCTAACAGTGTTCAACTTTTGTCCTGCATTTGCAGCCTGTAATGTTTTCTATTTAAGGATGGCAAGTATCAATACATTGACTTTTATATAGGAGCAGTTTCTCCTCATATTTACTTTGACAGTAAAATCAGAGAAATAAAGTATGGATTTCTACTGTAGAGTTTTATAAAATGCAAACTGTTTTACTTGAAACTTCTGCTATGTTTGTAATTAGGCAATAGACAATTTTTGAGAGATTTGGAGGCAGATTCTGAAGAACCTTAGTTACGAGGATTCCCCTTATATTTCTAGATGAGAGTATGACTCTGATGACATGATGGATACACTCCTGATCAAACTTTTAAGACCAGTTTAAAAAATGGCAAGACTTCACTTCTTGCGCTGTTGGATCTCAAGACGATTCTAAAGGCAAAATGAATAAATGGAAGGGAAACAAAAAAGCGTTAACAATTTAATACAGGCAGCCAGTTTTGCAACAGTTTTCTTTTATTTCATTTATCCCCGACTTTTAGCACTCTGTTCCAACTGTGCTGAAACAAAGTGCAGCTGCAGTCAGTCTCAAAATTTTTTTAAGTCTCACAAATGTGGATTCTGTTTGTGTATTTCAGATTTACTCATCTGTTAGATTTTGTCTCTATGTAAGACACAACTAACTAATGTTGTGCCAAGGTCTCTGTATAGCAAAAACCATAAAACCCCCAGTTGAGCACATCCATCCAAAGTGTTGTATTTTCACAGCTTTAACACAATCTGTCTTTCATGCATTGTCTCTACGGAGTTTGGAGCAAGTCAGGAACATTTGTGTAGAATTGCTTATTTCCTGCACCCAAAACGAATATAAATCTCCCAACTGTTAGCAAAATATAAAAAAGTTCCCTAACTAAATCTGTTCCTCAGCTCTGTCTTCTGCATTATCTTCATGTTTTTGACTATATGTTTCATAACATCAGATGACGTCGCAAACAACCACAGGTCATATCTGTCACACACTAGTGTTTCTGTCTTGCTGCGTTGGTAAAACATTTCCAGTTTCATTTTGGGTTTTTAAAGTGAAATACAAGTACCTGAACAAACTACACACACACATGGACAATGTAAAATATTTTTTAGTTTACAAAAATTAAAAAAAGGCCAGAAAGCAAGGTATGTGTTCTGAAACAAGATGATGCGCCTCCATCTGCAAGTATTTCCAATTATTTTTCCCAGTGGACACACAGCTTATAACAGACTGGATGAGAAAGTGCAGAGCATAGTGAGCTTCTCACAGCACTATTGGAGCCAAATAAAGCTGAAAAACAATAAAGGTGGGTGGCCAAGTCTCTTCATAACTTTCGGACACTGTGGCTCTTTCCAAGCAGCCAAATCACTTGACTGTTCTTCCCACTGAACTGTTCTCTGTGAAAGCTCACTGTTTGAACGCATGACAAATGAACATCATTTATATTATGAAGTCATCTTTCAGTCAGAAGATTGTAGATTTGTTTTCGGCTTCCTCCTGACATGTCAATGTGCCCCTGACTTGCCTGTTGATTTGCTCATTGGTGTATAAATGTGTCTTTGTCAGTGTGAATGGGTGAATGTGGCTCTAGTCCTAAGCACTTTAAGTAGTCAGTGTAATTGAAAAAAACACTTTCTAGCTTGAGTCCTTTTACCGTATCGCTATCATCAAGCAAAATAACGATATCACTATCATCATTGCTGCTTTCCATATTATCTACATCTTGACTTACAAACCCTTACACCTTTATTGTTTTCCCTGTGTGTGCGTGTGAGTATGTAAAACGCACTGATGCTAAAAACCTAAGTCTCAGTTCTGCTAAGGTTCAAATGTATACGTGAATGCCAAGAGAACCGCACACAACTCAAAAAGCTGGAAGTGGACATTGTGGCATTGTGGGTAAATACAATCTAAATAAACATGGGAGTTTTATGCCAGCTGGAGGAATGACTCATGGTCTTTTACCAAAGACAAAAAAGAAATCCTACAACTGCTGAAATCTGACAATACTCCATTTCTGTTTACATTTCGTGAAGAAGGAACTTGGGCTTCTGACCTCTAAAGAAGTTTTATGTTGTTTCCATCAGTAGTTCTTGGGTCGACAAGAACTACTGATGTTCAAAGGGTTTGGATTGTTTGACACAGCGCGACATGAATGTGAACCACAGTAGCTGAAAATGGAGCACATGTTTTAGTTTTGGTTCCCAATCCAAATTGTGCTTATGTGTTCGAATTTTCTAGTCAAAGTCTAGATCAAAGTGCAATAAAAAATCTGTGACAAAACTTTAATTTATCTATTAACAGACTTTATCTGACTCAGGTTAAACTATTTTCCTAAAAGGAAAAGGAGTGTTCAAACATTTCACTACAGCTGGTAGAGACATTCAGCTGAAACTGTAGAGAAAGGGTTAATACAAAGAGGTGAACCAGGGTGGCTGAGTAAAAATGCTTACCACACTTGAAATGTTTGTCTTACAAAACATTTTGAAAGCCATCTATTCTTTTTCTTCCATTTCATGCACTTCTTTTTGCTGCCATATCACATAAAATCCCCAACAAGTGCACTGAGGTTTGTGGTTGTAACATCAAAATGTGTATTTTGCTACATTTGTCTTGTGTGTTGTGTGTGTTTGATACCAGTTACCATGTTTTTCTGTTTGGGAAGTTTTTTTTCATTCATAGCGGAAAAAAGTAACAATACCAATGTCAAATTTCTAACTGGAAGTTTAGCACAGGTGTCAAATGATAAAATGTTAGAAAATTATAGTATGAATGAGCTATGAATATCCTTGCACACCATTACCTGTTTACACACCTGAGGTGATCTAGATAGATTATGTTCCTTTTTGTTATTATTCATAAAAACTGAACTGCGATATTCTCAGAATACACTTTATGTGGGCTTTAAACTCAGTGTTTGTGCTGTATTTTAATTGAGTTTTATGCTGAATGTTAAAACAAGATGATGTTGAGCTAAAGCAATATTCACTGCATGGAATCAAGACCTCAGTAAACGATTAGAGAAGCAACAGTTTAGTTTGACTACTTAAGGTTTTCTTCTTGTGGCATTAATCTTGATGTCTTACCTCATTCCCATTTGAGATCAGAGCTGTGTCTTTGCAGAACTTGCGTCTGTTCAGAATGTACCTACAACAGGAACAGTCCCAGTTTCTGATAATTAGCTGCTACTTCTGTAAGTCAGACACAAATTTCATGCAGATTACCAGTAAAATATGCACATAAATAAATCTGATTCTTCCCCTTGGAGTTTGGAAATGAGATTTTTGCTGAATAACTAACTAATCTGTGAAGAAAATAAAACAAAAATTGATGAACATTGTATGACTAAAAACTGTATTCAAAGCATTATCAGCAGAAAGGGTGGGAGAAAGATGCAATTAAAGTTTCCTGCAATAGTGGCTGTGCTAGGGTAGAAATAATAACAAAGATGATATGATTTACTGCTTCATTATTCAACACCTTTGGTGAGTTCTTTATGTTTTTGTTAATGTCTTGTTTGACTTTATAGAATGCCTTTGTCATAAAAAAAGCATGTATATTCAAAAAAATCTGAATCATTACTGCTACCCCACCATGACTGAGGCTGAAAAAGTACTTAAAATGATGCTATGCGGATAATGATTGATCAAATCGCAAAATATAAAAGAGTAAAGATGGTCCTGAAACAGACCATCTGCGAACTAAAACAGTAAGGCAAAGAATGTCTGCCGGCAAGTGAGACAATGAAGTGAATCAGCCAATCACATCACAGCAATTCAAATTAAATTCAAATTCAAAAATACTTTATTAATCCCAAAGAAAAATTAAATGTTGTTGTAACTCATATTAATTCCAATTCTTCAGTGTTGTTGTTAATAGTGATGGCTGTTGGTTGGAAAAATCTCTTGTAGCAGTCTGTGTTACAGTGAATCTGAAGAAGCATCTGACTACAATTCAAAGCATTTCGACGTGTAGACAGGTTCATTATGACTTGCTGAGGTTATAACTCTGTAACAGAATGTTGAAGATAGTGGATTAATGTGATTTTGATCCTGTCATGGGTTTGGTGCCAGAATGGTTTGGTGTGAGTGTTTCTGAAACTGCTGATTCTTTATATACCTTCTGACTGCCCCCAAGTGGTCTAAGATCCTTATATAATAAATTACAAAGCAGCTTGTGATTCCAAGTATCTTACAGAGGAGAGTAAACCAGTGCTATGCCTCGCATAGCATGAGACTGACTAACATTAATATGGCTTCAACATTTCAGTTGCAGTTGCATGTGTTATTTATATTTATCTCAAAGTGGTTGATCAAAATGTGTGATACTTGTGCACCATCCGATGCACAAGTATCACTTGTGCATCACTTCAAGCTGTGTATTATCATTGAAAAGCAAGACAAATTAACAGTAGTGGAATGAGTCAAAAAAAATGAGTCATTCCAGGTGTGGACTAGATGCCATATATAGTGAAAAACGCCATAGTAAGGTCATAATTTGGTGCCAGAAGCTACATGTTGGTGATAGCTGCATCGGGGCATGGCTGGCCTGATGCCAGAAAGCGTGCGGTTCTACTCCATGCCCTGGGTACAGAGGACCAAAGGCTTTTCTACACCCTGCCAAATACCGGAGACACGTTTGCTACCGCTATTACTGCCCTAAAAGAACATTTTGTGCCGAAGGTGAATGTCATTGCTGAATGTCACAAGTTTCGACAACGAGCACAAAGACCAGTAAACCAATTTTTAGCTTCATTCCGGGATTTGGCTGCTACATGTGATTTTGGGAACATGGCAGAACAAATGCTTTGTGATCAACTGATAGAGCGTGTTGCTAATACTCGCATAAGAGATTATTACTCAAACCGGACTTAACTAAAGCTACTATATTGGCGTTGCAAATTGAAACTGGATTAAGAGATGCTAACATCCTTTCTGATGCTACTGCTGCTAGCGCTTCCGCTCCAGTGAGGGCCGCACAAAAGCAACCAAAGCCAAGCCACCCCTGGGACACAAAAAAAGCCGCCGCATCTTGCCTCGGCTCAAGCTGCTTGTAACCGTTCCTGCTTCCCTATGGATCTTTCAATCACCTTGCTAACAAACCTTCATGCCCTGCTGCTAAAATGACATGCAACAAGTGTGGTAAAGTGGGGTATTTTTCACGAGTGTGCCGTTCAACTCAAAAGGAGGTATGTGAAGTCGTCATTAATAAGCCCACAGTTCTTTCCATGAACAGTGCAAGACAAGATCCTCTGCACAGTTCAAGTGACTATTAAAGGACGATGCAAAGATGTTGAACTGATTGTGGATACAGGCTCATCGGTGTCCATTATACCAGAGAACATTTACCACACCTACTTTTCAGAATGTGTGCTAACTGAACCTACATTTGCTCTTGTTACCTATGCAAAGGAGAAAATTTCTGAAAACAGTCATTCTACTGCAGGTACTCTTGTTGGTGCTGCTCTTCTTGGCTTAGATTTGTTTCAGGCATTACAAATGAAACTTGAAGGACGAAAAGTTGTTACTACTAGTAACTATCTCTACTCCTATCTCTACAGTTCAAACTGTTGTACCAGAGACTGTATCAGAACATGCTCCAGAAGTGTCAGTTCAGGAAGTTGGCTATGCTAAATACTTCATACACACAGTACATATCCTTCAAATGCTGTTCCAGTGCATCAAAAACTCAGGAGACTTCCATTTTCAGTAAGACAAACTGTTTCAAAGGAGCTCAAAGATCTCCAGGATAAGGGCATCATTGAATGTATTGATGCTTCTCCTTGGGTTTCTCCCATAGTTGTGACACAAAGAAGAGATGGGGCAAAGCCACGCATGTGTGTTGATTTAAGGGAGCTAAATAAAGTCATTGTTGCTGATTGCCATCCATTACCACACATGGATGAACTAGTCTCAAACCTACGTGGGGCTACTGTTTTTTCCACGATTGATTTAGCCTCAGCCTACCACAAAATGCCTCTGCATGCTGAAAGTCGTGATATTACAGCATTTATTACTTCGTTTCTGCAGAATTCCGTTTGGCTTAGCTTTTGCCCCATCAGCATTTCAAAAAATGATGCCAATCATCCTTAAAGGTTTACCAGGTGTACAAGCATACCTGGATGACATCATCTGCTATGGCTCTACACAAAGAGAACATGATGACAATTTACGAAGAGTGCTTCAAACCTTGACTGATACCGGACTCAAATTAAACTTGCATAAATGCACATTCAATTAACCTTCACTAAACTACCGGGGTCACACCATTTCAAAAGAAGGCCTTCAACCGGATCATGATAGAGTCACTGCTGTGATTCATACTCCAGCTCCACACGACACATCTTCTCTGAGATCTTTCTTTGGTCTTGCATCATGGTACAGTAAGTTCATTCCAGATTTTGCAACTGTCATTGAGCCACTATGTGCAGTGCTCAGGGATTCCATGGATTTAAACTTCAAGTGGACAACAGAAGCACAGTCTAGCTTCACTTCACTTAAGCCCAGTTCACAGTATACGATTTTAGAAAAGTCGGCCGATTCTGAAAACGTGAGAGACCACACACTAGCCCATTTAAAATCGTAGGTGTAACGGGTTCGATCGTAGAGTGTGAGGTTTCACTCGAAGACATTCTAATGCCAGATACGAAATCCCTTCAAATTAAAATTCTGCGCTACCACACCTGAATTTAGAGTAAACAAACAAACATGGACAACGACGCTGAAGTAGTAACTTTAGTTTGCGGACTTATATTAACCCAAAAAAGACTTAGCCAAAAAGTCAAAGCTTTGGATTAAGAACCGGAGACATCGCGAGCAAGGATTATACTTGTTTATATTATATATTTGAATCGCAACATGGAGGTGAGGTTTTTTCTTTTTTTCGTAAAAAATACTGTTTTTAATATTTTCGGTTTTGTTGTTTAATTAACCGTTACCGTTCACGTATAATTTTATAATTTCTCGCTGTGTTTATGTTGTTGTAGAATATATGCATATACTGTACCTTGTTTCAGAAAACGGAGTGACTGAAACATCAGAGGAGTTTAAAGTAGAAGAAAGCATTTCCTGCATATTCATTTTTAGAAAATCAGATGGCAGTTATCCTTTTTTCCCCCCAACTGACCGCGAAAGCTTAACGTACTCCAGCTCCTTTAATTGAACCTTATTGTATTGTTTAAAATTGTATTATGACTGCAGAATAAAATCAAATGCGCCATTTCAACCAAAGATTGGAATGCGCTTCTCAACCAGATGTACTCTGTGCAATAATTTTATAATTATCTTTCATTTACAAGTCGGGGGAACACCACAGACATTGCGATGAGTGAGCCAAGATGATTAAACACGTTCAATATCCCCGATTTCAGATCAAAGCGGTCCCGACGTTCCACCGACTGGACCCGATCAGTCGTAACACACCACACACTACAGGATGATCGGTTACGATTGTCGGAAGTGACAATCTTCGAACTCAGAACGTTCTAAGATTGAAAATCGGGGCAAAAAATCGTGTAGTGTGAACTGGGCATTAAAGAACTGATAGTCAACAGTTCTGCCTTAGCTCTATATGACCCTGAGTTACCAACATATGTTACTCCTGATGCTTCAGATTATGGACTGGGCAGGGTGTTAACTCAACTGCATTTGGATCAAAATGAGAAAGTTGTCGCTTTTGCATCCAGAACTCTTTCTTCTACTGAGCGCAAGTACTCCACGCTCAAACGTGAAGCTCTCGCCTGCGTTTGGGCTGTGGAAAGATGGAGAACCTACCTCTGGGGTTGTACAGATCACCAAGCACTTACAACTTTACTCACCTTTAAACGTTCTGGCCATTCTGGACTAAGGATTTCCAGATGGTTCGTTCGACTGCTCTGCTTCACATATGGTGTCACTTACTGCCCAGGACATCAAAGCATCACTGCTGACTTCCTGTCCAGACTACCACTAACGTCTGAAAACGAGGCAACAGAGGAACCTGACACAGTGCAGCTGTTTTTAAAGAGACACTGTCTGCCATTTCTCTTCCAGAGTTCACTTCTGCCAGTTTAACCTATCCAGAACTGTCACTACTGCACAACCAGATTGAAAAAGGTTGGCCCAAATGCAAACAAGGTCTTCCAGAGAACCTTGCTCCATACTTTCAGATACAACATGAGTTATCAGTTCATGGTTCACTTATATTGAGACTGACAGATCGACTAGTTGTTCCTGCTTTACTGCGTGCCAGAGTTGTTGATTTAAAACATGAAGGACATCAAGGCACTGTCCGTACCAAGCAGAGACTGGTTGAACTTTTCTAGCGGCCACAATTGGACAAATTTGTACATTCTATCATTACTTCCTGTGTTAACTGCCAGTACAGTGATAAGGTAGCCATAACTTTTCCTGCTCCACTTACTCCAGTTGAATTCCCTCGTAAACCATGGGAAAAAGTTACAATAGACATTACAGGTCCATTTGAGAATGCTACATGGGACTGCCGTTATGCTATTTTACTTACAGATTACTACCGCAAACGGCCTGAGGATGCATTCACTTCTACTGTCACTACAGATGTAGTCATTCGCTTTTTAGCCACTGTGTTCAGTCGGGAAGGCAATCCGATGTACCTTGTCTCAGATAATGGTTGTCAGTTTACTTCTCATGCATTTAGTAATTTTCTGAGCGAGAGAGAGAGATACAACACTTAAGGTCCAGTGTATACTACCCTAAAGCAAATGGTGCTGTGGAAAGATTCAACAGAGTACTTAAGGACTGCATACAGACATTTGTTTATATTATATATAATATAATATAATATATGATATATATTATATTATATGCCCTGTGACAGACTGGCGACCTGTCCAGGGTGTACCCCGCCTCTTGCCCGGAACGCAGCTGGAGATAGGCACCAGCAACTCCCGACCCCGTTAGGGAGAAGGGTGACGGAAAATGGATGGATGGATGGATTATATTATATATAATATAAACAGAAATTCTGTTACAGACATCTGTTTATATATAATATAAACAGATGTCTGTAACAGAATTTCTGCACAGCCACCGAGCTACTCCTCATGCAACCACCAGAGTAACCCCATTTGAGCTACTAAGAAAAAGATGCGGGCTAAGTTAAACATACTCCCAGTAGAACTAAAAAGCAAAACACATGCCCAAAGACAAACGAGGGTGAAACAAAAGCAAAATAAAATGAAGGAATACACAGACAAGAAAATGAGAGCTAAAGTACCTACAGTCAAAGTGGGTGACACTGTTCGTGTTAGCAGGCCTGAGCACGTTTCCAAAGGATCTTCCCGATTTACAGAACCATGGACTGTCAGGAAGAAAGTTGGACAAAACACTTTCTTCCTAAGCAACGGACGCAAGTGGAACGCTTCAAAACTTGCACACTTCCCAAAACAAAACTTAGCTGGTTCAGAAGAAAAGAGTGATACTGTATTTGATACTTTTGCACTGCCAGGAAACATTAATGAATCTGCTGCTGCACTTAGAAGAAGTCAGAGATCTTGAAATGCACCAAGCTGGTTGACAGGTTTTGTAAGATAAAGTGAACATTTATGTAAATTACCGTAGTTCTGCTAAAGTAAAATACAGTAAAACTAAAGAAGTTTAAATATTCATACTATAATGCTTATGGTTAACGTTGAAACTGGTTATTTTATTCTAATGCTGACATTCATTTAATGTACTGTTACTGCCTTAGTTAAAATGGTTCATAAACTTTTCAGATTACTGTTGGTTTATTGAAATGGTAATTTTACAAACTTAGCTTTTTGCTGAGAGTTAAAGACAGATACATGTAAGTATTGCTTCAGGAAATGGGAAAATGTTATGTTCTGCTATTGCATGGGAAGTACAGAAGGGGGAGCTCTGAATATGTATGTGGAAGAGATATGCTGTATGTAAAGGAGAAGAAGGAGAGAGTAAAGAAAGAACTGAAGCTGAACTATGTCTCATGCTGCCTATTTTCCACGATTTGATTATAGCAACACCACAACAGTCTCTTGCATTGACAGAGCCACAATTTTCATAGATTTAGATTTAACTTCTGAGGAGAAAAAGAATTTTGCTTTGCTTGTTTCAAGTGAATTCAAACAGGCATGGTGTCTGAGAAATATAAGTTAAGGTCTCAGTAACATGGTGTCCATAAAAAGTATTCACACTACTGGAAATGTAACCCTTTAATTGCTTTTACAAATAAATTATGATCAACAAAATTTGACTTTTTTGGCATAAAAAATCTAAAAAAAAGAAAAATAAACAAAAAATGTTTTAATCTCAAAGTGAAAATAGAATTCTACAAAATAATGACAATAATGACATAAAGTCTGTTTGAACAGGCAGGTCTCAATCAGACTTGCAGATCTGGACATTGGAATTTTACTCCACTAACCCTAACTCTGACCATAACCCTAATCCTTCCATTCAAAGTTGTTCAAGCTCTCTCATGTTTCATGGGCATTAGCCGTGAACAGCACTTTTTAAGTCCTGCCACAAATTCTTGATTAGATAGATGTCTGGGCTTTGACTCAACCACTCCAGAACATCCATCTTTTTTTTTTGTCTTTAAATTATTTCTATGTAGATTTAGGCATCTTGTAGGTAAAACAATTGTTCTGTATGATTTTTCTTTATTTTGCTGCATTGATTTTATTTTCTACTTTTACAAGCCTTCTAGGGCCTGCTGTTAAAAAATTGAAATGCTACTACCATACAAATTCACATTGGGATAGTGTGTTTGTGATAATGTGCAGTGTTTGGTGTGTGCCAAACAATTTTTTTTCTGCCAAAAAGCTCCATTTTGGTCTCATCACACCAAATACCTTCCTTGCTTTTGACCATGGCGTCTTGAGTTTTGTTCAACAGAAGTTTCCTCATTGCCAGTTTAAAAAAAAAGTTTGACTAGTGAAAAAGTTGTTGCTTGCTGATCATCTTTCACCTCAGATGCCGGAACTTGCAAGTTCTTCAGGGTAGTCATGGTGACCTAGTACTCTCTCACTAGTGTCATTTTTGTATGGCTGTTCTCACTCGGTTTGTGAGGACTGCCTGATCCAGGCCAAAAAAAAACAAAAAAAACATGCTGTATTTATTCCATTTTCTGATGGCGAATTTAACTGAAATCTAGGGGAGGTTCAGTGCCTGGAGAGATTTTTTTGTATTCATCCTCTTATTTGTACGTTTCAATCATCTTTCCTCTGACTTGCTTGGGGTATTGTTTAGTCTTCATGTTGTAATTGTAGCCAGAAACATTGATAACCCAGTGAATGGACCTTCCAGACACATGTGTGTCACTTCAGACACATTCAGTGCACTCAGGTGATCTCCATTCCACTCATTGTGAGACAACAAGCACCAGTTGGCTGGATCATTGTTGAATTAGGTCAACCACTTTTAAGAGGGTGAATATTTATGCAATCATTTATCTTATGTTACATGTTTTTATTTGCATATCATTAAATTAAAAAAAATCATTTTCACTTTGACATTAACATACTTTGAGAAGATTTTTCTTCTCAAAGTAGATTTGAGAAATCTCAGAGAAGATTTTTCTTTTAGCTATCACCTTTTATGGTTTACCCTCTGTGTGGAGGGTGTCTGTTCTTGTCGGGAACAGTCAGGTTTACTACATGAATGTAGAGCCCATAAAATTGGACTCCCAATTAAAAATCATTTTTATTTGGTATAATATTATAATTGTCTCAGCAACTTACTGCTTGGTTGTCATTAACTGTGACCCTCATTTATATCTGACCATTTTACAAACCATGGCACAGCACACTTTACTTTCTGGTAGTGTTGGTGCTGAGGCTGACTCCTGAAAAAAGTTCATGTAGCCTTGTCCTGTTTGGTGATAACTGACACTAACTCTTTCAGTCAGGAGTGCAGCTCTGTTTGATCTAGCAGTGTATGCTAAGTGCTGCTAGAGTAAAGGCTACTCTATGGGCACCAAAGGCAGATAGAGCACACTGAAACACACTGACTTTCCTTATTGACCTGATTAGACAGGGTGTAAAATGACATGGATCATACACACACTCATCCAACTGGAAATACAGTATTAAAAAAACAACACTCATACACATACATCAGGAGATTTCCCAGAGAAAGATATTCAGGTATTGTATGGATGCATGAATAAAAAGAAGGAAGCTGGAAGATGAAGACTTTTGGAAGAAGTAACTTAATTTTGAATATGGGATGTTTCCTCCTGGGGTGCTTTTTCAGCTCTGCTGGACTGTAGTGGTGTAAAAATTGGCTGAGATGCAATGTAGCATTCACATCATGGTTTCATTAGCTCCCATTCAGCCCCAGGCATTTCACACTGCATTTCCTCTACTCATCTGCCGCTTTTCAGATCTGCTCTCATTACAGAGAAAGGTAACAGAAAGTGTGTTGAAACTGGGAACCCCAGCTCAGTCTCCTCTGAGTTAGACTGGTACTCCGTTTACTCGATGTCATTGAAAGACATGCTTTTTTTTTTCATTACAGTAAATGTTATTGATTGATGTAGACACTTGTGTGCCTTCAGCAATGTGGAAACTTTCCCCTCTACACCCCACGAATGAGGTGAAATCAGATTACATTTATTTCAGGGTTATTTTATCCATTAATCGCTGGCACTTTACAGTGCACATTGCCTGCAGGCATAGATTATGTTCAAATAAAGGCAGACACTGGAAGAGCGATTTAGGGCATCTCATGAAGCCTGATAAGAGGTTTAGTAGAGAAAGTTAAGTTTAACCCTCATCTTAAATTGGTCAGTCTTTTTGATATTAACTTAGGAAATATCAAAAAAGTAACAGGCAGAAATATGACAGCATATTTCTTGCTTTATCTTATACTTATCTTATTGTTAATCTTTGCTTTTGTACATGACACTTGACCTCATAATTGAATTTGTATATCAAGATAACTTCAAGACAATCTAAAGGTTCAAAGCCTTTCAAGTCTTGCCCTCAAAACTCATGGATTTCTTCTATGACTACTGTAAATTACGCTGTAAGAGATATTGGAGGTTTTATTGCAAGTCATAATTCCTATAAAGTTCTGCATAAGCAGTGTACTCTACATAATGAGTTGAAATCATTGACAAAATGAAAATGTTCTTTCTATTTTTCTTTCAAGCTTAGGATACTATGAGTGGAGCAGTAAGACATTTCTTGTTGTTGCTCACCAGGGGTCTCGTGTAAAAGAATGTGTAATTTTGTAGGGACAAATTTTGAAAAGTGCAACACACAAAAAAATTCTGATGTGTGAAGCAATGTGCACACATTTGGCTGCACAACTTTCATTTATACATCCCAAATTCAATGAAATGGAGCACAGCTGCTGGTGCCACATGGATCGCCCTGTCCCCACCCATAAAGACATATGTGAATTGGTATAAATACTCAGAGGACGCCCGCCACGTGTCCAAATAACCATGGCAATTGTCCATGCTTGAAGTAATACTATTAATTCTAATAATAATAATATCAACATAGCCTATTTCATTTAAAAGGTGCCTCAAGGTCACCTCAGCAACAACAACAACAAAAAAAAACATAGTAAACTTTATAGCAAAACATAACAAGACAAAAATAAAAAATAGTGTTGATTAATCCAAGTGGTAATACTTATTGAACAGCAGAGCTGGAATTTGTAGACAAACAAAGTTAGAGGAAGCATGAGTGGCCACCGTGCCACTGCATTTATTAGGAACTATTACACATCTAAGTTGCACATTTACTAAATTAAAATGCTTTCTATTCATAAAGACACGATGAGGGATGACTATCTGACCCGGCAGCAGCTCCAGCTGCACCGGTACTCTTAACGCACGTCTCCTTCTTTAAGGCTGGGGATAATAAAGCATTACCAACACCTGGAGATCATTGTGGTTTCTGAAACTTTCCATTGGTGAGATTCTATAGCAGAGCCAAAGCTGACAACATTACACTCACCTTTTCTCAGCTATTTAAAGATATATGTGATGGTCTACACCTTTTCCATCTTAGAAATCATCAAACCTGACCTGCTGATCTCACCCCATTTTCTTTTCTGGGAGAACAAAAAAGTGCGTCTTAATATTTAGATTCATTTTCTGCACTTTGTCACACAAACCAATGTGTATTTACTTCTACAAGTGATAAAAACAGAATAAACTTACTATTTACATCTGAAAGTGATTTTCCCATAGTTTTAGTGTTATATTTTTATTTATTTTGTGTCTGTATGGAATATATAGGAATAAATGTGGTTCAGTTTTCTTGGATAAGTTTAAACAATAAAGCATTACATTTTCCAAACACAATGTTGAGCTAAAAGACACTGCATGAAGTCAGATTTCAGGGTATTTAGGTGAGTTTTGGCGCTTAGCTTACTATTGGCCACTGAAAAAGTTTGCATGGCTTCATGGCAGGTAAAAACATTTTTTGTGCGTATGTGTAACATACACGCTTTGTACATGAGACCACAGGTTTGCAAATACCTCCGCAGATTTTTGATGACTCTTTTGTATTTGAACTTTACATTTTGTAGATTTAGATTTAGATTTAGACTTGGTTACCTTGTCCTTACTGATACTGGAAATTGCTGTATTTTTGGAACTTTTAATTGACACATGAAACCAGGCAGAACAAAAAACATATTTTTATGGTGAAAAATAAAAACTAAAATCTGAAAATATGTTTCGGAACACCTCATAGACTCAAATGGACATCTCTGCAGAACTCCTGGACAAAAACAAAGGTGAGGTTACTTAACAGATTAAAATAAACAAACAATATTAGTTGTGTTCTTTTAATTTATGTAGCTTTTGCAGTTGTACCCTTTAAATAACTATAAAGGAACCTTGTTTCCTGTTAGCAAAGCTTGAAATAGTTTTCCAAATACTTATGTCTTCCACACATTATTTTAGTACAAACAATCACAAACTTAATTGATCTTGCCACTATTTTCATACAAAAAAATATCAAAATAGATGCAGTCTTCTTAAGTAAAGGTATGAAAATAGCGATGCATTACACAAATTATGTATGGATTTTGTCACTAATTAAACATTTTTCTTTATTATGAAGGAGCTTTTGAAATCCTAACTGCTTTATTGGCCTGAAAATAGTGCTGAAAAAGCAATGTTGTGTTTTTCTTTTTCTCTTATAATAACAAATTTGCTTTCCTAGCACTACAAAAAAACTTAATGTGTGTTATGAGACTGTCTTTCCACACAAAATGAAATTCTTCTGAACTAGTGGGACATAACCTCCCATCCAGTTTTCTATAGCTCTGACACCAAACAAGCCTCTCCAGACCAATTACCTTATTTTCTAAAAGGCAACACTCTGGTGTGTTACAGACTGAGGCAATAGCCTATGCAACAGTTTTTGTTGTAAAAGCACTTAGCATTGATTAAAGAATAATAAAACTGTTATTTTTTTTATATTGGATGTACCTCATTATTTGACAGACACTTACTATAATGAGATTTCCATTCAGATGGCATGTAGACAATCATTGTTAGCGCAAACATTATTAAAATGTTCAGATAGATTTTTTCTCAAGGAAATCTTGTTAATTTCGCAGTCAGTTTTTTTTTTTAATTTTCTTCCATATTTTCCAGAGTTTATCAAATGCGTTGAAGAACACAAATCATATTAATACAGGATTTACATTTAATGTCACTGTCACTTTTCAGGACAAAAGTACTGATTTCACTCTTCCCATTTGCCTTTCTGTGTTCTGTAGGGTATGATGGGTGTAGTGGCCTGGACCTTGGTCCTACTCTTCTCAGTCACAATGCCTGTGACATCCCAAAAGCCTCCAAAACTCAAGGTGGGTGTGATTCTAGGCCAGACACGGCCCGTAGCTGACCAGAACCTTCAGCCTCCTCAACGCCCTGATGATCCACTTGAAACCTCTGTGCTCATCCTGAAGATCAACCAGACAGACCCAAAGTCTGTAATCATAGAGGTAAGAACAGTTTACATTATTAGGTATTTTAAGGAATTACACATATGACAATAAAACCTCTGACTCCCTTAGGCAACAAAATAATCTTTTAAACTTCAAACTAACAAAAATTCAGTGTGGTCCGCTTCTGTTGTTCTGTGGTTATCAAAAATTAGGCCTGGCGCTAGGACACGTTGGCAAGTGCCTCGTGGCTGGGGTTTTTCCCCTTGGAGCTTGGCCAGGCTGAGCCTGAAGAGGAGACATGGGGCCCCCTTCCAATGGGCTCACCACCTGTGGGAGGGGCAAAAGGGGTTGGGTGCTGTGTGGGATGGGTGGCGGCTGGGGAGGGGACCCTGGTGAACCGATTCTTGGTTGCAGAAGCTGGTTCTGGGGATGTAGAATGTCACCTCTCAGGTGGGGAAGGAGCCTGATGTATTGTGTGATGTTGAGAGGTTCCGGCTAGAAATAGTCAGTCTCACCTCAGTGCATGGCTCTGGTTCTGGAACTAGTCTTCTTGAGAGGGGCTGGACATACTTCCACTCTGGAGTTGTCCATGGTTAGAGGCGCCAGGCAGGAGCGGGAATACTTGTTGCCCCCCGTCTATTGTCCTGCTGGGGGACTTCAATGCTTACATGGGCAATGACAGTGAGACCTGGAGGGGCGTGGTTGAGAGAAACGGCTCCCCTGATCTTAACTCGAGTGATGGTCTGTTGTTGGACTTCTGTGTTCGTGAACATGCTGTTGCCCATGTTCACATGGTGTACCTCCAGTCCAAACTCGGGTGGCTGCTGAGGCAAAATCTCAGATGTGGGAGGAGTTTGGTGTGGCAATGGAAAAAAAAGACTTCTGCACAGCATCAAGGCAATTCTGGTCCACCATCTGGTGTCTCAGGAGGGGGAAGCGGTTAAGCACCAACACTGTTTATAGTGGGGATGGTGTGGTGTGCTGCTGACCTTGTGGGGCGGTGGGCAGAATGCTCTGAAGACCTTCTCAATCCTACCAACATGTCTTCCATTGAGGAAAATAAGCCTGGGGACTCTGAGTCGGGTTCTCCAATCTCTGGGACAAGGTTGCCAAGATGGCAAGGTTGCCAAGATGGCAACCTTGTCCCAGAGGTGGCAAGGTGGACGAGATTCGCCTGGAGTTCCTTAAGGCTCTGGATGTTGTAGGTTTGTGTTGATTGACACGACTCCTCAATACTGCATGGACATTGGGGGCAGTTCCCCTGGATTGGCAGACAAGGGTGGAGATTGCCCTGTTCAAAAAGGGGGACCAGAGTGTTTGCTTCAATTACAGAGGGATCACACTCATAAGCCTCCTTGGCCAGGTCTATTCAGAGGTCCTGGAGAGAAGTGTCCGTTGGATAGTTGAACCTTGATTTAAGGAAGAGCCTGTTCATTGACCAGGTTTTCATCCTGGTCAGTGAACAATGGAC
The DNA here is from genome assembly GCA_922788865.1 of Poeciliopsis turneri. Taxonomy (NCBI): domain Eukaryota; kingdom Metazoa; phylum Chordata; class Actinopteri; order Cyprinodontiformes; family Poeciliidae; genus Poeciliopsis; species Poeciliopsis turneri. The sequence continues at coordinate 2,607,319 of CAKLNU010000176.1, forward strand.
CAGCTCTCCCCCCTCAGCAGTATCTCAAAGCGAGCATGGGAGTTTTCCCAATTGGTCTACATGTGTTTTGTGGTCTTGGAATAAACTTTCAACTGTGTCCCTTGGGGAACCCTATGTGGGGGTCCTCCAGGTGTATGGGGTACCAGGCCCTTTGATACGGGCTGTTAGGTCTCTGTATGACTGGTGTCAGAGTCTGGTTTGCATTACTGGCAGTAAGTTGGGCTTGTTTCCACTGAGAGTTGGACTCCACTAAGGCTGCCCTTTGTCAACCAAATCTGTTAATTAATTTCATGAACAGAGTTTCTAAGTGCTGCCAAGATGTGGAGGTGATCAATTTTGGTGGCCTTAGGATCACAGCACTGCTTTTTGCGGATGATGTGGTGCTATTGATTTCATCAGGTCATGATCTACAGCTCTGGCTGGAGTGGTTTGCAGGTGAGTGTGAAGCTGCTGGGATGGTATTGAGCCGGGAAAGGGTAGAGTGCCTTCTTCCAGTCGGGGGGGATGTCTCATCCCAAGTGGAGGAGTTTAAGTATCTTGGGAACTTGTTCACAAATGGGGAAAAAGGGAACAGGAGTTTGACTGACGGATAGGTGCAGCATCTGCAGTGAAGCGGGCGCTGGGGAAAGGGAAGTCTGGGCCTTGGTTCTTTGGCTGTTACCCCTGCGACCCGACTCAAGACAAGGACAAGAAGATGGAAGGCCGCATGGATGGATGGATGGATGGATGGATGGATGGATGGATGGATGGATGGATGGATGGATGATTGAAGATGTATTGTGAAGTCCTGTGCATCCATGTGCATAAAATCCATGTGCATAAACTCCTTTGGTTAAAACCTGGGTTTATTCACTCTGTCTCAGGTTTGTGGGCTTGTGTCTCGCGAAGGTCTCCATGGCCTTGTGTTTGCTGATGGCACCGATCAGGAGGCCATCGCCCAGATCCTAGACTTCCTGTCTGTTCAGACACAGCTTCCAGTTTTGGGTGTTCATGGAGGCTCCTCTATGATAATGGCTGATAAGGTGAGTCACCTACAAAAAAATACCTTAACCTTTTTTGTGTTCAAAAAGTTTGGCATTTGAAATAACACGCAGTTGTGATGTGTCACATGTGTATGACACAGAGACAGACAGGCAGACAGACAGGCAGACAGACAGACAGACAGACAGACAGACAAATGTGTGGGTGCTGTGCTCTCACACAGCACCACCATATCAAACAATACATCAATACTTGAATGAAAATGAAATTAAATGAAAGACGGTTTTTGTTTTGCATTGTGATGGTTTTTGTCAAACCAAAAATAGTTTTGTGACATGATCATCCAAAACAGGAAATGAACACTGTACTTATAATTTTTCTGTGACTTTAGGAAGTTAATGGGTTGTAAAGTAAAGACCTATTTATGGAATATGCCAGGTGATATTCTGTTTGGAAATAGACAGAAGATATGAGCACTTGTGCTGTAAAGATCCTCTTTACTGGGGTTTTTCTATCAAACATGGTGCTAATTATTTTTTGTCTCTGATTTATTGAAATATTGATGTTGATGAGATTGTTTTTTTTATAAAAATACAAGCTTTTTCAAGCTGTATAGTTCCACTATTGAAAATGAGGAGCTAACGTTCCCAAATGACATTGAAATAAAATCCAGTCTAACGTGTGGTTTGAGGTGACTCCTCTGGAACTTGTTGAAGGAAAAATATTCCAACTTCAAAAGATGTGCTTTTAACTTAACAGTGCTCTATGGCAGTAGTCCTCTACCCTGGTCCTCAGGGACCACTGTCCTGCATGCTTTTTATGAGTCCAGACGACAGCATAGCTGGTTCATATGATTCCATTACCTCCTTTGCATTCCTGCAATTGCTGAAGTAGCTGCTTAATCACCTGTTCATTTAGCCTGAACACAATCAAAGAGGAAAAGATGAAACTGTCTTTTATTGCTTAACTCTTTTTAAATGTTCCTATGATGAATAAGTAGCCAGATGGATGTGAAGTAAGTAAATGGATTCTATAGACAATAAATCCACACATTGGAGTGTCTTTGTACAGTCAGGGGAATATGTTTTATAGAACACACAGCATTCTCAAGTGTATAACTTTTATTTTAGCAGACAATCATGTGTTGTTAATAAGCTTTTTATGTCGCGACTAAAGCTGAGGAATGCAAGACCAAACCAGGAGGTGGAAATAGCTGTATTATGTCATTGCTTAGCTGGTCACCAGATAGATTTTTTGTTTTCATAAACGCAAATAAAGATGTACTTTATTATTTGGACTTTGTTTTAGTCGATACTCATCACAGAGTTAGGAGTGCACATATCTCTCTCTGATTTGAATTTTCCCCATGGCACTGACTGTAGAGCTTGCTGACTGACAGACAAACTGAAGAAGCTTTGATAGAAACACAACTGGTTGTTTAGCTTTTAAATCTCTCAGGGCACAAAAGACAAAACACAGGAACCAATAACTGTTGCAATACAGCAGTCTTTTGAAGTTGAAACTGACTGGGGATCGGGCACTGGTGTGTGTGCGTGTGTGTGTATTTGTGTGAGAAAAGATAAGAAGTAAAACAGAAAGTGGGGGAGAGAGGTGGGAGTGAGTTTGAAGGTTTGGAGACCTCAGTGGCAACTTGAAGGTCAGTGGCTTAAACTTCCTACTGAGAAAAATGTCAGAAAAACTAAATAAAAAATCTCTGTCTTGTCCTTAATCTGTGCTGTCAATATCCCATTGAACAAGGCACTTACCCCCCTACTGCTCTAATTGAACTGCTCCATGGCCAAAAGTACACGCATATGGTCTTTTTTTGGCAGCTTGCAGTTGAGAGGCGCCACTGTTTGTGGCCAGTAACTAACCAGCCTGTACAAAGGTTCCTCTGGGCCTGTCCTGGAAAAAAAAACAAACATGTTTTATGTCTGGTTTAAAGTAAGGGCCAACTTACTAAAATCAGCCAACTACCAGACAGGTGATGAGTCACAGTTAGAGAAAAAATCATCAAATAGACATTATAAGCTTTTCTCTTGGTTGCATAGGAGAGTCACTTAAAGAGAAAAATGTGTGAGGGCATAATGACCATCTGGTCTTTAGCTGGATTTAAGTGGAAAATACATAGTGGTGTCATGGTTATGACGTATGGTAAGTTTCATTTTATTTAATTTTTTTTAAGAAAGACATTATTAACTTTTTGAATACAGCACTAGTTTATGTTTTTCTGTTCTCAAACAGTATTAAAAGGAATCCCAGGAGCTTATTATCTTCTAGATATAGAAACGCTGGAATCTCCCCTCCCAGCCAGGTTTAGCTGTAACAAAACTTTTTAATTGGAAAAATTTGTCTGATTTCTGATTGTGAATTTTTTATTAAGTTTAATACACCTTTAATCAGAAACAGGTGGGGAAGTTTGCTTGAAAAAATGCTGAAGAAATTAATCATTATTCAGAGCTGTGGCCTTTATTTTTCTGCAAATTGTTTGATTAAAACATTGAATAAACTCATCAGATGTAGTAACGTATCATAGTCTCTGTGCCAAACACAAGCTCAGTTACAGAGGCCATGAAGGTTTTCAGTCAGGTTGCCACATGTGTCGTCTTTGACACTCAAACTGTGATGGCGACAGCACCACAATGAATAATGTCTCAGCGCTTTTCAGCAACTCTATTAGCTCCCTACTAATTTCACAGCATCACACACATTTAGGCATTAGTGTTGTGAAAACTTACACAACATAACAGCCTCACACCAACAAAAATAATCTGCTCTGAAGATAAAATGCCTCAATATATTATGTCTCGGCTGCGTAAATGCTGCTTTTATACCTGCTTTCCGCTCTGATAAGATCAGTAGTATGAGGAGACAGAACTTGAGTAATTCGCTTTTATTATTGTGGACTAACAAAAAATCAAGACATTGTTAGGAGCCTGAGCAGCCTGGCTACTCTCCACAGCCATATTCATTTAAGATTCTTTCAAATTAATTTTATACTTAAGCAGCATCAATTCATACTGTTCCCAAGGTACATTTAGCATTTGAGCTGAGTTTAGTAATTTTTTAGACAGGTTTCTTCACAGGAAGCACAATATCTGCAATGAAAAATTATACTGCCCAGAAAGAAGATTTACGATTCAGTTTAAGATTCAAGCAAGCGGCTCAGTGCTCTAAAATAATGGACATACAGCACACGGAGGCGGGCAGAACAAGTGTGAAATACTTGGTGTTAAAGCAGCGTTAAGCTGCCAAAGTGCAAACTTAACTGTCATGATTATGACATATTTCAAGGAAAGGCTTTCTCCAGTTGTCATTTTTATCAGCCATTCAGCAAGCCTTAGACCCATCACTGTGAATCACATAAACAGAAACAGACACTGCTGGTTCCCCCTGAAAACTGATAAATACTGTGGAGAAAGAACATTACTCAAGAAAGCCTTTATTTAAAAAAAAAAAAAATTCTAATAAAAGAATCTCTAATAAAAATCCTTTAAATTCTTTTTTTGTTTAGTCTTAGTGTTTTTATGCAGAATTTGAACAAATTTAGTTAGAAATGCATATCAATATTTTTTTTTGTCTTGTTATTGTAGTTTTACCCAGGGATAACCTACCTTACCTAACCTAACAATAACTTTGGTTATACTTTATTATGTTCATGCTAGGGGTGAGTGATAGAGCCAAAAAACTGATATATTCATGATATAGTTTTGTGATATCTTAAACATAATGTCATATTTCTGCTCCAACTTTCCTGCTTTTTCTTTTCTTCTCTTTTTATATATATATATATATATATATATATAATTGCGTCATTTCCATTGCTTTACCAATAACAAGCAAAGGCTGTTTTATAATTTTCTCAAAGAAACATCTAATTCAGGACACAGAGTAATAAGCACCTTCAATTCTGACTTCCACTGATTTATTTAAATGTTTATGAGTTAGAAGACATGACTAGCTGCAGCTAGCTAGCTTGCTTCCTCTCTTTGTTTCTTTATCATATCATTGCACCTCTAGTCAACCAGATGCTGTCAAAGTGGACAGGAAATATTTCTTCTGTCTCATAAAACTCTGACCCTGAACCTTTTAACAACAATTCAGTCAAACACAAAGAACATAAATGTATCTGAAGGAAGGCAATGCTTTGCAGATATACAAGGAATTATGTTTTATGAAACAAACTGTGCTCTTAACACATCTCTGAAGGCTTACCTGGACTGCTGTCTTCATTTCCACACATTCATCAGCAGGAGAGCTTTTACTCTTTGATCTGACTTCTTGCAGCGTCAAGCTTTCACTCTCATCCAGTGAAACACTGTTATGCGTTTTAGTGCATAACAGTGAAGAATTGTATACAGAGGACTGGATGATGTGCTCTTACATTTGCTCAATGTGGTATGGACAAGAAAAATAAGCACGTGAAAACCCTAGAGATGAGCTAGATTAGCTGGGAATTCTGTTCTTACATTGCCAAGAGACCACTCTGGGAACTAAGACATGTTGTTGGCTTTGCCCCATCCCCATATATGCTCGCTCTTCCTCTGCCAGCACTCTTATTCTCTTCTCTTTACTTCCCAGTTCTTAGTGTGTGTGTGTGTGTGTGTATGTGTGTGTGTGTGCGTGTGTGTGTGTGGGGGTGTGGGTGTGTGTGCGTGTGTGCGTGGTGTGTGTGTGTGTGTGTTGGGGTGGGAGGGGGGGAGAAGAGGGGTCACAGTATGTAGCATAAGAACACTAGCATGCTGAAATGGAGGGTCGTTAATTAAACATGAATGTTCTTTCTGCTTTGCTCTACCTCTATGGCAGAATGCTACTCTCAGTGTCTGCATAGTTGAATGTGTGTGTATGTAGGGGTGTGTGTGGTTTGGAGAAGCTGTGTGTCCCAGCTCAGGATGTCCCATATTGGTAGGGCCATTTGCCGAGGTTTTCTGCTGAACTACTTTAATAATTTACACCTGGTCCCCTCACCTGCTGTCACTCGCTGAAGACACACTGCTGCGTCATTCACTCCAAAACTCCTTTAATGCTTTCACCTCTAGTTTATTCTCCTCTGCTACCTTTTATGTCTTCCTATTCTTGCTCTCTCTCTTGCTTTTCCTCGGTCTCTGCCTCTCTCCAGGTATTGTCTTTCAATTGTCTTAACCTCCTGGCTTATTTTATTTGTGGCTGTTATACTCAGGTAGATCTGCAAGTCATAGTTTTAGAAAATCTCCCTACTATTAAATCTTATGAGGTGAGATCGAATGATGTTTCTCTTGACTTGGTTTATGAGAAAAATACAGTTAGTAGCTAGGATGATCCAGTTAGTGTAGTGACAATAAAGAAGAACAGACTCCAGCCCTCGATTCTGACTCTGGCTGTCATTCTCTAACTGCGTTTTCATCACAGGTCTTGAGATCTAACCCCTTCTAGCTCAGCTAAGGAGCAGAGCAAACGGAACTGGTGGCATGTCTGAGATAATTCTGTTTTTCTATGCAGGAGCTACAGCATCGATGGCATAACAAAAAAAATCATACTATTTGCATTTTTAAAAGATCTGTTTCCACAGAAAAATGTGTTAAATTTGCAAAGGTCCTCAACAACACAATAAAAATTCTGATTTTTACTAAGAAATGACTGAACCTTGTTGTTGCCGCTACCCTCCCCCCCCCCTTCCTTCACTCTCTACTCTCTCAGTAACTACTTCCTCTTCTGAGAGGGGAGATGTGCTACCAGCTCTCCATCTAACGGGTCAATTGAGTTTCCTAAATCTGCTGGGATTTACCCTATCCAGAACTGAAGTAAACTCTGTTTAAGCTGGTTTCGAGAAAGAATTCGTCTGATTTCTACGGCCTACGTCCAGTTGTCCCACCCTTCTTCCCCCTGTGAATTAGCCAGACTGAGCAGCCTACAGCCAACTAGTTCCACAGAGGACATCTGTTAACGGTCGCTCATTCTCTTTTTTGCAACTTCCACTTGTTACAGAATCAGGTTGGTTTAGTGACCGGGGCGAGTCCCAAGGATGTTGTTTTGGGCTAAAGCAACCTATAAAACATTTCCTACTTTTCTTCCCCAGAATCAAACATCATTGCTATTTTACTAACATCAAAGAACTTTGAGGTGACTCATTAATTGAATGTCCACAACATCTTTTAGATTTTTTTTATGCTAAATATTTTATTAGTAAAGCAATTTTGCAAGGGTCAGTACAGCTTAATTCAGTAGCAGAAATAATCAAATAAGTAAAATCAATCATCCAGCCTATCTTTCCCTAATGCTGATAATAAGAACTAAAAAGGGAACCTTTGAGAGAGACGGATGGAGTTTGGTGTTTCGAACCCCAGAACTGGTCTGATGATGAAGAAGGTGTTGCAGCAGGAGAAGGAGGTTGATCGATGAAGGCAGGGATCTCTGTTGGTCTGATGAGCTGTCATCTCTGCATCGATGGTGAGGTCACACAGGACTTGGGTCTTTATCTTTGCCTTGGTCTTCATCTTTTCCTTGGTCTTCATCTTTTCCTTGGTCTTCATCTTTGTCTTTGTCTTTATCTTTTCCTTTGGGGTCTGAACCCAGCCGATGAGAGAAGTGTGATTTGAAGCCACATGTTGCAGGGCTGATGGGTTGGTCCCCATGCGCAGGACAGTCTTCGGCCTGCGCATGGGGACAGTCACCGGCTCTTCTTCAGCTGCAGAGTTCTTTGTCCATCTCGGTCTTGACTCGAAGCTGCCTGGAGGATCCAACCAAAGATTCCTCTTTTGCTCTCCCCTTATATAGGGTTTATACCCGCTTCGGTGCATTTTCATTGGCTAACACTGTTGCTGTGCTTGCTTTATTGGTTAACTTGTTTGGACAGATGTACTCATCTCCATCACTGTCTCAGAGACATCTTGTCCTGATGTCTTGGCTAATGTCTCAGGGTTTCTCAATGTTCCTCCCATGTCCTTCTATGTCCTAATAAGGCCTTGATCATCTCTGCTTTCCTGTTAGTCCCCATTTTACCCCTAACCTTTCACTTACTTATCCACCTCTAGCACATCATCAGTGATCTTTAATAGCAGTTACATGTTTTACACCATTTCAAGTTTAATGTTAAAATCACATTCATTACCCTTTTATTATTTGATACCAAAGTTAGTTACTTGTTTTACTTGTAAGTTTTCCCACGAGTTTAAGTATTGTTATAAGTAACCCAATATTAATATAAGTACTTTACTTTAAATCTTATCTAATTACTCAAAATGTTTAGATTTCATCCTTTAAAACTGTTATGCTTTTAAATAAGGACTGGTCTCAGCTATTTTTATACAGCTGCAAGCTGGAAACTTACTTCCTCTTTTTTCAGGAAACCTGCTCTTCCTGTCTCATCTCTCTCTCTGACTATGATTTCTTATGATTAGATAGAAAAAATAAGTATCATTAAAGCTAAGTTTCCAGGAGACAAAAAACAACACACACAACCAGGTTTATTTTATTGCAGTCTGGGTCTACTGTTGGGTCTAGATGTGATTTGTGTGACTTATTTTAAAGGTAACTTTATTTATTGTTACTGTTAACTAAAATCTCCAGCATGGGGAAGTGGGATGATCTCGGATTTTCTTGACAACCTCCATATTCTCAGCCAACATCTGGAAGGACAAACACAGCCGGGTTTCTCTGCAAAGTGGCAGCTGTTAACAGTTGCTGTTCAATATTTGTTTCTTCTCATTCTAACACTGTTGTCCAACAACTTGAGCCCTGCATTGATTAAATGTCTAGAAAATATACTTTCTTACACCTAGCTATTACTGTGTGCATTATAGGCCACATATGGAAACGTTATTCCAATATATTCACACTGAAAAGCTTTCCATCTGCAGTGGAGAGAACATCTGGTCTTAGTGTTAGACTAAGGGGTGCCTGACTGGTTAGAGAGCATCACTTACACTCTTCAAAGTTAATGGGGCACCTGGTGAAAATATGAATGTGAGGCCAATATGGCCCACACTCCGTTTTCAACACAAACAACTCAAAGAACCCAAACAGCGGAAAAGTCAGGTGCAAGGTATTTTAATAGAAAATGTCACAAGTAGCGGCACCATAAAAACCAGTCTTTATAAAAAACCGATGTTCAATAAAAGTCACCAGTTGAAGGCCACAGGTTGGGATCCGCTTATTTTCTTGTTCGTGGGGGTGATCTATGTGCAGCGCACACTCTTGTTTGTCCACAGCCGGCCGCACAGAGCTCCAGCACCGCTCCACTCCTCGGCGTGCCACGCCCCCTTACGTTCCGGTCCAACTAAAAGAAAACAACAGGAAAGCGCCAGCATCCCCGCACCAGAACTCCGTCGGAAGACGTGCTTCTTGCCAGCACTCTGCAGGATCGGTTCGATCGGAATGGAACTTTTACTTACAGGCGCGGGCAGAGGTTACCCTCCACCCTGATCCTCTGTACTGGGCCGTCTGTCCAACTCTCAGCCGCTTGCGCCGGATGTGCGATTTCCGTCTGCTCCCCGCAGCGTGTCAGTTCCCGTGGCTGCAAAATCAGTCCTCTTCCCTCTTCCAGCAAGCTCCTTTTATTTTGGCTCTAATCAGCCTCTGCTGACACCTGTCCGGGTGGCCAATTAGTGCGCCCCGCCTCCCGAGACAACCACCTTCAGTCCAAGGTGTTTGCATTGTCCAAGGGGGAAAAGGAAAAAAGAAAACAAACCCAAAAACACTATACATGCAAAGCAAACAAAAAAAAGCAATAATTAACCATAAAAGAAAACAATCATTTTCCCCTATGCAACATGAACAAAGCCAATATGTTCAACTATAGCAAGAAGTCACATTTTTGGTAGCACTTTACTTACAGGGGTGTGCATAAGGCTGATATAAACCTGTCATGAACATGAAGGATTGTCAATAAATGTTGTCATAAAGTGTCATTTGGTAAATAATGGCACTTTTTTAAAAGGTCTTATTGGCTCTATTGGCCTTTATTTGATAGTGAATTAACAGGAAAGATGGTAATGACAGACGGGGTAATGACAAAGGTCACCAGGATGGGAATCGACAGCCGAGTCGAGGGCTAAGGCCCCCATATTTGGAATGTGCTTAACCCCCACGCCACAACATCCCATAATCACACTTTTAAAGCAAAGTTGCACTAATAGTCCATTGAAAGTGCCAATTTTGCATCATTTGGTAAATAATAAAACTTCTATTGCTAAGTTTCAGTAAGAGCAAAAGGGTCAACTTTGCATTAATATTATCATTATTTAATTATTTACCAAATAACACTTAATGGCAGTAGTCCTAAACATTTATGAAGATTCTTCATGCATTCATTGTCATGAGACAATGAATGCATGAAATGTCATGTTTATGAATGCATCATGTCAGTCTTATGCACACCACTTCAAATAACGTGTTACCAAATTTTCTATAAGAAAAAGAAAAACAGGTAAAGGGGATGTTAAAAGTATTCATCCAGTGAATGTTTTATCCTATTTTACAAATCAAACAAGTTAAAAAGAAAGTATAACAAAAAAGTCTAACAAAAAAGTAATTACGTAAATATTTACTCCCTTTAAAGTAACTCACCTACTTGACAGTAGGCCAAGTAGGCCGGTGCTAGTGGTCTCACAATGAGAGGAATGGAGGTCCGTCCAGCACCAGCAATGATAGTGCTAGAGGCGTTGTCCGGTAATCAGTGGGTTGCTGGTTTGACTTAGTTGTTGTGTCCTTGGGCAAGGCATTTTACCCGCTTTTCCCATTGGTGGCGGACAGAGGTCCAGTGGTGCTGCTGCATGGTAGCCTCACTTTTGTAAGACAGCTTAGGCTACAATGTAGCTTACCACCATCAGTGTGTGAGTGAATGACTGAACATAGAGAAAAGCACTTCACACTATGTTCAGTTATTCAACCATTCACACACACATTCACATGCTGAGAGTGGTAAGCTGCATTTTAGCCACAGCAGTTGGACAGAACCATTTCATAATGTACTTCTCTAAGTTGATCAAAATTTCTCTGAACATAATTTTTTTTTCAATAACATTCAGTCTACCTGGTCTAAACATATTTGTGACAAAGGGTGACCATTTCTCCTAGCCATTCTTCAGAATGGGAAAGACAAGATATTCAAATGAGGCTGATATTTTCTTTATTTCCAGTTGGAAAACATCTGTAAGAAAATCATTATTTTCCTAATTTGCCCATGTCTTTGGTTGGAACCATTATTAAAAGTGTAAAATGATTTGACAAGCAAGGCTAGATGACAACCCATTTTTAACATTTGCAAAAAAGTTATAGACATTTCTAAAGTTCACTGTTTGAGAATACCAATTAAAAGTTGGGTTACCAAATCTTCCAAATTTTACTGAGTGGCAGAGTGTTGTGTACTTAATCTTCAGACAGTGAAAAGACCTATGCCTTGGAGACCAGGAGCAGTAAAATTATATTCATCATGATGCCAGAAACATAATATGTATTAGAAACCATGAATCCAGAAGCTACGGGCTCAAGTATAACCAGAGATGGATGTATTTGACAAGAGTGAATATGCAGGGGAAGCAGAAGACAAGATTAACTACAACAAACTAGCTAACATACGAAAGATTAAATGCAGCAGTAAACCTAATTCAACATGGCCTCTCAAAGCACAGCCATAAAAAAACAAACACAGTGATGCAGAAATAACAAAAAGAAAAAAATCCATAAACGTCCTGCTGTATTTGCCATTGTCTGTGTCTGGAAACTATGAGACCCTGCTGACAGCAATGCAATTTTGACTTGCTTTTTTTTTATACAAGCTTTGTTATACAATGCTTAGAAAAAGTATTAAACCTCTGGCCCCTGGGATTATTTTCACTCTTATACATAACAATCATGATAAACAAAATCTGTTTTTTTGTACTAAAAACTACAAAATGCCCATTTAATGTCAAAGTTAAATCTTATTTGTTCAAAATAACCCTATTTGAATGAACATATTTAACATAAAATAAGTGATTATGTAAATATTCACCCTCTTCAAGTCAGTATTTAGCAGATGCATGTTTGGCTGCAGTACAGAGTCTGTGTGGATAGGTTCCAGTCAGGCTTGTATATCTGGACAGTTCAGTGTTAAGTAATGAGTTTTCCATTCTTCCTTTCAAAACTTTTTAAGCTGTGTGAGGCTGTGTAGGAATCGGCAGTGAATAGTCCTGCTCAAGTCCTGCCACAATCTGTACCCAGTTGAGATCTGGGCTTTGACTGGGCCATCCAGAACATTCACCTTGTTGTCTTTAATCCTTCTGTGTAGCTGCAGCTTCAGGTCATCGTTTTTCTGGAAAATAAATGTTTTCAGAAGACATGGTTCTCTTGCAGATGGAAACATTGTCATCCAGGAGTTCCCTTTATGTTGCTACATTCATTTCACCTTCTAACTTGACAAGCCTTCAAAGACTTGTCCATAGTGCTGCCATGACATGGCTTCACCACATGTGCAAATACTGCACATGTTGATACTCCACTCGAGTAACAACATGACTTTTCTTCACCAGAGACTTCTTCACGACTTTGCTGTGAAGCTCTGGCTGGTGAATAACCCTGTAACAGTTGTTCTCTGGAAGGTCTCTCTAACTCAGCTTTTGAAGCTTGTAGTCATGGTAACTTAGCATCCACTCTAACTATTCTTCTTTATGAGTTTGTGGGGATGACCTGATCTTGGCAGATCTACTCATGGATCATATTCATTCCATGTCTTGATAGATTGAACTGAACTTTAAGGAATGTTCCATGCCTTAAAGACTTTTTTGTATCTATTCCCTGTCTTGTATTTTTGTATGTTTTCACTGATTTGTTGGGAGTGTTATTTTGTCTTTGTGCTGTAATTGTAGCCGGGAATAATGATTAACCAGTTGGACCCTCCAGATTCAGGTGTCTTTATATTACAATCACTTGAGACACACTCACTGCACTCAGATGATCCCCATTTGTAGAGAAAAGGTTTTCCTTTTGACATTAGACATTTTATTTATATATATATTTTTTTTAAACAAAGCCAAATTTGTTTAAAAATCATGACGGATTTGTATAAGCAAAAATGGTTGAAACATCCAAGACAGTCAGTACTTTATCTGGTTTCTATCTAATCAGGGTTATGTCGGCTGTTTTCATGTGAGTAATGATTTTGTGACAGGATCTCAATGGTTTCCTTCACAAATGTATTTTACTCAAGAACAAAAATAATGTTGCTTCTGAAGTTTGTAACAAATATAAGATGTGCAGCCTCACTACTTGCTTTGTTGGGTTTTTTGTGAAGTTATTTTGGCTTTTCAGGCAGACTTCATCAACTTTCAGGCAGACTTCATCAACTTTATGCTTGGACTGCTTTTTCTGAAAGAACAGTATGACTGCTCTTTAGTTCAGAGTGTGATAAAGTTTCCAATTCATGCTTCTTAAACAAACTTTCATCAAACTGCGCCATCATTTGAAGAAACATCCATATTCACTAAGGATCTGTCTGGAAGTAAACCATCTGACATGCATTATCTCACTTACCTAAATATGTGAAAATTACAGATTCTGGCTAAGTGTCCTTCAGATGCCTCTTTAAATAATTTGCCATAATCTGTGCTCTTATCACTAAATCTGCAACATCAATAATCACTGGGGAAAGAATAGACACTCCTGCACATACTTCTAAATCTAACAGTATAATCTGTACATGCATTCATAATTTGTCTGCTGAATAAATTCCTCAAAACATTTAAAATGTTTTTCTCAGAGAAACTCCATCTTACCGTAAAGCAGTGCTACTGAATTCCAGTCCTCAGACCCCTCTGTGCCTCTGTTTCAAAACAGCTCTTCCAAATTATTGCATAACCTCTTCAAGTACCGCAGAAGCCTGTTAAATCACTCACAGATTCAATCCAGGTGTGTGGCAGAAAGGAGACAACTAAAATATGCAGCAGCAGGTCTTGAGTTCCGGAATTGAGAAACACTGCCGTAAAGAAAGGGCCTCACTAAATGCCAACATTGATTAGCAATATAAGTATTTTACTCATCGTCCGTAAGGCCAATTTAATGAGTAGGGAGAGTCTTCTAATTCTTTATCCTATAGAAACCATATTTTGCTTACCTGCAATGGCTTGCTTTGCATCTCAATGTAGCTGTGAAGCAATCCCTGACTTTACTGGCTGGTTAGAAATAACTCGATAAAGGACATCCATTGTCTGTTATTTCCAACAATTGCAACTACTTGTTTCAGTTTGGGAAACACTGCCAAAGTACAGCATTAGAGCACTGAGTGATGTTCTGCTGAATTTCCCTATCTCAGCATAAGTTCATTTGGGCAAACAAACATTTCAATATTGTGGAAGCATTTCCAGGCAGCAAACAGTTTTATTTCTATCAGAATATGAACTATGTGGAGTGTTTTCTCTTTCAAAAATAAGAGAAAATACTCCTGTTATGGAGGTTTTATGACTTCTGTTATGGAGGTTTTATGACTTCTAATTATTTTGGAGTTTTGTACAAAAGTTTTTAACTTCCCCTAATTAATTTGTGCTTGGCATTTAAGGAGCCAGACTTTACCAAGAAAGCAGTTGTATTGCTTATTGTCTGTGAAGAGCCTGTTGCTCACTGGTTCTACAAAATAACTTGATTGACTTTCCGTAACCAAAAACCACCTCAGCCTCTCATCATTGTGTTCCCATAAACAGCTAAGTTAGTAAATATTTTATTAAAACATTTTATTTTATAATTTGTAAGAACTGCAGAACAATTTACAGAAAGCACAAAATTCCTTGAAACATACTCCCTCAAACCTTAAGATTAATTTACTAATGTTGAAATATCAGGATTTATGAAGTCTTCTCCATCCTGACTGGTGATCTCTGTTCAGTACCTGAAAAAAATAAGAGTTACACATTATTTCAAGGGATAACAAAAAAGATGTTAAAGGACTGAAAATGTTTAAGAGTTGACTGAGAACAGGTGTTTCTGTGGAAGATCTTGCTATGCAATGGAACCTGGTCTGGAAAAAACATAGTAATATTTTGGAATGGTCTTGAATAATTGGTACAGCATTTATGAAAGTTTTTTTTAATTATTCTTTGGACTTTTTTCATTTTCTGTTTCTTTTTTCTTGTTCGACTTGTCATCGAACTGTGTAGGAAAACCGTATGTCCAGCAGATGAGCAGTTTCTGAAAGTCATGTCTGGGAAAAATATTCTTGTGGCATCTGTAGTTTTAATGTTTCATTTCTATATAAGCATTATGATATAAATAAGCGCTAGAATAATTTTCTCTACCACTTTTTGTAAATAGGCTATGATCTCAACATTTCTATTTTTTTTTTTTAACAAAACAGAAACAAGGCCAGACTGTGGTGAAATTTCAGTTTTATGTTGGCCTGGAGTCATATGAAAGTAGACCACCGTTATCTGGATAGCTGAAGGAAAGTCCTTCAGCTAGTCCAGCAGCTTGGTCTCCATGGTCCTGCCTGGCGGTGCTGCTGTGCAGCCTCAATGGCCTAAGCAGTTTTAACACAGCAGAAATCACTCTGGCTCATCCCAGCCAGCTATCATTATTACAACCAGTGGTGTTCATGAGGGAAAGAAAAAAAGTTGGCCCTTTTTTTGCTCTTTGGTACAAATTGCCCTTTTCCAATACCAGTCAGAAAAAGTTCTGGCTTTCCCACTGCCCCTCTCACAGCACATGACCTTCTCTAGCTACAGAGTCAAGCTAAAATTAAGACTTTTACTTATTTTCAGCCATATTCCTGAAAACTGGCTGAGCAAGGCACAATATATAATCTGTATGGGATTAATCCAATGTGTCATCTGTGACTATTGAGAAAAGTGATTTGACTCAACAAAATGCCGACATCAATTTGGGTTCCCTGAACTCAACAGAGTTCAGGATAAGTAAATGAATGCGATCTTAAAAAAGGGGAAGAAAAATCATCTTCCAGAAGTCAGAATATGTCACCGGTTTAACATGTGTCTGCTACATCTGGTTCCAGTGATAACAGGAAAATAATGCTTCCTTCTTTTGAGTGACATTATGTGTGTTGTTGCAAAAAAATTATTCTGCGGCTAAACTGTTTTTGTTCAACAAAACATACTCAACATGACTTAGCATTGCATTACTCCGAGATAGGCTGAATGCTGTAGCTTTTCCGTTGTTTCGTTTTACCTGCAGGCCACTGATAAATTCATCTACAAGAATGAAGTGGTAGAGGTATGACTGCATGCTGATCCTGGTTAGTCAAGTTGGTGAAATAAATCTAAAAACTCATATTTTTTTAAATTTTAGAAGGAGAAACTCAGACTTAAAATAAATCTAATGAAAACTTAATTTCTTACAAGAACTGTTGGTTGATTATCAGGTGCATTTCAAGATCCTTGTTTCAACCTGCAGAACTCTATATTAGTAGACACTGACTTCTGCATCCCTACGGCTCCATTAGGGTCCTGTGATCAAACCAAATGCAAGACAGAATTTGAAGGAGAAAGAACTTTCTCTTCTGTAGCTCAAGGATAGTGGTGATAAAATGCTTTTCATAAAGAGGAAGGAGGGGTGCTAATGAATAAAATCACAATAAGATTATAAAAACCGACTGCAAAACTTTACTCCAACAATTAAATTTTCCTTACCAAAGCCACAGACTTAATCTGTGTGGGGGGATTGTTTATATTTAATCTATTGACCCACTGACAGCATATTCAAGTTACAAAAATCTTTTTCTGGAAAATGCTGTCTGCAGAGTAAATTCCCTCATGTAACCGTTTGTGTCTTTATTCATCTTCTCTGCCCATGCTGGCGCTGAGTCTCAGTTGTTTGCTCACTAAAAATGACTGCTGGAGATATCAATATCTGCTCAGCAAAGCTGCTGCAGCTGTTTAGTATACAGAGTGTTGATGTGCCCTGTTGGCACCCTGTGCTGTGTGACTGAACAGAAGGATGCTGCTTTCATTCACAGAGTGTCACATACATTAGGAGAATTACTTTGACTAGACCTACTGTCCACAAATGTTTCTGCAGGACTTTTCTATAAAGGTGTGTTTACATAATACTTCACAAATCCCTCCAATATGTCATCACTCATCCCCGCTCAGCTTCAACATGCCACAGAAGTTAGCCTCCTTCAGAGCATTGATATATTTTCTCATCTTCTCCCCTGCATCACTGTCTCATGACCCCCTATCTCACAGCAACCCTCCATGTTTTTTTACTTGCTCCCTTTCATTTTGTCATATCTCAGCAGCCTTATTCCAGTTCCCTGCTTTCTTGTCATTGCTTCTGCTCTCCTCCTTCTCTCATGCCCCAGTTGGGGAGGACAATGCCATGGCAATGGCAGGGTTGTGGTGTGGTGTATTTGTCTGTGTGATGTCACACTACAGCAGCTCGATAGTCGCTCTGTCTTTTTTCCTTTTAATCCCTTTGCTCATGGACCACTCTGCTATTTTAAGATTCTGTAAACCTTTTCAAAGAAGCTTCAAGGGAAAAGCTTGTCCATGCACCGTGTAGCACACACTTGTCTTTTTGTGTGAATGATTCGACTTGTAGCAAAGGGAGTATTTCTGTTTATTTCCTCATGTGTCATATCAACTCATCCCAGAATTTTTGGTCCAGTATTTTGTAAGTACTCCAAATCTGTTAAAATCTTAAGTTGTTTTTTAAATTGACTTGATTGTTGTCATCAATTTTTTGTGTTAGTTTTTTTTTTATTTGGTTAGCTTACACTTTTTTCTGTTCAGTCTTTTCTTAGTGATTCTAGTTTATGTTTCTTTTCTTGTGTCTAGTTATTCCTAGTTTATATATGTTTAGTTTGCTTCGATTAATTTCTTAGTGCCCTGTATGCTGTCCCCTGCTCCCTGTGCCACTTTATCTCTCTCTCCCTCTTTCTCTTCCCTCTCCTTATATATGTATATATATATATATATATGTGTGTGTGTGTGTGTGTGTGTGTGTGTGTGTGTGCGTGTGTGTGTGTGTGTGTGCGTGTTCTTGTCACGAAGTTGCCTGTTGTAGATGAAATGGTGATCAGCTGTTTGCCCACCTCGAACCTTAGCTTGCAACAGGATTGCCTAGGAGAACACAAAAGTCACACTCCTCGGTGCGGAGTCGAGGAATGCTGATGAACAGGGGACAATAGTGTTTGTATGGGGTAGGCTGTTTTCTGGCAGGTTGTGATCAGTTCCTGGAATAAAGGTGTCCATGGTGAACCTGCAGTTGTCTCCATTGTTCTTTCATGTTGATGTTTTTACAATGGTCTCATTTTCTTACCTGGCAAAAACCTGGCATCCCAACGGGATGTCCAAACCTTTTATAGACACTGTATTTGCTGTTAGCGCTACGACGCATGCGCTGGGTTTACACCTGTGCAACAGCGACGAAGATATGCTGCGCAAGTGTCAGTTAGAATCATGCAGCAAACCAGGAAAACGCAAAGAACTTGGCACAGTTCCCCCCCGCCCCAAAAACTAACCAACTGAGTTGAGTAATGTTCAAAACAAGTAATGTTAGGTGAAAGATGACTAGCTAATAATACAGCACCTTAAGCTTGTTAACAAGTGGCCTGTAGACTACTGATGTTGTTGTCTACGTTCAGCTACGCAGATTCATTGTGCCTCTCCAAAATAAGTCGATACCCCACCTGTTAAACTCATCTGGAGCCAGGGTAAGAGGACAATAAACCTGCTGGTAAATCTAGCTCGTTATTACTGCAACCTAATAATCCTGAACTGTTTGATCCTGTGCCTTTCATCATATTTTTAGCAGTACACAGAGGAGCAGTTCTCTCCTTCTCAGTGGTCTAGCATTTCTGAGTCATCATGGCACCCTTCCCAACTTAAAAAACATGAGGTGAGATTGCCTCTGCCCCTCCACCTGAATTCCATCAGGGGAGATGTGTGAAAAAGGAAAAATTGCTGAACACAGTCAAGGTCATGACTGAAATACAGTTTCCTGACCTCAGTAAAAACTACCCAGTATAACAAATATATTAAACATGTTAGCTTAGTGCTCTTCAGACATAACAAACACCCTGTAACGTTTTTAGTTGCTGCTGATGTATGCAAAAGGCAATTTACAGTTGTCAACTCTTTTTAAACGCTATTTTTAAGTGTGAATTCACACAAGCCCTGCTTAATTTGTTTTAATCAAACTGTAGTTCATCTGCCTAGACAATTAATTTTGTATGAATGAACAACTCTAACACCAGACCAAAAAAAAAAACTAACCAACCAAAAAAATAATATATTTATACATAGGGGCTGTATAATTATCGATTTGTCATCCGCAAGTATCTATACGTTAAATGTAACAACTTCTTATACCAACTTCAACAGTGAACTGAACTTGACTGCATTATTAGATAACTAGGATCAGTTAGAATGTATGTATGTATGGCTGGATTGATTTGACCTTTCTATTATTTCATATTTTTGTGAAGTGCCTTGAAATGACATGCATTTGAATAGGCAATATATATAGACAAATTAAACTGAACTGAACTGTATTCCACTGCTTAAGATATGAGTATGTGAAATGAGCTTCCTCTTTATGGCCAAAGGATTCAGCCTTAGTGATGGGGAGCTTTTTTATTCTTTGAAGTAGAGCTGCTGAGTCTTCCTGGATGCCTCTTGTTTTCCTCCCTTTGTAGGTTTTCCAGCCATGTCCCACTGGGAGGAAACACCAGAGAAGACCTGGAACTCTGAGGGCCTGTGTGTTGGTTTCGGCCTGGGAACGGTTTAAAATCCCAAAGTTGTGAGCAGGAGTCTCTCTTTGGGTCCCTCCTTGACCTGATTACATTTCTAATCCTAATTTATGACATAGACTTCTAGCATAGACATAGATTTATAGCAGCTGCTTTAAATAATTTTTGCTAATTTTTGTATAAATTATGTATGTATATATGTTCAGAGAAAACAGCACAAAAACCATAAATAATAGTGAATTTCTTAATGGATCTAATGGGAAGGGCTTTTATTTTGAAGAACAAGGTGTGAGTTCAAGCTTTAAATGCTAGGAACTAACTAACTAATTTTAATAGCACATAAGTTGAGAAACACGCTTTTACTGGAAGCAAAAGTGGGCATGTGTAAAATCGGCCTCAATATCAACATTTGGAGTGATCTTCAGATATCCAGTCTACAAACTACAAACAGTTTTAAAATTATTGATTTTGGAAAGCCTGTTGGTTTCTCTTATCTTACCAAATATGTACTTTAAAAATTGGACAAGTATCAATCAATCAACAAATCCATCCATCCATCCATCCATCCATCCATCCATCCATCCATCCATTCATTGTCTGCATCTGCTTGTCAGGGGGCCTGGTACCTTTCTTCAGTGATCATTGAGAACAGAACTTCTTGACATTTAATGAAAATCCAAAGCAGCTAGGCATAACTGGAGTTCACATCACTTAAGTTGCTGCAAACAATGTGTAAAATTATTACCCTGGAATGACGGTGGTCAATAGTATGACAGCTAATGTCACAGTCCTGGTCAAAAATACCCACATTGAAAAATATGTCAAAGAAACATTTCACTCGTTTTTCGCTCACTTGTTTTGACAATGTATGTTTAGGAGATTAAATTTGATATAGAAACAGTAGAAATATTAAATCATTCTACTTTTATGTCAATATTATCATGTTGTTGCAGAAGTTGGACATGGTTTTCTGGTATTTCTTTTGCTGTCAGTTCCGAAAGTACAGGTTCCAACTAACGTCAAAAATAAGACAGACGACAATGCTCGAGCAATGCTTTATTTAGTGTTTGGCATAATTCATAAACTTCCTGAATAGTTTTTTATTTCACCTGAGTACTGAAGGTTCTCTTCCAAGGTAATAAAACATAGTTTGTTTGTGAAAGTATCTCTAAAGAGTCTGCGAATTTCTTTGCATTTCTAGTGATCACATATGAAAGTTTGACGTTTATTAATGCATTCTTTTTGTACTTTGCTCAAAAGTGTGGTCATACCTTTAGCAGTTCTTTTCATTTTCTCTTGAACTGAACCAGGCTACTGTATGAAGTTTATGCTCTACTTTGTTCAAAATCTGGAGTTGATAGTCTTATGGGTCTTGTTCCACACTAATGAAAGTTTTTCACCAGAGGAGTCTACTGCAGTTCTAAATATTTTTATTTCACTGGAAGTTTCTGCTGTTCTGGACTACTCTGAGCTCGTTTCTAGCAGACTTTTCCTAAATGAAATCTACAATCTGCCTCTGGTTATGACTCCCACAAGCCTCCTCAAGGGTTTTCTTAATATACTGCGGCCAAGTGTCATCTCCACTGTAAATAAGTGTATGGCCACTGGGCTATTTTATCATGTTACATTTGGTGGAGTAAAGAAAAACAAACCCATTGAGATGCTTTTTTGGGCTCTTTTACCGTTTCTGAATCACAGTTTTTGCACAATGTGTTTCTTTACGTCACATATAGAACTGTGTCTTCTTGGAATTGGTACTTTTGAAACAATCTTTTGCTGATTCTGGCTTCTGGCTGTTCTGTTAATTTCTTCAAAGACATTCATGCTGCCTTCACTTAAGTGAATCAGGCCTGGAAAACAGCATAGTTCTGGCTAAGCTAATGTCATAACCAAAGAGCAGAAAAATTCTGGCAATTTTTCATCTGTCTTATGTTATGTCTCTCATTTGGTCCCCCCAGGGTTCAGTTCAAAATGCATTTTTCTTTTGTGTTATTTTCCACATTACAGAGTTTTTTTATGGTATGAGTTCAACATCTAAAAGCCCTTGCAACTGTTCATAGAAGGAATTTTGTTGTGATTTGACCTGAGTTTGGTTGGAAGAATGGCCAGGACAACATAAGTTCAATTGTGGCTAAAAGTTTTGGCAGAGACACGATTGTTATGTTTTATAAATTTAATTGATTTGGTAATCCAGATATGTATGTTTTAGGTGCTTGTGCATAAAAGTAAGATTTGTGATAATTCAATGCAACTTAATTACTTAAAAGGTTTTCTGTAACTAAAGACAATTTTATACCTGTCTATGTCGTAGTGAAAAGTGAGCTAGCATTTCTTTAGTATAATCATCAATCAATCAATCAATCAATCAATCAATCAATCAATCATATACTGAAAACATTAAGACATGAACAGATGGGCATGAAGTCTCTTATCTCCATAGAAACACAATTAGAAATAGGGATTTCCTCATTATGTTTGTCTTTTGATTTTGAGTATCAGCCTATACCAAGTCCTGATCCAATTCTTTGAAAATAGATTTAAAAGCGCATGCTGTAGTGGTGCAGGGCGTTAACACGCCCCACATTTGGAAGCCTCAGTCCTCGATGTGGACGTCACGGGTTCGACTCCTGGGCCCAGCAACCTTTGCCGCATGTCTTCCGGCCTCTTTCCTGTCAGTCTACTGTTAAAAAATGTGAGCCACTAGCACCGCTAAAAACTCTTCGGAGAAAAAAAATGGGACAAAAAAAAAAAAATTGATATGAAGAAACAGTCTCTAATTGTAATGATTTTATGAAGACTTGATCTGACAAGAAATAGTTAAAGTTCATCTGAAGACTAGAAATCCTTTTGTTGTTGACATAGGATAATCACAGCAGCCCTGAAAGAATTTTCTCTAATTTGACATTTATTGTGAAGAATTTTATTTATGCTTCATGGAAATATTATAGTGAATAGCAAACATAGGTGCTGAAAAATAACATCTGTACATCTGAAAGCATCTGCTGTATAGAAACTCATTCTTGCATGAAAAATCAAAGCTGTTTGCCAGTTTGTTTAGCTAAGAATTTTTTTTCATCCTGTAAAGTAACACTGACTGGTGTTTTTGAGCAGATTTGAGTGTTATAGTTTAACTGGGATCCACATGAAAGGTTTGAAAGTGTTAGTAAAGATGAAATCATTTTCTCATATAGAACCGAAATGTTCAACAGCAGATGAAAATGACTTTGTGTAATAAAGATTCAACAAAGACAGTGACAGAAAAGAAGTATGGTTCTTGCATTGTGTTTTGTTCCTCTCAAACAAAGGCACCACAAAAAAGTTCTGCTTTTTCAAGAGTTTCTGCTGATTGACTCGATGTAATTGGGAAATGAACAAAGGGAAGCAT
This sequence comes from Poeciliopsis turneri, assembly GCA_922788865.1. NCBI lineage: Eukaryota > Metazoa > Chordata > Actinopteri > Cyprinodontiformes > Poeciliidae > Poeciliopsis > Poeciliopsis turneri. The sequence goes on from CAKLNU010000176.1 coordinate 2,630,337, forward strand.
CCTCCAGAGGAAAAACTCTTTTCAGATCACCTAATAACTTTTGGTTGACCCACAAGCCAATTACTGCAAAAGGTTCAAATCTATTCATCTATAGAAAACCGTTTGCCAGGTAAGAAGACCTCATATATTAGTACTAAATTTGAAACCTATTGTTTCAAATATTACCTGAGACTGATGTTTAGATCCCTTTAGTCTAGTGGTTCCCAAAGTGTAGCACTGAAAAAAAACAGTTACACAAACGTGTTTCACTATAAAGATGGTTTGTAGTGTGTTTTGTTGCAACCTGAAGTGTGAAATAAACTTCAATGTAGTTTGAAAACAAAAAATGAGTATAGGTTCATGTCTGATTGAACGATGTAAGTTCTCTGTTGATTTTTGTTTTTTTTCTTTTTTTGGGGGGGTGGGGTATTGTAATCCATGAAGGGGCCCCAGAAAATCTTTGGGAACCACTGTTCGAGACACACTGTTTAGTGCAGGTGGAGCAGTATGTTTAAATAGATTTCATCACAGAACTTTAAGACTAAAAATGCTCTGCTCTTGTATTTCATGTTCTAATCTCATCCCTGTATCCCAACAAATATCAAAATTGGACTCAGAAACAAAACCTCAGGAAACATAAAATCTCCCTAAAACAACATGAAAGACTTTCACTTATTAATTATATTTGAGAAGACAACGTCTCCCGTGGCTGCAGCAGCCCAACTGACACATCTGGGTGTGTTTGCTATGCAATTATTAGACTCTTGAAACTCTTGAAAAAGCAGTCAAGCTCAGCAAACTGGAGATCAGAATTCAGAAAACTTAGAAGCTGGGGGCATTGCTGGATCTGCAGTTGCAGGGGACGAGGCTGCTGCTGACAAATTAGTGTGAAGGTTTGGTTTTAAAGTTTAGAGTTGAGGAGCAAGTGGGGAATCATGGAGATGGTGACAGAGATGACGAGGAGCAGTAGAGGCATGCGTCTGTTTAAGTACTAAGAACATATCTTTTTAAATTCATCCACACAACAGAAAAGAATCCTGTTATATTAACTGTGTTTCATCTAGTTTTGAAAACACCAAATACAATCCATAAGCTATCAGAATTTCCAAGCACAAAGAGACCAGCAAAGAAATGTAAAAAATGTTTAAGTATTTTAAACTTTTCTTTAAACAGAGAGCGGTGTTACTTGATCAACATAAATTTATTTTGCAAACAGTTGCCTTATTTTTATAACAGAATATTTTTATCAGTGTGAACTAAAGTGAAACAGTTCCTTTTCTTTGATTAGATCAGCTGTGTTTCTAAGGAACACAGAAATAAACAAAACCCAAAACCAACTCAAACGACCCAAGATCCTGACAGTTTGTATTTCAGGTCATCTTTATCTAATTAAATTTTTTGTGATGATCTGTAACATTTAAATGTGACCAAAAAAAATATGTCAGGGGCAAACAGTAACACTGCTAAGTTATGAAGGCTAAAAAAGGCCCAATTACTGCTAAACTATCACAGTTTTGTACAGTATGTACACACATATATAATATTTCCTTCATGGTTCGGTGGATCATCTGTTTTAGCTTTTTGCATAATAGAAAAACATTTATATTTCTCTATTTATACAAATAGATGATTTATCATGTTTTTTAACCATTTTATGGACGTGCACCAACATCTACAAAGAGAAGCAGCGGATGCCTCAAGGCACTGGCGCTCCATATGTGTCATGCTTTCTGTTGGGAGAGGGGCACCGAGTGAAGCAGAGGAGAAGATGTGAGTGGGAAACAGACAAAGAAAAGGTGGAGAGAAGGAAGGTTTGAGTGAAGCTTGTGTCAGAGGCATGCCGTGTATGTGTCAGTTCCACTCCCCTTCCTCCATGTTAAGAAGTTTCTCTCCCCCTCAGAGGGAAAACACGCCAACTGGCCCTAATACACAGAGAAAACCGTAGTTGAGGAGCAGACAGAAATAAAAGCAAGAAAAGGAGAAGGTAGCAAAACAAAAGCAGATGAACACATTTGTTAACATAGAGCTACATGCATCTGTGATGGCCAATTATATGCCTTGGAGAGCCTGGTTCTGTATGTGCAGCAATTCTGTCCAAGCAAACAGCACAGCCCTTACTCAGAATTTGTTCTCCCGTGACATTTTATTTAGCCTGCAGCCTCCAGTGTAGTTAGAAATATCATGTGCACAATCCTGCTCAATGAAGGATCATTGTTACTCGCTCAGGACTAGAGCTCCTGTTCAGGATCTTACGGATGTATACTTTGTATAGAAAGCTGTTTGGCATTCTAACCTTTTCCTGTTACTTTGCATAGGTTTATCTCACCGATTAGCTACTTTGAAGTTTAGATGAACCAGTCAGTGAAAAATAACTGGTTGTCTCTAATTAGGTGGGTGGAAAGTATATATCTGCTCAGTTTTGGGTTAATTTTCTTATTTACAAGTCATGCGATCAGTTAATCGTCAAATGTTTGGACAGCTCTAATAATTGCATAGCAAACACACCCAGATGTGTCAGTTGGGCTGCTGCAGCCACGGGAGACGTTGTCTTCTCAAATATAATTAATAAGTGAAAGTCTTTCATGTTGTTTTAGGGAGATTTTATGTGTAGCAATTGTGACAATTGGAGTCTGTGTCAGGGGGACCAGCTCCTATTTTTGGATTGAGGTTTGGTTAGTACAGTATATGGCTCAACCTTCTTGGCAAATAGGAACCAATAGAAAGGAGCATTTATGGTATATGCCCAGTGTAGAATACCAATCTTCTGTAGCAGACATTGTTTGGTTGTTGAGATCGAAGCTGGCATGTTATAGACAGATGCACCAAACTGGCTTTTTCTGGATGATTTTAGTTTCCTATTTTTCTCCCCTGACAATGTCCATTTAGATCAACTTTGTTTTTTGTTTTTTTTCTTTTCTTTTTGGGGACTTCAACACATACACACATACACACACAAAAAACATGTTTTCATAGAGTTAAGAGTTTAAATGAAGAAATTACAGTAGAATCCCCATTTCATCCCAACATTTATTTCTTAAGCTGCTACCCCCCCGACCCGACCCCAGATAAGCGGCAGAAGATGGATGGATGGATGGATGGATGGATGGATTTATTTCCCTTCACCCCATTTTTGGAGAATTTACTTTTAATTGGTTCATATTTAGAGGTGTACCTAAAATGAATACCATAGCACTGTCGACTGGTGATAAAATAAACCTGTGAAGTTTACCAATTAATCAAAATTTGTTCAAAGGTTAATTGAAACCATTGCATAAACATTAGGGAGAGCAGGACTTGATTTGGAAAGTTTTGAAGAAGAAAGTAACCACTGAGTTATGAAGTAATAATATGTTGTATTGGGGAAACATCAAACAGTAGAACTGGGACAATTTGAAATAAAACCCCTGAAGCACTTATGGGGACATTAACAGCATACCTCATGAGGGCAGGAGTAAAATTATGACTTCAGAAAGGGATAAGTGCTCAGAATACAATTCATTTCCAAAAGCAGAGAGGTAATATCAGAAGATGCAAATCCATTATTAGCAAAAAATAACAGAAAAGACAGACTTTGAAAATAAAACAGAGAGCGGCCTCAAGAATATGACATAAATTAAACTTAGAAAGAGGGCACACAGCAGTGCTAATTCAGTCAGTAAGATACAACTAAGCTATTGAGGAGAGCATTCAACAAGCAGACAAACAGTAGCCCAAAGGAACGGACTAACCTCCCAAAACAAGGGACCACTGAAACGGGTAGAAAAGCATTACAAAGAGGACAACGTTCGGTGATGGCAATGAATCACAGGATTAATGCATTTGTGTCAAACCAAACATTTGTAACTAGATGCTAAGTACAATTTATATTTAGCTATCTTAGGACTCTCTATTTCAGTGTTTTTGTTGACTTGGTCAGCCTTTACCATCAGTTTTGTATGAGATCCATATATAAATACATGAAATTTTTATGCATATTTCAAACACAAAATGATGAGAAAAAAACAATGTATCATAGTTCAATTTGCCCATTAACTGATTAATAGAAAAGTTGTTTGTTTCCTATGTCCGATATTTTATCGGTGCATCTTTGCTTTCATTTACTGTCTGCTGTCCTTTTCTGGAGCTAGAGCTTTGAAGTGGAAAAAAGTCTGGCTCTTGATTCTCTTTCCTCATCACAGATGGTGCTGTCCCTTTGGTTTCATCAGTCTGTGACCTCTTGTGTCCAATGAGCTTTTTTACTACTGAGTGTGAAGAATCAGGGAAAAGGCTTGGCACCTGTAAATCAGAGGTTGTGGATTTTTCACGGACAGGGTGGCTGGCTTTCTTCAGATAAGATAAGAGCGGAGCATCTGTATCACGTGGAAAAGCTAAAATACCTGTCGGCTGTTGTCACAGATGAATGAAAGAGGGGCCAAGTGGTTGACTGAGGTGCTGTAGTTTTTACAAGGACAATGCCAAAAAGAGGTTATAAAGACACTCAAGTATATAAAAGAGGGTTTTATGAGCTACACACCTCTATTATCCAGAAAAATGAATCTTTGCACATACATTTTAGACAGTGCTGAGCAGTGATCTGTTTCCCATGCCAGTTCCAAGAAAATTCAGTTTACTTGTCTAGATCAGCAAATTATCTTTTCAGTGCCTCTCACTGGAAGTGTCACCTTAGAAGAGACTTTGCATTAAAAAGAAGAAAAGAGATATTTTTTTTTATATCTGCTTGACAATGCCACTGAAGTGATAAAATTGCAGGAGGGAAGTATGTTAGAAGCCAGTTTTTTTTTTACCAGCAGTAGTAGAAAAGAGCTCTGCTTTCTAAAAAGACAAAGTTCTTGTGTACAAATAATATGACTGGTTATGACAATATGACAATCTTCAGTTAAGTCACTGGATTACTTTTTATGTTCTATCAGTTTTACTGATTACATATATATACACAGAATGTATATAAGATATATAAATTTATACATACATTTCACTCACTTAGTATGTGATTTTTTTTCATTTATATTGTAAGTTTTACATAAATTATATTGTGGTATATTGTTATCACTACCCATCACAATATATGTTAATTTTATGCCACATCTCACACACACGCACACGGACGCATACATGTGGGACACAACGCGTGTGTGTGATGGTACATATGTGTACAATTACATGTAGACAATCATATATATGGTATATATTTGTGTATGTGTATGTGAGTGCATGTTTGTGCATGTGTGTATGTATGTTCATGTAGGGATAAAAGAAAGGTAGGTTGTAATAGTGAAAATATGCTTATTTAGTTTCTTAGCAGTTTTCTTCTTACACTTGTGACTTATTGCTGCACCATATGACTTGCTAGTAATGGGTAGTCTTAAAGTGATGTACTAGAAACAAAAATGTGAAAGAAACTATTAATTTCTTTCTAAAATTCTTAGTTTTATAACTAAATCTTGCCATGCAGGTATTTTTGCCATACCCGCATGGAAAGAATCAATAAATGGATCACAAATAAATTCCAAAATTTACAACAGTAGCAGTTTTTAAGCTGCTCCTTCTTGGGCTTCCTGCTCTTGATAGCTGTGCTACAGTGCCAGTTGTCATCCTGACAAGAACAGAAACATCCGTCCATTATATTACACGCTTATCCTTAGTGAGGTGGCGAGGGAAGCTCCAGCGGTCAGTGGGTGGAGTCACTCTAGACACGTGGCCAGTCCAACTATATTTTCTGATAATTACACCAAAAATCTTTGAGTTATATTTTTGTACATTTGACCACATTATAAATCTGTGCCTTACTTCCTACAATATTCAGTTTCAATGAATATTGAAACGTTTCAGTGCCTCATTGAAACTGAATATTTATTCAGTTTCAATAAATATTGAAACTGAATATTGAATATTAATAACCGAGAAACAAATAACAACAAGTTAACGTTGAAATAAATGTCTATTGGTTGTGAAAATTAAAAAGAAAAAGAAAAATGTATGTCTTTTATAGGAACATACGCTTTTTCTCATCGAGTTGTGTAAACATTTAATTTCTTGTTAAATTTCTTTTCTGTTTTTATTTTCTGTCATCATTTAATGCATGTGTGATCCTTTCAGAACTTTTGACATACTAAATGCTTTTGCACATGTAGCCTCTGCAAACAAGAATAAACGGCAAACCTGAGGAAAGATGTAGATGCAGAAATGAAGGATGGACCAAGTAAAGAGGAGTTTTTGTTGTGTTTCTGAGGTGATGCCTGTTTTGGCAAGTCAAACTGCCTTCTCTGCTCTGCTGTGCTCCTCTCCACTCTGCGTGGGTTGTTGCTGTATAAATAACCCTCTCAGAACAGATCAGAGAGAAAGAAAAAGGGAGAGCATGATGGAGGCAATAACAGCAGAGGAAGAGATGGAGCAGGAGACAGGAGGGGGAGTAAGAGGAGGAGGAGAGGGACAGCACACTAGGGAAGCAAAGAGCGAGTTAAAGTGAGAGAAGGGGACGAATGGAGGAACAGAGTTGATCGGAGTAGCATTAGATGTTTGAAAGGAACAAAAGTGTAGAGAAAAAGGGAGGGAGAAAGAAGATTGAGAGGGTTTGGAGAATAATTGAACTATATATGGTTACAGTTGAGGTTGAGGTGATTTCAGAGAATGAGAAAGAAAATAAAAAAGGATAAAGAGAGAAGCGGATATGAGGTTGTACAATAAGGAAGTTTTAGAAGGAAAAAACTGGGTTTTTTGTGAGTGTGTGTGGTCTAATGAGCTGTGCTTGATTGTGCCATACAAGCACAGCCCTTAGGCATTGGGTTTGTCACGGGGAAGATGATTAATCGTGTAAAGATACTGCAGGAGCTTGTCACTGCCAAACAGCAGATCTAAGATTATTTTATCTTACATGCACTACACGTATACTAACATATGTTCAGTGTTTTTGAGTTGCCATCTTTTTTATTTTTTCATTTAATGGTCAATAAACCATCAGAAAACACTGCACTGTTTTCAGATACTATACAGAATATATGTTTGCAAACAATGCACTTGGTCAGGTCATATTAGAAAAATATGTTTTTTTGGATTACAAGGTCTAAGAAGATTACTGAATTTGAATGTGACAGATAAGAACTGTTTACTAAAAATACTTTCTCATTTATTCTCTACATAGTGAGTTTGATTTAACCGATCCCAGTGCCAACCATAACATGTCCAAATGATAAGGTCGATGCTTTAATGACATACCAAAATAAAAATCTTAAATGTCCACAGGCAGCAGACCTGCAGTCATTTAACCCTGAGACAATGCAGTTTTGGAAATGGGGAACTCTTGCAACAGGAGAAACAGGAGAAAATCAATTTGTCCACTTGAATTTTCCATAAATTTTTCCTTTTTATTGATAATTTCAATACAAATTATCAATAAAATAAAATTAGAAAATTTTTATGCTCAAAATTGCTTTATTTATACATTGTCTGATGAAATAGGCTACATAAAAGAAGACCGAGACGAGGCAGTGCAATGCTGTGGCTCACCTCTGTGTGAATGAAGCTCACACATGTGAATGAAGCAGGCAATTGACACATGCCCATTGCTATCTCTCTTTATATTGCCAATCTACTGTGTTTAATTACACATTTTCTACATATGTTAACAATATGTTTTACGTATTTATTGAATATGTATAACATATTTAGTCTTTCTGATTGGCCATAAATATGCAGTGAAACTGCTCAGGGTGAGGCAGAAAGTGCTTCACTGACAGGAGGCAGTACTGAGCCCCATAGACACAACAACCAACAGGTACTCTTCTTCTACACATTGAAAAGACTGAAAAGAGTCAGGGTGGGATCGGGGGAATACAAACGGACCAGAACTGTTCAAGTCAACTGTCTTTGGTTGCCAGGTTTTTGAAACGAAAGGAAAGTAAAAGCAAGAAAAGCTTTTCATAGCAGAATGACAGAGGTATTCATGGAGAAGTATAATGGATGTCATATAAAATAAAGATGAGATCAGACATGATTTTTAATTTTAACCAGAAAAGAGAGAGATCTGCCAAAGAAAACATTCAAGTAATAAAAAATAATGTGACCTTATTAAATATTATTTTATTTTTCTTGATATTATATTGTTTGAAGACATGACTAGGTATGGTCAAAATTAAAATATATAATCTATATTGATAATAATCCCAAAAATCTAGAGCTATTACACTTAATATTTAAAGGAAAATTCAAGATACTGTTCAGTCTCCTCCATTTCTTACAGCAGGTATAAACTTTACTTCTGTACCAGATTTACAAAGCAGGTAGCACTAACTGTATGCAGGAGCAAACACTCTTATCAAGTCCAGCAGAAGTATTATGTATTCCTTTTCAGTTAACAATGGTAATTTCTTGAGCCACAAACTGGGTGTTTAAATGATGTTGAAAAATATCCAAATTACATAGAGTAACATATAAACCTTAAACCAGTTCATTTTTCAATTTTCTTTTTAGTGTAATTTTAAATTGTCCATTCTTTTCTTTCAACCTTTGTAGCTTTTTTCAGAAATTATTGTACTTTACTTTGCACGTTAAAAAAATTATTGCATTTTGAGGCACAAAACTCTGCCTTTCGGAAGGTCTGAAGGAAATATTAAAAGACACAGATGACATACTGTTGAGTATTCCTAAATTTAATCATAGCGATGGAAACTAGCTGGTTCAATTGAAATTGATCATTTTTAAAACAAGCATGCTTGGAAGAAATAGTTAATCATTAGAAAAAAAAAAAAAACAAAAAGAGAGAAAGAAAGAAAGAGAGAGAACTGAAACAATTATTGTTTGTGTCCCGGCAGTGTGTGATTGTGTGTGAATAAAATGAACAATATGGAACAAAATGGCCTACTGCGCTGCAGTGCTTTAATGATGGCCAGAGGTGTTGCAAGGCTAGCTGATGTGGATGCATCCCAGAACATTGCTCTTCAGACCTGCACTAATCAGCTGTTATTGGTATGTGGCCGGATAGCACAACACTTGAATCAAAGAAGCCGGAGAGAGGCCAGCATCACAAAGGCTGCTTAATAATGGCCAGCGGTGCTACAGGCCTGACACATCTTTAAATTTTGTGGGACAAATAACAGCACACTGCAGATGCACTCATCACAAATCCTGAAGGTCCTGTGTTGATTATTTTAAGAGCTATTAACATTTTGCTAGTTTAGTACACTTGCTCTCTTTTTCTGAGCTTGTCTCTGTCTGTCTTGTCTGAAAAAGGGGAACAATCAAGTCAAATGTCATCTGATAGTTGCAATTCAGTTTGAAGAGATACCACTATAATCTCAATAATGGGTTTTCTGTGTATCAGCCAGCAGATTGTCATTGCACATGAAGGCAGGTAAGATTTCAGACCTCAAGTTCCTAAAGTTGTAAGCATTACCTCTCTGGAGCTGTGCTGCTGTTAAAGGTTTTTTTCTTTTTTTTTGTCTGGTTAGACCAGAAATGATTGAGGCATCTTACATCAGGACTGTGGTGATGTATTTTTCATTAAATTATCTGTGATACTGCCTTTAAAGAAAAGCGACTTCAGCTCAAACAGTGTCATAGTTTAAGCAGTTTGGCACAGTTCTTACACAAACCAACTCTTTGTGCATATGGGGGTGAATACCAGCAGACTGGCACTCAGCAAAAGCACAGGTGCCAAATGGAGTGTTAAGTGCCATGTGATGCAGACCTTTAGCTCCTGTTGCTTTAATGAGAGCAGTGCCGTCTGAATTTACCCGGCTGCTGCTAATTTCCTTAATTGAGAGAGTGACCTACATCTGCAAGATGCTTCGTTGTATTAGCGGAACAGCTGGCAAACCTGAGGAAACAAAAGGGAGAGAGGGAGGAAGGAGAAGGAGATGAGGGAACAAACGAGCTGTACAAAGAGAAAAATCTGGATTCTCAGACTGATCTGATTGGTATAATTAACATTTGATTCAATTAATTTCTATTTATTACAGCTTAAATATACAGCCCCAAATTATAGCAAATGCCATCTCAAAGCACCTAACAAAACAAGAAGGTCCAGGTCAAATCCAGAAACATACAATTAGGTCACCCAAAACAATCCAAACATGTAGACAGATTTGAATTCATTTACATGCTTTCTTATTTGAATCTTGCCCTAATACAGCATCATAACATTCATTTTATAGTTATAAACTATAATCAATTTGTAAAAAAGTTCACATTGAAGATAATTTTTCTTTATTTTGAACAAACATACATTGTTCAAATTAACTTTCCAAAGACTAATACTTTTTAAAAGAGGCCTATTCTTTTCACTCAGATGAAAGATTTGTGGAATTTTTGAAAGGGAATGGATTTATATAGTCCTTTTCTTGTCAAAGCAACCACTCAGAGCACTTCACCCAAGAGCCACATTCTCCCAATTGGACTTACTAACACAAATGCATATTTGTGTTAGTAATACACAAATAACATTTGATATCAAAGTGGACATTTGATATCCACTTTTTGGATATCAATCCAAAAAGTGATTGATATCACTTTTTGGATATCAATCGTCCAAAAGTGATTGATATGTGTGACTTCACTCTTTTGCTCATGTCACATATATCGTACTATAATGTCTGAATCATACCAGAATTATTTTGGTGGTATTTGGCTCTTTCTGGCTTTGTTCTTTCAGAAGAAATGTAGCAAAATATTTAAAATTTAAATACAATTGGACAAAGAGATCACTTGTCCTGCAAAAACTGCATTGGTGCTAAAAGAGGAACCCTGAGGAACACCATATGAACAGGGCTTGACATGACCTGGTTGACATGAATATGACATGTCATTCAAAGGTATATATATATATATATATATATAGTGGATAAACAACAAAGGAAAGCCGTTGTGGTAGATGTAGCAATACCAAGCGATTGCAACATCAGGAAAAAGGAGCACGAGAAACTGGAGAAATACCAGGGCCTCAGGGAGGAACTGGAGAGGGCCTGAAAGGTGAAGACCACAGTGGTGCCTGTGGTCATCGGGGCCCTCGGGGCAGTCACCCCCAAACTGGAGAAGTGGCTACAACAGATCCCAGGAACAACATCAGACATCTCAGTCCAGAAATGTGCAGTCCTTGGCACAGCCAAGATACTGCGCAGGACCCTCAAGCTCCCAGGCCTCTGGTAGAGGACCCGAGCTCAGAGGATAAGAACCACCCACGGTGGGTGAGAAGGGATTTTTTATTTTTTATTTTTTATACATGTACTTCTATACATATGTATTAGTCAATAACATCACACTGTTAGGATCACATGGCACCTTATGTGTAAAGTCTAGCTAAGGTTTTCAAGGTGGAAAAACATGAACTGAAAGGTAGCAGACAGACACAAGAAGGAGGTTGGCAGTGACATCATGCTTTTAGAGCAGAGGCCGGCCCTCAGGCCACTGCTGAATACACGTCTAAGAGTCTTGCGTACTTCCCGAAGACTGAATTATTCAACATACCCCTGATGGAAAGACTGGCTATGGTTGTGTGCCTGTGACTGCTTGTCTGACTGCAGCACTGCACGCGTGCACAGGGTGTGAGTTCAGGAATTTGTTTTGAGAGGATACGAAGAATATAAGTTATGCGGGTCTGAATCCAACTTTTTTTTTTTATTTGTGTGCCTGAGAGGACGTTGGAGAGGGAAGGTTTGCTCTGAGTCGCTGAATGAGCCTTTGATGTGTGGGCGGCTTCTCAGTTTACATGCACGCACACACGCACGTCTGTCAAGTCTGTTGAAGTAAAGGTTTTTTTTTCTGCATTCAGATAGTTTTTTGTTTTCTGAAAAATGAAATAGTCAATTCCCTTTCCATTCTGTCTCAGCAGACTGTGTTGGGGGTTCCACCCCACAACTGCAAACGCAGAGATTTATGCACATACACTATAACAGAACACTCCTATGACACTCCTTCACTGTGTATTTTGAATTTTAAGTGCTCTCCGTATGCCCCCATTTCTTATTTTTGTGTGAGGACTCCATACACGTGAGTCTTTTGTGTGCTTTGCCTGCGTGTTTTGTATGTATGCATGTGTGCATGCATGCGTGCATACATGCGTGCGCGTGTGCACGTGTGTATGTGGACAGTAAGATCTGGGGTTTCATCCTCTGCTAATGATCTCCCAGTGGCTCAAACTTCTGTGAGTTGAGCAGAAAGAGGGAGGAATGTAGAGGAAGGCTGAAGAAAAGGAGGGATGGAGAAGAGAACTGTGCCTTATCAACATAATCACCATTGTTGTCATCACTAATCCCTCAGTATGGACTCACTTCACTGATCTTCCACCTGCACTATATATCTAAGAGGATTTGCACACTTCCCTACATAAGCAGGAGCAATCTCTTTGGCTGCATGCTCAGCTTCAGCATCAACCGACTGGTGAAGGAAAGATGGATGGAAAGAGGAGTGGATGAACTGACAGATGGATGCAGAGAACTGGCATTTGATGTGTGTCATATTCACACTCAACACATGCATGCGGACAAAGAGATGTCAGCTTATTCTGATGCCATTAAGCTAGGGTTAACACTTCTGTCTTATCAGTTACTTTTATTTAAAAAATACAGAAAAGCAACTGATAGTAATGTGATTTAATTCCCTTTACTTACAACGTTGAAAATGTCTGTGCATCTGCGTGTCAGGCATGTGTAACCAGTTAAAATGACAGATGACCTTCACATTTTTCTTTCACCTTTTAGAAAACCTGTCAATGATGGAAAATATTGGGTCAATGCTATACCTGCTTCAAACACTTACACTGAATTGTACTCTAAAAAGCTTTGAGTTTGTAACAATAATGGTCAGTTTCCATGTTGGTATTTTCCACAACATAATTTTTTTAAGCACCATAGTTATGCAGTGTAAGCAGGAGAAATATGTGTGAGACTGGTTATATGTCTAAACATGGAAGGGAGAAGCATAGCATAGCAACCACTGCATGAACTTAAACAAAACTACTCACTCTTAAACCTTTTTCAAGCATTTTATTAATGACGTTTTCAACTGTTGAAACGGCATGAAAGCCACTAGGGAGTAATTGGTCACTCTCGTAAATAAAACTTTCTCCTTCACTCACCCTTCAATGTGTTTTAATTCAAAAAATTATACTATCAATGCAATGTATAATATTAAGTGAGTTAACATAATGTTAACTCACTTAATTTAAGTGAGTTAACATTAAATTAAAAACTTAATTTAAGTTTTTAAATTATTTTAAAAACTGATAAAGGTGGCTTTATCAGTTTTTAAAATAATGTAAAGCAACCCTAAGTAGTTTTTTTCAAATTGAATTAAATGTTAAAAAATATTAATCAATATGATAAATTAGAAGTTTTTGAAGGTGGTTTAATTTGAAAATGAAAGTCCACCTGCTGCCTTGAAAATTTAAGTCAACAACAAAATTGTGTTGGTTTTAATTCAAATATTAAAGTTCATGACATTGATTTAACAAGAGACAAGTTGTGTAAAATAGTTTTTTTTAAAGTTAATTAATCTTGAATTGAGTTTTAACTGAATGCTGCAATTTAATCCAAGTGATTATTTCACAATATTTAAAAAACTGCCCTCACCTAGTGAAAGAGCACACATTTTGCCATTGTTACTCACATAATATTTAAAATAACAAATTATTTTACTTTAGAATAACTTAAATTCTTGTTTTGAATTTCATGAACAAAATTTCTGATCTAATAATGAATGTTATTAAACATCATAATAAATTACCCTCAATAACCTTTGTGTGAACAGAACTTTAACAGTGTAAGAACTTAACAATTAGCATCATATTTCAAAGTTACAGAAACTCTACATAGTTTGGATTTCATGAGAAAATGTTGATTCCAGTCCGACTTGAAGCTTGTGAGCTTCTGAACATGGAGACTTCTTGCTTAGCTTCTTCCTTTTGTCTTTCAATTTGTTCTTCCTATCTTCCTCCTCCTCCCCTCCTTGTGTACTCAAAGCTCATCTTCTTGTTAACATGGACTCTAAAGCACTTCTCTCAACATAGCACTTCCGCGTTTCCCCATACTCTCCTCAGTCTTGCCTTTTCCACATCTCTGTTTCCTCTTCCATCCATCCATCCATCCATCCATTTTCCGTCACCCTTCTCCCTAACGGGGTCGGGAGTTGCTGGTGCCTATCTCCAGCTGCGTTCCGGGCGAGAGGCGGGGTACACCCTGGACAGGTCGCCAGTCTGTCGCAGGGCATGTTTCCTCTTCCAAATATGTAAAAATATCTGCCTCACTAATAAGAGGCCTGGTAAATTAGTCCTCCATTCCCGCTTCTTTAATTTATCCGTCCATGCGAACGTGCCACCCGGCTAAGTGCATTTCTTCATACCCATAGAAATGGACCTAAAAATGCATGCTCGCGAGTGCAGATTCGCCTCGTTTGTGTGTTTATCTCCAGGTCGGGTACTGGCTAATAGGGCACAGTAGGTAATGGCAGCCACAGCCTATTATCTGTGCTCTGCTGTCTAATCGCCACTGGCTTAAAGCATCTGCCATGGAGCTGCTCTAACTCCCTTTGTGGACACTTAACAGCTTACTGCATACATCCATAAGTACACACACGTAAACATGTGCAAAACTACTAAAGTTGCACATAAAAAAAATTAAAAATACACACATTGCCAAAAGTAATTTGCATGCAGATATGGGGGAGTGTTTGTGGAAGAATAGTTTATGTAATTGTGGTTATCATCACAACAAGCACACAAAGTCCCAGCATTTAGTGCTGCTCTCCTTTCTGAGGGGAGTGCTGTCTGCTTTTAATTAGCAAAGAAACAGATTTACTTTTTTGATCTTTGCATACCTTCTTCCCAATCACCTGTCCATCACCAGTGAAGTGTAATGTTAGAGTGGGAAGCAGAAGAAAGTCCCTGACCAGTGTGTGTTTGATCAGTGTATGTTTGTGTGGGGAATAAACGAATGTGCTTCCATCTGTAGACTGACCATTGATTTGCCATGGTTACAGTGGCTTGTGACTGTCATATGAACAAAGGTGATAAAAAAGCCAGTCAATTGGAAAAAGAAGGGAGATGGGAGTAGAGGCTAACCAGCAGTGGTATGAGGCTAGAGGAAGTGGACTCAGCTGGGAATAACAGTCAACACATGCAAGATGAGAATAGCTTTGCATGTTTTAGCTTGTTGGCTTTTAAAAAAATGTAGCAACAAGATTTCTTTTTCTTTTATCAATGTATTTGTGTTAAATGAAACTAAAGGGTGTGCACGGTATTGTTGTGGGCAGTGTTGTATAGTAGCGAAGTAAAAATACTTCACTACTTTACTAAAGTATATTTTGGAGTACTTCGTACTTTCCTCGAGTAAGAAAATTTTTCATAACTTTCACTTTTACTTCACTACATTTCCAAACTTAATTGCATACTTTTAATCCGATACATTTTCAATGTGTGGTTTAGTTACTCGTTACAAAAAAGCGAGAGAGAAACGTAAGTATTTTGATCCCACCTACTGATTGACTGCAACAAAGCCTGCTTGCCTGGGCTTGTTCATCACCACCAACAGGATGCACAGGTTTCGCACCTCCCCACTTACGTCAAAAAGTCCAGCAAACAGTCTGATTGCTTAGTGCTCCGTTTGTGTAGGTTTGTGCCGTTAAAATTTTCGTTTGTGCAGCTTTGGTTTCCGAGATATTAAAAATGATTTTTTAGGCCATCCAGAGTTCACCATCCCCTCATTTTGCTCCAAAACAAACCAAAGTGGGCTGGTTCATTAGTGCTCCGTTTGTGCAGGTTTGTGCCGTTAAAACAAACGCAACAAAGTTGTTTTCAGTTTGGATTTTGGCTATTCCAATATCCGGTGTGAGCGGCGTCTAGCTCAAGGTTGATCCGATTCATTAACGCTAATTTCGGCCAGCCGTTCTCTAGGTCTCCCCCTTCCTCAAGCGCTCGGAGGTTCACTCAGGGAGAGTCAACGAATTTTACATCCAAACTCTCCTGAGAAAGTAATGTAAATAGATTTCTTGCCTTGTGACCAACTGACACAAAATTCACGCTGTTACACGAGACAAACTGTTCTCTACTGAATTTTTAGTCATACTCAATATTTTCAGTAATTGTAATCTGAAAAAGTATTTATTTTGGATGGCCTAAAAAATAATTTTTAATATCTCGGAAACCAAAACTGCACAAACGGAGCACTAACAAATCAGACTATTTGCTGGATTTTTTGAGTAGGTGGGGTGTCAGCTTCACAGAGGTCTGTTACCTTTCTCCCATTAAACACCAAGTTAACAAAAAAGGTCTCCCTCTTCAGATGTCAAATAAGCTGCATTTCCCTCCCAATTCTTTTTTTCTTTTGCATAAAGACCAGTTGTGTGCACCTATAGTTTGTGAAGTAATCGTAACGACTTTTTTTCTTCATGTTGGCCTCATTTTCTGTACTGACTATTTTTCTCATTTTCAGCACTGACCTTACTTAAAGGGAAAACTTAAGGCTTACAAAAACTTTGTATTTAGTGTCCTGGAGGGTTTACTAAGAAGCTGGTTCAGTTGTAAAGCAGGTTAAGTTATATCTATTAGCAGGTTTCATTTTGCCTGCACTTGGTCATGTACATTATTTTAAGTATATTTGACAAGTTTACCAAAATATAAAAAATGTCAAATTGCATTTGCCTTTTTACTTTTTACTTGTACTTTTCATTACATTACTTGAGTACATTAATTTTTACAGTAATTTCCATACTTGAGTACAAGACGTTTCAGATACTTTAATACTTTAACTCAAGTAACATTTCAGTCAGTGACTTGGACTTTTACCAAAGTCATATTTTGGAGCGGTACCTATACTTTTACTTGACTCCAAGATTTCAGTACTTTATAAAACACTGAAACACAGTATACAGAGTAAACAGAGTATACACAGCAAACACAGTATACACAGCAAACACAGTGTACACAGTAACATAGTATACATAGCAAAAACAGTAAACAAGTATACACAGAAACAAGTAAATAGCAAACACAGTATACACAGTTAACAGAGAATACACAGAACATACACAGCAAACAGTAAAAACAGTATACAGCAAACAGCAAACACCAGTGTTGTATAGTAACGAAGTAAAAATACTTCACTACTTTTCTTAACTATATTTTGGAGTACTTCATACTTTCCTCGGGTATGAAAATATTTGATAACTTTCACTTCCCTATATTTCCGAACTTAATTGCATACTTTTACTCCGATACATTTTCAATGTGTGGTTTAGTTACTCGTTACAAAAATAGAGAAACGCAAGTGTTTTTACACTACCTACTGATCGACTGCAACAAAGCCTGCTTGCCTTGGCTTGTTCATCACCACCAATAGGATACACAGGTTTCGCACCTCCCCACCTATGTCAAAAAGTCCAGTAAACAGTCTGATTGCTTAGTGCTCCGTTTGTGTAGGTTTGTGCCATTAAAAGTTTTGTTTGTGCAGCTTTGGTTTCCGAGATATTAAAAATGATTTTTTTTAGGCCAGTTACCATCCCCCCATTTTGCTCCAAAACAAACCAAAGTTGCTGTTTCGATAGTGCTCCGTTTGTGCAGATTTGTGCCATTAAAACAAACGCAGCAAAGTTGTTTTCAATTTGGATTTTGGCTCTTCCAATATCCGATATGAGCGGCGTCTAGCTCAAGGTTGATCCGATTCATGAACGCTAATTTCGGCCAGCCTGTCTGTAGGTCTCCCCCTTCCTCAAGCGCTCGTAGTTTCACTCAGGGAGAGTCAACAAATTTTTCATCCAAACTCTCCTGAGAATACACAGGTGACAAACTCCAGTCCTCAAGGGCTCCTGTCCTGCAACTTTTAAATGTGCCTCTGCTGCACCACACCTGAATAGAATAATTGGGTCATTAGCAAGACTCTGGAGAGCTGATCTACACAAGGAGGAGGTAATTAAGCCATTTCATTCCAGTATTTTGTACCTGTGGCACATTTAAAAACTGCAGGATAGTGGCCCTTGAGGACTGGAGTTTGACACCAATGATTGGAAATAGATTTCTTGCCTTGTGACCAACTGACACAAAATTCATGCTGTTCCACGAGACACACTGTTCTCTAGTAAATTTTTAGTCATACTCAATATTTTCAGTAATTGTAATCTTAAAAAGTATATATTTCAGATGGCCTAAAAAAATAATTTTTAATATCTCGTAAACCAAAGCTGCACAAACAGAGCACTAACAAATCAGACTATTTGCTGGATTATTTGAGTAGGTGGGTGTCAGCTTCACAGAGGTCTATTACCTTTTTCCCATTAAGTTTACGAAAAAGCTCTCCCTCTTCAGATGCCAAATAAGCTGCATTTCCCTCCCAATTTTTTTTTTCTTTTGCATAATGACCAGTTGTGTGCACCTATAGTTTGTGAAGTAATCGTAACAGCTTTTTTTCTTCATGTTGGCCTCATTTTCTGTACTGACTATTTATTTTTCTCATTTTCAGCACTGACCTTACTTAAAGGGAAAACTTAAGGCTTACAAAAACTTTATTTTCTGTCTTGGAGGGTTTACTAAGAAGCTGGTTCAGTTGTAAAGCAGGTTAAGTTAACCTTGTGGTTTAGGTAAAGCACTTAATTTTCTTAACTAAATGACGCCTGCAGGTATATCTATTAGCAGGTTTCATTTTTCTCTCCTCTGCTGAATTAATAGTGGTTTTTGCTACCTTCTTTCCCCCCCCCCCCCAAACAATCCCAACAAAAATCTCTAAACCCCTTCTTTACTTTAAATAGCTCCTCCCAGAATCCTCCTTACATCTGCCCTTGAATCCCCTTTGGATGCATCTTATTGTACCTTATGTTTTGTGGTTTTTGCAAACATGTTTTAGCTGTTAACTCAAAAATCTATATGCTAGTACAGTTCCTTAATAAAGTGGCTTTGTACCTTTTAACAATTTGACATCTTAAAGTTGCAAATGTTATTGTTGTTCCGTGGGATTTTATTGATTAGACCAAAACAATTCATCTATGTATTAAAAGGAAGATGATTCATCGCTTGTACTCCACAATGTTACCTCATTTCTACATAGACACAGCTGTTGTGTGAAGGCCTCATGAACATTAATGAATAAACAACCTCAAGACCCAGGAATAGAGTTAACAGGTCATTGAGAAATTTGTGAAGACCTTTACAGCAGCGTTAAGATATCAAAACAATATCTGTTTGTTAACCTTATAAGTTAATAGAAGGTTAGAGGACATCTCATTTAAAGTTTGTCACAGACTGTGAGGGTTTTACACAAACCAGCCAAAGAGATGTTGAGTAAATAAATAAAAAAGTTTATTACAAAAAAAAAAGAAAAAATCCAAAAATAATTTCAAAATGATAAATTGGGCCCAAACTTGAGGTCAACATAAACTACAACTCGGGTAGTAACACAAAGAACTCAAAAACTGATCTGACTAACGAGACATGAAGGGAACTTAAATAGTGGCCGATCAGACCACTGCTAAACACAAAGGGGATAATTAAACACACAAAAAACAAATACTGGGAAACACATTACTAAATCTTTAAATTAAGTAAATAGAACTAAACTAACTTGCAAAAAAAAAAAAAAAACATTAAAGAAATGATGAAACTAAACTAAAAGACCAAATTTCCCCTTCCCCTGGCAAGCAGATGGAATGACCAACTGGGGAAGTTGACAGCCATATTTGGGCATCAGCTGGAGATCATCTTTCTAATTCCATCCGCATCTCCAGAGGAAACTGGTAACTCAAAAGAAATTTAGTGCATTTAACAAAAAAAATACAAAGAACTGACATATAAAGTTAACTAAATGGGTGCACTACAAATAGTCAACTAAATTGGTCAGATTAATAAAAAATAATTTAAAGATAAAAATCTAAACTATTCAAACCAATATGTAAAGTAATATTAAGGAAGAACAGAAAACCATTACCCTTACTGTCTCTTCTGCAGGAAGATCCTTTATTATTTTAGACCAAAATTGAACGTTTTGGCATCATGCAAATGCCGTATGTAGCATTCTTAATTTTTTATGAATGACCAGCAGGGGGGAGTGATTTTTAAACAAGATGCACCAGAACACTGACTAGTATACAATATTTTTATTGAACAATTTCTGTAAAACACTTCTCTTTTTAAAAACATGGCTTCGGGCCTACCACTTGGTCCCTGAAAGGAAACATATGAAATAGGGACAATTTAAGTTAGTCCAAAAAATTTAAACAAAACATGCAATGCAAAAGAAAACTAATTAGAAAATCTAAATAAAAGGAAGCAAACATTTTAGTAATTATGCAAAACAAAAGCAAACATTTGCAATTTCAATAATAAAACAAACTGTAAACAAAAAATTATCATTGTCCAATCTCAAAGGCCTTTCAACAGGGCCAGAGGAGTCATGCCCCACCTGCTCAGCCTGTCCAAACAGCAACAGGTTTTGTTCAGAGCTGCCCAAACAATCAAATGGCAGCAAAACAAGACTGCAGAGCGTCCAAAGCACTGCAACACCAAAATAACCTTGTACCTAAAACAGAAAACTCATTAACTGAGGATTTAGGTAAAGTAAATTAAAGTGTAACTGGCAGGCAGCTTACCCAGGAGTGGAAGCACGGCAACCCAGGGAGGGACACACGCACTTTGCAGCGGTCTGCGCAGCTATAAAGGCATCTGCCCCACCCACCAATCAATGGTGTGCCATCCCACCACATATGGCTGTGTTTTTGCTGCAGGGAAGTTGATCAGGTTTATAGGAAGATGGATGAAGCTAAACTCAGAGCAAAACTTGTTAAAGGCTGCAAAAGATTTGCGGCCATGGCAGAGGTTCTCCTCCCAGTAGTACAATGATCGGGAACATAAACATTTAAACAATGAAAAGGTTTATGTCTTTTAAAGGTTTTTAAAGTCCAACTTTAGACCCAATGGAGAATCTGTAATAAAGTCATAAAATTGACTGACCATGAGCTTTTTGGAAAGAAGAATGGACAATCATTTATTGACCCTAGGCCTCCAAAGCAGAGTCATAGCCTGGAAGCATTTGACTTGTCTGCCAGTGTTTTCAGTGGTTTTCTTGTAAAGAAAAAAATAAATCATGACACTTCCACCGGCCTCAAATCCCAGTAAGAATTGAAGTTATTGGTTATTAGTTAAACATTTTGTAACAAGATGTAAAAAATTTGCACATGTTATGAACACTGTCGCAGGACGTAAATTTGAATAAAAAATAAGGTAAGCCACTCTTGTATCTTCTTTGTAGTCAGGGAGAACAATGGTACAAAGGATCACCTTCATCTTCCAACCTCCTGGTGTTTTTCCACCATTCAGATCTTTTTAAATCCAGTGACACCACACAAGTGTCCTGACCCTAAACCTGGTAGACTGTCCTGTTGTCAAAGTGTACCTGCGGCTCTTGGCCTGTTCGCCACAGCCCACCAAAACTGAAGGTAGCCAGCCAGGAGGGCCTGACTCACAGCATACTGCCATTTTTACAACAGGCCTAAGGTTTCTGAAGTCCAACAGAGTCACCATCAGTGTGTGGGGAGAGGATTTGAAAGAACGAGTGGTTTCTCTTTTTTCACCCACAGGAACTTCATCTATAAATATCAAGCTGACAATTCTTTGATTTGCCAATGAATGCTGCCAGAGGGAGGAGGATGCAGGGTCCTGCTCACTTCTTGAGCTGTTTTAAATACATTCACTGGTGGGGAGAGAGAAAAAGTGACGGAAGAGTAAGTCTGGCTTTGTCATTTATTTCCCATGTTGAGGAATGAAATAACATTAACATCTCTTTCTCTTTGAAGCTCCATAAGTCAAATAGTTATTATTGCTCAAATAGCTCAGGTAGCACACACACACACACATGTGTACGCACATCTTATTTTGGACGTGCTATCCATTCTTCTTTGGCTGCTCATATTCCCGTGTGCATTTGGCTGTCACAGCCTGGACAGTCACTTCAGGTTTAATAACGCAAAGGCCTTTTAGTACTCTGGCGGATCCTGCTGTAATCTCTCCTAAACAGGTGTTGTGATTAGCTTCTGCCCTGAGCAGCATTCTGACACTTGGACAGGCAGGGCCAACCATACACAGACACATTGGCTACAACTCATGGGGAGATTTAAACAACAGAGCTTGGCAGGCAAACTTCTGCCCTCCTCGACAATGTGCTTTGTCAAGGTTCTGCTGGAAATTGATTTCCCCTTCGTCTGCTGAATAATTATATAATTTCTTTACAAAACTCTAGTAGAGTCATTTGTAGGCTGATGCAGCAGTATACGTGGCATAGTCAGCACCACCAAGTTCCAATTGATTTATGGAGTACAGCTGATGGATTATTCCTGTTAACACGCACAATATTTACAGGGTGACTAAAAACCAAGACCTCCTCTCTTTGCCATTTATCAACAAATATCAGTCACACCTTGGAAAATGTTTAAACAGACTTTGACTAAGTGTTAAACATGAGCCACTCTGAAAATTGTACAATTTGATAAACAAATATAATATACATATAGAGTTTGGGGTTATAGTTTTTAAATACCTTGAGAATGACTTCACAGATTTTCAAATTTTCTTTTAATAATATGCTTTTTCTTTTTATAGGGCTGGCGGTGGCATGGAATATTATATATATTATAAATATATATATATAAAAATTCCCTTCTCACCCACCGCGGGTGGTTCTTATCCTCTGAGCTCGGGTCCTCTACCAGAGGCCTGGGAGCTTGAGGGTCCTGCGCAGTATCTTGGCTGTACCAAGGACTGCACATTTCTGGACTGAGATGTCTGATGTTGTTCCTGGGATCTGTTGTAGCCACTGCTCCAGTTTGGGGGTTACTGCCCCGAGGGCCCCGATGACCACAGGCACCACTGTGGTCTTCACCTTCCAGGCCCTCTCCAGTTCCTCCCTGAGGCCCTGGTATTTCTCCAGTTTCTCGTGCTCCTTTTTTCCTGATGTTGCAATCGCTTGGTATTGCTACATCTACCACAACGGCTTTCCTCTGTTGTTTATCCACTATGACAATGTCTGGTTGGTTCGCCATTACCATTCTGTCTGTCTGGATCTGGAAGTCCCACAGGATCTTAGCTCTGGCATTCTCCACCACCTTTGGGGGTGTTTCCCACTTGATCTCGGGGTTTCCAGTCCATATTCTGCACAGATGTTTCTGTACACTATGCCTGCCACTTGGTTATGTCGTTCCATGTATGCTTTCCCTGCCAGTATCTTGCACCCTGCTGTTATGTGCTGGACTGTCTCAGGGGCCTCCTTACACAACCTACACCTTGGGTCTTGTCTGGTGTGGTAGATCTGGGCCTCTATTGCTCTGGTGTTTAGGGCCTGTTCCTGGGCGGCCATGATGAGGGCCTCTGTGCTGTCCTTGAGCCCAGCTTTTTCCAGCCATTGGTAGGATTTACTGATATCAGCCACTTTGGTTATTTGCTGGTGGTACATCCCATATAGGGGCTTGTCCTCCCATGATGGTATCTCTGGCACTTCAACCTCCGTTCCCTGTTGTCTGAGACATTCACTGAGCACATTATCTGTTGAGGCTTTGTCCCTGATGTACTTATGGATCTTAGTTGTTTCGTCCTGGACAGTGGTTCTCACACTCACTAGTCCTCTGCCTCCTTCCTTGCGGCTCGTGTACAGTCTCAGGGTGCTGGATTTGGGATGGAACCCTCCATGCATTGTTAGTAGCTTTCTAGTCTTAATATCTGTGGCTTTTATCTCCTCCTTTGGCCAGCTAATTATTCCAGCAGGGTATCTGATTACTGGCAGGGCATAGCTGTTTATCGCACGGATTTTGTTCTTGCCATTGAGCTGGCTTCTCAGGACTTGCCTTATTCGTTGGAGGTATTTAGCTGTGGCTCCTTTCCTTGTGGCCTCATCGAGGTTGCCATTTGCTTGTGGTATACCTAGGTACTTGTAACTGTCCTCTATGTCTGCTATTGTTCCTTCTGGGAGTGAGACCCCTTCTGTGCGGATCACCTTCCCCCTCTTTGTAATCAGCCGACCACACTTCTCTAGTCCGAATGACATCCCAATGTCCATGCTGTAGATCCTGATGGTGTGGATCAGTGAGTCGATGTCTCGCTCACTCTTGGCGTACAGCTTGATGTCATCCATGTAGAGAAGGTGACTGATGTTGGCCCCATTTTTGAGTCGGTATCCGTAGCCAGTCTTGTTGATAATTTGGCTGAGGGGATTCAGGCCTATGCAGAACAGTAGCGGGGACAGAGCATCTCCTTGGTATATGCCACATTTGATGGACACTTGTGCAAGTGGTTTGCAGTTGGCTTCAAGGGTGGTTTTCCACAGCCTCATTGAGTTTGCAATGAAGGCTCTCAGAGTCCTGTTGATGTTATACATCTCTAAGCATTCAATGATCCAAGTATGCGGCATTGAGTCATACGCTTCCTTGTAGTCAATCCAAGCCATGCACAGGTTGGTGTGTCGGGTTTTGCAGTCTCGGGCAACTGTGCGGTCTACGAGGAGTTGGTGTTTGGCTCCTCTGCTATTTACACCGATACCTTTCTGTGCCATGCTCATGTGCTTATCCATGTGTTTGCTTATCTTGGCCGCTATGATGCCTGACATGAGCTTCCAGGTTGTGGAGAGGCAGGTTATTGGTCGGTAGTTGGGTGGGACTGGACCCTTTGATGGATCCTTCTGGATTAGGATTGTCTGCCCTTCAGTTAACCATTCAGGGTGAGTCCCACTTTGTAGCAGCTGGTTCATTTGGCCTGCCAGTCGCTCATGGAGGGCAGTGAGTTTCTTTAGCCAGTAGGCATGGATCATGTCAGGCCCTGGTGCTGTCCAGTTTTTCATACCTGAGACTCTTTCTTGGACATCTGTCACAGTGATGGTTACCGGGGCTTGCTCAGGGAGGTTGCTATGGTCCTCTCGTAGAGAGATCAACCACTGTGCATTGCTGTTGTGGGACGCCTCCCTTTCCCATATGCCTTTCCAGTATTGTTCAGTACACCTTAGCTGGTTGAGTGGAGAAGAGCCGGTTAATCCTTCTGGATTCATTCTCCCTTGTGTATCTCTTTAGGCGGCTGTCCAAGGCTTGGAGCCTCTGTTTGGCAGTTTCTGTTATGGTATTGGTAGGGATCATTCTCAATGCTGCATTCACATTCTCAATGAGACTTTCTGATGGTACTTCACTCAGCCGTTGTAATTGGCGCCGGGGAGGCCTGGTTGTCATTCGGGTCATGATTCTCTCTCTCTGATTTGGTCACTGGGGCCGTGTATCTCCGGATATTCTGACATCCGGGTTCCTCCCTTTTGCCGTAGCATTTGTGTTGTATCTCGTCAATCTCAAGTTGTGATAGCAGTTGCCGTTTGCGGATGTTGGAGCACTGAGCTACTAGTTGTTTAGCACTTAGTGTTGACTGGGGATGTCGAAGTAACCATTCCTTCCCCAGTCTTTGCATGTAACCTCTCTGACTAGGGTTAAAGTAGTAGCATTCCAACAGATCCACATTTTCATCTCTCGCCCATTTCCGTCTTGTTCCAGTAGCCCATTTGTCATCAAGGTGCTCTGGTTCCCCAACACCTGACGCAGACCTTGTTTGGCCAGGCGACGTCTGAGCCGGCATGTTATGCAACTTAATATCTCTCATGGTATGAGTAGCTTGAAGGGTCTTGCCTAAGGACCCAGACTGGATTCGAACCCCACCCTCTCGGGTGATATACTGATGCCTTATCTATTGAGCTGTCCAATAGATAAGATATATATATATATATATATATATATATATATATATATATATATATATATATATATATATACACATATATATATAGAGAGAGAGATTAATAGAGATGATAGAGATGTAAGCTGATTTGACTAACAACAAAAAGTCTGAAATCAGTTCCCAAAAGAAAATAAAGATATTAACGACACAACAGTAAAAACTTGTGCATACTTCCAAACGATCAGGAACTTTGTTCATTTTAATTTCTTTCCAAAAATATTTCCAATGAATATTTGGAATATTCATTGGAATATTGTTTTGAAATTACTTATTTACCTATTTTTAAGTAAATATTTACTCTTGTCATAAAAAGTACAGTCTTTCTTTTTTTATGTAGTGGTACATAATAAAGATATGCTTGTCCTTTTTACCAAAAAGACAAAGATAAATACGCTCTCAGAACAGGAATAAAACATGACATAATTACACTGATCAAATTTTAATTCAAAATCAAAATATGAAAGTACATAATGCACTCAGTGACTCATTAGTTGACAGAAACATCTCATGCAATAAGAAACTGAAACAGGCTATATATTTTTTATGCAAAAAATATAATTGTATTTTCTTTGAAGTTTGTAGGCATTTGTGTCAGAACAGCATTTTTAAAGTCTGACCAAAGTGAGAGATGAGACTTTAACAGTACAATTACAATACCTCGATGTGTTTCCTTTCATTCAGTTGCTGCAGTGTTTTGGACCTTTGTGCTGCCAAATATGCAGATACGGCCAAGTTCCACTGCAGACTCTCCTCCATGTAATGATTAGAGTGCTTTTAAAAGGGAATTGTACTTTTTTACCCAGAAAGGACATATTTGGGTCAGATGTTTGCTGCTCACAGATTACTTCACATATGACTGTCAGATGACCAGCTTTGGATAGATGAGTGATCTTTCATTCAGAAAGTCATAGTCGATACTGCACCATGTCACAGTGGCTGTAGGACAGTGTGCAGGGTACACATTTTTCTCTTCTCCCATTATTCGTCAGTCTCTACAGTTAGAAATACTAACAAAATCTTTAATTCTCGGTTCACTGTTTCTAAATGACCAAGGGGGGAAAAGGATATACCTGTTAACTTAGAGAACCACATTTTCTCAATGGTTTGATTCAACTCATTGTATAAAAGTTAAAATGTTGCACTTGATACTGAATCAAAATAAATTAAAAGAATTAAAAGGTTTTATAGATACATTTATACAGTATTAACACTTATCTGTGGCATAGTTTATTTTAAATACAGATTTTTCTTTCAGAACTTACTTTGCTTTATTATTTGTGAAACACTTTTGAAACAAGTTAATTTTGAATGTGGTACTTCTAATGAGGGATTGTCTGTTGAGATCTGGTAAATATAAAAACTGACACTTAAGGCACTTCTGTTTTTCTTTTTCTGTTGTTAATACTTCAAAATAATTGTAAATAGTCATATAATTTATACTGTCCAAATTAATGTAAAAAGTAGATAAACTTCAGCTGAACATTTATTAATATGTGAAATGCTGACAATTTAGCAGAGACATAAGTAAAGGAATGTGTTGGATAGTTAAGACAAGATGCCTTTCTGTTGCAAGTTTCTTTATCTGAACAAGCAGTAGGAATGCAAGTATGATTGTTTATGCAAAATCTGAAGAAAACCATAAAAAAAAAAAATCAAATTCCTCACTGACTTGCTGTCAGGAAAAAAATATATTACATAGGCGTGATGGATTTTTTTCCAGGTGGCAATCTGTTTGCAATGTGTTGTTAATGGATTTTTGAAAACAAAGTGAGTTCATAAGTTGTCTGTGCAGCCTGCAGTGCTATCACAATATCAATGATCATAAGCATATCACAAAACAGTGATTGGATTTTTTAAAATTCGTTCCTGTTGTATCCCGAATTGAGCGCCTGCAAGGCTGTAATATGTTGATATGTGGATTGGTACTGCTCTAGACACCCATGTCTGACTGGTAGGAAAGAATCTAAGAAAATGAAAAATCTAGAAAGATTTATGTTGACAGGAGATTGGAAAAACACAACACCATTATGGGTGTTGTAAAACACATAATGGGATTGAAAACACAACATTTTTGTTTGAACATTTGATATGTTTTATATATTCATATATATATATATATATCAATATTTTTGGGCAAGGCAAGGCAAGGCAACTTTATTTATATAGCACCTTTCAGCCAAAGACAATTCAAAGTGCTTGTACAAGAAAAATAAAACTACATACTGTTAGAAGATAAGAAAGAGCAAGCAGATAGAAAATAGACAAAGTAAATATGAAACTTGTAATTATAGTAGGTGAGTGGGATTAAAAAATTAAGAATAGACAACTTCAAATAAGGAAGTTTTTAACCTTGTTTTAAATGAACTCAAGGTAGGGGCAGACTTACAATGAGCAGGAAGTTTATTCCATAGTGTTGGAGCATAAAAACTAAAAGCTGCTTCACCATGTTTAGTTCTGACTCTCGGTATAGTTAATAGGTTTGATTCTGATTATCTTAATGGTCTGAGTGGTACGTAGGGCTGCAGAAGACAGGAGAGGATGATGATGATGATGATGATGATGATGATGATGATGATGATGATGATGATGATGATGATGATGATGATGAGCTTGTTCCTGCTCTGTCTAGGCTTCCATCTAATCTGATCCTCTTCTATTTGAAGCGTGTAATTGTCTTTATCCATGACCGCACACCTCTGATATTGTACCTCTGCAGTTTGTCCTCCAGCATCTTCCTGTACTTCTCTTTATCTCTAATCTTGACTTTGAGCTGCTTCTGTATACTTGTCCAAAATCTGCCCGATTACACAGTATCCAAACAAGAAGGAATAGTTGCCCCGAGAGACACAATTTTACAGCTTAGTATTTTACTGCAGACATATGTTTTTCTCATATCTATATAATTTGTTAGGGTCATATATGGTTGATGGTATATGAGGCTTATACTAAATATTGGTTTTATTTGAGTTTATTTTCAAGATTTGTACAAGGTAACTTAAAATTCTCCAGAAACCTTAAATGAGGGTAAGAAGGTTAATGAAGAGGAATAAAATCATATTGACTTTGATTCTCTTCTTTGACTTTAAGCTCTTTGGAACTACAACTTTGATAGTAAAATAATGTAAAATAATTTAAACCTTTCTGTTGGATTACTAAATGTTTGATCAGAGGTGGAAAATATGTTTTAACCAGCATGGGATGTGATGCATTTAAACCATATTTTACATTCTGGGATTTCTCAGAAATGCTGTGAGTTTTGTGAGTCAGAGGCTGCATGTAATGTTCTGTTGTCCATTACATGCTTGTCTGAGTTGGTGGTGAGCTCTAATGTTTCACTTGTTTGAGCCGAGCTGTGTTAGTTCTCGGTCCTGTGCTGTCTTAAATGCTATTACGTGTTTGCATAGGGAGTCTGAGACTGTTAAATACTACAGGAGGCCTAAGCACTGGGACTTCACCCCATGTTGAATACTAAAGTAATCTGTAAGAGTTGGGAAATAATGTCTGCAAGCGCCATGGACTGTTTTCTGTCAATCTTGTAAAGCATTTTGTTGGTCTGGTCTGTGTGTTGTAAAACTGAAGAGCTTTCAGTGCTTAAGGGACTGCTGGTCCTTAGCTACTGAGGGTACATTCTTTGCATTCAGGAAGTGCTTGGCGAATACTTTATGTTCCATCTCCACCTTAGAAGTCTGCAAACTCTACTGTGTTCAGTGCTTTTATAGAGTGCATGTTTGATGTTAACATGTGCTCATAAAACCAGTATTTGCCCTCATTTTAAATGAGCTCCAATTATCATAAAGTGAAAGTGTGAAGTTAAAGCAGGGCATGGTGTTTTACTTTTAATGCTTTATGTTTTGCAACAAGAGCCAAAAAAAAAAAACTCTGAGTGGAAGTGAGATTGGTCGAGTGACAGCAATCTCCTCATGCTGAATACATGAAGAGATTGGAGGAAAAGCTCTCCAACCTCCCCTAGATGTTTGTTTGCCAGAGGATCTCATGAACTAATTCTTTGCTAGCTGAGGGATTTCGAGCTGTTTGTTAGTGCGTGGCTCTGCAAAAGAGCTGCTGAGGATTCACGGAAAATAAGGTCGCTGTATGAAAGGTGCCCTGTTATCAATGTTTCTGTTAAAGTGCATTTTGGATGTTTTACTGATCCATGATTTTATCTGCTCCCATTTCATTCCTTAAAACACTAATCTGCTATTCTTAATTAGACTTAGTTACATTGGCAAGAGAAGCAGATAACATTTAAAAGTTAATGTGGATAATATTTTTTTTTTTCTAATGCCGTGAAAAGAAAGTGAAATTAGTCCTTATTCAGTTTGTCTTTCAGTTTCTGTTTTGCATCCAGCAGCAGCTTCTGTAAGAATAGTCATGTTGACATTTGAAGAATTAACATAATTTACCAAGGACTACACTCCAATCAGGCAATGGCCTCACTGTACCACCCAGAACATTGCAACATCACTGCTTTTTTAATGATTACTGTAATGGAGTAGTCTATAAAAATCCTTAAAAACTTCACATGAGCATATTATCCATTAGACTCTATGTCTTTTTTAATCTTTCAAAAGGAGAGTCTGGATTATTTCTTAAATGTTCATTTTAAAAAGCCCAGTAGAGATTTTCACCTTTCTCCCCCTTCATTGTTAATGAGACAGCTTCATCCCAGAGTTCAAGATGGATTTTATTATTTTATGCTTATATTTCATCCAATTAATATTGGTTTTGCTTGGATGAGACATGACTTAGGTATAGTCCTTTTTCCCAAATGTGCTTAAAGATTGGATACTATTCAGGAGAAAAACTAAGTTGAATGATGATGATATTAAAATTTTAAATATCATGTTTTCATTACCTGTAAGTGAAAATTATCACAATTAACAGAAATAAAGGTTTTCAAACATCCATCTGTTTGTAATTCATCTATATAATGTGTTTGATGTAGTGATACAGTTTCTGAAATAAATGGACTTTTCAATAAAATTCTACATTTACTGAGCGGGTTTACTGTCTAAACAGGAGAACTCCCAAAACTAGTCTGTCCCCTTTGGCACTGGTCATTTTATCATTTTGGGTTGAGTATACTAAATATGCACCTCTGACATACACTGAAAAGTGACCCTAGATTGAGCTGTGGACACTATTTTGTTGACACAGAACTTGCTATCCAAGTTTGTCTTTACTTTGTGCAATCCTAAGTGGAATGGTACTCAGCATCAACTTGGGGCCATACGGTGTCAGAACCATTTAATGTAGCTACTCCATCCTATCTGACCGACTCCATTAAATATTAATATAGCACATTGCTGACCTCATCACCATCATCATCCTCCATATCCCATGCTGGTCTAATCATTTGCATGCAAGCTACTCTTTGTCCCTCTTCAGCAAGTCATTTACTCCTTGTGCCATCCTTCAGTCATTTCACCGTATCAGCTGATAGTCCTGCCTCATCTGCTGTCACCACATAAAGGCTTTACTTCCTATTCTCTTGTGCATCTTTGTTGCGCCGGTGCTCAAACTTGTGTAAGTAGATCTTGATTATCCTGTACATCTTTCACCATACTTTAATATTTTTATAATCTGATTGCTGCAAACCAAAAGTGAAATTTGACATGAAAAACTATGTGTATGGGGAGTGGGGTAGAAAGAGAACAAGTGAGATACTGTTGTGGTTTAACTGATGAATTATTCAAAGATTTGCTGGCTCATGAGAGACATTTGTGTTTGTGTATATGCTGTGTTTGCAACCTGAGGATTGCAAAAATGTGCATAGGTTTACTGTATTTGTATAATTAATGCACAGACTCATCAGTAAATCTCTAGGTATGTTGTTTGGAAGGTGGAAATACCTTGGACTCCAGGTGTTTATGGTGGCTATGGACACATTAATGCATACAGTAGAAACAGTCTTATGATGACTGCAGACTGATATATACAGACTTATTTTCTGTATTGGGAGTATAGCCAATCAGCAGCAAGGAAAATAAGTATGGCTCCTGGATTGGATATTTTACAAATCCCAGCCAATGTCATGTTATGTAGAATGTAAAAAAGATAGTCAAAGACCACGTATTTCAGCTTTCCAAGCTGCAATTTCTTCTGAAATTATTAGATTTGTTCAATGAAAAAAAATCCATGAATAGGTGGATTTTCTGCACATAACTTGACTTGGAGTCACATTTTAATTAGTTGATTTCAACTGGCTTTTAATCAAGTTGTTTTTAAGGACCATCAAAGAAGATTTCAAAAATTTCTTCGGCTGATTATCTTGTTTGAAAACCCAACAGTTTCCAAGTTTTGAACAAAAGATAAATAGAGATAAATAGAATCTGACTATGAGGTTCAGGAACAACCCAGGACCAACCAAGGCTCAAGGGCTTTTTAAATAGAGAATATGCTGGAGCACCAGCAGTATTGTCCACAATGAAACTATTAATGTCAACATGGACTACAACAGTGGCAACCAAAAAGCAGCCCCATATAAAACTATCTGCTTCAGAATTGACTGAATTTCCAGCTGCCCACATGGACAACTGAAATGTTTCTGAGAAAAGGTTTTATGCTCTGCAAGTCAAGGTTTGAACTGCTTGGTCTAAAAAAGATATGCAGGAAGAGGATGATGAGGATCAAGATCCTTTGATATTGGTCTTGTGCGTTGATGTGATACAGCAATAAAGTTCTTCATGATTTTGATCAGGTTGTAGTTAGATTTACTGTCAGTAGTTTTTTAGTTGTTTGACATTGTTGTTTAGAGTTATAGTGTTTTGCCCCTGATTTATTTTAAAGATCTCAGTTAAATCTTCAGTTGAGCTCAGTATAGCACTTACTTCCTGTTTTGTCTTTGACTATCTTTTTTACAATTGTTTGATTTTTTTTTTTTTTTTTAATTTTCTTTAAGTTACTGTGTGTTTATTCACTTCATTATTAGTGTCCTTTAGTCATAAACACTACATAAAGTCCTTTAGTCCTTTATGTATGGCATTTGTCACTGGATTGCTTTACACAACTGTTCTTGCTTTTACTGTGAATATGATAGTGGCAGTATCATCCTAAGGGTCTGTTTGACTGCCAGCTACACTGATGCATTCCACAAATTGGATTAAATTATAAGTCTGGAGGACTTCTTCAATCTTTTTATTAAATTCACCAAAAATCATCAATGTCAGGGTTAGTGAACCTCAGTTACTGACCCCAAACACACATCAAACAGGTTGTGTGAACGACAGAGCCGTATTAAGAGACTGGAATGGTCCCACTTTAAACCTTCTGAAAATGCCTAAAAACGTGAACAGTGCCAGGAATTCAGCTGAAATGAAGTCTTAGCGTAAATTCAAACTGGAAGATTCTTTATTCTCACCTGCATAATCCAGTCGCTGTGCCATCTGCCTCAGCCTGTCGGCATTGGACCATGCCCCATCTTTGCCTATCGCCGATCAAGCTCCCGCTTATAAGGACATCCATCCATGGCAGCATCCACTCTCCAGCCGTGCTCAACCCACCTTCTCCACCCACACGCTCTTGGCTCACCAGGCCTCCATCATTCTCCAACCTCCACCACCAATGTACTTCCACTAGTGTACACCTCTTTCCCTTCATCGGAAATGCTCATCCAACCTCATTGCATTTCACAGCACAATGTCTTCTGCCGGGGTTCGAGTGCCAAAGAACTTTAGAATTAAAGTTAATAATCATGTTAATAAACCCTTTTAATCGGTGTTTTTCTACGTCTGAGTCTCTCCAGATTGAAATAAAATTTCCAATAGGAGGAGTGTTGGAATATCCAGTCAGAATTATTCCAGGATATTATCGATGGGAACAGAATGAACAAACCTGGCAAACAATCTTGCGGAATATCTCTGAAATCAACCATGTTGAAAAAAATATGGAGTACTGTTAAAATACTGGTCAGTGACGTGAAACCAGCAAATTTAAATTACTCATTTTGTTTTGAAGGGGAGTCAGATGTGCTGCCTGTGATATGGATTCAAGTTCTGACTGTGAGATTGTTTTTCATTTTGCTGCACACAACTGGCACTTTAGTGTTTTTACAGGTCTATGCGTTTATTGGATGTTGCACCTCTGCAGTTCTATGAAGAAAAGAATCTTTATGCAGGTCGTCAAGTTAAGTTTTTTGTCAGTGTATTGTTTTTGCACTTCCACCGACTGAGCATGAGCTTATTTAAATATGAAATTAAAGGCTGGTCTCTCACAGCTTGAAGTTGGTGGCTGGAAACCCTATTAAGAGTTTTTGTTGTTGTTTAAGTGTGAAGTTTGCATTCTCTTTAAGTAGCCATACATACATACATCAAATCCAAAAAGAGTCTTCTCCTTATTAAGGAGAAGATTATTTTTGTTCTCTTTACCAGTTCAATCATGTTCTGGATTTTTATATTGGGCAAGACACGTCACCGGCCTATTGCAGGGCCAAATCAGACAAGCAAGACAAGCAGCCATTCCTGTACATTTCCTCAGATTAATTTGGTGTCGGCTGGATTTGAGTAATTTGTTTTGACAAAAGGACAAAACATTAAGTTCTGACAAAAAATTTCACAAATGCAAAACAAACTGCAATCATCTAACATTCACCCAAAGACCATTACATTCAGCAGAACACAGTGGGCTCTCTAAGTAGACTTATGTAAAACTGGAAACTATGACAAAAAATGTGTCATGGTTGTTTTAAAATTCTGGCAGTATCACAGTAGATAATGGGATTTTTTTACTTATATACTTATTTTGATTGGCATTTTTTTTATGTTTGTGGCTTCTTTTACCATCAACAGAAAAGAAGGACAAGGCTTCAAATCAGGGTTGTCAATTTAAGTCAGAATGAATTTCTGATTTAAATTCTGCAATGGAAACTATGACGTTTCTGCATCATAGGTCTCTTTTTGGTTAAAGCAAACTTTGGTGAGCTTCAAATGCCAGTAAAATTAACCCCAAAGAGCAACGGGACCATGCTTGCTGTCTCACAGTAATGATGCTTTCCAATTTAGCTAATTCCAATTTTCAATTTAGTGTTAGAACTTATTGGTCCGATGATCTGAAATAAAAATATGGAATTAGGGAGAAGAGAGAAAAAAAATCAAACAATGATTATACACACAAAGTAAGAACACCACACTCATTTTGTATTGTAGAATTTTTTTTTGCTGCCCCGAACATAAAGATAAAGACTAACATCAGCTGATTATTTTGCTGGAAATATAATTACATTCTTGCATTTCATCACTTTCAGTATCCAACTTTTTTGGATTTAGGTATTGCAGTCAAAAGATGTAAACCAACGTCCACTAATGAACTTTATGAAAAAAAATAATAATAAACAAGCAAATAAAATTTACATCACACGACGCTAATACTTTGTATTACCCTAGTTTCACACTGTGAGTGAAATGCTCCGACAGAACGCTGAGCAGACTTGCACCGTTTCTCTCTTCCTTGTTGCTGTCCTTTCTTCAGAGAGACAAGCTGCTAGCAGCGCTGCTAAATCACAATCATCCTGTTCAAAACTTAACACATGTTTCTGATGCTGCTCATGTTTAAAACTTATAATTACACTCCTCCATAAGTAGTTCTCTGACAGCAGACAAGCAGGTGTGTGATTCATGACTAAACTATAATGATGTTAGGAGTTTTCAGTGACTTCTTCCCTAATGAGATTAACAGTTGAATTTTATATATATATATATATATATATATATATATATATATATATATATATATATATATACATACTCTTAGATTGTCCTTCCCTAATTTTAAGATGGGTTTGATGATCTAAAACATTTTGATGTAATAAAAAGAAAAAACATAAGAAATTTATAAAGCACACTGTATTTTAAGTTTGTTTATTTTTTCTTCAAAGGCTCCTTTTCTCCCTGCAGCACATATGTTAGCCTTAGTCTAATGGTTGGAACTGTTATTTTCCTTCCCATTCTGCCCCTCCGCTCGCTCTGCTTCTCCCTCTCTCCTGACTAGTCTTCATCTTTGTCAGACTGTGGTGCTTTTTGTTGTGTCTTGGGAGGCTCAGATGACACTTAACACACATCCTGCAATCATTAGCAACTTATTTCACACTCACTTCAGGTTTTATCCATTTTAATAGGTGCTTTGTCCTTACTGCTGCCTCTTCCTTTCACACCCATCTTCACTTTTCTCTCATTGCTGAGACTAAATGATTTAATCGAAGAGGATATTGTAAATTAATGCTGTGAAATTTTGAACAGTTCAAAAGAGAATGTTCTGTAATTTCATGAAGGAGATATTAACTCAATCCATATTTTTCACAATTTTATGCCAGTCATGATCATTTTAGTACTTTTTTTCTTATTTGAGTTAGCGGGATAGCACCGCATTAGGTGTCAGTTGGCATGACATTAGTCTTGGGATCAATTACTTCAAGATAATCTGTGGCTGTTTGTTAAGTCTGCTGAGTGCTGAAGTGTATTAAGCCTGTGAGTTATGAGGCCGTTATCATCCACCATTGAGGTCCTTGTTGCCAACAGTTACTCTCTTGCAGCACTGTCTCATTTGTCGCCTGAATCTCTCACTCTTTCTGTATCTTTACCCTTCTTTCACATTTTTCCCTCCTTAGCTCTTCTCATAGTATGCCTGATTGCAAAGAAAATCTGATTTTTGACTTCTCCACTGTGTCTTTTCAGGACGAGAAGTCCACTTTCTTCCAGTTTGGCGCAGCCTTGCAGCAGGAGGCTCTTCTCATGCTTGCAATCATGGAGGAGTATGACTGGCATGTTTTTTCTATAGTAACATCCAAGTTCCCTGGCTATCAGGACTTCATCAGTACTCTGAAAGTGACTGTGGATCACAGGTACAAATACACCTGAAGCCCTCTCACATACTCTGAAAATCCTGTGTTGAAGGCATGCTCATAAGTGCTGTTCCACATATTTCCTTTCGTCCAGAAAGAAATATAAATAAGATTTTTGAAAAGCTTTTGGTTGGGGTTTTCTTCATATTTCATCATAGAAGATGTCATAAAAACCAACCCTACACAAAATATTACAATATAACTTTTTCTTGTAAGTTAAAATATTATCAAAAATGGATTTATTTTATTTTTTCAACTGGAAATATAAAAGAAACAGTCACTAACATCAGCCACAAGGAAGGTAAGCCACAAGAAGTCCTTATTAAAGAAGTTGCATCTACATTTTATTTGAAAGATAAAGCTGCTGTATATAACTTTTGCAAAAAATGCTTTTTACATTTTTTGCAAAAATGTAAAAGACATTTACATTTTTGTAAATGTAAACTGGCTCTACGTTTAACAAACATAGAGGCAGCTTGTTAAAACTGCTTCTATGTTGTAAAAAGATTAATGTTCTTCTCCTCCCTTATCTACTATTACTGAAATACATCAAATACACCTACAATCAAGCAAAAACAACCAATCAAAGCTAGGAGAAGGGTCTTAGTACTATCAACCAGCCTCATATACTCACTGCTCAGTGTAGTAATGGTGGAGAAAGAATTTACTGTTACAGAAAAAGCCACCGTCATCAGTGGGCATGCTCACAACTGGCTCTGTAACCAGGAAGAAGCTGCAGTGTAGAGGAGAGTAAGAGGGACAGGAGGATGAGCAGCACCACACAAGATTGTGATTGACAGAGCTAAAGCCTTCTCATGGCTCTGATTGTAGTTAGCTCTTGGAGAAGGCAAAAGAGCTCTTTTTTTTCATACCGTATTGTCACGATATAGTGACAGTTTCAGCAAATATGTAAAAAATATATCTGCATATTTTTTATAAAACTTACATACCCTAGTTTTAAGTGAAAGGGAAAAGTGTGGTTGAAATTAAACCAAATAAATACAGCCTTGACAGGATTGTAAAGTAAACCTTGGGGTAACAGTCTGGGGGAAAATCAGAAGACGAGCCTCCACACATCCAGGTCATGAACTAGAACTGCTGCATGTCTTGTGTTTAGACTGCAGAGGCACAGGGTCAGGACCCTAAGACCAAAAAGCCTGGATTCAATGGTCCATAGCTGAAACTAAAAGTTGCCTTTATCTTTAATTTCATGTCCTACATTTTGGAGGCATTGTACAGGGGCTCAGAATCCAAGCTGTAAATATGTTTCAATTTTTATGCATTTTTATTTTCTGATTAATCTAATTTTGATTATATTGGTTATAAATTACAATAATCAAAAATTAAATGACATACTTTTTAAATTAATGTTTAATTAATCTATGTGACATTGAGATTTTGAAAAACATTGAAAGACTTCATGTTCTTCTCAATTCCTTCATAACTTTATGTACTTAGTTTGGTTTACATAACATATGTTTCGTGTGCTAGCTTAAATGGAAAAGTAGGAAACAGTTTGAAAGTAGTTTTGTGATCATTTTCATTTATCTCTGTATCATATTTATTTATTGTTTTCAAAGAAACCCAGAGCACTAACCGTTTAACACAAGATGAAGAGTTAATTGGATCAGAAATACCAACACATTGTTCAGGAATGTGTTGAGTGATATTGTTTATATTTCCTCATGATTGCTAACCAGATTAAGCACCTGTATTACTTCATTGTTACAGCTTTGTGCGCTGGGACCTGCAGAGTGTTGTGACACTAGATGCTGTAGATGGTGACCCCAACTCAAAATCACACATTGCCCTCAAGAGGATACAGAGCCCTGTTATACTGCTGTACTGCTCCAAGGATGAGGCAGTGTGAGTGTTGGAGTCTTTCGCTTTCTGCCGCGGTATTTGTATTTCTTTGTCACATGCTGCCAGATTTCAGCTGTGAATCTGTCTGCTCTCCCTAACAGATATATCCTGGAGGAAGCTCGGTCGTTGGGTCTAATAGGAGCCGGTTACATCTGGATTGTGTCAAGTCTCACCACTGGAAATCCAGACTTTACCCCTGAGGTAGTGGAGCCCACGATGTTGCAAACAGGTGGCCATTTTCAGGCGCTTTGACAGGACAAGATTTATTTCGATACCAAGCTGTTTATGTCGTCCTCTATCTTCTCCAAATTTCTTCTCTTTAGTTTACCCTGCCCACACTATTAAGTGATACTTTACATGAACATAGATGATTATTTTTTTCATTGCTAGAGTCAATAATGATTATTTTTCCCATTCATTGAGCTCTTTCTTTGTGTCTAAAATTATTTAGTTAGCCCTAAAGCAGGATGTTAAGTATGTCTATTGAAATATTATCTAAATATAATCTAAATTAATTATTCTGTCCAAATAATATGGAAATATGTAAAAATAGATAAAGCACTGTCCAAAGGACAGAGCTGTGCAATGTTGCTAAAATAAAATGTCATTCATAATTGTATCATCATAAAAAAAAAAACTTTTTTTATTTTTAAGATGACATAGAGCCCAACAAGCAGAGATATTTACATTTATGACTGAATATCACAACATGAATGCAAATCTCATTTTATTCAGTTCTGTTTGGTGAAGAGGTAAAAGCCTTGAAAGAAATTATTATTTCATTACACAAGTTGAATTTTGCAGAAAGAAAATATAGAAATCCAACCTTTAGTCTACATAGGTGGAATGGATATTTTTAATCAGCTGTGCAACATTTGTTGGTACTCCTACGGTTAATGCATTTTGCATCCCTCTTTTGTGAATAAGGCAATAATACCATTTTATAAACGTGGAACACAATTTGACAAGGGATTTTTCTTTGTACATCATCCAGATCTCTTTACCTCAACCCCAGGTTTCAAATAGGGTCTGGGTCTCATGTTTGAGACTGTGTGAGCCTGATGATCTCTGGAATCTTGTGCTTTAGTACACACTAGAACCAAATGTTTTACTTGCAACTTTATCATAACTGAGCTTGGACTACAAAATTGCTGAAAAGAAAAAATCTGGCAGATTCACAAAACGTATTAGCTGGAAGTCATGACTTTGTTTAGGTGTCACCACAGCAACGCCATAGCCTGGATAACAATATAGGCCATAGAGACTGAAAGATATATCCCCAAAAACACCCAAAGATACAAATATATATATATATATATATAAATTCCCTTCTCACCCACCGTGGGTGGTTCTTATCCTCTGAGCTCGGGTCCTCTACCAGAGGCCTGGGAGCTTGAGGGTCCTGCGCAGTATCTTGGCTCTGCCAAGGACTGCACATTTCTGGACTGAGATGTCTGATGTTGTTCCTGGGATCTGTTGTTGCCACTGCTCCAGTTTGGGGGTTACTCCCCCCAAACTGGCATGACCACAGGCACCACTGTGGTCTTCACCTTCCAGGCCCTCTCCAGTTCCTCCCTGAGGCCCTGGTATTTCTCCAGTTTCTCGTGCTCCTTTTTCCTGATGTTGCAATCGCTTGGTATTGCTACATCTACCACAACGGCTTTCCTCTGTTGTTTATCCACTATGACAATGTCTGGTTGGTTCGCCATTACCATTCTGTCTGTCTGGATCTGGAAGTCCCACAGGATCTTAGCTCTGGCATTCTCCACCACCTTTGGGGGTGTTTCCCACTTTGATCTCGGGGTTTCCAGTCCATATTCTGCACAGATGTTTCTGTACACTATGCCTGCCACTTGGTTATGTCGTTCCATGTATGCTTTCCCTGCCAGTATCTTGCACCCTGCTGTTATGTGCTGGACTGTCTCAGGGGCCTCCCTTACACAACCTACACCTTGGGTCTTGTCTGGTGTGGTAGATCTGGGCCTCTATTGCTCTGGTGTTTAGGGCCTGTTCCTGGGCGGCCATGATGAGGGCCTCTGTGCTGTCCTTGAGCCCAGCTTTTTCCAGCCATTGGTAGGATTTACTGATATCAGCCACTTCGGTTATTTGCTGGTGGTACATCCCATGTAGGGGCTTGTCCTCCCATGATGGTATCTCTGGCACTTCAACCTCCGTTCCCTGTTGTCTGAGACATTCACTGAGCACATTGTCTGTTGAGGCTTTGTCCCTGATGTATTTATGGATCTTAGTTGTTTCGCCCTGGACAGTGGTTCTCACACTCACTAGTCCTCTGCCTCCGCCCTTGCGGCTCGTGTACAGTCTCAGGGTGCTGGATTTGGGATGGAACCCTCCATGCATTGTTAGTAGCTTTCTAGTCTTAATATCTGTGGCTTTTATCTCCTCCTTTGGCCAGCTAATTATTCCAGCAGGGTATCTGATTACTGGCAGGGCATAGCTGTTTATCGCACGGATTTTGTTCTTGCCATTGAGCTGGCTTCTCAGGACTTGCCTTATTCGTTGGAGGTATTTAGCTGTTGCTCCTTTCCTTGTGGCCTCATCGAGGTTGCCATTTGCTTGTGGTATACCTAGGTACTTGTAACTGTCCTCTATGTCTGCTATTGTTCCTTCTGGGAGTGAGACCCCTTCTGTGCGGATCACCTTCCCCCTCTTTGTAATCAGCCGACCACACTTCTCTAGTCCGAATGACATCCCAATGTCCGTGCTGTAGATCCTGGTGGTGTGGATCAGTGAGTCGATGTCTCGCTCACTCTTGGCGTACAGCTTGATGTCATCCATGTAGAGAAGGTGACTGATGTTGGCCCCATTTTTTGAGTCGGTATCCGTAGCCAGTCTTGTTGATAATTTGGCTGAGGGGGTTCAGGCCTATGCAGAACAGTAGCGGGGACAGAGCATCTCCTTGGTATATGCCACATTTGATGGACACTTGTGCAAGTGGTTTGCAGTTGGCTTCAAGGGTGGTTTTCCACAGCCTCATTGAGTTTGCAATGAAGGCTCTCAGAGTCCTGTTGATGTTATACATCTCTAAGCATTCAATGATCCAAGTATGCGGCATTGAGTCATAGGCTTTCTTGTAATCAATCCAAGCCATGCACAGGTTGGTGTGTCGGGTTTTGCAGTCTCGGGCAACTGTGCGGTCTACGAGGAGTTGGTGTTTGGCTCCTCTGCTATTTACACCGATACCTTTCTGTGCCATGCTCATGTGCTTATCCATGTGTTTGCTTATCTTGGCCGCTATGATGCCTGACATGAGCTTCCAGGTTGTGGAGAGGCAGGTTATTGGTCGGTAGTTGGGTGGGACTGGACCCTTTGATGGATCCTTCTGGATTAGGATTGTCCGCCCTTCAGTTAACCATTCAGGGTGAGTCCCACTTTGTAGCAGCTGGTTCATTTGGCCTGCCAGTCGCTCATGGAGGGCAGTGAGTTTCTTTAGCCAGTAGGCATGGATCATGTCAGGCCCTGGTGCTGTCCAGTTTTTTCATACCTGAGACTCTTTCTTGGACATCTGTCACAGTGATGGTTACCGGGGGCTTGCTCAGGGAGGTTGCTATGGTCCTCTCGTAGAGAGATCAACCACTGTGCATTGCTGTTGTGGGACACCTCCCTTTCCCATATGCCTTTCCAGTATTGTTCAGTCTCCACCCTTGGTGGGTCTGCTCTGTTGTTATTACCCTGCCATTGAGAGTACACCTTAGCTGGTTGAGTGGAGAAGAGCCGGTTAATCCTTCTGGATTCATTCTCCCTTGTGTATCTCTTTAGGCGGCTGGCCAAGGCTTGGAGCCTCTGTTTGGCAGTTTCGAGTGCTTCAGGTATGGGCATCTGCCTGTACTTTCTGGGTACTTGTCTTTTCATTGTACCCTTGTGGAGCTCTGATAGTTGGCTCACTTCCCTCCTTGTCACCTTGATTTTAGCCTCTAACCGTCTTTTCCATGGTGGGTATTGGGTCTCATTGGGTCTCTATAAGAGCAACCAATAATCCCTACCAATACCAATCATGGTATTCTCAATGCTGCATTCACATTCTCAATGAGACTTTCTGATGGTACTTCACTCAGCCGTTGTAATTGGCGCCGGGGAGGCCTGGTTGTCATTCGGGTCATGATTCTCTCTCTCAGGTCAGCAGCTGTCTCGTTCAGCTCTGATTCGCTCACTGGGGCAGTGTATCCTCACTGGGTGGGGACTTGTAGTTAAGTCCCCACAGTTCTGACATCCGGGTTCCTCCCTTTTGCCGTAGCATTTGTGTTGTATCTCGTCAATCTCAAGTTGTGATAGCAGTTGCCATTTGCGGATGTTGGAACACTGAGCTACTAGTTGTTTAGCACTTAGTGTTGACTGGGGATGTCGAAGTAACCATTCCTTCCCCAGTCTTTGCATGTAACCTCTCTGACTAGGGTTACTTGAGTAGTAGCATTCCAACAGATCCACATTTTCATCTCTCGCCCATTTCCGTCTTGTTCCAGTAGCCCATTTGTCATCAAGGTGCTCTGGTTCCCCAACACCTGACGCAGACCTTGTTTGGCCAGGCGACGTCTGAGCCGGCATGTTATGCAACTTAGTATCTCTCATGGTATGAGGTAGGCAGTAGCTTGAAGGGTCTTGCCTAAGGACCCAGACTGGATTCGAGAGGCGGGGTACACCCTGGACAGGTCGCCAGTCTGTCGCAGTAAATATATATATATATATATATATATATATATATATATATATATATATATATATATTCAGCTGCTGACCTGAGAGAGAGAATCATGACCCGAATGACAGACCAGACCTCCTCG
The DNA here is from genome assembly GCA_922788865.1 of Poeciliopsis turneri. NCBI lineage: Eukaryota > Metazoa > Chordata > Actinopteri > Cyprinodontiformes > Poeciliidae > Poeciliopsis > Poeciliopsis turneri. The sequence goes on from CAKLNU010000176.1 coordinate 2,673,529, forward strand.
GCGCCAATTACAACGGCTGAGTGAAATACCATCAGAAAGCCTCATTGAAAATGTGAATGCAGCATTAAGAACAATCCCTACCAACACCATAACAGAAACCAATGAGCTGATCTACAACTCAGCATCAGTGATCCTTGAGATATATATATATATATATATATATATATATATATATATATATGTATATAAAAGTGAATTTTGCTTTACATGTCCCCTTTGAAAAGTTGAATTGCATTCTGAAAAGAAGTTTCAAGTCCTGCATTGAGTGTCTTAATCGATGATTCATTATTTTTACCAGTTCATTTAAATGTAGAGTACCAGAGAGACCAGCACCTGAAATGTACTTTTTGACTAAATTTATCTACGTCAGAACATCTATGCATGTTTAGATGCCCTGACACCCAGAAATCAGCATTGACATCGTTATCTCATGGGCAATACAAATAAATACTGCGCAGGGTTTTTTAAAATTAAAGAGGAAAAATAATCATAAACCACACTTTTCATCAAGCTACAATACTTGTAGTTTACTCCATAACAAGAAGACATACTTTGGTCTTTCAATGCAACTTTAAACTGTAAGTTCAGAAGATACAGGAATTTGAGCTACTGAAAGCAGTAATCAGAAGGTAAAACATACATTAAATTGTTAGTGATGGGAGCAACTGGCACTGTACTTCTAAAATAAACATTCATGAGGTGAGCAGAAAGTATGTCAGACTTAGCACAGATGATTGAAATATTTGAAATTGTAAGACTCTGAGTTGCTTTGACACCTTAGCCAAAAGATACTGCATGAAACCAGCCTGCATAAAAATAAATACAATTTCAGAAAGTGAAACCATACAGAATGATAATACAGAGCTGCACAAATGTTAAATTATGTTTAAAAAAGAATCAGAATTTGTAAATTGGCAGGAAAAGTCCAGCATTTCACTTATTTATCCATCCATCCATCCATCCATCCATCCATCCATGGTTTAAAAGTTTGGAAATCCATAGATGTAATACTCTTTTTTTCCATATTTATTCTGAATAGAAAAATGTTCAGAATAACATTTTTCTGAACATCAGTATTGAGAGAATTTTCTTGAGAAAATTCTCTCAATACTGATATTGGCAACAGGCCGGATTCCAGCATTAGTTACTTCTAAAGGCAAGACATACTCCAGAGTGATCCATCCATCCATCCATCCATCCATCCATCCATCCATCCATCCATCCATCCATCCATCCATCCATCCATCCATCCATCCATCCATCCATATCTGTGTCCATATTTAAAGTGTAGAAATGTATAAAAGAAAATGAACCACTGAGAAACCTGTGAATTTAGAAGAATGGAATTTTGAGGTAAAAAATAGGCTGCAACCCTGAAAAATATATGTAAAATTGAGATGATAATTCTGAGTGGTCACCTGCTGACCAGGTAACTTTCACTCTCCAGAAACCTAACTTATTAAAGCATGATAAAGAAAAAGACTTTAAGAAAATCATAACCTACCCATGTCAGAAACTAGGAAAATGTGGTGAATTTTAGGTAAGCATTTATGCTGATAGGTAGAAAGAGTATTTCAGCAACCAGCAACTTAAAAACATTTTCTTATCTAAATGACATGACAGATTTAGTTTGTCAGAAAAAATAAAGGTGGGGAATGGGAAAGCTATAAAAAGTTCTATTCACACTTCGGTTTGGAGGTCAAGTTAATCACAAATACAACAGTTTTAAAAGCAAGACATTTCTTAACATATGGTATTACAGATGCATGTAATCGTTCTTCCCATGGTAGATGTTGGAATATATTCCAACATTGTTTAGCCTTTTCACTTAATCAATCAATCAATCAATCAATCAATCAATCAATCAATCAATCAATCAATCAATCAATCAGTGAAATACTGTTTGGATAGCATTTACAACAGTGACTACTGAACCAAAGTGCTTTCCATTAGCGCACTAATAAAAATAAAGAATAGAATAGAATAGAAAAATATTTTCATAAAATATTAAAGTGTAACAGTCACAGTTCTAAACAAAGTTTAGTTTAAGTTCTGTCTCGTTCTAAACAAATGGGCTTTTGAAACAAAATGAGGTCATTGACAATCCACAATTCAAAAGGTAATAAATTCCATAGTTTTGAACCGGTGACAGCACATGAAGTGTCACATCAGTGTTGGACCCTGGCCTGGAGATCATTGTTTATCCTTGATCTGAGTACAGAGTCAACACCAAACAGAGATGAATAAAGAAGGAGGGGATAGGACTAAAGATTTAAAGAGATGAACTGATGGAGATGCTCAGTGTAAGAAAGATTCATACTTGTGGAACTTTCAGCTATAAATTATTTTAGTGTAGCAGAGGAAACTTTGACATCTCAGAGGAAGTCATAAAAACGTTACAAATTGAAGTAAAACTGAATCCATGTTTCCCACTGTTTTCCTTTTAGATGTATCCCCTGGGAATGATCTCCGTATCCTATGACGACTGGGAGTACCCACTGGAGACGCGGGTGCGCGACGGGGTGGGCATTATTTCCACTGCGGCCTCTTCCATGCTAAGGGAGAAGGGGGATCTGCCAGAGGCCCAAGCCGGCTGCATCAGCACACCATCAGACAGGAGCCCGGGAAAGCTCCCACCTAGTGCCCTGCGCGGGTGTGTATGTATAACATGCATGTGTATGTGTGTGTGTGGGTGAGTGGGTTTATGTGTGAGCATAACCCACAGTGTACGAAAATCGGGGTGTACAGACTTGCATAACTCAGCTTGTCTTTGTAGCTCAGTGTTCAGCGGTCTTGCATAACCCTTTTAATGTTCTAATGAGAAGGATGGTGTTGCAAAGGAAGCTGAGATGACAGCAGTGTTAAACTCTGTGATTTCTAATGACATTTAACACTGTCAGCTTTTGTGTGTGGCTTTTTGAAGCCAATTGTGTCTCCTTAGCTAAAGACAAAAACAGTGAAAGGCAGACCTTTATGTTGCTGCTGCTCTGTGTTAACTGAAGCTCAGCAGCTTCTGAGGTGGATGTGTTTCTGCTTCATGACAGGCTGCACTTCCAATAACTCAGTCTTATAGCAGGTTTTAATCAGCTTTCTTACTTTTGCTATTTTTGTCATACAACTCTGTGGACAGCACACATCTCCTAGCAGCTATGTTCACGTTTGCTGTACTGTGCAAAAGTCTTGAGTCAACTGTCTTTTTCTTTGTGTTCTCTGTTAAAACAGTTCATACAACTGCATATCCTAAAATCTTAGTCTCAGGGAAAACGTTAATTTCTTTCAGTAAGTAAATCAAAAATGAAACTTATCTCTGTCCAGCCATTGCTTAAACCCACTATTCAGAGTTAAGGGGCTGGTAAGGTGGTGTGGACTCTGAGGTGCACGGGTCACCAGGGAGGCACAGAGACAGACTGGACCAAAAACCATGCAAACACACACATACACACAACTTAGAACAATTCAAAGCAAATAATCATATTTCTGGACTCTGGGAGGAACCCAACATTAGGAAAGAGAATGAGTTAAAAAAGACAAAAACAAAACAAAAACAGGGAAAGAATTAACAAACTTTCAAAAGGGAAGGAGAACTTTTGATGATGACTGCTTGAAAAAAAAATCTGACTATGTACATGTAAAGTAGTGGACTATGATTTTTGCACAGTTCTATATTTGCATATGTCATTAACAGGTGTCTGCAGCTGTCTGTGGTGATGGGGTCATTGTCAGGTTCTTTAGACAGTAAGAGAAGAGAAAATAAGAAATATGAACGCATAATCACAAGACTGTCCCATGCAGTTTGTCTTTGTGTTTCTGCTCTGTGATATTGTAACTGCCTCATGAATATGAAATATGCAATGGCCAAAATATGAAATAATACATTGCAAAGCATATATTAAACTAATAAACACATAGGGTCATGTTGCTCAGCTCTGTTTATCTGAAATGAACTATAAGCTCCCTCAGGAGGCATAATTTTGTCATCCTACTTATTAGTTCATTAAAATATATATTAAGCCATCAACAATAATGCTGATGTAGCAGCATTATTAGCAGCTCTTAATAGCAGCTTTCTTAAACTTTATTATGTGTCATAAAATAATGTCATTTTTCTCAGTAAGTTATTAGATTTTGTAAAAACAACAAGAATAAAAAACAGTGAAGCTGGTTTTTGAGGTTGGAATCTTTTCCCTGAGTTGGAGGTGATGAGACTCATCGGACTACTGGACGCATTAGTCTAGATTCTATCTTTGTCGGAGTGTGAACATCAGCAGCCTGAGACGGAGACGAAACAAGACAACATAATCTGGCATTTAAAAGACACTATTAACTCTGCTGGATTCGACATCACTTGGGCTGCACAAGAATTAAAATCTTAGACTTTCATATGTGTGAGCTGTGTAATAGTTCAGGTTGGAGATGAAATTTATTCTCTGAGTTTAGAAAAAAATAGTCTTTGTGATGTAGCTGTTGTTAATATTAAAGCTATAAGCTGTCATTTTGTTGCAGAAACTTTTTCTTCTACCTCATTCATGCATTTGGAAAAGTTTTCACACCAAGGTCACATAATGTATTACAGATACAGAGAACAAAATGTGGAATGTTTACAATAAGAACAGGAAGATTCAATGTCTTGTTGATTGAAATGCTATTTAAACAACGGCTTTTTTTTTTTTTTTTTGCACTTTCTCTTGCAATTTTCCACAAATAAAAGACCTTCTTTATTACAATAATCAAGGAAAAACAACACATCAGGACAAAAAAAGGATTTGGTTTTCATCTGGCTCTAAAATGACTGACACTAACCTGAAAAACACACAATAGAGTCCATCTCGCAACAGTTTGCAGAAATCAGCATGAGAGCCACAACTCTCAAATGTACAGGTTTCATCTAATAACATACATCATGAGTGAGTTAGAATTTTTGTCACTCATTTCAGAAGGTGAAACTAATTATGTAAACTCATTAAAAAAGTCAAACATTCTGTGTCTCTGAAAAATAGATTACAAAGACATTTCATGAGAAAACTGCTTCTGAAAAAAATGCTCACTAATGCTCAATTCTTGGTGGAGGCTCCCTTTGCTTTAAACAAGTCCTGTTGTCTTCCTGATGGTACTTTACAAAAGCATTATTAAATCTATTCTAACCAAAATCTACTCTAATCTAAATCTGTTAGCTACTGCTCCCCCTGTTTTTTCACTTTGTTGTCAGTATCATAAAAAACTAAGACTCAATATAGCGTCTAAATAGTGCACTTTCGCTGTGACTAACACAACTACTATTCGCGTTGCATACACTATAGACTGGTAAAAAGCCACTTTTAGAATAGCTTTGTTCCCTCAGCTAACATTGCATTGAACAAACTGCTTTGACAATACTCCATTCCCCTGTGTTTCATGTGATGCATTTGATCATCTGTGTTGAGAGGCAAGCTGATCAGATCCATAATTTGTAATTCGGAAGATATGAAAAGAGAATCTCCCAAAAAGACAGCACAGGACATAGAGCAAAGCAGGGAAAGAAAAGCCTCCACCTTTAAATAAAGTAGAAATAACTCTTGTTATGCTTTGAAACAATCATATTGTTTCATTAATTAGTTTTCTATTATTCATTTTCTCATTGTTACATTTTGTATTTAACTAAAAACAAATTACAGTTACCGTAGGTTTTTTTCACATTCATTTACTTTATTTACTCACTTTTTTTAATCAATCATGTCCTCTATGCATTTTCTCCTACCCCTTTTCTCTCCTGTCTGTTTATTTACAGATTGTTTTTTCTTTTCTCCTGTTCTTTTTTTATTTTCCCCTTCTGACTCTTTCTGGAAGGTAAAATGCCAAACAGGAAAAGGTGGCATCAGCGAGCCTGCTCGATTTATTGGTCTGCATGGTTGACTATGCAGAGAAGAAACATGCTTATTCTCTCTGTAAAATTTCAACTTTAAAACTAAATAGGTCAGGTGTGTTAATCATTGTGGGTTTCTTATAAGTTTGCAAGTCTCTGTCTGAGTGAACAATGGAGCAAAGTTCTTTGAGCAAATGAAATATAGCACCTACCAATTAGCACACATGACAGCAAACATCTTGTGCCAGCTGAAGGACTGATGATGTGGGCCATTTGGTTGACCACCTTCTGTCCCCTGCTTCAGGCCATCTGAACTGCTGAAGCTTAGAATAATCAGGATCATTAACCAAGATAACAATTCCAAACATTGCAGCAGAGTAGAAACATGAGGATGGAAGAGAAAATAATAATGTAATGCAGGCCCTGTCAAACCTTTGGCGTAAACCTGGTTAAATGAGTCTACTTGATTATACTTTACTTTGTGGTCTGCCTGTATAGTTCTAAGAATTGAACCAGTTTTTCTTGTCAAACACTTTGAGATGTCATTTGGTGTGAATTGGCGCTATATAAATACGATGTATTAAATTGAATTACTGTGATCTTAAAATAACTGTGTAGAAAATTATATCTGCACTGTAGACCCCCATGAACTGAACCATTGGACAAGAAAACATCACTTTAAGTTACTGATTTTACAATCTGATAATGTTTAGATCATTTTTAATATATTCTAATATAAAACTCTAGGAGTAGGAAAGAGTGTAGCTCTTTTTACAGTGACTAGAGTTGTATTTTTTTCTGAGAACAAAGCTCTGGATCAAGTCCTTATACATACATGCAAATATTAAAATATCAAGCAATATTTTTGAGGCATACATTAAAACCACACCATTTTCAGTTGTTCAGATGAAACAGATTTTATCCAAACAGGAGGAGACAATTTATTTCCAGAGTAAATTGCCACGGCAATTTATTGCAACAAGGGCATCACCTGCAGCACTAGGAGGAATTTTCAAACATTAAAACATATATTTACCTCAACCTCATTTACTAATAAATGAATCCATTGTAATACTGTATGTAATAGGGACATATTCAATCGTAGAGAGTAAAAGTGTCTATTATGTGTATATGTGTAGGTTTATCTGGAGCTTAAAAGAGGGTGTATCAACAACGGCCCTAACCCTCCAAAATGTAACAACATTGCAGTATGCAACAATGTAGCAAACTGTGGATTCAAAATGTATTAAAACATTACTAAATATATATTATATATGTATACAGTAATATATACATATATGAGATATAATAAAATCTTAAAATGCATTTGGCATTTACTTTGCAAAAATGACAATGTAATAATGTGATTAATTATGCAGTTAGCTATCGCAAACCAGGGTTTGTGTTCATCCTAATTAATATGCGTCTAATAACAAGACCCTACATGTTATTTTTTTATTTGATCAATAAATACCAACGTTTTATAATTTAATTTTCTGTTTATCTTTACTTTATATCTTATATCTAAACTGCTGTATTGAAAAAGGTGAGGCTGCATTTTATGCCTATGAAACAGCATCTAACTATTGCAATGAACATTTCGGGTTTCAAAGACACACTTTCCCTTATTACAGAAAAAGTCCCTGCTTTTCAGCATGTTATTCATGATGTTGTTGATCACAAAAATTTTAATTTACTATATATATATATATATATATGTATATATATATATATATATATATACATATCAAATCAAATATAGGATAAGTTGTTGAGCTAAGAAAAACATTTTAAAAAGCACACTATCGTTCCATCAATTTAGTTTCTGCAAAATTCAAATAATGATCTTCTTTTATGGTCACAGAAATGATGCTTTCCCACATAAATTTTGTGGACGTGTGACGTGAATTAAAGAGACATCTCCCCAAAAATCAATCAATTAATCAATCAATCAATCAATCAATCAATCAATCAATCAATCAATCAATCAATCAAATTTAGTTGTACAGCAAATTTCATCAACAAGGCAGTTCAAAGTGTTTCACATAAAAGCAACATACATTATGATATTTTTCACTGGCAGGGTTCATGCAAATCTGCAGTCAAATTGTTCTTATTCATCATGACTTGCAGTCACAATATTTCAACATATGCATTGACCTTTCAAGGGTCAACAACTCTTGAAGGGTCATAGTAAGAATCAGATGGGAGAGTGACTCTCTTTATTTGCTACCATTAAGTTGAAATTGTTCATGGGGTTACTTTTTGTCCTTCTTGCTTTGGTCAGATGAGGTTTCTGTTGTCAAGCATCATCCGTCAACTCATGCTTGACAGTGTCAAAATGAATTATTTATAAGGAAGTGCTTGTCTGTTTGTAATTTAGTCTTCTCCTTAAACTTCCTCAGATGGCCTATCTTTCTCCATTTGGGAATTCAAGCTATTATATCATGTCTTAACTATCAGATCAATCTTGCTGTCTGAAAGTGGTTTAACCAAAGTGAGTGTGTTCTTTGTCTCACATCAACGGGGCCCGGCGAATACCCGTGGTTAAACGGACGGCGGAGTCCGGCGGTAACAGGCGCTTAAATTCCGTGCCTGTTGTGGGCAACGGGGCCCGGCGAATACCCGTGGTTAAACGGACGGCGGAGTCCGGCGGTAACATTCGCTTAAATTCCGTGTTTTTATTTCATTTTATTTTATTTTATTTCATTTTATTCTATGTTACATGACTTTGTATTTTATGTTTATGATGTAAAGCACTTTGAAATGCCTTGTAGCTGAAATGTGCTATACAAATCAAATTTGATTGATTGATTGATTGATCACTGCCAGTGATCAATCTTTTGCTGCCTTCCATTGGTTCACTTTATCAAGAGTAAAGGTTCACCAAAAGCCCGTTTGCACATGTGTTGAGTAACTGAGTGGGGCCACCCTCATCGTACGAGTGACTTGTCTTTCAGGCATACATCTGTGAAGGAATCAATGCAGAATGTTGGTGGAAGAGATATATGCCCTCTGACTCTGCATCCCACCCACTCACACACAGATTCACACTCTGAGGCATGCACACATGAACACAGTGGGTGAAGACAGCATTGATTTGTAGAGGATCCTCTTGCAGCGATTACAGAGTGTTTAGTGTTTTATTTGAAATGTATCTGCTCCTCTGCACAAACTGTGACAGATGTGTAACAACAGCTCCCTCTGCTTTCTAACTCTCCATGGGCTGCAGACACATGATGCATGTGTGGAACGAAGGACGAGATCTATCCTTTACTCCAGATGGTTACCAGGCCAACCCCAGATTGGTTGTCATTGTGTTGAACAGTGAAAGAAAGTGGGAGAAGGTAACAATAAAAGTGTTTTTTATTATGATTAAATTTGATGAGAACCTCCGTTATAAAAAAGTAATAGACCGATAAGGATTCTTGTGTCTGATTTTGTTTGTGTGCACACAGATGGGCCGCTGGGAGAACGGGACGCTGTCCCTCATGTTCCCAGTGTGGCCGAGGTATAATGCCCATGGGGATGAAGATGCTGATGAGAACCACCTCTCCATCGTCACTCTGGAGGAGAAGCCGTTTGTCGTTGTGGATAATGTAGACATCCTCACCGGCACCTGCAACAGGAACTCTGTGCCCTGTCGTAAACATGTCAAGCTGTAAGTACCCAAACACTCCAGATGTCAATGAACTACAGCCAACCACAACTCAAGGTAAAAGTCACATTTATAAAGTATTCAGGCAGACTTACAGACTGTGGTTTGCAAAAAGTTTTATGCCTACAGCTTCTTTGCATAGTCATGTTTCAAGTAGAAAACAATTTATGTATATATATATATATATATATATATATATATATATATATATATATATATATATATATATATATTTATTTATTTTTTTATTTTTTATTTATTTTTATTTTTTTTGACCAGCCAAAATAGTAGAATATACTACAAAAAATTTGGAAATATGTATTCAGGCCCTATTACCACAAAGTATATCTGGACCACTCTATTACCTTCAGAAGTTGCCTAATTAATAAACCATCTATATCTATGCTGTACATCAGATGTTCTTTAGAGGCCTTTGAACTTTTTATTCAGTGAATAAACCACATCCTGAGGACCAAGGGCTACAGCAGACAGACCAGGGGTAAAGCTGTGATGAATGCACGTTAGATGATGAGACATTATCAATGTGCTACAGTGGCCAGTTCAACGTCCAGATCTGGTTATGCATTTGTGCTAAGACTTAAATTTTTATCTCTATTTAGAGATAAGAGCTATATTCACTCTGTATAAACTTGACTTACTTTTGAAGAAAATTCTGGAAAAATATCTGTCTATAGATGTCCAATGCTGTTAGCGATATACCCCCCATCACACCCCTCAAAAAAATGTTGTCCAACAAAGTGTTTATTCTTGTGGGCTGAGTCCTTACTACGCTTTCCAGATTTTTGTTCAGTAAAGGTTTATGGCTGTATTATAGTAAAATTTGGAAAAAAGCTCAAGTTTTATGAATCAATTTACAAGGAACCTCATTTTTCAGAGGGTGATAAGAGAACGCTCCTAAAGTAAATCCAATACAACTAAGGCAGGTCCTTCTTCATCTATATTTGTATTAAACATCCTTGAAATGGAATTACACCTTTCTAACTGATCTCAGTCTGTCTGACAACACAATTGTCAATCAGCTGCTCTTTGCTCGTCATCTTGTATTCTATCTTGGGCCCACTCATTTTTATTTTATATAATAATGACTCACCATCTGTTTATGCAGGGGACTGATATCCAGATGTATGTAGCTTTCACTGGAATAAATTCCCATGGTTGGACACTTTCACAAGATAGACAGGTTCTCATTAAGTTTGATCTGGGGTTTTTCTTCTTGAATCTATAATAAATTTCTCCCTATTGCTCTTTGCTCAGATGTAATTTACAGTGTAGTCATTTTTTTCTTTCACTTCAGTTTTATTAGAGCTTTGTTTGTCAATTTGTAATATAGATTTTGTTTTAAGTAGTGTAGCTATTGATTATATACTCAAGTTTACATATATTACAATTCATCTCAAGAATAAGCTACCCCTCGTAGCCCCTTCAAGTGTTCTTTATGTTTTACACAGCAATCAATTGCTTTTTCTTTTAAAGCCTTAGAAACACCTCCTAAATCTGCAATCTACATTTCAATTCAAAAATGGAATGCAAGAATGTATCTACCTTATACGAAGCAACATTTAAAGACATTAGCCAAGAAAAATACAACATTGGACATAAATGGGTCTTCCACATAGACAATTACCCAAAGCATCCAGCCAAAGAGGTTGTTTGCAAAGTGAGTTAAGGACAAAAAAGACAACATTTTGGTGTGGCCACCACAAAGTCCTGATCTCAGTCCTATGGAGAAGTTGTGGGAAGATCTGAACAGGCGTGTGTGAGTGAGGCGGCCGACAAAATGGGCTGCCTCACTTGTGCCCCTTTTACATGAGTTGGAGTTCTGGCTCAATTCCTCTGCAGAATGAGTCAGAACTCCAGCAAACTGTGGTGACAAACTTGAGGAAGAGCAAATGAGCTAATAGTTAAAAAAATAAATAAATTAATTAATTAATTAATAATAATAATAAAAAATAAAAAAACTGAATGTTATTGGTGTTTTCTTGCAAAGGAAGGTAGTTGGACTTGCCAAATAAATTGAACTTACTTAGCACTTTTCCACTGGAGTCACAGTTCCCATTTGCACTCACAAATGCTCACATTTGTCCACTGATATACAGGCAACTCAGGTAGGCAACTTAGGGTTGAGTGCCTTGTGCAGGGGCACATGGACACATGACAGGAGTAAGCTGAAATAGAACCTACAACCTTCTGTTTGTTTCTCAGCAGTCTCTTCGTTGAATGGTGGGGAGCTGAGATCGTATTGGATTTTATCTGCAGGGTTTGACAGGAACACAATCCTCAAACTGACAAACATTTTTGTCTCAGTAAGAGAACAGTCATGTGCCCAGAAGTCAAAGGTCTTTAGTTTGGAATTGACTCTCAAGGATTTGCTCACTATAGGATTACTTTTTTTTTTGTTGGTGACGAGGCCTTTTTTTGGGTTCCCCTTCTGAGTTTTATTTGCCTGCCATACTCATTGTGCGATTATGCCCTGATTCCCATATGCCATTATAGACGGCATTCCCTACAAAGGTAGCCATGACCTGTGAAATTATTTCTCTCCCTTGGTCAAAGGTTTTTACCCCTAAAAGTGTCAATTTCTGATATAATCTTTTTGCTTTACTGCACAAAGGGCTGTGTGCTGTACATGCTGGAAGTTGTAGAAATTTTTTTGAGGTTGTCACTTTTGAAGATTCTTGCTTATAAAAAGTTTGGTTGTGCAAGGTCAACAGACGTTTTGATTGGTTCTTGATTGGTTTGGTTTGGTTGTTCTGGAGCAGAGCTGAAAACTCTTCCAGCTCATCTAAATGAGTCATTTTATTAATTGTTATTTCTCTTTTTTGTCTCAGAAATGTTACTGATGGGAATTTCTTAAACATTTTTGATATTTTGCTGTTTAAACAAACTTTTAAAGATTACTTCACAGATCAAATAACAATAACCTTCTGAATAAACTGGCAGTGTTAATCGTAATTCTGACCTGTTCTTCTATGACTTATGTAATTTGTGACTTCAGCTATTTTTGCCTCCTTTAAAGCTAAACTGTAGTTGACTCAGCAGTATTAATCCAGCTCCACTAAAACTGCTGTTGCACATCTGAGGCCAGAAAGTGAAAATATGTTTAAAGTATCTTTTCCCATCTGTACTCCTGAACCTCTCAGTGCTCTGGGTGCGTGAACTACTCGGTTCAGAAGCTATATGTGGTCTGCCCCATCATCAAACTCTAAAAGTTCTCCTTTTTTGTCTGCCCATGTTCTCCACCCATCTTCCTCCCCTCTGCCTGCCAGTAGCCATTCACATCAAATTCCATATTCTGGCATCCAGCACACCTCTGGGAGTTGCAGGCTGCGATCTATTCTATTCTCTTCTTTCACCACGAGCGGCAACTTAACTTGTAGTTCCCAGCAGCAGCGTTGTCATTACTTCACCTGGCCTTGACTCCTCTCTCAGGTACTCCACTACAGCGAAATGTCAGGAATAAAATTACTCTGGAATATTCTGTTGTAAAAAGTATATATTTTTTCTGAATGTATCTGTTTCCAGTACCCTCAGAGGTCCAGCTCTTTTAAAACCAATCACCCAAATATAATACTTTGTATGCATCTCTTTGCACTTTGATTTTATCTAGCTTAAAAGTTTTAGTAATTCATAACTGACTTAACTTACAGTCAGTTATGAACTGAGTATTTAAACACTAATGTTTAAATACACTTTAAACATTACTGTGTTTAAAGTTCATTGCAAAAAAGTAACTGTGATCAGCCACTTCTTTTTGTATTTTTTAAGACCCCTGACTTTCTTTGAATCTTAGAAAGTTGGTTGTTTTACTCAAGTTAAGTCGAAGTTTATTTATATATCAGTGCTAAACAACAATCACATCATCACAGACAGATTAAATTTATTAATATATCTAACTAATTAAATTCATTCTCAGCCTCAGAATAAAGTATTTTTTTAGTGAACATTAATCAACCCCCATTAATCATGGGGGATCTTCTACCCCCATGTTTACCCATAGAGGTGGTTTGTTCAGGGTTATGTGTGAGCGTTCTCCATGTTGGCTGAAAGGTTTTGTTTTCCTCTTCCCAGCGCATCTTCTACCACATAGTTGTCCTGGTGACAGATTATCCCACCTGTGCAATGGGTCTCTGCAGTCTTATTGGCCTCTTGGCTGCTTCCTAGATTAATGCTCACCTTCTCCTGCCTGACAGCCTACGGGGAGGCTAAATGGTGGTACGTTTGCTGAAGTCCCATTTTCATGATGGACTGGATACTGGAACATGCAATGTTCTAAGCGGTATATTACTTACTATCCTCAAGTAGAGAGTTGTTAATTGCTCATTTAGATGGTTTGCAGAAAAAAAGAAGCTTGCGAAGATTTGACTTATGCAGAAGTGTAATTGCTCCCTAGGAAAACGTAGTGGGTCTGATTGCGCAATAAACTCCCCATGTGAGCTGACTCGTTCATCTAATTGTTCATGCCTAGAGTCTTGCTAATCTAAGTGGTTGCTATGATGCATGTCTTTCTTGTTGTGTCCCTGTCTCTAAGTATAACAACCACACACATGCACACACACACATTTTTAAAAAGTGAACTCCACTGTAGAAATCTTGAAAGACAGCCATCATCACTGTGTCCTCTCCTGACAGTCTTGAGGAGAGCCATTGTTCAGGACATCAAAGAAAGGACCCAAAACTGTCTCTAAGTGTGTTTTGGAAGCAAAGTAAAAACTAAAGAAGAGTGACTAAAGATTTTTGTACATCAGTCTAGTACACAATCTGCTTGACACCAGCTAACCTACAAACAACATTGGTTCCTCCTTTAATGTGTGGTGCAAAAGTCCAAAGCAAATGAATCTTGTCTGAAGAAAGCTTTGAAATGAAACACATCGTTACTTATAACTGTTATTACTAATTATTTACACACTTGCCTTTATCATACTGAAAGAAATCTTAATGAAGTATAAACTTTCAGCGACCTTTCAAACGTTCCTGGAGATATCAGGGTGTAGTGCACTGATTGTCAAAAGCCCAGATGTAAACCCTGCAGATTAAAGGGCAATCAGCTGAGCATAACAGCTTGCCAGAAACACTAGCTCAAAGCCTTTCCCCCAGCAACAGGTCAGGTTGAGCTGCCGCTGTGCCACTCACAGACAGTACATTATGGTATTCAGAGTGCAGATGCAAGGGAACAACATCATTAAGAACATTTAGATCTGGCCTAAGGTTAAAATGGGCCTTACACTATTGCTGCTGCGTTGACTTTTTATCTCCATATGCCTCTGAGAATAGATGACTGTTGTTCATGTATATCTTATTGAGCAATTTCACTTTATTTTTTGCATTCCTGTTGTGGTTGGCTGTGAACATATACCAAAGCTTTTTCTTGGAACAATATGGTGCTGTAAAAATCTTGAACGTTGATTGTGTTTTTATGAAAATGTTGCTTTATTGCATCTGTCAATAAGATGATAAACTCTGTAAAAAATCAAATCAGCAGATCTCCTTTGCTGATTTGAGGACCCTTTTTTTTGTTTTGGACCTTTTCAAATCCAGATCAATGTCAAAGCCAAAAAAGTCCTTTCAAAGTCCACCCATCCTTCACACACTCAGCTTCAGGTAGCAGATTGTTTTATATTTTAGTGTTGAACAAATAGACTGAAGAACTATTTTATCCCTACACTCATTCATTTTTTAAACAATTAATGGCCTGAGTTAAGATTACTATTCACTTACGTGAGTTTAGTTTTAGTTCTAGTTTATATTCATATATTTATTTTTTTCCATCCATCCATCCATCCATTTTCCGTCACCCTTCTCCCTAACGGGGTCGGGAGTTGCTGGTGCCTATCTCCAGCTGCGTTCCGGGCGAGAGGCGGGGTACACCCTGGACAGGTCGCCAGTCTGTCGCAGGGCAACACAGAGAGACAAACAGGACAAACAACCATGCACACACACACTCACGCCTAGGGAAAATTTGGGAAGGCCAATTAACCTGACAGTCATGTTTTTGGACTGTGGGAGGAAGCCGGAGAACCCGGAGAGAACCCACGCATGCACAGGGAGAACATGCAAACTCCGTGCAGAAAGAATTCGGGAATCGAACCCAGGACCTTCTTGCTGCAAGGCAACAGCGCTACCCACTGCGCCACTGTGCAGCCTATTTATTTTTTTATGTATGCTATTAAATGATCTCCTTTACTTTGAGATATTTTCTAATTTTTATCTCACTAATTGTGTCATTTCTTGTGTTGCAAATGGCTTGCCCTTCAGGGACTTAAAAAAGTGAAGTAAACTGAAATTTCACTTGTCATACACAGGCTAAATTACTGCCAGACATTAGAATCAAGAAATGACTTAAGCAGAACGTGTCTGACAGCCCAACAGACTAAAAAAAAGCAAAACATACTGGCCTATTTCTAAAGAAATCCAAACCACAGTCAGACCGTTTATGCAAATTCAGATAATAACAAAAGTACTGCCTACCAGAATTTCTGTAAGAGTGAATCAACGATTCAACCAGGAGTTTACGAAGTAAACCAAAGGAACATCCAGAAATTCAGGCCTCAATGGCAAACTGGGTGATTGTAGGTTTGTAGATAAATAGAACAGGCAAGAAGAATTGGTGAAGAAAGGTGAAACGCACACCTGAGCAAAGAGAATAATCCATGTTTTTCTAAATCATGGATTGGAACCATGAAGCAGAAAACCCTTAAGGACAATGTCTGGCTTAAGCAGCAGGACAGTAAAACAAAACACACGCCTAAAACTCCACCTTGAGTTTGCTTGAAATACAAAAATGAAAGATGTAACAAGGAAATATAGAAAGAATCTCTCTGGGCTGATGCTTTTCCAGCAAAGTTTTTATAAGTTACTGTCCAGCCCATAAGCACACATTCACTTCTCCCGTTTTATTGCTACGTTTTTGTTGTTTCATAGCAAAAGTTGAAGAAATGTGAGGACAATATACTGTTGTTGCTGCATGTTCACTTATGTGTAAATGGTAAATGTGTGTTTACAGAGTGATATAAGGATTCTGATGGGCCCCAGCTGGGAAGAGATCATGTATACAGTGCGTGTGCATTTGAACCCCAGGGACACAGATCGTCCATACTCACAGATGTTGAACACATAGTATTATCTTCTTGTTTTGTTTTGGTTTTTTTTTTGTTTTTTTATCTTTTTATCTTTCACATCTTTTACCATAATTCTCCATTTTCTCTGCTCTGTGAAACTCTCAGCTCTTCATGAAATTTTCTCTCAGATTGGATTCAGCAAAAATGCCACGTGAAAAGGTCATGGAGTTACGATCCATATAAGTTACATCAAAGATGGCCAGCATGGGAACAAAATTAGGTTTTAATGGAAATGCTTTTGAAAAAGGCTGGTACGGTTTAATAGATTATGAGAATCACTTAATCCAGCAATTCAGGTTCTTTCGTTGCTACCAGGTCCTCCAGGGATGACTGTCAGAAAAGTTCACTTAAATATTTGTTTTCTTTCTGTGCATGCACTGTGTGTGTGACTGCAAATAGACACAGGTAAACTTTTTATTATGAAGGAGATAAAAGATACAGAAAGTAGTGAAGAAAAGGACGGCTAATTATTTAATCATGTGGGTGGGTTGCTCTGTGACTATTTAAAGCCAGCAGCATCTGCTCAGTACCCCTGTGTTTTCATCTGGTTTGGTTAGCTGGCACTGAGGGAGACACACAGCACGCTGTCTTTCTCTGCCTTTCAGCAGAATTCACATTTCCTCTTTTTGTTGTAATTCTACATTTACAGTTTGACTGAAGCGACAGATGTGCACAAGCAGCTTAGACGGTTACAAGCAGAAAAAAGCAAAACATACTTCTTGCATGCATCCATGTTGTGTTGTAAATAAAGTCTGGTTATAAGTGTGCTTTTTTCCCTGTGTTTGTTACAGAAACACCACTTCAGGAGGTGCCTATATCAAACAGTGCTGCAAAGGTTTCTGCATCGACATTCTGAAGAAGATTGCCAGGAACGTCAAGTTTACCTATGATCTTTATCTGGTTACCAACGGAAAACATGGAAAGAAGATCAACAATGTGTGGAATGGCATGGTCGGAGAGGTAGTGTCACCTTTGTTTCTCAAAAATATAGTGACAATTACTTCTGTCTTAAAGTGTCAAGGACACAGTAAAACTACTTACATAATTTAAGTAGAATTCATAACAGAGTAGGTCAAACTGTAAACCCTGTGTATTCAGTGTATCTAAGTCAAATTTGTTTAAAGTTGGATTTAGATCTGTTTATTACCATTCAGTGACTTGGAGGGAACTGATGTCTAACTCCAAATCTTCACCGTAAGACCTTTCCTCCCCATTTGACTTACCCTGATTACGTCACAAGATGGCGCAGGCATTTGACCCAGTTACAGCGATACTCTGCAGTTATAGTAGTCTGTGAGAAGGATTTATTATTAAAAGCTTTTGAGTACACAGAAAGAAAGCACAGTAGCTCATCTTTTTAAATCATGTCAGTGGTTTTATCTTGTCAGTAACAGGATAAAACATCATAAAACATTGAATACTATGCATAGAATAGTTGTGCATAGGTTTCTATACAAACTATTCTGTTTCCCAAGACTTGACCAAGACCATGAAATTTTAAGTTTTGGTGAGAAGGTTTCTGTTTGACATTTTAACATTTTGCAAAGCCATGAAATTAGCCCTTTACGCAACAGTACTCAAGGTTCCCTCTCCTCTTGGCTTCCCAAATGATGAGGTCTTTGGTCAGGTACCAATGCGAGGTGGTGAACCAGGCGAGGTGGATGCCTTGCGAGACTTTTGGCTGTGAGGGACCAGTGCACTCTATCAAGCTGTGGTGGGTTTGGGAGCACTTCTTTCACAAACAGCTTGCAGAGGATGTTGGACAAGAAATGAGTGGGAGGCCCACTTTCAGTGTCTTCAGGCAGACAGAGGCTGTGGATGTTCTGTTGCCTGCTGCTGATTGATGACTTTGTCCTTTATCTTGACTTTGTCTTCATGAACAGCAGCACAGTCTTTGGAGGCTAGCTGCTCACTGGTTCAGATTGTCTGTGACCTTCTCTAATGAAGAAACTATGTCTGCCTGTTTCTCTACCTGCTGTAGTTCTAAATATGTTAGTTGAAGATTTGAACTCAGATGTCAGATCCTTCCTGGTGCTGCTGAAGCAATGCAGTGATAGCCTCTTGCGTTAAGCTAACGTCGTCTTTCTTACTTCCTTTTGCTCTCTTAGTAGCTGTCACTAGTGGGTACAAAATTTTCAAAACATTAACAACAATGTTATTGTACCAGCGGGCGGACTGAAAGTAGCCATCTGTTGAGTGAAATGAGTAAAGAAGTTGAACGTCTCTGGAGCACTTTGTTGCTGTCTGTCCTTTTCACATGGTAAACCAGAAGTCCTTCATTTATTTATTTTTTATGGATGGATGGATGGATGGATGGATGGATGGATGGATGGATGGATGGATGGATGGATGGATGGAACTTACTAGAGTGTGTATCCTTAAAGTGTTTGGGGGGCTGTCTCTAGCTCTCACTGGGTGCGAGGAGGTGTACTCCCCGACATCTTGATTTTATGAGTTAAATAAAAATAATTCCCTTTAATGCATGAATTACACTCCGATAAATTAGGAATTTTTTCCAAAGTGTTTTTCCTATGTTAAATATAAAAGGTGGAGGAAATAACTTTTTTTTTTCTCAATTAATAATGAAATCCCATATATTATAAAGTGAACATATTTTGACATAAGTTTGTAGAATACATAAATATTGAATATTTATGCATTCTGTCATCCTAGCCTAATGTTCACTACTATCTCATACCTTTATTCACTCCCTCTCATTCAACAGCTTCGGTTAAAGACAGTCTAGTTCCAGGTGTTATCATGGGTTGTTATTTATTTATTTCAAACATGATAGTAGTATGAAATCATGAACAACAAGAAATGCAAAAGACACATATGTTTGTACCACAGTAATCTTAACATGCTAGAAAAGGAATAGGAAGAAGTAAGACATTTACTCCTACCCGATAAACTCATACAATATTTTCAAATGGGTCCTCATTAGTAAATTAAATCAAAAATAAAAATAAACAGGTTCATTAATTTTCCATTTTATGTATACTTTTATACACTACAGGTGGTGTATAAGAAGGCCATCATGGCAGTGGGATCACTGACCATCAACGAGGAAAGGTCAGAGGTCATCGACTTTTCCGTGCCCTTCGTAGAGACTGGCATCAGCGTCATGGTGTCACGCAGCAATGGGACCGTCTCGCCCTCCGCCTTTCTTGGTATCTTTTTGACTTTCTCTAATAAAAATTGTTTTCCCACTTCTGCTGTTTTTTTTTCTCAGTCTAACATCCTACTGAGAGGACTGCTGGGGCCACGATAATGGGGTGGTGCTTACATGGTGGCAAAATCCTCAACATGAAATGGAATATTTTATTCACTCGCTATATGCTGGCCAAACTCCACTTGTACTCTGACTTCATCTGGGCCTCAAAACCCTAAGCACATTAATATTTCTACCAGAGCAGAGCAAGTAGAGCATGCCAGCTGTTTCTATTTTTTTCTCGTTTTTGAAAAGTCAGCTTAGACAAAGCAGTCTTGATGTTTGCTTCATCTTCCTCCTCTTCTTCCCCTTCTCCAGTTGTTGAGATGACGAGAAACCAAAAGCGTTCTGCTTGCCTAATGTCTTGTGTTGTCATTGGAGCGAGACAGAGAGTGAGGGGGCTGGAGTGGGGTGTATTGGACCATGCATGTGTTGGTCCCTGTGTATCAAGCCATGTGTCAGAATTACATTAAAGAACGTGTTTCTGATGTTGCACTAATATATTGGTATGTTTTTGTATAAAGTAAAGGACATGTACAAAATGAATGTGCTGTGGCTGTGTTTATGGTTGATGTTAAAAGCTGAATGCTTTGTGTGCATGCGTGTGTGTGTGTCGAGTCGGGCTCAGGGTATCAGTGACGGTTCAGTATCTCTCGCACTCATATTAGAAGCACCTCAGCACACAATCTCTCAGGGTTGGCTAACCCTGGCAGTTACATACTTTCACATGCAGTATCGCAAACACACACACGCACACGCACCCACACACATTGTGTGGGTTCAGCAGCTCTAGCACTCATCCCGCTGTCTGAACTCCTGGCCTGCTGCACACCAAGCACAGACTCATGCACACACAAATAAATCACACATTCATGTTGATAGTGGCAGCACATCAGATCACTTACTTTGAATCTCGTCTCTTCCACCTTCCTCCGTCTCTCCACCTTCTTCTCCTCTGTCCCCCTCTGCCCTGAGCCTCTCCATCTCTCAGCTCTCATCCGAGGGAATAATGAAAAATATGGAAATGTGTTCCTTCAAACTCTCTCCCTCTCCTTCCTTCCTTAGAATCTCACTGGTGTCTCCTCCGTCATCTTTTTGTATCTCCCTCCCCCTCAATCATGTTGCTTTTTATGTGCATCTCCTTCTCCTCTTTCAGATCTCTTCAGCTCATGGACTCAGTTTCACAAACACTGAGTGTCTCCTTCTCTCCCCAGAGCCCTTTAGTGCATCAGTTTGGGTGATGATGTTTGTGATGTTGCTGATTGTCACAGCCATTGCCGTGTTCCTCTTTGAATTTGTCAGTCCACTGGGCTTCAACCGCAACCTGGCCCAAGGCAAAGGTAGACCTGCACACACACATGTAATATGGAATATCACACCAATAATTTTTCCAGCAGCAGGAAGCAGTAAATCAAAGTTTTCCCCTAAGCAAGAAACAAGTGACCTATTACTGCTCTGACTTGAATCAATTCATGCAAAAGCAAGATGACGTTCCCATCATCATCATCTGCTTTCAGGAACTTTTGTTTAAATGCAACATCAACACATAGAACCTGAAGCTAACATGTTGCCTCTGAACTTGGCATTTTATTGTTTTTTACATCTTTATCTACTAACTAGGTCAGCCATGAATATTTATTTTATTGACCACTGTGTAGCACCTCAGTCTTTGGCTTAATGTTAATCTTATATAGGCTGATAAAGCATCTCCAAATCTAAAACGATTATAATATCAATGCTGTAGCATAAATTTTCTATATGATGACTCTACACTACATTATTTTAATTTAAAATGATAAAAGCAAACATGCAGATATTGCAAAGACTTTATACCAATTGTCATATAAGAAACACTAAGTACAGTCTATTTTGTTGGGATTATTTGTAACATTAAAAGACAAAGTGGTTCTTTACTTTAAGAAAAGTGTGGGGTGCATTTGTACACAGTCATATTATCTCTAAAGAAAATGCAGAACAAGCAGTGGAAGTAACTTATATATGAAGTAGACCTTAATCCTGGTTTAAATTCAGCTGTTGTTCGCGGGCCTCAGTATTGTGGCCGACATGTGCAAATAGCGAAATGAGTTGCTATCCATCCATCCATCCATCCATCCATCCATCCATCCATCCATCCATCCATCCATCCATCCATCCATCCATCCATCCATCCATCCATCCATTTTCTAACACCCTTGTCCCTTGGAGTGCTGGTGCCTATCTCCTGTTAAAGTTCCAGGTGAGAGGCGGCGTCACCCTGGCCAGGTCGCTAGTGTGTAGCAGGAAATGACCTGCCAACGGATGTAAAAATTGAAAAAAACAAATGAAACAGAAAAATGCAGTAAACAAAAATCCTTCAATAGCAGCAGAAAATAAAAACAAAAATCTTCAATCAACAAAATAAATGCAAACCAAAAAGGTTGCAATCACAAGAAATGCTGCAATCACAAATAAAACGCTGCAGTCACAAGAACAAGCAGCAAGAGGGAGAAATGCTTCAAATAGCAAAAACAACACCAAATTTTCTCTACAAAATGGAAGTGCCCCAGACCACTGGGGGAGTCAAACAAAAAATAAATCAAATCACAATTGATATGAAGTACACTCTTCCAAAGAGTATACCCTTCCAAGCATCATACAATTATTTAGATAGTATTTATTTTGATTATAATACCTTAGTATTCTTACACTTTGACTTGGTTTTGTAGATTAAGTTAAAGTTGACATCTGGTTGTAGCTTTTGATAAAGGGCTAAAGGGATAGTCCCCCCAAAGTTTTGCACCCCTGAATGTCTGCTCTAGTTTAAACATTACAATTCAAAGATGCTGTCAGACCTGTGAAATGGGGGTTAGACATTTTCTGTTGCTGCATTTTCTTTCTGTTTGCATCGCTTTTCTGTTGCAATTTTTTTTTTCTTTTTTTACATCTGCTGGCAGTTTTTTACCATCTGCCTTACGTTTGCATCAGTTTTCTGCTTATTAAGCTGCTTGGTACTCGTTTGCATCTGTCAGCCACAGTACTTCAGAGGTTTCGTCAAGATTATAAGTGAGCTACCAGCATCATAAAGAAAAAGGAACATAACAAGGACAAACATATATTTATGGAGTGGTTTAGGACAGCATTTTCATGGCTGCCCAGTTAAACTAAGAAGCCAGACAAGTGAGCATTAGTCAAAGACACTACAAAGAGTCCTGTGGTGGCTCTAGAGGAAGAGTAATGGTTAGATTTAGGGTAATAGTCAGCGTTAGACTATATGAATGCACAAAAATGGATGAAAGTCCATGGAAACCTGTGTAAAGATAAAATAAAAAAATAAAAAAACACTGTGTAATAAAGGTTGGGTTTCTTTCAGCCACTAGCAGACAGATAGAGGTAATGAAGATAATACTGGTCACTCCAGTTTTAATCAGTTACATCTGATTAAAAAATGTTAAACCATAAGAATAGTGAGATGGAAACTTTTAGTATAAGTGTAACAATTTATAACCTTTTATATACCTTGATACTAATAATTGGCCCATGCCTCTGCAACACAAGAGGCATTAGATGGTATTTTGACACCATCAAATAAAACTGTGAGTTCATGGTTTCATTATGCTTTATCTTTGACTCATCATGCAAACCTTTTCCATTTTTTTGTATTGCTCTGGTTGATCTCTCAGACCCACATGGTCCATCATTCACCATTGGAAAGGCCATATGGCTGCTGTGGGGTCTGGTTTTCAACAACTCTGTGCCTGTGCAGAACCCCAAAGGCACCACCAGTAAATTCATTGTGTCAGTCTGGGCCTTCTTTGCTGTCATCTTCCTGGCCTCGTACACTGCCAACCTGGCCGCCTTTATGATCCAGGAAGAATTTGTGGACCAAGTCACTGGACTGTCTGACAAAAAGGTGGGTTTACACAAACATAGGTATACACACATATACACACATGCATAGAGGAAACTAAACACATTCGCAGTTAGGGTTGCGCTTGTAATGGATGCCAGGCCTGCGGCCAGACAAGACTCTCTGGGGAGTGCCCTCAGGCTTCACAGCCCAAACCCACTGGCCGTCCCTGTCACCTCACTATCACTGCCAGCACAGCAGAGTCACAGACACGCATACACGCACACACACACACCCGCACACGCGCAGGCTGCACAGATCAAAGGCAAGAGTGTGTGTAGTTTGCAAGCTTGGCAGTGTCAGCAGAACCCCAGCCAGTCTTACACTACACTGGATACACAATGATGATGACTGATGAGTCCCCTCTGCTATCTTTCCTTCCTTGTCCGTCTCTTCTTGCCACTCTCCTCCATTCCTGTTTTCCCTCCTTCACTTTTTCTTCATGTTTGCCCCATCTATTACTTGAACTTTCCTTTTCTTCTTTTCCTTTCCCTTGTTTCTTTCTTCCTGATGTCACTCACGCCTTTTATCTTTGCCTGTCCCCTCTGTGCTCCTCCCACACATCGGTGTAAGTCTCTTTTAACAAATGCCATATCTTTCTTGCTTTCATTTTTCATCTCCCCTCAGTTCCAGAAGCCGCACTCCTACTCCCCACCATTTCGCTTTGGGACCGTTCCCAACGGAAGCACCGAGCGCAACATTCGGAAGAACTACCCAGATATGCACCAGTACATGACTAAGTACCACCAGACTGGCGTTGTGGATGCATTGGTCAGCCTGAAGACAGGGTAATGTAAATTTATCAAGACAGCTCCTCTCACGTTCAAATGCCCTGCAGCTGAGGGTATGATTCTCAACCAGCACATGTATTTAAGAATAACTCAAACCCTTGGTGCCCAGCTTTAACTTGTGCCAAAATACAGAGGTAGTTTTGCTCTATGCTTCTGTTACTGACAGTAACATGTTTGCAACTGCTCATTATAAACTCCTGCTGCTCTACAAAAAAGGGAAGCAGCCAAAACAGAAAATCTGCAATTTGCTCTGGAGTTGGCTACCTTTTATTCTCCCTCTGCAACTCCCACTGATCGCAGAGCTGTTTTTTTCAGTGTAGGCTTTGATCTTCATGGTATTAAACATAATTTTACTTTTAGATTTTCTATTAATTATTGTATTGATATAACACAGCATATGCAAAATGTTTGTTTCTCACATCTCACATTAAAGTTAGTTATACAACATCAAAACTATGTAATGAAGGTTTACAGCTGAGTCATATGTGAACAACTTCAGAAGTAAAAATTGTCATGAAAGGAAATCTGGGGACTTGTGTTCAGGTCCACAAGACACACAAGAGCACTATCCTCCCAAAATATAAAATATAAGATATTTTATTTCCCTAAATATAAGAAATATAACCCCATAGAACAACTATAAAAATGAAGCACCCAAGTGCCTGGTGCTTTTACTGAGACAATTTTCAAACTACAGTTAGATCTAAAGGGAGTGGTTTTTACATTTTACAACCAACTACAGAAGTACAGGTATATTCCATAAAAGTTCATAATAATCAGTTATATTAATGTTGGCATATAAGAAAACTAAACAGCATTTTGAAACTGTAAGTAAAACAAGTGAAGCAGAAGTAGCAGAGTAGCTGAAGTAAGAAATACTTTGATCTGTAAGTGGGAATTAACAGTCACATAACCCAGTGTTTTTGAGCAAATCCTTTGGAAAATTTGCAATGCAACATACAACTTTGCAGTCGCTCAAAAATAGGAGGGCTCTGTTGACTTTGCGTACATTTCTGTGATTGAGGAATCGTGAAAAATTGAATTGAAGGGACTGATATTCAATTAGAAGCAGTTCCAGCAAAATGGGATTCTGCAAACTATTAAATCAAAGGCCTGAATCTCTATGTCTTTATTTAACCAGAAGATTTTAAAAAGTTTTAGATCTAAAGCAGGTAGCAAATTAAAAAAAAACCTGTTTTACCTGATTAGTTTTTTAGAATATAAGTAATGCTTTCCTTTCAAAATAATTACCTAATATTTATGTCTTTTTTATTTCCTTACATGATTAATTTGTTTTCTTTTTCCCTTCAATTTCATACTGAATTTGGGCGGGTTTTCGTCACAGAAAGCTGGACGCCTTCATTTACGATGCTGCAGTCTTGAACTACATGGCAGGCAGAGATGACGGCTGTAAGCTGGTGACCATCGGCAGCGGATACATCTTTGCCACCACAGGTTATGGGATCGCCCTTCAGAAGGGATCGTATTGGAAACGTTTAGTCGATCTGGCTATACTTAGCATCATAGGAGACGGTAAGATATTTAGTCCAATGTATTAGACAGCTTTTTGAGGTTTTCTTAGAGAATTTTATTTACTGTCATCAAAATTATGCTATGACAGAAATTAGTATGCTGTTTAAGATGTCTTACCTTTCTGAGAATAATTAAATCTTAAAAGATGAATATAAAAACAATCCTAAAAGATTTTGAGGTATTTATCCCTTAATCCCCCATGGTATTTTCTGTTTTTATCCTCTTTGCTTTCATTTGATTCCTGAATTACTCTTTCTACTTGTCCCCAAATCTTTTATCTTTCATCTTTGCCATTCATCCATTTTAAGACACTTTGTTTTTTTCTACATTTCCACCAGGTGAGATGGAGGAGCTGGAGGCGCAGTGGTTGACCGGGATCTGCCATAATGAAAAGAATGAGGTGATGTCCAGTCAGCTGGATGTGGACAACATGGCAGGAGTCTTCTACATGCTGGCTACAGCCATGGGTCTGTCCATCCTCACCTTCATCTCAGAACACCTTTTCTACTGGAGGCTGAGATACTGCTTCACCGGTGTCTGCTCTGGCAGGCCGGGTATGCTTTTCACTATCAGCAGGGTGAGAGGAAATCAAATGCACACAGTTAACACTTTTTCCACTACTGGAGCCGGTTCCTCAGAATTTACCTTCAAATGTAACAGCATCAGATTTTGTTTTGATTTGCAGTGAACTGGTGGTCACCACCTCTGTTGCTACTGGAATTTGCAACTGTGAAAACCATTTATTTGCCAAACTCTCTCCTTTTGTGTGTGTGTGGTAAAGATGAGAATTATTTGATTAGATCCGGCTGAGACCAAAATGAATTTGCTGCTGCACGGAAGGAATTGCACAGAAGAGAAACAAAACTACTAAAATCCTAATATTAATATCATTATGTACACTACAGGCAACGGTAGCAACGGTAGCAACAGTGGCAATGGCGGCAGGAGTTCAACTTTAAATTTGTGTACTGCTGGAGTCTGACCGCCCTCGTCGTTTGCATCTCTGGGCAAGACACTTCTGGCGTTGGTGCGAAATATACAGCCTTACTTCTGTCAGACTTCTGCAGTGATCAGCGTATGAATGAGCCCTTTGAAATTTAAATAGAAGATATAAAGGGCTCAATAAATAAAATTAATCAGACACCCTCAGACATAGGAGGCTGTCTCAATTCGTAATTCGTAAAACGCCTTTTAATCCCTGCTGGTAGACTTAACAGATTCAAAACTTCATTTGTCCCAAAGTCAGTCAGATTGTGAAATAAAGTAGGCACAAACAGACCAGGCTTCTGATGCTCTGGTCTGATCTGCTGGTTCATTTAGTTGCTGGAATGCATGCAGGAATGTGCTATATGAGTTTTTCTATTTTATTGCAGGTATTATATGCTTCGTCTTTTTTTCTAGATTATTTTATTTTTATAAATTACTTTTTTCCTATTTTTCAATATATTTCGGAGTTTGGATAAGTTTTTATTTTTGTAATTAATTTGATTACATTAAGTGGTAGTGCTGTTGGTCAGCCTAAATATGATCTGGATTTCGACCCTTGTATGTGTGTCGGCCCACCCCTTCGTCTTGCTTCTGACCGGAGTTGTTTCCATTTGAGGTGCACGCACGAAACCAGTGGCAGTCGGCCACAGCTGATGTCTCCAGTCTGCCATGTGGTAGCTTTTGTTATCCTTTTTTTTTGTTTTTTTGCTTTTTCTTTGTGATTTTGGCCTGGTGGGACTGGTTGTCCTGTTTTAGATTCGTTCTTTTGTAGCAGATTCTTTTTTGCTTTAATCTGGTAGTAGTGGGGGCTTCGACGGCCCTGTATAGGGTTGGCCCCCCACTATCCTTGTTTGTTGTTTTTGATCGGCTCACCAAGTTCACCTTTCTATTAATACTTTTGGGATTGTGTTTTTTTCTTTTATGGGACACAGGGATTGAGACTATTTAACTCTCTTTTTTCTTCTTCACAGAAAATCAAAGCAGCTGAATTAAAAGAAAATTTTAAGAGTGTTTTAAAATAAAATAACTTTTGAACCCTCATTCTTGTGCTCCAATATGTTGTGCCCTTTGTGGACGTAACAGGGTACACACATCTTTCATTTGTAGTGCATCTAATTGTGGTAAAAGCTTTGTTCAGCATACAATGTTGGAGGCAAATTTCCCCTTGGGGACATTAAAATACCTCCCTAACTGCTTCCCTCCCTCCAGGTTTGAACCCCTTTTGCATCCATGACTGTCTCCATCTTTTGGGGAATAGGTTCCAAAAGTAGTCACACATTCATCAACAATATTTAGGCACCATAAAATTGTAGCATCATGCAGTTGCTGGAAATTTGTCAGCTGGATATCCATGATGCAAATCTACCTTTTCATCACATCTCAAAGGTGCTCTACAGGACTAAGATGTGGTGTCTTCAGAGGCTATCTGACTCATGTATCTGTCATGTTCAAAAAATTAGCTCTAGTAGATTCACACCTTGCAGTCATAAACTAATGGACATAGCCAATGGTCTATGGTCTGCATTCAGGTAGGTAGACCACACTGCTCATCTATGAGGCCTAAACTGTGCCCAGAAAATACCCACCATAACAGTGCCAACACCTGACTGAACCATTTATTCAGACTCACATGGATCCATGCCTTCTTGTTTACCCCAAATTCTGACACTACCATTAGAATGCTGCTGAACTCGAGACTCACCAGGCCAGGCAACAATTTTCCAATAGCATTGTCCAAAATTGTTCAAATTGGAGAAGCCTGTTTAAATTGTAGCCTCAGTTTGTGCCCCCCAGTGTGGTTTTCTGGTGGCTGCTGTGGCCCATATGCTTTAAACTTCAACCTGTTGATCAGCCAAAGCCGTTATATTAGTTGTGATTCTGCCCGGCTCTTCTCACAGTTTCATGCCTACTTCAGGGGTAGTACCAGCAGGACAGAGTAAGGTGGATTCAAATTGATTGACAGTTGGCCGCATGCGCTGATTTACTTGTGATTAAAGTAACTGAAAACTCCAAACAACATCATAGTTTAGCTGTGAGCCGCAAACATGCCCCCTCCTGGGACTAAGGAGGGGTTATATGAATATGATCAGGAGCAGCACCAGGAACACGTTAAGTTTAGCAGCAGAAATAGAACGTCTGTGATTTAGCAGCGCTGCTAGCAGCTGGTTGCTCTGAAGAGAAACAGTGATGCTGTGCTCAAGTTTCTGTTTGACCTGTGGTTTTACGCTGATAAACACCAGGACTACATAATGTTAGCTTGTGAATTTTATTTTGTACTTTAATTAATGGAAAACAATAATAAAGATCATGCGTGACCATTCGTCTACATCTTTTGACTGCATCACCTAAATCTAAAATGTCACACATTTAACAACAACTGCCTAAATGTAATTATATTTATATGTATACCAAAATAATCAGTTGATCTGAGTCTTTATCATTATGTTTGGACCAGCAAAGAATTTCTGTAAAACCTTTTAAATATCTGGGTTTATTGTAGTCCATCAGAACCAGAACCTGGAGGTTCTCCATTAATAAATGTTCCTGCAAATATCAGTGGAGAGTTGACCACAGCTGCTGCTGCTCATGTCCCACCCACAACAGAACCTAAACGGAAAAGCTCACTACCTAGTGTAGAACCAAACCGCACCTAACCGGTTAGAGCGCGACTTGCTAATGGAAAAGCACATTTAGTTTTTTCCCTTGTTTAACACCCTGATAGAGAAAGCAATAAAGTCTAAAAGAAATGATTTTCTATCTTTTATTTTCTTTCACATAACATTTTTTTACATAGTTTTTACTGACCTGAAAAATTACTTTTTCTTTCTCAAATTCAAGACTTTTACAGGCTGCAGAAACTTTGCAGAAGGCTTGTTTTCTCCATGTGCTCTCTCTCTCTCATTTTCTCTCTCCCTGTCTCTGTCACACACGCACGCATTCACAAGCAGGTCTACCAAGTTAAAAATGGTTAAATGTATGCAAGTCCCATAAGCTGATGAAACCACAGATGGACTAGTTGAGGCACAGACATACAAACCTTAATGTACGCACAAAACACAAATGGGCACAGTAAGAACGGCCACTTTTACATTATTTATATTTGATGCCTCTGTCTCAGGCAGGGCTTTTATTCCAGACGAGCTGCAGTTCACACATTAAGAGTCTTACAAAAAACGTGTGCAATGCGCCTCCAAGTGTGTGTCTATCGCAGCATCCACATGCTGCTTGAGCAGAGGTACTAGAGGTTAAGTGACTGTAAGAAGAAGATTTCCTTGCACTCAGAGACCCCCCTCCAGTGACATCATCCCCTAGATTTAGTTATCAAGCACCGCTGAAAGTAATTCATCTAAAAAAGTGGTGATTATCTCCCTTTGCCATGCTACAAAATATAATGAGGTTAAGGTTTCCAGTAAACCTACTTAAAAACAATGTAGGGGTCTATTACTTCTCTTTGCAAGGAAATTAATCCTGTGCTTATTTGAACTTTTTTTGGATAAAGTCACTGAATTAAGAACCACCTTTACTTTTCAAATGTCTCTATCTCAGTCGACCTCTGTCTCTAATTTCCTCACCTGCCATTTTCTCTTTAATTTCCTGTCCTGTGCTCATCTCAGGGTATATGGAGCTGTATCCACGGTGTTCACATTGACATGAAGAAGAAGGCACCTGAGCTGGACTTCAGTCCTCAAGCTAACATGCTGCACTTGCTGAAATCTGCAAAGTCCATTGCAATGTCATCACCCAAACGCAACACTGTCCTCCTACAACCCAGCATCCTAGACATGATGTCAGGCAAAGGTACTGTACCAGTCTTACATGCAGTGTCTCGCAAACTGAAGGGTTTTTTTTACATTTTGTCACATTAAACCTCAACTTCAGTGTCTTTTTTTAATTTAAATGTGATAGAATGCAAAGTAGCACATAATAAAAAAAATAATGCACTGCATTCAAAACGTTTCATATATAATGAAGTGTAGTATGTATTTGAATTTGGGCCCCACACTCCCTGTTTCAATAGAGAATTATTCTCTGTACAACAGTTATTCAGTCTTTTCTTGAAAGCTCCAACTCAGAAAGACAGACTGGAACGCATCTATAAACATTAATTTTCAAGTTTTGTCAAAGATTCTTCTCTTGGACAGATTTTTGGGTGATGAACGATGAACATGAATTTGCATTAGTCTGAACTTTGCAGCTGTGGCCATGTGGTCATAGTGGTTGTCCTACTCATCTGCATAGTTATTTGAACCAAAACTATGCTATCTTTAAAAACTGCTCTGTCATGATTTGTAGGTGAAAGTTGGATCAAAAAGCACTGGCTGCTGCAGCAAGTTGATGAGTTGTTTGAAAAAATATAATAAAGCAAAAAGTTGGAAACAAAACGGGCACTGGGTTACATGCAGGTGACGGGCTGCATTACCTGCACTGTTGAAGGAGGAGGAGAAGCTGTCAAACACTGGGAGGTTGATTGCAGGAACAATGGACTGGGAATGCCAATAGTAAAATTAGAAACCAAGTAAACAGAACAGTCCTGTGGAGGGTTTTTTCAAATTATTCAGCAGAATTTAGAAATAATGTATGAAAATAGGGGCTGCACAGTGGCGCAGTGGGTAGCGCTGTTGCCTTGCAGCAAGAAGGTCCTGGGTTCGATTCCCGGCCCGGGGTCTTTCTGCACGGAGTTTCCCTGTGCATGCGTGGGTTCTCTCCGGGTTCTCCGGCTTCCTCCCACAGTCCAAAAACATGACTGTTAGGTTAATTGGTCTTTCCAAATTCTCCTTAGATGTAAGTGCGGTTGTTTGTCTCTGTGTTGCCCTGCGACAGACTGGCGACCTGTCCAGGGTGTACCCCGCTTCTCGCCCAGAATGCAGCTGGAGATTGGCACCGGCAACTCCCGACCCCGTTAGGGAGAAGGGTGGTTAGAAAATGGATGGATGTATGAAAATATGACACAAATATATACAGATGCATCAAAAGAGAAAAACAGTAAAACAGGAGAAGCAGTTTATATTCTGAAACAAAAAGTTTTTATAAAAAGAAGAACGACAGATAATTTATAAATTTTTTCAGCAGAGATGTTGGCAATTATTTTGGTATTGCAATGAGTGCTGGAGGTGAGCTGCTGAGAAAGACTGATAAAAAAAAATAAATAAAAAAAAGACCAAAAGTGTACTTTCGATAAAGTAAAGTTTCAGTTTCATGATAATGAATAAACAATAAGCTACAAAAGCAGGCACCAAATAACCCGGGATCTTGGTATGTACAGTAGTTTTATGTTGTAAATTTGACCTGTCTCCTATCTCACATTTTTCATTGCTATGTTTTACATTATATAAATTTTCCTGCTTCTATTTTTTTGTCACTTTGCTGGCGATACACCTGATTCTACCCACCAAGGAACAATAAACATTATTTATGTTCTGTTGTAATGTAATGTCTTGCTGACAGTTGAATCTCTGCCCTGTTTATGAGTTAGGTTCCATGAACTCTTAACAGTTTCTCTATCCCTGCTGCAAAAAAGCAAATCCACAGTATGATGCTGCTACCACCATCTTCTCCTATGGGGATTTTTTTTTTTTTTTTTTTGACCTTTGGTTAACCAGACAGATCCCATTCAGATCAACAACTTCCTTTTCAAGGGAGACCTGGCCAAGATAGACAGCAGCAAGTGTTGAATACCGTTACAGAAATTACAGTCAAACAGAACAAAATCACATTAAAATTTGTTTAAAATTCAAAGTAGTTTAAATAAAACCATTTTGTGTCATAAAATTGATCTGAGGGCCTTATATTTTTGATTAGACAATTGTTTTCAGTTTAGTGTTGTAGTGTGGCAGAGTAATGACAGAACTGCAATGTGCAGCTCTAAGAGTTACCATGCAAAGAAATTTCTCACACCTGACCTTGTTTTATCAACATCACAACTTTATTATGACTGCTTGATTATTCATGCTTTGAACATACCTTTGACCTCTGAGGCCTTCACAGAACATTTTGATTTCACAAAAATAATAAATTGCTCTATTGCTCTTGTAATTTAAAAAAAATTGGTTGCACTGGAATTTATATGGATTTATCAGTGACAGCAATTTTTCTTTTCTTCTTTTTTTTTCGAAAAACATACACAATTTTCCAGTCACTTCCCATATATGGAATAGTCTGCTAATAATAATATACTGATAAATTTGTGGCAGCAAGGAGAAAAAATGTGAAAAAGCTTACTAATTGGTTTAACAAGACACCATTAGATGCAAAATAATCTCTGTTTTCTCCGATTGTTTCTATTTGATATGCTTTTTGAGTGCTTACCTCATCTAATATCATCTTGATATATATCAAGCTTCTCCTTGTGTTGATTACAGTCTATAGTTGTGATGTCTGTATATGTCTCATGATTACAGATGGTGTATTCTGTGTGCTGAGGTAATAGATAATGTGTCAGCTAACTGGCAAAGCATTCATGCAATCATCCAACTGTTGCTGTCTGAGGAGCATGTCTTTTTGTCTCCTAGGTAACTCACTCCACAGTCTGCCTCAGAAGGGTCCTGGTCTCTATAGCAACGCTGCGGGTCCCCAGGCTTTCCTGTCATTGTCCGGGCGACATAAAAACCATCTTAACAATGCTGCACCATTTCCCAGCCAACAAAAAGCCCCGACTCTCCAGACCAGCCCCAACAAGCCCCAGCTGTCAATCACCAACGATAATGACAAGAACCGCCTGGCTGGGCCTGCTATCACTGCATCAAAGCCACGGGCCTTATGGAAGAAAAGCGTGGAGACGCTGAAGACTCAGCCGAGTGTGGTGTCTCCTGGAGGCCCGAGCCCCACCTCAGTTTCAGGAACTGGGCCTCCACAGATGAAGAGCCAGCGCTACCTGCCGGAAGAGCCGCAACACTCAGACATGTCAGAGTGTTCTAGTCGACCTCCATCGCACAAGGATTCTGACTCTATGGCTGCGAGGGGTGGATTTAAACCAATCAATCAGCTGAGGAAGCGGGGTGGAAGTGGAGGTGAAGGAGGCAGTCGAGGATCTAAGATCTACTCCATTGACTCTGACCAGGCCAGCCTCCAATCTGCTCCTCCCTACCAGAGAGACAGCCAGGGGGGAGGTGATGACCAAAGTTACCCCCCTGACCTCTTTCCACCTGACAGCACTTACTCACACCAGTCAGATGCACCAATTATGCAGCTGAGCGCTAGCCTCCTGCACCACAGTCACAGCGCCGAGGCTGACCTGCACTCCCTAAAGGACAAGAAATACAGCACCTACACACACAGCAAGTAGGGGTTCTTGCCAAAAGTAAACTAATAATTAGTCCACAATAGTTGAATTGTCTCCATTTAAAAAATTTTTTTTCTTCCTCTATCTAGTGTAAAGGACAAATCTGCAGGATCATTTGAAGCTCCTGGTTCAGGCTCGGCGATCCAGGGCACCAGGCCTGGTCACTGCCGTACCTGCCTGACTAAGCTCAGCGGTTACTCTGGCCTCTACACTGTTCGATCCCCACAAGCACGCTGTGATGCCTGTGCCCACCTGGGGAACTTGTATGACATCAGTGAAGACCACCTGCACTCACACTACGCCCATACTCACCCACACAGTGGTGACATGTTTACTCACTACCTTCCACAGAGTGAGCTTGGCCTGGTGGGCGAGGGCGACGGGCTTGTCAGCCACTTTGAGCCCACCCCATCCTCGCCGTCTCCTTTGCCTGCTTCCCCATCAGCCCAACACCTCCAGCTGAGCCGGCAGCACTCCTACGAGAATGTGCTTCCAGACGGCATTCCGGAGCGTCAGTCACAGCCTCACGCCCACATGCGAGGACTCAGCCTTCCTGACAGGGACAGGGAGCTGACCTTGGATGACGGGGCGTATGCCAACGTCCTCACAATGCGCTCTGACCGCCCATACAGCAGTCGCAGCCCGCCCTCTCCGTCCCCATCCCACCACCACAGCCTGGACATCCCGATGCCTATGCCGCGGCGCTCAAAAAGCCTTCTGCCGGATCGCCCATCACACAACCCCTTCCTGCATTCAGCCCCCGGCACAGCACAACGAGACAACACCTCCCAGGCTGCCACCCGGATGCCGCAGAAAACTTCCTCCCACGAGCTCTACAAACAGAGGATGCAGCTATCCCTCACTCTTGGCAACCATGGCAGTCATCATGTCAACCAGCATGGTGGTCATGTTGATCAACAGGTATTTTACCCTCTGCAGGACCCTACTGTGGTAGCCTACATGGTTCCACCTGCTGCCTCACAGCCAATGAGCTATGTGACAGCACCGCGAGCCTCGAGTGCAGGCGGCAATCGGCCTCGGCTGTACCGTCGCATGCCCAGCATTGAGTCTGATGTCTGAGAGTCACAAATAACACAGCTTTACTCTCACCAAACACACAAGCATGCAAGAAGGGGTGTGTGGCTGGACCTGGCAGCTCTGGTTCTAAGCACATATGAAGATACACACACGCAGACACACTCATGGGTGAAAGACTGAGCTCAGCAGTGGACCAAAGGGATTAACAGTGAAACAGAGTAAATACATTTCTTTATAAAAAGCCTCTGTAGGGCAGTAAAAGGGCCACAGGGACACCTGGAGGCAAAGTTCCAAAATGAATAATGTGTGTGTGTCAGTGTGTGTACTAGCTGGAACCTGTGGGCAGCGGGGTACAAACTGACAATACTTCTAACTAGACAGATGGAACTCCCTGTGGAAAAAGTGGGACACTGTTTGCAGAATCTAACCCCAACAGTGGAATCTGACAAAAAAAAAACAAACAAGAAAATGCTAGGAAGACAAGCAAACCCATCCCATTCTCTCTGAGTTAAAGGGTCATAGACGATCCCCTTTTACCTGAGATTGCACACAGACGTACACATGCATACACAGTTTACCCCAACAGTACCCACCTGCCCTTCCTCTTCAGGACTCTCCTGTTGCACTATAATTTCTCCTCCTGTTAATACGTTTGTTGTCTGAGCCGCCAAACTGAGTTTGGCTTACAGAGAAGTTCACTACCAAGTAATCCTTGACTTGAAACAATCAAAATTACTCTCTATGTAAAAGACTGGAAGGTGTTCGGGAAACCAATCTTAGAATGAAGCTCCTGCCTGCAGATATACAAACACTCGAACACACACGCGCACAAACTAAAAACAGGTTCTGCATCTGTTTTTTACGGGAAAGCTCAAACTTACCGACTGTTTGTTATTGCTGATGTCAGTTAATTGAACATTCCAAAAGGTGGACCAAAGTTGGCCACCAGAAGAAAAAAAATAACCTCTCAGGATGATGGTGTGTGTTCCTGAGTTTCTAAATCTAACAGACAAAGTGCAGCATCTTTGCTTCCTCTCTTAGCTAGCCTTCAGGTCTCAATGCATGCTTCCTACTGCCCTGTGTTACACTTAAGCTCCTTATACAGGGTCATATATGCACAGGCATTCACACCCGCACAAACACAAAGTACATGCACATTATGACATATACGCACATGTGCAGATTCGCAGTAGTCTAGCAGAATAAGGTGGTTGTGTGCGCGTGTGCGTGTGTGTGTGTGTGAAGCTATCAGATAGCTTCTCTTTGTGCACTTTGTAGATTTTATATCTCTGCCACCCACACAGACGTTTGACCAAAAAACACTTTTGTACGGAAAAATATGAATATTCTCAGTCACTTGCTGGATAGAGGTTTTCTTTTTCCTCTTATTTCTTTTTAGTGGATTTTAGGGTACAGTGTAGGGCAGAGCTCTTCCAGAATCAAACATTTTTAGTAGTCGACAAAGGATTACAATATCATGCATACAATATACACAACACAAACACTTTTCTCTTCCTTTGTCTACTTTAATGAAGCTCATTCCTCCTTTGAGCCTTTTTCCGCTTTCCTAATCGGATGGTTTCTGTTTATCCTCTATTGCTTATTGCTCTTCCCCTGCTCCCTGCCGTAGAGTAGATAAAGTATGAAAAGAGTAAAGTTCAGTCTTGGTGTTAAAAAAAATAAATTTTTGATGGAGGTCACGTAATATCAGTGGTGAGAGACCATCAGAGTCCACACTATTTCTCATAGGATGCAGTGTCCTTTTCTGATACCTTTCTATGTAAAACATAAGGACTTGCAAACTTTTTAAATGTATTTGTAGTGAACGTTTAGGCAGAGTGCATCTTCAGGTGCAGGTTTTCATCATCAAAATTATCATTAGAGTAGCTGGTATAGTACTGGAGTACTCCCAACCCGGAGAAAGCACTGTGCTGCCTTTCATCTCAGAGAGGTACGCAAAAGAGACTTATTTCAGAAACAGCACACATACACACAAGCACACACTCGACAGGCCGGCAATGTGCATATGAGTGTTTTAAAAATCCATAACCTACTAAGCAAGGGCATTGATTTTTCGGCACAAGGATTTTGATAGAAACAAGAATTGATGTCCCATTAGCTGAGTGTCTCTCTCTATTCTCTTTTTTGCTCTTGTACTCTCTCTCTCTCATGAACAACCACACTCACTTCTAAACAAAACATAAGTGACAAATGTGACGAACAGAGAATGCAGGACAGTTTAATAAAAAAAAAAAGAGAAAAGACAATGCACATTTGAAAGGTGAGTGCTGCCCCTATTTTGGTAATCTTAATAGGTTTGTTTTGTGAGTTATATACAAAATATCAGGTTGCAATATTATACTTCTGTACAGAGATTTATTTTGGTTTGTTTTTACTGTTTGGAAATTCTTTCATTTGTTTGATTTAACTTGTATTAAATATTGAACTCATTTTAAATGCAACATGACTTTTTAAATTCTGCTTTAAAAAATGAAAGGCATGTTTTACATTCTTCTGTCATTTATTTCCCTACTCCTTCCACTAAAGTGCTACAAGTTGGGACCTCACTGTACAGTAATCACAGATGGTTTAGCTCAGTAGTTAACTATGTGGGTCAGCTAACCAGTTTTCTAACTTACCCAGCTGAACCGTATTTGGTGACTGTCCAGCTTGCGTGGTTTAAACACGCAAGCTGCTTAAACCAGCTCGCGTGTTTAAACCACGCACTGTGTTCTCTTCCACCACGTGTCTGTTCTTTTCCACCTCTGAGTGTGAGAGTATGCGTGCGTGTGTGCTCATGTGCTTCACTTTGTGAAGCCATTCGTATAAAAGAGAGAATGTGTGTATTAGAGGTTACTTGGGTGTATGTCTCTGTGTTTTTGACATATTCTTTCTTTCATCCTATACACAACATTTGACCTGGCTTTTATTATTCATGTAACACAAATACATAAACATGCACACACACACACATGCACACGCAAACATGTCTCTATTGTCATGTTAAGAAAGCATGTTGAATAAGAGATTGTTTTTTTTCCAACCCTTTAATTTTGATTATTTTGGGGTTTTGTTTTTGTTGCTGCATGACATGCTTGTGTTTTCAGTGGTACCTATTTTGCTGTTTCTCCCTGGGTTTGGACCCTCGGGGCTACATGCACCGACACACACACCTTCCACTCTGACTGACATACCTTTCAGGATCAGAGTTCCACACCTTGTATTTCCTGCTTGGATTGTGGGCAACACAGCAACTGGCTGAGGAATCTTTTGTATGGATTTCAGAACCAACTGAGATCTTAGTTACAAACTCATTCTTCCAGCTCTGGGTGAAAGGAGTGAGTTGGTGTGTAGTCCTGTGAGTCTCTGTTGTGTATCAAACCTGTGTATAAGTTCAGGGGTTTCAAAGCTACTAGTTGTGTTGTAAATACTACCTTATCACTCAGTACCTCTGTACAATCTGTAAATAAGTAAAGGTTACATTTTTCTACTTGCGTGAGTCTTGTTTATCTATCTAAACTGTCTGTCCATCTATATGTATCTAGCTAAATTCCATCTTTCTTACCAACTACACCTTCTAATTTGGTTGTTAAATTAAGTTCATTTCAACTTGAAGTTAATTTATTTCTTCTTTATCCTATTTTTCTTTTAACGCATAATGTTTCCAGCCAGATAGCTTAAAAATTAGTTTTTGGCTGTCAAACCATATTGTGCTAAAGAGGATTTTTCTTCAGTTATAATGTAATATCTTTTTGCAGTATTGCTAACTGTTTGGTTGATTTAATAGATTTTAATCTATAATTTCAGCTTGATACAATATTTTGACTCTTTATTGTTCAATTGCTTGCTAAACATTTAAGCTATTTTGTTAGCTATCATGTCTGTTTGTTTTTACTACTGTAATGTTAGGTCCAAAACTCTGAATACCCGAATTAACATGGTCACAATTTCCAGGAAGGAGGACTTTCTCAGCATGATCACCTGACATCATGGTTTAACCAACATCTGCTGCTCAGAGCAGCTTGAGAGAAGCTGCCACAGGCCTCTTCACTGGTGGGACATCTACCTGAATCCTTTTCCTTGCTGGTTGAGAATTCCTGTCTTCAAAATTAATTGGTCTACCATTTTCCAAACTGGTAACTGTATCCCAGCAGAAAATAACCCTCAACCTAGCTTATCAAAGCACCTGCAAAAAGAATGTTGATATTATTCAGTCCCCTGGAAGAAAAGCTGTCTGATAACCTAGACGAAGTAGTTCTTCTGCTCCTCTGTCCAGAGAGAACACAAACCCGAGCTCTACACACATGCCATCTGTGTTAGTCAGACCAAGCCTCTGCCCAGACAAACACAAACTTCCCCAGCCTCTAGCTTGAGTGGTCTGCCACTGTACAATGGCTTTTCCCTTGTTTATTGAATTGGGCAAGGCCACCAGGTTTGTTGTTGTTGTTCATTGGATGCCGATCGATCCTATGTTAAGGAATGTGACTGAGGAAATTTAGGAAATTTAGGTTAGAATAACACAATTTATTGTGATTTAAATTGTCTTTTTGAATTGTTGATGCCTTGACTGTGTCAGACCACAGCAGTCCTAGAGCAAGAAGAACTGAGGATTCTAACTTTTTCCTTTCCCCTCTCCTCATTAACCTTAATAAAGAAGGTCCACTGAGTCCTTAAAAATTGTTCACATTATCTTAGGTGCAAACAGAAAAATGCTTAATGCTGATGCTAAAAGTTATTGTCTTTAAAGACAAACCTTGCAATTGCAAAAGATAGCAATTCTTCTTTATCCCAGATTAAAGACAAACCTTGGTTTGTACCACAACAATTCTTCTTCATCCTAGGTTAAAGACAAACCTTGGTTTTTAATTATACATATTCCCACTGAACTGTGATATCACTGTTGGTTAGAGATTTTATTCATATTTGATCCTTATCCCATTTTCTCAGTAGTTCACAACATATTTGCAAACTAATTCTAATGGAAAACTAATTTGGCCTCATTCAAGATTCCTCAAAATAATCCTGGTTCATACTAAACTGTGATATTATTGTGTCATTTTAGTGCTTTTTGATTTATTCTTATTTGTTCCCTTCCTATTCCACGTTAGGTAGTTTATTAGTTTAATTATTATTTCATTTTTACTTAACTTGAAGTCACAGTATTTTTGTTAATAAATTATTGCATTTAGGAGAGAAGTTGTCTCTGTTTATTCATTATATGTGTGCAGAGCATCAGTGATCAACATAAACTTTGATCTATTGTTATTCAGTAAAAAACAATGTCAAACAGTCATTGATAAAAAAATAAAATAAAAATAAATAAATAAATAAAATTATCTGATAATCATGTTGTATCCACACCTGCTAACCTTGATCAAAATCACAAATTTTGTAAATAATTAACTTTGGAACTTAGTTTAGATCAGAGGTACCCAAAGTTGGTCCTAGAGGGCCAGCATCCTGCATGTGTTAGTTCTCTCCCTGGTGACAATATCAACCTTCTCAGCAAGTCAATGTTCTTCTTAGGCTTTCTACTGAGCCATCACTTAATACTGTGCGTTAAACCAGGGCAAGAATGGGGCATGCTGTGGTGGCCCAGGGGTTAGCACATCTCAGTCCTTGATGCGGACGTCGCATGTCTTCTCCCTCTTTCCTATCTGCCTACTGTTGAAAATATGAGCCAATCTCCCTGTTTTTTAAAACTCTTCGGAGATACAAAAAAACAGGGAGAGAACTAAAACATGCAAGATGCCGGCCCTCCAGGACCTACTTTGGGCACCATTGGTTTAAATAGATAGGTAAATTCATAACCACACACAACCTATTTTTGTACAACACTGTGAAGCTATCTGTCTGTGCACTGTATTGTACAGGACTTACGACCAATAATCATTCAGTTAATCAACAGTATGTTTGCAGCTAATAGCTCATTGGGAGTCACATTGGTATTAAACATTGTATATCTATCAAACTGTACTGTCTGTACAAATGATCATAGTTTCAATGGGAAAAAAACAGGCAAAGTAGGTGACAAACTACTAAAAATGTCCAAATGAAATCTGAAACAGTTTTTTGTAGACTTTGTTTAGTCTACAAAGTTTATCAGTAGACTAAACTTTGTCCTTTGAGTTGGAGCCATTTCATTCCTTCATGACTCAAATTCAAATGGCTAAGAACAAAAACGATGAAAGCATGTCTGAACATCAGTGATGCAGTGAGGTTCATAGCTGACTAGGCACTGACTTAATCATAATCAGATTTGAAAATATAGACCCCCTACATATTATAGTTTACATAAGGAAATTTCACAGACAACGTTGGAGTGCAAGAAGACAATTCATCCATAGTAAAAATTCTGTCTTTTTTGCTATGGATGCAAAAAGACATCCATAGCCACCCTGCTGCAGTAGAATGACAAAGTTAACTCAATGAAACTTCAAAATATAGGTATTATTAATTTAGTGCTATGCTCCACAGCAAAGGGAAAAATTGAGATACAATTCAAAACCATTTCTTTGTCACTCTCTGTAGCTACACGCAGACTCATTGCCATAACAACTGACAACAATGCCATTTTATGTTTTAGGATTTAACACCAAAAAACACTCAAATATTTC
Organism: Poeciliopsis turneri; assembly: GCA_922788865.1. Taxonomy (NCBI): domain Eukaryota; kingdom Metazoa; phylum Chordata; class Actinopteri; order Cyprinodontiformes; family Poeciliidae; genus Poeciliopsis; species Poeciliopsis turneri. The sequence goes on from CAKLNU010000176.1 coordinate 2,715,504, forward strand.
CCACACAAAGAACAAAACATTCAATCCATTGTAGTAGTATGGTTTTAGGGTTAAGGTTTATTTTGCGATTATTAATAAGGTAGATTATAGCTACCATTGCTATTAGCTAGGCTAACAGCAGTGTGTTAAGCACACACATTTTATACATAAGCTAATGGATATGCATTCTTTACATACACAAACTGTAGCTCCAAAATAGGACATTTCATTTATAAACTGAACAAAACAATGTTATTGTCGTGTTACCTTATGTATGAAGTCAGTGTGCCGCTCATTCTGAACAAAAATATCAGGTCATCCAAAGCCAACACAATTTGAGAAAAGGAGGCAAGAAAAGGCAGTTTCGAGCAGGACATCCACAAACCCAGTTTTTTCTTTCCTTTTGAAAACAGCGGGTACCAATCTTTCTCATACAGTAGTTTGAAACAAACCTTTCAGCTCCGGTGTTGGTCTTTCTTTAGTTCCTGCTTCGATTGAAAATCTACTTTAGAAAACTGTTTAAGTATAGAAATGAAGCCTAGGCGCAAATTCAAAGCCCCATCTGCACCTTCTAATTGGGGAGTCCCGCCTTTCGCCGGAAACTTCTCAAAGCTGGTTCAAGCCATGTCACGTCCAATCACCAACCAAGCCTCAGCTGATAAGGACCTCCATCCATGGCATCTTCCACTCTCCAGCCGAGCTCAACCCACCACCATCCCTTCTCCTTCACTCGCCCAGTTCTTCAGGCATCCTTCACCAGCCTCCAGCACCAGTGCCAGGTCCTGAAGGGATGACATTCCTATCAGCATCAGGAATGCTCATCCGAGCTTATCGCTAATATTTGCGATAATCGATGCCCTCAGCCAGGGCCTGAGACTTTAAGTTTTGTATGTCAATAAAGTCTTCTAATTGTCTTCTTCTCTCCGTCTGAGTCTGTCCAGTTTAAAATTTAGTCTTCCGCATTGACGTCAGAAGAGAGGAGAAAACAATAAATAAATTGCTGCACTTGACTTATTTAGTGTATGGCTACTCACTGTCACAATATTAGAGAAGTCACAATATTATTGTCAGGGTTCATGAGCGACCCCTGCCACAAGGCAACAAAACTGCCTGCCTCATCTTGAATCTGTTCTCTGCCGTTTCTGATAGTTCTTCAGCACAGATATTATATACATAAGCTAAATAATATAAAATCAGTTTATATTTTAAATGTTTTTTAACCATTTTTTGGCGACATACAGATAGGAGGAACATGCTCTGATCGAATGGCAGTCAGCGCAGTTAGCGAGAGGTTGTGCAATCTCTGTTTTCATAATGCTGCCTGTGTGTGTGCAGACAATATGTATATACGTGTGTGATCACTGTTCTAGTAAAACCCCCAAGAGATGGATGCTCTAATCTGAGCAGAAGTGGGACAGGAGGGGGGGGGCAGAGAGTTGCATATAGACACACGTCTTTATGTAAAAAAAAAAATAGTTAAAATTGCACACTGGAAGGCTTGAGGTTCTGTCATAGACCAGCTACAGCCAGAAGAGAGAGGGGAACAAAGATATGAGGATGACTACACTTTTATTCTCTTTGAAATGGAAACCAACCTAGAATTTACTACAGAGACTTACAGGGCTGCATCCATATGCAGTCACGTTTATAAGTGTGTAAGTGTGCATGCTGCTTCCTCAGAGTCAGAGTGTGAGGACCACAGTGGCTTAATTCTTCCTGACATGATCCATCTGGTCGTATCTAATGGACAGTGTAACGACACACTCTTTGACACAAGCCGTTACCTCCTATTTAATTTATAGAATTTGGAGACCTCCACATACCCAGCTGTAATGCAATTACTGTTACACACTGGAGCAGAATACATTGAACCCCGCAGAAACATACAAGATTTAACATTCATAAACACAAGCCCGTATTCACACAGATAGGTTGACTTAATCTCCTGGCTGCACACATATGAACGTGCGAACGGCTGCTCTACCACATATAGCCATACTCTAAGGGTGTGAGATGAAGCAGATAAATGAAGATAATTAATTTCCTGGATTAAGAGCGTCTCCATCTGAGCAACCCCGCGGCTCAAGAGGAGTCAGAAGGAAAACAAAAGAGTAAGTTGGAGAAAAGTGGATGATAGAGGATTTAGAGGGTGATAGCACTGGCTCTGACAGGCCTGCTGTAGGCTGTTGCCGCTTCCCAAGACTCCAAACATCCTCATTAACCAGAAGCCAGCCTACACACTTAACACATGTGTTTCTGCATGTGTGTGCAGTCTTGTATTATTGCTAAACCATTGTGATTATGTGCCTTTCTTAGCTTGTAAGGCCCATTTTTCCAACAAAAACTATGTTGTGAGGACCCACTGCTCCTCAAAGTCTATTTTTGGGTAGGTGTAAGGGTTAGGATGAAAGTGCTAGGTTAGGTTTAGGGTTAGGCTACAGCAGTATATGAAAAATGAATGGACGTCAGTGGAAAGTCGTTGTGAAGAAAAACATGTGACGTGTGTGTGTGTGTGTGTGTGTGTGTGCGTGCGTGTGTGCGTGTGCGTGCCTGTGCTGGAGATAGCTTGAAGAAGAGGGAGAGAAACAGAGCACCGTGGCAGCCTACACACCAAACAAACCTATGAAAATTCATAAGGACCTGGCAACGCCTACTCACAAATACTAAAAATACTGGAGTGAGTTGAGGCTAGTCATAAGAGAGGAAAGGGGAGGAAGTAGAGAGAGGAGATAAATAAAAAGAAGTGAGAGAGCAGCAGCAGAGGAGGAGGGAGAACAGACCAGATTGGTATAACATGAACCAGGACAGAAACGAGTCGAAAAAGAAGAGAAATAATAGTTACATCAACTGTTTCCAAGTTGGAACATCTATTATTGGGATCCAGTGGCCAGCAACCACTTTATGTGAGAATGTGTGTGTTTCAGCGTGAAAATCCCCATGTCTTCCTTTATGTTTTGGAGCTTGAGAATAAGGAGAGAAAATGTAGCCTTTTTTCTCAGCTTGGTGTGTGGATGTGGTGCAGTGGTGCACAATCACGCTGATTTAATGGATATTGACAGCAATTTACTGTCAAAACTATCTATGGAAGAGAGGAGAGAGGTTAGGACAGACATCCCCGTTTGATTCTGATTCAGCCTTTAGAGCTGATACACAGTCAAGTAGACTTTTGTCGAGGATGTCAGAATGGCTCCTTTCACAGCTGAGACGGTGGACTTTTTGCAGTCTTTGGTAGATGTTGACAGTTGATGTGTGACTGACAGTTCAGCTGCATATGCAGAGCATCTCTGTGGTGTAGCTTTTAAAATCAGAGTTTCTAACCTGTCTGTTTCCAGTGTCACTGCACCTCAGACTGTCAGGTGTGTGATAGTCAACTTATGATATCTTTTTTTAAAAACAAACTGTTATATCATCAACAGTGTCTCTCAACAGCTATTGTACGGTGTCCCCATCCTGTTTTAATTTCAAACTATGCTCATTTTTCTCAGTCTCGGTGGAGAGGATCAGATGGATTTGTGCCAGATGATTCTACAACAATAATGATTGAAGAACTTTCAAAAACAGCCAAAAATGATGAAAATATTTCCTTTGGTTTTGACCCCATTTTTCCTCACATTATGTCCAAGATCTGATCATCTTTATAGAAATGTATGTTTCCGTTAACCAACTTATCTAAACAGATGAAGTTTGCTGACATAAATACTCCAAAACTAAACCAGTACAACACAGAAGAAACGTGAAGAAACTGTGATTCATGAACACATAATCACATAGAATAGGTGTGGTCAGACACTAAACCTGATGACAGAATGTAAAGTTATCAAATCGCTTTAGAAATCAGAGAAACCAACAAACTACTACAAGTCTGTTGCCAAGATAGTTTGCTTACACTATGCTATCATGTTCATCATGATTGGCTTAAAAAATGTCAGAAAGGAGCTTATCTGTAAAAGTACAATTGAAATACCTTTAATAGAGCTAAATACAAAATGAGGAAGACCAATTTCAAGATGCCAGATGTTAGCCAAAACAGTAGCAATATATTTTTAAGAACTTTTATAGCTCTCTAATGACTAAATTTTCTCTACATAGATACACTCAAATCTCCCCTCTTAAGAGTGAAGCTTTTTTGAGCTTTTTTGCAGAATTCACTGTAGTGTGGCAGAAGGAGCTCGTACTGCACCTGCTGACTTTGTTCCCTTTCATTTTGAAGTTTAAATTAGAGGTTACCGTCCAAATGATTTCTTAAAAATACGCACAGAAGACAGAGAACATTAGCTCACAAAGTCTAAAGCCAGAGAGCAATTAGTCATTTCTTCACTTTCAATATCTGTGTTTGTGATTTATGGTCTTAGAGTAGTACTAAACATAGTAAATTTACATTGTTTATTAAATCAGAACTAACAACCCAATAACAATTTTGTTTACATGCTGTTTTCCTCAGTGAAATTAGCCAGCCCATTGCCTTCCGACTCAATTCCACTTGATTTTATACTGATGCTAAGTCATTCAGTGATTCATAAATTGAAGTATTTTAAAGGCTATTCTCTGAACAATCATGCTGTATCATTGTAGTTCATCTGTATCTGTGATGAACTGCAACATTGTCTGGGATGTATCAGCCCTCTCCCTTGACAGATGACAGTGTCTGTGACCCCACCAATGAATCTCAACCCGAACCTCTACTATTCAGAACACAACAAAGTGAATTTGGAAAAGAAATTGCCTGGACAAATTATATAAATCCTTGCTATCCCCACTGTTGGCTTTTAGCGTAACATCTCTTTAAGGTGTATTTCAACAGTACCTGCCTGAATCTTTGTTCAATGTTGACTTAATGTCAGGAACTTTCAACATTTATTTAATTTATTGAGTACACTGTAGATTCAGCAAATAAACTCTGCTGATGTTTATTGGACTTCCTAAACACTAGATGTGTCACTGAGACCTTGTCAACTGATGTTTGTCCATTCTGTAAGACACAACCCTGAAAGAAAAAAAAAGTTATGTTTCTTTTACATTGTTGTTTTTATCGCACACAAATGATAGAGCACTTATTAAATTAAAATAAAAGTTTTTCATTTACATTATATTGATTTACCAAAAAAAATTTTCTACAATTCAGAATTGAAAAGAGTATTCTGTCCTCCAGAATACTCTGTCATTTTCTCACATTACAAGCACAAAAATCAGTTAGTCTTATTGAACTTCATTTGATAGGCTAACACAAAGTAATTGCGTAATTGTAAAGTAGAAAGACGCATTTTTTTTTTTTTTTTTTCAAAAAATTGTAAATATTGTGGCATCTTCCTGATCCTGATGTCCAGACTCAGAGATAGGGTTGAAGATGAGTCTACTGAAGTTTAAGATATAAAATAACATCTCAAACTTTGAATATCTCGCAGAGCATCCACTTCCAAATCTAACAAAGACACAAATTTGTCACAATACCAAATTTTGATGGGAAATACATTGTCACAGAAATTATTGCAATGAACAATAACATTGTCGTTTTGGCAAGATTTTTTATTAATATAACATATCATATGAATGTATAATATATTAGTTTAATCCAAGTACACCCTTCCCACGATTAAAAAAAAAGCCTTTCCAAACAGCGTCTTACACAGGAACTGAAAGACATTTAACTATCCAATAAATAAACCAAAAAAATATGAAATGGATTATGAAGTCTCTGTAAACACAATTGCCCTTCAAAATATACTAATTAGGATCACACAAGGAAAAACATTCAATACTGTGTACTGGGTGTCAAATTTTTGCAGCATTTTTGAAAGTGGCATATTTTCAATGAGATTAAAGGGCAGCATCTCGGTTGGCCTCTCTATGTTGAGCGCCCATATATGTGAGAACCCCAGCTCTCAGACTTCAAGTCGTTTTGTTGTGTTTGTTTTATTTTGTCTCGTCTATAAATGATGAAGCTCCAGGCAGGAGAAAAGGAAGCACTCAGTCCTAACCAGGAGGGAAGTGCTCGCCAGCGGGCAACGTCCCCTCGCCACTCGCCACTCGCCACCTCCCCCTCAACCATAGACGTCCCATGACAGACAAACTAGGCCAGCTCCTTCATGTGTGTGTGCCTGAAATGAGAGATGACATGTCCTGGGATTGTAAAGGAACCACTGTGTTCTGTGTTGCTGATGTGTTATTTATGGTTAGAGGTGTAAAAGGTATTTTGTTAGTTCTTTACTTATTGTGGACAGTGATGTCATTGTTTATTGCTTTATTTTTTACTTTGAATTGACACAAATTTGACAGAACATCCCAACAACCTATAAAAGAACATTTCAATCACTTCTGAACTGGATTCTGTTTCATCATGAGCTTGCATTGTAAGAAAATCTTCAAAATATTTTATAGTCCAATAAAAAAAAATTGGTTGTCTCCTCTGAGAAAGAGGTAGGACACAATTTTTAGTACTCAAAAATGTTCAAGAGAAAAACAAAACAAAAAAAAGAAAGAAAGGTGACTTAATTGATGTTGAATTTATTTTTGTTTTCAACCAAAAGGGAATAGACTGGCATAGGTTTTATTGGAATACAAATATATTTTGGATGTGGTGTCAAGTTCAAATCCAGGCACGTGAAGGGGGGGGAAAGGGCTTGAGCCCCTGCCCCTTTTATCCTTGATGCCCGTAGTGCCCTTTTTGAGTTTTTTTTTTATCTTTTTTATCTGTATGTCTGAAGGCCCATTTGTGCTTCTCAGCAATGATATTTGGCTAAATATAATAAATAATCAAAAATATTGAGGGCAGCCAAACTAGTCTGGCTGCCCTCAGTCTAATAGTGTTTCTCAGTTTCTCTGCATTCATGTTATTCAAACATGAAGAAGACAAAACCCATGTAAAACCCTCCTATGATTTCTCTAATTTTCCCAAAGAACAAACCTCCCCATCAAGAGAGATCTGTTCGAATTCGAAGACTCCTTTTTGTCCCCAATTTTGAAGGATGGGTCCGGTGTATTCTTCATGGCCCTCCATATCCCATACTTCATTGCGGGTCCCAACCAGGTGTTCAGGCAGAGCAACAATAGCAGGAAGAGGAAGAAAATCTTAAATATTTAAATATATAAATTTGAGAAATGTGGTGTACATTTTTTGGGTAGTAACTGTGCAGCGTTCCAACACCTGGAATGGAAAAGTTTCCCTATTCTTTGCAAACCAGCTCAAATTCAGTCAAGTTGGATTCTAAATGTTTTTCGCCATGAATTCAAAGTTGCATTTGGGTCTGAACTTTAATTGCGCCATTCTAACACATAAAAATACCTTTGATCTCATCCATTGCACAATTCTAGCTGCATGTTTAGAATGATGATCCCTCAAAAGTCTTATTTACCTGCATCCCCATCTCTTCTAAACAAAAGTATTCTCATAGCACGACGATACCACCAAGCTTCACAGACTTCAAGGCAGGAGCATATTTGCACCATCATGCAAACAATAACTTGAACTGTTTACATTCATTTCTCATGTTGTAACTGTGTGTTGACCAAGGATCACTGTCTAATAAAGCTAAGATGAAATGGTTACCATGAATGTTCCAGTGGCTTAACTATCTACCTTCTTTTAAAACAAGTCCCAAGAAATTGATTAGAGGATTCATATTTGTCTCTTCCAAGCTTACTTCATTTATTCATCCTGTAATCATGTGTGGATTTTTAAACAGTAGGAATTCAGGCAGAATTTATTCCATGTGTCACTTTTTGACTGTTTTACATTCATCTGTGTCGTTTCTCTAACTTCGAATGTCTTTTTGTGTACTATTATAGTTATTCTGTCTCATTTAGGTCATTTTCCTCATTATACATTTTGGGTGTAATTAATGCTGTTTGTGTCTCATTTGAGCCAATTTGCATCTCTTTATAGTTGCTTCATGTCTCGTTTTTGTATTTGGGTCTTGTTTTAGAGTATTTGTGCCAGTTACATCACTGCTTAGAGTGTTTTTATTATGTGTTTAAATTTCGCTGTTTTTGTGGTGTTGGTGTCTAATTTCTAATATTTATTGGTAAATTGCACTAAAGCCCACAATATAAATTCTTTGAAGTACAGTTATTTGTCATTGATGTTGTGAGCTACCAGTTTGATTTCTCATTTTCCTCATGTGCATTTTTTTCTTAACAAAACACAAGAACACATATCTCATCTACATGTCAAAAGATTCCTGTGGCATGAGCACCTCAATACCACATATTCTGTGTGGTGATGCCACTCTTAATTTTTTTTGCAAGTGTTAAATTTTTCTAATCTCATGCTACTCTATGAGATGAACTCTTTTAGAGTTGACATGTTCTGACAATGCTAATTTGATGCTAGGGGTTTTATGGTGGAGGTTATACTGACAGGTTCTTCTGAGAACACATCAAGAAATAAATTCTGAACAGTTTTCAATATGATTAATTTATTCCAAATATAAATGACACCACTAATCTGTACTTTGCACTTTCATAAGAAAACTATTTCTTCCATCAAAAAGGGGTCAAAAAAATAAGGATAGTAGTGCTATGTTTTTTATGGTGTTTTGCATTCAGGACCCAAATTAAAGTAGTTATAGCAAATAAAATTATTGTATTTTGAGTACTGGTGACCTGTCCAGGGTGAACCCGCCTCTCGTCCGGAACATTAGCTGGAGATAGGCACCAGCACCTCTCCACCCCACTAGAGGCAAGGGTGTTATGAAGGCAATGGAATGATGGATGGATGGATGGATGGAGTAAGATAATGATTTAAAAAAGTAATTAATAAAAAGCAGCTTGACTTTAGGAAGCTAATTTGATTATAGTACTCATGGAACTGCATCCAAAACCCCCTTTTTAACTCATTTTCCCAAGTGTGAAAATGAAATTGAAATAACACTTTATTTCAACCCTTGTCACAGTTAAACAGGATTTTCAGTTAAATAAACCAGCTTCAAACTTTCAGCCACGTTAACCCGTGCCATGAATCATTGAGCTGTGACCACAAAGATGTTCCAACGTCATGTTTTTTTGTTTTCTTTGCTGCTTTTTAACCATCACTGCCTCGCTTTTTAGAACGTGACATGGCCAGGAAAAAAAGCCTGGACGTTCAGTGTACAACAAAAATCTTTGTACAAAATTGTATTGAATTAGTCTCACACTAGGAGAAAAAGGCAAAATGGGTGGCACAACAGGAAGCAGGGAGCACAAAGCGTTTCTTTTTTGTAAAAAAAAATATATATATATATACCACTGGGTATGGATTACCAATTGAAGTCTTCTAACTACCTAGCACCCATTATCTCATTTAAAGAAACAAATTTCTGACGCTTACGTTGCCAGAGAAGCTTAAAGTCTGCATATCTTTTTGATTTTTGTTCATTTGTAGCTCCATGTCTGTCCACACTGCTGACTGTGGGGTGGCCAGCCGAGCTAGAACTGTCCAAGGTGTTTGAGACACTTCCTGTAGGTCTGGTGATGCTGAGGAGCTTTCAGCCTGAGTGAAAGCTTTCTGACTTTATCATAGACACAACATCGTTTCTTTACCAGAATTTGAGTTCTGATACTAATTTTGGACTTCTGATGACTCATCTGAACTGCTCTTTTACAGTTTTTGTTTTTTGGGGGGGCCCATCATGAGTAAATATAAATTTTTATCTGTTTTATCTGTTGAGATAAAACAGATAAACAATTTTTATCTGTTTTATCTCATTGTTGCTACTGTTGGCATTTTGAATCATCAAATTGTCCCATGAGCAGGTTAAGGTTTGTGAGTGAAGCTAATATCTAATCAGGATGTGAAGCTAATATCTAATCAGGATGGATACAGTTTTTAGCAGTGACTCTACATAAAAAAGTCTAATCTAACCTTTCTGACGGTGAAACCTTTGATTTTCATTTTAACTGATTTGCCGAACGTTCTCTCACCAAATATGATAGGTATAAAAATCCTTAGCTTTGCAGCATACACAGCTTTTATGATTAGAAGCAGCTAGTGTCTGTGTTGCTCTATCTGCAATAACTGGGTGGCTGCTACCACCCCCAAAATCCAGTAAAGAGGATGACAGGATTTCATTTGCCTGAGTCTTTAAGCTAATCCTTCATACAAACAGTTTTCAAGCCTTTGTCTTTGCTTAATTTGCATAAAGAACAAGGGTCGACTTGCTGAGAGACATCAGCCTCCCACACTGACATCTGTCGGAGAGGTACAGAGTTTTTCAGCAACAGAGGAAACAATAAGGGAGTTGAGCAACATAGTTCAGCAGTTGTTTGCCAGATTCAATAGACCAATTCACTGCAGACATCTTGGATAGTCACCGCATAAAAAGTGCTGGTGTAACTGATAATGATAAATGAACAGATTCCAGGTCCTCCTACCCGGCTGTCTGCTTCCATGACACTATTGAACAATGCTGGGTCACCGATCCAAAAAAACAAGTCAATATGTCAACACCGTTTTTCTAAATACGCTTCACACCGTTGTCAGTTGCCATTGTAATCACAGCTGAGTTTGTTCCAGATGTGACAGCCAGAAAGTTAAGGTTGACAAAGTCCCAATAAGTTTGAAAAAAAAAAACAGGATTTAAAAAACACAACTACTTAAATAATTCGTTTACAAACCTAATCATAGCATGGAGGAATCAAAAAACATTATTGAGGACTGAATAAAAATTAAAGGAAGTGTCTAACATGTGAGTCATAAGACCACCTGGAGGGATTGCTTATGTTTGCCATTTAGGCTGACATCCAGCTCAGCTGGAAACATTCAGACCACAAAAAATTTTTACACTTCAGCCAAGAGAATTGTTCTGCATTTAAGCTGTCCCTGTAATAGCCATTGTGGAAGGATTCATTCGATGACTTACATGATTACACTGAAAGCCACAAAGAAAGTTTAAGGGGTTTTTTTGCATGAATTTCTATAGAAACTAATGTTCTTCAGCAGCAGAGGAGGATGAACTTAGGGCAATTTTATGAAGTGGTATGTTGATGACAAGAATATCTGATTTTAATGTACTTGTGCTGTCGTTCAATTAAATTAAAATCCAATTTTGTAACATTTTTTTTATCCCAAAGGAATATTAAATGTTGTAACTCATATTATTAAAGATTCTTCAAAGAGTCACTGTTAATAGTGATGGCTGTTGGCAGGAAAGATCTCCTGTAGCTGTCTGCATAACTGTGAACTGGAACAAGCCTCTGATTGAACTCTGTTCTTCTGAGACATTCTCATGAACAGGATGATCCAAAATTTTCTTGATTTTTTGATTTTTTTAAATCCTTCTGTAGGAGCTATTTATCTTTTCCTGTGTTTAACGCCACCAAGAGGCGTATTTCATTTTGAGTTCTGAGTATATCTCAAGGGGAATGGGGTTATTTAAGTTCAAGTGGGATTCTGTTCAGGTGTTGCTAATGGAAAGAGGCAAACGCTTTTCTACTGTGCTTGGTTTTGATTTACGGCTGATTTATGTGGTTCTAAATTGAAATGGCAAGACAATTGACATTCTACAGAAAATGAATGACTTCAAGATTATGTCAAACAGTCAAACTGAAGATCGGAAAAAGAAATCTTGATTGAGCACACAATGCTTACCAGGAACAGCAACAATCAGTAGCCTAATATACAGAACTTTAGCCGCTATACCTTCTTTGCATCGTAATCTTCAGAGGTTTCACCGTTGTACCCAGAGCAGAACCACAAGAGAACCAGCCTTCTTCATCAGGTTGTTCTGTTATGATGATTACTAATGTAGGGGAAGGGTTGTGAGGACGGCAGTAGATAGAGAAATTGTTGAGCACTAGGTTGTTCAGTGAACACTACTGGGACAGGTGTTGGATCTCCTCTCTGGACAGGGTCTTATCATTATCTGCAGATTACACCACCATAGTTGGTCTGATAGCAAACTTTAGAACCCTGTTAGAAGAGTGGATAGTTTTGCAGTCGTGGGTGGACAGAGTAAAAATACCAGACTAAGCACTCAGCCCTATGGTGTGCCTGTATTGAGGACCAATGGGAATGATGTTCTTACCCTGTGCCCATTTTCAGTTTCCTGAGGAAGAAGAGTCTTTGTTTGGCCTTCCTCATCAGAAAAGAGATGTTCAGTCTCTATTTTGATTAAACTGAACATCAGAAAACATCCATCCACATCCACATCCACATCACCTCAGACCTGAGGTGAGAGATGGGTGCATTGTCCTCCTGGACCTCCTGTACTGTACTGTCACTTTAAGAGAATGTCTTATGACATCAGTACTGTACTACCCTCAGTTGGCGCTAGGCTGCCTGAGAAGAAGTAGGAAATTTCCTTTGTTTTTGGTTAAGCTCACATTTTATGAAATATATATATTAAAAAATTGTAAGTACATGCAGCTATGAATGTTTATTTGTTTTAATACATACAGAGGGGTTTTCTTTTTGACAAGTTAAGAAAATTTTTCTTAAATGTTAGAGCAGAAATTATTAGTTAGTCACAGGATTTCTCCATGTGCTCATATGCTAGGGCTATTCCGACTCCTGTGAATGGAAGATGTTAAAGCTGGATGTTAAAGGGCCTTTTTATTTCTATTGTCACAGGTATGTGTATTTGGTTCTTTCATTCTACAATGTTTAAGCTGGTTGCATTGAGGACACAAAACATCTGGGATATGTGATTATTTCAGAGGTTTTTCTTTTTTACAAGAAATGTACCTTTTTTTATCATTGTGGATTTATTTACGAGAACAATAGTACTGTAATACCCTTAGTTGGTGCCAAGCTGCCTGAGAAGAAGGGAATTCCTACTCCTGTGAATGGAAGAGCTGCATGTTAAAGGGCATTTTTATTTCTATTGTCACAGGCCTCTGCTGTCAACTTGCATTAAAGAGCAACCAGCAACTCCTGTGGTCTGACTCCCTTCTTCATCTGAACACAATGCAGAACATATCAAGGTTCACCAACTGTATAAGACCAGGTTATCAGTAAAGAACGCGAATAGTATACACCGGTTACGCATGCAGTAAGTATACATGTGCATTCAGTGGTTCATGACATTTAGAGGAGCTGTCAGTTCAGTATACGTAACAAGATACAGCATCCAGACCCTGCTTCTGTAGTTGCAGCAGGGTCTAGTTGCAACTACAGTCAGCCTGTTCTTTGATGATGGTCTGACTGGTTAACTGTTAAGTAAGGATGTCATACTGCTGTTAATAGTGAAGTTTATGATGGTCTAACTTCTATGTCATGGTTTTGTGTTGCTGATTAAATAAAAGCATGTGGTAATCACAGCATATACTTGTATGACAGATGTAGCCGTCAGTTGTGCTACTCATATGATGATCTAAGAATGTATGCTGATCTGATAGAATTGTGGCTTGGTAGCTTTTACTTCTTCTTTCTTTCTGAACTAGATCCAAAGGGCTGGTTTTGATTGTGACTGGTTGAAATGCAATACAAAATAACACACACACACCCAAAAAGAAATATCCCCCACGTAAGTCAGATGTCCTCTGACAAAACCCTTTGGTCAGATTTTATTCATCTATATTGAGCAATTTTAGATACATCAGTACTGATTATTTAGACTAAATTTATTTGTTAAGAAATTACTGTACATTTATTCTTATCCACAAATGTTTTTATGCGACTTCTGCCTCTTATCCATTTACTAGGTGTTCTGTGCTCTTCACGGTCTTGCGCATTCCCACAATGGACTGCCCCACAAAGGCTCAGTGCCCTCGGCAACAGAGCAAACTGAACTCCAGAGGCCTCATCTGTGTGTATGAATGAAAGGAGACTGAGAGGATGCACTGCTGTTTTCTGTCATTGCAGTGGTTTTATCAAGAGCTGTTCCTTTGCACTAACACACAGTCACAGACTCACAGATACACATCACACACAGACAGCTATGCATAAAACGAAGTATGCATTAAATACTTGATGAAGTGTGTGAAGCTGTCAGACATCGTTCTGCAACTCGATGAGAATACTTGTCAGATTTAATGAGCAATTTTGTCTTGTGTAATGTCTTCTGAGCCTCAACATACGGAAACGACGTTCAGTCCCAATAATATGTTACTTTGCAGACCACAGTGACATGTAACAACATTATATTTTCAATGGAAATATTTCCGTGTCTAGAAGAAGAATAGCTGATATGGAACACAATAAGTTTAGCTAATAATACAGAAAAACACATTTAATAAGTTTTAGAAACATTTGAACGTGTACTTTAAATGGCATGAGATATAAACAGAATGGAGTAAACAGGCCTGCGGCTGAAGTTTGGCCTTTGTTTACACCCACACGCTCCAACTTCTTCAATAAAATGCTCCAAAAGTCCATGCACTGAGAAGCCAGTAAAATTCTCACCTTGTTTACCCTCATTCTCATACTTATCTATATTGTTTACAGCACTGGGTTGAAGCTTTTTAAAATATATCCACAAAATGGGTTTGCTGGCACAGTGAGAAAAATGTCACCTAATTAAACTTAGATATTTTCTATTATTGTACCAATACAAAAGTGGTTCAAGTTAGAAAACTTGGCTGTGTAAATAACTTAAATAACAGGATTCCAAACAGCAAAAGGATGGTACTTTGTCTTTTAGATTGTTATGAAAACTTTTATCATCTCTAAGATCTCTTTTCACTGTCCAATGATGTCAACAATTTCTTACGCCAATGGAACGTTGCTGAATGGTGTAATATTTGATTATAAGGTAAAGTAACGTACGCTTCAGACTTCCAGCACAAGTCCAACTTCTATCATCTTTAGAAATACTCAGATGACTGCAACTGTCGGTAGAATTAAAGATGGACAAGAGGTGGCGTACAGAGATCTGGTGGACTCCTTTGTGTCATGGTGTGAACAATCATCTCATCTTAAATGTAAACAAAACAAAGGAGATTATTGTCGATTTCAGTAGGAACAGGATTAGATCAAATCCTATTTCCATCATGGGAGAAGAAGTGGAGATAGTTGAGGAATATAAATACCTCGGTTTTCAGCTGGACAACAGGTCACTGGAGGTGCAACAGTGAACAGTTTGTAATATCGGACAGAGCAGACTGGATTTCCTGAGGAAGCTAAGATCCTTCAAGGTTTGCAGCAAGATGCTGCAGATCTTCTATCAGTCTGTTGTTGAGAGCATCATCTCTGCTGCCGTCATCTGTTGGAGCAGCAGCATCAGAGCCAGAGACCTAAAAAGGCTCAACAACCTGATAAAGAAGACTGGTTCTGTTCTGGTTTTGTTCTGGTTCTGTTCTGTTCTGGGACAACTGTGGGACCTCTGGAGATGATAATGCAAAGAACGATTCTTCATAAAATCAAGAAAATTATGGACAACCCTTACCATTCTCTTCATGAGACTGTCTTGGCAGACAGAATCTCTTCAGTCAGAGGCTTGTTCAAATTCACAGTAATACAGACTGCTGCAAAAGAGCTTTCCTGCCAGCAACCATCACTGTCTACCGTAACTCTTTAATTAAATGAGTCACAACATTAATTTCCCTTTGTGATCAATAAAGTATTTTTGAATTTGAATTGAATTTGAATGATGCTTTCTTTCAAAAGAAGAATCAAAACTATATGCTTTTGTCTGAAATTCCACTATTAAGTTGTTTTTATGGATTCTTAGCTGCTTGTTAATCACTCAGAGCAAGGCATGTTTATCAAGCTTGTCATTTTCCCAAACATAGCTTTCTTTAAAAACTAATGATCTCAACAAATCTCACAAACCATCAGAAAAAGCAAAGATTCTAATGAAGGTACAAACATTTAGGGAGAAAGTTTAACATACATAATATGACAGTAAGCTTGTTATAACATTTAAATGTGTTGACTGTTATGAATGACAGTAAAAAAAGAAATTCATGCTACATGGCCAGTGGCATTCTATGACTTACATACAAGGAGAATAATGAGAGAAGGAGGTGACGATGCAACAAAGAAAATGAGTTAAGGCCACCGACTTTGTAGAACTATCAGGTAAGCAATATGACCTGTAAAGTGCAGGAACTTGTCTTGAACTGTTAATTTTGATCTTTCTCAGTCAGTCTCAGTTTTACCTTATTGTTTGTGAAAATCTCAATTTGTCAGAGGAAAACATTTAAACTGCGTAGACAAAGTTTGGTCCTCTCATGAGTTGAATTTCAGCTGTATTGATATTTCCACTGAAGATAAACTGAAGTGGACTGAATAGTCTTTCAACAAAACTCTTTCAAAAATGGTGAGCTCTTTAAAAATGGGGCTGTTCAATGCATGGGATCTCAAAGAACTAGAATATAGATAATAATTACTTTCTGCATTTACTTTCCTTTGCAGACTCAGATTTCTCTGAGAAAACGCATACGAATTACTCACAGACGTGGTTGATCTCTGGAGCTACACCTTCAGACCAGATTAATCTGAGTGATTCAGAAGCAACTCTCCAGGTGTGTAAGTGAACAGTACTACTGTACGCTCTTGCTTCAAACACTTTTAAGTTCCCCTCACAGACCTGCATGGTTACTGAGAAAAATCTCTACACTGAGAAATTTTGCATGAAAAACGCATGAAACTGTTAGAAAGAGAAGCAAAGGTGAAATATTAAGGTGAGAATAAAATAAGAGGAAGAAGAATAAATGCGAGCACAGAGAAATGTGAGAAAGTGGGGAAATAAAGGGAAAATAAAAGAGGGGGTTTTCTCTTTCCTTAAATACTCCTGCTGAGATTTTTCTCCCACTGATCAAACCACAGGAGGAAAGAGGTGAGGGGGGGCACGCAGGAGGAGGAGGACAGAGACAGAGATACAGAGAGCAGAAGAAAGGCAGAGAGAGGCTGCTGAACATCGGAAAGGAGAGTCAGGAAAGGAACAAGAAGGAGACCGAATGGTGACAGTCATCAAATTTGAATAATAAGATCATAGTTGGGGAAAAGTATGACAGAAGGAGCAAAGATTTGACTTCTATGGCCTCTCAGCTCCATGGCTGCCCACCTCCTTTTTCAGACCTGTCAAGTCTTGTTTTATCACAGTCAAGTCATAACATCATACCTGTAAGAGCTACAGAAACACTGACATCAGCCCACATGCACTCAGCTCATGTTGCTGACACTGACAACCGCCATCTTACTGATCTACAGCATGGAGACAGAAAGGGAAGCATTGCTTAAAAGGGTTCTCTACCCACTGAAGTGTAAGCACGTTGTGTGTAACTCTTCAGTGTGTGCGTGCGTGTGCATGTTTGTGCATTCAAAAGAGAGCTGTTATGGCTGTTGCTAAAAAAAGCCAAAATAAAAGGTAAGCACCCTAGTGAACTCTGCATCATAATCCTTGTGCACCTACACATGCACAGCCTCATACACACAGAGTCACAGGAAGTAAGATAATATGATATCACAGTGAGAACACATATTTTTAGCCTTGAGCAAAAGGGGAGAAAAAAATGAACTTTATGTTAGGTTATATTAGCTTTGCATGAGTAGGTACATACAAAATGCAAATGTAGAAGCCTTCGTAAACTACTACTTCAGTGTTTGTGAGTAAACTGTGAATACTTTCACCAAATAAGAAAATTTATTAATGTCCCCAAAATGTAACACAACATGCCTGTGTATAGGTCATGTCTACTACAACCAACTAAATTGAAAGGAACTGGACCTTCGATCAGATTTTCCGAAATCTTTGTCAATTCTGAAGGTTTGTAGTTGAGCAACTTGAAGCATTCCCAGTCAGATATAAATCAACAATCTTGTTGTCCATCAGCTCGTTCATTTTTGGTTTGTCTTTTGTTTTAAAGGTTTTTAATGGGTTGTGTGGTCGGTCGATTCTTTAACAGTTAACCTAACAGATATGTTTTTGGACTGAAGTAGGAAGGGAACACATGCAACGTCCAAACACAAAGAGCCCAGGTTTGACAGTCAAGATGGACTTGCTTTTTGTTAATCCACTGCATGCAGAACTATACTGTAAATAAAACAGCTTGAACAGCATAGACTATATTTTAATAGACTATATTTTAACAGTAGTTCATTAAAAAATCAAAACATTCAAGCAGCAGCTTTGAGGTGGCACATAGTTGAAAATGAACCCTTGGCATTATATTCCCTGAAACAATTTTTGTGTAATCCCCTTTACATTTTATAGAATGGAATCTTCTAAACCACTGATTTAGGGTTCAATCAGTGAAAAGATGGCTGATAGTAGAGGAATTCCCAGGTGCTGAAGAGAGAAACATCTAAGATAGATTTAATCTGCAGAGAAATATCCACTTCAAAAGTCAAATCAGATGTAGTTCTGACCAAATCACAGAAACGATGACTTAACTGAACAAAATTTCTCACTTGTGTTATTTTCTCCTATCTGTGTCATAATGAAACAAGGCTGGGGGCTTACTTGACCTCACAAGCTAATTAATGTATCACCCTTGTTTTTAATGATCTAACTAAGACTTTTTTATGTACCAAGTACAGAGTTAGCACATCAAGCCATGCTAATGAAGAATCATTAGCATGGACCCTCATGACTTCGTATATCATGCATTAATTCATGCCAAGTCTTGCACTTACTAAAGTATGAATTACAGATAAGTCACGGACACTTAGATTAAAGTGTTGCACTACATTCCGGATTATTTTCATCAGAAACACGATAGCCACTAAGAAACCAATCTCTTTCAGTTAGCTATAATTGGTAGAGCACACCACAGCACACCCGTACCCATCTATTTTTGTGATATTTATCAAAGCTTCCAAGACCAGATGACTTCTCCCAGTTACTTTCTTTGGAAGCATTTCTGTAACTTCCTCCAGATCTTCCCATGGGAATTGGGTTGATTTGATTCCGGGTGAAGGAACACAGTTTTACTGAGGGTAAATGGCTCTAAGCTGTGACCCTGGCACCTCTGGCAGGGCACCTCAGGGAAAACAGGGATAAGCTGTTACAAATCCACAAAATGCATTTACACAAATTCCCCAAACTTCTCTGACGTTTGGCTTGGGGAGAGAATATTGTGGGTTTTGGAGAGGAACAGTCGATTGTTGCAACAGATGTTGATGGGTCAAGTTTACCACCCCAAGAAAAAGTTAAACCAAAGCTCTTTAGCCTGGGAAAACGTTCTTAAATTTGCATTTGTATTCCCTTTTTGCAAATGAAAATATTAAAAATACACTGATAAAAATATTCTGCCCTGTTTACTTTAAAAACTTAAGGCAACTTACATAATTTACTTATGTTTATCAAGCACTATTACTAAAAAACATTATGGGGAGCCACTTGACATAACATTTTTGAGTAAATCTGACAAATCTCTTTTTTTTACTGTAATTTCCATCCACTATTTTAACCTTTCACACTAATTTTGATGCAATTTCCTAGAATATAAGTACTTTTTCAGACAGGTATCATTGTAAATAGTGCTTTATGTACCAAGTACATAAAGCACTTGGTACATAAAGCCAAATCACAAAATATGAAGATTAATGAAGGCGATTATCAGGATCCTACAGAGTTAGGTATAAAGTATAGATTTACACAAAGATTTTTATTGCTTTAAAAATTATTTAATGTTCTCTAAACTTAGGCATCAAATTAGCTCTGGGTGAAGGTTATGTTCTTGTCTCATTGAAAGACAGAATCTTTCTCTTCCAGATGAACAAGCATGTTCATCTAGAAGGCAGAAATCGCCCTAAACCTCTTTAGGGCGATTCTTACTTTAGTAAGAATTTGCTAAAGTCTGACTGAAAGAAAACTGGAATTTTTGATCAAAATTTTGAGGTGGTATTGAAATCTCAGTTGAAGCTGTGTTTAATAGATTTATTTTTTTCAAACAAAAAAAATTTATTGCTTGTAGTTCCAAACAAAAAAATTATTTTGATTCCCAGCGAGATGTATGATCTGTATTTCAAGGTAAGCTCCAGGTAAAAGTGCTCCCTCTGATAATAAACTTACTTTCTGACCACCACTGAGAAAAACAGAGCTTCATGAATATCTAAGTAGTACCTCCAGGTTTATGTAACTTGCAGCCATGAAATCTCTGTAAAATGTGTACCGTCCCCTCCTTCAGTCAGTCATCTAGTTAAAGATAGGTGTGTCCCTGTACCTGAACAGCCCAAGCAGGTCAATGATTTTGCTTCTCTGTTTGAGTTACCAAAAGAATTTCTAAATATTCCTTTGAGGCTTCCCAGAGCATGTCCCAAGGGCCCCTCATATAACAGAACTTTTTCAGCTGACACCACTCCTGAATTCTCCTCATTTCAAATCAGCTTAACATACCTCCCATGCCAGCTGGACAGCCTTATGGAGCATTCATGTTCACCAGGTGATTCTTGAGCTGCTGCAGCAATAATTTATTCTTTGAGGGTAGTGGACCAAAAATAAATAAATAAATAAATAAACCTCAAAGCAGTCATAGTATTATTCAATTTTGACAAACCCACAGCAACAGAAGCCTGTATCGAGACATATTAAGTAATTATTGTCTCACGTCTGTCTGTGACTGAAGGAGGTAAATAATTAGTTCTGTTTGAGAAGTTGTTATAGAGCACACCAAATCAGAAAGAATTTTGACTCTAAAATTGTTTCTGATCAGATCTAGAATATTATTGCCAACTTGAACTCTGTGTTTGACTGTTTAATTCATCTGGAAGCTCAGATCTCTCCACTGCCCTGCATAGGGTTGAGCAACCTTGTATTAAAAGATCATCTGACTTGTGGAGATTGTAATGAGATAAAGAATATTTAGATACTTTATTAGTGTCATGAGGTAAATTATTTGAGATTAAAATCTAGAAATTCCTTAGATCACTATTTTTTAGTTTCTTTATATGGGGCTGGAGGGATTGAGCCATGTAGATTCACACAATGGTAAAAAGCAAGAAAACTCAGGAATTACTGGAAAACTGCTGAAATGGACTTCCAACCTGTGAGGAACTTGGTTCTTCTAAAAACCAAGTTCCTCGTGAAGTTATTAAAGATAACTTCATGGGACATTCTACAAAAATCAAAACTGTCTTTTAAATGGAGTCATTTTGCCTCTGGTGAAAAACTACACTCGCTAGAAAAAAGCTAGTGTAGCCAGTGGACCATTGGTCCACTTAATTTTTTACACATCCAACTAAATGAGGTCCCTCTGGTTGGTTATCCAGATCACTACAGCAGATTCTATAAGGTTTATCAGCTTTAAAGTTCCCTTTTACTCTTCTCTTATTCTTGTAAGCAGAAGTCAGTGGCTTGAGAAACTATACATGTTAACAAATTGCTAATAAAATTTTAGAAACGTAAGCTGAAATGTATTTCTTGTCAAGAATCAAGGCAAACTCAGAGGAACCTTGAGAAAGTCTTAAAGTGTGGCTACTGGGGGTATGACTAAATAAATACATTCTTAATTAGTATCAACAAATAAATAAATATTGCAACTCTGTGAAAACAGATGCTGTCTAAAGTTTATAGCGATAAGCCGCCTTATGCAAGGTGGCTTATCGTCAACCTTCAATGTATTTTTCAAACAAACAGTTTTGATTTAACGTGTTCTTATGAAATATTATTGAATTACTAAGAGTTTTCTGTTGCCCATCCAAATCATTAAAATTAGTTGTTCCAATCACTTCCAGTATAAGATCGTGGTAAGATAGCTCTGGTTTAATCAATATTAGCCTGATAGCCGTTAGTGATATCACAACAAAGTACAACAACTCAGCCGTAGTCGCAGCGCAGAGGCACCAGATGTTGAGGTGTATAGTGTTGTTCAGTTAATGGCTACAGACATCCAAGTGTCGAGTGACCTTCAGATTACCTCAAGCAGTACATAGAGATAATAATGACACATTTTTCCATGGCAGATCAGCTGCATCCAACCTCATACCACCAAGTGCCAGTAGACTGATGCTGATGACTTATTCTCTGGAAAGACAAGTCATCCCTCTCTGTCTTGATATCCAGTGAGACTGTATTTGTCACTTGCCAGAACATTTGCCTAGCAAATGTCAATTTTGGTGGAGAGAGAATTACAGAATTTTTCATAAATTGGGCTTGTTGTCTTTCTCCCAGTGGAATGAACATTTAACACTGCTGCTTACCAAGACATTTTGGTCAATTTCATGCCCTGATTTGTGTTGGAAAAGTTTGTAATTAACCTCTTTCTGTTCAACCATGACCGCCTGCCTGTCATGGCAGGCGGTCAGAGGACAAAGCAAAGTCTTCAAAGACTAATAGTCCGATCTTCTCATCAAACATCAGAAAATTTGTGAGAACATTTGTGACCTCACAAATGTTCTCCATGTCATAAGGCGGGGAGGCAGACGCTGGAGGCCCAGGTAAAGTGAATGATGGTGATTTATTAACAAAAAACAGTAAAACAACAACAAACAGTCCACGGCCAGGCAGCATGGCTGAGCGGAAGCCAGGGCTCACACCGGTAGCAACTGGTCTTAAAGGCAGAAACACACAACGGCATGAAAACGACAAAATATGACAAGGACCCGACGAGGAACAAAGGACACAGGAGGGACTAAATACACTGAAGGTAATCAGGGGAACAAGACACACCTGGGAACAATCAAGGGGAAGACAGGACAACGAGGAGACTCAGGACACAGAAAACTCAAATAAACACAACAGAAACACACGGAACATGACACTCCAAGAAAAACGGTCGGGTATTCCCATTAAAACATTTCTAACTACTGTAGATAACTTCCAGAATAGCTGTATCCTTGTAGCTGCAAAGAGTGGACAAGTGCCAAACTTATATCTTTAAATTAAGAATGTGGTGTCCGGTTCGGCAGTGGAGCGGGATCGAGCATGCCTCAGTTTAATGACCTTTGTTGCATGCCTTCCCCCTCTCTCACAACCTACTTTCCTGTATGACCATTCTCAAATAAAAGTCAGTAGAGTCAGAAAAAGACCTTTATAAAAAATTTGATGTTAATACAGTGGGCTCATAAAGGCAGGTTATCCAATACTTATGCCAATGTAGTGCATAAATTAAACAAAAATAAAATAACTGAACTAAAAGAATGACAGTCGCAAAGATGTTTCCTATCCCCTTTGTTTATTGTGTATGCATGTGTGCGTGTGTGTGTGTGTGTTGTTTTGTATTTGATACAGTGTTAGAACAATCTTCTTAACAAATATTGCATTGCAGAGACACTCTGCTCCTTATGGGTCCCAAAGCCCAGCCACATAAGAAGAGGTGCTGTTTTTGAGATAGGGGTTAGGAGTAGGACTAAGTTGTGAATTGCATTTAGTATAGCGTTAAGATTAGAGTTAGGCATTTACTGGTAGTGGTTAGGTTTAGAGTAAAGTCAGGGTTTGGTTATAGAAATGAACGAAAAATGATTGGAAGTAAAAGCTGTTGGAGTTCATTCATTTCTGTGTCTATGCACCACCCAAGTCCGTACATGACCAGGATGTGTGTCATGTCTGAAAGTTTAATTTTCATCAAATTCATCTTTTGTGGACATGTAGACTTTTCACACAAAACATTTTGTAAAACATTGACATTTTTGACACTAAAAAAATGGAATAAAGCAAAGAATTAACAAAATATAATAAATACTTATTTTCAAACAAGAAAAAAAGAGAGAATAGTTAAACAGGTAAGTCCTGTCAGGCAGCACCCGTAGCCATGTTAAATGTGTTTAGTTAGCTTTACCAATTATGAAAAAATCAATAGATTCACACTCTATGTTTAGTTTTTCCCATTTCTAAAATAACACAATGGAAATATGATTGGAAGGGAATGTAAGATTTATACTTTCACATTGCTTTGACAAATACAAAACAACCACTTTTTCTGTTCGGTAAATTGGCATGCAGAGGCTATATATGATTCAGAGCAAACTCAAAGCACCACTGTACAGGTCACCCACTGTTAAAACCTAACAGTTCACAGCGTCACGCCAGGTAAAGCCTCCTGAAAATTTTATAATGTGCCAAAACTAAAACTCACTTCAGCTGAAGAATAATCGACAAACAAAGCAGTGCAGAAGAGAGGGTCAAGTAGGACTGTGAAAGTGTGTGTGTGAGTCCAAGAGTGGAGGTGTGCGTGGAGTGAGAGAGAATAAAGTTGAAGAGTTGACGGAGTTTTCAGACTAATAGATAGTAGTTGTCCTTCTGTGACTCCTCTGCTCCACTTTGACTTTTTGCTGTCTTTCCTGTCTGCATGTCTCCTACATAGCCAACAGCATCTGTTTTTCTCCTCTACATTTCCCCTTCTCCACATTATTCTCTTTTTTCCTTCTCTTGTTCTGTCCCTAAAGCTCAGAAAATTTAGGCCCTTCCCTCTTCTCACTTACGTCCTTTCATCCCATTCCCTACTCTCTCTCATTTTTACACTCACTCCTCACTTAACCTGCTTCCAGAGCACCCTCTAAAAAGCACACATATACAGTAACTGTATTACACACTGTGCACAAGCATACAGGATCAAGCCCAAACTGTTGTGCAGCCAGCAGCACAGTATCTAATCCTGATGCTTGGGGGAAGGGGAGACTCTTGCAATTATTTCTGCTCTTTTTCTGTTCTACCATTAATTTTATTTTTTACCCCCTTCAATCAGTTTTCCCTACATCCTTTAAAGTGTACCCAGCGTCCCACTGGTTGACATTGCTTTGGAAGATGCCTCTTTTGAACCTTTCACATCCAGTCCAGGGGTTGTCACTCACTTGCCACAAAAATTGATGCTAGCAAACATTCTAATGAGAAGGAGAATAAGCTGGAGAGGTGTTCAGTTGCAGAGGGGTACAGCTCATCATATTTGTGCAGCTGGTTATTGATTTACACTAAGTAGTGCTGCCGCCCGGTGGCGCAGTGGGTAGCGCTGTTGTCTTGCAGCAAGAAGGTCCTGGGTTCGATTCCCGGCCCGGGGTCTTTCTGCACGGAGTTTGCATGTTCTCCCTGTGCGTGCGTGGGTTCTCTCCGGGTTCTCCGGCTTCCTCCCACAGTCCAAAAACATGACTGTCAGGTTAATTGGCCTTCCCAAATTCTCCCTAGGTGTGAGTGTGTGTGTGCATGGTTGTTTGTCCTGTTTGTCTCTCTGTGTTGCCCTGCGACAGACTGGCGACCTGTCCAGGGTGTACCCCGCCTCTTGCCCGGAACGCAGCTGGAGATAGGCACCAGCAACTCCTGACCCCGTTAGGGAGAAGGGTGACGGAAAATGGATGGATGGATGGATGGAGTGCTGCCGCCTTGTGGTTCTCAATGTGAGCTGCAGGCTACCTCTCATGTTATGACCATTTGAAATTTTTTACGGGAGGGGAGGAATTGCATCACAACCCCCTCATCACACACCACCTCTGCTTCCCGTCTCCATCTACACTACTCACACAACCCCTCCTCTCTGGGTGGGATAAATAGTGCTGGAAGAAACATAACGTGTTGCTATGGTGATCAGCTTGTGAGTATTTTTTTTTTTAGTGGTGAAAGATAGGGACATGATGGTGCACAGAGAGCTCTGAGAATCTGCTGTGTGTGTTTGTGTGTGTTTGAGAGAAAGGAGATGGGGAGCTCTTTCCGAGGAGGATGAACAGTCGAGAAAACACATCAAACCTAAAAATAAGAGACAATCCCTCCGACCTTGTTTTTATGCTATGCACTGCTCACCTACCATATGTGTGCACCAAACTCACCGTTCTCCAGAGAGCATTTCACCTCTCTTCCTCTTTATTCCAGCATCTCTTCATCCTCCATCTCCTTCCCTGATCTCTAACTGCTCTGTCCCTGTCTAATTCTCTCTCCAGGGAGACACCATTAGGAAGTCTGATCGGCCTCTGTGTACGTGCTAATGTGTTAATGTGTTAATCTGCATGTGAGTACATAAGCATGCTGTCCTCAATCAATTAGCACAGGCTGCTGCAGCAATTACCATTGCCCATTGTGTTTATGCCGTTTTTATGGACACACATGCACATCAGAGTTAATAAGTGCATCACTGAACGGCAACTGTCTGCCACTGAAGACTCCCTGACGGTCAAAGCCATATAGATTCACAGTTTTAATGATGGAATACACATCTCTGTATGCGTGTGTGGGGGAGTGGAGGTCAGTGGGTGGAAGGGGTTCTCACCTTAAAAGGTCCATTTTCTAATACTCTTCACCGTGGGTGTTAGAATAATTATGTTTTGTTATCATTCTTACATTTGTAGTTTTAATAGATTTAGTATTCACATCTCTGAGAAAAGGAACTTGTTAGACTTTGGAGCTGCAGCTGCGTATAGACCTTGAAGCTATAGCCACTTCTTATCTTGGGATCCTTTCCTGCTATGCTTTGTAATAAAGGACCAGTTCTGATGCAGAAAGTCAGAACGCATGGCAGACACCTTGAGGAAGTGGTCTACTGTGTCTTCTCCTTTTGCAAAAGACTTGCTTGAAAACTCAAACGTTGTCTGTGGTTCTCTTTTCATGTAGGTTGAAAAAATATCTATTAGTGGGCAAGGACCCATTTTTTTCTTATGGGGCAAAAAAACCCAGGTCTCAGAAGAAGAAGAGCTATTTTTAAGTGAGGGGTAAAACTTAGACCTAAGGTGTGAATTAACTTTAGTTTAGGTTTAGGGTTAATTATGGACTGGTAAAGGTTAGATTTAGATAGGGTGAAAAGAAAGTTATGTCATTTTTATCATGAAACTACGACAGTGAGAACTTATTTCAGCACTTTGGCTTGAACATGCAGAGCCTTAGAAGCACCATACACTATATCACTGTCTCAGTAAAGAGCTGTGGTATGGACTGGTGGGATAAATGCTGAACTTCATAAAGTTCATAAAACCTATTTTACTTCAGGTAAAATTGAAACTGTATCACACCTACACTCGAGCATGGTGGTGGTAGTGTGATGACATGGGGTTGTTTTGCCACTTCAGAATCTGGACAATCTGAAACCATGATTTCTGCTCTCTGGCAGAGAATCCTGAAAGATAATGTTTTGCTACTTCATAAAATTTCATAAACTTGGGCTGAAGAATAAAGCAAACGTACCCCTGACTGACAAAAAAAGTTACATTTTTCCAGTGGCAAAGTCAAAGTCTGGTCTTAAATCCAATCAAGATGCTGCACCATGATATTAAACAGCAAGTTAATGTTTGAAAACCTGCAACTTTTGAATTAAAACAATTCTGCAAAGAAGAGTGGACAAAAAAGTGCTACACAACAATGTAAAACAGTTAGTGTCGGTTCAGCATCATTTGTAAACTGCTTTTTGCTTTTCCAGGTAATCTCGTTTATTAAAATTTGTTTGATCTAAAACTTTAACACAATGTTATAAACAGAATAATTCCCATCACTACATGTATTGATCATTTCCACACAAACGAACATATTTGAATGAATGAAAGCAATTGCAAGGTCCTAAAAAGAACAGAAATACAGATATGCTGTATGTAATGGTTCACAAGCTGCACCATCAGCTCTGTCCCTCAGACCAGACGGCGTCCGTAGAGACACCTATATGTCTCTGTGTTTGTGAGTGTGTGTGAATGCAGTCCAGATGGCCATCTTCGAGGGGTTTTCTGGAACATTCAGACACTTGTTGCTTCATGTCTCCTTCTTTCTTTCACTCTATCCCACATTCTCCCTCCCTCACACACATGCATGCGCTTCAAAATGCAATGGTTCTTTTAAAGTGTGAAGCAGCTTGTGGTCAGCTGTTTTTCTCTTCAATCATTCCGTCAAACAGGAGCCTTTAGAGTCTGAAACCAAAAGAGAAAACAACTGTTCAGTATTCGTAGCCGAAAGACAGAGCAGATACTTTTGTGAGATGCTGCTGCTCTCAATTCGACTATATGGTGATGGACAGGCAGACCAAACTGAGTATTTTACTTTGGTGAACGCAAAATTTGTGGAGTCAAGTATGGCTGCTGAAAGTTCTTTACTCTGACATTTTGAGTGCGTTGTACTTGCTTCTTCACTGAAGTTTCTTCTGGGAGCTCTTTGTGATTTAGTGTAAAACTACAGTTCGAAGAGTGGGTCTTTTAAAGTGTTTGCACTGCAGGTGCTATCAGATCATAGATGTGTTATCAAAAATCTCCAAAGGCTGACAATGAAATGGGAAAACATTTCTTTTTCTCTTTTGGCCGAAAAAATTACAGTGTCATCCGGCATGTTTTTTATTTTTAAAAAGTTTTGTTCTTTTTTGGGGGGGGTTATACACCACTAACCATGACAGCAAAGACAGAGTTATAGAACCTCAACTTGTAGTTGAGGTTCAATGCTTCAGTGGAAGGTGAACTGGGGGCACCTTCCACGCCCCTGTGAGTTGGACTCCTGTCCAACTCATAAGTTTTACCTTATTGTGGAACCTTATTGTGTGTCACCTTGCACTTGTGGTGGGATGGTTTCAGCCCTTCTCGCTCCACACACCAGGTGCAACGAGAGGCGCACTGATTGGTGGGCGGGGCAGATGCCTTTATAGCTGGACAGGCCGCTGCAAGGTGCGTGTGTCTTTGTTTCCACTGCTACATGCTGGCTGGCTGGGTGGCCTTTGGGTTCGATCCGCTTACCAAAAATCGTAAGTGCCATTTGTACCATCTGGCTGGGATTGTGGTTTGGCTCTGGGGCTATACCTGCCGTGTGTTTCTGCAGCGTTTTGCTGGTGTGGCATTGGCGGTTGCGGCTGGAGATTGTTGTGGCGTGTGGCTTCCACCTAGTCCTCACTTGTTGGTCCGCTCCCTCTCCGGGTAGCTGTGTTTCCACTCCTGGGTAAGCTACCTGCCATTTATATTTTTCTTTATTTTACTTTAATTCACAGTTAATGTGTTTTCTGTTTTTTAGGCACGTGATCGCTGTGGGCATTGCAGCACTTTGGATGCTCTGCTGTCTTGTCGTGTCAGTGTTGGTTTGAGTAGTTCTGAATGGAACCTGTCACTGATTGAAAGGCGGGGCAGGACTCGGTCCCATTGAAAGGCCTCTGAAATCGGACTTTGGCAATTATTCCACTGTTTGAAGTGTTTTGTTTACAGTTTGTGCTTGCTTTATTATTTTGTTTTTCTTTGTTTTGATTATTTTGTTTTCTTTTGCATGTTTTGTTTGTTCATTTAATTTTTGGAATGATTTAAGTTCTCATTTCGCAGAACCCCTTTCCCTTCCAGGGACCAAGAAGAACGTTTGAAACCATGTTTTAAAGAAATTGTTTAATAACATATTGTATTTTAATCCGTGTTCTGGTGCGTTCTGTATAAAAAAAGAAACCCTGCCCCTCGACCGGGTCACACACTCAAACTGGGCAACTTGGAAGGTCTTCTTGCAGAGCAGTTTCACCTGTACTGGTATTTATTTGAATCCTCTATGAGGCCTCATGTTTGGAGAATACCATACCAAGAAAGGAGTCAATAATACAAGCCAATTTCTTGGCTCTAGGGTGCTCACAAAACCACAAAATAATTCAACTAGTGTTTTCCCTAGTGTTTCACTAATTCAACGGTTTTAGAGTTTCACATTGAGTGTGCAATAAGACTGAAATAAATATGTGATTTTTTTTGGCACTGATGGACCGAGTTAAAACAGGAGTCACAGGATATATTTAGAAATATTTATATATTTTTTTATTTTAGCCCAAAAATCATAAATGACAAAAGATAAATGAGCTCATAAAATATGCCAAAGAAACAAAACTGAACTTAGGCAAAAAGTGTAAGCAAACTACCTGCACAAAACATAACTGACCTAACAAAGAAATGACACACAGGCGTTTATGTACTGGCTGATCAGACCAAGACACGATAAGGGTGACTAAAAGAATACAAATGACACAAAAACAAATAGTACAGTTAAGTTCGGTTAAACTAAAGACCCAAAAATGAAAATCGAAATAAACTTTAAATACAAATGTTTACTTAAATACGACACTTATCTAAACAAAATAAACTGCCATTTCCCCCTGCCAGCAGGAACTGGTGGTGCATTCCAATTAACATTGAAACTTGCTGAGCCCTGGCCATCATCTTTTGTCTGGTATCTTCAGGAAGGTAAGTACAACATGGGGTGTTGCCATGGATTTGGACATCACAGCACTAATGGCCTTTATTTTACAGTAATCTGACTGAAGGTCAGCAGAAAGAAGGGGGAAAAGACATGAGGCAGACGAACCAAGAAGGGGACTCAGACCTCAAGTCAAGGTCTGTGGCCTCTGTATGTTGGCTGGCTGCTAACCACTGTGCCACGCAACACACCAACACTCATTGTGAACAAAGGACAGAGTGCAGTGTGTGTGTTTATATCTCATTCAATCACAACCAGCAAATCAAAATACTGCACCAAGCTGCAGAAAATACTAATCATAGTAAACTTAACATGTTACTTGAATTTTTTACCCTGAGAATATTTTGTTAAGCATACAAATACTTATCATTATCCATTTTCATCCATCCATCTTCCGTCACCCTTCTCCCTAATGGGGTCGGGAGTTGCTGGTGCCTATCTCCAGCTGCGTTCCGGGCGAGAGGCGGGGTACACCCTGGACAGGTCGCCAGTCTGTCGCAGGGCAACACAGAGAGACAAACAGGACAAACAACCACACACACACACACTCACACCTAGGGAGAATTTGGGACACCTGACAGTCATGTTTTTGGACTGTGGGAGGAAGCCGGAGAACCCGGAGAGAACCCACGCATGCACAGGGAGAACATGCAAACTCCGTGCAGAAAGACCCCGGGCCGGGAATCGAACCCAGGACCTTCTTGCTGCAAGGCAACAGCGCTACCCACTGCGCCACTGTGCAGCCTATCCATTTTCAGTCATTTTTATTTTATTTTATTATTAATACAGTGTCATAGTGAAGAAACCCTGACATCTTATTGGTTAACTTGCATAGCAATTCATTTGCCGACCAATCACCTTCTCTATAGTAGTTTTGACTCTACTGAATGATTTTGATTTAACAACCAAATATGTCCATGTTGTATGACTATAAAAAGAAAAACAGAAACAATTACCAGTAACTGAAAATAATTTAATTTTAATTAATTTCCAAATAGAATGATTAATTTTTATTGACCATAAGCTTTTGAAAGTTGAAAATTTCACCAGAGTGAAAATAGTACTTTGGTTCATTAGATTCCCTGATGCACCCTTAGTTTGACTTTCTACAGACATAAACTGTGTCAGGTGCTGTTAGATATTGGCAGACTACATTCCTGAAGCAATGACTGTTCAACACAACAAACTACAACTACCATGTAACATCTGACTTGCCAATGATCCACCTCTCGTTTCTTTCACACAGGGAAAATGCTTACACAAGTAATTGACAAAGCTGTCTCAGGGACGTAACTATAAATTAACTGCTTTGCCTTTCAGTTAAGTTCTTTCTAGTCAGCAATAGCCACCTGAGCAAGGGTCATCCCAATTACTAATTTAATTCTGTCAACAAGACTAAATGATGCTTGAACTTCTGCACTTGAGACGTGGCAATTCATCTTTTTACTGAACAGAACTTTCCAAGTTTGAGTTTGTTTCCTTATAGGAAACAAACTCAAGTTTGTCTCAAGAATGTGGACATGGCTCTTGGTTTGATCACATAGAAATCAGAGACTATTTAGAAGCTGTGCATGTACTCCTTGCTACCATAGCAACACTACGAAATGCCTCAGGACACACCAAAGTACACTTTCCCCTGGTCCACATGTGGACCGGCCAGTCAAAAGCCCCCAACAATAACAACAGTAAAGATATTATATACTTCTCCACTGATGTGAGCCCAAGAGAAACATTACCCAATGGTCTCTCAACCAGGTTCTAGCCTGGAAATGGCTGGGGATACCTCAGGAGGAGTAATGGCTCAATTACTTTTTTTTCTGTGTTCATTGATGTCTCTTTCTAGGTGATGTAAGCATGTACTACCTCTTTACTCATCAGCTGTGTTATCACTATGTCAGCTGCAAGTCTCTGAATGGGGTAATATCAAATGGCATCAAGTCAAAAGCCCACAATAATGTGGGCTTTTAATTTTGTTGTGGAAAATTACTATAAGTTAACATCTGCTGATCATATTATATTAAATGCTTGTGAACTTTCACCAAAAGAACCACACAAGGTGTGGAGTTGTTTTGCTGCAGCTGCAAGGGAAGCACACTGTCTCTCCCATGATTTAGAGCACATGTGTCAAACTCAAGGCCCGGGGGCCAAATCCGGCACGCCGTAGCTTTTCATGTGGCCCTCCACAGTGTACACTAAACACTAAGTGTGATTAAATATTATATTATCAATCATATCAATGCAGTTTTTTTCTGTTTACTGCCAATTTATATCAATCAATCCCTCCAGTTTCTTGAGAATTTAACTGATGTATGATCAGTGTTGTATAAAGTACTGAAATCTCGGAGTCAAGTAAAAGTATAGGTACCGCTCCAAAATTATTAAAGTATCTGAAACGTCTGGTACTTAAGTATGGAAAGTACTGTAAAAATGAATGTACTCAAGTAATGTAATGAAAAGTACAAGTAAAAAGTAAAACAAGGCAAACGCAGTTTGAATGACATTTTTTATATTTTGGTAAACTTGTAAAATACACTTAAAATAATGTACACAACCAAGTGCAGGCAAAATGAAACCTGCTAATAGATAAACCTGCAGCATCATTTAGTTAAGAAAATTAGGAGCTTTACCTAAACCACAAGGTTTAAATAATTAATAAGAGAAAAAAATAAATAAACTTGTAATCCAAAAAATACAATAATCCATGAAACAGCCAACACTCAGTACGGTCTGATGACGTCACCACATCGCGCAACTCTCTCTCGGTGCGTCACGATCCGGAAACAATAAAGCTAATTGAAAATAAAGCCGGGAAATGTTTGAAAATGACAGATAAGGATTAACGTGAACTGAAGCGGGAACACCGCGTGTGACCCACGATGAACCGCGCCAGTTTAAACTGCAACAAAACGTAAGTTAGCGATTGTGTATGTTTGTGTGTGTTTGTGTGTGTTAACGCGGCTCTTTAATTAGGTCGTAACTGGTGACGGCTCCTGCGTCACAGTAACGAGTAACGAAACCACACATTGAAAATGTATCGGAGTAAAAGTATGCAATTACGTTCGGAAATGTAGTGAAGTGAAAGTTATCAAAAATTTTCTTACTCGAGGAAAGTATGAAGTACTCCAAAATATACTTAAGTAAAGTAGTGAAGTATTTTTACTTCGTTACTATACAACACTGTGTATGATTATAGTCCATGATTTATACAGCAAGTAAATAAACAGTCACATTATTAGTTCCTGAAGGGACTGAAAAGATCTTCAATAATGTGATGTAATTTTAAGAATTCATTGAGATATTAACAGTTTGTGAACAGGTTTTATCAACACATTAACCGGCCCTTTAAGAGCCTTCATGATCTTGATTTGGCCCAAAACGAAAATGAGTTTGACACACCTGATTTAGAGAGACTGACTGGCAGAGCTTTTCACCCAGAAAGTCTTCATTATTGATTGTCTCACACGCTCTCTGTATTGTGCACAATATATGAATAAACCTGATTGAGTGACTTCACCTGACAGTGCTTGGTAATAGTTTTTTTTACATAACAGCATTTAAAAACTTTTTTTCTGCAGTTCAAATTAATATTTCATAGCATTCCACAGTTGCATAATTTTCTGTTCTTGTCTGTTCTTGTGGATTTGCCAACATGTGTATAAATAATCCTAGCATATGCATCTGGCAAGCAAGAGAATGAAAATACAACTTATTGAGCTAATTACAAACTGAGAAATTAAAATCCCAACACACTGTATGGTGTAAATAGGAAAGAAAAAAAAGAAAAAAACAAGTAGTAAACAAATATCTTATGAAAAAAAGATTTTCTAATCTTTGATGAAACGGGGTAGGTATACGATATACAAGAATGTACCTTTATATCAGGTATGTGCCTGATATCCAGCAATCTTTATTTAGTTTTTTGTACTTTGAACAAAATTTTTAGATGAAGAATTTGGTCTGAAGTAAATTTTGATTATTTTAATTCAGCTTCTTTTCATGTGAAAGTGTGTAATAATTGGAATTGTACTGACACAAAAAAAGGAGCATAAAACAAATAAAGTGGTGTCTGGGCACAATAGACAACCTGAAGAACCGATTTTATTTTTTTTCCTTTTAAGTTGTGGTTAACATTCTTTTTTCCTATTTAAATATGTAATTTCATAAGATAACATAATTTGACAGGCAGAAAAATATTTTTTTGTTGTTTTTTTCAGGGAGGGGGGTGTTGGCAATACTGGAAAGACTGTCAGAAAAGCTGCCATAGCTTAACATTATTATGTAAAGTAACTGAAATGGACATTAGAAAACTGGAGAGAATATATCTGAAAATGACATTCTTAAGGAAAAAATATAATGGCAGAAAATAAAGCATTTCATTTATTCAAGTTTTTTGCTAGCTTTCTGGAAATCATTATATTGGTGCAACACTTTGTTTGCCAAAATAATTGTAGATTCAACTAAAGAAACTATTTTCAATACACTTTACCACTAAGGATGTGTCTGAAGAAACAATTGAATTTTTGCTTTGTTTAAATCTGTCAGCTGTGAAAAGATAGAACAAAGTTCTATTCTTTGAGTGTCCTTTTATGCCCAAAATGAGTCATAGGAAACTCCTAACAACTGAAAAAGTACAAAGCATAATAAAAAGGAACAGGAGACAAAAATTTAATTTAAAAAAAAAGGAAAATAATTAAAAAACTGAAACTTGGACACTTTAACTTCATTAGGATTTCCATCTCCGAAGCAACATTCTTAATAACGTATGGGGCCTGGGACTTCTATACAGCAGTAAACACCAGTTACCATGTATAAAAATGTTTTTACACAAATACACTTGCCTTCCTAGAGTAAAGCATGTGTTGCCATCATGTGTTAAAAAGCTGAACTACAGTTTACAACTTCTTTTGTACAACTCTGTAGTGATGGAATTTATTTAAACATTCTTGCTTAGAGTAACCGGGAAATGAAATAATCACGTTTATAACGAAGGTATTAGCTTAAAAACTTCTGTAATTGATGAAAAGCTGCAATCACTTTTGTAGCCAGTTTCTCCTTGTGCCTTTTCTTAGAAAAAACATTGAGAAATTAATTTCAAAGTCCATCTTGCACTGATAAAAAAATAAAATAAAAAAAAATAGACAAGCAAAAACATTTGTATTCTCTTTAATTTTAGAATCATTGTACAAGGACTTCCCAATGGATTAGCACTTCTTTTTACAATATGTACCACATAGCTGCACCTACATATTTACATGCTTACACAAGATTGTATCACAAAACAGTGTGTGAAATCAGCAAAAAACAAGTGTTTTTGCCAAACTAACACACCCATTATTCCATGAGCTGGCTAAACAAAATATAATCTCACAGCCACCGGCCCCTTCTAGGTTTAAAGCTGAAATCACGAGTGTGAAAATGTTGCACATCATGAAAATTAAGGAACAAAAAATAATGACAATACTATGATCTAACTATGGGTTAAGTGTAAACATTAAGCAGGTCAAATGCATGTCTTGACCACTGTTACTGTTTGTAATGCAACAAGAACCAAGGTGCATCCATATGGAATTAGAAACTCTGAATGGCTACTTCTGTTGATGAATGGTAGTGCAGTTAATGTGTAGAACTGCTAATAAAACAAAATGAGGGGATTTTATCAAAGAATGTTTTTTTAAGAACATATCAATCCCATCAACCCACTGGTTTGTGTGAATTCAACCGATGTGCTGCAATAACCCCTTGTTTCAGTAAATAAATGAAGAGTGAACAATAGGGTGTTGCCAATAACAGAGGAAACAAGTGCGTGCACACGCTCACTATTGCACCACAACCAGATACTCTAGCAGCTTTCTTAAAGGCAGACACGTACGATACAGTAAGTGTGGCAGTTCTGCTGTCAAATAGGCTAACATAAAACGGCAGCAGAGTAAAATCTATGTGGCGTTTTCAAGTCAAGCCAAACAGCAGCAGCAGTTCAGACTCCTGAAGACCCCCGATACTGACCTGCAGAAAAGAGTATGAATCAGGAAGAGGTTGGATGCAAGCTGAAAACAGAAGGCATAAATTGGGTTCATCTGATTTGGAAAAAAAATAAGCACAAGAGAAATATTCAAATGCAACATTCTGCACTTTAAGGATATTAAGAGCAATGAGTGCTTGTATCAGAATACTGAGGGCAAAACAAATCATAAAATGAACTTTACAATGGAGAAAATGGGTGACATTTCTTACAAAAAAAAAATGGGGTGGAAAAATAAGAAAGGAGATAAATATGCAGGATGATAATATCCAAGCTTTTCTTTATTCATAACATTGCAACTAAAGAGGAAGAGTTTGATGGTCAGCCAAGGCATCAGTCCTCATCGTCTGTCCAACCGGCCACCAAGGAGAGGACAGCTGAGGATTCGATGTTCAGTTCACAGCATTCTGTTCCGTTTATGAGTGGGTGAGTCTGTGATGACGTCACTGTGGGGTGCAGAGCCTCGTTTACGAGTGGCGGCAGAATCTAAATGAAGTGCCATCTCCTCAGCTATGAAGGTGTTTAGGTCCATGTCGTGGAGACCATTCCTACGTCGACTGAGAGACTGGGCAGGATGTGTCGGAGAACCTGGAGGGCCGGAGCGCACAGAAATGCTAGCCATAGCACCACTCAGACCTGGAAAAATAAACATATACAACAATGTCAGATGGAACTCTACATGACTTCATACTGCAACAGTTTCCCACTGAGCATGACATTTTCACTCACCATGCAGGGCTATAGCCTCTCTGAAAGGCTGCAGATCTGCTTCCACAGAGCTGTCTGTCTCTGGCGGTGATGGTCGACTTGCAGACACCATAGCAACAATAGGCGGTGCGCGAGCTGTCCGCGGAGGTGGAACTTTACCACAGAGGAAGCTGATGAGATCTTCTCGTCTAATAGTTCTTCGTCGCTTTTTAACCCATGCAATCACCTCCTTATTCCTGCGCTGGTGACCTAAATGAACACCCAGGTCGTAGCTCCGCTGGTGGGCCTCCACACTCTCTAATGGAACAAAACAGTTACTGCTTTTATTAAATCTGGGCATGATACACAAGATGGAGCAATTTAAAAAAGAAGACATTCGTTACTTGCCTTTGTACAGGTTAGTGACAGCTGTGGCTGCATTCTGGAAGGGCACCCAGAGGGACAGACCTTGCTGCTGGCACACACGATCTGTGAAGAGCATTTCAAAAGAGTCACCAAGTGGCAGTATCCTGTGCTGATTTTTCTTTTCACCTTCCCTCAAATCCAGATATTACAATTATCATCTCAGGAAAGTATAAATTCACTGCCCTGAGGAACAAAATGAAAATATTGAAGCATGATTGGCTTGAATTTCAATTCAAGTCACTGACTTATTGCTTGTACTTCTTTCAAAATAACCAATCATCAAACATTTGAAAAACAAGGACCCATTTTCTGATATATATTCCTGAAATGTCAACAAAAAAATACTCAAGAAGAATGCAGCGAAATTGGTTCTCTGTGTCTTTAAAAACTCCTGCTCTTTCTGAAACTCTGCCTTCAGGTGGTCAGCACGACATGGCTCCTTTATTAACATTTTAACAACCTTTATACCAGAGATACACAGAGAAGTTGCTCCTATGATGGGCTCAGCAGATCCAACAGGTGTTTGCTGCTGTCTGTAGGAGCTCAGTGAGAGAATTGTAAGGGAAGGCTGCGTCTTAAAGGCGGGGCTAGGTCCACCCAAGTGTTTTGCACAACTGAATGGTTGCCATAGAGATTAAATGATTTATGAAACACGCATGAAAATAATGTTGTTCTGTCTTCAACAGAACAACATTATGTAAAGCCCAAAAAAGTCTATTTTACATAGTAGTGCCCCTTTAACAGATGATGTCCCAGAGAGGTTTGGTTTTACCATTAAAATATGAAAAATTATTTGAGTGCTTTTATATGGCTTTCTCCAACTGAACAAAAACAAAACTGAAGTCATTATTTTTGGACCTAAAGAGGAGCGATCTAGAGTCAATGCACAGCTTCAGTTATTACAACTAAAAACTAGCGATCAGGCCCGAAATCTGGGAGTAGTGATGGACTCGGACTTGAACCTCCAGAGCCACATAAAGACAGTAACAAAATCGGCCTTCTATCACCTGAAGAACATCTCCAGGATCAGACGACTAATGTCTCAGCCAGATCTAGAGAAACTCATTCATGCATTTATCTTCAGTCGCATTGATTATTGTAACAGCGTCTTCACAGGCCTGTCCAACAAATCAATCAAACAGCTGCAGTTGATCCAGAACGCTGCTGCTCGCGTTCTCACTAGAACCAGGAAGATAAGAGGACATAACACCAGTTTTAAAGTCCCTCCACTGGCTCCCTGTAGCTCAAAGAATAGATTTTAAAATACTGTTGTTAGTGTATAAATCACTGAACGGTTTCACGCCACAATACATTAAAGATCTGCTGTTGTTGTATCAACCTTCCCGACCTCTCAGGTCTTCTGGTTCTGGTCTGCTCTGCATCCCCAGAACCAGAACCAAAAGAGGAGAAGCAGCTTTCAGCATCTATGGACCAAAAATTTGGAACAAACTTCCAGAAAACTGTAAAACAGCAGAAACCCTGACTTCCTTTAAATCCCAACTAAAAACACACCTGTTTAGAATTGTATTTGAAATGTAATATGTAACAATGTACTTTTTTTTTCCTGTTGTGGGCAACGGGGCCCGACGAATACCCGTGGTTAAACGGACGGCGGAGTCCGGCGGTAACAGGCGCTTAAATTCCGTGTTAAAAGGTTTTACACCTTTTCCTGTTGCCCACATTATTTTATTCTATGTTGCATGACTTTGTGTTTTGTCTTTATGATGTAAAGCACTTTGAAATGCCTTGTAGCTGAAATGTGCTATACAAATAAAATTTGATTGACTGATTGATATAATATCATTAAATCTTTACTTTCCAAACATATTGTGTACAACTTGCCAGAATTCTACTCTCATTCTTGTACAGGACTGATGTTACATAATTAATTTCAAACTATTCTGCCACATGTTTTCAGGCGTAAAAAGAACACATCTGCCTCAGGAACCCCCTCACCCTCAATAGAAATCCATAACCTTAAACTGAAAAGTTCTTCCACCATGTGTAGTCACAACAAAAGATTCAAGCTTCAATTGACTTTACCACTTGACAAGGAGTATGTCAACAACGTTGCAAAATTAAGAGCCACCGCTAAGCACCACTGCACCGCCATATTGTTTTTGCCTGGCGCACACTGAATTGCCCTGCTGATGAAATGTGCTATGCAAATAAAATTTCCTTGCCTATTCTATGAGATCGATAAACAAAGTATATACACACTTTAATCAGTTTCATCTGATTTTTAAACTCAAATTCTATGTGTGAAACATTTTGTCCCATAAAAATCAAGATGTAATATGCAGGACTCAAATGGGAACCTTAAAACAATGTTACAGAAAAGTGCAATTACATGTTGTGTGGAACATTTCATCCAGAAGATTTGTTCAATACAAAATAATCAAACCATTTTTGGCAGAGATAATAAATATAAATGTAAGTAGGTACATAAAAAGCTTGTACCATCAAGTTGATGTTAAGGTCACTGTGTTTTACATTTTTGGATTTGGAATTAAGGGCTTTTCAATTTTTATTGTGGAATAAAGTTTTGAATATCAAGGATATCGTTTTGTCTAGATTTCAGTCTATTTTGGGACACAACTGAGATTTTCGTAAGATTTTGGGCAATTAAAACCATGGTTTCATTTATCAGAAAGT
The DNA here is from genome assembly GCA_922788865.1 of Poeciliopsis turneri. Taxonomy (NCBI): domain Eukaryota; kingdom Metazoa; phylum Chordata; class Actinopteri; order Cyprinodontiformes; family Poeciliidae; genus Poeciliopsis; species Poeciliopsis turneri. Next base: position 2,755,161 of record CAKLNU010000176.1, read on the forward strand.
GGACAGACTTGTTTAAAAAAATGTCTGGTATGTAATATTTTCATGCTCTTCTAGACAAATGTTAATTTGATACGAGAGAACACACTTTTCTAATCACAACACATTCATACATCCAGGACAAATGGGTGATGAAAAAGTGGGGTTGTAGTCAACATTCTTATAGAAAAATTATTTTCAAACAAATAGAAAATATTTGTTGGAAATATTGTAATGTAAATGCATAGTCACATATTTCTTCTTCTATTTATGTATTATGATTTCTTAGATTGGCTGTAACGGGTAACATGACAGTAATCAGCTTTTCCACATTTTAAGTGAGAAATTCTCATCACATCTGAGTAAGAAATGGTTTTTACATCCATTTATTTTGCTTTTTCTGACAGTTAATTTAGACAGTCATTCACAGAATTAAACTAAGCTTCATAAATATATATAACTTTACTTTTATTGTGAATATTTTATCTTTGGCCATAGCTTTTAATCTGTTTAATTCAGGGACATAAATTACTGCAGAAAATGTTGTTAAAAATTATGTTGATGTCTTTATTTTTTATCTAAGCCCACAATCTTGACATGAGCATTTTTAATACTGTTTCAAATCATACTACTCTGAAAATTATACTGAGATGCCTACTTCAATCATCCCTTTATTTGTCACTTGTGCGGGAAACCTGACAGTTAATTTAGACAAAAACACAACTTTCACATGAATATAAACTTAAATACGGAAACATTTATGTTAATCCCTTCGCCATTTTGTGGTAGCAATGAATAACAAGGGAGTCATTAGACAACCTGATTGCACTGTTTGAAGTGCAATCAGTCGCTTAGAATAATCCCTCTTTCTGTCACAACTGACAAATATCCACCGCCTAACCTGCAACAATTTTCTTAGCATTTGAGCTAAGACAAACAGCTGTTGTTTTCAACCCCCTCCCTGAGTATCGCCATTTTGACAATCTAGATAACTTGACGCGAAGACTAAAACATTTGTCCGAACTGAGAGACCGAACGTCTTAGAAATTCTAAGCTAAACGTTGTTTTTAAATAAAACATAATTGGATTAAAATCGTTACGCTTAGGAGCTCTGCCAGCCGAGGTCACTGTGATACGTATTTTGTCGAGGCAGTCTGACGGTCTGACACTGTGACCGGCTGTTAGCGGCTAGCGTTAGCAGCTGTTCAGTCATCCTCAGGGTCACGATATTGAGAACATTACCACACAATATTGACGGTCAAACTTCATTTAGGGAAACAACCTAATACACTGTTACAAAACAACAATGAAAGCATATTATGTTAAAATCGATTTGATTCCGCGATTAGTATTAAGAGCTCCCTTTGTGTCTATCAGCCAAACGACACCGTTAGGATTAGCTCTGATTAGCATTAGCTCCAAAGCAGAACTTCGATAAGTGTGAAGCCCACCTTTGTAAAGCTGTGCGACGGCGGTAGCAGAGTTCTGAAAGAGGTGCCACAGTTTCTGTTGACTTTGCTCCCTTTCCTCTTCATTAGGATTGTCCTGTTCAGCTTCTGCCAGGCACTGCCGTTCCCATTTTGAGAACCAGTGCTCGGGGCCGTGTTCTTGGATTTCAGCTTCTCCCTCTTCCTTCCTCTCCTCCATAGCTAACAGGTTAGCTTTCTGTTCAAAGTGGAGTTTTCTCGGACTTATGGGTGACTTAGCTATCTCTCTTTGACGTTGTATCAGAGAAATAGATAATACACCCCTCCACCACCTACAGAAACCAAGGAATAGTAATGCTGTTAGAGCCGCATTGTCAATATTATCTATCCAACGTTGAACACCAAACCCAAGAAAGCGGATGACAACACCTTAGAATTTCTGAAAATAGCTCCTCCCATTTCTCACTGTACTGAAAGTCGATTGGCTGAATTGGGTGGTACAGGCGGGTCTTTTTTGCCTACGACGAATTCTGATTGGATACTGATAAAACGCGAAAAGGTCAGAGAAAAACAAAGTTGATCTTACTCAAGAGAAGCCACCCAATCTGCAAATCAGCATTTTGTACGATAGAGGGCACCCTAACCACTAAAATTCAGGACACAAGGTTTCAGATCGATTTCTATAGGGCTTTAAATGCCAAAGTCCAGTAATGAATAAGTTATCAGATAACTATAGCTATAACATAATTTCAGTAAAACTGAAAATAAGTTCTTAAATTACTTCAAGTTTAAAACAAATCCAAGTAAATTCATGCTTTTATTATTAGAGCAGTGATCTATAAATATACAGTTAATATGGAAATCATTATTCAAAGTTTTACATCAATATTCTAAAACATCTGTTTAAATATTTCACCTCGAAACAATTTTACCAACCAACTGTTTCACGAATTAATTCAAGTACTCACTTTAAAATTTATTATAATTGGGGATAAATGCACAATAGCGCAGTTTGTAGCACTGTTGTCTTGCAGCAATAAGGTCCTGGGTTCAATTACCAGGGTCTTTCTGCATGTTCTCCGGGTACTCCGGGTTCCTCCCACAGTTCAGAAACATTACTGTCAGGTTGATGGGTCTAAATTCTCCACAGTTGTGAGTGTGTTTGTTAGAAAATGGACGGAGAGCTGAATGATTGGACATAAAACGAATAAGTAATTTCGTATATGACTTGTTAAATATCCATTATGATAATATTTTTTTTTAAATCACCATCATTTTGAAAGTTCTGATTATTCTTATCACTTCACGTGTACATTAGATTTTTCTATCACAAAAAATCTCAATGAAACAAATGTTTTAAATCATCACAAATCAAATGTACATGTGTAACGGGTATACAGTAACGCGTTACTGACGTCGGACCACTTTTTTCAGTAACGAGTAATCTAACGCCTTGCTATTTCAAATCCAGTAGTCAGACTACAGTTACTTATGGAAATTACTTTAATAGTAGAACACAAAAATACGCACAAATTACTAACGTTTTTCTTTTTGTACTGTTGTAACCATTAAACAATCTCTCCTTCAGTTCAACCAGATAAGTTGAAATACATTGTTTATGTTACTGTCATAAAATAGTTAGTAATTTAGTATTGGCAAATATCAATGTCATTTTCACAGGTGGTGGAGCGTTTTTGTTAGTGTTACTGTTACGCAGCTGAAAGTAACTAAAAAGTTACTTTTAATGTAGCTTAGTTACTTTCCAAATCAAGTAGCCAGTCATCTAACTAAGTTACTTTTTCAAGGAGTAATCAGTAATCTGACTAAATTTACTTTTTCAAAGTAACTATGCCATCACTGTGGATATTAGCCATGCAAATGAAATTCTTGCTAAAATATGTTTCATGATTGCCCTGTGATTAGTGGTTTTTGGCGCCCCCTATTGGTTGCCTATAAATACGAAGGAAAACTGAAAATTCTACACAGTCTGTTCAGCGCTCTTCTGTGGTAAGCCATCAAATCTGGTTCTTTTCTGAATAGTAGTGGTAGTTGTGTTCAAAGACTAACGTGGAGTTTTGTCACTGTACACAGAGTGACTAGTCGACCAGTAGGGAAGCTCACTGTGCTATTTGTGTTGTTGACCACTCATTGTTGACCACTCATAACATTAAATGTCAGTAATTTATGTTGTCAGTTATGTTGTCAGTTTGTCTGTTACCTTTGTCAGTTTGTCTGTTGTATTTGTCAGTTTGTTTGTTAGCTGTTTCTATGATGACAAGACTGGCAAGTTTTATTTTCTGTAAAGCACCAGAGGGTGCTGTTAAGTAATTTAATAATGAATTTTGACTGTGATCTGCATTTATTTTTCTAATTTATTTCATTTGTAAAAGAAAGACCAAATTGTATTAAATTTATTTTAAAGATGTATTATCAATCAAAACCACTATACATTTACATGTCAGAAAAATATGTTGTTAAACCTCATAGTAACACACAATCTGTTCAGCGCTCTACTGTGTACACAGAGGGACCAGTGGACCGCTAGGGAAGCTCACTGCACTATTTGTGTTGTTGACCATTCATTGCAGTAAACAGCATTTTAAATTCAGCTAACTGGCCTTCGCGTGTGCATGACGGGATGGGTATGGGAAGCTGTCACACATATAAAAATACCTTAAAAGACTGCTCTTACCTTCACAATACATCATAGTACAATTTTTTTTTTACTAGTAATGCCACAGAATTTAACATTATCTGTTAAATTCTGTCCAAACATGCTGGTCTTTTTGTCAATCAAATCCAGTTTTGTTTCTTTGTTCTTGTATAATTTTTGCTATGTAATTTTTTATACTTATTTCTTATTTTTCATTATGTTTTCTTCATAATGACACTTAGCATTTTTGCAAACAGCTTCAATTATGATTATCCACTATGTTTCTATCATCAATAAAATATCTTAGTGTGTTAAAAAGGCTTTTCTAGTTAAGCTGCAGGCAGCCAGGCACAGTCACTGTGAATTGTAATCATTATCTGTTTAACTAACAGCCTTTATTGCCTTCTGGGTGTAATTACTATTGAGATGCACAGGGGAAAGTTCAATGCCATGTCCCTGTTTGGCCTCAGATCTATAAGCTCAAGGAAGGGAAAGTCCAAAAGTCTCCCTGACTAACACTTTTTAACAAACTGCCTCAGCTGTCTTTTTCTCATCCTGCATGAATTTCTGCACCAGACTGTCCTTCAGCTGCTATTTCAAACCTAAGTCTACATTTTGCACTTTTCCTTCATATTTATCTGATAACTTTGCAGAGTGTGAAGATGACCGAGGGCAAGCAGGCAGTTTCTGATATTGAAGCTTCCTTCCAGGAATCCGGGCCGACTGTTACTTTCACCAGGCTGCATTATTGTGTTCAAGAGAAGAAGTTCTGCCGAAAGATAGGTCCTGAAAAACATATCCTCAAAGATGTAAGGTAAGGTTTCACCATTTGAGAATGTTAATTTACAAGCTAATAGCACCGACACTCATGTATTTGAATTTATCCTTGTTTTTACATTTCTATATATATTTTTTCTATTTATTGTTGCTTGCGTGCTGGTTTTGCTGCATATCTTCTTTATTTCATCTATTTTTGAATCACAACAAATATCATCCTTAGGCCCTCTACAAAAAAAATGAGGTTCACATTAAATCCACCAACATTCATTCATGTTTCTATTCCACCCAAATCGAAAACAGATTCAGAGCAAGTAGGAAAATATATGAAAATTGCTGGTGCATATCTCCAGTGGTCAACAGGCAAGAGGCAGAGGAAAATTGTATTATATTATATTATATTATATTATATTATATTATATTATATTATATTATATTATATTATATTATATTATATTATAACACAATGGTATATAACATTTAGACAATGTTGATTATAGTGCTTTTTTATTCCTATCTATAAAAAAAATAACTAAAGGTCTGTGTTGCTCATTTTTACTGATTCGTTGGCCTGAAATGTACTTTTTTAAGAAAGTAGAATTCATCACAAGATTATTTAATATTTAAACATACTGTAGATTATCATGCCACATTTTATTTTTTAAAAATGAGTTTAAAATATATTATATTTCTGTTCACTTATTGTATTAAATATTTTCAAGGAAGGGGTAAAATGGTTGGGTTACATTCATATGTATTATATAAAACTAGGTAATATCACCAAATATTTTTTGATTGTTTTCTGTGAAATTGTAATAATATTAATAAATTGTTTAAAAAAGTGGAACTTGCATATGTTTTTGTAGTGGCATCATGAGACCAGGGATGAATGCTATCATGGGAGCTACAGGAAGTGGCAAAACATCGTAAGAAGTTTTCATTCAAGTACATTGTTACAAATGCATTCCAGTTGTGCATAAATTCTAAAAATAAGTTTTATGTTCTGTGCACAGACTTCTAGATGTGATAGCAGGTAGAAAAAATCCAGCTGGACTGCGCCAAGGAACAGTCCAAGTGAATGGCAAAGCTGTCACTTCTGAACTCAGGCTCAGCTCTGCTTATGTGGTACAGGTAGGAAAACACACGTGCAAAGTTCCCTACCTAATAACGCTTGTTTTCTTACGTTATCTTTTTGATTGTATTTTAGGATGACATCTTGATGGGCACTCTAAGTGTAAGGGAGAACCTCCTCTTCAGTGCCAATCTGCGTCTCAACCCAAAGCATTACTCCTCTGCTGATAAACGGGGAAGAGTGAACTCCATCCTGCAAGACCTGGGCCTTGTGGACTGTGCTGACACTAAGGTACTGAGGTCTATGCACAAGCAAATTTTGCAACATATAGCTCACTTTAAAGTAACATTTGATATAATACTTCAAGATCTTATTACACCGTGAAAGCTTTTATAGGAATGAAATGATTTATGCAGAGTGCTGTAACAAACTGCCAGAAGTTACATATCTTTATGAGTGGATAAACAATGTTCTTAGGCACTTCCTAACCTAGGTGTTGTTTGGCATTTAATAAATTGTTATCTTTCTTTGGTCTATGATTTGTGATTTGGAAAGAGGCCATGAAACCAGAGTACAGCTCTTACAAAAGTTATTTAGCTATTTAGTGACAATACTTCAATCAGTTCTGCATGTCAGTGAACTTCATTCATTTTTCAATACAATGGAATCATGCTAAAATTGTTAAGGTAAAAACAACACAATTTGTATTGCTTTGCGAAGCACCTCTACGGGTGCTATGGCTCTACGGGTGCTATGGCTCTTATCTGAAACCTCTCTTCAGCTCTTTTCAACAAAAACCGTGAAACTCTTTTGTTGAAAAAATATCAGTCCAAATTAAATGGGCAAATGACCTTTTCAGCAAATTGTCAAACTCTGGACAAAAGTCCTGCTAATGACCAAACCATTTTATTTTATTTGAGAATTTTTGAGAATTTCTTTAGAGAAGTTGAATCCAGTTCTACATTTGTGCGTTAATTTTGTCTCCCATTGACCTTTTATTTTTTTAGATTTGCACTGGCTGAGAAACAGATGTTGTGGTTGCTAATATGACCATTCTAATGCTCCAGAGTTTATGTGGTACTTCATCATTTGCAGCTTTGTAAACTAACAGATTCTTAGTTATGGAAATGAGCAATTGGCAGGTGTGAAAACACAGGCTTAAGAGTTAGCTAAAAGTTTTCAACAAACCTCAAGTTTACTGCAAACTGTTTTAAGTCCAGCTGGTATTTTCCATCCCATGAAATATGATGGCAGTGTCATGCTGTGGGGATGGTGTTCTTTTGTAGAAATAAAGAAGTTGGTATAGACAGAAGACAATATTGGATCTAAACATGTCAGAGGCAGCAAAAGACCAAACACTTAGGAGTTTCACCTTCCAGCATTTCCAGCATTTAGCTCATAAAGCACCAAGATCTGCTAGAACCTTCTAATGATGTACTCAAGCAGGAAAACATTTAAAACATGCTATGCACCAGTTATGGAGTGGCATACAACTAAATATAATTCATAATAAATTTTCAAGTATTGCCAAAGATTTTCAGACAGTCTCCATCCTAGCTGAGTTTGAGCTATCTTGCATGGAATGAGTCAAATTTGAGTCTCTAGATTTGCTAATCTGGTAAAAACATACCCACACTACCCATATCTATAGCAAGTGGTGTGGGTATAATATATTTGTATTCAGGTTTCAGGTGGTCTGAATACAATTATATCTTCATTTTCAGATGTTTATTTTCATCCTTTGCATAATTTTGTTATACTTTGTGTTAGTCCAACACATGAAATCCAAACAAGTTAAAGTCGACAAAAAAATGAAAAAATAAAGATCATGGAAACATTTTATGTTGTTCCCTATCTACTGACAGTTTTTGAATGTGTGCATGTGTGTGTGCACCTATGAACACAGATAGGAACGGAGTTTCTGCGAGGCGTGTCAGGAGGGGAGAGGAAAAGGTGCAGCATCGGGATGGAGCTCATAACTTCTCCCTCTTTGTTGTTTCTGGACGAGCCAACAACAGGACTAGATTCCAACACTGCAAACTGCATCGTTGGTCTGCTGCACAAGTATGACCCAGTTATAACACATCAACCCATTGATAACACATCTTCACATGCGTTTAAACCAATGAGACTCTGATGCAGCATGTAGCAAAATGCTAAAGTGCAGAAACCATTTTCTGCTATTTGTATCTGCTACAAATCAAATGTCCATATGTCTCCTGTTTTGATTTTGTGGCAACACGTCAGGCTTTCCAGAAGAGGTAAAACTGTAATCTTCTCCATCCACCAACCACGCTACTCCATCTTCAAGCAGTTTGACCACCTCACTCTGATGCATAAAGGAGAGATTGTGTACGCAGGGGCAGCAGACCATGCTCTGGAATATTTTACAGACATCGGTATATAACATAAACACAAACAAGCTGCACAAAGAAACAGTTTTTTTTTGTGCAAATATCATGTAATGTAAAAAACCTGGGTTGTTATTTGACAGGGTATCAAATTGAGCCTTTTAACAACCCTGCTGACTTCTTCATGGATATTACAAACGGAGAGGCAACATCCAGAAAGCAACCACAGACTGCAGGTAATTTATTCAAAACAGCAAAATCATATTATGTTCAAAGCATATCTAATTGTGAGCTTAAAATACACTTGGGGAAACCCTGCTTTGTGGCTGAAAAGATATGTTATACTACATCTTAAAAAAAAAACCACTTAATAGATACAATGAACCTATTCAGAGTATAACAAAATTGTAATAATTAACCTGCTATTTTCTTTAGCAGGTTAAAGCTTTTCAGATTTGATGTTCAAATAAAATGTTGGTCTGCTCGAAAAGTCCAGAATTGGAAGTAAAACTCTTTCAAGGTTCATAAAAAATGCTGAAAGAAGAATGCCACAAAGCGTAAAGTGTATTTTCATGAGATACTGTTTGTATCTTGTTATGATGTGATTCAACCCCTTAACTGTAACCCTCACAACACATTCACAACATGTAAGTCAAAGGGTCCAGGAGGATACCAGTCATCATGACAGTTAGGGAGATTTACATATTAACTTAAAATTAAAGCTAAAGCTGCAGTCTAGAGATGTGATTTTCCATTTAAGTTATTTTAAAATCAGTTCAGTAATCACAGAAGTCTACACAGAGCTGAATACTTCACTTTTGTGGAGTAAACGTCGTCTGGTAACATCCAGTTAGAGATTTCTATGTTCATAGACTGAACATCTATGATGTTGAATGACTTTGAGGCAAACATACATTCTCTTTCAATCTGTCACTTCATCACAAACATGTAAATATGTTATAGTCGTCACTTTTAGATATTAAATAAACAAAAAAGTTATTTTAAATACCGTTTTTAAATGCAAAAAACTTAAATTGATTGTTTTCACATATTCTTGCCCTTGAACCTTACTGCCACACCACTAAATAGCGCTCATCATAACCTTCTGCAAACAATATTGATGGTCTCCTGAAAAATGCTTAGACCAATTATGCGAGGTGAAGATTAGTCCAGACCATATAGAATAGTTTTTAACTTTAAATGAATGCACTAGTATTGAGTATATCATGTCCCCATGTTTTCTATAGGCATAAAAACAAGGATAAATCATTACAAACCATGTGAGTTGATCAATTCCTAAAACATTATTTTATGCACAGTGATGCAGTTGATGACACTGTTGCCTTGCAGCAAGAAAGTCCTGGGTTTGATTCCTGGCCTGAAAGTCTTAATGCATGGAGTTTGCATGTTCTCCTTGTGCATGCGTGGGTTTTCTCCGGGTACTCCGGCTTCCTCCCACACTCCAAAAAAAACATGACCATCAGGTTAATTGGTCTCTCTATATTCTCCTTAGAAGTGAGTCTGTGTGTGCATGGTTGTTTGTCCATGTGACTGACTAGCGACCTGTCCAGGGTGTACCCCGCCTCTCGCCCAAAACATTAGCTGGAGATAGGCACCAGCACCTCCCAACCCCTCTAGGGACAAGGGTGTTCGAAAATGGATGGATGGATGGATGGATGGATGGATGGATGGATGGATGGATGGATGGATGGATGGATGGATGGATGGATGGATGGATGGATGGATTATTTTCCCCTGAAAATTGTGTTTTATTGTTAAAGCAAGCACTCCCTGCTCTCTATAAAAAAAATCAAACAATCTAAAAAGTTTTAACAGATTTAACTGATTAAATTCTTTTTTTTGGATATGTATAATGTTTGATATTTTCTATATGTTTTCTATCTTATTGATAGCTCATCATTGCATTTAGCTTCGGTGTTGTATTTTCTCATTGTGTGTGCGCTCTGGATGTTTATGTACAGGTCTTTCTTACGAGGACTCTGTTGCAAAAGATTAATTGACTCTAAATAAGACGTTCCTTATTTAGAGTCAATTTTTTTATTTATATACATACATCCATATGTATGTATGTATATATTTGTCTTCAACTTAGCACTCTTTAATTTTTTTAATTTCTAAGAGGACGGCAAGAACTGGTTGGCGATGGAGTATCGTGAGTCTAGCCTGTACCAGAACGTAATGCAGGAACTGGACCAGATGAACCAGAGCATTACTGATTTGGACAACAGAAAAGAAGAGGCAGCCAACTACAATACATCCTTCCTTCATCAGGTCAGCAGATCTGTATTTGAGAAATGCATCTTTCTTTTTTTTTATTCAAAAACCCACAACCTCAGTTTAATGACTGACAGATGTTCTGTTCCGGTCAATTAAGATGTTATGAAAACAAAGATATGATGCATATCATGCACTTGTTATATGATTGTGCTTGCTTATCTGCTGATTGAACCCAGTCATGGCCATAAAAAGATAACGCTGTTGTGTGTGTGAGACAGATGCGTGTGGTGAGTGGAAGAACAGCGCTGAACCTTCTCAGGAATCCGCAGACCTCGTACGCCCAGCTGGCTCTCAATATCTTTTTTGGCATTCTGGTGGGACTTATTTACTACCAGATACCTCAGACTCTACCGGAGGGTTGGCAGAACAGGTATAAACAATGTGCAACCTGAACTTTTGAAGTTCAGGTTGTGTGGTATGAAAATAAACATGGCAGGGTTTTTTATTAATTTTATTGTGACTATGAAATAAGTTCCATGCATGTTTTGGGCATTGAGAGTAAATAAGTAAACAGGAAAGAATCAAGTTGAGATAATGCCTCACAGGTTTTTGAAGTAAAATTGCATAGTTTAAAGATTATGAACATTAATTAGAAAATTAAACATTTAATTGAATAAATAATAAACCATCATGTTGAAATGATGCGTCAGTGTTATTTAATAAATTTTTTTCATCTCTCTCGTTAATCAGGAGTGGCGCATTCTTCTTCCTCATCATAAACATGGTTTTTGGGAATCTTTCTGCTGTCGAACTCTTTATCAACGAAAGAGCAATCTTCATGTAAGCAGCAATAAAATGTTTAATGTGAATTGTTTCAGGACATTGAGATCAGGGTATAATTTTCTTCCCATTCTAGTTTCCCACTGAAGCTACTGCATAAAGTCATGTTCTTCAAAATAAAGCTCCTATGTCTTAGTAATGCTTCAGGGTATTATTTGTAGCTTTTTTTTTTTTTTTTTTTTTGGTCAATTAGCTGATTCTATCCAGTGATATCCTCCAGGGCAACAATGGTGTGTCTGTCATATTCTAAACTGAAATGCATAATGTGTGTATGCTGGGTGAGTCACATGGGGACAGGATTTGATGAGCATTGGTTTCTTTCTGCTCCTTTTCAAACTGAGTATGGAGGTTTCATTTTATGTTTAGTTATTCTTTTTATTTTTTTTCTTCAGACATTTGTTGTTTATAATGCTAAGAATGAAGATTCCATTCGTTCAATAAATAGTTTTGTAAAATATGCTGCCTAGTTACCACATCTACAAACAATTTTATTATCATTAACATTTTTATTCATTTACAAAGCAAACTAAAAATATAAACACACTCACACTTTAGTTTACAAAAATAAAATAGTGTTTATGTCATTTTAATCAAAACTCTTTATTTTATATTTATTTTTATTATTAATCTACAGTCATGAGAACTCCAGTGGATATTACAGAACCTCTGTCTACTTCCTGTCCAAGATCTTTGCTGATCTCCTCCCCAACCGCATCATCCCCATCTTGGTGTTTTCAGCCATCGCCTACTACATGATGGGTAATGTACTCACATCTGAGCACGCATACACACAGAGTACATACACCGGTCATTAATCTGTTCACATTCTTGAAATTGTGAAAATTTAGAGAGTAAGAATACATGTTAAAAATCTACTTCTGCAAGTTAAGAATAGACAATGACTCATATTTGAAACTTTGAGTTTTAAATTAAATGTTTAGTGTTATTAAATGTAGTTGTTTAATTCTACATTTACATGGATTTATAGTCATAGGTAAATGTTTTACCAGTGCAAACGTTATGTGTTGTTTTAGCATTTATTTTTATTGTATAAAACACTTTTGTTAGAAAATGATCAAAATACTCAGGTTTTTACTGTAGATGCTTCTTGTTCAAAACTTTTAGCAGTGTTCATCTCTTCTTCAAACAAAATGATTTTCCAGGTGTCTAAAAGAATAGAAGAAGAGATCATTGGAGAATTTACATTTCACCAGTCATCTGTTCTCTCTTTCTGCTGTTCCTAGAGAATTTCAGTTCTCTGTCTGTCTAGCAGAGAAGTGGATTCTTTGTTTTTTTTTGTTTGTTTGTTTGTTTTTTTGTTTAGGTGCTGGTCTGCTAAAAGCCTCTGTTCATGGAGATCATCTCACACCCTCACTCACCTGCTTTCAAAACGTTCAGCCCTATGTTCCAGGATCTGCTGGACAATCTTGAATGTCTTTAAATCTTTTTGCTGCATCTAAACTTCTCACATTGTGTTGAACAGAATAGACATGAACCTGTTTGTTGCAGGCACATTTCTGTCAATGTAACCCCCATAACACATAACACAAGAGTAATGTAAGCACATGTCCCTCCATGACTGCAATTAGTTTGCAAATTTAATTTTGTGTGACTTCATCTGGACTCTGTCACAGAGTCACCCGTACAATTCATATGACTACACAAAAATGCAATTAACTGTTCATTTTGAACCAGGGTAAGATAAAAAAAATTATATGAGATAAGATGCTTAGATATAGATCTTTACAGTAAATGGATCTAATCACATTTTGCTGTCATTTCTAACAGCAATGACAGCTGGTTTCTACAAACCAGGTTCTTTGGTTTGGTAGAAGAACCTGCCTGTTTACCTACTCTTCTATGTTTTCAGGGTTGAAGCCAGCTTTTGTGGCCTTCCTCTGCTTTGCCATGACTATGTCTCTGGTCAGCATGGCAGGAGTTGGCCTCGCTTTCCTGGTCTCCGCCAGCGTATCTACATTCGCAATGGCGAACATCCTGATTGCCCTCCCATTTGTCTTCATGATGGTAAGATTCGTGGATATATGCACTGAAACGTTCAGCATACATATTAACATTGATTTCTGAACAGGATTGATTTTTCTTCTTTGGCATTCCTGATCTTATCTCGTCCTTTTTCTGTTGTAGGTCTTTGGTGGTTTTCTTGTCAATCTCAACTCCATGCTGAATTGGTTGTCTTGGTTGAAATGGATCAGTATTTTCAGTTATGGACTAAATGTAAGATAGTAAGATAGTGCTTTTCAAAAGTATTCCTACTCCATGACATTTTTCACTCCTTACCACTATGGACTTTGGTGTATTTTACTGATTAAATGTCGTAGACTAGCACCAAATAATGCATAGCTGTGTCATATAAGAAGAATACATTGTTTCAAAATGTTTTCACAAATAGAAAATCTGAAAAGTGTGCCTCGCGTATGCGTAGAACTGCAAGTACAGCATTTAGAGTGAATCTCTACCAGCTTAAATACTGACATTCAGAAACTCAGTCATAACAAAAATGTCCAATCTTGCCCCAAATGATCAATTTGATATATATCTAGATTTTAATCAAATGAATATGACGTGTGAAGCTGCCTGCCACCGCCATATTTTACAGTGGATATTGTTCAGAGTGAAGATGCCAAATGATTAGCCTTAGCAGCATGGTGGGGCTCTTTTTTTGTTCACATTATGAACAAAGAGCATTCTTCTTTGCAAGACTGACCACATTTTGACTCACGTTGACAGCTCAAAGCTCTATCGTAGTGCTCCATTTACTCAGTTACTCTCACAAACACAAGTTCCCACAGAGATACAGAGATCTGTGGATATCTTAGAGTGAAGTGTCTTGCCTAAGGACACAGTAACATAACAGGAGAAAGGTGAAATTGAAACCACAACTTTCCAATTACAGAACAGCTACTTTCCCCCACCGAACCTCTGATGTCCATAAATATTCTGCAACACTACAGGAAATCTATAGTTAAACAGAGATTGAGAGTGAACTATGCACAGACATACTCATACTGAACTTACTAATCAGGCAACTTCCTAAACAAGAATGGGGGCTGAGGACAGATGCATATGTCAGTTTACAGATTTAATTTGTTCATAATGCTAAAATGCATCTATCCCCTTTCATTTTACAATGATGCATTGTATATCACTAAATAACAACAAAATAGTTTGAGGCTTGTTGTTGTTAAAATGTCTGAAAATGTGGAAAATCACACTTTAACCATATGCAATAAAGATACTAAACAAATAAAAGGTGTTTAAGGCAAGATGTGCAATGATGTAATAATTCAGCCCAACAAATTTTTCTTTCCTAGGCTGTATACATCAATGAGATGAAAGGCCAGATTTTCTACAGCAACAATACCATGTGAGTGCAAATGCAATGGTTCGATTGCAACCCACAGTAACATCCTCTGAGTGAAAACAATATTCTCTTCCCTGTGCTACAGAATCCAAGGAGAGGTATTTCTGGACAGCATGGACATTGACTATTCTGTGTGGGGTTTCTGGCAGAACCATGTGGCTCTGCTGGGAATCATTACTATCTGCTTGACGCTGGCTTATGTGCAGCTGCTGCGAATCAACCGATGGAAGTGATGCCAACCTATCTGTTCGTTTATTTTTATTGGGTATTTTACCAGATAGAGAAAAATGTTTTAAGTTTATTCTATAATATATTCCTTTCTTTTGTCTTTAGTTGTTAAAGATTTGGAAAGGAAAAAAACAGACATTTGTTTAAGAGCTCACGTGGTATCTCACACTGAGTGACGCACTCACACCAAACACACATGTTGTAACATTTGACTCTGGCTGATAAGCTGATGCTTAGCACACCTGATAGGAGAACGAGGGAGTGTCTGACAAGAGGCAAGCCAGCATCTAATTCCTCACAAAGCTGATTACAGGGAGTGAGCTAAAATTAGCAGCAAAGAAGAAAATATGTACAAAATCCACACTTTCCCTGCTCTCCTTTTTAATATGAAAACTGTATAAAGCTCTTTAAAATAATAGTTAGCAAATCCATGTGAAGGGCTATTTGCACATTTTAGTGAAACACAAGGCCGGCCTATGGTGCAAACTGATTGGCTTCTTAGAGCTTGTTTCTGGCTTTGAGGTCCCACGAAAACTTGAATTCACACAGAACAAATTTTAAAATTTTATCATTTGCATATATACTCAGGAAAACCTTTTGAGAACGTTTGAATGTTAGCTTTAAAGTCAAAATATGACTGTAATTGAATATGTTTCACTGTCTTGAAAAACATTTCATGTTCACAGGTTTCAGTAAAAACTAAAATACTAGAAACATTCCAAAACAAACTGACAAACATTCATTATGCCCAAAAGCATATGAATACTTTTTTGTCTGTTTGGATCTGCATGGATGATTTAAACCTATTTCAGCTGAAACCTATCTGGAAAATGACTGAAAAATATTTATACACATAATGTTAAGATACATAGAATATCTTTTCATGTCTGGTTGAAGTTCTTTGGTAGTTTTTGTGTGGAGGACATTGTGTGATTTTATTTAATCTCCTTTTTGTTACTGGCTCTATTTGTGACCTTTGTTTTAAATAATCTAAACAATGAAATACTGAAACCTCTTATTTTTCAAATTAAAAAATTTGTCTAAGCTTTATTTTGAAAGGATAACAATCCAGTTTTCATAATTGGTGCACTCTATTTGTGAATACATCTACAATCTATTCAATGAAATATAGACAAGTTTATTTCAAGGTTTATTCTGAAACTTTAATTTGTAAAGCCAACATCACTGCATTTTTGTGACTTCCTAGATTCATTAATCATGTGGAGCCTTCTTTTCCAAGATTCTAGTCCATGAAATATTGAGGTCTGTATTTTGAAATTCCTAATTGCCAATTCTGGAGTAAGGAGAAAAGGGAACAGCATAACCGTTGTAATTTATTTAAACTTTAAATAATTAAAATAATTATCTTTTTCTCTTTGCCTTGTCTGAAATCTCTGCTTGTAACCTGTCATTGCATTTATGCTGTCATTAAAATCAAATGTTTCGGTGTTGTTTGTATTGATTTACACATATATTTCATAAATATCTTCACTTTATTTTTTTTTATCCAAGCTGTACAAAAACTAGACATTTTCTTTTGCCTTTACTCCTCCGCTCCTCTGGAGAGTATTTTGTTAAGATTTCATTGGCTGTAGAGGTCCTTATTTGATAGAGAATTGACAGGAAAGTGGGTAATGAGAGAATGGGGATAATATGAGGCAAGTTCACCAGGCCAGGAATCGAACCTGTGACAGCCACATCAAGGACCAAGGACACTACAGCACCCCTTTGAGAGCATTGTTGACTGTAACACGTACCTTTGAATATGTAATCAATCTTTTTTTTTTTTTTAATTTGCAGAAAAAATGCAGAGGGGCAACGGAGAATAAATTTTACAAAATACAATGTTTTTAAACTGCGGTGAAAAGGTCTTTAGGTCACTGAGATCACAAGAGGTGCATGAATCAACTTGGTCAGCTGGCATTGGTAAATATCGTGGGGAGAAAACAAGTTAAGGCATTCGAAGATTAATTTAATTGAGAGTATCTCAATAAAATGCAAAGAAAAATGATACTCAAACTAACAGCTGCCTCGTATGATGACACCTAAGGTATATCATTGTGAAGAATAAATTTTATTTTGTTTACATAGTACTTTACTATGCCTTTATTATACCTTCTGTGGCTTGTACCACGACAAGCCACAAAAGGTATCAAACACAGAAGGTATCAAGTATTTACAGAAAATTATTTTGTTTTCATGGAATAGTAATTTCTAGTTATAATGGCATATTTTTTGCTAAGGTCCAACCCGTGCATTAAACCCAATAACATACCTCAATAAACCACAACTTTTATTCCAAGAACCTGCTACAATTTTAAAGTTATAACTTCATTTCAGCTCAGTTTCCAGGCAACCAATAGGATAGACGTAAGCAACCATTGCCTTCTTTTAGGGTCCTTAGAGCTTCATCAAAATAAATCCATAAATGATCAATGTTTTTATTAGAGATAGGAGACTTTATCAGTCAATGGTTCAAGTACATTAATTCCTTCTTGTTACTATCAAACATAGTTTTTAAAATTATTTATGTAATTATGTGTAAATATGTTTAAATGCCATGTATTTTTACAATTTGATACTTTCATGTCTAACAAGGCTGTACAAATGTTTTTACTATTCTATTGTTTGAAGCAAAATATCTATTTCATTGTACAGGTTGCTGACCTGTGTTAATTTCAAACAAATATAAAATTTTGCATCCAGTACATTAAATATGTTATATAAGTGCAAAAAGTAAAAAAAAAAAAAAACATGTAACAGACATTTACCAACACAGACATGATTTATATATATGAAGACCTCTCTTTAAATTGCCCTTTAGAAACTTTTCAAACTGCTCACAGTCCTGTTTAAGCTCTTTGCCACCGTTACAGGTGTGTTCTCCAATCCACGCAGACATTCGGTGCACTTCAGCACCAATTGCTCATCTACGCCCAAGTTCACGTCGTCATACTCCACATCGTCATACTTGTGTTTCTCATTAAGGAGGGAGATTTTTACAATTGAACTTATGTCTCCCAGTGGAGCATCAAGCTTGTTCTTACTGGCTGCTCAGCTGTTCCTCTGAGATACTGACTGCTGCCTCCGTCTTCTAGAATCAGTGGTGCTTCCAGAAGCACCGAGACCACCTGCAGCATTTCTGGCAGCAGAACGATGGTATTTCTCGCTGTTTCTCTGCTGCAGCAGCAAAAGAGCTTCAGGTGTGAATGCTAGGGTAAAATGCACCTCTTTGTTGTTCCTAGACCTGGTCTTCACCACTGATTCACTCTTTTTCGAGCTTTGGTTCACAAGCTTGTGCTTCTCCATCTTTGAAAGAGACTCCCTTGAGCTTGATGTAAGAGGGCTATCAGTTTGAAAGACCACTTCTGGCTGTGGTCTTTGGATGACTCTTTCTGCCCAGTTGTTTCAAATTTAAAGCCAGTCTCTCCTTGACTGAACTCCCTTTGCCTTCTCTTGCAACTTTTGTTGTGGCTCCTCTGCTTCTAGACGATGCATCTCCAGTCAGCCCTGACACAGAGCGTGTTATTGAAACTTGTGAAATGAACGGCATTTTGGCAAAACACAGAAGCAAGTAGGACAGAAGATCAGATTTGCCGTAAAACTGCTGGTGGAGAAAGAAAGAGGGTACCAAGGAGGAAACCAGCTCACTGAGGAAAGCAGAATACCTTGAAACATCCGCAGCTATACAGGGCTCAGTTGGCAGTTGGTGCATCAGTGTTGGGATCAGCCAGTTCTCATCTACCTGAGAAGAAAAACATCCTGGCATTTTATATCTGAGTGGCACAGAGGGCGTGGCGCTGCATGCTTCATGGGATGAGCATGGCCTCAAAGGAGGCAACAGAGAAAAACGTCTTATTACTGTCAGGCTCAGGGATCTAAAATAAACCTGCAATTGCAATCCTCTGATCAGGGAGAGCACATTTACAACACACAGTGCACATGTAGGCATTAACCCAGGGTGACTCAAAAGGTTTCTTTTCTCAACAGAATTTCAGATGATATTTAAATATCACGTATAGCACATTTCAGCAACAAAGTAGTTCAAAGTGCTTCATATCATAAAAACATTTCAACCTGGAAAGACACACAGAGGGACAGTAGGCATTAGAAAGTTTAACTGACAAATAATCTTTGGCACTCAGATCTCCAGCGAAAGAAGTGGCGGTGGTAACCGCCATCAGAGAGAGGATGAGTCGCTGAAGATGAGGATTAGAGACGTCTTCCTGGACACTGGTGATGGAGAGGATGTCAAAGGTACTGAAGAATTCCAGAGTTGAAGTTGCAGAAGGGATGGAGGTCGGTTGAAGCTCGACCAAGGAGCAGGTGCAGAGAGGATGCCAGATTTTATGAAGGAAGTGAAGCCTGATGAGTGGAGGAGATGAGAAGACCGATGCCATCAGACTTCTCATCACGTAAAGGCAGAGCATATGAGGTGATTGTCTGGGCAGGTGAGATGAAGAGTCTTCCAGTTTGAATTTATGCCTAGCTTCAAAATACAGTCACTAAGTATGAAAAAAACAAATGTGACATTTTGTCAAATACCATCAAATCATCAGCACACATCAAATATATTGATCAATGTTCCATTTACTACAAATCAGAGGTACCGTAACTGTAAACAGGTGAGTTTTTAGTCATTAGTTAAAGGCACTCAGTGTTTCAGCTGTTTTGCAGTTTTCTGGAAATTTGTTCGAGATGTGTGGTGCTCAGAAGCTGAATGCTGCTTCTCCAAACGACCCTGGGATCAGGCCAGGGTTGTTTAGTTTTCCCCTTAGCAGATCAGAACCTGCTACACTAACTGATGTATGTTCGCTTGTATCTTATGTGCACAGCAGCAGCAGCTTGTTCGGCTTCTCTCCTACCTCTGTGCCACAATCATCCGAGCCTGAATGCAGCGCTAGGTGAATTGATGTGAAGTCATGTAGCCGATTTAAAAACAGACGTGTTGACGAAATCTGTACCAGGAAAACAGAATTAAATCCTAAATGATTCAGCTCACATCTCTGAAAGTCTTTTACCAGACCAACAACTACTGCAGACTAACACTAGTTTAACAGAATTTCACATAAATAGAACCTTCAAGTTGTGCTTATATATTTTAATCAAAGCACTTTTTCTATAGCCTATTCAGTACTGTCAAATCACTATATGAAATGATGTTTTATTTTGAAGTAATACTTATCAAATACAGGAAAAGTTGTATTTTTTCTTACAAAAAACCCCAAGACTATTACAAAAAAAAAAAAAATCACTTTTTAATTTTTAATTAAAAATTAGTTTAAAAAAAAAAACTTTCCATGTCTCTTCCGGGCTCCGTAATTAAGATTCTTATGAGATGTTGCATTTTAAGTTGTAGCTCCCAAAATTTGTAACAGGTTGTCTTTAAACATCAGTCAAGAATTTTTTCTGGGAAATATGATATTCCATAAAGCTGGTTGATAATAATAAAGGAATTATTTGTGAGACCAATACTTTGGCTGTAAATTTGCGACATATTGTGCGACCTAACTTTTGACTTTTTGCTTTAAAACCACATTCCTGTGGTTCTATCTATATATCTAACTATCTTGGGAAAAAATACAAGGAACATCGCCCTCAGGTGTAGGGTGACCTCAAAAGTCGCTTTGCATGTTTCCGTTCGAACCACAAGAGGAGCTCTTTCGTGTTGGCTGTACTCGGTGTTGTAAAGACATTCGTCGTAAACTGGTTTGTTCACTTTGAACGTAACCATTAGCGTGACGATGCTAAGCTAGCTGTCAGCGAGGTATCCAGGGGTTTTGCTGCTGAGTTAGCCACCGGATGCTCCCAGTCGTACCTTCTTGACATTCCCTCAACATTCCTGGACGAATTCGTGTCGACTGCCCAGAGTCCGCGAATTCAAGTCCATTCCTGATTTAATCTAGTTCTTTTACCCCTTAGCTTATGTGACTTAGCTCACTCGCTATCGAGACTGCAGACTCAGACAGAACCGAACCTACTAGGTAAGTTGGCCTCCGCGCTTGCGAGATGTGATGTTGTAGCGATGCGGCTCGCTTTAAGGAAACACCGGTGCTTGAAAACACATAGAAGGTAGGCCTAACAGTAAACGTGTACAAGAAAGCAAACTGGAACAAGCCTCGACCTAAACAAACCTCGATTACCCAGCGAGGTTTTATAGAACAAGGGAATTTTGAGCTAAGCTTATAGTAAACTCCCTGTAACGTTAATGACAGAACCAGCGAACCCTGCCTTGGCTAGCTAACCGGGTTTCAGGGCTTCTGGTGTTTAAATGTATTTGCTCTAAAACTTACCCTTTAACACTCATGTCATATATATATATATATGTATGTTTGAATGCTGACGTTATTCTGCGTTTTTTAAGAGGCCATTTATAAGTTCAGTCCTTCCAATGCTCCAAGTTATACTTAGCCAATGAATTCAAGCTAAATGCTAATAAGTATAATCAAAGTAAGCCATAGATAATAATATTATAACAGCTTTTTAGTTTTATATGAGGTATGTTACAAAAAGTCAAAGTTCAGGACAACTGTTCGCTTGGAAATTGTTGTTGCTAGATGCTAACTAAGTTTTTGCTTTGTGACTGTACAGAGTTGCACTTAAGGACCACACCCAGACAAGATGTCACTTCATCAGTTTCTGTTGGAACCCATCACCTGCCACGCGTGGAATCGCGACAGGACACGTAAGGCTGAAAATATAATTTAATTAAAAATAGCAACTACTAACAAAGCAGCCTTGGTTAGATCCAACACCTATCTTAGGTTGTGTATCAAATTCCACACCATAAAAGCTGTTCATACATGAATGAGTAACTGCATGTAAGCAATAGGACAAGCTTGGTTTCAGTCTTCAGTAGTCAACGGAATCTGGTCTAACTGGTTGGGTTTCTATATTTTCATCAAAGTAACCTGTTTGTTTTTTTGTTCTTATTTGATTTTCTTTTTTTTCTGTTTGTTTTCAGAAATTGCAATCAGTCCAAATAACCACGAAGTTCATATCTACAAGAAAAGTGGCAACCAGTGGTTGAAGACCCATGAACTGAAGGAACACAATGGACACATTACAGGTAGGTTCTTTTACACATTCTTTAACTTGTATTGAGTTTGCTAGAGATTTTTGACTTATATTTGATTCCTTTCTGAACATTTCAGGGCATCAATGCAGTAAGGGAGATATAAAATTTTACTTTCAGTGTCTTGGTTTTATTAAAAAGGAGGGCATTTTAGAGTTTTTCCTTGTGGATTTTCTTAATAAAAATACAAATTTCTTAAGTTGTTTAAATCAAAGTTTTTCCTACCATGGATTATATATATGAGATGATATTGTTGGTCATGTGAAATTAGAAAATCAAGTAATTGCTTTTATTTAAGAGAAAAGCAGCCAGTTTTTATTTGGCTGCTAAACCAATATAACACATAAACTATCATATTTCTAATTGTTGTTTTTATCATTTCTTATTTGATGCATAAGCACATTTGGAGGGTCATTGTTGACAGTCCAGAGATAATCTTTACAATTGACTTTGAGCTGTTTTCAACAGTAGCATTAGGGTTCCACTGATTGCACCAATCACAGATCTTTAAAAAAGCCTGACCTGTCAATTTGATTTTGGCTGATACCAATTTTTTTTGTCTGAATATATGGATATAATGAAGCAGGAAAGTCGCAGAGTTGGTAACAGTGGTGACTTTTATTAACGCTGAATGTGCAGACCTGACCTGGTTTGGCGGGTCTGTCAGTCAGACTCTCACAGCAGAGGACAGTGGATGATTTTTATACCTTTGTTGATGTCAATAAGATAGGCTTCACATGTAAGTATTGGCTGATCACTCAGCTGATACTAATTTGTATTTGAGAAATTTTAGACAATTTCTCAAATTCATCCTTAATAGTCTTAGATACATTCTGGAAGATGCAAATGAACAAAATGAACTTTGCATTCTTCATATTGAGTGCACATTGCTTTGGTTATATTTATAGTCATAATGTATTTTTAAATACATTACCAATCTTTTTTTTAATTTACATATTATCTTTTTCCAAAACCAACAGTTTGAAAGTTTTATTTTATTGTTTTACATTTGTCATTGATTGGTTATTCTTTAGGTATTGATTGGGCTCCAAAAAGTGACCGTATAGTGACATGTGGAGCAGACCGAAATGCCTACGTGTGGTCTCAGAAGGAAGGAGTTTGGAAACCCACGCTGGTCATCCTCAGGATCAACCGAGCAGCCACCTTTGTCAAGTGGTCTCCCCTGGAGAACAAGTTTGCAGTTGGCAGTGGAGCTCGACTCATCTCTGTCTGCTACTTTGAGTCTGAGAATGACTGGTGAGATTGAAGTAGCTGTGCAGCACCTTTCACATTCTCCAAATGTGTTTTCAATATGTGGATAAATTTGCCTACTATGCCTATGCAATCTAGAAAATATGTAATTTAATTGTATTTTTGATGTCTGGATACGTTTTAAAAAAGGAGCATAGAAACATGAATATTTCTAGAAAATAATTTCTTTCTTTACCTTTTTAAAAAGTGAACTTTTAAAATGATTAATATCAAACTTATTTCCTTTGTCATTGACTTGCTGCATGATAACTGAAGATTCTGTCCATTTTCACTGACTGCGTTAGTTTAAAGAAATAGAAAACACGCTGAAATGCTTGTTTAGGCAAAAAATTTAAAAAGTTCAAAATTAAGCCTTCAGATTCTGTAGGATCAATATTTCATGATGAATTCTTAAACCAGGTCACATTCACTTAATTCAAACTTTTATTACTTTGTACTTAAGAATAAATATATATTTATTTATGTATTTATTTTAGTGTATAATTTGAGTTGTTGAGATTTTTAGACAGCTACTCCAACTTGGTCAGAATAACTTCTAGAACTTGATGTAAAATATTTGCATATCAATTTTAAGAATTTAAAAATGGCACAAAAAAAAATTGAGCTGCGAAAAGTATTGAATTTTAAAATGAAAAAGGTTTAGGATCCCTGTGAGAAACAGTGTAACTGTGCAATGTGATATTTCCTGAGCAATAACATTAATGAACCAACATCTACCTGGGCTCTGTTGCACAGTTCTACCAATTCTGCTTTGAATCTCAGGTGGGTGAGCAAACACATAAAGAAGCCAATCCGCTCCACCATTCTCAGTCTAGATTGGCATCCCAACAATATCCTCCTGGCTGCTGGCTCATGTGACTTCAAATGCAGGTACAGTTTGTGTAAATTTAAAATAAAATTGGATTCAGAAATAAGGTAAAAACTGTCCAGCCTTTTTTTAAAATGTTTATTCCACACAACTGTCTTTTCCGTGTTCTGTCTTGGGCCTCAGGGTCTTCTCAGCCTACATTAAGGAGGTAGAAGAAAAGCCGGGTCCCACACCTTGGGGCAGCAAAATGCCATTTGGGGCTGTGCTAGCAGAGTTTGGAGGAGCAGGTCAGTGTTCTACTTCAGGCTAATTCAGTTGTTTGTTGAACTAAAAACACTTCATCAGGTTTTTATGCATTCTTATGCTGCAGGTGGAGGGGGATGGGTCCACTCCGTCTCTTTCTCTGCCTCTGGGAACCGTCTGGCCTGGGTCAGCCATGACAGCACTGTCACTGTGGTAGACAGCTCTAAGACTGCCAGGTTTGTTGGTTTCTGTACCTAAAGAATTTCACAACGCTATGAAATGGGAGTTTCTCTAAAACTCCCAAAATATCTTAGTAATTTAAAAAAGTAGTTTTGAAATATAAAATAAATTAACATACAGATTCAGAAATCTGAAAGTATACCATCACTGGGCTAAATCATTTTTTAATAATCCCATTTGTTGATTAAGTAAAGTATAAGTGTGTGTAGCGGTGTCTTTCTCAAAACTGTCGAAAGTTATAAACTGAGAGAGAATTACTTGGCTCTGTTTTTTGGGGGGTTTATTCACTCGCAATCTGATCTTTATTTCTATGCAGTCAAAATTTAGAATACAATATTTTCAGAGGTCTATGTAAGTCTTAAAAAAGGAAATGGGACTACTTTACTGTACGTATGTATGAAACATCTGGGGCCTCATGTATAAAAGAGTTTGCAGTTTTGACACTAAAACTTGGTGTATTGACAAAAAAAAAGTGTGGTGCACAAAAAAATTTGGATTTATAAAGCCATGCACATGCACATACCTGTGCATCTTTCTTTTATACCTCCTAATTTGTGGGAAATAGAGCACAGCTGCTGGTCCGTCCTATTTCCCCCCTCATAAATATATATGTAAATTAGAGTAAATACCCAAAAGACTGCCACCACGTTTCCTTGCTACAAACAAGGCAGTGTCCTTGTTTGTATAAGTATTTATAGTAAAAATAATTATATATCTTATTTAAAAGGTGCTTTCAGGGCACATAAGGTCACATCACAAAAAATAAAAATAATATATTTTAATTTAAAATCAAAATTAAAAAAGCAAAATAATGACATACTGCAAATCCCTGTTTGAAAAGCAGAGCGTGTATCAGAGTCCTTTGAGTGGGAATGTGGATGTTTAACTAGAGATTCTTTCTGTCCATAGAGGCGCATTCACAAAGCGGGGGTGGCTCCACTGAAGGATGATAGCATTTGCACCTATAACCCACAAAGAAAAACTCTTTCTTTAAGTTTTGCTCCAGGATGATCAGTCTGGGTTAATCTAAAACAGGGGTACTCAATACGTCGATTGCGATCTACCAGTTGATTGTGGGAAGGTTTTGAGTCAATCTCGGCAGCAGGTGACGAACTGAAGGCCTCCAGGACATGGAAACTAGCACTTCCTCTCCTGACAGGCTTATCAAGATATTCACCAAGATCCAAAACATTTGTAGCTTCATTAAAGAATAATAAAAAAAATCAACAAAACATGTTAAAATTAATATTCTCAGTAATTATTGTTAAGGTGCGTTCCAGATCTATTAACAAATAAAAAGGGACTCAAAGACCGACTGGCAAGCAGAGCAGGAGTTTAAAGGAGCTACTCAACCACCGCTGTGTTCATGAGAGGCTCTTTAATAATAGAGAACTAAATATCAAGCCTGGAAACCTGATATCGTAATGGCCTGAATGTTTTTAACGTAATCTTTGCTCAGCTTGTGGGGTGCAGGCGATTGCCACGGCAACGGGAGTGCATAACGATAAAGAGAAAAAGAGAGTAAAAAGGTGCGAATGGTTTAGAGTTGATCACCTGTTCGGGTTGTTTTATCTTTGTTTACCTTTGCTGTGTTTCATCACAGCCGCTGCAGTTTCTGAACGATCAATGAACGACAAACTTGGACTAATTACCTCGTTCGTTTGCAGTAAACGTCACAACAAACATCAAATAAGACAAATATATTTGATTAAGTTTTAACAAATGGTAGAAGCTATTCTACCATTATTAGAATGGTAGTTACGATTATGATAATTACTATAATAATTATCATATTTCATGATAATTATGTGAAATTAAATTAATGATATCCCAAATTCAGAAGATTTGCAGAGCTCTTTGGTTCCTCCTATCAGTCTGTAGTTTCTCATATTGATGTCATCAAACCAAATTTCAGATCCACTATAACTGACTGACACCTGCTGGCCTCAAGTTTGCAACCAGCTTCTGACTGAGAAACCAGTAACCTGCTCCCAGTGTCAGAATCTCACTGAGGAAGAAACTGCATTAGGTTTTCTATCACTTTATCGTTTCTGATATAATTGATGTATATTCACATAGGAAATGAGTCAATAGGGTTTAATTTACAATTTTTATGTCTTTGCCATGAGGTAGATCTCAGCCAGCTGGTGAGAGAAAAAGTAGATCTTGGTCTCAAAAAATTTGAGAACCCCTGGTCTAAACGCTAATAAATCATTATCAACATTTCCCACCACATCAATATGATCTCTGATCAATCGCTCCCTCTGAATCCTTCCACTGGCGCTGTTCTCCATCAGGGCCAAAGCGCTCCTCAATTACGCAGCTCACCTTTATGTAGCTTCTTTTATACTGTGATTGTATGAAACCTTAGTCACCTTAAAAATAATCAAACCTGTTGGGAGTTAATCTGCTGATCCAACCCTGTTTTCTTTTTTTAGTGAGAATGAAATTACCCCACAGATGCATTTCATGTGCTTCAGCACACAGAGCAGTTATACATTTATGAGACAAAAACTGAGGAAATGTACTATGTACATTTGAGTGAGGTTTTTCACATCATTTATTTTTTTCTCTTTATTTTGTGTGCGTTTTAGGTTATTGTATGAGAATATATGTTGTTCAGTTTTATACTTTACGTTTAAACAGTAAAGTATTAAAATCATTGGGTTTGATGCTTCTTGATCTAAATAACCAATGCTGACTGTTGTCAGATTCAGTGTATTCAGGTGAGTTTTGACAGTTTATTATTGTGTCAAAATGTGGCTGGACAACAGTATTAAATGTAACGGTTCATTATGCATTTACACGGCAGGTGAAAAGTTTGCATATGTTTACTCAAACTTTCATGCGACGTTCATTTTTATACATGCCGATTTGCGCATAAAATATGGTGCCACACATTTTTTGCACACTTTTATACATGAGGCCCTGGGTCCCTGTTATGAGACAGGAAGACAGAAGCAGTTGTGCTTTTGGACAACTGTATTAAATGTAACGGTTCATTATGCAGTAAATTTGTATGTAGATAAACTCTGCTTGCTTGTTGAAGCATGCTGTGGAAGGCGCGTTGACATCTTCATAAGTCTCTCAGTTGAGCTCTGATCTGCAGTTTGTAAAACTATATCAAACATTTTGTATCTTGAAATGTTACTGAGACCTTTGCTTTTGCACATCTTAAGCAGTTTTGATTGCAATAAGAGCCATCCAGGATTAGGTGGAAAAAGTTACTTTGTCTTTAAGTCCTGATCTGGCCTTGTTCTGTATGTTTTTTTTCGCAAGCAAGTTCTTTGTTGATTAATTTGCTTTTTGTGAACACTTCAATACAGTCGTCAGTCTGTTTAGTGATTATTTTCATTTTATTTTTTTTACTGTCACCATGCTCTCTCTCACCTGGTATTAGCCTTCTGCTAATACCAGGTGTCTTTCCAATGATGGTGGTGGGAGTGATTTGATTTGCAGAAAATCTTTAGGCAGAACAGAGCAAGAGTAAAAAGATTACATGTGAGGCATCTCACATAGAGAAACTTGCATTAATTTACGTCAAGTATATTTGATATATCAGCTAACATTATTTCAGGTAATGCAGTCTTGAAGAAAAAATGTGTTCATTGCTAATAAATCATGAGGATTTATCTATGATAACGCAGGTCAGTGTAAAATACTGAGTTGGGTATAAAAATGCATATTTCAGTCATGAGAGCAGAGGTGACTCCTTTTTGTGGCAGCATGTCATCGTTTTTGAATAAAATGAATGTAAGTAAATTTGTGTGTGTATAGTCCTTCGCAGCAGAAGACAGAGTTCCTGCCTCTACTCAGTGTCATTTTTGTTTCCGAGAACTGTCTAGTAGCTGCGGTGAGTCTAAAACAAACATTCACACTTTAACCATCCAGACATGAACTATAACATTAAAATCTGTTGTGTGTGTCTTCAGGGGCATGACTGTTGCCCCATGCTCTTCCGCTGTGATGACAGCGGAGCGCTGGCGTTTGTGTCGAAGCTTGACCTCCCCAAGCAGAGCATCCAGAGGAACATGTCTGCCATGGAACGCTTCAGGAACATGGACAAGAGGGCTACCACCGAGGACCGCAACACTACCCTGGACACACTGCACCAGAACAGCATCACGTATGTCTGGAACCAAACACACACACAGAGCACACTAAGTCAAATCCAGCACTTTCATATTTACTTTCAATGAACTGGGGTCAAACAGGAGAGACCTGAGGGAAGAGAAACAAAAGATGCAGAAAAATCTCACAAATTTAGCAGAATGTAAGGTATTGGTAAGAAAGCAAAATTAGTTTTTTATCAGATGTCAAAAAAATGTGCAAATAAGTGAAGGCCAGAATGATGAATGTTTGCAAATATATAGATTTTCATTTTTAAACATATTTTGCTATTGTCAGTCCCTTGCAGAAACCTAATTTCTTCATTCTTTTCCTTTTTGTATGTTGTGAAAATCAAATCCATGTACATTCACTGAGGAATATTCATTTGAAAATATCAAAAACTGACCAAATAATATAAATATAAACTACAATAAAGCCTTTTTTTTCTTCCATTTCTGGAAAAATGCAGTTTTAGGAGATGGTTTTAGCCCAATAGCAGTGATTAGTACCATGATTGTAAAATTGCAAACAATTTTAGAAGTTTTTTTTTCTTCTTTTTTTTTTTTTTCACTTTTCCGCATTTATTTAGAATAGAAGATAGTCAGAAATTATAATTTATTGAGAATGACGATGCCATTAAGATTTGTTAAATGGTACGAACTGCTGAAAGAGGCTGCCACACTCATGTCAGTGGGTGGGCCACCGCCGCTGGCGCCCCACCACTCTGGTGAACTGACAGCTCCACTGAACCTAATTCTGTTTCAGTGGACTGAACTTTTCACAGCATTTCTTTTGCAGTCTTCTCATTTAGCATGTCTTCATCTTTGTTCTTGTATAGCCAAGTGTCTATCTATGAAGGAGACAAAAGGGACTGTCGCAAGTTCTGCACCACGGGCATCGATGGAGCAATGACAATTTGGGACTTCAAGGTAAAATCATTCTTGTATTGAGTGTGGGTCCTGTTATGATGCAAAGCTCACCACTTCCTGTGTTTTTCCTCCTCAGAGCCTAGAAGCTTCTATCCAGGGTCTCCGTATCATGTGAAGCAATGTTGTGAATGAATGAAGTCGCTGCAGCTTCACCATATTGCCCCATGTCCCCCAAACATCAATCTCCTTCCCTGTCCCTTTCGACCTCCCCCACCTGTGTGGCGCAGCCTGCAAAGTACATAACTGACCACCCTATTGAGTGTTTGCTGAAGCACTGATCAGACCATTAAACACTCTTGTTGGGCGTGTCCTTCACATACTCGCAAACACAACACGCACTACACACACTGAGTTTGGTGTGAGATCACTGATTTTTCTTTTTTGTTTTGTTTGGTTTTAAATAAAGGTTAACCAGGTGTAAAAGTGGAAAGGTCCTCTGACACGTACTAAACGTGATGTGAAATGTGTGTTTTTATGTTCTCTAACTACCAAAAGATGAACGCTAAAATGTGTGTTTTGTCCAAAAAACCCAGACTATATTTTATCTCACTCCAATCTGAACATGATCTCCTATTCAGGTGTTTGTCCTCACTGAACAGCAGGTGAAATAATTTAGACTTAAATGCTGAGCAAATGTTGATCGTTGTCTGATCAAAACCTGATCAAGATCTGATGTTGGAGGATTTGGGGGGGAGCAGCTGTTGACATTGCAGCGTCATGCCTGGCCAACACTACTCTGAACTACCACACTAAAACCATAAACGGAGGATTTCTATGTAACTGATCATGAGGTTGACATGAAATAAAGATGAAGTACATTTACACTACACAACTAAGTGACTACACTTTATTTGTGTACATTTTCTGATAGCAGGTACTTATTGTGTATTTTCACTTTGTTACTTGAAATTATGTAGAATATTGGGGCACAATAAACTCAAAAACACTCGTGTAGGTTAAAACAAGTCTTCTGATGCTCGGCATGTCAGAGAACAGGGAATGAGCGCCCCCTGCGCTGGGCACAGTGATGACTTGAAGCTAGATGTTAAGATACATTCTAAAACAATTTTTAAAAAGTTTCTGTTATATTTCATAACGTATATGGGAAAAAAATAATAAATCTGTACCTTTTTGCATCAAAGGTACGGTCATAATTATTTTGAGTATTATTGAAGTAACAGTTCACAGAGTAAAACGTTTTTTGATGTGATTTCTACGGAGCCTTTGAGGGAACATCGCGATTTTTTTTTCTTTTGCGTTACTTTGCCATAATGTACTAATCAGTTCATCCGGTGAAATTGAATATCGTAAACCTTTCTTGCGGTGGCCATTGTACTTTCTATTATATAATGTTTTTCCATGCATCTTAATATCTCTTGAAATATCTGACTTTTTATATATTTTTCTTTAGGATAGAAATGCACTACCTATGTTTATAAACTTTCTGTAAGAAGGGAATAAGAAAAAATACATCCAAACTATTTGGACTTCTTCTGGGTTATCGCGGGATAATAAGTCATCTGAGAGTTTTGATTGTGTCTCTTGTATTGGTAATCTGGATGGTTTAAAGGGATGTTTTCATGTGCAGTTCAGTCGCAACCTTAAACAAATAGGCATGCGGTGAATAAATCGATTTTCAATCAGTTTTTCTTTTTTTTTTTTGCTCCAGAGACTCTTTAAATGTGTATAGATTTGACATGTAAAATTGACTTTTGTGACTGTGTAGTAGACCAGCAAATGTTGCGAGGTAACGCAAAAGAAAAAATGTCCCCCATGTCCCTTAGAGGGCTCCGTATACCTATTCCACTGTTTTGTGTTGTTTTTTAATTGGACATTTCTAGTATACTACATGCTATCACACATGACAATCTTTGAGAATTTGAAAACAGTTGCACTTCATTTCCCAAAGTTATGGGGTAGGGGATCCGGGAGGTGAATGAAAATTTCAGCCACCTGAAGTAATCTGTTCATGATTAGGAACAAATGACTTTACCAGAAAGTCTTTAACTATGTTTATTCCTGTTTTCATCAACAACAAATCCTGTGATTGTGATAACATTTCCTCCTTATTTGCAAAAGTTAAGAGGGGGCAACCAAATATTTTAGCTGCCTGAAATAATCTGTTCTCCCTCTATAACATGGGAGCGAATTACTTTTTCACAAACTCTTTAACTGTATTTATTTGTATCTGAACAACAAATTTCCTGTCTGAAATAATCAGTTCTCCAGTTCAAAGCTCTCTTGAGGGGGAACAGATTATTTCAGGTAGTTAATTTGGTTCCCCCTCTTAACTTTGGCAAATAAAAAGCAAATGTCTCCAAATATACAGGAGTTTTTGTAAGTGATGACAGGAATAAGAACAGTTAGTTTGTAATAAAATAAAATTAGCCGCCATGTTATAGAGGGGGAACAGATTATTTCAGGCAGGTAAAATTTTTGGTTCGCATCCTATATTATTTATAAAATAATGAGCAAATGTTACCATATTTACTGGATTTGTTGTTTATTAAGAAAGGAGGAAACGCAGTTAAAGACTTGTTGGTAAATTAATTTGTTCTCATGATAAGGAGAGGGAACGGATTATTTCAGGTGGCTAAAATGTGTGGTTCACCCCTCATAACTCTGGCAAATAATAGCAAATGTTTTTGAACTTTCAGGATTTATTGTTGATTATGAGAGGAATAAACACATATTTAAAGACTTGCTGGTTATGGAGGGAGAACAGATTATTTCAGGCAGCTGAAATATTCATCACCCCTCCCCTTCATCCATCCATCCATCCATTTTCCGTCACCCTTCTCCCTAACGGGGTCGGGAGTTGCTGGTGCCTACCTCCAGCTGCGTTCCGGGCGAGAGGCGGGGTACACCCTGGACAGGTCGCCAGTCTGTCACACCTCCCCTTCATATCTTTGGGAAATAAAGAACACTGAACCAGTTTGAAAAAGGGTTGTATCTCATTATTACTCTCATTATTTTGATATATTAACTCATTATCTTAAAATAATGAGATAGTATCTTATTATTTAAAGATAGTATCATTATTTTTGAGATACTATCTCATTACTTTGATATAGTATGTAAATATTTCAAGGTACTCTGCCATTGCATTGAGATAGTATCTCAAAACAATGAGATAGTATCTCAAAACAATGAGATAGTATCTCATTATTTCGAGATAGTATCTCATTATATTGAGATAGTATCTCATTATATTGAGATACTATCTCATTGTAATGAGAAAATGTATTTTATTTTTTTAATATAAAATGGTGAAGTGGCAGAAGCAGATTTCCATACCATCCAGATGAAGTGATTGACAGAGCAAGTACTTTTTTAATGTCTGTCTTCTCAGAACCTAAAAGAAGGAAGTTTAGTGTCATCCAGATTTTAATGTCCTCAAGACGTGCTTGTAGTCTACGTAATGGATTGGATTCATTAGGGTTGATACAACTGAGTATCAGTTGTATCAACTGAGTTGATGGGTTCTGACTGTTGTTTGTATTTATGAAATTATGACAGCCATTATGACAGCAATGACAGCAATTCAGACTACCCACCAATTTTTTGGAGTCGTTGGAGGGGTGCTGGAGCGTGTTCCTCCTGGGGACTTCCTTGTTCTGCTGGGGGATTTCAACTGTGACACCAGGGGAGCCATTGAGAAAGAAGGAGACCATCTCTGGTTCAGCAAGCTTGATCATGATGAGTTTCATTTTATCTGTGCTGTAAACTAAGAGCTGTGACTTAGTTTGTGAGTTATGATAACCTTCATCAGGTGAAAACTTCACATCTTGTCTAGTATTTGAAACATTTAAAACTTTTCTTTTTTTCTCTTGTGTATTGTAAACGCTTGCTGTAATTTCTGACATATTAGTGACAGATCAGTGCAATTTAGCTCATAGCTTTAAATGTTTAACTAATTGGAATGTTTTATATCTTATTTTTTCATAATGCAAATTACATTTTGTGTTTTTTCCATCATAGTGTCTTCACAGGTCTACCTAACAAGTCAGGAAGAGACACCTGTGCTGAACCAAAACTCTGCTGTTTTTAGCTGACAGTCTGAAAGATCATGAAAGCATCTTTAATGTTAATTGGAGGACGCACCTTCGTCTAACATATCGCTATGGTCAAATTATTTTCACTTTTTTTCTAAATGTACCATCACGTTTGTTCAGAACTGTTTCATTTGTTGGTTCTTTAAAATGATTCTGTTGAACTACATTTTAAAAGCATTTCTGGTAAAGTTTTATTTAATATTATTCTTTGTCAATTTCAAGTTATTTCATTGTTGATATTTTTAGTCATTATAAAACAAATAATCTTGTCCAAGTGATGAATGTCTATATATAAACATACATACATTTTTATATAGTTTATCTTTTTAATCCTGGAATCAATATGAAATGTAGCTGAAACAGGGGAAAACATGTGCCTTAATACATATGTTATCTCTCATATTTCTATTTGTATTTTTATTTTTAAATAATAAAACAACATAAACAGCTTCATTCAGGTGGGAAAGAGGAAGTTCTTGGGCATCTGCATAAATTTAAGATAGTGATCAAAGTGTGCTGTTTTTGTCTATTTGTTGGAATTACCCCATGCTTTTTTCTTTTCTTCTATATTGAAGTCTTCCTCCTTTTCAAATCCTTTCTTTATGTAGAGTGCCCACATGCCCCTCCCCTTTTCTTCATTGCCTCTCATTTCACTCTGCACCTCCTCCATTTTGTGTAAAATTAAACTGTTTTCATTCTCCTGCCTTGACTTTCAGACTAGCTGTTTCAACTTCATTCTTTCAAAGGAAAAGAAGTCTACTCCCATTAAACCTGCTCTCTTCTTCCTATCGTTGAACCCAGAATCCTAAACTACAAACTTCCTGCATGTCTGAGTTTGACTGCACCCTTCTCCACTTCCCCCTCTGAACTTCTCCACCCCTCTCTTCAGCTTCTGCTTTGCTCTGCTCTTCCTGAGCTCACTCTGTCGTTGGCGTTCGCGTTGACTGGCCAGAGTCCGCGAGCTGAGCACCCTCTGCCTTTTTCACCTCTCCCATCTCTGCAACTCTATTTATCACCATCCTTCCCTCTGGGTAAGTAAGCCGTGATTTTCTTTTTGTTTTTCCAGTTCACATATCATGCTCACACACTCACATGCAAATTTTGCAAGGGCAGCACAGATAGTACAAAAATAAGTGTACTCAAAGAAATTATATTATGTAACATTATCTTTTTGCTTTTGCTTGTAAAGAAATGGTTGCATTTTGAATTGTCTTTTTGCTGTTTTAGTGCTTTTCTACTCAGAGTCGAGTGATCTGCTTTAGGGACGTATGATACTCTTGACCTGTATAGTTCTTTACATTCCTCTGAAAGTCTGGATTTCATTAAAACAGGTTATCAAGCTAAATTTCCAATGCCATGGTAAAAAGCTGGATTAGAGTTGTATTTCTTTTCCATTTTGGATCATCACGTTGTGTAAGACTACAAATCCATCCATTCATACATCCATCCATCCATTTTTTACACCCTTGTGTAAAAAATGGATGGATTTGTAGTCTTACACAACGTGATGATCCAAAATGGAAAAGAAAGGTGGGGTGCTGGTGCCTATCTCCGGGTAGCATTCCGGGCGAGAGACGGGGTACACCTTGGACAGGTCGCAGACTGTGCAGGAGACTACAAATATCCCTGTTAATTATTGACATTTAAACATTTTTCTCCCCCTACTTTGCTTCCTCTTTTAGGTGAGTATATTGTCACTTCTCTTTTTCTGTTAATCTTTCAGTTCACAAGGTTCCTGTACCCACTTCCTGATCTGATTCTGGCATCTGATTGGCCATGGCATACCATAGCTTCCTTCTGGAACCAATTAGCTGCCATGCGTGGAACAAAGATCGGACCCGTAAGACTGCTTTAAAAACTCCTTAAACTGTCTCATCGTTCAACTGGTTAAACCCAACGGTACATCTTCCTCTGACTAAAGTCTCTTGGTGCTATCAGCCAAGGCCTCTGATTGGTTCCCAGGTGGGAGAAGGTATTTCCTGTTTCCTGTGGCAGCGAGGGTGGTGCCAGAGAACTTCTGAGAGGCTTATGTGCACCGTTAGCTAGAGGAAACCAAAGCCTTATTTGGCTATTTTGACCAGTGCTTTGCTTTCAGAGAAAAGCGGATGTAACAGACATCCGTGATCGAGTCATACTTGTGTATATCTAGTTTTACACACCTTGCAAAAATTAACCCTGGGACTGATTCATCTGGAGAAGAAAAATGCACACAAAGCACTCATACTCCTCTTCTGAGAGAAACACTTCTGACTCATCTGCAAACTAAAACATGTGGGGTTTGCCACAGTTTAAAGGAAAAGACACTGTGTTCTCACAAGCTGCTGTGTAGGCTCCCCCCAGAAGAAACACGGTGTTTCTGTAGTTTTTTCGGTTGAAGGCATTCAATCAGCTGCTCACTTATTATTGCACTACACATCCTCTCTTTCTTTATGTTTATGCGTCTTGGCTGACACTGTTATCCAAAGAAACTTACAAATGAATATTTGCATAGCAGTGCAGTTAATATCAAAGCTAACAATAAGCTACTAGAAGGATGAGCCCAGGTTCCAGATTCCACACAGAGGTGATTGTGTAAAAATAGTGAAAACATAGGGAGGAATGCAGAAAGAGGAAAAAATGCAGTAAAGGTCTTGGAGACATACAGGGTAGATAGGAGAGGATCTCTGAAAAGCTGGGTTATCAACGGTTCCTTGAAGAAAAACAAGGTAGCTGTTGTAGTAGCACTCAGCAGGTCATTTCACCATCATGGAATTACACAAGTTACCTGACATGTTATATTAGATACAGACAGACTTCTCTTAGGTTTAACAATGTGAAAGAGCATATCTGATCGATGGAGGTAACATGATCTTTAAAGATCAAGCTGGTCACTGATCAGGATGACTGGTTTCTTGGTACCTTTGATTGAGCAAGTGATAGGAATTCATATTTGATGCTGATATTTTGGTATGTGGTGTGCTTGCCTGGGAAGACAAGTATCTAGTTTTAGAGAGTTTTAGTTGAAGACAATTGGCTTTCATTCATGTCGATATGTCAGGGAGACAGACCTGGGGCCATGTGATCATCAGGTGAAAACGACTAATAGAGCTGAATATTGTTAGTATAGCGGTGGTATGAAACGCCATGTGATCGGATAAACTGACACAGTGAGGTGGTGTTTATTGGACAGAGAAGAGGCCTAAGGGTACTCCTGCTAGGAGAAGGTGGATAAGCAACTGTGTAATAACATACACAGTTGCTGCACATTTGTTGGCTGCACAACCATCTACTTCTCCAGGATGCTGCATTGAATAGAGATGTGATGGCTTTAAAGTACAGATACACTTCTCACTACTTTTTCCTTGATCTTATGTGTTGCAATCATTCTGTTAGCATTAGCATATCAGTCTGTACATCTATAGTAGGTATGGGGTACAGAGGCAGAAAGGCCTATCCAATGAGCCAAATTAATGATTAAAATCAGACCATAAACATATGATGCAATTTTGAAGCCTATTAAATATGGCCTGCAAGCAGTTCTTTACCATTAGAAAAAATTGATGTTGCAAAGATGATTGGGATATGATTTATTGTTCAATTACAGTATTTTCCATACCTTAGTATTAATAAGTGGCTATTTAACAGTCTGTCCACTTTTCTTCTGACCTTTGACACTAATCAGACATTTTTATCCCAACAAATGCTGCTCATTGGATTTTAAAAAATATTTTCTGTTGTCTGGGAGATAGTTGTTTATAAAACCAAACAACCAACAGTTTATCAGCAGATTTTGAAATACTCAGACAAGACCATCTAGTAACAACCGTGCCACTTTCAAAGTCACTTGAACCATATTTTTTTCCAATTTTGATGTTTAATTTAAACTTCAGTAAGTAATTTTTATGCCACCCCATCTTGACACCTGCTTAAACTAGCCAAAAGGGGTAGTTTAAGTGGGTTTATAATAATTAATTAACCAATTATCTAGTTGTGTTAGGACACAATTAAACAAGTATACCTAATAGAATGGCCAGTAAGAATATATTGTCATAGCTCATTTAAATGCTTTGTTTTGTGACCTAGAGATTGCCCTGTGCCCCAATAACCATGAAGTTCACATCTACAAGAAAGATGGAACCAAGTGGACCAAAATCCATGAGCTGAAAGAGCACAATGGACAAGTAACAGGTGAGACCATCTGTGTTCCTCATGTACTAAACTAAATCTTTCACATACACCTCCACTCATCATCATCATCATCATCATCATCATCATCATCATCATCATAATCGTCATCATCTTTTAAAGATGTCTTTAACATATTGACATTGAATATCTGACTAAAAGTAACACTAACAAATTATTGGTAGAGAGTATGTATATATTTGAGTGTGCTGCTGTGTGGTCAGTAAAAAATTTTAAATTCTACATTCTAAATTCAAATTCAAACCTGGCTGTAAGGTTCAAGTACATCCTTACCATCCCAGAATGAATATATCTGTGCTGATTAACTTCTGATTAGAACTGCATCTAAGTGCAGAATGTGAACAGTTTCTTTTCCCTCAAGGTATTGACTGGGCTCCAGACAGTAACCGCATCGTCACTTGTGGTGCTGACCGTAACGCTTACGTGTGGACCCTGAAAGAGGGCTCATGGAAGCCCACCTTGGTTATCTTGAGGATCAACCGGGCTGCTCGCTGTGTGAAGTGGTCACCAAAGGAGAACAAGTTTGCCGTTGGCAGCGGTTCGAGGCTCATTTCAATCTGCTACTTTGAGCAGGAAAATGACTGGTGAGGTTGCATGGAATTAATTTCTATTCATTTGAGAAATATAAGTCAGCATAATATAGGACTAAGTGTCTCTACATTAGGTGGGTGTGCAAGCACATCAAGAAGCCAATCCGTTCTACTATTCTGAGTCTGGATTGGCATCCTAATAATGTGCTGCTGGCTGCTGGATCCTGTGACTTCAAATGCAGGTATTGCTAGCTTTTCTCATGATTCTACAAGCCAAATTTAAAATGAGCTACGGTAAATTATATTTAAATGTAGCTAACAGGGATGTCTCAATCAGAGTTGCTTAAGTTTATTCATGCTCAGGTACTCAGACCCAATCCTTAGATCTATATATGATAAAATAAGATCCATGAAAGTTTTTTATTAATTAGCTTTGAAGTGCTCTAAAATATGCTGCATCTCATCAATTTTATATGATCTGCATTATTGTGACTTCATCCCACTTATTTCATCAATGATGTTCAGGAAGCTGAGCCTTTCCTAGTCACTAATTTAATGACTAGTGTTTCAGGCAGCTTGTCTTTGTGCTCACATGATGACTGTCTGAGCATAACACAAAGCATATAACATCGCATAGACATACAAGTTAGCTGCAAAAAATATTCAAATTAACGGTTGAGTCTTTTAGAATAAAAAAATCAACGATTAATTTGCAGTTTATGGTACTGTAATAGTAGATACTGTTTTGTAAGGCCTTTACACACCTTCATCAGGGATGCCATCAAATGTGGAGGGCACTGTAGGAGTTGATGGGAGCAATGCAACTTGTCTTCTGCAGGGTGTTCTCAGCCTACATAAAGGAGGTGGAGGAGAAGCCTGGCCCCACTCCTTGGGGCAGCAAGATGCCATTTGGGGAGGTGCTGTTTGAATCTGGAGGTTCTGGAGGTGCTGCGCCATCATTGGGTGGAGGTGGTGGTTGGGTGCACAGCGTGTGCTTTTCGCATTCTGGCACCCGTTTGGCCTGGACATCCCATGACTCCACAGTGTCAGTAGCTGAGGGAGGAAAGACGGGCACGTAAGAGATGGTGGGACGGTATACCTGGGGAGTTAGCACTTGTTTCAGTGTTAGACTTTTGACTTTTTCTCGTAACTTTCATAGGGTGAGCAGCCTGAGCTCGGAAACTCTTCCTCTCCTGTGTGTTACCTTCATCACTGAGAACAGCTTAGTTGCTGCTGTGAGTATTCACCACAACATGTACCTGGCACTTGTTTTAAGCACAGTTCATAATCTCAATTTAAATTGGGTTACAACAGCTCAAAAAAGTATTCGTATGTCTTCAACTTTTCTGCACTTTGTCATGTTACAACCACCAGCTTCAAAATATTTGAAGTTGTTTGAACAAATAAAGTCCCTATTAGAATTTTGCTTGTATCTGGAGTTCTTCATCTTCTGTTTACTTATATAACAACCAATAAATAGTATTTTCTCATGTGTCTGTTGTCTTTCAAAACTTGCATTTTTTTGTTTCTTCAGGGTCATGACTGTTACCCGATACTGTATGTATATGATGGTGCGAATGCCAGCTTGACATTTGGTGGCAAGTTGGATGTTCCCAAGCAGGCAGCTTCGAAGGACATCAGTGCCAGGGAACGCTTTAAGAACCTGGACCGTCGAGCCTCTGAGACTCAGAGCACTGACAAGGACCTGAACACGCTCCACAAGAACAGTATCAGGTCAGAAGACAAAAGTGTTCAGATTCTGAGAGAAGGGAAAACTTGGAGGGGGCTCAACCCTCTCCAGGCAGATGTTGCAGATTTGCAACATCTAAATGCTACTTAGCTAGTCTTTGCAAGTAATTTGAGCCTGAGAGGGTTAATAAGCAAGGGACACCTGTGGTAGGGAAACAAGAAACAGTTGTGCTAAAGTAAAAGACAGAGTTCCTAATTAAATCATATTTTGCACCTTCCTTCTTCTCAATCTCAATGTTTTATTCACAAAGTGTTTGGCTCTCATGGGGCTCCAGTACAATTATCTGTAAATCTCCTAAATTTTCAACTGTTTAAAAACTCTTTTTCTAAACCTCCATTTCAGCCAAATCTCAGTGCTGGCGGGAGGAAGAAACCAGTGCACCAAATTCTGTACCACTGGCATGGATGGAGGAATGGGCATCTGGGACGTCAAGGTAACACACATTCAAGCTTCACCCAAATGTCAGATTTAATTTCTGATTATCTGACACATTTGCATCATCGGTGATAACTTTTCAGAGCCTGGAGTCTGCTATGAAGAATTTGAAGATTGTGTGAGCTAAGCTGTACACCAATGTTCCGAAAGACATGAAGGAATCTGCTTCTATATTACAAAAAGTTGTTTGCCTGTATTTTATTCAAGTATTTCTTTATACACAAAGTAAAACCATCAGTTCTGTTCCAACAATGCATGTAGTCTCCCCAAGGCATTATCCTGACTCATTTGATTTGTTGCTCTGTAGGAGGGGCTGACCTCAGGTCTGCAAATGGTACTCAATGAGTTCTATTAGTATTTTTAAAAGAGCTCAATGTGAGCTGAATGCTTAAAGCAGCTTTTACATGTTTTAACCACAGAGAGAGCAGCTTCACTGCTTATATTAAAAGCTTATGCTGGACATAACATGTGTTTAATAAATGATTGTTGTGGAAGTGGACCAAAACTAGTGTGTGTCTCTGTGTATGAACATTTACAATTTTTCATTTATATTTCATTATATTCCACCATATAAGTTTGAAGTTATGGTTTCAATTATGTTCAGTATTTTAGATATTATTAGAGATTACATGAAATAAGTGTCTTGTTGGTCTAGTTTTCATGGTTTGAAGGCTTGCTTGATAAAATCAAACTTTGAATTGTAAGGGCTACAATTATTTGATGCTCAAATTTGCCTTTTGATAGCTTTTTACTTATCCACTCTTTTCATATTTTATATAGCAGGTCAAAAACATATGGAAATTAAACTAAATCTTTTTTCATACGTTATTAAAAATTCTTGAATATCTTTTGCCAACTAACTTCTCATTGATGATCATGACTGACTGCCTCAAGTAGTTTCTCTAAACATGTTACACAGCCAACCCACAATCAAGGACACATTCTGGTTTCAATTATCAGCAAGGGTGTGAATATTTAAAAGGTCTGATGTTGCTCTGTCTGATCATTTCTATATTATCTTTAAAAGCACAATCTTTTTGAGTATACTCACTTGGCAAAACAGCTACTGTTAGAAAGCATTCTTTCACAGACAACACAGATGAAACTTTTAATCAAATCTATTCTTCCACTTCCCCTGCATGTTGTGACCTAATGTGTCGGTGGATCATTTTCATTCTGAAATTTCAGGTATCATTAATGCCAGTGCTCCCACCAAAGTAAAGGTTGTGTCCGGTAGGAACAAGTCTCTGTGGAGATGTGCGCAAATAGGTGGCTCTGCAAAAAAAACCTTTCTCATAGAGCCAAACATAAATTATCTAAAATTAAATTCAACGTTTATTAAACAATCTACAAAGAAACCTATCACTCGACACAAAAGGAAAAGGTAAATGTTCTTTGCGGGAATCATAAAAAAAAATAAAAATGAAAAAATAACAATGCTCACACTTTATTTGCCAGAGCTGACAGGCTCACAAACCCTTCTCTGATTGTACCACCTGAACTCTAATCAAACACAGACTGCAATGAATTTACCAACTTTTTTTGCAGAGAAAATTTAAAAAAATTTGAGGGTTACTCTAATCCACACTAAATCCAATATCAGTGCTATGACCAGTCATAACAACTACGGAAAAAAAGACTAAATTTCAATGGCTGAGTCTGTTCTAGTCAAAGTGTTCAATGACATCCACATAAACACAGACTGTAGAAGAATCACAGTGCTGGTTCTCTTGAACCTCAGCACATCACTGTTGACCATGACATGTTACTGAAATCACTAGAGAGCTCATTTCAGTAGTGGACCAGTACCCTCTGGTCCAGTACTCAACTGGTTTGAATCTTACATATAGAGTAGGGATTTCTTTGTTTCAGTAGAT
Source organism: Poeciliopsis turneri (assembly GCA_922788865.1). Lineage (NCBI taxonomy): Eukaryota > Metazoa > Chordata > Actinopteri > Cyprinodontiformes > Poeciliidae > Poeciliopsis > Poeciliopsis turneri. The sequence goes on from CAKLNU010000176.1 coordinate 2,797,614, forward strand.
AACATCTCATCTAAGTGGAAAGAAGTCACATGCGGGGTACCACAAGGATCAGTTCTTGGGGTTATTCAATATCTAAATGTTCTAACATATAAATATTGGTCTCTGGACTGACTATATGTTTAGCTATCAAAACTACACAGATGTTACACATCTCAATATTACGATGTCACTCTGAACCCACCCAAGCACTGGACAGATCCTTAAAACTGTGGAGATGTGCCACAACTTTCATCTGCTGAACAGAAACAGCAGATGATAACAACAGCCGATTTCTTAAATTGGTCACTGTATGATTTATTATTAGCTTTTTATTTTTGTGTTTTAATGGTGTAAATCACTTTGAAAGGCCTTGTTGCTGAAATTTGCTGTCTAAGCTGGGTCCTGGAGAGTGTGTTGTGCATTTCCAGCAGTCATTGGATAAGAGGTGGGTTCCATGTTGGGCAAGTTATATCTAAGTTGAATGAAGTTGGAGAACCTGTTTAGAACAGAGGATTTGATGAGGAAAATTCATAGACTCCATGCATGTTTTATATTAGACTTAAATTACACATAACTCTATATTTACTGATTCGATGACTTCTGAATCTGAAGGTAGCTTGTTGTACTGGATTTTATACAGGGCTATCACCGAAAAAGTAAATGCCACACTTAAATTTTAGAAAAGGTTTCTCTTCACAGTTATGAAGATAAACTGTGTGTATACCTATCAATTAAAACTGAAAAAACTGTTCATTAAACAAACACGTAAGTTTTACATTAATTACACATTGTACAAATTTATGAAAAACATTTTGAATTTGACCAAAAATCTAATTCCGCTCTATGTGCCTGCACATCCATCTAGTGGCGCGACCAGGAACTGCATTCAAAATTTCCTCAGCTATGAATCAGAGCCACTGAAAATGATGTGGCAACCTTGAGATATATTTAAAAAAAAAAAAAAAAAACAGCCTTCCTGACTGAGTCGTGATGACGATCTGAAGCGGTGGTTTGCAGATACATTAGAGGCTCAGCAGCAGCAGAAATACCACGGACAGAGCGGGTCTCGTCCAGCCGCTTCCCGCCGCCCACACTTCAGGAGCAGACCCTGTTACAGGCAGCTGCGGGTCGGGATGCATCCGTCTGAGATGACGAGAGGACTGTGCCAGTGAAACGCGGCGGCTGGTTAAATCTCGCTTTTGCAATCTCAGCTGAAGAGATTGCATCACATCAGCAGCAGTTTTTCTATCGACCGACATTCAGCGGGGAGACAGGCTTTTAATCCTACTGTCTGCCGTCAACTGTTGCTTATTTTCACTGTAAATGAATCTTGTAAGGTAGGTGGGAAGCTTTGCGTATCATTATAACCTACTGGCAAAATGTATTCAATTTTATTTAAACAAATGCTTGAGTATTGCATGTATACAGCTAATTGTTTTCTGTTGGTGATGAGGAGGATGCTGGGATGAGCAAACAACTCCATATTTATCTCAGAACCATTCTCTCTGAAACCAGATGTATTTACGCACTTCACTCACCATGTAGTTCTGTGAGAAAGTATTTTTCTGTTATAGTTTAAGGTTCTGGTTTATTGTCAGACCTGCATGTTTCAGATAATCAAACTAATTAAAAAAACAAAAACAAAAACAAAAAACAGAGTAAACGCAAAACACAGATTTGAAGTTATTTGTTAATATACGAAGGAATTAAAGCTGTCCTGCGATGGACCGATGACCTGTCCAGGGTGTAACTCGCCTCTCGGCCATTGACCACTGGAGATAGGCCCCAGCACTCCGCATAACCCCAGTAGGGATAAATGTGTTTGAAAATGGTTGGATGGATGGGATAAAAGCTATCCAAATCAGCCAGGTAAAAGGACAGACATTAAAAACTAAAATCAGAAGTAGGCCCCATTGTCACAAAAGGCAATACATCATGCCTCGATCTAAAGAAAGCAAAGAACAGATAAGAAATGACGTGGCTTTATAATGAATGATAAAGCCATTTCTTTTGGATTTGGAGAAAACATGAAGAAGAGGTGAACTTTCTTAGGAGTTGCCAGTCCACTAAAACTACTCTAAAGCTGCACCAACAATAAGGAGACTTGGTAAAACTAGCATGCATGGGAGAAGCTCCCTCACTTCTAAGTAAAAGAAAAAAACAAAACACAAATTATCAAATAAAACCTTGAAAACCCCCAAGACTGGTAAAATATAGTGTGGACTAAGGAGACAAATGTAAAACGCTTTGGAATGTGTGCATATGTTACCTCTAGTGTGAAGTAATAAAACACTTCAGGAAAAGAACATCAAGTATAGTGGTAGAAGAGTTTTGATCTGGGGCTGTTTTGTCCTGAAAATTCTGAAAAGGAATGAAATAAGAAAATCCCATAGAAATATGTTATGTCAATTTGTGTGAAAATTAAATACATTCTCAAAGGTGGTGGAAGTTAACAATGTCGTCTAACTTGTGCTGCCTCTTTGGCTGATGATACGAAACAATAAATAAAATACAATGTTCTGTATTTTATTTATTGTTTGACACAAAATTAAGACAAACATTAGGTGTATTATTGTCAGCACTCCTGGTAACATTTTCTAATAACAAATTAATATTTTCAATCTGTAAATATCCATTCACAAAGCTTTACCGATCAATATCTTCTTTTCTCTTTAAAAACCCAGACACAGACGCATCTCAATAAATTACAATACAATCAATTAACAAGATAACTATGTTATCTCTGACGAGTTTCTATATCCTGAGCAAGCATATGTTGAAAGTGGAGAGAAACAACTCCCCCTTAGCAGAAAGAAACTTCCACCAGAACCAGATAGACTAATTGCCCGTCAGCCTCAGCAGGCGGGAGCCTGAGACAAAACCTGAGAAACAGACACAACAAAGCAGAATAATGTAAGTTAAACATTAAAAAAGATACAGAAAAAGATAACTTTAGATTCTTAAAAATCATCTTTGTGAATCTTTTCTAATTTTGTTTTGTAAGAGACAGTCAACAAAGGTAGTAATGCGCTTGGTCAAATATTTTATGCGTTTTACATCTAATGAACATTTTTCAGTCTAATAAACATTTGAATCTGGTTGTTTTTGATCAGCTTTTTCCTGCTGTTCCTCTCTATCCACTCCACTGAGTCTTTATGCCTGCCTCATACCTTGTAGTTTGTTAATTGTCAGCAAATGTAATAAAGTTACTATAACCCAGCCAGGACTACTGGGCTGAGAACAGGAACACAGAATACAGACTAACAGTAAAGAGAGAGGTGCCCTCTGGATAGAGGAGTCTCTTTATTTGGGACAGGACTGTGAGTTTCCGGGCTGGGTTAGTTATTATTAACATCTCTGAATGAGTGTCACTCTAAAAACAGCAGCTCAACAAAAGAGAGCCCAATAGAAGAGAAACAGAAAAGATGAGATGATTCACCTCTTGTACATATTTGTGATACAGTAGGTAAATGTTTCACTTCTGTTTCCATCCTGCAGTTGTCTGTCTCCAAGCAGTGTGGGAGGAAAGTACTTCCACTTTGCATCACACTACTGTACAACAGTCCAAATATGTACATAGTGTAAATTTAAAGCAGACATGAAACTTTATATTTAGCATATTTTGGGGTGGCAGCGATTTGGGTAGTGGGGGTTCATCTGGTGGGTTGCCAGGTTTGAAACCCTGTTTCCTCAATCTGGGTCACTTTGCTCTTTTGTCCTTGGACAAGAGACTTCACCTGCTGGTGGTGTTCAGATGACCTGTTGCCAACTCAATGGCAGCCTCACCTCTGCTGGTCTGCTCCAGAGCAGCTGTGGATACAGTGTATCTTACAACCATCAGTGTATAAATGGGTGAATGACTGATAGTAGTCTAAGTCTATAGATGCAGTTAGTTAAGCAAAAGGGAGTTTTGATTAAGTTTGCTAACATTTTTGAATGAACAAAACATTTTTATTTTTAATACTCTAAATTATTGAGTGCACCTATAGAGTAGAAAAACATTTAGTGATTTCGACTTCAACACTGTACCTATTTATTTTAGTAGATTTTCATTGGTACAGTTGTTGTTCGAATAATTTAAAAATGGCCTTGCTGAAGAACAATTAGACTGATATTGGTCCTGTCAAGTGGGCTCACCTACATGGTTAACAGATGAAGAGGTGATACAAATTTTCTTTCTGATTCTATTTTAAATGCTGATTTGGGGTGTTTTTTCTTCTTTTCTTTTTTTTGAGCAAGCTGCTAAAAAATACTTTCCTTTACAAAGGGAGAGGGTAAAAGTAAATAATTTTCCCTTTTGGCTCTATACACATTGGCTCTATGCACCCTGGACTTCCCCAAAGGTTCACCTGTTTTCATCACATTGTTTGTTTATTTCAGGGTCTCCAAATTACAGAGGAAAATTTAAAATGATCATTTGGTTAAAAGAAAACAACTCAAGCCTCAGGACAGCAAGCTCAAACTAGGTGCTGTGTCCAAAGTGTCTTAAAATAGATATCTCTCAAACATGTCTTATTGGGAGATTGTCAGAAGAGATGCTCCTTCCCTGAAATATTTTTATTTATTTATTTATTTTTTTATTTCCTTTATTTAACCAGGTAAACCCCGTTGAGCTCAGGATCTCGTTTTCAAGAGGGACTTGGGCAGAAGTATGCAACAACCAATAACCTAGTTACAAATATACTAAATACAGATAATGTTTTGTGTACTTTTTAAAGAAAACTGCTGTGAGACCTTTAACTCTAGACTCTTTTTTGACCAAAACTTTTACAGACAAACAATCTAAAGGTGAGGTTGTTCTTCTTTTGACAGCAGCTTGTGTTTTGGATCTCACCACTCCAAAACACAAGGTGGGTGTTTGTGTGAGAAAATGACAAATCTAGGTCTCTTATGAAATCTGCTTCTGGAAGATGCAACATAAGACCATAGGCGTGTGTGCGTGTGCATGTGTGTGTGTGCATGTGTGTGTGCGTCATTTGGATTTCTGTGTTATTTAATCACAGGTTCTGCATGTTATTTAATCACAGGAAGAAAGTCAAGACAAGACAGAAACTGGTGAGGGAGAAGAAATAAACGAGGAGTCCTCTGTTGTTAAAAAAATAGACAATCCCTGCTCTCCAGTTACCATGACAACAGTGACATCACTGAGGGTTACCTCCTTTTCTTCTTTGCAGTCGTGTTCAGAGACATCTATCAGTGTTAATGTGTGTGTCTGCAGTGGACGTGTGGACATGCAGAAGCTTCTCCATGTGAACTATTTATAAAAGGAATCATAGGGTCAAACGTCTGGTCCAGACGGGACCATGGATACCCACTGTTGCCATGCAACTGCAGCCTTGACAACAAGTTGAAGCATGATGTAGCGTTGCTAAGCAAAAGGAAAGAGTGGCGGTGGGGACTTATGGACAGCTATGAGATACATGCAGCATTTTACAGGTTGAGTGTTCATAAGAAGCAAGTCAACCTTCAGCTCGCATATATTAAACATGAATTAGTTTATGTTCATAATTTACTGACAATTTCTCATCTAAAGTCAGCTTCTGCAGTGGAAACCAGGTATATTCATGGTCTAAATCAATCATTAACTTGTAGAGGGATACCCAAAGCATCTACCCCAAGTAATACAAGCAGTTGTTCCAGATACTAATGAAATCTTGATTTTTAGATCTTCTCTGATCATTTTGGTTTTTAGCACAAAGAAATAATTTTGGTGATCCTAATAGCTCTTTGTAAGTCTCTTTGGGTAGCCTTTAATTTTATTTGATGTTTATTTAATTGCATTTAACTTCTATTATTACTTTTATTTTGACTCGTTTACTTTGTCTTTTATTAATTTTTGGACATCTGAATCTTGTGATTCATGATATTCATAAATCAAAAGACTCTTGCTTACTTGTTTTTATTTATTTCTTTTAAAAGATGCAAATGACTTACATTTTAGCTTAAACAAGATATACAATGTTTTATTCTAATAAAATTGATTTAAATTTGTTGATATGTGATCATTGACAGGTTTATGAACAACCGTGTTCCTGCTAACAAGCGATATCAGCCCACAGACTATGAGCATGCTGCCAACTGTGCCACGCATGCGGTCAGTATGAACACACACGCATGCGCGCGCACACACATACACACACACCACATATAAACTGATCTGTAAGATCTTAATGATAAAGCAGGACTCCCATACTGTAATTAGGTTTAAAATTTGTATCTCTATTGCATGCACAATTGTCCTTTTATCCTGCTAATTTTTGTATTATCCTCTGTAATCTAATGTGTTATTTATGTTCTAAATTGGTTTAGATGTGGATAATCCCCAGCCTGCTGGGCAGCTCACTGTTGCACTACGAGTCAGAGGACCAATGGAAGCGGCTGTCAGCCTGGGTATATGGGGCGGGGCTCAGTTTGCTCTTCATCATCTCCACTCTGTTCCACACTGTGGCCTGGAAGAAAAGCCACCTTCGGTACCAAGACATATTTACACAGCATTGGAGAAACATCACTCAAACTTTTATACAGTAGCTTTTTGTTTTTCTTTAAAAAAAAAAGCTTTTTGTTTAAAAAAAATTTAAAACAATGTATGATTTTCTCTGGACTTCACAATTATAAATGAATTACTTTGTGTTGGTCTGTCAATACAAATCCTTATGAGGATGTGGTAAACAGAAGAACTGTAGGACTGAGGTGTCAATGTATTTTTTAACAAAATTATATGCTTTAATAAAGTTTCTATCTATCTATCTATCTATCTATCTATCTATCTATCTATCTATCTATCTATCTATCTATCTATCTATCTATCTATCTATCTATCTATCTATCGGTCTGTCTGTCTGTCTGTCTGTCTGTCTGTCTAGGACAATGTTGAATTCTTTTACAAGACACATATTAAAGTGATATCATGCCTGAGATTACATAAAAATATAAATACAAAAAATATTCTGTTTTTCAGTTCTGTGGAGCAGTGTTTCCACATGTGTGACAGGATGGTGATCTACTTCTTCATCGCAGCTTCTTATGCTCCATGGTAAACATACTGGCTTGCTGTCTGTGTGTGAGATAATGTAAATATGATTACATAGGAACCCAGTTTGTAGCTGTTGCTGCTTCTCTCCTATAGGCTAAACCTTCGGGAGCTGGGTCCGTGGGCATGTCACATGCGCTGGCTGGTTTGGGTCATGGCATCTTTTGGAACCACCTATGTCTTCTTCTATCATGAGAGGTCTGTTCTCACACTGACAGCTTTACTTAACTGACTGGCTTTCTGTCCACACAACTGATCAATCATGCTTTAAATGTGGTAAGTATTACCACATCTCGTAATAATAATTAATGCTGCATCAGTTTTTTCTTTATATAAACGTAGACATTTCAAATTTAAGACACTTATGGGACAGCTGGAACATGTGAGCTATTGGGCCTACCTGTTTTGGTTACAAGTGCAAAACAGGCAGGCCAGAGGTGTGGAGTACAACAACAACAACAAAAAACACCTCAGATGACAAGCAAGTCAGGGCTGAAAAGTAGATGTTAGAAAGATGAACATCTTTAATAAGAAGATCAGTTGGCTTCTATGTGCATACTTTAGATGTCTATGTTCTGGATGACGTGGTGTATTGGTTGAATGATTAATTAACCCTAACCCACTGGGAATCCTGACACAATTTTTGATAACCAAATGTTTAAGCTATCACAAAACTACTGCTTTTTTGTTTCAAACTTCACATAATCATTCAATAAGTTTGCATCAACTTCTGGAAGTTGCTTTGTTAACTGCCAGACATCTAAGAATATAAATCTGTTTTTATATTTGTTTTCTCTTTCAGGTATAAACTCATGGAGTTGATCTGCTATACAGTGATGGGAGTTTTTCCTGCTCTGGTGATTTTCTCAATGGTGAGATCACTCGTGTAATTCATGCATTGCATTGTGCTGTATTTCCAGTATCAACACCTTAATCCCTCATGCTTCCCGCCAGCCGGAGCAGTCCGGGTTGTGTGAGCTGCTGGTCGGTGGAGCCTGCTACTGTCTTGGTATAGTCTTCTTCAAAAGTGATGGCATCGTCCCATTCGCTCATGCCATCTGGCATCTTTTTGTAGCTGTGGGAGCAGCCATACATTACTACGCCATCTGGAAGTACCTCTACGCCCAGACTCCCAGGCAGGTCCAGACCTCCAGATGACATCAGTGATGACTTCACAGGGATGGACTCCTGTGATTAAGCTGCTTGGGAGAGATGTGTCCAAGTTCAAGGCTTGCTTCAAATAAGGGTGAACTTGATTGGAAAACTACCAGTACATTTGGGCCTTTCTGATAAACTCACAAAGTCGAAGGTCATGTATTATTAAGAAATCAGCTTCAAAAGTAGACAGTCTTACTTTGACTGTTTGTGGGTGCACAAGCAGCACAAATGAGCAAATCACAGGCAGTGGCAGACAGCAAGCCTCCCACTCTGGTGCCATCTTGTTTCATCTGACTGCTGCAACAAAAGCAGTCCTATCAGGCAGCTAGAAAATTCAAACAAATGTTCTTTGCACATTAAAATCTGTGTTTGCTTGACTCTTTATGGGATAAAGTTCCCAGCTAGAGAGAAGTGGATACGCCTCCAAACTGCACATATTACTAGAAAATCAAGTTGGAAAAGTATACTTCAGAACCTCAGTCTGACTTGCTCACAGTCACCAAAAGATACTTTTGAGCAGAAATCCTCAAAAGTATTTGTGCAATCTAAATTTCAGAGGCAAAAAATTTAGATTGCAGAATATCACACCTGACAATGCGCTGTATTCTCAGCACTTAACCCAATTACTTAAATTCTTTCAAGCTGTTTATTGGTTAAGAAAACAGCGAAGAAAGACTCATTGCTAAAAGATAATAGCACTATAGGCTCATCATAACCTTAATATTAAAAGTAGGATTGAAACATTCCAGTAAAATTCAAATGATGTTGGAGATGACACAACTCAGCCCAATTTTGCTGACCACCCTGCGACAAAATCAGAGGTGAAGCCTCGGGTAAAAACACAGATTGTTCCCAGCTGCTTGGAAAGCCTTGTGCTTTGCTCAACAATTGCTTCATTTGAGAATTATCCCTAAGGTTACAATGTTGAGACAATGATAATTAAAAGTTGGGTAAGTCTTACAACAATGTCACAGCCTGGCATAATGATAAAAGATGTCAGAATCCACTAACCTGCATTAGATTATACAACAAATGAGGTATTTCATAAAAAAAACAAAAAACAAAGAAAAAAAACAAAGAAACAAAAACAATAGCAGACACCTTGTTGTGATCAATCTGAGGCAGCTTTGTAAACTTGGACACAGCAAAAATCCCCTCTTTGGTTCATTTTAATGTTATATATCACTGTATTTCCCAGTAATTTGATTTTATTCCACTGATCAGGGGTTAGTTACTAGTATTGGAGGTTTTTCTCTCTGTGGTGCATGTCCAGATTCAGAGGCTGAATTCACGACATTGTCTTAATGTCAAGAGGAAGACAATGTTTACAATTACCTGCCTTGACTATCATTGTAGATTTAGCAATTATTGTAATCATAATTTAAACCTGATAAACATGAGTTGTTCTTACTTCCAATCTGGATTTGTATATCACATAATACTATTATTTTTATCAGTCGTTTTTCCTTTTTTTAGTGACTTAATGTAATTATCAAAATAAGCATGAATAGACTAATTTATTAATGTATATATTGCATACATTTGTGGTTGCAGCCTTACAGACCTGTATACATCCACAACTATTTGATACCTATTATGTAGTTTATTTACTGAATACTAATAGTTTTGTGTTGTTGGTTAGATTTTGCAAAGACAAATGTCATCAGTATCATTTATTCAGAGATTATATTTTCCTGTGATGTGATTGTAGTGTTGAAAATACGTGAAAAGTAGTGACATATTTTGTCTGAAACCACAATGAATCAGCACTGCCAGAAGGCTGAATTACTGCCGTAACTGTTAGAACACGCTACCATACGTCTTATTTGAAAGGAAACTGAAGCTATAGTACTCTTGACCAATCTGCCCCAATATTACGGCATCTCAGGAGTGTGTACATGCGTGGGTGTGTGTGCGCGTGTGTGTGTGTGTGTGTGTGTATTACTTACCAGGTGCAGTTGTTTGTATCTTTTACTATCTTACACCCAATAATCCAAAACCGATGGTTGTCAGTGTTTACAAAAAATAGCTTGAACACATAAGTATCTATATTTGCTAAGAGTCTTTAACTCTCCTTGCCAAACAAGCTTATACACTTTGATGAATGTGGCAGGAGGACTTAAGAGGTCAAGAAATCTAACATTTAAAGGTATTTAAAAAAAAAAAAAAGCAACTGATGTGGATCATGTTTCAACAGTTGTTTGTCACTCAGGATTTTACAGACAATTTAAAGGACCATCAATCTGCGTCGGTTGTTTGTATTCTGTCCACCACAGCTCCACTTGCTTACTCCCAAAAGTTTTCTACAAGTTTTACATGATGTTTACTATTCAGACAATAACTGAGGTATAATATAAAGAAGTCAGGAAGCTTGGTATCAAACAGTAAAATCAAGTTTCAACACAATGTTACCTCTGGTAAAAATGTGTAAAAAGCCTTAAAATAAATTAATGTTTTGTCTTAGTAGCATAATCTCACATCATTATATTCAGAAAAATCTAAATTTGTATGTGATCAAAAGTATTCAGCATCCTTGCTGTAAGTAAGGTGAGAATGTATACTGACTTTATTAAGCAAAGAGTGTTGAAATTTGAAGTAGATGTCCATGACTTTCTTTTCTCTGTTGTATAACTGACACAAATTTCTCTTTGGAGGAAAATGTAAAAAGCAGGGTAACATGTCATTGTGCTAAGTTATGTGATTCTTGCTCATATCTACAGTCAGGGCAGTAATAAAAAAGAATAAAGTTAATATCCTGGATTACAATCCTGGATGAAGAGGTTTACTTTAAACTGCTGTCATATTGTTCCCTATGATGGTGTATTTGAAATGCATGGCATGAAAGTCTTAATGTGAAAAAATGAAGGAGCTTTTTATGAAACATCAAGTCCTGGCTATCATGTATTTGAAGTTTGGGTGTTGCATTTGATGCACTGTTGTTATAAGTAGAGCATGTGATTTAGGAATGATTAATGGTGGCGAATGCAGTTGGTTCTGCTGCGTTGTGGTGCCATATATTGGTATTTCTTATATATATACATATACGTATATATATATATAGATCAGCTAAATGAGACAATATTTAATTTTCAATAATCTATGAGTAGTCAAATAATTATTGGCCAAATTAATCAAAGTATGAGAAGATGTCAATTCCATTGTGTTTCAAATAGCATGCACTGACAAATTGTCCTCAATTTCCTTAATTTTGGGAAATCAGCAATCGACTGAAACCTAAATGAAAAACTGGTCTTATCCATTAATCTTATCTGCCTTGGCAAAAGTGAAAATAATATACCATCACCTTTTTCTCTGCTGTAAGAGAGGACGGAAAACAGTTCAGATCTGCATGTGTGCTGTTAACAATATTCACTCCTTGTTGCCAGCAAAGGGGCTTTCTTGATGTATTTAATGGCTTTTCAGACAGATTTTTTTTTCTCTGAATAAGAAATTGGTGTTGAACAAAGTTGGACTTAGCAAGTCAGGCTTTTTAAAATATTGGTAATCATGATTGGCCAGACAAATGTGATCGGTGCACCCCTAAGACACAGGCTACATGGTGTTTAGGAGCTGTGGTGCTCATGTGAGTGTCCAGTGTCAAATGCATTGCAACATGTTGCCTGAACATTTGTTTTCCATGGCATTATGTTTTTTCTAGTTTACTAAGACAGAAAGTAGAAAAGTGTGTATTGGGTTATTAGAACCATACATAGTGAATAGGTAAAAAATCTCCACATGACTTTTCAGTGTGATGTTATGCTATTGCTTACTTATTTTTTAATCTTATTAACTTATCTTCACCAGGGATACCAACATATATGGAAGACTGTGTGAATCAAAATATGGATCTTGAAAATGTTTTAGTTTGTACAAGGACACACTGTGATCAACCCTGCTGACATCCATTAGTCACATTATTTTTTAATTTTAAAGTATGAATATTACCATTGTTTTTACAAATGATCAAAAAGAATACCATATGATGCGGAATCTGTTTATAGCAAAGTAAATCATTCTGACAACAGTAATGCATGAAGCAAAGCCAAATACTAAACAAATCTTACCCTACAAGTTTAATTCAAGCACATCTCTGTGTTCAAACATTTACCTCCCTTTTTGATGAAAAAAATACAATTTATAAGAACATAATGTCAATTTAATCATTTGAAAGAAGATTGAGCAACTTCTAATTGTAAATCTCAAACAAATGTTGTTTTTTGAGCTGTAGATATTTTAGACAGATGAACCGATCTAAAATTAACAAAAAATCTTCTTGATTGCAAATGTGTCACCACAGATGAATGGGACATTAATGTTTATTGTAGATTTGAGCATGTCTAAATGACTCAATGATATTTAACTGATGCTAATTTGAACCATATTCATGAACACCGAACAGCTTGTATTTGTATTCTGTGTTTATTGATGCCTTCAAGGTACATCAAACAACTGAGTTTTGTATTGTACTTTATCATATCCAGTATTAACAATACTTTCATAAGCAAGTAATTACTTTACTTTGATGTCTTTATCCTGCTGACAGTATTTGTCTCTTTTAGAGATGTAATGCACATATGAATTTGTATAAATTCCAAAATCTTTACAAACTGCATATCTATTAGTATTATTTATAGGCTCTTTGTGAAGCTGTTTAGTGTTTTTAGTCCTGCTGTTGATCTCTTCCTATTCCAGGAAAGCGAAAGTATTTTCCCACATTCATGGTTCTATAGTTTTCAGTTTGGTTATTGTATCTGGTGCTTTTCTGTGCTGTGATAAGCTGATTTGATGCTAACAATGCTTTTATCTTTTCTATCTCTGTTATAATAAAAATGCTTTTTCATGTTGAACTCTTCCTTTAAATGGTTTAAAACATTTTTGTACTGTGATGTGAAACCTTTGTTTGTCTATGTCTTTGTGTGTGTTTTTTAAACTTGTGCTGTATTTACAACTGTGGGACTTTGGAGACAGGGTATGCCTTTTACCCTTTGCACATTTACAGATTGAAAAGATTTGCCTGTTCTTCTTTGTCAAATATCTCAAGCAGATCGGATGGAGAGCATCTGTAAACATACATTTTCAATGCTTTAGTGTTGATCTTCAACACTGTGCCATATCCTTTCTGTTTTCAGTTGTCTGCAACATATTCCAAAATGGGATATTTTCTTACAATTCAAAACAGCTTTGAACTTTTCCACAACTTTTGTCCTGAACCGTCTTATGTGTGTTTTGATCTCCACAAATTTGTTTGGTCAGTAATTTTCACCAACATATCTTAGATGCCTTCACAGGTCAGCTGAATTTATGTTGACATAAAATCACACACCAATAGATTGTATTTAGATTCCAAGAAGTCTCTGTTTGGGATTAAAACCTGGAGTTCTAGTCATTTCAGACTAAAACTTCTGTTGTCTGAAATTGTATCATGATTAACTTAAAGTAAAAGAAGTTTTTAAAATTCATAAATCAAAATTTGAGACATGTGCATCAAAGGACCATTAGCCACATATAGAGCAACAACAATGCCGCTGAAATCTGTCGATCATACAATAAAAAAAAAAAAGATTTTATTTGTGTCTCCGATAATTAATGATTAGATTGAGTAAAGCACTTACTCTCTCTGTCACCAAAGATGCTCTAGACAGAAATAGAAGATTTAGGCAATTAGATCACTAATTAATGCCACCAATTTAGATCACTCTAAATTGGTGGGCTATGACTTAGATTACTTTTAACATTATCTGTTCTTTCCAAATACTAAACAGTCTCTCTTGTAAGTCTACTCAGTAACAATTGTCATTAATCTCTACCCTGCTGAGGGGTTTTCAACCTGCTTGTTGCATTGAAGACGGAGATAGTAATAATGTGTCCGCCAGAGGGAGCCCTTTTCGTCACTAACCGAAGCAGGTGTATTTTGTTGACGAGCAGAGCTCGGTTGTTCCCGTCTTGTTTCGGTAGCGAGACGTTGTGGATGTAGGAATGCGGTTACCATAGGGCTGTGGGCATTGCTGGGTACCCACCGCGTCTATCTGTTATCCAACTTAGCGGGGCCGTCTCGGGAATGTGGAAGGGAACTCGAGACGGAGAGGAGACGGTGGGAACGGGGCAGCAGCATCTGTAATATCCCCCATCCATTTTTTCTGGGGTTTTTCTGTCTTTGTGGGGGGGGGGGTGGGGGGGAGAGGGATTGCGAGAGAAGCCAAGGATTCCCCGGCAGCACCATGGAGCACTGCAGATAACGTGAGTACTTTGAGGCAACAGACACATAGAGAGCTCCTAGGGGAGTGCGCTGCTGAACACTCAACTTTTCCACCAGCTAACCTAATTAATTTAAAAAGGTAAACATTTATGTTTCTATTTGTGGGGTGGTATTTATACTAATTATATAATAATTGTATAAAATGAGCTGGAATACAGTCATTAAGCACACCTACTGACGGTCAGAGGCCGCGCCTGCCGACTCCTCAGCGGATTAATTTCTGAGAATATTCTCCTGCCTTTTGTTGCTAAGGCGGTTGCTACTGACGACCAGCGAATCCGAAGTGGTAAACAGACGGACTAACACTGAATAACGGGGCAGACACAAGTTGAGCTCCACAGTTTTAACTCTCCCTGATAGTAATGGGTGTGTGCACGGTTAAATCCTGACCTTCTGGTGTTGAATACAAGGGCAGGCAGTAGGTCAATATCCTGTCAGACATTGTTACCAAGTGGATGTCAAATATGTCATTGTAAAACATAGAGCCTACTCACTAGTTTTTCTTACTATGAGTAGACGAAGGAGGGGTTTCCTGGGATTGATTTAACTGCAGCCAAGTAGCCAGATTACTGTGGATTAGGCGGCATTTAAAATAGTCACGTTATCCCAGCACTTCGTAAATCTACTTCAACATAATCTATTTAGACTGACCTACTAATATTGGGGGGCGGTGGGAGAATTTTATGCAGTTCAATGTTTGTAGGAGGTGTAACATTTTGGTGAAAATAGATCGGGTGGCAACTTGATAAATAAAGAGATGCAAAAAATAGGTGTCCTGAATCATTTTTGTCCATTCTTCAACACAGCTGAATTACCTCCTCACTGAGCATGGCATAAAGTTCCACAAAGTTCTTGTAATATATCAGTGATTTGATTTCAGGTGTGTTAAATCAGGAGGACATCTAAAACATGTAAATGTAGAAAACACTATTGCCACCTAAACATTATAATTGTTCTATCAACCTTAATGATAAGAACTGCCATTATGTTATTATTAATTATACATAATATTTTTAACATTGCTCTGGATTATTTTTTTCTTGCTCTTCTTGTCAGAATTCTTTTTATTTCAGACACAACATCTCAATTCAATTTTAGTTCTAACTTGGACAAGACTTAAAAAAAATAGAGCAGCCCCCTTGACAGACAAAAGGTATTTTTATGATATACATGTTTTGAATATCGTGTGATTAAATTATATGCTCAAACTAAAGTTAATTTATGCTGTAAACATTATGTTAAGTTAAAAGTAAGCTAATATGGACTTGATCACAATACCTTTGTCTCTTTAATCCCCTCAACACTGCAATAGTCTAATAAAGGCCTTTCTGTCAATGACAACAGAGGTCTTCAGAAACACAATATAATAGTAACATAGACCACATGAATCATTTTAAAATTGATAATGGTTTTCTACCATCATAATGCTATGATAATAGTACTTGTCTGAAAACCAGAAGAAAGTAGAGGTATTTTATTGCAGAGTGATTAAAAATCCACTGATCATCAAGTTTTAAATGAACACCTGATTCCAATGATTGTATGACTTTCTCCATATGATATCAAGTGCTGTAGAAGCCTGCTAATCACTCATTCATTTAAATTAAGTGTGTGGCAGCAAAAATAAACCCAAATCAGGCTTCTGCTCTCATGGTTGGGAACTACTGGTCTAGAGGGCCCATAAATACTAATGATGAGCCGGATTCGGCCCCCTGCTCTGTTGCTTCTTGACCCCACTCTGGCCATCACGTTTCGCAGCCACAGTGACATCTCTATGATCTGTAGAGGAATTGAACATAAAGTTCCTTTCTCTGCTGATGTTTTTATAGTTTTTGTGTCAAATCCCAAAACTTCCATTGCTTCAATATTAATATTTACTCAATTTTGTTCATTTTTGAGTTATGAACTTAACCTTGATAAAATCAGCCATCCCCAGTGCATAAGTGTCAGAATACTCCAGCTTACCAAATTAAATTATAAGTACCAAATTCAATTGGTACTTATGTGACTCTGAAGGGACCGGAAGAACACCTTAACGTTTAGAATTACTGCTGGGATACTTTGATGTAACTATCCCATATACTTGAAATTCTTTTTTCAGAATGAAAGGAGACAGTGAAATGAAATGCAAATCGTCTGAGCCAGCACTGTGACCTTCTGCCTGCTGCAAAAGAAGTGATAATACTTAACGTCAAGGTACATTTCTCATCTTACAAATACTTTTTTGTTGTTTATCACATTACCATCAGGTACAGTTCAGGGCTTACTATACAATAAATATCTTCACAAGTAGAGGAGCATCCGTCAGCTCCTCTTTTGTCTGTCAGATTTGGAGTTTGTGAGGCCAACAACATGTTCTACGGTTCTTCCTCTGGGGCCAGCATGTCCCTGCCATCCAAGAGCCGCCTGAAGCGCCAGAGCAGAACCTTCACACAGGTATGGAAACATCGCTTCTACCATATAATCTGATTTCTTGCTAGAAATATAAATAACTGATAAAATAAATGAATAAGGTACAGACACTTCTACTGTCATACAAAAGGATTGTTTAGGTTTAATTAGTTTGCCATTGGTCAAAGACTAAAATGATCTCTAGAGCTTTGATAAATGTCAAGATTAAGTTATTTACAGCAGATTAATTTTATTTCATTAGACAATATTCAGCAAAAACACAGTTATACATCTAATAACTTTATAGCTACCTGAGAGGGTTTGTATGTTGTCACTTAATGGTAATTCATTGTGTCTAAAGTAATTCAAATACCAGGTTCCTGCACAATCTGTGAAAGTTGTGTTAGGAAAACTAACAAGCATTTTGAGTTCATCTATGTTACGAATGGGTAAATATTGTTTATCATTGTCATAAAAAATTTTGTCATCAGGTTAAGTCATGCTGTGATACCAGAGGTAACTAACTGATAATATTGACAAACCCCAAACTAGAGTGCAACCAAATTCCATTGAGAAAACCTAATTTCTCAATGGTGCAAATAAAGATAATTCTGTTGTTTTGAGGAAAGAAACAAAAAAAAAACTAGGATCCTATAATTTTCACCATAGATATAGCTAGATGAATTGTAGAATTTAACAAATATAGTCCACAACAAAATACAAAATCTTACGACATTCACTGATATTGGGAAGCAGAAAAGTCTACAAAGTAGTTTCTGTGGTATTTTGTTTGCTGCCTTTGCTGTGGATGTCCTGACCTGGAAAGGCTAACCTCGCTGAACTCAGCTCTCCTCTTCACACAGACAGCAGTGGTTAAAAAAAAAGAAGAAAAAAAATCCACTGAAACACAGAGATCAGGGGGTCTGAGAGAGTCATAGTCATGTATTTCCACTAAAATGTCTATGACAAATGGAAATTATTAAAGCAGTCCCTCCAGGAGTTGATGTACAACTCGATGGTTTTGAAAATTTTTGCTGAAAATTTGCAGTAAACTCACAATTATTAATTAGTGTGCAAAAATATGGGTATTTGTTGATTTTTTTCGATTGAATATTTTATGAAACAAAGTTTTCTTTTTACTGCAATATTTGTTTTGTGATTTTGTTCTTTCAAGTTCATGATGTGTTCTTCACTGAATACATGCTTCTTTAGGTCCTGTACCGCACTCTGAGCTACAGAGACCGTGTCCCAGCAGAATCGGGGACAAACACCCGAGGGGATCGGCGCTCCACTACTGAACTCCCAGAGCAGCCAGTAGATGACCCCGCCGAACTCTCCACTCAGAGCTCAGCCCCAGGGGTGCTGAAGATCTTTGGAGATGAGATCTGTGCCGGTGCTAACTACAAGAGTGTCCTGGCCACGCCCCGCTCTAGTGCTCAGGAACTTGTGAAGGAAGCGCTGGAGCGGTACTCACTCAACAAGGATGCAGCCCGCGTCTATGTGCTGTGTGATGTGATCGGACGTCTTGAGGGGGGCGGGGCATGGAGGACTGAGTGCCTGCGAGCGCTTGGGGACAACGAGAAGCCGCTGTTGCTCCAGGAGCTGTGGAAGCCCCGAGAAGGACATGCTCGCAGGTTTGAGCTGCGCAGGAGAGCTGAGGTGGATGAACTCAATGCCAAAGAGAAGGATACCATCACTGCTGGTAAGTAAACACACACACACAGAGCAGCTGGTTTAATTCTCTTCTTTCTTACATGTCAAACTCAGCAGAAAAGCACTGCTCGTAGCTCTTCTGCAGTCGCTGTGTGTGTGGGTGGATGGGCGTGTGTGTGCAAATTTTGTAGAAAGGTGCTGTGAGGAGAATATTTAATCAGTCAGTAGTGTGTGTTTTGACATATCAAAACACAGAACATTGAGAAAACCTAAAACACACACCTACATTGAGATATTCTGAAATCCTACCATCCCATTGATCGATGTCTTTTTAGAATCATGTGAACTTCAGTGTTGGCTTAAATCTACCATTTTAGTAAAATATACCTTTTTCATTTTTGTCCTAAAAATTAAATGAAAACAGACTGACTTTCAATATGTGATACAACAAAATAAGCAAGCATGCTACGTTTGCAAATGCATATCTCTTCAGTAACTGGGATTTGACCTTTTATTTCTAATTGTTTTCAGTTTTTTTAAAGTTTGCTTCTTGTATGAGCACATGCTGACACTCACCTGTCTGGATCCCTTTAAAATAATTCAAGAAACATGGTTCTGGTGCTTTTCTGTGATGGAGGACAAGTATTTTTAGCGTCAGTCACACGTTATGCTTTCCAACAACACCAACATTTCTTATGAAGCGTGCCAGGGTGTACTGGTTGCTATGTCAACTTCTGTGCCAGCCAGAGAGTCAGTCTCCAATTACATTAACTGTTTTCTTTTTTGTTTGTCTGGTAAAGCTGAATATTTTTCAGGCCACACAGAAAAATACAATTTCAGAAAACAGAATAACTTTCATGTTTTAATTTGTTGTATATATACTGTATACCTAAGTCCAAAATTATTCATACCCATAGACAGATTTAGAGCTAGGGGTTCTTCTCTTTTTTACTGTTTTCACTAATATCTCTCTTTTGAGATGTCAGCGAAAACTACCATTAGCTATTACTAATTTTGGCTGGAAGTAATAATAGCATTTTGGAGAAGCCCAGAGATGACAATAAGTCCCATTTTAGTGAGGTCTAACAATTTCAAACCGCTTCTAACCAAAGATAGATCATGAAAATGCCAGTAGAAACATCCAAAAAATGGTCTGCACAAGAGTGTGACCGAAGTAATGTCAAAAACAACTTTTGAAAAAATATGGATTCAAGAGCCAGTTTTTTTGGATATGTTTTAGGCACTTACAGGCAGAAAAACAATGTTTGCAGCACTAAAACAAACTAAAAATGAGTAGTTGCAAGCTACAAATAGGGGAAAAAATAAAGGAACAAGAAATGAAGCTTTCCAGTTGGTGGCCTACCAAGATTCATTAGTGAAACAATGACTGATATAGGAAGTCAGAGTCATAGTGGTGTGTGATGGTCTTGTTTGTCTGAACCTGAAACACTTGATAAAATTGTGAATCCTGCTCTCCTGAATTATAATGCCATGCTATCACTTCCTTATCTTAAACAGGACAGAGATGCAAAGCATACAAGCAAGCCCACCTTAGAATGGCAGAAATAAACAAAATTAATGACTGAAACTCTTCAATATAGCTTAGCCCTCCCACGCTCTAGAGAGACGGGGTCACTTAGAACCCCCAAGTTTTTTTACTCTGTGCACATTGCAGCAGGGTCGTTCTGACCCTGTGTGTGGTTTTATGAGGTTTTTTATTTGTGTGGTTTTGGAAATTGACAGTCTGAGTGTGACCGTTGGAGAATTAAGACAATTCTGCAAAGAAGAATGGGTTAATGTTTCTCCACAGCGATGTTGAAGACAGTCATTGCAAACACTCTGACAGCTGTTGTGCCCAGCATCCAAGTTATAAGGGGTTATTCCTTTTCCACACAGAGCCAAGTTGTTTAGAATCGCTTTCTTCTCCTCTTAATAAATGAAATATTCATCTGGAAGCTTTGCCTGGGTTTTCTTTTTCTTCAAATGTGATTAAAAAAGTAATAAACAAGAGAAATATACAAGGGTGCTCATAGATATTTTTTCCAGGCATTGTGTTTTGGGGTCTGTCCCATATGCTCAACAGTTTTGATAGTGGTGCTTTAAAGCACAAAACATGCTTTATATGCTATTTGCTGTCAGAATTAGACTGCTTTTACTGTAAAAAGAGTTTTGATATTGGCTGTATTAAAATGCATTATAAATATACACTCGGTCTCAGTAATGTGATATTCAGTTTGCTACTGTTAAGTGCTTGTGGATGTCAGAACTCATCACAACACTATGATTTAGTTTCTCTTAGAACTTAAAACTAAATATCGAAGCAAATTGAAGGTAGTGAGATGGAAGTTTATACATTGTGCAGCTAATTCCTAAAATAAATACAAATCAGATTACAGAGTAATGCATGTACTAATGTGACTGAGAGGAGGGACAGCTCGCTCTTTGATCTCTTTTGGAAAAGTAAGATATAAATAAAGTTTAAAAAGGGGGTTGATGACCTAGTCCTACTTTGCTTAATTTCTCTATGCAGCTTGTTGCATGTGCTCTTCCATTAATGGAGCTATTGGGCACAGTTTATTTTTCAGTCTTTTTTGAACATAGCATCAAAGTTTCAGTTCAGTTTGAAACAGTTTGATTGTTCTGAATCAGCTGTTTTAGGAGTTTTTCATGACCTTCTGCTAAATCCTGATTAGTGGAACTGTGCTGCTCTGGTGCTTTTAGACCTGACTGCTGCCTTCACAGCTTCCTTATTTCTCTAAAACCTTGCCTTCAGTGGTGTAGAGACCATTGGAGGGGCAGGGACTCAAATTTAAAAAAGGGGCACGTGGAACGAAAACACCGTACAACACATCAACAACCCACATTAATCAAGAATCTAATTGGTTCATACTATATCAATGCCATAATTCGGGGACAATGCAAAGCAAATGTAGTCTATATTTTCCCCAACAGGTATATTGTTGCTGTTTCTGCTGCTGACAAAGCTGGAGGGCTGTAGCTGTTAAACAGACCAGAGGAGAGAAGGTCGCTGATTATGAAGTTATAAAATTAGCAAATTTGCTGCCATTTTACTGATTAAGCCCTAATGATATCTATTTAAGCTCTGTTTAACAACTTGGCTCCAGACTGATTTATAGATAAAAAAAAAAAAAAAAGCTCAAACATGTTAGTGATACTGAGGTCCTTAGTAGGATGGGTTTGGGGGCTATGGGGATTCTCTCTAAAGCTCTCTGTCAGCCCGCCGATACTTTGGGGACATTTTGATTCATTTGATTGTGGCATGTTTTATCCTGCGGTTCTAATTATTGCTCCTGTATTTTCTCTGATGTTTATTTCGTGACCTCTAAATGCTCTGGACCGAATCTTCCTTTAACACTTGAGGTTCTGCAGTAACTTCTATTTACAGTCATTCACCTCCAGCCCAGATCCCATCAGCAGTGGCTTTAACCCACCTGGTAGTAACGTTAAGGAGAAGCAGAGCCAACATTCAGTAGTACCAGGTGGTATCGGGTGATACCAGGTGGTACCAAGTGGTACCGGGGCTTTCAGCTGCATTGCGACTCGTGGTGATAGTCGGTAACGTGTCTTATATCAGGATATCTGATATAAAAACAGACATTCTTTCTATCTGTCAGTGAGACCAACTCATTCTGCCTGTAGCGAACCGGGCTTTTAGCAGAATGATTACGTTAAAGTCAGAGTTTCTCTGCAGCCGAAGCATTTCTGTGTTTAACGTCAACATCAGACCTACTTTTTTATTTACAAACAAAATATGAACAAAATATTCTTGCCCATAATTTTATAGTTTGAGGCACAGATCCAACCCCTCCTCCTCATCATGGACCCGGTGACTGATCAACATGGAGGCATAAACTGAGTCATTATTAGATCAAGATGTATATTTAGCTAAATATTATTGCTGAGGGGCACAAACAGGCCTTCTGACATACAGATTAAAAAATAAATAAAATTAAAGCCGCAAGCGGCGTCGGGCGGCCCTCGCAGCCAAGCGCCGCTCCGGCCTATTGGCAACCGCGGGGATACTAGCAACCGCCGGCCTCCAGCCACCACAGAAGCTCTCACACAGCTTTCAGCACTTGCGCCCGCACGGCACCGCAGACGCTGTTGCACAGATTCCAGCACGGTCGCCCACGTGCCAACTAAGAAGCCGTTGCGCAGTTTCTGCGCCCGCCAAAAAAAAAAAAAAAAAAAAAAAAAAGTACAGCCTACAGTGTAATACGCCGAACCCCGACCCTGAACGGCCGCCGGGCCGACTGCCAGTACGTAGCAGCTTGCAGGCACAGCTACACTACGGTTCAGTCCATCAAAACC
The DNA here is from genome assembly GCA_922788865.1 of Poeciliopsis turneri. Taxonomy (NCBI): domain Eukaryota; kingdom Metazoa; phylum Chordata; class Actinopteri; order Cyprinodontiformes; family Poeciliidae; genus Poeciliopsis; species Poeciliopsis turneri. The sequence continues at coordinate 2,820,413 of CAKLNU010000176.1, forward strand.
AATCAAATTGCTTAAATTTGTTTTTGCCCTTGCCTGACCAGTAAGGCAGATACGAGTGAAATTGATGCATTTACTTGCCGTAGTAAATAACAGTCATTAACAAAACGCTACATTTTCTCCGCGTTTTAAGCCAACAAAACAATTATCTGAGGGCTTACATATAACATTTCAGGTTATATGTAACCGCTATCCTTTCGGAAATTTCACGGCAGACGCTCTCGCAAAGTTTTCACGTAGATTCGTCCGTCGATCTGTTTGTCATTGGTGGAGTAAGACTGACACATACTGGCGAAATACTAGTATAGTTATTCATCATGTTTTGCTGTCATTGTATGTTTCATTGGTGGAGTAACACTGACCCCTACTGTCGAAACACTGATATAGTTATTCATCATATTTATCCGTGTGCCAAAAGCGGGTTGTTTCATTGGTGGAGTAACACTGACCCCAAGTGGCGAATTACGGAAACGGTTTCTAAACAGTCACTGCTGATGAATGAAGTCCTTTCTATAATTTCTAACCAAAATCAATGAATGTTTGTCCTGTAACCCACAAAACAAAATTATTTAAAAAAAACCCCGAAAACTTATAATAATGTTTATTTAAATAATTGATATGCTAACCTGCATAACATAACCTATATTTCATGGGCTGCTTTGGTGTTACAGTTTTGGTAGGGCTAAGGTGATTTCATCACAGTGGCCATGCAAATGTGTTCAGAACTGTTCTGCAGAAAGACATAGGAAGTCTTATGCAGCTGTAATCTTGCATTTGGAAGTTATTCAATCTTGATGTTTGATGGCGAATCGTCACAGTTCGCCACGCCGCCACGCCCACCTGCTCCATCGGAGCTGGTCGGGGTTGGAATCCTCAACACACCAACATGTCTTCTGTCTCTGGGAACAGTTTCAAGTTGATGAGGTAAAAGGGGTCAGATAGCGACCGTTCACAGTAAAATATGAAACTTCCTGTTCTCAGGGGCGTGGCAGAAGTGATGTCATCATTCAACCATTGGGTATTGTAGGACACCCGATGATGATCAATCATTGAAACTTTGGTGCCTCTGTGACTTTCTGTGTAAGAGATATAACAGTTTATTATTTCATGGCGAGTAGGTGAACTTTGACCCCTACAAAACCCCTTTCAGCATGCTCAAACACTCACCGTTTTGATAACTTTAAATGGGACATGCCTTGTGAACAGAGTGACCGAGTTTAAAGCCGATCAATCGAAATCCCTAGGAGGAGTTCGATCAAATACGAAGGCTGTAAACGGCAAAAATGGGGTCAAAGTCCGAACTTCAATCTGAAATTTCCGACTTCCTGTGGGGTTTAGTCCATGGCTCCAAGAGACTTTTTTGTACGACCTGACAAGATACACATGTGTACCGAGTTTCGTAATTGTAGGTTAAAGTGTGGCTTGGGGCTGATCATTTAAAAATTTTCTAGGGGGCGCTATAGAAAAAATAGGCCACGCCCACCAAATGTTGTGATGGATTCCTGTCGGGGAGTCGAAGAGGATCCATCCTAGTGAGTTTGGAGCAGCTGGGCCCTAAACTCTGGAATTGAGAGCCAAACGTATGGCAATGGCGTTACAGGTCACTTCGCCACGCCGTCACGGCCACCTGCTTCATTGAAGCTGGTCGGGGTTGGAATCCTCAACACACCAACATGTCTTCTGTCTCTGGGCACAGTTTCAAGTTGATGAGGTCAAAGGGGTCAGATAGCAACTGTTCACAGTAAAACATTACATTTCCTGTTCTCAGGGGGCGTGGCCTAAATGATGTCATCATTAGACCATTGGGTATTGTAGGAGACCCGATGATGATCAATCACAGTAACTTTGGTGCTTCTGTGAGTTTCTGTGTAGGAGATATAACTGTTTATGTTTTTATGGCGAGTCGGTGAACTTTGACCCCTGCTAAGCCCCCTTCAGCATACTCAAAAACTCACCGTTTTGATAACTTTAGATGGGACATGCCTGACCGAGTTTGAAGCCGATCAATCGAAATCCCTAGGAGGAGTTCGATCAAATGCGAAGGCTGTAAACGGCAAAAAATGGGGTCAAAATCGGAACTTCAATCCAAAATGGCCGACTTCCTGTGATACTTGCACTATGACATTAATTGTAAATTTTGAGTGTCTTGGGGAGCTCTACAAGTGTACCAAATTTCACGTCTCTACAATGAAGTAAGTGAATAGCAGAGGTTAGAAAAGGGTCTTTTTTGAAATTCTGGGTGGTGCCATTGAGCCATTTCTTGTGTGATTTTTGCGACTACCGTAAAATACAAAATTTTTAAACAGGCTTAAGGCCTCCCCCACGTTTGGTGAGTTTTTGAATATGATAAAGCCCCCAAAAAGCCAATTCATTTGGGTGGAAGAATAATAATAATTAAAGCCACAAGCGGCGTCGGGCGGCCCTCGCAGCCAAGCGCCGCTCCGGCCTATTGGCCACCGCGGGGGAACTAGCAACCGCCGGCCGCCAGCCACCACAGAAGCTCTCACGCAATTTCCAGCACCTCCGCCTGCACGGCACCGCAGACGCTGTTGCACAGATTCCAGCAGGGCCGCCCACGTGCCATCGCAGAAGCCGTTGCGCAGTTTCCGCGCCCGTCCACCAGGCGGTACGCATTGATGCGTTCGGCGGCGCTCCCTGACGACCCACAAAAAATGTGTTGCAGATTGGTGCATTTAGCGAGGAGATATAGCTGGTGGATTAACCTAGGCGGCTCAGTGGAGTCAAATTACATTTCAATGCTGTTGTGCTCCTTAGAGGTCAACAAAGGTCATATATATCCAGTTTAGCGCCAGTCGGATGATCCATGAGTAATTTATAGCCGATCTTATGCACATGGCGAAGCACTGCAGTTTGCCATTTCTACACCCAAATTCGTGTTCGGTCAGCAGCCAGCATTCCACAGAGTTCATCATTTTAAGTCAGTTTTCAGATCATGAAACTCATATAAATGATAGAATAACAGTAAAATATACAGCAGAAAAAACAGGTCACTCTATGCTAAAAGTGGGCGGGGCTAACGTGATGTCATGAAGTAACCATGTAAATGTGTTAAGGACTGTTCTGCAGAGAGAATTAGAAAGTCTGGTCCAGCTGTCGTCTTGCATTTGGAAGTTATTTAATCTTCATCTTTCATGGCAAATATTCAGTTTCACACTAAGCCACGCCCACATGCTTTCATGCTAACTACAACTTAGATGTAAATGCAGTGCAATTTCAACCTTCTTCTAAAATCAGAGGAAAATTTTAAAGTTCAAGATGTTCCAGCTTAATAAACCATTCTGGTCAGTAATAAACCAAGGGCAAAGCACATTAGCAGAGCACAGTTAACTGTCACAACAATAGCACAGGCTCAACTCTCAGCCATTAATTAGGTATTAATCACAGGAAGCGCTATAACTAAATATTATAACCCCAATGGATTGGTAATAAGATACTTAGCATTTTTGTCAGAGCTCTTTTAAACAAGCCTTTAAACAGGTTCTATGCATAACAACAAATAAGGCTCAATTTATCAAACTGGATATATCAAACACACTATTCAGTCTCTTTAATTATAAAAGCGCTAGCATTACAAACGTTCCATGCCTGACAGACTCGGTTAGCATCATCCTCGGAGTTCCAAAACATGGCGGCTCCTATAATCAGCGTTACTCACCGCACCGCGAAGCTACCAGTTTTTAAACGAACGGCACAAACTGCTCCAACTCCACTTCAACAGTCCGTTCGGCTCACGAGAGTTGTTCGAATCTGCAGCTCAAAAAATCCAGCAAAACGTTGAGCGTGGTCCGGTACTGTGGCTCCAAAGTCCGTGCAAATGTCTCAGGAAATGTTAGTAGCTCCAACTGGTTAGCAGGTACAGTCCACAGCGTAATACCGTCGAACTCCGTACGTAGCAGCTTGCTTCTGCAAGCTTGACTGATCAGTAAGATAGGGACAAGTTATATAGATGCACTTACTTGCAGTAGTAAATACCAGTTATTAACAAAACGCTACATTTAGTGCGTGTTTTAAGCCAACAAAACTATCTTTGAGTGTTTACATATAACTTTTCAGGTTACAGATAACCTCTCTAGTTTATATGTAACCGCTATCCTTTGGAAATTTCACGGCAGACGCCCGCAAAGTTTAGATGCGTCCATGCGTCCGTCGATCTGTTTGTCATTGGTGGAGTAAGACTGACACGTACTGGCTGAAATACTAGTATAGTTATTGATCATGTTCTTTGCTGTCATTCTATGTTTCATTGGTGGAGTAACACTGACCCCTACTGAAGAAATATCAGTATAGTTATTCATAATTATACTTGTGCCGAAGAGAGTTGTTTCATTGGTGGAGTAACACTGACCCCAAGTGGCATTACGGAAATAGTTTCTAAACAGTGACAGCTGATCAATCACGTACTTATTATTTTAAATCCAAGAATAATCAATATTTTTAGTGTAAGAATTATTGGAACAAACCAAAACACATAACTATGTATATTTAAATAATTATTATGTTAAGATGGCCTTCATAAATTATATTTTCAGGGCTGCATTAATGTTGAAGAGAAAATTACGCCTTTTACCAAAAATAGTCGACTTCCTGTGGGGTTTAGACCATGGCTCCAAGAGACTTTTTTGTACGTCCCTGAAAAGATACACATGTGTACCGAGTTTCATAATTGTAGGTTAAAGCATGGCTTGGGGCTGATAATTTAAAGTTTTCTAGGGGGCGCTATACAAAAATTAGGCCACGGCCACCAAATGTTGTGAAGGATTCCTGCCGGGAGTGAATGAGGATCTATCCTAGTGAGTTTGGAACAGCTCGGCCCAAAACTGTGGAATTTAGAGCCAAACGTATGGCTATGGCGTTACAGGTCACTTCGCCACACCGCCACACCCACCTGCTTCATCGAAGCTGGTCAGGGTTGGAATCCTCAACACACCAACATGTCTTCTGTCTCTGGGAACAGTTTCATGTTGATGAGGTTAAAGGGGTCAGATAGCGACCGTTCACAGTAAAACATGACACTTCCTGTTCTCAGGGGGCAACCTAAGTGATGTCATCATTCAACCATTGGGTATTGTAGGAGACCCGATGATGATCAATCACAGTAACTTTGGTGCCTCTGTGAGTTTCTGTGTAGGAGATATAACAGTTTATGTTTTTATGGCGAGTCGGTGAACTTTGACCCCTGCTAATCCCCTTTCAGCATAGTCAAAAACTCATCGTTTTGATAACTTTAGATGGGACATGCCTTATGAACAGACTGACCGAGTTTGAAGCCGATCAATCGAAATCCCTAGGACGAGTTCGATGAAAATGCGTGAGGCTGTAAACGGCAAAATGGGGTCAAAAATCCGAACTTCAATCCAAAATGGCCGACTTCCTGTGGGGTTTAGACCATGGCTCCAAGAGACTTTTTTGTACGTCCTGACAAGATACACATGTTTACCAAGTTTCGTAATTGTAGGTTAAAGCGTGGCTTGGGGCTGATCATTTAAAGTTTTCTAGGGGGCGCTATAGAAAAATTAGGCCGCGGCCACCAAATGTTGTGAAGGATTCCTGTCGGGGAGTCGACGAGGATTCATCCTACAGAGTTTGGAGCAGCTGGGCCCGAAACTCTGGAATTGAGAGCCAAACGTGGCAATGGCGTTACAGGTCACTTCGCCACGCCGCCACGGCCACGTGCTTCATCGAAGCTGGTCGGGGTTGGAATCCTCAACACACCAACATGTCTTCTGTCTCTGGGCACAGTTTCATGTTGATGAGGTCAGGAGTCACATCGCGACCTTTCACAGTAAAACATTACATTTCCTGTTCTCAGGCGGCGTGGCCTAAGTGATGTCATCATTCGACCATAGGGTATTGTAGGAGACCCGACCGATGATGATCAATCACAGTAACTTTGGTGCTTCTGTGAGTTTCTGTGTCGGGAGACATAACAGTGGCGAGTTGGTGAACTTTGACCCCCTGCTAAGCCCCCCTTCAGCATACTCAAAAAACTCACCGTTTTGATAACTTTAGATGGGACATGCCTTATGAACAGACTCACCGAGTTTGAAGCCGATCAATCGAAATCCCTAGGAGGAGTTCGATCAAATACGAAAGGCTGAAAACGGCAAAAATGGGGTCAAAATCGAGCTTCAATCCAAAATGGCCGACTTTCTAGTGATACTTGCACTATGACATTAATTGTAAATTTTGAGCGTCTTGGGGAGCTCTACAAAGTGTACCAAATTTCATATCTCTACGATGAAGTAAGTGAATAGGAAAGGGTCCTTTGAAAATTTCTAGGTGGCGCTGTAGAGCCATTTCTTGTGTGATTTTTGTGTTGACCTTAAAAATCAAAATTTTTTAAACTCCCTTTATGGTTCTGTCAGGTTTGGTGAGTTTTTGAATATGATAAGGCCCTCAAAAAGCCCCCCCCAAAGAGGTGGGAAGAAAATAATAATAAACAGTACAAAAACAATAGGCCTTCTTCGCAGCGCTTAGCTGCTCGGGCCTAATAAACAGTACAGATACAATAGGCCTTCGCAGCGCTTAGCTGCTCGGGCCTAATAAACAGTACAGATACAATAGGCCTTCGCAGCGCTTAGCGCTCGGGCCTAATAAAATAAAAAAGGGCACTATGGGATCAAGGATAAAAGGGGCAGGGGCTCCAGCCCCCTTCACCCCCCACCCCCTCTGAACGTGCCTTGCTTGCCTTCATTATTTATGCAGTGTTCAAACTGTCTATTTTACATGGCAGATTCATGAATTTTAAGGCACAAACACCAACCTTCACCATTTACCATTTACTAAAATATTTGTATTAATAAGTCAAATGGAAGAAAATGAGCTCATACAACTGAACTTGCCATAGTTAAGCATGAATTCAAGAATTAAAAAATGACTGAAAGACGTTAATTTCCTAAATAGCTTTCTGTACATTATATTATCAGTGTTTTCAAAATGTATTTGTTTTTTTTATTATTGATTTTCCTTCTACCAATTATAATATTTTTGTTGTGTATGAATAAAGTTGTGTTTGTTTCTATATGAAACTGAAATATTGTATTTGGTAGGCTGTATTCAGTAGTTGTTGGATTCATTCAAAACATTTATGCTGTGATCATTATTATCATGTAAAATCCTTTTTATTCTAAGGTGAGATGTTGGTTTAACATTCTGAAACATTAAAAATGCTGTCAAATAAAAGCGCAAATGATAATGTAACACCAAATATTGCTTTATATGAAAACACTTCTTTTCACTAATCACATTTTGATGTTTTTATTTCATACTAACCTTTTCTCTCTGTTTTAGCTTTTAGAAAACTCACCCAGAATGGACTTTTTTCTTGTTCTTTTAGCAGTTTTTATCTTTTGTTTGTTTTGTTTGTTTGTTTTTTATCTCTGGTGTATGTGGGAGCGTGCATGTTCATGTGTGAATTGTCTGTTCTCACATACACTTTAATAAAAGAAATCACAATTTAAAGATACTGTAGAACGTTCACTGCTAATCTGAGCTATAGTCATCCCGCTCTAGTTTTGTTCTGTGAAAGTTAATTTGTGCCAAAGTGATGCTCACACAGGCTGCTAACTGAGCAGTTTTTCTGTGAATGTTTAGGTTTCAGCTTTACTTGTCACTTTGATGGTGTTGGAATGCAACCTGACATTGTGCATTAATGGAAATTATTTCCAACCTGAGGAGGTAAGGAGGAAGGGGAGAGGGGGCTAGAGAATTCTGAGGGACGCTGTGGGTTAACCCACTCTCCAATAAACACCACTAAAGTTGATAAAACTTCTTTTTTTCTTCTACTTTATATATATATATATATATATATATATATATATATATATATATATATATATATATATATAACTCAATGAGGCTGTGGAAAACCACCCTTGAAGCCAACTGCAAACCACTTGCACAAGTGTCCATTAAATGTGGCATATACCAAGGAGATGCTCTGTCCCCGCTACTGTTCTGCATAGGCCTGAACCCCCTCAGCCAAATTATCAACAAGACTGGCTACGGATACCGACTCAAAAATGGGGCCAACATCAGTCACCTCCTCTACATGGATGACATCAAGCTGTATGCCAAGAGTGAGCGAGACATCGACTCACTGATCCACACCACCAGGATCTACAGCACAGACATTGGGATGTCATTCGGACTAGAGAAGTGTGGTCGGCTGATTACAAAGAGGGGGAAGGTGATCCGCACAGAAGGGGTCTCACTCCCAGAAGGAACAATAGCAGACATAGAGGACAGTTACAAGTACCTAGGTATACCACAAGCAAATGGCAACCTCGATGAGGCCACAAGGAAAGGAGCCACAGCTAAATACCTCCAACGAATAAGGCAAGTCCTGAGAAGCCAGCTCAATGGCAAGAACAAAATCCGTGCGATAAACAGCTATGCCCTGCCAGTAATCAGATACCCTGCTGGAATAATTAGCTGGCCAAAGGAGGAGATAAAAGCCACAGATATTAAGACTAGAAAGCTACTAACAATGCATGGAGGGTTCCATCCCAAATCCAGCACCCTGAGACTGTACACGAGCCGCAAGGAAGGAGGCAGAGGACTAGTGAGTGTGAGAACCACTGTCCAGGACGAAACAACTAAGATCCATAAATACATCAGGGACAAAGCCTCAACAGACAATGTGCTCAGTGAATGTCTCAGACAACAGGGAACGGAGGTTGAAGTGCCAGAGATACCTCATGGGAGGACAAGCCCCTACATGGGATGTACCACCAGCAAATAACCAAAGTGGCTGATATCAGTAAATCCTACCAATGGCTGGAAAAAGCTGGGCTCAAGGACAGCACAGAGGCCCTCATCATGGCCGCGCCCAGGAACAGGCCCTAAACACCAGAGCAATAGAGGCCCAGATCTACCACACCAGACAAGACCCAAGGTGTAGGTTGTGTAAGGAGGCCCCTGAGACAGTCCAGCACATAACAGCAGGGTGCAAGATACTGGCAGGGAAAGCATACATGGAACGACATAACCAAGTGGCAGGCATAGTGTACAGAAACATCTGTGCAGAATATGGACTGGAAACCCCCGAGAACAAAGTGGGAAACTCCCCCAAAGGTGGTGGAGAATGCCAGAGCTAAGATCCTGTGGGACTTCCAGATCCAGACAGACAGAATGGTAATGGCGAACCAACCAGACATTGTCATAGTGGATAAACAACAGAGGAAAGCCGTTGTGGTAGATGTAGCAATACCAGCGGTGCAACATCAGGAAAAAGGAGCACGAGAAACTGGAGAAATACCAGGGCCTCAGGGAGGAACTGGAGAGGGCCTGGAAGGTGAAGACCACAGTGGTGCCTGTGGTCATCGGGGCCCTCGGGGCAGTCACCCCCAAACTGGAGCAGTGGCTACAACAGATCCCAGGAACAACATCAGACATCTCAGTCCAGAAATGTGCAGTCCTTGGCACAGCCAAGATACTGCGCAGGACCCTCAAGCTCCCAGGCCTCTGGTAGAGGACCCGAGCTCAGAGGATAAGAACCACCCGCGGTGGGTGAGAAGGGAATTTTATATATATATATAAAACAACCAAAAAAAAGTGAAAATAATACTATTTTATGACGTTTATCAGCCTATCTTATCAAACCCCATGACTTTGTTTAACTATAGGTGCTATTTGGAGAAGTCCTCCTGGAGCACACTATAACTTAGCTGAAATTGTCTGTGTCTGGGGATCAACCAGTGTAGTGTAGAACTGTGTCATCAACATAAAAATACACTGACTCCATTGTGTTAATGACGTTGATGGAAAATATGGTGGTACTAAAACCATCCATCCATCCATCCATCTTCTGCCGCTTATCCGGGGTCGGGTCGCGGGGGTAGCATCTTAAGAAGGGAGGCCCAGACTTCCCTCTCCCCAGCCACTTCCTCCAGCTCCTCCGGGGGAATCCCGAGGCGTTCCCAAGCCAGCCGAGAGACGTAGTCCCTGCAGCGTGTCCTGGGTCTTCCCCGGGGCCTCCTCCCGGTGGGACGTGCCCGAAACACCTCACCAGGGAGGCGTCCAGGAGGCATCCTAACCAGATGCCCGAGCCACCTCAACTGGCTCCTCTCGATGTGGAGGAGCAGCGGCTCTACTCTGAGTCCCTCCCGGATGACCGAGCTTCTCACCCCTATCTCTAAGGGAGAGCCCAGCCACCCCTACGGAGAAAACTCATTTCGGCCGCTTGTATTCGCGATCTCGTTCTTTCGGTCATTACCCAAAGCTCATGACCATAGATGAGGGTAGGAACGTAGATCGACCGGTAAATTGAGAGCTTCGCTTTTTGACTCAGCTCTCTCTTCACCACGACGGACCGGTACAGCGCCCGTTTCACGGCGGACGCTGCACCAATCCGCCTGTCGATCTCACGCTCCCTTCTTCCCTCATTCGTGAACAAGATCCCGAGATACTTGAACTCCTCCACTGGGGGCAGGACATCTCCCTCGACCCGGAGAAGGCACTCTACCCTTTTTCCGACTCAAGACCATGGTCTCAGACTTGGAGGCACTGATCCTCATCCCGGCCGCTTCACACTCGGCTGCGAACCGCTCCAGTGAGAGCTGAAGATCACGTCCCGATGAAGCCAATAGGACCACATCATCCGCAAAAAGCAGAGATGCAATCCTAAGGCCACCAAAACGGATCCCCTCAACACCCTGGCTGCGCCTAGAAATTCTGTCCATAAAAGTAATGAACAGAATCGGTGACAAAGGGCAGCCCTGGCGGAGTCCAACCCTCACTGGGAACGAGCCCGACTTATTGCCGGCAATGCGGACCAGACTCTGACACCGGTCATACAGGGACCTGACAGCCCGTATCAAAGGGCCCGGTACCCCATACTCCCGGAGAACCCCCACAGGGCACCCCGAGGGACACGGTCGAACGCCTTCTCCAAGTCCACAAAGCACATGTAGACCGGTTGGGCGAACTCCCATGCACCCTCCAGGACCCTGCTGAGGGTGTAGAGCTGGTCCAGTGTTCCACGACCAGGACGAAAACCACACTGCTCTTCCAAAATCCGAGGTTCGACTATCCGACGGACCCTCCTCTCCAGTACCCCTGAATAGACCTTGCCAGGGAGGCTTAAGAGTGTGATCCCTCTATAGTTGGAGCACACTCTCCGATCCCCCTTTTTAAACAGGGGGACCACCACCCCAGTCTGCCAATCCCGGGGAACTGCCCCCGATGTCCATGCGATACTGCAGAGTCGCGTTAACCAACACAACCCTACAACATCCAGAGCCTTGAGATACTCAGGGCGAATCTCACCCACCCCCGGGGCCCGGCCACCGAGGAGCTTTTTAACTACCTCGGCAACCTCGTCCCCAGAGATTGGAGAGCCCAACCCAAAGTCCTCAGGCTCAGCTTCCTCAATGGAAGGCATGTTGGTGGGATTGAGGAGGTCTTCGAAGTACTCCGCCCACCGACCCACAACGTCCCGAGTCGAAGTCAGCAGCACACCACCCCCACTGTAAACAGTGTTGGTGCTACACTGCTTCCCCCTCCTGAGACGCCGGATAGTGGACCAGAATCGCCTCGAAGCCATATGGAAGTCTTTCTCCATGGTCTCTCCGAACTCCTCCCACGCCCGAGTTTTTGCCTCAGCAACCACCTGAGCCGCACGCCGCTTCGCCCGCCGGTACCCATCAGCCGCTTCCGGAGTCCCACAGGCCAAAAAGGCCCGATAGGACTCCTTCTTCAGCCTGACAGCATCCCTCACCGAAGGTGTCCACTAACGGGTTCGAGGGTTGCCACCACGACAGGCACCGACAACCTTGCGACCACAGCTCCGATGAGCCGCCTCGACAATGGAGGCACGGAACATGGACCACTCGGACTCAATGTCCCCCGCCTCCCCCGGGACGTGTTTGAAGCTCTGCCGGAGATGGGAGTTAAAGCTCCGTCTCACAGGGGACTCCGCCAGACGTTCCCAGCAGACCCTCACAACACGTTTGGGCCTGCCAGGTCTGACCGGCATCCTCCCCCCACCACGGAGCCAACTCACCACCAGGTAGTGGTCAGTGGACAACTCCGCACCTCTCTTCACCCGAGTGTCCAAGACATACGGCCGCAGATCCGGCGAAGCGATGACAAAATCGATCATCGAACTGCGGCCTAAGGTGTCCTGGTGCCAAGTGCACATATGGACACCCTTATGCCTGAACATGGTGTTCGTTATGGACAATCCGTGGCGAGCACAGAAGTCCAGCAACAGAACACCACTCGAGTTCAGATCGGAGGAGCACTCCTCCCAACCCACGCCCCTCCAGGTCTCACTGTCATTGCCCACGTGAGCGTTGAAGTCCCCCAGCAAAAGCGAGGGGAGTCCCCAGGAGGGGCACTCTCAGTACCCCCCTCCAAGGACTCCAAAAAGGGTGGGTAAGCTGAACTGTCATTCGGCCCGTAGCACAAACAACAGTCAGAACCCGTCCCCCCACCCGTGAGCGGAGGGAGGCTACCCTCTCGTTCACGGGGTTGAACCCCCAACGTACAGGCGCCAAGATGGGGAGCAACAAGTATGCCCACCCCTGCTCGACGCCTCTCACCGTGGGCAACTCCAGAGTGGAAGTACGTCCAGCCCCTCTCAAGGAGACTGGTTCCAGAACCAGAGCCATGCGTCGAGGTGAGACCGACTATTTCTAGCCGGAACCTCTCAGCCTCACACACCAGCTTCGGCTCCTTCCCCACCAGAGAGGTGACATTCCACGTCCCAAGAGCCAGTTTCTGCAACCGAGGATCGGACCGCCAGGACCCCCTCCCTCGGCCACAACCCATCTCACATTGCACCCGACCCCTATGGCCCTTCCTACAGGTGGTGAGCCCATTGGAAGAGGGACCCATGTTTCCTCTTTGGGCTGAGCCCGGCCGGGCTCCATGGGTAAAAGCCCGGCCACCAGGCGCTCGCCAACGTGCCCCACCTCCAGGCCAGGCTCCAGAGTGAGGCCCTGGTGACCCGCGTCCGGGCGAGGGAACACTAAATCCAAAGTTTTTGTTCATCATAGGGGTCTTCGGGCTGCGCTTTGTCTGGTCCCTCCCCTAAGACCTGTCTGCCTTGGTGACCCTACCAGGGGCATGAAGCCCCCGACAGCATAGCTCTTAGGATCATTGGGGCACTCAAACCCCTCCACCACGATAAGGTGGCAGCCCGAGGAGGGGGTGGTACTAAAACATCCATGTAAAACATCATTACATGGATCAATCCATGAAATGGTGCAGCTGAGAGAAAAAAATTACAATTCAACCAAGCTTGTCAATGAAACCCATGTGTTTCATGTTTATTAATTTAGCCTTTATGACTTTTAAACTTGCAGTTGATCAGTCATGGCCAGTTTTTAAACTAGATTTAATCCAGTGAAAATGCTTTTCAAACACTTTGATAAAGTGGAGCAAAACAGAAATGAGTCTCTAAAAGCTGGGTTAGCAAAGCTGATTTCCAGGTAAGATAAATGTTGGCATTGTTTATGAACTGGTTTAAAATATTGCAGTCATGTAGAGTGCAACTTTGAAAGAATGAGTCCAGCTCCTCTGACCCTGCAGTCATTCATTAAACACACTCACATAGATTTGGCACAAATTAACTTAATGATTTTTGTTTTTGCTTCAGTAATTTTGGCATCTAATTTGGCATTTGTATGTTAAGAGTAAAATCCTGCCACACCTTACACTATCTCTCTTTAGTAACTACTTATGTTACTTCACTTCTTTCTGCATGTATGTCTTGTGGCATGTGCTGTGTGAAAGGTTTTGCGTGTTTGGGGGTAAATTCTGTTCTTGGTGTGCCCTGGGTGTGGGGTTGTTTTCTCAGCCCCCTACTTCCTTCCTAACCCCTTCCACCTTGCTGTAGGGCCCAGAACCCCTCAATTCTTGGCGACTCTAATGGGTCGGTCTGGGCTGGGCAAACACAGGAGCTCCCCCCTGCGGTCTGGTCGGGTGGTACAGTCCAGCTCTAAAGGTGGGGACTGACCTTAGGTATGGTGGCTGTCAGTCATTTCCATGAAGACCACCTCGACCTGCGTTGTCACCCCCCATAAGTCAGTGACATACAGTGGCTTGCAAAAGTTTTTATACCCCTTGAACTTTTCCATATTTTGTCACATTCCAACCACAAACATGAATCGATTTACATTCCTATGAAATAAAAAGGTCAACATTTCTTACAAATATAAAAATGCTGTGTGCAAAAGTATTCAGAACATGTTTTCTGCTATTGACTAAATAGAGTCCTCCTGTGTGTAATCTAATGTTAGTAGAAATCCATCTGCTCTGTGACACCTCAGGGGTTAATTAAGAGAATATTGGGGAGCGAACAGCATCATGAAGTCCAAGTAACACAGCAGAGATCAGGGAGAAAGATGTGGAGAAGTGTTTAAAGCAGGTTCGACTCAGATTCAATGTCTCCCACCTCCATCGGAGCATGTGAACACCGGGACAAGAGGGAGTTAAAGTTCATTCTCATTGGAGACTCTGGCAGACATTTCCAGCAGATCCTCAAAATATATTGGGGTCTGACTGACATCTTCCCCATCCACGGAGCCAACTCACCACTAGATAGTGGTCACTGGACAGGTCCGCACCTTTCTTCACCTGAGTGTCCAAGATATCCAATGAGATGACGACAAAGTCAATCATTGAATTTATGCCTGAACCTGGTGTTTTCCAGGTGGAGGGTCATTCATCACCTAAGACCCATCCAAGTAACACAGCAGAGGTCAGGGAGAAAGATGGGTCACTCTACCAGGGCATGAAGTCCCAGACAGCATAGCTCCTAGGATCATTGATACACTCAAACCCCTCCACCATGATAAGGTGGCAGCCCGTGGAGGGGGTTCTGTAACCTGCTGTTCACAAATGCTCTCCATGTAATCTGACTGAGCTTGAGATGTTTTGCAAAGAGTGGGCAAAAATTTCAGGTCATTAGATGTGCAAAGCTGGCAAACAAACTCGTAAAGACTTGCAGCTGCAATTGCAGTAAAACATGGTTCCACAAAATATTGACTCAGAGGGGCTGAATACTTTTGCACACCACACTTTTCAGTTTATTTGTAAAAATTGTTTTGAAGTATGTTTAACTTTCCTTCTACTTCACAACTGTGTACCAATTTAATGTGGTCTTTCACATCAAATTTATATTTGTGGTTGTGATGTGACAAAGTATGGAAAAGTTCAAGGGGTATGAATACTTTTGCAAGCCACTGTAGAATGTGTTAGGATGTGTGTGTGCGTGCGTGCGTGTGTGTGTGCGTGTGTGGGCGTGTGTGTGTGTGTGTGTGTGTGTGTGTGCGTGTGCGTGTTCACGCATGTGTTCAGCATTCATGTTAACAAAATACACCATATCAAAGAAAGCTTCCTCTTTGCTCTTTCCATTCTTTTGTCTCCCTTTCGCTTTATTCTCTACATGTTCTCCTCCTTGTCCTTCCCTGTCCTCCTTGTTCTCATGCTTGTCATTCCTCTCTGCCTCCTCACAGATATTAATGCCCAGGCCCGGAAACTCCAGAGGAACAGGGCTAAGGGGACACTGACCCTGCCCCGCTCCAGCAATTCATCCTTCTGCCGCAGTCTCAGCGAAACAAGCCTTAATCAGGTAGGGGCCTTGCTCACACCCAGTTTGGATAATGGATTATCTGTTACTCACCAAACAACATAAATGCATACACGTTTCTCTGTATGTGCAGCTTGGAGTGGGAGAGGAGCCCAAACGATATTATTCCACCTTGCCAGGGCCACTGAGGGGTCGAGAACGTGACGGACCCTCCAGCAACCGGAGGAAAGAAGAGGGCAGTCAGGGAGCAGGAGGGGTGAGGCACTCTCTCTACCAGTCCCCCCATCTTCTTCTGCTACAAGGATTCAATCGACAGGTGAAGATAATAAAAATAATGTGAAAATACCAGATAATGTTTATAATACCATTAATTTTTTTTTTAATTTTGCCACAATATAGCAAAAAACTTCAATGTATTTTACTTGGATTTTATGCTATAGACATACACAAAATAAGTTACAGTTCACATTTTAATGGTGAAAAATTTACAATTTTTCCTCCACTTAAAAGCACTATTTTGTGTTGGTCTATCACATACAAATTCCGATAGAATACATTGAGGTTAATGGTTTTACTTTTACAAAATATAAAAAGGTTCAGGGAATTAGAGTTGTTTTTCAGGCCTAAATGTACCAATAATTCTTCTGTGTGTTGCAGGACTGTCTGGTTTATCTTCTGAACAGGGAGCAGCACACAGTGGGTCAGGAGACCCCATCAGCCCGCCCCAACATATGCCTCTTCTCACCTGACATCCTTCCCCTCCACTGTCGGTTGTGCCGAGTCCCTGCACCACATCATCATACCAACAGCAACAAGGGAGCTGATTTGGCAGAGAGTCACCGTTCCTCTGTAGCTGTTGAGCCTGTACTCAACGCCACTGTGCTGGTGAACTTTTCCCGCTGTGAACGTACAACGACGCTGCGACATGGCGACCTTCTCTCCTTTGGAGCACATTACATCTTCCTCTACAAGGACCCCATGGGCGCCAAGCTCCTGCCTGCTCAAACCTTGGCAAGGCTACGCACGTTGGGGCAGCTTTATGATTCAGGGATAGAGGAGGAGGAGGATGGGACTCAATTTTGTAAAATGTGTGGTTCTGTACTGAAGGACAAAACCGCACAAGTGGTCAGTGTCCCGGCAGTTAGACACATCTTCAAGCCACACCTGGTGAAATCACGCGGTGTTGGGATGGTGTCAGGAGGTGAAACAACAGGACAAGGAGGAGGTCAAAAAAGAAAGCTACAGCTGGAGTTTGACCAAGCTCATGAGGACCAGCTGTTGAATAGAATCGTCTCTCTCATTGAACCTGGAGGTCAGTACCTTTAAAAAAAAAAATCTCATTGGTGCCCTCACCAGCACAATTCTAGAATTTATTACTCATGCATTACTATTGATAATAATGATATTTATAATTTAGAATTATAATGATTAAATGGTATTATGCCTAATTAATTAGATTATTTACATGTTACTTTAAATGGTCCAAGTATATGCGCTAAGAAACCCTAGATTTTATATTTTTTAGTCTGTTGTATTTAACAGATTTTCAAACATTATTACAAGATAATTCTCAGAATACTGGCACCATAATGTGGAAAGAAATGTGTGATGCTATTAATGAATCCAGTGATTAGTGAAATGTCTATTATGAAAATGTGTTATTTTTTTGAAGAATTCTACTTTGAGGTTTGGATAGTTTGGAGGCTGTAGCACAGTGTTGAATTTGGATAAAAAATATTGCTGTATAGTTTTATGTTAACCTTTAAACACAGATTACAAACACAATTTTATTTAAAATTTTATTTATTTATTTTATTTTGTTTAAGCACAACATCTGACTTAGCTTATTTATTTATTGCAAAAATATTTGTATGAATAGTTTAATATATCAAATATAGACTGTTTTCCCAGAGGGTGAATCAGTCTATATTTGATACTAATTTTGATGATCGATGATAGCAGCATTAACTTTGACAAAACATAAAAATGTACTTTTTGCATCAACAACTTGATTCTAAAAGATGCCAGATTTGTTGTCAGAGTGTACATCTCTTCTGTTTATAACAAGTCTAATCATGCCTTACAAGTTGTTACCTATGTTTTCCTACCCTGCAGAATAGAAAAAGAAAATCCTCTGATTTTTAAACAATTAGTTCTGTTTCATCCTAAAATGGGCTTCAGCAAAGAAAGTTACAGAAAGTCAAATATACAAGTGACATCTCTCTAGCATCAGCTTGGTTGATGTCTTCCTCTCTTAAAAAGACAGTCACACAGTATTTGTCTTCATCCATGACAGTATGCTCCCATATTATCAACTATATCACCTTATTCTCGTGTAGGAAGAGTTTGCCTGCGTCTATAAATATTGTAATTATTACAATATGAATGTGTAGGTTGGATATACACCTCAACATGAAATAAGTCAATAATATATTTTTCAACTGGTCTTATAAAATTTATGCCCCCCAGGAGATGACCATAAGCTGACGCCTGCCTACCTACTATGTCTGTGTATACAACACTCTGCATTGACCTTCCCTCCTGGCAGCTTTGGCAAACTGCTGTTAAAGATCGTCCATCGAATCCAAACCATTGCATGGGTTGGTGTCAGTACATGGACTGTTCTTTTGGTGAAATTGTACATTGGTTATCTCAGATTAGAGGAATATCCTGATAGGCTAGCATTCAACATGCTTTATATTAGCATAGTTTGAATGCTAGTATAGTTTGATCTAGGAAACTATACTATATTAGATCCGAGTGTGTTTTTGTTTATTACTTTTTTTTTCCCCCATAGAAATTTTTCTGTACTTTAACTGACCATTGTATTTGAAACCAGACGTTTACATACACATGTTCTCCTCTGAGATGTTTCCTCTTATTTGCACTGTTGCTCTTTCATAAAATAGCAATAAATGAAATTGTTGTTGAGGATTTACTGACTCTGGTTTAGGCCATGCCTCCACCAGAGTCTCAACCGCTGGTAAAGATGAGACGGAAAGTGGCCAAAGTTATGTCAAATCTAGGTTAATGGAGGTTTTAATCAAATTTTAGCATGCATATAGAAATCATTGAAGGAGTCTTTCAAATCTTAGTGAGAACACACATTAGATTACTAAGCTGTTATAAAGGCCATTAAGTTGCTGTAATGGCAAAAAAGGATTTAGCTATTGGTTACAAAGCAAATCTTTGAGTTTGTTGTACAATGATTCAACTGGGAAATATAAAGCTATAGAGTTTGTATTCAGAATAAAAGCTCATTGTTTGTCATATGTTTCTACAACATTAATTTAAAACAAATATCCTCTTCTCAATTTGATGATCAGATTTTACAGTTACTAGTTGAATATAGAAAAAGTGTCATACAGGCTTTCAAAGGCATTTATGAAAAATTTAATTATGTAAATTCAGTTTTCTGAGTCTGCCAGGCTTTTGTAAATGTCAATGATGTTTCTTTAGAAAGCTTGCTAAGGCATTAAAAGAAGTGTAATTCACCTATGCAGATCCTGCAAGTTTAATGGGAACTTAATTGGTGTGTGTTTCGGTGTGTGTGTGGCTTGCAGGAGAAGACAAAGGAGTTGGCTCAGAAGCAAGCTCAGCAGTGAGTATTCCTTTCTAACTTATGCTGTGTACTTATGTGTTCCTGTCTGTATGCTGTTGTTTGTGTTACTATGTCTTCATAACAACTAACGCGTTACCTTGCGTGTGTGTAGTCAGGACCCAGCCTCCTTGACTTTACTCAGCATCTCAGACCTGATCCCAGACCTGCAGACCATCTTCTTCTGGATGTCAAACTCAATTGAGATCCTGTACTTTATCCAGCAAAGGGCGCCAGCCTACACACACAGCATAGAGACGCTGCAAGGTAACACACCACACACTCAGCCTAAATGATGAGTGGAAATGGCCTGACTCATTACTCACATACATGCAGCAGATATGACACATCTGTATGCATCACTTTCCTTTTTCCTGCAACCTCTTAAAGGTTCCTGTGTCTCTTGTCATCTCTGTCCAGGGTCAAAGGAGTCGTTGTTATCGGCGACCATAACAGCCAATGAAGAGGCTATGACCATCTTGGAGGAAGTGATTATGTACACATTCCAGCAGTGTGTCTATTATATCACTAAGGTTCTCTGTTACTATTGCTTTGGCACTATATTCTTTAAGTTTTAAAAACTGAGCTGGTTGCAAACATAAATTGTCCATATTATCCTTTTATTGAACATACCTGAAATAAAAGTGGTGCATCTATAGATTGATCATCTTGATCATGGCACATGTTTGTGTTTTTGTGTAGGCTCTTTATGTGGTGTTGCCTGGTTTATTAGACTGTAATCCATTCCCAGTCGACAGCTCTGAGCCCTGCTGGAAAGGAGGTGTCGGATTTCCTGAACCTGTCCGCAGGGTCCTGCAGGTAAGCATCCGAGTTATACATTAGTCTTAGACTTACTTTATTGTCATTGCACAGACACCACATTAAATTTTGCAACAAAATGTCATAAATGTAGAAGTGTGCAGGTATTAGTCAAAGCTAAAGTGTCAATTATGGTGATGTTGAACTTGAATTAATTTTATTGAGTGTGTTAAGGGGTTTGACACAGCGGACAATAGGATTGTCCGCTGTGTCCTTCTCCTTACATTTTCCTTGCAGAAATTAAAATGTTTTGAGAAACAATTCTCATAGGTATAATTGACTATTTTTTTTCTCAATTTAGCATTTTGATGATATCTCTGTCCGTGCGTACAAAAAGGGACAGGAGCTCATTGAGAATTACGCGAAAAAGCTGAGGCAAACTCACTTTTTGACACCCACTGTGTCTTCATTAAAGTTTATATAAGTTTATATAATAAAGGCTGACAATTGATTCTAAAGAAGCACAGCATACAACTGTGCCTATTTTCTTTCAAACTAAAAATTGATTAATGATCAACATTCTTGTGTGTTTGTGGTAGTTTTACTCATCAAATTCAAGTAAAACTGCTACAAGTGTCTTCACAGATGATAGAACAGAGTGTGTATATATCTATTTTAGAATATGTCACAAAGCATCAGTGGTGTTGGAATTTTTGTTCTAAAAAGTTGATTTCTTTGTGTCTGCAGGTTTTTCAGAGTGCACAGGAGCTTCTGCACAGTTATCTGGTTCACCCAGAGATCCAGGGTCAGATGTTTGCTTACCTCTTCTTCTTCTCCAACGTTTCACTGCTTAATCAGTTTCTGGACAAAGGTAAGACAAAAAAATAACACCCACAGACCCACACTCCTGTCTATTAGACATCCTTACTAATGTGCATAGTTGTTTAGTATATGTTAGTGTGTGCCCTTTAGTCCTTGCCAGCATTTTGACTATCAAAGATTTGTCCGCTGTGCCCTTCTCCTATCTGAATTCTGTTTCCCCTCCTCCTCTTCCCCTCCTCCCTTGTTCTTTCCATCTGGCCATCAAGGGGTTTGACAAAGAAGAGCAGAGGTAGAGTTGAAAAAGTGGCAGGGTGAGGGCCTGAGTGGTTGAGTTGCTATGATGACCTTGCTAATTGTGTATTACTGGCTTCAAGTTCAGAAACAGTATTTACCATCAGCAATTTTCAACATTTCTGGACAACTCACCTTTTATCTTTTGTCACACACACAAGCACACTCTGAATTATGGCATATGTCTTCATTAACTGGTGAGACACATGAGATCACGTGTCTGGCAAAGGGAGAAGGAGAAATGCCTTTACCAGCTCCAGCTCATCACTCCCCATTTTGCTGGCAGCTTTTCTCCCTACCTCTTCCCTCTTCAGACCCTCTTCTGTCACTCATTGATATTTCACTGCTGATTGTGTCCATGGAAACAAAGGAGTGAGTTTATGGCAGGTATAGCTAACGCTATACATCAGGCACTCCACAAGGCTCACAGTCACACAATAACTCCTTCACTTCACATCACTTCAGAGGCCCCATAAACAGTTCACATTGTATTACTTTGCAGATCAGGGTACAGTGTGTGTTTAGTTTGACTTGCTTGATTGGGTTATCTAAATGTGTGCATGTGGGTCTGCAAACAGCTGTTCTAAAGCATTATCTCACCTTGACGAGATGCTATGTGATGTCTGGTCTGTATGAGATAATTCATCCCAACATTAAGCCCAGACATAAGCCTATTACTTCGAATAGGGTGTCTCTGTGTGTGTGCATCCAGAACATATGGTGGAGTATTGTAAAGAGTAATGTGTGTGCAGTCAGCAGACACACAGTTCATTGTCTGCTTGCAGCTTCCTATCATGTGCAGTTTCTGCACAGACATTTCTGCATTCTAGATAGATGCATACATCAATACTTTATTAATGCAGAAGAAGGAAATTCACATATCCAGTAGCACCAGCCAGAAATGCACCTACAGATATGCAATAAATAATAGTTTTTAAAAAAGAAAATAAAAAACCATATTAAATACCATGCTACACATATAGTATCAGAGTATTAAAAAGTCAAATGTTTCTGGGAACAAAAGATCTAATCCACTCAGTTCTGGAGAGCAGTCGCCATAAGCACCAGGCTTTTTTTATCTTCTGAAATCCAACAATATTTCTTATGCTTTTGAAGTATTAAAGCTGCTGTATGTAACTTTCACTAAAAAAACCCTCTTTTTACATATTTGTAAAATATATCATTTATGTCTCAACAGTATAAGATAATCTGTGAAAAAAAATTAAGCTCCTCTGCTCTCCCAGTGCTCCCAGTATTAACTGTAGAGGAAATCCATCAGTGTTGTATAGTAACGAAGTAAAAATACTTCACTACTTTACTTAAGTATATTTTGGAGTACTTCATACTTTCCTCGAGTAAGAAAATTTTTGAAAACTTTTACTTTTACTTCACTACATTTCCGAACTTAATTGCATACTTTTACTCCGATACATTTTCAATGTGTGGTTTAGTTACTCGTTACAAAAAAGCGAGAGAGAAACGCAAATGTTTTGACCCCACCTACTGATTGACTGCAACAAAGTCGGTAGCCGACTTGCCTGGGCTTGTTCATCACCACCAATAGGATGCACAGGTTTCGCACCTCCCCACTATGTCAAAAAGTCCAGCAAACAGTCTGATTGGTTGGCTTGTGCCGTTAAAATGTTTGTTTGTGCAGGTTTGGTTTCCGAGATATTAAAATGATTTTTTAGCCCATCCAGAGTTTACCATCCCCGCATTTTGCTCCAAAACAAACCAAAGTGGGCTGGTTCGTTAGTGTTCCGTTTGTGCCGTTAAAACAAACGCAGCAAAGTTGTTTTCAATTTGGATTTTGGCTATTCCGACATCCGGTGTGAGCGGCGCCTAACTCGAGGTTGATCCGATTCATGAACGCTAATTTCGGCCAGCCGTTCTCTCGGTCTCCCCTTCCTCAAGCGCTTGGAAGTTCACTCAGGGAGAGTCAACAAATTTTACATCCAAACTCTCCTGAGAAACTAATGGAAATAGATTTCTTGCCTTGTGACCAACTGACACAAAATTAATTTTACTTACTCTTTAAGTAAGTAATGGATGGCCTAAAAAATAATTTTTAATATCTCGGAAACCAAACCTGCACAAACGAAAATTTTAACGGCACAAACGGAGCTCTAACCAATCAGACTATTTGCTGGATTTTTTGAGTAGGTGGGTGTCAGCATCACGGAGGTCTGTTTCGCTTCTCCCATTAAACACCAAGTAAACAAAAAAGCTCTCCCTCTTCAGATGCCAAATAAGCTGCATTTCCCTCCCAATTCTTTTTTTCTTTTGCATAATGACCAGTTGTGTGCTCCTATAGTTTGTGAAGTAATCGTAACGGCTTTTTTTCTTCATGTTGGCCGCATTTTCTGTACTGACTATTTATTTTTCTCATTTTCAGCACTGACCTTACTGAAAGGGAAAACTTAAGGCTTATAGAAACTTTGTATTTTCTGTCCTGGAGGGTTTACTAAGAAGCTGGTTCAATTGTAAAGCAGGTTAAGTTAACCTAGTGGTTTAGGTAAAGCACCTAATTTTCTTAACTAAATGATGCCTGCAGGTATATCTATTAGCAGGTTTCATTTTGCCTGCACTTGCTTGTGTACATTATTTTAAGTGTATTTGACAAGTTTACCAAAATATAAAAAAATGTCATTCAAACTGCATTTGCCTTGTATTACTTTTTACTTGTACTTTTCATTACATTACTTGAGTACATCTATTTTTACAGTACTTTCCATACTTAAGTACGACGTTTCAGATACTTTAATACTTTAACTCAAGTAACATTTCAATCAGTGACTTTTACTTTTACCAAAGACATATTTTGGAGCGGTACCGATACTTTTACTTGACTCCGAGATTTTAGTACTTTATACAACACTGAAATCCATTACTGTCAGAAACAAGCAATCCGAACCAGGAGGAGGGTCACAAGGGAGACTGGTGCTGCCAGTCTCCCTTGTGTACATGCTGCTTACCCTCCCAATCTATCTCTGCTACGCTACAGCTGGCTCACTACAATGGAGCCTTCCACGATTGCTCAGGCAAGTCAGCTTGTTCACTGATGATGGCAGATAAACAGATTTTTTGCAACAGTAAAATCACTTCTCCACTAGTTCTCCTCTAACCGGTTTGGTCCCAATCCACCACTGCCAGATTCATTTCCATTAGCAGATCTGAAGTGGCCCTGCCTGATTATTCTGGGGTAGTACTCTATATTGTTCTTCAGTACTGAGCCAAGTATTGCACAGAAGTGATTTGATTGGCAGCTGTGATTTAGCTGCTCATCTCTCTGAAGAACGGACAGCAATAAGGAAGAGAGAAATGGTGCAGCTCTGATCAGCGTTCACAGTGAAAACCGATAGTTTTCACTGTGACATTGTAAGTGTATCTCAGAGGAGATACACTTACAATTTCTTGGGTGTAGAGTGAACAGAAATGAGTCCAGATTGTACCACAGGCTCCTGTGTTGCTCTAACTGATTCCCTAGACATTTTTCCAGTGGGACAATCTGCGATCTCTTAGTAAGGTAAGCTGTTATCCATGAAATCAGGGAGAAGTCAATACCATTTTTATTATCTAAAATGGACTATTTCTGTCTCTTCTTTAGGTCTTATAGAACAAAGCTGAGCTTCTCCTTTTTCTCAAAAGCCCGGTTTTCATGATTGAGAAGGTCCTTTATGCCATGGATGTTCCATGGATTATTTTTTGGAAAACAATGTGCAGTCCTCACTGGTATCCCAACATCCCTGCAGAAGTTGATGTAACTTATGATGTCCACCTTCTTCTGCATATCCTCATCTGTAGTGTTCTCCAGTGTAAAGCCCTACTAGACTCTGCGTTCAATTTCCTAGAGCTGCTACAGGCAGTAATACTACTCTGGGAGTGTAATGGGTTGGAAGAAAACCATATTGTGATCTGATCTGCCTAGGGTTGTGAGGCACGATAAACATCATTGGTATTTGCATAAAACTGGCATAATGTCAGGACTTTAAATTAGTTGTCTACTCCATAGATGGTGTAATAAATATTTTGTTAGTAATCATATAGTTCAATGATTAAGAAGGAGAACATAAATCTACACAAACAATCATGAAGTCTAACTACTTGAAGGAAAATTCCTAAATTAATTGAAAATGAACATTCAGAGTCTAATTCATATACATTCACAAAATATGTTTGCCTATGCCTCTCCCTGAAAGGTAAACTCAAGGTTCCTATGCATAGGTGGAATCTAATTTCCTGGCGCAACTCCAAGTTTGGAGAGAAAATATAAGGAAATAAAAACAGAAGTGGGATCTTGAGAAATTGTTATGGTGCAAAAAACAGAAAAGACTAACCTGCTGGGTCAGATGTCAGTTTACTTTGTTAGAAACATTATGAGTTTGTGTTCTGGGTTACTTCAGAAACCTAAGATGGAGAAACTGTTTGCTTTGGTTACAGAGAGGTCACTGTGAGGCTGGGAGACTATTGGTTTTGTGAGTTCAAATTTTAACCAAGTTGAACCAAGTTGAGCCCAGTTTGATACATTTGAATGGGCATCTTCTGTGTCGGTTCTGTTCTGTGTCTTTGCCCATCAGACACAGAAGTCTCGCCACTGAGGTGTCCTTAGGCTTGTTTGTGCCCAATAATTTACTAAAGTCAAAACAGAAATATTATTCTTTCAAATATTTGTTTTCATCTTAAACTGATCCATAATTGGTTGTTACAATAGAATTTAGTTGAGAAATATTTATTTTAGATGTATAAATAACACAGTAATAATACTGGAGGTTGTTTAGTTTTCACGAATTTTAATAAAGTATTGTCACACAAACATTGCCATGTTGTTTGTGCTGCAATGCATTCTGGGTACATGATATCTGTAGGTCCAATTGAACTACTTCCCTCCTGCCAAAACAGCTATGAGTAACGTCATTAAGCCTTTTCATTTTGAACCAGGGCGTGTTGAAATCGATCGGAATGTAGAACTCATAAGAGGTGACGAAGATGAGGAGAAATGAGCGGAGGAAGAGCTGAACCTAATTTCTCAAAGCCTGACAAAACAAGAACAAAACCGAGGCATAACATTCCAATACTGTTATTTTCCTGGTATTTTTCCCAATACCAGAAAAAAATACACTGCTCAAAAAAATAAAAGGAATACTCAAATAACACATCCTAGATCTGAATGAATGAAATATTCTCATTGAATACTTTGTCCTGTACAAAGTTGAATGTGCTGACAACAAAATCATTGTTGATTGTCAATCAGTGTTGCTTCCTAAGTGGACAGTTTGATTTCACAGAAGTTTGATGTACTTGGAGTTATATTGTGTTGTTTGAGTGTTCCCTTTATTTTTTTGAGCAGTGTAGACTAAGACCAGTCTACATCTCCTGTCCCTGTTTTTTATCTCCTTTATTCAAAGCTGTTATAAGGAGATCATTCTGTGTGGCATATATATACCACACAGAATGTGGTATAAAACAGCGAATTGTGTAAAACATGCTTTTTGTAATTGCTTTTTTTATGCTTGAGGATGGAAACCAAAGAACCAACATTTTGAAATTAGTTATCTGTTATAATAAATTCACTTTTTCCTTTCTCTTTCATGATGTTTAATCAGTCTATGTGGGCAGTACAGTAGCCTCTAAGCCACTACCACCAGGGACAAAGGACATCATTTGTCTGAAAAAAGTCTATTGGCTGCTTTCAGTGGTTGAATGCATTGAAGTTGGGGAATCATAGCTGACCACGTGTTTCAGTCCAAGCTATTTTTATTGACATTGCATCCACAAAATTTGAAGCCTGGATTTTTTTCAGGGAGATGCTTTTATTGCATAGTTTTTCTTCTCTTACAGAACATTGCAAGCTTTCCTAGAGGAAGGGGAACCTTCTAACATGCAGCTTCACAATGATTAGCCCAGATACCATAAATGTGCTATTATCACTGCAAGGTTAGCCATCTATTTCACTTTGTGGTGAAACAAAAAGTCTGTTGGCTGCTATTAGTGTTTGATAGCACCACTACAGCAGAGCTTTAGACTGTAGCTGGTCTTCTCTGCAGCCAGCTGAGGCTTTCTGCAGCATCACATTTACATTCTGCAAGTGGTTAGTAGGTGTTGCTATTGTTTCACTTTCTTCAATGAAAGCTTAATTAAGAAATTAAGTCTAGTGTGGTACAGAGCAACACACCTGCCATTTTCTAGTGCACAGAATTTGATATAGTGTTCAATTGTGTGCGCGTGTGTGTGTGTGCGTGTGTGTGTGTGTGTGTGTGTGTGTGTGTGTGTGTGTGTGTGTGTGTGTGTGTGGGTGTGTGCGTGCGTGTGTGCGTGCACAGGTCCAGCCCGGGGTTGGTTCCAGCGTTCAAAGTCGCTGCAAATCCAGGCGTGTTTGCGAATGCTGATGGAATGGGCAACCAAGTCCGGTCTGGGACATCTGGCTGAAAAGTTCTTCACCAAACTCAACAGTACTGTGTCCATAGTGGCCACACCCCCACAGCAGCTCACACAGGTGACTCAAACAAAAGCATGTTCAAGGTATTGTTTGAAGAAACATACCACATCATTATTAGTCCTAAACAAAAGTCAGGCAGCCTCTCAAGAACCTCATGGTTGTCATCTTTAACTTTTTGTTAAAAGTAAACAAAAGGTTCAGGTAAATAATCTGACTTTAATCTGAATAAAGACAGATTGTTTTTTTTCCTGCTTTGTCTGCAGTTGAGTTGGCGAGTGTTGTCCAGTGAGCACCCATCTCTGAAACCAGTCCAGCTCCACAGGATCCTCACCCAGTACCAGCTGACAGCAGAGACAGGTCCTGTCCCAGTATGGCAGCCCAGTAGTGAGGACGAGGCTTATATCTATAGATCAGGTACAGGTATGACTTCGCCAAGTAACAATGACATAAAATTGTTAAATGATTGCGCTCATCATTTCTGAATGACAGCAGTTGGCTTCATTTTCTGGATAATCTGGGTTGAAGAAGCTGATAGCCGTACTTAGATTATCTATATATTTGTATATATTAGGGCTTGAAACAATAAAACACGATGAATCAATTATTGAAATAATAATCAACAAAATTAGTAATAGATTAATCATTAACTGAAGTCTATACTCAAAACGTCCATTGCTGAAAAACCAACATAGTCAGAGTAGTAATTAAAACAAAAGTGTATAAAAAATCTTAACATTCTGCATGTAGATTTAAAAAAAGAACCTTTGACTATAATATGTTTTCCCCAGAACTCAAGTGACATAGTTCAGCTTCACCTGCTTCCAATTCTGTGAAAAAAAAAACCCTTAGGCACTTTTTGTTATCCAATTAATAAATGGTTAATCAAATAAAATTGTCAGCAGATTACTGTACTGATAAGTCGAGCAGAAAGGGCTGAGTTTTTCACATGTTGATGTTAGAAGTAACCTTTAGCAGCAGATGCATCTTTTGCTTCAAATGACCAAGGATTTACTAAAGTAAGGCTATGTTATAGAATTGTCGGCAATAAAATGTTTATTTTTCTTATATATTCAAATAAATATGTCAGTTCTTTTTTTATATTTCTAATGCTCTGTAAAAAAGGACTTAAGTGGTTGAAAGTGGATTTTTAATATGTGATTAATTGTCAGAATAATCAAGACAATAAAATAAGTGTTAGTTGTTGCTCTTCATATATATCTATATATAATTAAATCCATCCATTTTTTTCTGCTGATCTGGGGTCTGGTGACAGAAGCAGAAGCCTAATAAGGGAAGCCCACACTTCTCTCTCTCCAGCCACAGCTCCAGCTTCTACAGGGGAATCCCAAGGTGCTCTCTCTAGCTTGTCCTGGGTCTTCCTCTGGGTCTCTTCCCAGTGGAGAAGAGACACCTCACCAAGTGGTCAGGAAGTATCCTGACCAGATGACCGAGCCACCTCAACTGGCTTGGCCTTTCGTATCTGTGATCTTGCTCGTACAATCATGACACAAAACTTGTGACTATAAATGAATGAAGGAATGTATGAATGTCCCCAAAGGACACGGTCAAATGCCTTCTTCAAGTCCACAAAGCACATGTAGCCAGTTTGATGACCAGGATGAAAACCACACTACTCTTCCTGGATCTGTTGATGCGTTTCTCTCAAGAATCGCATCAACCAACTCAACCGTACAACATCCACAGCTATAAGAAACTCTAGTAGAATCTCATCCCCCTGGGGCCTTGCCACTGAGGAGCTCTTTAACCACCTCAGTGACCTCAACACCAGAGACCTCAGGCTCCGCTTCCTCACAGGAAGGCATGTTGGTGTGATTGAGGAGGTCTTCGAAGTATTCTGACCACCATCAAATTTAAGTTAGGACTCTGACTGGGCCTCCAGTCGAACAAAAATATTGTAAAGAAGAGTGAATAATTTTGTTCTTAACTGAATGTTTTTGTTGGGTGTTCAGTTGACCTCCTGGAAAGCTTTGAGAACCACCCACCCATCGTCCTGCCCAGCTCAGGGTTCAGAGTGGACCTGGACAGCGAGTGTGTGGAGGACAGCATCTACAGACAGCTACTCTATATCCGTCACTACCTGTGGGGTCTGAAGACCAAGACTCAAACTCACACCACCACTCCCAGTGTGCACACACAGTCCAATGGAACCAACACGGCCGACTGGCCGGATGTCCAGGTCAGAAAAATCCATGAGTAAGAATGCCTCCCACTAATCCAGGTCATGTGACCCAGCAGCTGCAGTAGTTGTGGGATTATAAGGAACTTCCCAATCAAAAGACAAAACCTTCTTCTCCGGCCAACTCCGGCTCACATACACATGCACTCACACAAACCTAGACACGGTTAAATCATGGTTAATCTGATTAGACTTTGGGATGTCTAATTATTGGGAACAGCTAACTAGAACATAATCTTTGGTGTTAGAGCACCTCATATGTACTTCAGAGATTCATACAGTCACAGATGCACTAAGAAGAAGGTTTGTAAATAAAAGGATTATAAATTGAAACTTTAATCATATCAACTGACGTCTTATATTTGGAAACAAAGTGCATCCTGTATCAGTGGTGACAGACAAACTCAATTCCATCTGCCATATCATTAAGTTTCTCCTCTAAAGTCTGTCATGCTTTTGACAACCCAGAGGGAGCTGCTACCTCCGGCCCACAGCAGCCCCCGCTCGGGGGGGGGCACCGGGGATGAGACGGCAGCAGAGGAGAGGGGACGAGACCGGCCCCCGGGCCAGACACAAACCCACAGCCTCAGAAGGAACGGAAGTATTCACCATCCTCGTGCAGCCAATCCGGACCCTTCCTGCCTCCTGACCCCACCCAACACCCCCCTGTACCCAGAAGGGGAAGGTGGAGGGGGACCCATTCTCTGCTCCAGCATTCAGACTAATGGCTGCTCAGCCAGAATTCTGGCGGAATGTAAAAAGACAAATGGACTCTTCACAAATGGACTGGAAGGTAGGACCAAATACAAAGTCCAGGGTGAATAAAAACATAACATACAGTAAAAGCCATGCTTTCCCACAGACCATACACAGTTCCATGCAAATTTATTCATACCCTTGGAATGTTCACAGAGTTTAACATATTTTATTTGAATGTGAAGTGATACACCAACTTAAAGTACAACATAATAAACAAATGTAAGGAAAATAAATGTTTTTCAAAACAAATAAACTAATAAGTGCATCATATACTTGTATACAGCTATTTTGAGACAATACTTTGCAGAGCAACATTGGCATAATTAAAGCTGCAAGTGATTGGCTCCCATCTCAATCAGCTTTGCACATTTAGAGACTTCTGAGTCGTAGATCTCTGCAGCACCTACAGTTACCCTGGGCCTTTTGGTTTCTTCCTTAAAACGCTGCTTGGCTGGCCTGAAAGTTTAGTGAATCAGAATTCATGAAAACTCTTCCATCACTGTTGGTGATGGATATCCTATCCATGAGGTTAGGATATTGCTTTGTTTTATTACAGAATTCATCACAGAACAGAAATTAAAACACACATATTTACTATGTGACCTGTGAGGACCGTTGGCTGTACTCGATCTTTTTCAGAATTAATAGCTGAATATAGGGTACTGATGTTCGTACAATTAAAGATCCTATATTCATTTTTTTGAAAACCATGCATAGTGGTGTTGAAATTCTTATAACAAAATTAAAATAGCAATTAGGCAAGTCAGGTAATGAAGAAAAAAATGGAACAAAATGGAACACTTGAACAGCTGCAGGCTAAATGGAGATAGTGAAAGAAACCTTTTGGATCTGGATGGAAATGTGAGTCTTCACAATTCACTGGTTTCACTGGTTTCAGAACATTATCTGCTACAGAATAACACATCAGACAAACAATGCAGTTTATTTTTACTGTGTTCAAATATTTTATAACTTATTTTCTGAATGTGCATGTAGTAAATTAAGAAAAATGTGTTTGGTTAGGTTTGGTTCCATTTGATTTCCCTTTGGGGTCAAGAAAGTACTTTTAGATTTGAATTGTTTGCATTTTTGCCACATTTTATTTTTCTTAATGCCGATAAATTGGTGCCTGATCATATTAGGAATGAAATTGGATTTTCATCATTACTTTTAGGGTTTGTCTCCCCCTAATGGCCAATAATGAGCTTGTAGAATTTGATTTTTGGATTTGTGCCTTCTCAGTGCAACTGAACTTGGAAGTTTTTCCTAACTTTCTACCGATTAGCAGCTGACACACTAACAGCAGCAGAAACTTAACCCTGATTACCATTGGGTGAAGTGATCACTACCCTCACTATTTATACCAGTTATAAAAACTGGTATAAATAGTGAGGGTAGTGGCTGGTATATAAACTGGTATAAATAGTGAGTGTTCCAGAGTGCTTTAGTTGCACTCTGGAACAAACACCAAGCACAAACACAAAGCTATCAAAGTCCAGGTACTTTGATAGCTTTGTGTTTGTGTTAGACCTCAGAGTCAAAACGAGCCGATGGAATCCGTCACGCTTTCTGATCTCAGCTGTTAGGTTGTGCTGCAGTGTGTGGAGAGGTCGGCTGTATGAAGTGAGCTACAGTAGTGACAGCTGTAGACTCTCATTTGTGTTGTTCTTGGTCAGCAGCGACCCTTCTGATGTTTGTCAAACCCCACAGCAAACTGCTCTGTGTGTTTTTGTGCCTTTTGTGGGCGTGTGCGTGGGTGTGTGTGTCTGTGTGTATTTTCTGCAGGATGTATTAGTGGCTGTGAGTTTCCTTTCCCTGTCTCCTCCCCCGGCGCTCCTTCCCTTGCTGATGATTTGTGTGTGGTGTTTGTAGTGGAACTCAACAAGGGACCCTACGGACTGGGAATGGGACTCATAGACGGCCTGGTACGTTTCCAGATCAAATCTCCTGTGGTCTGTTACTGTTAGGAAGTATGTATCTGATTTGTAAATTTTTTTACATTTTGGAGCACCATATTATAAGATACAGTTGATTTTGTGAGAGTACTGAAAAGCTTCAAGGCAAAGACATTTACAGCACATAAATGTAGAGAAACCCTTAAAATCTTTTTTTTTTTTTTTCAGAATTTCACACTTGAAAAATATAACCTTTAAATGTATACACTTCTTCAGTGGACAAAATATGAGAAATAACTAATAAAATCCATGGTTCTACATTATTGTTACCACTGCTGTCAATTCTTTATGAAGCTCTCTTTACCAACAGGATGGCATTTAGTGTTATGTTGGAGCAGAGTCAGATCTTTGAGTCCTGCCTCCCTCACTCTGGAATACAGCTAACTTCTGTACCTTCTGAATCAGTTTGTGTTGATCTGGTTATGAGCTTTGGATCACAGTCCAACTGCAGGACCAAGTGACACTTAGGAGTCGGAGATATAGATTCAAAATTTATCACGATTTTTTTTTAAACCATTGTGATGATAACACAAAATTATGATTTTAAAAAATTACCGGTAAGTATTACTTTTTCAGGTGACTGCATAGCACAGAATTCATAGCACCACAAACATAAATTCTTCTCTTGAAAAATATTGTGATTTGAAATGAGCTTCTTCAGGACGTCATATACTGGAAGAAGTGGGATTAATGTCACAAACTGTACACATGTTGTACTTTTCAACATAATTATTTTGTTTCACATCAAGCTCAGCTGGACTGCTTGTTACTTAAAGGTTCAGCAACCACAATACTGGAACTGCAGTACAAGTTAAAGTCATATGATTACCACTGTGATGGAAGGACATGGATAGGCCAGTAGGTGTCTATTTGTTATGGAGACTTGGGAACTGCAAGATCCAGTTGCTTTTTTTTTACTCCCTGGATACATTTTTTTTCCAAGTTAAAGGGATGTATCATTCTGATTTTGTTACAGTGACATTATACTGCTGCAATAAAATGTGAATTTATTTTAAGCCAGGGGTGTCAATAAATGTAAGCGGTGCAGTATGGAAGTCATTACTCATTTCACAACGTTGGGACTGATGGTAAATTAAAAGCAGCAGACAGGAATTTGAAATTTCACAGTTCTAATCTTACCAAAAAAAAAAAAAAGGTATAACATGTAAATTTTTAGGTAAATTATCAGTTGGAAAATCAAAAATAAATCTGATCTTATTTTAGTAACCAGTGTATTTTAGCCAAACTGCCTTTTATAGGTCCACTTATAGACTCTTGACCTGCAGTAACTGACTCTCCGATTTGCAGCACACCCCCCTTAATGCTCCCGGTATTTACATCCGGACCCTGATCCCCGACGGGCCGGCTGCATCCGACGGCAGGCTGAGGATCGGCGACCGCATCCTGGCAGTGAATGGGACCAGTCTGATCGGAGCCGACTACCAAAGGTAAAGAAGCGGTGGAGAGAGCAGTCTTCCCTCATTGTTCATCATGCTCTCTGATGTTGACCTCTTAATCTGATTGATCGGTTCTAGCTCACACAGTGATGTGCTGTTTATTGTTACTCCGTCTCTGCTGAGCTCCATGTAACCTGACTCTTCGTCTCCTCCCTCTCTCACTTCCGTTTGCTTGCCCCAACAGTGCGGTGGATCTGATTCGTCTAGGAGGGGGTCGACTGCGTTTCCTGGTAGCCAAATCGGACCCCGACGTTTCAGAGAAGATCAGTGCCTCGTCCTGCTGACCACTGCCCCGCTAGCACCATGATGCTTACACATGTGAAAAGCTCAGCAGGGTTCACACAGCTATGGCTTACATGTAAATATCAGATTGGGAATCTTGAATTTGTAAAATAGCATCAGAGGGATGCTCATTAATCATCTCCAGGCAGCCTGGCATTTAAAGCACAGGAGATTCTCCTCAATCTGTGGGATATTTCCAGCTTTAATTCCAGATGGAAATAGCTTGATTCATTGCTCAGCTGTTGCTCTGAAGCAGCCGTTTGTAAAAATGGAGAGACATCCTTCTGTTTATGTCAAAGCATTTGATGATGTGCTTTTGGAAAAGAATGTTTTATAAAGTTGTTTGTTAGGAGTTTTGACACCATCAAACTTTTGTGATTGAATGTTTACTTTTTGTACCAGGTTTTAGATGTAAAGGTTCTGGCTGAGAAAGCTGAGTCATGGGAACATTGAGCTTCAAGGTCCTTAGGGCCACTCTGTTCACACTGCAAATACTTGTAAATATTCATCAGCCAGATGAACAGAAAGCAATTTGGGATTAGTCCTGTTTGTGAGGAGACAAAAACGAATACCTGTTGATGGAAAATGTTTTATGGAATTATGGGACGTTAATTATTTGTGTCCTTTTCTTTAAACTTCTGTATTTATTTCCACTTCTTTCTTCTGGTTTGTGCATTACAGCAACTTTTTTACATGCTGCTACATTTACAATTACACAAAACACTTGAGTGTTCATGTATATAGCAGAACAAAAATTAAAAAGAATCCACGTGGAGGAATCTTTTGTTGAAACCAGTTGCCTTTGATAGACATACATTTTAACTGGATCTGAAGGAAGGTGAGCTAATGCTGTTTATTATTTGAAAATACTTTTTAGAAAGGAGGGAAAAAACATTGATCTCTGGGGTGACCCTGTTGGGTGAGAGAGCTACCTGCGTAAGTTTCCTTAGCAATGTTGTCTTGGAGTCGCAGTATACACAATTTGAAGGAAGGATTCCCTTCTTGTCGAGGCTAAAGCCATTTCATTGCAGTTGCGCTATCTTAGCCTGTCACCTTTCAGCACATTCCTGGAAGCTTCCAAGACTTCTGGTATTCTGCTGCAAACATGAGGCCAAACTGAATCTGCTCTATTGGCGGCCATATCCAAGAAATGTGAGCATTCAGAAACAAAGCAGCATTATGGAGCCACTCAATTGGGTCATTAAAGAGCACCATGTGTTGGTTTCTGCCATTCTAAAGATAAAACTATAGATGCTTATCAAAAAAACCTGGACACAGTTGGGGTAAATAAGTATTCAATCTCATATTTATGTAAGTTTGCTCATGAAGAAATCCACAAAGCATAATATTTATGGTTACTTGAATTTAATGTGGAGACAAAATAATCAACTCTAGATAAGACCTATTGATGGAAAATGTTTTATGGAAAACACAAGGGAAAGGGAAAATATCGAATGTCAATAATATCAAATTCTCACATTGGTGCATTCCCCAGTTGAACTTATGTAATCTGTTGTGCTTGGATTTCTTATATAAAAGACAACCATAAAAATTCTTATATTTTCTTGCAAACATATTTCTTGCAAATATGTTTGCAAGAAAAGTTGCAAACATATTTGTAAATCTACAAATAAAAACTTATTTTCTCCACTGTAAGTCATGCCTTCGCTGCTCCATCGGCGCTGTCTTATTGGCCCTGACACCTGACAGCACTGCATGAACGATGCCTTTCATATGTAAAGAAGCTGGATAATTGTGAGGATTAAAAACACTACGTTGGATATTTTATCATTCTGTGCCTGATGGGGCAACACATAAGGTTGTTAAAAAACTGACAAGGGGCCAAACTGGGGGCTGGTTATGTAAACCGTTTGCTGTGGGGATTTCAGACTCAATTTGTACTAACCTGGAAGTTCAAAATAAATCTTGTGTCTTGTACCAACAACTGGTCATTTTAAAACATTTTCTAAATCTACTCAGTTGTCATAAATATTAAGATGCGAGTTCAATAACACCTAGCAGAAGGTTACTTCAGTTATTTTGGTTTGATCACAGTTTCTAATCATTCAGTCAGCTGACAAACAGGGATCAGATGTACAATCAAGAAACGAATACAAAATTACAAAAAAATTTGTATTTATAATTTTGAAACACAAAATTATAAAACCTGCAACTGAACGATCTGTACAGCATTTTAGAATTCAGTCGCATAACAAAATGTCCATAGGAAGGGATGGGAACAAGAGCTTCACCAGAGCTTCACCTCCTGCATGGAACGCCACATCACTTATCTATAGCGTCTCTAGCTCTCATTCTAAAAAAGTTCATTATAAGAGAAATGTAACTCCAAAAACAAGTTTGAGTCAAATCTGGAAGTATTACATGTTGAAATTTAAGAATGTGGGACTTTAGACCATCTTTTTCCCCATTACCAGTTACTTTATTTCCTGTGGTAATAAAGTAACCACAGGAAATAAAATTCCTCTGCTTTATATTTTTTGGAAATATTTCAATTTTGTGTTGTGCATCACCTCATGCATGTAATCTGATCAGTATATTAAGAACGATGGTACACACGAAAACGAGATATTGTTGGATTCTTTGACAATAAATCAACTTGTTTAAATATTGTGTTTTGTCTTATGTAAGAGAAGACAAGGAGTTATGTCAATAAGAATTTTAATTTGTGCTACACATTTTAACAAATCACAAAAACAGGGACATTAAAAAATACCTATACCTCTATTCCCATGTTTACCTGTTGACAGCTGCTCTTATACAATTTGTTTTTCCAAAATAAGAACTTTAATTAGCTTTGTTACTTAGAGCACCATACAATCATAATGCATCCATCTGTTGTGCAACAACAATCAGTAAAATCTTGCGCATGAAGCCTGTGTGAGGACATTCTGAGGTGCTAAAGGCAGAGTGAGGAGACAAAAGAACGGGGAGAAAGTGCTAGGACAAAACTAATGAAAGCAGCATCTGCAACAGCTTGATGCCTTTGTAGAGCTTGCAAGGAGAGATTAATCACAAAGGAAGAACTGTGAATGAAGAGTGCGAGAAAAGCAAGCTGAAAGAAAATATGCATTTAAGTTCTGGAAAGAAAAGGGAACAGGTAAAATTTCTGGTCACAAGTTGGTCCCGTCCTTTTATTCTCTTAAGAAAACTGAAACAAGTTAATTGATGCAACGTAACTGCTGCTGCCGTAGTGTTGCTGATTGTGTACTGTTTAAGCGCTATATTAGTCTAAAACAGTAAAACTGCTAAAATAAAATTTCAGATAGGTATAAATATTTTAAGGCTTTCAGAATCACTACGATAGCTCTTCTTTGTGCTAAAAAAAAAAATCTGCGCAGAGGCCATTTCACCTCTCCTCACACCACTACACAAACTAAAGAAATGAAAAACAATCAGTTTGTCAGCATTGGGTTAGCCCTCCACTTCAGTCAGCCTCCAGTAGCTGCCTGTCTTCGTCCTCCATCATCAGTCTGTTGGGCCTGAATGTGAGAAGCTTCTCTCTGAAACAGCTGGGTTGTCTTTTTGTCTTTCCTGCATTTCTTCAACATTTGTTTTTTTTTTTTTTTCTTTCTGCTTCTGTGAGAAGGCAAGAGGTATTACATTCTGGTCTTAAGGTTAATATTCATACTTTTGTTTCTCTGAGCCTGTTTGTTTTGGGGGGGGGGGTTCGGTCTCATTTTACTGTCACGGAATATTGCTTCCTTTATAAAACTACAGTCATGAGCCTGGTCTCCCAGGTGACATAAACCTGGTTAATATGCTGCCAGCTTCCACAGGTTACACCGAGTCTCCATATTTAAACTAACTAACCAATCCAGCAGTCAAGGATGGGTCTTTGGCTGGAGTTCCACCACATTTCTCCATTGTTTAGAAAGTTAAAGCAGAGCTAAACCATTCTGCTTATCAGGCTTAATTATCTTCAGTTTACTTTGATTAACATAAGATGAAACAAACTGAAGCCAGATACACTCCCCTCTAAAATGTAGAACAAATCTACATTTGACCAAATTCATTCCCTTCAACAAATACAGTCGTATTTATGTCAAAAGGCAAAACATTCAGGAGATGACAGAGGATGCCCATTGGACACCTGGTGAGAGACCCCAGGTTTCATTGACGGGGCTCATGGGTTTGTGACGTCATAGCAACAATAACAGGCTGTGGGGCAGACGTAGCTTGGTGCTGAGCAGATTCAGTCTCTCCTTCATCCTCCATCTTTGGCCGCTTGGCCAGCGGCTCACCTGCTGGTCCAGAGGAGGCGTCTCCGCCGGGCTGCCGGCCCACCAGCACTGGGGGTGAGGTGGATGCCTGGGCAGCCAGGATCTGCAGGGGGCTGCTCAGGCCTGAGGGGCAGACAGCAGAGTTTAGCTCTTATGGATGGTGCCAGGCGCAGCAGAGCACCTTCTCTCATCAGTTCTGGGCCAAAATGTTGCAACTCCAGTTAAAACACATGGAATGTTTCACAGTAGGAAAAATACAGATTTTTTAAAAATCTGTCATTGTTTATGGATAATTCAGAACAATTAAATAACCAAGATATTAAAAATCTCACAGAAAATAGAAACATTACCTTAGCTTGAATTGTAAAGTGTCTTGAGAAAATGTGTTAGAAATAAACTGAATTGAATTATATTCATTTAAAAAAACAGAGAAAAATGAGCAACACTAAACTTAATGAACAACAAGCTGATCTCCATGCCATGCGATGCCATGTTACACTCATTAATGCAAAAGGAGTACAGATTGAGTACAAACATTTCAGCAGGCTAACATGTCTCAATTAAAAGCCCTTTATCATTCTGAAAGGATCTTCAGACTTTAGAGAAACTGTTGTTTTTTAATCAGCTGTAAGACAATTAGCTAAATTGACAG
This sequence comes from Poeciliopsis turneri, assembly GCA_922788865.1. Lineage (NCBI taxonomy): Eukaryota > Metazoa > Chordata > Actinopteri > Cyprinodontiformes > Poeciliidae > Poeciliopsis > Poeciliopsis turneri. Next base: position 2,859,418 of record CAKLNU010000176.1, read on the forward strand.
TAATAACAAATTGAAATATGGCACTGTGTGTAAAGTCAATCTGTATGAGCGTCCCTATCTCAGGGTTCCCACTGGCATTTAAAAAAAAAAAATTCCATCACTTTTCTAGGACCTTCAGTATAATTTTGCGCTTGCAAAGTGACCCACTATAGCTTTTTATTTTAAACAGGTAGAATATTCAGATAAAGGAGGGATCTTCTTGTGGTTTCATCATGTATATAAATTGTTCCAATGCTATGCTAAGCATAACGCCTAAGCTTGAAATAAACCAGTCTTGAAATAAAATCCAGAGTCCTCAATGTCTGACACACAGACCAGCCCAATTGCGAGATGAGAACCACAGAAACACACGCACCACAAAGAGAAAAACAGCATTTTTTGCCCTTATTTGAAAATTCCATGACTTTCCATGACCTGAAGTGAAATTTAATGACTTTCCAGGTCTTGAAAATGGGAAAAATGAAATCCCATGACTTTCCAAGTCTTGAAAATGAAAAAATAAAATTCCATAACTTTCCAGGTTTTCCATGACCATCTTGAATTAAATTAACTTTTTATTGACATTCTGATCTACAGAGATCAGAACAGCTGTACCCAGAGAAACTGAAAAAGCTTACCAGATGAATTAGCAAAGCTTGTTACTGTGGAAACAGCAGCAGCAATGTGTTTGCCATTCTGGGTAACTGGACGGACAGGAAGTTGGTGTAACCCCGGCGTGACATAGCGTCCCTCTCCAGCCTGCACCACGCTGTCCAGCGTCTGGATCACCAACTCTCTGTTCTGCTGTGCATCTGAAGAGGAAATAAACAACTCAGACATCAACATCCCACCTGGACGCATTTAGCTTTCAGAAAAGTGACGTAAAACTGATTCTCTTCATTAACATTAGTTAATGTCATTAGTGAATTCACACCTGCACACAAAGTCCTAGGAGTCGGGGGAATAACTTGTGGTTCATTTAAAGTGGACCAAATGTCAGGTGTGAATTCACAACATGTTAATTCAATAACATACACTCTCATTCTCAGTCTTTTCTCACAGTTTGAGAGATAATAAAGAAGGAATACTGTATGTCCATCTAGCCTGACCATTGCCTTTCTGTGCAATTCTGATAGAAAAAAAATCTTGTTTCCATCACAGTAGAGTTTCCAACTGGTAGAGTTTGTGATGGCCAATCAGTGAACAGAAGGAGAAGCTGAGAACAATGCACTGCTTTAGAATTGTTCGTCTGTAGTTTTAGCAATGGCAGCGGAGGAAGTGAATGAAGCTGTTCAGTCTATGTTGGTCACACTCTAAATATTAAATTAACATTAACAGCTGCATAGTTCAAATCAGTTCTCTACGGAGGATGGTTGCTTACAGTGCAGGCAACGTCAGGTAAGCTTCTTAGTATCGAACTGGTGCATTACGTTCAACACAAGGAAGCGTTAGCAATTGGGTAAAATGTAAAAGCTCAACACAGGCCACACCTCCAGGAAGCAATGGTATCTCAACAGCAGAGAGGCCAGACCCTCTTGAGGAAACAAAGCTGTGGTTCTTACCAAGCTAATGTCACCTGCAGACTACAAGTTCAGCAGTTCCTGTCCTCACCTCTGATGTCACTGTTGCTCTCCAGTCCTCCAACAGTCAAAGTGCTGTAGCCATTAGGGGGGGCAGGGACTGGAGGGGCACTGGTAACCACGCGCACCATGGTGACAGAAGGCTGCGGGGCGCTCTGAAGCATGTGAATGGGCTTCAGGACGGTTGGGTGGGTGGGGGCAGCCATGATGACATGCTGAGCGCTGACTGGAGAGCCTGTTAACACAAATTTTCATTCATTTCTCACACTGCCTTACACTGGGCACAATGTTTGGAGTTCGTTTATCTGGGCTTACCTGGGGCGCTCTGTGAGTACCTGTACTCAGGCACAGACGCCAGCTTGCTGGCCAGCTGCTCATGGTGGTCCTGAGGGATGGGAGAGCCCTCTCTGCTCAGACACTCAGGAGTCTGCAGCCCACTGGAAGAAGGGGACAGCAGGCCCTGATGGGTGGGAGATGCTGGTGCACTCCTGAATCAGAAAGTCAAGGAGAAGAAAACTCAGCCACATTACTGACAAACAGCTGTGATGTCAAGAGGCACACTGTTGCTGCGGCCATCTTTCACCAAAACTCAACTCAACACAACACTTACTTGGTTCTATCCAATCACATGACAGCAAGTGACAGAAGCAGACAAATAAAGGATAAAGATTAACCCCACACAGTTCAGTGTTCATGTTGGTGCCACTGACAACTAAAAATGAATCATTTAGGATTGTACCGTGACGACAAAGGTCCGAATGGAGTCCTGAAGCAGGCCACGCCTCTCTGCCGTCTCTTTCTGAAGGCTTGTTCCACCAGCTTGCTCTCAGAGGTTGAGTCGATGCGCCAGAAGCTTCCTTTCCCAGGCTCGTCCTGAGAACGGGCTACTTTCAGGAAGTAGCGGTTCAGAGACAAGTTGTGTCTGATTGAGTTCTGGACAAAACACAGAAATTTGCTGAAAAAACACATTCCTCCCATGGAGATAAGATAAAAACTGGCTAATGAGGAGAAAAGATATTAAAGTCAATAATATTCTACTCTCCACCATTACAGTTTTTGTAGACACACAACATAGGTGCATCGTGGAGAAGTTCATTTCTCTCTATAATCCCATTGAAAGTATGGGTATTCTGGTCATTTTGATCCTTGTCCAGCTTTTCCTACCGCCACATTTTTCTTCCACTAAACATTACACTAAAAGGATCTACAAAACCTGGTTTGTTGGTTCTTTCATTGGTCTTGAATTTTGGGAAAAAAAATATCTCACTCAGTAATGAATCTGTAAGTTTCACTTTCTAAAGAGAATTACTGAAATTTATTCTATTTTCGATGACGTTCCAGTTCACCAGGAAGCACCCTGGGTTTGGTTCATAGCCTCCCAGAAGGATGAGGACCACTGTACCTGCCAGCCCTTGTCTGCAGTGCGGTAGTAAGGGTAGTGTTTGGTGATGTGGGCATAAATCCCACTGAGGGTGAGCTGTTTGTCTGGAGCTGAAGAGATGGCCTGGACAATCAGTTGTGCATAGGAATACGGAGGCTTGGACTCATCCTGGACAAACAGAGCATCAATCTCTTGTAAATGAGTCAATGAGTCTCAAGAGATTTCTCCAGTTCAAATAAAGGATCTATGAATATGCATCACAAACCTGCCCCCTGCTAGAAAAAGGACAGGTCCGTGTGGGACAGACATTATTTTTACCTTGGGGCTGTCTCCCCCCACCGACTCCGCACGCTGCTCACTTCCCCCACCTCTGTGCTCAGCAAGACTTCGCCTCTGCTCAGATACAGCCTTCGCAGCATATTCTGCAGCTAACTGGAGGTCGGAGGTCACATTACGTCCATAGCGATACCCCGATGACCCCGCCCCTCGAGGGCTAGCAGGACAGGAGTTGGGAACACTGTGGAGAAGAGAAAGTGTGTGCTTACATTTTCCTAGGTTATTTTGCAGAGGGTGTGTGTATAGATCAGCCAATGGCAGCGTGAGCGTGAGTGGATCAGTTTCCTCTCTCTGCGTTTGTGTTGTGCTGCAGATGAGCTGTGCAGTGCTACATTCACACACAGCTTCCTACAGGGTCATGGAAGCAGAGCAGAACGAACCAACAAGGTTTCACACTTCCACTAAATGTTCAGCTGATCTCCAGCTTCAACTTCCTCACAGAAACTCTGCCACCAAAACAACAAGCAGTAAATATGCAAAGAGAAACTGACATACAAACATGATAGTCATCTTTACTCATAACAACAATGGTTATCTTGATTAATGCTGATTTGAGCAATGTAAACTGTTTACTTTTATTGCATAAGAAGTCAATATTTTTTGACTTGATAGACAACAAACATTATGTAACCATGGTCAATATAATCTGGAAAATGTGTCAACAGGGACAACTGGGAAACAATAATCTGTTTGAGTGCAGCATGTAAATATGGTCTGTAACTTTTAAATGCATAAAAAGGGAAAATTAAGACAGTTACTGATGAAAGATTTTTAAATCCTTAAAGATTTTTCACATCATTGAGAGATCTGAATACTTGCAGTGGCTTACTAATCGGCAATCACTCCAGGCTGTGATATGATGTGATAAGAAAACTAGACGCCTAATATTTGAATACACACCTAATAAGTAAACAGGGTTTAGAGCAGATGTAATTTCACAGTAAATCCAACGGTTCTGTCAACGTTTCAGAGGTTGCTAAGCAAGAAGAAACAAACAGCGTCACGAAGACTGCAGTGTTTCCTCTACCATCACCTGCCCTCCAAGATCACGACATATAGTAATCCGAGGTCTTCACAGGTAAAGTTATTGATTTTATTACACTATCGAAGTAATGCCACATCGGGAGTGATTTGTGTCTCATTAACACAGCTGCCATAACCCCAGGGTGCGAGCACCAAGCCACACCGCTTCCTCAGTTTGCACGAGATCATCTGAATTTTCAAAAGCACCAACGTCAAAGTTAACAAAAGCTGGATGAAAACAGGCACTTCTACAATGTGTCCAATGCTCACACGCACTGAGTCAGCTGCACACTCAAGCGGGTGAACTCACGATTCCGTCAGCAGACAGAAAGAGTACAGAAAAAAACTGTCGCAAAAAACCAGCAGCCAGGATATCTGCATTTTTTTAAACATGTCAAATAATTTTGCTTTGATGGTAGCAGCTTGCTCTCAGCTTACTCAGCTTGCTCAGCTGGAGTAACTCTCCTATTCCTGGTTCATCTGGAGGATGACTGGAACTGATTTGTATCCAATTTCAATTGACTTTTTTTAAGAAACGTGATTCTATCAATCGGTGCCATTGCTTCTAAACTGCTTTGTGATTTGGTTTAAACTTGTGCGCATGTTTTATTTTACGTTTGTGTAACCAGGTTGTTAGCGTTGCAGATTTCTGTCCAGGTCCCTCTTGAAAATTAGATCTGGATTTCGATGGAGTTTTATCTGGTTATCCATCCATCCATCCATTTTCCGTCACCCTTCTCCCTAATGGGGTCGGGAGTTGCTGGTGCCTATCTCCAGCTGCGTTCCGGGCGAGAGGCGGGGTACACCCTGGACAGGTCGCCAGTCTGTCGCAGGGCAACACAGAGAGACAAACAGGACAAACAACCATGCACACACACACTCACCTAGGAGAATTTGGGAAGGCCAATTAACCTGACAGTCATGTTTTTGGACTGTGGGAGGAAGCCGAGAACCCGGAGAGACCCACGCATGCACAGGGAGAACATGCAAACTCCGTGCAGAAAGACCCCGGGCCGGGAATCGAACCCAGGACCTTCTTGCTGCAAGGCAACAGCGCTACCCACTGCGCCACTGTGCAGCCCTTATCTGGTTAAATAAACAAAACAAAATAAAAAGCTGGAATTTATGATAAAACTGTGAGAAAGAGCCTCTGGTCATCTCGTTTAGGGTTTCCAACAAGCCATTTAATGGCCACAACACAAGGTGCTTTGGCCATTTTTGGTCCAAATGGAAAACTAACCTATAGTATCATCCAGAACACAACAGAACCATTGTAACCTCCCTAGTGGGAGTCTGGGATTCAGATACTACCCTGCTTACTGATTTGGGACTCCTGAGGACCTGATCTCAATGTGGCTGACCTGTCTCTGCTCTTCTTTTGGTTGACGAACGTTTCCAACAGCAGGAGATGTTACTGCTGGAACGTCTTCAACTTCAGTGGTCCTACAAAGTACTGACTCAGGAACGATGAAAACAAATACATGCCATTTATATTTGTAAATAACATTTTAAAAGCCACGCATCATTTATCTTTGTTGGTTTGTCAAGTAGAACCATAACAACAAGGATGTCTTTAGATATAACGGGACAAAATGTAAAAAAGGTTTATTTAATGTGAAGCAAATAAAATATTGCCCTCATTAAAATAATGAAGCCCAAAGGAAACAAAAAACAAAAGAGCAGGGAATCCAAAATCAGTATTGTTTACATCCTCACCCAGCCTTTTTCTACTGGTTTAACAATCTGAACAGATCAACACAATCACAACTAAAACAATCCAACAAAGATCCAACGATACAGAGAACCAAGTTAACCATTAACTGGATTTGATCTGCTGCACCAGTAAATCCTGTAGCTTCTATTACATACACATGTGCACGCACAAGAAATCACACACACCTGCCTCTCTGGGGAAAGTAAACAGGGGTTTCTGGGAGTCTATAAGCTCCGATTTGCTTCTGACAACAGAGAGCCATGGACACAGTTCCATCAAGACTCACAAGAGGGACAGAATATGGTTTATTTACATTTCTTTGGAGGGGGAAGTGGCTGCAGGATTCGTCTTACAGAGTTAAGCTTACAGAAACATCCGCTCAAAGTTTAGAGCTTAAAACCAACGAGGAAAGGAAAACAAATAAAATTCTGCAAAGAAACTTCTTAAGAATAAAGTGGATTATAACTGAACAAGAGGTAATTCTGCATCTTAAAAAAAACAAAAAACTTTCTAGCCCTCCTGTGTGTCTGTAAAAAGAGGAACTATGTTTATTATTGTGTCATTCACTGAAGCTGCCAGACAAGAAAAGTCAGCAATCTGCCTGAATGAAACCATGTTGGTGTTTCAGGAGGAAGCAGAAGTTTCTCTCTGAGCTGCATATGGCTATAAGTATGAACCTAAAAAAGGCTACAGGGGAAGTGGAGCAAAGACACATGAGCAATCATATTTATATTTGGTTTGTTTTGACTCCACATGTGAGGAAACATTACCCTAGGGCCAGAGTGGGGGAGGTGAGGCGGGAGTGTAAGGGAAACCAGGAATGGACTGAAAAGTGGCTTACAGACAAAACTTTCTGCCCAATAACCAATCACATGCCCCATAGCTGCAGCCAACCCATATAAGGCATGGACACACAGGCCCGCATTGGTGGGTAAGATTGTTGTCCACCAGAGGGCACTGAACAGCAATCAAACTGGTTGCTCAGTTTCATATATATATATATATATATATATATATATATATATATATATATATATATATATATATATATCTGAAGACATTTAGGTGTGAAATATACAAATGCTTAAAATTACAGTTAAATATCTTCTTTTCACACGTTTTTTTTTTCTTTTTTTTAGGTTTTGTTAGCATGTTCTACATCATTCTTATAGTTAAAATCTGTAGTTCCATGCCATTCCCTTCAATTGAACCAAACAAACATCTGAAGACAGCTTAAAAAACAACCAGGTCCAGCTTAAGACTGCCACAACCAGCTATTTTTTATGTACTTCATCTCTAGTTTTTTGATTAACTGAATTACCTTTGCAAATATTCCTAAAAATATATCTTAGCTTATTTAAATGATTGATCACATAGTACAAAATTACATTTCTTTTAAGAGTTCCACCTTAAACATAAAATGTGTTAGAAATTCAACTTCCACTATGATAAAAATAAATCAAATGAAGCCCAATTTTTTTAAATGTATATGCAAAACATTAAGCAGAGGGTCAAATATGAGACTGAACCACTACTCAATAAATAAAAATACAGTTACAACAATAATTAAGTACTTATGAACTTAATTAGTTAACTCATGGTGCAACTCCAAAATGAAAAGACAAAAAAGGGGTTTTTTTTACACCTCATTGAATATCTTTATGGAGAGTGTAGCTTTAAAATGTTTTTGTATGCATTAAATTTAGCTTATTTGTTAGTTTTGTCTGGTTTAAATTCAATTTGTTTATATATAAACAATACAGAATTAAAACAGGATGGAGTAAAGTTGATCTGGTCGGCTGCATAAATCCTTCAACCCACAGGCTTCAAGGTAATCACACAATGTAGACATAGAACACATAAGGCAGCTAAAGAATGAAATAAAAAAAAAACTGTGTGCAGGTTGTGTGTTTCCTTCAGCAGCTCATGGCTGTCATCAGGTCAGCTGCTCATCACCTACCATGTGCTGCAACAAAAACTTCACACAGCATCACCGTTTACAAATGTCTAACCTGAACTACTTAATTTTTTTAAAACAGTTGAAACTTCTCTTGAGTATTTTAAGATAATAAACAAATTCTTAAAAATCATGAGTTGAGTAAAATAATTGCTACATTATATTTTCTAAATAAATTATGTTCAATCCAGTCATGTATTGAGATTAAAACACATCCAGTTAAGTGCAACAATTAGGTCCAGTGAAAAGTAACATAATATCTGCACGAGCTTTGTCAACTTATAATCAATTTTTAAAGTCTCATAATACCAAAATGTCTAACAAATTGCACCATAAAACAGAGAGAAGTCTTTAAGCAGGAGAATGGAAGCAACTAAGAAATTAACCATATATGAAAACACTTAAATGGGATCAAAGCTGAATGTAAACTTCTCGGCTCACCTGATTGTGCCGGTGGGTGACGGCAGCGGTGAGCCAAACGCCTTGATGTGCTCGTCATGCTGCTGCGTGGTGGGAATGCTGATCTTAAGTGGGGAGATGTGGGGCAGCAGCGGGCGGGGCGGCGGAGAGGGCTGCTCCTTCTCCCTGTGCTCCTCCACTTCCAAGAGTGACGTGAACTGGATCTTGATGACGGTACTGGGAAACCGAAACACACACCTAGAAGAAAGAAGGACATCAGTGAGGGGAAAGACATGAGGGGAAATAAAGATAAAAAATAAAAATAAAAAAGCCAGGAACTTAGCCAGACAACTTTGTTCTCTCCTCAACAAAGACCTTCAGTGATCAAAAGCTTGAGTTAGCTTACAGAAACATAGCTTAGCTCTCACATGATCAGTAGAAAACAGATCCTTACCTAAAAGAGTGTTTATATAATAACCAAACAGTTTGTGGGCAAACACACTGGTGTAAAGTTTACACAAAGACCTGTTTTCCGAAATCTCTCTCCTTTTATACTTCCAACAGGTCTGAACAAATGCCTGAATAACAGAATACCACCAGGCCATCCCAGTTCAATCCTAAAGAAACCTTTAAAAAAGATATCTAAATGACATGTTAAATATTTTATAGTAAGAGGACGATGATGGGTTTTATTTTCTTCATCATATAAAGGAAGTGGAGGTTTTGTTGCTGAAGGAGCGAAAAATTAAATAAAAAAAAATCCAACAAATTGATGAAATGGATACAGGCCTCTCTGAGACAAAAGGTCAAAGGTTTAGTAGTCTAATCAGTCCATGTGATCTAATGTAGCATCACATGAAACACAAATTTGCAGAACACCGTTGTGCTGTGTTGACTTGTAGCCACTGGAAGTAATTTTTTGACTTCAGAAGGGTCAAAGAATGGCCCTCCTCATAAAATGAGTTTAGAAGGGAATAATGAAAAGACTACATAGAAAATCTGCTGGGACCTCTTAGAATCCATGTCTCTGAGTAACACTCAACTGTTCATTCTGAAAATTTGATAGGCAAATTCAGAAACAGAAAAGCTCCTTTGAACAGATGAATAATTATGGATTAAATAGCTAGTGAAATTGCCAAAAGACTTATGTCAACAGCTCCCCAACATAATTTATTAGAAAGTTTATTTTACAGAGAAATTGTATCCAATGTCATAAGGGGGGAAAAAATGTGTCATTCTGAACTTTTTGACATGGCTGAAGCACAGCTAGCATTAAACATATGAGGTTTTCTCAGTTTCTTGGTAGTTGTGCTGTTAATTTCACAATAAAGGACTCTGTTCATTTCACTTTTATGACTGCTACAACTAAATGTAAAACTAAATAGCAATTTTGTGTTTACAGTTCTACTTCATTGGTAGAATTCCCAATTTCTCCTGCTTCAGAGCAACTACAGCACAATGAAGTGTGCATGTGTACATGCAATTTTAAATAACCCTAAAATCTAAATGAAAAATTACTATAAACTCAGCTGTATGTCAGTTAATATTTTTTAATGAACATAGGTTTCTTCTACTACACAAAAGATCACCCAGATTATTGTTGAATTGTGTACTACAATGGATATGGCGTTATGTGGGTCTTCCAGGCAACACTTCCGGTTCAGCAGCGGACACGCCCCTAAACAGTCAAGGGAACCAATCAAATAGAACAACCAACCTTTTCAGTGATTTGTCAATATATACAAATATCAGTTCTGCAGGTTACCTTTGTTCATTTTACAAAAACTGGTAAGGGTAAAAAAAAAAAACCCTAAAACATAATGCAAAGATATTTGTAATCAAGACTAAAGTACACTCACTAAGTAGGTGATTTCATTAGAAGCATCCGTAACCCAGGTTTCAGACAGAAACTTGAACTGTTTCCACATAACACGTGAGAGGAGTTGTCAGGGTGCGTTTGTTTACATTAATGTTTACGTGACGATGACACGTTGACTTAGAGCCACGCAGCTAATATGAAGCTAACGTGATGAGCTAATGTTTAAAAAAAAAAGCCAACACGAGCCAGTAAACGTTGATAAAATAGTTTTAGATTTGATTGCATGAAAAATAAAAAAAATAATTGAACAATCTGCACACACTGTTTAAAACAGTATCTATATACTTTGGGTACTGAGCCAGTAGGCCAGATCGCATGAAGCAAAATTTGCTCAGAACTAAAACGCAATAACTATAGAGCATATGTTATCAGGAAGAGCCCATTTACAAATGAAACTGAAATGTAATTCATAGTAAACAATGGGACGAACTTTGTGCGCCCAAACAAAAAACGCTCGCCACATTTGACCGTGTAAATGTGAACATTAGAAAGTTGTACGCTCGGCTTCAATTTTAATTTACCAGAAAAATAAACGTGCAGTAAACTTCTTAAAATACACCACATAGTTTTTAATTTAAGCGCAAAATGTGTAAACTGATTAGAGACGTCATAAACCATGATTTGTTCATTGCTGGGTAAGTATTTATGACAAGTTAAAACTTTGCAAGGCGCTGCTAACAGTTAAGCTAATTATACTCACTCGCTGGGCAGCGGTAGCGGCGGAGCTCCTCTCCGCTGGAACACTCCGTCAACAAACACGCCGTTCTTCCCCAGACACCGCAGAGAGAAGCCGCCCGCCTCGTCGTAAGTTATCTGCAGGTGTCGCCTTGAAATAAAGCTCGAGTGACCCATGTTGATGTCCACCGAGCCGTGGGACGAGTTCCGGCCTATGGTGACCGTCCTCTGGCGCATGACAAACTCAAAGTCCCGGCCCTCGAGCCTCGCAAGGGCCTGCGGAGGCGTCGAAGAGAGCCTTGCGGGAAAACCTCCGGCATCGCAGCGAGCTTCCATTATTGGAGGACCCAAGACGGAGACCGAGGGCTGGTGATAGGAGTGAGAGGTCACCGCGACGCGCACGGGGCTACACGGCGCCGACTGTAATGCAAGCAGAGCCCGAGCTCCGTTGTCGTCCCGGTAGTCTGCCATACTTTTCTGAAGGGACTACACACTCGGGGAAAGTCTGCAACAAGTTTTTCTTGTCAGGCACCGAAAGCTGCAACGTGAGAGTTTTCAGCCAGTGCACTTGCTCGCTCTGAAGCTGACAGAACAACATGGAGTCCGGTTGGATCATAGGAAAACCCGGAGCGGATTTTCCAGGACTCGGAGTGCTGTTGCGTTCAAAGACCCTTTTTGAGACCTATAATGTATAGAGGTTATCAAAAGGTTCGTGACAACTGCCACCTTTGTAAACTACGTTTCCAAAGAAAAATGACGTGCACTGCTTTGAAAAGAGAATAAAACAGGTTTTTCAGTTTGTTGTGTTTTGTCATAAACATGGGCACACATTTTGAAATGTTTAATTTAAGGATTTGGGGTGATTTCAGTGCGACAGACTGGCGACCTGTCCAGGGTGTACCCCGCCTCTCGCCCGGAACGCAGCTGGAGATAGGCACCAGCAACTCCCGACCCCGTTAGGGAGAAGGGTGACGGAAAATGGATGGATGGATGGATGGATGGAAGGGGTGATTTCAGGACTCCAAACTCCAATAAGGTTGACCACACACATAAAGGTGTTTGGAATTTATGAAGTCTGATTTTGTGAAAATATTACCAGTTACAGCTACCTTACTTGTATTAGATGAGTAATTTAATTTAATTCAGGGAACAAACAATAGCTTGATTCCCACTCTATCTGCCTTTATTGTTGTGTCCTTGGGCAAGACATTTCACCCCCTTGCCTGTTGGTGGTGGTCAGAGAGCCTGGTGGGGCCCCTGCATGATAGCTTCTCTTATCAGAACAGCTGTAGGCTATTGGCTTGCCACTGTCAGTGTGTGAACGTGTATGTGAATGAATATGTAACAAATAATAAAATAATAATAATAAACTAAGAAATTATAACCAAGAAATACTTTTACATATTTTTACATAGTAGAATAGAATAGAAAAACTTTATTAGTCCCATAGGGAAATTGAGGTAGTCTGTAGCTCACACATTATTTCACATTCACATAGCAATAAGATCATACAACTGGAAACATCCTTAAAAGGTACAAGAAATACATCACCACTGAAAGAGGTCTCGTAAAGTGCTTAAATATGTTAAAATACACTGCTCAAAAAATAAAGGGGACACCTAAACAGAACAATGTAACTCCCAATCAGTCACACCTTTATGGAATCAATGTCACAAGGAGTTTGGTAGTACATTGATATTTTTTGTTTTTCCTTCTCAATCAATTTCACCATGTAAATAATAAAGTTTTGATAGTATTTAATTAAGATCTAAGATGTTATATTTAGTGTTTCCTTTAATTTATATGCAGTGTATTTCAATAGGTTTTTTGACGTCTTAATGAGTTTTACTCCTTCGCGAATGAAAATCACAAAATTATACATATTTGTCTGGACTTCACACAGATATTGCTTTTTGTAATTATGTTTTGAAATGCATAGTGAACACAATTAATTGTATTCCTATATTTATACATAAAGTCTCTCTCTTACAAGAGAGACTTTTTTTTTTATTTTAGGTGCTTGTGTATGATTGCTTCATGTCGAAGTTCAGCTTATAAATATAAATTTGATCCAAGCAGTGACAGCACTGAGAAATTCCCTATGACTCTATGGAACATTGCATTTATTTATTTCTCTGTACTATTTTGGGTACTGTGTTAATTTTTTTGACAAGTAAGCATTGCATTATTCATTTGGGAGCCAGTTAGAACCAATAACTTATTTATCCATCTAAGTCAGTCATCTTAAAAAAACACTAAAATGGGGTGCACTGTGGTGGCGTAGGGGTTAGCATTCCCCATGTTTGGAGACCTCAGTCCTAGACGCGGACGTCGTGGGTTCGACTCCTGGGCCCGGCGACTTTTGCTGCATGTCTTCCCCCCTCTCCTCACCCTCCTTCCTGTCAGTCTACTGTCTAAAATGTGAGCCACTAGCGCCACAAAAACTCTTCGGAGGAAAACAAAAAAACACCCACAACAGCAATATGTCTGTTTTCCAAAAAGTCCATTAAGACAAGAAAACTAATTTGATAATTTTGATAAAATATTCATGCAATATTAGTACCATACACCCTCTTTTAAATAGGAACGAATCATCTCATAATGTAAATAAATAGCAGGGAAAAGATAGAGCTTTGACAATAATGAGTTAAACTGTCTTAGAGGTAGTGCACTGTTCCAAGAGAAAGGCCTATATGACATTCAATGATTTACAGATCTGCTCAGTTTGATTCAGTCTATTCTGCTCTTGCTTTGCGGAGGAACCTCTCAGTTCTTCACAGTGATGTTAGGAGAATAAGTGAATAAAGTGGGCATGTTAGGATAGTCCCAAAAACAAATATATCATGCAGTATATTTGTATAAGGACTAAACACAGATTCGTGATATCTTTTCTTTCCTGAACGTCACATCTGGGCCTGAAGGTAGTTCAGCTACAGCTCATGTTTTCACTTCAGGAAACTCATATTTTTCTTTAGTGGTTTGATGATATTTTTATAAATCTCATCAATTAGATTAATTACTATTATATAACTATTGATAGTTAATTATCAATAGTTAATTACTATTGATAATTAACTCGATCTCTTCCAAGCCAGTTTCCAGCTGCAAATTAGAATATAGTTGAATTTCTGCAAAAAAAAAAAAATCTTAACAAATTTATACATGCATGCAGTTTGAGTGGTGAATAAAGGAAGTATATTTTTGGATCTCTGGTGAAATATCAGACATTTAGATTATATCTAGCTCATTTAACATAATGTCAAAGCACTGGACCTGGTTTACCCACTTTTTTTTTTTTTCTTTTCATTTTTTATCTCTACGCTCTGTTTATAAACATAGAAAGAACAAGATGATTGAAAACTCTGGAAAATGGATCTGTGAAGGAGCAGGGGCCAAAAATGGGAACGTCTACCAGACTGTCTACATGAGAGCGCTGTTCAAATACGAAAGAGATATCAAATTTGCTGGTGTTCCAGTAACATTTGGTTTTAATATTATTTTATCTCCAACAAGTGGAAAGACATACAATAAAAATAAAAATATATAAGACAGATTTTTTTTCCCTTCAACAAAATAACTTTTTTGTCTAATTTTCAGAGAAAAGTAATATAAAAAAACTCAAGATAGAACCAAAAAAGGGGATGTAAAAAAAGAACAAAAAAAAACTTTAAATCCAGCAGTAATCTCTGCTATGCAAATTTATGCTGGCTTGGACATTTCTAAAAAAAATTTTATTTTTTTTGCACATTTACACATAACAATTCCAAGAACTTATAATGCATTAAAAAAAAAAAACACTTATAGATAATTAACTAATTTCCACAGGATTTCTCCCAAAATTTTGTTGGCCTGCCTGTGTTGTTGTACTGGCTCCCAAACCTTTCAGCTTCTCACCTACAAAATGACAGAGTTGTTCAACTGATTCACTACTGAATCAGTTGAACAAGATTATAATTGCAATCCACACTGCTTTATCTTATCTGTTGTATTTGGGGATTTGTTTTGTTTTTTCCCCAAATGGTAAAAAAACATTTGTCATGATACCTTTTGTCTTTTGTCAAGACCTCAGTCAGAGTTCTGACCCCAATTTTGGAAAAACCTATTCCAGGATATTATTACTTTAGAAACTTTTTGTCCTTATTGTTGCATAAACATATCTGATTGAGAGGGCAGCCAGAAAGTATTTACAGTGTTTTGCTTTTTCCATATTTTTTATTGTTAGACTATATGCCAAGTTAAATTAATCTCTGTCCTCAAAATTCTACACATAAGTTTCCACAATGTGGAAAGTGGTATCTGAGTTGTTTGCAAATGAATTAAAAATAGAAAAACAAAAAGTCACATTTACAGTAGCATTCACAACCTTTGCTTAATACTTTGTTGATCCACTTTAAGAGCAATTACAATTTGAAGTGTTCTTTACAGTTTATCAGGTGAATGGAAGGTGTTTGTGCTGCCATTTTCAAATCCTTCCAGAGACTTAGACTTAGACTTACTTTATTGTCTTTGCTCAAAGAAACATAAGTAAAACTGGCAATAAAATATCACTTGGCCACCAGAGCACACACAGAAACACAAGTGTGCCTTTAGTTACATAATAAACAATTAGTAATGTGCTGCTAAATAAATATAACTTAATATTTTCAAGCAGTCTAAGACAGTTTTAGTGATGGAATTTTTGAGCAGTCTGAGGGCCAATGTGAGACAGCTATTTGTCAGTCTGGCAAATAGCAAAGAAATCAACAATGATTTCTTTTGTCTTGTCGACGTTCAGGAGCAGGTTGTTTATTCTGCACCAGTCCACAAGATGTTGTACCTCTTTTCTGTAGTTCACTTCATTGTTGTCCTGATTTAATCTCACAATTGTTGTGTCATCTGCATATTTCATGATGTGGTTGGTGTTAAACCCGGGACAACAGTTGTGGGTAATCAGGATAAACAGCACGGGGCTCAAGACACATCCCCGGGGGGAACCAGTGTTCAAAGAATTGACTTTGGACATGTTTTTGCCCACATGGACAGACTGAGTTCTGTCGGTGAGGGAGGCCAGCAGCCAGTTGCACAGAGGAGTGTTGAAGTCTAAGGAGACCAGTTTGCATACCAGATCCTGGGGAATGATTATATTAAATGCTGAGCTGAAGTCTAAAAACAGCATCCGTACATGGGTGTTTCCTTTCTCCAGATGTACCAGGCTCAGATGAAGATCAGTGGAGATGGCATCTTCAGTCGAGCGGTTAGGTTTGTATGCAAACTGAAATGGGTCAAATGATGGAGGGAGTATTGAGATTATGTGATCCTTAACCACTCTCTCGAAGCATTTCACGATGATAGATGTTAACGCAACTGGTCGAAAGTCATTAAGACATGTGATGATTGGTTTCTTGGGCACTGGAATAATAATAGCTGTCTTAAAACATGAGGGAACAATGGTCTGGTGCAGAGCCGTATTGAAAATGTCTGTGAACACATCGGCTAGCTGATCTGCACATTCTTTGATCAGCTTTGCTGAAATGTTATCAGGACCTGCAGCTTTTTGCATGTTGACCTTCCCCAGGGATTTTCGCACAGCAGATGTTTCAAGCCTGAGGGCCTGTTTATCAGGGTGAGGGGTAGCTATCCTTGCAGGGGTTTTATTTAAAGCTTCAAATCTTCCAAAGAAGCTGTTGAGTTCATTAAGGAAGCTAATGTCATCTTGGCAGGATGGAGATGTGGTTTTATAGTCAGTCACAGACTGGATGCTCTGCCACAGTTGTTTGGTGTTGCTGGCATCATGAAAGAAACCTTGGATCATTTGACTGTAGGCATGTTTTAGATTGGCCCTTGTGGTCTAAGTGTGTCCATATCACCAGATTTGAAAGGAGGATTACGCTCCCTCAGTCTAGAATACACCTCCTTAGTCATCCAAGGTTTCTGGTTGGCCAGAAGAGACGGCTTTTTTAGGATTTATAAATGTTATTTGCACTATTAAAAAAACCCCATAAAAACATTCAAATTAGTTAAACATTTAAAGCTATCAGTCAAATTTACACAAAACTCATATATGCCACAATTTACAGCAAGCATCTACACTACACAAGAAAAAGAAAAGAGAAATGTTTTAAATGTTTCAAATTGTCAAAAAAAAAAAAGTTTTTCTGAGCAAAGCAATACTAGACAAGATGTGAAGTTTTTACTTGATGAAGGCTACCATAATTCAGAAACTAAGTCACAGCTCTTAGTTTACAGCACAGATAAAATGAAACTCATCATGATCAGACTTGCTGAACCAGAGATGGTCTCCTTCTTTCTCCATGGCTCCACTGGTGTCACAGTTCTCTTTTTGGTTTATCATGTTTAAACTCGACAGCACTGTCATCAATCCAGAAACAGTAATGGAGGGAGGAGATGGAGTGAAGATAGGTTTTCTCAGCCTCCAGTTCAGAAAAGGTCTGCATTTATTTATCCAAGATGGAGGGCAGCTAGTGCAGACAATGTTATGTCTGCACTAGCTTAGGGCTTCTTCCCAAGTCTTGTTTTGGTCAATCGGTACCAAAACTGATGACCATTTTGAGGTTTACATTTCTCGAAATGAAACGTAAACCTGTTTTATATGACAGAAAAGTCAAGAAACTCCATATAGGATATAATGTAAACAGCACAGTCATAGATGCAATAGGTTTATAGCAGGTATATGAATGATCTAATGGTCTGGCTGCTGATTGCAGCAATACACATTATTAGCAAAACCAGAGAGCCCCAAAACCACATTTTGCTTAGGGCTCCATGGAGCATTGGGCCAGCCCTGTCCCCTATCATCAAAGTCAACTCACCTCCAGGGAGTGGTCAGTGGACAGCTCTGCCCCTGTCTTCACCCAAGAGTGCAAAGGGCATACATGCTTGAACATGGTATTTGTTATGGACAATCTATGATGAGTGTAACCGGATCCGATCTGCGTTGTGCTGGTTTTAAATGATCAGGCCGTGATACGCCTTTAAAAGGATGGTTCCTTGGTTTATTCTGACAAGAATAGAAAATAGAAAATAACCGTGTTACAGATGCCCGCTCCAAGCCCTACATAAACAAAGTACATAACAGAAATTAACTTAAATTTATAAATAAACTGGATGTATTTTGATACAAAATAAATAGTACACACCTCTCTCACAGGACAACAAGACAAAAGGGGAGGGTCTAAAGGACGCACACATTTTAAAGACAATACCACAGAAGAAGAAACAAAAAGGGAGGGGCTTCCGTTCTTAAAGTAACACGGTTAAAACAATAACAGAGATTTTCAGTCAGGTAGGAACCCATACAAATAACCAAAGAAAGACATTTTGAGTCTTTCAAATTCTGTTATAAGAATTTATCTTATAACAGAAGATAAATTCTGATAAATTTAGTGAATCTTATAATCTTAATGAATCTTAATCTTATAAATTAAGATAAATTCAACCAGGTTACATAAGCACAGAAGTCCAATAACAGAACACCACTCAGGTTTAGATCAGGGTGGCCAATCCCCTCCAGCACTCACCGTCATTGCCCACATGAGCGCTGAAATCCTCCAGAAGAACAAGGAGGTCCCTCGAAGAGGCACTCTCCAGAACACCTCCAATGACTCCAAAACAGGTGGGTAATCTGAACGGGTGTTGATCACATAAATACAAACAACAGTCAGAACACATCCCCCACAAGTATGTGAAGGAAAGTTACCCTTTTCACAGGGATGGACCCCAACACACAGGCACCAAGATGGGAGGCAAAAAGCCAGGACATGTTGGAAGGACTATGTCTCCTGGCTGGCCTTGGGATTGCCCCGGAGGAGCTGGAAGACGTGGCTGGGGAGAGGGAAGTCTGGGCCTCCCTTCTGAAACTGCTACCCCCGCGACCCGACCCCAGATAAGCGGCAGACATTGCATGGATGGATAGATGTACCCATTATGGCAAATGTCAGCTTCACAGTCGATAATTGAAAGTGATACCCGGTCGTCCTCAGCCTTCAACACCAGTTGTCCACACATCAGAAATGTTTAAACGCTGCTAGTGTCAAAAATCATTGTTTGTCACCAGTAGATAACTGGCACAGGATATCTTAAATTGTCTGGATTGACTGACCATGGGAGTATCGGTGTCACTGAAAAAAACATTCTGTCTTTATGTTGGAGTTGCAAGTGTCACAACATTCTGTAATTGAACAAATATAACAGTTTAGAAGAGTAGTTGTGTCCTCTAGCTGTTCCTTTGGTAAGGGAATGTCAGGACCGAGGTTATGAATAATACATGAAAACTTCTGACATTGTTCACAATAGTCAGCTGTGTACAGCTCAAATTAATTAATAAAATTATAGGTCTTATAAAGAGAGTAAGTATTTTTCCAGCAGTTAAACATACATCAGTCACATTTAGGAACTGGCTCTTAGACATCTGCTTGATCTATTTTGAATTGCTGGCCACTCTATCATGCTGGCCTGACTGGTGAATTGCTGCAGAGATGGTTCTCCTCCAGAAAGACTCTCCTCTTGTCACAAAGGAGTGCTGCAGTGACCATTGGGTTCTTGGTCACCCCCCTGACTTAGGACCTTTTGCCCCAGTCGCTCCTTTTAGATATCCAGCCAGCTCTAGAGTCCTGGTGGTTCTAAATTTCTTTCATTTATGAATAAGACCATTGAGTTCAAGTCAAAGCCTCAGAACCTTTTCTGGATCCTTCCTCACACTTGTGCTTCTAAATAATCCTGTCTCAGGGATCTACTGGAAATTCCTTCGATTTTATGTTTGGTGTTTGACTTCTGACATGTTTTATAAAATGTGGAACATTGTCTAGAACTCTGCGTGCCTTTCCAAATCAAGTCCAATCATCTGAATTTAGAAACATCTTGAAGATGATCATTAGAAAAAGGTCAGTTTTGATCTTCACCGGCAAAAGCTGTGAATAGTAATGTAAATGTGGTTGCTTGGTTTCTAAAATGCTTTCCACATTGTCATAATGAGGTTTCTGTGTGGCTGTAAAAATAAAATACTATAAAGCTGTGAAATAGCAAAATGTAGAAAAAGGGATTTAAGTACAAGGGCATTGGGAGCCTGATCTGGTCTTTATCAGGTTCTAGAATAATTATGTCCAATTTCATGCACAGCAAAACACAATCTCTAATTCATAAAACAAAAATGAAATCAACATGAAAATGCTGTATTTTATAAATTAAGTACAGTCTCTTTCCAAAGAATGCTTACCTCGCTTCTAGGTAAATTCATTTGCTCTGTTAATAATCAGCAGGTGTAAGCACCTCTACCAAGCTGAGATTTTGACAGATTGCTTATGTAGAGCATACAGCATTGTGTTAAAAGCCAGGACATGTTGGAAGGACTATGTCTCCTGGCTGGCCTTGTTAACAAACTGCCAAGGGATGGACTGGACCAGGAGTGACCTTGTGATTGCCCATCAATGTGCTAAAACCTAAAAAGGAATATTACAATGCTTTGTTGTTGACAGTTCCAGAAAGGTGGCATTGTATGCTTAAAATAAATTTTAAATTTTCTAAGAGTTTTACAGCTACACAAATTGACCAGCAACAGAAAAAATTGTTATAGGGACATAATAAAACTGAACCAGTTTTTTTATAGGTTTACAATAAAACTTGAAACCATAAATATGAAAAAAAACAAACAAACATGAAAACATATTCTACAATATCTTTATTAAACAATGATGAAGTCTGTTGAAAATCAGAGGAGTAAATCTACTTATATTTACTTGCTCGTTACTTTTCCTCTGATCTTCTGGGTTCCAGGAACTCTGCGTGTACAGTGGAGTTTCAGAGAACAATCATACGACCGCTGACTTCAGATATCTCCAGAGTTTTATCCAAAGAATTCAATGCAATACAGAATGTTACAACAGCATTACACCCGGATTATCAAAAAGTCCAACACATGACAAACATAGAATTACCTGAGTTGAAAGGAAAAAATAAACAAAATGCATTTTGGAAATCTCTCACTCAGCACAAAGAGATTCGAACTTCTGCTGTAAACCAAACCATTTTATAGAAATGTTT
This sequence comes from Poeciliopsis turneri, assembly GCA_922788865.1. NCBI lineage: Eukaryota > Metazoa > Chordata > Actinopteri > Cyprinodontiformes > Poeciliidae > Poeciliopsis > Poeciliopsis turneri. Next base: position 2,880,376 of record CAKLNU010000176.1, read on the forward strand.
ATTCCCCTCATTTAAATATATGCATTAGAAGGTGTGCCCTCTCCTTGCAGGGCTGTTCCAATGTTAATTTTATTACCTCATGCTAAAGAGCCCAAAAGAAAATATATGGAGAGGAAACAAAATCCTCCTAAACCAGAGTCTCCGTAGCAGTCTCCTCCCATGCATTCCAGAGAGAATTTATGACCTCCATCAAGGCCTGTTTGGTTTCTGCCTCAGTGCCCCAAGCAGATAGTGTTCTGTGTACTGAAACAAAATCTAATGCTACAAATAGTAACTATACATTCGAATTTAAAACTGCAGGATTTTCTATTTTGGAAAAAACTCTTTTGAAAATACCTGAAATAATTTTAAGAGTAAAAATAATGGTTTAATAATCCTATTGTATCTTAGTAATATACTTTGCATGCAAGTAATATGATTTAAAACTAACTAATTCAAAACATGCTGTTTAATGCTTAAGGAAATATCTTAATATGTTTGATTATACTTTGGAGAAGACATATACGTTTGATTATACTTTGGAGAAGACTTTTCTTATACATTTAATGTTTTCACTGAACTTTTGAACCAGCACCAAAGAATTTATTTATCCTGATAACAGACACCCCCTGTCTGCAAACCCTCCTTACCGGGAGTACAAGGCTGCCTTCTTCTTAGAAATTTATGTAAGCTCAGAGAGTCACCAGGTGTCTTAGCTTGGGTTTTTATCTAAGTTTACCAGTCGTAAAGTCTACTCCTAAAAATTCATGCTACATCATCTAAGATTACCTGTCTCTATAATTATGCTAACTAAACTTATATTCTCAATAAGTCAAATGAGTAAAATGGCATGAGTCTATAAACACTGCTTGCGTCATTTATCCGTTAGCACAGGATATAGTGTTAGGATCTGGGGTTGTTTGAGTTTGGGTTTTCTCAAATTTTTGTCCATCCATCCATCCATCCATCCATCCATCCATCCATCCATCCATCCATCCATCCATCCATCCATCCATCCATCCATCCATCCATCCATCCATCCATCCATCTTCTGCCGCTTATCCGGGGTCGGGTCGTGGGGGTAGCAGCTTAAGAAGGGAGGCCTAGACTTCCCTCTCCCCAGCCACTTCCTCCAGCTCCTCCGGAGGAATCCCGAGGCGTTCCCAAGCCAGCCGAGAGACATAGTCCCTCCAGGATGTCCTGGGTCTTCCCCGGGGTCTCCTCCCAGTGGGACGTGCCCGAAACACCTCACCAGGGAGGCGTCCAGGAGGCATCCTGACCAGATGCCCGAGCCACCTCAACTGGCTCCTCTCGATGTGGAGGAGCAGCGGCTCTACTCTGAGTCCCTCCCGGATGGCCGAGCTTCTCACCCCATCTCTAAGGGAGAGCCCAGCCACCCTACGGAGAAAACCCATTTTGGCCGCTTGTATCCGCGATCTCGTTCTTTCGGTCATTACCCAAAACTCATGACCATAGATGAGGGTAGGAACGTAGATCGACCGGTAAATCGAGAGCTTTGCTTTTTGACTCAGCTCCCTCTTCACCATGACGGTGAAGAGGGAGTGGCGTCCGCCGCTTCATGGCGGACGCCGCTTCATGGCGGACACCGCTTCACGGTAGCATGAGGCCTCCGACAGCATAGCTCTCATTGGGGCACTCAAACCCCTCCACCACGATAAGGTGGCAGCCCGAGGAGGGGCTGCCACCTTATCATGGTTGTTCCTGAGTTTTTCCTTGGTTTTTTTATTACTTCTGCATCTTTTCCATTTCCACTTCAGTTCTTCCTTACTGAGTCGAGTTTATGTCGTTTTTCTGGTTATTCTTTGTCTCTTTTGTTTATCTAGTCGTCTGCATATAATAGGTTGCCCCCTGTGCCATGTCTCCCGCCCTTTTCTCAGACTGCCTCATGCTTGCTTCACCAGCAACCTGTTAGAATACAGCCCAGTACCTTTGTTCCAGTATTAAACCGCTCAGTATTTAAGTACTTCATTGTCAGTCACTATCTACTGGTTTGTCTTGTTAATCAACACAAAGTTCTGACAGTCATTTTTTTGAAAAACACAGGAATTAGACTTTGTTCATGCTTCAAACCACAAAAACTACTGCTTCTCAGCATTTCTATGCTATTTCAAATGTTGAAAAATTAAATTTTGTGGATTTAAATGGAACGTATGGGAGAATTTAAAATGAGTTGTAGGAGATGATTTAATATGGGACATATGGGAGGGTTTAACATTAGACATATGGGAGGATTTAACATTAGACATATGTTGGGTTTATTTTGTTCCCCAACCTGCAAGAATCAACCAAAGACACAAATTACTTTTCTGCAGAAGAGGGGAGCAGAGCCCGACGCGGAGAACTGCTGTCAAAAATTGTCTGGGATCAACTCAGCTCTCAGTCGCCAACTGCCTTTTATTATGTTTACAAACAAAGAGGTTGGCTTTTTCACACAGTCACACAAGATGTTCTGGAATTCTTCTGTGGACATGCCCACCAGGACTCAAGGATGACTGTTATAAATCCATTCCTCAGGAAGCTGATAACACAGACAACTAATGATCAAAGCAACCAATGATGAAAGCTGCTTGTAACACAAGAATGTGTAAACATTTCTAACCCCAAAGGAAACATCTGAAAAAACAGTTAAGAGTATACCACAAAAGAAAGGAGTCGAAAAAACAATGCACAGAATAATACTATGAAAACATAACCTTTCAAATAAACTCATAAGTAAATGAACTTCGATAATTTTCCTAACATTTCCCTCCTGTTTTTATATTAAGACGCTGTGACGGACGAGCCATCATGATCTGATTAAAGAGTCCGTGCTAACAAGTCCGCACACATACACAATCATTAACTTACTTTTCTTTCTTTTTTTTTTTTTTTTTGCAGCTTAAACTGAGATGGATCATCATGGGTGCACACGCGGTGTTCTCGTTTCAGTTGGCATTTATTCTAATCTGTTATTTTCAGTCAAACATTTTCCCGGCTTTCTTTTTGAGTGGAGTCGTTTCCGGTTTGTGGCGCGCCGGGAGCGAATTACGTGATGTGGCGCGGTCGTCACAATGTGCTGGCTGTTTTCTATTTGAGTGTATTTTGATTACAAATTTATTTTTATTTATTATTTTTTTTCCTTATTATTATTTTGTATATTTTAAGAGTTTATTTGAGTTAGAAGTGATTGCTTAGTTTTTTTGTTTTTGTTTGTTTGTTTGTTTGTTTGTTTGTTTGTTTGTTTTGTTTGATTGGACTTTCTGTGGGCGGAGCCTGTGGCTTCAAAAGCAAGGCTTTGTTCCACAGGGAGGCAGGGTGGGTCCGACAGGGCAGTCAGTCAGTCACAGGACGGGAGGTCCTTGATTGGAAGCACCTGCACGCAGCAACTCTGACGGAGCGCGGTTTGGTCACGAGAAGCTGGAAGTGGAGGAGCGGTTTTGTGGCATAATCTAGACTGTGAGTGGACTGAGATGGCTAGTAGTAGTGGAGGGTGTTCAGAGGATGAGGGAATGGAAACAGGTTGGTCTGTGGTAGAAAATAAGAAAGGGGGAGGAGGGAAGGATAAAGGTAAAAAAGGGATAAGCATAAGAGAAAGATATTTAGAAGATGAGGAGGAAAACGTCGAGACACGAAAGAAAATAATGATGGAGGAATTTAAGGTAATTTTGAAGTTCAGAACTGGACAAGACTTGATTCGAGTGAGTCCAATCACGCTATCTAATAGTTTAAAGAAAGTAATTGGGGATGTGGAATTAGCTAAGGTGTTAAGAGATGGAAGTCTTGATTATTTGTAGAAATGCTGAACAAAAGAGTAAAGCACTAAAAATACAATCGATTTGTAAAAGAGAAGTAATGGAAAGGAAAATAACTGGAGAGGAGAGAGGAATAAAAGGGGTAATATCAGGAATTCCTATAGGAGAAAACTTGGATGAGTTAAAGAAAGTAATAAAAGGAGGGGAGGTGACGGGTGTCAAACAACTACAGGCTTTTAGAAATGGGGAGAGAGTGGATAGCACTTCTGTGCTACTAGATTACTTCTGTGCTACTAGATTTCAAAGGAAAAGTTAAACCAGACACAGTAATGATTGGATACTTGAGTTTCAGTGTTAGAAATTATATTCCTCCACCTATTAGATGCTACAAGTGTCAGAGATATGGCCATACAGCAAACGTATGTAACGGAAAGCAAAGATGTGGTAGGTGCGGAGGAGAACATTCTTATGGGGAGTGTGGAGAGAATCCTATAAAATGTTGCAACTGTGGAAGAGATCATACTGCAGCATATGCAGGATGTATGGTGAGGAAAGAAGCAGCAGAAATTCAAAAACTGAAAACAGAAAAGAGAATGTCATATGCAGAAGCAGTAAAGGAGGTGAAAAGTACAGGGGTAAGTCAGAGAGCAAAAGTAGAAAAGAAGAATGTGGTAGATAAATATCAAAATAATGTCACACTAGAAAAACTGATCCCGTTCTTGGCTTATATTATAAATTGTTCAGGACAAGCTAGGACTAAAACTGAAAAAATTAAAATCATAGTGAAAGCAGCAGCAAGATTCTTTAATGTTACAGACCTATCATGGGAAAGAATTCAAGATGAGCTTAAACAAGGAGAGGGGTCAGGTGAAAGTGAGGCAAGTCAATAGTAATAATAATTTTAATATTACAATGGAATGCTAGAAGTCTAATTGCTAATGGTCAAGCGTTTAAAGGTTTTATTAATAGATTAAATGAGAAACCAGATGTAATATGTATTCAAGAAACTTGGTTAAAACAAACATTACAGTTTAGTATTAGTGGGTATTCAATTATACGAAGAGATAATGGAAATGGAGGAGGATGTGCTATATGTATAAAAGAAAAGATAAAATTTATTAAGACACAATTGGATACGGAATTAGAGATTAATGGGATTAAAGTGTGGACAAAATTTTATAAAATGGAAGTATAAAAATTATAAATTATTATAACTCTTGTAAAAAAATAGATAAATCAAAGATAGAAAATATACTTAAGAATAGGGGAGAGAAACTAATATGGTGTGGGGATTTTAATGCGCACAGCACTTTATGGGGTGAGAAAGATGATTATAATTGGGGAATCTTAGAAGGAATTATTGAGGAAAAAGAATTGGTAGTGTTAAATAATGGGGAAGGAACTCGGTTGGATATGATTAGTGGTGAGGAGTCTGCTATTGACCTTACTCTGGTATCTCAAGGGATGGCAGATAGTTGTAATTGGAAAATATATAAAAATAGTACAATAGGTACTATTTTTATATAATGAAAATATAAATTATCCAATATTTATTGAAGTTGAAATAGATGTGGAAAAAGAACAGGTAAATTGTGAAAGGAAGATGGAGGTTTAGAGACACTGATTGGGGAAAATATAAAGTTATGAGTGAGGATAGATTGATAAATGTAGATACAAGTAAACCAATAAATGAATTAAATTTAGAAGTTAGTAAGAGTATTATTGATATAGCAAAAGAAGTAATACCAAAAAGTAAAGGGATTAAAAAGAAAAGAATAGTCCCTTGGTGGAATGTACAATGGCAATTAAAGCAAGGAATAAGGCTTTTAAAACACTTTAAAAAGCTGTCTGTTTTCAGAACCTAATTAGTTATAAGAGGAAACAAGCAGAAGTCAGGAGGAAGATTAGAAGTGCGAAAAATATTTATTGGAGTAAATATTGCGAATCATAAGAAAAAAACTACGGCTTTAGATAGAGTATGGAACACGATTAAGAAAATGTCAGGAAAATCAAAAGAATATATTTTCCCGATACTGAAAAGTAATGGAAAAATGATTATAGATAATAAAGATAAGGTTGAAATATTAGTAAAGATTTTAGCTAAAGTGCATAGTAATGAAAATCTTAGTAATAAAGAGAGAGAAGGAAGAGAATTAACACTGAGAAGATATAGTGAAAGGATAAATGAGGAAATAGAAGATAATGATACTATAAATATGAAGTTTTCAATGATAGAGTTAAATAAAGCATTAAAGAATACAAAAAATTCAACACCTGGGGAAGACCAGATAAATTATATTATGCTTAAAAACTTGAGTGAAAGGAGTAAAATAGTATTACTAGAATTGTATAATAAAATATGGGAAGAATGAATTTTGCCAGATAAGTGGAAAGAATCAATTATCATCCCTATCTGTAAACCAGGTAACAATCCTCAGCTAACTGAGAATTACAGGCCAATAGCTTAAACATCTTTTATTGGAAAAATAATGGAGAGGATGGTGAATAATAGGTTAATTTATTTCTTAGAATCAAGAGGAAAAATAAAATCATATCAATTTGGCTTCAGGAAAGGAAGAAGTACAACAGATCCTATGGTACATCTAGAACATGAAATCAGAAAAGCACAGGTGAATAAAGAGGTTTTAATGGCAGTGTTCTTGGATATCGAGAAGGCATATGATATGTTATGGAAGGAAGGTTTACTGATTGAAATTAGACAAATAGGGTTAAGAGGTAAAATTTATAATTGGATTAAAGATTTTTTTAACTGATAAATTAAAATAGGAAATGAAGAAGTTCAAAATGATTAAACAAAATGGTACTCCTCAAGATAGTATTATAAGCCCAATATTATTTATAATAATGATTAATGATATTTTTAGTAAAATTGAAAGTAAGTTTGGAATGACTATATGCGGCTGATGGTCTTATTTGGAAAAGGGGAAAAAATATAAAATTTATAAATGATAAAATGCAAGAAGTGTTATGTAATGTAGAAGATTGGGCTCTAAAATGGGGATTTAGAATTTCAATTTCAAAATCTAAATTTGTTAACTTTACTAATAGGAAAGTAGGCACTAATGTAAGATTAAAATTGTATGATAAGGATGTAGAAAGGGTAGATCAGTTTAAATATTTAGGATTATGGTTTGATAAAAAACTTATCAAACCATATAATGCATATTAGTAAAATCATAGAGAAAAGTAAAAAAATATTAATATCATGAGGTGTTTAAGAGGCAAGGACTGGGGAGCTGGTAGGAAAACTTTGAAAATATTATATATTGGACTTATTAGATTGGTAATTGATTATGGGTGTGTGGTATATAATTCAGCCTCAAATAGTTTATTAAAAGAGAGATAAAATTCAATATCAAGCATTAAGAATTTGCTGTGGGGCAATGAAAACAACACCAGTGTCAGCATTACAAGTAGAAATGGGAGAGGTGCCATTGGAGTTTAGAAGAAAACAATTAGCAGTAGTGTTTTGGGCAAACGTAAAAGGACATAAAAAAAAGTTACCCTATAAATAATATTCTACAACCATGCCAAGAAAAAGTTAGGAACAAAAATATAAATAGTTTTGGCTGGATAATAAGTAAAGAAATAAATGAAATGGGATTAAGTCAATGTTTAATTAGTCCGATGATGGATTTCCCGTATACTCCGCCTTGGATACAAAAGGAGACGGAAGTTGATTTAAAATTATTGGAGGAAGGTAGACAAATAGTAGAGGGAGAGGTGGAAGGGAATATGGCGAACACTTACAAATATATACAGATGCGTCAAAAATGGTAAATGATAGAGTAGGAGTAGTTTTTATAGTTCCTGATTTAAACATCATGGAAAATAAAAGAATAACAGAGAGTTTGAATGTATATCCAGGGGAGTTGATGGCTATCTCAATGGCATTAAGGTGGAGTGAAGAATTAAGTAGAAAGAAGGTTTTAATTTGTTCTGACTCAAGCAGTGCACTAACAAGTATTATGGAGCAAGAGTCGGAAGCAAGACAGGACATTCTGAAAGATATAAATAAATCAATTTATAAAATGGGAAAAAATGGATCTAGTGTTAAATTTATTTGGATTCCGACTCATGTCGGAAAAATAGGAAATGAATTAGCAGATAAATTTGCAAAGAGTGTGACTAAAAGGAATGAAGTTGAACTTAAAGTTAAGATTAGCAAAAATGAGATCAGAAATATGAGTAAAATGTACTACAAGAAGAAATGGCAGAAACAATGGGAAGGTGAAAGGAAGGCAAGATTTTATTATAGTATTAAAAAAAAGTAGGGGAGTGTAGAAAAGAAAATGGGAATAAAAAAGAGGAAGATATTATATCTAGGTTAAGATTTGGACATACAGGGTTAAATAGCACTTTGAAAATAATTAATAAGCATAATTGTATAATTTTTGTGGGAATTTGAAGACTGTTCAACATATTTTTATGGAATGTAATAAGTATAATCTGGAAAGAGGGGAATTAATTAAAGAGTTAAATAGAAATAAAGTTAAATTAAATATTAGAGACCTACTACAAAAGTCATCTGGGGATGTGGTTTTTAGTTACGTGTTTAGATTTTTTAGAAGCACAGGTTTAATGGGGAGATTATAGAGGCTAGACATCTAGTCCATACTCCAGTCCAGAAGGTGGCGGCAATGCACCTAAAAGTTGTTTGCCAACCGCCATTAAACAAAAAGAAGAAGACAGGGAGTCAGTATGGACCTAGATTCTAGAGGTGCCACACTGATGCACTTGGACTTTGAAGGTACTGCTGTGCTGTTTTGATTTTAACCTGCCTTGGACATTTTTTTGTAAATATTCTGCATCTGCCATCTTTGATTCACTGCACTGATAGAAAATAAATTTCACTAAAGTAATTGCTGGCCTTGGCCTGTCAGTTTTTTGTGTGTGGTGCCCCAAGTCATAAGAGAACCCCGTCACAGATGTCTAACATAAACATCAGGAATACATTGCTTGCTGACAATGCACCTGTCACAACGTTGGACATCAGAGTCACCCTTTTTAATGTTAACTGCAACCTGTCTGTCATTAATTTAATAACTTGGTTTACGAAATGTGGACCATTGTCACTGTAGATTTTTTGTGGAATGCCATGATTAGGAATAATAGTTTTGCATATTGCTTTAGCTACAGTTAGTGCATCAGCATGTTTTGCAGGGACAATTTCAACCCATTTAGAGAAAGCATCTATCATCACTAGGCAATATTTATAGGGACCACTTCGAGAAAGTTCAATAAAATCCATGTGCATATTCTCAAATGGATATTGTGGCTGTGGAAACTGGCCCCTTTTCGGTTGAATATTTCCCTGTGGATTATGTTTTGCACAGATTGTACATGCTCTACAGAAACTTTTAGCATATACATTAAAACCAACCACTGAAAAATGTTGCTGAATCATGTGAACCATACCACCTGTGGAAACATGGCAACTTCCATGAGACAAAATTGCTGCAGTATTAAAAAGGCTTTTAGGAAGAATAGGTTTGTTGTTAAGTATGTAAAGGCCTGTGGTATTTTTAACAGCACCATTACTGATCCATCAGTGTTGTTCAGTGCGGTGAGCAGTTTGTTGGTGTGATAAGAGAATTTCTAGGTCGGTAAGAAGTTCCTGTGATGTTGCATGATATATTTCTGACATACCAAAAGCGCCTGTAGCAGCTAACTTAGCCGTGTCATCTGCATAGCGATTGCCGGTTGACACTGTTGAAAATCAGAGGAGTAAATCTACTTGTATTTACTTGCTCGTTATTTTCCTCTGATCTTCTGGGTTCCAGGAACTCTGCATGTACAGTGGAGTTTCAGAGAACAATCATACGACAGCTGACTTCAGATATTTCCAAAGTTTTATCCAAAGAATTCAATGCAATACAGAATGTTGCAACAGCATTACACCCGGATTATCAAAAAGTCCAACACATGACAAACAGAATTACCTGAGTTGAAAGGAAAAAAACAGAAATAGAAAATAAACAAAATGCATTTTGGAAATCTCTCACTCAGCACAAAGAGATTCGAACTTCTGCTGTAAAACAAACCATTTTATAAGAATGTGTATTCCCCTCATTTAAATATATGCATTAGAAGGTGTGCCTGCTCAGAGAGCGTAGATAAATCCAAGCAGGTGTCTTAGCTTGGATTTTATCTAAGTTTACCAAGAGTACAAGGCTACTCCTAAAAATTCATGCTACATCTAATATTACCTGTCTCTATAATTATGCTAACTAAACTTATATTTTCAATAACACTAAATCAATCCGTTTAGTGTGAGCAGCACATTTGAGAAGGGCTAATTTAGATTGCAAAAGTATAGCATGGAGCAGATAAAACAAAAGTGTAGGATGTGTGACAGGTTTCCCTGTACTAGTGGTCATACCTCTGCGTTCCCATTGTTTAGCAAAAAAGAAAACTGTAGAAAATGCATATTGACTATCAGTGTAAATAGTTACTTCTTGACCTTGCGCCAACTCGCAGGCTCTAGTCAACACAATTGGTTCAGCAGCCTGGGCTGATCTGATCTGTTTCACCAGTAGAGGATACCACTGCATAACCTGATTGAGTCTCCCCCTTGTTATTTTTAGAACAGGGACCATCTACAAACATACATTGTCCGTAGTTAGTGGAATGTCTGACAAATCTAGACGCGGCAATTTTAACTTTCCATTTTCAACTACATAATCATGTGAAACACCATCCGTAGCAGTTGGAATAAGACTAGCAGGATTAAGAACAGTACATCTCGGGATCCTTAAATGAGGCTGAGAAAGCAAAAAGTGCTGTATAGGAAAGTTGGTGACAGAAACGTCATTTTAGCCTGCAGCAACAGCACATCAACAGCATAATAAACTAACAGTGTTAGTGAATGGTACAAGACAACTTCTGCTGAGCTCTCCACAGCGAGAGCAGCTGCACACACAACGTGTAGACAAGGTGGGAGGGCAGATGCAACTGGGTCTAACCGTTAGGAATAATATGCAACAGGTTTTAATTTTCCTCCATGAGATTGCAACAGGACTGAGCACATAAATGCATTTTTACAATCAACAGTTTGAACGAATGGCTTTCTGTAATCAGGCAGCGCAAGAACTGTAGATGAGATGAGCTCTGTTTTCAGATCTATAAACTGTTTTTCAGCTTCAGGTGTCCGTGTTATTTCCTCAGACATGGCCATTGGAGTCTCATAAATGAGATTAAATAGCAGTTGTGTTTTTTCTGAAAATTGTGGGATCCAGGCTCTGCAATAATTACAGAGACATAGAAAAGCCATTATCTGTTTTTTGTTACAGGTTTTGGAGCATTCACTATTGCAGATTTTCGCTTATCATGTATTTCTTTGCTGTTTTCAGAAATCTGATGTCCCACATGCCTGAAATGAGAACACTTCCTCAGGATCAGAGGTGTGATCTTCCCATAAAATTTGTGCATCTCCTCCACTAACACTTCCTCCTCCTTTTTTGGCAAGTTTCTCAGCATGGCCTGCATATTCCATTAACTCCTGAACGGTGGAGGAGGTCAGTAGATGTTTTCTAATCCACTTAGCAATGTGTGGGTGAAACCCAGACATTAACATAATTTTTAGCTGTTGTTGGTAAGGAGAGTCATTGTGGTCATTAAACATAATGCCGCTATGGAATTTATATTCTTTTTCAAAATTGATTCTAAAATCATCTACATCTTCCCCTTTTCTTTGCTTTATTGAACTAAGGTGGGAGTAATATGCGTGTCTAGCAAAGGCCCTAAACTTTCGTTGTACTTCCTCCCACTGATGTAATTGTTTGGTGCCCATATAGCTTGGTATTGGAGAATAGTTCCTGGATCACGGGAGGAGTATCCAGTATAAATGCCCTGCACTTTTGCCCAATCTTTCCCTAAAGAAGATTGTATAGCTTGTGTAACTCTTTTGATGGCTCAGACAGTGGTGGGTACAGATTCTGATATGAGCTGGAAGGACCTGGAATATTAGAAGAATTATATTGAGGCGGATTTTCCATTTGTACATGGATATTAGCAGCAATCACGGTCACTTTACTTCGAGTGGATTGGGACAGACCCAATGTTTCCTGTTTATTTTCTTTTTTGGGATGCTGGCCTGTTGACACAACCCCTAGTGCCTAGGGAGCGTCCTCCTTTGGGTCAGAGGCTGGGGGTTGGGATTGTTGTGCACGTGCTCGAGTTCTGGGTTGCGTTCCATTATCTTCCGATCTAACAAACATAGTTTCGGTTTTTCGGTCTAATTTATTTTTAGTGTGCACAATTTGTTTCTTTTGTGCTTCGGTTAACCACTTACGTGCAACTTCAAGTTCCTTTAATTATTTCTGTTATCTGGTACCAGTTTTCGATCTAGCGCTTATTTCCAATTTACACACGTTTTCCCATTGTTCTACTTTCAACACGCCATCTATACCGTGCTTCTGCTTCCATTTAGTCAGGTACATTAAGTTTCCTGGCTCCATCTGACAGATAAACTTCTCATTCCCTTTAAGACTTTTCTCCTTCCCTTGTGGAAGAACCCATTTTTACAATGTTTTAGTCCCGTTTCTTGAACCACCTGGAGTGGACACTAAGAAAAGGGATATTGGAATAGAAGGGGTGGTGGTCAAAATCTAGTTGTGGTGACTCTCACTTCGACTCAACGGGTGATTGAATGGAGAATCCTTGCTAAGCTTCACCAACAAACCCACCACTTACTTTTCCCAATGTATTTTGTAGGTTTCACAGTTATTACCTTTTCCTTTGTGTTTGTTTTTTTTCCATTTACTTTTCACTTTGGCATAGGCTGGTGCAAATTTTTTGCCCATGTCTATGCCTTTCACCTGGAGGAAAAATTGGCCATTGAATATAAAATTGTTTCTTTTTAAGTTTATATCCTATGTCATTTACATCAGCAAGCCCAGGAGCTGGGCTTGCCCCCTTAGTCAATTATTAAATTGTACGAGTTCCCGATCTAGCCTCCTCGAACCTGGATATTTTAAAAATGTTTTTTTTTTTATCCAACTAATTCCTTCATTTTTGTTTTTTTGTTCAAAAACAAAAAAAACCCACACATGCACCTTTAGTGCAGCACTGATGGATGCAGTGGGATCCAGAGGAGAAGGGCTGAAAGGCTATGGATCCACAGGTTGGACACACGGATCCCCAGGGATCTTAACGAGAGGTAGGCTCTGTGTGGATTCTCCTGGCAGGACGTGCCCGTGCATACAGGGGAAAGAGGAAAGGGTTAGGGGGAGAGGGAAAGGGATTCAGATTTTTTTGGATCCCTGAACTTTGACCCTGATCCCAAACCCTGACCCCCCTAACCTTTTATGACCTTACCACAAGTCTTTTTCTAATCTTAACCACCTCGGAGAGCCCGGCAAAACCTACGTTTTGAGATAAGCTGAACTGAGCTTCCTCTGGCTACAGCATTACTGGTTTCTTGCCCTTTTGGAGCTTGTAGATTGACTTTTAGAGCTTTTTTCATTATAACCTTATATTCCTTTTATTCACATAACTTCTTTATCTAATATATATTTAGTTTGGCCAGGAGCTTTTTAGACTCATTCATAACATTGATTAATTCATTTATTTCTATTTTTAATAATATTATTACAAAATAGTATAAATATGAAGTTTTATGCTGTTTATTTAATTATCTATTTATTTAGTTATTTTACTGTTGGGAATAAGATGAGTCAATTCTGACATTTTTAGGTTTTCTTTGGGTTTTAGGGGATTTTAAGACAGTCACATATCAACATCGACAGCTTTCTCATTTCCTTGGGTGTGGCCAGAGGACGGGGGGAGTGGCGGATGGCGTGCAACAGACCATGCATTACCTTCAACTCCCCAGTTTCAACTACCCAGGCAACGGACGGTCTGGGGGGAGTTGTCGAAAGATTTTACTACCTAATCCTATACAAAAAACACAGATTTTATAACATATTCCATACACTCTTTATTAAACAATGAGAAAGTCAAAATAATAAAGCTGCATGAGTCAACTCACAAGATTTGAGGGTCGGCATATTCAAACAAAAATCCTCAACTGAGGGATAAGTAAAATATTTCTAAACTAAATTGTATTATATTGCCAATAGTATTTGCGCACTCATCCAAATCAGGTGTTCCAATCGCTTCCAAGGCCACTAGTTAAGCACCTAGGCATGCAGACTGTCTTTACATTTGTGAAAGAATGGGTTGCTCTCAGGAGCTCAGTAAATTCAAGTGAATTTCAGGAGCTGGGCTTAGTTCCAGTGAAAGGAACTCTGAATGGTTCAGCATGCCAAGACATTTTAGATAATTCCATTCTTGAAGCTTTGAGGGAACAGTTTGGAGCTGGCCTCTTCCTCTTCCAACTTGAATGTGCAGAAACAGTTTGCTGATGTTCACAAGGTTTACATGAGTGTAAACCTTGGTCAATGTGTGTTGACCACATTGACCATTGACAACATCAATATGTTGTTCATTTAACAACATACTGATGTTCATTGAACAACATACCAATGTTCAATAAAATTAACATCAGTATGAATTACTGTGCAAAGCTCAGAGTCTGCCATCTGTCCTGACCAAGGAGAACTGGGATTCACCCATGAACACTCTCAAATATGAACATTTTCCCACTCAAGTCAGTTACGGAAGCAAACTACAGTCATGTTGAGCGCTTACAGTTCCTGGCAGTTATTGCAGCTGTCCAGGTTGCTGATGTCAGACGATCTTGGAGGTGAACATGTTGAATGTGGATGTCCTGGGCTGGTGTGGATACATGTGGTCTGCAATTGTGTGGCCTTGTTGGATGTACCACCAAATTCTCTGAAATGTTATTCATTGAACAACATACTGATGTTCAATAAAATGAACATCAATATGAATTACTGTGCAAAGCTCAGAGTCTGCCATCTGTCCTGACCAAGGAGAACTGGGATTCACCCATGAACACTCTCAAATATGAACATTTTCCCACTCAAGTCAGTTACGGAAGCAAACTACAGTCATGTTGAGCGCTTACAGTTCCTGGCAGTTATTGCAGCTGTCCAGGTTGCTGATGTCAGACGATCTTGGAGGTGAACATGTTGAATGTGGATGTCCTGGGCTGGTGTGGATACATGTGGTCTGCAATTGTGTGGCCTTGTTGGATGTACCACCAAATTCTCTGAAATGTTATTCATTGAACAACATACTGATGTTCAATAAAATGAACATCAATATGAATTACTGTGCAAAGCTCAGAGTCTGCCATCTGTCCTGACCAAGGAGAACTAGGATTCACCCATGAAGAACACACCTTTCTAATATACCGGACACTATCAAATCTAATATACCACACATTATAAATATGATCATTTCATATGATTAATATGAAATGATCACATGATCATTTCATATGATTAATATGAAATGATCATATTGGGTGGGAAATATGATAATTTCCCACTCAAGTCAGTTACGGAAACAAACTACAGTCGAGAGCCTACAGTTTTTACAGCTGGGTGGCTGATGTCAGATAATCTTGGAGGTGAACATGTTGGATGTGGAGGTCCTGGGCTGGACTGCAATTGGGTGGCCTGTTGGATGTACTATCAAATTCTTTTGAAATGTCTTTGAAGTGGAATGTGTAAACTTGTGGTAGAGGAATGAATATTAAATTCACAACCAACAGCTCTGATTGACATTCCTGCGAGTCAGTTTGCCAATTGCAACATCTGTGGCATTTTGCTGTATGATAAAGCAGCACAATGCAGTGGTATTTTACTGTGATCAGTCTAAAATACACAAATGTTATTCGCAACACAGTTTAAAAATATTCTATCTCTCAGTTCAGCATAGAAAGAAAAAGTGGACTTACAACACCATAGGCTTCACTGAAACACCACTAAAAATCAACTCAATTTTTCATGCCTGGAACATTTGACTCCATTCAAAAGTATACATCATTACATATGGAAAAACAGGAACAGACAGTAAAGCTCATCAATTTAATCTTCTTTGCATACTGTAAGAAGTGCTATATAAGATGTATGATTATACAACAAATTCATTTATGGGAAAAGAATATAAACTTTAAAAAATAAACTTCACAATTTGAATTAAAAATATTTCTTCAGCTGGAAGATTAGGATCGAGGGATCAGCTTCAGATGGATGGGTCTTTTGGGTGCTAGCAAACCCTGGACATCCATCTCAAATGGAATCTGGAAGAAAATTCAATGTACAAAGAAAAAACTGGGTGAACTAAATAAAAAATGAAAAGAAAGCGGGGCCATTAATTTCAAACATTGTAAGGAAAAAAAATCGAAAAAAAGCTACACTTGTCTAATGAAATCTTATAGAACAAGAGACAATGAAATGAACATCAGTATGAATTACTGTGCAAAGCTCAGAGTCTTCAAACTTTGGATGGACAAAAATAAGTGTCATATTGTTATGTAACCCTAAAAACCTACCCGTAGCTTCCTCACGCAGCCTGAAAGAGGAGCAATATGCAGAGTTAATCTGTAATCTCACCTCAGTCTCTTTACACACAGAGAAGCTGTACTGCTGCAGGATCTCCACCACTGCCAATTTCATCACCACTAGAGCAAACCTCATCCCAATGCAGTTCCTTGGCCCTAGCCCAAAAGGCATGTATGTGTATGGATCGATGTCCTCCTTGTTTTTCTTGCTGAATCTGATGTGAAATGTACAATATACACATAAATATGTAACCAAAAGTACTCATACTAACAGCAGACTTCTGCAGATGATATGCAGCAACGTGCATTTTTCTCTCCTATTTAGTGGTAGTAGTTCATTCCTTTTTACCTCTCAGGTTTGAATTTCTCTGGTTCTGGCCATATCTCAGGGTCCCGGTGAAGAGGCCATGTGGGCACCAGGACAACCATGTCTTTTGGAATCACAAGGCCATTTATCTCCACAGATGCTTTGGCCACACGCTCCAAACGTGCGGCAATGGGGAACAACCGGAGAGACTCATTGATGACGCTGTCCAAGTAGTCCATCTCCATCAGAGGCTGATACTGAACAGGAGCCTACACAAACACAAGCATGGCTGCCATACTGCAGTTCTACAGGCCAGGCTGAATAGGTTAGGAAATCATTCAAAAGTTAAGTCATACCAAGCTGGTATACTAAACAAATCTATTTAAAAATGAGCAACTTTTGGTTTTAAATCAGCATTCTTTAGGTGGCTCATCAGGTATTTATACAAGTTCAATACCTGAGGTTTAAAGACCTAAATGCTATACATATTCTATATTTTGGTACCTTGATGGGGAAGGTGGAATCAATCTCCTCCTGGAGCTTTCTCATGACCTCTGGATTGGTAGCCAGATTATAAGCCAAGAAAGAGAGAGAACTGCTGCTTGTTTCATAACCAGCAAAAATGAAAATCATGGATTGGGAAAGGATCTCATGGTCACTTAATCCTGTGGAAAATACAACATGCTTCACAATAGTAAGATGTGTAGCTGTGTGTGATACTGTGAGTGTTTGAAATAGGTCTCACTTTTGTCCTTTTGCAACCCATTGTTCTTTTGGGAATCAATCATTAGTTGGAGAAAATCTACTCGACTCTGCAAGTAAATAAGGGCCATTTCTAAGCCTGCTGATACAAAGAGACTGAAATGCAGAAACAAAAAACATTGTATTGTATTGTACCTTCTGCTGGTTGGCCTCACGGTTGGACTTAATCTTCTCAGAGAAGCATAAAGAAGTCGGTCACAGATTTGGGGAAAAAAAGAAAGTTCAACTTTTTCAAGTATGGGGGCCGAGGAAGGGAAGAAAGCTGAAATTAAAGTAACAATTATAGTACTACTGGACAAGGAAGATCAGGAACTATTTTCTCTGTTACAACATTACCCGATTGAGATTTAACAAACTTGTATTCTTTATAAAAGCATAAAGCTGAAAGAGTAAAAGATGCCCTTGTTTACTAAAGGTACAGTGGCTTTATTGTTATGAATAACTAAACCATGAGCTTGTAAGCCAGTATAAAACATCCAGTTTCTATGTCTTCTAAGGATTGCGGAATGAATTGGACTGTTATTGGAGGACATATCATTAATCTAGTTTTTGTTCTTTTTTTATACTTTACCAACAGCGAGGAAGAGGGGGTTTAAAAAGTCAAACTTCAGCATCTTCTTGATGTTTGTCACAAATGGGTCTGAAGGGTTGTTCAGTGAATCAATGTCGACACTGAAGGCTGTACTGGTTACAACGTCCATGCTATATGATCCAAAGAATCTGTAATCAAACACAAAATATGTTTAAAATACATTGGCATTGATAGAGGTGAATTTAAGCATCTTCTGGAACAATTTTATAAAAAGTCCTACTCCTTCAGTTCTAATGCTTCTCCATTGTCTGCCTTTTTCTTCATGCTGCAGATCAGGTTAGCAGAATGACTCTTCATGATTTCAAACATCTAATGCACACATTGAGACAAAAAAAAACATTACCACACACACAAATAAAAATGGAAAATGTTTTGGTTTGAAATTAAAGTTGAAATATAGTTGACTAAATCCTGATAACTTGAGCATGTATGATTGCTTCAAAGTTATATCAAGATGCAATTGCTGTTGCCAATTCAGGAATTTCTTCAGTGTCAGAGACTCATAACAGTCTGTTGGGCTTCCTTTGAAAACGTTCAGTCATTTGGCATAACAAAAATAAAACTCATTACATCATTTTATAACCAGGATCAAACTGCAATGTATGATTGAATTTCAATTTGTTTATGAGCTTGGTTTGCATTGACTGTAAATATATTTGTATTTAAAAATACTCTGGTTTTGAAGCTGCCTAGAGACAACATTTGCTGTGGCTCAGCACTACACCGATAAACTGAAATCTGAGCAAATCACCCAGAATCCCGAGTCCTTTCTTATGGTTTACTTTCTCCAGTTGTTCTACTAGTTTTCCTGTCTAGGATATGAGATTGAAAATAGCTCTCAAAAGAGTTGATCAGATTATTATTTTGAATTTTCTGGTACTGCAAAGTATTCTTGATGTTATGACCATCAACTAGATTTACAGAATCCACTCAAAATAAATTAGTTCACAGCACCACATCTCCCCGCCATGCTTAAGGGTGGAAATAAACTTCTTTTCTCCACACCTACCCCTACCTATAAACTTGTTTTTAATTTTATTTCATTTCAAAGTCACCTGGAGTTTCTGTTGGCAGATAACTCGGTCTCCCCGAATCACAGCACAAAGTTAAAGTTCGAGGCCCAGTCGTGAATGCCATACTCCACACCTCTTCATTTGCTTTTTTTCTCCTGGTGTCCCTCCCAAAAATATGAGATAGCAAATCAAAGTGGTCTAATAGTTGTGTTGGAAATCCACTGACCTCAGTCATTCTTTGCTAAAATTCTCAAAATATTTTCTTTCTTCCTCACTATTTGTGGGCAAACCCAGGTTTTTATTGAGCCTTAAACCTTTCAATTTTACTCTGACTACATTCAAGAGGTACGTTTTATTTTGTGAATATTGTCTGATTGTCATTTCTTGACAACCAGAAAATAAGTCAGTGTGTATTGCATGACACACTGACTTTTTTAGTGTTTCATGCAATACAAAAACACAAGAAAAAAAAAGTATTACTAATCAAAAAGGCTTAGACATTTGGTATATGAAAACAATATTTTAAATTTAGTCTATAGAATTTATCAAAATTGTATACTAATGGCATGTTTCTTTGGGTTTCTCTACAGAATAAATGCATTCGACTTTTTTTGTGTCTTTAGGATGTGAACATGCTATTTGTAACAAAAGCATGAATAAAAAGCACGTTTCAATGCTTTTTATTCATTTTTACTGGAGTGGCAATATATTTGGCGGAAGCAGTATGTTCAGGTCAAATTGCTGTAAAAGTTGATAGAAAGTGGAGAAGCTCACCTCCTTCAGTCTCCCAGAGGTGAAGGAAGGAGATAGAACACTGCGGATCCTTTTCCATTGATCATCTTCAGCATTGAACAGGGAATCATACAGGGCCCCATTCAGATGAAAATTCTTTTGACGTAATGAAACAGTAGCTGATGAGAACTACAGTAAATGAAATGTAAATCACTATGACTTCATATGGATTGTAGAGCAATAACTGCATACTCTGCGGTTGGTGAAGAAAGAGTAGCATTCCTTAACCAGAATGGCCTTTATGATTTCAGGATCTGCAATACACAACACGGGCTGGCGGCCATCGTATATACTGAAAGATTAGAATGAAACAAACTTAGGCTGAAACAAATTATTGTTTTTTTTGTGTGTCTGTTCTTCAATAACAGTTACAATGTGAAAACTCACCCCCATATTTTCCCGTATTTCCGATAGCACTCTTGATCGAAATTGAAGAACCCCTAGTTACAAAAATAATGTTACATCAGAAATACAAAAGAATATTTTTGTACAATTTTCAGCAAAATGAATTAATAAATAATGGCTCATCTTACCCATACTGTATGAAAATATTTGTTTAAAATAACTACATTTATTGTATAATCTGAAAGCTCCCAGCAGGAATCATGTTCTGTGGTACATTTTGGTCCTATCAGTCCCTGGCTGAAGGTGCTCCTGCAGCCAGCCAACATGAAGTGGATGAGACTTGTGCAAGATGACCTGTATCTTGGACAGGGTCCTTCTCTCTGACACCACGGTCAGAAAGTCCAGCTTCACTCCGGCAACATCACTAGCCTTGCCAATCAATCTGTTCAGTCTTTTGGCGTCCTCCTGCTACCTGCTGGCTCAGCACACCACAACATACACGATGGCACTGGCAACCACAGACTCATACAAGATCCTGAGCAAAGTCCGGCAGATGATGAAAGATCTCAACCTTCACAAGGATGAAGATGCCTCTGCTCAGAAAATACTGGCAACTTTGGCCCTTCTTGTACATTGGTGTTCTTGATCCAGTTCAGTTTGTTGTCAACGTGGAATCCAAGATATTTATAATTCTCCACAATGTTCACACTAACCCCGAGATGGAAACTAGGGTCACAGACTTCCTGGAGCTCCTCCTCAGTTCCACCACCAGTTCCATGGTCTTTATCACATTGAGCTGCAGGTGGTTCAGCCCACACAAAGTTGCCCTCTGTACTCATTATCCTCACTAACACAACCTCCAGCTGAGTCATCTGAGAACTTCTGTAAATGACAGCTACAGAAGTACAATAGCTAAAGTCAGTTGCATAGAGAATAAAGGACCTTTATGCTGCTGACAACAGTGTTGCAGGTGTACAAACTGTGGTCTGCCAGTCCACAGTTCATGGACTTTGGACTGGCTGTCGACATCTAGACTGCCTGGACTGGACAATCTAGAACTGGCAGAAATGTGGACTATCTGGATTATCAGATAGTCCACAGTCTGATGTGGGTGTTTAGCACCACCCACAGCACCTGTAGTCACAGGGACGCTGTGTCTTTGCCACCAGATTAATGCAGTATGTTTTCCACATCCACAGAGCTAGATGGAACAGGCTTTAAGCACCCTAGCAGGGCTTGCAGTTTTGCCAGGGTGGAGTCTCACCAGCTGGTATCTATGGTGTTGTTTACCTCAACTGGTCAGCTGGTAGAGGTGACCAGTTGAGGGGTGAAGGGTGGGGGAGTAGTGACAGGGGGAAAGAGGTGTTAAAGTGAGATGAAAGACTTTGTGGAGGGGTACGTGAGAGTGGGTTGAGAGCAGCAGTGGTATTGCTGGGAGTGCAGGGGCCGCAGTGTCAAATCTGTTTAACCCTCCTGTTGTCCTTGACCCGAGGACAGCAGGAGGGTTATATTTGAGTTCATTGGCTCTTTCAATGTTGAACTCAACCCTGCTACTGCCAGCTGACCTAAACATGGTAAAGATGCCAACAATAAAATATAATAAAACCATTTAAAATAACTAAACTCTTGGAATTCACACTGGAACATTAGAATCCTGTTTGCAGAACAATAAAATAAACTTCATGTTGTGATTACTGAATTAATTCCTTTTTCTAAATTTGTCTTTTCACTTAGGTAGACATGTTTTTATTAAATGTATTTTATTCATTGTCATTTATTAAAACTGTCATTCAGTTGAGAGTAGTCATAGAATCTGTTGTGTAAAAAAACTCTTGAATAAATACATAAAATACAAATTAAAATCAAATTTAAGAAATCTTTGTGAGAGTAAAATATGTTACTGCACTGTGACCATACGACTCTAAAAAAGTGATTTAAAAAATAATTCTCTCTTTCTACCCTTTTCAATATGTGCTTGTAGTTAAGATTCATCATTGGATTTGGTGGAATAGATGATTTCCTGAAAATCTGAACCAGAACCAGACCTCTGTTACACAGATCACCTAACAGGATCTGCTTCATTTTAGTTTAGCTTTGACACTAAAATACTTTATTATACTTTAACACTGAATTTTGAGTCAAAGAGAAAGTTATGGTGAAATGTGATCACCATAATTTGTAGTTTGTTTTTACATCAGATCAGGTTGCAGGTCAGGTGCTGCTCTACAATACAATCAAGAGACTCATCTCTTAGTTGCAAAGAGAAAATAGAAACAGATTAGCTTTCCTCTTAATAAATTGCATTAGAGTGGTTTTAAACAGACAGGATTACAGGACAGCTAAATACAGCAGAAAAGTTTTATTAGGATTGTTAGGATAAATTTGGATTACATCAAGCAGACTAACAATGTCTGATTTTTAAAGTGTTTGTTTTTTCTTTATTAGGACAGGATATGTAGGTTGAACAGTTTGCAACTTGTTTTCTTTAGCCAAATAAGGGAAATGACTGACCTTTATTATCCATAAAAAGTAATTGGACAATGATTATAGAACAGGTACATACTCTCATTACTTCCAATACAAATACAGTATTGTACACAAGCGTGAAACAGCAATGAGCAATAAAGACATGTAGTTGAGAATGTTTAGAGGTTCACATAGAGCAGAAATTTTGTACATTTACATCAAGATTTATCTTTTTAGATTTTCAAAAAATAAAAATACAAAAACTGCACGGACTTCTGAAGAAGATCCAATAAATGTAATATTTTTGATTAAAATATTAACATGACCTACTTTTAATACTATAAGTGCGGTTTAAAAAGTGTTATACATACCCTTCGATAATGCAGCATTGTCCCAAAAAATGGGACAGGTTTAGGACCAGAAACACCTAATTTCTTGAAAGTTCCATAAGGCCAGTAGGCATACCTGTGGATAAATAAGTCTGAAAGGTTATGTGTGAAGTAAAGACAAAAGCAGTAAATGCTGAGCAGAAGAGAATAGAACAAATTCCAGATTCAGATTCAAGTAACTGGAAGAAATAAATAGATCAATACTCATTCATTAACACTCACACAAGGAGGAGAGTGACAAAGGCAACCAGCAGAGTCCATGTCTCAGTGGAAAAGTACAAGAAGTAACCCATCTGTCCTCTCAGTGGAAGTATCTGTCTCTGTGATACCAAATGTCACCACCTGTACCTTTTATCTCCTGCTGCACTGATCTGTTGCGCAAGATGAAGTGTGTGAAAGTTAAACCAATGGTAGCGAGGTTGGTAGGTTTGTCCAAATGGTTTTCCACTTCGATCTGCATCCTTTTAGAATGTTTCAAGCTGGCATTCAC
Organism: Poeciliopsis turneri; assembly: GCA_922788865.1. Lineage (NCBI taxonomy): Eukaryota > Metazoa > Chordata > Actinopteri > Cyprinodontiformes > Poeciliidae > Poeciliopsis > Poeciliopsis turneri. Next base: position 2,903,720 of record CAKLNU010000176.1, read on the forward strand.
TGAGAGCGTCTGTAGTCAGGACTCTGTCTATAATAATCCATCCATCCATTTTCTGTACACCGTTATGCCTGGTGGGGTTGGCAGGGGTGCTGGTGTCTATCTCCAGTGAATGTGTTGGGCGAGAGGCATGGTTGACTATAATAATAATAATAATAATAATAATAATAATAATAATAATAGTAATAATGGATGTTGGGTTACTGTCTAAGTTAGAACTTCAAATGACTGATTATTTCTTTGTCAAGCTAATATTAATAATCTCCTCTCATGAATCCTTACTGCTTATTTGGAAGATGCCTACTGCTACTACTTTAAAGTTTCATTACAATACATGTTATTATTTATATTAGATTTATTTATGTATATTCTTCTACAGTTTTTCTGTCTGTCTGTCTGTCCGTTTGTCTATCTTGGTTGTGTTTCTTTGAAATCTAAATTATGAGCGCCACTTTCAACTGTTTTACTACGTATATGCTGGAGAAAAGCAGAAAATTTGTTTTCAATGCTATTTTTTCTGTTTGTTTTTAAGATTTCTAGTTTTCTACTGTCCTCGTTCAGACATGCCCAATGGCATATTTGATTTATGAGTAACAGAAACTGCTTTTACTGTTTTTCCTGTAGAGCCAAATGAGGCCAAAGGGTAACCAGTTACGTAACTCTTAATACAGAGAATAGACAATTAGTGCCCGCAGTCAGATTCAAAGGACGAAAAAAAAAAAAAAAACTGAGCTCAAAAGACTTTGGATATGCCACATCAGTCATGGACCTTTTGTTTTTTCCTCAACTGAAACATGGTTTCTTCTGATCTCATTTATATTTATTTTGTAAGTATTTGTGTGATCAAATAAGTTGTGCTCACTCTGAATAGGAATGCTCTTCAAAATAAATGCATCAAAATGTTATTGCCTTAAAAATAAGTTACACTTGGTGTAATGCATCCAGTCCAGGTATGGCCACACCATGGAGTGTTTATGAAGTTGGGGATGTCATTAATCTAACGTGATGTCACCTCAAATTTAGACAAAAAAACACAGATTTGATAACATATTCCAAACACTTTATTAAACAATGAGAAAGTCAAAATAATCATGCTGCATGAGTCACTCACAAGATTTGAGGGTAGGCATATTCAAAAAGAAATCCTCAACTGAGGGATAAGTAAAATATTTCTAAACTAAACTGTACATACACTATATTGCCAAAAGTATTTGCTCACTCATCCAAATCATAGGAATCGGGTGTTCCAATCACTTCCAGGGCAACAGGTGTATAAAATTAAGCACCTAGACATGCAGACTGTTTTTATATTTGTGAAAGAATGGGTCGCTCTCAGGAGCTCAGTGAATTCCAGTGAATTTCAGGAGCTGGGCTTGCCTCCTTAGTTCCAGTGAAAGGAACTCTGAATGGTTCAGCATACCAAGACATTTTAGACAATACCATTCTTGAAGCTTTGAGGGAACAGTTTGGAGCTACTCCCTTCCTCTTTCAACTTGAATGTGCAGAAACAGATTGCTGATGTTCACAAGGTTTACATCAGCAAACCATTGACCAACACAACACCACACATGTTGTCTGCCATCTGCCCTGACCAAGGAGAACTGGGATTCACCCATGAACACTCAAATATGAACATTTTCCCACTCAAGTCAGTTACGGAAGCAAACTACAGTCATGTTGAGCGCTTACAGTTCCTGGCAGTTATTGCAGCTGTCCAGGTTGCTGATGTCAGACGATCTTGGAGGTGAACATGTTGAATGTGGATGTCCTGGGCTGGTGTGGATACATGTGGTCTGCAATTGTGTGGCCTTGTTGGATGTACCACCAAATTCTCTGAAATGTTATTCATTGAACAACATACTGATGTTCAATAAAATGAACATCAATATGAATTACTGTGCAAAGCTCAGAGTCTGCCATCTGTCCTGACCAAGGAGAACTAGGATTCACCCATGAAGAACACACCTTTCTAATATACCGGACACTATCAAATCTAATATACCACACATTATAAATATGATCATTTCATATGATTAATATGAAATGATCACATGATCATTTCATATGATTAATATGAAATGATCATATTGGGTGGGAAATATGATAATTTCCCACTCAAGTCAGTTACGGAAACAAACTACAGTCGAGAGCCTACAGTTTTTACAGCTGGGTGGCTGATGTCAGATAATCTTGGAGGTGAACATGTTGGATGTGGAGGTCCTGGGCTGGACTGCAATTGGGTGGCCTGTTGGATGTACTATCAAATTCTTTTGAAATGTCTTTGAAGTGGAATGTGTAAACTTGTGGTAGAGGAATGAATATTAAATTCACAACCAACAGCTCTGATTGACATTCCTGCGAGTCAGTTTGCCAATTGCAACATCTGTGGCATTTTGCTGTATGATAAAGCAGCACAATGCAGTGGTATTTTACTGTGATCAGTCTAAAATACACAAATGTTATTCGCAACACAGTTTAAAAATATTCTATCACTCAGTTCAGCATAGAAAGAAAAAGTGGACTTACAACACCATAGGCTTCACTGAAACACCACTAAAAATCAACTCAATTTTTTATGCCTGGAACATTTGACTCCATTCAAAAGTATACATCATTACATATGGAAAAACAGGAACAGACAGTAAAGCTCATCAATTTAATCTTCTTTGCGTACTGTAAGAAGTGCTATATAAGATGTATGATTATACAACAAATTCATTTATGGGAAAAGAATATAAACTTTAAAAAATAAACTTCACAATTTGAATTAAAAATATTTCTTCAGCTGGAAGATTAGGATCGAGGGATCAGCTTCAGATGGATGGGTCTTTTGGGTGCTAGCAAACCCTGGACATCCATCTCAAATGGAATCTGGTAGGAAATTCAATGTGCAGAGAGAAAACTGTGTGAACTCAATAAACAATGCAAAGATAGCGTGGCCATTAATTTCAAACATTGTAAAAAAAAAAAAAAGAAAAAAATCGAAAAAAGCTACACTTGTCTAATGAAATCTTATAGAACAAGAGACAATGAAATGAACATCAGTATGAATTACTGTGCAAAGCTCAGAGTCTTCAAACTTTGGATGGACAAAAATAAGTGTCATATTGTTATGTAACCCTAAAAACCTACCCGTAAGCTTCCTCACGCAGCCTGAAAGAGGAGCAATATGCAGAGTTAATCTGTAATCTCACCTCAGTCTCTTTACACACAGAGAAGCTGTACTGCTGCAGGATCTCCACCACTGCCAATTTCATCACCACTAGAGCAAACCTCATCCCAATGCAGTTCCTTGGCCCTAGCCCAAAAGGCATGTATGTGTATGGATCGATGTCCTCCTTGTTTTTCTTGCTGAATCTGATGTGAAATGTACAATATACACATAAATATGTAACCAAAAGTACTCATACTAACAGCAGACTTCTGCAGATGATATGCAGCAACGTGCATTTTTCTCTCCTATTTAGTGGTAGTAGTTCATTCCTTTTTACCTCTCAGGTTTGAATTTCTCTGGTTCTGGCCATATCTCAGGGTCCCGGTGAAGAGGCCATGTGGGCACCAGGACAACCATGTCTTTTGGAATCACAAGGCCATTTATCTCCACAGATGCTTTGGCCACACGCTCCAAACGTGCGGCAATGGGGAACAACCGGAGAGACTCATTGATGACGCTGTCCAAGTAGTCCATCTCCATCAGAGGCTGATACTGAACAGGAGCCTACACAAACACAAGCATGGCTGCCATACTGCAGTTCTACAGGCCAGGCTGAATAGGTTAGGAAATCATTCAAAAGTTAAGTCATACCAAGCTGGTATACTAAACAAATCTATTTAAAAATGAGCAACTTTTAGTTTTAAATCAGCATTCTTTAGGTGGCTCATCAGGTATTTATACAAGTTCAATACCTGAGGTTTAAAGACCTAAATGCTATACATATTCTATATTTTGGTACCTTGATGGGGAAGGTGGAATCAATCTCCTCCTGGAGCTTTGTCATGACCTCTGGATTGGTAGCCAGATTATAAGCCAAGAAAGAGAGAGAACTGCTGCTTGTTTCATAACCAGCAAAAATGAAAATCATGGATTGGGAAAGGATCTCATGGTCACTTAATCCTGTGGAAAATACAACATGCTTCACAATAGTAAGATGTGTAGCTGTGTGTGATACTGTGAGTGTTTGAAATAGGTCTCACTTTTGTCCTTTTGCAACCCATTGTTCTTTTGGGAATCAATCATTAGTTGGAGAAAATCTACTCGACTCTGCAAGTAAATAAGGGCCATTTCTAAGCCTGCTGATACAAAGAGACTGAAATGCAGAAACAAAAAACATTGTATTGTATTGTACCTTCTGCTGGTTGGCCTCACGGTTGGACTTAATCTTCTCCAGAGAAGCATAAAAGAAGTCGGTCACAGATTTGGGGAAAAAAGAAAGTTCTAACTTTTCAAGTATGGGGCCGAGGAAGGGGAAGAAAGCTGAAATTAAAGTAAAAATTATAGTACTACTGGACAAGGAAGATCAGGAACTATTTTCTCTGTTACAACATTACCCGATTGAGATTTAACAAACTTGTATTCTTTATAAAAGCATAAAGCTGAAAGAGTAAAAGATGCCCTTGTTTACTAAAGGTACAGTGGCTTTATTGTTATGAATAACTAAACCATGAGCTTGTAAGCCAGTATAAAACATCCAGTTTCTATGTCTTCTAAGGATTGCGGAATGAATTGGACTGTTATTAGAGGACATATCATTAATCTAGTTTTTGTTCTTTTTTTATACTTTACCAACAGCGAGGAAGAGGGGGTTTAAAAAGTCAAACTTCAGCATCTTCTTGATGTTTGTCACAAATGGGTCTGAAGGGTTGTTCAGTGAATCAATGTCGACACTGAAGGCTGTACTGGTTACAACGTCCATGCTATATGATCCAAAGAATCTGTAATCAAACACAAAATATGTTTAAAATACATTGGCATTGATAGAGGTGAATTTAAGCATCTTCTGGAACAATTTTATAAAAAGTCCTACTCCTTCAGTTCTAATGCTTCTCCCTTGTCTGCCTTTTTCTTCATGCTGCAGATCAGGTTAGCAGAATGACTCTTCATGATTTCAAACATCTAATGTGCACATTGAGACAAAAAAAAAACATTACCACACACAAATAAAAATGGAAAATGTTTTGGTTTGAAATTAAAGTTGAAATATAGTTGACTAAATCCTGATAACTTGAGCATGTATGATTGCTTCAAAGTTATATCAAGATGCAATTGCTGTTGCCAATTCAGGAATTTCTTCAATGTCAGAGACTCATAACAGTCTGTTGGGCTTCCTTTGAAAACGTTCAGTCATTTGGCATAACAAAAATAAAACTCATTACATCATTTTATAACCAGAATCAAACTGCAATGTATGATTGAATTTCAATTTGTTTATGAGCTTGGTTTGCATTGACTGTAAATATATTTGTATTTAAAAATACTCTGGTTTTGAAGCTGCCTAGAGACAACATTTGCTGTGGCTCAGCACTACACCGATAAACTGAAATCTGAGCAAATCACCCAGAATCCCGAGTCCTTTCTTATGGTTTACTTTCTCCAGTTGTTCTACTAGTTTTCCTGTCTAGGAAATGAGATTATTTTGAAAAAGAAGTTGAGTTTTTATTTTCTTGTCTATTTGTCATTTCCTGATATATTTAGATAAACGACTGGCTTGCTTCAGTATGTCATGCAATACCAATACCAGAAAGAAATAAGGAGTACTGATTAAAAAGGCTTCGATATTCTGCTTATTACATAAATCTAAGATATCAAAACAATATTTCAAATTTAGTCTATAGAATTTATCAGAATTGTATACTAATGGCATGTTTATTTGGGTTTCTCCACAGAATAAATGCATTTGACTTTTTTTTGTGTCTTTAGGATGTGAACATGCTTTTTGTAACAAAAGGTGAACTCATTTCAATGCTTTTATTCATTTTTACTTCAGTCCCAATAGTTTTGGAGGAAGCAGTATGTTTAGGTCAAATTGCTGTAAAAGTTGATAGAAAGCTCACCTCCTTCAGTTTCCCAGAGGTGAAGGCAGGAGATAGAACACTGCGGATCCTTTTCCATTGATCATCTTCAGCAATGGATACAGCATCATACAGGGGTCCATTTAGACGGAAATTCTAACATAATAAAACAGCAGCTGATGAGAACTAAATGAAATGTAAATCACTATGACTTCACATGGATTGTAGAGCAGTAACTGCATACTCTGCGGTTGGTGAAGAAAGAGTAGCATTCCTTAACCAGAATGGCCTTTATGATTTCAGGATCTGCAACACACAACACGGGCTGGCGGCCATCGTATATACTGAAAGATTAGAATGAAACAAACAACTTAGGCTGAAACAAATCACTGGTTTATTTTGTCTGTTCTTCAATAACTGTTACAATGTGAAAACTCACCCCCATATTTTCCCATATTTCAGATAGCACTCTTGATCGAAATTGAAGAACCCCTAATAATGTTACATCAGAAATATAAGAACATGTTTGTACAATTTTCAGCAAATTAGTTAATAAATAATGGCTCATCTTAAAGAATGTTGTTCATAGAAGCTAAATTAGATTATTCTGATTCAATATATTTTAAAAAATATATATTTTATAAATCAAGAGTTAAATTGAACTGCATATCTGGCTGTAATGGACATGTGTGATGATGTGTAGTGGTGATGAATTACCCAATTGCAGCGAGACAGAGACAGGAGCAATTTATAAATAAATAATGAAGAGCAAAAACATACAACATTCACAAGGACGAGGGAGCCAGAGCAGAACCAAAAAGAAAATCACAGGAACCAGGAACCAACAGGGAAGTAACAAGAACAACCAGCAAGAAGAGAGTTTATGTGAAAATTAGTTGAACTTTGATTATTTCTGACAATACTTTTGCCTTGAGCCTTCATTTGCAAACTAAACAAGAACATCTACACAGAACACTGCCCATATCAAAAAATTTATATGAAATAGCTATCTGTATGATAAAGATGTAAAATATAATGCAGAACCATTTTAACAGAACTAAACTCCTGGCATTCACAACGGAACATTAGTTCTGTATGCTGCATATTAACAAAAACTTCACAATGTGATTATCTTTTCTGAATTTCACTTTTCAGTCGAGTTGTCAAGTTTTTTTCTTTTACATTATGCAATATTGTTTATTAAAATTCTCATTCAATTAACAGTATTCTTAGGATCGCATGGATAATTCAAAATAAAATCTTATTTAAGAGAAAAAATTATTACTATATATATGTTTATATACAACATTTTTTACTGACATCTTTAGCTAGACAGTAGATCAGAAAAGTTCACATGGATGATATTCCTGAAAATCTGAACCAGAACCAAATCTCTGTTGCACAGATCAACTAACAGAATCTTCTATAGGTTAGCTTACTGAAGAAACTTAAATACTTAGACTTTCGGACCGAATTGTGAGTCGATAGTTTCTTGAAATTTCAAGCACCTTACAAAAGTCAGGTGTGGTTCGATAACATAATCAAGAAACTCATCTCTAAGTTGCAAAGGAAAAATAGAAACAGATTAGCTTTCGTCTTATTAAATTGCATTAGAGTGGTTTTAAACAGACAGGATTACAGGACGGCTAAATACAGCAGAAAAGTTTTATTAGGATTGTTAGGATAAATTTGGATTACATCAAGCAGACTAACAATGTCTGATTTTTAAAGTGTTTGTTTTTTCTTTATTAGGACAGGATATGTAGGTTGAACAGTTTGCAACTTGTTTTCTTTAGCCAAATAAGGGAAATAACTGTCCTTTATCATCCATAAAAAGTAATTGGACAATGATTGTAGAACAGGTACATACTCTCATTACTTCCAATACAAATACAGTATTGTACACAAGCGTGAAACAGCAATGAGCAATAAAGACATGTAGTTGAGAATGTTTAGAGGTTCACATAGAGTAGAAATTTTGTACATTTAAATCAAGATTTATCTTTTTAGATTTTCAAAAAATAAAAATACAATAACCACACGGACTTCTGAAGAAGATCCAATAAATATAATATCTTTGATTAAAATAGTAACATGACCTACTTTTTATACTCTAAGTGCGGTTTAAAAAGTGTTATACATACCCTTCGATAATGCAGCATTGTCCCAAAAAATGGGACAGGTTTAGGACCAGAAACACCTAATTTCTTGAAAGTTCCATAAGGCCAGTAGGCATACCTGTGGATAAATAAGTCTGAAAAGTTATGTGTGAAGTAAAGACAAAAGCAGTAAATGCTGAGCAGAAGAGAATAGAACAAATTCCAGATTCAGATTCAAGTAACTGGAAGAAATAAATAGATCAATACTCATTCATTAACACTCACACAAGGAGGAGAGTGACAAAGGCAACCAGCAGAGTCCATGTCTCAGTGGAAAAGTACAAGAAGTAACCCATCTGTCCTCTCAGTGGAAGTATCTGTCTCTGTGATACCAAATGTCACCACCTGTACCTTTTATCTCCTGCTGCACTGATCTGTTGCGCAAGGTGAAGTGTGTGAAAGTTAAACCAATGGTAGCGAGGTGTGTCCAGGGAATATTGTTAATATTACATTACTATTCTCCTCTCATGAGAACGTCTTATTCTATGTACATCTCAGGCTTGAATCATTACTGCTCCTTTGGACAATGTCTACTATTTTAAAGTTAAATTACAATACATGTCATTATTTACTTTGTTGTGTCTTTTTTGAGATTTCTGAATGCAATCTAAATTATGAAGGCCACTTTCAACAGTTTTACTGTCATATATGCTGGAGAAAAGAAGAAAATCTGTTTTTAATGCCAGTTTTCCTCAGTTTGTTTTTAAGATTTCTATTTTTCTACTGTACCCATTCAGACATGCCCAGTCATATTATTGGATTAATGAGTAGCAGAAATCCAATTGTTTTTCCTGTAGAGCCAAATAAGGGTAACCAGTTGTGTAACTCTTAAGGGAGGGAATAGGCCCTCCCTTAAGGGACTGCGGGCACAAATAGATTATTGGTTCCTGTGGTCAAATTCAAAGTACAAAAAAAAAATTAACAAAACAACCTGAGCTCAACAGACTTTGAATATGTCACATCAGTCATGGACTTTTTTCCTTTCTTCTCCTCTGATTGATGGTTTCTTCTGATCTCATATTTGTTTTGAAAGTATTTTTGTGATCAAATAAGTTGTGGTCACTGAATAGGAATACTCTTCAAAAGAAATGCATCAAAATGTTATTGCCATGAAAATAAATTACATTTGCTATATTGTATCCTATCCAGGTATGGCCACTGAACATATGGAGTGTTTGAGAAGTTGGGGGTCAGGGGACTCAAGCCACTCATGTATTGGGGGATAGTTGGGAGGCATAACCAGGTAATTAGATAGTATGAGAGGAATAAATAAGTTGTGTTTTATGATTTCACTATTTACATTTCAGTCTGATAATCAGTAGAAAATACTAAAAAGATGTTTTGTTTTTCAGGTGTATTACTTGGATGACAATTAATGTGCTAAATAGTATGGAAAGTATGGAAGAGTATTAGTTTGAGTCCAAACTTTTTTTAAATTTATTTATTTACAACCATAGTGGCATCTACTTTAGCATTGACTCTGTATTTTCTAAATGTAAATATTTGAGAAGTCAGAAATCTCCAAGGTTTTATGTCAAACTGCCCAACAGGGAATGATACGTGTGTCGTGTGTTATTCTTCAGCTTGTATGAGCTCAGGAGGCCCATGCTGACTGTGATGGATCCTGAAATACTGAAAATCATCCTTGTTAAAGAGTTCTTCACATTCTTTACCAACCGAAGAGTAAGGACACACAAGATAAACAGGGAATGGAACAAGTGTTTGAAATCCCATCTCTCTTCTCTAATGATAAAAGCAGTTTCAGGTTTTTTAGTCTTAATACTTTTCATTAAGCCTAAAATCACAAACAAACCTGTTTTATTTTTGTTAGAATATCCACCTGAATGGAGACCTCTATGATACAGTGAACGTTGCTGAAGATGATCAGTGGAGACAAATTCGTAATCAAGTTATTCCTTCATTCACCTCTGGGCGTATAAAAGAGGTAGGACAGTTCAGGTCAGAGGTTTAAATGAACAGAAAATGGAGGGATGTTTAGGAAATTCCCAAATTTCCCAATCATACTATGAGTATACAAAGACTTTGATTTCAGATTTGTTCAAGTCCGTAATGGCCTTAAAATATCAAATAAAGACATCAAATATAAATCAACACAAAATGAGAAGAGTCCATCTGTATATATCATTGTTGACCAACATTTGCCACAAACAACTGTCAGTTGTCAGTTTTTGTTAGAAAAAACTGATAACTGTCAGTTGTCATGTACAATTTCACTCATTGTGCATGGTGTAGTGAGTGCTATTGGTTTACACATTCCTAGTGATAAAATGATAAAACACATCCCATCAGTTAAAAGTGTCATACTACTTTATGAATCATTCTCTTTTTGTGCTGTTTTTTAAGATTTAGTAATGAGAACAAACAGAATATCAACCTGTACACTTACCTGCCGTTTGGGATCGGACCACGGAACTGTCTGGGCAGTTTGCTCTGGTAATAATCAAACTGGCCTTGGTGAATGTTTTGCACAACCACAGCTTCCTGGTCTGTGATGAGACTGAAGTATTACTACAAAAATAGTTTTCTTTCAAAAATATACAGTAACAAATGTCAAAGTACATACCGCAGAAAAATAGAAAAGGAGCTACTTGACTTTTTTTCTTTATTTCCCAAGATCCCTCTGAGGATGCACCCTGAGGGCCTGATGGGACCTCTGCAGCCAATCAAACTAAAACTACGGTGTCACGGCCTTCTAATTCCAACAAAAAACAAATTTCCAACCAAGGCCGTGGGTGTTAAGAGGCGGTGATTAGAACGCACTTTGAATGTTTGTAAAAAATATAATTTATTTCTTGCAAAAAACAGTAACAAAAACAAATAATTAAAGTGTCTAAAAACGTAGTCAAAACGAAAATTAATCTTAAAAAAAAAGGTGTCCAAGAAAAATGCTCCAGAAAAGTGGTAAAAAAAATCATGTTACCTTCCCCTCAACACACCAGACATTTACCAAACAATTTTTTTCCCCCCACACCCAGCACCCGGTGTAATCCTCATTAGCAATAATGACAACACATCATGAAAAAAAAATCCCAAATGTCATTTACTAAAGTTGCAGACATGCCTTCCAGAAAGTACCTATTCCATCTGTTTGCTAAACAAAAGGATGTTTATCTGCAGAAATCTTCAGCCAAGCTGTTTTGCAAACCAAATTTAAAATACTTTTAGTGCCTAAAAGAACAATTTCTTCCACCATTACTTTAAATAATTCTAATAATTAATTTTAAATAAGGGGATGAATTGCAGCCTTCCTAGTGCTTCCTAGTGGGAAGTAATTTCCCTGGTGATCCAAAAGTGGGAAATGGTTGACATGAATGTGGAAACGACTCCTTTTAACATCGTTCTTAACCCAGACTATAAACTGCATCGTAGACAGATGGATGGTTAGAGAACTCCTTACCTGATCAATCTAAACCAGAGGGGATTTGTTAATCACAGAAAAACTTTAGATCATGCATGAAGATTACTATAATGCTCAAAAAAATAAAGGGAACACTCAAACAACACAATATAACTCCAAGTACATCAAACTTCTGTGAAATCAAACTGTCCACTTAGGAAGCAACACTGATTGACAGTCAACAATGATTTTGTTGTCAGCACATTCAACTTTGTACAGGACAAAGTATTCAATGAGAATATTTCATTCATTCAGATCTAGGATGTGTTATTTGAGTGTTCCCTTTATTTTTTTGAGCAGTGTACATATCCTACAATGAATACACAAAGCTGAGACAAAAGCGGAAGTAGTTCTTTATTTGTTCAAATGAACTTTATTCCATAAAGGGATGGGCCAAACTAACTTGCAGATGGTTCAACTACATAAACAATAATGACAATGTAAGCTTTTCTTTTCATTGGAGAAAGAAATATGATAGGGGTGCATTATTTATGCCCTTTCTTTGTCCTCATTTATAAAACAAAAAAAGTACAGTACAGTAAGAGAATAAAAAAGATTGACCTGTGAAAAGATTAATATATATATATATATATATATATATATATATATATATATATATATAAATCCCTTCTCACCCACCGCGGGTGGTTCTTATCCTCTGAGCTCGGGTTCTCTACCAGAGGCCTGGGAGCTTGAGGGTCCTGCGCAGTATCTTGGCTCTGCCAAGGACTGCACATTTCTGGACTGAGATGTCTGATGTTGTTCCTGGGATCTGTTGTAGCCATTGATCCAGTTTGGGGGTTACTGCCCCGAGGGCCCCGATGACCACAGGCACCACTGTGGTCTTCACCTTCCAGGCCCTCTCCAGTTCCTCCCTGAGGCCCTGGTATTTTTCCAGTTTCTCGTGCTCCTTTTTCCTGATGTTGCAATCACTTGGTATTGCTACATCTACCACAACGGCTTTCCTCTGTTGTTTATCCACTACGACAATGTCTGGTTGGTTCGCCATTACTATTCTGTCTATCTGGATCTGGAAGTCCCACAGGATCTTAGCTCTGGCGTTCTCTACCACCTTTGGGGGTGTTTCCCACTTTGATCTCGGGGTTTCCAGTCCATATTCTGCACAGATGTTTCTGTACACTATGCCTGCCATTTGGTTATGTCGTTCCATGTACGCTTTCCCTGCCAGTATCTTGCACCCTGCTGTTATGTGCTGGACTGTCTCAGGGGCCTCCTTGCACAAGCTACACCTTGGGTCTTGTCTGGTGTGGTAGATCTGGGCCTCTATTGCTCTGGTGTTTAGGGCCTGTTCCTGGGCGGCCATGATGAGGGCCTCTGTGGTGTCCTTGAGTCCAGCTTTTTCCAGCCATTGGTAGGATTTACTGATATCAGCCACTTCGGTTATTTGCTGCTTAGTGCCGTCTGCCTCTGGGCCCAGGCCCGTACCAGGTTTCCATCCGCAGCGAACCATCATCCTGTAGCTGTTGCTGGATGTGGGAAGGCAGTAGTAAGGTGTGGGCTGAGGATGGCCCAGACTGAACTGATGCAGAGTAGAGGAAAGATGTAACGAGTGGCTGCCTTCATACTCAGAACGGCACACATCACACCACTGAGGCTGGAGCAAACTGAGAACATTAAGAAAACATGTCAGAGCAGCCATGCCAGAAATATCTGACTGTCTTAACTCAGCGAATATAGCACTATGGTACAGGTGGTACATCCCATGTAGGGGCTTGTCCTCCCATGATGGTACCTCTGGCACCTCAACCTCTGTTCCCTGTTATCTGAGACATTCACTGAGCACATTGTCTGTTGAGGCTTTATATATATATATATCCATCCATCCATTTTCTGAGCACCCTTCTCCCTAACGGGGTCGGGAGTTGCTGGTGCCTATCTCCAGCTGCGTTCCGGGCGAGAGGCGGGGTACACCCCGGACAGGTCGCCAGTCTGTCGCATATATATATATATATATTTTTTTTTACAAGTTTTAGATATCAAAAAGGATGAGTATAATTAGCATAATCTCAGTGTTGAGAATGTGGCAGTTTTGACTATAGGGCCACATATATAGGGCCACAATAATATTTTTGAATTATTATTATACTAAGTATGTGTAGATTATGTAAATTACTTTTCAATCTAATCTGGCATACTTGTATGAAGATGTTTAGCAATATTAGATGCCCTGGTAAAAAATCACAAAGGAGTTTCAGGACAACTTTAAAATCTATGCAGGAGCCAATTGATATTAACTCAAATGTCATTGAATGACAACAATCTGCAAAAACAGTACACATAAGGCAGGTTTATCTTTAAAAATACTCATGTTAAAATGGTTTAAAAAAAAACTAAAAAAAAAAAAATATGTATGCTAGCCCTTCCACATGAAATTGTAAATTTTTGGTTGACTCTAAACAATTGTGAAAGCAAGATCAAGTAAATATAAACTGTAAGGGTTTATGAGTGTTTTACAATTCTGTGGCAAAGGGTCATAATATCAAGCTGACTAAGCAGAGGAGAACAAACACGCGAGTCACATGTCTGGGTGTGTTAAATCAGGTGAAAAGGTAGCTGGAGTTACAGTAGCGAGAGCTCAGTAACTGCTCGGGTTAGAGATGATTCATTTGGCCTTTAGATAAAACAAATAATCCTGGTTTCATTAGTCCACACAATGGATTAAGGATAGCAACTTCTCTTCAGGCCAGTCCATATGTTATTTAGCAAACTAACATATTTCCAGAATGACATTTCTATTTAATTCTGTTTCTTGTTGATATGTTGGCTTCACATAATGGTTACAATATTAATGGTGGACATAATCATGTTCCAAGTTTTGGCAATTTTTGCACTTCTTTATAGTATGAATTATTTGGAATAATTTCGGCAAAGAAGCCCAAAATTTCCTGCACCATGGGCTCCAGAACAATTTCTAGAACAAGTATTTGCAACATTTACAATCCATAGACATTTTTCCCTCAGTCCAGCAAAAACAAAAACAAAACAAAAATTTAGTCAAAGCCACAAATACCATTACCTGACTTTTGAAAAGAAGGCATCTTAATTTTGTTAATATCTACTACAGAAAATCTGTTGCGATTCTGAAATAACATTTTTTTATTCCCATTTTTAGATTTGAAATGAAAACATAAAATGATTTTTAAAAAGATGATGGCTACAGTTTCTTATATAGGATGTTACTCGCAGAGTTTTCAGCCTCTTAACATAAAAAAATAGATCTTAAATAAGCGCCAACTGTTAAAATAGCAATAATTAACCAAGAAGGCAGTTTGTTGCACTGCAAAGAGGCCTAAAGCAGGGGTGTCAAACTCAAATACACAGTGGGCCAAAATGTAAAACTTGAACAAAGTCGCGGGCCAGCATTGAACAAATGAACCTTTTAATATCAGAACATCTGTTTACATCTGTAAAAGACAAACAGGTCTGTCTTTTACAGATGTAAACAGATATTCTGTCTCCCACCTGTCCAGAAAGCTCCTGTTGTCTGCCTTTCTTTTCGGTTCTACAGTGACAGTTGTAGCTTGAGATCGCTATAACTACTGTCACAGAGGAGAGGGCGTTTCTGGGACTCGTCCTGATTGACGCACCAAAACAACAGCAAGGCATTATGGGATTTGTAGTATTAGCGATGAATGAATGCGCTGTATCATACCGGTGAGCCAGCTCGCGTAGTCATTTGGGCCAGAGTTTGACACCGATGGCCTAAAGAGAGCCACTGGCCTAGTTAGCGATGTTAAACTTCTGTTGTCAGTTATGGGATTTTCAAGAAACATGAAAACAACAAAAATAAGTTCACATTTTTATAAAAAATATATGCCCACTGCTTTTTATATTAAAAATGCATTTTACTTTCTTTTGATATTATTAGAACATAAATACTATTTGTTTTTTGAAACAGTTTCAGAAAGTCAACAGCAAATCCCAAAAGTAAGAATGAATCAGAATAAAAATAAAAGAAATAACATTTGATAGTTGCTGTATCACTGCACAAACTGTAGAGAACATGTTGGCCAAAACTGAGGTAGTCACACAGCAGCAACCAGTGTGCTGCAGTGTGAAACATTTTAGACAAGTCCACAGAGAGAACACCAACAACACAGCATGGCCAGGTGTTACTGATAAAACGAAGCACGAAAGTCTGTCTCCCAGTTTTTATCTTTTTGTTTTTTTCTCTTGATCTCATCCTTCTTCTGTCCTCTCTGTCCCTTTTCTTCTTTCTCTTGGTATTGATTTTTTACAGCATCAGCATCACCAGCTTTGAAGTGAGTCACTTTAGGTCTTTTTATTGGTCCAAATCCCAGACCTTTCTGGTCTCTTTTTAATACGGTGGATACGGGCTGCTTAGTGCCGTCTGCCTTTGGGCCCAGGCCCGTACCAGGTTTCCATCCGCAGCGAACCATCATCCTGTAGCTGTTGCTGGACGTGGGAAGGCAGTAGTAAGGCGTGGGCTGAGGATGGCCCAGACTGAACTGATGCAGAGTAGAGGAAAGATGTGACGAGTGGCTGCCTTCGTACTCAGAACGGCACACATCACACCACTGAGGCTGGAGCAAACTGAGAACATTAAGAAAACATGTCAGAGCAGCCATGCCAGAAATATCTGACTGTCTTAACTCAGCGAATATAGCACTATGGATTTGGTTGTCAATTCTCATGGAGTAAGAGTGATTTTTTCTTTTAATAAAATGTGCATACAATATAGAAATTTGGATGTCTTTTTAGTTTATAGTCTTGTAGTTTGTGCAAATGTGCAACAGAGCACGCAGTTTACAAATGGCTGTATCTCAAAAAGCAGATGGAGCGTTATCACTATGGACCACATGTTTTAAATTTTTTTAAAAATATAGTTTAACATAGTTGATATCTGACACTAGGCTTTAAATATTGCTTCAAAGTACAGTCTCCAAAACTAAATGCTGAGCTGCTTTGTGGACGAACATGGACACATGGTGGTCAAGTTGTTTTTTTCTACAGCAATCCAAAACGTGTGCACCCATTTGTGTGTTGTAGGTCTGCAGTTGTCCCATATTCTTTGTTCTATTGCAACATAAAGGATTTAAGTAAAGGCTGTGTCTGGTAGGAAGAAATCTCCATGGAGAAATGCACAAACAGTTCGATCTGCAAAACAACTCTGCCGCAGGGCAGAACGAAAATGGCGTTAAACTCAACTTCACGTTCATAATGACATTTGTAAAGAAGGACTATGTAACTATCACTCAACACTAAAACATGCAAGGGAGGCTTTCTTTGCAGATGTCATAAACAAAAACATTAACAATGCTTGAGCTTTATTTGCAACAGTTGACAGGCTCACAAACCCTCATGTGACATTACCACCTGAATTCCAATCTAATGCTACCAGTAACAAGTTTTCCAATTTATTTTCAGAGAAAATTTTTAAAAAAATCTGAGAATTAATCTCCACATCAACTCTAAAGCCAGAAACATTGCTGTACCCAAACAAAACAAATACAGGAAAAATGACCCATTTCCATCCATCCATCCATCCATCCATCCATCCATCCATCTTCTGCCGTTTATCCGGGGTCGGGTCGCAGGCGTAGCAGCTTAAGAAGGGAGGCCCAGACTTCCCTCTCCCCAGCCACTTCCTCCAGCTCCTCCGGGGAGCCAGCCGAGAGACATAGTCCCTCCAGCGTGTCCTGGGTCTTCCCCGGGGCCTCCTCCGGGTGGGACGTGCCCGAAACACCTCACCAGGGAGCCGTCCAGGAGGCATCCTGACCAGATGCCCGAGCCACCTCAACTGGCTCCTCTCGATGTGGAGGAGCAGCAGCTCTACTCTGAGTCCCTCCCGGATGACCGAGCTACTCACCCTATCTCTAAGGGAGAGCCCAGCCACCCTACGGAGAAAACCCATTTCGGCCGCTTGTATCCGCGATCTTGTTCTTTCGGTCATTACCCAAAGCTCATGACCATAGATGAGGGTAGGAACGTAGATCGACCGGTAAATCGAGAGCTTCGTTTTTTGACTCAGCTCCCTCTTCACCACGACGGACCGGTACAGCGCCCGCTTCACGGCGGACGCTGCACCAATCTGTCTGTCGATCTCACGCTCCCTTTTTCTCTCATTCGATTTTCATTTTCAACTACTTAATTATAAAAACCTAGAAAAACCTAGTAAATTAAGTTCAAGCTCCTGCTGTCTGGATGTCCTATCCACACATTTCTTTAAGAAAGTCCTCACATCAGGCATTTTCCCCCAGGCTTTGAAAACAGCAGTTATCAAACCACTGCTAAAAAAGAACAATTTGGACAAATCACTACTGCGGAATTACAGGCTGATCTCCAACCTGACATTCATCAGCAAAGTTATTGAAAAAACTGTGTGTAAACAATTAAAATAGTTTCCTCATGATAACCAACTGCTTTGACTCTTTCCAATCTGGTTTTCGTGCTCACCACAGCACGGAGACTGGCCTCCTAAAAGTATTCAATGACATCCATATAAATACGCACTGTGGGAGAACCACAGTGCTGGTGGTTCTGTCATGGTCGACAGTGTCATGGTTGACACTCCGGTTCAGTCCTCAACTGGTTTGATACTTACATAAAGAACAGGGATTTCTTTGTTTCAATTGGAAACTTCTCATCAAAAAGATCAAAGGTCACTTGTGGGGTACCCCAAGGTTCAATCCTAGGACCCCTCTTATTCAATATTTATATTCTCCCACTAGCTCAGGTTATAACAGGAAATAATATTAGCTACCATAACTATGCGAATGACACTCAGCTCTACATAACGATGTCACCAGGTGACTCTGAGCCTGTCCAACCACTGAATAAATGCTTAGAACAGATAAATGTGTGGATGTGCCAAACCTTTCTCCAGCTGAACAGAAACAAAGCTGAAGTCATTATTTTTGGACCTAAAGAGGAACTATCTAGAGCAGGGGTCACCAACACGTTGCCCGCGAGCACCCGGTCGCCCGCAGGGACCTTTTCAGTCGCCCGCAGAGCTACTCCTAAAAATAGCCATTATTATTAGGGAGCACTACCAAAAAATAATTTAATTAAATGTTTTTTCATTGAAGTAATAACGTTTGACGTTTATATTTATAGTACAAACGAGGGAAATGACAAAAACGTTTAAAATAAATTGCTTTATGCATAAAACTCTTTCCTGCTGTTAAAGTTCAGAACTGCGCGCAAGCGCATGCAGGAAACTGTCGGAGCGCAGCAGCGCCTGCAGCTGCACTCTGCGTACCGTCACATTTTCCTTTAAGTAAACAAAGAAAAGAATAACTTCTGGAGTTTTTATTATTTAACTCTATTCACAAAACTGTGAAGAAAAAATTAATAAATTGTGCCAAACATCTTATTCGTAGCGCGCATCGCAACACCTGAACCTGGGAACCAGCACCGTCCTTTCCGTGAACCACATGGGGAGGCTTCACTTCATGTCTTTATTATTTAGCATCGTCTGGAAAAAAAAGTCCGCTGCTCTTGTTTAGGCTTGTGCTGATTTTTGCGCATTGGAGAGGTGCTTGTGCTCTTGCAGGTCAGGTGTCAGACCTTTATTTTTCCACATCTGCTGGGGTCAGCCAAGCGGGTGACCCGTCAGCTGTTCGGTTCGCGAAACCACGAAAAAAGCGAATAAACCGGCGACCCGCCAGAACCGTGCAGACTGTCAGAAGCTCAGGCTGATTGTAGAACAACGGGAGGTTCAAACCCAACTCGTTCATTTTTAGCTTACAGAAAAACGCAAAGCCGTGAAATAAACAAAAGCAAACTGACCAATAAGACTTGGGCTTTGGGGTTCCCTGCATCAGACTGACACTGCTGTGTGTGTATAATGTCTTTTGACACAAAAGATATTTTATTTTCCACAATTTTGCTAATAGAACAGATGGTTAGATAATAAAACTATAACTCTTCTTTTCTTTTTTATTTAAAGGAAAATTTACTGCAACAATCCATCAGTTTGCTTTTGTTTATTTCAGTCACTTGTGGCCAGTTTAGAATCACAGAGAAAAACTCCAAAAGGGAATCAAAGTTAAAACTATGTGAGCTAAAAACTTCTGATCACATAATAGCAATTAACCATAGCTGCCATGGTAAATTATTACTGATAACTGATAACTATTGTGAGTGGTCCTGACATTAATATGATCAGGCAGTATTATTATTATATATATATATAGATATATATATATATATATATATATCTATATATATATAGATATATAGATAGATAGATAGATAGATAGATAGATAGATAGATAGATAGATAGATAGATATCTATACATTTATAAAGACTGTATCAAACAAGTGCCCTTCGTGTTGCTCTGTACCCATGAAGTTGCTCCCAGTCTCAAAAAGGTTGGTGACCCCTGATCTAGAGTCAATGCACAGCTTCAATTATTACAACTAAAAACTAGCGACCAGGCCCGAAACCTGGGAGTAGTGATGGACTCGGACTTGAACCTTGCGAGCCACATAAAGACAGTTGCAAAGACAGCCTTCTATCACCTGAAGAACATCTTCAGGATTAGAGGACTAATGTCTCAGCCAGATCTAGAGAAACTCATCCATGCGTTTATCTTCAGTCGCATTGATTATTGCAACAGCGTCTTCACAGGCCTGTCCAACAAATCAATCAAACAGCTGCAGCTGATCCAGAATGCTGCTGCTGGCATTCTCACTAAAACCAGGAAGATAGAGCACATAACACCAGTCTCTCCACTGGCTCCCTGTAGCTCAAATAATAGACTTTAAAATACTGTTAGTTTACAAATCACTGAACGTTTTCGCGCCACAATACATTAAAGATCTGCTGTTGTTGTGTAGCCCTCACTTAACGATTCCGGAAATAAGTGGGGTTTGGGTTCTTTGTTTCCTTCTCTATAATATTTTGGGTCAATAAACCTTGAACTCTACTAAAGTGAGTTATGCTACACACCAAGCAAAATAGTTTATAAAAAAACCTTCCTTTAATTAGGTATAATAATAATAAAATAAAGTAATGGCAAGTTTAGTGTTTAAACAAACCAGAAAAATAAAACATTCCACAGAACAGTAAATTCACACATATAGAGTACACACTAGTTATATAACTCACTATTATAAACTAAGCTAATGCCGGCAGCAAATGCTATCTACGGTGCAGGCCTTTTAAGATGCTCAGGAAACAGGAGTCCCTCCGACTCAACAATCCTCTTCACTCAACGAGCAGATGTTGACTGTCAACTCCATACCTTCATCCAACTTGAGTCCTCCCCGACAAATCCAATCGATACTTCACCCAATGTCCAGCAACCATCCAAAAAAACAGTAGCTCCGGGAAAGAAAAAAAAACAGTTGTGTGGCCTTCACGTACTCCACATCGACAGCTCTCCTTTCCCTCAGTGCCAGAGGTACTCTGAGTGACGCGGGCACTCAGAGTGACTATCTGGGGGTCCTCGTTATCCAGTTGGTCACGATCTTCTGTAACGTTTTAAGTGTTACTCTGACAGTAACACAGCTGTTTACAAAAGTCCCTTTTTAGCAACTTCTGAGTTAGCTTTGCTCTAACTTTAGAATGACTATACCCCCAAGAAAACTAACACATAGTTCGGCAGCTTCTATCCGAAACTTAACTATGTCCTGTTAGCTCGCATGAGGTCTGCTTTGGCCTCGTCGTACTCCTTCTAGAAACTTCTTCTCTTTTCTCGCTTACCGCTCTCTCTCTCTACACACCTGTGCGCCCTTCACTGACCGCACTCCTGTAGGACACTACCATGTTCTCTGACAATTACCCAACAAGGTACACATAACTTATTCTCAACAGTACTAACCTATTTTAATAACTCTAATTGAACCTTAAAATGTTAATGGAAAACAGAAATAGAACAAATGAACTTATTCCTACTTTAACCTCTCTTAAGTTTATTTTCTATCCGGGTTACAGTTGTATCAACCTTCCTGACCTCTCAGATCTTCTGGTTCTGGTCTGCTCTGCATCTCCAGAACCAGAACCAAAAGAGGAGAAGCAGCATTCAGCATCTATGCACCAAAAATTTGGAACAAACTTCCGGAAAACTGTAAAACAGCGGAACCTCTGACTCTCTTTAAATCTTGTTGAGGCGCTTACCAAGGTCAAATACACACATATGCTTCTACACACATTACACTCTCATACTTTCACACAAAGGCCTTTGTATTTGTAACAGTTACAGAAACTGAATCATCTCCTCACTCCCATCTCCAAGGAGATAGAGATTTAGGTGACGCAGGACATCGGATGACCACTGGGCGTGTTCTTAGATTATAGTCAACGAATCTTCCCGTTTTTATTATTATTCTGTTTAGACTCGGGGCCCCTGGTTTTCACTTCTAGTCTGTGATGGTAAGCGTCTCTTTTTTTAGCGCTAAAAAAAGAATAAAAAAGTAAAGTCTTATTGCTTTGTGTTGGCTGATTTGCTGCTTGTGTTTTTTGGTCTATCGGTTCAGAATACATGTTTTTCACAACAATCTCAACTAAAAACTCCCCTGTTTAGAATTGTATTTGAAACGTAATATGTAACAATGTATTGTTTATTCTAGGTTGCTTGACTTTGTGTTTTTGTGTTTATGATGTAAAGCACTTTGAAATCCCTTTCTGCTGAAATGTGCTATACAAATAAAATTTGATTGATTGATTGATTGATTGATTGATTTATGCATTTAACAGTTCTCTGTGACAAGTTTAATACTTGGGATATTTTTTATAACAGCCCTGCTTTAAACTTCTTTCTTCATGAACCGTCTAAAGTGCATCTAGCTTTTCATGAAGTTCATACAGCTCGACTCCTAAACTGTATATGTATATAATTGATTTAAAAAAAATAGCCACAATTTGAAATATCTAAAATTAGAAAACAATCTCTAGCTTTTCACCAGGAGTAGGTGAGGGCAAATCCAAATATAACTTCACAATTTAAGTTTATGGAAAAAATAAAATTCAAATAAAATGAATTGAAGTTTGTGGGTGTGATATTATAAAGTGAAAGTGGTATGATTACTATTATTATTGCTATTTATCTTAGATAAAACTTCCAAACAAAAGAGTGTTTTAGCTTCACATCTCCTTGTTTTGTATCCACATCATTTTCATATTAACTTACACAGATACTTTGATCTGTTGCTTTATAGAGTTTATTTTAGAAAACATTATTTGGTAAAAAAAAAAAAAAAAAAAGAAAAAAAAAGATTTCTTTTGATTAGCAACATCACCTTTTCACAAAACACATTCAGATGAATGCATTTTCTATTTTTACATGGGTAAAAACACCACTGTAACTTATTTGTGCCAATGGTGCAATTTTTTTCAGTTGTAATTACATGTAATTACAATTCTAACCTGCAAAGAGAAGGTGTTTCTCTCTGTGGACTTTTTCCAAAACTTAACAACTCTTCCAGGACACCATCATGGCCAGCTGTGAAGAAAGGGGGCGAGTAAAGATATTCAGAAAAAATATAAACCAAAATATAATGAACACTGACTGGTTAGCACAGACAAATGAAGATACCTTCTGATGCCAGATCTTGGGCATCCTTGCCTCTTGTATCAACCACTCCGACCCAGGCTGCACCGTGCATCAGCAGCAGTCTCACTGCAGCTTTCTGTCCTGACCAGCTGGCACACATAACAGCTGTCCACAGGTAGGAGTCCTGCAGGACAAAACGCAAACTGATAAATAACATTAAATCAAGAAACAACACTGGGTGTTGCTACCTGGAAATTAATGTCCACTCCTTTTGAGATCAGCTCCTTGAGTCCTGCAATGTCCCCCTGATGAGCGCAGCGCAGCAGCCTGAGCCCCTGCAGCTCCTGGGCTCTCTCTGATCTCTCAGACTGTCTTCTTTGGTTGTCTTCTCTTTCAGGTCTTGCCTCCATTTGGACCATAGACTCGGGTCGAACCTGCTGCACTCGTCCAGCCCTGATCTGCCTCCTCATTCTTCTATCAGAGCCCCTATCACGATTGTTCCTGTGAGTGGATCTCACTGACTGGTTCTTCTGGGTTTTGTCATCTTTAATCAAGTCTTCGTAGAACCTCCTGATTTCTTCTCCGCTTATTTTGGAACTTTTGTTGGTGGACGTTTGTTCCGTTCCGAAACTAAAAGCATCTTGGTCGTTGGCAGGAATAAATCCTAAACCAGCCATTCCACGCGATTTTCAACTTACGATGTTCCCGGTTAAAGGTTCCCTGCTGCTTCAGCAATTAAGGTATTTGTTAAGCAATGCCAGCTTCCTGTTAACAGGATAGCAATTTGTAGTCCATTCTGAAAATTGCAACAACAAATAGTAGGCTAAGGCGAACCCTAAACTATCTTTAGCCACAAGCACAACATAAACTAACCGCCAGCAGTGGTAAGTCGTTAACTTTAAATTAAGACGATACGGTAAGTGATTAGATAGTAATCTTTCACATTACCAGGGCAGCTTAAGACAGAAACTTGGCATCATAAGCAAAAAGAGCAGAAAATGTTCGCGATCTTTCAAGCTAAAGTTGTTTTTCCCGGAAGCACTAAACGTTCCGACAACTGATTTGAGTGCTGCCACCTACCGGTTGGGTGTTAACATTTCTACTGAACTGTGATTCTTCCTGATTGAAATTCAACTTGAAATAAATGAGAAATCTCGTATTTCCGACCTGAGGCAGTTTGTATTCAATAAAGTAAAACATAAAAACCTATCTTTTATCTTTGTAGTATTTTAATAATTTGGTTACATTAATATTTATAAAGGAATATTTAAACTAAGCACACAAAATGAAGAGAAATAAGACATTTCCTTCAGCTTGTGTAGCTAACCACCCTGGTCTCTGAATACAGTAGTTTATAAAGCCTATAGTTTTTCTTCTATGTTTACCAGAAGATGGTAGAGTTTGATTTGATGTTTGTTCTGAAATTTGTCTTATAATTTTCAAGATAAATGCTGCACATGTAGCTTGTTCTCAGGTCACTTTCTGGGATAATCTTAATTCTCCACTACACTTAACACGATTTTGAACAAAAGATCAAGAAGTCCTGTTGGCTTTCTGTACCTATTTTATCTACATTACAGCTGATATGCTTCACATTTACGCTGTAAATAGTTGGTGACATTTTCTTCAAGCATTACTGAAGGCAACCCAAATATCACCAGATCTACTTGCAGCAAAGCTTAAGAACCAGTGGTCTAATTTTTTTAATCCATTTTGCCATGGCTTTACTAAGCTGTTTCTCATTAAATCTGGATCTAAACAGTGAGACTTCACAGATGATGGATCCTCACATTATGATGACAAAAAAACAAGGCAGTAGTACAGAAGGCTGCCCTTTTATTGTGTTATGGCAGGGGTGTCCAAACAACGGCCCTCGGGTCAACTGCGGCCCACGGACCAGTTTTTATTGGGCCGCAGCAAATTCTGAAAATATAATTGAACATGGGCCGCACAAAAAGCTTGAACTCAACTCTGTTGCACTTCTCAGTTTCAACACTAGATAGAGCCAACCACAGAAACGAAGTTAAGCAAAGGAAAACTAATGCCGCCAGTCACCAGAAATGGCAACACTGAAGAAACGCATAAAGTGAGTGTAGGAGATTTCAAACACGGTGGGAAGATGAGTACTTTTTCAAAGAAATCAACAGAAAATGTGTCTGTTTAATTTGCAATGAAGATGTCCGTCGGCACTATGAGATCAAACATCAAAGCTACACATCGTACACTGGTGCAGAACGAACACAGAAAGTCAAGCAAATGACAGCTAGCCTGTAAGCTCAACAGCAGGTTTTTGTGCTAATAAAATACAAGAAAGCGCCACAACAGCAAGTTATGAAGTCCATCCATCCATCCATCTTCTGCCGCTTATCCGGGGTCGGGTTGCGGGGGTAGCAGCTTAAGAAGGGAGGCCCAGACTTCCCTCTCCCCAGCCACTTCCTCCAGCTCCTCCGGGGGAATCCCGAGGCGTTCCCAAGCCAGCCGAGAGACATAGTCTCTCCAGGGTGTCCTGGGTCTTCCCCGGGGCCTCCTCCCGGTGGGACGTGCCCAAAACACCTCACCAAGGAGGCGTCCAGGAGGCATCCTGACCAGATGCCCGAGTCACCTCAGCTGGCTCCTGTCGATGTGGAGGAGCAGCGGCTCTACTCTGAGTCCCTCCCGGATGACCGAGCTTCTCACCCTATCTCTAAGGGAGAGCCCAACCACCCTACGGAGAAAACCCATTTTGGCCGCTTGTATCCGCAATCTCGTTCTTTTTGTCATTACCCAAAGCTCATGACCATAGATGAGGGTAGGAACGTAGATCGACCGGTAAATCGAGAGCTTAGCTTTTTGACTCAGCTCCCTCTTCACCACGACGGACCGCTACAGCGCCCGCTTCACAGCAGACGCTGCACCAATCCGCCTGCCAATCTCACGCTCCCTTCTTCCCTCATTCGTGAACAAGATCCCGAGATACTTGAACTCCTCCACTTGAGGCAGGACATCTCCCTCAACCCGGAGAAGGCACTCTACCCTTTTCCGACTCAAGACCATGGTCTCAGACTTGGAGGCACTGATCCTCATCCCGGCCGCTTCACACTCGGCTGCGAACCGCTCCAGTTAGAGCTGCAGATTACGTCCCGATGAAGCCAATAGGACCACATCGTCCGCAAAAAGCAGAGATGCAATACTAAGGCCACCAAAACGGATCGCCTCAACACCCTGGCTGCGCCTAGAAATTCTGTCCATAAAAGTAATGAACAGAATCGGTGACAAAGGGCAGCCCTGGCGGAGTCCAACCCTCACTGGGAATGAGCCTGACTTATTGCCGGCAATGCGGACCAGACTCTGACACCGGTCATACAGGGACCTGACAGCTCGTATCAAAGGGCCCGGTACCCCATACTCCCGGAGAACCCCCCACAGGGAACCCCAAGGGACACGGTCGAACGCCTTCTCCAAGTCCACAAAGCATGTAGATTGGTTGGGCGAACTCCCATGCACCCTCCAGGACCCTGCTGAGGGTGTAGAGCTGGTCCAGTGTTCCAAGACCAGGACGAAAACCACACTGCTCTTCCAAAATCCGAGGTTCGACTATCCGACGGACCCTCCTCTCCAGTACCCCCGAATAGACCTTCCCAGGGAGGCTTAAGAGTGTGATCCCTCTATAATTGGAGCACACTCTCCGATCCCCCTTTTTAAACAGGGGGACCACCACCCCAGTCTGCCAATCCAGGGGTACTGCCCGCGATGTCCATGTGGTACTGCAGAGTTGCGTTAACCAACACAACCCTACAACATCCAGAGCCTTGAGATACTCCAGGCGAATCTCGTCCACCCCCGGGGCCATGCCGCTGAGGAGCTTTTTAACTACCTCAGCGACCTCGTCCCCAGAGATTGGAGAGCCCAACCCAAAGTTCTCAGGCTCAGCTTCCTCAATGGAAGGCATGTTGGTGGGATTGAGGAGGTCTTCGAAGTACTCTGCCCAACGACCCACAACGTCCCGAGTCGAGGTCAGCAGCACACCACCCCCAATGTAAACAGTGTTGGTGCTACATTGCTTCCCCCTCCTGAGACGCCGGATGGTGGACCAGAATCGCCTCGAAGCCATACGGAAGTCTTTCTCCATGGTCTCTCCGAACTCCTCCCACGCCCAGGCCGCTTTTCACCCCCAGCAGGCCCGATAGGACTCCTTCTTCAGCCTGACGGCATCCCTCACCGAAGGTGTCCACCAACAGGTTCGAGGGTTGCCACCACGACAAGCACCGACAACCTTGCGACCACAGCTCCGATTAGCCGCCTCGACAATGGAGGCATGGAACATGGTCCACTCAGACTCAATGTCCCCCGCCTCCCCCGGGACGTGTTCGAAGCTCTGCCGGAGATGGGAGTTAAAGCTCCGTCTCACGGGGGACTCCGCCAGACGTTCCCAGCAGACCCTCACAACACGTTTGGGCCTGCCAGGTCTGACCGGCATCCTCCCCCACCACCGGAGCCAACTCACCACCAGGTAGTGGTCAGTGGACAACTCCGCACCTCTCTTCACCCGAGTGTCCAAGACATACGGCCGCAGATCCGACGAAACGATGACAAAATCGATCATCGAACTGCGGCCTAGGGTGTCCTGGTGCCAAGTGCACATATGGACACCCTTATGCCTGAACATGGTGTTCGTTATGGGCAATCCGTGACGAGCACAGAAGTCCAGCAACAGAACACCACTCGAGTTCAGATCGGAGGGAGCGTTCCTCCCAACCACGCCCCTCCAGGTCTCACTGTCATTGCCCACGTGAGCGTTGAAGTCTCCCAGCAGAACGAGGGAGTCCCCAGTAGGGACACTCTCCAGTACCCCCTCTAAGGACTCCAAAAAGGGTGGGTAGGCTGAGCTGTCATTTGGCCCGTAAGCACAAACAACAGTCAGAACCCGTCCCCCCACCCGTAGGCGGAGGGAGGCTACCCTCTCGTTCACCGTGGTGAACCCCAACGTACAGGCGCCGAGATGGGGAGCAACAAGTATGCCCACCCCTGCTCGACGCCTCTCACCGTGGGCAACTCCAGAGTGGAAGTACATCCAGCCCCTCTCAAGGAGACTGGTTCCAGAACCAGAGCCATGCGTCGAGGTGAGACCGACTATTTCTAGCCGGAACCTCTCAGCCTCACACACCAGCTCCGGCTCCTTCCCCACCAGAGAGGTGACATTCCACGTCCCAAGAGCCAGTTCCTGTAACCGAGGAGGGCCAGGACCCCCTCCCTCGGCCACCACCCATCACACATGAAGTCGTTAAACTTATTCCCAGCACGACAAACCGTTTTCAGACGGTGATTTCATAAAGCAGTGCCTCATCAAAGTCACAGAAATAATGTGCGCAGAACAACTGTCTGATTTTAACAATGTGAGCTTATCTAGAAATACAGTGGTGTGGAGAATGGAGGACTTGTCAGCTAACCTGAAACTTCAGCTGAGAGACAAAGCCATAACGGGCGAGTGCAAAGGAATGGCATCGTTGGTGTACGCAAAGCTAAAAGAGAGCTGAGGTGAGGCTGTTAGGATGAACTGTATAATCCACCAATAACTGCTGTGTGCCAAGACTGTCCAGCTGAGCGATGTGATGAACTGTTATTAAAACTGTCAACATAATTCAAGCTAGAGGAATGACCCACAAAGATTTTCAGGCTTTCCAATCTGACGTGGACGCTAAATATGGGCATGCACTCTACCACTCTGATATGCGCTGCTGGAGCGGTTTTATTCGCTGAGATCAGAAATTGACCAGTTTTAAAAGAGAAGAGTGCTTTTGATTTTTTCATGAATCATGAACTAAGTGACCCTCTGTGGCTGGCAGATCTGGCATTTTTAGTTGATCTTACGCATCACCTGAATACACTGAACAAGAACCTACAAGGAAAAGAACAGCTGTATAAGAACATGAAAGCCTTCTGCGTAAAGCTCAGCCTATTTGAGGCACATATGTCACCTCTACACAGTAAAAATGCCAGTGCTGAATTAACACCCACAGTGTTAATTGTAACACCCACAAAGTGCGTAGTTTCCAATAAAAGTTTGACACCCATTTTTTGTTAACTTAGCACCAGATATTGTTAATATTCAACAATACTGAGTGTCACATTAACATTACAACGGTGTTAGTGTTAAATTATAATGTTAAAAGTAACACCAGTGTAGTGTTAACTTCAAAATATAATTTTGTGTTAAAAAGGTAAATAATTGACCCCACAAGGTGTTGATATCAACCAAATCCAGTGTTAAAAAATATTCAAAACAATACACAGAAATGGAAAGTTAAACTTTTATTAAACCCATTTCAGTATTACAGACCTTTAATGCACAGCTCATACAAAACAGTAGCGGGGCACAATATACTGTATGTTCTTTCATCATCATCAACTGAAAACTGCCTGTCATAAGGCTGATAATAAATCAGATTAGAGAGACAAATAACAGCAAACACATCATCCACAATCTCTATTTTGAAAGCATTCAGATGATCATCAAAAAACTTTATAATGACTTTAGCAGTCACAAAGAATGCTTCATCATCCTTGATTATAATGTTAAGTATTTTTTGAAAAACAAGCATTTCATTTTCAGTATCATTCCAATCATTCCAATGTGGTATTCTGTTCCAAAGCTTTTTAGCTATGACGTTGTGGATACACAAGGCACATTCAATCTGGGACAAGACCTTAAGATGCCACTGCAATCTAACTCACTTGTTTGGTAATCTTTAAGCGGGCCAAACTGAAACCTGAAAACTGAAATTTTTACTTACTTTGGAAGTAAAAATTCTCCCAATGAAAGGCTAACTGCCTCTGGTGCTTCTTTACTAGTGTTTTAGTTATATTCTTAAAGTTCTTTACAGATTTCTTGAAGAAACCACAAGAGAATAAAGTAACAAAGCTATTTAGGCCTTAGACAGTTTTATGTTAAAAAAACATAGGAATTTTTCAAACCACCAAAATCTACTGCTTTCAGTATTTTATGCTGTTTCAAAGATTATAAAGCTGAAAGTTGAAGATTTTGCTGAAAATTACACATTGGTGCATTTTTGACTTATTTCACTGAGAGAAAGCTTTTTTGGTCTCTCAGCTTGGGATTTCTTGTCACACCGGATTTTAACTTTGTTTCAGCTTCAAACAACCAGAACTTATATTTTTCTACTCACATGAGTTCCCATGAACTCATCTGATTCAAAAATGGCTGGATTGAAAACCATTGTATGTGTTTTGGAGTGGATAAAAAACTGCTTCGTGAGGAATAGAAATTAATTGAAGAGTGGAAGAGGGTGAATGGACTTCAGAGTGAACCAGGACAACAAACTAATTGTGATCTAGGAGCACCCTTGCGCTATCTAAAGTTCTTGATGATTTTGGGATAAAAAACAAATATGACTTAGGTCTAATTAAATAAATAATTCAATTAATTAGATTGGTTTGCTTTTGGATTTGAAGGAAAACTATGGTGACAGCTCAATAATGCTCAAACTAACGCTGACTTGATGCTATTTGTTTATGGCTTTGCTTCATGTGATCCTGTTACTGTTTTTATTATGTGACTTACTGCCATCTCCGTGACTCAATGACGTTTTAACTTACATGCTGTTTCAAAATGGGTTTTTCCAGAGACGGAAACATACCTGCTCTCATTGTTGTTGCTTAGAAATAAAGATATAAGCAATCTTAATATTTTGAGCATGTGTTTTAGAAAGACGCAGGAGCATTCACGAAGAACAGTTCTGGGTCTTGAAATTGAGAAGGAAGGGTATTAAGTGCA
Organism: Poeciliopsis turneri; assembly: GCA_922788865.1. Lineage (NCBI taxonomy): Eukaryota > Metazoa > Chordata > Actinopteri > Cyprinodontiformes > Poeciliidae > Poeciliopsis > Poeciliopsis turneri. The sequence continues at coordinate 2,934,558 of CAKLNU010000176.1, forward strand.
ATACTGATATTACTTACAAACACAGAAATAAACATTGCTCAGATTGTGATAAAATTGTGATCTGCACAATATTGGATGAGTATTGTGCAGATCAGAGAGAGTTCAAACAGTAAATGTACATTCTTGTACGTAGAACAAGTCGTCCTTTAACATAAAATGTATGAGAGCTGCACAAATATAACAGAGAGTAAATATGGAATTGATTTCTACTACTTGGACAAAAACAGTGTAAGTAGAATGATTAGCTTCTTAGAGACTCATATAGGAACAAGGCTCCTTGTATCTAAGAGGTTAATAAGTGAAGATAGGAACAATAACAAGATGAAGGATAAATTTAGTTACTCCATTGAGATATTTACACTGTGTAAGGATGATTTGGTTATCTTAGATGAGGAATTTGTCAAGAAACAATGTATTAGTAGAATGCTGCTTGTTACAAGAGTGACAAGAAAGATTACGTTAGTAAAAAAATACCAATGGAATATTTTAACTGTTTGATTTATTAGTAGTAGTCGCTAAGTAATCGTTATATTAAGAAAATTATCTCTTTTTTAACTACTCGTTATATCATGAAAACAACACAACCACTGTTAATAATTTAACATGAAACACAAAATAGTATGCACCAGAATATATTATTAAATGTAATGTTTTTTTACTCTTCATGACTTTATCAGTAACTAATAAAGAGACAAGCCTGTCCGGCTCAACATCATCATGAATTAAATTCAGTTTCTGTGGCTGGCTCCATCTCCTGTTGAAACTCAGAAGTGCAACAGAGTTGAGCTCAAGCTTTTTGTGCGGGCCATGTTGAAATATATTTTCAGAATTTGCTGCTGGCCAATATAACTGGTAGTTTTGACACCCCTTCGCTATATAATGTTCTTGATGATTTTAGGCTAAAAAACAAATATGACGTAGGTCTAATTAAATAAATAATTCAATTAATTAAATTGGTTTGCCTTTCGATTTGACGGAAAATTATGGTGACAGAACATTGCAGAACATTTTCCACTGCTTCAGTGCCAAAATTGAAACAGTAGCATTGAATCAGTGGTTCAGTGGTTCACTATTCACTACTTGTCATACTAGATCACAATTAGTTTGTTGTCCTGGTTCACTCTGAAGTCCATTCACCCTCTTCCACTCTTCAATTAATTTCTATTCCTCACGAAGGAGTTTTCCATCCACTCCAAAACTCATACAATGGTTTTCAAGCCACCCATTGTTGAATCAGATCTGCAAGTCATGTCATATGAAATGCTGATCCACTGCCAAGTGGTCGAAGTGGGGAGTTAAGATCGAAATAAATATTAAAAGAGTTGCAGAGCGAGGAAGAAAAGGAAAGACAATCCTTGCTTGGATGTCCTATACTGCTAATCATTGTATAAAAACCTACATGTTGTAAGCTGGCAGAACTTAGTGAGCTGGGTTAGACTTGCATCCAGACCGGCTTGATTGTCTTGTGAGCTCTCATACTTTTGCACAATGCATGAATAAAGCTGATTGACTCATTCTACCTGAACAGTGCTTGGAAAGAGGTTTTTCTACAGAGAGAAACTTTTTTAAACCTCAAAACTACACGCTGCTCTCATTGGAACAGACCTGCTCTCATTGTTGTTGCTTAGACATAAAGATCTAAGCAATCTTAATATGTTTTAGAAAGACGCAGGAGCATTCACAAAGAACAGTTCTGGGTCTTGAAATTGAGAAGGAAGGGTATTAAGTGCAAAACTGACATTACTACAAACACAGAAATGAACAAGGTCAGATTGTGATAAAATTGTGATCTGCACAATATTGGATGAGTATGGTGTAGATCAGAGAGAGATCAAACAGTAAATGCACATTCTTGTACTCAGAATAAGTCGTCCTTAAACATAAAATGTGTTTGAGCTGCACAAATATAACAGAGAGAAAATATGGAATTGATTTCTACTTCTTGGGCAAAAACAGTGTAAGTAGAATGTTTAGTTTCTTCGAAACTCATATAGGAACTAGGCTCCTTTTATCTACGAGGGTAACATTCATTTTTCTATCTTATTTTAATTGAAACATCGTAGAAAAGAATCACTTGTGGTTGTTTGAAGCTGAAACAAACCTAAAATCCGGTGTGACAAGAAATCCCAAGCTGAGAGACCAAAAAAGCTTTATCTCAGCGAGAAATTGCAAAATTGACATTAGTAAACAAATACCAATGTTATATTTTACCTGTTTGATTTATTAGGAGTTATCGCTAAGTAATCGTTATATTAAGTAAATTATCTCTTTTTCAACTACTAGTTATATCATGAAAACAAGACAAACACTGTCAATATTTTAGCTTGAAACACAAAATAGTCTGCACCAGAATATATTATTAAATGCAATGTTTTTTTTACTGTTTATGACTTTATCAGTTCTTATCCTGAGGGAAGCCTGTCCAGCTCAGCATCATCATGAATTAAATTCAGTTTCTGTGGCTGGCTCCATCTCCTGTTGAAACTCAGAAGTGCAACAGAGTAGAGCTCAAGCTTTTTGTGCGGGCCATATTCAATTATATTTTCAGAATTTGCTGTGGGCCAATAAAAATTGGTAGTTTGGACAACCCTGCGCTATCTAAAGTTCTTGATGATTTTGGGCTAAAAAACAAGTATGACAAAGGTCTATCCATCCATCCATTTTCCATCACCCTTCTCCCTAACGGGGTCGGGAGTTGCTGGTGCCTATCTCCAGCTGCGTTCCGGGCGAGAGGCGGGTTACACCCTGGACAGGTCGCCAGTCTGTCGCAGGGTAACACAGAGAGACAAACAGGACAAACAACCATGCACACACACACTCACACCTAGGGAGAATTTGGGAAGGCCAATAAGCCTGACAGTCATGTTTTTGGAGTGTGGGAGGAAGCCGGAGAACCCGGAGAGAACCTACGCATGCACAGGGAGAACATGCAAACTCCGTGCAGAAAGACCCCGGGCCGGGAATCGAACCCAGGACCTTCTTGCTGCAAGGCAACAGCGCTACCCACTGCGCCACTGTGCAGCCTTGACAAAGGTCTAATTAAATAAATAATTAAATCAATTCAATTGGTTCGAGTGCTACATTTATTCAGTAAGACAACATTGCATCATCACAGACAGAAGTGGAAGGAAGCACCTGTCCCTGAGAGCTTCCATTCACTTGCTAAAAATGTCAATAATAACAATCAAAAATTTTCTTCCCCTTAGCAGGGAACAGTTCAATAAAGTACATCATAAAATAGTTAAAAAGTCATTGAGTCACAGAAATGGCAATAAGTTACATAATAAAAACAGTAACAGGATCACATGATGCAGAGCCATAAACAAAACAGCATCAAGTCAGCGTTAGTTAGAGCATTATAGATAATGGAGCTGTCACTATAGTTTTCCTTCAAATCCAAAAGCAAACCGATTTAATTAATTGAATTATTTATTTAATTAGACCTACGTCATATTTGTTTTTTATCCCAAAATCATCAAGAACTTTAGATAGTGCAAGGGTGCTCCTAGATCACAATTCTCTGAAGTCCATTCTGATTTCAGATTGAGTTGTGTGATTAGATATAAGTTTCTCTTCCCAATTTCAAGTCCCAGAACTGTTCTTTTTGAATGCTCCTGCATCTTTCTAAAACAAGTGCTCAAAATATTAAGAACCACTTAGACAAGATAAATATCTTACACATAGATATTTATGTCTAAGCAACAACAATGAGAGTATGTCTGTTTCCGTCTCTATAAAAACCCAAGTTGAAACAGCACAGAAATGAGAGCTGTAGTTTTGATGGTTTGAAATATAAACAAAGTCTAATTCCTGCGTGTCGTGGAAAAAAAAAAACTCTTTCCAAGCACTGTTCAGGTAGAACCAGTCAATCAGGTTTATTCCTACATTGTGCACATTTTTGACAGCTCATAAGACAATCAAGCCGGTCTGGATGCAACTCTAACCCAGCTCACTAAGCTCTGCCAGTTTACAACATGGAAGTTTTTATACAATAGGAAATCTAAGCTACGACTTTCTTTCCTTTTCTTCCTTGCTCTTAAACTCTTTTAATATTTATTTCAATCTTAACTCCCAACTTCGACCACTTCGCAGTGGATCAGCATTTTATATGACATGACTTGCACATGTGACCTTATTGTAATTATTCCATGACAATCTCCTCTTCTGATAATTAATAAATATGGAAATATTTATTATTTATCAACATAATGAACAGTGCTTGGATCTCTGTTGGGATTCCCATGTTGGAAAATGATCAATGATCAATGTCATTCTTTTCAAATCAAATTTTTCTATTATATTTTCATTGAATCAACGTAGAAAATTAAAATTTCTGGTTGTTTGAAGCTGAAACAAAGTTAAAATGAAGTGTGACAAGAAATCCCAATCCCTCGTTCTGCTGGGAGACTTCAACGCTCATGTGGGCAATGACAGT